>JAEIFP010002299.1:0-2762532 GCA_018903935.1 Drosophila insularis
AGATGCCGCCTTGGTGCTGTCTGATATGGCCCCACTAGACCTCTTGGCTAACGAGGCTAGAAATAGAGATCCGCCGCCAGTTAGAAGAGAGACGACTCTGACTAACTGGCAACGCAGATGGCGTGACTCAAACCATGGGAGCTGGACAAGGCGCCTTCTCCCCGACATTCGGCCATGGCTTAATCGCAAACATGGCCAGACTGACTTCTATCTGACACAGTTACTGACGGGACATGGATGCTTTAAATCCTACTTGCATAGGTTTAAACATGAGACGGATCCCTTTTGCACACACTGTGCGGGGAATATAGAAGACGCAGAACACGTCCTGTTTGTCTGTCCTAGATATTCTGCTGAACGGGAAGAGCTAAGCCTAGGCATTGGGAGGCCATTTATAGTCAACGACTTTATGGATATCCTACTTAGCTCGCAAAACAATTGGCTAGCTGTTACCCACATGGCAGCAGTCATCATGCAATCCTTGCGTCGCGCTGAACGTCAGCGTAACCAAAACTTCAGTTCTAGGTAAACTCTAGACGAGGCATACGTGCCATCTCCCCCTCGTGAAGTAGTACTTCAGCGTTGGTTCCGCGAGAGGGATACGGAGCATAGGGTAGGTTTTAGTGCGGTGCGGTGACCACTAACCAAGGTCGATACCAAGTCCCACACTTCGGCTTTCAATGCTTTCCCCCCTATTTATAAAAAAAAAAAAAAAAAAAAACACATACACATGTATGTAGGAACGTGAGAACCCCTAATGGTATCGGAGTACCGATAACGATATTAGTTTGATAGATATCGATAGATGGTGAATCAGAGAGAGATGCTTGAGTTGCTGGACGAAGAGGTTGTGTTGGTCTCGTTAAATTAAAAGTTTTCAATAAGATGGTTTCTTTTTCTTTTGTTAATAATTAAATAAAAATGATAATCTAAGATACATGCATAAAAGCAAAGTGGTGTGAAGAGTATATTTTATTCTGGTCCAGTGGACTCAGCTTTTCTACATTTTGGGGGATCGTCCGGGAAATGTAACAAAGAGCGAGTGAGAGAGAAAACTTTATGAAGAAATCGCGCGTAATTGCAAGAGTGACGCCAACATAAGGAAACATGAGAGCAAGCGAGACAAAATAAAATGCGTGCTTTAATTTCACCACCGAAAGACAAGAAAAGAGACGAACACATGAGAAATAACAACAAAGACGAAAAGATGAGTAACGCTTAAAAGACGACAATTTTGTTCAGAGAGGAACAAAATGAGGAAAAGCAAGAACAAAGACGAAAATATTTGAAAGACGAACAAATTCCCAAAGACGAAAATTTGTTCAGAGACAAACACGAAGAGCATCAAAAGACGAAAGACGACAAAAATTTGTTCAGAGAGGGACAAAACGAGGAGAAAAATTGAACTTGCTTGGATTCGGCGCTATCCAATCATTCATGCAAGCCAAGAAGTAACCTGGAGCAGAGATCGGACTAGGAGTCACACGGAGAGTGGCTGCTAATACGAGGAGTACCAGATCAAGACGAGACGACCCGATTCACCACTACATGCACAGTCAGAAGGCATCATCCATCCAACATTGTGTGTGTGTGAGTGAGAAGAAGCTAAGACGTAAAGAAGACGACACGTAAGAAGACAACTGCGTAAAGAAGACTACACGTAAGAAGACAACTGCGTAAAGAAGATCACGAGAAACGGACAACATAGACGTAAAATAACCAGGGCTACATCGCAAGTACATTTATTTTTAATACTAACAATAGTTAAAAGTTTTGAAATAAGAGAACAGACGAATTACAATTTTTGAAATAAGAAAAGATGATTTAAAAGTTGTGAAATAAGAGAACAATGAACACTTTTTGAAAATAAGAAAAGAAGATTTAAAATTTTGAAAAAAAGAAAAGTTGATCTGAAAGTTTTGAATAAGAGAAAAGATGAATTACAATTTTTAAAAATAAGAAAAGAGGATTTAAAATTTTGAAAATAAGAAAAGATTTAAAATTTTGAAAAATAAGAAAAGATTTAAAATTTTGAAAAATAAGAAAGAATATTTAAAATTTTCGAATTAGAGAAAGAGAAATAAGAAAAGACGAACTACGAGTTTTGGAAAATAAGTAAGAAAGAAAATTCAACAAAGAGGATTTAGAATATTTGTAATCATATAAACTAACATCTAATTTAAACACTAATTTAAATTATTTTGTAATCAATATTTTTACACATGTTGTATAACGAGATCACCGAACTGACCGTAGCAGGGTTAAAAGAAAAGTTAAAAGAGCTGAATTTAAGTGTAAAAGGCAACAAACCTGAATTAAGAGAGAGATTAATTTCATATTTTGATTTAGACACGAACGAGGAATCCTTATATTCAGAAGCTAATACCAGTATTCAAGGCGAAGTTGAAGAAGTTGAGAGAGAAGTGACAATGGCGTTCACATTAAAAGATATTCGTGATTCGTTGACAGAGTTTGATGGGAGCAACAAAAAGGATGTATTAGAATGGCTTTCAGACTTTGAGGGTACTGCTGTAACAGTACAATGGAATGATCTTCAGAAATTTATCTATGGTAGACAGCTGTTGACAGGAGCGGCTAAGTTGTTCGTAAATAGTCAAGAGGGTCTAACAAGTTGGAGTAGCCTCAAGAGCGCGCTACAGGATGAGTTTACTGTTAAATTGTCGGCAAAAGAAGTTCACAAGCAATTAGAGAGTAGAAAGAAGAAATACAACGAGAGTCTGGTTGAGTACTTTTATCTAATGAAAAGTATAGCCAAAAGAGGCAGCTTAGATGAGGAAAGCATTGTCGAATACATCATTGAGGGTATCCCTGACTCTAAAATGAATAAAAGCGTTCTTTACCAAGCGAGAGATTTGAAGGAATTACGAGAGATACTAACGATGTACGAGAAATATGCTTCCAACCAAGAGTCTAAAACAAAACCACGATTTGAGAAGCTGCAATCGAGGAATACTTTGGAGGATTTCAAATGCTTTAAATGTGGAGGAAAGAATCACGTCGCTAAGAATTGTAAAGACAATTTCAAATGTTTTAAATGTAATCAGATGGGCCACAAAGCTAATCAGTGTGAGGCAAGGAACACAAAAGAAACTAAGAAGGATAATACAAATTATCAACAAATGACACTTAAGTTTAATCGTTCTTTTAAGGACGTTCCAATAGGCAATGGAGTATTATCGGCTCTGTTTGATTCGGGCAGTGATCTTTCCACCATTAGCGAGAGCACTTATAAGGAAATAAACCCGGTTAACTTAAACCGTGAATGCAAGGAGGTAATTGGCGTAGGAGGGAAAAAGATCCGTACACTGGGGTTTTTCAATATAAAAACAGAGTTAGATGGCAACGCTGTAGAAATAGACTTTCATGTTGTTCGGGATAAAGACACATTGTATAAAGGAGTGATCGGGAATGATGTTCTGAAGAACTTGAATGTTACTATTGGAAGAAAACGAATCGTGTTCCACAAAGAAGACGAAATACCAAAGCCAATAAGCCGAGAAGTGGAAACCAAGACAAACATTTCTGAATTGCAGACAACGTTTGAGAGAATTATGACAATGACCTTGGATGAAGACGCTCCACTGGAAATTGATCTCATCCATTTAGACGAAGGTATAAAATCAGACATATTAGAAATGTTGAAGTCATATAAACCGGTAAAGCCTACTATTTCGCCAGTGGAAATGAAGATTGTGGTAACAGATGATATTCCAATTTCTCAAAGGCCAAGACGTTTACCATATCAGGATCAAGTGATAGTGAATCAGCAGATAAAGGAATGGATGGAGGCTGGAATCGTTCGTCAAAGCTTTTCCGAGTATTCATCTCCTGTGGTGCTAGTTTCAAAAAAAAAGATGGCAAGAAAAGATTATGCTGTGATTACAGGAAGCTGAATCAGAAAATAATAAAAGACAATTTTCCGACAGCATTAATTGACGACGTTTTGCATAAACTGCAGAGAGGAAAGGTGTTTACAATCCTCGATTTATGCAATGGATTCTTCCACGTTCCCGTAGACGAAAGCTCACGGAAGTTTACATCGTTTGTTACTCAAAACGGCCAGTTCGAGTTTAATTTCGTGCCATTTGGGATAACCAATTCGCCAGCTGTATTCATGCGATACATATTTGCAGTCTTAAGGCCACTTATCGATGAAGGGATTGTTATTTTGTATATGGATGACATTATCATACCATCAGGTGATGAGGAAGATGGATTAAATAAGCTGAAAAGAGTATTAAATCTAGCCGAGACTTCAGGACTGAAAATTAAATGGGAAAAATGTCAATTTTTACAAAGGCGAGTCAATTTTCTAGGATACATAATTGAAAATTCGACTATTAAACCGTCCAGAGAAAAGACTATGGCTGTGGAACGTTACCCAATCCCAAGAGACAAAAAGGGCTTACAAAGGTTCTTAGGTCTTACTTCGTATTTTCGCCGATTCGTGAAAGACTTTGCAACAATCGCTAGGCCGTTGACGAATATGATGAAAAAAGATGTACCATTCATGATGAATGAAGAAGCACTTGCATCCGTTAGACAGTTAAAAGTATGTTTGTCAAATCCGCCAGTATTACGTTTGTTTGATCCGATGGGTATTACCGAAGTTCACTGTGACGCTAGTATGTATGGTTATGGTGCTATGTTACTACAATTTAATTCTGAAGACCAGAATTTTTATCCTGTGGAGTACATGAGTCGTAAGACTACACCAGCAGAGGAGAAGTATCACTCATATGAGTTGGAAGTACTCGCCATAATTCAGGCTTTGTCAAAGTGGAGGGTTTACGTACTTGGGAAGAAGATAAAAATCGTTACAGATTGTAATGCATTCGCAATGACAATTAAAAAAAAAGAAGTGCCTTTAAGAGTGGCTCGATGGGCGATATTTCTACAAGATTTCGACTTCGAGATCGAACATCGACCTGGAACTAAAATGAAACACGTGGATGCGTTAAGCAGAATTCATTGCTTATTGCTCGAAAATTCTCTGAGACACAAGATACAACAGGCTCAGCTTTTGGATGAATGGATTAATGCGGTGAGAAAGGTATTGGAAAACGGGACATATGACGACTTTTATTTGCAGTACGATATTTTACACAAAGACCCGATTAAAGAACTTATAGTTATACCGTCGGCAATGGAAAGAGAAATCATAACTATGGCGCACCGCCAGGGGCATTTTGGAATTAAGAAGACCATAGATGTCCTAGGAAAAGATTATTATATATCAAACGTTGCCAGCAAAGTTGAGGTGGTTATCAAATCGTGTGTAGAGTGCATTGTGAGCGAGCAGAAGCATGGAAGGAAGGAAGGATTTTTAAATGTCATCGACAAAGGTGATGAGCCATTGACAACGTTTCACCTAGATCACATAGGCCCCATGGAATCGACAAAAAAACAGTATAACCATGTTTTGGTCATAGTAGATGCTTTCTCCAAGTTCGTCTGGCTATATCCCACTAAGAGCACAGGATCTGAAGAAGTTGTTGATCGTCTGCAGAGACAATCGGAAGTATTCGGGAACCCGAAACGTTTTATAACTGACAGAGGAACTGCTTTCACTTCCAACATGTTTGAAGAATACTGTACCTCCCAAAAGATTCAGCATTTACTTATTGCTACAGGAGTACCCCGTGGAAATGGGCAAGTCGAGCGTCTTAATAGGACTGTTTCAACGCTATTGACCAAGTTATGTGCAGAGGAACCCAAGTCCTGGTATAAAAACGTTGGCAGGGTACAACAGTTCATCAACTCTTCGCCACCACGGAGTACTAAGATCTCGCCTTTTAAAATTTTGACTGGTATTGAAATGAGAACGACATATGATCAAGAGTTAAAGTCCCAGTTAGAGGAAGAATTACTTCTAGAGTTGCAACGGGAGAAAGATGAAATTCGTAGATTAGCAAAAGATAATATAGCAAAAATACAGGAAGAAAATCGTAAGTCATATAACAAGTTCAGAAAGCCCGAAACAGAATACGAAGTGGGCGATATGGTTGCTATAAAGCGTACCCAGTTTGGAGCAGGGCTGAAGCTTAAGAAGAATTATCTAGGGCCGTATAAAATTGTTAGGAAGTTGAGACATGGTAGATACTCAGTGGAGAAGATTGGGGATGGTGAGGGCCCAAATAGGACCAATACCGTAGCGGAGTACCTGAAGATGTGGAATCCATCATTCGGGACGAATGAGGCTGTAGAATGGCCGAATGTAGGAACGTGAGAACCCCTAATGGTATCGGAGTACCGATAACGATATTAGTTTGATAGATATCGATAGATGGTGAATCAGAGAGAGATGCTTGAGTTGCTGGACGAAGAGGTTGTGTTGGTCTCGTTAAATTAAAAGTTTTCAATAAGATGGTTTCTTTTTCTTTTGTTAATAATTAAATAAAAATGATAATCTAAGATACATGCATAAAAGCAAAGTGGTGTGAAGAGTATATTTTATTCTGGTCCAGTGGACTCAGCTTTTCTACATGTATATTAGAGCGTAACTACACATAAAGTGTTCAAAGCCATGCATGTGTAAAAGAACTTTAAGTAGTACATGCACAAATTGCAGGGGATAATTTCAAAGCACAATATAAACGGAAACCAATAGACTAAAACAAATCCTAAGCATCATGAATAAAGAGCAAGACATTTGTAGTGCCTGTAACAATAGTCGCCTAAACAGTAGTACCCAACATTGGGTTCAATGCGACAATTGCCAGAAATGGTACCACTTTCAATGTGCTGGAGTCAATAGCTTAATAGAAGAGGCTGAATGGATTTGCAACAGCTGCCAACAAGCGCTGGACAACGTGGCATCAACAGGCACTGGTCGTGACCCGTCAACAGGATCGCATAATATACCAAATGCCAACAAAGCCACCGAACAACAATGCCCCGAATCCCATGCGGCAAATACGTCTTATCTCGGTAAAGTAAATTTAGTCGAGCAAACTAACGTTAAATGGACCTACTGCTTCTGTTACTAATTGAATTGACTAACTGTTAATAATTGAATTTAAAAAAAAAGCTCTGTGATTGTGATTTAATAATAATTTATAGAGTCAAGGCGCGAAACAGTTTTTTTTTAAACTTTTAAAATGTCTCGATATTAGGGTTACGGAGATTAGTAAGCCTACGGGCGTACCACACTGGCGCACTGAAGACGGTTTGCACACTTATTTAAGAAACGCATTTGTCGATTTGAGAATTAAGAGCAGAGTAGACAAAATTAACTGCACTATCTATATCATAGAACTCAATTCGAAATGATCAATCATAAGAGGAAATAAGGTTGTTAAGAAAATTAAAATTTGATTTACAAGACATGTACGACGAGAAACTGTAATGCAATGACTTAGTCACGGAATTGTAGGACATGATAACTTCAATGGTAGGATGACAAGGATCCACAGGGTTCACAAGGGGCTGTGTGTTACATACCGAAATAATAGTAGGGTTCGAGCAAAGACAAGGTCAAGGATTCTTTAAGAGGAGTTAAGTATAGAATTCAACTGCGTTTCTTAAATAAGTGGTATAGGGTACTTCAAATTTTCACAGCATTCTAGAAATTGTACACATTTAGCAAAAAAAAAAAATAAAAAAAAAAAAAAACAATTTTAACTTTAACCCCTCGTTAAAACAAGTTGTTTTTTTTATAAACATACATAAATATTTATGTATATATGTACATACATGTCGGCTTGCCTTCTTATCCTTTAAATACACACTCCGTACGTCATTTAAACAACTTTTTATTAATATTGTTATTGTTCAATGAAAGACGTTAGTATTTCTTGAATTTATTTAATGTTTATTTATTTATATGTAAATAGGCACTAGCACATAAACCACTGATTGAAAGTTATCGCAACCATCTCATAAATTGGGTGGACGTCGGAGCGACATTACATAGGTAGAGATGGGACCAAAGACACAGCGATGCACACCCGATGTAGCTACAATTGGTATCTGATCTTACTAAGAATAATACATTTCTTCTAAAAAAGAGACTTATACTCTCGACATAGTGTTAGGTCAGCAAAATACGTCTTTATTGATAATAATTATGAAATTAACTAGGTCTTTATGGTTAACTGCTGACCATATGAGATCTACTTATGACTGATGAGCCATCGATATCTATAATCGGGTTACGTAGTAAACTTGATATACACTTCTATTTGTTCTATATTATGCTTGTCTTATTGTTATCTTATTTTATATAATCTAAACACCAACATACTCCCGGCCGTTGAACACCTACTCAACGTTATCCAACATTGACCGCAAAATTGCTGGGCGCTGGGTTTGCTGCTGTGGGAGTAGGAATAGGATTGACGATCCCGATCCTCACGGTTTTCTGCTCTGGACCATTGTGCCTTGGGGTTTGAGAACACCTTTTCATTCCATTACCATCACAAGAACAAATGGTATTGTTCGGTTCGTGAATTGTGTTATTGTTGGCGCTGCTTTTGTTGGGCCAATGCTGAAGTTGCCAAATCGCACATGACAATTTCATTGTGTTTGTCATAGCTATACGGTGACCTGTTATTCGGATAGCAGAACTCCTTGCTGTACACGTCGGGTCTAGAGTTAACAATCCAGTCTTCTCGATAGTGACATCGTCACGACCTGTGAGTTCAATTGGTCTGGTGGTGGCAAAAATCCACTGATTTTTGTGATACATGTCGTACCACACGAATGACCTGTTTGTGTGTTGTATTTGACAAGTTGATGATTTTGTGTTTTTGAATAGCTGGAACTCACAGTTGCTATTAGCCGTAAACGTCATTTGTTTATCAAAACAAATATATTGCTCATTGTTGAGCTGATGGCATCGTTCCAAATCTGCTCTTGAGAGCCAATGTATTGATTCTGTTCTTTGTTGATAGCAATAATGGGAATTTTAATGCTTATAGTTACAATCCTATTAGTTTCAAATGCTGGAATGGGTACCAGGTTATACAGTGCCTTTATTAAGGTATATAATTGCAGGACGTCGTTATCTGGAACAATAGATGGCCTGGGGTTAGAGCTGTCAAGTCGTTGGTATCGACTGAGTTTGGGGTTAACGAACGACAGTTCAGCACTGCTTCAACTTTGACAATGATGGTAGATATTTGTTCAAACGTTAAGTTTGCTATCGCTACAAACTTTTTTAAAGCGTCATCGAAAAAAAAGCGTCGAAACGTCGGAGCGTCGGAAAAGAAAGCCTAATAATCCATATAATTACATCACACAACCTGTAAAAATACGCTAAATAAACTGATCGCTATATAAACTGTAACTTAAATTTGTTTTAGTACAAACGAAACCCCGTGCGTCACATTTCTTTAAAAAAGTTTATTGAGGTGAATTGAATTTCACCATATGTATGAAGTGCAAATACATAAAGACACACATACACATGTATATTAGAGCGTAACTACACATAAAGTGTTCAAAGCCATGCATGTGTAAAAGAACTTTAAGTAGTACATGCACAAATTGCAGGGGATAATTTCAAAGCACAATATAAACGGAAACCAATAGACTAAAACAAATCCTAAGCATCATGAATAAAGAGTAAGACATTTGTAGTGCCTGTAACAATAGTGGGTTCAATGCGACAATTGCCAGAAATGGTACCACTTTCAATGTGCTGGAGTCAATAGCTTAATAGAAAAGGCTGAATGGATTTGCAACAGCTGCCAACAAGCGCTGGACAACGTGGCATCAACAGGCACTGGTCGTGACCCGTCAACAGGATCGCATAATATACCAAATGCCAACAAAGCCACCGAACAACAATGCCCCGAATAAATTTAGTCGAGCAAACTAACGTTAAATGGACCTACTGCTTCTCAGCTAGCCGCAAGGCAAGTTTTACCCGCAGATCTACCCATCTTTAACGGATATCCAGAGGACTGGCCTATCTTTATTAGCATGTACGAGAACAGCTGCCGTATATCGGGGTTTTCAAACGCTGAAAACATGCTACGACTTCAGAAGAGCCTCAAGGGTAAAGCATACGAACTAGTTCGTGATAAGCTACTGCTGCCAATACTGGTTCCTGATGTCATTAATACGCTCAAGACATTCTTTGGACGCCCGGAGCAAATACTCGATCAAAAAAGAAAAATAAACGTAAACAAGGATAAATTAGAATCCATCGTAGATTTCGCAATGGCGGTCAGAAACGCATATGCAACCATGGAAGCGTGCAATTTAACCTCACATTTAAATAACCCGATGCTTCTTCGAGAACTTATCGATAAACTACCCACTCAGCAAAAGTTAAACTGGGCTATGCATCCACGTAACAAATCCATCCCGGTTATAAAATCATTTAGCGATTGGTTGCACAAAATAGCTGAGGCCGCAGCCACTGTCATGTCTGGCCAAAGCATTAAGGAAGGACAAAATAATCAAGAGAATAGGTGGCAACAAAACTGTAAGCCGAAGATACGATGCGTGATGTGTGCTTTTACGGATCACCAGGTTGCTCTATGTCAAAGCTTCAAGCAACTGTCCGTTGACAATAGACAACGAATAATAAACGAAGCCAAGGTATGCTACAGGTGCCTCAAAAGTCAACGTCGTAAATGCTTCTCTAATCGCGACTGCGGAATTGACAATTGCAACTCAAAACATCACCCGCTTCTTCACAAAGCCACAGGCAGAACCGAAGTTGTTACTGCTCATAATAAAGACAACGTAGTGGAAGGACAATTTTTTGATTGTACTCATCAAACTGTATGGAGCCAATGTAACTTTTAACACGTTCGTAATTTTGGATGAGGGCTCATCAGTCACTCTCATCGATGGAAGCATTTTGGACAAGCTGAAGATCTCTTCAACGCCAGAGCCAATTTGCCTGCGATGGACTGGTGAAGAAACCAGAAACGAAGAGGACTCCGTTAAGACCCACCTACAATGCGTTCGGAAGCGGGAACTGACAAAAGGCTATGGCTCTACAAGGTCCACTCAGTAAAGAAATTAGGATTGGCAAAACAAATCATCAATGTTGAAGAATTATCCAAGCAATATCCTTATTTGCGTGGCTAAAGACGTACCAAAACGATACACCACTAATTTTAATCGGCAGCAACAATTGGAATCTGGCGATACCCCGCAGAATCCGCGAGGGCAGACGAAACGAGCCCATTGCTTCAAAGTGCACATTAGGATGGTGCATCCAAGGATCAACAAACTCAAGCAAACACGTAACAATGCATCATTGCGAGTGCAATTGGAGTGAAATAGATAAAGCCATAAAGGAAAGTTTCACAATGGAACCAATCGTATCTAGAGAATTGCAATCCAGAAACGACAAAAGGGCCAAAGGCATTCTCGAAGACACCTGCAAAAAGATCAATGGTCGATACGAAGTCGGCCTACTCTGGAAAGACGACACAGTTATCAGCTATACTGCAGCGCTGAAACGCCTCGAATGCATACGGGCCAAAATTAAAAGAATGCCGGAACTGTTTGATAAAATTCAATCACAAATTGACAATCTATTAGAAAAAGGATATGCATTTGAGCTCAGACCAGAAGATGTATCCGATCGAAAGGACGGCGTCTGTTTTCTCCCAATATTTATTGCTTTAAATCCGAATAAGCCAAACGAAATACGACTAGTTTAGGATGCCGCCGCCAAAAGTCATGGAAAATTACTTAACGATTTTATGCTTACTGGGCCTGATTATCTAGGTCTATTGACTTCTGTCCTAATGTCCTTCAGAGTAGGACGGATTGCCGTATGCGCAGATATAGCCGAGATGTTTCATGAAATAAACATTCAGGAAAGCGACATGCAGCCGCTGCCTCACGGATACAGTTCGACAGGATCTCCATTTAGGATCAGAAAGTGTTGAATCATTTCTCTGGTCAGACTCTTGGATTAATTCACGGGCATGACATTTCCACACGTTTGTGGCTAATCGGTTGTACAAAATACATGCGGTATCAAATCCAAGGCAAAGGCGTCATGTGTCATCAGAGCTCAACGCAGCTGATGTTCTGTTTCGAGGCATATCAGCAACTCAGCTTAGCACACATACATTATGGTTATATCGACCACAATTTTTGCATGGACCACAAGGTGGCTGCCCAGCACCATTTAAGCCTACAGAGCACACGATGGATACCGCTGAGAAGAAAACCAAGGTACGAATGAATGGATATATACGGTAAATCACAGAAATTCATTTTACTGGCTACAGGGAATAGTGGCGTATGTGCTACGGTTTTGTCACAAGCAGAACAGGAAACCAACGACTCAGTTAGAGATGGAAGAGTTGGATCAAGCACGAAGAATAATCATCAAGCAAATTCAAAAAACAGGACTTGCATATGAATTACGGCACTTAAAGAAAGAACGGTGGCAACATTGCCACTAATATTTGATAAACATTCAATCATACGAGTAGCAACTCGACTACAACAAGTATCAATGGAAATAAGGAATCCATATATCTTGCCGTATAATGATCCGGTGGTAAAAATGATACTAAGGAAACTTCATGAAGAGAATCTTCATTGTGGACATGAGGCACTACGCGGAATAACTCGGCAACAGTACCACATCATTAAGGTGAAGCCGATGGTCCGGAATGTGATTTAGGGCTACGTAGCACTCACCAAGTACCGGCCTCAGTTCTTTAAATAAGTCATGGGCGACTTACCTGAGCACCGGGTATCTCAGAATAGACCCTTTCTCAACGCCAGAGTAGACTATTGTGGAGCATTCTGGATCTACTATAAAGTTCGAGGAAAACGTACCAACAAAGCTTACATTGCAGCATTTGTATGCTTTGCAACCAAGGCAGTCCACCTGGAGTTGGTCGGAGACCTGTCCACCTCCTCATTTGTAGGTGCACTTCAGCGCTTCATTGGGCGCAGAGGAAGATGTCAGACATTATACTGCGACAATGCAACAAACTTTGTTGGAGCAAACAACCAACTAAAGGAGCTGACCGATACAATACACTCAGAAAAGGTACTATCAAGGAGTTTTGAAACCAAAAAGAAGTGCAAATTAAGTTCATACCACCACGGTCTCCACATTTCGGACGATTTTGGGAAACCGCGGTATAGTCCGCTAAGCATTTACTGTTGAAAAACGTGTCGAAAGCAAATTTAACGTTTGAACAACTGTCTACCATCATTGTCAATGTTGAAGCAGTGCTAAACTCTCGTCAGTTAATCCCAAACTCAGACGATCCAAATGACTTGATAGGTCTAACCCCTGGTAGACTTTAAAACAGACAGAGGCACCTACAAGCGGGCCATCCATAATTTGGCTCCCTTGCTTAGAGAGACGGGGATAAAACGTAAAATCAAAGCCGATGACACAGAAACCAGTTCCCAAGAAGACCCTCGTATCGAGGGCACTGCAGAACCAAAGACAAAAAGACGTTTGTCAGCCGGTCTGCCACCGTTGGCAATGACGATCTGCCTAATGCTGTTGTTACTTTCTATAGCATTTGCTCAAAGGACTAACATCACTCGATTCAACCCCAAACCAGGCAGACGGAGTAGTAAAGATTGGGAAAAAAAAGGGTTTTAAAAAATTTCGGGGAGGAAAAAAAAAAAAAAAAAAAATACTAAAAATAAAAAAAAAAAAAAAAAAAAAAAAAAATATTTTTCTTCAAAAAAAAAAACAAAAAAAAAACCCTTTTAAAAAAATAAAAAAAAATAAAAAAGGGTTTTTTGGGGTGGAAGAAAAAAAAAAAAAAAAAAAGATATGAAAAAAAAAAAAAAAAAAAAAAAAAAAAAAAAAAAATTTTTAAAAAAAAAAAAAAAAAAAAAAAAAAAAAAAAAAAAAAAAAAAAAAAAAAAAAAAAAAAAAAAAAAAAAGTTGAAAATCAGATGAAACTAATGGAACAACAAATGAAACACATAACCAAGGTCCAGGACAATGCGGTAAAGGCATCGCAATGGTTTATCACGCTAACAACTCAGATGACGGTTATTGCAGGGAATTTGCAACGAATTCAAACCGAAATTTCCCGAGTATTTACAGATGCCCATCTTATCAGTGTGTTACTACTATCACCAGGCCAGCTTCGGGGACACTTAAAACCAACTAAAAAAACTCCTCCCTTTTTTTTTTTTTTTGCTGTTCCAAAAAACGACTTTTTTAAATTATATACCTTAATAAAGGCAACTGTATAACCTGGTACCCATTCCAGCATTTGAAACTAATAGGATTGTAACTATGAACATTAAAATTCCCATTATTGCTATCAACAAAGAACAGAATCAATACATTGGCTCTCAAGAGCAGATTTGGAACGATGCCATCAGCTCAACAATGAGCAATATATTTGTTTTGATAAACAAATGACGTTTACGGCTAATAGCAACTGTGAGTTCCAGCTATTCAAAAACACAAAATCATCAACTTGTCAAATACAACACACAAACAGGTCATTCGTGTGGTACGACATGTATCACAAAAATCAGTGGATTTTTGCCACCACCAGACCAATTGAACTCACAGTGACCTGTGACGATGTCACTATCGAGAAGACTGGATTGTTAACTCTAGACCCGACGTGTACAGCAAGGAGTTCTGCTATCCGAATAACAGGTCACCGTATAGCTATGACAAACACAATGAAATTGTCATGTGCGATTTGGCAACTTCAGCATTGGCCCAACAAAAGCAGCGCCAACAATAACACAATTCACGAACCGAACAATACCATTGGTTCTTGTGATGGTAATGGAATGAAAAGGTGTTCTCAAACCCCAAGGCACAATGGTCCAGAGCAGAAAACCGTGAGGATCGGGATCGTCAATCCTATTCCGACTCCCACAGCAGCAAACCCAGCGCCCAGCAATTTTGCGGTCAATGTTGGATAACGTTGAATAGGTGTTCAACGGCCGGGAGTATGTTGGTGTTTAGATTATATAAAATAAGATAACAATAAGACAAGCATAATATAGAACAAATAGAAGTGTATATCAAGTTTACTACGTAACCCGATTATAGATATCGATGGCTCATCAGTCATAAGTAGATCTCATATGGTCAGCAGTTAACCATAAAGACCTAGTTAATTTCATAATTATTATCAATAAAGACGTATTTTGCTGACCTAACACTATGTCGAGAGTATAAGTCTCTTTTTTACTATAAAAGAAATGTATTATTCTTAGTAAGATCAGATACCAATTGTAGCTACATCGGGTGTGCATCGCTGTGTCTTTGGTCCCATCTCTACCTATGTAATGTCGCTCCGACGTCCACCCAATTTATGAGATGGTTGCGATAACTTTCAATCAGTGGTTTATGTGCTAGTGCCTATTTACATATAAATAAATAAACATTAAATAAATTCAAGAAATACTAACGTCTTTCATTGAACAATAACAATATAAATAAAAAGTTGTTTAAATGACGTACGGAGTGTGTATTTAAAGGATAAGAAGGCAAGCCGACATGTATGTACATATATACATAAATATTTATGTATGTTTATAAAAAAAACAACTTGTTTTAACGAGGGGTTAAAGTTAAAATTGTTTTTTTTTTATTTTTTATTTTTTTTTTTGCTAAATGTGTACAATTTCTAGAATGCTGTGAAAATTTGAAGTACCCTATACCACTTATTTAAGAAACGCAGTTGAATTCTATACTTAACTCCTCTTAAAGAATCCTTGACCTTGTCTTTGCTCGAACCCTACTATTATTTCGGTATGTAACACACAGCCCCTTGTGAACCCTGTGGATCCTTGTCATCCTACCATTGAAGTTATCATGTCCTACAATTCCGTGACTAAGTCATTGCATTACAGTTTCTCGTCGTACATGTCTTGTAAATCAAATTTTAATTTTCTTAACAACCTTATTTCCTCTTATGATTGATCATTTCGAATTGAGTTCTATGATATAGATAGTGCAGTTAATTTTGTCTACTCTGCTCTTAATTCTCAAATCGACAAATGCGTTTCTTAAATAAGTGTGCAAACCGTCTTCAGTGCGCCAGTGTGGTACGCCCGTAGGCTTACTAATCTCCGTAACCCTAATATCAAGATATTTTAAAAGTTTAAAAAAAAACTGTTTCGCGCCTTGACTCTATAAATTATTATTAAATCACAATCACAGAGCTTTTTTTTTTTAATTCAATTATTAACAGTTAGTCAATTCAATTAGTAACAGAAGCAGTAGGTCCATTTAACGTTAGTTTGCTCGACTAAATTTACTTTACCGAGATAAGACGTATTTGCCGCATGGGATTCGGGGCATTGTTGTTCGGTGGCTTTGTTGGCATTTGGTATATTATGCGATCCTGTTGACGGGTCACGACCAGTGCCTGTTGATGCCACGTTGTCCAGCGCTTGTTGGCAGCTGTTGCAAATCCATTCAGCCTCTTCTATTAAGCTATTGACTCCAGCACATTGAAAGTGGTACCATTTCTGGCAATTGTCGCATTGAACCCAATGTTGGGTACTACTGTTTAGGCGACTATTGTTACAGGCACTACAAATGTCTTGCTCTTTATTCATGATGCTTAGGATTTGTTTTAGTCTATTGGTTTCCGTTTATATTGTGCTTTGAAATTATCCCCTGCAATTTGTGCATGTACTACTTAAAGTTCTTTTACACATGCATGGCTTTGAACACTTTATGTGTAGTTACGCTCTAATATACATGTGTATGTGTGTCTTTATGTATTTGCACTTCATACATATGGTGAAATTCAATTCACCTCAATAAACTTTTTTAAAGAAATGTGACGCACGGGGTTTCGTTTGTACTAAAACAAATTTAAGTTACAGTTTATATAGCGATCAGTTTATTTAGCGTAATTTTACAGGTTGTGTGATGTAATTATATGGATTATTAGGCTTTCTTTTCCGACGCTCCGACGTTTCGACGCTTTTTTTTCGATGACGCTTCAAAAAAGTTTGTAGCGATAGCAAACTTAACGTTTGAACAAATATCTACCATCATTGTCAAAGTTGAAGCAGTGCTGAACTGTCGTTCGTTAACCCCAAACTCAGTCGATACCAACGACTTGACAGCTCTAACCCCAGGCCATCTATTGTTCCAGATAACGACGTCCTGCAATTATATACCTTAATAAAGGCACTGTATAACCTGGTACCCATTCCAGCATTTGAAACTAATAGGATTGTAACTATGAACATTAAAATTCCCATTATTGCTATCAACAAAGAACAGAATCAATACATTGGCTCTCAAGAGCAGATTTGGAACGATGCCATCAGCTCAACAATGAGCAATATATTTGTTTTGATAAACAAATGACGTTTACGGCTAATAGCAACTGTGAGTTCCAGCTATTCAAAAACACAAAATCATCAACTTGTCAAATACAACACACAAACAGGTCATTCGTGTGGTACGACATGTATCACAAAAATCAGTGGATTTTTGCCACCACCAGACCAATTGAACTCACAGTGACCTGTGACGATGTCACTATCGAGAAGACTGGATTGTTAACTCTAGACCCGACGTGTACAGCAAGGAGTTCTGCTATCCGAATAACAGGTCACCGTATAGCTATGACAAACACAATGAAATTGTCATGTGCGATTTGGCAACTTCAGCATTGGCCCAACAAAAGCAGCGCCAACAATAACACAATTCACGAACCGAACAATACCATTGGTTCTTGTGATGGTAATGGAATGAAAAGGTGTTCTCAAACCCCAAGGCACAATGGTCCAGAGCAGAAAACCGTGAGGATCGGGATCGTCAATCCTATTCCGACTCCCACAGCAGCAAACCCAGCGCCCAGCAATTTTGCGGTCAATGTTGGATAACGTTGAATAGGTGTTCAACGGCCGGGAGTATGTTGGTGTTTAGATTATATAAAATAAGATAACAATAAGACAAGCATAATATAGAACAAATAGAAGTGTATATCAAGTTTACTACGTAACCCGATTATAGATATCGATGGCTCATCAGTCATAAGTAGATCTCATATGGTCAGCAGTTAACATAAAGACAGTTAATTAAGAAAATTTTTAAAAAGTTTGGGGGAAGGGATAAAAAGGGAAAAATTTTAAGTCACCAAAATGTTCAATGAAAGACGTTAGTATATCTTGAATTTATTTAATGTTTATTTATTTATATATAAATAGACACTAGCACATAAACCAGTGACTAAAAATTGTCGCAACCAACACATAAATTGGGTGGACGTCAGAGTGAGATTACAAAGGTAGAGATGGGGGCCAAAGACACAGCGATGCATACCCGATGTAGCTACAATTCGTATCTGATCTTACTAAGAATAATGCATTTCTTTTATAGTAAAAAAATGCATAGTTCGACATAGTGTTAGGTCAGCAAAATACATCTTTATTGATAATAGCTAACCATAGCAGCTAAATTAAGTAGGTCTTTATTGTTAACTGCTGACCATATCAGATATACTTATAAATGATGAGCCATCGATATCTATAATCGGGTTACATACTAAACTTGACATACATTTCTAAACACCAACAGTTATTGTTGTTAATAGTTTCCAAGAAAGTCAATCCAGTTTTATTAAAAAACTAATTCAAGCCAGTAAAACTAACTAAAATATACATACATAATTTTAACGTTGTAAGGAGTTAAAAAATAATAAAACAAATTTTTTAATAGCAACATCTATGCATATGTACTGCCAAATGTACTTTACTTTATATTACAAAATATGGTATTTTCATAAAACAAAAGTTAGGATGTGAAAAGTGCTTTATACGCGACTCCCACAGGCGACCGTTCACCACTTCTTTGGGAGGAATGTGTTTAAGGGCCGTTTTCCACTCGATCCATCTCTGAGGAGCGGTTGGGATTAACGGAGAATGTGAAACAGCGATTCCCACTGGCACCATCCTACCATCTCTTAACAGCTTGATTTACAGCTGCCGCATATTTAGAAATTGCATCTGTCGTTAAAAAAAAAAAAATAGTTATTACGTTTTGTTTGAAAAAAGGTTTTTGATGAAGAAATCGACTTTTGCAATGGTGGTAGGCTGACTGGAAACGCCTAGACAAGGGAATAACCATTGCATTGTAGACCGTTGGATCCTCTGCAGACTATAGGAACATATGCAGGGTGTTTGGCGTCGCAACGAACAAGGTCTGCAAAATTATTCATGAATTCGAAAGGGCTGTTGTGTTGAATTTTTTCGCTGAACTAACTCACATCTGTAAAAATCGATGAGTGTATAAGAAGATTTAAAGCTCTTGGGTTTCCCCAGTGTTTGGGTACGATTTATAACTCCTTAACTCCTTAACAGATTGATATACAATGTTTACAATCGATGATTGTGTAAGTTTATTTAAAGCTTTTGGCCAGAATGGTACTCAACTGTGTTATTTACGTTTGTTGATTATCGGTAAAGCTTAAGCTTAAAAACAGATGGCGATTAATTGTAGAAAAGTAAGCTTAAACCTAATACACATTCAAATATCCCCGACCCGGTGGAGGAAAGAGTTGCGAGAGAGATGTCGAAAATATAATCAGAGATTACGGTGCAGATTGTTGTAAAGTAGAGAGCGAAGCGAAATGACAAAAAGATTCGGATATAAGGTCAGAAAGCTTGTTAAAAGATTGGCAAGGAACACGAAGCTGTTCGTTTAGAGATTAGTTAGTGAGACATATACTTAGATGAATAGGAAGAAAACCTGTGGTCCGACGTGAGGGAACACAACGACGTGGGATTAACGAAAGATGTGAAACAGCGATTAACACTGGCACCATCCACCATCTCTGAACAGCTTAATTTACAGCTGCCGGGTATTTGGAAATTGCGTATCTTGTTAAAAAAAAATTAATAGTTATAATCAGAGATTTCGGTGCAGATTATTGTAAAGTAGAGAGCGAAGCGAAATGACAGAATGATAAGGACATGAGGTGAGAAAGCTTGTTAAAAGATTGGCAAAGAATACGAAGCTGTTCGTTTAGAGATTAGTTAGTGAGACATATACTTGCTGAATAGGAAAAAATAGGACAAGAAGTTTTGGTCCGACGTGAGGGAACACAATGACGTGGAATGAACGGAGGACGTGAACAGCTTAATTTACCGCTGCCGCGTATTTGGAAATTGCGTATCTCTTAAAAAATAAATAAATAGTTATAACGGTAAAATTGAACAACAAAATTTTTACAAATATGATTAGAAATAGTAAAGTAATCGTGTATCAGACGTGGGAACAGCTTTATTTACCGCTGCCGCGTATTTGGAAATTGCGTATCTGTTAAAAAATAAATAAATAGTTATAACGTTAAAATAACAACAACAAAATTTTTACAAATATGATTAGAAATAGTAAAGTAATCGTGTATCAGACGATATCATGGTGGCCAGTAGAACTGCCGAAGAGCAGCTGGATACACTGGAAGAAGTTTTTATAAGGATAATCAGAAACAAGCCGGAATTGCGTATAGATAAGTGTAAGTTCTTTAAGTCAAGAATTAAATACTTGTTATGTCTCATATCGGAAGAGGGCATTAGAGCCGATGATAAGGTCGTAAAGGCGGTTATGAACTTTCCCATACCAACCGACGTTCACTCAGTAGGAAGTTCCTCGGGCTTATCTTCTTATTTTCGTCATTTTATTAAAAACTTTGCGTTAGTTGCGAAACCACTCTATGACCTGTTGAAAAAAGATAGAGTGTTCAAATTTGGAAAGGAAGAACTGTATTGTTTTTCGTTGCTTAAAGATAAATTAGTAAAAGCGCCGGTGTTGGCAATAAATAACCACAAGGACGAAGTAGAGCTGCATTGTGATATGAGCGCGTTAGGCTTTGGGGCAATGTTAATGCAAAGGAAAGAAGACAAAAAGCTGCACCCTGTTTTTTATTTCTCAAAACGGACGTCTGACGTAGAATTAAAGTACTACAGTTTCAAACCTTGGCAGTAGTATATGAAGTCCGCAGGTTCAGAGTATATTTACAGGGATGATATTTTAAGGTACTTACAGATTGTAATTCGCTGACTCTTACTCTCAATCGAGTTGAATTAAACCCAAGAATTGCGCGATGGGTCCTTGAGCTGCAGAATTATGATTATGAAGTAGTGCACAGGGCAGGCAAACAGATGCAACATGTAGATGCGCTTAGTAGATATACGAATATACTTATTGTAGATACAAATAGTTTTGAAGACAATCTTGGAATATGCCAGCACAGGGACGAAAAGTTGCAGGAAGTGAAAAGAAAGTTGGAATGTGCTGAGGATAAGTTATCTCAAGTTAATGGCCAAATTGAGGGGCTGAATCCTGGGACCTCTGCTTGCTAAATTAAGAGAACCAGGGAAACGTATATATTAAGAGTTGATAGTTAAGAATATTGACGAATGTTGCCGATCGAAATCTTGGGTTTCCCCAGTGTTTGGGTACGATTTATATTTTATTTATACAACTCTCTCTATCAGCCACAACTATTCCATACCAGTAAGTCAGAACATTAACAAAGAATCAGGCAATCTACATATGTAAATTCATTTTAAGAAGCGCACATGAAAATATTCCAAAATCATCTCCCAAAGAGCAAGGAACTTGAGAACCTTCGTAAGTTTAAAACACAGCATGGCAAAAACTTAAGAGACACATTTCTAACGAAAATATAATTAATTACAGGAAAAAAAAAGAACTTTTTAGACGAACCCTTAAACAAACATAGAAAGAATCATTATCAAAATTTACGAAGAAATCAACCCCATAACACCCATTCCACAAATTTGGAACAACATTCGCATTCATCATTGTTGAAGATCGATTGGATTGCGTTAAATTAAAAGTTTATCTTTATTAAGTGTCCATAAACTTTCAAAAGCAAAAAGGAAGAGGAAGGCGTTTTCAGAGTTACAGAGTATCTTATATCGATAACTTACAAGCTTAGTACAAACGATATAACCAGGGGTAGCAAATAATACAGGGCTGCAAACAGAAACATATGGTATTTTCAACAATTATTACGCAACAACAACAACAACAACTTCACCAACTTATTTAAGTCTCACAAAAGTAGGATATTAGCGGACAATTTGTTGTTTGCTCCAAGGAAAATCCTACTACAAGCTATCCCAATAGAACAAGATTTAAATTTCACGAATTTTCCTCCGCCCTTGATTGTCTAAAAGGAAACACCCCAGGCTTGGCTCGAATAACTTATTCCATTCCTAGAGAAGTCAAGAACAGACTTATAAACTTGTACAACGCAATACTGGGTGACATTATACCACAACAATACAGACTGAGCATGATTATACCAATATTAAAACCTAACAAGGAAAAAAACCATATCTCAATAATATCTCTCGACTTTGCCAAGGCATTTGATAAAATAGAAATACATGTCGTAATAAATCAGCTTATAAAGTGAAAAGTTGCCCCAAATATACTTAATTACGTCAAGAGCTTCATGACAAACAGAAAAATAACAGTTAAAGTAGGAAAGTTCTATTCAAAATCACTTCCACTCGAGAATGGTATTCCTCAAGGATCGCTGTAACTCCCCAATGAAAACATAATTTTTTCATATTTTTTTTGGTTTTTTAAAGGACGGACGTGTTCTTTTTTGCGCTTATCAAATTTTATTTTTTTCTCGCGATTAAATAAATTTGTGTTATTTATAAACTCACTTTCTGCTTAACTAAAACTTTAACATTCGAATTTTATTTTCATTTCGCGATTGCTTTCACTAGTTTTTGGGCACTTGCAAAATAAAATCGAATAATGCCAACATACATAAATTTAATCTTACAACAAAACTTGCATTAGCGGTGTTGTTCTTTTGCTTGTCTCTTTTGCTTTTGTCTTAAATTTTACCGTTGTAGGTAACTATCGCGCTCTTGCGTACAAATTGTTGGTGCATGTGTTCAATTTCAAAATTTTATTAATTCCTTTTTAATATCAAATTAAATTTTTTATAAAATGGTTGTCTGCTCTAAAAATAATTGCATAGTTTCCACGATGACTCCCATGATTATATTCATAGTTGGTTGTGTTACAATCCGTGTGCAGGTTACACAGGCTTAAAATATGGATGTAATGCTTGCCGGGAGGTCGAGAATGAGGTGCGCTCATTCCAAGCGGAGCTTACTGCGGTGGAGACTCAGTTTAGAAGCTTATCGCTTATGAATGAGTCTCCAAAACGTAAAAGAAACAGTCCTTGGGGTGTTTCTTTATCTGTAGATCCGCCAGCGTCTCTTATCGGCTCCGACCAGTCTCGTACTCCGTCCACTCCCAATGTACAACAATTGATATCGTTTAAGAGCCCGGTTGTGAATGCGAATAGTAAGGAATTTCCGGTACCACCTGGGAATGATCTCTTAAAAACGATGCCAATTGTAGTGTCCGGTCAATTACCCATTCCGATGGAAATTGCCGATAGTTCTAAAATTATCGAGGGCCCTGTGAACAAGTTGACTGCTGCAGTGGGTGATTTGTCCAACGTTACTGCTGCGGCTGACGCTTCGGGACCGCGACCTCTCGTTGGCATACCACCAAAGAAATATATATTTGTTTCTAGGCTTGACCCTGTTGTCACGTCTGATGTAATTGCCTATATTCGAAAGAAAGTTAACGTCTCGAATATTGCGGTGGAAAGTTTAAAATTCCTTATTCTCCGGACATTTCGTCCTTTAAAATTAGTGTTTCTGCCAATATCTTTGACATTATATGTCGAGAAGATTTTTGGCCGAAACATATAACAGTTAAGGAATATACTGTAAAAAAGAAAGATCGGAAACCGATTCGCCTGCCAACAACAACAACTAACACTATTCCTGCCACATCAGCATCTGCTGGTGTGTCAAAAAACAAGTTTCGTCGCTTAACCTGGGTTACCGGAACGTTAGAGGACTGAAATCGAAACATCCTAATCTCTATGTAGATAGTCTTTCTTTTGAACATAACATTCTAGCCTTGATATTGCCGATGCATCGTTTTTTTCCACAAACTTTTCTATATTCAGACGTGACCGCATTTCTCGCATGGGCGGTGGCGTTCTGATAGCTGTTGATGCTGCTTTATCATCTGAAATGATTCAATTTTCTAGTACCCAGGAGATTGAGTTTGTCGGTGTTAAAGTAAATTTTAAATCTTTTAATGCTTATATTACTTGTTCTTATATTCCACCATCGTCTGACATTCTGGTCTATTTAAATCATTTAGAGGCAATTCAGTTTGTCTCCTCTTTAGTTTCTAGTCAAGACATGCTCATAGTTTTAGGTGATTTTAATTTACCCGCTTTGGCATGGTCACCAACAGATGAATCTACCATATTGCTGCCCTCTATGTCACATGACTTTATTGATGGCCTTCTAGGCTTATCCTTATACCAAGTCAATCCTGTCTTAAATTCTAATGCAAAATCGTTAGATCTTAATTATACCATACACCCATAGGGTGAAATGGTATATTAAAGTCGCTAAAATGTATGTAACAGGCAGAAGGAAGCTTTTCCGACCCCATAAAGTATATATATTCTTGATCAGCATCAACAGCCGAGACGATCTAGCCATGTCCGTCTGTCCGTCCGTCCGTCCGTCCGTCCGTCCGTCCGTCCGTCTGTCCGTCCGTCCGTCCGTCCGTCCGTCCGTCCGTCCGTCCGTCCGTCCGTCTGTATGAACGCCTAGATCTCGGAGACTATAAGAGCTAGAGCCACCAAATTTGGTATGTAGACTCGTGTCATATGTACGCTTATCGAGTTTGTTTCAAATGTTTGCCACGCCCCCTACCGCCCCCGCAAATGATATAAAACCGATTTTCTTAAACACTATAGCAACTAGAGACACAAAATTTGGTATGTATATTTGCTTTGTAAATGCGCACATTTTGTATTTGTAAAAATTTTGCCACGCCCCCTACCGCCCCCGCAAATTAAATAAAACCGATTTTCTCAAAAACTATTTCAACTAGAGACACCATAGTTAGTATAAATATTTGCTTAGTAATTGCGCACATTTTTGATGTGTAAAGATTTTGCCACGCCCCCCTCCGCCCCCGTAATTTGAAAAAACTCGATTATCTCCCGTAATTTTCTACCGTGTGCAATCAAATTTAGCACACTTAAATTTGATACTAATGTTCAGCAAAATACCAAATTTGATCAAAATCGGACTAAAAATAGCCAAGTTATGCATATAAACGTTTTTCCATATGGCCGGAGTTGGCCGTTGGCTGGTGGGGGCGCTAGGGTGCTCGTATGCTTGAGTGAGCGAAATACTAAGATATGCTTGTGAAAAGCATGTGAACAGTTTTTTTTAAATACGAAAATGTATTGGTTATTATAAATTTAAAATATTTGTTTTACTGGTGTATGGTATATCCAAGTCGGCGAGACGACTTACTTACTTCATTTTGTATTGGATTCTGCTTATTGCGATGTTTCTATGATCGAACCGTTTGTTATCCCCGAAGACAAATTTCATCCTATATTAAATTTAAAAATTTATCTGCCCTCGCTATCACCATTACTTGGTTCAAATGAGTTACCTGTAACTAGGTGTTTTCGTAAGACTGACTTTGCTAGCCTTAATGAAAACATTATTACTATTAATTGGTCCTATCTATACGATTGTAGAGATATGAACTCAGCTGTTCGCTTCTTTTATAATACTCTGAATTCACTCTTTGATATTTGCGTGCATCTTGGTAGGCAGGAGCCTCCAGGTTCTCTCGAGAGTTATCCAATTTGAAAAATGTGAAGACTCGATATTATAAGAAGTTTCAAAAAACACGTCGTTCATCAGATTACGCTCTGTATACAGTCGCTCGTTCAAAATTCATGATGCTTAATACACAATGCTATATGAATTATCTTCAGCGGTGTAAGCTTCAGTTTTCTTCTGACGCTAAACAATTTTATAATTTTGTTAAGTGTAAACGTAAGACCTCTGTGAACCCATCTTTTTTGTCTATAATATTTTTACATGTTCCAAACTCTTTTTCTGTATCTCAATTCATTAATGCACAGAACCTTTCAAATAACATTTCAATTTCTTCTTCTTCTTCCCCATCCCCTTTTACACGCATGCCGCGATTCGCACGCATACACATATAGTTTATGTAGCGTTGCGTCTGTATGTGTGCATGCGTGTGCTCTGTTGATATGATGACGACGTGGTAGGCAGCAAGTTGCACCGATTTATATCGGCTGTAACTTGTGTTCTATTTATCCGATCAGATTCAAATTTTGGGATCTGAGATTTTATATATAATACTATTGGTAAATTTCATGGCGATACTCCAATTTTTGCAAAAATGTTTCCTCCAGAGCTCTATAATATAGTGGTCCGATTCTACCAATTTTCATACTTTATTTTTCCCAGGTAATAAAAGGCCCCCAAAAAAAATTTCATCCCGATAGCTCTTAAGATGGCTGAGTAAAACGCATACGCACAGACGGACGGACAGACGGACATGGCTATGTCAACTCAGCTTCTCATGCTGATCAAGAATATATATGCTTTATAGGGTCGGAAACGTCTCCTTCTGTGCGTTACAAATATCTGACCAATTTTATAATACCCTCTGCAAGGGTATAAAAAGAGTTTGGAACATGTAAAAATATTATGGCCATGGACTGCAAGGGTATATAAACTTCGGCACAGCCGAAGTAAGCTTCTTTGATATTTTTTTTAAATCATAAAAATATCGAAAGAAAAAAAATCTTTATAGGACAAAATTATATGTGCATATTTCATTTTTGGCTAAAATTCTAGCCGATTTAAATGATTTCAACTAATCTATTTATGTTTAGTAATTAATATGGTGGCCTTTTACTTATATAACCTTGTTTAGTGGATTTGCTAATTTTTCCCACTCAGCGACCACAGCTTCCTTGAGATGCACAATTGAGTCAAATTGACGTCCATTTTTGTAAACCTTGGCCGTTAAAATGCCCCAAATGTCTTCAATTGGATTAAGGTCTGGGGCTTAATGCTGGCCACTCTAAAACATCAATATTACGTGAGGAAAAAAACTCTTTTGTAGACTTTGCCTTGTGTGTTCGAGCATTGTCCTGTTGAAAAATCATATCGTGAGGATAAAAATTTTCCGAAAAAGCAATCAGCTCTATATCAAGAAGTTGAATATACATTTCCGCATTTGTTTTTGTCGGAATAAAGCATATTCGGGACTTTCCGGCATATCCGGCAGTCGAAATTAAATTTTTTCTCGTCTGAGAAAATTACATTTCGGAACTCGTGAGTCCAAAATTTGTATTTTTCGGCAAACGCCAAAAGTTTGTATTTTTCGGCAAACGCCAATGCTTCGGGACATTCTCTCGTAAAGCATATGAAATGTTTTTGTTTTCAGAAATTATTTGGTTGCCCCGTCTCCTGGACACGTTGAGATTCAGATGACTGAGGTTCAATTTAACAACAAAATAGTAATTTCTAGTTGCCCACGTGTTTTTTTTTTTATACCCTTGCAAAAAGGGTATATTATTTTGGTCAGAAGTGTGCAACGCATAGGACGAAGCATTTCTGACCATATAAAGTATATATATTCTTTATCAGCACGACGAGACGAGTTCATATAGCCATGTCCGTCCGTCCGTCTGGATCAACGCAAACTCCTCCTAGACCGTAAGAGCTACAGAGTTGAAATTTTGCATGTAGGCTTGTATATACTGCAGGCGTTGTATATCTCAGATTCAGCCGGATCGGACCACTATATCGTATAGCTCCCATACAAACGGCAAGTCACGAACAGTGACTTTTCTCAATAACTTCATGACTTTCTGAGCTAATGTCGTTAAATTTTAATATTGGTGAGTTTATTACACTTGTTAACTACTGTGCCAAATTTGATGACGATCAGATGACTATATCGTTTTGCTCCCATAGGAACGATCTGTCAAACACAGTGGCTTTATCAATAACTTCGTTACTTTTTACGCTATTGTCATTAAAATTTATGATTCTTAGTTTAACATGGCTATTCATCAAGATCGGGTGACTATTTTATACTGCTCCCATAGGAACGTTCGGTCGAAAACAGTGACTTTTATCAATGACTTCGTTACTTTTCAAGCAATTGGCATAAAAATGAATATTTATTAGTTTAATATACATAATTATGACTATGCCAAATTTTATTAATATCACATAGCTCCCAAACGACTACAATTAAAGTTAAAGAAATTTGGTATGTATAAAGTTGCAAGGGTATATAAACTTCGGCATGGCCAAAGTTAGCCCCGGCTCTCTGGTTTTTTATTACGTTTTTAATTATAAAAAAAAAATAAAAAGACCTGCCAAACTTATTTATGTGACCGCAATCGCTGCCAAATACCGACTAATGTCATATTGCACATATACTTCTTTCTGAGAGCGACATCATAAACAGAGAAAGATTTAACATTATATGCATTGAATAAATTTGTTGGTCAGGCTAAGACAAAAATTATGATTCAGTCATAATTTTGAGAGATTTTGGTTTGGTTCCGGTGAGGGTGGTTTAGTTTTAGTACATACATAGTTTATTTTGATTATTGTTTTTATCTTTATTTTGAATTTGGCCGGTAATTCAAGCGTACTGCGAGAGTATGCATGCTTCGAAATTAGAATTAGACAGCTGAGTTTCCAGGTTATCGGTTGTTTATTTTGATCTTTTTGATACGAAAGGGGAGATTGGTGGGCGGGGGTATCGACACCCGGAACGGTATTTCGTTTATATTTTTTGTATTACTTCTAAACTCACTATCGGTTTCATTGAATTTGTTTCCGAATGTTATTTTCATTTCGCGCTTGATTACACTCATTTTTTTTGCCTAAAGCAAAATAAAACCTTATACAATTTTAACATAAATTAAAACTTACAACAAAATTTGCAAAAGCGGTGTTGTTATTTTGCTTATTTCTTTTGCTCTTCTGTTTCCATATCTTACTGTTCTAACTTACCCTCGCGATCTTACGTACAAACTGTTCTTGCATATGATCAATTTGACGCGCTCTCTCGCTCCTTCCTAATTCTTTTTGATGCGGTCTCGTCTTTTGTAGTGTCCGATGTGTCCGGGCAATAAACTATTGCCATGGAAATTGCCGAAAATTCCAATAGTATCGAGGGTCCCGTGAACAAGCTGACTGATGCAGTGAGTGACTCGTACAACGTTGCTGCTGCGGCTGACGCTTCGACCGCTGCCTTTCGTTGGCATACCATAATGGTTATGCATATTTGTTTCTAGGATAGACCCTGTGGTCACATCTCATCATGTTATAGCCTATATTCAGGAAGTTAACGTCTTGAATATTGTGGTGGAAAAATTCAAATTTTTGTACTCTCGTCTCGCATTTTGTCCTTAAAATTTAATGTTTCTGCCAATATCTTTGACACTATATGTCGAGAAAATTTTTGTCCGAAGCATATAAAAGTGAAGGAATATACTGTTAAAAAGAAAAAAAAATTGCACTATTTCTGTCACATCAGCAACTGCTGGTGTGTCAAAAAACTAGATTCGTCCCTTAGCCTGGGCTACCAGAACGTTAGAGGACTGAAATCTAAACTTCCTCATCTTTGTCTAGATGGTCTTTCATTTTAGCTTTAACAGAGACGTGGCTAAAACCTGACATTGCTGATGCATCTGTTTTTACCAGAAAATGTTCTGTCTAAACGTGGCGTTCTGATAGCTGTTGGTGCTGCTCTAATTCAATTTTCTAATACCCAGGAGATTGAGATTGTCTGTGTTAAAGTAAATTTTAAATCCTTTAATGTTTTTATTACTTGTTCCGATATTCCACCATTGTCAGACATTGTGGTCTCCTTTGTTCCCTTTTTAGTTTCTAGTCAAGGCATGCTTATAGTTTTAGGTGATTTTAATTTACCTGCTTTAGCATGGTCACAAACTTTAGCATTGTCACTGCATTTAGCATTAATGGCACTGTCTTAAATTCTTATGGAAAATCTATAGATCTTAATATTTGTACATATTAGATTCTTCTAGATGTGATGTTTCTAGGATCAAACTATTTGTTCTTCCCGAAGGCAAATTTCATTTTACATTAAATTTAAAAATCCATCTGCCCTCTCTATCACCTAAATTGGTTCTAATGAAGTACCTCTAACTCGGAGCTTTTGAAAGACTGACTTTGCCTTAATGAAAACATTGTTACTACTGATTTGCCTCATCTGTATAGTTGTAGAGATATGAACTTAGCTGTTCGCTTCTTTTATGATACTCTTAATTCACTTTGATATTTGTGTTCCTCTTGGTAGACAGGAGCAGTTCAACAAACCTCCCTGGTTTTCTCGAGAGTTATGCAATTTCAAAAAAGCATAAGACTCGATATTATAAGAAGTTTTAATCTATTACCATATTAACGACTGTTCATCGAAACTCCCTTCAACTGGTCACTTATTTTCTAAACAATTGACCTTTAATAAGACTTAATAGTACAAATGATCATGGACCATAAATCAATTTTTAACACACATATTTTCACCACGGTTGCAAGTCCATGGGTGTTCTTGTTTTCATTAAAGGATAGGGAAAAGAATTTGACAATCTTTATACAACTAAAACAAAATATATAATAAACTTAAATCTTTTTTGTCCCTTGGAAATAAAAAAGCTAGCACTGATCAGGCCATTTTCAATACTTTTGCGAATTTTTTCAAAACAACTTATTCCTCAAGGGAATATTGAGGAAATTCGTGTCCTTATCAGTTAAAAAAGCCTAATTGTATTTTAATCCAGTGATTAGTGAAAGTTCTCTTCTTAGCGAACTTAAACTAGTAAAACCTGTGTATAATCCGGGGCCAGTACTTAGGTTCTCTGCAAATGCTTTTTGTAAACCCATTTTAAAATTGTTTTTATTGCCTATCGAATCTGCCTCTTTTCCATATATTTTGAAGGAATTGTATATCATTCCTTTGCATAAAACTGGCAAAAATTACGAAGTCTCTAACTATAGGGGTATCTCAAAATTGTCGGCTATTCCGAAAGCTTTTGAGAAAATTATAACTTCGCAATTGCAACATTTTTGCAGCTCTATTATTTCGTCATCCCAACATGGCTTTGTGAAACGTAAATCTACAACCACTAACCTTTTAGAATTTACCTCTATAATTATCAAGGGGTTCAAAAATGGTAAACAAACTGATGTCATATACACTGACTTCAGCAAAGCCTTTGATGCTGTTAATCACACCCTATTACATTCTAAACTGAACAACATTGGGTTTCCACCCCTTTTCCTTTCTTGAGTTCGGGAATATCTAACAAATATAATACAAAAGCTACTTTTTTAAGTCTTTTTATTTCAATTACATTCTTGTGACATCAGGTGTACATCTAGGGCTACCCCGCTCTTCTTTCTTGAGTTTGAAAATATCCAATAAATATAATACAAAAGCTATTTATTTTATTTATTTATTTAAGCTAAGAAAAACAGATAATAATTAATTAAAGAAAAGTATGCATAGCCATATACGCAACTAAACATCCCCGACCCGGTGGAGGTGTTTTATTTGCACAAAGTGCTAGCTATGCCCCGATTCACAGCCAATGTGGTCAGGAAAGAGTTTCAAGTAATGCGATGTCCAAAATTGATTCAGCGGTTTTGTTGTAGATTATTGAAAAGCATAGAGCGAAGAGAAACGACAGAAAGCTGAGGAGAGATAAGGTGAGAAAGGTTGTTAAAAGATTGGCAAAGATCACGAAAAGGTTCGTGAAGAGAGTGGTTAGTCAGACATCTACAAAGGTAAATAGGAAATATCAAAGAAGCTAACATCGGCTGTGCCTTGCAGTCTTCTTCTTCTTCCCCATCCCCTTTTACACGCATGCCGCGATTCGCAGAGCTATATGATATAGTGGTCCGATTCTGCCAAATTTCATACTTTATTTTTCGCAGGTAATAAAAAGCCCCCAAAAAAAATTTCATCCCGATAGCTTTTAAAATGGCTGAGTAAAACGCATACGCACAGACGGACGGACAGACGGTCAGACGGACAGACGGACATGGCTATATCAACTCAGCTTCTCATGCTGATCAAGAATATATATACTTTATAGGGTCGGAAACGTCTCCTTCTGTGCGTTACAAACATCTGACCAATTTTATAATACCCTCTGCAAGGGTATAAAAAAAACTTCTGGTCCGGCGTGAGGGAACACAAAAATATAGAGTATCTAGTAAATTAGTAGAAGTGACTTCACCGTTGACTAATTGACACACTGGCGAGCAATATTCTAGAGTAGGGCGAACTAACGACGTGTATAAAACCTTTGTTACGTAGGGGTCATCAAATTCTTTGGCCCAACGTTTTATGATGATATTGATTGAATTGAAGATTGAAGATATATGAAAATTAAATGAAAGTTTTGTGTCAAAAATTACGCATAAGTCTTTTAACAATCTAAACAATCTAACAGATCAGACTTAATATAGTAATGAGCTAGGATCGGAGACGTACAGCTAAATGTCACAAAGGAGCACTATGAGGCATTAAGGTGTAATTTATTAACGTGGCACCAATTACAGAAAGCATCGAGATCAGATTGCAAGTACTGTTGGAAAGAAGGATCATTATAGGAATAACAAATCTTGACGTCATCCGCAAACATGAGCACGCGTGAGTGAACCAAGGACCAAGGTCAAATCATTAATAAACAGTGGGCCCAGATGACTGCCTGGGGGGACACCTGAGGTAACTCGAAACGTTTTAGATAATGAGAAACGAAAAGACAACTTTTGAGTTCTGCCACCAATAAGATACGATTTTCACCAAGCCAATAATGTTGAGTTTCGTAAGAAGCATACAATGATCAACCGGATCGAAAGCCTTACTAAAGTCGGTATAAATAACATCAGTTTGACACTTTCTGCGAAAGCCAGGGCAGTCAACTCTAAAAGGTTGGTAAACGACCTTTCATGAAGCCGTGCTAACAAGGAGAAATAGTAAATCTAGAATTTCATTTCTATTCTTGTGATATCAGGTGTAATTTAAGTTAGCTATCTTAGCCGTCTGCTTTTCACACTATTCATTAACGATCATCATTAAGTCGGCAAGCTGTTCTTAAGAATTTTCAATCCTGGTGCCAGTTTAACCTATTAAATTTAACACTACCAAATGTAAGGTAACTCTTTCCAACTGGTCATTTTTTTCTAAACAATAGTACCTTAGTCTTAATAGTATGAATGATTTCTGCGTACTGATGGACCATAAATTAACTTTTAACACACACCGTAGTCCCAAAGGCCATAGGTGCCCTCGGTTTCATTAAAAGATAGTCAAAAGAATTTGACAATCTTTATACAACTAAATTTAAATATACATATAATAAATATCAAAACTAAACTAAACTTAAATCCGTTCAAAAGCAGTTCTTGATCGCAATGTCAATTTGCCTTCGTATCCTAGTAGACTTCCTTTGATTAACCTTTCTTCCTTAATTAACCGTAGAATTATGCTTCGTGTTTTTTGTATACACCAGCACCTAAATGGTTATATTGACTCGCCTGAGTTATTGGCTCAGGTTAATCTGTCGGTACCATGTAGATGGAGTAGACATCCTTTTATACCTTCAACCCTTAGTCGCTGATTTAACTAACTACGCCTTGCATGCACCTTTTAGGGTCCTCTGGCTTTTATTTCCGATAATCTGCTCAGAGTCTTCTATAACCTTTATTAAAACATCTATCCTTTCTTATTTAGTTCATATAGCTATAGTATTATTATTTTTTGTCTATTTTTTCTCATGTGTACTTGCCCAAGCGATTCGTGCCGTGCGTTATAGGGCTGCACCCCTCAGTCGGTCGCGTGGAAAGTGGGTAGCTATCTGCTTGGGCTTGCGCGTAACAGGCTTTGTCCTGTTGTCGTAGGGGCCATTTGAACGTTCTGCGCATACTATCGTCCACCACCGCTATATAAGGAGGATGACTCCACTTGGCTTGGACACGCCTTCATAGTTTCTTATGAACTTGTAGATAGCAGTGACTTTTTGCGGGCTCAGTTCCTTGACAATCCTTCATCGGGGATGTCGTTGAGGCACGAGGTGTTGTGCCTTTGATATAGTTGAGGACCTCATGGAGCTTACATGCAATATCAAATATGCTAGTAAGATTCGTAGAACTTAAGAATTTATTTGCATCACTTTGTGATTTAACAAGCATTAGTAGATTACCTTATCGTAGCGTACAGACAGCCACTATGTTTTTGGGGATCATGTTAAGCCTACGATGGACGGCGACACAGGAAAACTCAGAGATCTGCTTTTCACAATCTTTCTATTGGTTAAACTTCGTTTGGTTGAAAAGGAAAACTTTGGGGAAAGAGAATGGAAAAAGAAATTTGTGACCTCAAAAAAGAACAAACGATTAACTACCAGTGATTGTAAAGATAAGAAGTCAAAGACTACTATCTGTGTATATTTCGCGAATTTCACCATTGTATTTAATGTTTCCGTTAAGTCGTTAATCTTTCCTTGAACTTTTAAGTTTATATCGATTTGCTTATTTATTGATCCTACGAACTTTTTTTGGTTATAGCTTAAATTTTGACAATCGTCGAAGTCTGGTGTATCTGCTATAATTAAAATATTAAGCAGTGTTTGCATTTGCTGCTACATAGCAGCAATTTCAATAAAAATATTGCTTTGCTCGCACTACTGCTCTGATTTTAAAAGGCTACGTAGCATAGCTGAGAGCACAAACGGATAACGGTTGCTCTTCTGCTCTGCTCCATAGCATACATCGTCGGAGCACAGAGCAATAGCAAGAGCAAAAAATTTTCGATACGCTATTTGTAGTTGTAGCAATAGCACAAGCATTAAGAGCGAGATGAGAGCGGAGCAAACAAAATAAATTTTTGTGCTACTGCTACAGAGCATTTCCTTTTCTGTTGCTCTCGTAGCAAGTTCGTAGTCGCTCTGATAGCAGATCTGTACTAGAGGTGGGCATGGGCCGAATTGCTACACCCAACACAACCCAGCCCATAGGTAAAAAAACCAAATTTCGGGTTGGGTGCGGGCGGGTATGGGGCATAGACCGCAAAGGAGAGAAAGGCAACGACAGCTCAGCAGGGTAGCCAAAAAATATATAAATAAAATAATAAAAAATAAAGAGAAAAAAGTATTGAGTGTGTGTACTTTCATGTGTATGTATAGATAGAAGCAAGATAACAACATTAAACAATTTTTCTGCGACTATTTTTGCGACTGCTGCTTTCGTCAACTTCCGAACCTGGCCAAAAGTAAAAGTCGGTACAGTTCCCAAAAAAAAAAAAAAAAAAAAAAAAAAAAAATCTTTAATTTTTCTGTTGCTATACAAGTAATTTGTTTCGCTTTTTTACTATTGCTTTTGCTTAGCAGGTGTTCTATTTCGCTTATTTGCTATTGCTTTTGATGTTGGGTTTTCCGCTTTCGGTTTTTGCCTTTGCTGCTGCTGTAAGATTTTTTTCTTTGGTTATGTGCTGTTGCTTTTGCTGTCGGGTTTTCCGCTTCAGTTTTTTCGGAAGCAGAAGCAACAGACAGTGTTCCTTTTTAAAAGTTGCTAGAGCATTAAGTTAGCGACTTTTGCTAATTCGAGTACAACAATTAAAACAATGATAATAACATGCCAGGCCTAAAAAGAGAACGTACATTAAAGAGGGTGATTGGCTGTTAGTAATTTAGAAGTGCATCAACCTTGTCATGACTAGTCCTGATACCGCCTCGAAACACTATAAACCCTAGGTACTATCGGCAAATGTTCGACATATTCTTCTAAGCTTTCTGAAAATCGTCGTCCATGTAAAAGGAGCAAAACCGTCCTATTTGTCCAAAAATCCTCGTCGTTTAGGCAAAAAGGAAGTCTATAAAACTCGTACATCCCGCTCAACTGGATAGGCTGTTTTTCTCTATCCTTTTTTCGACAGAATAATTTGGTGAAATCTTGATTTTACATCACAGATTGTAAAAAAGTTAACTTGGCCTAAAGGCACGCTAAGAATTGGATTTTTGTCATCTGTTGTTTAATTTTTCGAAATCGATAACTAGTTTTTTTTGGTATTGCCGAGTTCGTCTACCCCTTTTTTGTGTACAACTCAAACAGGATTGTTGTAGGGAGTATATGGTTGTATGACACCATATCAGAAATGATTGAGGTTCTATATTTACGTTAATCAGTAATTATTAATTTCTTTTCTTTGAAGTCAAGTGTTGCCCCGAGGACTAATAGCATATTATGACCTATTACGCTATCAAACAAAGATAAAGTGGTCATTGTAAAAAAGATTGTCGTTGTATTAAAGATTTCTAAAGCACTCTATGATTTGATAGAAGCGCTTTTGTGACAACTCTTGTAGTAGCCTTATGTAGTTTGACCTTCTTGTATCTATTAAGAATTTTACTGCTATACCTGCTGTTCTTCTTTCCACATACGGTAGCAGGAAGTCACGTCAAAAAAATTTTTTTGGTCGCCTACCTTCATATCCTGCTTTAAATCTTCTTCTACCTCTTCTTCTTCTTAACTATACTTCTAGCTGCTCTTGATCTTCTTCCACATATAAATGATTTACTTTATGTTGTTTTTGAGCTGTGTATCTTGTAGTTCAGCTAGATGGTCTTTTGAATGGTTGCTGTGAAGCTGTGGGAAGATATTTTGGATCTTTAGGGTATAAAATGTCACTAAGGGTCTACCTCACGCCTGTACTCGTCTATACTTTTCGATAAGTGAATGGTCAATGGTTTAAGGTCAGTTTTTACTCCACTTCGTCGTTAAACTGCATGAGCGTCAATAACCCTGCCGAAGTTTGGACAATTGTAAAGCCTTAAAATTCTGTGGGGTTTTAAATTATGCAAACACGGTGTTTGCCGGTTCCTTTATTTTGTTCCGCATTATTCCAGAGCGACATTTACATTTTCATTTACTTTAAACACAACATGTGCAGCTGTTCTCCACGAGACGAATGTATATACATATGTCTCATCTGTCCCATCATAATCAGATCTAACTACTAATTAATTGAGGTGTAGCTACTGTTATCCTATTTACCTGTTCGTGAGACCAATTAACTTCTCCTGAAACTTTACTTCCCAGATTTGAAGCGCAGTATTCACTGCCACTTCAATTTCACTGTGCGACAAATTGAACACGCTGACACGAATTTTTTTTTTCCACAAAAAATAGTTATAAATTAAACAAATTTCCAAAACTACTCTAAGAAAGAGAATAATGTAATTTTTTTGAAACCTATTACTGAAAATGGGATTTTGGGTTACAGATCCCTTACAAAATGGATTTATTTATGCAAAAGAATATTTCTACAATATATGAGAATGATTCAGCTCGGATGCATGAAGAAGTAAGTCATATTAAGCTCATTTGAGAAACTGAAAAATAACCTCAAAACAAAAAATTTCACCTCGCTAAAATAAGAAAAACCGAGCTAGCATCTAAATCCCAAATAGGGGTTTCCAATTTAATAGGTGTACTTTTAGAAAAAAAATGGTCCCGTGCGGTTTGATTTGTGGTGTTGCACTTCTTTTAACGCCTCTAGTGTATGTAATTGCCGTATTGCTTTCTATCCTGTCTGAAATTTTTAAGTGATTACTCTAACTTAGTATCACGCATATAAGGAAAGATTAACAGAAGACGATTTTAACATACGAATAACAGATAGAAAAGTCTGGGCCTTTGAGTAAATTAACAGATCCTTTTGTTTTTTGTAATTGTTTGGAAATTAAACGACTTTATATAGCTTAAGCCAGTATTCAAGTAATTGAAACATTGTATATTTTCTATTGTTCTTTACGTATGCATTTCTTTGTGTACGCAACGATTGTACCTCCGTTATTCGCATAAACCACGTTGCTCAGCTTCAAATGCATGCGTAACTAAAACACTTACATTTTGACATTTACATAGAACAGTCGTATTCATTGTTAACAAATAAATTACACTCAAACCGAATAAAAGATTTATACAGTCCACACATTTATAAACCGTAACATTTTGGAAATATTATCAACTCTCGCAAGGCAGTATCATAATTAATCTAATAAGAATAAGCACTCTACATACATTTTAAGATTACTCCTAGACTGACGCTCATATTCCTTCTCATTTTCAGATAGGGTTTCTTTGTCCACTTGTCTTTTTATAGTTTATATTTTATTTTGGTAGATTTTTATACCCTTCCAGAGCACAGAACGAGACGTTTCCGAACATAAAGTATATAAGTCTAGCGAACTGCCCCCGCACTAAGTCTTATAGGAATCTGTGCAGCTGCAACGTCGATGTGACGAATTCCACATAAGCATAAATACGCTGACACAGCCTCTGACCAAGAGCTCATAATATGACCACGCCTTACATATTTACTTCTTGTACATATTTAGCTTTAGATTCATATTCCCACTTATGTATTTAGCTTTAGATTCATATTCCCATTTATGTAATTAAGTTTAGTTCTCTTTTATTTCCTTCAACATATTCAGTTTTGTATAATCGGTTAAACAATAAAGACACATTACTCCGGCACTTGGCCGTAACCACATTTAATAATCTTAAATATACTGCTGAGCCCAACAGGAACCATTGGACGGACCCAACATCATAATTTATACATTCTTGATCAGCATGAGAAGCTGAGTCGATATAGCGATGTCCGTCTGTCCGCCCGTCTTTACGTCCGTAAGTCTGTGCTAATACCTTTTACTCAGCCATCTTAAGAGATATTGGGATGAAATTCTTCTGAATTGAAAATTGTTTTATTCTGTGCTTTTTATTAGTTAGGAAAATCAGTAGAATCGGACCACTGCACAGTGGTTCCGCCCATAGGCCAAAATTCGAAAACATCATCACAAAATATTGGAAAAAAATGCACACTATTTATCTCATAAATGTCCATTCTCAACTAGTGCAAACTGGTTTTTGCTGAAATTCTAACGGTTCTTTCTAAAAATAGAACCAAAAGATTGAACAAGTGTTCATATTTTACGCACAGCTGCACGCTTAACGGCATTAATCTGTAGCAAAGTGAACTTGCAATTTGTGTAGTAAACGATTGAGTGCTCCTAAATTAATTATTTAAAATGGATTTTCAAGTTAAAGGTATTTACTTTTTACTAAAAAATAATAAATCTGAATTATTTTTTGTAACTTCAGTATAAATATTGTTTAAAGAAACCTATATGTTTGTACCGTTTTTGTGAATGTTTTTTATGTTTACTTAAACTTTTAGTTGTGTTCCCCCATTTGCCCCAAAAAGTCTTCTGCTTCACATTATTTATCTGTGTTTTAAGATAATAAAAGTGTTAAAGTTACTTGGGGAAATTTGCGGATGTGCTTGCAATCTTTAATATACTAACTCATCATCGTCTTGTTTTTCAAGGTTAAATTGCCCAGCGAAGCCTCTGGGTCGTCTTGTTATTGTGTTGCTGTGTTTTGTTACATCTACCGTGTTTGTCTACAATTTTCAATGGTCATTTAATTTATGTTGTTTAAATAACTGAAATTATTTTTTAATTTATGTTCTTAATTTATTTTGGAAGGCGATACGAATCACTATGTGATTACACGCCTGCATGTATTTCATTTATGGTGCACAAAAATAGGTACTAAAACCGAAAAACAACAACAATTAATCAATTCTGTGCAACTTTAAATCGAGAAGGAGGGCTACGAAGCTGACTTAAGCCAATTAATGAAATCGATTGGTTTCATATGCAAGAAGTTTGAAGCGTTTTGGACTTATTACAACCGCAAAAAATCATCCGTTCTCCAATAAAAATTCGCTTGGTTGAATCAAAATGTGTCAATTTTAGTAAATTCATCTAAGCAAACATCGGAAAGTGATCAACGTGGCCGTCCTAGACTCGGTTTTTCAGAATCTTCAGCGAAAACAAAGCGACGACGTATAGCTCAGCTGAACGAGATCGACGAATCTGCTGTTTCTGCTTTGCGCAATGATAATCAAACGCAAAATTCATTGCCAGCAGATCCTATCGAAGTTATTTCGCTTTTAATGGAGACCGGCATGTCAAAAAACCAATATTTGCTGATAAGAGACTTCGTTAATAACAAAATATCCTTTGATTTTTTTCCAAGCTATCAAAGTATAGTCACTGCGAAAAAAAAAGAGATATCCGGACAATATTTCCGTGGACGAATGTTACGCCGAAGTCGAGTTGCAAAATCTTTTGGACAACACAGCATCGAGCATACTGGAACTTCAAGCTGATGTTGTCAAAACAGCCTGTGAGGGTTCGGTTGATAATTTTATATTAATTGGAAAGTGGGGATTTGATGGAAGTACAGGCCATAGCGAATATAAGCAAAAGTTTTCCAATGACGGCTTAGAGGACAAAAGCTTATTTGTTACCTCATATGTACCTTTGCAACTAATTTCAACAGTTGACCAAAAATTTTTTTTGGAAAAACCCCCGGCCTTCGCCAACACGTTACTGCGGGCCAGTTCGATTCCAGTTTAAAAAAGAAACGAGAAGCGTCACTGGTAGAAGAAAAACATTTTAAGGATAAAATCAAACTTTTAAAGCCGACGGAACTATCTATCAACAAAAGAAATATTAACGTTAAACAAAGTTTACCACTGACAATGGTGGGTGGAAAGGTCTGCAATGCTTTAAGCGAGTCGTCTTCTGCCAAGTGCTATATATGTATGTGGTGCCAATCCAACACAGATGAATAACTTGGCCGTTTGCTTAAATAAAGTCGCTTTGAAGAAATATTTTGAATTTGGTCTTTCGCCTCTTCATGCAAGAATAGGTTTTTTTGAATACTTCTTGCATATGTATGTATATCCTATAAGTCCGTCATTAAAATGTGGCAAGCTAGAGGAAATGAACAAAAACAAAAAGTCATGGAAAGAAAAATCAAAATTCAAAAGGATTGGCTTCCGAAATAACAGGAACCACTATACTTTAAGCTCTATCATCGGAGTATAAAATTAATGCCGAAAAATTTAACGCATATGCCCTCGATACTGCCAGGGATCTCATCAAAGAGTATCCGTGGTACTATATGCCGGCTACGGTGCATAAAGTTCCTTTTCATGGATCTGCAATAATAGAACAGGCAATTGTTTCTATTGCAGAGCTTTCGGAGGAAGCTGCAGAATCAAATAATAAAGAATTTAAAAATGTAGACTTAATCACAGCCGGAAAATGTCACGCGTTATTACAAACACAGATTATAACCGGTCAGAGAAATGTTCCAAAAAAGGATAAGTCAAAGTGATTTGACTTAGCTTATTAGAGGATTCGTTATAAATATTTTTAATAATAATTATAAGTTTTGCTTCAATTTCATAGAACTAAATTTTTATCTTTTTTGTTTAATTTATTTGTTTGGTTATGGGTGGGATATGGGGCTTGGCTGGCGTGCGCTCCAATAAATCACCTCCATCTTTTTGCCACTAAATTTAAATATTTTTTGTAAGCCTTAGTGAAAATTTTAACATCCTACCACCACTAGAAGTATTTTTCCATATAAGCGGATCCACTGTGTACTGTATCATATAGCGACATACGAAAAATCGGTGAGATAGTTTTGGCGATAAAACACCAGATCCCAAGAGTTCAATCCAATCGGAAAAATAGAAAACAAGTTACAGGCAGTATAGATCAGCTCTTCTCAAACGCTGTCGGCAGGGTATAGCAGAATAAAAAGGACAGAGTAATAATTTTAATGTTTCGTTTGTGAATTGATGAATTGAAAAATGATTCAACATGTAAAAATATTATTGCCAAAGACTGCAAGGTTATAAAAAGTTTTTTTTTCTGGCGCCAGTTCTCATTAAGTAAATTACCCGCCGAAACGCGGTCTTTTTTATTCTAAACCCATTTGCCGGTAGGGTGATCGCGTTCTTAAGCTGCTGACCGCGTACCTCGTGCTTTTGTTCTTATGGGAATGATGAAGCGTGTTTTATTGTATTGTATTTCACTCACATATATATATTTTCGATATTTTCGAAGATTAATGATTAATGTACTTATTGTAATTGGTGTACTTATTTTCAAAAATTCTAAATTCACCAGGTGCCGAGCATTTTTTTTTACGTAGGTAAGTCGTCTCGCCGACTTCGGTATACCATATAATAATCAAACAGTTGCAGGAAGCAATGGGTTTTTTCTAGATTCTGGAAGCGAAAGTAGGCGTGGCAAAAATGTTAAATATCAATAATCTGCACTCATACTAACGAAATTTAATTACCAAATTTGGTGGTTTTAGCTTTGTTAGTATTCGAGAAAATCAGTTTTATTTAATTTTATTTTTTATTAAATAAACTTGTATCAAATTTGGTGACTCTAGCTCTTATAGTCTCCTAGATCTACGTGTTCATACGGACAGAAGGACGGACATGGCTAGATCGACTTGACTGTTGATCCTGATGAAGTATATATATACTTTATGTAAATTTTAAACCATTAATCTTATTATAAACTGGTGCCGTGGTAGTTCATTTTAACGGAAAGTTCATGACAGATTTAGTCGGTTCTAGCAAGGTTGAATGCATCGCAGTTCTAGTTAGTTACAATGGTACTTCAAAGCTCCTAGGTGCACCAAAAGTGGAATCTTCAACCGGCAAAAATATTACTGAGGCAGTTTTTGACAGGCTAGTTAAATGGAATGTAGTTGATCAAATCAATGGATTGTACTATGATACCACGGCTGCAAATACAGGCATTTACTCAGGAGCAGCAGTTCTACTAAAAAAAAGTTTTGACGCAATCTAATAAACCTACCGTGCCGCCACCATATGTACAAATCATTATGCGAAGCGTATTTGAACAAAAGCTATACTCGACGTTTTGCAGCAGAAGTTCCGATATCTGAAAGATTTTCAAAATAATGGATAAATTTGAAGAAGAATAAATTCGAAAGTGGCGTTGCAGATGAAACAATTCGTATCCAAATTTGTGAAGCAGAACACCATGACTTCACGAAATTTTGCCTTGGTGAACTACAGAAAAGTCAGACCCGAGAACATAAAGAATTGCTTCAGCTAGCTTTAATATATCAAAAGCCATATATTCCTTTAAGATATTTTTATTTAGACATCAATTTCGTGGGACAAAATAAGAAAATGGTTTGCGCGATGTTTGCATTTACTTAGTCAAAATGTACATTAAAGCATGGTTTAAGTGTACAAATGCTATTGAAGCTCCTTTCCATTATCTAAACCCAAATAAAATTTTTTTTAAAATATGCAAATAGTGACGCCGGAACCTCGGTTATAATATTGAAAAAAATAAGCAATCATTTATGGTACCTTGCCGAACATTTAATAGTTCTGGCGTTTTTTGATTCAAATGTCTCCTCCGATCAAAAAATTAGAATGGTTAGCAATCTTCAGTCTAAGGAACCAAGTGTTCAATTAAAAAATAATAGACATAATTTGGTGGACTTTCGAAAAAACTTCTTGTCTGTCTTTGTGTCAGCAAAAATAAATAATTTTTTGAGAAAGTTAATCTGCAACAAACATTTCTTGAAGTGGATCCATCGAATTGGAACCAAACATTTGAATTTGAGAAAGGTTTGACGTACTGCCGGGATCTTCTTGTCGTAAATGATATGGCCGAAAGAGGAGTCAAATTTATGCGGAAGTACAACAACAGAAGAAAAGCAATTATTGTTGAAGCTTACAAAAAACCAGAGGGCCGAAACTAACCTCGGCCGTGCTGGTCTGTAAAAATTATTCAGTGTCACTGTTTACCACCGATTGTTAAAATTTGGCACAGTCTTTTACAAGTGTAATAAACTCACCAATATTAAATTCACGACAGTAGCTCAGAAAATACTGAAGTATACAATATAGTGATCCGATCCGGCTGAATCCAAAATATACAAACTGTGCAGTATATACAAGCATACAAAATTTCAACTTTGTAGCTTTTATGGTCTAGGAGGAAATCAAGTCGAACCACACGGACGTACGGACATAGCTATATGAACTCGCCTCGTCGTGGTAATCAAGAATATAAGTTAATATTGTTCTTTACTTGTGCGATGTCACTAAGTATAAGATAATTATTTTGGATCGACCGATTCTGTTTATTGTGTCCTTATGCTAAGCTAGCCCTGACCTATAATCGCTGTGTCAGCAATTATGCTGCATGGATCAAGTTCAGACGTCACGACGTTCGCGAGTGGAGCGTTGTCAGCGGAGAAGAGATTGCATGGCAAGCAGAAATATAGTTGCAGGTTTTGACTATACTTTTAATGTTTCCGTAGAGAGACCCATTTATTTGTATTTCCTCATCGAACGTCAACAAGTAAGTTTCGTGGATTATTGTGTTGGTGCCGTTCTCTGTTTGGATTACGGACTCATTTATGATAAAAATCCCGTCATCGATTATCTCGAGCGGTTGTAAGTTACTGGGACGGGTGTGTGTGTGCTATGCCTCCTGAGTGTAGCTGCTGGGTATAGTATCCAAACCCTATTAAAAATAAAAAGAATGAGTACTAGAAGGATGATTTGTTTATCTAATGTTATCCTTATGTACCTCCCTCCCCTTGACAAGAACCGTTGTCCCCAAGTCGGCTTCAACCGTGACTTCCTCAAACAAGGGTGTCAACTTGTTGCCAAGTCTCTTGTTTAATTTTATCAGTATCTTATCGCCTACCTGAAAGGTCCTATCTCTCCTATCTATGTTTTGTCTCTGAAGCTCTTGTGCTTTAACGATTCTACTTCTTATTTCTGCTTCAAATTCTGGCGGGGTTGTGTGAATTATTTCTATTGGTTTCTTATTGATGACCGAATTTAGAGAATTTATCTTTAGCGGACGTTGACGATACTATGCGCAGTACGTTCAAGTGGCCCCTACGACACCAGGACAAAGCCTGTTACGCGCGAGCCCAAGCAGATAACTGCCCACCTCCCACCCGACCGACCGAGGGGTGCAGCCGTAAAACGCACGGCGCGAATCGCGTGGACAAATACACAAGAGAAAAACAGACAAACAAATAATACTATAGTTATCTATTAACTAAATGGGATAGAATAGATGTTTTAAGCATATTGATAGAAAACTCTGAGCTGATTACAGGGAAAAGAAGGTTGTAATCAGAGCAGAGGACCCTAAAAGGTTCATGCATGGCATAGTTAAAAGAACAACGACTAAGGGATAATGGTATCAAAGGATGTCTACTCCGTCTACATGGTACCGACAGATTTACCTGAGCTAATAACTCAGGCGAGTCGATATCACCAATTAGGAGCTTGTGCATAAAAATGACACCAAGCATAGTTCTACGGTTAGTTAGGGAAGGAAGGTTAATCAAGCGAAGTCTACTAAAATACGAAGGCAAATTGACATTGCGATCCCAGCTTAAGCCACGAAGAGCAAATAGCAAGAACTGCTTTTGAACGGATTCAAGTCTAATCTGGTGCGACTCATATTGAGGTGACCAAATGTAAGATCCATACTCTAAAATAGGACGGACAAGCGAAGTAAAAAGAACTTCAGTTGTATAGGGGTCATCGAATTCTTTTGACCATCTTTTAATGAAACCCAGGACACTCATGGCCTTTGAGACCGTGGTGGAAATATGGGTGTTAAAATTTAACTTATGGTCCATAAGTACGCCCAAATCATTCATATTATTTAGACGTTCTAAAGGGCTATTGTTTAGAAAATAAGTGACCAGTTGAGGAGAGTTACGAAAAAAAGTCATTACCTTACATTTGGTAGTGTTAAGATTTAGTAGATTAAACTGGCACCAGGATTGAAAGTTTTTAAGATCAGCTTGTAGCCGACTAAATGAATCTGTATCTTTATACGTAAAACAAAGCTTGACATCGTCAGCATACATAAGCACACGCGAATGAACAATGACTGATGGAAGATCGTTAATGAATAGTGTGAAAAGCAGAGGGCCAAAAGAAGACTTAAAAAGTACCTTCTGTTTTCTATTTGTTAAATATTCTCGAACCCAAGATAGGAAAAGGGGTGGAAACCCAATGTCGCTCAGCTTCGAAAGTAATAGGGTATGATTAACGGAATCAAAGGCTTTGCTGAAGTCAGTGTATATGACATCAGTTTGTTTAGCATTTTTGAACCCCTTGATAATTATTGATGTAAATTCTAAAAGGTTAGTGGTTGTAGATCTACGTTTCACAAACCCATGTTGGGATGGCGAAATAATAGAGCTGCAAAAATGTTGCAATTGAGAAGTTATAATTTTCTCAAAAGCTTTCGGAATAGCGGACAATTTTGAGATACCCCTATAGTTAGAGGCTTCGGACTTTTTGCCATTTTTATGCAGAGAAATGATATACGACTCCTTCCAAATAGATGGAAAAGAAGAAGATTCGACAGACAATAGAAACAATTTTAAAATGGGTTTACATAATGCGTTTGCACAGAACCTGAGTACACATCCAGGAAGACCTTCTGCCCCGGAGAATAAACGGGTTTAACTAATTTAAGTTCGCTAAGAATAGAACCTTCATCAATCACTGGATTGAAAATGCAATTAGCCTTTTCTAAATGATAAGGATACGGACTTGCTCGATATTCCGTTGAGTAAGTTGTTTTGAAAAAACTCGCAAACATATCGGCAATTACCTGATCAGTGCTCGCTTTTTTATTTTGAAAAGACAAAAAAGATGGGTGCACAGAGGTCTTACGTTTAGAATTAACAAAATTATAAAATTGTATAGGGTCAGAAGAAAACTGAAGCTTACACCGCTGAAGATAATTCTTATAGCATTGTGTATTAAGCATCATGAATTTTGAACGAGCGACTGTATACAGAGCATAGTCTGATGAACGACGTGTTTTTTGAAGCTTCTTATAATATCGTGTCTTCACATTTTTCAAATTGCACAGCTCACGAGAGAACCAGGGAGGTTTGTTAAGCCGCTCCAGCCTACCAAGAGGCACACAAATATCAAAGAGTGAATTCAGAGTATCATAGAAAAAACGAACAGCTGAGTTCATATCTCTACAATTGTACAGATAAGACCAATCGGTAGTAGCAATGTTTTCATTAAGGCTGGCAAAGTCAGTCTTACGAAAGCACCTAGTTAGAGGTAACTCATTTGAACCAAGTAATGGTGAAAGCAAGGGCAGATCAATTTTTAAATTTAATGTAGGATGAAATTTGTCTTCTGGAAGAACAAATGGTTCGATCCTAGAAACCTTACAATAAGAAGAATCCAATACAAAAATAAGATCTAACGATTTTCCATTAGAATTTAAGACAGGATTGACTTGGGATAAAGATAAGCCTAGAAGGCCATCAATAAAGTCATGTGACAAAGAGGGCAGCAACATGGTACATTCATCTGTTGGTGACCATGCTAAAGCGCGTAAATTAAAATCACCTAAAACTATGAACATGTCTTGACTGGAAACCAAAGAGGAGACAAACTGAATTGCCTCTAAATGCTTTAAGTAAACCACCATGTCTGACAATGGTGGAATATAGGAACAAGTAATAAAAGCATTAAAAGATTTAAAATTTACTTTAACACCGACAAACTCAATCTCCTGGGTACTAGAAAATTGAATCATTTCAGATGATAAAGCAGCATCAACAGCTATCAGAACGCCACCACCTATGCGAGAAATCCGGTCACCTCTGAATATAGAAAAGTTTGTGGGAAAAACCGATGCATCAGCAATATCAGGTTTAAGCCACGTCTCTGTAAACGCTAGAATGATATGCTCAAAAGAAAGACTATCTACATAGAGATTAGGAAGTTTAGATTTCAGTCCTCTAACGTTCTGGTAACCCAGGTTAAGGGACGAAGCTAGTTTTTTGACACACCAGCAGATGCTGATGTGGCAGGAATAGTATTAGTTGTTGTTGTTGGCAAGCGAATCGGTTGCCGATTTTTCTTTTTTACAGTATATTCCTTAACTATTATATGTTTCGGCCAAAAATCTTCTCGACATATGGTGTCGAAGATATTGGCAGAAACAGTAGTAGTAGCAGTAATTGCCCGGACTTATCGGACACTACAATAGGCATCATTTTTAAGAGATCATTCCCAGGTGATATCGGTAATTCCTTACTAATAGCATTCACAACCGGGCTCTTAAACGATATCAATTGCTGTACATTAGGAGTGGACGGTGCATGAGACCGGTCGGGGACGATAAGAGATGCTGGCGGATCTACAGATACAGAAACACCCCAAGGACTGGTCCTTTTACGTTTCGGAGACTCATTCATAAGCGATAAACTTCTGAACTGAGTCTCCACCGCAGTAAACTCCGCTTGGAGTTTATTAAAACCTGCCCTTAAGGTGTCAAAACTATCTCTAGTCCGCCTCATGAAAGAGCGCATCTCATTCTCGACCTCCCGGCAAGCATCACATCCATATTTTAAGCCACCACCTTTAGCAATAGACTCCTTTATTCTGCCTGTGTAACCTGCACACTTAACGTGAACCGCATTGTCACACAACCAACAAAGAATATAATCATGGGAGTCAACCGCATTAGTGGCAACTATACAATTATTTTTTGAGCAGACAACCATTATATCAAAAAGTTTAATTTAATTAAAAGGAAATACAAAAAATAAAAAATAGAAATTCTAAAGGTAAAAAATCTGTGAATAAGAATATACTGACCAGTTCTGACACAAGGGTTAATGTGCAGAGTAAGCCTTCACAACTAAAGAATTAAAAGAGATGAAAGCACAAAAACAAAAAACACGTATCACAGAGTCGCGGGTAGGCAAAAGACGAGAGCGCAAATCAATCAAGAATAGGAAAGAGCGGGAGAGCGCGTCAAATTGAACACATGCAACAACAATTTGTACGCAAGAGCGCGAGAGTTAGTTAAAAACGGTAAAGACACAAAAGCAAAAGAGATAAGTAAAACAACAACACCGCTAATGCGAGTATTGTTGTATGTTTTGATTTTATTTAAATTTAAACAAAAGCGACAGCAAGTATTCGCAAAATGAAAATAAAATTCGGATGCTGAAATTATTATTAATTAATTTAACCGGTAATAAATTTAAAAGTTATGGAAAAGTATTTAATCGCGAGAAAAAAATAAAAGTTGATAAGCGCAAAAAAAACACGTCCGTCCTCTGCAACGAGTGAAAGTGAAGTCAACGCAAGTCAGAAAATATTTTTTGTCTGTGGAAAATATATCGATATGAAGTATTTCTCCAACGTAGTTGGGAATGAAATCGCCGATATGATGTTTTTGTGGGGTCGGTCATATTTTGCCTTATTACAAATTTTACAGTTTGCGACAATTTCATTAGTCAAGTGGGTCATTTTAGGGAAAAAATAATCTTGAAGTATCTGCTTTATAATTTCTTGGGCCGCTCTGTGAGCTCTATTGTGTTCTATAACTATGATTTCTTTCTGTTCGTTTCTATCGTGGACATCAATAACCAATTTATTGGCATACCAAAATTTGGTGGAAGGGAAGGTTTCAACTATTTTGTTTTGGATGAATGCCAAAGTTGGCAAGTCGCATTTAACAGCGTTTTCTACGTCCTTTTTTACTGCATCACATACTGTCTCTATTAAGGTATCCCTGTCTGAAAAGTATTTGACATTTCTTGTCTTTTTCCCAAACATTATAATGATTTTCTGGAAAGCCGTTACGCCTTCTTCGATAATTATTTGGTTTCGAAAGCAATTAATTGGCTTTTCTGTGGATTCGATAGTATAGGTCAAAGACTGTTCACTATGAATAGTGGCTAGATCCGATGGAATGTCCTCCTCTAAAGCATAAATATTTTGTCTTAAAAGAGCATCGGGAACGAATTTTTCTTTTCCCGGTTAAAAAAAAATTTGGGCATTATGCTCATCAATGAACACTTTCCACCTTTTGATTTTCACGTTTGTGTTCTTGTCGGAAACGGCAAATGTAAGTGGCTGATGGTCAGTAAATATATTTAAACTCTTTACGCCGTACAGATAGTTTCGAAGGGTTTTTAAAGCCCACACTATCGCAAGTAGCTCACGTTATTTGTCGCGAAATTCAATTCGTTGTCTCTTAACGTTCTTGAAATCCTCGTAATTGGTTTTTTTCTTGTGACAAAACAGCACCTAAACCAGAAGACGAAGCATCTGTGGTCAAGTTAAATGGTTTTTGGTAATCAGGGTATAGAAGCATTACGTCCTCTGAGGCTAAGATATTTTTCAATTTTTCGAAAGACAATCTTTGCTTCTCATTGAACTTACTAGAATTTTCTTTGACTGTCCAGCACTTGCTTTACCATTAATGGTTTAGCTATAGATGCAAAGTAGCACCTAGCTACCTAGCACCTAGCCTGCTAAGCCGAGAAATGATCTTATTTGCAAATGGTTGGTAGACCAATTGCTTCTACTTTACTGGGATTGGTTGTAATACCGCCCCGGGAAACCGTGAATCCAAGATAGTAGACTTTTTCCTTGAAGAAGTGGGACTTTTCTCGTGATACCCTCATGTTAGCGTTATACAGTTTGTCTAATACCCAAGCAATATGGTAGACGTGGTTTTCCATATTCTCAGAGAATATAATCAAGTCATCTACATAAACATAGCACGATTTGCCAATCTGTTCGCGAAGGACGTCATCAATTGCCCCTGAAAGATTCCAGGAGCGTTTTTTAAGCCGAAGGGAAGTCTACTGAATTCGTACTTCCCATTTCCTACAGAAAATGCGTTTTTTTCCCTATCTTTTTCCGCGAGAAGGATTTGATGAAATCCTGACGTCAAATCAAGAGTTGTGAAGTATTTGAAATTGAATTTGAATTGAATTGCAGTGATATTGGGTATAGGGTATTTATCATCGATTGTTTTAGAATTAAATTTCCTAAAGTCGATAACAAGGCGTTTTTTCCTATTTTCTTGTTCGTCTACTCCTTTTTTGTCAACTAGCCACAAGGGATTATTACAAGGGGATACTGATGGTCTAATAATATTATCCCTCAACATGTCACTAGTCTCGCTATTGACAACGTCTGAGACCCCCAACGGGTATGGATAGTGCCTACAGTAGATCGGGTTCTCGTCTTCTGTTCGGATTGTGGCTATGATATTTGTGTTGTAAGGTAAAGCTTCGTTTGGGTCAGCGAAAACGCTTATTCTTTCTTTTAACATTTTTATAAATTTTTCTCTGATTCCTGGGGGTACTTCCATGTCTTCTACCTCTGTAAAATTGGCATTTAAACATTTTTGGAATTGAATTTTTTAGGATCCGGACTGGGTTTTTAACGTGCTGCTTTTAAAGTCTAAAGTGGCACAAACTTAGTTTGTCAAGTTAGTTAGTTAGGTCAAGCCCTATTATTCCGTCAAAGCTTGTTAAATTTGGCAATAGAAAGAATGTGGCATTGGTGCCAAAAAGATGCAAAAGTCATTTTTCCTGAACTGGGTTAAAGCCATGAAATGTCTTAACCAAAAATTTTTGTTGAACACTAATTATTCCTTTTAATTCTAAAAATTTTATTTCCTGGAGCTGGTCTTGGTCATCGGTGTCTGATACCTCAGACTCTGCCAGTGTTCGATATTCTTCGTCTAACTGACATGTGGGAGCTTCTTCTACTGATACGTGATTAATTCTTTTTTGTTTGGGCCCGGTGTATCTGGCCGTTCCACTATTTGGTCTTTTTGAAATCTGGTTTTGGTATGGATCACTGTTTTGGTTTGGATATTGAGTCGGTTGTTTAAACCGCGAAAAAGTATCAATATCCATAGGCTGTGGTGGCTCTTGCTTTATATTTGGGCTATTACCAAATTGAGGTAAGCGTTTCTCTGCTCGTATCGTTGAGTTCTTTCCTCAGATTTCTTTGCAAAGCTATTTGCGAATTGGAAGCGCTCATGGTTTGACTCAACTTCCTGTGCTAGAGACATAGCTGATGGCAAATCTTTAGGTCTTGCCGAAAACAAAATACCCCTAAGGGATTTTTTTGTGCCAGAAATAAATTCTCTTAATGCGTCGGCTCGATTAATAAAAAATTTAGGGGAAGCGGCTATGGTGGAAGCTTATGTCATGATTGTTTTGACACTCCTAATGTCGATTTTTTTCAATTTCGTCATAGTATTCAATGGTTGAAAAATTTCCTTGTCTTAGTACAGACAACTCAGAGTAAGCAAAGTCAAGTCTGTTTATAATAGCTTTAAAATTCAATGGTGTGTCATAGGAAGAGAGTACCATATCAGCCGAGCCTTTAATTTTATTTCTCAGAATGCCCAGTGCCTGATAATGTTTTAAACTTCTATCGTGACTCTCAAAAATCTTATACGCTGTATGCGCAGCTTTCCGCCACGAGACATATGTTTCAATTTTCCCCGATTTCACAATATCTAAAGCCTCATTACACTCGATGCCCGGAACTATCTCGGCATCTTTGAAGACTTCTACTTCTGGTACGGACGTTGTTAGGTTCTTGAATTCATTTCTAATATCCTGAATTTGTTTTCCGAATACGTGCGCCTGACCTTGCAGTGCACTGGCAACAGCACTATTGACTGCAAACTCTAATATTGCTTTCATATTTTCCTCATTTAAAGGCATTTTGTTTGTTACTTTTGTTGGTACTAATTTTTCTTTTAAATCTTTTACTAAATCTTCTAACTCACTATCGTATTCTTTACTGTCACTTTCGCTCATAAGATATTTTTAATCTTTTTTTTTATTTTGTGTTACAAAGATACGAGGCATTCTCAATAATTTTCACTTCTTTGAATTTGTATTTTTATTTTTATTATTCTCTATTACATTTATTATTATTATTCTCTATTACATCGTTTCCCATTTTACTTTCGCCTACACCATCTTCTTGTCCCTCTTTATGTTCTTCTTTTCAGATTGAAGTACCCAGTACAAGCCCTGGTGTACCTCAATCTATCCCTCACGGGAACTCTGATCAATCACAGGATCATGCTGGCTCTCAATCACTTGCAGATCCCAATGCTCCTCCGCCTCCACTAAATGTAGTGCCTCATCGCAAACAATTATTTATCTCTAGGCTTGCTCCAGATACTTCTGAGTCGTCTATGGCAGCTTACATTGGTAATATATGCGCTGCTAAGGTTTTAATTCAAAAGTTTAAGTTTTCTAGGCCTCGCGAAATCTCCTCTTTTAAAATTACAGTACCAAATGAGTATTTTTCAGCTATGGTTGACACTAATTTCTGGGCCTATTAGCTTTCTCTGAAACTTGGCTTAACTCCTCTGTTTTGGATAATGAAATTCTTTCTAATAACTTTATTTCTTATAGGCTTGATCGTGTTGGTCGTCGTGGCGGTGGAGTACTTATTGCTGTTAACTCGAATCTGTGTTCAAGTGTCGTGCCGATTGATCTGCCCTTAGGTGTTGAGTTTCTTTGCGTCGAAGTGACATGTTCCAACTTTAGCTTATATATTTCTTGTTCATATATTCCTCCAGCTTCTGATATCATGACCTATATGCACCATGCTGATGCTTTGCAAACTATTTTTAATAGTCTTAAAGATCGTGATTTCCTTATAGTTTTAGGTGATTTCAACTTGCCTAATATTTCTTGGCTTGTTGATGATAATCTATCTTTCTTAATTCCTTCATCTCAACATGTTTTTCTTGATAGCCTACTTGAATGTCCGCTATATCAGTTGAATTCTTTACTTAACTCTTCTAAAAGAATCCTCGATCTTGTTTTTGTCTCGGATCCCACTGTTAGTTCTCTATCTCAAACACAGCCCCTTGTGAAGCCTGAAGATCCTTATCACCCTGCCATTGAAGTTATTATTTCTTACAATTCCTTTACTAATTCATTTAATAACATCTCAGTTTCTCGCCCTAGATGTTTTCGTAAAACAAATTTCAATCTTCTTAACAACATTATTTCCTCTTTTGATTGGTCATTTCTATTTGAGTGCTGTGATATAGATTGTGCAGTGAACTTTTTCTACTCTACTCTTAATTCTCTAATTGATAAATGCGTTCCTTATGTAAATGTCAGTGCGCCGGTCTGGTTCACACGTAGGCTGTCTAATCTCCTTAACATTAAATGGAGATATTTTGAAAGGTTTAAAAAAACTGTATTGTGTAGCGAAATCTCAATTTTGTCTCTTAAATACTCAATGCTACAATAATTATATCGTGCGCTGTAAGGTTGAATTCTATAAGAACCCCAAAAGATTTTACAACTTTGTTAATTTTAAACGACGTTCTAATTTACTACCTTCCACCTTCAGACTTAATGACCAGACTGCTAATACTGATTCAGATATTGCTGATCTGTTTGCTAAATTCTTTCAGTCCACTTATTCTACTACTGCTTCGGATCCCACATGCTATCCCTTCTCAATCCCACATTTAAATTGTATTTTTTTTCCTAGTATTACTGAAGACTGTATTATCTCTAGCTTGTCATCTATGACGTCTTCCTTCGTTCCTGGTCCTGATAATATACCTAGTTGCATCCTTAAAATGTGTTCGATTTCCCTATCTAAGCCTTTATCTCGGTTATTCTTTATATCGAGTGAGACTTGTAGCTTTCCCGATATTTGGAAGGAGTCTTTTATTATTCCGCTTTTTAAAAAGGGTAGCAAATCGGATGTTTCTAACTACCGTGGCATTGCCAAGCTTTCGGCAATACCAAAGCTGTTTGAGAAAATTATTACGTCTTCCCTTCAACACCTATCCAGATCCACTATTTCTCCTTGTCAGCATGGCTTCATGAAAGGTCGTTCGTCGCTTACTAACCTTTTAGAATTGACTACCCTTGTACACCATGGCTTCCGTAAAAAGTGTCAAACTGATGTTATTTATACTGACTTTAGTAAGGCTTTCGATACGGTTGATCATTCTATGCTTCTCGCGAAACTTAACATCATGGGTTTTTCCCCGAAACTGTTGGCTTGGTTAAAGTCGTATCTTATTGGCAGAACCCAAAAGGTGTCTTTTCGTTCCTCATTATCTAAAACTATTAAAGTTACGTCAGGTGTACCCCAAGGCAGTCATCTGGGCCCACTGTTATTTACTCTGTTTATAAATGATTTACCCTTGGCCTTGGTTCACTCACGCGTGCTCATGTTTGCGGATGACGTCAAGATTTGTTATTCCTATAATGATCCTTCTTTCCAACAGTACTTGCAATCTGATCTCGATGCGTTCTGTGATTGGTGCCACGTTAATAAATTACACCTTAATGCCTCTAAGTGTTCTTTTATGACTTTCAGTCGTTTGTCTCCGTTCCTAGCTCATTACTCCATTAAGTCTGTTCTGTTAGATTGTGTACCATCCTTTAAAGACTTAGGCGTTATGTTTGACCCAAAACTTTCATTTAATGTTCATATTGCTTCAATTGTCAATAGAGCATGCAGCCTTCTTGGCTTTATTAAACGTTGGGCCAAAGAATTTGATGATCCCTATGTAACAAAGGTTTTATACACTTCGTTAGTTCGCCCTATTCTCGAATATTGCTCGCCAGTGTGGAACCCGCAATATGATGTTCACCAGCGTAGTATTGAATCGGTACAGAAGCAATTCCTTAAACTTGCGTTACGCTGTCTTAATTGGGACCCGAGTCTTCGCCTACCTTCTTATTCTGACAGACTTCTTCTTATTATAACTTGTTGATTTTTTGTTTTTTCCTTGCAAACTCAAAAGCCGTAATGACGATGTTGATTTCTTGCGCAGGGTGTTTGAGTACTTTTTTTCACAACTAGTTGGGCGCCAGTTAATATTGTTCTTTACTTGTGCGATGTCACTAAGATAATTATTTTGGATCGACCGATTCTGTTTAGTGTTGGTAAAAGACTAAAAACTAAAAGTACAAAATGTTCTTATGCTAAGCTAGCCCTGACCTATAATCGCTGTGTCAGCAATTATGCTGCATGGATCAAGTTCAGACGTCTTTTCTTTTTGTAAAATAACATCAATAATGTTAACTAGGTACTAACATTTTATTTCATAGCAACATTTGTGATAAAATCTCGCTCACTCTTTTGATATTTGCATGTTGCTATATTGTATATGGGAGCATCACACTGAAAATTTTAGGTGAGTTCCGCAAACATTTTTTTTAAAATTTGTTTTAGACTAAGGGGGAAAAAAATGCCCGGCACTAAAAAAAATAAATTTTTTATCCCCCCGCCGAGACTATCTAGCCATGTCCGTCCGTCCGTATGAACACCTAGATCTCGGAGACTATAAGAGCTAGAGCCACCAAATTTGGTATGTAGACTCGTGTAGTTTGTAGAGTGAACAAGTTTATTTCAAATTTCTGCCACGCCCCGTACCGCCCCCGCAAATTAAATAAAACCGATTTTCTTAAACACTATGGCAACTAGAAACACAAAATTTGGTATGTATATTTGCTTAGTAAATGCGTACATCTTTTATTTGTAAAAATTTTGACACGCACCCTACCGCCGCAAATGAAATAAATCCGATTTTCTCAAAAACTATTCTAGCTAGAGACACCATAGTCGATGTGTATATTTGCTTAGTAAATGCACACATTTTTTATGTGTAAAGGTTTTTGTCACGCCCCTTTCCGCCCCCGTAATTTGAAAAAACTCGATTATCTCCCGTAATTTTTCACACTTAAATTTGATACTAATATACAGCAAAACACCAAAATTTGATGAAAATCGGACTAGAAATAGCCAAGTTATCCTAACGTTTTTCCATATGGCCGGAGTTGGCCGTTGGCTGGTGGGGGCGCTAGGGTGCTCGTATGCTTGAGTGAGCGAAATACTAAGATATGCTTGTAAAAAGCATGTGAACAGAATTTTTTAAAAATACGAAAATGCATTTCCTATTATAAATTTGAAATATTTGTTTTACTGGTGGTATATCTAAGTCAGCGAGACGACTTACTTCTTTTTTTTTAAGTATTAAATATGAACTATGTTCTTATATGGTTCTGTTTGTTCTAACAAGTTATTGTAAGTGGTTTGGAAGTTGGTTAAATTTACAGTTTAATAATGATATTCGCAATCTGAGGGTAAATCTATGGTTCCTGTTTTGAAAATAAGATCCACTAGGTACCTACCTTTATGGGGTTAATTTCAATGCTTTCAGTATGCGTTGAGTGTACCATTGATAAGAATAGAAATAGTAATGTTGGGATTTATGAAATGAATTAGTAGATTTACCTTTTTGTATACTAGAATCTGCGTTAATATTTCCTAATTTTTCGTTTACAGTTCTGTGAAATCTCTTTGCATCTGAAACACCACTTTTGCTCGATGTTATACTTATATAAACGTTTTCTGCTTTTAGCCAATTTTGAAGTGCTACGCAAATGAAAGCTGAATCCTTATCTGCTTTAATTTCTAAACGTCTGTTTGTTTCAAGCCACTTTTGACTTCAACAAAAGTCGCGGGCTTTGCGTAAATATCCATACATGTTATAAATTATTGATTGTCAATTAAATCGAAATCATCACGTATTTTTCTCTAGCGTTTAATGTCTCTGGGGCGGTTTTAAAGGTTAATTTAGTATTCATCAATAAAAATTTTGTATTAGTTTTTTATAGTCAGGATAATAGTATTTTTATACCATACACCCAAAGGGTGAAATGGTATATTAAAGTCGCCAAAATGTATGTAACAGGCAGAAGGAAGCTTTTCCGACCCCATAAAGTATATATATTCTTGATCAGCATCAACAGCCGAGACGATCTAGCCATGTCCGTCTGTCCGTCCGTCCGTCTGTATGAACACCTAGATCTCGGAGACTATAAGAGCTAGAGCCATCAAATTTGGTATGTAGATTCGTGTATTGTAGAGTGATCAAGTTAATCTAAAATTGGATCGCCTTGTCGGACCGCTGTTTGAGAAAGCCCTTATCACCTACATTAATGAACATTTGGATAAATTCGCATAGCCCAACATAGTCTAGGACTCAAAATACACACAACTACCTCTAAGTATGCGATTAAAACTAATATTTTACACACTGATTTTTTGCTTACTGCATCATATTTAAAAAATTGAAGCACTTTTTTATTAGTTTCACGTCCCATTTTGTTAAAACCACTGTGCTCAATCGAAACTCACAAAGCAAATTGACGCGTAAAACCCACGAAACTTCACATACACACATACATGCGCAAAAGACTTTTTGAATCGTCGTTCAGAAGCAAACGGTCCCGGAATGAGCAGAGCACAAGAGAACAGAAAAAAGTGATCTTCGACTGAGCGCGACCAAAATTTATTTACGAACAATCCAATCGGTTGCTCTCAGTCCTTTTGCTCAAAGTCTCAGTGAAGAACACTTATTTCGCGACAGTGTGAAACGGTAATTTGCGAGCTATGCTTGCAAGATAATATTCTGATCTGTTTAACACTGCAAAGTACCGTTATCATCTTGTCCATTACATTATAACTTCACTTGGTGACTTAATTTATTTGCTGCTTAATTTTTAAGCTTAATCGCCAAATTTAGAGCGAGCAAAATAATAGTATTGAGGGATCTTTATTTGCAGGAAACTTTAAATATTGCTAAAAGGTTGGTTCTTTTTACTCCCTTTCACGTTTTAAGGGTTCGCGATAGAAGATTTATTAAAGTATTCCAATTTGCAGACATACATGGGCCGGGGAAAGCAAATGTCTTTTAGGAAGAGGATTCAGGGCAAAACTTACAGAGTAGTCTGAGAAATTGTTCAGTGTTCTCCAACTGCCATTCAAAATTCAATAAAAGATGAAAAAATATCAGAAAGATGTGGCAGAAAGCTGAAAATAAGAAAAAAGGATAGTACGAGCCTCCTCCCTTTGCATCTGTTGTGGAGATACAGGAAGCGCTTGAAGTGGCAGTGGACAGTTTTTGGACAGTGAGAGTTAACTGAAAATAACTTGAACGCTCGCAGCCCTCGTAAAGTTCCGCGGATTGAATACTCAACACTAAAATCTTGGACTGCTATAGAGCGTACATGAAAGGGAACAATGGACATGCCACTAATTATTAACACGGTCTTTATTTTAAAACTATTTCCCTGGAATAAAACTCCATACTGTCATGAGAAACTCGAAAATAGGTAATGTTGTTCTGTGCATGAACGAAACGAGAACGAAAGACGAATAAGCGAAACGAAAAATCACACTTGTATATGAAAGAGACCACAATAATGCCGCAGAAAAACTGTGTCAAAGAAAGTTTTGCAGCAAAAATGTAGACAAGCTGGATTGTCAACGTCAGGAAATCGAGAACTATTACAGAGAAAACTAACCACGATCTGTAGTGACGACGAATACGCCAGTGCGGAAAATCAATCAATGGCTAAAAAGATAAACGAATTAGAAAAAACGATTAGAGTATTGCAGGAGCGTTCATTTCAACCTGCAATGATTTCGTCACCAATTGAGCTTAGTGCTTTACATCACAGCAAGATAATTATTTTCCAGCGTCACGGAATTACGTAAGCAAAAGTAGGTCAACCACAAATGTAGGTCAGTACTTGGAAAATTCTCAGAATTTTGCAACCCAACGACAACAACAACACGAAGTCAACTGCGAAGAAAAATATAATTTTAATCATTCTTTTGGAAACATGAACGAAATTATAGCTCTTGTTCCTGAATTTAATCCATCGTCCGTAAAATCATTGGATTCGCAACAGAAAGGTAATTTTTGCAGTTCAACAAAAGATGCCAGGTGCAGCTCGTTACTGGGTGGATGCAACGGATGAAATATTTCAAACATGGCCAGAATTTGTTTTGAAATTTCTGTACGACTTCGCATGTGTCAGCAACGCAGCTGATGTTCATTTAAAAATGCTGAAAACCAAACGGGAAACAACGGAGTCACCACAAGATTATTTTTATAAAATGCTAGCTATTGGTAAAAAGGGTGAGTTATCACATTCAGCAATTGTGACACATATATATATACATGCCTATTCGGCTCATAACGAAATCAAATATAATCCACATAGCTTTCAAAATAAACGTGAGTCCAACGGTAATACGCAGAAGTCAAGTCAATCCGTAATAAAACGGACACCCAAAGAAAAGATAGAGCCGTCAATCAAATGCTTTAATTGTCAAAAGATGGGACATTATTCCTCAGAATGTCCTGTTCCACAGCGTAAGCCTCGATGTACTCATTGTAATCGTACTAATCACGACTCTACCAACTGCCCTGAAAAATTTACAAACATTTCGAAAGTAAATGAAATTGACTCAAACATCAACTCTGATATCTGTAAATTCATTTCAGTTAACGGAAACGAAACAAACGCATTCGTCGATCCAGGTAGTACACGCACTCTGATTCAAAAATCATTTGCAGAAAACGTAGGCGTTTTGCAACGATGTGCAATAACGCCTCGGGAATCGTCATCGTAGATAAAAAGAATGGAAAACATCGTCTTTGCGTCGACTATCGTCGCCTTAACAGTATCACGGTCAAATTTCCTATGCCAAACATGGAAGAGCAATCCGCGCAGCTAGCTGGAAACGTATATTTTACGCAACTTGATTTACGTATGGGATATCTTCAAATCGAGATATGTGAATCGTCCAAACAGTACACTGCGGTTGTTACAGCTGACGGACATTATGAATACAACAGAATGCCTTTTGGACTCGTTAACGCTCCGGCAGTCTTTCAATCGGTAATGAACCAAACGTATGGAACCATCGTTTCCATTGTTCATCGAGATGGAAGCAAAATGGCTCATGTAGATGCGTTGAGCCGTGCTCCAAATTTACCCCCGGAAGGATCACTAGATGAATTTGTTCGGACCATAATTTCGCAAATCGACGACTGGTTGTTAACAATGCAACTACAGGATAAAATACTTGCCGATATGATCGCAGTGCTGAAGGGAAAGCGTCACAGTGATCAACTGAAGCAACTACGTACTGACTATGTCATCGAAAATCATCGCCTTTATCGAAAAATGGAAAACACTACGGCGTTTGTTGTACCAAAGGCAGTTAGATGGCGCGTTGTTAAAAGTTGCCATGATGATGTCGGACACTTCGGTCTTGATAAAACCATTGAGAGGATTCAAAAACGATTTTGGTTTCCAAAGATGAGGAAATACGTGAAGGACTATATCTCTACATGCATCCAATGCTGCTACTATAATCCTAAAGGAGGAAAGCCTGAAGGTTGCATGCATTACAACGATGTTGAACCGGTCCCTTTTCGTCGACTTCACGCGGATCATTTGGGTCCTTTTATTCGAAGCAAACGAGGAAATACTCATATACTGGCTATATCTGATCAATTCAGTAAATTTCTAATTGTAAAAGCCGTTAAAAGTACAAAAACATTACCTGTTCTATCAACGCTAAACGAAATTTCTAGTTACTTTGGCTTGCCAAATTTTATTATAACAGACCGTGGAACAGCGTTTACGTCAAAATTATTTGAGGATTACTGTAAGCAAAACCATATCCAACACGTTAAGAATGCTGTACGAACACCCCGTGCAAATGGTCAAGTGGAACGCGATAAAAATCCAAAGGATTGGGATCTGACTCTTCATAACCTTCAATGGACCGTCAACTCGCAGAAAAACAGCACCACTGGATTCAGACCAATTGATCTCGTATTTAATTTCAACGCTATTGATGTCGTGCAGAACAACCTTACTGCAGCGATACACGCAGACCTGGATAAGCCATATTCCAACGAAACCGTCACCGACAAACCAAGTCAAGCCGCAGCCAATAGAGCATAAGAAAAAGCTAAATGGAAGAAACGCTTTGATGCCAAACACGCTAACCCTTTTGTTTATTCCACAGGTAATCTTGTGGTAGTCGAGAACGAACCAGCCGCGACAGGCAAATCACGTAAACTGGAACCACGATACCGAGGTCCTTATGAAGTCGTCAAAGTCTTTGGAAAAGATCTTTATGTAATCAAAGATATCCCCGGCATACAGATTACAGGACGTAAATATTGATCTGTATACTCCTCGGACAAATATTCCTGAATTGGATGTATCTGAAGACGAAGATACTCGAATCGAGGGAGATCCGAATGCAGGATTGGCCGAGCTGTCACCAGACAGTTTATAAAGATAATGATTCACCCCTGGGCGAGCGACGTTATGCTCTACCCCTGGTCTTATCGATAAGTGAAAAAGAAGAGGTTGGTACCAAAAACGTGAACGAGAAAGGGTGCGAACGAAGAAGCTCCTACGATCGGTGGTAACGGATGGCCATCACGAGCGAATCCAACGGCATCGCTTTGCAAACGTACCTTTATTGTTAAGTCTCAATTAATCAATAAACTTATATTAATTGTCTACCTAAACGTGCGAGTCTAGCATTTCTATTATTCCCGTAGGCCGCACTCCCCGCCGAAGCCTTCCTGACAGCTTCTCCATCTACAATCTTCTACTGGGTAATGTCATTTACAACCGACATTCTCAGAAGTGTGTTTAGTAGGTAATACTTTCAAATTTTTAGCTCTTCAAAATATGTGCTACTATTATTTTGCTCGCCTCAATTTCTCACCGTTGTCACAAAATCTTCAATATGTTCGAAAAATTAAAAAAAGTGTTTTTTTTTTATAATATAATTAATAACAGGTCAAATAATAAATTTGCATACCAGAAAGTCTCAATGTAGCCCCGATAACATAAATTTCTATGCTACAATTAAACTGGGCTATGCCACAACTATTTTTTTGGTCGCAGCTGTATAAAACACAGGTTTCAGTCAATATAAATCGACGTTGCACAAACGCTACTGACAGCGGCACGCGGCCTACTACACCAATGCTCGAAATCACCATAGCAGCAGAAAGCGAATGAGGGATAAAGAAAAAATAAAGTATGTCGTCTAGCCGACTTCGGTATACCATGCACCAGGTTAAAAATATTTTAAATTTCAAAAATGTCTATTAAATTTGCCTCATACCATATGCTATCTCGTTCACTCTCACAAAAACACACGAGCACTCTAACGCCGCCACTAGCCTACGGCCAACTCCGCCCTTATGGACCGCCTAGTAAAAGTCGTTTATACGTATATTTTCCATTTCGATGTAGTCCCATTTTAATAAAATAGATATTGATGAGCCTCACCAATGTTTGAATGAATGAATTTGGTTTCGATAATCAATACGTTGCAGGATAGTGTTGGGTAAATATTGCTCACTTTGGTGAACATGTTCACTTGTTCTTTTTTTCGAAGTGAGTCGACTCGCTCACTTTGCTGAGGTGCTCATTCACATTGCTCAGTTGCTCACTTGCTCAGTTGCTCACTCACATTGCTCAGTTGCTCACTGTTCATGAACAGCTGAAAGCTACTGAATTCTTTACACAACAGACTATGAAATACGTTATGTTCCATTTTAAATCTTTTTTCTATGATTTTTAAAAGTCTTGTACTTAAAACTAATTTAACAAAACACACCAAAAACTTAATTCTTAGATTTGATTCCCTTCATTGGGAGTATTTATGTTCTAAAAAACTTGTACTTAAAACTAAGTTAGAAAATAAAAAACAAAAAGTTAAAATTAAAGAAATTCCCTTCATTGGGAATATTAATCATCTTGTTAAATAAAAATAGTATTATTTAGGAACACTTTACAAAATTAAGAATTTACATACATAAAATTTACATGTTATTATGAAAAGCATAAGATTTTCCACATTGGTTGGCTTCAACAGCATTCCAATGGATCAATACTTTTCAGCTAAATATTTATCCATTTCTCGAATACCAGCAGCAATTGTATTTGTGGGGTGGCTTACTTGTTGGAACTTATTGTCGTACTTATTCCAGATGTCGTCTTTGTCAGTAGAACCCCCCAATTCTTCAGCTGGGACATCTTCATTCAGTGCGACAACGGTGCGCATTTTTGTCAGTTTTTTTTTTTTTATGTCAACGAAGACAATTATCTTTGATAGCGTCACGTACACCTTCTATCAAACTCCAGTATTCTGGGGACAAAATAAGGTCCGTCCGTGTGAAGAGGGCTGCCACAACTGCCTCATTCAACATCGACAGCCGTTGAAACATTTTGAAGGTGGAATTCCACCTTGTGGGCACATCCTGCGTGAGTTTCAGTTGTGGCAAGTTAAACAAAGCTTGCATGTCCTTTAACTTTTTTAGCCCTGATGAGCTAAAGGTTAAAGTACTAAGCGATAGCTTTTGCTTTCGTGAGCACACTGCTGATTTTCTCCAAAGCCTTTTGAACAATGATGTTTAGAGAGTGGGCAAAACACCTCACCTGTTTCCAATTACCTAATTTTACAGCACCAACAATGTTGTGGGCACTGTCCGAAGCTATAGCCATTACTTTATTTTGTAACTCCCACTTGCCAAAATTTTTTTTGAGAAAACCAAAAAGGTTTTCTGAAGTGTGTGACTCTTCAAAGGCCTCGCAAGCAATGGTGTGTGATTGTAGCACTGTTGTATCCTGATTTATGTAGTGCACAGTCACTGCTATATAGCTCTCATTGCTGAGTGATGTCCAGCCGTCTGTTGTTAGACATACCGCAGTGGCCATTCGCAAATTGTCCAAAATTTGTCTTAAATGTTCATTACGAACTTCGGGTATCAAAGAGGTGGTGTGGGAAGACATCATCAATAAGCTTTTTGAATGTCCTCAAAATGATTCCAAATCTCACTGTGTTTCCGGATTAGCGACATAATGAATTTTTAAAAGCGAAACAAAAATTGGCGCTAACACGAAAATGTAAGTTTGAAGACGATAAAAAACGGAAGAACGCAAAATAAACCAACGGTACGTAAGAATGAGCAAAGCCAAAAAAAGTGAGTGTTAAAAAACAGCTGAGCAAAAGAGCAAGTGAGCAAAAAGAGCAATTGAACAAAAAAGAACAAGTGAGCAATAAAGAACAAGTGAGCAATAAAGAACAAGTGAGCAAAAAAGAGCAAGTGAGCAATACAAAATAATTCGAGAGGAACATGTTCAGTTGCTCAGTTTAGTGAACAACTCTTTTTTGTTCACTCACTCATGAGCAACCCAACACTATTGCAGGAAGCAATCGTTTTTTTCTAGATTCTGGAAGCGAAAGTGGGCGTGGCAAATTTTAGGGAGCGCAAATACCATATTAGCCTATGGTTGCATGGTTTAAAAAAAATTGCTTTAATATATATTTTATAGGCTATATCTTTAGTCTATAATTACAGAATAGTACACTATAATCGTCTGGACGTTGACGCGTACAATGCGAAGTACGTTCAAGTGACCCATACGACCCAGGCCTGTTTCGCGTAAGCCCAAGCAGAGATCTTACCACCTACCGCCCAATCAACCGTAGGGCGCAGCACGAATCGCGTAGACAAGTACAAATAAAAAACAGACAAACACTTCAAATATAATAAACTACAGCTAATTACGAGCTAAATATGAAAGAATAGAGGTTTTTAGAAAAGAAGTCCCTGCTCTGATTGCGATGTAAAAAAGAATATAGGACTCGAAAAGGTTTATGCAAGGAAGGTTTAGAGGCGGAGTGTACAGAGTACAGACATATACAATATAACAGGTTTAATAGCTCATGAAAGTTTATTTCACCTATTACATGTTTGTGTATATAGATTGAAGCAAGCATTACTCTACAAATAATAAGAGAAGGATGATTATTTAAGAGAAGCTGGAGTAAAATGGGAAATTGACATTGCCATACCAGTTTAGACCACGAAGAGCAAATAGCAGAAGTTTCTTTTGAACAGATTGAATTTTACTTTGGCGCGACTCATTTTAAGGTGACCATATACAATAATCATATTTTAACATAGGATAGGATAGGACTAATGAGTAATTAGAATTTTAGGTGTATACGGATCGTCGAATTCTTTTGACAATCGGTTGAAAACCCAAGAACGCTCTTAGCTTTACTAACAGTAGTAGAAATATGACGGTTAAAAGTTAATTTATGGTCGATAAGTACTCTCAAGGCACTGGAAATATCTAAGCGTAGTATTACCTTTAAAATAAGAAGTTGCTATCAGTACCAAACACATATCATTTATAAATAAAAAAGAAGCTAACATCGGCTGTGCCGAAGTTTATATACCCTTGCAGTCCATGGCCATAATATTTTTACATGTTCCAAACTCTTTTTCTGTATCTCAATTCATTAATGCACAAAACCTTTCAAATATCATTTCAATTTCTTCTTCTTCTTCCCCATCCCCTTTTACACGCATGCCGCGACTCGCACGCATACACATATAGTTTATGTAGCGTTGCGTCTGTATGTGTGCATGCGTGTGCTCTGTTGATTTGATGATGACGTAGTAGGCAGCAAGTTGAACCGATTTATATCGGCTGTAACTTCTGTTCTATTTGCGATTGGATTCAAATTTTGGGATCTGAGATTTTATATGAAATACTATCATATTGGTAAATTTCATGGCGATACTCCAATTCTTGCAATTTTTGCTTTTGTTTCCTCCAGAGCTATATGGTCTATATGGTATAAGTGGTCCGATTCTCCCAATTTTCATACTTTATTTTTCCCAGGTAATAAAAAGCCCCCAAAAAAAATTTCATCCCGATAGCTCTTAAGATGGCTGAGTAAAACGCATACGCACACGGCTTGTCTGCGCAAATGTCATCAAAACCAAAGCTGAATGTGATTTTAAAAATTTGAGCAATCTACGAAATTTAACTGATTTTGCTTCATTTCTTATCATAAATTCTACCAACTTTTTGGCTTGTCCATTAGTTTTATGCTGGCCGTTTTAAAAAGATATATTCATTCATTAATTTAGCACTAATGGCTGCATACGGTGCATACGCTTACTCTATGTTACAAAAGTATATTGGATCTTAAAAAATAAAATGTGATTGAAAAACTGTTGGGGCCTGAACTTTGCTCTTCTGGTCTTCAGAAGTAGTAATTGGATTAAGCCTTGAAACAAAGATTTCCTTTTTTACAACAAGAGAACTAGAAGTGCCAGGCGCAAGTGTAGCAGCAGCAACAGATGCCGCCGCAGCTCAGGCATCCAACAATATTTATGGGAATGAATGTTTGCCCTGACGGTTCGGAAACTATGTACATTAGATACGGGATACTGTCACCAAAGAATATGGTAACAGTCTCCACACTCAATCAGTTCATTTTGGAGCTGAACACCAGCTGACAAGGTTTTAAATGCATCAGTAGTCCGTTTCGTAAAATGCCGCATCTCGAGCTTCAATTCACAAAACGAATTACAGCCCCAATTACGGCCACCACAATATCCAAAACTATTCCGGGATATGGCTGTGTAACCAGTAAAATAAAGAGCATTACATTGACATACAACAGTAAAGAAAATCTTCATTGGTATTACTGGGATTATTGCAATTTTATGTTCAGCAGACAGACATTATTTATTAATCAAAAGCATAAAAATTTAGAGATCTATAGCTAAATATGTTCTTAATTGATAATACGCAAATATTATCAGGGGTGGAATCATCAGTCCGTCTCTGGTCTAAATATCAGATTAAGTGCGTAACATCTGTTTTATAAACGTATGTTCTCAAGCTGTTGCCCAGTAATTTGAAGAGCAGTGCATATGTAAATTAAAATAAAAATATATATTTGTATTTTAAGAGAGGCGTTTAAAAAGCAAAAACTAACTACAATATGCAAAATAGATAGAATGAAAGAGATTAAGTTAAGAATAGAGAGCAACATCACCACACAAAAATAAAAACAAACAATACTGTAAACTTGAGGGCGTGGGTGGAAGGGACACAAAATCAAAAACAAAGCAGCGCATCAACAAAAGAAAACGTGCATTTGTCATAGTTTTGCTTTTCTTCGCATAAATGTTGCCCTTGATTAAATCTTTATATACCAGAAATTATTAAAACTTCGCGTTGAATATAAACACAATAAAAACTTGTTGGAATAATTAATAATGAATTTTACACCACGAAAGGACGAAAACAGTAGTTAAGCGAGAGCGCAAAACAAAAACACGACCGACTTCGATTAGTGACAATATTTAAATATTCTAATTATTGCCAACAAAAGTGTATGGATAGTCAAATGTATCAAATTAATTGATCATTATTTTCATACCGAAAATTACACTATCACAACAGTCGAAAATATTTACATGATCAAACGGGAAGATTTCCACAAACATATTTCGGGCCCTAAGAATCGAACCGCATTATGTAGTTATCACGATGGTTTCATATACATACATTTTTTTCGTTAAATGTTGCTTTTTCTTGGCTTGGGAGTAAACATGTCGTTAAGGATTAATTGGCTTCACGCATTTTTATCACAGTGTTATCGGTATGGCGCAAGTTTTTTAATTTTTCTCTTTCTGGTGCCCCATAGTGTGTAGCAACTGACTATTAACTTATTTACTTACTTATTCCAGGTATGAAACTATTTTTCATATGTATTACTTTATTTTTAATTATGCCAGTAGTAATTTTATGTGGGTTTAAAGGTCCATATTAAATATGTTGATCTTTGGATTTTTTGTTTTATTCAAAATAAATGGATTACTTTATGTGATTTTCCTTTGCTATTTCTATTGATCGATTTAGAGCTAAAATGCTCAACATTATATTATTTTTCTATTCTTTTGATAAATCTTAATTAAATAAGGGTTGCACTTTATTTGTGAGCGTATTTTTTCACAATCTGTTTTGTTCAATTGAAAATATGTTATGTTCTATTAGTAGTGTTTAAGTTTTTATGAGTTTAAATTTTGGCAAAAAAAAGTTTTGCAATATAAAAATTACAAAATAATTATACTCTAAATAAGTACTCACTTAAAGTTTGCGTGAATATGGCTAGAATTTGGTATGACAGAACTTTGGGTTTATAGGAGCTAAAATATGTATATGTGGTATGGGAAAATAACTTCGTGTTTATAGGAGCTAAAATTAGTATGTGTAAGTTTTTAAATATTTTAAACTTAAATTAAGTAACGGTATAGTCAGCAAGATAAATTTGTATTCACATTTCAGTATTCTTAAAGTTTTGCTCAGTTTCTAAAAACCAAATAAAGGAATTTAAATATACTCTTCCTTTGTGAACACCATCAGTACTTATTCTCAAATCTTATCCATTCCTTTTCAATTTAATGTATACAAAAGTGCAGAAAATAGCATAGCTTTGTATTAATTATTTTAGTTCTTGATAAAGACGGTGCCAAAAAACATATTGGTTAATAGTTGGCAGAGATTTTTTGTATCGATACGTTGCGACGATAGGAATTGAATTTGGTTGGGGCTGAATATTTATGGGGAAACATATGGTGGAGGCTTGCGATATGATGGGGTCGCTGGAGATTTACCGCGCGCTTCACGTCCTCCAAGAACAACGGCTGGCGGGGGAACATACTCATCCACGTCGTTATCACCTACAAGTGCAGAAATAAAGTAAGTAAAAATAGAGTAATCATTTATAGAACTAATCATTTATATGTGTACTTACCATTTATATTTGAAGTATTGTATGACGGTGGAAGTAAAGGTGGCTTTTCATCTTTGAGTATCACGGGACTTTTATTACCCATTTCAGGCTTCTCTTCGAATTCATCTTGGAAAATAACAGGTATTCCTTTGTTGCGAAATGATTTTCGTTCCTCATCGTCACCGAATTCCATTTTTCCACTCTTGTTCCGACGTCTGTGCAAACAACAAGCTACAACGGAGGCCAGCAAAATCATCACAACAATAATGACAGCGGGTAAAATAAAATTAGCTAAATTCTGTTCACTGAAAGTTGATTTTAAACGGGGCTCCTCAGGTTGCTTTGGAATGTAATCATGAGTATTTATGGCGTTGTAATCAGTAACTGCAAAATTTAAATTGAATAATCATTATATATATATATATGTATACTTGTCAGTCGATGAAAAGATAAAATAAATAATAAGGTGTCGGCCATTAATCAAGTGACGCAAATTTATATAAAAATACATTTATAGAAAATAGAAATCCCTGGTGAGTCAGGTGATTAATGTCCGGGTTACAAATAAAAAAGTATTAAGTAGGACAAAAAATGCAAAAGATATTATTTATTTGCATTTATGTAGGAAAATTAGGAAAAAAATTAAAAATGTATATGTGCGTATCGCTTTCTTCATACTTTCATTTTCAAGTTTGAAGATTTTTTTTGAGTTTGAAGGCAGAAGGTATCTTATTTCGCCGTTTGCAAAATTAGTCTGACATAAAAAATAAAATATCAACAATTTTTTTATTTTTTGGATAGATTTTAACCCTTTTTTTAGAAGTGGGGTCCAGCCGATTGTTTATCAGTTTTAAAGACGGGTTAAGGTTTAAAACAATTTTTATACCCTTAGAGGGTGTTATATAGTTGGAAGAAGACGTTTCCGACTCCATAAAGTATCTACATGTTTGATCAGCATAAGAAGCTGTGTCGATATAGCCATATCCGTTACTCAGCCATCTTAAAAGCTATTGGAATGAAATTTTTTTCCTGTGCTTTTTATCAATAGGATAGGACCGATATATGATAAGTGATATACGATCAGATTGAAATGGGATCTGATATTTTATATCCAATTCTATCACATTAGTAAATTTCATAGCGATACTCCAAACGCTTCACCTACTTTTCGTATATAACTATATGATACAGTGGTCAGATCGTAAAGATTTTCATAATTGATCTGAACCAGGTAATAAAAAGCACAACAAAATTTCAGCCCGATAGCTTTTAAGATGGCTGAGTAAAACGCATGCGCACGGATACATAGAGGGACAAACGGACATGGCTATATCGACACAGCTCCTCATGCTGATCAAAAATGTAGATACTTTATGGAGTCGGAAACGTCTCCTTCTGTGCGTTACAAACATCTGACCAATTTTATATTACTAACATAAACTTATTTCTGTTAAGTGTATTCGGATATAACTTACGATGGCAACTGCCTATTGGCACGACGGAAAAGTTGGTTAAATTCAATTCAGGACCCATCCAAAGTTTTACTCCATCTCTCAGCATTTGATCGTTATCTAAGTAGACATTTCTGGTGGCAGCCAATTCTTTATCAGGGCACCGATTTTGTATTTTAAACAGCGAGGTATTATAAAAGTTTACAATAGTGCCATCGGAATCATGATGTGTTGTTATTGAACGTACTTGTATTTTATTTGTATTTGCATCATTATGAAGTTTGGCAATGCGTTCCACAAATTTGCGCTGCAAGTCCGCATTAAAATTCTCATGGCGAATGGCCAAATACGCTTTAAACAAGGTATTGAACTCCTTTTTGTATGTATGAGTCACAACAACAACTAAAGCATCAGTTGCGCTGAGACCTCCACTGTCCTCAGCTACTAGCAAATATTCCTCAGATCCTATATCTCCACTTTTGGGGATTCCATAAAATTCTTGATTTTTTGAATCAAATTGTAGCCACTGCCGTGTACTCAGGTCTTTGTGATCTTTGCTTTTTAGGGTAAGAGTTAACTCGTTGCCATTAGGATCATAGAAGGTGTCGCTGGGGACTTTGTAGACCAGCAACTGACCAACACTAGCATTCACCCGATCTACTTGATTGCGAGGCATGGGTGGCAGATTTTTAGTCATGCTGATGGTTTGATTTATTTGGTTAAGCTCTAATTTTTGACAGGATCCAATCAAATGTCCTGCAATGGATTTAATTCTAAGTATAGGTTGCACTAATTCGCCTAGATGGTGGACATCTAAACTCCTAAGTATGTTATTCAAAGCTTCTTCGGGACATTCTGTTGAGGGCAGTGTCTCATTAAAATATACAAATGTAGCGTTATGAAGATTTTGCGGTTGTTGACGTATCTCTCGTACCACTATGGCGGCGCTATTAGGATCGTGTAGAGTCTGTGCTAAGGCATGAATTAGTTTTAATTGCCAATCAATGTTACGACCATTATTATCAATTATTTGCACAGCTATACTGATTTCATGGTTGATAGTCCTCACTGCTCGATGTTGCTGTACGCTGATTTCTACAATCTCAGTAGCACTTGCATTGCTCGAATCAGTGGCGGTAAGACAATACTGCCAACGAGAAACAGTGTCGTCCAAGGGTCTGTTATAATAATTTAAGAATTACAACCCGGTCAGAAATTTTTTAGTATTAATATATCTTACAATCCGTAAAGCTCCCTTTTATCAGAATTAAATTGCATCCAAGAAGAACCCTGTAGTTCATTGCCATCCATATCAGTCAGCTCCAGTTTAAGATTATTGTGATCTTCCGCATCAACAAACGTTTGCTCTGGAACGATAAATTTAAAAGCTTTTCCTGACGTCACAGCCAACTTTTTCAACCGTGTTTTTATTATGGGCGGGCTATTTTCCATGGACGATTCCAAATAGTCCAAAGTTGCAGGTATTTCCACAGAAGCAAATGTTGATGAGGAAATGTCAATACTAGAATCCAGCTGTAAGAAATTCGCAATGGGAATAATTAAAAACCGTTTCTAAATATTTAAGTGCTAACCTCATTCCCAATTAAAGTAATGAAGTCAGTATTGCTGATAGCATTCGATTCAACAGTTGGGTCCACCACCTGAGAATTGATACAAAAAAATAATACATATTTAGATAAATGTATATGTGTTACATGGAAGACTTCGATGAAAATTTAATCGAAACCCAAAATTTTGTGCAATTAAAGTGACCTGGGCAAAGTACAGATCACAGATACTTCGTGTGACAGAACATTTCTTTCAACAGACCAAACATTGCTTTTGGGAGCCGGCTATACACTAGCTATACCACTCTTAACGTCTTACTATAATGATTCTATGATTCACAGGTTTAGATTGGTCGAATATGCAGCTCCATTAAATATACTCATACATTCGAAATCCAAAATTTCCTAGCTTCTTAAGCTTCCATGCTTATGATTATTAAGATCAAAAGAAGTGTTACTTGGATATGCATACCGCTCCATAATGATTCAGTTAGAGAATATAAAAAAGCTATATAATACTTTAAAACTTTAAAAAAGTACATTAGTATAAATAAGTGTCGTAAAACGGCCTGGCCCAAAAAACAAAAAAGGGTTCATACTAACTTTGTTAGAAGTTAGCAACAACGTCTGAAATATTTACCCAAACAAAAATTTCGTTTTTTTTCGGATTATAACGACATGAATGCATTAATTAACTTAAATCTCAAACGCTCGCTAAACGACGAACCCCGTGAAGGGCGACCAAAAAACGGTCGTGGTGCCGGAGAATATTGATAACTTCAATATTCTTCAAATGTGCTTCAAAGGACGTTTATAAGATCGAAACAGGTTACGAATCATGGATCTATGCGTATGAGCCAGAAACAAAACACCAATCGACCGTGTGGATCTTCGAGCAAAAGCCAAATCCAGTGAAAGGAGTTCGTGGTAGAAGCACTTTGAAGCAAATGGTCGCCTGTTTCTTTAGCAAAACTAGTCAAGTGGCGACTGTTCTGCTTCAGGAACTAAGGCCGGTCAATTCTGACTGGTACATCACATTATGTTTGCCTAAAGTCTTCGGAGAATATCGAAAAACGAACAAGAGAAGTCAAGTCATTGTTCACAATGACAACGCGAGCTCTCATCCATCGGCTCAAACTATCTCCTTTTTGACCGGCCAAAACGTCGAATTGATGATATTTTTTCTTTTTTTTTCTTCTTCTTTGTTATTTTTTTATTCAAATACACCTGTAGAAAAAACGCCGAAAGCTGAGACGACCATATTTGCGTTAAATTATCAATGGCGTAGCTTTGTTTTTCGTAGTTTTCAATTTTGTATAAATTTTTTTTTTTATTTTTTTATCTTTAAATTTGTTTTTAATTTATTAAAGCTATTGCTGCGTGATTGCCGCGCTTGTGATTCATTTTTATTATTTGCAAAATTTATACGATTTTTCAGTGTTTAAGTGTCTGGAGTTATTTTATTCACATTATTGCTTCTGCAATTACTCCCCACATCACCTTGATCTTGCCTATGTGCTTCTGCTGTTCTTGTGCTCTATCTAGCCAAAACTTGGCTAATAACTGTTTTTGGCTTCTTGTTTGTGCTGTGCACTGTAAGCCATTTCATTGTTTTTATTTGTAATTATTGGTCTTATATCGATAATTTTCTAGTGCTGTTTTTCACGTTTTCTTATCAAACTTGTGATTTTAAAATTTTTCACTATGCCGCTTTATTAAATTAACTCATACCTTCTAATACAAATTTTACTTTTTTTTATCAACTAAATATAATTTTGGACTTATTCGACTACAGTGGAATTTCTTTAATTCTACTTTACTTCAATTTGGAAAATTGTCTACTTACTTACAAGCATTCTGATCGTTTTAAACATTACCATGGATAAATTTCACAATTAAATTTTAGTCGTATGTATATGAAACTCCGTTTAAAGTTACTTTAAACAAACTGGCCCAACAGCTGTCTAAAGAGTTTGATTCTATCAAACTTGTTTCACCTTCTGCGAATTTGGTACTCTTGAGCGTCCTCAGATACAATCGCCTTTACATCTTCTCCCAATTTACTTTCGCCTAAAAGATGGTTATCTTTTTACCCTGTTCATGCTCGTCTTTTCATATTAAAGTACTATAGCGGTTTTTGACGATACTATGCTCAGTACGTTCAAGTGGCTCCTACGACAACAGGACAAAACTTGTTACGCGCGAGCCCAAGCAGATAGCTGCCCACCTTCCACGCGACCGACTGAGGGGTGCATCCCTTTAACGCACGGCAGGAATAGCGTGGAGATGTACACATGATAAAAAACAGACAAAGAAATATTAATACTATAGCTGTTTATGAACTAAATAAGAAAGGATTGATGTTTTAAGAACGGTTATAGACTCTGAGCAGATTATGGGAAATAGAAGTACCGAAGGTTTTGATAAATAAATGCTGTCCGGAATAGTCGAGACAGATCACTAGATCTTTCATAGCGATACTCGAACTGCTTCACCTACTTTTCGTATTCAACTATGTAATAGAGTGGTCCGATCCCAAAGATTTTTAAACTTGATCTGCCTACGGTAATAAAAAGCACAGATAGCTTTTAAGACGGCTGAGTAAAACGCATACGCACAGATGGACAGGCGGAAAGACGGACATGGGTAATCGACTCAGCTTTTCATGCTGATCAAGAATATATACTTTATGGGGTCGGAAACGTCTCCTTCTGTGCGTTACAAACATCTGACCAATTTTATTATACCCCCTGCAAGGGTATAAAAAGGAGGAAATAATATTTTAATGGTATAAAACAATATGAGAATATACTGACCAGTTCTGACACAAGGGTTAAAGTGTAGTTTAAGCCTTCACAACTAAAGGGGGAAAAAGTACTAAAATCACACGTAAAATAAACACAGAAATAAAAATATGTATCACTGAGTCGAGGGTAGGCAAAAGACGAGAGCGCAATCAAACTGAAATAGAAAGGAGCGGGATTGCAACAACAATTTGTACGCAAGAATGCTAGAGTTAGTTACATCGGTAAGATGTAAGAACACAAGTGAAAATGAAATAAACAAAACAACAACACCGCTAGATCAAGTTTTGTTATAAGTTAAATTAACAAAACACGAAAGGAACGGCTTGAAATGTAAATTCAGCTACAAAAATGTTTTACTAAGACTGATAGTTACTATAGACGCGAAAAAAAAAAATTTTCAATTGCGAGAAAAAATTTAATTTAAAATTTAAAAAAAAACATGACCGTCCTTTGCAACGAGTGAATGATGTTGACGTCCGACACAATCCATCTCTCACGGAAATTCTGATCATTTACTAAGACTTATTGGTTTCTATTTACTTGTGGACTCAAATGGGCCTTTGCCTCTATTAACAGTAGTGTCTCATCGCAAATAAATATTTATCTCTAAGCTTTCTCTAGACACTTTTGAGACGTCTGTGGCAGAATACATTGGAAATGTATGACCTGCTAAAGTATCAATTCAAAAGTTCAAGTTTTCTAGACCCCGCGAAATATTACTGTTCCTAATGAGTTTTTCTCAGCTTAGTTTTACACCTGTTTGCATCCAATAGAGCTCTCGGCCAATACCCGTATACGTTCCTAATGTCTAAAATTAAAAAGTAAAATTATTTCTACTAATATACTAGGTACTCTTAATTTTCCCGTTCTTTCATTTTAGACCTTAAGTTTTTATATATTTATTTTACTCACTAACTACTCACTACACGAACTTTTCGTGCTCTTTGTCAATCTATTTACGACTTTTCTCACCTTAGTTATCCCCATCTTTCTATATTGGACATCGCACTGCTCCCAATCCTATCCTGACCACTTTGGCTGTGAATCGGGGCATATCTGTCACCTTGTGCCGATAATACAACTCCACCGGATTGGGTAAGTTCAGTAGTGTTTTAAGTTTATGTTTATTTTTTAATAATAAATTTATAACTGCTTAATGTTTTTTTTTTGTTGTCGACTGCTCTGGTTAGTTGTAAATAAATAAATTATCTGAATACAATAACCAACAAATTACTGAAAAATTTATTTCATTAAGTTACTTAACAGCCGAGATAATCACAACTAAATTCCGAAAATTGAAAACGTAATAAATTCGTCACCACTACTGTATTACTGTTGGTAAATGTATAAGGACCTTCTGAATTGTATTGTAATACAATCAATATAAATAGTTGGTCTATTTTTATATACTTATATATTTTTTTTAATGATCATGATTATAATAAGAAATGCATTTTCGTATTTTTATAAAAATCTGTTCACATGCTTTTTCTTAGTATTTCGCTCACTCAAGCATACGAGCACCCTACTAGCGCCCCCACCAGCCAACGGCCAACTCCGGCCATATGGAAAAACGTTTATATGCATAACTTGGCTATTTCTAGTCTGATTTTTATCAAATTTGATGTTTTGCTGGACATTAGTATCAAATTTAAGTGTGCTAAATTTGATTGCACAAGGAAAATTACGGGAGATAATCGAGTTTTTTCAAATTACGGGGGCAGAAAGGGGCGTGGCAAAATCTTTACACATAAAAAATTTGGGCATTTACTAGGCAAATATACATACCAACTATGGTGTCTCTAGGTAGAATAGTTTTTGAGAAAGCCGGTTTTATTATATTGGCGGGGGCGGTAGGGGGCGTTGCAAAAATTTGAAACAAACTCGATAAGCGTACATATTACACGAGACTACATACCAAATTTGGTGACTGTAGCTCTTATAGTCTCCGAGATCTAGATGTTCATTCGGGCAGACGGACATGGCTAGATCGTCTGGGCTGTTGATGCTGATCAAGAATATATATACTTTATGGGGTCGGGAAAGATTCCTTCTGCCTGTTACATACATTTTGGCGATTTTAATATGCCATTTCACCCTATGGGTGTATAACTACGAATTTCTGAAAAGAGTTGTTCTTTGCATAACAGAAAGCGTCTCTGAATAATAGGTAATATAAAAAGTACAAATCCAATTCGCGAGCCCATTTCCGATTGTGATACTACGGTACGCACCGGATATTTTCGGAAGACCGCCTTTGTTGCACTAAACAATGCCTTTCTTAAGGGTTGGGAATGGTTTTGCAATTTTTTAAAATTTTTTTTTTAACTTTTGGAGTTTTAAGAATGCTGTGTAACAATTTCAATGAAATCGGAGCAAAGCTTACGAAGTTACAGCGGTTTATTTTCGCGTTTTCCTCAAAACGACTTTTTCAAAGTCCGTGTTCACTGTCATTTAAACTTGGTGGACATATTCTATATATAAAATACCTCCTTCCAACGTATAGTTTACACTTTTATACCCTTGCAAAAAGGGTATATTAATTTTGGTCAGAAGTGTGCAACGCATAGAAGGAAGCATTTCTGATCATATAAAGTATATATATTCTTTATCAGCACGACGAGATGAGTTCATATAGCCATGTCCGTCCGTCCGTCTGTCCGTCCGTCCGCCTGTCAGTCCGTCTGTCCGTCCGCCTGTGCGTATGCGTTTTACTCAGCCATCTTAAGAGCTATCGGGATGAAATTTTTTTTAGGGGCCTTTTATTACCTGGGAAAAATAAAGTATGAAAATTGGCAGAATCGGACCACTATATATAGCTCTGCGAATCGCGGCATGCGTGTTAAAGGGGATGGGGAAGAAGAAGAAGAAATTGAAATGTTATTTGAAAGGTTCTGTGCATTAATGAATTGAGATACAGAAAGAGTTTGGAACATGTAAAAATATTATGGCCATGGACTGCAAGGGTACATAAACTTCGGCACAGCCGAAGTTAGCTTCTTTGATATTTTTATTTTATAACACTTTTAACTCAATCTTTAAGGACTGTGTAACCATGGTTTACGCGGGGCAGTCAAAACTGAAGAATCTTAAGTCTAGGTATTACAAATAGTATAAAGTCCCGGGTCTATCTTCGGATCTTTCTCGTTACTTGGTTTGCTAAATTGAATTTTGTTGTTTCTAATTCTGAATGCTATAATAATTACTTACAACGTTGCAAGTTGCAATTCTCGGAAAATCCCAAGGAGTTCTATAGTTTCGTTAACTCAAAGCGAAATTCTACCTCCCTTACATCGTGTGCATCGTAATAATGCTTCGGCCTCTTCTAATCAATCTATTTCCAATTTATTTGCTAATTTCTTCTCGACTACGAACATATCCACTAAGTACAACTATGTCAGATATATCCATATCCTATAACGAAATCCAACTGCATTCTTAATCCTACTATACGGGAAAGTTCGGTAGCTAAGGAACTAATGATGATTAAGCCGGTATACTCACCGGGCCCAGCCGGTATTCCCGCTTGTGTCCTGAGGTTCTGTGCGGAGTCATTGTGTTCACCCTTACTTAAGCTTTTTGAGTTGTCCGTTTCACTGTCCGAGTTTCCAACTATATGATAGGATTCGCTTATTTTACCTCTTCACAAATGTGGCAATAAATCCGACGGCACTAATTACACAGGAATTTCTAAATTGTCAGCGATACCTAAACTGTTTGAGAAAATTATGACGTCTCAAATACAGCATTTATGTAGATCCATTTTTTTGCCATACCAGCATGCGTTTGTGAAGAATAGATCTTCCACAGTTTACATCCTTTGTAATCTAAGGTTTACGGTATACCCTACTATTACATAAACTCAATTTGGTTGGCTTTCCGGATGATCTGCTTGCGTGGATTTCACATATCTAAGGGTTCTTTTTGGGTCCTCTTTTTCTAAGTTCATTTGTGCTGAATCGGGAGCCCACAGGATAGTCTACTTGGCCCATTACTATTCACCATTAATTATTAATGGACCATAAACTTAGTTTAAATCAGCAGATATCGAATACTGTTAGTAGGCCTAAAAGTGTGCTTGGCTTTATAAAATAGGTCGAAGGAGTTCAAAGATCCATACCCTTCCAATACGTCATACTTCATTAGTCAGTGCCATATTTCAGTATGGATCTTATATTTGATCTGCATGAACCTTTTCGTATACTATGTAACGACTACAACAGACTTTGGCAAATTATCGGTTCGGAAAAATCGCTTCCGGTTATAAAAACTGCGCTGTTGTCCTTCCGCGCTTGTCATTAGTTGTATTCGTCTTTATTTCTATTCTCTTATTACTTTTAAAATCTTCTATTAGTTAGTTAAACTTATGTTTATATGTAATACGCCTTTACACTTAGCTCGGAGTGGGTAGAGGTTGCAAACACTAACTTGACTTAGGGTCATTCATAACAGGACCGAGCCTGGTGTCAAAAAAGCCACTTGTTCGTACTAAGTGTTGTACGACTACGTCTATATACAAAGATTTATAATCCATTCTTTCATAGGGTCTCTATAAAAAAAATAATAATTATTATTTCCGTTCTCTGGCATATACGATGTATATTATTCGGAAAATATGGTGAATAATTAACAAATCCCATTTAATAAATTTTCGCAATAATTTATATTCAATCACACAAATTTTTGTGTGCCACTACTCGTAAACATGACCCTGTCTCTTTGCTCTGTTGATCTGGCTCTGAAATTTTCGAGCCCACCCTTGCTTTAAAGTAATCATCTCCCCCATAATCACATCTTCATTCTCTAGTATACTCAAAAAAAGTTTACTCTACGTCTGAAGAATTAATTCCAATGTTTCCAATCCATAGTCTAAAACTACTCAGCTGGCTTGCACCCATTTTACTTGTTTGCTTCAAAAAAAAAAAAAAAACAATACTCATGGTGACGATATGTTCATAATAAAAATGTGAAAGAACTTCGTACAAAACTTATTTAGTTCTATTATGACACTAAATTCTGTTCGGCTGACATATTTTTTTCTCATAACTCATTACTTTCACATATGGAAATCCTTTCTGATAACTTTGCGTCCTATAGGTTTGATTGCTTTGGTCGCAGTGGCGGTGGTGTACTCTTTGAAGTGACCTCGAATCTTTGGGCAGCCATTAATTTTTTTTGGGTTACGTTTGTCCGGACCGTAATTTGTATACCTTTGCAAGTTTTTTTTTTAATACAGCGTAAACCATTTCATCCTATGTTTAAGTGACAGCTATGTATATAATATGGTCATCCGATATTAATCTAATTCGGCAGTCATATATAAAATGATATGATATGATTTATTAAAATAAAATATTACTTTTTATGGCAATCGCGGCAAAAATAACGAAGATATGGACAAAAATCGCTGTTTTTGACCGATCGTATATTATATTCTCACCCGAACTTGATGAGAATTGGTACAGTCATTAGTAGATAAATCAAACTGTTAAATAGTAATTTTAATGACAATAGGAAAAAGATACTGTTCGTGCCTTTGAAATTTCATGGAGCCTATTCGTCATCCCATCCGGCTAAATTTGATATATACAACCCCTGCAGTTTTAAAATCAATATGCGAAATTCGAGTACTATAACGAGTAGCTATAACGGTCTAGGAGAAGTACGGGCCGATCCAGATATGCCGATGAAGAATACATATATTTTATATTCTGATCAAAATTAAAAATTAAAGTAGCCTTGCAACTTTACACATACCAAATTTCTGTAACTTTAATTTTATTAAAAATATACAACAAGTCACTGTTTTCCACCGATTGTTCCTATGGGAGCTATATGATATAGTCACCCGATATATTTAAAATTGGCACAGTCACTGATAGGTATATTAAACTGATATTGACACTATTATTGATAGAAGTGTTTAAGATTAAACATAGTGTTCATCTGAAGCGGCTTGACCAAAAGAAAGAAAATATAATACAACTGCACTTGTCACAAACAACTAACCTAGCATATGACTAGAATTACAATCAGCCACACACGCTGTGGGGAAAAACATTTGTAATTCCAAACTAACGCAAAAGCCGACGCCGTGCCCAAAATAATAATAATTTTTCAACCCCCGAATACGTGGGTGTGATCTCCTAAGAACAATTGTGACCCCCTAAAGCCTAAGATTCCCTATATTAGATTAGTAAATAAAATCAGTTCATATTTTGAATTCAACGAATGAAGATTCCTTCGCCCTGGAAGCTCTATTCAAAAGTTACTGATTTCGACCGAACGTTTCTATGGGAGCTGTATGATATAGTCAACCGATGATCAAACTTGGTACAGTTATTAGTAGCTATGTTAAACTAAGAATCATAAATTTTAATGACAATACCGTAAAAAGTAACGAAGTTATTGATAAAGTCACTGTTTTCGACCGATCGTTCCTATGGGAATAATATGATAGTCATCCGATCTTGATCAAATTTGGCATAGTTGTTTATAAGTATAATAAACTCAGCAATATTAAATAGCAGCTCAGAAAATATCGAAGTTATTGAGAAAAGTCACTGTTCGTGACTTTGCCGTTTGTATGGGAGCTATACGATATAGTGGTCCAATCCGGCTGAATCCGAAATGTACAAACTGTGCAGTATATACAAGCCTACATGCAAAATTCAACTCTGTAGCTCTTTCGGTCTAGGAGGAGATTGCGTTCATCCAGGCGGACGGACAGACGGACGGACAGACGGACGGACATGGCTATATGAACTCGTCTCGTCGTGCTGATTGAGAATATATATATTTTATATGGTTGGAGATGCTTCCTTCTATGCGTTGCACACTTCTGACCAAACTTAATATACCCTTTTTGCAAGCGTAAAAAAAAATTTTTATAACATAAAAAAGATTTAATAATCCACGTCGAAAGTTCACCTGTTGATTTATTTTTGGGCGAGGCCAATTTTTCTAGTCTTGCTAAATAACACAATTCACAATAATGCAAAAAAAAGTGAAATATTGCAATGGAAATATAAGGATGCACATTGCATCACTATGAATTATTTTAATTTTAATTTTCAAATTTTTCAAGAAATTTTGGTGACCACTTAACTTATTTATATATTACTCTAAAAAAACGAGAACCCTGCATTAAAATGACTCCTCAAAACACAACTTAATGTCTATGGCTATTATAGTCTTTAAGACGTAGGTGTGTATACCAACGAACAGACATGTTTATACCAACTCGGTTGCAGATGCTACATACTTTACATATAAAATTTTTATACTTTACTAGTTACGAAAAGCTAAAATATAGCATCATATAACCCACTGTGTATATGGTAGAAGCAGACTTACAAAAGTAACAATATTACCTTTGTTAAATTTGATTGTGGAATAGCTAAAATGGTTGACTCGGTAGGAGTTAGCGTTGTTGTTGCTGTTGAAGGATATTGTATTGGTGAAGTTAGTAATTTGGGTGATGATGAAGTAGACGTAATGTTTTCAATTTCGGTGTTGGTTGATACTGAGGAAGAGGAGGGATATAACGACATGGCCGATGAGGACGAATACAATGGTGTCGTGTTGGATTCAATGGTTGACGTATCTGATGAAAAGTTTGCACGATAAGCCGAAAACAAATCTAAAGTTTGTTTTTTTTTGGTCTGTCCAACAAGCGCTGTGCTTCCTTGTGTAGTCGCAGAAGTGTTGGCTACTGGTTCGGTGTCGACATCATTAGTAGTATTATATATAGTATATGGATTCTCCAAGGTGACGGTTCTACCTATAGACAGAATAGCAACATCTGTAGTAGTCAACGTAATTTCCAGATCATTCTGTTTATTAGTGCTGGATTCACCCTGAATGCCTCCGAAGCGGGTTAATTCAAACGCTTCACCATTTTCATCAGCCACATCCATAGTGATTAGAGCTAGCTCTTTAATGTTTTTGGTATTTTCAATTGTTTTGCTTATCACTGATTCCAATTTCGAGACACTTTCCTTAATTTCCTCCTCCACATTAGTAACAATTGATGCTCCTATTGGTGCTGACGCTATTGATGCCACTAATGGCATTGGAGTTGATTCAGTTACAGTAGGGAAGAAACCCGGTGCACTGACATTCTTCATAATTAATGCTGACTGAAGTTAGCCACGCAAGATTTTTGTTTTTCCAGTTTTTTTTTTTTTTTTTAGGTAAACATTTTGTATTTGATTGTAACATTTTAAGTGGAAGACCATTTAAATGGTACGAGTAAGTGCATGAGAATAGAGAGAGAGAGAGAACATGTAATCTTTAATGAAATAGAAACATTAACAAAAATGATGTCGTCGGAAACAATAACAGACTATATAACATGCACGGACATGCAATTGAATAGGGACAAGATTTTTATTAATGAAATTACATCTTTTTACCAATAGGGAACAAACTAACTAATACCAAAAAAAATTTTCGCGATCGGTGTGTTATTATGTGCAATGATAAAAATTTTAAATTTCAAATGCTACCTCTCTCACTCTTACAAACACACCACCACTCTGGCGCTGCCACTAGCCTTCGGGCTTATAGACCGCCTAGTAAAACACGTTGATAGATTGGCAAAAACTTGAGACAGTTAATCGGGTATTTTTTCTAAATAATGGAGTCAACAAAAATTGCGCGAGTACTAAGCCAGAACACATACCAAGTTTGATGGTTTTAGCCCTTCAGTCTTGGAGATCTAGGTGTTCTTACGGACCGGACGGACAGAAGAACGACTTTAATACACCATTTCACCCTATGGCCATGGAAAAAAAAGAAAACAATGTTTTATTGACAGGTAATTTTTACAGAATTTGGTTTCATTATTTCATTGCAATTAACAGGACTACTTTTTTCCAGACTATTTTTTTTCTTGAATTTTATAAAGAACCGGTATGATTTCCTTGGTTATAAATACCGAATAAATATTAATAATATACATTAATGACAAGAGCAAAAAATACTCCTTGTTATACTTCTACCAGAAAAATAGCCTGTCAATAAAACTCTTTTTTTTTATTTTTGTAATTAATAACATACTGATCGCTAAAAAATTATTTGTCACTGCTTAGTTTGTTCATTTTCGTAAAAATATATCAATTCATGACAAAAAATCCTTACGGATTCAATTACATGGAAGTGTATAACAAAGATTCGTGTATGATGTAGGAAAATAATAATACAAAATGAAATAAAAAAATTTAAATCTTTTTGTAAAATCTTTTTGAATAAAAGTACACTCATTTTATACTCACGACTGCATGGTGATGTCGATGTGCGTGGGTTGTACGGATTGCCGGCACTTCTGTGTTAAGATCACTAATATATACAGAAAACAAAATATTTTTACACACTTATCCGTAGGTAGTACCTATTAGGTACCTTAAAAATTGAGTGACGTCATTTCGAAAATTTTTGATACATACCTTACGTCTTCATCACCATAATCATAATCCTCATCATTATCCGCACCAGATCCTTCATTCTGCGATTGACGACGTACTCGATCAGATCTAATTAGAAATCATAAAAATGAAAAAAATTTAAATGTTTTATAAAATAAGTTATTGATTTTAGCCACCCTTAAATTATTAAAAATGTGCTTTGCCGGCTCGAGGTCAATTCTTGAGAGAATATACAGTTGTGGTCAGCGGGTTAGTCCCTTTTTTTGACTTTGAATTTGATTTTCTCGGCTCCCAAGAAATTTAATAAAGAAATTTTTTCAGTTATTTATTGGTTATTGTATTTAAATGATAAGGTTTTTTTACAGGTGCGTTTGAACAAAAAGCCGCCCTCCAATATCCGGTCAATAGTTTAGCCCTCTCTCCAAAATCTTTAATACATATTACAGTTAGACATGTGTATTCTTTAAAGAAGTTGTAGATCTAGGTAATCTAAGATAAACTGCATACCAAAATTTTTCATTTAGAAATTTTGATTTTTTGTATGTAATTCTTGAAGTCTTTTGGTTTGACGCCGTTTTACGTTACCAATTTAAACTAATGTACTTTTTTCTTAATCTAAGTATAAAAGTAAATTGAATTTCCCTTTAAATGATACATGTTTTATAAAAATCCGACAAAAATTTTGGGAAGCTTTCCGACAGTTGTGGGACATATACATATGACGGACATGAAGCGTTTTGTTGTAGGTTCTCTATTTGTTTTCTTGTCGTGAGTTTTTAGTAATGTCTTTGTGGTGTGAGTTGGGAAGTCATTATCCTTTACATTTGAGGCATCTGTTGTATACAACATCTGTTGTATTCATTATCAACGACTTAGGATGTTTGGAGTTAAAGTTGATGATTCGTACTGATGGTGTAGACTTTTAATACCATTTTAATTTTAGCTCGTTTCCCAGTCTGTGTATTTTCGTTATTATTCTATGGAGTCTTTGTAGTGTTTTCATCCTTTTGACTAGGAATTATTCTATTGGTGAGCCTGGCAATCAAAATTAATACAATCGACAAGAGCAATGTAGTTTTTATAAAATATCACGTAATGGGACTAATGAAGAAAACTGTGATAAAATGTCCCTATAGGACAACCAAATCAAGGATAAAAACTAGACTGTCACAACATAGATCTGACTATAAACTCCGACAATAGTACAATGTACAAAACACGGCACTTATGGCCTACTGTGCCGCCAGTGGACATTCAACGAATTTTGGATACACCTTGGAGATGCTACACATAATAAATACCCAGACATATATAAGACTTAATTATAAGATAGATACCGACAATTGCGCTCATTTATATAGGCATTTATTAGGGACTAATCAATATCAAGATCGACGTCACAGAGTTCGGACGTTTAAAAATAAGTAGGTGTTTCTTGTTATCTAATTGATGTAATGTTAATCATAATTAAATATAATTTATAGTTGCCCTAAAGACGACCACCGATGAGTGGCCAATATATCGGAAAATGACACAATAGAAAACAAGTCGTTATTTATTTTTATTTTCTCAAGTGTTGACCTCGAGCCGGCAAAGCATATTTTTATACCCTTGCAGAGGGTATTATAAAATTGGTCAGATGTTTGTAACGCACAGAAGGAGACGTTTCCGAACCCTATGAAGTATATATATTCTTGATCAGCATGAGAAGCTGAGTTGATATAGCCATGTCCGTCTGTCTGTCTGACCGTCTGTCCGTCCGTCTGTGCGTATGGGTTTTTCTCAGCCATTTTAAGAGCTATCGGGATGAAATTTTTTTTGGGGGCTTTTTATTACCTGGGAAAAATAAAGTATGAAAATTGGCAGAATCGGACAACTTATCATATAGCTCTGGAGGAAACATTTTTGCAAAAATTGCAAAAATTGGAGTATCCCCATGAAATTTACCAATATGATAGTATTATATATAAAATCTCAGAATTTGAATCTGATCGGATATATAGAACACAAGTTACAGCGGAAATAAATCGGTTCGGCTTGCTGCCTACTACGTCATCATCAAATCAACAGAGCACACGCATGCACACACACAGACGCAACGCTACATAAACTATATGTGTATGCGTGCGAATCGCGGCATGCACGTAAAAGGGGATGGGGAAGAAGAAGAAGAAATTGAAATGATATTTGAAAGGTTCTGTGCATTAATGAATTGAGATACAGAAAAAGTTAGGAACATGTAAAAATATTATGGCCATGGACTGCAAGGGTATATAAACTTCGGCACAGCCGATGTTAGCTTCTTTGTTGTTTTTATAATTATGTATTCAAAAGACTTTACCTACATTGTTCATGCTCATATATGGCTCAAGATATTTAGACAATAAAAAACGTTTATACGTGAAAAATGCTGCTTTAAATCCTAATTTATATTAAAATAGTGGTTCGATATATATTGATAACACGAGTTGAAGTAATATTTTGAATTATATTTTAGTCCCCTTTCAGGAGATTTCTTAATTGGTTATATTTTAGAATCGACAAAAAAATTAAATTCTAGAAAACTACGTAAAATTACAAGTCCCTAACTTTAGTAGAAATATGTTAAAGTCTGTTCGTGAAAGGACTTTTTTTAATTAACATTTACTTTGTAATTAATCGTAGAATTATGCCTATTTATTTTTACGTACAAGTTTTTAAACGCTGAGGCTTTTAAGCGCTCAACATTAAACATTAACTGATGTTAATCTATCGGTATCATGAAGACGTGCCAGACATCCCTTTATAACAGGGACCGTAAATAATGATTTTTTTTTTTTAAATGAAAAAATCAATTACTTATAGAGGACTTAGAAAAGAATAGATTACACCAATATATTTAATTCGATACCATCTATGCATTTTTGGAAAGATTTTTAAAAATTCATATTTTCAAAATATTTTTGCACATCCTTAAAAAGGAGTTCAAGGACTACCCCTCCATAAATTTTTTTTTTTTTGCATTAGTATTAATACCAATTTTATCATTGTTTTCATTTTTCATACATTTGTCAAAAGCTAAAGCTGATGATTTTTACTTTTTTCGCTCAAAATAAAACTCACTTTTGAAAAACGGCTTCCATGTTAAAAAATTTTATGGAGTGGTAGTCCTTGCTCTCCTTTTTAAGGATGTGCAAAAATATTTTGAAAATATTTAACATAGAAGCCGTTTTTCAAAAGTGAGTTTTATTTTGAGCGAAAAAAATAAAAATAATTTTTAATCATTATTTATAATCAGGTAGTATTTGCAAAACAGCATTACGCAATGTTATCATTTAAATACACAGAAGCTACAGGCCAATACGCATGCGCTCTTCTTCTTCCTTATACCTGCAGCGCATTTTTTAGGCGAGGTTGCCTTAGTTTTATGGCTTACGCATCGGTGTCGCAGGTCTGCGCATATTGGGACCATATACATCTGATAGGTAAATATTTCACCTACCTAGTGTATGTTGTCCGGTAGTGATACTAGGTGATACTTGTTAGTTGTATTCCACCAAAGTTCCAAAAATGCCAAAATTTAGTACATTTTTTAAGCGCTTCTAGTTCAATAACGATTTAAGTAATTATTAAAATTTATGAAACATGATATTAATAAAGAAGATACTTTTCTGATAAATCCAAAAAATCCAAGATCGATTGTTAAAATCGCATAATATTCAGTTTTAAAGTTGCGATTTTTTTTAAAAAATTATCATTTTTTCCTATTTACTAAAAATGTCTCAACTTTGGGCGCCTCTAGCACCCATGAATCTCAACCAATTTCAAAAATTTCATAATCTCTGAAGTATTCCCTATCGATTGCATATATCATCATCGATCATAAAAAAACTGATTTATGCAACGCTCTCCGAGCAGAGGCCCACCTTTGCTTTGCTTTAATACAAGGATAATTTCTTTTTGGCTCCCGTGACAAAGGCTTGGCAGCGAAAAAGGTAATTTTTGCAAGTCTACGCACAGAAAAATTTGTGTGTCACGAGTTTTATGACTTGTCATAAAATTTACCGTTAAAGGTTCCGCCACATCCCCAACAAAACCCCCTCTTGCATCGTCCTAAAAAGAAATCAATGCCATTCGACCAAGACGGAACAAATGGCATTGACTATTAAGATTGCACCATTTTGTCCACCGCAGCAAATCCAACGGATGTGGATTTACAGAATTGTGTACACGACACCCACTCCGCGACAGCAGAATACCCACTCAGCAATTTAGTGCATAGCAATATACATATTATATACATAGTTTTAAACAGAAGAGCCTCAGCGAAAGCTTCATAGAATTTAGTAGAAAATAATAAAGAAGCACTTCTGAACTCGAAGCAGTAAAGTAAAGACGTTGCCTCGGCTTTTAATCAATTGTAGAATAGACAACAAGTCTAAGAACATACTTCCTACATAAAAGGAAGGTAACTGGCGCAGCTGAAAAGGGAAGAACCAAGGATCGCAAGGACAATGAAGACAACCCTTTTCATAATAACAACAATGTAAAAGCATAGGTGAGAACCTAATGGCAATGTGGAAAGCGAAAATTGTTTGTGCTCAATAATGCTAACCAAACACATATTTAAAGGAAATTAATTAAAGTGTGCGATGAAGTAATAATGTTCAGAAAATTTATTTCTTGTACAACTATGCGGACATCAATTGCAAGTGCAAGTTATTAAATATATTAATCTAATTGTATCACAACTCAGACATCAAGTGCTGATAACTGATAGTGTACAAAAGGGAAAGAAAAAGAAAAGCAAAAGTTAAAATAAAGTTAAAAAAATATATACAGCTGCGAGCAAAAAAATAGTAGTGGCATCGTCCACTTCAATTGTAGCATAGAAAGTTATGTTATCGTGGCTAGACTGAGACTTTTTGGTATGCAAGTTTATTATTCGGCCTGTTATTAATTATATTATAAACAAAAAAACCACTCCATTTTGATTTTTCAAAAATAATGAAGATTTTGTGTCAATGGTGCCAAATTGAGGCGAGCAAGTGAAGTGCTAAAATTTTTAAAGTGTAGAATTTTATTCCAGGAAAATAGTTTTAAAACAAACTAGACTAGCTTAATATCCGTCTATGAATATTTGGTGGCAATCCCATTGTTCTTCAGTACAGCTGGGCAGCGACGCGGCATGGAATCTACCAGTTTCAGGCACCTTTCTGGTGTTATGGCCTTCAATGTACGCTCTACAGCAGTCCAAAAACCGCTTTAAGTGGTTAGCTTTGCAGCAGGTGCTCCCTTCTTAACGTCGCACCACAAATTTTCGATGGGGTTAAAATCAAGCGACTGTGCGGGCTACTTCATTACATCTACTTCTGCATTTTCGAATCAAGCATTTGCTACTTTCCTTGTGTGTTTCGGGTCATTGTCTTGTTGAAACACCCAACAAAGTGACATCTCCTCTTCGGCATTTGGTAGCATTACTTCCTAAATAATTTTAACGTAAACATGTTTGTCCATGATGCCTTCTATGCTGCATATAGGACCAACACCGTAGTAGGAAAAACAGCCCGACAGCAATACACTTCATTTGCCATGTTTAATAGTTTTGGTGGCTTATACTCCGTCTTTTTCGGACGACGAACATACAGCCTAGATCCCCTTCGTCCAAACATCACAATTTTGGACTCATCTGACCACAGTATGGAATACTTTAATGAATCTTTTATCGCGAACCCTTAACTTGTGAAATAGAGTAAAAAGAACCAACCTTCCAGCAATAGTTTAAGTTTCCTGCAAAGAAAGTTTCGTTACTACTATTATTTTGCTCGCTCTAAATTTGGCAAATAAGTTAAGTCACCAAGTGAGGTTACAATGTAATGGACAAGTGTTAGACATTGCTGATAACGGTACTAAGCAGTGTTAAACAGATCAGAATAGTATCTTGCCAGTTATAGTAATAAATATTGGCGAGTGTTATGCGCTACTATTTTTTTGCTCGCAACTGTATATACATATAAAATGAAGTAAGTAAGTCGTCTCGCGCCCTTGGGTATACCATACACCAGTAAAACAAATATTATAAATTTATAATAACCAATGCATTTTCGTATTTGAAAAAAAAACTGTTCACATGCTTTTCACAAGCATATCTTAGTATTTCGCTCATTTAAGCATACGAATGAAAGGACTTTTTTTAATTAACATTTACTTTGTAATTAATCGTAGAATTATGCCTATTTATTTTTACGTACAAGTTTTTAAACGCTGAGGCTTTTAAGCGCTCAACATTAAACATTAACTGATGTTAATCTATCGGTATCATGAAGACGTGCCAGACATCCCTTTATACCAGGGACCGTAAATAATGATTTTTTTTTTTTTTAATGAAAAAATCAATTACTTATAGAGGACTTAGAAAAGAATAGATTACACCAATATATTTAATTCGATAGATGGTAATCTATGCATTTTTGGAAAGATTTTTAAAAATTCATATTTTCAAAATATTTTTGCACATCCTTAAAAGGGAGTTCAAGGACTACCCCTCCATAAATTTTTTTTTTTTGCATTAGTATTAATACCAATTTTATCATTGTTTTCATTTTTCATACATTTGTCAAAAGCTAAAGCTGATGATTTTTACTTTTTTCGCTCAAAATAAAACTCACTTTTGAAAAACGGCTTCCATGTTAAAAAATTTTATGGAGTGGTAGTCCTTGATCTCCTTTTTAAGGATGTGCAAAAATATTTTAAAAATATTTAACATAGAAGCCGTTTTTCAAAAGTGAGTTTTATTTTGAGCGAAAAAAATAAAAATAATTTTTAATCATTATTTATAATCAGGTAGTATTTGCAAAACAGCATTACGCAATGTTATCATTTAAATACACAGAAGCTACAGGCCAATACGCATGCGCTCTTCTTCTTCCTTATACCTGCAGCGCATTTTTTAGGCGAGGTTGCCTTAGTTTTATGGCTTACGCATCGGTGTCGCAGGTCTGCGCATATTGGGACCATATACATCTGATAGGTAAATATTTCACCTACCTAGTGTATGTTGTCCGGTAGTGATACTAGGTGATACTTGTTAGTTGTAAAAATGTTCCACCTCTAGCACCCATGAATCTCAACCAATTTCAAAAATTTCATAATCTCTGAAGTATTCCCTATCGATTGCATATATCATCATCGATCATAAAAAAACTGATTTTTGCAACGCTCTCCGAGCAGAGGCCCACCTTTGCTTTGCTTTAATACAAGGATAATTTCTTTTTGGCTCCCGTGAAAAAGGCTTGGCAGCGAAAAAGGTAATTTTTGCAAGTCTACGCACAGAAAAATTTGTGTGTCACGAGTTTTATGACTTGTCATAAAAGTTACCGTTAAAGGTTCCGCCACATCCCCAACAAAACCCCCTCTTGCATCGTCCTAAAAAGAAATCAATGCCATTCGACCAAGACGGAACAAATGGCATTGACTATTAAGATTGCACCATTTTGTCCACCGCAGCAAATCCAACGGATGTGGATTTACAGAATTGTGTACACGACACCCACTCCGCGACAGCAGAATACCCACTCAGCAATTTAGTGCATAGCAATATACATATTATATACATAGTTTTAAACAGAAGAGCCTCAGCGAAAGCTTCATAGAATTTAGTAGAAAATAATAAAGAAGCACTTCTGAACTCGAAGCAGTAAAGTAAAGACGTTGCCTCGGCTTTTAATCAATTGTAGAATAGACAACAACTCTAAGAACATACTTCCTACATAAAAGGAAGGTAACTGGCGCAGCTGAAAAGGGAAGAACCAAGGATCGCAAGGACAATGAAGACAACCCTTTTCATAATAACAACAATGTAAAAGCATAGGTGAGAACCTAGTGGCAATGTGGAAAGCGAAAATTGTTTGTGCTCAATAATGCTAACCAACTACATATATAAAAGAAATTAATTAAAGTGTGCGATGAAGTAATAATGTTCAGAAAATTTATTTCTTGTACAACTATGCGGACATCAATTGCAAGTGCAAGTTATTAAATATATTAATCTAATTGTATCACAACTCAGACATCAAGTGCTGATAACTGATAGTGTACAAAAGGGAAAGAAAAAGAAAAGCAAAAGTTAAAATAAAGTTAAAAAAATATATACAGCTGCGAGCAAAAAAATAGTAGTGGCATCGTCCACTTCAATTGTAGCATAGAAAGTTATGTTATCGTGGCTAGACTGAGACTTTTTGGTATGCAAGTTTATTATTCGGCCTGTTATTAATTATATTATAAACAAAAAAAACCACTCCATTTTGATTTTTCAAAAATAATGAAGATTTTGTGTCAATGGTGCCAAATTGAGGCGAGCAAGTGAAGTGCTAAAATTTTTAAAGTGTAGAATTTTATTCCAGGAAAATAGTTTTAAAACAAACTAGACTAGCTTAATATCCGTCTATGAATATTTGGTGGCAATCCCATTGTTCTTCAGTACAGCTGGGCAGCGACGCGGCATGGAATCTACCAGTTTCAGGCACCTTTCTGGTGTTATGGCCTTCAATGTACGCTCTACAGCAGTCCAAAAACCGCTTTAAGTGGTTAGCTTTGCAGCAGGTGCTCCCTTCTTAACGTCGCACCACAAATTTTCGATGGGGTTAAAATCAAGCGACTGTGCGGGCTACTTCATTACATCTACTTCTGCATTTTCGAATCAAGCTTTTGCTACTTTCCTTGTGTGTTTCGGGTCATTGTCTTGTTGAAACACCCAACAAAGTGACATCTCCTCTTCGGCATTTGGTAGCATTACTTCCTAAATAATTTTAACGTAAACATGTTTGTCCATGATGCCTTCTATGCTGCATATAGGACCAACACCGTAGTAGGAAAAACAGCCCGACAGCAATACACTTCATTTGCCATGTTTAATAGTTTTGGTGGCTTATACTCCGTCTTTTTCGGACGACGAACATACAGCCTAGATCCCCTTCGTCCAAACATCACAATTTTGGACTCATCTGACCACAGTATGGAATACTTTAATGAATCTTTTATCGCGAACCCTTAACTTGTGAAATAGAGTAAAAAGAACCAACCTTCCAGCAATAGTTTAAGTTTCCTGCAAAGAAAGTTTCGTTACTACTATTATTTTGCTCGCTCTAAATTTGGCAAATAAGTTAAGTCACCAAGTGAGGTTACAATGTAATGGACAAGTGTTAGACATTGCTGATAACGGTACTAAGCAGTGTTAAACAGATCAGAATAGTATCTTGCCAGTTATAGTAATAAATATTGGCGAGTGTTATGCGCTACTATTTTTTTGCTCGCAACTGTATATACATATAAAATGAAGTAAGTAAGTCGTCTCGCGCCCTTGGGTATACCATACACCAGTAAAACAAATATTATAAATTTATAATAACCAATGCATTTTCGTATTTGAAAAAAAACTGTTCACATGCTTTTCACAAGCATATCTTAGTATTTCGCTCATTCAAGCATACGAGCACCCCAGCGCCCCCACCAGCCAACGGCCAACTCCGGCCATATGGAAAAACGTTTATATGCATAACTTGGCTATTTGAATTCCGATTTTGATCAAATTTGGCATTTTGCTTGATATTAGTATCAAATTTAAGTGTGCTAAATTTGCACAAGGTAGAAAATTACGGGAGATAATCGAGTTTTTTCAAATTACGGTGGCGGAAAGGGGAGTGGCAAAATTTTTGCACATAAAAAATGTGCGCAATTACTAAGCAAATATTCATACCAACTATGGTGTCTCTAGGTAGAATAGTTTTTGAGAAAATCGGTTTTATTTAATTTGCGGGGGCGGTAGGGGGCGTGGCAATAATTTTTACAATTACAAAATGTGCGCATTTACTAAGCAAATATACATACCAAATTTTGTGTCTCTAGTTGCTATAGTGTTTGAGAAAATCGGCTTTATATAATTTGCGGGGGCGGTAGGGGGCGTGGCAGAAATTTGAAATAAACTTGATCACCCTACTTACTGCACAAGTCTACATACCAAATTTGGTGGCTCTAGCTCTTATAGTCTCCGAGATCTAGGTGTTCATACAGACGGACGGACGGACGGACAGACGGACATGGCTAGATCGTCTCGGCTGTTGATGCTGATCAAGAATATATATACTTTATGGGGTCGGAAAAGCTTCCTTCTGCCTGTTACATACATTTTGGCGATTTTAATATACCATTTCACCCTATGGGTGTATGGTATAATTAGAACGGCCTGCAAGCTCAATCATATGTCTAAAAGACAACTACATATGTACAAAGTGTAAATGAAGCGAAAAAAGCTGGCGAAGCCTACAATACCGAAGACCACCTTTTGTGCATACCCTTAGGCGCTATGAAAAATTAGTGTAAGAGCTTCGCCCATAACAAACTAAATTCACGACCTGTTATTTTATACACGGTCGCTTCATTTAGTTGGCAATGTAATTCCCAACTAGATTTAGCGTTGAAGACATGGTATGGCTATTGCAATTCTGGAGTTCTTTAGCAAAGTCTGCTGATGATAGAACTTGGTAGTTCTTGAAATAGCTACACAGACAACCTGCTCACCTTTTTGTGTCTTGCCTTTGAAATAATCTTCTTTTGTAAGATTGACCTCGAGCCGGCTAAGTTCGATTTAAATTTCAATAGGTCGTAATCTCTAACCTGATAATATTTTTACATGACCTTAACCGCCGTTGAAATGGAAAAATTACAGGAATTTTTCTAGAGTTTTTTACTTTTTATTTTAAAAAATCAATTTTTTTACCACGGAAAGCAAGCGGTTCTTATACAAGTGTCTTATGCATGTGAAATAAATGACCGTAAGAGATTTAACTTCATACATTTTCTATAGGGGCCTGGACAGACCCAGGAGTGTATTTTAAATTTTAAAATTCTTAATTAATTAAATGGCTATTTTTTAGAATCCGTAGAGAAGTAGAAGCTACCTAAAAGTAGAAGTTTGTAACTATAGTAGAAGTATGTAATCACTTTTAAAGTCGGAAAAGGTCTGGCCAAAACCAGGTGTGAAAGGGAGGGTTAAGCCTTTGTAGTATATACATACATACCAAAAATCATTCAACACAAAGAGCTCAACTTGTTACACTTTGTTGCAAGTATAAAACAATCAAATATGTACGCAATAAAACATAAGTGTGCATTTGAATGTTTATGTGTATACATTAATATATTCACATAAACATACTCACATAAATATACAGCTAACCATGTTCATATATGTATGTACATTTATATATGCATATACATATATTCACATAAGCAACAATGCACAGGCGTAACATGAGCTAGGGTCAAGCCAGTGTATGAACGCTGACCAAGCACGTTGACGCAAGTGCCCTAAATAATATCTATGTATGTACTGACACTTCCTCTTTCTTTTGTAGCTGTTGCCTAAGTCGCAGCATAAGAATATCTATGTACCAATAGGTTAAGTCAAAGAATATTTGCGGAATAAAAATCAATCTGAATATTACCGCCAACCAAGCTTGACGTGTTCTTTCTTTAATTCAATCCAAGTGGAACCCGGTCATTACATGGCGACCGTGACAATAGGCCAAGACAGACCTTAGGACATCGAAGGACCCAGGACTAAGGACATCGAAGGACCCAGCACTAAGGACATCGAGGACCAAGGAGAAAATTTAGTGTACGTATGTGTGTGTGTTAGAAACAAAGTAAAAAAAAATGAAGTAAGTAAGTCGTCTCGCCGACTTGGGTATACCATACACCAATAAAACAAATATTTCAAATTTATAATAACAAATGCATTTTCGTATTTTAAAAAAAATCGGTTTGCATGCTTTTTACAAGCATATCTTAGTATTTCGCTCACTCAAGCACACTAGCGCCCCCACCAGCCAACGGCCAACTCCGGCCATATGGAAAAACGTTATATGCATAACTTGGCTATTTTTAGTCCGATTTTGATCAAATTTGTTATTTTGCTGAACATTAGTATCAAATTTAAGTGTGCTAAATTTGATAGCACAAGGTAAAAAATTACGGGAGATAATCGAGTTTTTTCAAATTACAAGGGCGGAAAGGGGCGTGGCAAAATTTTTACACATAAAAAATGTGCGCAATTACCAAGCAAATATTCGTACCAACTATGGTGTGTCTAGCTAGAATAGTTTTTGAGAAAATCGGTTTTATTTAATTTGCGTGGGCGGTAGGGGGCGTGGCAAAAATTTCTACAAATACAAAATGTGCGCATTTACTTAGCAAATATACATACCAAATTTTGTGTTTCTAGTTCCTATAGTGTTTGAAAAAATCGGTTTTATATAATTTGCGGGGGCGTTGGGGGCGTGGCAGAAATTTGAAATAAACTTGATCACCCTACTTACCACACAAGTCTACATACCAAATTTGGTGGCTCTAGCTCTTATAGTCTCCGAGATCTAGGTGTTCATACAGACGGACGGACGGACGGACAGACGGACATGGCTAGATCGTCTCGGCTGTTGATGCTGATCAAGAATATATATATTTAATGGGGTCGGAAAAGCTTCCTCCTGCCTGTTACATACATTTTGGCGACTTTAATATACCTTTTAAAAAAAGAAAAAAAAAAGAAAAAATAAGCACGAAAATGAGAAACGGTAACGATGGATAACTACTTTCAAAGAATTACCAAACGGAACCCGGGCTTAAGAGAAAACATAATTGAGGTGTTTAGAAGTGAATACAGCCACTCCCCTCAAAGCTCGCTAACTCTAGTGCAAATAAGAACTATATACTCAGAACAAACTGAAGAAAGAATCCCAGTAAAAGGAGACACAAGAATAGTAATGTGCTTCTTATTGAGTGTACCAAATATATGCTGCTACACAAACGCAGCAGGTACTTTCCATTTCTACTTGATGGAATAAAAAAAAAAAAGAGGAATTAAAAAAAAAAATCAAATAAATACAAAATAATCAAAAAAATATCAAAGAAGCTAACATCGGCTGTGCCGAAGTTTATATACCCTTCTTCCCCATCCCCTTTTACACGCATGACGCGATTCGCACGCATACACATATAGTTTATGTAGCGTTGCGTCTGTATGTGTGCATGCGTGTGCTCTGTTGATTTGATGATGACGTAGTAGGCAGCAAGTTGAACCGATTTATATCGGCTGTAACTTGTGTTCTATATATCCGATCAGATTCAAATTCTGAGATTTTATATATAATACTATCATATTGGTAAATTTCATGGGGATACTCCAATTTTTGCAATTTTTGCAAAAATGTTTCCTCCAGAGCTATATGATAAGTTGTCCGATTCTGCCAATTTTCATACTTTATTTTTCCCAGGTAATAAAAAGCCCCCAAAAAAAATTTCATCCCGATAGCTCTTAAGATGGCTGAGTAAAACGCATACGCACAGACGGACGGACAGACGGTCAGACGGACATGGCTATATCAACTCAACTTCTCATGCTGATCAAGAATATATATACTTTATATGGTCGGAAACGTCTCCTTCTGTGCGTTACAAACATCTGACCAATTTTATAATACCCTCTGCAAGGGTATAAAAAAAAAAGAACATACACACACACGCACAAAAATATAAATTAACAATTGAAAAAAAAAGCAAGTGCTGATGACTAGCACCGAACCGTCACATCCAGAGGTCTTGGATTGCCTGACGGCTGTACCTACCGTACAAAGGGACGCACCCCTCCTCGAAGAGGTATTAGAGCTGTATCCCAACGATGGACCGCGCCCACTCACAATAGCTGAGTACCGGGCCCGCAACACAAAATCAACAAAGCCAAAGAAGACTAAGAGGAGGCCAACTACGACTTACTGGACACTCTGAAGACGGAGGAAGACCGACAACGCTGCATAGAGCGTATTGACATCTTAAAAGCTGAACTTCGGCCAAAGAGCGAAGAAACGCAAGGGGGCCGCAGAAATGCGCAAGCTTTAACTTGCCTTTAATTTAATAATTATAATTATAAGCTTAATAGCAAGTTGAAGCATGAAAGTGCAACTTGCGAACTACTAACTTTCGGCTAGGCTATTACTAACAATGTGGTTGGAGATTTTTTTTTTTTTTTGAGTAATTTCTAAACTACAAATGATATGTATACTTGAATTGTGAGCCAACCACATACTCTATAATTTTTCCACGTCTCTGGCTCACTGTGCGAAACACAGTTGAGATAATTTTTCTTTCAAAATTTTTGAATTATATTAAAAAAAAAAAACATAAAATTATGTAACAATCGAATCCATAAAGGAATTTTTTTTCTCTCCGTCAAACAAATAGAAAACAGGTCTAAACGACCAAGAAAACAAAAATTTTTGCTAGGAAGATGGGTTCTCAAGAATTTAAAATAGACCACCCAACGGCTAATGTCGTTAACAGCGTTAAAATAGTAGATCACAAGGAAAATTTAGAAGAAATAGGGATATTGTTGTTAGCTATCCTAATATTAGTAGCCTTAAATCTGACTTTGAAGTTATATGCAATGCATAATAAAATAATTAAGAAAAAATATCAGAGTAGAGCAGATGGCCTAAATACAGTATAAAAATGGGTCGAGTAGAACTTAAATATTTGAACAAATACGTTCCATTCTTAGATTTTCTCTTTAACAGAGGCGAGACCAATCCAAAATATAAAGAAATCAAATACTGGATTGTGAATAATAGAAAATTTAAATCGGGGATAGCCCACTTGATAGAAAGATCCATAGTAGAAGCGTACAACCGCCTAAAGCGAAAAAACAAGATTCTACCCACATGGGTACATAAACTTTTCAAACAACCCATAGAGATAATTGATCTCTCAGGGAATTAAAAAAAAAAAAGAGAGTGTAAATCATTTTTAACAAAATATGATTAATTGGGATGATATATTAAGAGAAGCTAGACAACATGCGCAGGAATTAAATAAATCTTGTAAGTGCCTCTCGCAGAATAGGGAAACATCCCAAAGTACAATAGAAAAACACTCGAAAATAATAATAGAGAGCCTAGAAAATATTAGAGCACTGTTAAAAGAACACTATAGTAAATTAACTACGGGACGAAAAACAGCCGCAAATGCATTCTATAATGATTGCAAACAAAAGGCAAAATCCGTGTTAAAAAGATATAATATTGAATATAAACAAACAATTGATTTGGATATTTCAATATCACTGGAAGACAAAACCCAGTTAACGGCTGAAGAAGAGATGGATCAAGAAGAACCATCAGTGAGTTTAGATCAAACAAAAATAACTCTTAACAAACCAGCCATTTCGCCAAGAAACGCAAAAATGACTCAAACAGTCACTGATTTTTTAAAGATGGCCTCAAACTTTATTCCACAGTTTGATGGCAGAAGAGAAAACCTTCAGAGTTTCATGGACGCATTGAATTAGATAAATACACTAAAAGGCGACCATGAGGAAACTGCAGTGTGCCTAATAAAATCAAAACTAAAAGGTCACACAAGAAATTTGATAACCTCTGAACAGACAATAGAAGAGATCATTAACAGTATCGCATCAAATGTAAAATGAAGTAAGTAAGTCGTCTCGCCGACTTGGATATACCATACACCAGTAAAACAAATATTTTAAATTTATAATAACCAATGCATTTTCGTATTTGAAAAAAAACTGTTCACATGCTTTTCACAAGCATATCTTAGTATTTCGCTCATTCAAGCATACGAGCACCCCAGCGCCTCCACCAGCCAACGGCCAACTCCGGCCATATGGAAAAACGTTTATATGCATAACTTGACTATTTTTATTCCGATTTTGATCAAATTTGGTATTTTGCTTGATATTAGTATCAAATTTAAGTGTGCTAAATTTGCACAAGGTAGAAAATTACGGGAGATAATCGAGTTTTTTCAAATTACGGGGGCGGAAAGAGGCGTGGCAAAATCTTTACACATCAAAAATGTGCGCAATTACTAAGCAAATATTCATACATATTCATCCGGACGGACGGACGGACGGACATGGCTAGATCGTCTCGGCTGTTGATGCTGATCAAGAATATATATACTTTATGGGGTCGGAAAAGCTTCCTTCTGCCTGTTACATACATTTTGGCGACTTTAATATACCATTTCACCCTATGGGTGTATGGTATAAACAGAATCAGTAGCGTCAATAACGGCAAAAATCAAAAACCTACCCCAGAGAAACAAAACAGCAAGTCAGTATGCCCAAGAGATTGAAAAGCTTACTGAATCTCTGGAAGGTGCCTTTATACACGATGGCACATCTGTCGTACTAGCTAAAAAGTATACACTTCCAGTCGCTACAGAGGCAATAACAAAGAACTGCATAAACAATCGAGTACGTAACGTACTAAAAGCAGGTATTTTCCGTGACATGAACGAACTAACAACAAAGTTCGTAGACAGTAGTACAGCAGAAACAGGACAAGCGAACCCTGTCATGCACTACCGTCAATACAATAGAAATGGACAAAATAATTACCGATGTAGAGGTAATTACCAAAACAACGGTTATAGGAATAATAATAATACCGGTGGATATCGTGGTAACTCACGGTACAACAACCGAGGAAGAAATAATTCCAACCGAAACAGGTCGAACCGAGGTAATTCCAACCGAGGTAGCTCTAACAACGGAAATGGTAATGTACGACTTACTCAAAGTAATTCGGAAAACCAATAGATCCCTGCAGATATTCAGATGAAACTGTAAATGTATACACATTCAATCTTAGCCTAAGTATTTTCATCAAAGTTAAAAACGAAAATACATACAACACCTATACCTTCTTGTTGGATACAGGTGCAGACGTATCAATAATAAAAGAAAAAAACAGATCTTTTTGAACATATAGAAACTTCAAACACAATTGAAATATCAGGAATTGGTGAAGGTTCAATTACTTCCAAAGGTCTAACCCTTATAGAACTAAGACAAAATGAATTCATAATTCCACACAATTTCCATATAGTAGACGAAAGTTTCCCAATTCCATTTGATGGAATTTTAGGACTAGATTTCTTTAAAACATTCAATTGCCAATTAGACTTCAGTGAACCAAACGATTTGCTAATATTAAGACCCAATAATTTAAATTTTGCAATAAATATTAATATTTATTACACACTTGTGACAGCAATACCACAATTCTCCCAGCAAGATCTGAAGTAGTCCGACAAATAAATATTTCAAATGAAAACAAAAATATCGTCATCTTAAATCAAGAGGTCGAAAATGGAATATTTATTGGAAATTCGATCTCAAGCCCGAAGAAAACATTTGTCCGAATTTTAAACACAACAAAAAGTGTAAAAATTTTAAATTTAAAAAACATAAAATATGAATCATTAAAGAATTATGAAATTGTACAGACAACTGATGACCAAAGAAGTCAATCAGTAATGCAAAAACTGAAGCCAAACTTCCCACCTATGTTCAAAAACGTACTAGAAGAGCTTTGCACCAAGTATACAGATATATTTGGTTTAGAAAACGAACCGATTACTACAAATAACTTTTATAAACAAGAACTAAGATTGAATGACAACCAGCCAGTATACACAAAAAATTACAGAATACCACACATGCATGAAGAAGAAATAACTAGACAAGTCGATAAACTCATTAAAGATAAAATAGTTGAACCGTCAGTGTCCAAGTATAATAGTCCGTTACTACTGGTACCGAAAAAGGGTTTACCAGGATCAGAAAAGAAATGATAGCGATTGGTCATAGACTATTGTCAAATAAACAAAAAATTGTTGTCCGATAAATTCCCATTACCAAGAATAGACGATATTCTTGATCAACTAGGCAGAGCCAAATATTTTTCATGTCTAGATTTAATGTACGGTTTTCACAAAATAGAACTTAAATCCGTCACAAGCATTCTTTTACATGGATGACTTAATAGTCATCGGCTGTTCGGAGAAACACATGCTCAAAAATCTAAAGGATATTTTTGACATATGCAGAAAACACAACCTAAAACTGCATCCAGAGAAATGTTCATTCTTCATGCACGAAGTGACATTCTTGAGTCACAAGTGTACCGACAAAGGAATATTGCCAGATGACACCAAATACGACGTCATTGAAAAATACCCAGTACCAACAGATGCTGATAGTGCTAGAAGATTCGTAGCCTTTTGCGACTATTACAGACGTAGAATTTGTTTGGTCTGAATCATGCCAAAAAGGATTTGAATATCTGAAAAAAGCCTTAATAGAACCCACACTGCTGCAGTATCCAGATTTTAGCAATGAATTTTGCATAATAACAGATGCTAGCAAATATGCATGTGGAGCAGCACTAACTCAAACTTATGATGATAAGCAGTTGCCAGTAGCATACGCATCCCGTTCGTTCACTAAAGGTGAAAGTAATAAAAGTACTACGGAGCAAGAACTAGCTGCGATACACTGGGCCATTACACACTTTCGCCCATATATATATGGCAGACATTTCAGAGTCAAAACAGACCACAGACCCCTAACGTATTTATTTTCTATGATAAATCCGAGTTCAAAATTAACAAGAATGAGACTTGATCTAGAGGAATATGAATTTACAGTAGAATATCTGAAGGGAAAAGATAATTTTGTTGCGGATGCATTATCCCGCATTACAATACAGGATCTAAAAAACACAAAAGCAAATGTCCTGAAAGTCACTACCAGGCAGCAAAGTAGACAAAATAATCTCTGGCCAGATGATAAAAATCAAAATACAATTAAGCACGTACCTAATGATGCTTCTAAGCCCAAAATACATGAAGTACTCTGCAATGATGAAGTACGAAAAGTAGTGACCTTGCGCACAACACACGATTTATGTTTCCTCAAACATGGAAAGAAAGTTATAGCAAGAATTGAGATTGGAGATCTGTACACCAATGGAAATCTAGACTTAGGTCAGTTTTTTCAAAGGCTTGAAAAACAAGCCGGTATACTCGAAATCAAACAACTCAAATTGGCACCGAGTGAAAAGATCTTTGAAACATTTTTAATAGAATTTCAATTAGTCAGCAGATCTTAAAATAGAAATAGGAGATAAAGTTTTTTTAAAAAACAAAGCTGGTCATAAGCTTGACTCAGCCTATATAGGACCATTCGAAGTTGTAGAAATATCTAAAAACAACAATATAAAAATTAGGAATAATAAAAATAAGATACAAACAGTACATAAGGATAGGTTAAAAATTTGCAAAAATAATTAAAAAAAAAAAAAAAGAAAGACGAAAAGAAATATATAAAATTTTTTTTATGGATTCAACTACTATAACTACTTCATTCTATAAAAAAATATAAAAAAAACAAAAAAAAAGGAAATTTTTGAGAAAGAAAATTTGTCTGACCAGACACAAATATAACAATTTTTCTAACAAACATACATATATTACTATTAATCAATCATTTATCATTATTAGTAATTAATAAATAACTCCATAATATTACGTTATTTTCTAAAAAAGGGGAGGTGTAGTATATATGTACATACCAAAAATCATTCAACACAAAGAGCTCAACTTGTAACACTTTGTTGCAAGTATAAAACAATCAAATATGTACGCAATAAAACATAAGTGTGTATTTGAATATGTTTATGTGTATACATTAATATATTCACATAAACATACTCACATAAATATACAGCTAACCATGTTCATATATGTATGTATGTACATTTATATATGCACATACATACATATATTCACATAAGCAACAATGCACAGGCGTAACATGAGCTATCTATGTAACAATAGGTTAAGTCAAAGAATATTTTTGCGGAATAAAAATCAATCTGAATATTACCACCAACCAAGCTTGACGTGTTCTTTCTTTAATTCAATCCAAGTGGAACCCGGTCATTAAACCTTAGTTATTCCTCAATAGCTTGTACATAAACAAGTTCTAATTCCCCCAAAAACTTAAAATATCTCCTATTATGAAGGAATTAAACTCTATTGCCACAGCCAAAGTTGGCAAGTCCAGCTACACACCGTTCTCCTAAACATTGTATATTGCATTTGACACACCATTTCTATCAACAGTCCAATGATTTTTTTGGTGGTCGATTATGCAGTAGCTAAACCTTTCTTAATGTCTTACTATAATGATTCTATGATTCACAGGTTTAGATTGGTGTAATATGCAGCTCCATTAAATATACTCATACCTTCGAAATCCATAATTCCTAACTTCCTAATCTTCCATACTTACTATTATTAAGTTCTAAAGAAGTATTACTTGCTTTTTGGAGTAGGGCAGCAGCTACATATCGCTCCAGCAGCTACTCAATAATTTGTGCAAACTATGGGCATACTTCACGGTTATGTTTTAACGCCTACAGAAATTGGGAAAGAACGAGAGTTTAGGTGTCAACCTATTGCCCTCCCCAATTTTATCAAAATTAAACATTTTTAGACACGGTCTTTTTTTCATTTTTTTTTGAGTTTTCAGGACAGTCGTACAGTCGTGGTCACGAATTTATTATGTTTTCAATCTTCAGACTTTATTTCTGATTTTAATTCAACTTCTTTCCTATTTCAAGAAAAATAAATAAATAAGTATCGCAAAACGGCTTCGCCGAAAAGACAAAAAATGGTTCATTCTTCTTTTTGTAATATTGAAGATTTTAGCAACAACGTCTGAAATATTTGCCCAACCCAAAAATTTCATTTTTTATACCCTTGGATTATAACGACAAAAGTGCATTAATTAACTTAAATATTTGTAAAAGACTGGTATAATGAACTCAATTGTGGCCAACGCTCGACGAATCCTGTAAAGGGGGTCCAAAAAACGGTCGTTGTGCCAAAGAATATTGATAACATGCGTGAACTGATGTGTAAGATCGTCATCTGACATACCATGAGATAGAGACATCATTGAACATTGCTTAAACACCTGAAAGTAAAAAGGTTGGATCCCGCACAATTTGACAATGGCTCAAAAAAAAGACTCGTGTCGATTGGTGCAAAGAAATTTTATATAAGATCGAAACAGGATACGAATCATGGATCTATGCGTATGAGCCAGAAACAAAACACCAATCGACCGTGTGGATCTTCGAGAAAAAGCCAATTCCAACTAAAGGAGTTCGTGTTAGATTCGTGGTCAATTTTGAGTGGTACATCACATTATATTTGCCTAAAGTCTTTGGAGAAATTTCAAAAACGAACAAGAGGAGTCCAGTCATTGTTCACAATGACAACGCGAGCTCTCATCGGCTCAAACCATCTCCATTTTGACCGGCCAAAACGTCGAATTGATGATTTCACAATTAAATTTTAGTCGTATGTATATGAAACTCCGTTTAAAGTTACTTTAAACAAACTGGCCCAACAGCTGTCTAAAGAGTTTGATTCTATCAAATTTGTTTCACCTTCTGAGAATTTGGTACTCTTGAGCGTCCCCAGATACAATCGCCTTTACATCCTCTCCCAATTTACTTTCGCCTAAAAGATGGTTATCTTTTTACCCTGTTCATGCTCGTCTTTTCATATTAAAGTACTATAGCGGTTGTTGACGATACTATGCTCAGTACGTTCAAGTGGCTCCTACGACAACAGGACAAAACTTGTTACGCGCAAGCCCAAGCAGATAGCTGCCCACCTTCCACGCGACCGACTGAGGGGTGCATCCCTTTAACGCACGGCAGGAATAGCGTGGAGATGTACACATGATAAAAAACAAAGAAATATTAATACTATAGCTGTCTATGAACTAAATAAGAAAAGATTGATGTTTTAAGAACGGTTATAGACTCAGAGCAGATTATGGGAAATAGAAGACAGTGACTTAGTGTTAAAGGTAAAATAGGATGTCTACTCCGTCTTCATGGTACCGACAGATTAACCTGAGCCTAACCTAACTCAGGCGAGTCAATATCACAATTTAGGAGCTTGTGCATAAAAATATCACCAAGCATAATTCTACGGTTAATTAAGGAAGGAAGGTTAATCAAAACCAGAGAGCCGGGGCTAACTTCGGCCGTGCCGAAGTTTGTATACCCTTGCAACTTTACACATACCAAATTTCTCTAACTTTAATCGTAGTAAAAAATACATCAGGAGTCACTGTTTTGGACCGATGGTTTCTATGGTAGCAAAAATATAGTCATCTGATTAAATTTGGCATAGTCGTTTACAGTGTAATAAACTCAGCAATATTAAATTTCACGACAGTAGCTCAGAAAATAACGAAGTTATTGAGAAAAGTCACTGTTCGTTTCTTTGCCGTTTGTATGGAAGCTATACGATATAGTGGTCCGATCCGGCTGAATCTGATATATATGTACAAACTGTGCACTATATACAAGCCTACATGCATAATTTCAACTCAGTACTCAGTACGGACGGACGGACGGACGAACGGACATGGCTATAAGGCTCGTCTCGTCGAGCAGATCAAGAATATATATACTTTATACGTTCGGAGATGCTTCGTTCTGTGCGTTGCACACTTCTGATCAAAATTATACACCTTTTTTGCAAGGGTATAAAAAGTCTACTACAATACGAAGGCAAATTGACATGCGATACCAGCTTATGCCACGAGGAGCAAGTAGCACAATAGGGTGCGACTCATATTGAGGTGACCAAATGCAAGATCGATACTCTAAAATAGGACGGACAAACAAAGTAAAAAGAACTTTAAATGTATAAAGATCGTCAAATTCTTTTCACTATCTTTTAATGAAAACAAGGACACCCATGGACTTGCAACCGTGGTGAAAATATGTGTGTTAAAAGTTTATGGTCAATGAGTATCCCCAAATCATTCATACTATTAAGACTTTTTAAAGGTCAATTGTTTAGAAAACAGGTGACCAGTTGAAGGGAGTTTCGATGAACAGTCATTACCTTACATATGGTACTGTTATGATTTAATAGATTAAAACTTCTTATAATATCGAGTCTTTTGATTTTTTGAAATTGCATAACTCTCGAGAAATCCAGGGAGGTTTGTTGAACCGCTCCTGTCTACCAAGAGGAACATAAACATCAGAGTGAATTAAGAGTATCATAAAAGAAGCGAACAGCTGAGTTCATATCTCTATACAGATGAGACCAATCAGTAGTAACAATGTTTTCATTAAGGCAAAGTTAGTCTTTCAAATGCACTGAGCTAGAGGTAACCAATTAATGGTGGTAGAGAGGGCAGATGGATTTTAAAATTTAATGTAGGATGAAATTTGTCTTTGGGAAGAACAAATAGTTTGATCCTAGAAACATCACAGCTAGAAGAATCTAATACAAATATAAGAGCCAAAGATTTTCCATAAGAATTTAAGACAGGATTGACTTGAGATAAAGATAAGTCTAGATTGCCATCAATAGTGACCATGCTAGGTAAATTAAAATCACCTAAAACTATAAGCATGTCTTGACTGGAAACTAAAAAGGAGACAAACTGAATTGCCTCCAAACGATTTAAATAGACCACAATGTCTGACAATGGTGGAATATAGGAACAAGCATTAAAGGATTTAAAATTTACTTTAACACCCACAAACTCAGTCTCCTAGGTATTAAAAATTTGAATTAATTGAGTACGCCAATTCAGCACGCCACCGCCTACGCGATAAATTCGATCACGTCTCAATACAGCAATGTCAGGTTTCAGCCACTTTGTGAGGAATCTCTGACTGGGGTATAGTTCTCAGTCGCTAGAGTTCTGTTTACAGAAAATTTATTTGATTTCTGAACACCTTCAGAGAATCGCGAGTAGGTTAAGGACGCATGTTGACTTAAAGAGGACTGTGTGTACGCTTAGAAAGATATTGAAGAATCTAATCCAGCAAAAGGCTAGGGATGCCAAGTGCTTTCAACTTGTATAAATGAAGATTATGATTAACAGAGTCAAAAGCCTTGTATAAATGACGTCAGCTTACAAAGCAGTCTTGAATCCTTTGATCGAGCGAGATGTAAATTCTAATAGGTAAGTTGTTGTCGATCTACGTTTCTTAAACCAATGTTGGGATGACGAAATAATTGAGCTACAAAAATGCTGCAATTGAGATGTTATTATTTTTTCAAATGCCATACCAAGCAGACAATTTGGAAATACCCCTATAATTGGAGGCTTCCGACTTTTTCCCTTCTTATGAAGAGGAATAAAATATGATTCCTTCCAGATAGACAAGAAAGCGGAAGATGTGACGGACAGTGTAAACAACTTAAGTATTGGCTTACATACAGCCCTGTACAAAACCTCAATAAGCAGCCTGGTATTCTGTCAGGGCCATGACATATTCTGGTTTGACGGAACTGAGCACGCTATGAACTGAACTTTCATCAAACACAGGGTCTAAAGTGCAATTAGACCATTGCAAGTGATAAGGATTGTTTTGAAAAAATCAGCAAACAAACCGGCAATAGCCTGAACAGTGTTAGCTGACGGGTGCACTGGTGTCTGACGTTTTGCATTGATAAAGTTATAAAATTACTTTGGATCGCGAGAAAACCTAAGTGTGCATCGACAAAGATAATACTTGTGAATTCAGCACCATAAAATTTGACCAAGCAACTACATATAGAGAAATATCCAATGCTTTACCAGATTTTTTAAATCTTTTATAGCATTTTGATTTAACGTTCTTTAAGTTACATAACTCACGTGAGAACCAAGGAGGTCTATCAGACTATCCTCGTAATATATGTAAGTACAGTTGCGAACTTAAAAATAGCACCACTTGCAGAGGTTATGTTTTAAAAGGATTCTTAGATTTATTTTAAGGTTCAAGGAACATGTGAATACGGTTTTGAACGTAAAATATTTACTACTAATGGAAGCAGAAAAAAAATTACAGTTATATCCAACGGTTTTAAAGTTTTTTAAGCAAATTCTTGACATACTCATAAAACACCCGAAACTAAAAATAGCACCACTTGCAGAATTTTGCAAAATACCGTCAAATTTGGCACGGTTGCATTATAAAAACCACGTGATTAAGAGTCCCTTGTTGAAAATGAATTTTAGAAGCGTTAGGCGTACAAAAAAATCAGAAAATTTTAAATATAATGGGTCGGAGAAAGCACTGCTCTTAGAAAAAGCGGAAATTCATCAAAAACCTCATTTTGGAGGAAAAATCGGTTCTTGAAGTTGGGAAATTGTTTGGATACTCCAAGAAAATGATTCGAGATGCGATCAATTTCAAAAAGAAACCCGAAACTCGCGGGCGAAAGCCAAAACTGAAGCACAAACCAGTCCGTTGCTTAATACGAGACAGCAGTAAGGATCCTTTTAAGGCTGCAACTGATTTGAAGAAAGACTTCAACATCCCGACTAGTGTCCAAATAAATAGGAAATACCTTCGGAAGAATAAATTAAAAGCCTGCGACCCAAGAAAGGTTCCACTTTTTGAACGCCAGACATATTGCCAATCACCTTAAGTTTGCCAAAAATCATGAGAATTGGCCTGTTTAAATGTGAAGAAACGCGCTATGGACTGATGAAAGTAAAGTTGTCTATATGGATGAAAAGGCTCCAGAGAATACGTCCGGGTCCACAGAACTTGAAATTCAACTCTAAATACACCCTGAAGACTATTTAACATGGCGGATCCAGGGTAATGATATTGGGCTGTTTTCCTAATTATGGTGTCTGTCCAATATACGGCGTGAAGTGCTTTAAGGATAAGTGCTTTATGCTGATATCTTGGAGACGGTGACGCTACCATATGCTGAGGATAATATGTCGCTAATATGGGTCTTCCAACAGGACAACGACCCAAAACACACCAGTAAGAAAGCCAAGCAGTGGTTCTCAACGAATGTAATGGAGAGCCCGGCATAGTCACCAGACCTAAACCCCATTAGAAATCTTTGGTCTGACATTGCAAAGCAGTAGCTGTTGCGAAATCAACAAAAACTGAGACATTTTGGAAAGTAATCCAGGAGTCCTGGAAGAAAATACCGGTCAAACACTGTCAAGACCTGGTTGACTCAATGCCAAGACGCTCTGCAGCGTTTATTGCCAATATGGACAATGGAACTAAGTCTTGAGTTTATAATTTAATACTATTTTTAATAGCTAATCATTACTTGTCAATGAATTTTTTTTTTTAATTTTTTTTTTTAATTTAAAGTAAATATTTAAAAAGTGGTGCTATTTTTAGTTTCGGGTGTTTTATGAGTATGTCAAGAATGTGCTTAAAAAACTTTAAAACCGTTGGATATAACTGTAATTTTTTTTCTGCTTCCATTAGTAGTAAATATTTTACGTTCAAAACCGTATTCACATGTTCCTTGAACCTTAAAATAAATCTAAGAATCCTTTTAAAACATAACCTCTTCAAGTGGTGCTATTTTTAAGTTCGCAGCTGTATATATATTTCCCTTTATATTTACATATTGATTTTAAAATTAGTTTTTGATATTTCAATTATATTAATAATGTCTGTCTGTTGCAAATATAATTGCAATGAAGTAAGTAAGTCGTCTCGCCGTCTTGGATATACCATACACCAGTAAAACAAATATTTTAAATTTATAATAACCAATGCATTTTCGTATTTTTAAAAAAATCTGTTTGTATGCTTTTTAGAAGCATATCTTAGTATTTCGCTCACTCAAGCATTCGAGCACCCTAGCGCCCCCACCAGCCAACGGCCACTTCCGGCCATATGGAAAAACGTTTATATGCATAACTTGACTATTTTTATTCCGATCTTGATCAAATTTGGTATTTTGCTTGATATTAGTATCAAATTTAAGTGTGCTAAATTTGATTGCACAAGGTAGAAAATTACGGGAGACAATCGAGTTTTTTCAAATTACGGGGGCGGAGGGGGGCGTGGCAAAATCTTTACACATCAAAACTGTGCGCAATTACTAAGCAAATATTTATACCAACTATGGTGTCTCTAGCTAAAATAGGTTTTGAGAAAATCGGTTTTATTTGATTTGCGGGGCGTGGCAAAATTTTTATAAATACAAAATGTGCGCGTTTACTAAGCAAATATACATACCAAATTTTGTGTCTCTAGTTGCTATGGTGTTTAAGAAAATCGGTTTTATATCATTTGCGGGGGCGGTAGGGGGCGTGGCAAACATTTGAAACAAACTCGATAAGCGTACATATGACACGGTCTACATACCAAATTTGGTGGCTCTAGCTCTTATAGTCTCCGAGATCTAGGTGTTCATACAGACGGACGGACGGACGGACGGACGGACGGACGGACGGACAGACGGACATGGCTAGATCGTCTCGGCTGTTGATGCTGATCAAGAATATATATACTTTATGGGGTCGGAAAAGCTTCCTTCTGCCTGTTACATACATTTTGGCGACTTTAATATACCATTTCACCCTATGGGTGTATGGTATAAAAATCCCAGCAAGACCAGTAAAATATTTCTTTACTGTTGGCTGTGTGAAAATGTAATGCACTTTAAATGTGCTGGTTATACAGTCAAGGTGCGGGATGGTATTTCACAGGGTGACGGCCTTAAATAGGGCTGTGATTTGTGTCGTGGTTTGGAGCTCGAGATGCGAAGTTTTATAAAACGGACTGGGAATGCATTTAAAACCCTGTCAGCTACGTCACCAAATGTACAGCAGCTGATATCGTTTAGGAGTCTGGCTTTGGCAGGTGTGGAGACTCTTCCCATTTCGCCACGATATCTGTTGTAGTTTCCGGGCACACATCCGTTCCTAGGAATATTGCCAATAAAGTAGTTACAAAAGGAGCTAGTAAAGTGTTGGCTGCTTCAGCTGCATCTGCTGCTGCTGCTACAGCTGTGCATAGCACTTCCAGTTCCGTTGTTGTAGTTCCACCCAAAGAGCAAATTTTTATTTCGAGGCTTGATCCCAATACAATTTCTGAAGAAGTCATAGCCTACATCCAGGGCAAAGTTCAAGCCCCTATCTTTGCGGTGGAAAAGTTCAGATTTTCATATACTCGGGACATTTCGTCCTTCAAAATAATTGTGTTCCCAGATCTTTTTGGCCAAATATGTCATAAAGATTTTTGGCCGGAACACCTTATTATAAAAGAGTATACAATAAAATATCAAAGAAGCTAACATCGGCTGTGCCAAAGTTTATATACCCTTGCAGTCCATGGCCATAATATTTTTACATGATCCAAACTCTTTTTCTGTATCTCAATTCATTAATGCACAGAACCTTTCAAATATCATTTCAATTTCTTCTTCTTCTTCCCCATCCCCTTTTACACGCATGCCGCGATTCGCACGCATACACATATACATAGTTTATGTAGCGTTGCGTCTGTATGTGTGCATGCGTGTGCTCTGTGGATTTGATGATGACGTAGTAGGCAAGTTGAACCGATTTATATCGGCTGTAACTTGTGTTCTATATATCCGATCAGATTCAAATTTTGGGATCTGAGATTTTATATATAATACTATCATATTGGTAAATTTCATGGCGATACTCCAATTTTTGCAATTTTTGCAAAAATGTTTCCTCCAGAGCTATATGATATAGTGGTCCGATTCTCTCAATTTTCATACTTCATTTTTCCCAGGTAATAAAAAGCCCCCAAAAAAAATTTCATTCCGATAGCTCTTAAGATGGCTGAGTAAAACGCATACGCACAGACGGACGGACAGACGGACATGGCTATATCAACTCAGCCTCTCATGCTCTATAGGGTCGGAAACGTCTCCTTCTGTGCGTTACAAACATCTGACCAATTTTATAATACCCTCTACAAGGGTATAAAAATAAGAATCGGTCTCCGATTAGCCTGTTATCTGCCTATGCGAATAACGTTCCTTCCGGCTCGTCTGCACCTACTGGCGAGTCAAAAAACGAAGTTCGTTCCTAACTCTGGCCTATCAGAACGTACGGGGACTAAAGTCTTAAGTCTCTAGACTCTATGTAGATAGTTTAGCTTTTGCCTTTCATATTCTTGCCCTTACTGAAACTTGGCTGAAGCCTGGCATTGCTGATGCTTCAATTTTCCCCTCAAAATATTTAATATATAGACATAATCGGACTATCCGTAATGGAGATTGAATTTGTTTGTGTTAAAATTTCTTTCAATTTTTTTTCTGCCTATATTACTTGTTCGTATATTCCATCACAGTCCGACTTGGCAGTATACATTCACCATTTGGAAAGTATTGAAAGTATTGGTATTTGTGTTGGATTCTTCCAACTGCGATGTTCGATGTGACTGATCTCTTAGTGATCCCTGAAGACAACTTTCATCCAACTCTGGATGTAACGATTGACCTTTCTCTGGGGGTCTCGTTATACTAACTCGATGCATCTGACCTTGTGTTTTCGTAAGACAAACTTTACTAAACTTAAAAAACTTTTGTTAACTAATGATTGGTCATATCTGTATACTCACACGGATATGGACTCTGACATTTCTGGCTTCTATAATACTCTTGAGTCGTTTTTCCATTTGTGTCCCACGCGTGACCCAAGGATGGTCTGATAATAAAAATATTTCAAATTAACACGAATGAACGAAAACAGTAGTTGAGCGAGAGCGCAAAAAAAAAACAAGACCGACTTCGATGAGTTCACTTAACGTGAAATACATTGTCACACAAACAACAAAGAATATAATCATGGGAGTCAACCATTATATAAGAGTTTAAATATAATTTAACAAAGGAGGAAATAAAATTTTAATGTTATAAAAGAATATGAAAATATACTGACCAGTTCTGACACAAGGGTTAAAGTGTACTTTAAGCCTTCACAACTAAAGGGGGAAAAAGTACTAAAATCACACTTAAGATAAACACAAAAATAAAAACATGTATCACTGAGTCGAGGGTAGGCAAAAGACGAGAGCGCAATCAAACTGATATAGGAAGGAACGGGATTGCAACAACAATTTGAACGCAAGAATGCTAGAGTTAGTTACATCGGTAAGATGTAAGAACACAAGTGAAAATGCAATAAACAAAACAACAACACCGCTAGAGCAAGTTTTGTTAAGTTAAATTTATGTTAAAATTGTATTTTGCGTATGCACAAAAACGTATGTAACAAAACACGAAAGGAACGGCTTGAAATGAAAATTCAGCTACAAAAATGTTTTACTAAGACTGATAGTTACTATAGACGCGAAAAAAAGTTTTCAATTGCGAGAAAAAATTTAATTTGATAAGCGCAAAAAAACATGACCGTCCTTTGCAATGAGTGAATGATGTTGACGTCCGACACAATCCATCTCTCACGGAAATTCTGATCATTTACTAAGACTTATTGGTTTCTATTTACTTGTGGACTCAAATGGGCCTTTGCCTCCATTAACAGTAGTGTCTCATCGCAAATAAATATTTATCTCTAAGCTTTCTCTAGACACTTTTGAGACGTCTGTGGCAGAATACATTGGAAATATATGACCTGCTAAAGTATCAATTCAAAAGTTCAAGTTTTCCAGACCCCGCGAAATATTACTGTTCCTAATGAGTTTTCCTTAGCTTAGTTTTACACCTGTTTGCATCCAATAGAGCTCTCTGCCAATACCCGTATGTCTAATAAATTATTTCTACTAATTTACTAGGTACTCTAAATTTTCCCGTTCCTTCATTTCAGACCTTAGGTTTTTATCTATTCATTTTACTCACTACACGAGCTGTTCGTATTCTTTGCAAATCTATTAACGGCTTTTCTCACCTTATTTATCCTCATCTTTCTGACACTTCACTTCGTACTTTAATTTATAATAACCTACAACGAAATCGATTATAGTATTTGGGACATCGCACTGCTCCCAAACCTTTGGCTGTGAATCGGGGCATAGCAGTCACCTTGTGCCGATAATAATACAACTCCACCGGGTCGGCTGCGTTCAGAAGGTTCGTTAATCATATTTTTTAAGAACTAATTAACTTTGGTGTAATGCATCCATATAGAGCTGGATGACATAATTGTGTATGCCGAGTCGCCCGACGTTTGTATGCGAAGCACAAAGATGGTACTCGAGACGGGCGCGCATTTTGGCTTAAAAATGAAATGGAAGAATTGTAGTTTCAGGCAGCCACGCATAAGTTTTCTGGGCCATATTATTGAAACCGGACGAGGAGAAAACAGCAGCCGTCAGTCGATTTGCTACGCCAAAGGATACAAAATCAGTTCAAGCTTTTCTGAGACTTACAGGCTTTTTTGAAAATTTATCCCTGGGTACGCACAAATCGCACGTCCTGACGCACTTAATCAAGAAGGGAGCTGTTTTTAATATTGGAGAAGCAGATAAGCAATCGCTGGAAACACTAAAGAATTTACTGGTAATGGAGTCGGTGTTGCATATTTACTTAAAGGAAGCGCTAACCGAACTCCAACAGATGCATCCAAGGACGGATTTGGAGCAGTGTTGCTTCAGCACTTTGCTGTCCATTTTCATCCAAGTTTATTATTGGAGCAAAAAAAGCACAGAAGCAGAGTCCAAGCGTCACAGCTATTATCTGAAGGTGAAAGCAGCCTACCTCGCTCTTAAGCAGTTTCTACACTATCTATGGATTTTGTATATGTTAGACTTTACTTTTAAAGTAGTTCACCGGCCAGGTGATATGATGAGACACGTGGACGTCCTCAGCCGTCCTCCAACAGCAATATTGAATCCCACATCTTGAAAGGAAAGTAGCTAATGTGATTGCTAATTGTATTTGTATTATTTTCACTAAAAAGTTGGCCAAACAAGAGGGCTACATCACTACATAGACAAAGGGGATACACCATTGCATACGCAACACATAGATCATTTTGGTCCGATGGACGCGTCAGCGAAGCAATACAAATATGTTCTGGCGGCTGTGGATGCTTTTCTAAGTTTGTATCTCTTTTCCCCACTAAGTCAACCGGCTATGATGAAGTTATTAAAAGGATCACAGACTGGTTTGCTGTGTTCGGTTTCCCAAGGCGAATAATTAACGACAGATGAGTTGCGTTTACATCCAATGCTTTTGCTGAGTTTCTTAATGTAAACAAAGTGGAGCATGTGTGGACAACAACAGGTGTAGCCAGAGGTAATGGCCAAGTTGAAAGAGTAAACCGTTCGATGCTGAGTATCATCACAAAGCTGTCGGCTCATGACTCGGCCAAGTGGGACAAGTTTGTGCCACAGGTCCAGAAAGCGATTACTTAAGCAACGTTGAAGTCATCACCGTTTGATGTAACGTTGGGGACCAAAATGAACAGCAAAGTGGATGGAAAATTATTAGAGGTCCTAAATGAAGAGCTCATTTCGCAGTTTAACAATGAGTTGCGTAGCCGAGCAAAAGAAAACATTGAAAACGCTCAGCAAAAGGACACAGTTCATCGCAGTACGTAAGCTTGCAAGCGAGTATCTAGGCCCATATTAAGTCACAAAGGTACAACGAAATGGCCACTATGACGTGAGAAAAGCGGCAAGCGCCGAAGGACCAAATATCACATCGATAAGTTGTGATAATATGAAGTTATGGCGTTTTGTTTCCGAAAATTACGAGCTGTTATCATCTAGGACAGATGAGGCCGAATGTAAGATACCAGAAATACCAGAGATTTGGCAACGCACCATTCTAAACTGTTTGCTTTGCGGTCTTGTTCTCGAGCAAGGGTTCGCTGGGTAATGGATTTCAATTTGGACGCTCGTTCGTTGGTTGTCAGCCGAAGTGCAAAGTTGTGCTTAAAAGTCGAATAAAAATTATTACATTCCTCATATATTTACTCTGTATATTAATCAACCTGTTAAAAAAAGCATTAGATTACACTAAATCTCTGTTTTGCTCCTAACTGAACAGTTCATACTTATGACAGACAGAAGAAGAGATTGACACATAGTAAAAAGATAAGAGGTGTTCTTTGCATAGCAGAAAGCGTTTCTGAATATATAATGTACGTTCCAGGTAATATACAAAAAATCCGTGAGCACATTTCTGAGTGTGATACTACAGCACGCACCCGATGATTTCGGAAGACAGCCTTTGCTGCACTAAACAATGCCTTTCTTAACACCGATTGGATTTATACACTGCTGACTCAATCTTTAAGGACTGTGTCTAAGTCTAGGTATTACAAAAAGTATAAAGTTATGGGTCTTTCATCGGTTTTTTTCGTTAATAATAAAAAGCACAGAAAAAAAATTTCAGCCCGAAAGCTTTTAAGATGGCTCAGTAAAACATGGTTATATCGACTCAGCTTCTTATGCTGATCAAGAATATGTACAAACATATGACCAACTTTGTAATACCCTCTGCAAGGGTATAATAAGCTGGTACACTCACCGGGCCCAGACGGTATTCCCGTTTGTGTACTGAGGTTCTGTGCGGAATCATTGTGTTCACCTTTATTTTAACCTCTTAAGAAATAAGTCAATAAATCTGACGTCACTAATTATAAAAGAATTTCTAAATTGTCAGCTGCTTATGTAAATTTATATCTGCGCCATACCAGCATGGGTTTGTGAAGAATAGATGCATAGATGCTTTTACAGTTCACATCCTTTGTAATAAAAGGCTTTCAAAAACAACGGCAAACTGATTACTTATATACGGATTTCAGCAAGGCTTTCGATGCGGTAAACCATGCCTTACTATTATATACGCTGATTTTGGTTGGCTTTCTGGATGCTCAGCTTGCTTGGATTTCACAATATCTAAGCAATATGAGGCAGGGTTCTTTATAGGTCCTCTCTTTCCAAGGAGGAAGAGAAAGAAGACTTTCTTTTATCGAATGGGAACAAAAAATTTGGTAGAATGGGAGCTCAAGAGAGGAGGCCGAAACGAAGCTGTAGGAAGGAAGGACTATAAAATTAAAGGACAGAAGAATGAGAATGAAAAGTGTAGACACTCTCTTGTACTCAACTTAATGAAACAGGATAGTTAGACAAAATGAAATTATAAGAATATTTAAAAATATGGAAAAAATATCGTTGAGATCAGTACGATTGGGAGTGTTGTTGAGACTGCCGGTATCTTTTCAATGAAGTAAATCTAGGAATTAATTTTTACTAAACGGAGTAGGTCACTTTCATGGATCTGTGAGGCAAAAATAAAAATACACCGAAACACACGGAAACATTTTTTTTAGAAAATATAAAGCTGAATAATTTAAATATTTCACGATCGAAAAATGGAAAGTCGTGACTGCGACTTGGGCTCAAGTGATGGGACTTGAGTGTCTGCACTGATCGGGAGTCAGCTGTTCTGTTGAATATATTTGTTCTTGCGAATTTAATTACTTTTAAATTGGTTAAAGAACATTACGATTGAATTGAATTATGTTTGTACATATCTACGTACATACAGTTGTGTTCAAAATAATAGCAGCGCATATAAGCTCTGACTTTAAGATTGAAAAAAACCATCATATTGACTCCAGATCAAATTTTTTTTTTCAATTTAGTATTTACATTTAATTTCAAACAAAATTAGTGTGTTTTTTTATCAAAAAACTTATTTCATTTATAAATTTAAGTAAAAAATTATAAAAATGCCGAAATTGCCCTGTTCAAAATAATAGCAGCAAAAATCGAAAATGTTAAATGTTAAATTATTATTAAATTAACTATGTTACTTATGAACTAATACTTGGTTGTGAATCCCTTATTAGCTATAACAGCTTCACATCTCCGCGGCATGGAGTCAATTAAGTCTTGGCAGCGCTTTAAAGGAATCTGAGCCCATGCATCTTGAACAACTTGCCAAAGTTTGCGCTTTATTGGACGGTTTCGACTTGGCCACACTTCGTTTAACGTCCCCCCCACAAGTTTTCAATCGGGTTGAGATCTGGGGACTGTGCTGGCCATAGCATTACGTCAATCTTTTCCGTTGCAAACCACTGCTTGGCAAGTTTGCTGGAATGCTTTGGATCATTGTCCTGTTGGAACGTCCATTTTAGTGGCATTTCCCAAGAGGAATATGGAAGCATAACTTTTTGTAGTATATCCACGTATACTTTTGCATCCGTAATCCCATTAATCGTGTGGATAGGGCCTACTCCGCCATATGAAAAACAGGCCCATATTAATATTTTTAATCCACCATGTTTTACTGTCTTTAGAGTGTGGTTAGGCTGATATTCTGTGTTTGGTAGACGACGGACATATTGTCTGGATTGCGCCACTTTGTTAAGGGCCATTTTATGTGCTCTTTAGCAAACTGTATTCGAGCTTTGATATGTTTTGAAGTTAGAAGCGGCACTTTTCTTGGACTTCGGGCCTTGAGTTTATGCTCCAGAAGTCTTCGCCGAACAGTTACGCCACTTACTGACTAGCTTAGGTCTGCTTTTATGGACTCCGCAGAAGCAAATGGATTAGCTTTACTGGAGCGCACAATGCGTCGGTCGTCAATGTCAGTGGTAGATCTTTTCCTGCCGCGGGTTTCGGCTTTGTGGTGATAGTTAATCGCATTATTAATCATTTTAGAAGAACATCCAACCAATCTTTCGATTTCCCGGTATGTTTTCCCTTGCTTTCTAAGGCTTTATATCAATTCGCGCTTTTCATTTGAACAATGATTGCCTCTACCCACTAAAGTACAATTTTTTTTCATTATTTTGGTGTATTCCCATGTAAATAATAGTAAACTCAATAATTAAACTTACTTTGAACAAATTAACAACTTTTAGTTGAATATTTTTAATATTGAAATGAAGCGCTGCTATTATTTTGAACAACAAAATTTCTGCCAATTCACGCAAAATTATCGATAAAAAGATAGAGAAAAGCAATTCTAACGGGATTTTTTCGTTGTTCTCTTTCCCACACCATATTCTACAAAAAAAATGCATCAGTGTTTGATCGTCATTAATGAACATGCCTAAAATATTGCCTTATTTGTGGGAAAAAGATGCGCTGCTATTATTTTAAACACAGCTGTAGATATGAGTGAACTTGCCGCGTCAAAAATTATTCCATATGTACATATGTATGTATGTATGTATGTACGTGCACATATGTGTATATAAATTATTTGGAATAAATAATTTATGCCGTTCGAATTATGATCAGACCGCGGAGTGTGCTTTACACTTTAAGTAACGGTAAGTGGTACTTTATGAATTCGTGATTTCAAAATACTTTTACTTGCAGATTGAAAAACAGATGAGCATACATGTATGTTTGGATGTGCATATGTGTACATATGCCTATGCGATTGGACTTGCAATTGGAATTTCGAAGGAGGAAAAAATAGTAACGTGCAACCTTAGGACAGGCAGTTGCAATGTGGAAAACACTTGTAATTTTTAACTGGCCTAGCTTAACACCCGAGAGCCTTGTTTAAGAATAAACATCGTGTTCATCTGAAGCGGCTCCACCAAATCAGATGCATTAAAGAAAATGTAATACAAATATACTTGTGTCACAAACAACTAACATAGCATATGTCTAGAATTACAATCAGCCACACGCGTTGTGGGAAAAAACACTTGTAATTGTAAACTAACCCAAAATGATCACAACGGCAGGATGTCAAGTGGCCGACGCCGTGCCCAAAATAATAATAATTTTCCAACCCCCGAATACGTGGGTGTGACTCGTACTAGAATAAGATCTCCTAAGAACAATTGTGACCTCCTAGAGCCTAAGATTCCCTATATAAACTCCGTAGTTTTGTAAATAAAATCAGTTCATATTTTGAATTCAACGAATGAAGATTGGGTTATTTTTTCCTTCGCCCTGGAAGCCCGATTCAGCCTATTTAAACTCGACACTTTTGTATTTTGAATCCACTAAATGAAGAAATAAATAAAAGCTTTCTACTTGTGTAAGAATATGAATATAACTGAGTCCGGATCGAAATTTGTTTACTGCAATTTCTTTTTCTTTTCTTATTTCGTAAACCACGGCACGCGACACCAATAGTGTTTATGTATTTTCTTTTGTTTCATTCCTTTATTAAGACAGAGAAATATGTACAAAAGGGATAGGAAAATTTGCGAGTGGAAGTAGCTTGTGTGGGACTACTAGCGAGGATATTGCTACCACCCGCTTGCTGGTCTCAGGTCCTTCCTTCCAGCTGTTTCACTCTGCAAAGCTCGATCATGGTTTTCCCTTGCTCACCGAGTTCCGCCTGAGGGTGTTCTCGCTCAATAGCGAAGCGTCCGCAGCTAAAGAGGATATGGTCAGCCGTCTCGAATTCTCCATTGGCGCCGGTGCAGAGAGCTACGAAAATAGCTGAGACCGCTTAGAATTGCGTCCTGAAAAAATTGATTTTTCCTTGGCCCTGGTCAGCCAATTCTTGGACGTATGACTTGGATTTTGGGATCTGATGTTTTATATCAAAAACTATCACATTAGTAAATTTCACAGCCAAACTCCAACTCCTTCAACTATTTTTCTTATGCGACTATATGATATAGTGGTTCGATCCTATCGATAAAAGTCATTGTTTTCGACCAAACGTTCCTATGGGAGCTATATTATACAGTCTCCCGATATTGTTAAAATGTTGAAAAGTCGTTTTTTTGCCGTTTGTATGATATAGTGATCCCATCCGGCTGAATCCGAGTTATACGACCTGTGCAGTATATAGAAGTTCAACTTTAAAATTTTAGTTCTGTAGCTTTAACGGTCCAAGAGGAGTTCGAGTCAATCCAAACCGGAAATTCTAAATCCGCCAAATTTTTAGGACCATTGCCACAAGTTGCATTCTCCATTGTACGGCCGCCATTTGAAATTTTAAACTGACTTTTTAGTTTTTGATAACTTTATTGTTGTATTGAATTAAAATTTGAAAATTGCAATTCACCAAAATTTAATCCCAATTTGAATCAAAGCATACTTACGATATATTATCTAACTTACGCTATTTGATGGTAAACATTTTTTTATTATATTCCCGATCATTTACCTATATTTTTGCTTTAGTCAATCGAAATTCTCATTTGAAAACAAAGTTCAATTATGCGAAGTCAAAAGACACAAAGACGGCAACCTTCTGAATCGCTAAGACAATCGGATAAAGATGGAGTAGAGTAGTAGGGCTGATAACCTCTAGATGGATGCCTTTTGGATCGTTGCTTGGAATGTGCTACTGTTTGTGAAGACATCTTCGAGCTGCGGGGGTGGGTGTATCGAGACCTACTAGATTTTCCTGGGACCACAGACCGCAAGCACCAAAAGTGCTCCTGTGACTTTGGTGAAATAGCAGATTAGCCAGCGGAAGGTCAAGCGAATCCTGCTTAACCTTATTCGGAACAGATAAACGGGATGGAAGAGAATTTGTTAAACTAGGCAGCACAATCGCTTATGCCTCAGAGTGTCGCAGCAATTCGCCAGGAGAGGAAATCTTTAAATGGCATAGTTTGACGGGGCTGCCAGCATCCCATTGCCCAATTCCGCGAACTCGAACTAGGAATAATTATTCGAACGTCCTTTGGGCTTGCAACGAGAGATAGTAAATAACACTCGAATGGTTTTTTCCTTGGTCGCAATTTCAGAGTAGAATCGGAAAAAAGTCAAAATATTGTATCATACTCTGAATAAAAGAATAAAAAAATTATGTTTTACTTGAGAGTTATTATTAATTTTTTTTTTGTTAAATTCTTTTTAAATTAATCAAAACTGAGTTTTCTTCTCTTATCTTTTTAAATGATAATTTTTTTTAAAGAGAATGAATTTCTTAGTCGCAAGGTGAACCGAGTGTCATTTTCATTGAATGACTGAAAAAGTCTATTTAAAGTCTTTTAAACTCTATTTTATATTAATTTGCCTTGTTCACCGAAAAATCCACTGTTTTGTGTCAGTCCTCAGTAGATGAGTTGTCAGATCAAAATGTGACATAGCTTTGCCGTTAGCATCATCGTAGTTCGCCCTGTTTCCTCTTTTTTTATGAAATAATAATCATAATAATATTACTGTTTGTCGTCCCACGCGGACTGGAACCCTTTATTGGCCATTGGACCTTGAAACAATGGTCACTTGTGCACCAAAATCACAATAAATCATAGAGCTTATCTTAATCAAATTTGGCACAGTCTTTATTGGGTAAATTAAACTGATAAATATTGTTTTTTTTGACATTTGCGTGAAAAGTAACGAAGTTATTAATAAACCCAGCAATATTAAATTTCACGACAGTAGCTCAGAAAATAACGAAGTTATTGAGAAACGTCACTGTTCGTGACTTGCCTTTTGTATGGGAGATATACTCCGTATACTCTGTAGCTCTTACGGTCTAGGAGGAGAAGCGTCGATCCAGACGGACGGACAGCGTTGACAGAGGCACCGTTGGAGCAGAGCCGATATATATTAACTGGAGCTTTTGTTGTATTTATTCGATCGGATTCATCTTCTTGTTTTATCTCCAAAACTGTCACATTATTTCATAGCGGTACTCCAACTCCTTTACCGATTTTTCGTATGTCGTTATATGATATAGTGGTCCGATCCTATGAATTTTCATACTCATTTTTACCCAGGTAATAAGAAGCACAGAGATGGATGCCTTTTGGAACGTGCCACTGTATATCCTTATATACCCTTGCAGTCATTGGCCATAATACTTTTACATGTTCCAATCTCTTTTTCTGTAACTCAATTCATTAATGCACGTAACCTTTTAAATATCCTTTCCATTTCTTGTTCTTTTTCATCTTCCCCATCCCCTTTTACACGCATGCCGCGATTGGCACGCATACACATATATTTTATGTATCGTTGCTCTGATAATTCGAGCAATGACTTAGTAGGCAGCAGGCAGCGGTTGAGCAGAGCCGATTTATATTACCTGTAACTTGTGTTCTATTTATCCGATCAGATTGAAATTTTTGGGATCTGATGTTTTATTTCATAATAAAAAATATCAAAGAAGCTAACTTCGGCTGTGCCTAAGTTTTTATACCCTTGCAGTCCATGGCCATAATATTTTTACATGTTCCAAACTCTTTTATATCATTATATCATTTCAATTTCTTCTTCTTCCTCATCCCCTTTTACACGCATGCCGCAATTCGCACGCATACACATATAGTTTATGTAGCGTTGCGTCTGTATGTGTGCATGCGTGTGCTCTGTTGATTTGATGATGACGTAGTAGGCAGCAAGCCGAACCGATTTATATCGGCTGTAAAATTTTGGGATTTGAGATTTTATATATAATACTATCATATTGGTAAATTTCATGGGGATACTTCAATTTTCGCAATTTTTGCGAAAATGTTTCCTCCAGAGCTATATGATATAGTGGGCCGATTCTGCCAAATTTCATACTTTATTTTTCCCAGGTAATAAAAAGCCCCCAAAAAAAATTTCATCCTGATAGCTCTTAATATGGCTGAGTAAAACGCATACGCACAGACGGACGGACAGACGGACATGGCTATATAAACTCAGCTTCTCATTCTGATTAAGAATATATATACCTTATAGGGTCGGTAACGTGTCTTTCTGTGCGTTACAAACATCTGACCAATTTTATAATACCGTCTGCAAGGATATAATAAAATAAAAAGCGAAGAAAATTTCAGCCCGATAGCTTTTAAGATGGCTGAGTAAAACGCATACGGACAGAAGTACATGGCTATATCGACTCAGCTTCTCATGCTGATCAAGAATATATACACTTTATGGGGTCGGAAACGTCTCCTTCTGTGCGTTACAAACATCTGACCAATTTTATAATAGCCTCTGCAAGGGTATAAAAAATGTGAGTTTCAAATTAACGGTTCTATTCCAATCTAAGTGTCAGTGGAAAAATAACGGTGGTTCTTACGAGATATTGATACTATAGTTCTAACATAAGGTATTCAACATTCTATACCTACTATTTCAAAAAATTAAAAGCGGATTACAAATATGATAAGCATTGCAGATTTGGCTATAAAATTCAAATAAAAACGCTACTTTAAGTACCCTGGTAGCCCTAATACTTACCCTTGTTTTTATATGTTTATATCGGCTCTACTTGTTATCTAATCTAACTATTGACTTAAGCACCATGCTTGAATTCTTGCTTTTTTACCTGGTTTTTAATTCCATTTGTCTTTTGAGTATCGTCCACTTTCCAAAATTTTTCTTGGTTAATGCATTAGTCGTACCGTCTTTGATTTGGTGTGAAATTTCGTTAGCAATGAATTGACCCATGTTAAATAAATTTGCACCACAACCTATCTGCAAGCAAAAAATTAATAAAAATATATATTTTTTTATATAATCGAATCGAGTCTAATTTAAACGAAAGTAAACATATTCTTACAACAAAAGAAGCTCATCCTAGAGGTACATGGGCAACAAATACATGACGTTTAGCTTATGTTTTGAAATCGAATCCAAGTAAACAAATTCCTTAGATGCCGTACAAGCATAATAAATTGTAAAGGAAACGAGAAGAGATTTTAAATAAAAGTATATCTCTTACCTTAATTTGATCTCGTTTATCAGCAGATAATTCGCTCCAGTCGTGTATTTTTAGCAGTAAGCCAAACAGTACTTCGCTTTCTGGCTGCTTACAGTTTATTACCTCCGTTATATATGGGTTTCGTTTAAAGGTGGGTACATCTTGGGGTTCAATAAGAGGCACCTAAAAGAACGTTTATATTATCCTAATCGGTTAACAAAGTCGTATTATATTTTTTAATTGAATGATTGACGCAATCTGTGCAAACACTTTATGTAAGCCCAATCTAAAATTATTTTTATTGTCTACCGAATCTTCCTCTTATTCCTCTTTATTAAATTGGCATAAAGTCCGAAGCCTCCCATTATAACTTTTACAATTTCTCTCTTTGAAAATCAATGGATTCAAAAATGCGAAACTGGTATCATACATACAGACTGCAGAAAGACTTTTGATTCCGCATAAGTACATGCTACTACATTCTACTACTACTACTTTTAAAACTGAACGACTTTGGTTTTCCGTCGCTCTTCTTTTCTTGGGTTCGAATGTATCAAAACTACTAGCAGAAGACAGAGGGTACTTCTTTGACGTCTTCTTAATCTATTTCCATTCTTGTGACATCGGCTGTACCTAAAGGTACTCAACTGGGCCGTAGACTTTTCACATTATTTAATAATGATATTCTAACAATTAATATTCATTCGCGCGTGCTCATGTATGAAATAAATTAAATTATTGTGAATAGATTAAAAATATTTAATCTATCCAGTTTAATCTATTAAATCTTAACACTTCCGAAAATTTTTCATTTTAACTCTCCTTAGAACGCTTTAATAGTGTGAATTATTTAGGCGTACTCATGGACCATAAATTAAATTTTACTATCATATTTCTACCACGGTCGCAAAGGCCATGGGTGTTCTCGGTCTCATAAAAAGATGGTCAAAAGAATTTCATGATCCAGACACAATAAGTTATTTTTACTCCACTTGTCCGTGCTACATTAAAGTTTGGATCTTGCATTTGCTCTCCTCAATAGGAGTCGCATCAGAGTAGGCTTGAATCTCTTTAAATACAATTGGCGTTCGTAAAAAAATTGACTTTTTTGACTAAACTTTCTTCTTTAATTAACCGTAGACATATGCTCCGTGTTGTTTTTATGAACAAACTCTTTAATGGTGAAATATACTCCCCCCTTATCAGCTTGATCTTTCGGTATTATGTATCAGTCGTTGAACAACCAAGAATTTTAAAAAGAAGAACTACCAACTTTTCCTTGTATGAACCTTTTATGATCGTCTGCTCTGATTACAACCTCCTATACCTAGTAATCTCCTCAGTCTTTTATTCCTTTATTTAAAACAACTATTCTTTCCTATTTAGCTCATAGAAAGTTGTAGTTTATAAATTATTATCTGTTTATCAACCTGGACTACTCGGTATTTCGTTTTGGATTTCATGTCAGATAAAGTCAATCGATTAGCCGATGAGTGCTATGTGGATGTTTTAATGTTTGATGCTGGAGCTGGGAACGAGCCGGGAGAGTGGTATATAACCTTTGGCATAGCCAAATTTAGCTTTTTTGATATTTTCTTTTCTTTGTTGTGCTGACATACAAAAACATAAACATATATACTATATATAATTAAATATCTGGTCTTTTCAAACGGAAAAAAAAAGATACTGTTTGTTCGAGTTAAAAGCGGGGACTTTATTCGTTGAACGAAAACTTAAAACTGAAGTACAGAAATGTCTTATAGTAATATTTATAGGCTAAATTTGTGAGCCCTTTAATGGTGTGATCGATATTGATGCGATTTGATTGTCCCGAATTTTAATGTTAAATTAGCGTTCTCACGCTTTTGATTTTTGGGGGACAATTATTATTGCAAGTGTTCAATTGTTTATGAATAAAACGGATTTTATTGGCCTGTGTTTTAATTATGAGTTAGCGTTCACACGCTTTAATTTTGAGGGGGACAATTGTTATTGCAAGTGTCCAAGTGTTTATAAAAAAAACGGATGTTTACTTTAAAGTTATAAATTTTAGGGGGCGAAAAATTTATTAGTTACTGGGTATTGAAGTTGGATATATGACTTCCCCATCCTAATAAAATTAGCCTGTCCTCAGGCGGATACAATGGGATATAGCGAGGGATTTTTCTCCGCTGTAAAGATTGGAGTATCAATTTTGTTTATAATTTGAAATTCAATTTTTTTGACAATTGGGGTTTCGATTTTTTCTGTGGGAGCACGATTGTTATTTGATCGAAAATGCTTAATTAATAATTCTTGTGGCATTGCCTTAAACTTATAGATTAAGTATGTAATGAAACTTATTATAGTAAGTATAAAAGTGGTTAATGTAATAGTTAGTACAGTATAATATTTGGTGTGTTCGTTAATTATCTCTTTTGTTTGGATAAAGAATATTATTAAGTCGTTGTTTACGCAATTTTGATTAAGTTTAGTTTTTGGTAAATTCTATGTTACAATTATGTTTGGTTCAATGTAATTAGTTTGAAAATTCTTATATGTTTTAGAGTATTTACAAGTGGTTGGGATTTGATTTAAAATGCCTATTATACATTCATTTGTTTAAGATTAAACATCGTGTTCATCTGAATTGGCTTCACCGAATCAGATTGACCAAAGAAATATACAAACAAAACGAAAGACAAACAAAAATAAGTCCTAAAGATTCATATATCGAGTATTGCTTAAAACCAAACAAAACATGCATCCACACTCTGTGGAAAACACTTAAGATTATAACAGCGGCGCGGTATCAAGTTGCCAACGCTGAGCATGAAATATAAACATTAGAATAAGCATTTTTAAGAACAAATGTCGCTTCCTAGAGTTTAAGAGTTCATTTATATACACAACACTTTGGTAAATAAAATCAGTTTATATTTTGAATTCAACAAATGAAGATCGGGTTATTTTTTTCCTTCGCCCTGGAAGCCCTATTCCTTTTGGTCCTTCGATAAAAAGGAACTCTGTAGTTTTCCCCCACCAGTGGTAAGAGACAGAGTATAATATAAAAGCAAAATATTGCTTAATAAATAAAAAAATGCGTACGTCCGAATTAAAAGGCAGTTTAGCTAGTGGAGCAACTATAGTAATTTCGGCGGCGGGAGTGTATTTGTGCGTGGCGTATTGGAAGCCCTAATATCGAAAAAAAAAATTTTTGTGTATATATACACATTGAGTTGCAGGTAGGCAACAAAGAAGCAACAGATCAGCAGCAAGGCAACTTCTTAGAGTTGCAGAGACGAGAGAGAGACGGTGGCAGGCGCCCGCAAGACGTAAGAGAAGAGGCAAGCAAAGTCCTGCCAAGGAGATTGATAGAGTGCCCCAAAGAGTCGCTGAAGAACGTACGCTGCCAATATAAGGAAATTTGGTGCGATGACCGGCACCGGTACAACAGCAGCTGAGCAACAACACAGCAAAAAAAAAAAAGGGGGTCGAGCTAAAGAAGATCATCCAGACCGACACCGGCGCCCCAACAGCCTGTGCGAAGACCAGCACCAGCACCGTCTAGCGCGACAAGCTAGACCCTGGACGCAGTAGGACCAGTAGCGCTACAAAGAGCGTCCAACAATTAAATAAATCATAAATTAAAATTGTTTGCAAACAAAAAACATTGTAAGAAATATTGTGAAATTCAGCGGAACAGTATCTGCCCGATAGCAGTATAGCCTGTAAAGCTATGCGAAACATTAGGTAGGAAGATCACTGCGATGATCGAGTACAAAAAAAATATAATAATATTTTTAAGCAAATTGCTCGTTGAAAAGTCAAAAAAAAACTTATATAATTAAATACACACAAAAAACATCAATTATTGTCACACATACATACACCATATAAAATGTTTTCTAATAAGGCTGACAAATTGTTAGGGAAGCAGTTAGAGTTGCATACAAGATTAAAGCAGTTAGAAGCTTTAGACACTAGAAACGTAACTAGCAAGGTGATCGAGGAAGTAAAAGAGATAAGGAATCGATGGATACCTAATCATAACAAACTGCTACAGCAGGGAACTTTCGATCATCAGTATTTCAGAGATAAAATACATAAAGAAGTGTTAAAGATAGTTGCCAAAATTATAGCCATAGGAGAGGCAGAAAAACCAGGCACTAGTAAGTCGGTGTGCGTTGAAGCAGAGGCGAACATGTCAGAGATATTTGAAGATAACAAAGGAGAGTCGCGCTGAAATGCGACCTCCAGTAATGAAAATGCTAAGGTTAACCAGGATATATTTATGGATAGAGTCCGACAGCTCTAGGAATATTTCGAGGCAGTAGAGTTAAAGTCAACAAGCAATGGAACATGGATAATATATATTAATAAAATTAATTATTTATGGGAGAAAGATGCAAAATATAAGAATACTATGGAGGATTTAGAATTCGATGTCCAAAATTCATTGTCAATGCTAGAAATGAAAATGAGCAACAAGGAAAATGTTAAAATTGAGAATGTTACCGTGAGAGACGAACTACCGGTGTTGCCGAAAATTCAGGTACCCACATTTTCTGGAGAGCCTAGAGAATGGGTCCTGTTTGTGGAATTGTTTAGGGAATTAATTGAAAAAAGAGAGGATTTGAGCCCTACTCTTAAGTTTAATTATTTAAAATCCGTGTTAAAGGGCGAAGCGAAGCGCATGGTAGCTCACATATTGGCAGGTTCAGCTGATAATTATAATGCTGCTTGGGAATTGTTAACCAAGCGGTATGAAAATAATCGGAGGATATTTTCCGAGCAATTAAATCGGATCGTTGATCTACCGATGATCAACAGTGAATTCGCAAAAAGTATAAAGGGAGTGATTGACATAATTAATGAGTCAGTGCACTTAATTAAAATTAAAGCAAATTTGTCCGATGAAGTTGACGTACTCATACTTAGGAAATTTGACAGGGAGGCCTTACAATTATATGAGAGTCAGATTAGAAAAACAAGGCAAGTTCAAACGCTATCTGATGTCGTGGAATACTTGGAGTAAAGATATCGCTCGCTAAGTGCCATGAGGAAAGAAGAGAAAAAACCGCAACAAGTTGTTTCATATGCAGCCTTTGAAAATAACTGTCCGATTTGCAGTTGCCATAAAGCGGCATAAAGCGTATAAGTGCTATAAATTTAAAGGTTTGACACCTATGGAAAGGTATGAAACGGCCAAAAAAGTACAGCTTTGCACACGGACGGACAGTCGGACGGACGGACGGATGGACAGTCGGACATGGCTAGATCGTCTCGGCTGTTGATGCTGATAAAGAATATGTATACTTTATGGGGTCGGAAAAACTTCCTTCTGCCTGTGACATATATTTTTGCGACTTTAATATACCATTTCCTTCTATGGGTGTATGGTATAAAAACTAGTAAATGTTGGTCTCTGTGAAATATGATGATGGAAGGGTAGTAATGCTACACCTCCCATTTTTAAAAATTTACCCAATACATGTAGTCATTTGAAGATTTTTTTGAAAAGAATTTTTTTTTGCTTAAGAAATGTTGATTGGACTTCTCCATTTTTTTTTGTTTGTTTTAAGTTAAAATATTTTTGTTTGATTAAATTGAAATAGTCTAATTTGACGTACAAATAATAACATGTAACCTTTCAAATACGATATTCGTTTAACCTATCCTTATGCAATTTTTGTTCCTTATTATTATTATTTTTAATTACTATGTATGTAGTACTATGTATTGTACTATGTAGATATGTAGTTTATGCCCTGTTCGTTTCTTATCAGTTCTTTATCTCCTACACTTAATTTAAAATTTTTATTCTTCTCTTTTACATCATATTATAATTTCCTATAAGCCTTGGCTTTGTCAACCTCTACTGTATGCTATTTCTAATCTAAACTTTATTTCTTTACAATAGTCATCTAAATTGTAAATAGGATCTACTTTATCTATTTTATTAAAATCTATGAACTGCTTTGGTTATCTGCGAAATACGACATCGTATGGACAATATTCATGCGTTGCTGATGGTGTCGCCTTGAAACAATAAGTGAAATATTAAATCCAGACGTCCCAATCAGTTTTGTCTGCAGAGATATATGAACGAATGTATTCGTTAAATGTTGGATGACTTCGTTCTATTGTCCCTAATGTTTGGTGAAGATACGCAGTAGAGGTGGATTCTTGATCTTGATGTACTTGCACAAATCTGTTATTATCTGATTTTTATCCTCTATTTCCATGTCCGAATTGAACGCCTTCATTGGACCGTACTTGAGTATGAAGTCTTTAAAAATTACTTTTGCGAGATTGTTTGCGCTTTTGCTTTTGATTGGAATGGCTACTAAATATTTTGTTAGGTCACATATTAGTGCGACTATATATTCGTTGCCATGTCCCGATTTTTTTAGTGGGCCAACTGTATCCACTATCACTATGTCGAAAGCATTTAATGGTGTCTCGGTAAGGAGCATTGGACTTTTTATGTTGTGAGGAACATTATAAGCAAGGAAAACATACTCCAGCGCACTATGATAAGCCAGATACAAGATACAGTCGAGACACGAACCGGTGGAGCTACGATATACGACCGAACAAAACGCTAAACGATCGAACCGAATCGAGGCAATGATTTACGAGCAAACATACCCAATCGAACCACACGCAACCGCTGGCGATTTAGTACAAGCGGGAAGATGCGTGGGAGGAGGAACATGAGAAATCGGCTGCATGAGAGCAAGTGAAACGAAATCAAGTGAGGGCTATGCTTGTAAATCGGGGGGAAAGAATAAATGGAAGAAACGATAACTGCTTGTGGACTTGTGAGGGGAATATGCAAGCCGAAGAGGGAGGGATGAGTAATGTGGAAGCCCTCTATCCAATGGATAAAATGGGCCCAATGTATTGAGATACATATAAATTCAGCCACTAATATTTATTAAGATGAACAGGCTAATTATTAAAAAGTAATATATTAAGTTAAATATAGCAATATATATGTATGTTATAATTCTAAGGGGGGAAGATTGGGGCGAAGTTGTGTAGACCGGGGGGAAAAGAAGGACGACGGCAAAGGAAAGAAAGCAGCGAAGGTCAACGGGAGAGGATGGGCGGTTAATAGGGAAGCGCCGCCAATGCGAGAAAGTGTTGGAAGCCAACATAGCGACCGAGATGCTATGCAGGCAAGGGAGAAAGACAAGGACAAGAAACGGATGGGCGCGCAGCCACAAAGAAAGTGGACGTCTGCGCCAAGGATTTACGGGACTTTCACCACGCATAGCAACAAGTAGATGCGTAGGTGAAAGCAGAGGGCCGATGGAAAAGTACCAGCTGTATAGCGGTACTACACCAGTCAATTCCTGCGGCCATAGGAGCTGCCTATATAAAGGCAGCACAGATCAAGAGAAATCATCAGGTTATCAGGTTTTCAATTCATGATCAGATCAACAAGTCGGGATCAAGCCATCAAGTCAGCAAGTCGTGATCAACCAAGGGAGTTTCAAGGCCTTACGAGTAACCTTAGAAGCTCAAGCTAGCGAAAACAAATCCTGTGAAAAAGGATCGAGGAGAAGTAGAATAACTGAGAAGGCCTTACGAGTAACCTCTCAAGTTACCAGACAACCAGCAAGTCCTTGGAATAGGACCAGAACACCGTGCCCAAGCGATAAAGGAGAGAAGTCAAAGGCTGAAGGCACTGAGGTGGAAGCAACATCCCAAGAAGAGCAGGATACGCCAGGAACGTGATAGAAAGGTCATAGGATCTATACTAAGGCCAATCCGCGTTCCAGAGATATTCTGAGCAGGGAGATACCAGTCAAAGTATTTACATTGTGAGTCTGAAATACGAACCAGCGGAGACACAGGGATCAAGAGACGGACTGGAGCAAGCAGCGAAGGACCCAAACCACAATCAACGCTGTCCAAGTTCGAGACTTCTCCAGAGAAATTAGTCATACCCAGCCGAGCCCACAAATATTATAAATAAATACCTGATTTAAAACCATTAATCAAACATAAGAGTTCTAATTTCACCAGGGCACAAAATATATTTTGTTGTGCCGAACCTAGCCCAAGAGATATTGGAAATATCCCAAGGGACGAGAAAGATCGTTACAATGTGTGTCCTTATATTAGACTTCTGGCTTTTTGACATCTACGTACGTACTTTTTTATATGACGTGTCATATTTTTCCAGTAGTAGTGTCTTCTGATTTTCGCTAGAGTTCTTGTTATGCCACTATGAACTCCTTAAACTGGATCATTATGATAGGTATCTTTTTCATCTTTTAATTGCGTCACCGGCTGGACTAGCGCTACTCGTAATGATTTTAATACTTTATTGCCCATATATTCAGAAGTATCAATTGAAATTGATTCAAAGGCTCGGTGGCACTTTGAGTTGGCTGATTTTAAATATACCGGTTTATTTGTCGAGCCTTTGGAAGAACTGACGTAAATCGAGAATTTTATTACTTATATAGCTAACTTCAGTCATTGCGATAACTTTATTTCCACGTTTAAATAAACATTAAGATTCTGTTATGCGCAAGGTCACTACTTTTATTACATTCACAGTTCATTATTTTCAACTGTACCGCTTTTTTTATGTCTATTTTATCGCTTCGTAGTGACTTTCAGTTTTCCATAAATATTTGGTCGGAAATGTTTAATTTGCCCTTTGATTTGGTGCTAATTTTTTTTTTAAGGATTTGCTGCTTTCACCTGAATAAGCGTGAAGCATTTGCAACTAGGAGTTGTTTATCGCCATATTTTTGTGTTAGGGCAGCTCTACAGGCGTAATTACTTGCATCTGTATTTATGCAAAATTCTTTATCGAAATCTGGATATTTTAGGAATGTGGGTTCCATTAGAGCCTTTTTTAAATAATCGAATGCATTTTGGCATTCATCGGACCATTGAAAAGGGACACAAGTGCACTTGTGGCCTAGAATGGTTACTTCGTGCAAGAAGGAAGTGCATTTTTCTGAAAATAATTTAAGATTGTGTATCCTACACAGATCAAAAACGTTTGTTCAATTTTTAATCATGTGGTTTTCGGAACAACTGATGACTATTTCGTCATACATGTACAAAAATGCTTGCAAAGGCTTAACTCCAGAAAAACTATTAAAAATCGCTGCTCGTTGATTCTATAGAATTTTTCTTTAATTCTATTTGATGAAATCCATTTCGTCAAGAAAAGTATTTGGCTCTTCCCAACTGGTCAAGAATATCATCTATTATTGGGAGCGAAATTTATAGGACAATGCTTTTTTATTTATTTGGCGTCCGTCCGTCTACCCGTATGAACACCTAAATATCAGAGACTATTAAAGCTAGAGTCCCCCAATTTGGTACGTAGACTCGTATAGTACCAAAGATGGTAAAGTTTATTTAAAATTGTTGCCACGCAACCTTCCGCCCAGTTTAAACAAAAAATATTTTCTTTAAATCTGTAGCAATGAAAGACATGAGTATAAACAGTAAGATTTTTATTGTCTAAACGAAAAGTGAAAGTCCATCTCATCACTTGTTTTTTTTAGATATTAGAGGAATAATCAAAAAGAAGCCAACAAAATTTGACTAACAAATTAAAGGGTTTAAGAAAATGAAGACAGGTTTAACTGTCGATATAACCAGAAGGCTGGGAAAATTTTAGACGTGCAGACGACGACGGAGGCGGAATGCAAAAATGTAATTTCTCAGAAAGCAGCCACAAACCATCCAGTCAGCCATACAGCTCTAGCCAGTCAGCCAGAAGACGGATACTTCTCCCGATCCACTTCGACCATAGTATGAGTCATCAAAGCTGCAACTTCTAATCTATTTAGTTTAGATTTATAGTAAACCAGGTTTATCGGGAACAACCTGCCATCAAAATTGATTGATTTCTTTCCGTTTCTGATCAACCTAACCGTGTTAGTTTTGTAATGACTTCAAAATTTATACTAGAAGTCTCTTCATCAGATCAATACCCTTGTCTGATAGAGAGTTCAGTTAAGTTTCACAAAGACAAATTTCTGGTGCCTTGGTAGGGTAAAACCGTTGTGCAAGTTGTGCAACAGAAGGCAGATACCCATTCTAAAAAGGGCGTGCCGATTCTGATTGATAGTATGTGTAAAAGTAGAAAAAATTTTTCATAAATTTGTATGCCAACTTATGTAAAACATAAAGTCGTCTCGCCGACTTACACCAGTAAAACAAATATACATTAAATAACAAATGCAGTTTCGTATTTTTAACAAAATCTGTTCACATACTTTTTACAAGCATATCTTAGTATTTCGCTCACTCAAGCATACGAGCATCCCAGCGCCCCCACCAGCCAACGGCCAACTCCGGCCATATGAAAAAACGTTCTTATGCATAACTTGGCTATTTTTATTCCGATTTTGATCAAATTAGGGTAGGGTGCGTGTTAAAATTTTTACAAATACAAAATGTGCGCATTTACTAAGCAAATATACATACCAGATTTTGTGTCTCTAGTTGCTATAGTGTTTGAGAAAATCAGTTTTATTTAATTTGCGGGGCAGTTAGGGGCCGTCGCAAAAATTTGAAACAAACTCGATAACTGTACATACTACACGAGACTACATACCAAAATTTGGTGACTCTTGCTCTTATTGTCTCCGAAACCTAGGTCTTCATACGGACGTAAGGACGGACGGACATGGCTAGATCGTCTCGGCTGTTAATGCTGATCAAGAATATATATACTTCATGGGGTCGGAAAAGCTTCCTTCTGCCTGTTACATACATTTTGGCGACTTTAATATACCATTTCACCCTATGGGTGTATGGTATAAAAATCTTGGCGCCGATAATTCCCATGGACGCTATGTATACGATATAGTATACATAGTATGTATACCCAATCGTTATGAAATTTATTAATATTAAGTGTGGCAAACTCATAAATAATAAATTTTACAATAATAACTTGACAAGTTAACGATGTGAAATAAATTCTCAATTGATACTTGCTATGGGAGTTTTATGTATATAGTCGAAGATGTTTTCTTCTATAAGCTGCCAACCTCTTATTAAAATCAATGTAACCCTTTTTAAAGCTTTCTATAAATGATAAATTTTTAAGGCAAGTCTTAGCCTTGTCTTCTTGTCCATTCCTCACTTTTGAATGACCTGCTGAAAATCGATCGCTATCAGGAAAAACAGGGTAACAACATTTATAGATTTAAAAGAATCCATTGATTAAACTTGTAATCTTTGTAATCTTATAGTTACTAATTGCTCAATTTCAACAAAAATAAAAATAATAAAAATGTAGTGAAAATAACACTTTTATAATAAAAAAAAAATAAAATAAAAAGACGTGTACAAACTTATTGGTTTCACTCTATTTACAGTACAACGAATCCAGCTGCATCCTTTTAATCATTCAACAAAATCATAGCTCGCAAATAACTCTTGACACTTTTACGTTGTCTGCAAATAAGTGTCTTTCACTCACACAATAAAAAAGACTCAGATAGAAACTGTTTTTGTCGCGTCTGGCTTAGCTCGCTCGCGCTCTGAGCGAGACAGTTATTTCTGTTTTCGTTTCGCTCAAGTCAAACACTGATCGGTTGCTTAAGTTAAATAAAGAAAATTGGCTTTTGCGTAATCACCCGTGATTGTTGCGTTCTTTTTGCTTGCATTATAAATTTATATGTATGTATGTATGTATTTACATGCAAACGAAGGGAAAGATCATTTCTGTTGAGTTGGTTTTTTTTGACAGTTCGGCATATAACTCCTCAACAGGTGGAAAGAAGGTCTTGATGTCAAAAAATTTATGGAAATTAATTAGAAGTTAAAACCCAAGAAAAGAGTATATACATGTGTTTAAAAAAAATTGCAACTTTGATAAAAAACTTTGTATGAAAAAACCATTGTGATAACTTAAAAAACTAATTATTCAGTTCGATTCATAAGACCCCAAATGGGCTGAAACTATCAAATTTGGTCATGTCTGTTTTTCGATTATCACAGTTTATTATAAGTTGTCAGTTAAAAATTATAAAATGAAGGAATATCTTAAAAACCATTTACCATAAACTTTTCCCTTTATTATACCCTTGCAGAGGGTATTATAAAATTGGTCAGATGTTTGTAACGCACAGAAGTAGACGTATCCGTTTCCCCAAGCCACAGTTTTGTGCGCTTGGAGTCGGATTTATAACTGACTTATATATACAGTTGCGAGCAAAAAAATAGTAGCGCATAACACTCGTTAATATTTATTACTATAACTGGCAAGATTATATTCTGATCTGTTTAACACTGCTAAGAACCGTTAACACGTTAATCAGCAATGTCTAACACTTGTCCATTACATTGTAACCTTACTTGGTGACTTAACTTAATTGCTACTTAATTTTTAAGCTTAATTGCCAAATTTAGAGCGAGCAAAATAATAGTAGTGACGGAACTTTCTTTGCAGGAAACTTAAACTATTGCTGGAAGGTTGGTTCTTTTTACTCTATTTCACGTGTTAAGGGTTCGCGATGGAAGATTCATTAAAGTATTCCAATTTGAAGTCATAAATGGGCCGGGGTAAGCACGTGTCTGTTAATAAGAGGATTCAGATCAGAAACCTTATAGCTGAGGGCAAAACATACAGAGTAGTCCGAGAAATTGTTCATTGTTCTCCAACTGTCATTCAAAATGCATTAAAAGATGAAAAAATATCAGAAAGATGTGGCAGAAAGCTGAAAATAAGAAAAAAGAATAGTACGAGCCTCTAGGCTTTCTCCGTTTGCATCTGCTGTGGAGACACAGAAAGAGCTTGAAGTGCCGGTCAGTGTTTGGACAGTGCGGTGAGAGTATACTAAAAATAATTTGAACGCTCGCAGCCCTCGGAAAGTTCCGCCTTTCTCACAGAAGAACATAAAAGAACGGATTGAATACTCAAAATTCAACCTAAATTGGCCTTTGGGAATTGGCGTAACATACTGTGGTCAGATGAGTCCAAAATTGTGATGTTTGGACGAAGGGGATCTAGGCTGTATGTTCGTCGTCCGAAAAAGACGGAGTATAAGCCACCAAAACTATTAAACATGGCAAATGAAGTGTGTTGCTGTCGGGCTGTTTTTCCTACTACGGTGTTGGTCCTATATGCAGCATAGAAGGCATCATGGACAAACATGTTTACGTTAAAATTATTTAGGAAGTAATGCTACCAAATGCCGAAGAGGAGATGTCACTTTGTTGGGTGTTTCAACAAGACAATGACCCGAAACACACAAGGAAAGTAGCAAAAGCTTGATTCGAAAATGCAGAAGTAGATGTAATGAAGTAGCCCGCACAGTCGCTTGATTTTAACCCCATCGAAAATTTGTGGTGCGACGTTAAGAAGGGAGCACCTGCTGCAAAGCTAACCACTTAAAGCGGTTTTTGGACTGCTGTAGAGCGTACATTGAAGGCCATAACACCAGAAAGTTGCCTGAAACGGTAGATTCCATGCCGCGTCGCTGCCCAGCTGTACTGAAGAACAATGGGATTGCCACCGAATATTAATAGACTGATATTAAGCTAGTCTTTGTTTTAAAACAATTTCCCTAGAATAAAGTTCTACACTTTAAAAATTTTAGCACTTCAAAATATGTGCTACTATTATTTTGCTCGCCTCAATTTGGCACCATTGACACAAAATCTTCATTATTTTTGAAAAATCAAAATGGAGTGTTTTTTTTTGTTTATAATATAATTAATAACAGGCCGAATAATAAACTTTCATACCAAAAAGTCTCAGTCTAGCCACGATAACATATGTAACTTTCTACGCTACAATTGAAGTGGACGATGTCTTATTACTCTAATAAAAGTCTTATTACTCTGTAAAAGTGTGCAAACCTAATTTAGGGAACTTTAGTTCATAAGGTAAGCCTCTACAATTCCTTCCTTCTACAAAGGAGTAACTTTGTTTCCAAGGCGTTTGTTTGACTTTACCAAAGCTTTGCCACCACGCTGGTACTTTTTGTCTATTCGTGTTCTGTTTTCCTGCTCCATTTGATCGTTTAAGCGTTTGCAATCCTTCTTCTACCGTAGTTTCATGAACTGCTTCGATTGGTTTTTTGTTCAAGACTGAATGGATTGACCTGCTATACTTTACCGTTGCTAGTAGTATAACATCGACAGTGTCGCTAGTCTGGGCTGTTATTTTGTTGCACTGTTCGATCTCAAGTAACGTGCTGTGGAATCTTTCCACTTGACCATTAGATGTACTGTCAAGGGGTGGGACATTGACAGTTTGTATTACAAACTCACTTAATAGGAGGGACTTTATTGTTTCAGAATTTATCGACCTTTCATTTTTGGAATATATGGTCTTAACATTAGCAAAGTAATTGACTAACCGTAGAATGGCCGGCTTTACGTCAACTATGGCTCTCGATGCTATAGGTTGGACTATCGCAAATTTGGATAATTTATCTGTGCAAGTCAGAAAGAATCTTTTATCTGTGGAGAAAACGTCGTTGTGTAAAATTTTACCTGCGTAAGCCGGTACTGGTGTGGTACACAGCTTTTGTTTTTTTTTGAATGCCTGTCATATTTTGCGACAGAGCAGATCTTGCAATTAGCTGCAATTTCTGTGGTCAATTTTCCCATGTTTGGGAAAAAATAGTCTTGCAAAATTTGTTTCATGTTTTCCTGGGCTGCACGGTGGTGCGCCCTGTTATGTTCGGTCACTACAATTTCTTTTTGTTCCGACTTGTCTGGTACATCTGTAACGATGTGTTTGCAATACCAGAATTTTGTTACCGGATATAGTTCAACCAATTTGTGCTGAATGAGAGCAAGGGTTGGCAGTTCGCAATGTATTGTGTTTACCACTTTACTTATCTTATCTTCAGAATTCACATGTCCATTATTGACAGAAAAAGCAGTTTTCTCCCTGTCTTTTTCTGCTTGTGTTATTTGATGAAATCCCGATTTAAGGTCCAATATTGTAAAATATTGGTCCTTTCTTATGTTCGACAGGATTGTTGAAATCATTGGAATAGAATACTTGTCATCTGTAGTATTTTGATTTAGTTTCCTAAAGTCAATTACTAGCCTCTTTTTATTGAAGCCGTTTTCATCCGTCTCTTTCTTGTCGACCACGCAGGTCGGATTATTATAGGGGGATTTTGATCGAATTATGCCGTGGGCTAGAAGTTGTTTAACTTCCGCGGTAGAAAAGCCCGTAATGCCCATTGGGAGTGGGTATAGCTTAGAGTATACCGGTTCCCCATTTGTTCGTATAGTTACTACAATGTTTATGTTATATGGCAGAGCCTCGTCAGGGTCTGCGAACGCTCCAACTCTTTCGTCCATCATCTTGTTGAAAGACTTAAGTACAGCAGCCGGGACGTCTGCATCGTCGATATAAATGAAATTTACTTGTGGACAACGAGTAAAATTAATCGATAGTTGCTTCGACCTTTTTTAAGAGGTCAAAACCAATTATGCCGTCAAAATCTTCTGGGATATTTATCAAAAGGAAGTGTGCTTTAAGACAGAAAATATGGATTGGACATTTTTCCGTTACCTTTGAGGTCCCATGTATGGATCTGACATTAAATGGTTTTTATGCGAAGGTAATGAATTTTAGTATGGCCATTGGTCGAATATAATTTTGTGAAGCCCCCGTATCGATAAGTAGTTTGTTTTTCCTTCTACTGTTCTTGTGATTAACGGTAGAAGGGAGTGTTCCATAAACAATTACAAGATTCTTCACCATCTGACAAGTCATCACTAGCTGCCAGGACGCTCGATTCTGCTTTTGTATTATAGGCTTCATTCCGCAAATGAACCTGCCGATTTCTTTTCGACCCGTTTCCAGATTTTGTGGACTTGTTTCCCGAATATCTGGTTGGTTGCCTATACTTTGAAGAGGAATCGACCTCAGTGGGATCTGGTGCTGGGAACGCCTGAGCCACAGGATTTTTTGATGGCTTCGCTTTATTGTTTGGTTTTTCTTGAATCCTAGTGTAGTGGGGAGTGGTTTTATATGCCCCCTGGCTGTTTTCTGAGCCCCTATTCTGATTAGTATTATTTCGAAAATTGATTATTTTGTTCAAAAGAGCCCTGAGCCTTTTGGTCAAGGTTTTTTCTACCTCGTCATAGTATTTCTGCTGTATAACGCGAAGAGTTTTATCCGCGTAGGTAAAGTCTAGTCGAGCTATAATCGCATCGACATTTTTAACAGCGCGGCTCTTTTTATTTTATTCCTAATTATGCCTACTGCTTGGTAGTAGCAGATCTAGTTAATTTCATTTTGTTATCTTAAATGGTTATATCTTAAATCATACACTATGATACACAGATGAGCGGTATCTGTATTCTTTGTGTCATCGCTTCATGTTTGATGTTGGAGTTGGGTGCGAGCCGAGAGCGTGGGATTCGCATGGAGCGTTTTTGCCCGCTCCGCCTCTTTAGTGAAACTTAGAAAAATAAAAATATGGTCGAAAATTACCATTGAAAGCGAGCGCACTCGCTTATAAAAATACATATAATGAATCATAAAAACTCTTATGATTTATTATGGTGCCCGAGCAGGGATTAAGTGACAGTGAAATAATAAAGTTAATACTTTTTTGTTTATGTTGTGTTAATACCGTTCCAACGACCCAAAACATAAGAGCAAGCTCGAAAAAGTTGTTTTTAACTTGAAAGAATTGACGTAATGCCAGGGCCAGCTTAGTCGCCGGATCGGTAACCCATTGCAAATGTATGGGGAAACATTCAGAGAAGCGTCACAAAGAAAAAACCGTCCAATAAAGCTTATCATTGAGAAGTTATCCAGATGCCAGTTCAGCTTTGCTGGATTCGGTGCGGCCCAGGTGCCTTGCCGCTATTCCCAACATTTGGTTCGGGACTAAGTATTAAGTCCTAAAAACCAAGACGAACTGAATTTGAAGTTTCGAACAATTTGGAATCGACAGATTTTAATTCTTAGTTGTCACTCCATTTTTATGAACAGCTCAAAATGCCTTCTTTTTGTTTAGTCCAAAAAGGTAGTAAATTTATTATATATAAATATAGATTAAAAATTTTAAAAATTTTGGTGCATTTATGGTATTTTTAATATGATTAATTAACTCTGAAGTCAAAGTTAAAGGCCGCTGCTATTTTTTTGAACACAACTGTATATACTTAGTACATACATACAAATATACATATACATTGATACATACATCAAATAATATCGGTCACATTTGTTGGTTAAATTTTTTTAATTGCCAATTTTTTATTGTTTAAGTGCGTCGCGTTGGAGTGCAATTTGTTTATGCCCAAACGGGCAACACAATGGTTAAGGGAGACGGGAGCTTTCACCTCGCGCCGCTCTCCCGATGATGCCCATCGCTCTCCCCACAAAAGAACTCCCCACACTTCTCTCCAAGCGGTGCCCTGCTCTTAATTAAGCTAGATTTAGTGTCAAATCTTACAAGTGAATAAACAGAACATTGAAGTGAGATTGCTGCATTACCAAATTTCTTGAAGGAAGACAATTCGAAGGAAAAATGCATTTAGCTGCCTACTTAGCAAATTCAACCCCCCTACGGAAACACAATTAAGAGAAATAAATTCCCGTGAAATTCGTCTGCCGTGATATTAATTGTCTGGAGCTGGTCCATATCCATTGTTTAATTCGACGAAAGACTTGATGTCGAAATAAGGAAAGTTGATTCCAAACCGGAGATCAAGTCTTAGGTAAAGTGCTAAAAATTGAAAGAGCTCATAACGAGAAATTCTTTTTGGTAATTGTGCTGACCATCTTGAACACATGCTTTCAGAAAGTACATACATAGTTTTGCTATACAATAACAAGTGCATGCACATATTTATGTATGCAATTACATATGTATATATACAATTTATAAATAACTAATTAGTAACAAATGAACCGCTTTACATAATTTGTGCTCTACTTATTACCTTTGCATTGTTTAGAAGCGAATTTTCGAATCGTTAGATTCCAATTTTTTGGTTAATCTGCAAAAAAATTTTAACTTATTGTTGCCAAGCACAAAAAAAAATGCTTTTGTTGCCCCTCTATCCCACTCGATCGCGATTGCGAGCCAGATTGGTACATGCTTACCGTTTAGTTGGTTCGCATTACACACGCACACATATATACAAACAGAGATTTCATCTTTCGTTTTCTTTGCGTGGTTGTTGCTTGCATCGGTGGCGCGCTTACAGATGGTGGCGCGATAGCCTAGAAACCATCAAACTGATTAGGTATATACTTTATTGTGTCGTTTAATCAAACACCCTATATTTCTGCCAATTTGGTAAGGTGTACACACTTTTTTGTTTTGTTTGAATAAAATACGGCGAATAAAATTTCGGCCAAATTGGTAGGGTATATTTATATATATTTTTTATTTAAGTATTTTTTTTATTTTTATTTATATAAATTAATAAAATTCGATTCGGCCTATAAAGTGTGTTTGTTGCGGGGTTTAAATCAGTAAATATATTTAAAATCGTTCCGAGTTCGTCCTATTAAATTACCCATCTTGCAAAAATGGCTCCTCCATCTGGGACTATCCCCAAAGATTACGATGATGCAAAGAAGCGACGACCTCAATGCGTAAGTATTTCGTTTCAAGCAAATGATGATTACAAATGTTGAATACTAATATCAAGACTGGGTTGAGATATCAAACTCGAGTGGAGGCATTTGACTCCGAGGATGAGTACAGATCTGAGCTAGAGTGTTGTGCATTTCGGCGAAATCACAGCTTAAGTCCGCATTAAACAATTCGTCCGATACCAAAAGGCATGAGGAACACACACGAGAAATTTAATTATTTGAATTCGTGTCTCTCCGGTGAAGCTCTAGGAACTGTTGACGCATTCCAAGTTACCCAGGACAATGTCTATAAGGCGATCTTAAGCCTTAAAAATGTTTATGACAACGACTGCCTCATTTTCATGGAAAATATTTCCGCGCTTTTCAGCCTTTCTAAGATGATACATCCATCCGCTGCACAGTTGAGGAGTCTAGTTGACACTGTCTCTGCCATTTATGGATTTCTTTTGTCAATTGGAGAAGAAAAAGTGATATTAAATGCAATTTTAATTCACTTAGTTATGAACAAGGTTGATTCACAAACAAAGCGCAAGTGGGAAGAGCAGCTCGAATTTGCGACAATCCCGTCGTGGAAAGAATGCGAGGCCACACCAAATCGGCGTCATGAACACATGTCGGCTGAAGAATCAGCAAAGCAGCCGGTAGACGTTGTTTCTGATCAAAGATCAGTTTCCACGAGGCACAATTGTAGCATCCTTTCGTAGTTTGTGGCAAATAAGAAAGTTGACGATAAGTCCCCAAAATTTTCGTATTGCAATTCCGAAGACCATGATTTCACTAGTTGCCCGTCGTATTCAGCGTTGTTGGTGAAACAACGGTTTGTTGTTGCAAAATCCGCCCCGCTTTGTATTAACTGTCTTCGGAAGGGGCACACTGTCGTTGCTGCACATATACACAGTCAACCGTGGTTTAGCGTTACCATCACCTTCACAAGACACACACTGGTCACACTGTGGTGAAGTCGCAAGTGAATCGCAGTTAGGTATCCTTGGATTTCGGAATTCTGAAGTCCATTTCGTCATATCAGCCACCTCAAACCGTTAATATCACTGGGTGGAAAATACCTAATAATCTGCAATTAGCTGACCCACAGTTTTATAAGCCGCAAAAAATAGACGTGCTCATTGGAGCAGATTCCTTTTACGACCTTTTATCAATAGGTCAAGTAAAACAAGGTGAGCTATCAAAACGAAGTCGAATCGAAAACTTGCCTTCCCCCTAAAAAATTCTATCTCCAGCGCATCAGCTGTGCGAAAAACATTTCGTTGATAATTTGAAAATTTTACCGTCAGGTCGTTTTCGAATTCAACTGCCGCCGTGTGCAGACGTGTTTTTTAATGCACTCCGCAAAAATTGAGTGTAATAAAAAAAAAAAAAAAGTCTGCGTTTGCAAAAAGTTGTGTAGGGCTCTCAGTCACCTCAGAGACGCCTATTTACAATCATATTGCTATTAGATTAGCTAAATACTAAGTTGCAACAACAAAGTGCGTAATTTTTACAAAAGCCATGTCCACCAATTCGGGCCCAAGCTCTCTCAATCCCCACCAGCAACAGCTACAAGAACTAATTGTACAACAACAACGTGAGCGTCGACTCTCGGTCCAACGCAACAACGCGTACTTTTCGGTGGTGTCGCCGACCCCACCGAATGCTAACGTAAGCAATAACACCGAAAGTGCCAGCCACTCAGCAATTAACAGCAACCTACCGTGGAGAGAGCAGTGTGCTTCTCCATCAATATCTATAACTGGGTCACCGATTGCACCAACCAGCACCGTCAGCTCGTTGACAGCAACTACTGCAACGTCTGCCGAAGTATTGACCTGCCTCAAGCCGTCAACGACAAGTCGCCCAGAGTCAGCCACAATAGTAAACCCAACGACTTCTGTCCAAACTGGAATGGACAGATATATTAAAATAACTAAGCGGAAGCTAAGCCCGCAAAAGAAAAAAAGTGGCAATACGCCGAAAATAACCAAACCAAATGAACGAGTAGCACCCCTTAGCGGGAATCGTTTTAAAATTCTTGCCGATCAGCAAGACGATCAAGCCGGCGCTGTAGATAAAGTTAAATCGGCTAGACCACCCCCTTTATACATCCGTGGAGCCAACTGCAGCGCCCTGATTTCGAAGCTAGTAGAAACAGTAGGGGCAAATAACTTTGTTGTAACCCCTCTCAATAGGGGTAATATAAAAGAAATTAAATGTCAAACCCAAACTGAGGACAATTCCCGCATCATCGAAAAGTACCTCCGTAATGCTAACATCAACTTCTATACCTACCAACTAAAAGGCAGTAAAGGGCTCCAGGTTGTGTTAAAGGGGATTCAGCCATCGGTCCCTACTCAAGAAATAGCAGAAGCCTTGGCCGAAAAAGGGTTTGCGGTCAAGTCCGTTGTCAACACCATCAACAGGAACAAAGTCGCACAGTCGCTCTTTAAAATCGAGCTCCAACCAGATGCAAAACGGTCGAAGCCAAATAAAGTGCACCCGATCTACAACCTACAGCTTCTATTGCACAGAAGAATCACCGTAGAGGAGCCCCATAAGAGATACCAACCACCGCAGTGTAAAAACTGCCAGGAATACAACCACACCTCTAACAATTGCAATCTTAGGTCAGTGTGTGTTGGCTGCGGTGAACATCATGAAGATGGAATTTGCACCAAGGACAGAAACAACGTCGCACTAAGACTATGCAGCAACTGTGGAGGGAACCACACGGCCAACTACAGAGGATGTCCTGTCTTTAAGGATCTTAAATCACACCTAAACGGGCCCAAACCCCCAGCCGGACCAAAAATCATCTTCAACGCCTCCAAAACTACACCGGAGGTTTTCTTCGCCAAGGCTGTTAGATCATCCAACATGACTGCTACAACCAGTCCTAGTGTATCCTTCGCTAGTGTGCTCCGAACTGGACAGACGGAGCCCGCGAAAGAGACCCCGTCACTCCGCCATCTACAGAATCCGCAACCTAGCGCACCAGAGCTTGGCCAGCAAACTCCAAGTGGTCTAGAGGCCCTATTGATCTCACTCAATCAAAACATGACCACTTTTATGACATTCATGCAAAACTGTATGCACGAACTGATGCGGAATCAAAACCTGCTTATCCAGAAGCTTATCGAGAATAAATAATGGCTTCCCTACGTCTATGTCTTTGGAATGCTAACGGCATCTCCAAGCACAAAAATGAACTGCAACTATTCCTAGACTCAAGTGAAATCGACGTTTTGCTGATTTCGGAAACACATTTAACATCAAAAAATAATTTTCAAATACCAAAATATACCTTCTACGCAACAAACCATCCAGACGGAAAAGCTCATGGCGGGACCGGTATCCTAATCAAAAACCGTATAAAACACTCGTTCCTCAACAGATTTGAAACACAGCACCTACAAGCAACTGCTATAACCGTCCAAACCAGCTGCGGCAACACTACATTGGTCGCCCTGTACTGCCCACCACGCTTCTCAATCTCTGAAAAGGAATTTACCGATTTCTTTAACACACTCGCAGATCGCTTCATTGCAGCAGGGGACTATAACGCCAAACATACACACTGGGGATCTCGCCTGGTAAATCCTAAAGGAAAGCAGTTGTACAACACAATAGTCAACCCTCTCAATAAGATGGATTGCGTCTCACCGGGTAGGCCTACTTATTGGCCCACAGATCCACAGAAAGTGCCTGACTTGATTGATTTCGCAGTAACCAAGAGGATTCCACGTAATCGGATCACTGCGGAAACACTACTAGATTTAACTTCCGATCACTCTCCAGTGCTATTCACATTATTAACAAGACCTCAAGTACTTGATCGCCCATATAGGCTTACAAACAACAAAACAAATTGGCTTAAATTTAAAATGTACATGAGTGCCCACATTGACTGTTCGCCGAAACTGGATGCTGCAGAGGACATTGATATGTGCGTCTCTGCACTTGAGTCGATGATGGGAGCTGCAGCAAGAGTATCTACTCCACATGCCTCTTCTTACACCAAACCTGTTGACAGGCCTACGAACCGGCGGATAGAACAATTAGTAACGGAAAAACGACGTCTAAGAAGAGAATGGCAGATTACTTGATCACCAGCAGCAAAACTTCGCCTAAGGCAAGCTAATCGCAACCTCTCCAAGGCGTTAAGACAAGAGGAAAGCTGGGCTCAAAGGAAATACATAGAAAAGCTCAGTCCAACCAGCACTAAACATCCTCTGTGGAAAGCCCACCCAACTTTAAGCGCTCCTACAGAGACAATTTCACCGATAAGGAGTCCAACCGGTGGATGGGCCCGCAGTGACGAAGAGAGGGCATCCGTATTTGCCACACATCTTAAAATGGTTTTCCAGCCAAATCCAACATCAAACTCATCTGTACTTCCCCCTTCGAACACATTAACGGATAGTGAGTACTCGGAACTCCAATCGGACGAGATCACTGCAGTTATTAAAAACCACATAAAGCCGAAAAAAGCCTAGAACTCCCTATCATTGCAATACAATATATCTGCAAACTGTTCAACGCTATAATAAAAATTGGCTACTTCTCAAGAACATGGAAAAAGTCCACTATCATCATGATTCCTAAAGTGGGAAAGGACAAAACCCAGCCATCATCCTATAGGCCAATTAGTTTGCTGCCATGTCTTTCGAAGCTTTTTGAAAAGGTCCTGCAGATCCGCCTAAACTCATTTCTGGCATCGGAGAACACAATCCCTTCACACCAGTTTGGCTTCCGCGAAAAACATGGTACAATTGAACAAGTCAATCGCATAACATCCGAAATACGAACAGCATTCGAACTAAAAGAATACTGTGCGGCTGTCTTTCTCGACGTTGCCCAGGCTTTCGATAGAGTCTGGCTGGAGGGTCTGATGTTCAAAATCCGGCAAAAACTGCCACAGTACACACACAAACTCATGGAATCTTACCTTTACAATAGGAAATTCGCTGTAAGATGTAATGGCTCCGTCTCCGCTGATTTTGAAATCAAAGCTGGTGTACCGCAAGGCAGTGTACTCGGCCCATTGCTCTACCTGCTGTACACTGCAGACTTACCAACGAGTTTAGGACTTACAACGTCCACTTTTGCCGATGACACGGCAATCCTTAGCAGATCCAAATGCCCAATACAAGCCTCTGCAAAACTAGAGGAACACCTTAAGGTGGTAGAGGAATGGCTAGCAACCTGGCGTATCCGGGTCAACGAGCAGAAATGCAAACATGTTACATTTACGCTTAACAGAAGAAACTGTCCAGCTCTAATGCTAAACAACGTACCAGTTCCTCAAGCCGTGGATGTCACTTACCTTGGCATCCACCTAGACAGAAGACTAACTTGGCGCAAGCACATCGAAGCAAAAAAAGTCACAGCTTAAACTGAAAGCGAGTAGCCTACATTGGATCATCAATGCTCGGTCCCCTCTACGTCTGGAGTATAAAGTCCTCCTATACAACTCCGTACTGAAACCCATCTGGACTTACGGAGCCGTACTATGGGGAAATGCAAGTACCAGCAATGTCGATATTATACAAAGAGCGCAGTCGAAGATTTTAAGATCAATCACGGGGGCCCCGTGGTATATACGAAACGACAACATTCAAAATGATCTAAATATACCTAGCGTAAAATCTGAAATAGGTACTCAACAACTAAAGTATTCTGCGAAACTGGATGCACACCCAAATGTTCTTGCCAATTCCCTTACGCGAACTAATAATAGAACTCGTCTTAAAAGAAATGACAGACCAACCCAATAACAAGTGATTAGGGCCGCCTGCAATATCCCCAGGATTTATCTTAAGTACTAGTCTAAGAAAAATATCTCAAACTTGTTGTTAGGCTCTAATTTAAGAGTAGATTCAACAAATATATATTAAACGTTAAAAAAAAAAAAAAAAAAAAGGTCGTTTTCAGGTTAAGCTGCCGTTTAAGTCGAGCGCCGATGCACTTGGGCTTTCATTTGAACTTGATAAACGGCGATTTTTGTCGCTCGAAAGAAGATCGTTGAAAGATGTGGAATTAAGAAATATGTACCTAGAGTTTATGGAAGAATACCTTTCACTGGGACACATGTCAGAAACCGATAATGAAATTTCCACTCATCCACACTATTTCAATCCACATCAGGTAGTCTTAAGACCTCAAAGCACGTCGACGAAAGTTCGTGTTGTATTCAATGCATCATTCAAAAGTTCGTCAAAAACATCGTTGAATGACATATTGATGGTCGGTCCCACCATTCAAGAGGAGCTGTACTCGACTTTGTTTCGATTTCGTTTGCATAAGTATGCCTTGACCGCTGACGTCAAGAAAATGTATCGTCAAGTAATGGTACATGAAGCAGATCGAGATTTGTAGCTCATATTATGGGAAAAAAAACCCAGATGATTATTTGACTGTGTTCAAGCTAAGCACTGTTACGTATGGTACGGCGGCAGCTCCGATTCTGGCAATACGGTGCTTGACAAAGTAGGGTGAGATTATGGAATTCGCAAATACAAAAGCTGTTTATGTTATCAGGCACGATTTTTATGTTAATAGCATGGCGACTGGTACTGGTTGCGTTGAGGACCCTTTAATAATTAAGTCTGAAGTGTCACAGGCATTGTTTAAAGCAGGTTTTGAATTGACTAAATGGTTCTCAAACAGTTCTGAAGTCTGCGTTACCTGGGGAAGACGTATTCCAATTCCAAATCGATGACTCGTTTATGAGCCTCCCAGCGACAAAACGGAACATTCTCTCGATGACATCTCATTTATTTTGATCTGTTAGGTCTGTTAGGTTAGACTTGAGCTGTGTGCCGCTCACCTGCCTTCTTTCCGTACTCCATACAAAGCTTATATTGCACTTTTCGTTTGCTTTTCATCTAAATTAGTGTCTGATTTAAGTACTAACACATTTCTTATGGCTTTCCATAGGTTCCTCGGCCGGAGAGGAGTACCCAGAGGGGTCCACTGCGACAACGCGCAAATTTTGTAGCAGCGAGCAGGGAGCTGGTGGATCTTGGACGCAGTTCGAAAATTCGCATTAAGGATGGGATCCGAATTTGCGTTCATACCGCCAAGAGCGCTGCTCTTCGGGGGTCTATGAGAGGCAGGTGTCCAATCTGCAAAGCACCTACTCGTACTGATGGTAGCCAATGCCAATTGGCAGCAGAGAAAATGGAGCCGGTGCTAGTGGCAGTCGAGGCCACGTTAAACTTCAGGCCAGCAATAAGCCAGGAGCCGAACGATAGCGAGCGCATAACACCCTTTTGGTCGGAGGACCGCTGTGAGCACGCCGCATCAGGGGACTCCACGCCTGGAGAGTCTCATTGGTTGCTTAGGGCGACAGCGAGCTGTCTCATCGCTCAAACAATCTTTCTGCCAGCGAAGGTACCGGGAGTATGTGCTAAGGGTCCAAACTCGAGCCAAGTGGCACGAGCGGAAAGAGCCAACATCGCCGTGGGAGACCTTGTCCTCGTCGCTGGGAACAATCTACCGCCGCAGCAGTGTATGACAATTCGAGTGGTGGCCACAAGCGTCGGGCCGGACGGTGCAATCATGGTCGTCAACGTTAGATCATCGGAAAGGTCTACCTATAAGAGAGCGATGAAACCATGATAACGTGATGAATCGAGCACAAGCTACAGCGCTGTCTGCTCCCTACTATATCATTGCTCGAATCAGCAGAGCACACACACAGAGACGTGGTTTGCTTCTGTATTGATGAATTGAGTTACAGAAACTGCAAGGGTATATAAACTTCGGCATATTTTGATATTTTTTGGTTGATATCCAAGAATTCCTTTCTTTAATATTCCCTAAAGGTGTTTTATTAATTTTTTTTAAATTAAAAAATTGCAGATCGTATACTTTGTAAAAGGTATGAGCGGGGCAACACGGCGCATAACACGGTCAACAGAGCTTGTCCGTTATTTGTGGAGGCAGGCAACAACAGAAAGGATTAATTTTTTACAGTTCAGCACGGTTCGGCAAAGGACATTCTAAAGCAAACCGTACGGGACTTGGAAGTGGATTTCTCAATTTTATGCGAACCATGTTTCGACATATAGGACACAGCTGGTCCACGGAAACATACCATCACAGGCGGAGTACCTCAAAGATCGATGATAGGGCAAACATTGTGGAATGCCATGTATGATATGGTCCTACGACTGCGGACGGACACTCGAATAGTGAGCTTTGCGGATGACATTGCCATTGTCACTATGGCCAAGGATATTCAACTAGCGGAAGAAAACACCAACGCAGCTGTGTTAAGGATTTTGGAATGGATGGAGGTAAACTTTTTATCTATAGCCGCACACAAAACTAAGGCCGTGCTCATAAGCAGCAGGAAAAAAGTGGAAGCAGCCAGAATCGAAGTCGCTGGATGATCTATCGGATCCATGTCTGCAACTAAATACCTTGGAGTTATGATGGACCACAGCCTATCGTTCAAAGCCCACCTGCAATATATCGCAGATAAAGCTGCTAAAGCCACAGCAGCTATAACCCGGTTTATGGCTTAAGTGGGCGGCCCCAAACAAGGGAGCAAATGGCTTATCTCGGCAGTACGGTCCATCATATCCCACCTAAAGCCGGTACTGCAGATTGCCATACCGAACATGCGCGCTCAGGACTATAAGCGCGTTTTGAACAGTCCCCGATGATGCCGCCCTGGTGCTGTCTGCAATGGTCCCTCTAGATGCTTTAAATTTATGCTTTAAATTCTACTTGCGTAGGTTTAAGCATAAGACAGATCCCTTTAGCACACACTGTGGGGGCAACATAGAAGACGCAGAATACGTCCTGTTAGTCTGTCCTAGATTTTCTGCTGAACGGGAAGAGCTAAGCCTAGGCATTGGGAGCTCATTTATAGTCAACGACTTTATGGATATCCTACTTGTGGATATCTGCTAGAATTCAAGCTCAAGGTAAACTCTAGATGAGGCATAAGGGCCATCTCCCCCTCGTAAAGTATTAATTCAGCGTTGGTTCCGCGAGAGGAATACGGAAGAAAAGAGTAGGTTTTAGTGCGGTGCAGTGACGACTAACCAAGGTCAATACTTAGTCCCACACTTCGGCTTTCAATGCTTTAGCCCCTATTTACCAAACAAAAAAAAAAAAAAAAAAAAAAAAAAATGCCGCGAACAGACGTGTCTTTTAATTCACTCCGAAAATTTTAGAAAAAAGGACCGCGTTTGCAAAAATAAGAAATGGCGAAGCGCTCTAAGTCGCCTCAGAAAGGCCCAATCGCAATCATATTGCTATTAGTTTGATCTATTGATCGATTGGGTCCTCCACTTCAACTCAAATGAAGTAAGTAAGTCGTCTCGCCGACTTTGGTAAACCAACTATTAAATAGTTTTTCCATGCCTCATAGCATATGCTATCTCGCTCACTCTACAAACACACAAGCACTCTAGCGCCGCCACCAGCCAACGGCCAGCTCCTGCCTGTTGGGAAAATGATTATATGTACAACTCTGCTATTTTTTGACCGATTTTGATCAATTTGGTATGTTGCTGGATATTAATATCAAATTTACGTATGCCAAATTTGATTGCATAAGGTAGAAAATTATGAGATAATAAATTTTTTTTCAAATTACGTGAGAAATGGGGCATGGCACAATCTTTACACATCCAAAGTCTGCAGTCTTTGAGATAAAGGGTTTTTAAATTGCGGAGGCGAAAGGGGCGTGTCAAAAATTTTATATAAACTTGATCACTTTACAAACCACACGATCCTATATAGGAAAGAGGGCCCAGTTGTGACTCAGGCCCAGTTGTGACATTCTCAAATATTTTTGAAATGCGGTATTGAATGACAGTTTGAGCCCTGTAAATCATGTTTGTTAGACGTTCTGCAGTTTTTGGACAGACACCAACGTTAATAATCGTATTGTATATACGCGTACCAAAGATCGTGTTGAAAATCGTGCGAAAATTTTATTTTTCATTTTTTTTATAGTATTAAAATTTTGTGAAATTAACAGTGAAAAGGTGAGTGTAATGCATCAAAATATTGTATTTGCCGTATATTTTGTGGTTCTAAAAAAATGTATGTGATTATGTAGTGTCTATAAAAAATATACATATAAACTTTAATTTATAAAAAGGCCCGGTTATGACTCAGCTGGGGTGCCCAGTTATGTCCCATTTTTTTTTTGCACTCGGATTATGTAAAATTATCAAATTCCAACATTTTTGTTGTTGTTTAACAACAAGGAAAGGAAATTTACATATTGAGACCAGTTTGTCCGAGAATATTCCTAAAGATCGCGATCTTGAATGTTTCATTCAAAGTGCGCTAACATGCAAGCAAGTTATTTCACTTGCAAAAACTGCGAAAGTGACATGGACGACGAGAAATAAAAATCGTTGTCATTCATGGCCATTGGAGGCCATTTTCTTTTGTTTTTTTTACATTGTTTTTGCCATTGAAGGCCTACATAATAAAAAAACCATAAAATTACAACAATTGGTGTGACATTCCTTTCATATTTTCTTATTCTCAGTGAATTTCTTAAAGTGAGTCATATCTGGGCCAAGAAAAAGTTATCCAAATTAAATCTGTTTCAAAATTTTTTGAGTAACTCAAATAAACATACATTCTTTGGAAAAAAGTTGCGTTTGGTTAATATTTAACTGTTAAACTTCCTAATTTTTTATTTTCCGGAACTGAAGAAAAAATTTCGAGGTATTTTAAAACCCGGGTCATAACTGGGCCCTCTCCCCTACCAAATTTGGTGGCTCTAGCTTTTATAGTCTCTGAGATAGATCGACTCGTCTGTTGATTCTGATGAAGAATATATATGTATACTTTCTTTATGGTGTCGGAAAAGTTACCGTCTGTTAGTCGATCTAGTGGGGGCAAATAACTCAATTATGAAAACATAATAGAAATTAAGTGCCAAGATCAAACGGAGTACCTCCGTTCTGCTAACTTTAACCTACCAACTAAAAAGCAGTGAAGGGCTTCAGGTTGTGTTAAAAGAAGTCGCACATTCGCTCTATAAATATAAGCTCCAACCCGATGCAAAGGGTCAAAGCCAAATGCAGTGCACCCCATTAACAACCTTCAGCTCCTATTGCACAGAAGAGTCGCCGCAGAGGAGCCCCTTAAGGGATCCCAACCACCTCATTATAAAAACTGGCAGGAATACAACCACAGTATGTGTTGGCTGTGGCGATCATCATAAAGATGCACCAAGGACAGAAATAACGTCGCACTAAGTCTATGCAGTAACTGTGGAGAACCATACGGCCAACTACGGAGGATGTCCTCTCTTTAAAGATCTTAAATCACATCTAAACAGGCGCAAACCTTCAGCTGGACCAAAGGCCACCTACAAGGCTTCCAAAACTACACCGGGTGTATTCTTCGCCAAGGCTGTTAGATCATCTAACTTACCTGATAGAACCAGTCTAATGGTAGCCTTCGCAAGCGTGCACCGAACTAGACAGACTAAGCGTTGACTATTTACCAAATCCGTCACTTAGCGCACAGAACTTGGCCAGCAAACTTCAAGGGCTTTAGAGGCCCTATTGATCTCACTTAATCAAAACATGACCACTTTTATGACTGATACGGAATCAAAATCTGCTAATCCAGAAGCTTCCAGAATAGCTTCCGAAATAACGAAATGTTACTATTCCTAGACTCAAGTGGAATCGACTTCATGTTGATATCGGAAACAGATTTAACAACAAAAAATAATTTTCAAATACCAAAATATACCTCCTACGCAACAAATCATCCAGACGCAAATGCTCATGGTGCTAGTATCCTAATCAAGAACTTCTGTATAAAACACTCGTTCTTTAACACAAGCAACTGCTATAAGTGCCCAAACCAGCTGCGGCAACACTACATTGGTTGCCTTGTAATGTCCACCACGCTTCTTAATCTCTGAAAAGGAATTTAGCGAATTCTATAACACACTCTGAGATCGTTTCGTTGCAGCAGGTGTATTGCTTGTGTCGTCGCTTATTGTTTAATGTTGGAGTTCGCCCGCTCCGCCTCGATAGTTAAAAACTTTCAGAATAAATATAGTCAAAAATACCCCTTTAGGGCGACCGCATTCTTTTTGTCTTTTTTCGAAATCACGTTAATTAGCGGCTCAGTTATATACATACAATATAAAAACGAAATTAATTAATCTCTGATGATTTTTCACCTGGTAAATCCTAAAGGCAAACAGTAGTACAACACAATAATCAACCAACTCAATAAAATGGATTGCGTCTCACCGGGAAGGCCTACATACTGGCTCACAGAACCACGTAAAGTGCTTGCCTTAATTGATTTTGTAGTAACCAAGAGGATTCGGAGTAATCGGATTACGGATTTAACTTCCGACCACTCTGCAGTGCTTTTCAACCGGCGCATAACACAACTAGAAACTGGAAAACTACGTCTCAGAAGAGAATGGCAGAGTACTCTCTCACCATCTTTAAGACAATAAGGCGTTGCTCAAACGAAATACATAGAAAATCTCAGTCCAACCAGCACTAAAAATCTTCTGTGGAAAGCTCAACTAACTTTAAGCGCTCCTACAGAGACACTTACAGCGATTAGGAGTCCAACCGGTGGATGGGCCAGTAATGACGAAGGCTGGAAGGTTTGATGTTCAAATTCAGGCAAAAACTCCTACAATACACCCACAAACTTATGGAATGTTACCTTTACAATAGGAAATTTGCTGTCAGATGTAATGGCTACGTCTCAGCTCACTTTGAAATTAACGCTGGTGAACCGCAAGGCTGCGTATTCGGTCCATTGCTCTACCTGGTGTACATTGCAGACTTACCAAAGAGCTTAGGTCTTATAACGTCAACCTTTGCCGATGACACGGCAATCTTCAGCCTATCCAAATGCACAATACAAGCCTCTGCAAAATTAGAGAAACACCTTAAGGTGGTAAAAATTGGCTAGCGAACCGGCGTATCTGCGTTAACGAGCAGAAGTGTAAACATGTAACATTTACGCTTCACAGAAGAAGCTGTCCATTTCCCCAAGCCGACGACGTCATTTATCTTGGTAAGCATTCTGTCTAGGTGCTAACTAAGTCTCCGTATTACGGAACGACAACATTCAAATTGATCCAAATATACTTAGCGTAAGATCTGAAATAGGTACTATGCACATTCAAATGCTCTTGCAAATTCCGCGAACTAATAATAGAACTCGTCTTAAGAGAAAGGACAGACCAACCCAATAATAAATGATAAAGGCCGCCATACCGTCGAAACCAAATTGATGTTTTGGAATTAGGTTGCCTTTGTCCAGTAGGGGTATTATTCTAGCCAGAAGTATTCTTTCGAACTCTTTAAAGAGAATTGACAACAAACTAACTGGATGGTACGAGTCGAGGTTATGCTCCGATTTTCCAGGTTTCGGAATCACTATAATCTCTGCGGGCTTCCATTTGGTTGGCACGTAGCTGGATTACTCTCTCGCATCTGTAATGTTTATCGCAGAAGTTACGTGTGTGGTTAAATTCCTGGCACTTGTATCATTGCAAAACATCATTGTTTTTCCTTGGCAGCTCGACGGTTTCAATGGAAATGCGAAAGCGTTTGACATAAAATATTTCCTTGTTGTTAATCGCTGGTTTCAATTCAATAAATAATAGTGGTACGAGTTCTTGGTGTGACGGTGTTTTGTGATCGTCAGATGGCGCACAATTACCAAGCTTAGCCAATTGCTCACGGATAAAACACAATAAGGTGCTACCGTGAAGGCTACGAATGACTGCCCTAAACGCTCTCATCTTTAATTAATAGGTGTCGAAGGATGCTTATTCGTCTCTAGCGCAGCTACCAAGTTCCTAAAGTGTTGCACTCTGGAAGTCCTACTAGAATATCTCTGTCTGACTTGTGGGTTAAGTCATTACTGGCGTGCGCTTTCTTGATGTAGGTAACCATGCCAATGATGTTGCTCACATCGCAAATGAAAATTTAAGGTATATTAGGAGACTTTGGAGTATAATATGGATGAGGAGTGTAGGAAGGGTTATTTTTCGACATTGCCGACGCTTTGCTGAATGTAATCAGCGTGATCTATTGATAGAATTTCCAGTTGGCTTTTGTCGAACTTCTCCATGCTCGAAGGAGCTCCAAAGTGCATAAAAATTTAGGTAAATAACATTTACCTTTATAAGTGTATGTACAAAATATTTAAATCATAAATGTTGCTAGTTAAAATCTAATTTTAAGGTGACATATCACTTAGTTTTGAATTCCAATAATTATCGGGTGTGCTGCAGAATTCACTTCAGCGGCAATTTTAGTGAAAGCTGAAATATAGGTGCTCCAGACTGACATTTCGAGCGATTTTTAATCTGCTCAAAAATATGCTAGCAAAATGGTCTATTGCAGAGAACTTACAAGGTTTTTATTAAAAAAAATTAATGTGGTAAGACAAGTTGTTTAGTTACTGATGATTCTGCATTAAAATATTCAAAGGTTTGATACAATTATTTCTTTAATTTTACGTTTTAGAAAATCACTAAAAATTTTATTAGGCATAAATCCACTGACAACAACATCGTTGCCACATAGTCCAGTTCGAGAAGTGAAATCAATATCATTGTGTTAAAATACCAAAGTAAACGTGTTGAAACATAAACAAAAGCATTGTTAATTAGGTGACGCTTTTATTTTTTTAATAAATTGCATTCATTTTCATGTATTTTGTAAAAAAAAATAAGTATCTGAAGTGGCAACGTTCACCTGTAACCGTCAAATATTTGATATTGTTATCGTCTGCCCAAAATCTGAGCGCGGTATTTCAAATTCAATATAGTTTCCTTAAAACAATAATTAATTTGAATTTCTTGATTTAAACTCTTGGTAATAATAAAAACCAAAAAACTGTTAGATCATCTAACTTACCTGATAGAACCAGTCTAATGGTAGCCTTCGCAAGCGTGCACCGAACTAGACAGACTAAGCGTTGACTATTTACCAAATCCGTCACTTAGCGCACAGAACTTGGCCAGCAAACTTCAAGGGCTTTAGAGGCCCTATTGATCTCACTTAATCAAAACATGACCACTTTTATGACTGATACGGAATCAAAATCTGCTAATCCAGAAGCTTCCAGAATAGCTTCCGAAATAACGAAATGTTACTATTCCTAGACTCAAGTGGAATCGACTTCATGTTGATATCGGAAACAGATTTAACAACAAAAAATAATTTTCAAATACCAAAATATACCTCCTACGCAACAAATCATCCAGACGGAAATGCTCATGGTGCTAGTATCCTAATCAAGAACTTCTGTATAAAACACTCGTTCTTTAACACAAGCAACTGCTATAAGTGCCCAAACCAGCTGCGGCAACACTACATTGGTTGCCTTGTAATGTCCACCACGCTTCTCAATCTCTGAAAAGGAATTTAGCGAATTCTATAACACACTCTGAGATCGTTTCGTTGCAGCAGGTGTATTGCTTGTGTCGTCGCTTATTGTTTAATGTTGGAGTTCGCCCGCTCCGCCTCGATAGTTAAAAACTTTCAGAATAAATATAGTCAAAAATACCCCTTTAGGGCAAACAGTAGTACAACACAATAATCAACCAACTCAATAAAATGGATTGCGTCTCACCGGGAAGGCCTACATACTGGCTCACAGAACCACGTAAAGTGCTTGCCTTAATTGATTTTGTAGTAACCAAGAGGATTCGGAGTAATCGGATTACGGATTTAACTTCCGACCACTCTGCAGTGCTTTTCAACCGGCGCATAACACAACTAGAAACTGGAAAACTACGTCTCAGAAGAGAATGGCAGAGTACTCTCTCACCATCTTTAAGACAATAAGGCGTTGCTCAAACGAAATACATAGAAAATCTCAGTCCAACCAGCACTAAAAATCTTCTGTGGAAAGCTCAACTAACTTTAAGCGCTCCTACAGAGACACTTACAGCGATTAGGAGTCCAACCGGTGGATGGGCCAGTAATGACGAAGGCTGGAAGGTTTGATGTTCAAATTCAGGCAAAAACTCCTACAATACACCCACAAACTTATGGAATGTTACCTTTACAATAGGAAATTTGCTGTCAGATGTAATGGCTACGTCTCAGCTCACTTTGAAATTAACGCTGGTGAACCGCAAGGCTGCGTATTCGGTCCATTGCTCTACCTGGTGTACATTGCAGACTTACCAAAGAGCTTAGGTCTTATAACGTCAACCTTTGCCGATGACACGGCAATCTTCAGCCTATCCAAATGCACAATACAAGCCTCTGCAAAATTAGAGAAACACCTTAAGGTGGTAAAAATTGGCTAGCGAACCGGCGTATCTGCGTTAACGAGCAGAAGTGTAAACATGTAACATTTACGCTTCACAGAAGAAGCTGTCCATTTCCCCAAGCCGACGACGTCATTTATCTTGGTAAGCATTCTGTCTAGGTGCTAACTAAGTCTCCGTATTACGGAACGACAACATTCAAATTGATCCAAATATACTTAGCGTAAGATCTGAAATAGGTACTATGCACATTCAAATGCTCTTGCAAATTCCGCGAACTAATAATAGAACTCGTCTTAAAAGAAAGGACAGACCAACCCAATAATAAATGATAAAGGCCGCCATACCGTCGAAACCAAATTGATGTTTTGGAATTAGGTTGCCTTTGTCCAGTAGGGGTATTATTCTAGCCAGAAGTATTCTTTCGAACTCTTTAAAGAGAATTGACAACAAACTAACTGGATGGTACGAGTCGAGGTTATGCTCCGATTTTCCAGGTTTCGGAATCACTATAATCTCTGCGGGCTTCCATTTGGTTGGCACGTAGCTGGATTACTCTCTCGCATCTGTAATGTTTATCGCAGAAGTTACGTGTGTGGTTAAATTCCTGGCACTTGTATCATTGCAAAACATCATTGTTTTTCCTTGGCAGCTCGACGGTTTCAATGGAAATGCGAAAGCGTTTGACATAAAATATTTCCTTGTTGTTAATCGCTGGTTTCAATTCAATAAATAATAGTGGTACGAGTTCTTGGTGTGACGGTGTTTTGTGATCGTCAGATCGCGCACAATTACCAAGCTTAGCCAATTGCTCACGGATAAAACACAATAAGGTGCTACCGTGAAGGCTACGAATGACTGCCCTAAACGCTCTCATCTTTAATTAATAGGTGTCGAAGGATGCTTATTCGTCTCTAGCGCAGCTACCAAGTTCCTAAAGTGTTGCACTCTGGAAGTCCTACTAGAATATCTCTGTCTGACTTGTGGGTTAAGTCATTACTGGCGTGCGCTTTCTTGATGTAGGTAACCATGCCAATGATGTTGCTCACATCGCAAATGAAAATTTAAGGTATATTAGGAGACTTTGGAGTATAATATGGATGAGGAGTGTAGGAAGGGTTCTTTTTCGACATTGCCGACGCTTTGCTGAATGTAATCAGCGTGATCTATTGATAGAATTTCCAGTTGGCTTTTGTCGAACTTCTCCATGCTCGAAGGAGCTCCAAAGTGCATAAAAATTTAGGTAAATAACATTTACCTTTATAAGTGTATGTACAAAATATTTAAATCATAAATGTTGCTAGTTAAAATCTAATTTTAAGGTGACATATCACTTAGTTTTGAATTCCAATAACTATAAAATTATCGGGTGTGCTGCAGAATTCACTTCAGCGGCAATTTTAGTGAAAGCTGAAATATAGGTGCTCCAGACTGACATTTCGAGCGATTTTTAATCTGCTCAAAAATATGCTAGCAAAATGGTCTATTGCAGAGAACTTACAAGGTTTTTATTAAAAAAAATTAATGTGGTAAGACAAGTTGTTTAGTTACTGATGATTCTGCATTAAAATATTCAAAGGTTTGATACAATTATTTCTTTAATTTTACGTTTTAGAAAATCACTAAAAATTTTATTAGGCATAAATCCACTGACAACAACATCGTTGCCACATAGTCCAGTTCGAGAAGTGAAATCAATATCATTGTGTTAAAATACCAAAGTAAACGTGTTGAAACATAAACAAAAGCATTGTTAATTAGGTGACGCTTTTATTTTTTTAATAAATTGCATTCATTTTCATGTATTTTGTAAAAAAAAATAAGTATCTGAAGTGGCAACGTTCACCTGTAACCGTCAAATATTTGATATTGTTATCGTCTGCCCAAAATCTGAGCGCGGTATTTCAAATTCAATATAGTTTCCTTAAAACAATAATTAATTTGAATTTCTTGATTTAAACTCTTGGTAATAATAAAAACTACTTGTGCAATCAAATTTAGCACACTTAAATACTAAATACTGATACTAATATCCAGCAAAACACCAAATTTGATCAAAATCGGACTAAAAATAGCCAAGTTATGCATATAAACGTTTTACTATATGGCCGGAGTTGGCCGTTGGCTGGTGGGGGCGATAGGGTGCTCATATGCTTGAGTGAAGGAAATACTAAGATATGCTTGTAAAAAGCATGTGAACAGATTTTTTTTTTAAAATACGAAAATGCATTGGTTATTATAAATTTGAAATATTTGTTTTACTGGTGTATGGTATACCTAAGTCGGCGAGACGACTTACTTCATTTTTGTTGATTTTCTTATAAATTTATTATTATTTTTTAAAATTTATTTCCGTAAGCATGTCCTACTGGATTGAAAAAGAATAACATTTTTCCTAGCTTAAGTAAAAAAAAAAACACTTGTAACCTGGTTAAATAAAACACATTATCCAATAATAAATAAAAAAGTGATCGCTAAATGTGTCTATAATTGATAATGTACATGGTGGGAACACACGTGCCGACGACGCACAGTTGGGCCTCTGCTCGGATAGCGTTGCAAAAATACGTTTTTTCATGATATATGCAATCGATAGGAAATACTTCAGAGATTATGAATCCGAAAATTTTTTGAAATCGGTTGAGATTCATGGGTGCTAGAGGCGCCCAAAGTTGAGACATTTTTAGTGAAAAGGAAAAAATGCTAATTTAAAAAAAAAAATCGCAACTTTAAAACTGAATATTGGGCGATTTCAACAATCGATCTTTGATTTTTTGGTTTTATCTGAAAAGTATGTTCTTTATTAATAGCATGTTTCATAAATTTTAATTATTACTTAAATTGTTATTGAACTAGAAGCGTTTAAAAAATGTACTAAATATTGGCATTTTTTGAACTTTGGTGGAATACAACTAACAAGTATCACCTAGTAATACTACCGGACTACATACACTAGTTAGATGAAATATTTACCTATCAGATGTATATGGTCCCAATATGCGGAGACCTGCGACAGCGATGCGTAAGCCATAAAACCAAGGAAACCTAGCCTAAAAAATGCGCTGCAGGTATAAGGAAGAAGAAGAGCGCATGCGTATTGGCCTGTAGCTTCTTTGTATTTAAATGATAACATTGCGTAATGCTGTTTTGCAAATACTACCTGTTTATATATATGCCTTTCTACAATATTAAATTGCTAATTACCTGCTTTGGAAAAACTGACAAGACAGGTAAATGTTATTTAAGTTGATGAAAAATTTGGCCTAGTTGTAGGTTGGTCGTTTTTAGTTCCGTTTACCTAATTGGTTGTAAATATTAAGTTTTTTACCTAATTAATACAAAAAGGGTAATACCGATTTTTCGTTCTACCTAGTTAATTCAAAAAATATAACATAAAGAGCTACTTATTCCTCTCGTTTGCGACAGTTTATTTTTAACTTCATAAGTGGAAACACCTTAAATCAGGACTGAATAGTATTTGTCAATATAATTCAAGACAGTTTTATTTAATTGTGCAAAAATGTTGTTAAAGAATGAAAGAATTTTAAAAGTTTTCCACTAGTGTGAAAACTTAAATGATTTTGAAATGGGATTGCTGAAGGAGATGGGCGTTTAATTCGAAAACGCTAATACGGAGCTTAAGGTAAAATCAAATATACACAATGTAACTTAAGGCGAAAATGGATCGCAAGCGGCAGAAATCTGGCAAATTTCGTAAAAAAAAAATGAAGTTTGGCTTGAGGAGTATACGACATTCGTAGATTCGGAGCACGAAGATGATCAACCATCAACTATCCGAGGAAGAGGAAGGCCGCATAAAGATGTGGAAGATTGTTCAACGTTTACAAGGAAACGAAAGCTTCAGGGTGCTACTGAAAGCATTACAACGGAGCATCTTTCAGAAGCACTTTCTTCAAAGTATGAAAAGGAACAAGAGAGGGCAAAGGCGAGCATTACGAAAGCAGTACAGATCGCCAGTCCTAGGATTAAGGAATGTATTCCAACCCCACCAAACTTAGTCACCACTAAGTACACTGAGGAAGAGGCGTTTTCCTTATTTATGAACCTAGGATTGACGAAGGAGAAGTACGAAATTTTAAGGAGTTCCTTAAAAAGTCATAAAGTCGACGTTCTTCCCGGATACAAAAAAATTGGATTCGCCAAGAAGGAGATTTTTTGAAAATGATGAAGTGACATCTTTTATAACAGGTGTTAGTCAAGAGATCATTAAAAGGTTGGCTGTTATCTTGAATGTTATAAATTGCAAGGAAATGGTAAATGGTAAATTGCATCACGAAAGGATTTGGAAAATAGCAACTATAGTCCCGAAATGTTGAGTTTATTAGATACTGATGTAAATATTGAAAATTATTTTGAAGAAAATCAGCCATCAATAGCAAATTTTCAAAGTTAACCTAAAAAAAAAACAAACATTCATTTTGAAGCTTAAGGTATTCTTTATCGTATGCTTTTTTTTGAAATTTTTGAAATCGCTTTATTGGTTTAGACGCTATGATTTTTGCAATGCTAAATGCCAGAAGGCCCCACTGTGCGACGTGAGTGAGCAGCTAAGACAGCTGTGAAACCAAAAATTGTTTTTGGTTATTAAATAAACGACGAAGACGAACTAAAAAATCTGAGTAGTTATTTCGAAATAAACAAAAAGGGTATTGTGCAACTCTGCATCGGTTTCGCATCGGATGGCTCTACTGTCCTTAGAATCATCTTCGGGCTGCTGGAGAAGGTGACCCGAGACCTACTGGATGTTGATGAAAGGGAACCACAGAGAACCCATCCGAACACCGTCTGGACTCCCACGAAAGTATTACTAACATTCTTGATGACTCGCTCCCCAAGGATAGTGGGGAGGAGCTCAAATCCGCGCACCAAGGCCACAGGAGCACTTTGGTGAAATTGCGGTCAAGCGAGTCCTGTTAAACCTTATTCAGAACAGCGCGGAATGGAAGTGCTTTTGCTACACTAAGCAACACAACGGACAGGAGAGGAAATCTGTAATGCCGCGAACGTTAGTTGATACCTTGCAGCTTGGATGATTAATTGATGCAAACATCCTTTGGGAAAATAAAGGACGCCTCAGATCCCATGTCCCCTCGCAGTACCCGGACGAGTTAGGATTCGAAATTGTGCAAGCGTCGAGTGCTGATCCGTCTTGCACTTGAGCGGAAAAGATCTGAGTTCTTGCCATAGTTTTTCGGCTTATAGATAGAAAGGGCTGACCGCTAGAACTTGGTTGAAGGACATCTATAGCCTCAAAATACGGTGGCGATCAGTTAGGAATTGATTCAGGTCGTCCCAGGATGAGACGGCGGTCTTGTTTGGAACAGACTGTTCTCACAACAGAAGGGTTGATTTGGGCATTTTGCTCTCACAGATTGCTATGAGAAGGATATCCCAATTGCCTGCACGAGTCCCTGATCGCTGAAGACCGGTTAAGCAACCTCGAATTGCCGTCTGCAGCTCTCTCAAAGCTTTGCCAGACTCTTCGAATACAGCTGGGATCTGTACAAGCTGCTTGGCTTGGCGCTAATCAATAATCCATTGTTTTTGTACCCCACGCTTAAAATAGTTACAAAATATCACGATTTGCCTGCTTGAATTATGTAGGTTTTAAATTATTAAAATTGCGGAACACACACATGAATCTGCTTGCCGAGGCAAACATTATTACATGCATACATATGTACATATGTACATATGGAAGGACACAGGATAGGTTGAAGGATACCGCGCAACCTTTTGGACAGGTCAGGTATGTACAGATGTATATAAATGCACAAGTCGCTATAAATAGCGGGAAACTTGGCAGTGTTTATATTAGGAAGACTTGAAAATATCAAATGTTGTTCTCTCAGTTTCCACCAATGCTAGCTTGAGAAACGGAATTATATACAGTTCGAAGGACCAATGTTCGTGGAAAGGCGGAAAACTTGCGCAGCATCAACAATTGGCAATTGCCAATATCTTTTAAGACGGGTGAGTTGTTGTAGGTGTGCGAAATGAAGTAAACGTGCGGGTTCTTCGTTTTAAACACTTGTTCTTTGTTATAGCTAAAATAACACACACAATTGCGGGATGAAAGAAGATTTAAAGTCTTCGCAACTGATAATCCTCAAGGTGTGTATATAAACCAAGAAATGATTGCTACGTTTTACGTATTAAATATCAAAGAAGCTAACATCGGCTGTGCCGAAGTTTATATGCCCTTGCAGTCCATGGCCATAATATTTTTACATATTCCAAACTCTTTTTATGTAACTCAATTCATTAATGCACAGAACCTTTCAAATATCATTTCAATTTCTTCTTCTTCCCCATCGTCTTTTAAACGCATGAAGCGATTCGCACGCATACACATCACATTAGTAAATTTCATAGCGATACTGCAACTGCTTCACCTACTTTTCGTATTCAACTATATGATAGAGTGGTCCGATCCCAAAGATTTTCAAACTTGATCTGCCTACGGTAAAAAAAGGGACAGAAAAAAATTTCAGCCCGATAGCTTTTAAGACGGCTGAGTAAATCGCATACGCACAGACGGACATGGCTATATCGTCTCCTTCTGTCCGTTACAAACATCCTCTGCAAGGGTATAAAAAAGAGTAGTCTATCTCTGGGGAAGAAAACGGCCACTTAACACTCAAGGTTCTAATAATAGGTTTAGAGGCTTGTCGTATTGATACTTCATTCAAAGCTGCAAGCGTTGGTGCACAGTTTAGAAACAAAAGATTATTGTCAATCAACCGGTTAGTGTTAGGAAATATAAAATCTCAATGGGGCGGTTCGATTTGTGTGATAGATTGAAATGGAGAAGATTAAGCTCAAATTACCGCAATACAGGATCAATTTAGCCATGGCTATGATGAACCATGGTGGGGGTCATTACCCAAAAATTTAGAGCACCTAACGAAATGGTGCTAAATTTTCCTCTGAATGCAATACGTATGACGTAATTGTATGCTATGAAAAACAATTGTTTTTAACGTTATCACTAACAAGATGTTTGGTCGTAACTGAAATCTAAGGTACCTTTTTTTTTTTTATAAGAACTCCAAAAAAAATATTGGGTTATGCTAATTTTAGCCCGAATAAACTTTAATGTTTACATATAGACATTTTCCGAATTTATTGACCAAGTCCGTATGCGAAGTGACGCATTGAACGAACAAAACTTTACATATATACATTTATTTATCTGTTTTTATACCCTTGTAGAGGGTATTATAAAATTGGTCAGATGTTTGTAACGCACAGAAGGAGACGTTTCCGACCATATAAAGTATATATATTCTTGATCAGAATGAGAAGCTGAGTTGATATAGCCATGTCCGTCTGTCCGTCCGTCTGTGCGTATGCGTTTTACTCAGCCATCTTAAGAGCTATCGGGATGAAATTTTTTTGGGGGCTTTTTATTACCTGGGAAAAATAAAGTATGAAAATCGACAGAATCGGACCACTATATCATATAGCTCTGGAGGAAACATTTTTGCAAAAATTGCAAAAATTGGAGTATCGCCATGAAATTTACCAATATGATAGTATTTCATATAAAATCTCCAATCCATTAATGAATTGAGATAGAGAAAAAGAGTTTGGAACATGTAAAAATATTATGGCCATGGACTACAAGGGTATATAAACTTCGGTACAGGCGATGTTAGCTTCTTTGATATTTTTATTTATATTCGTCAACTAACAGAGCAGTCGACTGAAAAAAAATAACTTATTAGCATATATATAACTTATTAACAATTATTTATAAAAAAAAAGTGAGCTTAAACTTAAAACGCCTGTAGTTTTGGCGAAAAGCCCATAATGTTAAGTCATGTAAGGAGATAAACTTTGTTGAAATCCTTACTAAAGTCAGTTATTCCGAAAGCCGTGGTGCACAAGGACATTCAACTCTAAAAGGTTGGTAAGGGACGAACGGAATTTGCTAATAAATGTTTCAACAGCTTTCTTACAAAGCTTAGTAAAAAATCATAAGCTGACAACTTTTTCTAAATAATTAGTGAACCGTTAAATGTGGTGATTTCGAAATAATAAAAAAAAATGCGTTCGCTTTGAATGATAATTTTCAACTACATAAATTTTTATTTTCATTATTTTAACTAACGTCGTACCCAATTTCAACATCAAACATCAAGCCACGACACAAACAACAAACATAGCGCTCATCTGCGCCAACACCGGCCCCTTTGGAGGGGCATAAGGCCTTCAAAAAATCGGCAAAGGTGCACATTTGAATGTTGACCCTTCAAATGTCTTAACTTGATCAGCACTCCGATTTACTACAGGACACCTATTATCTCACAAATGTTGGCCTCTGTTATTGGACCAACCGCACATCCTGTTTTTGAATGCCTAGTCAGACAAATTTTTTTAACAGACTCCATTCTTAACCCGGCTTTTAAAAATTGGTTTTGTATTGTCGAAAACAAAAAAAATTATGCGAATAGCTTGTCTTCTTAGAAGTAAAAATTTGTCTTCTGCGTCTTTCGTGTATAATTTAGAAATTGGAGTAGAACGTGTGTAGCTAAAAATAGCACTATTTTTAATTTCGAAATTAATTTGATATTGCTATTTTTAGTCGAAAATTTAAACTAAAAAAATATCAAATAAGCTTACTTCGGCTATGCCGATATTTAAGTACCCTTAAAGTCCTTGGCCATAATATTTTTACATCTTTCAAACTCTTCCTGTAACTCAACTCAGCAATTTACAGACAAAACCTTCCAAGTATTACTCGGTCCCTGTTTATTACGCTATACAACTAATGCGTACACGCATATACGTCAGTGATCGGCACGCATACACATACAGTTTATGTCGAGTTGCGTCTTTTTTTTTTTTTTTTTTTTTAAATCCATTTATTACTCATAACATAACGATAACACATTTAAGATATATATTTAACAAGGTGAGCCCGCAGATCGTGGATTAGCCATTATCAGATTAGTGCACACTCCAGGCAAAATCTTGCTGCTGTAAACCTGGGGCAGTGCAGCAAAATATGTTCGGCGTCTTTAGCTATCCCATTACCGCATCAGGTGCATTCGCCGAGGTTTCATGGCCGAATCTCTTCAGATACTTACTAAAGCAGCCGTGACCACTCAGCAGTTGGGTCAGGTAGTAATCCACCTCGCAAGATTAGCGCGTGCGTAGAGCAGAGGTGGCCCAGCGTTCTTGCCACCTCAGCACTATTTGTTGCCGCTCTAGAATGCGCACGGATCCTGGCCTATCTATGCTGCCACTTCGCGTCGGCTTGGCGACTGCATCGATGATCTCCGACTGCTCGTCGATTGGCATCATTCTTCCGCTTCCACATTCATGCCGTCAATCCATGCAGGTGCTGCGTAAAGAGCCGTTGACTTAGTGACGCTAGAGAGTAGTAGCCGCCTTCTTTGTCTCGGGCCGCGCGTGTTTAACAGGATGCGTCACAGGGCGTGTGGCGACTTGGCTGCCTTTTCGACAGCGTGTTGCGGGTGCTCCCTAAAACTGAGCCTTGTGTCCAGGAATACAGCGAGGTATTTGATGGCCCTTTTGGATTTTATTCGCACTTGCGCATATTCCACACTCTTCCGACTGCTGAAAAACACCGCCTCCGTTTTGTGAGCTGCCAACTCAAGACCGGCGGTCCGAAACCAATGTCGCTTTCGATGGCGGCGTTCGAGCGTTCCTCCACATCCATGTCGGTTTTGGCAACCACGGCAAGAACTACATCGCCCGCGAATCCCACGACGTGAGTGCCCGGTTGAAGCTGCAGGATGAGTGGTACATATCGTTCCAGAGTAATAGTCCCAACACCGAGCCCTGGGGTACTCCTCCAGAAACTGTCCGCACCTCTGTTGCGTTGGGTCTGTATGTGTGTGTGTCTGCTGCTTTGCTCATTCAAGCAGCTGGCAGAGCTGTCGGCAGCGGTTGAGCAGAGCCGATTTATATTGACTGTAACTTGTGTTCTATTTATTCGATTTTATTAAAATTTTGGGTTATGATGTTTTACATGCAAAACTATCTCTTTAGTTAATTTGATAAAGATACTCCCACTCCTTCACCGGTTTTTTGTATAGCACTTAAAGTTACAGTGGTGAGATTCTTATGATTTTCATACTTCATCTTACCCGGGTTATTAGTAGCTGAAGTACTCAAATACCCCATATCTCATGCCAATAGCTTTTAAGATGGCTGAGTAAAACGAATTCACACCTACGGACAGACTGACATGTCTATATTGAGTCAGCTTCTCATGCTAATCAGAAACATAAATACTTTATGGGGTCGAAAACGTCTCCATCTCTGTGTTACAAACATCTGACCAATTTTATTATACCCTCAGTAAGGGTATGCAAAAATTGTTATACAATTTAATGAATAATAAACCACAATGTTTAATATCTCATAAGTAACCCTCTTCTACTTTGCGTATAAGCCAGTCAATCGATATCTCTTAGATTATATACTCACCAGAGTGTCATCTACATTAAAGTCCTTTTCAGCGTTTACAAAAAGTACCCATAGCAGTGCTATCCACCAGGAGTTCAATGTTATGCTTCTTTGCCAGCTCATATTAGATTTCCTTAAAATTTAACAAAAATGTATATAATAATGAATTTTTTTGTATCGGTTTATAAGCTATTGATTGTTACAAGTTGTAATTAAAATTTCAACAGTTGTGCAATTCGGTTCACTTGAAGCTTAAGAACATAAAGATAATAGAGCATCTTTATTTTGTAAAGGTTCATAACTATTGAAATGTATAGCTGTTTAAAACGTATGGAAATGTATATTTATTAAACAGCTATACATTTCAATAGTTATGAAGTTTTACAAAATAAAGATGCTCTTTTATCTTTATATTCTTAAGCTTAAAAAAACAAACGTATGGAAATGTATATTTATTAAAGTTCAATAAAAAAACAACATTTAAAAATGAATATAAAAATATTATATAAATATTAGTATATATTCTTATATGGTTTCTCAAATTCTGAGAAACTTTGTTTAAGGAAGTATTTCTATTGACTGAAAAACAAAAATGAATATTTTAGAAGTTAGAAAGAACTTTGATGAAAAACCTTCACAAAAAATGTTGGATGAATTCATCGAGATAATTTAAAATTAAAATTTTAATGCTAACTTCGACTATGCCGAAGTTTAAATATCCTTGCAGGCCTTGTCCACAATATTTTTACATCTTCCAAATTCTTTTCCTGTAACTCAACTCAGCAATGTACGGACAAAACCTTCCAAGTATTACTCGGTCCCTGTTTATTGCGCTATACAACTAATGCGTACACGCATATACGTCAGCGATCGGCACGCATAAACATACATGTCGCGGTGCCTCTTTTTTTTTTTTTTTTTTTAATTGGTTTTTTTGGGAAAAAAGGAGTTACAAATAGGTTAACAAAAAAAAGAAAACAAGGAAAAGTAGGTTTGATCAAAGAAGAAGAAAGTAAGAGATTGTAGATATGGGAGTTTGCGGGACCGCCTGGGGGTATTGCATCGCAGGGTATGTGGGGGAGGTTATGGGCTTCTCAGACCCCGCCTGTATTGCGCTGCCTTTCGCGCGCGCGTACTTTGCAGATCACCTGTGCCGCAAAGGTGCAAATAGCTGTCCAATTTCGTTGGTTTAGCGTCATCAGTGGAACCACATTCTGTGAAGATAATGGATCGCCACAGAGCAGTTCGGCCGCCTGCCTTTCTGTCTCAAACATAGTGCATGCGAGGAGAGCATGATCAGGACTCTCCGACTCACCGTTTCTGCACCAAGTGCATTCCGCACTCGCCTGGTGACCAAATCTGTAAAGATATTCCCCAAAGCATCCGTGGCCGCTGAGTATCTGTGTCAGCTCGAAAGTTACCTCGCCATGCTTTCGTTGCAGCCACATTTTCAGATCGGGAATAAGCCTGAATGTCCACCTGCCCTTAATCGAGTTAGTCCAGCGAAGTTGCCAAGCGTCCCAGCTATCCTGACGTGCCGCAGCCTTAACACCATTTAGCTCAGCAGGACTCCATCTAAGTGGCATAGATGCGTTGTGCTTCATGTGCTAGCAGGTCGATGGGCGTCATACCTGCTATAACAAGAGCGGCATCGTCTGATATTGTGCGAAAGCCGCAACAGACCCTCAGTGCCGCAAGACGGTATGTACTCTCTAGGCGTCTCCTATATGTTTTGACCGTCATGGCCTTAGCCCAGGCTGGTGCCCCATAGAGCATGGTGGACTTCATGACATTCATCAGAAGCAGACGCCGACCCTGTTTTGAGCCTCTGCTGTTGAGCATGATGCGGCTAAGTGACCGTCCCAACTCAGCTGCCCTGGCTCCAACAAGCTCCAGATGCTCCTTGAAGGACAGGCGCGTGTCTAGGTGTATACCGAGATACCTGATGGCCCGTGTAGAGGTAATCGTGGTGGCGTCCACGATGATGTTGGCAACCTCAACCGTTTTACGACTACTTATTAGCACAGTTTCCGTCTTTTGTACTGCAAGCTCGAGCCCCGCAGAAGCTAGCCAGTCCTTAGCCATTCCGATGAAACGCGCAGTTATTTCCTCGGCTTGTGACAGATATTTAGCCACCACTACTATGGCAACATCGTCAGCGAAGCCCTACAGTCGCGCGCCGCTCGGGAGTTGGATGCGCAGGATTCTGTCATACATTGCATTCCATAGTAGAGGGCCAAGAACAGATCCTTGGGGTACGCCTCCTTTTACATCATAAGTATGCGTTCCTCCGTGTGATCTGTAGTACAGAACTCTGTTTCTGAAATAGTCCTCCATGATTCTTGTGAGATACGCCGGGACTCTAAAGTTTCGCAATGCTGCAAGAATGTTGTTCCAATTAGCTGTGTTAAAAGCATTTTTAACGTCCAGCGTGGTGACAAGGCAATACTGCTTTTGTCCTCCCTTCCATCGTTGCCCCTCTATAGCCTTGGCAGCAGTGTCGACGACAGATTTGATGGCATCAACAGTAGACATAGCTCTGCGGAATCCAAATTGCATAGGCGAGAGGTCGCCAGCCGCTTTGATTGCTGCCTCTATTCTGGTGCTGAGTAGCCTCCCGAAAATTTTGCCTGCGGCATCCAGAAAACAAATCGGCCTATATCCAGAGGGGTCTTCTACAGGTTTTGGAATCAGTACCAGATTCTGCCTTTTCCATCTGTCCGGAAATGTGCCTTCACCCATGCAAGCGTTAAAAACTTCCGCAAATCTTTCGCATTGTAGGCCAATGGCTAGTTTTAGGGCCTTATTGGGGATGGTATCCGGGCCAGGAGCCTTGTCATTTTGCAGTCTGGCCGCCACTAACACCTCTTCTCCAGTGATGGGCCAATCTACTGGCGAAGCAGTATGCTGCATCTCTTTCGGGCCTATTGATGAGGTGGCCGGAAGCAAAGTTTTCACAATCATAGCCATGCGCAGCCCTAAGCTTTTTCATGGCTACTTTATAGGCCAAGCCCCAGGGGTCATTTTCTATTGAGCCGCAAAGTTCGAGAAACAGTTTTTTTTTTCGTGACTTAATAAGCTCTTTAAGGTCTCTTCTTCTGGCTGCAAATTCTGCTGGCAGCAGCAATAACTCTGATCTGCCACGCGATCTTTGGTAGAGCCTTCTAGCACGAAGACACTTTTTTCTTGCCTCCGCAATGTTCTCATCCCACCAGTAGACAGGGGCTCGATGTCAGCTATGCCCTCTTCGGGCCTTCATGCTAGCGTTGCATGCCGCCCTCACTGCGTCCATAATGGTGTCCGCCTGACTTGACGCAAAAATAGATGGATTAAGAGTATCCACGCGGAATGATTGGCCTCCTTGATCTGTTCGCGGGTGGTTGGGCCTTTGGTGTGCGCTTCTACTGATGGAGCATATAATGGCCATGTGATCGCTACCAGTGTAAAAATCGCAAAGTTTCCAGATTGAATGGGGGAAAAGACAGGCACTTGTGAATGTAACGTCGATTACAGAGGCGTATCCTGCCCTGCTAAACGTATCCTTGGATCCAGTGTTTAGCACAGCAATATCGAGAATCGCCCAGGACTCGAGAAGCGTTCTACCCTTAGCATTAGATGAACTGCTGCCCCATTCTTCGGACCAAGCGTTAAAATCACCTACGATTATAACATTTTGCGCGAACGTAGCCGAAGGACGAATAAACCGACTCCATAGCCGGTACGTTTTGTCCGCATAACCAAATGGCAGCTTTGGTAGACGAGTCCTCTGCCCACAGGGGGCCATCGCCTGTTTTATACAGCTCGCTCAGAATCGCTATATCGGCGTCTACTTCACGCACTGTTTGCGCCAACAGATCCTGTGCAACTGCACAGTGGTTGAGGTTTAGTTGAATAAACTTCATCCCGGTTCGTTTGTTAGTTGGGCGCCAGATCTTGTCAACGGGCAATCTTTGCTGCCGGCAAATTGCTTCCTGTCGATGCGGTTTGCTTCGACGCAGTTGTAACAATTTGGATCGTTTTCGCAAGCCGCAGCTTTATGTCCAGGCTGCCCACATTTGAAGCACCAGCTGGTTCGGTCAACTGTGCTCTTGCAGTTGAAAGCCACATGTCCAAAATTGAGACATTTGTAGCATCTCTGCTGAGCCACTCTTTCCCTCATGTGGCAGCTGAACCAGCCCACTACCAGTGCTCTTTTCTTTACAAGAAAGGCCGCCGATGTCTGTGGCAGACATACAACTGCCATTTGGGTCTTGTTGAAGGTTGGTCGGAGCGTCTTCACCGTGATGGCGCTTTCCGATATACCCGTTGCCTTTGTAATGGCCGCAATGATGTCGGTTGCCGTTATCAGGCAATCTAGCTTCCGCAGTTCGATGTGTGACACGTCAGTGACAGTTCGGACTTTGGCGTTCATGCCCAATACGTTGCATAGCTCCTCTTGTATTTTCCGGTCGCCATCTTTGCTTTTAAGCTCCAGTAGCAGATCGCCATTTTGTGTCTTCCTGGCCCTTGCCACTTCATCTTTAATGCAATTAAGCCGCCCGTCTTCCCCTCGGGTTACTATTTTCAACATTTGCGCATACGAAATGCCCTCTTCCGCCTTGATTCTAATGTCATCTGGCCGACCTCTGCGCGTCTTGCGCCTCGCTGAGGACACTTGCCAATCTGGGGATGGCCCATGAGTACCTACAGACTCGCCCTCAATAGCACTAGCGCTTGTGGGTGCACTACCGCCTAACATGGCCGCATACAAGGGTCTTGGCTGCCCGCTGCCTCGCTTTCTTTTGGGCGGAGTATTCCTCTGTCCAGGTGGCTCCTCTCTCGGGCGCTTTGGGCTGTCGGAGTGTGCTACCGAGTTCCCAATACGCTTGGCTTTGGTTGCAGGCCATGTGGCCTGTGTGGCCACATCCACTGTGGTGTTTTTTACACATTTGTCGCCAAGAACTAAATGGCAGATCGCTGTTTGCAGCTCTATCATGCGCCTTATGTCTTGCATCGTGTTTTGGTTCACGTGCCGAACCTGCGGTTTGCCGTCATCCTTCTTTAAAGTGTTCTCCAGTTGGCGTAGGATATTGCCGAAGTCATCAAGCTCCGGAATGCGCGATAGTACAACCGGGCTTAGTACCGGCGTCGCACTCGCTTTTTGATCATTTCCCTATGTTGTTTCAGAATTAAATTTGAATTTGAAAATATAACGGCAAGGGAACGGCGCGTTGGCGCCACCTGGCGAATGCAGCCTTGGGCACAGCCCAAAGCCTTTTTGCGTTGTCCAACACTGGTCGCACAGCTGATCAATGGCGCTTTGTCGGGCAACTCTACAAGTTCATTTCGCTGCCACAAGTGAACGTGCGTCCAGAACGGAGTGGATTCCGGATAACAGAGAGGATGGGAGAGATCTACGCACCAATACTATGACGAAGGCGGCGGCTGGAGACAAAAGGCAGCCGCCATACGCCAGGTTGCTAGCCATTCCTCTACCACCTTGAGGTGTTCCTCTAATTTTGCAAAGGCTTGTATTGGGCATTTGGATCTGCTGAGGATTGCCGTGTCATCGGCAAAAGTGGACGTTGTAAGTCCTAAATTAGTTGGTAAGTCTGCAGTGTACAGCAGGCAGAGCAATGGGCCTAGTACACTGCCTTGCGGTACACCAGCTTTGATTTCAAAATCAGCCGAGACGGAGCCATTACATCTTACAGCGAATTTCCTATTGTAAAGGTAAGATTCCATGAGTTTGTGTGTGTACTGTGGCAGTTTTTGCCGGATTTTGAACATCAGACCCTCCAGCCAGACTCTATCGAAAGCCTGGGCAACGTCGAGAAAGACAGCCGCACAGTCTGTCTTTCTTTTAGTTCGAATGCTGTTCGTATTTCGGATGTTATGCGATTGACTTGTTCAATTGTACCATGCTTTTCGCGGAAGCCGAACTGGTGTGAAGGGATTGTGTTCTCCGATGCTAGAAATGAGTTTAGTCGGATCTGCAGGACCTTTTCAAAAAGCTTCGAAAGACATGGCAGCAGACTAATTGGCCTATAGGATGATGGCTGGATTTTGTCCTTTCCCACTTTAGGAATCATGATGATAGTGGACCTTTTCCATGTTCTTGGGAAGTAGCCAATTCTTATTATAGCGTTGAACAGTTTGCAGATGTATTGTATGGCGATGATAGGGAGTTCTAGGATCAATTTCGGTGTAATTATGTCAAGGCCAGGGTTTTTTTCGGCTTCAAATGGTTTTTAATAACTGCAGTGATCTCGTCCGATTGGAGTTCCGAGTACTCACTATCCGTTATCACTGGAAAACCATTTTAAGATGTGTTGCAAATACGTATGCCCTCTCTTCGTCACTGCGGGCCACACATTTGTCGCCAAGAACTAAATGGCAGATCGCTGTTTGCAGCTCTATCATGCGCCTTATGTCTTGCATCGTGTTTTGGTTCACGTGCCGAACCTGCGGTTTGCCGTCATCCTTCTTTAAAGTGTTCTCCAGTTGGCGTAGGATATTGCCGAAGTCATCAAGCTCCGGAATGCGCGATAGTACAACCGGGCTTAGTACCGGCGTCGCACTCGCTTTTTGATCATTTCCCTATGTTGTTTCAGAATTAAATTTGAATTTGAAAATATAACGGCAAGGGAACGGCGCGTTGGCGCCACCTGGCGAATGCAGCCTTGGGCACAGCCCAAAGCCTTTTTGCGTTGTCCAACACTGGTCGCACAGCTGATCAATGGCGCTTTGTCGGGCAACTCTACAAGTTCATTTCGCTGCCACAAGTGAACGTGCGTCCAGAACGGAGTGGATTCCGGATAACAGAGAGGATGGGAGAGATCTACGCACCAATACTATGACGAAGGCGGCGGCTGGAGACAAAAGGCAGCCGCCATACGCCAGGTTGCTAGCCATTCCTCTACCACCTTGAGGTGTTCCTCTAATTTTGCAAAGGCTTGTATTGGGCATTTGGATCTGCTGAGGATTGCCGTGTCATCGGCAAAAGTGGACGTTGTAAGTCCTAAATTAGTTGGTAAGTCTGCAGTGTACAGCAGGCAGAGCAATGGGCCTAGTACACTGCCTTGCGGTACACCAGCTTTGATTTCAAAATCAGCCGAGACGGAGCCATTACATCTTACAGCGAATTTCCTATTGTAAAGGTAAGATTCCATGAGTTTGTGTGTGTACTGTGGCAGTTTTTGCCGGATTTTGAACATCAGACCCTCCAGCCAGACTCTATCGAAAGCCTGGGCAACGTCGAGAAAGACAGCCGCACAGTCTGTCTTTCTTTTAGTTCGAATGCTGTTCGTATTTCGGATGTTATGCGATTGACTTGTTCAATTGTACCATGCTTTTTCGCGGAAGCCGAACTGGTGTGAAGGGATTGTGTTCTCCGATGCTAGAAATGAGTTTAGTCGGATCTGCAGGACCTTTTCAAAAAGCTTCGAAAGACATGGCAGCAGACTAATTGGCCTATAGGATGATGGCTGGATTTTGTCCTTTCCCACTTTAGGAATCATGATGATAGTGGACCTTTTCCATGTTCTTGGGAAGTAGCCAATTCTTATTATAGCGTTGAACAGTTTGCAGATGTATTGTATGGCGATGATAGGGAGTTCTAGGATCAATTTCGGTGTAATTATGTCAAGGCCAGGGTTTTTTTCGGCTTCAAATGGTTTTTAATAACTGCAGTGATCTCGTCCGATTGGAGTTCCGAGTACTCACTATCCGTTATCACTGGAAAACCATTTTAAGATGTGTTGCAAATACGTATGCCCTCTCTTCGTCACTGCGGGCCCATCCACCGGTTGGACTCCTTAGCGGTGAAATTGTCTCTGTAGGAGCGCTTAAAGTTGGGTGGGCTTTCCACAGGGGATGTTTAGTGCTGGTTGGACTGAGCTTTTCTATGTATTTCCTTTGAGCCCGGCTTTCATCTTGCCTTAGCGCCTTGGAGAGGTTGCGATTGGCATGCCTTAGGCGAAGTTTTGCTGATGGCGAGCGAGTAATCTGCCATTCTCTTCTTAGACGTCGTTTTTCCGTTACTAATTGTTCTATCCGCCGGTTCGTAGGCCTGTCAACAGGTTTAGTGTAAGTAGAGGCATGTGGAGTAAATACTCTTGCTGCAGCTCCCATCATCGACACAAGTGCAGAGACTTAAGCAGCATCCAGTTTCGGCGAACAGTCAATGTGGGCACTCATGTACATTTTAAATTTAAGCCAATTTGTTTTGTTGTTTGTAAGCCTATATGGGCGATCCAGTACTTCAGGTCTTGTTAATAGTGTGAATAGCACTGGAGAGTGATCGGAAGTTAAATCTAGCAGTGTATCCGCAGTGAGCCAATTACGCGGAATCCTCTTGGTTACTGCGAAATCATTCAAGTCAGGCACTTTTTGTGGATCTGTGGGCCAATAAGTAGGCCTACCCGGTGAGACGCAATCCATCTTATTGAGAGGGTTGACTATTGTGATGTACAACTGCTCGCCTTTAGTATTTACCAGGCGAGAACCCCAGTGCGTATGTTTGGCGTTATAGTCCCCTGCTGCAATGAAGCGATCTCCGAGTGTGTTAAAGAAATCGGTAAATACCTTTTCAGAGGTGGGCAGTACAGGGCAACCAATGTAGTGTTGCCGCAGTTGGTTTGGACGGTTATAGCAGTTGCTTGTAGGTGCTGTGTTTCAAATCTGTTGAGGAACGAGTGTTTTATATGGTTTTTGATTAGGATACCAGTCCCGCCATGAGCTTTTCCGTCTGGATGGTTTGTTGCGTAGAAGGTATATTTTGGTATTTGAAAATTATTTTTGATGTTAAATGTGTTTACGATATCAGCAAAACGTCGATTTCGCTTGAGTCTAGGAATAGTTGCAGTTCATTTTTGTGCTTGGAGTTGCCGTTAGCATTCCAAAGACATAGACGTAGGGAAGCCATTATTTATTCTCGATAAGCTTCTGGATAAGCAGGTTTTGATTCCGCATCAGTTCGTGCATACAGTTTTGCATGAACGTCATAAAAGTGGTCATGTTTTGATTGAGTGAGATCAAAAGGGCCTCTAAATCCTTGAAGACAGGACATCCTCTGTAGTTGGCCGTGTGGTTCCCTCCACAGTTGCTGCATAGTCATAGTGCGACGTTGTTTCTGTCCTTGGTGCAAATGCCATCTTTATGATGTTCGCCGCAGCCAACACACACTGACCTAAGATTGCAATTGTTAGAGGTGTGGTTGTATTCCTGGCAGTTTTTACACTGCGGTGGTTGGTATCTCTTATGGGGCTCCTCTACGGTGATTCTTCTGTGCAATAGAAGCTGTAGGTTGTAGATCGGGTGCACTTTATTTGGCTTCGACCGTTTTGCATCTGGTTGGAGCTCGATTTTAAAGAGCGACTGTGCGACTTTGTTCCTGTTGATGGTGTTGACAACGGACTTGACCGCAAACCCTTTTTCGGCCAAGGCTTCTGCTATTTCTTGAGTAGGGACCGATGGCTGAATCCCCTTTAACACAACCTGGAGCCCTTTACTGCCTTTTAGTTGGTAGGTATAGAAGTTGATGTTAGCATTACGGAGGTACTTTTCGATGATGCGGGAATTGTCCTCAGTTTGGGTTTGACATTTAATTTCTTTTATATTACCCCTATTGAGAGGGGTTACAACAAAGTTATTTGCCCCTACTGTTTCTACTAGCTTCGAAATCAGGGCGCTGCAGTTGGCTCCACGGATGTATAATGGGGGTGGTCTAGCCGATTTAACTTTATCTACAGCGCCGGCTTCTGACGATATGCCCGACTGTCTAGAATCGACTGAACCGGAACCATTGTCCCTGACGATATACCCGGAACCATTGTCCCCAGCTCCAGTGACTCCTCGCAGATCGAGTCAGAAACGATTTTAAGGGGTGTTATGTATGTGACTGCTCTCTAAGAAGCTGTTATCGTTGCACTGTTAAAAAGGGTTGTTAACAGTGGTACGGCAGTCGTTCTACTAATCGCTTCAAGACAACATCGGCTCACTGCCTTGCTACAACTACGAGGGCCTACTACTACTACTACTACAACTACGAGGGACTACTACTACTACTACTACAACTACGAGGGACTACTACTACTACTACAACTACGAGGGACTATTACTACTACAACTACGAAGGACTACTATTACTACGACTACGAGATTTGTACTGTACCGTTTAATATTAATAAACACTATATATATAAGTTTGCACATACACAAAAATAAGCAACTATAAATTTTCAAAAAATTATTTTTTCTACCAAACTTAGTTTTGATTAATTATCTGCAAGCATTTAGACTCAATATTCCTTATCTATTCAACATACAGATGTCGGTGCATTTTTCAAAGCGAAAATGGAAAAAAAAACATTGAAGAAATGAGAACCGTCTATTAGTTTTACACGTCCCAACACATTGAAACATCCTGTTAAAAAAAAAAAATTGTCGATTTAAATTGGATAAACATTGAAAGTTTTGTGCTTTGTTGAAACCTTAAAGTTTTTAATAAATACATATTATTATCAAATCTCTTTCTCTTTCACTCCTTAACTTCTTCAGATTTAGTGAATTCTACTGCCCCATAGGGTGAAATGGTATATTAAAAATGTATGCAACAGGCAAAAAGTACCCATATCCTTGATCAACATCAACCATGTCGTCCGTTCGTTTGTAAGTCTGTCCGTAAGAACCAAATGCAATAGGCACCAAAATTAAAAAATGATTCTGTATATATTTCTTTTCATATTTAAACCTTTTTCTTATAAATAACTACAATAAGATACAACAAAAATGAGAAAAACCGCCCTCAGGCGTTCAATTAAGCGCAGATCGCGCATCACTCTGACCACAAAGAAATTCATCCCATCCCAACTAGGTGTACTAGATAACATCTCCTCTATCAAGTTACCAACTGTGAGTGTCGTCTCCACCTCTAGGATTAGCATCTGCCATTCGCCAGAGAAACGGTGGCTTCGGCCCCCCGAGGCGACTTAGGTAAAACCTAAAACAGCCGTCCCCATTATGAGTAGCTTAAGGTGAAAATTTACGGTACCGTGTTGGGGGATCAGTCTACTACTACTACTACTTTCCGCATACAATCATGGTCCAACGCGTCTTGGATGATTGATTCCACCTACGCTGCCATGTGGACAGGCTTCTCCTTCTAGCTTCAGCTCTCTTCTTTCTCCAAGGTGGCCCATCATCGGGTGATAATGCCACTACGAGATTATCCTCCGCCTGCAGCTCGATCGGAACCATTCCCGCGATAACAATCCCGGTGTCGTCGGAGATGGTTTTGAACCGGCTGCAGACTCTGAGCGCGCTAAGCGATGAGCATCCAATCATCAGGAGGCAGCGTTTGTGCAGAGCCGATTTATATTGACTGTAACTTATATTCTATTTATCCGATCGGATTGAAATATTGGGTTCTTATGTTTCTTCTCCAAAACTATCACATTTCATAGCGGAATGCTACATGCAAAGGGAATGGGGAACAAGAAAAACAAAAAATGGAAATTATATTTGAAAGGTTTTGTCTCTGCATTAATCAATTGAGTTATGTATGTTAGTTTGGAAAATGTAAAATTATTATGGCCAAGGACTGCATGGGTATATTTCTTTATTTTAGATCTGTCCAGGAGACAAATTTTAGATTTGGTGAAACATTAACATACGAGAGAAAATTATTAAATTTGTGACAAAAGTAAGTCAGAAAAGAGCGAAGCGTATGATTTGCACTTTATTTTAGAATTTATATTTAATAAATACTTGTTACTATATATTTATCTACTAGTCATTCGTTTTTATTATGAACAGACTTTGCTTAAGGATCGAGAATAATATCGCCATGCCATAAGTTTAAGGGTCAAACTACAGCTAATTAAATCGAAAAAAGTTTGCTATAATATATAATGCATGTAAAACACTTTTTATGATTCTATGATTGTCGATTGAATAAATAATTTTTTTTAAAAGTTAAAAATTAACAATTAAATCTTTCTAAATGTGCTCGAGTTTGAACACAACACAACCTATGTGTTTTACCCCTGATGAGACCTTACTGAAAAGGAGTGGAAACGACTTAAACGACTTATTTTGATGAACAAGTTATGAATGAGCAAGTTAATTAAATCACACAGAGTTGCTCACTCACTGCTCACTTGTTCGGGACTTACTGACTCTCTTGTTCAGTTGACTAATTGATTCATTTCTTCAGTTTGTACTAACTTTATAATTTTTGATAACACTGTGATAGTGAACACCCTATAAGTGTAAACATGTCTTTAAAGATTCATTTTCTCCACTAACACAAGCACCATTTCTGACGACAAGTCTCTACAGAATTCGACGAACATGGAGAACGATAGCGGTAGTTGACTCATTGCTTGCAGATTTATGTTGAAAATTAATAAATTAAGTTCATTATTATATTAGATTAATTTGTTTAATGAGAAATATAAATATTAATTTATATTTGATTAATTTGTTTAATGCAAGCCACAGTTTTGTGCGCTTGGAGTCGGATTTATAACTCACTTATATATAGCGCATAACACTTGCCAATATTTATTACTATAACTGGCAAGATAATATTCTGATCTGTTTAATACTGCTTAGTACCGTTATCAGCAATGTCTAACACTTGTCCATTACATTGTAACCTTACTTGGTGACTTAACTTAATTGCTACTTAATTTTTAAGCTTAATTGCCAAATTTAGAGCGAGCAAAATAATAGTAGTGACGGAACTTTCTTTGCAGGAAACTTAAACTATTGCTGGAAGGTTGGTTCTTTTTACTCTATTTCACGTGTTAAGGGTTCGCGATGGAAGATTTATTAAAGTATTCCAATTTGCAGTCATAAATGGGCCGGGGTCATCACGGGGTCAACCTTATAGCTGAGGGCAAAACATACAGAGTAGTCCGAGAAATTGTTCATTGTTCTCCAACTGTCATTCAAAATGCATTAAAAGATGAAAAAATATCATAAAGATGTGGCAGAAAGCTGAAAATAAGAAAAAAGAATAGTACGAGCCTCTAGGCTTTCTCCGTTTGCATCTGCTGTGGAGACACAGGAAGAGCTTGAAGTGCCGGTCAGTGTTTGGACAGTGCGGTGAGAGTATACTAAAAATAACTTGAACGCTCGCAGCCCTCGGAAAGTTCCGCCTTTCTCACAGAAGAACATAAAAGAACGGATTAAATACTCAAAATTCAACCTAAATTGGCCTTTGGGAATTGGCGTAACATACTGTGGTCAGATGAGTCCAAAATTGTGATGTTTGGACGAAGGGGATCTAGGCTGTATGTTCGTCGTCCGAAAAAGACTGAGTATAAGCCACCAAAACTATTAAACATGGCAAATGAAGTGTGTTGCTGTCGGGCTGTTTTTCCTACTACGGTGTTGGTCCTATATGCAGCATAGAAGGCATCATGGACAAACATGTTTACGTTAAAATTATTTGGGAAGTAATGCTACCAAATGCCGAAGAGGAGATGTCACTTTGTTGGGTGTTTCAACAAGAAAGTAGCAAAAGCTTGATTCGAAAATGCAGAAGTAGATGTAATGAAGTAGCCCGCAAAGTCGCCCGATCTTAACCCCATCGAAAATTTGCAAAGCTAACCACTTAAAGCGGTTTTTGGACTGCTATAGAGCGTACATTGAAGGCCATAACACCAGAAAGTTGCCTGAAACGGTAGATTCCATGCCGCGTCGCTGCCCAGCTGTACTGAAGAACAATGGGATTGCCACCGAATATTAATAGACTGATATTAAGCTAGTCTTTGTTTTAAAACAATTTCCCTAGAATAAAGTTCTACACTTTAAAAATTTTAGCACTTCAAAATATGTGCTACTATTATTTTGCTCGCCTCAATTTGTCACCATTGACACAAAATCTTCATTATTTTTGAAAAATCAAAATGGAGTGTTTTTTTTTGTTTATAATATAATTAATAACAGGCCGAATAATAAACTTCCATACCAAAAAGTCTCAGTCTAGTCACGATAACATAACTTTCTACGCTACAATTGAAGTGGACGATGTCTTATTACTGTAATAAAAGTCTTATTACTCTGTAAAAGTGTGCAAACCTAATTTAGGGAACTTTAGTTCATAAGGTAAGCCTCTACAATTCCTTCCTTCTACAAAGGAGTAACTTTGTTTCCAAGGCGTTTGTTTGACTTTACCAAAGCTTTGCCACCACGCTGGTACTTTTTGTCTATTCGTGTTCTGTTTTCCTGCTCCATTTGATCGTTTAAGCGTTTGCAATCCTTCTTCTACCGTAGTTTCATGAACTGCTTCGATTGGTTTTTTGTTCAAGACTGAATGGATTGACCTGCTATACTTTACCGTTGCTAGTAGTATAACATCGACAGTGTCGCTAGTCTGGGCTGTTATTTTGTTGCACTGTTCGATCTCAAGTAACGTGCTGTGGAATCTTTCCACTTGACCATTAGATGTACTGTCAAGGGGTGGGACATTGACAGTTTGTATCACAAACTCACTTAATAGGAGGGACTTTATTGTTTCAGAATTTATCGACCTTTCATTATCGGAATATATGGTCTTAACATTAGCAAAGTAATTGACTAACCGTAGAATGGCCGGCTTTACGTCAACTATGGCTCTCGATGCTATAGGTTGGACTATCGCAAATTTGGATAATTTATCTGTGCAAGTCAGAAAGAATCTTTTATCTGTGGAGAAAACGTCGTTGTGTAAAATTTTACCTGCGTAAGCCGGTACTGGTGTGGTACACAGCTTTTGTTTTTTTTTGAATGCCTGTCATATTTTGCGACAGAGCAGATCTTGCAATTAGCTGCAATTTCTGTGGTCAATTTTCCCATGTTTGGGAAAAAATAGTCTTGCAAAATTTGTTTCATGTTTTCCTGGGCTGCACGGTGGTGCGCCCTGTTATGTTCGGTCACTACAATTTCTTTTTGTTCCGACTTGTCTGGTACATCTGTAACGATGTGTTTGCAATACCAGAATTTTGTTACCGGATATAGTTCAACCAATTTGTGCTGAATGAGAGCAAGGGTTGGCAGTACGCAATGTATTGTGTTTACCACTTTACTTATCTTATCTTCAGAATTCACATGTCCATTATTGACAGAAAAAGCAGTTTTCTCCCTGTCTTTTTCTGCTTGTGTTATTTGATGAAATCCCGATTTAAGGTCCAATATTGTAAAATATTGGTCCTTTCTTATGTTCGACAGGATTGTTGAAATCATTGGAATAGAATACTTGTCATCTGTAGTATTTTGATTTAGTTTCCTAAAGTCAATTACTAGCCTCTTTTTATGGAAGCCGTTTTCATCCGTCTCTTTCTTGTCGACCACCCAGGTCGGATTATTATAGGGGGATTTTGATCGAATTATGCCGTGGGCTAGAAGTTGTTTAACTTCCGCGGTAGAAAAGCCCATAATGCCCATTGGGAGTGGGTATAGCTTAGAGTATACCGGTTCCCCATTTGTTCGTATAGTTACTACAATGTTTATGTTATATGGCAGAGCCTCGTCAGGGTCTGCGAACGCTCCAACTCTTTCGTCCATCATCTTGTTGAAAGACTTAAGTACAGCAGCCGGGACGTCTGCATCGTCGATATAAATGAAATTTACTTGTGGACAACGAGTAAAATTAATCGATAGTTGCTTCGACCTTTTTTAAGAGGTCAAAACCAATTATGCCGTCAAAATCTTCTGGGATATTTATCAAAAGGAAGTGTGCTTTAAGACAGAAAATATGGATTGGACATTTTTCCGTTACCTTTGAGGTCCCATGTATGGATCTGACATTAAATGGTTTTTATGCGAAGGTAATGAATTTTAGTACGGCCATTGGTCGAACATAATTTTGTGAAGCCCCCGTATCGATAAGTAGTTTAATTGTTTTTTCTTCTACTGTTCTTGTGATTAACGGTAGAAGGGAGTGTTCCATAAACAATTACAAGATTCTTCACCATCTGACAAGTCATCACTAGCTGCCAGGACGCTCGACTCTGCTTTTGTATTATAGGCTTCATTCCGCAAATGAACCTGCTGATTTCTTTTCGACCCGTTTCCAGATTTTGTGGACTTGTTTCCCGAATATCTGGTTGGTTGCCTATACTTTGAAGAGGAATCGACCTCAGTGGGATCTGGTGCTGGGAACGCCTGAGCCACAGGATTTTGTGATGGCTTCGCTTTATTGTTTGGTTTTTCTTGAATCCTAGTGTAGTGGGGAGTTGTTTTATATGCCCCCTGGCTGTTTTCTGAGCCCCTATTCTGATTAGTATTATTTCGAAAATTGATTATTTTGTTCAAAAGAGCCCTGAGCCTTTTGGTCAAGGTTTTTTCTACCTCGTCATAGTATTTCTGCTGTATAACGCGAATAAGAGTTTTATCCGCGTAGGTAAAGTCTAGTCGAGCTATAATCGCATCGACATTTTTAACAGCGCGGCTCTTTTTATTTTATTCCTAATTATGCCTACTGCTTGGTAGTAGCAGATCTAGTTAATTTCATTTTGTTATCTTAAATGGTTATATCTTAAATCATACACTATGATACACAGATGAGCGGTATCTGTATTCTTTGTGTCATCGCTTCATGTTTGATGTTGGAGTTGGGTGCGAGCCGAGAGCGTGGGATTCGCATGGAGCGTTTTTGCCCGCTCCGCCTCTTTAGTGAAACTTAGAAAAATAAAAATATGGTCGAAAATTACCATTGAAAGCGAGCGCATTCGTTTTCTTTCGAAATCACGTCAATTAACTGTCCACTTATAAAAATACATATAATGAATCATAAAAACTCTTATGATTTATTATGGTGCCCGAGCAGGGATTAAGTGACAGTGAAATAATAAAGTTAATACTTTTTTGTTTATGTTGTGTTAATACCGTTCCAACGACCCAAAGCACAAGAGCAAGCTCGAAAAAGTTGTTTTCAACTTGAAAGAATTGACGTAATGCCAGGGCCAGCTTAGTCGCCGGATCGGTAACCCATTGCAAATGTATGGGGAAACATTCAGAGAAGCGTCACAAAGAAAAAACCGTCCAATAAAGCTTTTTTTACAGCTATGTATTTCCAAAAATGGAGTTGGGTCCTTAGTATTAATCGATGGAATAATGCGTAAGGAGCAGTATCTTCAAATTCTGCAAGAAAATTTGGGAGAAGTAATTGGTAACAAGGGTCTTGCTGCTGAAAAAAGGATTTTTCACAATCCACAATCCAATCGCCAAATACAGTGCGGCAACCGTTAAGCACGGTGGTGGGTCCATAATGGTTTGGGGCTGTATTTCCAAAAATGGAGTTGGGTCCTTAGTATTAATCGATGGAATAATGCGTAAGGAGCAGTATCTTCAAATTCTGCAAGAAAATTTGGGAGAAGTAATTCGTAACATGGGTCTTGCTGCTGAAAAATCCTTTTTTCAGCAAGACAATGACCCAAAGCACACATCCCATTTGGTGAAAAATTGGTTATAAAACCAAAAATTTCAAACTATGAAGTGGCCACCGCAGTCCCCGGATATGAATCCCAAAGAAAACCTATGGAGCCATGTCAAATCGCACCTTGCGAAATATGCGGTCCCTCCAAATGGCATGATGGAGTTGTGGGAGAGAACAAAGGACGTCTGGTACGCGATTCCACCTGAAATGGTGCGATGCTTCACGCAGCGTCTGCTAAAGTCCAATTCTCATGCATTGCAACAAAGTTTCTACGCAAACTAATGTGCTTGTTGGCTAGAAATGGTTTTTCCGCCTCCCCGCGAAATTCGGGATTTGGCCGTCCCTTTGTCCACAAGTTGCGAGCTCGAGATCGCGACCGATTTCGTCCTCCCGCGAAATTCAGTTTTTGGCCGTCCCTCTGTCTACAAGTTCGACGATGATCGCTAGCTCGACCCAAAAAATATCGTTTATGTTGTTTATGTTGTATGAGTTTACCTTTCATTAAACTCGAGACACACAAATTTATTTTGTGCGTCGAGACCAAAAAATAACCTTTTTCTCTGCCTGGCCTCTGCTGCTGATTCTCATCAGAGTGCAACGCGTCTTGTTGAACGTATGCCTGATGGAGAGGTGGAGCTTTTTCCGGAAAATTTGACCTTACTCAACAAATGGGGATGTTATGGATCATCTGGACAAAGCACCTACAAGTAGATAATACACACAGAATCTTTCTTGGATGAAAATATGTTCATGGCTTCTGTAGTTTCTTTGCGCCTAAGAAGTGAAAGTTCTGAACATTGGAGAAATCTTCGACCGTCATCGACCCACTATTGTCGGCCTTTGTTCTTCAAATATGCAAAGGAGTCCTTGGAATTAATTAAATCAACTGTTGGCGACATAAAAAATCAAATAAGCCAACTGAAACCTGCTGTTTTTCAAACCAAGAGTGGAAAACATTTACGGTTAAGTTTGATTTTTTCCTGATAATGATTGATGGAAAAGTCTTAACCGAAATTACAAACCCTTCCTCAACGTTGAGGTGTCCAATTTGCAAAAAAAAAACTCAAAAAGAATTTTACGACTTCGACGATTTAACGAGTGAGGAGAACTGCTTTGAATATGGAATTTCTCCGTTGCATTGCTTACACACTTCCTCGGCCAGGAGAAACAAAAACGGATATTATACCTCTTGAGGATATAGAGTAGGAAGGAGATTATTCAAGCAGAATTCTCTCAGAAGCTAGGACTGAAAGTTGACTGCCCAAAGCACGGATCCGGAAATATGAAAGATGGAAATACTTCAAGATTTTTTGAAAATGATAAAATAACACGGGAAGGATTTAATAGAATATCAGTGTTAACCAATTGGAGAGCTAACGAAAACGAGGACTACAAAAGGTTCAGATACACAAATACATTAAAAATTTCTTGTGTTAGACAAAATGAAGACCTTTTCAACATGCTGGCAGCCTCTTCGGACATATTTATTGCATCGCAGAAACACTTGCGATCACGTAAGGATTTGGAAAATAGTAAATATAGTCTCGAAATGTTGAGTTTATTAGATATATCAATTGAAAATTATTTGGAAAAAAAATCTGCCATTTTTAGCAAATATTCCAAATTAACCTAAAAAATTACAATTTTTTTTTCTTCTTTTTTGTGATTATGTTAGGAAATCGAATTAAAACATTAAAAATGTTACATGGTCGTTAAAAGCAAAAGTTCCGTCTGCTTCATTGCATTTTCAAAGGAAAACAATGCTTGGAAAAACTTGGCAAACATTTTAAAATTTGAGGAATTTTTTCAACATAAGCTTTTTAAATTTTTATAATCGATCAATCGGCTTAGAAACTATGATTTTTGCAAAGTAAAATGACAAAAGGCCCCACTGTTCAGCGCTACCTGCTCCCCACTACACCATTGCTCGTAACGTAAACTGTATGTATATGCGTGCCACGGTTTGGTTAGGAAATAAATGAAGAAGAAGAAAAAAATTGCGGGTATAGTATGTAGAAGAAAAATGTACAGAGTATTAATTTTAATCTTTGTTTCTTTATTGATGAATCGAGTTACAGAAAAAGAATTTTGAACATGTAAAAATGTTTTTCTAGCGGACGTTGACGATACTATGCGCAGTACGTTCAAGTGGCTCCTACGACACCAGGACAAAGCCTGTTACGCGGGAGCCCAAGCAGATAACTGCCCACCTCCCACCCGACCGACCGAGGCGTGCAGCCGTATAACGCACGGCACGAATCGCGTGGACAAATACACAAGAGAAAAAACAGACAAACAAATAATACTATAGTTATCTATTAGCTAAATGGGATAGGATAGATGTTTTAAGCATATTGATAGAAAACTCTGAGCTGATTACAGGTTCATGCATGGCATAATTAGAAGAACAACGACTAAGGGATAAAGGTATCAAAGGATGTCTACTCCGTCTACATGGTACCGACAGATTTACCTGAGCTACTAACTCAGGCGAGTCGATATCACCAATTAGGAGCTTGTGCATAAAAATGACACCAAGCATAGTTCTACGGTTTGTTAGGGAAGGAAGGTTAATCAAGAGAAGTCTACTAAAATACGAAGGCAAATTGACATTGCGATCCCAGCTTAAGCCACGAAGAGCAAATAGCAAGAACTGCTTTTGAACGGATTCAAGTCTAATCTGGTGCGACTCATATTGAGGTGACCAAATGCAAGATCCATACTCTAAAATAGGACGGACAAGCGAAGTAAAAAGGACTTTAGTTGTATAGGGGTCATCGAATTCTTTTGACCATCTTTTAATGAAACCCAGGACACTCATGGCCTTTGAGACCGTGGTGGAAATATGGGTGTTAAAATTTAACTTATGGTCCATAAGTACGCCGAAATCATTCATATTATTTAGACGTTCTAAAGGGCTATTGTTTAGAAAATAAGTGACCAGTTGAGGAGAGTTATGAAAAAAAGTCATTACCTTACATTTGGTAGTGTTAAGATTTAGTAGATTAAACTGGCACCAGGATTGAAAGTTTTTAAGATCAGCTTGTAGCCGACTAAATGAATCTGTATCTTTATAAGTAAGACAAAGCTTGACATCGTCAGCATACATGAGCACACGCGAATGAACAATGACTGATGGAAGATCGTTAATAAATAGTGTGAAAAGCAGAGGGCCAAGATGACTACCTTGAGGTACACCAGAAGTCACAGGAATGGAAACGGAAAAAGAAGACTTAAAAAGTACCTTCTGTTTTCTATTTGTTAAATATTCTCGAACCCAAGATAGGAAAAGGGGTGGAAACCCAATGTCGCTCAGCTTCGAAAGTAATAGGGTATGATTAACGGAATCAAAGGCTTTGCTGAAGTCAGTGTATATGACATCAGTTTGTTTACCATTTTTGAACCCCTTGATAATTATTGATGTAAATTCTAAAAGGTTAGTGGTTGTAGATCTACGTTTCACAAACCCATGTTGGGATGGCGAAATAATAGAGCTGCAAAAACGTTGCAATTGAGAAGTTATAATTTTCTCAAAAGCTTTCGGAATAGCGGACAATTTTGAGATACCCCTATAGTTAGAGGCTTCGGACTTTTTGCCATTTTTATGCAGAGAAATGATATACGACTCCTTCCAAATAGATGGAAAAGAAGAAGATTCGACAGACAATAGAAACAATTTTAAAATGGGTTTACATAATGCGTTTGCACAGAACCTGAGTACACATCCAGGAAGACCATCTGGCCCCGGAGAATAAACGGATTTAACTAATTTAAGTTCGCTAAGAATAGAACCTTCATCAATCACTGGATTGAAAATGCAATTAGCCTTTTCTAAATGATAAGGATATGGACTTGCTCGATATTCCGTTGAGGAATAAGTTGTTTTGAAAAAACTCGCAAACATCGGCAATTGCCTGATCAGTGCTCGCTTTTTTATTTTGAAAAGACAAAAAAGATGGGTGCACAGAGGTCTTACGTTTAGAATTAACAAAATTATAAAATTGTTTAGGGTCAGAAGAAAACTGAAGCTTACACCGCTGAAGATAATTCTTATAGCATTGTGTATTAAGCATCATGAATTTTGAACGAGCGACTGTATACAGAGCATAGTCTGATGAACGACGTGTTTTTTGAAACTTCTTATAATATCGTGTCTTCACATTTTTCAAATTGCACAGCTCACGAGAGAACCAGGGAGGTTTGTTAAGCCGCTCCAGCCTACCAAGAGGCACACAAATATCAAAAGAGTGAATTCAGAGTATCATAGAAAAAACGAACAGCTGAGTTCATATCTCTACAATTGTACAGATAAGACCAATCGGTAGTAGCAATGTTTTCATTAAGGCTGGCAAAGTCAGTCTTACGAAAGCACCTAGTTAGAGGTAACTCATTTGAACCAAGTAATGGTGAAAACAAGGGCAGATCAATTTTTAAATTTAATGTAGGATGAAATTTGTCTTCTGGAAGAACAAATGGTTCGATCCTGGAAACCTCACAATAAGAAGAATCCAATACAAAAATAAGATCTAACGATTTTCCATTAGAATTTAAGACAGGATTGATTTGGGATAAAGATAAGCCTAGAAGGCCATCAATAAAGTCATGTGACAAAGAGGGCAGCAACATGTTACATTCATCTGTTTGTGACCATTCTAAAGCGGGTAAATTAAAATCACCTAAAACTATGAACATGTCTTGACTGGAAACCAAAGAGGAGACAAACTGAATTGCCTCTAAATGATTTGAATATACCACCATGTCTGACAATGGTGGAATATAGGAACAAGTAATAAAAGCATTAAAAGATTTAAAATTTACTTTAACACCGACAAACTCAATCTCCTGGGTACTAGAAAATTGAATCATTTCAGATAATAAAGCAGCATCAACAGCTATCAGAAAAGTTTGTGGGAAAAACCGATGCATCAGCAATATCAGGTTTAAGCCACGTCTCTGTAAAAGCTAGAATGTTATGTTAAAAACTGCAAGGATATTTAAACTTCGGCAAAACCGAAGTTAGCTTCTTTGAAATTTTTAGTTTACCCTTAAATATAAAAAACCAATAGAAAATGTGTTTAATTTAAGCGCGAATGAACCCCAATAAACTGATTAAATGATTACATATGTATATGTTTTTTACGTGTTCACATCTTAAGATGTTAGACATGAATTGTTCATTATTCCAACTAAATTTTTTATTTAAAAATGTTGTGTTCAAATTTATTTATTTTGAACTAAGCCTAACAACTAATAGTGGGTTTACGTTTTTTGAATTTATTGAGAACAAATGGGTGGAGGGAGATATACCATGCATATTAAACCTGTTATAGTACTGATGATTATTGGCCCAATCGTAAGAGTGTCTAGATTGGTTATAGGATTAAATTTGAGACGTATTATATCCGCTAACTCTACGAATTAGAAATTTGAAATATTTTTATGATTGGAGGTGTGTTTTAGCCGTAAACTATTGACAATCAAAATTGATCCAATAATGATTTTAAAAAAATCACAAATGATTTTTTTTTTCTAAAAAATAACATTTATGTGTTGAGGGAAAATAAAAAAATCAAAAATAAAAGTTATTCTTGTGATTTATTTTAAAATTCAAAAATAAGAGGTTTTTTGAGTTAAATGAAAAAGTTTAACATAACTGTTTTTTTTTTATTGTTTTAGAAATACCTTATAATAGTTTCGGTCCTTGCTTTTGACCGTATAGGTACTTACAGTTTTAGCTTTACTTGCCAAAATGAATGTGGGGATAAAAATATACAACATTGTTACGTCCTTTCTCTCCCATCGTAACTGTTATTCACAATTCCCCAAGGCTCTCCTTTATCATTTTTATGCGCTGAAGTTCGCTCTATCGGTTTATTATAAAGCAATAACAGTAAACGTCTGGTCGGAATTGGAATTTTTTGAGATTTGAGGTGTATTTATGCAGTAAACTATTGTCAATCAAAATTGACTCAATAATGAAGGAAAGGCAAAAATCATGAAATTTTATTTTGTTATAGAAATTACAAATGATTTTTATTTTTGAGAGAATTGATTTTCATTTTTTTTTTTCTTTCTCAAAAATACCTATTTATGCGTTTAAGGAAAAAATAAAAAATTAAAGTTATTCTTTATTTTTATTTTAAAAATAAAGTAAGTAAGTCGTCTCGCCGACTTGGATATACCATACACCAGTAAAACAAATATTTTAAATTTATAATAACCAATGCATTTTCGTATTTTTAAAAAAATCTGTTTGCATGCTTTTTAGAAGCATATCTTAGTATTTCGCTCACTCAAGCATTCGAGCACCCTAGCGCCCCCACCAGCCAACGGCCACTTCCGGCCATATGGAAAAACGTTTATATGCATAACTTGGCTATTTTTAGTCCGATTTTGATCAAATTTGGTATTTTGCTTGATATTAGTATCAAATTTAAGTGTGCTAAATTTGATTGCACTAGGTAGAAAATTACGGGAGATAATCGAGTTTTTTCAAATTACGGGGGCGGAGGGGGGCGTGGCAAAATCTTTACACATCAAAACTGTGCGCAATTACTAAGCAAATATTTATACCAACTATGGGGTCTCTAGCTAGAATAGTTTTTGAGAAAATCGGTTTTATTTGATTTGCGGGGGCGGTAGGGGGCGTGGCAAAATTTTTATAAATACAAAATGTGCGCGTTTACTAAGCAAATATACATACCAAATTTTGTGTCTCTAGTTGCTATGGTGTTTAAGAATATCGGTTTTATATCATTTGCGGGGGCGGTAGGGGGCGTGGCAAACATTTGAAACAAACTAGATAAGCGTACATATGACACGAGTCTACATACCAAATTTGGTGGCTCTCGCTCTTATAGTCTCCGAGATCTAGGTGTTCATACAGACAGACGGACGGACGGACAGACGGACATGGCTAGATCGTCTCGGCTGTTGATGCTGATCAAGAATATATATACTTTATGGGGTCGGAAAAGCTTCCTTCTGCCTGTTACATACATTTTAGCGACTTTAATATACCATTTCACCCTATGGGTGAATGGTATAAAAATTAAAAATAAGAATTAATTAGGCTCAAAACAGATACATAAATATATGGTTATGGGATCCTAGTGCAGTGGCCGTGAAGTAATTAAATAGCAAACGATCATGAATCGTGCTGTGATAGACCGCTAGAAGTGTAATTATATGTTGATCTTAGCATTGTTAAAATAAAGACGGTAATTACTGCTATGTCAATAATCGGACCAAAATTCTGCAAAGGCATTTGCGATTTCTTTGTCAGTGATTTTTTCCGTTTGGGCTTTATATATTTTAGCTGTATTTTGAACCACATTTGTTTGGGGGAAGAAGATATAATCAAATTCTGTGATATGATAAAAAAAAAAAAGCGATTTTGCTGGTACGGCATTTTCGACGGAACAGTGCTCTAGGTTTTCCTTAAATAGTCTCCGTTTATAAATTTTCCAACAAGCTGGTTTGAGATAAGATACCTACCGATTACCCCAGGAGGCATATTGATTCTGGTTCACTTTGATAATAGCTTGCGATTAGGCAGCACTTTTGCTTTACTTGTAAAAAGAAATAGTAACATAGGAAAATGAGTAAACTGAACCGGTAAATCGGATGAGAAAAAATATAGAGATCGGGAAATACTTCTGCACTGCTTGAGTGAAAGTCGATGACTGATTTTGACGAAGTAAGCCCATAAAACATAGTAACTCTATATTACATACAGACACAAACTCGCTGGCAATTAATGGTTACATATGTATGAACTTTTCTTCACTGTACTTCTACCCAAAATGCGCATATTATAATTTACAATACGTTGTCACTGATTCCACAGATTTCAAAGCATATTATCCGCGTTATCCATATGCTTTCAATTTTCTATATTCAATTTTCCTATTTTTTGTTTACTCAGATTTTCAAGAAATGCTTTTACGTTAATCAATGTTACATTAGTGCTGAGGTAATACATTTGTCTTTCTTGCGAACACCTTAATTAATAGTATTAAATTGTCGAAGCTAGAATTAATGTGCAAAAAAGCAGCAGGTTTTTTTTAGTGATATACAAAATATCGGTGAAATAGTTGTGGTACCTTTATCAAATTTAGCAGTAAGTTAGTTTTTTAATAAGATCTGGTAAATAGGACACAAGTTATAGTCAATATAAATCGGGTCTCAACTTACTTCGGCGTTGCAACGCGTTGCTTGAAATCACCAGAGTACAAGCATACACGTATAGCCGCCATTCTGCGTGCTGATTACTGATACACGTTTAAAATAAAACCCCCATTATTTTAAAAAATTAAGTAAGTCGTCTCACCGACTTGGTGCAACACCATACACCACGTGGAACAAACATTTAAAATTTATAATAAGAAATGTTTAGCATGCATATCTCACTTTCTCGCTTACTCTTACAAACACAGCATTTCTCTAGCGCCGCCACCGGTGATTTCGCCTTATGGCCCGACTAGTAAAAACGTTTATACTAATAATTAGGCCTCAGTTAGATTTTAATCAAATTCTGTACATTGCTGAATATTGATGGCAGATTTTAGTACGTTGATAGATTTTAATCAAATTCGGTACATTGCTGATTATTGATGTCAGATTTTAGTGTGTTAAATTTAATTGTTTAGAAAGTAGCGTGGTAAACTTTTTAAAAATAAAAGAAAGTAAGTCGTCTCGCCGACTTAGGTATACCATTCACCAGTAAAACAAATATTTCAAATTTATAATACCAAATGCATTTTCGTATTTTTATAAAAATCTGTTCACATGCTTTTTACAAGCATATCTTAGTATTTCGCTCACTCAAGCATACGAGCACCCTAGCGCCCCCACCAGCCAACTCCGGCCATATGAAAAAAACGTTTATATGCATAACTTGGCTATTTTAAGTCCGATTTTGATCAAATTTGGTGTTTTGCTGGATATTAGTATCAGTATTTAGTATTTAAGTGTGCTAAATTTGATTGCACAAGGTAGAAAATTACGGGAGATAATAGAGTTCTTTCAAATTACGGGGGCGGAAAGGGGCGTGGCAAAATTTTTACACATCAAAAATGTTCGCAATTACTAAGCAAATATTCATACCAACTATGGTGTCTCTAGGTAGAATAGTTTTTGAGAAAATAGGTTTTATTAAATTTGCGGTGGCGGTAGGGTGCGTGGCAAAAATTTGAAATAAACTTAATCACTTTACATACTACACGAGACTACATACCGAATTTGGTGGCTCTAGCTCTTATAGACTCCCAGATCTGCGTGTTCATACAGACGGATGGACAGACGATAGTTTCGGCTGTTTAATGCTGATGCAAGAATATATATACTTTATGGGGTCGGAAAAGCTTTTCAGCTCTTTCACTCGTTGCAGAGGACGGACGTGTTTTTTTTGCGCTTATCAACTTTTATTTTTTTCTCGCGATTAAATACTTTTCCACAACTTTTAAATTTATTATCGGTTTAATAAATTAATAATAATTTCAGCATCCGAATTTTATTTTCATTTCGCGAATACTTGCTGTCGCTTTTGTTTAAATTTAAATAAAATCAAAACTTACAACAATACTCGCATTAACGGTGTTGTTGTTTTGCTTATCTCTTTTGCTTTTGTGTCTTTACCGTTTCTAACTAACTCTCGCGCTCTTGCGTACAAATTGTTATTGCATGTGTTCAATTTGACGCGCTCTCCCGCTCTTTCCTATTCTTGATTGATTTTCGCTCTCGTCTTTTGACTACGCGACTCTGTGATACGTGTTTTTGTTTTTGTGCTTTCATCTCTTTTAATTCTTTAGTTGTGAAGGATTACTCTGCACATTAACCCTTGTGTCAGAACTGATCAGTATATTCTTATTCACAGATTTTTTACCTTTAAAATTTCTATATTTTATTTTTTGTATTTCCTTTTTTAATTAAATTAAACTTTTTGATAAAATGGTTGTCTGCTCAAAAAATAATTGCATAGTTGCCACTAATGCGGTTGACTCCCATGATTATATTCTTTGTTGGTTGTGTGACAATGCGGTTCACGTTAAGTGTGCAGGTTACACAGGCAGAATCAAGGAGTCTATTGCTAAAGGTGGTGGCTTAAAATATGGATGTGATGCTTGCCGGGAGGTCGAGAATGAGATGCGCTTATTCATGAGGCGGACTAGAGATAGTTTTGACACCTTAAGGGCAGGTTTTAATAAACTCCAAGCGGAGTTTACTGCGGTGGAGACTCAGTTCAGAAGTTTATCGCTTATGAATCAGTCTCTGAAACATAAAAGGACCAGTCCTTGGGGTGTTTCTGTATCTGTAGATCCGCCAGCGTCTCTTATCGTCCCCGACCGGTATCATTCACCGTCCACTCCTAATGTACAGTAATTGATATCGTTTAAGAGCCCGGTTGTGAATGCTATTAGTAAGGAATTACCGATATCACCTGGGAATGATCTCTTAAAAACGATGCCTATTGTAGTGTCCGATATGTCCGGGCAATTACCCATTCCAATGGAAACTGCCGATAGTTCTATAAGTATCGAGGGCCCCGTAAACAAGTTGACTGCTGCAGTGGGTGATTTGTCCAACGTTACTGCTGCGGCTGACGCTTCGGGACCGCGGCCTCTCGTTGGCATACCAACAAAGAAGCATATATTTGTTTCAAGGCTAGACCCTGTTGTCACATCTGATGATGTAATAGCCTATATTCGGAAGAAAATTAACGTCTCGAATATTGCGGTGGAGAAGTTTAAATTTTCTTATTCTCGAGACATTTCGTCCTTTAAAATTAGTGTTTCTGCCAATATCTTCGACACCATATGTCGAGAAGATTTTTGGCCGAAACATATAATAGTTAAGGAATTAACTGTAAAAAAGAAAAATCGGCAACCGATTCGCTTGCCAACAACAACAACTAATACTATTCCTGCCACATCAGCATCTGCTGGTGTGTCAAAAAACTAGCTTCGTCCCTTAACCTGGGTTACCAGAACGTTAGAGGACTGAAATCTTAACTTCCTAATCTCTATGTAGATAGTTTTTCTTTTGAGCATAACATTCTAGCTTTTACAGAGACGTGGCTAAAACCTGATATTGCTGATGCATCGGTTTTTCCCACAAACTTTTCTATATTCAGGTGGTGGCGTTCTGATAGCTGTTGATGCTGCTTTATCATCTGAAATGATTCAATTTGTAGTACCCAGGAGATTGAGTTTGTCGGTGTACAGTGCTTTTGTAATGGTATAATTAATGTCTTCGCAATTACTAAGGAAGTAACCATACCACATTTGATGTCTCCGGGTATTATAGTTTTAGAGAAAATCTGTTTTTCGTTAAATTGCTGGGCGGTCGCTGACACTTGGACGGACATGGCTAAATCGATCGGCTGTTGCTGCTGATCAAAAAGGTTGCTTCTGCTTGTTACATACACTGTAGCGATTTTAATATACCATTTCAATTTCAATTCATTACACATTTTTCGTATGTCTTTATATGATATAGTGATCTGATCCAATGGATGTTCATTTTTGATCTCACGCAGGCAATAAAAAGCACAGAAAAAAAATGTCATCTCAATAGCTTTTAAGATTGCGGAGTAAAACGCATACACTCGGACGGACAGATCCATTAACATTACGCAAATATCAAAGAAGCTAACTAAGTTTATACTCCCTTGCAGTCCTTGGCCATAATATTTTTACATATTCCAAACTCTTTTTCTGTAACTCAATTCATTAATGCACAAACAGAACCTTTAAAATATCATTTTCATTTCTTGTTCTTCTTCTTTCCCATCCCCTTTTACATGCATGCCGCGATTGGCACGCATACACGTATAGCTTATGCATTATTTATATTGAAATTTTAGGATCTGATGTTTTATATCCAATACTAAAATTCACGATACTCCAACTGCTTCACCTACTTTTTGTATATAACTATATGATACAGTGGTCCGATCCTAGAGATTTTTTTAAAAACCCAGGTTTTTAATGGCTAAGTAAAACGCATACGCACAAGCGGACATGGCTATACCGACTCAGCTTCCTTCTCATGCTGATCAAGAATATATATACTTTATGGGGACGGAAACGGCTCCTTTATAATACCCTCTGCAAGGGTATAATAAAGGCAATGTAAATTTATCAGTTAATGCATTATAACCTGCCTAGAAAGAATTTGATAATAAATAAGACATCCAGGGATGACAAGTCAAAATTTAAGAATTACGTCTACGCGTTTTTACTTTTTTTAAGCTTAAAAACTATTAAAAAAAATGAATACCTAAACCATTAATTTTTTGAATTAACTGTATTGTACTTCGTTGTTATTAATTTCATTTGTCATTATACATATTAAGTTATGTACATGTTTTACAAAAAATGTATACATGTTTTAATTAAATTATTTTAGGTGTTTGTCAGAAGGCTCTAAGATTTCCTTAAAATTAAAAATTCAATTTTTTTACATTCACATTAATTTTTTCCCTCGAATTTCAAGCACAAATTCTAAAGTAAGCGTTGCCAATCTGTTTTCAAATTAGCGCTGCTAACCCATTAATATGGCATTCGTAAACATATCGAAAACGGAATTTAGTGCTGCTAACCCAATATAAATCATATCATCTTTTTTATTTTTTTTATTATTCTAAACAAATTAAATTAGTATTTAGTGTGACGTCCCTTTTGTTTAATCACGTCTTTCATGCGTGTTTCCATCGAGGAAACCAATTTTTTTGGTGACTTCAGTAGAAATTTTCCCCAATTCTTCCAGTAGTGCATTTTTAAGGTCATTTTTATTGGAAATTGACCTTTTCCGGATAGCCATGTCCAATATTGCCCACAAGTTTTCTATTACATTAAGGTCAGGAGACTGACCATTAGCAAGCCATTGGACTACTGGAGTCAAGTGATATTGGTATTTGTCGATGGCATAATAGACAAAAATTTTTACTTGAATATTTTGAAGGAAAACCCTAAAAAAAGTAGCGAAAAGCTGAATTTGCCGAACTCGTTTACATTTCAGCATGACCCGAAACATTCTGCCCATAATCGTTAAAATGTGGCTCACATACAATACCGCCCATTTGCTACCGCACCCACCACAATCTCCAGATCTCAATCCAATTGAGCACTTGTGGGAAGAATTGGATGGACGCATTTCCAAACGCGCAATAACAAATAGGGACGATTTAAAGCAAGCACTGATAGACGAATGGAATAAAATTGGGGAAGATATCACTCAAAACATAGTTAATTCAATGCCAAATCGCTTATCAGCAGTTGCCAAATCGCTTATCAGCAGTTGTTAAAGCTAAAGGTCTACATACTAAATATTAATTATAATTTTTATTAAGTTTTGTCATCTTTTGTTTATATATTTTTAAGTTTTTGCCTTGGATGTGCCAATAATTTTGTTCAATAAAATTAACGAGTTGTTTTAGTTATTTATTATACCCTTGCAGAGGGTATTATAAAATTGATCAGATTTTTGTAACGCACAGAAGGAGACGTTTCCGACCCTATAAAGTATATATATTCTTGATCAGCATAAGAAGCTGAGTTGATATAGCCATGTCCGTCTGTCCGTCCGTCTGTGCGTATGCGTTTTACTCAGCCATCTTAAGAGCTATCGGGATGAAATTTTTGAGGCTTTTTATTACCTGGGAAAAATAAAGTATGAAAATTGGCAGAATCGGACCACTATATCATATAGCTCTGGAGGAAACATTTTTGCAAAAATTGGAGTATCGCCATGAAATTTACCAATATGATAGTACTATATATAAAATCTCAGATCCCAAAATTTGAATCTGATCGGATATATAGAACACAAGTTACAGCCGCTATAAATCGGTTCGGCTTGATGCCTACTACGTCATCACCAAATCAACAGAGCATACGCATGCACACATACAGACGCAACGCTACATAAACTATATGTGTATGCGTGCGAATCGCGGCATGCGTGTAAAAGGGGATTGGGAAGAAGAAGAAGAAATTGAAATGATATTTAAAAGGTTCTGTGCATTAATGAATTGAGATACAGAAAAAGAGTTTGGAACATGTAAAAACATTATGGCCATGGACTGCAAGGGTATATAAACTTCAGCACAGCCGATGTTAGCTTCTTTGATGTTTCCTATTTACCTTTGTAGATGTCTGACTAACCACTCTCTTCACGAACCTCTTCGTGATCTTTGCCAATCTTTTAACAACCTTTCTCACCTTATCTCTCCTCAGCTTTCTGTCACTTCTCTTCGCCCTATGCTTTTCAATAATCTACAACAAAACCGCTGAATCAATTTTGGACATCGCATTACTTGAAACTCTTTCCTGACCACATTGGCTGTGAATCGGGGCATAGCTAGCACTTTGTGCAAATAAAACACCTCCACCGGGTCGGGGATGTTTAGTTGCGTATATGGCTATGCATACTTTTCTTCAATTAATTATTATCTGTTTTTCTTAGCTTAAATAAATAAATAAAATAAATACCTTTTGTATTATATTTATTGGATATTTTCAAACTCAAGAAAGAAGAGCGGGGGAAGCCCTAGATGTACACCTGATGTCACAAGAATGTAATTGAAATAAAAAGACTTAAAAAGTACCTTTTGTATTATATTTGTTAGATATTCCCGAACTCAAGAAAGGAAAAGGGGTGGAAACCCAATGTTGTTCAGTTTAGAATGTAATAGGGTGTGATTAACAGCATCAAAGGCTTTGCTGAAGTCAGTGTATATGACATCAGCTTGTTTAGCATTTTTGAACCCCTTGATAATTATAGAGGTAAATTCTAAAAGGTTAGTGGTTGTAGATTTACGTTTCACAAAGCCATGTTGGGATGACGAAATAATAGAGCTGCAAAAATATTGCAATTGCGAAGTTATAATTTTCTCAAAAGCTTTCGGAATAGCGGACAATTTTGAGATACCCCTATAGTTAGAGGCTTCGTAATTTTTGCCAGTTTTATGCAAAGGAATGATATACGATTCCTTCAAAATAGATGGAAAAGCGGCAGATTCGATAGGCAGTAAAAACAATTTTAAAATGGGTTTACAAAAAGCATTTGCAGAGAACCTAAGTACTGGCCCCGAATTATACACAGGTTTTACTAGTTTAAGTTCGCTAAGAAGAGAACTTTCACTAATCACTGGATTAAAATACAATTAGGCTTTTTTAACTGATAAGGACACGAATTTCCTCAATATTCCCTTGAGGAATAAGTTGTTTTGAAAAAATTTGCAAAAGTATTGAAAATGGCCTGATCAGTGTTAGCTTTTTTATTTTCAAGGGACAATAAAGATTTAAGTTTAGTCTGATGTGGCTCATATTGGGATGACCAAATACATGGTCCATACTCTAAAATAGGACAGACAAGCGAAGGAAAGAGATATTTATTATATATTTTGATTTAGTTGTATAAAGATTGTCAAATTCTTTTCCCTATCTTTTAATGAAAACAAGAACACCCATGGACTTGCAACCGTGGTGAAAATATGTGTGTTAAAAATTGATTTATGGTCCATGAGTATCCCCAAATCATTTGTACTATTAAGACTTTTTAAAGGACAATTGTTTAGAAAATAAGTAACCAGTTGAAGGGAGTTTCGATGAACAGTCGGTACCTTACATATGGTAATAGATTAAAACTTCTTATAATATCGAGTCTTTTGCTTTTTTGAAATTGCATAACTCTCGAGAAAACCAGGGAGGTTTGTTGAACTGCTCCTGTCTACCAAGAGGAACACAAATATCAAAGTGAATTAAGAGTATCATAAAAGAAGCGAACAGCTAAGTTCATATCTCTACAACTATACAGATGAGGCAAATCAGTAGTAACAATGTTTTCATTAAGGCAAAGTCAGTCTTTCAAAAGCTCCGAGTTAGAGGTACTTCATTAGAACCAATTTAGGTGATAGAGAGGGCAGATGGATTTTTAAATTTAATGTAAAATGAAATTTGCCTTCGGGAAGAACAAATAGTTTGATCCTAGAAACATCACATCTAGAAGAATCTAATATGTACAAATATTAAGATCTATAGATTTTCCATAAGAATTTAAGACAGTGCCATTAATGCTAAATGCAGTGACAATGCTAAAGTTTGTGACCATGCTAAAGCAGGTAAATTAAAATCACCTAAAACTATAAGCATGCCTTGACTAGAAACTAAAAAGGGAACAAAGGAGACCACAATGTCTGACAATGGTGGAATATCGGAACAAGTAATAAAAACATTAAAGGATTTAAAATTTACTTTAACACAGACAATCTCAATCTCCTGGGTATTAGAAAATTGAACTAGAGCAGCACCAACAGCTATCAGAACGCCACGTTTAGGCAGAACATTTTCTGGTAAAAACAGATGCATCAGCAATGTCAGGTTTTAGCCACGTCTCTGTTAAAGCTAAAATGAAAGACCATCTAGACAAAGATGAGGAAGTTTAGATTTCAGTCCTCTAACGTTCTGGTAGCCCAGGCTAAGGGACGAATCTAGTTTTTTGACACACCAGCAGTTGCTGATGTGACAGAAATAGTGCAATTTATTTTTTCTTTTTAACAGTATATTCCTTCACTTTTATATGCTTCGGACAAAAATTTACTCGACATATAGTGTCAAAGATATTGGCAGAAACATTAAATTTTAAGGACGAAATGCGAGACGAGAGTACAAAAATTTGAATTTTTCCACCACAATATTCAAGACGTTAACTTCCTGAATATAGGCTATAACATGATGAGATGTGACCACAGGGTCTATCCTAGAAACAAATATGCATAACCATTATGGTATGCCAACGAAAGGCAGCGGTCGAAGCGTCAGCCGCAGCAGCAACGTTGTACGAGTCACTCACTGCATCAGTCAGCTTGTTCACGGGACCCTCGATACTATTGGAATTTTCGGCAATTTCCATGGCAATAGTTTATTGCCCGGACACATCGGACACTACAAAAGACGAGACCGCATCAAAAAGAATTAGGAAGGAGCGAGAGAGCGCGTCAAATTGATCATATGCAAGAACAGTTTGTACGTAAGATCGCGAGGGTAAGTTAGAACAGTAAGATATGGAAACAGAAGAGCAAAAGAAATAAGCAAAATAACAACACCGCTTTTGCAAATTTTGTTGTAAGTTTTAATTTATGTTAAAATTGTATAAGGTTTTATTTTGCTTTAGGCAAAAAAAATGAGTGTAATCAAGCGCGAAATGAAAATAACATTCGGAAACAAATTCAATGAAACCGATAGTGAGTTTAGAAGTAATACAAAAAATATAAACGAAATACCGTTCCGGGTGTCGATACCCCCGCCCACCAATCTCCCCTTTCGTATCAAAAAGATCAAAATAAACAACCGATAACCTGGAAACTCAGCTGTCTAATTCTAATTTCGAAGCATGCATACTCTCGCAGTACGCTTGAATTACCGGCCAAATTCAAAATAAAGATAAAAACAATAATCAAAATAAACTATGTATGTACTAAAACTAAACCACCCTCACCGGAACCAAACCAAAATCTCTCAAACTCTAGCTTTGATATCTAATCAGGCGAATCAATGACTGAATCATAATTTTTGTCTTAGCCTGACCAACAAATTTATTCAATGCATATAATGTTAAATCTTTCTCTGTTTATGATGTCGCTCTCAGAAAGAAGTATATGTGCAATATGACATTAGTCGGTATTTGGCAGCGATTGCGGTCACATAAATAAGTTTGGCAGGTCTTTTTATTTTTTTTTTATAATTAAAAACGTAATAAAAAACCAGAGAGCCGGGGCTAACTTTGGCCATGGAAGTTTATATACCCTTGCAACTTTATACATACCAAATTTCTTTAACTTTAATTGTAGTCGTTTGGGAGCTATGTGATATTAATAAAATTTGGCATAGTCATAATTATGTATATTAAACTAATAAATATTCATTTTTATGCCAATTGCTTGAAAAGTAACGAAGTCATTGATAAAAGTCACTGTTTTCGACCGAACGTTCCTATGGGAGCAGTATAAAATAGTCACCCGATCTTGATGAATAGCCATGTTAAACTAAGAATCATAAATTTTAATGACAATAGCGTAAAAAGTAACGAAGTTATTGATAAAGCCACTGTGTTTGACAGATCGTTCCTATGGGAGCAAAACGATATAGTCATCTGATCGTCATCAAAATTGGCACAGTAGTTAACAAGTGTAATAAACTCACCAATATTAAAATTTAACGACAGTAGCTCAGAAAGTAATGAAGTTATTGAGAAAAGTCACTGTTCGTGACTTGCCGTTTGTATGGGAGCTATACGATATAGTGGTCCGATCCGGCTGAATCTGAGATATACAACGCCTGCAGTATATACAAGCCTACATGTAAAATTTCAACTCTGTAGCTCTTACGGTCTAGGAGGAGATTGCGTTGATCCAGACGGACATGGCTATATGAACTCGTCTCGTCGTGCTGATAAAGAATATATATACTTTATATGGTCAGAAATGCTTCGTCCTATGCGTTGCACACTTCTGACCAAAATAATATACCCTTTTTGCAAGGGTATAAAAAAAAAAACACGTGGGCAACTAGAAATTACTATTTTGTTGTTAAATTGAACCTCAGTCATCTGAATCTCAACGTGTCCAGGAGACGGGTCAACCAAATAATTTCTGAAAACAAAAACATTTCATATGCTTTACGAGAGCCTGTCCCGAAGCTTTGGCGTTTGCCGAAAAATACAAACTTTTGGCGTTTGCCGAAAAATACAAATTGTGGACTCACGAGTTCCAAAATGTAATTTTCTCAGACGAGAAAAAATTTAATTTCGACTGCCGGATATGCCGGAAAGTCCCGAATATGCCTTATTCCGACAAAGACAAATGCGGAAATGTATATTCAACTTCTTGATATAGAGCTGATTGCTTTTTCGGAAAATTTTTATCCTGACGATATGATTTTTCAACAGGACAATGCTCGAACACACACGGCAAAGTCTACAAAAGAGTTTTTTCCTCACGTAATATTGATGTTTTAGAGTGGCCAGCATTAAGCCCCAGACCTTAATCCAATTGAAGACATTTGGGGTATTTTAACGGCCAAGGTTTACAAAAATGGACGTCAATTTGACTCAATTGTGCATCTCAAGGAAGCTGTGGTCGCTGAATGGGAAAAATTAGCAAATCCACTAAACAAGGTTATTCAAGTAAAAGGCCACCATATTAATTACTAAACATAAATAGATTAGTTGAAATCATTTAAATCGGCTAGAATTTTAGCCAAAAATGAAATATGCACATATAATTTTTTCCTATAAAGATTTTTTTTCTTTCGATATTTTTATGATTTAAAAATAAATATCAAAGAAGCTTACTTCGGCTGTGCCGAAGTTTATATACCCTTGCAGTCCATGGCCATAATATTTTTACATGTTCCAAACTCTTTTTATACCCTTGCGAGGGTATTATAAAATTGGTCAGATATTTGTAACGCACAGAAGGAGACGTTTCCGACCCTATAAAGTATATATATTCTTGATCAGCATGAGAAGCTGAGTTGATATAGCAAAAATTGGAGTATCGCCATGAAATTTACCAATATGATAGTATTATATATAAAATCTCAGATCCCAAAATTTGAATCTGATCGGATATATAGAACACAAGTTACAGCCTCTATAAATCGGTTCGGCTTGATGCCTACTACGTCATCACCAAATCAACAGAGCACACGCATGCACACATACAGACGCAACGCTACATAAACTATATGTGTATGCGTGCGAATCGCGGCATGCGTGTAAAAGGGGATTGGGAAGAAGAAGAAGAAATTGAAATGATATTTAAAAGGTTCTGTGCATTAATGAATTGAGATACAGAAAAAGAGTTTGGAACATGTAAAAACATTATGGCCATGGACTGCAAGAGTATATAAACTTCGGCACAGCCGAAGTTAGCTTCTTTGATATTTTTAGTTAAACCTACATTTAAGATAATGGAACAAAATTTTTGAATTCATTTAATAAATACTCTCTTCTATTTGGTTAATTTTTTGTTTTATTAATTTTACTTCTAAAAAGTCCTGAAAGGTTGCCATACATATAGTTGAAACTACTTGCTGTGCCAATAATTTATTTCGTCACTGTATGTATGTACGTAGATATGTTGAGGTACATATGTACATACATGCATATGTACATACATACATACATATGTACATACATTTTTATCGTGTATGTATGTGCATTTGTACTCTAAAACTCTGTCTACGACCAATTTATGGGTTTTCCCGGGAAACACTTACCAGGGTGTTTTATAATCTCCGTTTTAATTGCACTCTTAGATACTATTTTGAGGTCTATGACAACTTTTTGGCATAGATACAAATTAATTGTCACTATTAATATTCAGAATTAGACCGATAACAAACATATATGTACATATGTATGTATGTATGTAGATATTAAAAAATGCGTTTACTGCTGTTTTTCTTATGTGGGTGCACTCAGCGAAATTTCACTCGATTCAATAATTTGTTTAATCTTTAAGATTTGTAGCTTTTATACATATTTAACTACGTAAGTTTTTATTTGCATTAATAATTTACAAATGCTAAATATGACACACGATTTTATGGCCATTGGCCAGTGTTGGTCAATATAATATGCAACTCTCTTTTCACCCAGCGACAGTTGTCGGAACATATGTAATTACATTATACCCGAACTCCACACGATACATCAAGGGGAAATGTTTCGCATTACGTATGGAACGTAACGGACAGGCAGACTTGATGCTAAAGTCGGAAAGAAAAATATTCATTAATAATGCAACTGATAAATATTGTAGACATGTAGTTATTTCTAATATATTATTATATATATATTATGTATATATACGGTTCGAAAAATTTCAGTCCTTTCAAAGGCATAATATAGACACACTGAAAATAAATTTTTCTTTTCTTGCTGTTATTCCAGGAAAACCATTTATTTAAAATTTCTTCGTAAATAAATGTTGTTTACCATTAAAAATAACCTATATAAAGTCTGTTCTATTTTTACAAATCAAAGAATAAGATGTTTTCGAATCCAACTTTAGGAATTTAATTGCAAAGCTACTGGAATTAAATTTGGTATTTCTTGCCTAATTAAAATCAAGTTTGACGATTCACCGGATCGCATCTCTCTGCCATTGTATAAAAGACTAAATGTCATGTTATCCAAAAAAGGTAAAAGAATTCAAGAATATTTGAGAAGCATTCATAGAAATTTTTTGAAAGGTTTTAGAATGGCAAGCGCTATAAGAGTATATGAACTTTTATTAATTATGTATGTTTTTTCAATTAGGTATTCCAGATTTAATTTAACGAAAGGGAGAGGTTTACGTCTATATTATGTTAAATGGAAAAGTTGTATAATTAAAAAAAAAAGAAAAAAATTTAGTTGATATCAGCTTTTTAAAAATACAAACTAATGGATGATGTATGGATGGAGGTCCAAAAGTGATTAATGTTTGGTGGTAAATGTATCACTAGGAAACTGTGTCAAAATTTTTGGAATGAACCGTCAATAGCTTTTTGGCTTATCGTGCTCGTCGATTTGAAAAATTCAGTTTTAAATGCAGTTTCACTGCATATGATCTATTATGCAAAATATTCTTTAGCTATTCGTCATTTAAGGAGCAATTCTACATATTTTAAACCGTTTAAAATATCAGGGGTATAAAAAGATAAGAAAATCGCTAAATGTATCTGTAGTTAGTTTAATTTAGTGGCAAGAGAAACTGAATAATTTCCCGCCTTATCAAAATTAGAAATTTTGTAATATTGTATACATTTATAATATATTATTTTCTTCCATAAAATCAGGGAATACTAGAATGCTATTTTTATACCCTTGCAGAGGGTATTATAAAATTGGTCAGATGCTTATAACCCACGGAAGGAGACGTTTTCGACCCCATAATGTGTACATATATTTTCTTGATTAGCATGAGAAGCTCAGCCGATTTAGCTATGTCCGTCCGTCCGCCCGTCTGTTGGTGCGTATGCGTTATACTTAATACATCTTAAGAGGTATTGTGATGAACTTTTTTTTGTGTTTTTTATTACCTGCGTCAGATCAAGTATGAAAATTTATAGGATCGGACCACTATTTCATATATCGGCATACGACATGGGTCAAGAAGTTGAAGCACCGCTATGAAATTTGCTAAGGTGGTAGTTTTAAAGATAAAACATAAGATCCCGAAATCCGATAAATAGAACACAAGTTACAGTCAAAATAAATCGGATCTGCTCAAACGCTGTCAAAGCTCTGCCTGCTGCCTACTACGTCATTGCTGGAATCAACAAAGCAGCACAGCACATGCATACACGTACGCAACGCTACATAAACTGTATGTGTGTGCGTGACGTGGTTTGCTTAGAGATTAAGGGAAGAAGAAGAAATAAAATTGGGGTTATAGCAGAATAAAAAGGGACAGAGTTTTAATTTCAATGTTTTGTTTGTGTATTGATGAAATGAGCATAGCAAGTTAGCTTCTTTGATATTTGAATTATATACATATGCCAATGTTTGTCATTCTTTGCATAGGTTTTCGCTGGGTACGCAAGGAATGAGCAATGAGCATTGAGCTGAGCAGTTAATGTCATTCACTGCGACAAAATAAAAAAAAAAAATGAAGACATAAGAAAAAGCAACAAAATTTAAACACAAAAAATTATTTAAATACCAACAAATGAATAATAAAGCTGAACCAAACCAAAATTTATGTTAACTCATCTCGCTTTAGGTTTCGAACTATGTCTACAAGTATTACAGATATTTTTATTAAATTTAATAATAACTTATTTCAAAGAAAGGCTTCAAATTAATCACCGCTCTCCCCGTAGTTAAACCCATACAGCAAGATATACTGCCTAATAGTTACTTTGGATGTGACGAACGAAAGTCACAAAGTGACCTAAGTTCCTGAGGGTTATGCTGAGCTTTCGTGAACACCTTGAATGCGCCAGTTAACGCGTCCTTGGCTCTGTACGATCACCGTCAAGAATCATGGACCCAAGGTGGGAGGTAGAAGACCGCTGAAAAGTTTCACTATCTCGATAGCACTCTTTGCCGCCCCAATCTTTGCCGATGCAATTAGGGTGTGTAGGATGTGATACGACTTTGGTTCTAAAAGTAATGGTGCTAATAGGTAAGAGGGTCCAAGGCCATGTACTCTGGTAAGCCGATGGACGCATCAATCCAAGTTAGCTGCTGATTTATTTCAATTTCTGGTGATTTATGAGAAGTTAGACGGTACTATAGTTGGAAGAGATAGTCTTTAACCTCATTCGCGATGCAGGCAATGATTCAACAACGTGGTTTTGCAAAAGCCTTATCACATTGGGAGCATATTCATAGAGAAAAACCGACGCAGTAGCAACTAATGAACTACGATTTACGATTAAGGCAATTCCAAGAAAACTACACGCCTTGTCTACAAATCACCGAGAAGTTGTGCACCTATCGAGACGGAAGATCCTGAATTGTACATTGATGCCTATAAGGAAAAGCAATTCGCAACTTACTCGATGCTGAATGTCGTGTTGGAGGAGCTGCCAGTGGAGTCTGCCAAATCGTTGAACAACACCCCTCATGCAAGAGACGCACGTGCAAGCCTCGTGTCAGACATCCACGTGGACTCGGACTTTGTCCGGATAAAGCTGCCAACATTTTTTGACCATTATGAGGACTGGCAACATTTTTCTGATATATTTTTTGGTTCTATCACTATCTGTCAGATGTTTTACTATCTGAAATCTTATTTGTCTTGCGAAGCATTTTTGTTAATTAAACACATTGCTGTGAACAACGATAAATATAGTAAAGGAGGGGACAGGCTGGTTCAACGTTACAATAAGACACACTCAATTCAGAGCACTTCATGCAGTTGTATGACAAGCGCACGTAAGGAATGCCAACTTGTGTTTTAATTGTTCAACCATAGGATTGCAACCTGTCCTTCAAAAAGTATACGAGTTTGTCGCAGGAAGCATAACACCGATTCAAACTGCCCGTGACATCAAAAATAGCGCGGTGGGCGAGCGGTACTCGATCTGGTCCTGGAGCCATCTTTTAAGAGTAATGAGCTACTGTTACCAATTCATGGAGCGACTTAGTTACAAAGGTGCACCTTCCGATCGAACATTTCTTATGTCCGTTGAGCTATTCTTCGACGAAAAGGGAATTATACGAGTCGGAGGCCGAATCGAAAGGTCATCTCTACATTACAATGTGAAGCATCCCATTCTACTTCCCAAGCAGTCACCGATCAGCTTGTTGTTAGTTCGACATATACATCAAACATGTCTTCATACTGGGGTAAATGACACATTTTGGGTGCACGTAACCTAGTTCGCCAAGTGGTTTTTCAGCGACGAGCCACCCACACTCAGCTAATGGGTGATTTGCTTATACATTTGCAGTTCAAGCAACTTCGTGTTTCCAGCATACTGCTCTGGACTATGCTAGTCCCATCGCAATCAAGGAGAACAAAGTTTTGGAAAGGTATGGTTTGCCATATTCGTCTGTCTTGCAACGAAGTCGTAAGAGACTTAACAAATAACGCTTTCATTGCAGAATTTCAACGATTTATTTCTCGCCGAGCGAGATCCAGTGATCTATACTTGGACAATCGTACCACAATTGAACGAAGTAGACGTGCGTTACGTCGGGTCACTGGTAATAAAGCTCTGACCTTTGAGGAGTTGTTTACTGTGTTAGCGCAAATAGAAGCTCTATTAAACTCATTGTGAAAACGGTGACAGCTCTCTGGACCCTTTCTAACTAAATGGATATTGGGACAAATGCAGTTTGTTCTTGAAATGAAATGTCACAGAAATCACGGCTATTTGATGTTTGGAACTATTTTTGGATTCACTGGTTTCGATTTGCAAATTAGCAAAAACGATTACCGATAGCAGCTATTTGATAGTTGCTGTAGACAATAGGGTAGCGCAATGCAAAAATAAATAAATCTGTTTTTGGATTGGGTTTTAAACGTTTTTGCAAATGGAGTTATATAAAGCATGTCCTATTGGTGAACGAATTATTATTATACTACAAAAGTGGAAAAATTTTAAAATTTCGATCCCGCGCAAAATAGTCGTTTAATTGACCACCCTGTTGTTTACATTCGAAATTGAATTAATGTAGACAAAAGGGTAATCACACTTTAGAGAAAAGACTTCTAGCTATTTTATCCAACTACTTATGCTATTGGGGTCTTTGAAAAGAATTAAGCGGTGGCAAACAATTTTTTTTATTATTTTCTTCGATTTCTTTTCAATCCATCTTCGAGGAGCGAGAATTAAAATTTCTGCAACTGGTATACACTCCGTAGTATTTTTATTTCCTTTCCAACCGCTTCCGTTTTTGACGAGGACAAGAGCAGAGTCAAAGGCAAACTACGAAAAATAAATGCTATGCTCTGCTATATTTTTTGACGTCTAAAAAAGCTTTGGCAACAGCAACAGCAAAAAATTAAATGAATTTTGATATGTAGCTGTAGCCGTAGTTCAAAACCTAGAGCGAGCTGTTTGCTCTCATAATATTCATTTTTGATAATACTGCGTTTGCTTGTGTTGTAAAATGTTTTTTTTTCTATAATTATATTGATTAAACTAATAAGATAATAGGAAAAATAACCAACGAAAATTTTCGATGTATGCGTGCGCTTGCTTGTGTGCGCAAGTTGCTATACACTGCGCAAATTGCATGTGACGAAAGAAAGAAAAATTTCTAAGTGGAATATTTGCATAATATGAATGTTTTTTCTACTTACACGCATACGAGGTGCCGAACGTGTTCGTCCCCCGGGGGATATGAGTGCCGGGCTCTGCTCTAGAATACATTTATTTTCGTTATTTAAAATTAGACACAGTAATTATTTATTAAATTACTGCAACTAAAAAACAACATTAAGGCTCTTCATGCTATTTGTTACAAGTTTTCAATGGTTTTATTTATTGGGTGTGCTACAGAGTTTACTTCAATTCAGGTGCCCCAGAATGACATTTCGAGCGATTTTTAATCCGCTCTTCTGAGCTTTATTGCGTGGCGAACATGGCAGAACTAAAAAGAATGTTTCCAATAAAAGCGAAATTCGTTTTGGCAAAGAAGAACATGACTCTTTTGAGAAAGTGAAAAATTCATTAATTTCACAAGACGTAGTATTAGCAAATCCCGATTTCAATCAAGAATTTCATCTGACTACAGATGCCTCGAATATAGCAATAGGTGCGGCACTAGAACAAAACGGGAGACCGATTACATTTATATCTAGAGCGTTATCTAAAACAGAAGAAAATTATGCTACAAACGAGAGGGAAATGTTAGCCATAGTATGGTCCTTGGAAAAATTAAGGATGTACCTTTAAGTGCTGGCTAAATGGTCTATTGCAGAGAACTTACAAGGTTTTAATTAAAAAAATTAATGTCGTAAGACAAGTTTTTTAGTTACTGATGATTCTGCATTAAAATATTCAAAGGTTTGATACAATTATTTCTTTAATTTTACGTTTTAGAAAATCACTAGAAATTTTATCAGGCATAAATCCACTGACAACAACCTGGTTGCCACATAGTCCAGTTCGAAAAGTGAAATCAATATCATTGTGTTATAATAACAAAGTAAATATGTTGAAACATAAACAAAAGCATTGTTAATTAGGTGACACTTTTATTTTTTTTGTATGAAAAAACAACTATTTATCTGAAGTGGCAAAGTTCACCTGTAAACTCTGTAATTTCTTGAATTAAACTCATGGTAATAATAAACAACAAATTTTCAAGTAATTTTCTATATCTCAAATAATATATTAATGGAGCTTTATAAAAAAATTAAAATACTGGGAAAGTTTATTGATAAATAATGACAAACCTACCAAAAACCAACTATGTTCGAAAAAATAAAATCTCTTACAGTTCTGTGGCACCTAAAAAAAACTAAGCGATGTCGAATCCGTGCGGAATTTAAACTGACAGTGATTTTGTAGCACACCTGTATAACACCTGTATTGCTAATTAATAAAGGAAACTTATCAGAGTTGGGGGAATAGCAAAACATATTTTGCTTAGGGAATAAAGCTTTGGATCGCTTGATTTGTATTGGCTTTCATGAAAGGAAGTTTTAAGTTTTTAATCATCTCAAACAGTAGCATGTTCGAACTTAAGACGTTGTCCAATAGCTCAAAATTATTGTCTCTCAAGTCTTCAGAGTTCGTCTCCAGTGATTTTTTTGACGTTGCTGATTTAAGGATAGCTCCGGGAATTGTTTAAGTTCAATAAAATTATGAAATCCGGGGTCCAAATATAAGCAAGTGACGAATCCCACGATTGAGACCAAGTTTTTACTTCTTGCATCAATATTTTCATTTAGCTTCTTTCGAAGAAGATGTATAATTGAATCTTTATTTCCAGAGTTAGTTGTTAAAATCTGGTTAGTAGCTAGTTATCATGTTAGCCATAAAGCATAAAAATTTCCATAATGTATATGTTCTTCTTGGAACTGTACAGTAGTTTTTTGTAGTGGAGCCGTAATCGTTATGTAGGACTCTATAAAGTCCCACAAAGCCTCATTTGGTTCAAACTTTTCGTCCTCTGTTTAGTTTTTTACCGTGTCAACAAGGCTCAAAACACATTTCGCCCTATTTGGTTAGTCAATCATTTTAAATGTTAATTCCCATCTTGTAGGACACTGCAATTGGGGTGTTGCAAACTTTCGTAATTCAAACAAATCACGATGACCGCTTGAAGATTTACGAACGTACTTGGCAAGATTGCGGCATTGTAATATATACCTTCTTATATTTGAATATTGTGTTATGTCCAAAGTACAAATATTTGCGGTGAGAGCTGCATATCACCCACATACATATTTTCCACACTTTCAAAGGGGTCAATTTTGTTCAATACCCGCTTTGACAAAATCGTCAACGTATTTGTATGTTTGTGATAAAATCTTTGATGCTTTTATCATATTGGCACCATTATCAGATGTTATTGATACAATTGGGCTTAGTGATATTACATAGTTAACCAAAACAGATATAATTTCTTTAGCGAGATTTTTTGATGTGCCAGACTCAGCACCATTCAGTTCCACCATTCCAAGAACTCGCGATTTAATTTCATTTTTGCGCACGAGTTTTAGCACTTCCTTGCATTTATTTCCGTGCAATGAAAAACTTCTTGCGTATTTTTCTTCAACGCCTTTCCAAATAGGGACAATTATATTGCGTATATTGGTTAAGTTTAGCACAAGGATAGGGGCGCTATTTTCAGTGACTAAACCAATATAAGACCTAATCAAAATTTGTATATCCTTGCAAAAAGGGTATATTAATTTTGGTCAGAAGTGTGCAACGCATAGAACGAAGCATCTCCGACCATAAAAAGTCCGTCCGGCCGTCCGTAAGTCTGGATCAAAGCAAACTCCTCCTAGGCCATAAGAGCTACAGAGCTGAATTTTGCATGTAGGCTTATATATATACTGCACAGGTTGTATATCCTGGATTTAGCCGGATCGGACCACTATATCATTAGCTCAAACGGCTAAGTGAAGAAAAGTGGCTTTTCCCAATAACTTCGTCACTTTTTACGCTATTGTCAGAAAAACTAATATTTATTAAGGTTTTCAGTGATTCTTAGTTTTCAGTGACTCCCGTTGTATTTTTACCATCAAGTAAAGTTAAAGAAATTTGGTATGTGTAAAGTTGCAAGGGTATATAAACATAGACACGGACGAATTTAGCCCCGGCTCTCTGGCTTATTGTGATTTTGGTGCACAAGTGACCATTGTTTCAAGGTCACCCAATGGCCGATAAAAAGTTCAGATCGCGTGGGACGACAAACAGTAATATTATTATGATTATTATATTATTATTCATATAAAAAGAGGAAACAGGGCGAACTACGATGATGCTAACGGCAAAGCTATGTCACATTTTGATCCGACAACTCATCTACTGAGGACTGACACAAAACAGTTGTTTTTTCCGTGAACAAGGCAAATTAATATAAAATAGTGTTTAACAGACTTTGAAGTCAGCTTTCAGTCATTCACTCACTGAGTCCCACCTTGCGACTAACAAGTTCATTTTCTTTAAAAAAAATTTATCATTTAAAAAGAATTTAACAAAAAAAATCAATAACAACTCTCAAGTAAAACAAAAATAATTTTTTTATTCTTTTACTCATTGTATCAATATGTTGACTTTTTTCCGATACTACTATGAAATTGCAACAAAAGAAAAAACCACTCAAGTGTTATTTACCATCTTGCAGGTCCAAAGGACGTTCGAATTAATTATTCCTAGTTCGCGTTTGCGGCATTGGGCAATGGGATGCTGACAGCCCCGTCAAACTATGCCATTTAGAGATTTCCTCTCCTGGCGAACTGCTGCGACACTTCGAGGCATAAGCGGTTGTGCCTAGTTTAACCTGTCTAGTTTAACAAATGCTCTTCCATCCCGATTCCCTGTTCCGAATACGGTTAAGCAGGATTCCCTTGACCATCCGCTGGCTAATCTGCTATTTCACCAAAGTCACAGGAGCACTTTGGTGCTTGCGGTCTGTGGTCCCAATCTAGTAGGTTTCGATACACCCACCCCAGCAGCTCGAAGATGTCTTCACAAATAGTAACACATTCCAAGCAACGATCCAGTGGTTATCAGCCCGCTTGCCGTCTACTCCATCTTTATCCGAGCATCTTAGCGATTCAGAAGGCTGCCATCTCCCATTCTGAGACATGTCCAGCGAGGCAATTGAGACTTGTTGCAACGAGACAGTATGTTCATACCACCTCGTGAACAGCAGAGAGTCTCCTTCTACATATTCCATACTTTTGTTATATTTCCAGTAAAGTTCGTGTGTGTAAATTTTTATACATAAATCTTAGTGGTAAAATACATTTAATGAAAAAGTATTGAGTATGTGTACTCTCATGTGTATGTATGTATAGGTAAAATCAAAATAGGCCAAAAATCAAGAATCAAGTAGTCTGCTGCGACTATTTTTTCGACTGTTGCTTTTGTCGAGTTCCGAATTAGGCCAATAGCAACAGTTGCTTTTGATTCGACTGTTTCCGAAGCAGAAGCATCAGCACACAGCAAAACTGTTGACAGTTTACGCAGTTTTCAAACCCAAAAATAAAGGTGTACTTTTTTTTTTTTGGCATTGCACAACCCTAATGTCCTCAGCAACTGTCGAAATAGGCGCTATCGGCAATCGTTTCTAGTAATTTTTGATTGCAACCTGTCCTAAAAGAATACGAGTTTGCTAAAGATAAAGCATAACTCTCTGATTCAAACAGCGCAGGAGACGACTGCCCGTGACATCAATAATAGCGCGGTGGGAGTTCATCAGCCTGAGAGCCCAGGATCTGACGAATCCCCGGCTATTATTAGTCATCATGTTCAAATCACAAGAGGTCATCAAATAGCAGTTTCAACGGAAGCGGAAGCACACAAGCCCATTCTTACATCATTGAAAGAAGACCGGGGCAACACTTTCACTTGCCGAGCGCTACTCGATCTCGTTCTGAAGCCATCTCTTAAGAGTAATGAGCTACTGTTACCTATTCATGGAGCGACTTAGTTACAAAGGTGCACCTTCCGATCGAACATCTGTTGAGCTATTCCTTGACGATAAGGGAATTCTACGATTCGGAGGCCGAATCGAAAGGTCATCTCTACGTTACAATGTGAAGCAGCCCAATGAGTCACCGATCAGCTTCTTATTAGTTCGGCATATTCATCAAACATGTCTTCATACTGGGGTACTATTCTTCGGCAACAATACTGGATTTAGGGTGCACGTAACCTAGTTCGCCAGCGACGAGCCACCCATACTCAGCTAATGGGTGATTTGCTTATACATTGAGTTCAAGCAACTTCGTGTTTCCAGCATACTGGTCTGGACTATGATGGTCCTATCGCAATCAAGGAGAACAACGTTTGGAAATGTATGGTTTGCCATATTCATCTGTCTTGCAACGAAGTCGTAAGAGACTTAACAAATAACGCTTTCATTGCAGAATTTCAACGATTTATTTCTCGCCGAGCGAGATCCACTGATCTATACTTGGACAATCGTACCACATTTGAACGAAGTAGACGTGCGTTACGTTGGGTCACTGGTAATAAAGCACTGACCTTTGAGGAGTTGTCTACTGTGTTAACGCAAATGGAAGCTCTATTAAATTTAAGACCGCATTGTGAAAACGGTGACAGCTCTCTGAACCCTAACTAACTAATTGGATATTGGGACGAGTGCCTGTGGTACATCCGGGAGAAGATGACTTGATTAGTTGACTCTGGTGGTCTTGTCACAATGGACTTGGGGCGTGAAAGCGCCTTTCTCGGACAATGAACTAAACCTTTGTGTAGGACTTTGACGGACTCGAAATTTAAAACGATTTGGATGTGGAGCGTTAAGAATGACCTCGTATATTGTGGAATTGAAACACAATATATACAGGGTTGTCGCAGAAATCTAAAGGCAGTTTGTTCTTGAAATGAAATGTCACAGAAATCACGTTTTAGAAAATCACTAAAAAATTTATCAGCCATATATCTACTGACAACAACATGGTTGCCACATAGTCCAGTTCGAAAAGTGAAATCAAATGTCTGAAATAATATATTAATGGAGCTTTATAAAAAAGTTAAAATACTGGGAAAGTTTATTGATAAATAATGACAAACCTACCAAAAACCAACAATGTTCGAAAAAATAAAATCTCTTACAGTTCTGTGGCACCTAGTTTTTTTTAAGCGATGTCGATTCCGTGCGGAATTGAAACTGACAGTGATTTTGTAGCACACCTGTATAATGATAAAACACAATGTATGTATGTTTAAGTTAGTCTTTTCGAAATCATCTTACCCATCCTCAAACAAGTTTAATTATCGATGGCACTATCCAAGTGTGTCAAATTTAGCTCAACAAAAAGTATATTTTCTAGAGTTTCGTGGCTCAATATATTCCGGTTATCCCACAACACTAGCTTCATTGATGAAAAAGTCGGCTCTATAGCAACCAGAAAAAAATGTATGTTTGTCTTTGATAAAATAGTATTGCTAATTAATAAAGGAAACTTATCTGAGTTGGGGGAATAGCAAAACATATTTTGCTTAGGGAATAAAGCTTTGGATCGCTTGATTTGTATTGGCTTTCATGAAAGGAAGTTTTAAGTTTTTAATCATCTCAAACAGTAGCATGTTCGAACTTAAGACGTTGTCCAATAGCTCAAAATTATTGTCTCTCAAGTCTTCAGAGTTCGTCTCCAGTGATTTTTTTGACGTTGCTGATTTAAGGATAGCTCCGGGAATTGTTTAAGTTCAATAAAATTATGAAATCCGGGGTCCAAATATAAGCAAGTGACGAATCCCACGATTGAGACCAAGTTTTTACTTCTTGCATCAATATTTTCATTTAGCTTCTTTCGAAGAAGATGTATAATTGAATCTTTATTTCCAGAGTTAGTTGTTAAAATCTGGTTAGTAGCTAGTTATCATGTTAGCCATAAAGCATAAAAATTTCCATAATGTATATGTTCTTCTTGGAACTGTACAGTAGTTTTTTGTAGTGGAGCCGTAATCGTTATGTAGGACTCTATAAAGTCCCACAAAGCCTCATTTGGTTCAAACTTTTCGTCCTCTGTTTAGTTTTTTACCGTGTCAACAAGGCTCAAAACACATTTCGCCCTATTTGGTTAGTCAATCATTTTAAATGTTAATTCCCATCTTGTAGGACACTGCAATTGGGGTGTTGCAAACTTTCGTAATTCAAACAAATCACGATGACCGCTTGAAGATTTACGAACGTACTTGGCAAGATTGCGGCATTGTAATATATACCTTCTTATATTTGAATATTGTGTTATGTCCAAAGTACAAATATTTGCGGTGAGAGCTGCATATCACCCACATACATATTTTCCACACTTTCAAAGGGGTCAATTTTGTTCAATACCCGCTTTGACAAAATCGTCAACGTATTTGTATGTTTGTGATAAAATCTTTGATGCTTTTATCATATTGGCACCATTATCAGATGTTATTGATACAATTGGGCTTAGTGATATTACATAGTTAACCAAAACAGATATAATTTCTTTAGCGAGATTTTTTGATGTGCCAGACTCAGCACCATTCAGTTCCACCATTCCAAGAACTCGCGATTTAATTTCATTTTTGCGCACGAGTTTTAGCACTTCCTTGCATTTATTTCCGTGCAATGAAAAACTTCTTGCGTATTTTTCTTCAACGCCTTTCCAAATAGGGACAATTATATTGCGTATATTGGTTAAGTTTAGCACAAGGATAGGGGCGCTATTTTCAGTGACTAAACCAATATAAGACCTAATCAAAATTTGTATATCCTTGCAAAAAGGGTATATTAATTTTGGTCAGAAGTGTGCAACGCATAGAACGAAGCATCTCCGACCATAAAAAGTCCGTCCGGCCGTCCGTAAGTCTGGATCAAAGCAAACTCCTCCTAGGCCATAAGAGCTACAGAGCTGAATTTTGCATGTAGGCTTATATATATACTGCACAGGTTGTATATCCTGGATTTAGCCGGATCGGACCACTATATCATTAGCTCAAACGGCTAAGTGAAGAAAAGTGGCTTTTCCCAATAACTTCGTCACTTTTTACGCTATTGTCAGAAAAACTAATATTTATTAAGGTTTTCAGTGATTCTTAGTTTTCAGTGACTCCCGTTGTATTTTTACCATCAAGTAAAGTTAAAGAAATTTGGTATGTGTAAAGTTGCAAGGGTATATAAACATAGACACGGACGAATTTAGCCCCGGCTCTCTGGCTTATTGTGATTTTGGTGCACAAGTGACCATTGTTTCAAGGTCACCCAATGGCCGATAAAAAGTTCAGATCGCGTGGGACGACAAACAGTAATATTATTATGATTATTATATTATTATTCATATAAAAAGAGGAAACAGGGCGAACTACGATGATGCTAACGGCAAAGCTATGTCACATTTTGATCCGACAACTCATCTACTGAGGACTGACACAAAACAGTTGTTTTTTCCGTGAACAAGGCAAATTAATATAAAATAGTGTTTAACAGACTTTGAAGTCAGCTTTCAGTCATTCACTCACTGAGTCCCACCTTGCGACTAACAAGTTCATTTTCTTTAAAAAAAATTTATCATTTAAAAAGAATTTAACAAAAAAAATCAATAACAACTCTCAAGTAAAACAAAAATAATTTTTTTATTCTTTTACTCATTGTATCAATATGTTGACTTTTTTCCGATACTACTATGAAATTGCAACAAAAGAAAAAACCACTCAAGTGTTATTTACCATCTTGCAGGTCCAAAGGACGTTCGAATTAATTATTCCTAGTTCGCGTTTGCGGCATTGGGCAATGGGATGCTGACAGCCCCGTCAAACTATGCCATTTAGAGATTTCCTCTCCTGGCGAACTGCTGCGACACTTCGAGGCATAAGCGGTTGTGCCTAGTTTAACCTGCCTAGTTTAACAAATGCTCTTCCATCCCGATTCCCTGTTCCGAATACGGTTAAGCAGGATTCCCTTGACCATCCGCTGGCTAATCTGCTATTTCACCAAAGTCACAGGAGCACTTTGGTGCTTGCGGTCTGTGGTCCCAATCTAGTAGGTTTCGATACACCCACCCCAGCAGCTCGAAGATGTTTTCACAAATAGTAACACATTCCAAGCAACGATCCAGTGGTTATCAGCCCGCTTGCCGTCTACTCCATCTTTATCCGAGCATCTTAGCGATTCAGAAGGCTGCCATCTCCCATTCTGAGACATGTCCAGCGAGGCAATTGAGACTTGTTGCAACGAGACAGTATGTTCATACCACCTCGTGAACAGCAGAGAGTCTCCTTCTACATATTCCATACTTTTGTTATATTTCCAGTAAAGTTCGTGTGTGTAAATTTTTATACAAAAATCTTAGTGGTAAAATACATTTAATGAAAAAGTATTGAGTATGTGTACTCTCATGTGTATGTATGTATAGGTAAAATCAAAATAGGCCAAAAATCAAGAATCAAGTAGTCTGCTGCGACTATTTTTTCGACTGTTGCTTTTGTCGAGTTCCGAATTAGGCCAATAGCAACAGTTGCTTTTGATTCGACTGTTTCCGAAGCAGAAGCATCAGCACACAGCAAAACTGTTGACAGTTTACGCAGTTTTCAAACCCAAAAATAAAGGTGTACTTTTTTTTTTTTGGCATTGCACAACCCTAATGTCCTCAGCAACTGTCGAAATAGGCGCTATCGGCAATCGTTTCTAGTAATTTTTGATTGCAACCTGTCCTAAAAGAATACGAGTTTGCTAAAGATAAAGCATAACTCTCTGATTCAAACAGCGCAGGAGACGACTGCCCGTGACATCAATAATAGCGCGGTGGGAGTTCATCAGCCTGAGAGCCCAGGATCTGACGAATCCCCGGCTATTATTAGTCATCATGTTCAAATCACAAGAGGTCATCAAATAGCAGTTTCAACGGAAGCGGAAGCACACAAGCCCATTCTTACATCATTGAAAGAAGACCGGGGCAACACTTTCACTTGCCGAGCGCTACTCGATCTCGTTCTGAAGCCATCTCTTAAGAGTAATGAGCTACTGTTACCTATTCATGGAGCGACTTAGTTACAAAGGTGCACCTTCCGATCGAACATCTGTTGAGCTATTCCTTGACGATAAGGGAATTCTACGATTCGGAGGCCGAATCGAAAGGTCATCTCTACGTTACAATGTGAAGCAGCCCAATGAGTCACCGATCAGCTTCTTATTAGTTCGGCATATTCATCAAACATGTCTTCATACTGGGGTACTGTTCTTCGGCAACAATACTGGATTTAGGGTGCACGTAACCTAGTTCGCCAGCGACGAGCCACCCATACTCAGCTAATGGGTGATTTGCTTATACATTGAGTTCAAGCAACTTCGTGTTTCCAGCATACTGGTCTGGACTATGATGGTCCTATCGCAATCAAGGAGAACAACGTTTGGAAATGTATGGTTTGCCATATTCATCTGTCTTGCAACGAAGTCGTAAGAGACTTAACAAATAACGCTTTCATTGCAGAATTTCAACGATTTATTTCTCGCCGAGCGGGATCCACTGATCTATACTTGGACAATCGTACCACATTTGAACGAAGTAGACGTGCGTTACGTTGGGTCACTGGTAATAAAGCACTGACCTTTGAGGAGTTGTCTACTGTGTTAACGCAAATGGAAGCTCTATTAAATTTAAGACCGCATTGTGAAAACGGTGACAGCTCTCTGAACCCTAACTAACTAATTGGATATTGGGACGAGTGCCTGTGGTACATCCGGGAGAAGATGACTTGATTAGTTGACTCTGGTGGTCTTGTCACAATGGACTTGGGGCGTGAAAGCGCCTTTCTCGGACAATGAACTAAACCTTTGTGTAGGACTTTGACGGACTCGAAATTTAAAACGATTTGGATGTGGAGCGTTAAGAATGACCTCGTATATTGTGGAATTGAAACACAATATATACAGGGTTGTCGCAGAAATCTAAAGGCAGTTTGTTCTTGAAATGAAATGTCACAGAAATCACGTTTTAGAAAATCACTAAAAAATTTATCAGCCATATATCTACTGACAACAACATGGTTGCCACATAGTCCAGTTCGAAAAGTGAAATCAAATGTCTGAAATAATATATTAATGGAGCTTTATAAAAAAGTTAAAATACTGGGAAAGTTTATTGATAAATAATGACAAACCTACCAAAAACCAACAATGTTCGAAAAAATAAAATCTCTTACAGTTCTGTGGCACCTAGTTTTTTTTAAGCGATGTCGATTCCGTGCGGAATTGAAACTGACAGTGATTTTGTAGCACACCTGTATAATGATAAAACACAATGTATGTATGTTTAAGTTAGTCTTTTCGAAATCATCTTACCCATCCTCAAACAAGTTTAATTATCGATGGCACTATCCAAGTGTGTCAAATTTAGCTCAACAAAAAGTATATTTTCTAGAGTTTCGTGGCTCAATATATTCCGGTTATCCCACAACACTAGCTTCATTGATGAAAAAGTCGGCTCTATAGCAACCAGAAAAAAATGTATGTTTGTCTTTGATAAAATAGTATTGCTAATTAATAAAGGAAACTTATCTGAGTTGGGGGAATAGCAAAACATATTTTGCTTAGGGAATAAAGCTTTGGATCGCTTGATTTGTATTGGCTTTCATGAAAGGAAGTTTTAAGTTTTTAATCATCTCAAACAGTAGCATGTTCGAACTTAAGACGTTGTCCAATAGCTCAAAATTATTGTCTCTCAAGTCTTCAGAGTTCGTCTCCAGTGATGTTTTTGACGTTGCTGATTTAAGGATAGGTCCGGGAATTGCCATTTTTCCCACAATGTCTGCAAAAAGTTTGTCAACTTTTTTCTTTTTCTTTGAGTTCAATAAAATTATGAAATCCGGGGCCCAAATATAAGCAAGTGTCGAATCCCACGATTGAGACCAAGTTTTTACTTCTTGCATCAATACTTTCATTTAGCTTCTTTCGAATAAGATATATAATTGAATCTTTATTTCCAGAGTTAGTTGTTTAAATCTGGTTAGTAGCTAGTTTTCATGTTAGACATAAAGCATGAAAACTTCCATAATGTATATGTTCTTCTTGGAACTGTACAGTATGTTTTTGTAGTGAAGCCATAATCGTTATGTAGGACTCTATAAAGTCCCACAAAGCCTCATTTGGTTCAAACTTTTCGTCCTCTGTTTAGTTTTTTACCGTTTCAACAAGGCTCAAAACACATTTCGCCCTATTTGGTTAGTCAATCATTTTAAATGTTGATTCCCATCTTGTAGGACAATGCAATAGGGGTGTTGCAAACTTTCGTAATTCAAACAAATCACGATGTCCGCTTGAAGATTTACGAACGTATTTGGCGAGATTGCGGCATTGTAATATAGTAATATATCCAACTTCAATACCCAATAACTAATAAATTTTTCGCTCCTTAAAATTTATAACTTTTTATACCCTTGCAGAGGGTATTATAAAATTGGTCAGATGTTTGTAACGCACAGAAGGAGACGTTTCCGTCCCTATAAAGTATATATCAGCATGAGAAGCTGAGTTGATATAGCCATGTCCGTCTGTCTGTCCGTCTGTCTGTCCGTCTGTGCGTATGCGTTTTACTCAGCCATCTTAAGAGCTATCGGGATGAAATTTTTTTGGGGGCTTTTTATTACCTGGGAAAAATAAAGTATGAAAATTGGCAGAATCGGACCATGAAGTTTACCAATATGATAGTATTATATATAAAATCTCAGATCCCAAAATTTGAATCTGATCGCATATATAGAACACAAGTTACAGCCGATATAAATCGGTTTGGCTTGCTGCCTACTACGTCATCATCAAATCAATAGAGCACACGCATGCACACATACAGACGCAACGCTACATAAACTATATGTGTATGCGTGCGAGTCGCGGCATGCGTGTAAAAGGGGATGGGGAAGAAGAAGAAGAAATTGAAATGATATTTGAAAGGTTCTGTGCATTAATGAATTGAGATACAGAAAAAGAGTTTGGAACATGTAAAAATATTATGGCCATGGACTGCAAGGGTATATAAACTTCGGCACAGCTGATGTTAGCTTCTTTGATTTTTTTTTTTTAAATTTATAACTTTTGGTAAGACAAGATATTTTATTGGCGCAGTCGGTAGGCTCGGTAAAACTGAACTTGTTTTTCTATCCGTGTGATACATAGAATTATTATCCGTGTGTTACATAGAATTAGTGAATAATCACTATAAAATTCCGATCCGGCATCAAGAACTTACGGGGAGTGCTCAAAAGCCTACAACAGTGGAAAATATTTACGCCAAATGTGCGCGAAAAAATTTCCTCTACTGTGTGTTACAACCATAAACTCCAATTGTGGAACAAAAACGTCAATTTGTGTGCGAACAAAAAACAAAACACCAAAAAACCCAGAAAATCACTAACATCATTCCTCATCAATGAATTGAAGACGCAGACCCCTTGTGAGGAACTTCTTCGACGCCTCTCCAACACCAACTATACAGAAAACCTTCGTAAGTTTGTAACAGAATTAGAAGACAAATCCTATATTATCTGCACGATCAAGCTTTACTATGCGAGCTCGTCGAGAAGTTGCCGGGAGACTTGAAACTCGATTGGGGAAGACCCCGAATGACTATAATTGGATGTGTCGCTAGCTTGTCTATCTTAGACAATTGGAGTGGAGGGAGTCATAACCTAGCAGACTGTCACCTCTTTCGAGAAATGAGCATAGGGCAGAGAAAGGAGTTCGTACGGCAAAAGAGGCTCTGCTATTGTTGTTTTGATCAGCACGTGATACGGAATTGCAAAAGTAAAAGAAGTTGTGGTAGACGAGTTAGGACTAGATAGCCCGGCCGAAGATCTTAAGAGTTTGCGCACGGTATACTTGCCTACGCAAACAGTTACCGATGAACTGGTAACCTCGAGAAACCATCTACATTATTTACCAAATTTAAGTTACTGTAACACAAACAAACTAAGTCTGGAAAACGATGCAAATAACACTATTCTTTATACAAATGCTTTAAATAACACTATAAAAGATGTAATAAATAAAAAATTACCCGATAGATTATTTATGACGATAGCTAGATATGATATAACCACAGTTAGCAAGCTGAAACAAGTAGCTTAAAGAGTAGGGTTATACGAGAATAGTATAACTAAAAACAGAAAATCAAATCAAAGCCAAAATCAAAACCAAAAAGGTCGAAAACCCTTTGTACCCAATAGTACTCCGTCTAAAACAAAACAATCCGATACAACAAGAGTTTCAACAAAAATTAAATATTGACAGTGCTCAAAATCCAATGAATTATCAGCAGCAAAATAGGTATCCAAAAAATAATGTAGCAAACCAGCCTACAAAAAGGCAAAGAGAAAGTAATAGTGGAATTAGCAAAATGAACACATCAGAAAATTTTCATCAGAATGCCTCGGATCAATCGGAAGAAGTGATAGGGACAAGTCCTTCATCAGAATAATAATGAACAATAAACCTTTGAGATGTGTAGTCGACTCAGGATCTTCAATAAATATGTCCGAAAACTTTTTTAATTTTAAAACCTATTTAGGAGATGCCAAAATTCACATGATTGAAGGAGCAGTAGAATTAAAAGAAATCATTTTCCTTGCACCCAGCAAACTTTGTCCGACAGAACAAAAATTTTATATCCATAAATTTTGAATTAAATACGACATGTTGATAGGCAGAACTTTCCTAAAAGCCTGCAAAGCGCAGATAAATTATGAAGAAGAATACGCAAAACTAGGAAATTATACATTCTATTTTTTAGAGATATTGAAGAAATAGAATAAGAACATAACATAGAATGTTTGGACCCACCTACAGAGAGTGACCCAGACACAAATTTTGCGATTGAAAATGAAATAGTAGAAAGCAATGAGTATAGACTCGACAGTGACAGTGACATTCAGTACCGCGAAGGTGAAAATTTGACTTTCACGAATACAATAAATCACTCTATTCATACAAAACATGAGGACCCAATATACAAACACCCATACAAATACCCACAAATCTTTGACGAAGAAGTAAATAAACAGATTAATGAAATGATAGAACAGGGAATCATTCGAAAATCGAATCGCCCTATTGTTCTCCAATCTGGATCGTACCTAAAAAAGAGGAACAAAAGTTCCGCTTAGTAATCGACAAGTTCCCAATACCGGTAATGGATGAAATATTAGACAAACTTGGAAAATGTCAATATTTCACAACCATTGACCTCGCCAAAGGATTCCATCAAATCCAAATGGATCCCAAATCAATAGAAAAAACCGCATTCTCCACTAAACATGGTCATTACGAGTACACACGAATGCCATTTGGGCTAAAAAATGCACCAGCAACGTTCCAAAGATGTATGAACAATTTACTAGAAGATCTAATCTATAAAGATTGTTTAGTCTATTTAGACGATATAATTGTGTATTCCACCTCATTAGAAAAACATTTGGCATCACTAAAAAAGTCTTTGCTAAATTGCGCAACGCTAATCTAAAACTACAATTAGATAAATGCGAATTCTTGAAAAAGGAATTCCCTAAAACCCCAAAAGAAATAAAATCATTCTTAGGATTATGCAGATTCTTCCGGAAATTCATACCAAACTTTGCACATATTGCAAAACCTTTAGTTCTCGGATTAAAGAAAGCAGCTAAAATTATTTCATCCTTTAAAAAATTTAAATATCTCCTTATGAACGATCCCATACTTGCATATCCCGATTTCAAATAAACATTTTTTCTAACCACAGATGCTAGCAATATAGCTTTAGGTGCGTTCATCTCACAGGACCATAGACCTATTTCTTATGCTAGTAGAACACTTAACGAACATGAATTTAAGTATTCAGCCATAGAAAAAGAACTACTATCTATCATGTGGGCAACCAAATATTTTAGGCCATACCTCTTCGGTAGACATTTTGAAATCCTAAGTGATCATAAACCCCTTGCCTGGTTGTGTAATGACCGGGTTCCACTTGGATAATAAGTTGAGTAGTCGAACACGTCAGTGTCGCTTTGTGGTAATATTCCAATTGATTTTTTTTCGGAAAATATTCTTTTCCTTAGCCTATGTTTACATATATATTCTTATGCTGCGACTTATGCGACAGCTACAAAGAGAGGGAGAGTGTCAGTACATACATACATATTGTTGGAGCGCATGCATCAAAGTGCTTGGTCAGCAGTCACACGCTGGCCTGGCTAATTCGTTTATTTAGAACTATTTAGAACTGCGGAACTGCCTTGCGGTATTGCGTCGCAGGGATAATGGCGGGCATCAGTTATGCCCCTCCAGCGTGACGTTCTCGCTCAAGGAGCCTCAGCTTGCTCATAGTCACGAATGCATAGTTGCACACTGCTGACCGTTTTGATCTCATCATGCTTTTTGTCAAATTGGCGACTGTGGGTGTCTCTCCCATTTCCACCGCCAGATTCCGTCGCTCTTCCTGGAACCTTGGGCACTCGAATATGATGTGTTCCGGTGATTCCGCCACATCTTCTTGGCACCATGTGCATTCATTACTGGTTTCGTGTCCAAAACGGTGCAGGTATGTCCTATAGCAGCCATGACCACTAAGGAACTGCGTAAGCTCAAAGGTGACTTCGCCATGACGCCTATTTATCCAAGCATTTATATCAGGTATCAGCTTGTAAGTCCACCGACCTTTTGTTGAGCCTGTCCATCGATGCTGCCATTCTGCCAGGCTGGCTTCTTTCGCCATTCTAATAATTGTTCGCCTGGTCGTGGGGGTCCATACTCGTCCCTGCCGTTGCTGGAAGATCATTTGCGCCTCTTTTGCCAGTATGTCAAGCGGTGTCATCCCTGCAATGACTAGTGCAGCGTCATCGGAAATGGTCCGGAAGTCACGGCAAACACGCAGAGCGCCAAGACGGTATGTAGAGTCAAGTCCTCTTCTGTACGTTTTCCGCTGCATCGCTTCTGCCCATACCGGTGCACCATAAAGTATGGTCGATTTGACAACATTTATAAGCAATATTCTCTGTGCTTGCCGTGGGCCCCTTACATTCATCATTATGCGGCTCAATGCTCTGCATGTTTCTGCTGCCTTTGTATTGACATGTTGCAGGTGCTCCTTAAAAGAAAGTCTTGTGTCAAGTAAGTCACCAAGGTATCTTATCGATCTGCTAGATTGTATGGTACACGTTTCCAGTTCGATTTTGGCAACTTCCACTTTCTTTCGGCTGCTTACAAGGACAGCCTCTGTTTTGTGTTCCGCTAGTGTCAGCCCTGCATCAGAAAGCCACTGTTTTGCTGCGCCCATGGACACCACCGTTTTCTCCTCCGCCTCACGTAAATGTTTTGCGACGACCACTAAAGCTACATCGTCAGCAAATCCTACGATGTGGCATTCTGGGGGCAGATTTAGGCGCAGTATGCCATCATACATGGCGTTCCACAGAAGCGGGCCAAGTACTGAGCCCTGCGGTACGCCTCCCCTGATTTCATAGGATCGTACTCCATTTCAAGTGTCGTAATTTAATACGCGGTTCCGAAAGTAATCCTCTATGGTGAATATGAGATTCTCCGGTACATGGAATCTGCCGAGTGCATCAATTATCTTTGTCCAGTTGGCCGTATTAAATGCGTTTTTAGCGTCGAGTGTGGTTATCAGGCAGTATTTTTTTCCGCCACCTTTCCACCGTTGCCCTTCAATCGCCATCTCCGCTATGTCGACTACTGTCGATAGTGCATCCAGCGTGGATTTGGCCTTTCTGAATCCAAATTGCATGGGCGAAAGGTCTCCAGCCTGTGAGATGGCGACTTCCAGCCTTGTGCTGATGATTTTCTCTAGCATTTTCGCCGCAGCGTCAAGCATGCAGAGCGGTCTGTAGCCAGAAGGATCTTCAAGTGGCTTGTTCGGCTTCGGAATAAGCACCAGGTTCTGCTTTTTCCAAACTTCGGGAAACGTGCACTCTTTAAGGCATTTGGAAAATACATCTGCAAATTTTTCCGGCTGTAAGCGGGCAGCTAGCTTAATAGCTTTGGAAGGAATTGCATCGGGGCCAGGGGCTTTGTTGTCTTGCAGGTGCCCTGCTGCCAATAGCAACTCCTCTGTAGTTACCGGGCTGTATCGCTTAGTGTGGGACTGTCGTTCCTTGGCAATACCGTTGACGTACTTTGGAACAGCGTCTTAACGATATGCTCCATATGTTGTTCTAACGGTGCTGCTGGCTTTATCGACTTGAGCTTCTTCATGGCTAGCTTGTATGCCATACCCCAAATGTCAGTTTCAGCCTCGTTGCACAGGTCCAAAAAGCACTTACGCTTGCTATCCTTAATTAGCCTGTTGAGTAATCTGCGGCGATCAGCATATTCTTGCTGCAGGCTGGTGAAGTTTCCTTGTCTATGGGCTCTCTGGTAACATCGCCTCGCCCGCAGGCATCTATTCCTGGCCTCAGCAATTCCAGCATTCCACCAGTAAACAGACCTTTTGTGTCTGCTCCTGCTTCTGCGTACGGCCATGCTGCTGTCGCATGCTGCAGTGATAGCGGCCATTAATTTCTTAGATAGATCATTGGCATCTCCTACCATGGTTGGAAAGCATAATGTCGATGCAAATGTTTCCGGATTAAGTGTATCCACCCTGTACATTTTTGGTTTATCCGGTGTAACTGCAGCTGCTGCTGGACTGTCGCCAATAGTGCACATGATTGCTGTATGGTCGCTGGCTGTATAATGGCTGCAAAGCTCCCACTTAGCTGTGTTAAAAATTTGCCTGCTGGTGAAGGTCACGTCGATGACAGAGCCGTAGCCCGCTCTGTTAAATGTGAACTCGCTGCCTGTGTTCAACACTACCAGATCTGAGGTGGCCGTGCGGCCTTTCGCGTTTGTTGAGCTGCTGCCCCATTCCTCAGACCAAGAATTAAAATCGCCGGCAACAACTACTTTGATCTTTCCACGCACGTCTGCAGAAAGTTCATCGAGCACAGCCTCAAATTCGCGTATGTTTAGGCTTGGTGCCAAATAACAACTGTAGAGCCATACATCATCTATTTTTGCCCGCACAAAACAGTTGTTTCGTTGCACAGACTGGATGAGCAGTGGGTTTTTGCCACAGGTCCAAATAGCCGCTTTGCCAGTTATATTCGCTGCCCACAGGCTGCTAGCCCCTACTCTGTATGGCTCACTAAGAATAGCGACATCTACATCCAATTCCCTCACCGTTTGCGCGAGCAAGCTTTGCGCAGCTGCACAATGATTAAGATTCAACTGCATGAACTTAACCATTATAGACAGGTTGGTTGCTCTCCTGTTTTGCCCAAGGGGCACTCTTTGCTACCAGCAATATGGTTTCTGGGGTCACGATCTATCGCTGCGCAGTTAAAACAATTTGGGGCTTCGTTGCATGTCGCTGACTTATGGCCTCTCTGTCCACACTTAAAACACCAGTTTGTCCGATCTATGCTGCTGTTGCATTTAGCGGCAACGTGTCCAAAGTTTAGACACTTATAGCACCTTTGTGTGGCTGCTCTCTGTTTAACTTGGCATTTAAACAGGCCAACGACAAAGTCCTTTATCTTCAGGAGAATTGCCGCACTATTCTGTGGCAAGCAAACAATTGCCATCTGGGTTTCGTTGTATGTGGGTCTCAACGCCTTCACCATTATTTGGCTTGAGCCGGTGCCAGTTGCCCTGGTTATAGCAGCAATAATATCTGCTTTTGTCACCAGGCAGTCCAGTTTGCGTAACTCGAGATGTGTCACATCAGTGACCGTGCGAATTTTGGCGCTTGTTCCCAGTACACTGCTCAGTTCTTCTTGTAGCTTGTTGCCTCCATCCTTAGTTTTTAACTCCAACAACAGGTCGCCATTCTGAGTCTTTCTGGCCCTTGCACCGCTATCTTTAACGCAGCTTAGCCGCCCATCTTCGCGCCTGGTGACCATCCTGAACATATCCGCATAAGAAGTCCCCTCGTCCGCCTTAATTATTATGGCATCAGGCCTGCCTCTGCGCATAGTTGGCTTGCGCTTTGCGCCTACGATTTGCCATTCTGGGCCAGAATCATCTTTTCCTGCAGATTCTTGCACTGGTGCTATCGCATTCTCTGTGATATGATTTCTCGCTGTGTTTGGCCGAGTTGCGCCGCCTCTTAGTTTGGATGTATACATCTGCCCGCTGCTACGTTGCTTTTTTGGCGGAGTATTTCTCTGCGCCACTGCATCTTCTCTTTGCCGCTTTGGGCTGTCAGCATGGCTAACTGTGGCTTCAATGTACTGAGCGTTGGCGGTGACCGGCAAAGTTTGCGTGGCCATCTCAACCTTACATGCTGCTTGGCTTTTGTCACCGAGTAGTTTGTGACAGATGACAATTTGCAGCTCTATCATCCGCCGTATGTACTGCATTGTGTTCTGATTTACATGCCGGACCTGCGGCTTACCATCATCCTTCTTCTTGAAGGTATTCTCCAATTGGCAGAGGAGGCTGCCAAGATCATCTAGCTCCGGTATGCCCGATATCACAGTGGGACTTGTTGCCAGAGCCGCGCTGTTTTGGCTGTCAGGCACCTGCAACGGGCGCCCAGCTGGCGATGACACTGGTGACCGCCTCATCCTGTTGGACTTTCCGAAAATTGCCTCCTCGCCTACTGGGTCACTAGACGCACAGTCCCAGCGTGCTTGATCCATAGACGCTGCAATTTTGTCCATTTATTCAGGCGTTGATAGTAGCCCGGCTTGGATTTAAAATCTAACGGCCAAGTGCTTATGTGAATATATGTATGTGCATATACAAATGCACATATATGCAATGCACATCATGCTTAATTGCATATTTATGTGAATATGTTTATGTGCATACATCAATGTATACATATAAACATATTCAAGTGCAAAATTATATTTTAATGCGTATATGTTTAATTGTTCATACTTGCAACAAAGTGTTACAAGTTGAGCTCATTGCATTGAATGATTATTTGTATGAATATACTACACCTCCCCTTTTTAGAGAATAACGTAATATTATGGAGTTATTAATAATTATTTTGTCATTGTGTAAAGATAAAATAAAGGTAAGATATAGGAGTATATTAGAAAAATTGTGTTTTTTTTTTTGTGTAGTTCGTGTCTGGAGAGACAAATTTTCTCTATTTGTTTTTTTTTTTTTTTTTTTGACATACTGTTGAATTGTATGTATATAAGTTAAGACCAGGCATGCTATAAACCTATAAATATTTTATGACCGCGCCCACACTCATCTTACAATAGTCAAGACTCGTCATAATGGGCATCGGCACAAACAATAACTACCAGACTAAACATTCCTATGGGAATGGTGTCGTGTTCAGTACATCAGACAGCAAGTCGCCCAATTCTACAATTCGGCAATAAACAGATCAAGTTCGGTACACCAGACTTCAAGTCGCCTAAATCAATTCATCGATAAACAGATCCCACGCCAGCGTTGGACTTTTGGACTCAGCAGACGTCGCTGTCACCAACGACGCCCAATACCAGAGGCTTCATCCAAACATAATCGATCAACACAAAGTCAGTCTTCAACCTGAGTGCAACTTGTAACTTCGTTGGAGCTCCGCGATCCTTGTTCATAGTAGTTGTCTTAAAGTCTTCCAGTAAATTAAAAGATTTGTGAACGTAAAACTAATAAAGATTTTTAAATAAATTTTATTTTTTTCCTACGGAGAACAAGGAAAGTGTTAATTGGCGCCCGAGCAGGAACCCTGCTAAATAAAACTTGATCGAGTGTTAGTGACAGATATCAGTGATCGTGACCAATAAAACGCGTTAAATGCCTTAAGTGTCGACGAAAATAAAAACATTGTATCGAACAGGGTCAAAATTCAATCGCTGCAATTTCCTCCAAGATCCGTTCCGAGGAAAACTGATAACCCGAAAGTGTTTGCCCAGGAGCGTTAGTACCTTCAACGTTGGAAAAGCGAGCCCTCCTACAAGCCGATCAGTAAAGCACCGAAGATGCTAGTAATAATGTAAGTTAAGAAGAATAGATTTAAGAGAAAATTGTGAATCAAAACGAAAGTTAAAATATCAAAGAAGCTAACTTCGGCTATGCCGAAGTTTATATACCCTTGCAGTATACTTGGCAATAATATTTTTCCTTTTTGAAATTTCTTTCCCTGCAACTCAATTCATCAATACACAAACAAAATATTATTTCTCTTTTTACCACAAGTTTTTCTTCTTCCATCATTTTCTAAGCAAAGCACGGCACGCATACACATACAGTTCATGTAGCGTTGCGTCTGTGTGTGTATGCGTGTGCTCTGTTGATTTGATGATGGCAGTAGTAGGCAGCAAGCAGCGCTGCCGGCAGCGTTTGAACCGATTTATATTGACTGTAACTTGTGTTCTATTTATCGGATCAGATTCAAATTTTGTAGATCTGTGGGCCAATAAGTAGGCCTACCCGGTGAGACGCAATCCATCTTATTGAGAAGGTTGACTATTGTGTTGTACAACTGCTTGCCTTTAGGAATTACCAGGCGAGATCCCCAGTGCGTATGTTTGGCATTATAGTCCCCTGCTGCAATGAAGCGATCTCCAAGTGTGTTAAAGAAATCGGTAAATTCCTTTTCAGAGATTGAGAAGCGTGGTGGGCAGTACAGGGCGACCAATGTAGTGTTGCCGCAGCTGGTTTGGACGGTTATAGCAGTTGCTTGTAGGTGCTGTGTTTCAAATCTGTTGAGGAACGAGTGTTTTATACGGTTTTTGATTAGGATACCGGTCCCGCCATGAGCTTTTCCGTCTGGATGGTTTGTTGCGTAGAAGGTATATTTTGGTATTTGAAAATTATTTTTTGATGTTAAATGTGTTTCCGAAATCAGCAAAACGTCGATTTCACTTGAGTCTAGGAATAGTTGCAGTTCATTTTTGTGCTTGGAGATGCCGTTAGCATTCCAAAGACATAGACGTAGGGAAGCCATTATTTATTCTCGATAAGCTTCTGGATAAGCAGGTTTTGATTCCGCATTAGTTCGTGCATACAGTTTTGCATGAACGTCATAAAAGTGGTCATGTTTTGATTGAGTGAGATCAATAGGGCCTCTAGACCACTTGGAGTTTGCTGGCCAAGCTCTGGTGCGCTAGGTTGCGGATTCTGTAGATGGCGGAGTGACGGGGTCTCTTTCGCGGGCTCCGTCTGTCCAGTTCGGAGCACACTAGCGAAGGATACACTAGGACTGGTTGTAGCAGTCATGTTGGATGATCTAACAGCCTTGGCGAAGAAAACCTCCGGTGTAGTTTTGGAGGCGTTGAAGATGATTTTTGGTCCGGCTGGGGGTTTGCGCCCGTTTAGGTGTGATTTAAGATCCTTAAAGACAGGACATCCTCTGTAGTTGGCCGTGTGGTTCCCTCCACAGTTGCTGCATAGTCTTAGTGCGACGTTGTTTCTGTCCTTGGTGCAAATTCCACCTTCATGATGTTCGCCGCAGCCAACACACACTGACCTAAGATTGCAATTGTTAGAGGTGTGGTTGTATTCCTGGCAGTTTTTACACTGCGGTGGTTGGCGTCTCTTATGGGGCTCCTCTACGGTGATTCTTCTGTGCAGTAGAAGCTGTAGGTTGTAGATCGGGTGCACTTCATTTGGCTTCGACCACTTTGCATCTGGTTGGAGCTCGATTTTAAAGAGCGGTTGTGCGACTTTATTCCTGTTGATGATGTTGACAACGGACTTGACCGCAAACCCTTTTTCGACCAACGCGTCTGCTATTTCTTGAGTAGGGACCGATGGCTCAATCCCCTTTAACACAACCTGGAGCCCTTTACTGCTTTTTAGTTGGTAGGTATAGAAGTTGATGTTAGCATTACGGAGGTACTTTTCGATGATGCGGAAATTGTCCTCAGTTTGGGCTTGACATTTAATTTCTTTAATGTTACCCCCTATTGAGAGGGGTTACAACAAAGTTATTTGCCCCTACTGTTTCTACTAGCTTCGAAATCAGGGCGCTGCAGTTGGCTCCACGGATGTATAAAGGGGGTGGTCTAGCCGATTTAACTTTATCTACAGCGCCGGCTTGATCGTCTTGCTGATCGGCAAGAATTTTAAAACGATTCCCGCTAAGGGGTGCTACTCGTTCATTTGGTTTGGTTATTTTTGGCGTATTGCCACTTTTTTTCTTTTGCGGGCTTAGCTTCCGCTTAGTTATTTTAATATATCTGTCCATTCCAGTTTGGACAGAAGTCGTTGGGTTTACTATTGTGGCTGACTCTGGGCGACTTGTCGTTGACGGCTTGAGGCAGGTCAATACTTCGGCAGACGTTGCAGTAGTTGCTGTCAACGAGCTGACGGTGCTGGTTGGTGCAATCGGTGACCCAGTTATCGATATTGATGGAGAAGCACACTGCTCTCTCCACGGTAGGTTGCTGTTAATTGCTGAGTGGCTGGCACTTTCGGTGTTATTGCTTACGTTAGCATTCGGTGGGGTCGGCGACACCACCGAAAAGTACGCGTTGTTGCGTTGGACCGAGAGTCGACGCTCACGTTGTTGTTGTACAATTAGTTCTTGTAGCTGTTGCTGGTGGGGATTGAGAGAGCTTGGGCCCGAATTGGTGGACATGGCTTTTGTAAAAATTACGCACTTTGTTGTTGCAACTTAGTATTTATTGCTATTAGAGCAATCTAATAGCAATATGATTGTAAATAGGCGTCTCTGAGGTGACTGAGAGCCCTACACAACTTTTTGCAAACGCAGACTTTTTTTTTTTTTTTTATTACACTCAATTTTTGCGGAGTGCATTAAAAAACACGTCTGCACACGGCGGCAGTTGAATTGGAATGATTAAATGATTAAATTCTTAAATGATACGAAATTATTAAGACTTAGGTTAATAGAATAGACTTTTTAGAATTTTTTAATTTTGAGCATTAGGAGGTGCTTGTCCGTTTCTATGGTCGCTTTGGGTAATTCGGACATTTGTGTTGTTGTAACCATTCTGTTGGTTATTTGTGTTTTGTCTATTATTATTGTGTCCACCTCCACGGCCGCCTCTTTGGTAGCGTGAATAATTTCGGCCTCGTTGGGCTCTGTGGGCATTGTTATTGCTCCAATTCGAGTTGTTATTGTTCCAATTCGAGTTGTTTCTCCAGTTACCATTATTGTTATAGCGGCGTCTACCGCGGTCATTATGCTGGGCATAAAAAATGGTATTATTTTGGAAACTTTCTGTGGAGCCCGACCCTACTGAAAGAGTGGTAAATCTAGTGATGGCTTCTTTAGCTGAATCAAAGTTTCCTGATTCCATTAATATCTGGACTCTTTGACTTTTGGTATGACTTACCATAGCATTTACTGCCACTTTGGTAGTGTATTTTATTGCTTGTTCAGTTGGAAGACCATCCGAAATATATGCGCCTTTAAGGGCGTCGGTCAACTCAGTAATCTCCTTTGTGTATGAAACACAGTTATTTGGGTTTCTCTGCAGATTTTTAATTTTTGCTGTTAAAAGATCCACTGATTCACCCTTGAAGATTGTTGATAGTTTTCGTATTACTTCATCAATCGTTGTTTCAGAGCTTAGGGTATTACCTGCTTCACCTTTTAATTTTGATTTTATGATTTCGATGGCTACTGCTTCGTGCGGTTCTTTTATGGTGTCAAGAACGCGAAGCGCTCCAAGGAAACCCGGTAGACTTTTAATATCACCATCGAAGTATGGTATCAGCTTGGTGGCTGTATTTATGAATTCTACCCTTGTTTGTGTCATTGTGTTTTCTTTTGGAATGGCTGGTTTGTTAAGACTTATGATTGATTGATCAGAGCTTACTGATGGTTCCTCTTGACCTATTTCTTCATCAGCCATTGGTTTCGTTACTTCTTCCAGCGATATTGAACTTTCCAAATCAATTGTTTGTTTATATTCAATATTATATCTTTTCAATACGGATTTTGCGTTTTGTTTGCAGTCATAATAGAATGCATTTGCGACTGTTTTTCGTCCCTCAGATAGTTTACTATAGTGTTCTCTTAACACTGCTCTAAAATTTTTCAGGCTCTCTATTATTATTTTCAAGTGTTTTTCTATTGTACTTTGGGATGTTTCCCTATTCTGCGAGAGGCACTTACAAGATTTATTTAATTCCTGCGCATGTGGTCTAGCTTCTCTTAATATATCATCCCAATTAATCATATTTTGTTAAAAATGATTTACACTCTCTTTTTTTTTTTTAATTCCCTGAGAGATCAATTATCTCTATGGGTTGTTTGAAAAGTTTATGTACCCATGTGGGTAGAATCTTGTTTTTTCGCTTTAGGCGGTTGTACGCTTCTACTATGGATCTTTCTATCAAGTGGGCTATCCCCGATTTAAATTTTCTATTATTCACAATCCAGTATTTGATTTCTTTATATTTTGGATTGGTCTCGCCTCTGTTAAAGAGAAAATCTAAGAATGGAACGTATTTGTTCAAATATTTAAGTTCTACTCGACCCATTTTTATACTGTATTTAGGCCATCTGCTCTACTCTGATATTTTTTCTTAATTATTTTATTATGCATTGCATATAACTTCAAAGTCAGATTTAAGGCTACTAATATTAGGATAGCTAACAACAATATCCCTATTTCTTCTAAATTTTCCTTGTGATCTACTATTTTAACGCTGTTAACGACATTAGCCGTTGGGTGGTCTATTTTGGATTCTTGAGAACCCATCTTCCTAGCAAAAATTGTTGTTTTCTTGGTCGTTTAGACCTGTTTTCTATTTGTTTGACGGAGAGAAAAAAAAATTCCTTTATGGATTCGATTGTTACATAATTTTATGTTTTTTTTTTTTTTTAATATAATTCAAAAATTTTGAAAGAGAGAAAAATTATCTCAACTGTGTTTCGCTCAGTGCGCCAGAGACGTGGAAAAATTATAGAGTATGTGGTTGGCTCACAATTCAAGTATACATATCATTTGTAGTTTAGAAATTACTCAAAAAAAAAAAAAATCTCCAACCACATTGTTAGTAATAGCCTAGCCGAAAGTTCGCAAGTTGCACTTTCATGCTTCAACTTGCTATTAAGCTTATAATTATAATTATTAAATTAAAGGCAAGTTAAAGCTTGCGCATTTCTGCGGCCCCCTTGCGTTTCTTCGCTCTTTGGCGAAGTTCAGCTTTTAAGATGTCAATACGCTCTATGCAGCGTTGTCGGTCTTCCTCCGTCTTCAGAGTGTCCAGTAAGTCTACTTCCAGCCTCTTCTGCTGGAGTAGCTTGCGTATTTGGCCTCCTCTTTTGGTCTTCTTTGGCTTTGTAGATTTTGTGTTGCGGGCCCGGTACTCAGCTATTGTAATCATAGTTTGTATAAAAAAATCTTTTTTTTTTATTCCCAGAGACGTTATCTCTATGGGTTGTTTGAATATTTCGTGTATTTAGTCGTTTTTTTTTTTTTTTTTTTTTAAATATGTTAATAGTTTGCTACTCTATATCTACTATTTCTACATCTGAGTCTGTTAAATCTATGGGTTCTTTACTCGGTTCTGATATATTTATCAGCTCTATTGAGTCCTTGAAAAGTTCGTGTACCCATCCGGGTACGTCTCTTCTTAAAGGAGTCTTAGCTAACAATCTTCTATAAGCTACTTTTATGGATTTTTCCATAAGATCTACAATATTTTTTTTTAATTTGTAGTTGTGGGCTATCCAATACCTTATTTCCTTGTATTTGTGATTTGTTTCACCTGATTGTATCAGGAAATCAAGGAAAGGTAAATATTTTTGTAGCTTTTTTGTTTCTGTTTTATTCATATTCTACACTAACTGCCTAAGCCTATTAAACTGATTATGCATGTGTTTAGTTCTTTGAAAAGAGAGAAAAAAAAAAGAAAAAGGAAATATATATTTTCGTTGTTTTTTTTTTTTTACTGCTGTGGTTCCTCCATTTGGTAGAAACGCAGTGTGCCTGCTGCGTTTGAAAAACAGCATACATATGGTACCGTGAGAATGAAACTCATCTGTACCCTGGTGCCTCCTTTAACTGGGAAATCTTCGCCCGTTATGTCAAGGTAAGCTAGCCTGATTTGTACCAGGTTTATGGAGCGTTGAGGTGAGTTACTTCCCTCGCTCCTAAAAACCATAATTAATTCTTGGACTATGGTAGGGTGCCTGTTGTTTATTTTTTTAAAGTACCTGTCAACATGAGTCATTTATTTTTGTTACATATATATTTATTCTTTTGTTAAAAATTGTCTTGATTTATAGTTGCTTGTGTGCATATGTATTTTTTAGATCTTATCTATATCATTAGCTTGGCTTAGAGCTCTTTTTGTTACACATTTATTGTGTAGAGCTTTTTTTGTTACACATTTATTGTGTAATAGGTAAGCCTTATATAATACATATGCGCACATTATTACGACAATTATTAATAACAACATGTTCGTTAATCTCATGTCAGTATTTGATGATTCGATTTTATTTATAACATTCGCAGTGGAGTCCACCGATTTTGTTTCTATTAACCCCATTGTGGGTATAAGTGATATATCATCAAATTTACTTATGGTATTATCGAACATATGTGCATATACAAATGCACATATGTACATATATTATATACATATATGTTCATGCTTAATTGCATATTTATGTGAATACGTTTATGTGCATACATCAATGTATACATATAAATATATTCAAGTGCACAATTATATTTTAGTGCGTATATGTTTAATTGTTCATACTTGCAACAAAGTGTTACAAGTTGAGCTCATTGCATTGAATGATTATTTGTATGAATATACTACAGTTGCACAATATCAAAGAACCTAACATGAAATTACAGAGATGGAAGATAAAATTGAACGAATTCGATTACAAAATAAAATACTTACCAGCAAAAAAGAGAATCACGTAGCAGATGCCCTTTCCAGAATTAAAACGGATGAAAACTTTTTAGGAAAACTTTTACATAGTGCTCATGAGGCTAATGAAAATTACATTCCAATAGTAGAAAAACCCATTAGCAGAAACAACAACTTATTTTTATAAATCAAACATAAAATTAACATACAAAGAAATGACCAATGCTTACGCCAGGGATATAATCAAAAGATATCTTTGCAGTAAGAAAAACTGTACTATATTTTCATAATGAACAAGATTTGCCCATATTCCAACAAGCCTTTATTGAAATAATACGATCAAACACAAATACAAAAACCTCGAAATCTAGCATTAAGTTAGACGACCTTCAAACAAAAAACGATTAATTTGTTTAAGTAAAAATATTATTTCCCCGATTTTCAAAACCTAATTCAAAACATTATTAATGAATGCTCAGTATGCAATATCGCAAAGACCGAAAATAGAAATACAAATCTAATTTTTGAAATAACACCAGAAACTTTTAATATCAGAGAAAAATACGTCATGGACTTTTACATGATCAACAATTTACAATTCCCTTCATGCATTGAAATTTACTGCAAATTTGCAACACTTGTAGAAGTAAAGTCTAGAAGTCTATTCACTGAAATGGGCAAACCAATAGAAATAAAATCAGACAAAGATTCGGCATTTCTGTGTATAGCACTAAAAAATTGGCTACAAGAAGAAAATGTAAAGTTAGACATCACAACAAGTAAAAACGGCATTTCAGACGTAGAAAGATTCCATAAAACAGTAAATGAAAAACTCAGAATTATAAATAGTGAAAATGACATCGAAGATAAATTAATCAAATTTGAAAAAATTATCTACATATACAACCATAAAACGAGACATAAAACAAGTAACCGAACGCCAGCGAACATCTTTATCTATGCAGGATCACCCGACTATAATACCCAAACGAATAAAATACATCAAATAAACAATTGAAATAGAGATAGACACGACTTCGAAATTGATACTAGATTTAAACAAGCACCTTTGGTAAAGTCAAAAAACACAAATCCATTGAAAAAGACAGGAGAAATAAATCAGTTAGATGAAAAACATTTTAAAGCAAGAAATAGAGGACAAAAGGTCACACACTACAAATCAAAATTCAAGAAGAAAAAGAAAGTTAATAAAAGCAAATACGACAATTGATTAATTACAGGTCAACAACTCAAGATGGTTTTTTTTGTGCATTATGCTATTCTTAACATTAAAATCAACATGCAGCCAATCCATTGACATAAACCCAGTAAATGCACCGAACGGTTACTTAATATTTAAGACAGGAACCATGGGTTTACCGACAAACGTTGAATATAATTATTTCAAAGTGAATTTAACGCTAATAGACATTACATATAACAATTAAATGCAACAAGCACAAGAATTTAAAGACATAATCCATATTCAATACCTAACATAAAAACTAAATAGGGAAATTAATGGAATACAATTTGTAAAACGTAACAAACGAGGACTAATTAACGAAATTGGTTCAATATACAAATATCTTTTTGGTACTCTTGATCAGGACGATAAAGACAAATTAGAAGAAAAAATAAATAATCTTGAAAGCAATAGCGTACAAGGAAACGAACTAAATTACGTAATAGACATTATTAATAAAGGTTTAGAAGTACTAAACAACCTCAAGGAAGAAACGGAAAAATCAGTAAAATTAGAAGTTCTAATCTTTAATTTTGTGCATTTCACAGAATACATCGAAGACATAGAAATGGGCATGCAGCTCACCAGACTAGGAATTTTCAACCCAAAACTTTTAAAACATAATCGGTTAGGTCATGTTAATTCGGAAAAACTATTGAATACAAAAACATCCACCTGGCTTAAACCAAATTCAAACGAGATATTTATCATTTCAAACATTCATTAAGAAATAATAAAAACCTTTATCTTTGAGATACTTCCTTATCCAGATGAAAATAAAAATATTTTGACAGAAAATTCATACGATGAATACTATGTTCATTAAAAATACAAAACAAATATGTAGAAACTAATGTGAATAGGGCTTCCAGGGCGAAGGAAAAAAATAACCCGATCTTCATTTGTTGAATTCAAAATATAAACTGATTTTATTTACCAAAGTGTTGTGTATATAAATGAACTCTTAAACTCTAGGAATCGACATTTGATCTTAAAAATGCTTATTCTAATGTTTATATTTCATGCTCAGCGGCAACTTGATACCGCGCCGCTGTTATAATCTTAAGTGTTTTCCACAGAGTGTGGATGCATGTTTTGTTTGGTTTTAAGCAATACTCGATATATGAATCTTTAGGACTTATTTTTGTTTGTCTTTCGTTTTGTATATTTCTTTGGTCAATCTGATTTGGTGAAGCCAATTCAGATGAACACGGTGTTTAATCTTAAACAAATGAATGTATAATAGGCATTTTAAATCAAATCCCAACCGCTTGTAAATACTCTAAAACATGTAAGAATTTTCAAACTAATTACATTGAACCAAACATAATTGTAACATAGAATTTACCAAAAACTAAACTTAATCAAAATTGCGTAAACAGCGACTTAATAATATCCTTTATCCAAACAAAAGAGATAATTAACGAACACACCAAATATTATACTGTATTCCAAACTATTACATTAACCACTTTTATACGTACTATAATAAGTTTCATTACATCTTAATCTATAAGTTTAAGGCAATGCCACAAGAATTATTAATTAAGCACTTTCGATCAAATAACAATCATGCTCCCACAGAAAAAATCGACACCACAATTGTTAAAAAAATTGAATTTCAAATTATAAACAAAATTGATACTCCAATCTTTACAGCAAAGAAAAACCCCTCGCTATATCCCAATGTATCAGCCTGGCTGGACAGGCAGGCTATTTTTTTAGGATGGGGAAGTCATATATCCAACTTCAATACCCAATAACTAATAAATTTTTCGCCCCCTAAAATTTATAACTTTAAAGTAAACATCCGTTTTTTTTATAAACACTTGGACACTTGCAATAACAATTGTCCCCCTCAAAATCAAAGCGTGTGAACGCTAACTCATAATTAAAACACAGGCCAATAAAATCCGTTTTATTCATAAACAATTGAACACTTGCAATAATAATTGTCCCCCAAAAGCTTGAGAACGCTAATACAACATTAAAATTCGGGCCAATCAAATCGCATCAATATCGATCACGCCACAGAAGCGCTCACAAATTTAGCCTATAAATATTACTATAAGACATTTTTGTACTTCAGTTTTAAGTTTTCGTTCAACGAATAAAGTCCCCGCTTTTAACTCGAACAAACAATATCTATTTTTTTTGGAAAGACAAGATATTTAATTATATATACCTTCTTATATTTGAATATTGTGTTATGTCCAAAGTACAAATATGTGCGGTGTGAGCTGCGCAACGTCATATTTGTATATCACCCACATACATATTTTCAGTATTTTCAAAGTGGTCAATTTTGTTCAATACCCGCTTCCACAAAATCGTCAACGTATGTAATTGTATGTTTGTGATAAAATCTTTGATCTTTTGGTTCTGGACTGTCTCTCACTGTCTCCTATTCATGGAGCGACTTAGTTACAAAGGTGCACCTTCCGATCGAACATCTGTTGAGCTATTCCTCGACGATAAGGGAATTCTAGGAATCGGAGGCCGAATCAAAAGGTCATCTCTACGTTACAATGTGAAGCAGCCCAATGAGTCACCGATCAGCTTGTTATTAGTTCGGCAAACATGTCTTCATACTGGGGTAGATGCCACATTTACTATTCTTCGGCAGCAATACTGGATTTTGGGTGCACGTAACCTAGTTCGCCAAGTGGTCTTTCAGCGACGAGCCACCCATACTCAGCTAATGGGTGATTTGCTTATATGTACATTGAGTTCAAGCAACTTCGTGTTTCCAGCATACTGGTCTGGACTATGCTAGTCCCATCGCAATCAAGGAGAAAAACATTTTGGAAAGGTATGGTTTGCCATATTCGTCTGTCTTGCGACGAAGTCGTAAGAGACTTAACAAATAACGCTTTCATTGCAGAATTTCAACGATTTATTTCTCGCCGAGCGAGATCCACTGATCTATACTTGGACAATCGTACCACATTTCAACAAAGTAGACGTGCGGTACGTCGGGTCACTGGTAATAAAGCACTGACCTTTGAGGAGTTGTCTACTGTGTTAGCGCAAATAGAAGCTCTATTAAACTCAAGACCACATTGTGAAAACGGTGACAGCGCTCTGGACCCTTTCTAACTAAATGGATATTGGGACAAATGCAGTTTGTTCTTGAAATGAAATGTCACAGAAATCACGGCGATTTCATGTTTGGAACTATTTTTGGATTCACTGGTTTCAATTTGCAAATTAGCAAAAACGATTACCGATAGCAGCTATTTGATAGTTGCTGTAGACAATAGGGTAGCGCAATGCAAAAATAAATAAATCTGTTTTTGGATTGGTTTTTATACGTTTTTGCAAATGGAGTTATATAAAGCATGCCCCATTGGTGAACGAATTATTATTATACTACAAAAATGGAAAAATTTTAAAATATCGATCCCGCGCAAAATAGTCGTTGAATTGACAACCCTGTTGTTTACATTCGAAATTGAATTAAGATAGACAAAAACGTAATCACACTTTAGAGAAAAGACTTCTAGCTATTTTATCAAACTACTTATGCTATTTGGGTCTTCGAAAACAATTTGTGGTGGCAAACTATTTTTTGTATTATTTTCTTCGATTTCTTTTCAATCCATCTTCGAGGAGCGAGAATTAAAATTTCTGCAACTGGTATACACTCCGTAGTATTTTTATTTCCTTTCCAAAAGCTTCCGTTTTTGACGAGGACAAGAGCAGAGTCAAAGGCAAACTACGAAAAATAAATGCTATCCTCTGCTATATTTTTTGAAGTCTAAAAAAGCTTTGGCAACAGCAACAGCAAAAAATGAAATGAATTTTGATATGTAGCTGTAGATGTAGTTCAAAACCTAGAGCGAGCTGTTTGCTCTCATCATATTCATTTTTGATAATACTGCGTTTGCTTGTGTTGTAAAATGATTTTTTTTTTATAATTATATTGATTAAACTAATAAGATAATAGGAAAAAGAACCAACGAAAATTTTCAATGTATGCGTGCGCTTGCTTGTGTGCGCAAGTTGCTATACACTGCGCAAATTGCATGTGACGAAAGAAAGAAAAATTTCTAAGTGGAATATTTGCATAATATGAATGTTTTTTCTACTGACGAAATATATAAATATATATTTTTTAATTTTTTTGGAATGCTAAAAGCTTCTATATTCCGTTGTTATGTATGTACATATATTGCACATATTTTGGCGCTTGTGCTTTGAATTTTCAATTAAAAATATTTAATCATAATATTTTTGCAAAAGTTGCCAGTTACATAAAAAGAATAAAGGCGACAGGAATGTGTTCGCGTCGAAATGTTAAGGGCAACTAAATGCACCCTCATGCTCTGTGTGAGGACTTCGGCAGCCGTTCGGTTACACACATACGAGGTGCCGAAAGTGTTCGTCCCCCGGGCTCTGCTCTAGAATACATTTATTTTCGATATTTAAAATTAGACACAGTAATTATTTATTAAATTACTGCAACTAAAAAACAACACTAAGGCTCTTCATGCTATTTGTTACAAGTTTTCAATGGTTTTATTTATTGGGTGTGCTACAGAATTTACTTCAGAAACTTTAGTAAAAGCTGAAATTTAGGTGCCCCAGACTGACATTTCGAGCGATTTTTAATCCGCTCAGAAAAGTGCTGGCTAAATGGTCTATTGCAGAGAACTTACAAGGTTTTTATACCCTTGCAGAGGGTATTATAAAATTGGTGAGATGTTTGTTATACCCTTGCAGAGGGTATTATAAAATTGGTCAGATGTTTGTAACTCACAGAAGGAGACGTTTCCGACCCTATAAAGTATATATATTCTTGATCAGCATGAGAAGCTGAGTTGATATAGCCATGAAATTTACCAATATGATAGTATTATATATAAAATCTCAGATCTCAGATTTGAATCTGATCGGATAAATAGAACACAAGTTACAGCCGATATAAATCGGTTCGGCTTGCTGCCTACTACGTCATCATCAAATCAATAGAGCACACGCATGCACACATACAGACGCAACGCTACATAAACTATATGTGTATGCGTGCGAATCGCGGCATGCGTGTAAAAGGGGATGGGGAAGAAGAAGAAGAAATTGAAATGATATTTGAAAGGTTCTGTGCATTAATGAATTGAGATACAGAAAAAGAGTTTAGAATATGTAAAAATATTATGGCCATGGACTGCAACGGTATATAAACTTCGGCACAGCCGATGTTAGCTTCTTTGACATTTATTAAAAAAATTAATGTCGTAAGACAAGTTTTTTAGTTACTGATGATTCTGCATTAAAATATTCAAAGGTTTGATACAATTATTTCTTTAATTTTACGTTTTAGAAAATCACTAGAAATTTTATTAGGCATAAATCCACTAACAACATGGTTGCCACATAGTCCAGTTCGAGAAGTGAAATCAATATCATTGTGTTAAAATACCAAAGTAAACGTGTTGAAACATAAACAAAAGCATTGTTAATTAGGTGACGCTTTTATTTTTTTAATAAATTGCATTCATTTTCATGTATTTTGTAAAAAACAATAAGTATCTGAAGTGGCAACGTTCACCTGTAACCGTCAAATATTTGATATTGTTATCGTCTGCCCAAAATCTGAGCGCGGTATTTCAAATTCAATATAGTTTCCTTAAAACAATAATTAATTTGAATTTCTTGATTTAAACTCATGGTAATAATAAAAACCAAATTTTCAAGTCATTTTCTATGTCTCAAAATTATATATTAATGGAGCTTTATAAAAAACTAAAAATATCAAAGAAGCTAACTTCGGCTGTGCCGAAGTTTATATACCCTTACAGTCCATGGCCATAATATTTTTACATGTTCCAAACTCTTTTTCTGTATCTCAATTCATTAATGCACAGAACCTTTCAAATATCATTTCAATTTCTTCTTCTTCCCCATCCCCTTTTACACGCATGGCGCGATTCGCACGCATACACATATAGTTTATGTAGCGTTGCGTCTGTATGTGTGCATGCGTGTGCTCTGTTGATTTGATGATGACGTAGTAGGCAGCAATCCGAACCGATTTATATCGGCTGTATCTTGTGTTCTATTTATCCGATCAGATTCAAATCTGAGATCTGAGATTTTATATGAAATACTAGCATATTGGTAAATTTCATGGGGATACTTCAATTTTTGCAATTTTTGCAAAAATGTTCCCTCCAGAGCTATATGATATAGTGCTCCGATTCTGCCAATTTTCATACTTTATTTTTCCCAGGTAATAAAAAGCCCCCAAAAAATTCATCCCGATAGCTCTTAAGATGGCTGAGTAAAACGCATACGCACAGACGGACGGACAGACGGTCAGACGGACAGACGGTCAGACGGACAGACGGACATGGATATATCAACTCAGCTTCTCATACTGATCAAGAATATATATACTTTATAGGGTCGGAAACGTCTCTTTCTGTGCGTTACAAAGGATGTGAACTGTAAAAGCATCTATGCATCTATTCTTCACAAACCCATGCTGGTATGGCGCAGATATAAATTTACATAAACAGCTGACAATTTAGAAATTCTTTTATAATTAGTGACGTCAGATTTATTGACACATTTCTTAAGAGGTTAAAATAAAGGTGAACACAATGATTCCGCACAGAACCTCAGTACACAAACGGGAATACCGTCTGGGCCCGGTGAGTGTACCAGCTTATTATACCCTTGCAGAGGGTATTACAAAGTTGGTCATATTTTTGTAACGCACAGAAGGAGACGTTTCCGACACCATAAAGTATACATATTCTTGATCAGCATAAGAAGCTGAGTCGATATAACCATGTTTTACTGAGCCATCTTAAAAGCTTTCGGCTGAGCCGATGAAAGACTCATAACTTTATACTTTTTGTAATACCTAGACTTAGACACAGTCCTTAAAGATTGAGTCAGCAGTGTATAAATCCAATCGGTGTTAAGAAAGGCATTATTTAGTGCAGCAAAGGCTGTCTTCCGAAATCATCGGGTGCGTGCTGTAGTATCACACTCAGAAACGGGCTCACGGATTTTTTGTATATTACCTGGAACGTACATTATATATTCAGAAACGCTTTCTGCTATGCAAAGAACACCTCTTTTCAGAAATTCATAGTTCTTTTATCTTTTTACTATGTGTCAATCTCTTCTTCTGTCTGTCATAAGTGTGAACTGTTCAGTTAGGAGCAAAACAGAGATTTAGTGTAATCTAATGCTTTTTTTAACAGGTTGATTAATATACAGAGTAAATATATGAGGAATGTAATAGTTTTTATTCGACTTTTAAGCACAACTTTGCACTTCGGCTGACAACCAACGAACGAGCGTCCAAATTGAAATCCAGTACCCAGCGAACCCTTGCTCCAGAACAAGACCGCAAAGCAAACAGTTTAGAATGGTGCGTTGCCAAATCTCTGGTATTTCTGGTATCTTACATTCGGCCTCATCTGTCCTAGATGATAACAGCTCGTAATTTTCGGAAACAAAACGCCATAACTTCATATTATCACAACTTATCGATGTGATATTTGGTCCTTCGGCGCTTGCCGCTTTTCTCACGTCATAGTGGCCATTTCGTTGTACCTTTGTGACTTAATATGGGCCTAGATACTCGCTTGCAAGCTTACGTACTGCGATGAACTGTGTCCTTTTGCTGAGCGTTTTCAATGTTTTCTTTTGCTCGGCTACGCAACTCATTGTTAAACTGCGAAATGAGCTCTTCATTTAGGACCTCTAATAATTTTCCATCCACTTTGCTGTTCATTTTGGTCCCCAACGTTACATCAAACGGTGATGACTTCAACGTTGCTTAAGTAATCGCTTTCTGGACCTGTGGCACAAACTTGTCCCACTTGGCCAACACGAGCCGACAGCTTTGTGATGATACTCAGAATCGAACGGTTTACTCTTTCAACTTGGCCATTACCTCTGGCTACACCTGTTGTTGTCCACACATGCTCCACTTTGTTTACATTAAGAAACTCAGCAAAAGCATTGGATGTAAACGCAACTCATCTGTCGTTAATTTTACGCCTTGGGAAACCGAACACAGCAAACTAGTCTGTGATCCTTTTAATAACTTCATCATAGCCGGTTGACTTAGTGGGGAAAAGAGATACAAACTTAGAAAAGCATCCACAGCCGCCAGAACATATTTGTATTGCTTCGCTGACGCGTCCATCGGACCAAAATGATCTATGTGTTGCGTATGCAATGGTGTATCCCCTTTGTCTATGTAGTGATGTAGCCCTCTTGTTTGGCCAACTTTTTAGTGAAAATAATACAAATACAATTAGCAATCACATTAGCTACTTTCCTTTCAAGATGTGGGATTCAATATTGCTGTTGGAGGACGGCTGAGGACGTCCACGTGTCTCATCATATCACCTGGCCGGTGAACTACTTTAAAAGTAAAGTCTAACATATACAAAATCCATAGATAGTGTAGAAACTGCTTAAGAGCGAGGTAGGCTGCTTTCACCTTCAGATAATAGCTGTGACGCTTGGACTCTGCTTCTGTGCTTTTTTTGCTCCAATAATAAACTTGGATGAAAATGGACAGCAAAGTGCTGAAGCAACACTGCTCCAAATCCGTCCTTGGATGCATCTGTTGGAGTTCGGTTAGCGCTTCCTTTAAGTAAATATGCAACACCGACTCCATTACCAGTAAATTCTTTAGTGTTTCCAGCGATTGCTTATCTGCTTCTCCAATATTAAAAACAGCTCCCTTCTTGATTAAGTGCGTCAGGACGTGCGATTTGTGCGTACCCAGGGATAAATTTTCAAAAAAAGCCTGTAAGTCTCAGAAAAGCTTGAACTGATTTTGTATCCTTTGGCGTAGCAAATCGACTGACGGCTGCTGTTTTCTCCTCGTCCGGTTTCAATAATATGGCCCAGAAAACTTATGCGTGGCTGCCTGAAACTACAATTCTTCCATTTCATTTTTAAGCCAAAATGCGCGCCCGTCTCGAGTACCATCTTTGTGCTTCGCATACAAACGTCGGGCGACTCGGCATACACAATTATGTCATCCAGCTCTATATGGATGCATTACACCAAAGTTAATTAGTTCTTAAAAAATATGATTAACGAACCTTCTGAACGCAGCCGACCCGGTGGAGTTGTATTATTATCGGCACAACACAGGGTGAACAGCAGTGAGCGGCGAAGAGCAGTGAGGAGTGAGGAGGGTTTTTTTATCCTCGGCAGCTACGGTCACACCAGGAGGGGTGACTGGTTTTTTCCCATGGGCATCGCCATTTAATCTAGTACGAGTTTTTCACCCGAACACCCGTTCTTCTCCTTCTGATTTGCTATCTCGAACTTCATATTTATTTTAACCCGAACCATTTCGTGTGTGTCGGGCCACCTGTGAATATATAATAAAGCATACATTTTTTTAACGGAATGTATTGCGCGTTCTTAATTCATCACCCGCTCACCATACCCAGAAGAAATTGGCACCAGCCAACGACTTGTATTTTATTTGGATCCTTCCGCCCCTCCACGAACATTGGTCCTTCGAGCCGGATATCCTTCCGCTCCTCCAGCTAGCATCGGCGGAATTCCTGATACAAAGTACAAAATTTCATTATTCATTTCATTTGCCCTACATACTAATAAAAGTGTGAGGTTTTCCCGCTTTTCCACAGCGACCTACACACTTTTATATATTGTATGTACATACCTGACCTGTTCCAAGGTTCCATGGTAGTTCCTAATCCTTAGCGTGTTTGTCCAACGTTTTCGTTTTCCATTCCACGATTACCCTTTTTATTTTGGTCCCATTCCATTTTTTTGTACATACATATGCATTCACATGTACATGTGTTTTTCACAGCTGTTTGCCAAGTCCGCGTAAAGGTTTAAAAAAGAGAAAACAAAAAACCAAAAATTATTAAAGTATTATATAAAAAAAATATAAAAAAAAAATAGTAATCAAAGTGTTCACCGCGATTTCTTATGTGTTCGAATTATTTCCATGCCGAACTAGTTTCCTTACGCGCGTATATACTTACATACATACATCTTCATCTGTTGATGTACGCGCATATGTACATACCCATCTACATATAATTCATTCGCACATTTCTCACAACACAAAAAACAGAGAAAAATTGTTAATAGCAATAAACGTATGCACCGCGACTTCTTGTGCTTTCAAATTGGTTGCGAAATTAATTTCCTCACGCGCGTATTTGAAAACCGGTGCACTTGCTTACATATGTACATACATACTTACATACATAGTCATACATTGATGCACGCACATCTGTACATATCCACAACACATAATCCATTTCGGCGTCGCGCATTGATTTAACAAAAAAAAGGGAGGGGAAAGGAATCCAACATTCAACTAAAAGACAAATTACTTACGTTTTGTGTGAAGAACGCGGGTGCATACATATCTACATACATATGTATATCAAGGCATTCGTCCATATGCACTGATCGGGTACTGTGTTTGTTTCGCGCACAACACTCGCGGTGTGTAAAAAACGTTCGTTTTGTGTTTTTTTTTTCTCCTCAACTTTTTCTCACAACCACAAAAAAAAAAGGCAAAAAAATTAACATAAATAAACAACAAACCAAAACCAAATATATAACCAGCGGCCGGCAGCTGTTTTCGGAGTAGTGGTGACACGTGAGTCGAGTCGTGATATCGATAGGCGGCTCAAGTGCGCCAAATTCAAATCACATTCTTTCCGATTTCCTTCTTTCGCCTAAGTATACCCCCGTCCATATTTATAAATAAAGACACAGATAATTCCTTCCGGCCATTATTTTGCTCTCATATATATCACCTTTATAAATTATATATATATTTTTTTTACGGCCAGTATTTTGCGCACATATATATATCCGCCCATACTTATAAATAAATATATATTTTTTCCAGCACTATCGGGCCCATATATTTATATCCGCCCAGATTCATAAACACATACATATATATCTTTTCCCCAGCACTATCGTGCCCATATTTACATAGCCGTCCAGATTTATAAATTATTTAAATAATTTTTTTCCGGCCAGCCTTTGCCTACATATATATATCTGCCCATAGTTATAAATAAATATATATTTTTTATTTTTTGCCAGCACTATCGGGCCCATATTTATATATCCGCCCATTATTATAAATTGTATATATATTTTTTCCGGCCAGTATTTTGCGCACATATTTATATCCGGCCATATTTCAAATAAATATATATATTTTTTTTCCTAGCACTATAGGGCCCATATTTATATATCCGCCCATATTTATAAATTATACAAATAATTTTTCCGGCCAGTATTTTGCGCACATATATATATCCGCCCATATTTCAAATAAATATATTTTTTTTTGTTCCAGCATTATCGTGCCAATATATAGATCATATATAATTTTTTCCGGCCATTATTTTGCGCACATATCCAGATCCAGATTTATATACAACGTATTTTCTTTTTATCCTATACATCTTTATTTATATATTTTTCATCCGTGTTTTGTTTTATACGTACTCCCATCGTTACCTACGAATCCATATAAACTTGTATTGTAATCATTTCGCTTCGTCTACGTGTAATTTTCGATCCGCATTCGTGCGTCCCCATACAGTCCACTTCTCCTTTTTTGTGGTTTTTCCAAAACAAAAACCACACAACCTCGGTCGTCTATAAGGTCGTCCTCTGAGTATGTCCACGGAGCCGTCCCAGACTGCGCCGAAGTCTAACAGTCTTTCGTCTCCCTCTGCAACTCCGGAGAAGGTTCGGCCTCCGAAAACTCCGGTGACCGTGAAGCGTACGGATATTTCGTGCAAGTTCTCGTCTGTTCGCAGCCGCAGCGAATCCCCAAGATCCTGTCCGTCTTCGTCCAGCCTACCTAAGGGTCGCAGATTTTCGGTTAAGGACTCGAGTGAACACAAAGGTCGTTCCACGCTTCCAACCCAGACCCAGATCCCGTACGTTGTTGTGACGCACTGTTCCGACGCTCCCGTCACCCGATCCGTATCACAACAGCGTAGAGAACACTTCAGAATGTCCCTCTCCGATTTCGTTCTGGCGTGCGACGCACTGACTCTGTTTGAAGCTCGTGAGAGTGAAGCTCTAACTTCTGAAGTGCCCTTGTTTTCCATAAAAATGCACTTAGAGCAGCTCAAATCCCTCTGGTCAACTGTCGAGATGGAATACTCCCGTTGTCACAAGGCCTTGACAGTCCAAACCGACGAGGAAAGCTTGGCAAACATAAGCCACATCAAGGCGAAGCACGAATCCGCTTACGCGGCGTATGTGCGATGCGGGACGTTGTTCGGAGAACGCATCGAACAGCTCTCGGCACAGATGACGCGTCTTATGCGTCAGCCAACCGCTCCGTCGGGGCCGCCGGGGCATAGAGTGCCTCCGTGTGAGGTGGAGACATTTGATGGCGACAGCCTAGCATGGCCCACATTCCGTGATTTGTTCGCCGCCATTTATATCGCCAATCCGTATTTGTCACAAGTGGAGAAGCTCTATCACTTGAACGCCAAGACGCAAGGGGAAGCGAGAACCATCGTGGCTAAGTCCCCCCTGACGAATGAAGGTTTCCAGGCCGCGTGGGAAAACCTCACCGCACGGTATGAAAATAGCCGACTGCTTGTCATGACTCAAGCCAGATAACTCCTTCAGATTCCCGCGGTGGCCCAAGAGTCGGGCAAATCCTTGCGAGAGCTGCAGACTGCGTTTCAAGGGTGTCTTACCGCGCTTGAGCGTTCGGGTGTTAGTACTGAGAATTGGGATGTCCTACTTATCGCCATCTGCACTAGCAAATTGCCGAAGGCCACTATCCTCCTGTGGGAGCAATCAGTGCCAAATAAGACTGTCGTCTCAACTTGGTCCGATTTGAACCAATTTCTTACCGATCGGTATCGTGTCCTGGATGCCACCGATGAACATAAGTCGGCCCCAAGTGTCCAGGCCATCCCCATTGGCCCCCGCAAATCCTCTGCAACGATGAAGATCCAAGCGTTTCCCGCGAAAGCTCAGCTTAAACCGGCGTCTTGCAAGCTGTGCCATCGGGAGAATCACCCAATACGGCTCTGCCCTGGTTTTCTTGATATGCCTGTTCAGAGGCGTTCGGAAACTATTAGACAGCAGGGACTCTGTCTGAATTGTTTTGCCCGCGGTCATCAGGTGAAGGGCTGTTCCAGTGCGCATAATTGCCATACCTGCAAGGAACGTCACCATACTCTGTTGCATCCGAGTGATGTGTCCGTGTCCGCACCGTCCGCTGCGCAAGTCCCATCATACAGCGCCGCAGAGCGTCCGTCCACGGGCAACCAACTCACAAATGCTCAAAGTTATTTTGCATCTACCCCAGGCAGAGGCCTTTTAGGCACTGCGATTGTCACTCTGCACCATCGTGGTGTGGATCACCATATTCGGGCGCTGATCGACTCTGGGGCCGATTCAACGTTTCTCTCCGAGCGTGTCTTCAACATGGTCCAGCCCCCCTTTTACCCAGTAGACGCCGCGGTTACTGGCATGGGCCAGAGTGATGGAGGCTGCGCCGACAAGGTGTGTCTGCTGATGCTGACTCCCCCGTGTGACAGACTGAACAAGATTGAGGTCTCCGCCCTGGTCGTATCCAAATTGTCAGGGGCCATTCCAACGGCTCCATTCCTTAACACGGTTTCGACGCAGTGCCTCGATCGCCCCCTGGCTGACCCGTTCTACAACAAACCCGCGCCTATTGACATGATTATCGGTGTAGACCTGTTTCCCCACATCCTCGGAGAGCGGATCAAAAAAGACATTGGTGAGTTCGTCGGGCTAGAAACCATCTTTGGATGGGTTCTGTGTGGGGCTATCATGCCTGACCCTCCGGCGTCTCGATCAGTTTTCGCTGCACAGACACGAGTCAGTCCTGAAGCAAAACTTGAGGTACTCCTCACCAAGTTTTGGGAGGTGGAAGACCTTCCCGCAAAGCCGGAAAAGGAGGATGACGTATTCTGCGAGCGGAACTTCCAGGAGACCACCCAAAGAGGGAAGGACGGCCGATATGTTGTGTCTCTACCGTTCAAAGGTCCGAATAGCGTCGACTTGGGACACTCAAGACCGATCGCGCTGGCTCAATTCCTGCGGAATGAAGCACGCCTTCTCAAGGATCCCGTCCTAAAAATGCAGTATGATGCCATTATTCAAGAGTACGAGGAATTGGGTCATATGACTCCAGTGCCGCCGCCTCAAGATGAGAAAAACTTCTATCTCCCCCATCACGCGGTGTTTAAGCCCGATAGCACCACCACCAAGGTACGCGTGGTATTTAACGCGTCGAGCCCCTCCACGCGAGGCGTCAGCCTTAACGATGTCTTGCACACCGGGCCTACTCTGCAGGCCGATCTCACGCTTCAGGTACTGAAATGGCGATTCTTTCAATTCGTTTTCAACGCTGACATCACGCAAATGTATCGACAAATCCGAGTCGACCCCAGGCATACCCCCTTTCAGCGGATCCTCTACCGAGACCGCTACGGCAATATTCAGGATTATGAGCTACAAACTGTCTCGTTTGGGGTTAACTGCGCGCCATTCCTGGCGATCCGAGTCCTTTTACGGTTGGCACAAGACGTGCAAGCGATGTATCCTCAGGCGAGCGAAATCCTTCGAAACTATATGTATGTTGATGACGTCCTTGCCGGCGCTCACACTGAAGCCGACGCCCGTCTCGCCATACGAGAGCTTCAAGCTGCCCTCCAGTCTGCGGGTCTCCCGCTTCGGAAATGGACTTCCAATAAGAAGGAAGTACTTCAAGCTATTCGGAGAGAGCACCTGCTGCGAGAGGACTTTCTCGAGCTGGAAGACGCGAGCACCGCAAAAACCTTGGGCATCCGCTGGCAAGCCGCCGAGGACGTCTTCTTCTTCACCGTAGCGGACCCCCCATTGAAGGAGTCGATCTCCAAGAGGCAGGTTCTGTCCCATATCGCTAAACTTTTCGACCCCGCTGGCTGGCTAGCCCCATTCGTTATCCGAGCGAAGATATTCATGCAGCAAATCTGATTAACCGAACTGGGCTGGGATGATGTGCTGCCGCCTCTCCTGCTGCAGCAATGGCACGAATTTCTGCAGGATTACCCAGGCCTCAGTCAACTCCGCATTCCCCGTTGGCTGAACACCAGCGACAAGCTCTCGTGGGAGCTTCATGGCTTCTGTGACGCGTCACAGAAAGCGTATGGAGCAGCCCTATATGTGCGGGTTCGGTACGGCGATCAATTAAGAGTCCATTTATTAACGGCTAAGACCCGTGTAGCTCCAGTCAAGACAGTCTCGCTGCCTCGGCTGGAGTTGTGCGGAGCGGTTTTGCTAGCCGATCTCTGGGCGTCGATCGTTCCTGAACGTCCACTTTAGAGAAAAGACTTCTAGCTATTTTATCAAACTACTTATGCTATTTGGGTCTTCGAAAACAATTTGTGGTGGCAAACTATTTTTTTTATTATTTTCTTCGATTTCTTTTCAATCCATCTTCGAGGAGCGAGAATTAAAATTTCTGCAACTGGTATACACTCCGTAGTATTTTTATTTCCTTTCCAACCGCTTCCGTTTTTGACGAGGACAAGAGCAGAGTCAAAGGCAAACTACGAAAAATAAATGCTATCCTCTGCTATATTTTTTGAAGTCTAAAAAAGCTTTGGCAACAGCAACAGCAAAAAATGAAATGAATTTTGATATGTAGCTGTAGACGTAGTTCAAAACCTAGAGCGAGCTGTTTGCTCTCATCATATTCATTTTTGATAATACTGCGTTTGCTTGTGTTGTAAAATGATTTTTTTTTTATAATTATATTGATTAAACTAATAAGATAATAGGAAAAAGAACCAACGAAAATTTTCAATGTATGCGTGCGCTTGCTTGTGTGCGCAAGTTGCTATACACTGCGCAAATTGCATGTGACGAAAGAAAGAAAAATTTCTAAGTGGAATATTTGCATAATATGAATGTTTTTTCTACTGACGAAATATATAAATATATATTTTTCAATTTTTTTGGAATGCTAAAAGCTTCTATATTCCGTTGTTATGTATGTACATATATTGCACATATTTTTGCGCTTGTGCTTTGAATTTTCAATTAAAAATATTTAATCATAATATTTTTGCAAAAGTTGCCAGTTACATAAAAAGAATAAAGGCGACAGGAATGTGTTCGCGTCGAAATGTTAAGGGCAACTAAATGCACCCTCATGCTCTGTGTGAGGACTTCGGCAGCCGTTCGGTTACACACATACGAGGTGCCGAAAGTGTTCGTCCCCCGGGCTCTGCTCTAGAATACATTTATTTTCGATATTTAAAATTAGACACAGTAATTATTTATTAAATTACTGCAACTAAAAAACAACACTAAGGCTCTTCATGCTATTTGTTACAAGTTTTCAATGGTTTTATTTATTGGGTGTGCTACAGAATTTACTTCAGCAACTTTAGTAAAAGCTGAAATTTAGGTGCCCCAGAGTGACATTTCGAGCGATTTTTAATCCGCTCAGAAAAGTGCTGGCTAAATGGTCTATTGCAGAGAACTTACAAGGTTTTTATACCCTTGCAGAGGGTATTATAAAATTGGTGAGATGTTTGTTATACCCTTGCAGAGGGTATTATAAAATTGGTCAGATGTTTGTAACTCACAGAAGGAGACGTTTCCGACCCTATAAATTATATATATTCTTGATCAGCATGAGAAGCTGAGTTGATATAGCCATGTCCGTCTGTCCGTCTGACCGTCTGTCCGTCCGTCTGTGCGTATGCGTTTTACTCAGCCATCTTAAGAGCTATCGGGATGAACTTTTTTTTGGGGGCTTTTTATTACCTGCGAAAAATAAAGTATGAAATTTGGCAGAATCGGACCACTATATCATATAGCTCTGGAGAAAACATTTTTGCAAAATTAAAAATTAATTCATTAATGCACAGAACCTTTCAAATATCATTTCAATTTCTTCTTCTTCCCCATCCCCTTTTACACGCATGCCGCGATTCGCACGCATACACATATAGTTTATGTAGCGTTGCGTCTGTATGTGTGCATGCGTGTGCTCTGTTGATTTGATGATGACGTAGTAGGCAGCAATCCGAACCGATTTATATCGGCTGTAACTTGTGTTCTATTTATCCGATCAGATTCAAATCTGAGATCTGAGATTTTATATGAAATACTAGCATATTGGTAAATTTCATGGCGATACTTCAATTTTTGCAATTTTTGCAAAAATGTTCCCTCCAGAGCTATATGATATAGTGCTCCGATTCTGCCAATTTTCATACTTTATTTTTCCCAGGTAATAAAAAGCCCCCAAAAAATTCATCCCGATAGCTCTTAAGATGGCTGAGTAAAACGCATACGCACAGACGGACGGACAGACGGACAGACGGACATGGATATATCAACTCAGCTTCTCATACTGATCAAGAATATATATACTTTATAGGGTCGGAAACGTCTCCTTCTGTGCGTTACAAAGGATGTGAACTGTAAAAGCATCTATGCATCTATTCTTCACAAACCCATGCTGGTATGGCGCAGATATAAATTTACATAAACAGCTGACAATTTAGAAATTTTTTTATAATTAGTGACGTCAGATTTATTGACACATTTCTTAAGAGGTTAAAATAAAGGTGAACACAATGTGAACAAGGTGAACTCAGCTTCTCATACTGATCAAGAATATATATACTTTATAGGGTCGGAAACGTCTCCTTCTGTGCGTTACAAAGGATGTGAACTGTAAAAGCATCTATGCATCTATTCTTCACAAACCCATGCTGGTATGGCGCAGATATAAATTTACATAAACAGCTGACAATTTAGAAATTTTTTTATAATTAGTGACGTCAGATTTATTGACACATTTCTTAAGAGGTTAAAATAAAGGTGAACACAGAACCTCAGTACACAAACGGGAATACCGTCTGGGCCCGGTGAGTGTACCAGCTTATTATACCCTTGCAGAGGGTATTACAAAGTTGGTCATATTTTTGTAACGCACAGAAGGAGACGTTTCCGACACCATAAAGTATACATATTCTTGATCAGCATAAGAAGCTGAGTCGATATAACCATGTTTTACTGAGCCATCTTAAAAGCTTTCGGCTGAGCCGATGAAAGACTCATAATCGGTGTTAAGAAAGGCATTATTTAGTGCAGCAAAGGCTGTCTTCCGAAATCATCGGGTGCGTGCTGTAGTATCACACTCAGAAACGGGCTCACGGATTTTTTGTATATTACCTGGAACGTACATTATATATTCAGAAACGCTTTCTGCTATGCAAAGAACACCTCTTTTCAGAAATTCGTAGTTCTTTTATCTTTTTACTATGTGTCAATCTCTTCTTCTGTCTGTCATAAGTGTGAACTGTTCAGTTAGGAGCAAAACAGAGATTTAGTGTAATCTAATGCTTTTTTTAACAGGTTGATTATTATACAGAGTAAATATATGAGGAATGTAATAGTTTTTATTCGACTTTTAAGCACAACTTTGCACTTCGGCTGACAACCAACGAACGAGCGTCCAAATTGAAATCCAGTACCCAGCGAACCCTTGCTCCAGAACAAGACCGCAAAGCAAACAGTTTAGAATGGTGCGTTGCCAAATCTCTGGTATTTCTGGTATCTTACATTCGGCCTCATCTGTCCTAGATGATAACAGCTCGTAATTTTCGGAAACAAAACGCCATAACTTCATATTATCACAACTTATCGATGTGATATTTGGTCCTTCGGCGCTTGCCTTTTCTCACGTCATAGTGGCCATTTCGTTGTACCTTTGTGACTTAATATGGGCCTAGATACTCGCTTGCAAGCTTACGTACTGCGATAAACTGTGTCCTTTTGCTGAGCGTTTTCAATGTTTTCTTTTGCTCGGCTACGCAACTCATTGTTAAACTGCGAAATGAGCTCTTCATTTAGGACCTCTAATAATTTTCCATCCACTTTGCTGTTCATTTTGGTCCCCAACGTTACATCAAACGGTGATGACTTCAACGTTGCTTAAGTAATCGCTTTCTGGACCTGTGGCACAAACTTGTCCCACTTGGCCGAGTCATGAGCCGACAGCTTTGTGATGATACTCAGAATCGAACGGTTTACTCTTTCAACTTGGCCATTACCTCTGGCTACACCTGTTGTTGTCCACACATGCTCCACTTTGTTTACATTAAGAAACTCAGCAAAAGCATTGGATGTAAACGCAACTCATCTGTCGTTAATTTTACGCCTTGGGAAACCGAACACAGCAAACTAGTCTGTGATCCTTTTAATAACTTCATCATAGCCGGTTGACTTAGTGGGGAAAAGAGATACAAACTTAGAAAAGCATCCACAGCCGCCAGAACATATTTGTATTGCTTCGCTGACGCGTCCATCGGACCAAAATGATCTATGTGTTGCGTATGCAATGGTGTATCCCCTTTGTCTATGTAGTGATGTAGCCCTCTTGTTTGGCCAACTTTTTAGTGAAAATAATACAAATACAATTAGCAATCACATTAGCTACTTTCCTTTTAAGATGTGGGATTCAATATTGCTGTTGGAGAACGGCTGAGGACGTCCACGTGTCTCATCATATCACCTGGCCGGTGAACTACTTTAAAAGTAAAGTCTAACATATACAAAATCCATAGATAGTGTAGAAACTGCTTAAGAGCGAGGTAGGCTGCTTTCACCTCCAGATAATAGCTGTGACGCTTGGACTCTGCTTCTGTGCTTTTTTTGCTCCAATAATAAACTTGGATGAAAATGGACAGCAAAGTGCTGAAGCAACACTGCTCCAAATCCGTCCTTGGATGCATCTGTTGGAGTTCGGTTAGCGCTTCCTTTAAGTAAATATGCAACACCGACTCCATTACCAGTAAATTCTTTAGTGTTTCCAGCGATTGCTTATCTGCTTCTCCAATATTAAAAACAGCTCCCTTCTTGATTAAGTGCGTCAGGACGTGCGATTTGTGCGTACCCAGGGATAAATTTTCAAAAAAAAGCCTGTAAGTCTCAGAAAAGCTTGAACTGATTTTGTATCCTTTGGCGTAGCAAATCGACTGACGGCTGCTGTTTTCTCCTCGTCCGGTTTCAATAATATGGCCCAGAAAACTTATGCGTGGCTGCCTGAAACTACAATTCTTCCATTTCATTTTTAAGCCAAAATGCGCGCCCGTCTCGAGTACCATCTTTGTGCTTCGCATACAAACGTCGGGCGACTCGGCATACACAATTATGTCATCCAGTTCTATATGGATGCATTACACCAAAGTTAATTAGTTCTTAAAAAATATGATTAACGAACCTTCTGAACGCAGCCGACCCGGTGGAGTTGTATTATTATCGGCACAACACAGGGTGAACAGCAGTGAGCGGCGAAGAGCAGTGAGGAGTGAGGAGGGTTTTTTATCCTCGGCAGCTACGGTCACACCAGGAGGGGTGACTGGTTTTTTCCCATGGGCATCGCCATTTAATCTAGTACGAGTTTTTCACCCGAACACCCGTTCTTCTCCTTCTGATTTGCTATCTCGAACTTCATATTTATTTTAACCCGAACCATTTCGTGTGTGTCGGGCCACCTGTGAATATATAATAAAGCATACATTTTTTTTAACGGAATTTATCGCGCGTTCTTAATTCATCACCCGCTCACCATACCCAGAAGAAATTGGCACCCGCCAACGACTTGTATTTTATTTGGATCCTTCCGCCCCTCCACGAACATTGATCCTTCGAGCCGGATATCCTTCCGCTCCTCCAGCTAGCATCGGCGGAATTCCTGATAAGTACAAAATTTCATTATTCATTTCATTTGCCCTACATACTAATAAAAGTGTGAGGTTTTCCCGCTTTTCCACAGCGACCTACACACTTTTATATATTGTATGTACATACCTGACCTGTTCCAAGGTTCCATGGTAGTTCCTAATCCTTAGCGTGTTTGTCCAACGTTTTCGTTTTCCATTCCACGATTACCCTTTTTATTTTGGTCCCATTCCATTTGTTTGTACATACATATGCATTCACATGTACATGTGTTTTTCAAGAGAAAACAAAAAACCAAAAATTATTAAAGTATTATATAAAAAAAATATAAAAAAAAAATAGTAATCAAAGTGTTCACCGCGATTTCTTATGTGTTCGAATTATTTCCATGCCGAACTAGTTTCCTCACGCGCGTATATACTTACATACATACATCTTCATCTGTTGATGTACGCGCATATGTACATACCCATCTACATATAATTCATTCGCACATTTCTCACAACACAAAAAACAGAGAAAAATTGTTAATAGCAATAAACGTATGCACCGCGACTTCTTGTGCTTTCAAATTGGTTGCGAAATTAATTTCCTCACGCGCGTACATAGTCATACATTGATGCACGCACATCTGTACATATCCACAACACATAATCCATTTCGGCGTCGCGCATTGATTTAACAAAAAAAAGGGAGGGGAAAGGAATCCAACATTCAATTAAAAGACAAATTACTTACGTTTTGTGTGAAGAACGCGGGTGCATACATATCTACATACATATGTATATCAAGGCATTCGTCCATATGCACTGATCGGGTACTGTGTTTGTTTCGCGCACAACACTCGCGGTGTGTAAAAAACGTTCGTTTTGTGTTTTTTTTTTCTCCTCCGCACAACCACAAAAAAAAAAGGCAAAAAAATTAACATAAATAAACAACAAACCAAAACCAAATATATAAGCAGCGGCCGGCAGCTGTTTTCGGAGTAGTGGTGACACGTGAGTCGAGTCGTGATATCGATAGGCGGCTCAAGTGCGCCAAATTCAAATCACATTCTTTCCGATTTCCTTCTTTCGCCTAAGTATACCCCCGTCCATATTTATAAATAAAGACACAGATAATTCCTTCCGGCCATTATTTTGCTCTCATATATATCACCTTTATAAATTATATATATATTTTTTTTACGGCCAGTATTTTGCGCACATATATATATCCGCCCATACTTATAAATAAATATATATTTTTTCCAGCACTATCGGGCCCATATATTTATATCCGCCCAGATTCATAAACACATACATATATATCTTTTTCCCCAGCACTATCGTGCCCATATTTACATAGCCGTCCAGATTTATAAATTATTTAAATAATTTTTTCCGGCCAGCCTTTGCGTACATATATATATCTGCCCATAGTTATAAATAAATATATATTTTTTATTTTTTGCCAGCACTATCGGGCCCATATTTATATATCCGCCCATTATTATAAAGTGTATATATATTTTTTCCGGCCAGTATTTTGCGCACATATTTATATCCGGCCATATTTCAAATAAATATATATATTTTTTTTCCTAGCACTATAGGGCCCATATTTATATATCCGCCCATATTTATAAATTATACAAATAATTTTTCCGGCCAGTATTTTGCGCACATATATATATCCGCCCATATTTCAAATAAATATATTTTTTTTTGTTCCAGCATTATCGTGCCAATATATAGATCATATATAATTTTTTCCGGCCATTATTTTGCGCACATATCCAGATCCAGATTTATATACAACGTATTTTCTTTTTATCCTATACATCTTTATTTATATATTTTTCATCCGTGTTTTGTTTTATACGTACTCCCATCGTTACCTACGAATCCATATAAACTTGTATTGTAATCATTTCGCTTCGTCTACGTGTAATTTTCGATCCGCATTCGTGCGTCCCCATACAGTCCACTTCTCCTTTTTTGTGGTTTTTCCAAAACAAAAACCACACAACCTCGGTCGTCTATAAGGTCGTCCTCTGAGTATGTCCACGGAGCCGTCCCAGACTGCGCCGAAGTCTAACAGTCTTTCGTCTCCCTCTGCAACTCCGGAGAAGGTTCGGCCTCCGAAAACTCCGGTGACCGTGAAGCGTACGGATATTTCGTGCAAGTTCTCGTCTGTTCGCAGCCGCAGCGAATCCCCAAGATCCTGTCCGTCTTCGTCCAGCCTACCTAAGGGTCGCAGATTTTCGGTTAAGGACTCGAGTGAACACAAAGGTCGTTCCACGCTTCCAACCCAGACCCAGATCCCGTACGTTGTTGTGACGCACTGTTCCGACGCTCCCGTCACCCGATCCGTATCACAACAGCGTAGAGAACACTTCAGAATGTCCCTCTCCGATTTCGTTCTGGCGTGCGACGCACTGACTCTGTTTGAAGCTCGTGAGAGTGAAGCTCTAACTTCTGAAGTGCCCTTGTTTTCCATAAAAATGCACTTAGAGCAGCTCAAATCCCTCTGGTCAACTGTCGAGATGGAATACTCCCGTTGTCACAAGGCCTTGACAGTCCAAACCGACGAGGAAAGCTTGGCAAACATAAGCCACATCAAGGCGAAGCACGAATCCGCTTACGCGGCGTATGTGCGATGCGGGACGTTGTTTGGAGAACGCATCGAACAGCTCTCGGCACAGATGACGCGTCTTATGCGTCAGCCAACCGCTCCGTCGGGGCCGCCGGGGCATAGAGTGCCTCCGTGTGAGGTGGAGACATTTGATGGCGACAGCCTAGCATGGCCCACATTCCGTGATTTGTTCGCCGCCATTTATATCGCCAATCCGTATTTGTCACAAGTAGAGAAGCTCTATCAGAGGCGTTCGGAAACTATTAGACAGCAGGGACTCTGTCTGAATTGTTTTGCCCGCGGTCATCAGGTGAAGGGCTGTTCCAGTGCGCATAATTGCCATACCTGCAAGGAACGTCACCATACTCTGTTGCATCCGAGTGATGTGTCCGTGTCCGCACCGTCCGCTCGCAAGTCCCATCATACAGCGCCGCAGAGCGTCCGTCCACGAGCAACCAACTCACAAATGCTCAAAGTTATTTTGCATCTACCCCAGGCAGAGGCCTTTTAGGCACTGCGATTGTCACTCTGCACCATCGTGGTGTGGATCACCATATTCGGGCGCTGATCGACTCTGGGGCCGATTCAACGTTTCTCTCCGAGCGTGTCTTCAACATGGTCCAGCCCCCCTTTTACCCAGTAGACGCCGCGGTTACTGGCATGGGCCAGGAGGCTGCGCCGACAAGGTGTGTCTGCTGATGCTGTCTCCCCCGTGTGACAGACTGAACAAGATTGAGGTCTCCGCCCTGGTCGTATCCAAATTGTCAGGGGCCATTCCAACGGCTCCATTCCTTAACACGGTTTCGACGCAGTGCCTCGATCGCCCCCTGGCTGACCCGTTCTACAACAAACCCGCGCCTATTGACATGATTATCGGTGTAGACCTGTTTCCCCACATCCTCGGAGAGCGGATCAAAAAGGACATTGGTGAGTTCGTCGGGCTAGAAACCATCTTTGGATGGGTTCTGTGTGGGGCTATCATGCCTGACCCTCCGGCGTCTCGATCAGTTTTCGCTGCACAGACACGAGTCAGTCCTGAAGCAAAACTTGAGGTACTCCTCACCAAGTTTTGGGAGGTGGAAGACCTTCCCGCAAAGCCGGAAAAGGAGGATGACGTATTCTGCGAGCGGAACTTCCAGGAGACCACCCAAAGAGGGAAGGACGCCCGATATGTTGTGTCTCTACCGTTCAAAGGTCCGAATAGCGTCGACTTGGGACACTCAAGACCGATCGCGCTGGCTCAATTCCTGCGGAATGAAGCACGCCTTCTCAAGGATCCCGTCCTAAAAATGCAGTACGATGCCATTATTCAAGAGTACGAGGAATTGGGTCATATGACTCCAGTGCCGCCGCCTCAAGATGAGAAAAACTTCTATCTCCCCCATCACGCGGTGTTTAAGCCCGATAGCACCACCACCAAGGTACGCGTGGTATTTAACGCGTCGAGCCCCTCCACGCGAGGCGTCAGCCTTAACGATGTCTTGCACACCGGGCCTACTCTGCAGGCCGATCTCACGCTTCAGGTACTGAAATGGCGATTCTTTCAATTCGTTTTCAACGCTGACATCACGCAAATGTATCGACAAATCCGAGTCGACCCCAGGCATACCCCCTTTCAGCGGATCCTCTACCGAGACCGCTGCGGCAATATTCAGGATTATGAGCTACAAACTGTCTCGTTTGGGGTTAACTGCGCGCCATTCCTGGCGATCCGAGTCCTTTTACAGTTGGCACAAGACGTGCAAGCGATGTATCCTCAGGCGAGCGAAATCCTTCGAAACTATATATATGTTGATGACGTCCTTGCCGGCGCTCACACTGAAGCCGACGCCCGTCTCGCCATACGAGAGCTTCAAGCTGCCCTCCAGTCTGCGGTTCTCCCGCTTCGGAAATGGACTTCCAATAAGAAGGAAGTACTTCAAGCTATTCGGAGAGAGCACCTGCTGCGAGAGGACTTTCTCGAGCTGGAAGACGCGAGCACCGCAAAAACCTTGAACCGACTCTACCATCGTGTTGGCTTGGCTTAATAAACCGCCGTGTAGTTGGTCCACCTTCGTGGCCAATCGGGTATCCAGCATCTCCAAAAGCACCAGTGGCCAAAGCTGGGCACATGTGCGCTCCGAGGATAACCCCGCTGATTTGGCGAGCCGTGGAGTCTCCGCGGACGAGTTATCTGCCAGCAGCCTCTGCTGCCATGGGCCGGACTGTCTCCAGCGAGCCCCCGAATATTGGCCAACTCTCCATCATGAACTCCCAGACACCCAGCTGGAGCAGCGAGTCCCGTGCCACACCACCGCGACCACCCTATTCGATGACGTCGGCGAACGTTTCTCGGACTATGGTAGGGCATTGCGAGTCATCGCGTACGTCCTACGCTTCGCCACCAAAAGGATTTCGACGCCTTCCTCGGTCCGCCTCACCAATGACGAACTTCTCTCCGCCGAGCGCGCCTTGATTCGGACCTCTCAGCGTCGGGAATACCTCGCGGAGATACGGGCCCTTAGTGAAGGGCGACCCCTGCCATCATCCAGCGCGCTACTCAACTTGAATCCATTTCTCGACCAGCATGGGGTACTCCGCTCCTGCGGACGACTCCGGGCCGCTGAGTCCCTCCGGTGTGATGAACGTCACCCTATTCTCCTCCCCTAAGTACTCATTTCACTCGCCTGCTTGTCGAATTCGCCCACCGCGTCACGTTGCATGGCGGCAATCAACTGATGGTGCGGTATCTGCGCACCAAATTCTGGATCCCACGGGTCAAGAACCTGGTGAAGTCCCACATCAAGGGGTGCAAAGTCTGCATCGTTCATCGTCGACGACTACAGACGCAGATGATGGGTGATCTCCCTCGAGAGCGCATCACGTACTCCAGGCCCTTCACCCACACGGGCATTGACTTCGCAGGGCCGTTCGAGATCAAGAATTACACCGGGCGTGCGTGTCTCATAACTAAGGGTTATGTCTGCGTCTTTGTGTGTTTCAGCACGAAGGTGATCCATCTCGAGGCTACCTCCGATCTCACCACTGAACGGTTTCTTGCAGCCTTCTCTCGGTTTGTCGCACGGAGACAATGCCCACAGCGCATTTACTCCGACAATGCCAGAACCTTCGTATGGGCCTCAAAGGCGCTCGAAAAAGATTTCCTGAACGCCACCAAGCTTGATATCATGAAGGCATTTCCCCAGCACATTTTATCCTGGCAGTTCATTCCGCCAAGCGCGCCCCATATGGGAGGACTGTGGGAAGCAGGGGTCAAAAATTTTAAGACCCTGTTTTACAAGTCCTCTTCCACTGTCAAGTACACGTTCGAGGAACTCTCCACTCTCCTGTGTAGGATCGAAGCGTGCCTAAACTCCAGGCCAATTTCTCCCATGAGCGAGGACCCAGAGGATCTGCTGGCCCTAAGCCCGGGTCATTTCCTGATTGAAGGACCACTCTTATCCATTGCGGAACCGGAAATTCTGGTTGAGCCTATGTCGCTGATCAACCGATGGCAGCGACTGAAGGCAATCCAGCAGGCTTTCTGCCGCCGATGGAAGAGAGAGTACCTCAAGGAGCTCCACAAACGGAATAAGTGGAAATTACCGACTCGCATCCTCCAGACCGGCGACCTCGTGATCGTGTCCGAAGATAATCTCCCCTCCAACGAGTGGCGCTTAGGGCGAATTGAGCGCACTTTGCCCGGGGCTGACGGTCTCGTCCGAGTGGCTGATGTCACCACAGCGCGTGGGTCTATCCGAAGACCCGTGGCGAAGCTCATCCTGTTGCAAGACAGCAGGAGTCCTGAGCCTAAAACCCTACCGTGACTTCCAATCCCTCTATGTTCCGTCCGGATGTCCTCGTCTCCCTGCATGTTGTTCGTTTTCGTGTATCGACTAATCCACTCTCCCCTCCGTAATTTCTTTCGTTGCAGTTCGTTCAGCTCGCCCCTTCACAGCGGCATGGCCCAGACGCGTCTGCCGTACCACCGCAGCAAACGATCTGCTCCACATGGGACGAACGCGTACCGATGCCGGGTCTGCCGGGGGATTCACGCACTCCGGCAGTGTCAGCGCTTCCTGAACCTCCGAGGGGAAAAGCGGCTCCGGGCGGTGCTTATAAATAAGTACTGTCCCAATTGCTTGGCACACGAGCACTCATCCGACGCGTGCCGGACTCGCCATGGTTGCCGACGATGCGGGCAAAAACACCATACCCTGCTCCATATGCCCGACCAACCGACCAACGCGCCTCGGCCCGGCGTCGCAGCCAACTACCCTCCTCCGGACGTGCAGCACCACCGCCACAACCCCGTTCCCGATCATCTTCCGACCGCTCCGCTTCTCCAGAAGGCGCAGCCGAGATCTCTCTCTCCTCCCTGCTCCACGCCAGGACGACGACTGTCATGCCAACAGCAATCCTCCGGTTGGGCAACGGCTCGAATTCCTTCGAGACCCGCGTCCTCCTCGATGAGTGTGCGGCTGAAAGCCGCATCAATCTTTCTTTTGCCCGGTCTCTGGGGTTGGCTGTGACCAAGGTCGGGGTCGACCAAGCCTGCACGGCCGTCCTCGAGGCGAGGTTCGACAATACGTTCCGGCGGAATGTCATATTCCGGGTCGAAGAGGACCTGCTCATCCGCACCCCCATCCGGGAAGTGTCAGCCGGTCCGGGAGAAACTCGCCACCCTGATCCTGGCCGACCCCTATTTCTATCGGCCGGCTTCGGTGTCCGTGGTGCTCGGGGCAGACCTCTATCCTGAGGTCATCCAACCAGGCTGTGTGCCCGGTCATAGCGGTACTCCCGCAGCCCAGAGCACCGTGTTCGGATGGGTCGTCTCCGGCTCCTGTGGGATCTAGGCGCTCCAGAACGCTGCCGTCCCCCCTCCTACATATGTCCAGGGTGGCAATTGCAACATGTTGCAAGGGGGGCGGTATGTTCACGCCACCGGGTGAACAGCAGTGAGCGGCGAAGAGCAGTGAGGAGTGAGGAGGGTTTTTTTATCCTCGGCAGCTACGGTCACACCAGGAGGGGTGACTGGTTTTTTCCCATGGGCATCGCCATTTAATCTAGTACGAGTTTTTCACCCGAACACCCGTTCTTCTCCTTCTGATTTGCTATCTCGAACTTCATATTTATTTTAACCTGAACCATTTCGTGTGTGTCGGGCCACCTGTAAATATATAATAAAGCATACATTTTTTTAACGGAATTTATCGCGCGTTCTTAATTCATCACCCGCTCACCATACCCAGAAGAAATTGGCACCAGCCAACGACTTGTATTTTATTTGGATCCTTCCGCCCCTCCACGAACAGTGACTGCTATGCCCCGATTCACAGCCAAAGGTTTGGAAGCAGTGCGATGTCCCAAATACTATAATCGATTTCGTTGTAGGTTATTATAAATTAAAGTACGAAGTGAAGTGTCAGAAAGATGAGGATAAATAAGGTGAGAAAAGCCGTTAATAGATTTGCAAAGAATACGAAAAGCTCGTGTAGTGAGTAAAATTAATAGATAAAAACCTAAGGTCTGAAATGAAGGAACGGGAAAATTTAGAGTACCTAGTAAATTAGTAGAAATAATTTATTAGACATACGGGTATTGGCAGAGAGCTCTATTGGATGCAAACAGGTGTAAAACTAAGCTAAGGAAAACTCATTAGGAACAGTAATATTTCGCGGGGTCTAGAAAACTTGAACTTTTGAATTGATACTTTAGCAGGTCATATATTTCCAATGTATTCTGCCACAGACGTCTCAAAAGTGTCTAGAGAAAGCTTAGAGATAAATATTTATTTGCGATGAGACACTACTGTTAATGGAGGCAAAGGCCCATTTGAGTCCACAAGTAAATAGAAACCAATAAGTCTTAGTAAATGATCAGAATTTCATGATGATCAGATCCTCTACCGAGACCGCTGCGGCAATATTCAGGATTATGAGCTACAAACTGTCACGTTTGGGGTTAACTGCGCGCCATTCCTGGCGATCCGAGTCCTTTTACAGTTGGCACAAGACGTGCAAGCGATGTATCCTCAGGCGAGCGAAATCCTTCGAAACTATATGTATGTTGATGACGTCCTTGCCGGCGCTCACACTGAAGCCGACGCCCGTCTCGCCATACGAGAGCTTCAAGCTGCCCTCCAGTCTGCGGGTCTCCCGCTTCGGAAATGGACTTCCAATAAGAAGGAAGTACTTCAAGCTATTCGGAGAGAGCACCTGCTGCGAGAGGACTTTCTCGAGCTGGAAGACGCGAGCACCGCAAAAACCTTGGGCATCCGCTGGCAAGCCGCCGAGGACGTCTTCTTCTTCACCGTAGCGGACCCCCCATTGAAGGAGTCGATCTCCAAGAGGCAGGTTCTGTCCCATATCGCTAAACTTTTCGACCCCGCTGGCTGGCTAGCCCCATTCGTTATCCGAGCGAAGATATTCATGCAGCAAATCTGGCTATCCGAACTGGGCTGGGATGATGTGCTGCCGCCTCTCCTGCTGCAGCAATGGCACGAATTTCTGCAGGATTACCCAGGCCTCAGTCAACTCCGCATCCCCCGTTGGCTGAACACCAGCGACAAGCTCTCGTGGGAGCTTCATGGCTTCTGTGACGCGTCACAGAAAGCGTATGGAGCAGCCCTATATGTGCGGGTTCGGTACGGCGATCAAGTAAGAGTCCATTTATTAACGGCTAAGACCCGTGTAGCTCCAGTCAAGACAGTCTCGCTGCCTCGGCTGGAGTTGTGCGGAGCGGTTTTGCTAGCCGATCTCTGGGCGTCGATCGTTCCTGAACTCCCAATGCCACCTGCAACCTCCCAGTTTTGGACCGACTTTACCATCGTGTTGGCTTGGCTTAATAAACCGCCGTGTAGTTGGTCCACCTTCGTGGCCAATCGGGTATCCAGCATCTCCAAAAGCACCAGTGGCCAAAGCTGGGCACATGTGCGCTCCGAGTATAACCCCGCTGATTTGGCGAGCCGTGGAGTCTCCGCGGACGAGTTATCTGCCAGCAGCCTCTGCTGCCATGGGCCGGACTGGGTCCAGCGAGCCCCCGAATATTGGCCAACTCTCCATCATGAACTCCCAGACACCCAGCTGGAGCAGCGAGTCCAGTGCCACACCACCGCGACCACCCTACTCGATGACGTCGGCGAACGTTTCTCGGACTACGGTAGGGCATTGCGAGTCATCGCGTACGTCCTACGCTTCGCCACCAAAAGGATTTCGACGCCTTCCACGGTCCGCCTCACCAATGACGAACTTCTCTCCGCCGAGCGCGCCTTGATTCGGACCTCTCAGCGTCGGGAATACCTCGCGGAGATACGGGCCCTTAGTGAAGGGCGACCCCTGCCATCATCCAGCGCGCTACTCAACTTGAATCCATTTCTCGACCAGCATGGGGTACTCCGCTCCTGCGGACGACTCCGGGCCGCTGAGTCCCTCCGGTGTGATGAACGTCACCCTATTCTCCTCCCCTATAGTACTCATTTCACTCGCCTGCTTGTCGAATTCGCCCACCGCATCACGTTGCATGGCGGCAATCAACTGATGGTGCGGTATCTGCGCACCAAATTCTGGATCCCACGGGTCAAGAACCTGGTGAAGTCCCACATCAAGGGGTGCAAAGTCTGCATCGTTCATCGTCGACGACTACAGACGCAGATGATGGGTGATCTCCCTCGAGAGCGCATCACGTACTCCAGGCCCTTCACCCACACGGGCATTGACTTCGCAGGGCCGTTCGAGATCAAGAATTACACCGGGCGTGCGTGTCTCATAACTAAGGGTTATGTCTGCGTCTTTGTGTGTTTCAGCACGAAGGCGATCCATCTCGAGGCTACCTCCGATCTCACCACTGAACGGTTTCTTGCAGCCTTCTCTCGGTTTGTCGCACGGAGACAATGCCCACAGCGCATTTACTCCGACAATGCCAGAACCTTCGTATGGGCCTCAAAGGCGCTCGAAAAAGATTTCCTGAACGCCACCAAGCTTGATATCATGAAGGCATTTCCCCAGCACATTTTATCCTGGCAGTTCATTCCGCCAAGCGCGCCCCATATGGGAGGACTGTGGGAAGCAGGGGTCAAAAATTTTAAGACCCTGTTTTACAAGTCCTCTTCCACTGTCAAGTACACGTTCGAGGAACTCTCCACTCTCCTGTGTAGGATCGAAGCGTGCCTAAGCTCCAGGCCAATTTCTCCCATGAGCGAGGACCCAGAGGATCTGCTGGCCCTAAGCCCGGGTCATTTCCTGATTGAAGGACCACTCTTATCCATTGCGGAACCGGAAATTCTGGTTGAGCCTATGTCGCTGATCAACCGATGGCAGCGACTGAAGGCAATCCAGCAGGCTTTCTGCCGCCGATGGAAGAGTGAGTACCTCAAGGAGCTCCACAAACGGAATAAGTGGAAATTACCGACTCGCAGCCTCCAGACCGGCGACCTCGTGATCGTGTCCGAAGATAATCTCCCCTCCAACGAGTGGCGCTTAGGGCGAATTGAGCGCACTTTGCCCGGGGCTGACGGTCTCGTCCGAGTGGCTGATGTCACCACAGCGCGTGGGTCTATCCGAAGACCCGTGGCGAAGCTCATCCTGTTGCAAGACAGCAGGAGTCCTGAGCCTAAAACCCTACCGTGACTTCCAATCCCTCTATGTTCCGTCCGGATGTCCTCGTCTCCCTGCATGTTGTTCGTTTTCGTGTATCGACTAATCCACTCTCCCCTCCGTAATTTCTTTCGTTGCAGTTCGTTCAGCTCGCCCCTTCACAGCGGCATGGCCCAGACGCGTCTGCCGTACCACCGCAGCAAACGATCTGCTCCACATGGGACGAACGCGTACCGATGCCGGGTCTGCCGGGGGATTCACGCACTCCGGCAGTGTCAGCGCTTCCTGAACCTCCGAGGGGAAAAGCGGCTCCGGGCGGTGCTTATAAATAAGTACTGTCCCAATTGCTTGGCACACGAGCACTCATCCGACGCGTGCCGGACTCGCCATGGTTGCCGACGATGCGGGCAAAAACACCATACCCTGCTCCATATGCCCGACCAACCGCCGAGACAACGCGCCTCGGCCCGGCGTCGCAGCCAACTACCCTCCTCCGGACGTGCAGCACCACCGCCACAACCCCGTTCCCGATCATCTTCCGACCGCTCCGCTTCTCCAGAAGGCGCAGCCGAGATCTCTCTCTCCTCCCTGCTCCACGCCAGGACGACGACTGTCATGCCAACAGCAATCCTCCGGTTGGGCAACGGCTCGAATTCCTTCGAGACCCGCGTCCTCCTCGATGAGTGCGCGGCTGAAAGCCGCATCAATCTTTCTTTTGCCCGGTCTCTGGGGTTGGCTGTGACCAAGGTCGGGGTCGACCAAGCCTGCACAGCCGTCCTCGAGGCGAGGTCCGACAATACGTTCCGGCGGAATGTCATATTCCGGGTCGAAGAGGACCTGCTCATCCGCACCCCCATCCGGGAAGTGTCAGCGCCGGTCCGGGAGAAACTCGCCACCCTGATCCTGGCCGACCCCTATTTCTATCGGCCGGCTTCGGTGTCCGTGGTGCTCGGGGCAGACCTCTATCCTGAGGTCATCCAACCAGGCTGTGTGCCCGGTCATAGCGGTACTCCCGCAGCCCAGAGCACCGTGTTCGGATGGGTCGTCTCCGGCTCCTGTGGGATCTAGGCGCTCCAGAACGCTGCCGTCCCCCCTCCTACATATGTCCAGGGTGGCAAATGCAACATGTTGCAAGGGGGGCGGTATGTTCACGCCACCGGGTGAACAGCAGTGAGCGGCGAAGAGCAGTGAGGAGTGAGGAGGGTTTTTTTATCCTCGGCAGCTACGGTCACACCAGGAGGGGTGACTGGTTTTTTCCCATGGGCATCGCCATTTAATCTAGTACGAGTTTTTCACCCGAACACCCGTTCTTCTCCTTCTGATTTGCTATCTCGAACTTCATATTTATTTTAACCTGAACCATTTCGTGTGTGTCGGGCCACCTGTAAATATATAATAAAGCATACATTTTTTTAACGGAATTTATCGCGCGTTCTTAATTCATCACCCGCTCACCATACCCAGAAGAAATTGGCACCAGCCAACGACTTGTATTTTATTTGGATCCTTCCGCCCCTCCACGAACAGTGACTGCTATGCCCCGATTCACAGCCAAAGGTTTGGAAGCAGTGCGATGTCCCAAATACTATAATCGATTTCGTTGTAGGTTATTATAAATTAAAGTACGAAGTGAAGTGTCAGAAAGATGAGGATAAATAAGGTGAGAAAGCCGTTAATAGATTTGCAAAGAATACGAAAAGCTCGTGTAGTGAGTAAAATGAATAGATAAAAACCTAAGGTCTGAAATGAAGGAACGGGAAAATTTAGAGTACCTAGTAAATTAGTAGAAATAATTTATTAGACATACGGGTATTGGCAGAGAGCTCTATTGGATGCAAACAGGTGTAAAACTAAGCTAAGGAAAACTCATTAGGAACAGTAATATTTCGCGGGGTCTAGAAAACTTGAACTTTTGAATTGATACTTTAGCAGGTCATATATTTCCAATGTATTCTGCCACAGACGTCTCAAAAGTGTCTAGAGAAAGCTTAGAGATAAATATTTATTTGCGATGAGACACTACTGTTAATGGAGGCAAAGGCCCATTTGAGTCCACAAGTAAATAGAAACCAATAAGTCTTAGTAAATGATCAGAATTTCCGTGAGAGATGGATTGTGTCGGACGTCAACATCATTCACTCATTGCAAAGGACGGTCATGTTTTTTTGCGCTTATCAAATTAAATTTTTTCTCGCAATTGAAAACTTTTTTTCGCGTCTATAGTAACTATCAGTCTTAGTAAAACATTTTTGTAGCTGAATTTACATTTCAAGCCGTTCCTTTCGTGTTTTGTTACATACGTTTTTGTGCATACGCAAAATACAATTTTAACATAAATTTAACTTAACAAAACTTGCTCTAGCGGTGTTGTTGTTTAACTCTAGCATTCTTGCGTTCAAAAAAAACAACATCAGATCCCAAAATCCAAGCAAATCGGATAAAAAAGTTTATATAAATCGGAAAATGCTGTGGCATAGAGTCATCAAGGCAACAATGCTCTACGGCGCTGTGATTTGGGAAGAAACAATGTCTACGAAGTCATACGTCTAAGAATTGGCTGACCAAAGCCAAGGAAAAGTCAATTTTTTCAGGACGCAATTCTAAGCGGTCTCAGCAATTTTCGTAGCTCTCTGCACCGGCGCCAATGGAGAATTCGAGACGGCTGACCATATCCTCTTTAGCTGCGGACGCTTCGCTATTGAGCGAGAACACCCTCAGGCGGAACTCGGTGAGCAACTCACAGAAGTCACCATGGTCTCTCCGATTATTCGTGAAGCAGCTGGAACGAAGGACCTGAGACCAGCAAGCGGGTGGTAGCAATATCATCGCTAGTAGTCCCACACAAGCTACTTCCACTAACAAATTTTCCTATCCCTTTTGTATATATTTCTCTGTCTTAATAAAGGAATGAAACAAAAAAAAATACATAAACACTATTGGTGTCGCGTGCAGTGGTTTACGAAATAAGAAAAGAAAAAGAAATTGCAGTAAACAAATTTTGATCCGGACTCATATATATTCATATTCTTACACAAGTAGAAAGCTTTTATTTAAACATAATTCCAAGGAAAAATAAATAAAACTCAATCTTCATTTAGTGGATTCAAAATACCAAAAGGCCAGTTAAAAATTACAAGTGTTTTCCACATTGCAACAGCCTGTCCTAAGGTTGCACGTTACTATTTTTTCCTCCTTCGAAATTCCAATTGCAAGTCCAATCGCATAGGCATATGTACACATATGCACATCCAAACATACATGTATGCTCATCTGTTTTTCAAATCACGAATTCATAAAGTACCACTTACCGTTACTTAAAGTGTAAAGCACACTCCGCGGTCTGATCATAATTCAAACGGCATAAATTATTTATTCCAAATAATTTATATACACATATGTGCACGTACATACATACATACATACATATGTACATATGGAATAATGTTTGCCGCGGCAAGTTCACTCATATCTATGTACGTAGATATGTACAAACATAATTCAATTCAATCGTAATGTTCTTTAACCAATTTAAAAGTAATTAAATTCGCAAGAACAAACATATTCAACAGAACAGCTGACTCCCGATCAGTGCAGACACTCAAGTCCCATCACTTGAGCCCAAGTCGCAGTCACGACTTTCCATTTTTCGATCGTGAAATATTTAAATTATTCAGCTTTATATTTTCTAAAAAAAAATTTTGCGTGTGTTTCGGTGTATTTTTATTTTTGCCTCACAGATCCATGAAAGTGACATACTCCGTTTAGTAAAAATTAATTCCTAGATTTACTTCATTGAAAAGTTACCGGCAGTCTCAACAACACTCCCAATCGTACTGATCTCAACTATATTTTTTCCATATTTTTAAATATTCTTATAATTTCATTTTGTCTAACTATCCTGTTTCATTAAGTTGAGTACAAGAGAGTGTCTACACTTTTCATTCTCATTCTTCTGTCCTTCCTACAGCTTCGTTTCGGCCTCCTCTCTTGAGCTCCCATTCTACCAAATTTTTTGTTCCCATTCGATGAAAGAAAGTCTTCTTTCTCTTCCTCCTTGGAAAGAGAGGACCTATAAAGAACCCTCTGCCTCATATTGCTTAGATATTGTGAAATCCAAGCAAGCTGAGCATCCGGAAAGCCAACCAAATTCAGCGTATGTAATAGTAAGGCATGGTTTACCGCATCGAAAGCCTTGCTAAAATCCGTATATATGTAATCAGTTTGCCGTTGTTTTTGAAAGCCTTTTATTACAAAGGATGTGAACTGTAAAAGGTTAGTTGTCATGCATCTATTCTTCACAAACCCATGCTGGTATGGCGAAAATATATAATGCTTATTATTTTTTTGATAATCATTATTTAATTCAATTATTGCCACCTGAATATTCTTTTTTTGTACTGGGATATATACTTTTTCTTCTTTTTGCCAACACAATCGCCTCAACCTTAAGATGTCTTTTCCAGGAATTTCGCGTCTTTACATATATTTTTACCTTATATTTTGATTTTTTGGCTTTTATTGAGGACACGCCACTTATCCGTGTATGTTGTTTTACTTTAGGTTATTTTAATATTTGAGCTGCCTCTTCAGACAAAATAGTGCTCTGTGAACCACTATCAATTAGGCCTCTTAGAGTTTTAAATCTTCCACTTACATTTAATACTTCTATTAGGACTGTGGCCAACAGTGTTGATTGAGCAGTTACACAAGTATTAACAAATCGGACAATTATCTTCAAATGCCCCATATAAAACAACTTGTTGCGTTTTTTTCTCTTCTTTTTCTCATGGCACTTAGCATTTGAGATAGCATTTAAACTTGCCTGGATTTTCTAATCTGACTCTCAAATTTCCGAAGTATGAGTTGTGCAAATATTATGTCAACTTCGTCGGTCAAATTTGTTTTATTTTAATTAAGTGCACTGACTCATTAACTATGTCAATTACTCCCTTTATACTCTTTGCGGATTCATTGTTGATCATCGGTAAATCAACGATCCGATTTAATTGCTCGGAAAATACCTTTCGAATATTTTCATACCGCTTGGTTAACAATTCCCAAGCAGCACTATTATTCCCAGCCGAGCCTGATTATTTTCATACCGCTTGGTTTACAATTCCGAAGCACGATTATAATTGTCAATTCCAATTCCTCTATTACCTCTTTAAATGTTTCATTCTCTACATAAGCTTGGTATATTTGTACTTTTTCAAACAAGAATTTTATTTTCTTAGTATATATTTTGCCTGTACTATTTATTGTCTATTGTAGGCAAATCTTTAATTATCAAATCCAAATATTCCTGGAGCTGATGGACATTCCCCTTAAATTTCTTGTGGTTAACATTAGCGTTCTCATTACTAGAGGTCGCATCCCCGCGCGACTCTGCTTTGCCATCTTTAAACATCTCTGACATGTTCGCCACTGCTTCAATGGACCCCGACTTACTAGTGCCTGGTTTTTCTGCCTCTCTTGTGGCTATAATTTTGGTAACTATCGTTCACACCTGTACATGTACTTTATCTCTGTAATACTGATGCTCCAAAGTTCCATACTGGAGCAATTTCTCATTCTTCTGTCCTTCCTACAGCTTCGTTTCGGCCTCCTCTCTTGAGCTCCCATTCTACCAAATTTTTTGTTCCCATTTGATGAAAGAAAGTCTTCTTTCTCTTCCTCCTTGGAAAGAGAGGACCTATAAAAAACCCTCTGCCTCATAACTGTAACTATCGTTCACACCTGTACATGTACTTTATCTCTGTAATACTGATGCTCCAAAGTTCCATACTGGAGCAATTTGTTATGATTAGGCATCCATCGATTACTTATTTCTTTTACTTCCTCTAAAACTTTGCTTGTTACGTTTCTAGGATCTAGTGCTTCTAACTGCATTAACCTGTCATGCAACTTTACCTGCTTCTCTAACAATGTTGCAGTCTTAATAGGGAACATTTTATATGGTGTATGGATATGAGATTGATGTGATATTGATATAAGTATACACAATAGATTGTATTTTTCTTATTTGTACGTACTTATACATAAATGTTTTTTGATTATTTCATTCCAAATTTCCCAAATCGATCAACGTCATCTCCTGTTTATTGGTCGTATGTCTTTACGGGATACACTTCTATTGCACGGAGAAGGTTCCGCTCAATTTCACAATTTTTGTATCTTAATAACGCGCGTTTTTTTACGCTTTTGGTTTTTTCACGTTGGCAACACTGACATACCGCATGATGTTCATGACAGCTGTGAAGTGAAAAATGCTCAGTTTAGTTTGCCATTTCATCATGGAAAGACTTACGCCCGAACAACGTTTACAAATCATTGAAATTTATTATCAAAATTCGAGTTCTGTGAAAAATGTGTTTCGCAAATTACGTCCATGGTGCATTGGAAGACAATATCAGTCGTGTTATTGGCGAAATTCCCTTAGACATGCTGGAAAAAGTGGTGCAAAATTGGACCTTCCGTGTTGATCACTTGAAACGCAGTCGCGGCCAACATTTACATGAAGTCATTTTTAAAAAGTAATTGGCAGAGATTGTTTTATCATCTCAAATAAAAATTTAACAATAATATTCAAATTTTGTGTTTCATTTCAATTTTAAAAACCAAACGCTTAAAAAAACACCCGTTATTATATGTAAGTATATTATATCTTATTTATAATCTGCAACTTTTTTTTCTCGCATCAGCTGGTCGTCGTCTGTCGGTTCGCTGTTGCTCACTCGGAGGCTGAAAAAGGCGTTCCGCTTGATGTCCAAGGCCTATGGGCTCAGGCGGTACTGGTGCCGATCATCGCACCAGATTTTCTCGTGCACTTGTATTGGCAGTGTACGCTTTCCAGCTGACAGGGCAGTGCTTGGGGCACTCTTTCCGTTTTCATGGCAGGTCTTTGCTTTCTTCTCCTTTTTAGTCTTGCGGGTGCCTGTCACCCTCCTTTTCTAGTCTCTGCAACTCTATGTAGTTGCCTTGCTGTTGATCTGCTGCTTCTTTGCAACTGTGTCGTTGCTCTGCCTCTGTTTTGTTGCCTACTTGCAACTCAATGTGTGTATAAATTTAGTTAAATTTTTTTTTTTTCGTAATTACTACAGATATTTTGCTTTCATATTATACTCGGCAGAGTATAAGAGGCATCTTACCACTGGTGGGGGAAAACAAGAGTTATTTTATTTTGCTACCTATAGCTGATCTTAGCATTAACATTTGCATAAGACTTCAAACTTTAAGGGGCAGATTCAATCTCTGAGTCTCTTACCAAAGCTGTGGTTCCCCCACCTGCAGAGTTCCTTTTCATCGAAGGACCAGGGAGAAGGAAATAATAACTCGATCTTCATTCGTTGAATTCAAAATATGAACTGATTTTATTTACAAAAGTACGCAGTTATTATAGGGAATTTTAGGCTCTAGGATGTAACAATTGTTCTTAGGAGATCTTATTCCAGTACAACTCACACCCATGTATTCGGGGGTTGAAAAATTATTATTATTTTGGGCACGGTGTCGGCCACTTGACATCCTGCCGTTGTGATCGTTTGGGTTAGTTTAGAATTACAAGTGTTTTTCCCATAACGTGTGTGGCTGATTGTACTTCTAGTCCTATGCTAGGATAGTTGTTTGTGACAAAAGTACAGTTGTATTATATATTATGCTCAGCGTTGGCTACTTGATCCCGCGTCACTATTTTATTCTTAAGTATTTTCCACAGAGTGTGTATGCATGTTTTGTTTGGTATTAAGTAATAATTGTCATGTGAATCTTTATGACTTATTTTGTTTATGTTTTTGTTTCGATTTGTGTATTTCTTCAGTGCATCTGATTTGTTAAAGCCATCTTAGATGAACACGATGTTTAATCTTAAACACCACACATGCTCCACTTTGTCTTCATTACGAAACTTAGCAATCGCATTGGATGTTAACGCAACTCCTCTTTCGCAAATCAGTCTGTCTTTAATACCTTTTTCATAGCCCGTTGGCTTAGTGGGGAAAAGCAATACAAAGCATCTACAGCAGTGGTCGGCACGGCCCATTCCCCGGACTAGGGCCTAGCTCTGCCGCAGCGCTGCCGCTTCACGTATACTGTAAAAGCTCGTGTTTGTTCGGCAATGTCACTTCGGAAAAATTTTGATTGATGCTTGTCAGAAACAATAATGATTGACAAAACAATAACTGGAATACACCGAAAAAAACATGTTTAGTGCCGATTGGGAAAATTTATTTTTTATTATTGAAAATATGTTGGGCAAACTGGTGTAAAACTAAGCTCGGGGGCCAGAAATGAGTGTCGACTGAAGCTGAGAAAAACTCATTAAGAACAGCAGTAGGTCTGGAAAACTTGAACTTTTGAATTGAGACTTTAGCAGGTCATATATTTCCAATGTATTCTGCCACAGAGAGAGCTTAGAGATAAAAATTTGTTTGCGATGAGACACTACTGTTAAGGCCCATTGGAGTCCACAATTAAATAGAAACCAGTCATGGTAAGTGATCAGAATTTCCGTGAGAGATGGATTGAGTCGTGCATCAACATCATCCACTCGTTGCAAAGGACGGACATGTTTTTTTTGCGCTCATCAAATTAAATTTTTTCTCGTAATTGAAAACTTTTTTATACTATCAGTCTTAAAAAAACATTTTTTAGCTAAATTTAAGTTTCCTTTTGCGTTTTGTTACATTCGTTTTTGTGCATACGCAAATTACAATTTTAACATAAATTTAACTTATAACAAAATTTGCATTAGCGGTGTTGTTGTTTTGTTTATTGCATTTTCACTTGTGTTCTTACATCTTACCGTTGTAACTAACTCTCTCATTCTTGCGTACAAATTGTTGTTGCAAGTGTCCAATTCGAAGCGCTTTGCCACTCCTTCCTTTTTCTGTTTGATTGCCTTCTCGTCTTTTGCCTACCCTCGACTCAGTGATACATGTTTTTATTTTTGTGTTTATTTTAAGCGTGATTTTAGTACTTTTTTCCCTTTAGTTGTGAAGGCTTAAACACTTTAACCCTTGTGTCAGAACTGATCAGTATATTCTCGTATTTGTTTATACGAATAAAATTTTATTTCCTCCTTTTTATACCATACACCCATAGGGTGAAAATGGTATATTAAAGTCGCTAAAATGTATGTAACAGGCAGAAGGAAGCTTTTCCGACCCCATAAAGTATATATATTCTTGATCAGCATCAACAGCCGAGACGATCTAGCCATGTCCGTCTGTCCGTCCGTCCGTCCGTCCGTCCGTCTGTATGAACACCTAGATCTCGGAGACTATAAGAGCTAGAGCCACCAAATTTGGTATGTAGACTCGTGTCATATGTACGCTTATCGAGTTTGTTTCAAATGTTTGCCACGCCCCCTACCGCCCCCGCAAATGATATAAAACCGATTTTCTCAAACACCATAGTAACTAGAGACACAAAATTTGGTATGTATATTTGCTTAGTAAACGCGCACATTTTGTATTTGTAAAATTTTTGCCACGCCCCCTACCGCCCCCGCAAATTAAATAAAACCGATTTTCTCAAACACTATAGCAACTAGAGACACAAAATTTGGTATGTATATTTGCTAAGTAAATGCGCACGTTTTGTATTTGTAAAAATTTTGCCACGCCCCCTACCGCCCCCGCAAATTAAATAAAACCGATTTTCTCAAACACTATAGCAACTAGAGACACAAAATTTGGTATGTATATTTGCTAAGTAAATGCGCACGTTTTGTATTTGTAAAAATTTTGCCACGCCCCCTACCGCCCCCGCAAATTAAATAAAACCGATTTTCTCAAAAACTATTCTAGCTAGAGACACAAAATTTGGTATAAATATTTGCTTAGTAATTGCGCACATTTTTGATGTGTAAAGATTTTGCCACGCCTCTTTCCGCCCCCGTAATTTGAAAAAACTCGATTATCTACATAGCACACTTAAATTTGATACTAATATCCAGCAAAATACCAAATTTGATCAAAATCGGAATAAAAATAGCCAAGTTATGCATATGAACGTTTTTCCATATGGCCGGAGTTGGCCGTTGGCTGGTGGGGGCGCTAGGGTGCTCGAATGCTTGAGTGAGCGAAATACTAAGATATGCTTCTAAAAAGCATGCAAACAGATTTTTTTAAAAATACGAAAATGCATTGGTTATTATAAATTTAAAATATTTGTTTTACTGGTGTATGGTATATCCAAGTCGGCGAGACGACTTTCTTACTTCATTTTAATTAAATTTAAATTCTTATATAATGGTTGTCTGCTCCAAAAAAAAATTGCGTAGTCGCCTCTAATGCGGTTGACTCCCATGATTATATTCTTTGTTCTTTGTGTGACAATGTAGTTCATGTTAAGAGTTTTTTTTTTTTTTTTTGGCTATCTCGCTCAACTACTGTTTCTTCTTTCGTTATGTTAATTTATAATATTCATATTAAATTGAATTAATTCAACCAATTTTAATCAACGCTATATTCATCGCGAAACTTAAACTTAAATTTCGATTTTTATTAATATCAAAACAAGAAACGCACATATTATTTTGCTGTTGCGGTGCTTAGTTCTTGATTTGTTTCTATTTTTTGCTCCCACCCGCGTTCTCGATTTACAGTTCACAGTTTGTTTTTGTTTGTGTGGTGGTGCTCTCTTTTCTTTTGTTTTCTCTTTTAGTCACGCTCCCGGCCGTTAAATATGCGCTTGTGACAAGTTTTTGTTGTTGTGTGTTTTAATACAATAAATATTCTCTTTTTTTGTCTCTTCCTTTTCATTTGTATATTGCAGAAAGCTATTGGTTTGGGTTTTATACGCCTCTCTTAATATATATTTATGTGGGACTGGGGTGTTGTCTTACGAATAAACACAGTCCCGGTTATAGTTTTATAATTGTTTTATTTAATGTTAAGATAAGTATTGGTTTTTAGATAATAGTAGATATAATTATAATTAATTGTTTAATGTCTTTCGCGTTTTCGTCGTGTGTACGTCTTACACTTTCGGCTTTTCGTCTTAAAACTTCGTCTTTAACTTCGTTTTCTTAATGCTTCTCTGCCTGACCGGCTTGCCAGATTGTCTTGCGCTTCTTTGAGTCAGCTGACTGAACTAGGGCTGGCTGAATAGGGTTGCCAGACCATTCCCACAAATCGTCCATCCTACACTTCATTCGCCCCGAATACATCGTCGTCGTCATCGTCGTATGGTACCCATGGTTTCATATACTCAGCGCAAGTGCTCGTCTGCCTTGGGCCTTCGCTGAATACAGAGTCTTTTGCCACGTCGTAGGTGTCGTTGAATTTTACCCTTATGATCCGGTATGGACCAAGATATTTCGGCTTTAGCTTTATCCCAGGACCAAGTTGGGTTCTTTTGATGGCAACTAAATCGCCTATCTTATACTTTGATGCTGGTCTTCGTCTTAAGTTGAACCTGTTTTTGTTTTCATCTTGAATTTGTAGAATATGTTGCTTTGCTTCTTTACGTTGTTTATCTCGTTCATCATTAAAGTATTGAATCATTTCGTCTTCCATCATTTCCTTGATTTTGATATCACACTTTAATCGCATCTTTGTTCCCGTAAGCAGCTCAAAAGGAGTTGTTTTTATACTTCTACTAAAAGTTGAATTGATGACTTGCTGAACATTATTTACAAATTTGTACCATTTTCTTGGATCATCGCTTGAGAGTTTAGATGATGTTTTATGCCTTCGCTTTTACAGTACAAGTCAAATTCCTCCGAAGAAAAAGCTGATCCTTTGTCCGATATTATTTGGGATGGATATGGTAGGTCATTAGCGGTTGTTCATCTTTGTATATTGGATGAAGCTCTTCTTTTTGTTTTCCTTGCTTGCGGTTAGTCATGATACATCTTATGCAACAGCTTATACATCTTTTTATTTTCTCTTCCAGATTCTCTTGAAATATTCTTTTCCAATGATCTCTCGTGTCTTCTTGATGGAAAAATGACCATGATCGTGGGCCTCTTTTATTAGTTCTCGTTGCATACTAGTTGGTACGACAATAAGTTCGTTGTCCGAGATAAGTTTGTGCAGAACTCCAGCCTTTAAAAAATAGTTATTGTGATTCGTCTTATCTGCCAATACGTCTATAATAGCCTTCAGCTGGTCGTCCCGAGCTTGCAGATGCTTTATTCTGCTATGCATACTGGTTTCGCTGATCATCATCATTGGTACACGACTGAGTGCATCGGCATGACGAATTCGAGTGCCCGCTCTGTGTTCGACGTCATATTGAAATTCTTTCATTCGGAGAATCCAACGAGCTACCCGTGTGCATAGATTCTTTTTCTGAATAGTTTTAGCTAGAGCATTGCAATCTGTAACAAGTTTGAAGCGTAGTCCTAGTAAATAAACTCGAAATTTCTTTAATGCTTCTACAACAGCTAAGGTTTCTAACTCGTAACTGGTGAACTTCTTTTCGGCATCTTTCGTTTTCTTGCTCATGTAATACACTGGATGAAACTGCATATCTTCTTGCGACTTCTGGAGAAGGACTGCGCCAAATCCGTCGATTGAGGCGTCCGTATGAAGCTCCGTTCCGTGTAGCTGATGAAAAATAGACTGGCTTCATTGTAATAAGCATCTTTAATTTATTAAACGCCGCTAGCTCTTTCTCACCAAAAATAATCAATGCATCATGTTTTGTCATATCCGTTAGAGGCTTTGCAATCAGAGAAAAATTTAATATAAACTTTCGAAAATATCCAACTAATCCCAAGAAACTCTGTAATTGTTTTAGATTAGACGGGATAGGGAACGATGACACGGCTTGCGTTTTCGATGTGGATGGACTTATACTTTGGTTCTCAATTACGTGACCTAAATACTCAATTTTCGTTTTAAGGAACTGACATTTTTTGAAATTAATCACAAGCCCATATTCTTCGCATTGTTTGAGTACTTCTTTTAAATTGGCTACAGCTTCGTCTTCAGTTTTTGCTGGTATTATTATATCGTCAACATATGGTATGGCTACTTCTTTCCTGGTTAGATCTCTGAATATAGCATTGACATGCCGTTGAAAGACGCTGGGAGAGTTCGAAAGACCAAATGGAACTCGAAGAAACTGGAATTGTCCATTATGTGTTACGAAAGAAGTATACTTACGGCTCCCTTCTTCAATGCCAACATGAAAAAAACCATTTTTTAAATCAATGGAACTGAAAATACGGGCATTTTGAAGCCTGTCCAACTGATCTTCTATTAAGGGAAGTGGAAAATGATCTCTAATGATTACTTTATTAATACGTCTGTATATCGGCCGTCCTTCCCTCTTTGGGTGGTCTCCTGGAAGTTCCGCTCGCAGAATACGTCATCCTCCTTTTCCGGCTTTGCGGGAAGGTCTTCCACCTCCCAAAACTTGGTGAGGAGTACCTCAAGTTTTGCTGCTGGACTAACTCGCGTCTGTGCAGCGAAAACTGATCGAGACGCCGGAGGGTCAGGCATGATAGCCCCACACAGAACCCATCCAAAGATGGTTTCTAGCCCGACGAACTCACTAATATCCTTTTTGATCCGCTCTCCGAGGATGTGGGGAAACGGGTCTACACCGATAATCATGTCAATAGGCGCGGGCTTGTTGTAGAACGGGTCAGCCAGGGGGCGATCGAGGCACTGCGTCGGAACCGTGTTAAGGAATGGAGCCGTTGGAATGGCCCCTGACAATTTGGATACGACCAGGGCGGAGACCTCAACCTTGTTCAGTCTGTCACACGGGGGAGACAGCATCAGCAGACACCTTGTCGGCGCAGCCTCCATCACTCTGGCCCATGCCAGTAACCGCGGCGTCTACTGGGTAAAAGGGGGGCTGGACCATGTTGAAGACACGCTCGGAGAGAAAAGTTGAATCGGCCCCAGAGTCGATCAGCGCCCGAATATGGTGATCCACACCACGATGGTGCAGAGTGACAATCGCAGTGCCTAAAAGGCCTCTGCCTGGGGTAGATGCAAAATAACTTTGAGCATTTGTGAGCTGGTTGCTGGTTGGACGCTCTGTGGCGCTGGATGGTGGGACTTGCGCAGCGGACGGCGCGGACACGGACACATCACTAGGATGCAACAGAGTATGATGACGTTCACCTGCTGACCGCGGGCAAAACAGTTCAGACAAAGTCCCTGCTGTCTAATGGTTTCCGAACGCCTCTGAACAGGCATATCAAGAAAAATAGGGCAGAGCCGTATTGGGTGATTCTCCCGATGGCACAGCTTGCAAGACGCCGGTTTGAGCTGAGCTTTCGCGGGAAACGCTTGGACCTTCATCGTTGCAGAGGATTTGCGGGGGCCAATGGTGATGGCCTGGACACTTGGGGCCGACTTATGTTCATCGGTGGCATCCAGGACACGATACCGATCGGTAAGAAATTGGTTTAAATCGGACCAAGTTGAGACGACAGTCTTATTTGGCACTGATTGCTCCCACAGGAGGATTGTGGCTTTCGGCAATTTACTAGTGCATATGGCTATAAGTAAGACGTCCCAATTCTCAGTACTAACACCCGAACGCTCAAGCGCGGTAAGGCACCCTTGAAACGCAGTCTGCAGCTCTCGCAAGGATTTGCCCGACTCTTGTGCCACCGCGGGAATCTGAAGGAGTTGTCTGGCTTGAGTCATGACAAGCAGACGGCTATTTTCATACCGTGCGGTGAGGTTTTCCCACGCGGCCTGGAAACCTTCATTCGTCAGGGGGGACTTAGCCACGATGGTTCTCGCTTCCCCTCGCGTCTTGGCGTTCAAGTGATAGAGCTTCTCCACTTGTGACAAATACGGATTGGCGATATAAATGGCGGCGAACAAATCGCGGAATGTGGGCCATGCTAGGCTGTCGCCATCAAATGTCTCCACCTCACACGGAGGAACTCTATGCCCCGGCGGCCCCGACGAAGCGGTTGGCTGACGCATAAGACTCGTCATCTGTGCCGAGAGCTGTTCGATGCGTTCTCCGAACAACGTCCCGCTTCGCACATACGCCGCGTAAGCGGATTCGTGCTTCGCCTTGATGTGGCTTATGTTTGCCAAGCTTTCCTCGTCGGTGTGGACTGTCAAGGCCTTGTGACAACGGGAGTATTCCATCTCGACAGTTGACCAAAGGGATTTGAGCTGCTCTAAGTGCATTTTTATGGAAAACAAGGGCACTTCAGAAGTTAGAGCTTCACTCTCACGAGCTTCAAACAGAGTCAATGCGTCGCACGCCAGAACGAAATCGGAGAGGGACATTCTGGAGTGTTCTCTACGCTGTTGTGATACGGATCGGGTGACGGGAGCGTCGGCCAGTCCGTCACAAAAACGTGCGGGATCTGGGTCTGGGTTGGAAGCTTGGAACGACCTTTGTGTTCACTCGAGTCTTTAACCGAAAATCTGCGACCCTTAGGTAGGCAGGACGTAGACGGACAGGATCTTGGGGATTCGCTGCGGCTGCGAACAGACGAGAACTTGCACAAAATATCCGTACGCTTCACGGTCACCGGAGTTTTCGGAGGCCGAACCTTCTTCGGAGTTGCAGACGGAGACGAAAGACTGTTAGACTTCGGCGCAGTCTGGGACGGCTCCGTGGACATACTCAGGGGACGACCGTACCGACAAACACCGAGTTTGTGCGCTTTTTTTGGTTTTGGAAAAACCACAAAAAATGAGAAGTGGACTGTATGGGGACGCAAGAACTCTCTCACTGTGCACCGCAGGATTGCGGGAGAATTCTCTCGCGTGTGGCTCGGAGACGGAGCCCTTTTAATGGTGATAGATGCGGAACAGTATACGAACGCACGAATGCGGATCGAAAATTACACGTAGACGAAGCGAAATGATTACAAAACAAGTTTATATGGATTCGTAAGTAACGATGGGAGTACGTATAAAACAAAACACGGATGAAATATGTAAATAAAGATGTATAGGATAAAAAGAAAATACATTTTTATATAAATCTGGATCTGGATATATATATGTGCGCAAAATAATGGCCGGAAAAAATTATATATGATCTATAAATATGGACGGATATATATATGGGCACGATAATGCTGGAACAAAAAATATATTGATTTTGAAATATGGGCGGATATATATATGTGCGCAAAATACTGGCCGGAAAAAATATATGTATAATTTATAAATATGGGCGGATATATAAATATGGGCCCGATAGTGCTGGAAAAAATATATATTTATTTATAAATATGGGCGGGTATATATATGTACGCAAAAGCTGGCCGGAAAAATTATTTAAATAATTTATAAATATGGACGGATATATAAATATGGGCACGATAGTGCTGGGGAAAAAAAATATATATGTAGGTATTTATAAATATGGGCGGATATAAATATATATGTCCGGCTCGAAGGACCAATGTTTGTGGCGGGGCGGAAGAATCCAAATAAGCCGCAAGTGGTTGGTGGGTGCCAAAGTCTTCAGGGGTCTGGTGCGTGAGTAGTGTAATTAAAACGCGCGAAAACTTCGTTTTAAACTAATTAATATTTATTTGTAGTAAGTGACAATATGTCCCGACACACACGAGATGGATGCGGGTTGCAAATCACAAAGAGAAGAACGGGTGTTCGGGTTGAAATCTCGTATTAGATTAAATGGCGATGCCCATGGGAAAAATCAAGTCACTCCTCCTGGTGTGACCGTAGATGCCGAGGATCAAAAAACCCTCCTCACTCCTCACTGCTCTTCGCCGCTTACTGCTGTTCACCCGGTGGCGTGAAAATCTCATATCATATGAAAAAAATGATCGATTTTGAGAGTATGTGGCAAAAAACCTACTTAGGTGGTGTGATGTCGAGCATGGTCTGTCATATGTTAAAAATATAAATAACTTAAAAACATATAATATCATGCAATTTATAATCGGCAATGTCAATTTATTTATATATTATTATGAAGTTTGATGGAATTTTTAAAATACATATGAAAATTTGTTGTTCAAACATAAATGGTCGATTTTGAGAGTAAGCTTACGCTTACGTTCGCATTTATTGCGTTTGCGTCATTTTTTTGGCAGCCATGTCTTCGTTGTTCAAAATATTATACTCATCTGTACAGATGAATGACAAAATATATTCACTGTTCTAGTGGTGTACAACATGAAAAAAAGTGACATATACTGTACTCACTTACAAAGCGTACATTTATTACTGTCACTCATTCTAAGTGAGTACAGTATTTTTACTGTACTCGGTTCTTATATCTACTCGAATATACTGTACAGCAGAGAATGAGTACAGTATTTTTAAGAACACCTAACTACTGTACAGTACTATGATGTTGGAAATGAATACATTCATGCAGACCTCTACTAGATACTTCACAAAAACTAGGATCAGAAGTGAAAATCAGATCCAGAAATCTGCCAGACGTATTAGAAACCGAATTCAGCTGGGCCAGCGAAAGCTCAAGCAGACCATCAATAAAATCGTGACACCCAGGGGCAGCAACGTTTTGCTACCATTAAGTTATAGTGGGCAGGTATTAACGAAAGCGTTGATGCATTCAAAGACTTTGTGCAAAACTATGGCATAGAATATATTAAAACAGCAGTGCGCACACCACGAGCTAACGGGCAAGCTGAAATAATGAATAAAAAACTACCAAACGCGCTGAAAACAAGTACAGATAAAAGCAGGGATTGGGATCAACATTTGTTTAACATACAGTGGAGTATAAATACAAACGTTAATTCAACGACAAAATTTTCTTCAAACGATTTGGTATTTAATTATATAAGCAACGAATTATACAAGCAATGATAGAAGACCATTTTGAAGAAACGGATGTACAACTAAACCTCAAAAATTTAAAGTAGATTATTTGTCGTCATTGATTATGTACCGACGGCTACAGGAGACACTCATAAATTAGATCCAGCATTTAAAGTACCGTACGTCGTAACGAAATTTTTTGGAAACGATAGCTACATTGTAGAAAACCTGCCTGATCGTTCAGTATCAGTAGGTAGTCCACGAAGCATGCAGAAATATGCTCAAGATGCTATGCCATATGTTCGGTATTATGGCCGTCCAGATTATCTTATTACGTTCACATGAAATCCAGCTTTGGACAAGATAGTGCAGCTGTTATTTTCTGGGCAAGGATTGCCACATGCGCACATACTAATCTGGCTCTTTGATAAAATCACTACAGACGAAATCGACTATGTTATATGCGCTGAGATTTAACGGACCTACGTTGATCAGGATTTGCATGAAGTCGTCATCAAGAATATGATCCATGGACCATGCGGTACACTCAATCCGAATTCACCATGCATGTTTGACGGGAATTGTTCCAAGCGGTATCCTCGAGCATTTGCAGCCAATACGGTAACAGGAGACAATGGATATCCTTTGTATAGATGACGTTCAACTGAAGATGGCGGATTTCTGCAACTTTACAAAAGCGAAATAGTGATATTGAGGTAAACAATCGTTGGGTGGTTCCATATTCGCCTCTGTTGTTAAAAACATTCAAAGCGCACATAATCGTTTAAATACATCCGCAAGTACGTGAATAAAGGCAGCGATATGGCCGTTTTTGTTGTTCAAGCAGGAAATGGCAACAGAAATGCTCTACAGGATGTCGATGAAATTCCCCAATACCAGGCTAGATGATACATTAGCAGCAATGAGACTGTATGGCGAATTTTGTCATTTCCCATGCATGGTTCACTTAGCAGTTCATTTGGAAAATGGTCAACGTATCTATTTCACCGACGCAAATGTGCAAGAGAGAGTCCTAAATCCACCTGCTTCAACTCAAACTGCTTTCTTCACTTTATGCCAGGAAGACGCCTTCGGCACAACACTGATGTATTTAATAGAACCTGCTTACTACACGTGGAATGTAACTAAGAAATCATGAGTACGGCGTAAACGAGGGGAGCCCGTCGAAGGACATGCTGGCATATTTAAAGAAAATACAATTGGTAGACTCTATACAGTTCATCCTTATCAAAATGAATGTTTCTTCCTTCGCATGCTGTTGATAAATGTGGCTGGTCCCAAGTCTTTCCAGTATTTAAAGAATGCATGCCACTTTCCGCTGTGAGAACGACCAGTAGTGGAATATCTGCATCAATGATGCATGCAAAACTGCACACCTAAAACAAGTTCGCGCATTGTTTGCAATTATATTGACTGCTTGCTGTCCTTCATCTCCAACTGAGTTATGAGAAAGACATCGTTCGTATTTGGCTGAGGATATTTAGCACAGAGTACGCCGAGAAAATTCCGACTTGACCATGGAATTGACAGAAGACATTTACAATAAAACGTTAATAGACATTGAAGACAAGTGCTTAGCTATGGCAAATAAAGTGCTAAGTCAATTGATAATGCCAGCACCCACCCGCATTGCGACTGCTTCGGTTTCTGTGGATTTGCGCCGTGAGCAGACTTACAACAGCGATAAGCTTTAGTCATTTGTCCAAACAAACATTAACAAATTAACCCGTGAACAGAAGGACGTTTATGATCATGTTGTGTAAATGATAAATAGTGGAGTTGGAGACATCTTCTTCCTTCATGCTCCAGGGGGAACTAGGAAAACATTTCTCATAAGATTGATTCTGGCCACGGTTCGAGCAAAAAAGGACATAGCTTTAGCTCTTGCTTTATCTGGAATAGTTGTGACAGTATTACCTGGTGGAAGGACTGCTCATTTAGCGTTGAAGTTTCCATTGACATGCAAATCATCGAGACTCCCATGTGCAACATTTCCAGAGGATCAGGTATGGGAAAAGTATTGCAGAAATGTAAACTCATTACTCACGATGGCACATAAAAAATCGATCGAGGCTCTTGATAGATCATTGCCGGATTTACGTAGAACCGCTCAACCATTCGGGAATGCGTTGATATTGCTGGCAGGAGATTTCAGGCAAACGTTGTCTATAATTTCTCGATCGACACCAGCGGACGAAATAAATGCTTGCCTGAAATATTCAACAATGTGGCGACATGTACGTACATTGCAGCTGACGACAAATATGCGTGCCCAGTTGCAGAACGATGAATAAGTTGAGGCAGATGAAGCGGTTAATCTTCCAACGGAATTTTTAAACTCACTTGATCTGCATGGAATGCCACCATACGTATTGAAATTGAAAATAGGTGTGCCAATAATCATGCTTTTGAATATTAATCAGCCAAAACTGTGCAATGGCACGCGACTCGCGGTCAAAAAATTCAAGAACAACGTTGTGGAAGGAACGATCTTAACTGGACCATTCAAAGGTGAAGATGTCCTCATTCTCTGGATTCTCATGATCCATGATCCCGACTGACACATCGTTTCAATTCAGAATATTTAAGTTTCCCATTCGATTGGCATTCACCATGACAATTAATATAGCTCTGGAATTATGTGGTTATGATTATGATTTACATGCGGATTGCTTTACACATGGACAATTGTATGTTGCATGCCCCCGTGTCGGTAAACCAGATAGCCTTTATATTTACGCGGAGAATGGAAAAAGAAAAAATATTGTATACCCACAAGTATTACAGAATTAAACGTCAACGTCCTTATAATTTTTTATAAAAGTGCGAGGAAAATTATAAATCCTTATAATTTCTTTTATGATATCTATTCTTATTCATTGAGTTCATTAAAAAGAGTAGACACGTCTTATTCTCATAACTCTATGCTTAAATTAGACAGTCCACTATCTACAGCTTCGTTTCTATTGAGACCTCCATTTCCGCGAAGTATTTTTTGTTCCCATTCGATTCGTTACACCTCAGAAAACACGCCACGATGCCTCTTTCGTGCTTTGTCGCCATGTGGGAGGCCCTAAAGGCGTTCTGGGTTCGCAAAGCCAAGGCCTTAGCTGACGATGTTTCACTCGTCTCCATCAAATGCACTTAGACCAGCCAAAGTCACTTTGGGCAAATGTCGAGGTGGAGTTCTCACGATGCCATAGGGCCTTGACGGCTTAAAAGTCGAAGATAGTCCGAAGAACATAACTACAATCAAAGGTAAACACAAATACTGATAAATGGTATACGTGCAAGGTGAGACTTTGTTTGGAGAGCGAACAGCAGTTGTCCGTGAAAATGTCTGCTATCAAAGCCATACAGTACCATGTGCGACGTAGACAGCTTGACTCGACCTACATTCCGTGACTTATCTACCGCGATTTTTATCTATAAACCAAGCCTAACACAAGAGGAGAAACTTTACCACTTAAGTTGCAAAACACGCGGTGAAGCCAGAGGCATTGTTTCAAGCAACCATTGTTTAATGAAGGATTCCAGTCCGCGTGGGATAACCACACAGTGCCAAGCCATGCAGCTTGGAGAGAGCTTTAAAAGAGCTCCAGACGGCAATTCAAGGTTGCTTAACCGATCTTGAGCGATCCGGGATGCGTACAGACAATTTTATATCTTTCTCATAGAAATCTGCACGAGCAAAATGCGCAAATCCACCGTCCACTGTCCAAAAACAGCCCGCCGTCTCATCCTGGGACGACCTGAATCGATTCCGTGTACTTGAGATTACAGATGTGCTTCAACCAAGTTCTAGCGGTCAGCCCTTTCCAACAGTAATCCAAAAACCTATGGCAAGAACTCAGACCTTTCCCGCTTAAGTGCTAGAGGGCTCAGGGCTCATCATCAAGCAGTTCCAAGTCCGCGTGTTAATTGAAATGGGATCTAAAGCGTCCTATATTTATCAAAGGATGTTTGAATAACTTAATCCTCCAAGCTGCAAGGTATCAACTAGCGTTCGCGGCATTGGGCGATGATGACAGCCCCGACATACCATGCCGCTTACAGATTTCCGCCCCTGGCAATCCACTGTGACAGTTCGAGGCAGTAGCCGTTATGCTGCCTAGAGTAGCAGAAGCACTTCCGTCCCGCCCCATTCCGAATAAGGTTAAGAAGGAGTCGCTTGACCTTCCGCTCGCTAAAGTGCTCCTATGTACTTGGTGCTTGGAGTCGAGCTCCTCTCCACTATCCTTGGGGACCGAATCAAAAAGAATGTTGGTGGTTCTTTCGTGGGGGTTTGGACGATGCAGGATGGGTTCTGTGTGGTCCCATTACAGTAAAATACAGTAGGACTCGATTCACCTTTTCCAGCAGCCCGAAAATGTCTCCGAGGACAGTAGCTCCATAAAATTAGAATGCAGTTCCAATGGCTTTAGGTGCCGCGTTTGTCAAAGAACACAAACGCGCCAGTGCCGATAGTTTCAAGGACTATGAGCTGGCGACAGGTTCATCCCGCAATTAGTAGTATTGGTAAGTGTGTTATTTTAGGTATAATAATCAAGTACAAGTGGTTAAAAACAACGAACCCGCGCGCTCTAATTCATTTTGCACACCCCACCAACTTTTTCGTACCAGCAGAAATTGGCTACCGCCAATGTTGGTACATGCAGGATATAACCGCCCCTCCACGAACAACTACATTATTGAGAAACTTCCAAGTAGAAATTTACGAAAATTAAAATAAATTTACAATTTGTGAACAGTTTCACCTAAAAAAAATTTTTAATATTTGAATAGCGTAATTTATTGAAGGTGTTCACGCCACCGGGTGAACAGCAGTGAGCTGCGAAGAGCAGTGAGGAGTGAGGAGAGTTTTTTGATCCTCGGCAGCTACGGTCACACCAGGAGGGGGACTGGATTTTTCCCATGGGCATCGCCATTTAATCTACTACGAGATTTCAACCCAAACACCCGTTCTTCTTTTTTTTGATTTGCCTTTCTTGCGATTGTAAAATTTTCCAACCCGCATCCTTCTCGTGTGTGTCGGGATATATTTTCACTTGCTACAAATAAATATTAATTAGTTTAAAACAAAATTCTCGCGCGTTTTAATTACACTACTCACGCACCAGACCCCTGAAGACTTTGGCACCCGCCAACCACTTGCGGCTTATTTGGATTCTTCCGCCCCGCCACAAACATTGGTCCTTCGAGCCGGATATCCTTCGCTCCTCCAGCTTGCATCAGCGGAATTCCTGATAAGTACAAAATTTCATTATTCATTTCATTTGCCCTACATACTAATAAAAGTGTGAGGTTTTCCCGCTTTTCCATAGCGGCCTACTTTTATATATTGTATGTACATACCTGACCTGTTCCAAGGTTCCATGGTAGTTCCTAATCCTTAGCGTGTTTGTCCAACGTTTTCGTTTTCCATTCCACGATTGCCAATTTTTATTTAGGTTCTTTTCCTCGCACTGGTCCAATTCCACTTTTGTACATATGCATTCACATGTACATGTGGTTTTCACAGCTGTTTGACAAGTCCGCGTAAAGGTTTAAAAAAAAACAAAAATTATTAAAGTATTATATAAAAAAATAGAAAAAAAAAAAATAGTAATCATCTTCATCTGTTTATGTACGCGCATATGTACATACCCATATACATATAATTCATTCGCACATTTCCCACAACACAAAAAACAAAAAAAATTGTTAATAGCAATTAACGTATGCACCGCGACTTCTTGTGCGTTCGAATTGGTTGCGAAATTAATTTCCTCACGCGCGTATTTGAACATACATACATACATACTTACATAGTCATACATTGATGCACGCACATATGTACATATCCACAACACATAATCCATTTCGGTGTCGCGCATTGATTTAACAAAAAAAGGAGGGGAAAGGAACCCAACATTCAACTAAATGACAAATTACTTACGTTTTGTGTGAACAACGCGGGTGCATACATATCTACATACTTACCTGTGTACTTACGCATGTACGTACATACATATGTATATCAAAGCATTCGTCCATATGCAACGATCGGGTAGTGTGTTTGTTTCGCGCACAACACTCGCGGTGAGTAAAAACGTTCGTTTTGTTTTTTTTCCTCCGCACAACCACAAAAAAAAGGCAAAAAAATTAACATAAATAAACAACAAACCAAAACCAAATATATAAGCAGCGGCCGACAGCTGTTTTCGGAGTAGTGGTGACACGTGAGTCGAGTCGTGATATCGATAGGCGGCTCAAGTGCGCCAAATTCAAATCACATTCTTTCCGATTTCCTTCTTTTGCCTAAGTATACCCCCGTCCATATTTATAAATAAAGACACAGATAATTCCTTCCGGCCATTATTTTGCTCTCATATAAATCACCTTTATAAATTATATATATATTATTTTTTACGGCCAGTATTTTGCACACATATATATATCCGCCCATACTTATAAATAATTATATATTTTTTCCAGCACTATCGGGCCCATATATTTATATCCGCCCATATTCATAAATACATACATATATATATTTTTTTCCCCAGCACTATCGTGCCCATATTTATATATCCGTCCAGATTTATAAATTATTTAAATAATTTTTTCCGGCCAGCTTTTGCGAACATATATATATCCGCCCATACTTATAAATAAATATATATATATATATATATATATATATATTTTTTTTTTCCGCCACTATCGGGCCCATATTTATATATCCGCCCATATTTATAAATTATACATATATTTTTTCCGGCCAGTATTTTGCGCACATATATATATCCGCCCATATTTATAAATTATACATATATTTTTTGTTCCAGCATTATCGTGCCAATATATATATCCGTCCATATTTATAGATCATATATAATTTTTTCCGGCCATTATCTATATCCAGATCCAGATTTATATAAAACGTATTTTCTTTTTATCCTATACATCTTTATTTATATATTTCATCCGTGTTTTGTTTTATACGTACTCCCATCGTTACCTACGAATCCATATAAACTTGTATTGTAATCATTTCGCTTCGTCTACGTGTAATTTTCGATCCGCATTCGTGCGTTCGTATACTGTTCCGCATCTATCACCATTAAAAGGGCTCCGTCTCCGAGCCACACGCGAGAGAATTCGCAATCCTGCGGTGCACAGTGAGAGAGTTCTTGCGTCCCCATACAGTCCACTTCTCATTTTTTGTGGTGTTTCCAAAACAAAAAAAAAAAAAACCACACAAACTCGGTGGTCGTCTGTAAGGTCGTCCTCTGAGTATGTCCACGGAGCCGTCCCAGACTGCGCCGAAGTCTAACAGTCTTTCGTCTCCGTCTGCAACTCCGGAGAAGGTTCGGCCTCCGAAAACTCCGGTGACCGTGAAGCGTACGGATATTTTGTGCAAGTTCTCGTCTGTTCGCAGCCGCAGCGAATCCCCAAGATCCTGTCCGTCTTCGTCCAGCCTACCTAAGGGTCGCAGATTTTCGGTTAAGGACTCGAGTGAACACAAAGGTCGTTCCAAGCTTCCAACCCAGACCCAGATCCCGCACGTTGTTGTGACGCACTGTTCCGACGCTCCCGTCACCCGATCCGTATCACAACAGCGTAGAGAACACTTCAGAATGTCCCTCTCCGATTTCGTTCTGGCGTGCGACGCATTGACTCTGTTTGAAGCTCGTGAGAGTGAAGCGCTAACTTCTGAAGTGCCCTTGTTTTCCATTAAAATGCACTTAGAGCAGCTCAAATCCCTCTGGTCAACTGTCGAGATGGAATACTCCCGTTGTCACAAGGCCTTGACAGTCCACACCGACGAGGAAAGCTTGGCAAACATAAGCCACATCAAGGCGAAGCACGAATCCGCTTACGCGGCGTATGTGCGATGCGGGACGTTGTTGGGAGAACCCATCGAACAGCTCTCGGCACAGATGACGAGTCTTATGCGTCAGCCAAGCGCTCCGTCGGGGCCGCCGGGGCATAGAGTTCCTCCGTGTGATGTGGAGACATTTGATGGCGACAGCCTAGCATGGCCCACATTCCGTGATTTGTTCGCCGCCATTTATATCGCCTATCCGTATTTGTCACAAGTGGAGAAGCTCTATCACTTGAACGCCAAGACGCGAGGGGAAGCGAGAACCATCGTGGCTAAGTCCCCCCTGACGAATGAGGGTTTCCAGGCCGCGTGGGAATACCTCACCGCACGGTATGAAAATAGCCGTCTGCTTGTCATGACTCAAGCCAGACAACTCCTTCAGATTCCCGCGGTGGCACAAGAGTCGGGCAAATCCTTGCGAGAGCTGCAGACTGCGTTTCAAGGGTGTCTTACCGCGCTTGAGCGTTCGGGTGTTAGTACTGAGAATTGGGATGTCTTACTTATCGCCATCTGCACTAGCAAATTGCCGAAGGCCACTATCCTCCTGTGGGAGCAATCAGTGCCAAATAAGACTGTCGTCTCAACTTGGTCCGATTTGAACCAATTTCTTACCGATCGGTATCGTGTCCTGGATGCCACCGATGAACATAAGTCGGCCCCAAGTGTCCAGGCCATCCCCATTGGCCCCCGCAAATCCTCTGCAACGATGAAGGTCCAAGCGTTTCCCGCGAAAGCTACGCTTAAACCGGCGTCTTGCAAGCTGTGCCATCTGGAGAATCACCCAATACGGCTCTGCCCTATTTTTCTTGATATGCCTGTTCAGAGGCGTTCGGAAACTATTAGACATCAGGGACTTTGTCTGAACTGTTTTGCCCGCGGTCATCAGGTGAAGGGCTGTTCCAGTGCGCATAATTGCCATACCTGCAAGGAACGTCACCATACTCTGTTGCATCCTAGTGATGTGTCCGTGTCCGCACCGTCCGCTGCGCAAGTCCCACCATACAGCGCCGCAGAGCGTCCGTCCACGAGCAACCAACTCACAAATGCTCAAAGTTATTTTGCATCTACCCCAGGCAGAGGCCTTTTAGGCACTGCGATTGTCACTCTGCACCATCGTGGTGTGGATCACCATATTCGGGCGCTGATCGACTCTGGGGCCGATTCAACTTTTCTCTCCGAGCGTGTCTTCAACATGGTCCAGCCCCCCTTTTACCCAGTAGACGCCGCGGTTACTGGCATGGGCCAGAGTGATGGAGGCTGCGCCGACAAGGTGTCTGCTGATGCTGTCTCCCCCGTGTGACAGACTGAACAAGGTTGAGGTCTCCGCCCTGGTCGTATCCAAATTGTCAGGGGCCATTCCAACGGCTCCATTCCTTAACACGGTTCCGACGCAGTGCCTCGATCGCCCCCTGGCTGACCCGTTCTACAACAAGCCCGCGCCTATTGACATGATTATCGGTGTAGACCTGTTTCCCCACATCCTCGGAGAGCGGATCAAAAAGGACATTGGTGAGTTCGTCGGGCTAGAAACCATCTTTGGATGGGTTCTGTGTGGGGCTATCATGCCTGACCCTCCGGCGTCTCGATCAGTTTTCGCTGCACAGACGCGAGTTAGTCCAGAAGCAAAACTTGAGGTACTCCTCACCAAGTTTTGGGAGGTGGAAGACCTTCCCGCAAAGCCGGAAAAGGAGGATGACGTATTCTGCGAGCGGAACTTCCAGGAGACCACCCAAAGAGGGAAGGACGGCCGATATGTTGTGTCTCTACCGTTCAAAGGTCCGAATAGCGTCGACTTGGGACACTCAAGACCGATCGCGCTGGCTCAATTCCTGCGGAATGAAGCACGCCTTCTCAAGGATCCCGTCCTAAAAATGTAGTACGATGCCATTATTCAAGAGTACGAGGAATTGGGTCATATGACTCGAGTGACGCCGCCTCAAGATGAGAAAAACTTCTATCTCCCCCATCACGCGGTGTTTAAGCCCGATAGCACCACCACCAAGGTACGCGTGGTATTTAACGCGTCGAGCCCCTCCACGCGAGGCGTCAGCCTTAACGATGTCTTGCACACCGGGCCTACTCTTTAGGCCGATCTCACGCTTCAGGTACTGAAATGGCGATTCATTCAATTCGTTTTCAGCGCTGACATAACGCAAATGTATCGACAAATCCGAGTCGACCCCAGGCATACCCCGTTTCAGCGGATCCTCTACCGAGACCGCTGCGGCAATATTCAGGATTATGAGCTACAAACTGTCACGTTTGGGGTTAACTGCGCGCCATTCTTGGCGATCCGAGTCCTTTTACAGCTGGCATAAGACGTGCAAGCGATGTATCCTCAGGCGAGCGAAATCCTTCGAAACTATATGTATGTTGATGACGTCCTTGCCGGCGCTCACACTGAAGCCGACGCCCGTCTCGCCATACAAGAGCTTCAAGCTGCCCTCCAGTCTGCGGGTCTCCCGCTTCGGAAATGGACTTCCAATAAGAAGGAAGTACTTCAAGCTATTCCGAGAGAGCACCTGCTGCGAGAGGACTTTCTCGAGCTGGAAGACGCAAGCACTGCAAAAACCTTGGGCATCCGCTGGCAAGCCGCCGAGGACGTCTTCTTCTTCACCGTAGCGGACCCCCCATTGAAGGAGTCGATCTCCAAGAGGCAGGTTCTGTCCCATATCGCTAAACTTTTCGACCCCGCTGGCTGGCTAGCCCCATTTGTTATCCGAGCGAAGATATTCATGCAACAAATCTGGCTAACCGAACTGGGCTGGGATGATGTGCTGCCGCCTATCCTGCTGCAGCAATGGCACGAATTTCTGCAGGATTACCCAGGCCTCAGTCAACTCCGCATCCCCCGTTGGCTGAACACCAGCGATAAGCTCTCGTGGGAGCTTCATGGCTTCTGTGACGCGTTACAGAAAGCGTATGGAGCAGCCCTATATGTGCGGGTTCGGTACGGCGATCAAGTAAGAGTCCATTTATTAACGGCTAAGACCCGTGTAGCTCCAGTCAAGACAGTCTCGCTGCCTCGGCTGGAGTTGTGCGGAGTGGTTTTGCTAGCCGATCTCTGGGCGTCGATCGTTCCAGAACTCCCAATCCCACCGGCAACCTCCCAGTTTTGGACCGACTCTACCATCGTGTTGGTTTGGCTCAATAAACCCCCGTGTAGTTGGTCCACCTTCGTGGCCAATCGGGTATCCAGCATCTCCAAAAGCACCAGTGGCCAAAGCTGGGCACATGTGCGCTCCGAGGATAACCCCGCTGATCTGGCGAGCCGTGGAGTCTCCGCGGACGAGTTATCTGCCAGCAGCCTCTGGTGGCATGGGCCGGACTGGCTCCAGCGAGCCCCCGAATATTGGCCAACTCTCAATCATGAACTCCCAGACACCCAGCTGGAGCAGCGAGTCCCGTGCCACACCACCGCGACCACCCTACTCGATGACGTCGGCGAACGTTTCTCGGACTACGGTAGGGCATTGCGAGTCATCGCGTACATCCTACGCTTCGCCACCAAAAGGATTTCGACGCCTTCCACGGTCCGCCTCACCAATGACGAACTTCTCTCCGCCGAGCGCGCCTTGATTCGGACCTCTCAGCGTCGGGAGTACCTCGCGGAGATACGGGCCCTTGGTGAAGGGCGACCCCTGCCATCATCCAGCACGCTACTCAACTTGAATCCATTTCTCGACCAGCATGGGGTACTCCGCTCCTGCGGACGACTCCGGGCCGCTGAGTCCCTCCGGTATGATGAACGTCACCCTATTCTCCTCCCCTATAGTACTCATTTCACTCGCCTGCTTGTCGAATTCGCCCACCGCATCACGTTGCATGGCGGCAATCAACTGATGGTGCGGTATCTGCGAACCTAATTCTGGATCCCACGGATCAAGAACCTGGTGAAGTCCCACATCAAGGGGTGTAAAGTCTGCATCGTTCATCGTCGACGACTACAGACTCAGATGATGGGTGATCTCCCTCGAGAGCGCATCACGCACTCCAGGCCCTTCACCCACACGGGCATTGACTTCGCAGGGACGTTCGAGATCAAGAATTACACCGGGCGTGCGTGTCTCATAACTAAGGGTTATGTCTGCGTCTTTGTGTGTTTCAGCACGAAGGCGATCCATCTCGAGGCTACCTCCGACCTCACCACTGAACGGTTTCTTGCAGCCTTCTCTCGGTTTGTCGCACGGAGACAATGCCCACAGCGCATTTACTCCGACAATGGCAAAACCTTCGTAGGGGCCTCAAAGGCGCTCAAAAAAGATTTCCTGAAGGCCACCAAGCTTGATATCATGAAGGCATTTCCCCAGCACATTTTATTATGGCAGTTCATTCCGCCAAGCGCGCCCCATATGGGAGGACTGTGGGAAGCAGGGGTCAAAAGTTTTAAAACCCTGTTTTACAAGTCCTCTTCCACTGTCAAGTACACGTTCGAGGAACCCTCCACTCTCCTGTGTAGGATCGAAGCGTGCCTAAACTCCAGGCCAATTTCTCCCATGAGCGAGGACCCAGAGGATCTGCTGGCCCTAAGCCCGGGACATTTCCTGATTGAAGGACCACTCTTATCCATTGCGGAACCGGAAATTCTGGTTGAGCCTATGTCGCTGATCAACCGATGGCAGCGACTGAAGGCAATCCAGCAGGCTTTCTGCCGCCGATGGAAGAGTGAGTACCTCAAGGAGCTCCACAAACGGAATAAGTGGAAATTACCGACTCGCAGCCTCCAGACCGGCGACCTCGTTATCGTGTCCGAAAATAATCTCCCCTCCAACGAGTGGCGCCTAGGGCGAATTGAGCGCACTTTGCCCGGGGCTGACGGTCTCGTCCGAGTGGCTGATGTCACCACAGCGCGTGGGTCTATCCGAAGACCCGTGGCGAAGCTCATCCTGTTGCAAGACAGCAGGAGTCCTGAGCCTAAAACCCTACCGTGACTTCCAATCCCTCTATGTTCCGTCCGGATGTCCTCGTCTCCCTGCATGTTGTTCGTTTTCGTGTATCGACTAATCCACTCTCCCCTCCGTAATTTCTTTCGTTGCAGTTCGTTCAGCTCGCCCCTTCACAGCGGCATGGCCCCCACGCGTCTGCCGTACCACCGCAGCAAACGATCTGCTCCACATGGGACGAACGCGTACCGATGCCGGGTCTGCCGGGGGATTCACGCACTCCGGCAGTGTCGACGCTTCCTGAACCTCCGAGGGGAAAAGCGGCTCCGGGCGGTGCTTATAAATAAGTACTGTCCCAATTGCTTGGCACACGAGCACTCATCCGACGCGTGCCGGACTCGCCATGGTTGCTGACGATGCGGGCAAAAACACCATACCCTGCTCCATATGGCCGACCAACCGCCGAGACAACGCGCCTCGGCCCGGCGTCGCAGCCAACTACCCTCCTCCGGACGTGCAGCACCACCGCCACAACCCCGTTCCCGATCATCTTCCGACCGCTCCGCTTCTCCAGAAGGCGCAGCCGAGATCTCTCTCTCATCCCTGCTCCACGCCAGGACGACGACTGTCATGCCAACAGCAATCCTCCGGTTGGGCAACGGCTCGAATTCCTTCGAGACCCGCGTCCTCCTCGATGAGTGTGCGGCTGAAAGCCGCATCAATCTTTCTTTTGCCCGGTCTCTGGGGTTGGCTGTGACCAAGGTCGGGGTCGACCAAGCCTGCACGGCCGTCCTCGAGGCGAGGTCCGACAATACGTTCCGGCGGAATGTCATATTCCGGGTCGAAGAGGACCTGCTCATCCGCACCCCCATCCGGGAAGTGTCAGCGCCGGTCCGGGAGAAACTCGCCACCCTGATCCTGGCCGACCCCTATTTCTATCGGCCGGCTTCGGTGTCCGTGGTGCTCGGGGCAGACCTCTATCCTGAGGTCATCCAACCAGGCTGTGTGCCCGGTCATAGCGGTACTCCCGCAGCCCAGAGCACCGTGTTCGGATGGGTCGTCTCCGGCTCCTGTGGGATCTAGGCGCTCCAGGACGCTGCCGTCCCCCATCCTACATATGTCCAGGGTGGCAATTGCAACATGTTGCAAGGGGGGCGGTATGTTCACGCCACCGGGTGAACAGCAGTGAGCGACGAAGGGCAGTGAGGAGTGAGGAGGGTTTTTTGATCCTCGGCAGCTACGGTCACACCAGGAGGGGTGACTGGATTTTTCCCATGGGCATCGCCATTTAATCTACTACGAGATTTCAACCCGAACACCCGTTCTTCTTTTTTTGATTTGCCTTTCTTGCGATTGTAAAATTTTCCAACCCGCATCCTTCTCGTGTGTGTCGGGATATATTGTCACTTGCTACAAATAAATATTAATTAGTTTAAAACGAAGTTCTCGCGCGTTTTAATTACACTACTCACGCACCAGACCCTTGAAAACTTTGGCACCCGCCAACCACTTGCGGCTTATTTGGATTCTTCCGCCCCGACACAAACAGAAGGAATTAAAGCTTTTGAATGGCGCAGGGACAGGACATTGAATAATCTAAAGTGAATTTAATGTAAAATAATTTAATATTTTAAAAGCAAGAAAAATTTAGAAAAAAAATTCTAAATGTTAAGAGAAAATAAGGTTGGGATTAACGGCGGATGTAAAAAAAGCGATTCCCACCGGCACCATCCATATTTCGTAAATAATAAAAATTATATATTTAAAGACTCTCATGGATACTTGCAGTAATGTTTCAAGTAAATTAAATGTATGTGTAAGTTAACAAACAATCTAGCAAACTGCCGCCGCACTAAGTGTTATAGGAATCTGTGCAGCTGCAACGTCGATGTGACGAATTCCACATAAGCATAAATACGCTGACACAGCGTCTGACCAAGAGCTCATAGCATGACCATACGCCTTACATATTTATTTATGTACTTCGGTTTGGTTCTCTTTTATTTCCTTCAACATATTCAGTTTTATATGATAGCTTATATTTAATAATCTTAAATATATTGCTGAGCCACAAGGACAGTAATCCATATACTTATTGTGTCTCACCATAATCAACCTAAAACATCTTCTGAGTTGGATCCTATCAGCGGCTATCCCCAACAGGAACCATTAGACGGACCCAACATCATAATTGGCGCCCAGCCGGAATTGAATTACCCTCTAAGAATTCACACCCTACAAACATGTAAGTGACTGTTCGAAAAAAATAGCGACAAAAACAAATATAAAGAAAATAATAAAAAAAAAAGTGGCAGCGTAAAAAGTGATCTTGTGAGTAATTTGCATTGAATTTGTAACTAATTTGCATTGAATTTATTTGTGAGTTTGAATGTGTGCGGTTCTATTGTTAGATTTATTTCGCTAAGACACTGTGTTAGACAACTGCCAATGAGTTGGTCCTATAGGGACATTAAAAAAGAATCCCATAGTGACGAAGATATTACAATACAATCTAGACCACAGGATCAAACCACTCGATCAAACCAACATGCATTTACCAATGTTGAAAGCTATAATAGAGAGCGCAGTCAGCACAGCGCTTAATGCAAAAGAACAACGCATAAGAGGCGAGATTCACGCCGAACTCGAGAAATTAAGAAATCAAGTAAGCTCACTTAAAATAGAAGCCCCCCAAGTGCAGGTGTACGAAAGTGTAACAATTTACCCTAGCATTAAATGTGACGTCAGACTAGATGTTGCAAAATCTGTACCGAACTTTAAGGAAGAATATGTGTCCTGGAGACAATCAGCCACAGAGGCACATTAGGTTTATAATAGATACTATGGAAGTGAAACACATTACCAGGCAGTGCCCATTTTAAAAAATAAAGTTTGTGGAGCTTCACGAGCAGTGCTTACTTCACATTAAACTGTGCTAAATTTCGATGCAATCATTGCTAGACTTGATTACACATACGCCGACAAAACGTCACTACGCTTTCTCAGGTATCTATTAGAAATGTTCAGGCAAGGTGAACTATACCTAATGCATTACTACGACGAGGTTGCAAACAAAACTCACTCTTGTCATGAATAAAATTGCCATGACTCATGAGGAGCAAGCAGCGGTCATTCTTAATACATAAATTAGGCGCGATGCTCTGCACGCCTTAATGGCAGGCCTGAAGAGGCCTATTAAGGCACTGGTTATACCAGCTCAGCCCAAAGATTTGTCGTCGGCTTTAGCGCTGAAACAGCATAGAAATCAGCTAAAGCAGTTGAACATAGAAGCAATCCAGGGAAAAATAATAGGCAAGGAATCGCTTAATGACCAGGATGGAAGTCCGATGTTCGATGGATGTTGATCCATCAGTTTCTAAGCTGAGACAGCAGACTAATTGGGGTAAAGCCCCACTTGTTGACACCCCATTTACTGTGAACTCCATACATGGGTCCAGTAAAATTAAAGAAAAATGCTTCATGAGAATTTTCGGAAAGAATGCCCCGTATTTCATTTTAGACACCCTTGATACTTTTGATGTTATAATAGGCTTTGATCTGCTAACGCAGGCAGGGGTAAACCTAAACTTACACAGCGGTAGTATAACATATGGCAATACGACAGAAACACTACAGCACCATACTAGTGCTAATTTTACACGCATTGATGACATATCAGTTCCTGATAGCGTAAGAGAGGAATTTAAAATGGTAATACTGAACAGGATCGGCGCATTTTCGACCTCTAACGAGACATTGCCATATAACACTGCAGTCATTGCCACAATTCACACGATAGACAACCAAGAAGTGTACTTCAAGCTTTACCCATATCCTATGTGTGTAGCGGGTTTCGTTAATAACGAAACCTCTAAGCTGTTGAAAGACGGTATTAGAGGACCATCTCGGTCTGCATACAACAGTCCTGCATGGGTTGTTGACAAAAATGTCTTTGACTCAAATGTTACCAAAAACAAAAGACTCGTCATTGACTTTCGAAAGTTAAACGAGCGGACCATTGCCGACCGGTATCCAATGTCAAACATTCCAATGATTCTAGCGAATCTTGGAAAGGCAAAATTTTTCACGACATTGGACTTAAAAAGGATCGTGCGAAAACAGCGTTCTCAGTAAACAGTCGTAAATACGAATTCTGTCGCTTACCTTTTGGTTTGAAAAATGCAGGAAGCATATTTTAGAGAGCAATCGATGATGTTTTAAGGAAACACATCGGGAAAATATGCTATGTCTACGTAGATGACGTGCTAATTTTTTCCTGAAAATGAAGCCGAGCATGTCAAACACATTGATTTTGTGTTCCCACTGCTTTACAACGCCAACATGAGAGTGGCAAAAGAAAAGTCCAAATTTTTTAAAGAAAGCGTCGAATATTTGTGTTTCATCATCTCCAGTGACGGAACAAAAACTGATACTGAAAAGGTCAAAGCAATTCAGGAATATCCCGAGCCAAACAACCTCTAAGCACTAAGCACTATTACTGGGTATTTATTAAGGACTTTGCATCAATCGCGAGACACTTAACCGACATGCTGAAAGGCGAAAATGGAAAAATAAGCAAGGACATGTCCAAAATGGTCCCAATTGATTTTGATAATCGCAACGTCACGCCTTTGACCGCCGTAGAAACATTCTGACATCAGAGGATGTCATACCCATGTACCCGAACATTCAAAAACCTTTCGACCTCACAAGCGACGCTTCTTCCGACGGGATTGGAGCAGTGTTGTCTCAGGGAGGGAGGCCAATAGCAATGATATAGTGAATCACTTTACGCTAACAATGAAAGGGAGTAGTTGGCAATCGCGTGGGCTCTTGGAAAATTACAGAACTACCCGTATGGAACCAGAGAATTGCACATTTTCACATACCACCAACCGCTCACATTTGCTGTGTCACAAAAAAACACAAATGCGAGAATTAAAAAGTGGATAGCATTTATTGAAGAACGAAACGCAAAAATTCCTTACAAGCCAGGGAAAGAAAATCTGGTGGCAGATGCGTTATCACGGCTAAATGTGAATGCCCTACACGATGAAATACAATCATGTGCTCCACAGTGAGCTTTCCTTGACCCACACAATCGAGACAACGGAAAAGCCTGTTAATCTTTTTAGGAACCAAATAATCCTAGAAGAGGCGCGCTACAACTTGCATCGGAGACTAATTCTTTTCGGCAGCAAATCTCGCCATGTTATACAATTCACAGACAAGAACGATCTCCTTGAATCCTTAAAGCTTGTAGTGAACCGTGATGTTGTAAATGCTTTCCATTGCGATCTTCCTACATTAGCTGTCTTTCAACATGCATTGGTGCGACACCACAACAAGGTTTTGACATTGCAAAAATATGGTAACTTATATGTATAACCAACAAAGATGATCAAATTCAGATAGTTAATACCGAACATAATCGCATAAAATATCAAACAAATACTTCAGGAGTATTACTCAATGAGACGACTCAAATCATAGTAAGAGCAGCAATAGAATATAATAAAACAATTCATTCGGTTACAGAAGAAAAGCCAATTGACGTTATTAATGCACAAATCACTGATTTGCGGGAAAATATTTATTTATTTATTTATTTATTTATTTACGTCAACTAACACAGCAGTCGACGAAAAAGCTTAAGCTAAAGACAGATAGTAATTAAATTGAAAAAGATAGCTTAGCTATATACACAACTAAACATCCCCGACCCGGTGGAGGTGTTTTATTTGCATAAGGTGCCAGCTATGCCCCGATTCACAGCCAATGTGGTCAGGGATGAGTTGCAGCCAATCCAAGTCCAGAATATTTTCATTGGTTTCGCTGTAGATGATTAAAAAGTATAGCGCGAAGAGAAGTGACAGAAAGATGAGGAGAAATTAGGTGAGAAAGGTTGTTAAAAGATTGGCAAAGAACACGAAAAGGTTCGTGAAGAGAATAGTTAGTCAGACATCTACTAAGGTAAATAGGAAAAAAGTTTCTGGTCCGACGTGAGGGAACACAAAAATATAGCGTACTTAGTAAATTAGTAGAAATGACTTCGCCGTTGACTAGTTTATGGAGAAAGAGAATGCCAAAAACGAGTCTACGGTTGTAAAGTGAAGGGAGATTAATAAGAAGAAGTCTGTCAGAATAAGAAGGTAGGCGAAGACTAGGGTCCCAATTAAGACCGCGTAACGCAAACTTAAGGAATTGCTTCTGTACCGATTCAATACTACGCTGGTGAACATCATATTGCGAGTTCCACACTGGCGAGCAATATTCGAGAATAGGGCGAACTAACGAAGTGTATAAAACCTTTGTTACATAGGGATCATCAAATTCTTTGGCCCAACGTTTAATAAAGCCAAGAAGGCTGCATGCTCTATTGACAATTGAAGCAATATGAACATTAAATGAAAGTTTTGGGTCAAACATAACGCCTAAGTCTTTAAAGGATGTTACACAATCTAACAGAACAGACTTAATGGAGTAATGAGCTAGGAATGGAGACAAACGACAAACGACAAAGTCATAAAAGAACACTTAGAGGCATTAAGGTGTAATTTATTAACGTGGCACCAATCACAGAACGCATCGAGATCAGATTGCAAATACTGTTGGAAAGAAGGATCATTATAGGAATAACAAATCTTGACGTCATCCGCAAACATGAGCACGCGTGAGTGAACCAAGGCCAAGGGTAAATCATTTATAAACAGGGTAAATAACAGTGGGCCCAGATGACTGCCTTGGGGTACACCTGACGTAACTTGAATAGTTTTAGATAATGAGGAACGAAAAGACACCTTTTGGGTTCTGCCAATAAGATACGACTTTAACCAAGCCAACAGTTTCGGGGAAAAACCCATGATGTTAAGTTTCGCGAGAAGCATAGAATGATCAACCGTATCGAAAGCCTTACTAAAGTCAGTATAAATAACATCAGTTTGACACTTTTTACGGAAGCCATGGTGTACAAGGGTAGTCAATTCTAAAAGGTTAGTAAGCGACGAACGACCTTTCATGAAGCCATTCTGACAAGGAGAAATAGTGGATCTGGATAGGTGTTGAAGGAAAGACGTAATAATTTTCTCAAACAGCTTTGGTATTGCCGAAAGTTTGGCAATGCCACGGTAGTTAGAAACATCCGATTTGCTACCCTTTTTAAAAAGCGGAATAATAAAAGACTCCTTCCAAATATCGGGAAAGCTACAAGTCTCACTCGATATAAAGAATAACCGAGATAAAGGCTTAGATAGGGAAATCGAACACATTTTAAGGATGCAACTAGGTATATTATCAGGACCAGGAACGAAGGAAGACGTCATAGATGACAAGCTAGAGATAATACAGTCTTCAGTAATACTAGGAAAAAACATACAATTTAAATGTGGGATTGAAAAGGGATAGGTTGTGGGATCCGAAACAGTAGTAGAATAAGTCGACTGAAAGAATTTAGCAAACAGATCTGCAATATCTGAGTCATTATTAGCAGTCTGGTCATTAAGTCTGAAGGTGGAAGGTAGTACATTAGAGCGTCTTTTGGAATTAACAAAGTTGTAAAATCTTTTGGGGTTCTTATAGAATTCAACCTTACAGCGAACGATATAATTATTGTAGCATTGAGTGTTTAAAAGACAAAATTGAGATTTGGCTATACAGTAATTTGCATAGTCAAGTCGCGAACCAGTTTTTTTAAATCTTTTAAAATATCTTGATTTAATATTGCGGAGATTAGAGAGCCTACGTGTGAACCAGACTGGCGCGCTGGAGACGGTAGAGACATTCACATAAGGAACGCATTTATCAATTAGAGAATTAAGAGCAGAGTAGAAAAACTTCACTGCACAATCTATATCGCAGCACTCAAATAGAAATGACCAATCAAAAGAGAAAATAAGGCTATTAAGAAGATTGAAATTTGTTTTACGAAAACATCTACGACGAGAATTTGCGATGTTATTAAGTGATTTAGTAACGGAATTGTAAGAAATAGTAACTTCAATGGTAGGGTGATAAGGATCTTCAGGTTTCACTAGGGGCTATGTTCGGGATACAGCACTAACAGTGGGATCAGAGACAAAAACAAGATCAAGGATTCTTTTAGAAGAGTTAAGGAAAGAATTCAACTGATATAGCGGACATTCAAATAGGCAATCAAGAAAAACATGTTGAGATGAAGGAATTAAGAAAGATAGATTATCATCAACAAGCCAAGAAATATTAGGCAAGTTGAAATCACCTAAAACTATAAGGAAATCACGATCTTTAAGACGATTAAAAATAGTTTGCAAAGCATCAGCTTGGTGCATATAGGTCATGATATCAGAAGCTGGAGGAATATATGAACAAGAAATATATAAGCTAAAGTTGGAACATGTAACTTCGACGCAAATAAACTCAACACCTAAGGGCAGATCAATCGGCACGACACTTGAACACAGATTCGAGTTAACAGCAATGAGTACTCCACCGCCACGACGACCAACACGATCAAGCCTATAAAAAATAAAGTCATTAGAAAGAATTTCATTATCCAAAACAGAGGAGTTAAGCCAAGTTTCAGAGAAAGCTAATATGTCAGCCGAAAAGGTTTGGCTATCACAGAACAGGTTCGAGAGCTTGGTAAGAAGTCCTCTTACATTTTGATAATGAATGCAAAGACTAGACGTTATTAGTTTTTTGAAGCAGAAGATAAATTAGGAAGGTGGACAGGCAACGGACGGAAGCGCTTATTGGGCGCAAACTCGTGTACAACTAGGCCCTCTGGCCAGAAATTAGTGTCACCCATAGCTGAAAAATACTCATTTGGTACTGTAATTTTAAAAGAGGAGATTTCGCGAGGCCTAGATAACTTAAACTTTTGAATTAAAACCTTAGCAGGGCATATATTACCAATGTAAGCTGCCACAGACGACTCAGAAGTATCTGGAGCAAGCCTAGAGATAAATAATTGTTTGCGATGAGGCACTACAGTTAGTGGAGGCGGAGGAGCATTGGGATCCGCAAGTGATTGAGAGCCAGCATGATCCTGTGATTGATCAGAGTTCCCGTGAGGGATAGATTGAGGTACACCAGGGCTTGTAATGGGTACTTCAATCTGAAAAGAAGAACATAAAGAGGGACAAGAAGATGGTGTAGGCGAAAGTAAAATGGGAGACGATGTAATAGAGAGCGCTGGCGACTGCTTACGAGGCAACTCAAGGGTACATTTCTTGGGTAACTTCTCAGAAGGTGGAGCGAAATTGAATTGCAACAATAAATGTACGCTAGTTTCACACTCGTTATACAGATGTTTGGCCAGTTTGTTTAAAGAAAGAAACTTTAAACGAAGATCCCTATACATACGGCTAAAATCAAGCTGCTGGTTGGCACAAAATGGGCAAGTCCAGCGCATTAAGCCAAGCTCAGGCTTAGACACAGACAAACCAGAAAATTTGTCGTAGTCGCGGCCATTGAGGCCAGCACATTTTAAGTGAATAGGATTATCGCAGAGCCAACACGATATTGCTCTATACTGATCATCAAAACGATCAGAATGCTTGCAAGTAGGTAGACAACAAGCCATTGAAACGCCAAAAGGAACACAAGGCAAAAATATATACAAAATTTAAAATTTAAATACAAAGCACTAAGATAATTATCGATATAAAATCAATAAATATAAATAAAACAAAGAGACAGCTAGAGTACACAGCACAAGAAACAGTGCAAGAACAGTTATAAGCCAAGCTTTGAGAGGCGGCGTTACAAAAGTAATTACGCGGCAGAGAAGCTGAGCACAAGCACAAAGAAGAGAGAACAACAAAAATAAAATAATAAAAAAAACACTAGCACTGATGGTATGATCGGAGCGGTGGGGGGAGCAACTATAGAAGCAATGACGAGAGAGAAAAGGGGAAAAAAATATATATATATAAAATGCTCCAAACACTAATCACGAAAAAAAAACTAGTTAATTTGGCAAATTCTGCAAATAAAACACACGGATCTCAAGCAAACCACACCAACGAAAAAGTAAACAGACTAAGCACAATTAAAAATTAAGAGAAAACAATAAATATTGTCACGTCACGTCAGAGAGCAGAAGCTTTGTTTTTTTTTTTTTTTTTTTTTTTTTTGGCGAAACAGGGTATTTGACGTAGGTAAGGACGTAAGGTATTCATTAAGAACAATAAAAGATTGGGAAACAAATAATCCCCATTGTGTGTTCTGAGGGACGTGTACAAGCAGACCTGGGAACGTCTGTACTTATTTAGGGGAGGGTCGTCCATAAGGACGGGTCGTCCGTGCTAGACGGCAATGTTTTAATATAGGAGCAACGCAGCTATCTAAGACACTCGACTAACCTGTCCGAATTCACGAGAATCATAGACGATACTATAAAACTGGCTGAGTTATTTCCATTCACGAACATGCGAAAATTTATAGAAGTAGACATAAAACATGTTAAAAATCTTTTGTCCGCATTAATAATACACCACAGGATTGCAAGAAGTCAAGATTTCTTGGGTACAGCGCTAATGGTTGTGAAAGGAACACCTGATGCGGCAGATTTGAAAAGAATTGAAATAAGAAGAAGAAGCACAGCTATTTCAGTCTAACAATAGACAAATAATAATTAACACAGAAACTCAAAGGCAAATTTATTTATTTACACAAACTGTTAATAAAATAATACAATACAGAAATAGTGAAATTACCGATACCCCACACTTATACGAAACGTTACTAGCAAGAAATAGAGTGCTAACTACAGAAATTCAGGACCTCATGCTTACCATCATGCTTGCCAAATCTAATATAATAAACCCAGCTGTTTTTGATCAAGAAGATTTAAAATCTATTTTTACCGAACAGTTCAATAGGGGTTTCCAACATTAAAATATTTCAGTCACAAAATGCTCACCTAGCTGAGAAAGGAGGCCATTTGATCGCAGCTTATTTGAAAGATTATTTCAGGAACCAAAGTTTCCAAGGAAGTTCTGAAATCCCTAGCTAATTATCTTTTAAGCTCAGAGACTTTGGCCAATTTATCCAGGCATTTAGGGAGCACAGACTTGATTTATTTCTCAGAATATCCGCCCAGTAATAACATTTTGGGCATTTTGTTTAAAGGCATTGATTGGATAACTCTCCGATTCTAGTGGTGTTAAACTTGGATTTATTTTGATATATGCACGCAATTAAATCAAATGGATTTACTTGAGATATGGACGCCACCGGAGCACTTTAAATTGCTTAAGGAGGTTTGTCAGCAGCGACAATGGAGTGAACCCAGGCCTCGTCTACAAGGAGATTGTGAAAAAACACAGCTCTAGCCGCTTACCATGTGGGCATCTATTCCAACCGACAAATGTTAAGGAAATGGCTGCAATTGATGCATTACAAAAACATTTTGATTTACATGGCAATCGTCGAACGTTCGTTTTTAGCCTTCACGTAGAGACGAAAAATGTTAGGCTGGGATAGGGATTTATAAGATTGTTTACTTGCTCTAACCGTTTGGTTAATTATTTAATTATAACTTGCACTAAACCCATGTACAATTTTTTTCATTGAGGAGAAATATTTGTTTGGTTTGATAGCACCATCCACATACTTATAGATTACCCTAGAATTAAACTTTTATGTAAGAAGGTCATAATTTTCCCCGTTGCACATGGCGACACCATACTACAGACACACGTTAACGTAGTAGCAGAATGCGACGAAGGAGTGAAGGCGGTCACCGAATGCGTTACAAACAATCAATGAAACATACACTCGCGTACTACACTCAGGCCAATCAGCGAAGTTAACAAACAATCCAACGAACTACCTCCGCACTAAGTCTTAGAACAATCTGTGCAGCTGCAACGTCGATGTGACGAACTCCATATAAACATAAATATGCTGACACAGCGTCTGAACAAGAGCCCATAGCATGACCATACGCCTTACATATTTACATCTTATGTATTTAGCTTTAGATTCATATTCCCATTTATGTACTTAGGTTTAGTTCTCTTTTATTTTCTTCAACATATTGAGTTTTTGTATAACCCTTTAACAATAAAGAAGCATAACTCCGGCACTTGGCCGTAACACAAATAATAATCTCTAATTGCTGATCCACAAGGACGGTGATTCAGATACCTAATCGTATCTCATCCTAATCAACATAAATCAATCCATAAGCTGGATCCCACCAACGGCAACCCTTAACAGGAACCAGTGGACATATTATACTTCATAATTTATCCACATATTTGCGCTAGTAACAGAAAAATAACATTAAAGAATTTAATTAAAAACAAAAATTTATACTCAAATCATAGCAATCTGTGTACATATTTTCAAACATATAGTCAAATTAGTTAGAGATGACGTAATAGAACTATCAGCATCCGAATACAACATTCCAATACTGTTGGTACCAAAGAAATCTCTTCCGGGGACAACTGACAAAAGATGGCGTTTAGTTGTGGATTACAGAAGCTGAAATAAAAAATTAGTTGCAGAATTTATCTTGCAAATAATGGAAGACATCCTTGATGAATTAGGCAAAGCCAAATATTTTTCTTGTCTTGACCTTACTTCAGGTTTCCAACAAATTGAATAAGATGAAGTCTCTAGGGACTTAATGTCCTTTTTCACAGATAAAAGTTCATATCCATTTAAAAGATTCCAATGGTGGTGAATGGTGACTTTAGCTCTCTCCGGTTAACAATGCATAGAATGTTTAGTTGGATTAGTCATGAATATGACAATGAACAGTTACCAACAGCGTTTACATCCAGCTTATTTATCAAGAACGAGAGGAAAAAATCAACAATTGAACATGAAGTAACCGCAATACACTGTGCTATAACAAATTTCAGATTATACATATATGGAAACAAATTTTTAGTGAAAAGCGACCATCATCCATTATCATACCTATTTTCTATGAAAAACCCATCTTCAAAACTAACGAGAATCAGGCTAAACTTAGAGGAATATGACTTCACTGTAGAGTATCTGAGAAAGACAAACTACGCAGCCAATGCATTGTCTCGAACAATTTCTATGAAATGAAATCCATCCAGCATCAGGCTGAAAAAATCTTACGAGTGGCCACACGATTACAAAGTTAAGAACAAAGCAAGCACCCAGTTTCGAAAAATACAACACATATTAAAGAGTTAGCTATCACTGAGATGTATCAGTCAAAAATTGTCAATAAACGTGCTAAAATAAAAATAATCCTGCGAAAGAATTTACACATTTGACCATGCTATTAGCGGAAGAATCGATTTAGATCAATTTTTTTTACAGGTTATATAAGCGGTTGATAGCACTGGTCTTAGAAGGTAGCAATTGTCGCTAGACGACTATTTATTTAACAGCTGCAGACAGACAGCTGCAGACTTAAAAATTAAAGAATTCAAAATAAAAAATTAAAGTATAGCACTCACACCCAGTTTGAAGACCATTATTAATGAATGCCGAAAAACTTGTACTAATGAGTAATGGCTGTATGGTTGTAACACCAACACCTCAAAATGCTTGTGATGTTGTGTTAATTGACACAATAGGACCACTTCCAAAAACGGAAGACGTGTACGAAATGCGGTCACAGCCATCTACGACTTAACAAAATACTTAGTAAGCATTCCTGTAAAAACTTAAAGTGCGGAAGACATAGCCAAAGCAACTTTTTAAAAAGTAATCTGAAGTAATGATTTGGGCACACAATATAAAAATCTGGTTGCTTCAGAACTACATATATAAGCTTCTAGGAATTGACCACGTCACTTCCATAACATATCACCATCAAACTTTAGGAACCATCAAACGAAATCATAGAACGTTCAATGAATATCGTAGAATGTATATTTCTTCAGATTGCTACAATACCACGCCGTCATCAGTGCAATAACACTGTCCCTTCGAATTCATTTTTGGAAAAATTCCCATCGCCCATTGTTTTATGACATCCAATGAGATAGATCCAGTCTACAACATTGAAGTTTACAACAAAGAAGTTAAATATAGATTACAGTGTGCACGTAAAAGAGCTCAAATATTAGTAGACAAACACAAGGAAGTTAATCAAAATATCTCTACAAAGGAAGTAAATAGTAATGAAATATCGGTAGGAGATCTAGTACTTGTAAAGAATGAATCAGCAAATAAGCTAAATACTAGATACAAAGGGCCCTATAAGATAGAGTAGTATAAATATCAAAAATAATAACTGCGAAAAAGATAAAAACTATAACATGAAAAACAAATAAACGGTATAAAAGTTAATTTAATTAGAGTTATAAAATACAATTCCGCATAAAACTATATATATAAAATAATATATATATTTATAGCTAGAACAAAGAGGGGACTTCAAGCAGCTCGTCGGTCTAGGTGGTAGAGTGAAAAGTTTTGATGTGTTAATTTATAGCGTTGAGTTGGTCATTCTATTGAGATGATGTACGGTAAATTTTGTGAACGTATCTATAACGGTTTTTTTTTTAAATAAATTTTGATAAAAATCCCAAAAATTTGGATCTGGCAAAAAATGTCACATTCTTAAATTTTTGAAAATTCATCGTACACCTTTGGACCCTAAAAATTTTAGGTCTAGCAAAACTAATATAAGCTGCATACCACAAATTTTCAATTTGGCCCCAGGGAGCCAATAAAAAAACTCAATTTTAAGCAACTCATTCATTCTAATGTATAACTTCACTTGAACTAAGAAAGATAGTAAATTAGATTCCCTGTCGAATGCGGAATTGTTCATCAAAATAGGAATACTAATGATTCTGGCATTTTTATACCATGCACCCACAGCTTCTCCGGCCCCTGGAGTCTCGTGCAGTATGTACAGGGAACGAGTTTGATTCAAATTTGTGCCACGTCCACTTCCGCCCTCACAAATTAAACAAAACCGATATTCTCAAAGACTATACTAACTAGAACCCCAAATTTGGTATGTGTAACTTGTAAAAACACAGATAATGTTTAAGATTAAACATCGTGTTCATCTGAAATGGTTTCACCAAATCAAATGTACTGAAAAAATAACTAAAACGAGACAAAAACATAAAAAAAAATATTTCATAAAGATTCATATTACAAGTATTGCTTCAAAACCAAACAAAACATGCATCCACACTCTGTGGAAAAACTTAAGATTATAGCAACGGCGGGTTATGAAGTAACCAACGCTTAGCATGAAGTATAAATAATTTCAACCCCTAAATAACGTGGGTCATTAGAATAACTAATTTTAAGAACAATCGCCTCCAAGATTCTAAGAGTTCATTTATATATACAACCCTTTTGTAAATAAAACCAGAGGGCCGGGGTTAACTTCGGACGTGCCGAAGTTTGTATACCCTTGCAACTTTATGCGGTCTGTAAAAACTATTCACTGTTGCTGAAATTTATATTTTCTTTACACATATCAAATATCTTTAACTAAATTGTAGTAAGAAATAAAACAAAATTGGATTGCTGCTAGTTTCTGTGATAAGTATTTATTGAACAGTAAAATTTTGTCCCACAAAGTTTTCACATACTCAGCCTCCCCACCACGACAAGGTCACAATCCCCGAGGAGGTATTTTTACAATATCTTACACACTAAAATATTTCTATAATTAAATTAATCTACTTAATGTTTACAAACTATATTTTAAAAATATTACATCATGATGGCTATACGGCGATGCATATGTCATAGCTATAGCCTCCGGTAAATTACTGGTTCCCCAAAGCCAATCTATTTGAGTTGAGTGTTTGGTTGTTGGTACATTCAAAAAAAAAACTAAGCCCCTATCATTAAGACGGGCTTCCAACTGATCTGTGCTGGAAAATCGGCAAATATTGAAATCCCCTACTACTACCACATTATAAGTTGCTCGAAGAGCTCGAACTTTATCTACATCTTTCATAATTTCATTACGAAAGCTTGTTATAGGGAATTGTGAATTCCTATAAACAATTAGAAACGACGTATTATGAAGGCAATCGACTGATAAACCTGTCTCGGATTTGTTAGGTTTTGAGACTCAAATAGAAATTCTACATTTTGCAAAATACTAAGTTTTGCCAATACTAGTATTCCATTCTTTGAAATACCATCAGTTCGATTCCAATCAATTCTTCTTATGATGCCGAAATCTTCAAGAGGATACTCTTTAGTTGGAAGAGTCCAAGTTTCGACTAAGCATAAGAAGTCTGCTGAGCAAATAATTTGGTCGTTACGTATGTCTTCGAAGTGTGCCCGAAGAGATTCAACATTGTGGTAGTACATTGTGACAGATGCTGACCGGTTTATAAAGCATTCATAATGCGTATGCAAAGCCTTTTCTCCTAATAGGAACACAAAACTGATAAATACCAACTTTCATGACAATAGCTATGAAAATAATGAAGTTATTGAGAAAGTCACTGTTCGTGACTTTGCCGTTTGTATGGGAGCTATATGATATAGTCACCCGATCTTGATCAAATTTGGCACAACTATTAATAGGAACACAAAACTGAATGAAGTAAGTCGTCTCGCCGACTTGGATATACCATACACCAGTAAAACAAATATTTTAAATTTATAATAACCAATGCATTTTCGTATTTTTAAAAAAATCTGTTTGCATGCTTTTTAGAAGCATATCTTAGTATTTCGCTCACTCAAGCATTCGAGCACCCTAGCGCCCCCACCAGCCAACGGCCACTTCCGGCCATATGGAAAAACGTTTATATGCATAACTTGGCTATTTTTGTTCCGATTTTGATCAAATTGGGTATTTTGATTGATATTAGTATCAAATTTAAGTGTGCTAAATTTGATTGCACAAGGTAGAAAATTACGGGAGATAATTTTTTCAAATTACGGGGGCGGAGGGGGGCGTGGCAAAATCTTTACACATCAAAACTGTGCGCAATTACTAAGCAAATATTTATACCAACTATGGTGTCTCTAGCTAAAATAGGTTTTGAGAAAATCGGTTTTATTTGATTTGCGGGGGCGGTATGGGGCGTGGCAAAATTTTTATAAATACAAAATGTGCGCGTTTACTAAGCAAATATACATACCAAATTTTGTGTCTCTAGTTGCTATGGTGTTTAAGAAAATCGGTTTTATATTATTTGCGGGGGCGGTAGGGGGCGTGGCAAACATTTGAAACAAACTCGATAAGCGTACATATGACACGAGTCTACATACCAAATTTGGTGGCTCTAGCTCTTATAGTCTCCGAGATCTAGGTGTACATACAGACGGACGGACGGACGGACGGACGGACAGACGGACATGGCTAGATCGTCTCGGCTGTTGATGCTGATCAAGAATATATATACTTTATGGGGTCGGAAAAGCTTCCTTCTGCCTGTTACATACATTTTGGCGACTTTAATATACCATTTCACCCTACGGGTGTATGGTATAAAAATACCAACTTTTATGACAATAGCTATGAAAATAATGAAGTTATTGAAAAAGTCACTGTTCGTGACTTTGCCGTTTGTATGGGAGCTATATGATATAGTGGTCCGATCCGGCTGAATCCGAGATATACAAGCCTACATGCAAAATTTCAGCTCTGTAGCTCCAACGGTCTAGGAGGAGTTTGCGTTGATCCAGACGGACGGACGGACGGACATGGCTATTTAAACTCGTCTCGTCGTCCTGATCAAGAATATATATACTTTATATGGTCGGAGATGCTTCCTTCTATGCGTTGCACACTTCTGACCAAAATTAATATACCCTTTTTGCAAGGGTATAATGATTTGGAAAATTTATTTCCATCTCCCTGAAAGCTCTATTCAGATATTGTTTGTTTAAAATTTTTTCAACGCCGTCTTCCGCCCACGCAAATTAAATAAAACAGATTTTCTCGAAAACTGACAAAGTTAGAGTCACCAAATTTGGTACTTAGATTGGTTAGGTATGCGCGCAAATTATAATTATTTTCATTTTTTGGCACGTCCACGTCCGCCTCCATAATTTAAAAAAACGATTGGCTTTCGCAATGTTTTGCCTATTGAACTCAAATTGAGCACACTAATTAGTCTTTCTAGATTCTACTAGCCTATTTGATTATAATCGGACTACAAATATAAATAATATACGTATGAACGTGTTTTGCTAGGCGGTCCATTGGACCGGAGTTGGTCGCGCTAGCCGCGCTAGAGTGCTCGTGTGTTAGTAAGAGTGAGCGATATAGCAAATGCTAAAAGAATTTAAAAGGCATACATTGAAATTCATCACTCCTAATTTCTGTATTAAGAATGACCGCTGATTGCTCCTTATGCGTCATGGCAATTTTATTCGTGATAAGAGTGACCGGCGTATGTTCAATCAAGTCTAGCAATGATTGCATCGAAATTTAGCACAGTATTATGTGAGGTAAGCACTGCGCATGCGGCACCACACACTTTATTTTTTAAAATGATCACTGCCTGGATCACTGCCTGGTAATGTGTTTTCCATAGTATCCCCTGTAAGCCTGATACGAATAAACACATATTATTCGTGGTCACCATTAAAATTCGGCACCGCTTTCGCAGCGTCCAGTCTAACCTGACATCTAATGCTGGGCTCAATTGTTACGCTTTCGTTCCCCTGCACTTGGGGAGCTTCTATTTTAAGTGAGCTTACTTGGTTTCTCAGATGTTCGAGTTCGGCGTGAAACTCGCCTCTGATGCGTTATTCTTGTGCGTTAAGCGCGGTGATGACTGCGCTCTCTATTATAGCTTTTAACATTGGTGGATCCATTTTTGTTTGATCGAGTGGCTGTGTCCTAGCTTGTAATATATTATCTTCGTAGCTATCAGATTCTTTTTTAATGTTCCTATAGGACCAACTCATTGGCAGTTGTCTAACACAGTGTTTTAGCGAAATAAATCTGACAATAGAACACAACACATTCAAACTCTCAATTAGATTCAATGCAACTTTATTTTTTTATATATGTTTTGGTCTCTATTTTTTTCGAACAGTCGCTTACATGTTTTTTTAGGGTGTAAATTTTTAGAAAGTAATCCATTTCCGGTTAGGCGCCAATAAAGATGTTGGGTCCGTTCACTAGTTCCCGTTGGGGTTAGCCGTTGATGGAACCTTGTCGTCAACTGTTGTAAGGGGTTTCAGGTGACTGGGCTGCGTACGGCACACAGCTGATTGGCCTGAGTGTAGTCCGCAAGTGCATGTTTCATGGTTAGCCAGTTTGCAAAATGTTACGTGATTGTTTGTAACGCATTCGGTGACCGCCTTCACTCCGTCGCATTCTGCTACTACGTTAACGTGTGTCTGTAGTATGGTGTCGCCATGTGCAACGGGGAAAATTATGACCTTCTTACATAAAAGTTTAATTCTAGGGTAATCTATAAGTATGTGGAAGGTGCAATCAAACCAAACAAATATTTCTCCTCAATGAAAAAAATTGTACATGGGTTTAGTGCAAGTTATAATTAAATAATTAACCAAATGGTTAGGGCAAGTAAACAATCTTATAAATCCCTATCCCAGCCTAACATTTTTCGTCTCTACGTGAAGGCTAAAAACGAACATTCGACGATTGCCATGTAAATCAAAATGTTTTTGTAATGCATCAATTGCATTTCCTTAACATTTGTCGGTTGGAATAGATGCCCACATGGTAAGCGGCTAGAGCTGTGTTTTTTCACAATCTCCTTGTAGACGAGGCCTGGGTTCACTCCATTGTCGCTGCTGACAAACCTCCTTAAGCAATTTAAAGTGCTCCGGTGGCGTCCATATCTCAAGTAAATCCATTTGATTTAATTGCGTGCATATATCAAAATAAATCCAAGTTTAACACCACTAGAATCGGAGAGTTATCCAATCAATGCCTTTAAACAAAATGCCCAAAATGTTATTACTGGGCGGATATTCTGAGAAATAAATCAAGTCTGTGCTCCCTAAATGCCTGGATAAATTGGCCAAAGTCTCTGAGCTTAAAAGATAATTAGCTAGGGATTTCAGAACTTCCTTGGAAACTTTGGTTCCTGAAATAATCTTTCAAATAAGCTGCGATCAAATGGCCTCCTTTCTCAGCTATGTAAGCATTTTGTGACTGAAATATTTTAATGTTGGACACACCCATTGAACTGTTCGGTAAAAATAGATTTTAAATATTCTTGATCGAAAACAGCTGTGTTTATTATTTTTGATTTGGCAAGCATGATAGTAAGCATAAGGTCATGAATTTCTGCAATTAGCATTCTATTTCTTGCTAGTAAGGTTTCGTATTAGTGTGGGATATTGGTAAATTCACACCCACTGGATTGTATTATTTTATTAACCGTATCGGTGGGTTAATTAATTTGTCTTTGAGTCTCTTTTTTAATTATTCTTGGTCTATTGATTGAATTAGCTGTGCATCTGTTTCTTTGATTCTAACTAAGTCCGCCGCATTAGGCATTCCTGCCACAACCTTCAGTGCTGTGTCCAAAAAAATCTAGACTTCTGGCTATCCTCTACTGTATCAGTAAAGCGGACAAAAGAATTTGGACATGTTTAACATCTACTTCTATAAGTTTTCGCATGTGCATCATGAGGAATAATTCGGCCACTTTTAACGTATCGTCTATAATGTTCGTGAATTCGGTCAGATTAGTCGTGTGGGTTTAGTAGCTGCGTTGTTCCCATGCTCAATCGTTGCCGCCTAGCACGGGAATGTAATTTACATTGAAGTAGTCGGTAATGCGTGCCGCTGCTGCGGCTAGGACTGACAGTATCACCGTGATCAACCTGCACGGGAATGTAATTTACATTGGAGTAGTCGGTAATGCGTGCCCCTGCTGCGGCTAGGACTGACAGTATTACGTGATCAACCTGTGGGGAATGTAAACAAGGACTACAGTAACTTTGCGATTTGATGTAACGTTTATAGAAACTTGATCGGATTTACTATAAATTGTATTTATGGACCACCCTCCCCTTATTAGTTACACACGTTCCCTGGTGTGCTTGCACGCCTCCCTCAGAATACAATGGGGATAGTTTGTTTCCTAATCTTTTATTGTTTTTAATGACCAGGTGGTCACCTACATCAAATACTCTATATTGCCTATCTGGGTTGCATCTTTTGAGTTGATTTTGCTGGGCTTTGTTTATCCTATCTTTAATTTTTTCTCGCAAATCAGTGTGTTGGGCACGAATAATGTTCACTCTTCTGTAACCGAATGGATTGTTTTTTTGTATTCTATTGCTACTCTTATTATAATTTGCGTTGTATCATTTAGTTGCTTATCAACTTTTATGCATCTGGCTATATCTAGCAATGTACTGTGGAAACGATCCACTTGTCCATTCGAGCAGCTATGCAATGAAGGTGCGTTAACTATGTCTATTTCGAATTGGTTTTTTAACATTGAAGTAATAGTTTCTGAACTAAACGATGCTTCTTTGTCAATAATCAATATTATTTTTGGAAAAATATTGATTAACTGTAATATGGGGATGGTGATATCCGTTAGTGTTCGGAATAATAAGAGTTGTACAAGAGTGGAGAATATATCAATATGCGGTTACCATATTATTCTTACAGTGCCAAAACTTTGTTGTCGGGAAGAATCGCACTAATTGATGTTGAAAGGCGGCAATGCTAGTAGGAAGGTCGCAATGGAATGCGTTTACAACATGAGGGTTCATTCTTGTCTGTGTTCGTTCTTGTCTGTGTATTGTATAACATGGCGAGATGTGCTGCCGAATAGGATTGGTCTCCGATGCAAATTGTATCGCGCCTCTTCCAGGAATTTTTGGTTCCTAAAAACATTAACAGGCTTGTTCGGTGTTCGATTGTGTAAGTCAGGGAGAGTTCACTGTGGATGGTGGAGCACATGATTGTGTTTCATCTTGCAGGGCATTCATATTTTGCCGTGAAATGCATCTGCCACAAGGTTTCTCTCTCTTCAATAAATGCCATCCACTTTTTAATTCTCTCATTTATTCTTTTCTGAGACAGAAAATCTGAGCGGTTGGTGGTCTGTGAAAATGTGCACCTCTCTGGATCCAAATAGGTAATTCTATAATTTTTCAAGGGCCCACACGATTGCCAACAACTTCATTAGTGGCGTAAAGTGTAAAGTAAGCGTAAAGTAAAGTCTGGGGACATGAGTATGACATTCTCTGATGCCGTTGCGATTCATCAAAGTCAATTGGGACCTTTCTGAACATGTGCTTGCTTACTTTTCCATTTTCGCCTTTCAGCATATCGGTTAAGTGTCTCGCGATTGATGCGAAATCCTAAATCCTCTTGTAATAACTAGGAAGGCCCAAAAATTATCTTAGTGCTTAGAGGATCTTTGGCTCGGGATATTCGTGAATTGCTTTGACTTTTTCGGGATCAGTTTTTGTTCCGTCTCTGGAGACGATGAAACCCAAATATTCAACGCTTTCCTTAAAAAATTTGATCTTTTCTTTCGACACTTTCATGTTATCGTCGGAACACAGTGTCAATGTATTTGACATGCTCGGCTTCGTTTTCAGAAAATATTAGCACGTCATCTACGTAGACGTAGCATATTTTCCAACTTTGTTCCCTTAGAACATTATCAATTGATCTCTGAAAAATGCTTCCTGATGCTTCCTTCCCCGTTTACTGAGAAAGACCCTTTCACGCGACCCCTTTTAACTAGATAAATTTGGTGGTACCCAGATTTGAAGTCGAATGTCGTGAAACATTTTGCCTTTCCAAGATTCGCTAAAATCATCGGAATGCTTGGCATTTGGGTACCGGTCGGCAGTGGTCCGCTCGTTTAACTTTCGAAAGTCAATGACGAGTCGTTTGTTCCTGTTACCGTTTGGGTCGAAGCCTTTTTTGCCAACAACCCCTGCAGGACTGTTGTACGCAGACCGAGATGGGGGGCTTCTATTATAAGTGAGCTTACTTGATTTCTTAATTTCTCGAGTTCGGCGTGAATCTCGCCTCTTATGCGTTGTTCTGACTGCGCTGTGCTGACTGCGATCTCTATTATAGCTTTCAACATTGGTAAATGCATTTTGGTTTGATCGAGTGCCTGTGGTCTAGATTGAATTGTTATATCTTCGTCACTATGGGATTCTTTTTTAATGTTTCTATAAGACCAACTTATTGGCAACTGTTGAAAACAGTGTTTTAGCGAAATAAATCTAACAATGGAACCATACACATTCAAACTCTGTATTTTTAGGGTGTAAATTCTTAGAAGGTAATCCAATTTCGGTTAGGCGCCAATAAAGATGTTGGGTCCCTTCACTAGTTCCCGTTGGGGTTAGCCGTTGATGGAATCCAACTTGAAAGGATAAATAAGGTAGATTAGAGCGAGATACGGTTAAGTATCCAAATCACTGTCCTTGTGGCCAAGTGCCGGAGCTATGTGTCTTTATTGTTTCAACAAAAAACAAAACTATATATATATGTTCAATGATAGACGTTAGTATTTCTTGAATTTATTTTGTTTATTTATTTATATGTAAATAGGCACTAGCACATAAACCAAAGACTAAATGTTGTCGCAACACATACATTGTGTAGACGTCGGAGTGAGATTACAAAGGTAGGGATGGGGGCCAAAGACACTGATCTTACTAAGAATGATGCATTTCTTTAATAGTAAAAATAGAGAGCTCACCAGAGAACACCTGTTCCAAAAAACTTTCACTCGTTGCAGAGGATGGACGTGTTTTTTTTGCGCTTATCAACTTTTATTTTTTTCTCGCGATTAAATACTTTTCCATAACTTTTAAATTTATTATTGGTTTAATTAATTAATAATAATTTCAGCATCCGATTTTATTTTCATTTCGCGAATACTTGCTGTCGCTTTTGTTTAAATTTAAATAAAATCAAAACTTACAACAATACTCGCATTAGCGGTGTTATTGTTTTGCTTATCTATTTTGCTTTTGTGTCTTTACCGTTTTTAACTAACTCTCGCGCTCTTGCGTACAAATTGTTGTTGCATGTGTTCAATTTGACGCGCTCTCCCGCTCTTTCCTATTCTTGATTGATTTGCGCTCTTGTCTTTTGCCTACCCGCGACTCTGTGATACGTGTTTTTGTTTTTGTGCTTTCATCTCTTTTAATTCTTCAGTTGTGAAGGCTCTGCACTCTGCATATTAACCCTTGTATCAGAACTGGTCAGTATATTCTTATTCACAGATTTTTTACCTTTAGAATTTCTATTTTTTATTTTTTTGTATTACCTTTTTTAATTAAATTAAACTTTTTGATAAAATGGTTGTCTGCTCAAAAAATAATTGCATAGTTGCCACTAATGCGGTTGACTCCCATGATTATATTCTTTGTTGGTTGTGTGGCAATGCGGTTCACGTTAAGTGTGCAGGTTACACAGGCAGAATCAAGGAGTCTATTGCTAAAGGTGGTGGCTTAAAATATGGATGTGATGCTTGCCGGGAGGTCGAGAATGAGATGCGCTCTTTCATGAGGCGGACTAGAAATAGTTTTGACACCTTAAGGGCAGGTTTTAATAAACTCCAAGCGGAGTTTACTGCGGTGGAGACTCAGTTCAGAAGTTTATCGCTTATGAATGAGTCTCCAAAACGTAAAAGGACCAGTCCTTGGTGTGTTTCTGTATCTGTAGATCCGCCAGCGTCTCTTATCGTCCCAGACCGGTCTCATGCACCATCCACTCCTAATGTACAGCAATTGATATCGTTTAAGAGCCCGGTTGTGAATGCTATTAGTAAGGAATTACCGATATCACCTGGGAATGATCTCTTAAAAACGATGCCTATTGTAGTGTCCGATATGTCCGGGCAATTACACATTCCAATGGAAATTGCCGATAGTTCTAAAAGTATCGAGGGCCCCGTAAACAAGTTGACTGCTGCAGTGAGTGACTTGTCCAACGTTACTGCTGCGGCTGACGCTTCGGGACCGCGGCCTCTCGTTGGCATACCACCAAAGAAACATATATTTGTTTCTAGGCTAGACCCTGTTGTCACATCTGATGATGTAATAGCCTATATTCGGAAGAAAGTTAACGTCTCGAATATTGCGGTGGAGAAGTTTAAATTTTCTTATTCTCGGGACATTTCGTCCTTTAAAATTAGTGTTTCTGCCAATATCTTCGACACCATATGTCGAGAAGATTTTTGGCCGAAACATATAATGGTTAAGGAATATACTGTAAAAAAGAAAAATCGGCAACCGATTCGCTTGCCAACAACAACAACTAATACTATTCCTGCCACATCAGCATCTGCTGGTGTGTCAAAAAACTAGCTTCGTCCCTTAACCTGGGTTACCAGAATGTTAGAGGACTAAAATCTAAGCTTCCTAATCTCTATGTAGATAGTCTTTCTTTTGAACATAGCATTATAGCTTTTACAGAGACGTGGCTAAAACCTGATATTGCTGATGCATCGGTCTTTTTCACAAACTTTTCTATATGAATATATTCAAACGTGACCGGATTTCTCGCATAGGTGGTGGCGTTCTGATAGCTGTTGATGCTGCTTTATCACCTGAAATGATTCAATTTTCTAGTACCCAGGAGATTGAGTTTGTCGGTGTTAAAGTAAATTTAAAATCTTTTCATGCTTTTATTACTTATTCCTATATTCCACCATTGTCAGACATGGTGGTTTACTTAAAGCATTTAGAGGCAATTCAGTTTGTCTCCTCTTTGGTTTCCAGTCAAGACATGTTCATAGTTTTAGGTGATTTTAATTTATCCGCTTTAGCATGGTCACCAACAGATGAATGTACCATGTTGCTGCCCTCTTTGTCACATGACTTTATTGATGGCCTTCTAGGCTTATCTATATCCAAAGTCAATCCTGTCTTAAATTCTAATGGAAAACCGTTAGATCTTATTTTTGTATTGGATTCTTCTTATTGTGAGGTTTCTAGGATCGAACCATTTGTTCTTCCAGAAGACAAATTTCATCCTACATTAAATATAAAAATTGATCTGCCCTTGCTTTCACCATTACTTGGTTCAAATGATTCACCTTTAACTAGGTGCTTTCGTAAGACTGACTTTGCCAGCCTTAATGAAAACATTGCTACTACCGATTGGTCTTATCTGTACTTATCTGTACAATTGTAGAGATATGAACTCAGCTGTTCGTTTTTTCTATGATACTCTGAATTCACTCTTTGATATTTGTGTGCCTCTTGGTAGGCTGGAGCGGCTTAACAAACCTCCCTGGTTCTCTCGTGAGCTGTCCAATTCGAAAAATGTGAAGACACGAAGTTCGAAGTTCGCTCGTTCAAAATTCATGATGCTTAATACACAATGCTATAAGAATTATCTTCAGCGGTGTAAGCTTCAGTTTTCTTCTGACCCTAAACAATTTTATAATTTTGTTAATTCTAAACGTAAGACCTCTGTGCACCCATCTTTTTTGTCTTTTCAAAATAAAAAAGCGAGCACTGATCAGGCAATTGCCGATATGTTTGCGAGTTTTTTAAAAACAACTTACTCAACGGAATATCGAGCAAGTCCGTATCCTTATCATTTAGAAAAGGCTAATTGCATTTTCAATCCAGTGATTGATGAAGGTTCTATTCTTAGCGAACTTAAATTAGTTAAATAATATTTAAATTAGTTATTCTCCTGGGCCAGATGGTCTTCTTGGATGTGTACTCAGGTTCTGTGCAAACGCATTATGTAAACCCATTTTAAAATTGTTTCTATTGTCTGTCGAATCTTCCTATTTTCCATCTATTTGGAAGGAGTCGTATATCATTCCTCTGCAAAAAAATGGCAAAAAGTCCGAAGCCTCTAACTATAGGGGTATCTCAAAATTGTCCGGTATTCCGAAAGCTTTTGAGAAAATGATAACTTCTCAATTGCAACATCTTTGCAGCTCTATTATTTCGCCATCCCAACATGGATTTGTGAAACGTAGATCTACAACCACTAACCTTTTAGAATTTACATCAATAATTATCAAGGGGTTCAAAAATGGTAAACAAGCTGATGTCATATACACTGACTTCAGCAAAGCATTTGATTCAATTAATCATACCATATTACTTTCGAAGCTCAGCGACATTGGGTTTCCACCCCTTTTCCTATCTTGGGTTCGAGAATATTTAACAAATAGAACACAGAAGGTACTTTTTAAGTCTTCTTTTTCCGTTTCCATTCCTGTGACTTCTGGTGTACCTCAGGGTGGTCATCTTGGCCCTCTGCTTTTCACACTATTCATTAACGATCTTCCATCAGTCATTGTTCATTCGCGTGTGCTTATGTATGCTGACGATGTCAAGCTTTGTCTTACTTATAAAGATACAGATTCATTAAGTCGCCTACAAGCTGATCTTAAAAACTTTCAATCCTGGTGCCAGTTTAATCTACTAAATCTTAACTCTACCAAATGTAAGGTAATGACTTTTTTTCGTAACTCTCCTCAACTGGTCACTTATTTTCTAAACAATAGCCCTTTAGAACGTCTAAATAATATGAATGATTTGGGCGTACTTATGGACCAAAAGTTAAATTTTAACACCCATATTTCCACCACGGTCTCAAAGGCCATGAGTGTCCTGGGTTTCATTAAAAGATGGTCAAAAGAATTCGACGACCCCTATACAACTAAAGTTCTTTTTACTTCACTTGTCCGTCCTATTTTAGAGTATGGATCTTGCATTTGGTCACCTCAATATGAGTCGCACCAGATTAGACTTGAATCCGTTCAAAAGCAGTTCTTGCTATTTGCTCTTCGTGGCTTAAGCTGGGATCGCAATGTCAATTTGCCTTCGTATTCTAGTAGACTTCTCTTGATTAACCTTCCTTCCCTAACTAACCGTAGAACTATGCTTGGTGTCATTTTTATGCACAAGCTCCTAATTGGTGATATCGACTCGCCTGAGTTATTAGCTCAGGTAAATCTGTCGGTACCATGTAGACGGAGTAGACATCCTTTGATACCTTTATCCCTTAGTCGTTGTTCTTCTAACTATGCCATGCATGAATCTTTTAGGGTCCTCTGCTCTGATTACAACCTTTTATTCCCTGTAATCAGCTCAGAGTTTTCTATCAATATGCTTAAAACATCTATCCTATCCCATTTAGTTAATAGATAACTATAGTATTATTTGTTTGTCTGTTTTTTCTCTTGTGTATTTGTCCACGCGATTCGTGCCGTGCGTTATACGGCTGCACCCCTCGGTCGGTCGGGTGGGAGGTGGGCAGTTATCTGCTTGGGCTCGCGCGTAACAGGCTTTGTCCTGGTGTCGTGGGGGCCACTTGAACGTACTGCGCATAGTATCGTCAACGTCCGCTAAACGTTATCCAACGTTTTCTTGGGCCAATGCTGAAGTGTCCAAATCGCATATATGACAACTTCATTGTGTGCGTCGCACAGTTGGGCCTCTGCTCGGATAGCGTTCCAAAAATCAGTTTTTTCATGATGGCGTTTGGCAAAAATGATATGCAATCGATAGGGAATACTTCAGAGATTATGAATCCGAACAATCGGTTGAGATTCATGGGTGCTAGAGGTGCCCAAAGTTGAGACATTTTTAATAAAAAGGAAAAATGATATTAAGCGATTTCAACAATCGATCTTGGCTTTTTGGAAATCTGAAAAGTATGTTCTTTATTAATATCATGTTTCATAAATTTTAATAATTACTTAAATCGTTATTGAACTAGAAGCGCTTAAAAAATGTACTAAATTTTGGCATTTTTTGAACTTTGGTGGAATACAACTAACAAGTATCACCTAGTATCACTACCGGACTACATACACTAGGTATGTGAAATATTTACCTATTAGATGTATATGGTCCCAATATGCGCAGACATGCGACACCGATGCGTAAGCCATAAAACTAAGGCAACCTCGCCTAACAAATGCGCTGCAGGTATAAGGAAGCAGAAAAGCGCATGCGTATTGGCCTGTAACTTCTGTGTATTTAAATGATAACATTGCGTAATGCTGTTTTGCAAATACTACCTGTTTATATATGTGCCTTTCTACAATGTTAAATTGCTAATTACCTGTTTTGGAAAAACTGTCAAGACAGGTAAATGTTATTTAAGTTGATGAAAAATTTGCCCTAGTTGTAGGTTGGTCGTTTTTATTTCCGTTTACCTAATTGGATGTAAATATTAAGTTTTTTTTTACCTAATTTATACAAAAAGGGTACTACCGATTTTCATTCTACCTAGTTAATTCAAAAAATATAATATAAAGAACTAATTGTTCTTCTCGTTTGCGACAGTTTATTTTTAACTTCTTAAGTGGAAACACCTTAAATCCGACTGAATAGTATTTGTCAATATATTTCAAGACAGTTTTATTTATTTGTTGTTAAATAATGAAAGAACTTTGAAAGTTTTCCACGAGTGTGAAAACTTAAATGATTTTTAAATGGGGTTGCTGAAAGACATGTTCGTTCGCAAACGCTGGTACGGAGCTGATGGAAATACTTCAAGGAGATTTTATGTTAGTGTTAGTCGAGAGATAATTAAAAGCTTGGCTGTTATCTTGAATGTTATAAATTGCAAGGAAATGGTAAATGGTAAAAAATTTTCCGAATATACTTCAAAGACTGCTCAACTTTTGACTGAATTGTACCCGCAAAAAAAACCTACCCCAACGATACATAGGATTTTGGCTCACGGAAAGGATTTAATAGAATATCGGTGTTTACCAATTGGAGAGCTATCCGAAGAAGCACAGGAATGTAAAGCAAGGACTACAAAAGGTTCAGATATACTAATACATTAAAAACTTCTTGTGTTAGACAAAATGAAGACCTCTTTAACCTGCTAGCAGCCTCTTCGGACCCACTTATTGCATCACTGAGACACGAGCGATCACGAACGTATTTGGAAAATAGCAACTATACTGCCGAAATGTTGAGTTTATTAGATATTGATGTAAATATTGAAAATTATTTTGAAAAAAATCAGCTATCAATAGCAAATTTTCAAAATTAACCTAAAAAAAATATTTAAAAAAATTAAAACATTAAAAAATATTATATAGTCGTTTAAAACAATGAAAAATTCCATTCGTGATTGAAAAAAACCGAGTTTCGCTCCATTTTTAAAGGAAAAACATGCTTGGAAATATTTTCTGACTTTGACCTTGAATATTACAGCACCACGAACACCCAGCACGTTTGACAAACATTCATTTTGAAGCTTAAGGTATTCTTTATCATATGCCTTTTTTTAAATTTTTAGAATCGCTTTATTGATTTAGAAGCTACAGTGCTTATCATATTTATAACCCACTTTTAAACGAAAAAAACACATTGGCTGAAAATTTTTCCCAAATGTATGATTTTTGGACCTTCATTAAGGCATATAATTGCAAGACGTTGTTATCTGGAACTGGAAAATCCAAACCAAACGGAAGATGTCTCTTAAGTTGGTTCAGATGTCCCCGAAGCTGGCCCGGTGATAGTAGTAACGGGCTTATTTTGCTATGATGGGCATCTGTAAATACTCTGGAAATTTCGGTTTGCATTCGTTGCAAAATTCCCTGCAATAACTGTTATCTCAGTAGTTAGCGTGATTGCACTGCCTTTACCGCATTGTCCTGGACCTTGGTTATGTCGTTCACTTGTTGTTCCATTAGTTTCATCTGATTTTCAATTGTGGCTTCGTCTCGTTCAATGATATTTAACCTTGAATTAATTACAGATGTCTGGTTTTGTAGCAAGGTCAATAAGTAGTCTTCATTTAAATTAACTTTTCTTATGGTGCCTCACATCTTCGTTGCATACTTTGATTCCAGCACACCAAATAAGCCGTTCGTAATGTTTCCAATTAAATCTAAAGGCGATCATCGTTGGCGTTCTATGTGAAGGAGATCATTTGACATGCTGAAAGTGTCTTTCCAACTTTTACTACTCCGTCTGAAAATGTCTTCAGGTCGGCCCAATATGGTTCGAGATCGTAAAATGCCACGATAGTCCTGCGTTGAGTGGTGATGACAAATGACGCCATTGCCTTTTCCTATCTTGGGTTCGAGAATATTTAACAAATAGAAAACAGAAGGTACCTTTTAAGTCTTCTTTTTCCGTTTCCATTCCTGTGACTTCTGGTGTACCTCAGGGTAGTCATCTTGGCCCTCTGCTTTTCACACTATTCATTAACGATCTTCCATCAGTCATTGTTCATTCGCGTGTGCTTATGTATGCTGACGATGTCAAGCTTTGTCTTACTTATAAAGATACAGATTCATTTAGTCGGCTACAAGCTGATCTTAAAAACTTTCAATCCTGGTGCCAGTTTAATATACTAAATCTTAACACTACCAAATGTAAGGTAATGATTTTTTTTCGTAACTCTCCTCTACTGGTCACTTATTTTCTAAGCAATAGCCCTTTAGAACGTCTAAATAATATGAATGATTTGGGCGTACTTATGGACCAAAAGTTAAATTTTAACACCCATATTTCCACCACGGTCTCAAAGGCCATGAGTGTCCTGGGTTTCATTAAAAGATGGTCAAAAGAATTCGATGACCCCTATACAACTAAAGTCCTTTTTACTTCACTTGTCCGTCCTATTTTAGAGTATGGATCTTGCATTTGGTCACCTCAATATGAGTCGCACCAGATTAGACTTGAATCCGTTCAAAAGCAGTTCTTGCTATTTGCTCTTCGTGGCTTAAGCTGGGATCGCAATGTCAATTTGCCTTCGCATTCTAGTAGACTTCTCTTGATTAACCTTCCTTCCCTAACTAACCGTAGAACTATGCTTGGTGTCATTTTTATGCACAAGCTCCTAATTGGTGATATCGACTCGCCTGAGTTATTAGCTCAGGTAAATCTGTCGGTACCATGTAGACGGAGTAGACATCCTTTGATACCTTTATCCCTTAGTCGTTGTTCTTCTAACTATGCCATGCATGAATCTTTTAGGGTCCTCTGCTCTGATTACAACCTTCTATTCCCTGTAATCAGCTCAGAGTTTTCTATCAATATGCTTAAAACATCTATCCTATCCTATTTAGTTAATAGATAACTATAGTATTATTTGTTTGTCTGTTTTTTCTCTTGTGTATTTGTCCACGCGATTCGTGCCGTGCGTTATACGGCTGCACCCCTCGGTCGGTCGGGTGGGAGGTGGGCAGTTATCTGCTTGGGCTCGCGCGTAACAGGCTTTGTCCTGGTGTCGTAGGGGCCACTTGAACGTACTGCGCATAGTATCGTCAACGTCCGCTAAACGTTATCCAACGTTGACCGCAAAATTGCTAGGGGCTGAGTTTGCTGCAGCGGGAGTCGGAATAGGATTGACGATTTTCACGGTTGTCTGCTCTGGACCATTTTGCCTTGGGGTTTAGGAACACCTCCTCATTCCATATAACATCACAAGATCCAATGGTATTGTTGGCGGTTTGCTTAGTTTCCAGTTTTCCTTGAATGTTGCTTAGTTCGTTGTAGCTTAGCTGTTCGTTGTGTTGTTGATGGCGCTGCTTTTCTTGGGCCAATGCTGAAGTGTCCAAATCGCATATATGACAACTTCATTGTGTGCGTCGCACAGTTGGGCCTCTGCTCGGATAGCGTTCCAAAAATCAGTTTTTTCATGATGGCGTTTGGCAAAAATGATATGCAATCGATAGGGAATACTTCAGAGATTATGAATCCAAAAAATCGGTTGAGATTCATGGGTGCTAGAGGTGCCCAAAGTTGAGACATTTTTAATAACAAGGAAAAATGATAATTTTTAAAAAAATCGGAACTTTAAAACTGAATATTAAGCGATTTCAACAATCGATCTTGGCTTTTTGGAAATCTGAAAAGTATGTTCTTTATTAATATCATGTTTCATAAATTTTAATAATTACTTAAATCGTTATTGAACTAGAAGCGCTTAAAAAATGTACTAAATTTTGGCATTTTTTGAACTTTGGTGGAATACAACTAACAAGTATCACCTAGTATCACTACCGGACTACATACACTAGGTATGTGAAATATTTACCTATTAGATGTATATGGTCCCAATATGCGCAGACATGCGACACCGATGCGTAAGCCATAAAACTAAGGCAACCTCGCCTAACAAATGCGCTGCAGCTATAAGGAAGCAGAAAAGCGCATGCGTATTGGCCTGTAGCTTCTGTGTATTTAAATGATAACATTGCATAATGCTGTTTTGCAAATACTACCTGTTTATATATGTGCCTTTCTACAATGTTAAATTGCTAATTACCTGCTTTGGAAAAACTGTCAAGACAGGTAAATGTTATTTAAGTTGATGAAAAATTTGCCCTAGTTGTAGGTTGGTCGTTTTTATTTCCGTTTACCTAATTGGATGTAAATATTAAGTTTTTTTTACCTAATTTATACAAAAAGGGTACTACCGATTTTCATTCTACCTAGTTAATTCAAACAATATAATATAAAGAACTAATTGTTCTTCTCGTTTGCGACAGTTTATTTTTAACTTCTTAAGTGGAAACACCTTAAATCCGACTGAATAGTATTTGTCAATATAATTCAAGACAGTTTTATTTATTTGTTGTTAAATAATGAAAGAATTTTGAAAGTTTTCCACGAGTGTGAAAACTTAAATGATTTTCAAATGGGGTTGCTGAAAGACATGTTCGTTCGCAAACGCTGGTACGGAGCTGATGGAAATGCTTCAAGGAGATTTTATGTTAGTGTTAGTCGAGAGATAATTAAAAGCTTGGCTGTTATCTTGAATGTTATAAATTGCAAGGAAATGGTAAATGGTAAAAAATTTTCCGAATATACTTCAAAGACTGCTCAACTTTTGACTGAATTGTACCCGCAAAAAAAACCTACCCCAACGATACATAGGATTTTGGCTCACGGAAAGGATTTAATAGAATATCAGTGTTTACCAATTGGAGAGCTATCCGAAGAAGCACAGGAATGTAAAGCAAGGACTACGAAAGGTTCAGATATACTAATACATTAAAAACTTCTTGTGTTAGACAAAATAAAGACCTCTTTAAACTGCTAGCAGCCTCTTCGGACCCACTTATTGCATCACTGAGACACGTGCGATCACGAACGTATTTGGAAAATAGCAACTATACTGCCGAAATGTTGAGTTTATTAGATATTGATGTAAATATTGAAAATTATTTTGAAAAAAATCAGCTATCAATAGCAAATTTTCAAAATTAACCTAAAAAAAATATTTAAAAAAAATTAAAACATTAAAAAATATTAAATAGTCGTTTAAAACAATGAAAAATTTCATTCGTGATTGAAAAAAACCGAGTTTCGCTCCATTTTTAAAGGAAAAACATGCTTGGAAATATTTTCTGACTTTGACCTTGAATATTACAGCACCACAAACACCCAGCACGTTTGACAAACATTTATTTTAAATTTTTAGAATCGCTTTATTGGTTTAGAAGCTATGATTTTTGGAATGTAAAATGCCAAAAGGCCCCACTGTGCGTCGTAGCTATACGGTGACCTGTTATTGGGATAGCAGAACTCCTTGCTGTACACGTCGTTGAATCCAGAACGTTGCAATCCAGTCTTCTTGAAAGAGACACCTTGTATATTATCGTCACAGGTCACTGTGTGTTCAATTGGTCTGGTGATGACAAAAATCCACTGATTTTTGTGTTTTTGAATAGCTGGATTTCACAAAACAAATATATTTCTCATTGTTGAGCTGATGGCATCGTTCCGAATCTGGTCTGTTCCTTGTTGGCAGCAATAATGGGAATTTAATGTTCATAGTTGCAATCCCAGGAGTTTCAATTGCTGGAATGGGTACCAGGTTATACAGTCGCATTGCCTGTTGCCACTAATGGAAACATGACTTTAAATATTACATGATTGTTTGCGATTTTGCCTTGTGCCTTCATTAAGGCATATAATTGCAAGACGTCGTTATCTGGAACTGGAAAATCCGAACCAAATGGAAGATGTCTCTTAAGTTGGTTCAGATGTCCCCGAAGCTGGCCCGGTGATAGTAGTACGGGCTTATTTTGCTATGATGGGCATCTGTAAATACTCTGGAAATTTCGGTTTGAATTCGTTGCAAAATTCCCTGCAATAACTGTTATCTCAGTAGTTACCGTGATTGCACTGCCTTTACCGCATTATCCTGGACCTTGGTTATGTCGTTCACTTGTTGTTCCATTAGTTTCATCTGATTTTCAATTGTGGCTTCGTCTCGTTCAATGATATTTAACCTTGAATTAATTACATATGTCTGGTTTTGTAGCAAGGTCAATAAGTAGTCTTCATTTAAATTAACTTTTCTTATGGTGCCTCACATCTTCGTTGCATACTTTGATTCCAGCACACCAAAAAAGCCGTTCGTAATGTTTCCAATTAAATCTAAAGGCGATCATCGTTGGCGTTCTATGTGAAGGAGATCATTTGACATGCTCAAAGTGTCTTTCCAACTTTTACTACTCCGTCTGAAAATGTCTTCAGGTCGGCCCAATATGGTTCGAGATCGTAAAATGCCACGATAGTCCTGCCTTGAGTGCTGATGACAAATGACGCCATTGCCTTTTCCTATCTTGGGTTCGAGAATATTTAACAAATAGAAAGCAGAAGGTACTTTTTAAGTCTTCTTTTTCCGTTTCCATTCCTGTGACTTCTGGTGTACCTCAGGGTAGTCATCTTGGCCCTCTGCTTTTCACACTATTCATTAACGATCTTCCATCAGTCATTGTTCATTCGCGTGTGCTTATGTATGCTGACGATGTCAAGCTTTGTCTTACTTATAAAGATACAGATTCATTTAGTCGGCTACAAGCTGATCTTAAAAACTTTCAATCCTGGTGCCAGTTTAATATACTAAATCTTAACACTACCAAATGTAAGGTAATGATTTTTTTTCGTAACTCTCCTCTACTGGTCACTTATTTTCTAAGCAATAGCCCTTTAGAACGTCTAAATAATATGAATGATTTGGGCGTACTTATGGACCAAAAGTTAAATTTTAACACCCATATTTCCACCACGGTCTCAAAGGCCATGAGTGTCCTGGGTTTCATTAAAAGATGGTCAAAAGAATTCGATGACCCCTATACAACTAAAGTCCTTTTTACTTCACTTGTCCGTCCTATTTTAGAGTATAGATCTTGCATTTGGTCACCTCAATATGAGTCGCACCAGATTAGACTTGGCTTAAGCTGGGATCGCAATGTCAATTTGCCTTCGTATTCTAGTAGACTTCTCTTGATTAACCTTCCTTCCCTAACTAACCGTAGAACTATGCTTGGTGTCATTTTTATGCACAAGCTCCTAATTGGTGATATCGACTCGCCTGAGTTATTAGCTCAGGTAAATCTGTCGGTACCATGTAGACGGAGTAGACATCCTTTGATACCTTTATCCCTTAGTCGTTGTTCTTCTAACTATGCCATGCATGAATCTTTTAGGGTCCTCTGCTCTGATTACAACCTTCTATTCCCTGTAATCAGCTCAGAGTTTTCTATCAATATGCTTAAAACATCTATCCTATCCTATTTAGTTAATAGATAACTATAGTATTATTTGTTTGTCTGTTTTTTCTCTTGTGTATTTGTCCACGCGATTCGTGCCGTGCGTTATACGGCTGCACCCCTCGGTCGGTCGGGTGGGAGGTGGGCAGTTATCTGCTTGGGCTCGCGCGTAACAGGCTTTGTCCTGGTGTCGTAGGGGCCACTTGAACGTACTGCGCATAGTATCGTCAACGTCCGCTAAACGTTATCCAACGTTGACCGCAAAATTGCTAGGGGCTGAGTTTGCTGCAGCGGGAGTCGGAATAGGATTGACGATTTTCACGGTTGTCTGCTCTGGACCATTTTGCCTTGGGGTTTAGGAACACCTCCTCATTCCATATAACATCACAAGATCCAATGGTATTGTTGGCGGTTTGCTTAGTTTCCAGTTTTCCTTGAATGTTGCTTAGTTCGTTGTAGCTTAGCTGTTCGTTGTGTTGTTGATGGCGCTGCTTTTCTTGGGCCAATGTTGAAGTGTCCAAATCGCATATATGACAACTTCATTGTGTGCGTCGCACAGTTGGGCCTCTGCTCGGATAGCGTTCCAAAAATCAGTTTTTTCATGATGGCGTTTGGCAAAAATGATATGCAATCGATAGGGAATACTTCAGAGATTATGAATCCAAAAAATCGGTTGAGATTCATGGGTGCTAGAGGTGCCCAAAGTTGAGACATTTTTAATAACAAGGAAAAATGATAATTTTTAAAAAAATCGGAACTTTAAAACTGAATATTAAGCGATTTCAACAATCGATCTTGGCTTTTTGGAAATCTGAAAAGTATGTTCTTTATTAATATCATGTTTCATAAATTTTAATAATTACTTAAATCGTTATTGAACTAGAAGCGCTTAAAAAATGTACTAAATTTTGGCATTTTTTGAACTTTGGTGGAATACAACTAACAAGTATCACCTAGTATCACTACCGGACTACATACACTAGGTATGTGAAATATTTACCTATTAGATGTATATGGTCCCAATATGCGCAGACATGCGACACCGATGCGTAAGCCATAAAACTAAGGCAACCTCGCCTAACAAATGCGCTGCAGCTATAAGGAAGCAGAAAAGCGCATGCGTATTGGCCTGTAGCTTCTGTGTATTTAAATGATAACATTGCATAATGCTGTTTTGCAAATACTACCTGTTTATATATGTGCCTTTCTACAATGTTAAATTGCTAATTACCTGCTTTGGAAAAACTGTCAAGACAGGTAAATGTTATTTAAGTTGATGAAAAATTTGCCCTAGTTGTAGGTTGGTCGTTTTTATTTCCGTTTACCTAATTGGATGTAAATATTAAGTTTTTTTTACCTAATTTATACAAAAAGGGTACTACCGATTTTCATTCTACCTAGTTAATTCAAACAATATAATATAAAGAACTAATTGTTCTTCTCGTTTGCGACAGTTTATTTTTAACTTCTTAAGTGGAAACACCTTAAATCCGACTGAATAGTATTTGTCAATATAATTCAAGACAGTTTTATTTATTTGTTGTTAAATAATGAAAGAATTTTGAAAGTTTTCCACGAGTGTGAAAACTTAAATGATTTTCAAATGGGGTTGCTGAAAGACATGTTCGTTCGCAAACGCTGGTACGGAGCTGATGGAAATACTTCAAGGAGATTTTATGTTAGTGTTAGTCGAGAGATAATTAAAAGCTTGGCTGTTATCTTGAATGTTATAAATTGCAAGGAAATGGTAAATGGTAAAAAATTTTCCGAATATACTTCAAAGACTGCTCAACTTTTGACTGAATTGTACCCGCAAAAAAAACCTACCCCAACGATACATAGGATTTTGGCTCACGGAAAGGATTTAATAGAATATCAGTGTTTACCAATTGGAGAGCTATCCGAAGAAGCACAGGAATGTAAAGCAAGGACTACGAAAGGTTCAGATATACTAATACATTAAAAACTTCTTGTGTTAGACAAAATAAAGACCTCTTTAAACTGCTAGCAGCCTCTTCGGACCCACTTATTGCATCACTGAGACACGTGCGATCACGAACGTATTTGGAAAATAGCAACTATACTGCCGAAATGTTGAGTTTATTAGATATTGATGTAAATATTGAAAATTATTTTGAAAAAAATCAGCTATCAATAGCAAATTTTCAAAATTAACCTAAAAAAAATATTTAAAAAAAATTAAAACATTAAAAAATATTAAATAGTCGTTTAAAACAATGAAAAATTTCATTCGTGATTGAAAAAAACCGAGTTTCGCTCCATTTTTAAAGGAAAAACATGCTTGGAAATATTTTCTGACTTTGACCTTGAATATTACAGCACCACAAACACCCAGCACGTTTGACAAACATTTATTTTGAAGCTTAAGGTATTCTTTATCATATGCCTTTTTTAAAATTTTTAGAATCGCTTTATTGGTTTAGAAGCTATGATTTTTGGAATGTAAAATGCCAAAAGGCCCCACTGTGCGTCGTAGCTATACGGTGACCTGTTATTGGGATAGCAGAACTCCTTGCTGTACACGTCGTTGAATCCAGAACGTTGCAATCCAGTCTTCTTGAAAGAGACACCTTGTATATTATCGTCACAGGTCACTGTGTGTTCAATTGGTCTGGTGATGACAAAAATCCACTGATTTTTGTGTTTTTGAATAGCTGGATTTCACAAAACAAATATATTTCTCATTGTTGAGCTGATGGCATCGTTCCGAATCTGGTCTGTTCCTTGTTGGCAGCAATAATGGGAATTTAATGTTCATAGTTGCAATCCCAGGAGTTTCAATTGCTGGAATGGGTACCAGGTTATACAGTCGCATTGCCTGTTGCCACTAATGGAAACATGACTTTAAATATTACATGATTGTTTGCGATTTTGCCTTGTGCCTTCATTAAGGCATATAATTGCAAGACGTCGTTATCTGAAACTGGAAAATCCGAACCAAATGGAAGATGTCTCTTAAGTTGGTTCAGATGTCCCCGAAGCTGGCCCGGTGATAGTAGTACGGGCTTATTTTGCTATGATGGGCATCTGTAAATACTCTGGAAATTTCGGTTTGAATTCGTTGCAAAATTCCCTGCAATAACTGTTATCTCAGTAGTTACCGTGATTGCACTGCCTTTACCGCATTATCCTGGACCTTGGTTATGTCGTTCACTTGTTGTTCCATTAGTTTCATCTGATTTTCAATTGTGGCTTCGTCTCGTTCAATGATATTTAACCTTGAATTAATTACATATGTCTGGTTTTGTAGCAAGGTCAATAAGTAGTCTTCATTTAAATTAACTTTTCTTATGGTGCCTCACATCTTCGTTGCATACTTTGATTCCAGCACACCAAAAAAGCCGTTCGTAATGTTTCCAATTAAATCTAAAGGCGATCATCGTTGGCGTTCTATGTGAAGGAGATCATTTGACATGCTCAAAGTGTCTTTCCAACTTTTACTACTCCGTCTGAAAATGTCTTCAGGTCGGCCCAATATGGTTCGAGATCGTAAAATGCCACGATAGTCCTGCCTTGAGTGCTGATGACAAATGACGCCATTGCCTTTTCCTATCTTGGGTTCGAGAATATTTAACAAATAGAAAACAGAAGGTACTTTTTAAGTCTTCTTTTTCCGTTTCCATTCCTGTGACTTCTGTTGTACCTCAGGGTAGTCATATTGGCCCTCTGCTTTTCACACTATTCATTAACGATCTTCCATCAGTCATTGTTCATTCGCGTGTGCTTATGTATGCTGACGATGTCAAGCTTTGTCTTACTTATAAAGATACAGATTCATTTAGTCGGCTACAAGCTGATCTTAACACTACCAAATGTAAGGTAATGACTTTTTTTCGTAACTCTCCTCAACTGGTCACTTATTTTCTAAGCAATAGCCCTTTAGAACGTCTAAATAATATGAATGATTTGGGCGTACTTATGGACCAAAAGTTAAATTTTAACACCCATATTTCCACCACGGTCTCAAAGGCCATGAGTGTCCTGGGTTTCATTAAAAGATGGTCAAAAGAATTCGATGACCCCTATACAACTAAAGTCCTTTTTACTTCGCTTGTCCGTCCTATTTTAGAGTATGGATCTTGCATTTGGTCACCTCAATATGAGTCGCACCAGATTAGACTTGAATCCGTTCAAAAGCAGTTCTTGCTATTTGCTCTTCGTGGCTTAAGCTGGGATCGCAATGTCAATTTGCCTTCGCATTCTAGTAGACTTCTCTTGATTAACCTTCCTTCCCTAACTAACCGTAGAACTATGCTTGGTGTCATTTTTATGCACAAGCTCCTAATTGGTGATATCGACTCGCCTGAGTTATTAGCTCAGGTAAATCTGTCGGTACCATGTAGACGGAGTAGACATCCTTTGATACCTTTATCCCTTAGTCGTTGTTCTTCTAACTATGCCATGCATGAATCTTTTAGGGTCCTCTGCTCTGATTACAACCTTCTATTCCCTGTAATCAGCTCTGAGTTTTCTATCAATATGCTTAAAACATCTATCCTATCCCATTTAGTTAATAGATAACTATAGTATTATTTGTTTGTCTGTTTTTTCTCTTGTGTATTTGTCCACGCGATTCGTGCCGTGCGTTATACGGCTGCACCCCTCGGTCGGTCGGGTGGGAGGTGGGCAGTTATCTGCTTGGGCTCGCGCGTAACAGGCTTTGTCCTGGTGTCGTAGGGGCCACTTGAACGTACTGCGCATAGTATCGTCAACGTCCGCTAAACGTTATCCAACGTTGACCGCAAAATTGCTAGGGGCTGGGTTTGCTGCAGTGGGAGTCGGAATAGGATTGACGATTTTCACGGTTGTCTGCTCTGGACCATTTTGCCTTGGGGTTTGGGAACACCTCCTCATTCCATATATCATCACAAGATCCAATGGTATTGTTAGCGCTACGTAGGAGACGATAATATGGTGGGCCGGCTGGCTGGGGTCTTCTGGTAACTTCCAGTTTTGCTTAGTTTCCAGTTTTCATTGAATGTTGCTTAGTTCGTTGTAGCTTAGCTGTTCGTTGTGTTGTTGATGGCGCTGCTTTTGTTGGGCCAATGCTGAAATGTCCAAATCGCATATATGACAACTTCATTGTGTGCGTCGCACAGTTGGGCCTCTGCTCGGATAGCGTTCCAAAAATCAGTTTTTTCATGATGGCGTTTGGCAAAAATGATATGCAATCGATAGGGAATACTTCAGAGATTATGAATCCAAAAAATCGGTTGAGATTCATGGGTGCTAGAGGTGCCCAAAGTTGAGACATTTTTAGTAAAAAGGAAAAATGATAATTTTTAAAAAAATCGCAACTTTAAAACTGAATATTAAGCGATTTCAACAATCGATCTTGGCTTTTTGGAAATCTGAAAAGTATGTTCTTTATTAATATCATGTTTCATAAATTTTAATAATTACTTAAATCGTTATTGAACTAGAAGCGCTTAAAAAATGTACTAAATTTTGGCATTTTTTGAACTTTGGTGGAATACAACTAACAAGTATCACCTAGTATCACTACCGGACTACATACACCAGGTATGTGAAATATTTACCTATTAGATGTATATGGTCCCAATATGCGCAGACATGCGACACCGATGCGTAAGCCATAAAACTAAGGCAACCTCGCCTAACAAATGCGCTGCAGGTATAAGGAAGCAGAAAAGCGCATGCGTATTGGCCTGTAGCTTCTGTGTATTTAAATGATAACATTGCGTAATGCTGTTTTGCAAATACTACCTGTTTATATATGTGCCTTTCTATAATGTTAAATTGCTAATTACCTGTTTTGGAAAAACTGTCAAGACAGGTAAATGTTATTTAAGTTGATGAAAAATTTGCCCTAGTTGTAGGTTGGTCGTTTTTATTTCCGTTTACCTAATTGGATGTAAATATTAAGTTTTTTTTACCTAATTTATACAAAAAGGGTACTACCGATTTTCATTCTACCTAGTTAATTCAAACAATATAATATAAAGAACTAATTGTTCTTCTCGTTTGCGACAGTTTATTTTTAACTTCTTAAGTGGAAACACCTTAAATCCGACTGAATAGTATTTGTCAATATAATTCAAGACAGTTTTATTTATTTGTTGTTAAATAATGAAAGAATTTTGAAAGTTTTCCACGAGTGTGAAAACTTAAATGATTTTTAAATGGGGTTGCTGAAAGACATGTTCGTTCGAAAACGCTGGTACGGAGCTGATGGAAATACTTCAAGGAGATTTTATGTTAGTGTTAGTCGAGAGATAATTAAAAGCTTGGCTGTTATCTTGAATGTTATAAATTGCAAGGAAATGGTAAATGGTAAAAAATTTTCCGAATATACTTCAAAGACTGCTCAACTTTTGACTGAATTGTACCCGCAAAAAAAGCCTACCCCAACGATACATAGGATTTTGGCTCACGGAAAGGATTTAATTGAATATTGGAGAGCTATCCGAAGAAGCACAGGAATGTAAAACAAGGACTACAAAAGGTTCAGATATACTAATACATTAAAAACTTCTTGTGTTAGACAAAATGAAGGCCTCTTTAACCTGCTAGCAGCCTCTTCGGACCCACTTATTGCATCACTGAGACACGTGCGATCACGAACGTATTTGGAAAATAGCAACTATACTGCCGAAATGTTGAGTTTATTAGATATTGATGTAAATATTGAAAATTATTTTGAAAAAAATCAGCTATCAATAGCAAATTTTCAAAATTAACCTAAAAAAAATATTTAAAAAAAATTAAAACATTAAAAAATATTAAATAGTCGTTTAAAACAATGAAAAATTCCATTCGTGATTGAAAAAAACCGAGTTTCGCTCCATTTTTAAAGGAAAAACATGCTTGGAAATATTTTCTGACTTTGACCTTGAATATTACAGCACCACAAACACCCAGCTCGTTTGACAAACATTTATTTTGAAGCTTAAGGTATTCTTTATCATATGCCTTTTTTTAAATTTTTAGAATCGCTTTATTGGTTTAGAAGCTATGATTTTTGGAATGTAAAATGCCAAAAGGCCCCACTGTGCGTCATAGCTATACGGTGACCTGTTATTGGGATAGCAGAACTCCTTGCTGTACACGTCGTTGAATCCAGAACGTTGCAATCCAGTCTTCTTGAAAGAGACACCTTGTATATTATCGTCACAGGTCACTGTGTGTTCAATTGGTCTGGTGATGGCAAAAATCCACTGATTTTTGTGTTTTTGAATAGCTGGATTTCACAAAACAAATATATTTCTCATTGTTGAGCTGATGGCATCGTTCCGAATCTGGTCTGTTCCTTGTTGACAGCAATAATGGGAATTTAATGTTCATAGTTGCAATCCCAGGAGTTTCAATTGCTGGAATGGGTACCAGGTTATACAGTCGCATTGCCTGTTGCCACTAATGGAAACATGACTTTAAATATTACATGTTTGTATGCGATTTTGCCTTGTGCCTTCATTAAGGCATATAATTGCAAGACGTCGTTATCTGGAACTGGAAAATCCGAACCAAACGGAAGATGTCTCTTAAGTTGGTTCAGATGTCCCCGAAGCTGGCCCGGTGATAGTAGTAACGGGCTTATTTTGCTATGATGGGCATCTGTAAATACTCTGGAAATTTCGGTTTGAATTCGTTGCAAAATTCCCTGCAATAACTGTTATCTCAGTAGTTACCGTGATTGCACTGCCTTTACCGCATTGTCCTGGACCTTGGTTATGTCGTTACTTGTTGTTCCATTAGTTTCATCTGATTTTCAACTGTGGCTTCGTCTCGTTCAATGATATTTAACCTTGAATTAATTACAGATGTCTGGTTTTGTAGCAAGGTCAATAAGTAGTCTTCATTTAAATTAACTTTTCTTATGGTGCCTCACATCTTCGTTGCATACTTTGATTCCAGCACACCAAATAAGCCGTTCGTAATGTTTCCAATTAAATCTAAAGGCGATCATCGTTGGCGTTCTATGCGAAGGAGATCATTTGACATGCTCAAAGTGTCTTTCCAACTTTTACTACTCCGTCTGAAAATGTCTTCAGGTCGGCCCAATATGGTTCGAGATCGTAAAATGCCACGATAGTCCTGCCTTGAGTGCTGATGACAAATGACGCCATTGCCTTTTCCTATCTTGGGTTCGAGAATATTTAACAAATAGAAAACAGAAGGTACTTTTTAAGTCTTCTTTTTCCGTTTCCATTCCTGTGACTTCTGGTGTACCTCAGGGTAGTCATATTGGCCCTCTGCTTTTCACACTATTCATTAACGATCTTCCATCAGTCATTGTTCATTCGCGTGTGCTTATGTATGCTGACGATGTCAAGCTTTGTCTTACTTATAAAGATACAGATTCATTTAGTCGGCTACAAGCTGATCTTAACACTACCAAATGTAAGGTAATGACTTTTTTTCGTAACTCTCCTCAACTGGTCACTTATTTTCTAAGCAATAGCCCTTTAGAACGTCTAAATAATATGAATGATTTGGGCGTACTTATGGACCAAAAGTTAAATTTTAACACCCATATTTCCACCACGGTCTCAAAGGCCATGAGTGTCCTGGGTTTCATTAAAAGATGGTCAAAAGAATTCGATGACCCCTATACAACTAAAGTCCTTTTTACTTCGCTTGTCCGTCCTATTTTAGAGTATGGATCTTGCATTTGGTCACCTCAATATGAGTCGCACCAGATTAGACTTGAATCCGTTCAAAAGCAGTTCTTGCTATTTGCTCTTCGTGGCTTAAGCTGGGATCGCAATGTCAATTTGCCTTCGTATTTTAGTAGACTTCTCTTGATTAACCTTCCTTCCCTAACTAACCGTAGAACTATGCTTGGTGTCATTTTTATGCACAAGCTCCTAATTGGTGATATCGACTCGCCTGAGTTATTAGCTCAGGTAAATCTGTCGGTACCATGTAGACGGAGTAGACATCCTTTGATACCTTTATCCCTTAGTCGTTGTTCTTCTAACTATGCCATGCATGAATCTTTTAGGGTCCTCTGCTCTGATTACAACCTTCTATTCCCTGTAATCAGCTCAGAGTTTTCTATCAATATGCTTAAAACATCTATCCTATCCCATTTAGTTAATAGATAACTATAGTATTATTTGTTTGTCTGTTTTTTCTCTTGTGTATTTGTCCACGCGATTCGTACCGTGCGTTATACGGCTGCACCCCTCGGTCGGTCGAGTGGGAGGTGGGCAGTTATCTGCTTGGGCTCGCGCGTAACAGGCTTTGTCCTGGTGTCGTAGGGGCCACTTGAACGTACTGCGCATAGTATCGTCAACGTCCGCTAAACGTTATCCAACGTTGACCGCAAAATTGCTAGGGGCTGGGTTTGCTGCAGTGGGAGTCGGAATAGGATTGACGATTTTCACGGTTGTCTGCTCTGGACCATTTTGCCATATTGTTAGCGCTACGTAGGAGACGATAATATGGTGGGCCGGCTGGCTGGGGTCTTCTGGTAACTTCCAGTTTTGCTTAGTTTCCAGTTTTCCTTGAATGTTGCTTAGTTCGTTGTAGCTTAGCTGTTCGTTGTGTTGTTGATGGCGCTGCTTTTGTTGGGCCAATGCTGAAATGTCCAAATCGCATATATGACAACTTCATTGTGTGCGTCGCACAGTTGGGCCTCTGCTCGGATAGCGTTCCAAAAATCAGTTTTTTCATGATGGCGTTTGGCAAAAATGATATGCGATCGATAGGGAATACTTCAGAGATTATGAATCCAAAAAATCGGTTGAGATTCATGGGTGCTAGAGGTGCCCAAAGTTGAGACATTTTTAGTAAAAAGGAAAAATGATAATTTTTAAAAAAATCGCAACTTTAAAACTGAATATTAAGCGATTTCAACAATCGATCTTGGCTTTTTGGAAATCTGAAAAGTATGTTCTTTATTAATATCATGTTTCATAAATTTTAATAATTACTTAAATCGTTATTGAACTAGAAGCGCTTAAAAAATGTACTAAATTTTGGCATTTTTTGAACTTTGGTGGAATACAACTAACAAGTATCACCTAGTATCACTACCGGACTACATACACTAGGTATGTGAAATATTTACCTATTAGATGTATATGGTCCCAATATGCGCAGACATGCGACACCGATGCGTAAACCATAAAACTAAGGCAACCTCGCCTAACAAATGCGCTGCAGGTATAAGGAAGCAGAAAAGCGCATGCGTATTGGCCTGTAGCTTCTGTGTATTTAAATGATAACATTGCGTAATGCTGTTTTGCAAATACTACCTGTTTATATATGTGCCTTTCTATAATGTTAAATTGCTAATTACCTGTTTTGGAAAAACTGTCAAGACAGGTAAATGTTATTTAAGTTGATGAAAAATTTGCCCTAGTTGTAGGTTGGTCGTTTTTATTTCCGTTTACCTAATTGGATGTAAATATTAAGTTTTTTTTACCTAATTTATACAAAAAGGGTACTACCGATTTTCATTCTACCTAGTTAATTCAAAAAATATAATATAAAGAACTAATTGTTCTTCTCGTTTGCGACAGTTTATTTTTAACTTCTTAAATGGAAACACCTTAAATCCGACTGAATAGTATTTGTCAATATAATTCAAGACAGTTTTATTTATTTGTTGTTAAATAATGAAAGAATTTTGAAAGTTTTCCACGAGTGTGAAAACTTAAATGATTTTTAAATGGGGTTGCTGAAAGACATGTTCGTTCGAAAACGCTGGTACGGAGCTGATGGAAATACTTCAAGGAGATTTTATGTTAGTGTTAGTCGAGAGATAATTAAAAGCTTGGCTGTTATCTTGAATGTTATAAATTGCAAGGAAATGGTAAATGGTAAAAAATTTTCCGAATATACTTCAAAGACTGCTCAACTTTTGACTGAATTGTACCCGCAAAAAAAACCTACCCCAACGATACATAGGATTTTGGCTCACGGAAAGGATTTAATAGAATATCAGTGTTTACCAATTGGAGAGCTATCCGAAGAAGCACAGGAATGCAAAACAAGGACTACAAAAGGTTCAGATATACTAATACATTAAAAACTTCTTGTGTTAGACAAAATGAAGACCTCTTTAACCTGCTAGCAGCCTCTTCGGACCCACTTATTGCATCACTGAGACACGTGCGATCACGAACGTATTTGGAAAATAGCAACTATACTGCCGAAATGTTGAGTTTATTAGATATTGATGTAAATATTGAAAATTATTTTGAAAAAAATCAGCTATCAATAGCAAATTTTCAAAGTTAACCTAAAAAAATTTTTTTAAAAAAATTAAAACATTAAAAAATATTAAATAGTCGTTTAAAACAATGAAAAATTCCATTCGTGATTGAAAAAACCGAGTTTCGCTCCATTTTTAAAGGAAAAACATGCTTGGAAATATTTTCTGACTTTGACCTTGAATATTACAGCACCACAAACACCCAGCTCGTTTGACAAACATTTATTTTGAAGCTTAAGGTATTCTTTATCATATGCCTTTTTTTAAATTTTTAGAATCGCTTTATTGGTTTAGAAGCTATGATTTTTGGAATGTAAAATGCCAAAAGGCCCCACTGTGCGTCGTAGCTATACGGTGACCTGTTATTGGGATAGCAGAACTCCTTGCTGTACACGTCGTTGAATCCAGAACGTTGCAATCCAGTCTTCTTGAAAGAGACACCTTGTATATTATCGTCACAGGTCACTGTGTGTTCAATTGGTCTGGTGATGGCAAAAATCCACTGATTTTTGTGTTTTTGAATAGCTGGATTTCACAAAACAAATATATTTCTCATTGTTGAGCTGATGGCATCGTTCCGAATCTGGTCTGTTCCTTGTTGACAGCAATAATGGGAATTTAATGTTCATAGTTGCAATCCCATGAGTTTCAATTGCTGGAATGGGTACCAGGTTATACAGTCGCATTGCCTGTTGCCACTAATGGAAACATGACTTTAAATATTACATGATTGTTTGCGATTTTGCCTTGTGCTTTCATTAAGGCATATAATTGCAAGACGTCGTTATCTGGAACTGGAAAATCCGAACCAAACGAAAGATGTCTCTTAAGTTGGTTCAGATGTCCCCGAAGCTGGCCCGGTGATAGTAGTAACGGGCTTATTTTGCTATGATGGGCATCTGTAAATACTCTGGAAATTTCGGTTTGAATTCGTTGCAAAATTCCCTGCAATAACTGTTATCTCAGTAGTTAGCGTGATTGCACTGCCTTTACCGCATTGTCCTGGACCTTGGTTATGTCGTTCACTTGTTGTTCCATTAGTTTCATCTGATTTTCAATTGTGGCTTCGTCTCGTTCAATGATATTTAACCTTGAATTAATTACAGATGTCTGGTTTTGTAGCAAGGTCAATAAGTAGTCTTCATTTAAATTAACTTTTCTTATGGTGCCTCACATCTTCGTTGCATACTTTGATTCCAGCACACCAAATAAGCCGTTCGTAATGTTTCCAATTAAATCTAAAGGCGATCATCGTTGGCGTTCTATGTGAAGGAGATCATTTGACATGCTTAAAGTGTCTTTCCAACTTTTACTACTCCGTCTGAAAATGTCTTCAGGTCGGCCCAATATGGTTCGAGATCGTAAAATGCCACGATAGTCCTGCGTTGAGTGGTGATGACAAATGACGCCATTGCCTTTTCCTATCTTGGGTTCGAGAATATTTAACAAATAGAAAACAGAAGGTACTTTTTAAGTCTTCTTTTTCCGTTTCCATTCCTGTGACTTCTGTTGTACCTCAGGGTAGTCATATTGGCCCTCTGCTTTTCACACTATTCATTAACGATCTTCCATCAGTCATTGTTCATTCGCGTGTGCTTATGTATGCTGACGATGTCAAGCTTTGTCTTGTCTGGACGTTGACGCGTACAATGCGAAGTACGTTCAAGTGGCCCATACGACACCAGGACATAGCCTGTTTCGCGCGAGCCCAAGCAGAGCGCTGTCCACCTCCCGCCCGACCGACCGTGGGGCGCAGCCACATATCGGACGGCACGATCGCGTGGACAAATACAAATAAAACGGACAAACAATTAAAAATATGATTAACTACAGCTAGTTACGAGCTAAATGTGCTAAAATAGAAGTTTTCACAAGGGAAAGAGAGGCTTCTGATCTGATTACGGGATACAGATGATTGTAATCAGAACATAGGACTCGAAAAGGTTCATGCAAAGAATAGTTGGAACTACAGTGTTTTAAGGATAGAGGAATAAAATTTCTAGTAGGTCTACGGGGTACAGATAGGTTTAACTGGTTCAATAGCTCAGGAGAATCTATTTCACCTATTAAGAGTTTATGAATAAAGATAGCACCAAGCATTACTCTACGATTAATTAAAGAAGGAAGGTTGATTAAAAGAAGCCTACTGGAGTATGATGGCAAATTGACATTACGATCCCAATTCAGACAGCGAAGAGCGAAAAACAGAAATTGCTTTTGAACAGATTCAATTTTACTTTGGTGCGTCTCATATTGAGGTGACCATATGCAAGATCCGTACTCTAAGATAGGACGGATTAAAGAAGTATACAGAATTTTGGTTGTGTACGGATCGTCAAACTCTTTTGACCATCGTTTCGCAAACCCAAGAACATTCATAGCTTTACTAACTGTAGCAGAAATATGAGGATTAAAAGTTAATTTATGGTCCATAAGAACACCTAAATCATTGATAATATCTAACCGCTCTAAGGCAGTGTCGTTAAGATAATAAGTTGCTAAGTATGGAGTGCATCTATAAAAAGACATAACTTTACATTTAGAGCCGTTAAGGTTTAATAGGTTTGTTTTACACCAACTCTGAAGATCATTAAGATCCGATTGAAGTAGGCAAGAAGACGATATGTCTTTAAAACTGGGGTAAAGCTTGACATCATCCGCGTACATAAGCACCCGAGAATGTGACACTACCAATGGAAGATCATTTATAAAAAGAGTGAATAGCAATGGACCCAAATGACTACCCTGAAGTACTCCAGAGGTCACATGGATGGTCTTAGAAAATGAAGACTTAAAGAGGACCTTTTGTGTACGCTTAGAAAGATATTGAAGAATCCAATCTAGCAAAAGGCTGGGGATGCCAAGTGCGTTTAATTTATATAAAAGCAGAGTATGATTAACAGAGTCAAAGGCCTTGCTGAAGTCAGTATAAATGACGTCAGTTTGCACGGCAGTCTTGAACCCTTTGATTGAGTGAGATGTAAATTCTAATAGGTTAATAGTTGTCGATCTACGTTTCTTAAACCCATGTTGGGATGACGAAATGATTGAGCTACAAAAATGCTGCAATTGAGATGTTATTATTTTCTCAAATGCTTTGGGTATGGCAGACAATTTAGAAATACCCCTATAATTGGAGGCTTCGGACTTCTTCCCCTTTTTATGAAGAGGAATAATATATGATTCCTTCCAGATAGGCGGGAAGGCGGAAGATGTGACGGACAGTGTAAACAACTTAAGTATTGGCTTACATAGGGCCTCCGCGCAAAACCTTAATACGCAGCCTGGTATTCCATCAGGGCCAGGTGCATATATTGGTTTGACGGAACTGAGCACGGTAAGAACCGAACTTTCATCAAACACAGGGTCTAAAATGCAATTAGACGATTGCAAGTGATGAGGATAAGGAGGATTTACTTGATAAATCGAAGAGGAATAAGTTGTTTTGAAAAAATCAGCAAACATATCGGCAATTGCCTGATCATTGTCAGCTTTATTGTTTTCGAAAGACAAGTAAGACGGGTGCACTGATGTCTTACGTTTAACATTTACAAATTTATAAAATTGCTTAGGATCGCGAGAAAACTTGAGTTTACATCGCTGAAGATAATCCTTATAGCAATGTGAATTCAGCACCATAAAATTTGATCGAGCAACTACATATAGGGAAAAATCCGATGCTTTTACCGGATTTTTTAAATCTTTTATAACATCTCGATTTTACGTTCTTCAAGTTACATAACTCACGTGAGAACCATAGACCTCCTGGTCTATCAGACCATCCTAGAGTCACACGCGGGACACAAACATCAAAGAACGACTCAAGAGTTTTATAGAAGACAGAAATGGCGCAGTCCATATCAGTGCAAGTATACAGATATGTCCAATCATTAGTTAACAAGAGTTTTTTAAGTTTAGTAAAGTTTGTCTTGCGAAAACATCGGGTTGGAGGCATCGAGTTATTATGTCGAGACATAACACCAAAAGGAAGGTCAATGGTTATATCCAGAGTTGGATGAAAGTTGTCTTCGGGGATAACTAAGGGATCAGTCCTGGAAACATCGCAGTTGGAGGAATCCAACACAAATACCAGATCTAGTGATCTGTTACGACTATTCCGGACAGGATTTATTTGAGTTAGGGACAACTCAAGCAGACCATCTATGAAACAATGTGACAAGGAGGGCAACAGTAATAAAGAGTCAAATGAAAGGGTCCAGGCAATCTCAGGTAAATTAAAATCTCCCAGAACAACGAACAAGTCTTTGTCAGAGAGATATGAGGAAATAAGTTGAATAGCTTCCAAATGTTGAGTGTATACTGCCAAGTCGGACTGTGGTGGAATATACGAACAAGTAATATAGGCAGAAAAAGAATTAAACGAAATTTTAACACAAACAAATTCAATCTCCTGATTGGAGGACTGGACAATTCCAGACGAGAACGCCGAGTCAACAGCGATCAAAACGCCACCACCATTACGGATAGTCCGATCATGTATATATATTAAATATTTTGAGGGGAAAATTGAAGCATCGGAAATATCAGGCTTCAGCCAAGTCTCAGTAAAGGCAAGAATATGAAAGTCAAAAGCTAGACTATCTACATAGAGTTTAGACAGTTTAGTCTTTAGTCCCCGTACGTTCTGATAGGCCAGAGTTAGGGACGAAATTAGTTTTTTGACTCGCCAACAGGTGCAGACGAGCCGGAAGGAACGTTATTGACAGAGGCAGGTAGCAAGCTAATCGGAGGCCGATTCTTCTTTTTTATTGTATACTCTTTTACAACAAGGTGTTCCGGCCAAAAATCTTTATGACATATTTGGCCAAAAAGATCTGGGGAGACACCTATTTTAAAGGACGAAATGTCCCGAGTATATGAAAAACGGAACTTTTCCACAGCAATGTTTGGTGCTTGAACTTTGCCCTGGATGTAGGCTATGACTTCTTCAGAAGTAGTATTGGGATCAAGCCTCGAAATAAAAATTTGCTTTTTGGGTGGAACTACAACAAGGGAAGTAGGAATACTAGGCACAGCAGTAGCGGCTACAGCAGACGCAGCAGCAGCTGAAGCAGGCAGCACTTTACTAGCTCCTCTTGTAACTACTTTATTGGCAATATTCCTGGAAACGGATGTTTGCCCGGACGGTTCGGAAACTACAACCGATATCGCGTTAGTAGGTGGGATACTGTCTCCAGGGGAAATGGGAAGAGACTCCACACCTGCCAAAGCCGGACTCCTAAACGATATCAGCTGCTGTGCATTTGGTGACATAGGGTCAATGTCGAGAGCCGGAACTGGTAGAGACGAATGTGCCGACAGACTGAGGGACGCGCCTTGAAACCTGGCCCTCTTTCGCGTCGGAGATTCAATCAAAAGTTTAGAACTTCTGAATTGAACCTCCATCGCCAAAAGCTCCTCTTGGAGCTTATGAACGCCAGCTGACAGGGTTTTAAATGCATCCCCAGTCCGTTTCATGAAATTTCGCATCTCAAGCTCCAAGCCACGACACGAATCACAGCCCCATTTAAGGCCGCCACCCTGTGCAATACTATCCCGCACCTTGACTGTGTAACCAGCACATTTAAAGTGCATTACATTGTCACACAGCCAACAGTAAAGAAAGTCTTCACTGGTCTTGCTGGGATTATTGCAATTATATTTGCAACAGACAGACATTATTAAATAATTGATTTATACAAAAAACAAATTATAAATCAATATGTAAATAAAAAGGGAAAAATGTATATATATGTTAAGAGAGACGTATACAAAGCAAGGCAAAAGCTAACTGCAATATGCAAATTAGAAGAGAAAACAAAAAGAGAGAATACTTATTTGTACTTATCTGTATTAAAACACACAACAACAAAAACTTGTCACCAGCGCGAAGTTAACGGCCGCGAGCGCGATCAAAAGAGAAAACAAAAGAATAGAGAGCACCAACACCACACAAACAAAAACAAACTATGAACTGTAAATTGAGAGCGCGGGTGGGAGCAAAAAATAGAACGAAATCAAAAACTAAGCAGCGCAACAACAAAATTATATTTGCGTTTGTTAAAGTTTTGATAATAAATTTATATAAATGTTTGTAAATTTAACGCAAACTTCGCGATGAGTATAGCGATTTATTAAGAATTAGTAAGGCAATGAATTTAGATTGAATATTATAAATTAGCTTCACGAAAGAGTGAAAGACAAAAATTAAGCGAGAGCGCAAAAAAAAAAACACGACCGACTTCGATGAGTGACAATATTTTCTGTCAAGCTTTGTCTTACTTATAAAGATACAGATTCATTTAGTCGGCTACAAGCTGATCTTAAAAACTTTCAATCCTGGTGCCAGTTTAATCTACTAAATCTTAACACTACCAAATGTAAGGTAATGACTTTTTTTCGTAACTCTCCTCAACTGGTCACTTATTTTCTAAGCAATAGCCCTTTAGAACGTCTAAATAATATGAATGATTTGTGCGTACTTATGGACCAAAAGTTAAATTTTAACACCCATATTTCCACCACGGTCTCAAAGGCCATGAGTGTCCTGGGTTTCATTAAAAGATGGTCAAAAGAATTCGATGACCCCTATACAACTAAAGTCCTTTTTACTTCGCTTGTCCGTCCTATTTTAGAGTATGGATCTTGCATTTGGTCACCTCAATATGAGTCGCACCAGATTAGACTTGAATCCGTTCAAAAGCAGTTCTTGCTATTTGCTCTTCGTGGCTTAAGCTGGGATCGCAATGTCAATTTGCCTTCGTATTCTAGTAGACTTCTGGTGATATCGACTCGCCTGAGTTATTAGCTCAGGTAAATCTGTCGGTACCATGTAGACGGAGTAGACATCCTTTGATACCTTTATCCCTTAGTCGTTGTTCTTCTAACTATGCCATGCATGAATCTTTTAGGGTCCTCTGCTCTGATTACAACCTTCTATTCCCTGTAATCAGCTCAGAGTTTTCTATCAATATGCTTAAAACATCTATCCTATCCCATTTAGTTAATAGATAACTATAGTATTATTTGTTTGTCTGTTTTTTCTCTTGTGTATTTGTCCACGCGATTCGTACCGTGCGTTATACGGCTGCACCCCTCGGTCGGTCGGGTGGGAGGTGGGCAGTTATCTGCTTGGGCTCGCGCGTAACAGGCTTTGTCCTGGTGTCGTAGGGGCCACTTGAACGTACTGCGCATAGTATCGTCAACGTCCGCTAAACGTTATCCAACGTTGACCGCAAAATTGCTAGGGGCTGGGTTTGCTGCAGTGGGAGTCGGAATAGGATTGACGATTTTCACGGTTGTCTGCTCTGGACCATTTTGCCTTGGGGTTTAGGAACAACTCCTCATTCCATATATCATCACAAGATCCAATGGTATTGTTAGCGCTACGTAGGAGACGATAATATGGTGGGCCGGCTGGCTGGGGTCTTCTGGTAACTTCCAGTTTTGCTTAGTTTCCAGTTTTCCTTGAATGTTGTTTAGTTCGTTGTAGCTTAGCTGTTCGTTGTGTTGTTGATGCCGCTGCTTTTGTTGGGCCAATACTGAAATGTCCAAATCGCATATATGACAACTTCATTGTGTGCGTCGCACAGTTGGGCCTCTGCTCGGATAGCGTTCCAAAAATCAGTTTTTTCATGATCGCGTTTGGCAAAAATGATATGCAATCGATAGGGAATACTTCAGAGATTATGAATCCAAAAAATCGGTTGAGATTCATGGGTGCTAGAGGTGCCCAAAGTTGAGACATTTTTAGTAAAAAGGAAAAATGATAATTTTTAAAAAAATCGCAACTTTAAAACTGAATATTAAGCGATTTCAACAATCGATCTTGGCTTTTTGGAAATCTGAAAAGTATGTTCTTTATTAATATCATGTTTCATAAATTTTAATAATTACTTAAATCGTTATTGAACTAGAAGCGCTTAAAAAATGTACTAAATTTTGGCATTTTTTGAACTTTGGTGGAATACAACTAACAAGTATCACCTAGTATCACTACCGGACTACATACACTAGGTATGTGAAATATTTACCTATTAGATGTATATGGTCCCAATATGCGCAGACATGCGACACCGATGCGTAAGCCATAAAACTAAGGCAACCTCGCCTAACAAATGCGCTGCAGGTATAAGGAAGCAGAAAAGCGCATGCGTATTGGCCTGTAGCTTCTGTGTATTTAAATGATAACATTGCGTAATGCTGTTTTGCAAATACTAAATGTTTATATATGTGCCTTTCTACAATGTTAAATTGCTAATTAACTGTTTTGGAAAAACTTTCAAGACAGGTAAATGTTATTTAAGTTGATGAAAAATTTGCCCTAGTTGTAGGTTGGTCGTTTTTATTTCCGTTTACCTAATTGGATGTAAATATTAAGTTTTTTTTTACCTAATTTATACAAAAAGGGTACTACCGATTTTCATTCTACCTAGTTAATTCAAAAAATATAATATAAAGAACTAATTGTTCTTCTCGTTTGCGACAGTTTATTTTTAACTTCTTAAGTGGAAACACCTTAAATCCGACTGAATAGTATTTGTCAATATAATTCAAGACAGTTTTATTTATTTGTTGTTAAATAATGAAAGAATTTTGAAAGTTTTCCACGAGTGTGAAAACTTAAATGATTTTCAAATGGGGTTGCTGAAAGACATGTTCGTTCGAAAACGCTGGTACGGAGCTGATGGAAATCTATCTTGAATGTTATAAATTGCAAGGAAATGGTAAATGGTAAAAAATTTTCCGAATATACTTCAAAGACTGCTTAACTTTTGACTGAATTGTACCCGCAAAAAAAACCTACCCCAACGATACATAGGATTTTGGCTCACGGAAAGGATTTAATAGAATATTGGAGAGCTATCCGAAGAAGCACAGGAATGTAAAACAAGGACTACAAAAGGTTCAGATATACTAATACATTAAAAACTTCTTGTGTTAGACAAAATGAAGACCTCTTTAACCTGCTAGCAGCCTCTTCGGACCCACTTATTGCATCACTGAGACACGTGCGATCACGAACGTATTTGGAAAATAGCAACTATACTGCCGAAATGTTGAGTTTATTAGATATTGATGTAAATATTGAAAATTATTTTGAAAAAAATCAGCTATCAATAGCAAATTTTCAAAGTTAACCTAAAAAAATTTTTTTAAAAAAATTAAAACATTAAAAAATATTAAATAGTCGTTTAAAACAATGAAAAATTCCATTCGTGATTGAAAAAACCGAGTTTCGCTCCATTTTTAAAGGAAAAACATGCTTGGAAATATTTTCTGACTTTGACCTTGAATATTACAGCACCACAAACACCCAGCTCGTTTGACAAACATTTATTTTGAAGCTTAAGGTATTCTTTATCATATGCCTTTTTTAAATTTTTAGAATCGCTTTATTGGTTTAGAAGCTATGATTTTTGGAATGTAAAATGCCAAAAGGCCCCACTGTGCGTCGTAGCTATACGGTGACCTGTTATTGGGATAGCAGAACTCCTTGCTGTACACGTCGTTGAATCCAGAACGTTGCAATCCAGTCTTCTTGAAAGAGACACCTTGTATATTATCGTCACAGGTCACTGTGTGTTCAATTGGTCTGGTGATGGCAAAAATCCACTGATTTTTGTGTTTTTGAATAGCTGGATTTCACAAAACAAATATATTTCTCATTGTTGAGCTGATGGCATCGTTCCGAATCTGGTCTGTTCCTTGTTGACAGCAATAATGGGAATTTAATGTTCATAGTTGCAATCCCATGAGTTTCAATTGCTGGAATGGGTACCAGGTTATACAGTCGCATTGCCTGTTGCCACTAATGGAAACATGACTTTAAATATTACATGATTGTTTGCGATTTTGCCTTGTGCTTTCATTAAGGCATATAATTGCAAGACGTCGTTATCTGGAACTGGAAAATCCGAACCAAACGAAAGATGTCTCTTAAGTTGGTTCAGATGTCCCCGAAGCTGGCCCGGTGATAGTAGTAACGGGCTTATTTTGCTATGATGGGCATCTGTAAATACTCTGGAAATTTCGGTTTGAATTCGTTGCAAAATTCCCTGCAATAACTGTTATCTCAGTAGTTAGCGTGATTGCACTGCCTTTACCGCATTGTCCTGGACCTTGGTTATGTCGTTCACTTGTTGTTCCATTAGTTTCATCTGATTTTCAATTGTGGCTTCGTCTCGTTCAATGATATTTAACCTTGAATTAATTACAGATGTCTGGTTTTGTAGCAAGGTCAATAAGTAGTCTTCATTTAAATTAACTTTTCTTATGGTGCCTCACATCTTCGTTGCATACTTTGATTCCAGCACACCAAATAAGCCGTTCGTAATGTTTCCAATTAAATCTAAAGGCGATCATCGTTGGCGTTCTATGTGAAGGAGATCATTTGACATGCTTAAAGTGTCTTTCCAACTTTTACTACTCCGTCTGAAAATGTCTTCAGGTCGGCCCAATATGGTTCGAGATCGTAAAATGCCACGATAGTCCTGCGTTGAGTGGTGATGACAAATGACGCCATTGCCTTTTCCTATCTTGGGTTCGAGAATATTTAACAAATAGAAAACAGAAGGTACGGTTTTTAAGTCTTCTTTTTCCGTTTCCATTCCTGTGACTTCTGTTGTACCTCAGGGTAGTCATATTGGCCCTCTGCTTTTCACACTATTCATTAACGATCTTCCATCAGTCATTGTTCATTCTGCGTGTGCTTATGTATGCTGACGATGTCAAGCTTTGTCTTGTCTGGACGTTGACGCGTACAATGCGAAGTACGTTCAAGTGGCCCATACGACACCAGGACATAGCCTGTTTCGCGCGAGCCCAAGCAGAGCGCTGTCCACCTCCCCCGCCCGACCGACCGTGGGGCGCAGCCACATATCGGACGGCACGATCGCGTGGACAAATACAAATAAAACGGACAAACAATTAAAAATATGATTAACTACAGCTAGTTACGAGCTAAATGTGCTAAAATAGAAGTTTTCACAAGGGAAAGAGAGGCTTCTGATCTGATTACGGGATACAGATGATTGTAATCAGAACATAGGACTCGAAAAGGTTCATGCAAAGAATAGTTGGAACTACAGTGTTTTAAGGATAGAGGAATAAAATTTCTAGTAGGTCTACGGGGTACAGATAGGTTTAACTGGTTCAATAGCTCAGGAGAATCTATTTCACCTATTAAGAGTTTATGAATAAAGATAGCACCAAGCATTACTCTACGATTAATTAAAGAAGGAAGGTTGATTAAAAGAAGCCTACTGGAGTATGATGGCAAATTGACATTACGATCCCAATTCAGACAGCGAAGAGCGAAAAACAGAAATTGCTTTTGAACAGATTCAATTTTACTTTGGTGCGTCTCATATTGAGGTGACCATATGCAAGATCCGTACTCTAAGATAGGACGGATTAAAGAAGTATACAGAATTTTGGTTGTGTACGGATCGTCAAACTCTTTTGACCATCGTTTCACAAACCCAAGAACATTCATAGCTTTACTAACTGTAGCAGAAATATGAGGATTAAAAGTTAATTTATGGTCCATAAGAACACCTAAATCATTGATAATATCTAACCGCTCTAAGGCAGTGTCGTTAAGATAATAAGTTGCTAAGTATGGAGTGCATCTATAAAAAGACATAACTTTACATTTAGAGCCGTTAAGGTTTAATAGGTTTGTTTTACACCAACTCTGAAGATCATTAAGATCCGATTGAAGTAGGCAAGAAGACGATATGTCTTTAAAACTGAGGTAAAGCTTGACATCATCCGCGTACATAAGCACCCGAGAATGTGACACTACCAATGGAAGATCATTTATAAAAAGAGTGAATAGCAATGGACCCAAATGACTACCCTGAAGTACTCCAGAGGTCACATGGATGGTCTTAGAAAATGAAGACTTAAAGAGGACCTTTTGTGTACGCTTAGAAAGATATTGAAGAATCCAATCTAGCAAAAGGCTGGGGATGCCAAGTGCGTTTAATTTATATAAAAGCAGAGTATGATTAACAGAGTCAAAGGCCTTGCTGAAGTCAGTATAAATGACGTCAGTTTGCACGGCAGTCTTGAACCCTTTGATTGAGTGAGATGTAAATTCTAATAGGTTAATAGTTGTCGATCTACGTTTCTTAAACCCATGTTGGGATGACGAAATGATTGAGCTACAAAAATGCTGCAATTGAGATGTTATTATTTTCTCAAATGCTTTGGGTATGGCAGACAATTTAGAAATACCCCTATAATTGGAGGCTTCGGACTTCTTCCCCTTTTTATGAAGAGGAATAATATATGATTCCTTCCAGATAGGCGGGAAGGCGGAAGATGTGACGGACAGTGTAAACAACTTAAGTATTGGCTTACATAGGGCCTCCGCGCAAAACCTTAATACGCAGCCTGGTATTCCATCAGGGCCAGGTGCATATATTGGTTTGACGGAACTGAGCACGGTAAGAACCGAACTTTCATCAAACACAGGGTCTAAAATGCAATTAGACGATTGCAAGTGATGAGGATAAGGAGGATTTGCTTGATAAATCGAAGAGGAATAAGTTGTTTTGAAAAAATCAGCAAACATGTCGGCAATTGCCTGATCATTGTCAGCTTTATTGTTTTCGAAAGACAAGTAAGACGGGTGCACTGATGTCTTACGTTTAACATTTACAAATTTATAAAATTGCTTAGGATCGCGAGAAAACTTGAGTTTACATCGCTGAAGATAATCCTTATAGCAATGTGAATTCAGCACCATAAAATTTGATCGAGCAACTACATATAGGGAAAAATCCGATGCTTTACCGGATTTTTTAAATCTTTTATAACATCTCGATTTTACGTTCTTCAAGTTACATAACTCACGTGAGAACCAAGGAGGTCTATCAGACCATCCTAGAGTCACACGCGGGACACAAACATCAAAGAACGACTCAAGAGTTTTATAGAAGACAGAAATGGCGCAGTCCATATCAGTGCAAGTATACAGATATGTCCAATCATTAGTTAACAAGAGTTTTTTAAGTTTAGTAAAGTTTGTCTTGCGAAAACATCGGGTTGGAGGCATCGAGTTATTATGTCGAGACATAACACCAAAAGGAAGGTCAATGGTTATATCCAGAGTTGGATGAAAGTTGTCTTCGGGGATAACTAAGGGATCAGTCCTGGAAACATCGCAGTTGGAGGAATCCAACACAAATACCAGATCTAGTGATCTGTTACGACTATTCCGGACAGGATTTATTTGAGTTAGGGACAACTCAAGCAGACCATCTATGAAACAATGTGACAAGGAGGGCAACAGTAATAAAGAGTCAAATGAAAGGGTCCAGGCAATCTCAGGTAAATTAAAATCTCCCAGAACAACGAGCAAGTCTTTGTCAGAGAGATATGAGGAAATAAGTTGAATAGCTTCCAAATGTTGAGTGTATACTGCCAAGTCGGACTGTGGTGGAATATACGAACAAGTAATATAGGCAGAAAAAGAATTAAACGAAATTTTAACACAAACAAATTCAATCTCCTGATTGGAGGACTGGACAATTCCAGACGAGAACGCCGAGTCAACAGCGATCAAAACGCCACCACCATTACGGATAGTCCGATCATGTCTATATATTAAATATTTTGAGGGGAAAATTGAAGCATCGGAAATATCAGGCTTCAGCCAAGTCTCAGTAAAGGCAAGAATATGAAAGTCAAAAGCTAGACTATCTACATAGAGTTTAGACAGTTTAGTCTTTAGTCCCCGTACGTTCTGATAGGCCAGAGTTAGGGACGAAATTAGTTTTTTGACTCGCCAACAGGTGCAGACGAGCCGGAAGGAACGTTATTCACAGAGGCAGGTAGCAAGCTAATCGGAGGCCGATTCTTCTTTTTTATTGTATACTCTTTTACAACAAGGTGTTCCGGCCAAAAATCTTTATGACATATTTGGCCAAAAAGATCTGGGGAGACACCTATTTTAAAGGACGAAATGTCCCGAGTATATGAAAAACGGAACTTTTCCACAGCAATGTTTGGTGCTTGAACTTTGCCCTGGATGTAGGCTATGACTTCTTCAGAAGTAGTATTGGGATCAAGCCTCGAAATAAAAATTTGCTTTTTGGGTGGAACTACAACAAGGGAACTAGGAATACTAGGCACAGCAGTAGCGGCTACAGCAGACGCAGCAGCAGCTGAAGCAGCCAGCACTTTACTAGCTCCTCTTGTAACTACTTTATTGGCAATATTCCTGGAAACGGATGTTTGCCCGGACGGTTCGGAAACTACAACCGATATCGCGTTAGTAGGTGGGATACTGTCTCCAGGGGAAATGGGAAGAGACTCCACACCTGCCAAAGCCGGACTCCTAAACGATATCAGCTGCTGTGCATTTGGTGACATAGGGTCAATGTCGAGAGCCGGAACTGGTAGAGACGAATGTGCCGACGGACTGAGGGACGCGCCTTGAAACCTGGCCCTCTTTCGCGTCGGAGATTCAATCAAAAGTTTAGAACTTCTGAATTGAACCTCCATCGCCAAAAGCTCCTCTTGGAGCTTATGAACGCCAGCTGACAGGGTTTTAAATGCATCCCCAGTCCGTTTCATGAAATTTCGCATCTCAAGCTCCAAGCCACGACACGAATCACAGCCCCATTTAAGGCCGCCACCCTGTGCAATACTATCCCGCACCTTGACTGTGTAACCAGCACATTTAAAGTGCATTACATTGTCACACAGCCAACAGTAAAGAAAGTCTTCACTGGTCTTGCTGGGATTATTGCAATTATATTTGCAACAGACAGACATTATTAAATAATTGATTTATACAAAAACAAATTATAAATCAATATGTAAATAAAAAGGGAAAAATGTATATATATGTTAAGAGAGACGTATACAAAGCAAGGCAAAAGCTAACTGCAATATACAAATTAGAAGAGAAAACAAAAAGAGAGAATACTTATTTGTACTTATCTGTATTAAAACACACAACAACAAAAACTTGTCACCAGCGCGAAGTTAACGGCCGCGAGCGCGATCAAAAGAGAAAACAAAAGAATAGAGAGCACCAACACCACACAAACAAAAACAAACTATGAACTGTAAATTGAGAGCGCGGGTGGGAGCAAAAAATAGAACGAAATCAAAAAACTAAGCAGCGCAACAACAAAATTATATTTGCGTTTGTTAAAGTTTTGATAATAAATTTATATAAATGTTTGTAAATTTAACGCAAACTTCGCGATGAGTATAGCGATTTATTAAGAATTAGTAAGGCAATGAATTTAGATTGAATATTATAAATTAGCTTCACGAAAGAGTGAAAGACAAAAATTAAGCGAGAGCGCAAAAAAAAAACACGACCGACTTCGATGAGTGACAATATTTTCTGTCAAGCTTTGTCTTACTTATAAAGATACAGATTCATTTAGTCGGCTACAAGCTGATCTTAAAAACTTTCAATCCTGGTGCCAGTTTAATCTACTAAATCTTAACACTACCAAATGTAAGGTAATGACTTTTTTTCGTAACTCTCCTCAACTGGTCACTTATTTTCTAAGCAATAGCCCTTTAGAACGTCTAAATAATATGAATGATTTGTGCGTACTTATGGACCAAAAGTTAAATTTTAACACCCATATTTCCACCACGGTCTCAAAGGCCATGAGTGTCCTGGGTTTCATTAAAAGATGGTCAAAAGAATTCGATGACCCCTATACAACTAAAGTCCTTTTTACTTCGCTTGTCCGTCCTATTTTAGAGTATGGATCTTGCATTTGGTCACCTCAATATGAGTCGCACCAGATTAGACTTGAATCCGTTCAAAAGCAGTTCTTGCTATTTGCTCTTCGTGGCTTAAGCTGGGATCGCAATGTCAATTTGCCTTCGTATTCTAGTAGACTTCTGGTGTAGACATCCTTTGATACCTTTATCCCTTAGTCGTTGTTCTTCTAACTATGCCATGCATGAATCTTTTAGGGTCCTCTGCTCTGATTACAACCTTCTATTCCCTGTAATCAGCTCAGAGTTTTCTATCAATATGCTTAAAACATCTATCCTATCCCATTTAGTTAATAGATAACTATAGTATTATTTGTTTGTCTGTTTTTTCTCTTGTGTATTTGTCCACGCGATTCGTACCGTGCGTTATACGGCTGCACCCCTCGGTCGGTCGGGTGGGAGGTGGGCAGTTATCTGCTTGGGCTCGCGCGTAACAGGCTTTGTCCTGGTGTCGTAGGGGCCACTTGAACGTACTGCGCATAGTATCGTCAACGTCCGCTAAACGTTATCCAACGTTGACCGCAAAATTGCTAGGGGCTGGGTTTGCTGCAGTGGGAGTCGGAATAGGATTGACGATTTTCACGGTTGTCTGCTCTGGACCATTTTGCCTTGGGGTTTAGGAACAACTCCTCATTCCATATATCATCACAAGATCCAATGGTATTGTTAGCGCTACGTAGGAGACGATAATATGGTGGGCCGGCTGGCTGGGGTCTTCTGGTAACTTCCAGTTTTGCTTAGTTTCCAGTTTTCCTTGAATGTTGCTTAGTTCGTTGTAGCTTAGCTGTTCGTTGTGTTGTTGATGCCGCTGCTTTTGTTGGGCCAATACTGAAATGTCCAAATCGCATATATGACAACTTCATTGTGTGCGTCGCACAGTTGGGCCTCTGCTCGGATAGCGTTCCAAAAATCAGTTTTTTCATGATCGCGTTTGGCAAAAATGATATGCAATCGATAGGGAATACTTCAGAGATTATGAATCCAAAAAATCGGTTGAGATTCATGGGTGCTAGAGGTGCCCAAAGTTGAGACATTTTTAGTAAAAAGGAAAAATGATAATTTTTAAAAAAATCGCAACTTTAAAACTGAATATTAAGCGATTTCAACAATCGATCTTGGCTTTTTGGAAATCTGAAAAGTATGTTCTTTATTAATATCATGTTTCATAAATTTTAATAATTACTTAAATCGTTATTGAACTAGAAGCGCTTAAAAAATGTACTAAATTTTGCCATTTTTTGAACTTTGGTGGAATACAACTAACAAGTATCACCTAGTATCACTACCGGACTACATACACTAGGTATGTGAAATATTTACCTATTAGATGTATATGGTCCCAATATGCGCAGACATGCGACACCGATGCGTAAGCCATAAAACTAAGGCAACCTCGCCTAACAAATGCGCTGCAGGTATAAGGAAGCAGAAAAGCGCATGCGTATTGGCCTGTAGCTTCTGTGTATTTAAATGATAACATTGCGTAATGCTGTTTTGCAAATACTAAATGTTTATATATGTGCCTTTCTACAATGTTAAATTGCTAATTAACTGTTTTGGAAAAACTTTCAAGACAGGTAAATGTTATTTAAGTTGATGAAAAATTTGCCCTAGTTGTAGGTTGGTCGTTTTTATTTCCGTTTACCTAATTGGATGTAAATATTAAGTTTTTTTTACCTAATTTATACAAAAAGGGTACTACCGATTTTCATTCTACCTAGTTAATTCAAAAAATATAATATAAAGAACTAATTGTTCTTCTCGTTTGCGACAGTTTATTTTTAACTTCTTAAGTGGAAACACCTTAAATCCGACTGAATAGTATTTGTCAATATAATTCAAGACAGTTTTATTTATTTGTTGTTAAATAATGAAAGAATTTTGAAAGTTTTCCACGAGTGTGAAAACTTAAATGATTTTCAAATGGGGTTGCTGAAAGACATGTTCGTTCGAAAACGCTGGTACGGAGCTGATGGAAATCTATCTTGAATGTTATAAATTGCAAGGAAATGGTAAATGGTAAAAAATTTTCCGAATATACTTCAAAGACTGCTTAACTTTTGACTGAATTGTACCCGCAAAAAAAACCTACCCCAACGATACATAGGATTTTGGCTCACGGAAAGGATTTAATAGAATATTGGAGAGCTATCCGAAGAAGCACAGGAATGTAAAACAAGGACTACAAAAGGTTCAGATATACTAATACATTAAAAACTTCTTGTGTTAGACAAAATGAAGACCTCTTTAACCTGCTAGCAGCCTCTTCGGACCCACTTATTGCATCACTGAGACACGTGCGATCACGAACGTATTTGGAAAATAGCAACTATACTGCCGAAATGTTGAGTTTATTAGATATTGATGTAAATATTGAAAATTATTTTGAAAAAAATCAGTTATCAATAGCAAATTTTCAAAATTAACCTAAAAAAAATATTTAAAAAAAATTAAAACATTAAAAAATATTAAATAGTCGTTTAAAACAGTGAAAAATTCCATTCGTGATTGAAAAAACCGAGTTTCGCTCCATTTTTAAAGGAAAAATATGCTTGGAAATATTTTCTGACTTTGACCTTGAATATTACAGCACCACGAACACCCAGCACGTTTGACAAACATTCATTTTGAAGCTTAAGGTATTCTTTATCATATGCCTTTTTTTAAATTTTTAGAATCGCTTTATTGATTTAGAATCTACAGTGCTTATCATATTTATAACCCACTTTTAAACGAAAAAAACACATTGGCTGAAAATTTTTCCCAAATGTATGATTTTTGGAATGTAAAATGCCAAAAGGCCCCACTGTGCGTCGTAGCTATACGGTGACCTGTTATTGGGATAGCAGAACTCCTTGCTGTACACGTCGTTGAATCCAGAACGTTGCAATCCAGTCTTCTTGAAAGTGACACCTTGTATATTATCGTCACAGGTCACTGTGTGTTCAATTGGTCTGGTGATGGCAAAAATCTACTGATTTTTGTGTTTTTGAATAGCTGGATTTCACAAAACAAATATATTTCTCATTGTTGAGCTGATGGCATCGTTCCGAATCTGGTCTGTTCCTTGTTGACAGCAATAATGGGAATTTAATGTTCATAGTTGCAATCCCATGAGTTTCAATTGCTGGAATGGGTACCAGGTTATACAGTCGCATTGCCTGTTGCCACTAATGGAAACATGACTTTAAATATTACATGATTGTTTGCGATTTTGCCTTGTGCCTTCATTAAGGCATATAATTGCAAGACGTCGTTATCTGGAACTGGAAAATCCGAACCAAACGAAAGATGTCTCTTAAGTTGGTTCAGATGTCCCCGAAGCTGGCCCGGTGATAGTAGTAACGGGCTTATTTTGCTATGATGGGCATCTGTAAATACTCTGGAAATTTCGGTTTGCATTCGTTACAATTCCCTGCAATAACTGTTATCTCAGTAGTTAGCGTGATTGCACTGCCTTTACCGCATTGTCCTGGACCTTGGTTATGTCGTTCACTTGTTGTTCCATTAGTTTCATCTGATTTTCAATTGTGGCTTCGTCTCGTTCAATGATCTTTAACCTTGAATTAATTACAGATGTCTGGTTTTGTAGCAAGGTCAATAAGTAGTCTTCATTTAAATTAACTTTTCTTATGGTGCCTCACATCTTCGTTGCATACTTTGATTCCAGCACACCAAAAAAGCCGTTCGTAATGTTTCCAATTAAATCTAAAGGCGATCATCGTTGGCGTTCTATGTGAAGGAGATCATTTGACATGCTCAAAGTGTCTTTCCAACTTTTACTACTCCGTCTGAAAATGTCTTCAGGTCGGCCCAATATGGTTCGAGATCGTAAAATGCCACAATAGTCCTGCGTTGAGTGCTGATGACAAATGACGCCATTGCCTTTTCCTATCTTGGGTTCGAGAATATTTAACAAATAGAAAACAAAAGGGACTTTTTAAGTCTTCTTTTTCCGTTTCCATTCCTGTGACTTCTGGTGTACCTCAGGGTAGTCATCTTGGCCCTCTGCTTTTCACACTATTCATTAACGATCGTCCATCAGTCATTGTTCATTCGCGTGTGCTTATGTATGCTGACGATGTCAAGCTTTGTCTTACTTATAAAGATACAGATTCATTTAGTCGGCTACAAGCTGATCTTAAAAACTTTCAATCCTGGTGCCAGTTTAATCTACTAAATCTTAACACTACCAAATGTAAGGTAATGACTTTTTTTCGTAACTCTCCTCAACTGGTCACTTATTTTCTAAGCAATAGCCCTTTAGAACGTCTAAATAATATGAATGATTTGGGCGTACTTATGGACCAAAAGTTAAATTTTAACACCCATATTTCCACCACGGTCTCAAAGGCCATGAGTGTCCTGGGTTTCATTAAAAGATGGTCAAAAGAATTCGATGACCCCTATACAACTAAAGTCCTTTTTACTTCGCTTGTCCGTCCTATTTTAGAGTATGGATCTTGCATTTGGTCACCTCAATATGAGTCGCACCAGATTAGACTTGAATCCGTTCAAAAGCAGTTCTTGCTATTTGCTCTTCGTGGCTTAAGCTGGGATCGCAATGTCAATTTGCCTTCGTATTCTAGTAGACTTCTGGTGATATCGACTCGCCTGAGTTATTAGCTCAGGTAAATCTGTCGGTACCATGTAGACGGAGTAGACATCCTTTGATACCTTTATCCCTTAGTCGTTGTTCTTCTAACTATGCCATGCATGAATCTTTTAGGGTCCTCTGCTCTGATTACAACCTTCTATTCCCTGTAATCAGCTCAGAGTTTTCTATCAATATGCTTAAAACATCTATCCTATCCCATTTAGTTAATAGATAACTATAGTATTATTTGTTTGTCTGTTTTTTCTCTTGTGTATTTGTCCACGCGATTCGTGCCGTGCGTTATACGGCTGCACCCCTCGGTCGGTCAAGTGGGAGGTGGGCAGTTATCTGCTTGGGCTCGCGCGTAACAGGCTTTGTCCTGGTGTCGTAGGGGCCACTTGAACGTACTGCGCATAGTATCGTCAACGTCCGCTAAACGTTATCCAACGTTGACCGCAAAATTGCTAGGGGCTGGGTTTGCTGCAGTGGGAGTCGGAATAGGATTGACGATTTTCACGGTTGTCTGCTCTGGACCATTTTGCCTTGGGGTTTGGGAACACCTCCTCATTCCATATATCATCACAAGATCCAATGGTATTGTTAGCGCTACGTAGGAGGCGATAATATGGTGGGCCGGCTGGCTGGGGTCTTCTGGTAACTTCCAGTTTTGCTTAGTTTCCAGTTTTCCTTGAATGTTGCTTAGTTCGTTGTAGCTTAGCTGTTCGTTGTGTTGTTGATGGCGCTGCTTTTGTTGGGCCAATACTGAAATGTCCAAATCGCATATATGACAACTTCATTGTGTGCGTCGCACAGTTGGGCCTCTGCTCGGATAGCGTTCCAAAAATCAGTTTTTTCATGATCGCGTTTGGCAAAAATGATATGCAATCGATAGGGAATACTTCAGAGATTATGAATCCAAAAAATCGGTTGAGATTCATGGGTGCTAGAGGTGCCCAAAGTTGAGACATTTTTAGTAAAAAGGAAAAATGATAATTTTTAAAAAAATCGCAACTTTAAAACTGAATATTAAGCGATTTCAACAATCGATCTTGGCTTTTTGGAAATCTGAAAAGTATGTTCTTTATTAATATCATGTTTCATAAATTTTAATAATTACTTAAATCGTTATTGAACTAGAAGCGCTTAAAAAATGTACTAAATTTTGGCATTTTTTGAACTTTGGTGGAATACAACTAACAAGTATCACCTAGTATCACTACCGGACTACATACACTAGGTATGTGAAATATTTACCTATTAGATGTATATGGTCCCAATATGCGCAGACATGCGACACCGATGCGTAAGCCATAAAACTAAGGCAACCTCGCCTAACAAATGCGCTGCAGCTATAAGGAAGCAGAAAAGCGCATGCGTATTGGCCTGTAGCTTCTGTGTATTTAAATGATAACATTGCGTAATGCTGTTTTGCAAATACTACCTGTTTATATATGTGCCTTTCTATAATGTTAAATTGCTAATTACCTGTTTTGGAAAAACTGTCAAGACAGGTAAATGTTATTTAAGTTGATGAAAAATTTGCCCTAGTTGTAGGTTGGTCGTTTTTATTTCCGTTTACCTAATTGGATGTAAATATTAAGTTTTTTTTACCTAATTTATACAAAAAGGGTACTACCGATTTTCATTCTACCTAGTTAATTCAAAAAATATAATATAAAGAACTAATTGTTCTTCTCGTTTGCGACAGTTTATTTTTAACTTCTTAAATGGAAACACCTTAAATCCGACTGAATAGTATTTGTCAATATAATTCAAGACAGTTTTATTTATTTGTTGTTAAATAATGAAAGAATTTTGAAAGTTTTCCACGAGTGTGAAAACTTAAATGATTTTCAAATGGGGTTGCTGAAAGACATGTTCGTTCGAAAACGCTGGTACGGAGCTGATGGAAATCTATCTTGAATGTTATAAATTGCAAGGAAATGGTAAATGGTAAAAAATTTTCCGAATATACTTCAAAGACTGCTTAACTTTTGACTGAATTGTACCCGCAAAAAAAACCTACCCCAACGATACATAGGATTTTGGCTCACGGAAAGGATTTAATAGAATATTGGAGAGCTATCCGAAGAAGCACAGGAATGTAAAACAAGGACTACAAAAGGTTCAGATATAGGGGAGAGGGCCCAGTTATGACCCGGGTTTTGAAAAACCTCGAAATTTTTTTTTCAGTTCCGGAAAATTAAAAATTAGGAAGTTTAACAGTTAAATATGAACCAAACGCAACTTTTTTCCAAAGAATGTATGTTTATTTGAGTTACTCAAAAAATTTTGGAACAGATTTAATTTGGATCACTTTTTTTTAGGCCGAAAAAAAAGTGGCCCAGTTATGACTCATTTTAAGAAATTCACTGAAAATAAGAAAATATGAAAGGAATGTCACACCAATTGTTGTAATTTTATGGTTTATTTATTATGTAGGCCTTCAATGGCAAAAACAATAAAAAAAAAAACAAGAAAATGGCCTCCAATGGCCATAAATGACAACGAATTTTATTCCGCGTCGTCCATGTCACTTTCACAGTTTTTGCAAGTGAAATAACTTGCTTGCATGTTAGCGCACTTTGAATGAAACATTCAAGATCGGGATCTTTAAGAATATTCTCGGACAAACTGGTCTCGATATGTAAATTTCCTTTCCTTGTTGTTAAGCAACAACAAAAATGTTGGAATTTGACAATTTTACATAATCCGAGTGCAAAAAAATGGGACATAACTGGGCACCCCAGCTGAGTCATAACCGGGCCTTTTTATAAATTAAGGTTTATATGTATATTTTTTATAGACACTACATAATCACATAAATTTTTATAGAATCACAAAATATACGGCAAATACAATATCTTGATGAATTACACTCACCTTTTCACTGTTAATTTCACAAAATTTTGGTACTTTGAAAAAAATGAAAAAAAAAATTTTTCGCACGATTTTCAACACGATGTTTGGTACGCGTATATACAATACGATTATTAACGTTGGGGTCTGTCCAAAAACTGCAGAACGTCTAACAAACATGATTTACAGGGCTCAATCTGTCATTCAATACCGCATTTCAAAAATATTTGAGAATGTCATAACTGGGCCTGAGTCACAACTGGGCCCTCTCCCCTACTAATACATTAAAAACTTCTTGTGTTAGACAAAATGAAGACCTCTTTAACCTGCTAGCAGCCTCTTCGGACCCACTTATTGCATCACTGAGACACGTGCGATCACGAACGTATTTGGAAAATAGCAACTATACTGCCGAAATGTTGAGTTTATTAGATATTGATGTAAATATTGAAAATTATTTTGAAAAAAATCAGCTATCAATAGCAAATTTTCAAAATTAACCTAAAAAAAATATTTTAAAAAATTAAAACATTAAAAAATATTAAATAGTCGTTTAAAACAATGAAAAATTCCATTCGTGATTGAAAAAAACCGAGTTTCGCTCCATTTTTAAAGGAAAAACATGCTTGGAAATATTTTCTGACTTTGACCTTGAATATTACAGCACCACGAACACCCAGCACGTTTGACAAACATTCATTTTGAAGCTTAAGGTATATTCTTTATCATATGCCTTTTTTTAAATTTTTAGAATCGCTTTATTGATTTAGAAGCTACAGTGCTTATCATATTTATAACCCACTTTTAAACGAAAAAAACACATTGGCTGAAAATTTTTCCCAAATGTATGATTTTTGGACCTTCATTAAGGCATATAATTGCAAGACGTTGTTATCTGGAACTGGAAAATCCAAACCAAACGGAAGATGTCTCTTAAGTTGGTTCAGATGTCCCCGAAGCTGGCCCGGTGATAGTAGTAACGGGCTTATTTTGCTATGATGGGCATCTGTAAATACTCTGGAAATTTCGGTTTGAATTCGTTGCAAAATTCCCTGCAATAACTGTTATCTCAGTAGTTAGCGTGATTGCACTGCCTTTACCGCATTGTCCTGGACCTTGGTTATGTCGTTTACTTGTTGTTCCATTAGTTTCATCTGATTTTCAATTGTGGCTTCGTCTCGTTCAATGATATTTAACCTTGAATTAATTACAGATGTCTGGTTTTGTAGCAAGGTCAATAAGTAGTCTTCATTTAAATTAACTTTTCTTATGGTGCCTCACATCTTCGTTGCATACTTTGATTCCAGCACACCAAATAAGCCGTTCGTAATGTTTCCAATTAAATCTAAAGGCGATCATCGTTGGCGTTCTATGCGAAGGAGATCATTTGACATGCTCAAAGTGTCTTTCCAACTTTTACTACTCCGTCTGAAAATGTCTTCAGGTCGGCCCAATATGGTTCGAGATCGTAAAATGCCACGATAGTCCTGCCTTGAGTGCTGATGACAAATGACGCCATTGCCTTTTCCTATCTTGGGTTCGAGAATATTTAACAAATAGAAAACAGAAGGTACTTTTTAAGTCTTTTTCCGTTTCCATTCCTGTGACTTCTGTTGTACCTCAGGGTAGTCATCTTGGCCCTCTGCTTTTCACACTATTCATTAACGATCTTCCATCAGTCATTGTTCATTCGCGTGTGCTTATGTATGCTGACGATGTCAAGCTTTGTCTTACTTATAAAGATACAGATTCATTTAGTCGGCTACAAGCTGATCTTAAAAACTTTCAATCCTGGTGCCAGTTTAATCTACTAAATCTTAACACTACCAAATGTAAGGTAATGACTTTTTTTCGTAACTCTCCTCAACTGGTCACTTATTTTCTAAGCAATAGCCCTTTAGAACGTCTAAATAATATGAATGATTTGGGCGTACTTATGGACCAAAAGTTAAATTTTAACACCCATATTTCCACCACGGTCTCAAAGGCCATGAGTGTCCTGGGTTTCATTAAAAGATGGTCAAAAGAATTCGATGACCCCTATACAACTAAAGTCCTTTTTACTTCGCTTGTCCGTCCTATTTTAGAGTATGGATCTTGCATTTGGTCACCTCAATATGAGTCGCACCAGATTAGACTTGAATCCGTTCAAAAGCAGTTCTTGCTATTTGCTCTTCGTGGCTTAAGCTGGGATCGCAATGTCAATTTGCCTTCGTATTCTAGTAGACTTCTCTTGATTAACCTTCCTTCCCTAACTAACCGTAGAACTATGCTTGGTGTCATTTTTATGCACAAGCTCCTAATTGGTGATATCGACTCGCTTGAGTTATTAGCTCAGGTAAATCTGTCGGTACCATGTAGACGGAGTAGACATCCTTTGATACCTTTATCCCTTAGTCGTTGTTCTTCTAACTATGCCATGTGAATAGGGATTCCGGGCGAAGCAAAGAATAACCCAATCTTCATTCGTTGAATTCAAAATATGAACTGATTTTATTTACAAAAGTGTTGTGTATATAAATGATTTCTTAAACTCTAGGAGGCGACATTTGTTCTTAAAAATGCTTATTCTAATGTTTATATTTCATGCTCAGCGTTGGTTACATGATACCGCGCCGCTGTTATAATCTTAAGTGTTTTCCAAAGAGTGTGGATGCATGTTTTGTTTGGTATTAAGCAATAATTGTCATATGCATTTTTATGACTTTTTTTGTTTATGGTTTTGTTTCGTTTTGTATATTTCTTTGGTCAATCTGATTTGGTGAAGCCATTTCAGATGAACACGATGTTTAATCTTAAACATTCTGCCAAGGGCCGCCAAATGCGACGTTTTGAAATTTATTTTTATAGTTAATTGTCTTATACAAATTTTTATTAATATTATCATTAGTAAGATAACTATTGTTAGAGAAGCATGAAAAGTTACATTATGGACACTCAAACCTAGTTACTCTGATGTTCCTTTACCGATTGTAACTGACTTCCTATTCTTACAAATTCTGCTGTATGGTTTACTTCTTCTTCTACTGGATTTCATTTATTTTATTTTTGGCATATTACTTATATCGCCCAATGCTTAACAATTTTTGCTTCGGGATATCTACCCACTGCTGATGTGCATTACTATGTTGACTTCTAGCCTTTTTATATGGTGGAAAATTTAGAAAATAACTACTTTTACTTTTCGACTTGTTCCAATCTGATCTTTGCTCCACTTTTTTTAAATATTGCTGATAGCTAAAATTTGAGTTCTTGTTCTGTTTATTCTTAGATGTTGTCCTTTTATAAATATTTTGCCTTGTCTGCCTTTTTTGTAATGCAGATTCGGACAATTTATTACCGGAATCTATTTTGACATTATTGTTTTTGAAATTATTATTTAATTCAACCATTGCCACCTGAATATTCTTATTTTGTACTGGGATATCCACTTTTTCTTCCCCAGTTTTCACTGTACCTCCAAAGTGAGGTCCTGCCGGGGGGCATAAATTTATTTCTTTATTACTTTGAGAAATTATTTCTTTTACCTCAGCTTTTATCTTACCTCCAAGGTGAGGTCCTGCTGAAAGAGTCAAATGCTGACTTATTCCTTGAATTTTGTTGTTGATTTTCTTTTGAATTGTATTGTATTTATTTTCACGTTTACTTTTATCCTTCTCTAAACGCTGTTGCATACCTGTGACATCTATTGTTGTTGCCACTACTGACTTTTTATTTTTTGATTTGGTGCATCCCGAGACGATCCAACCAAATTGAGTATTTTGCCCTAGTAGGCCATCAATCTTTGTAACTCCCCCTTTTAAGATTTGGGTATATACGTTTACCCCCATTATTATATCAACCTTACCAGGTTTATTAAAGCTAATACGTAGGATTGCCATTTTGACATATCCACGTCTACCGTTTTTAATGGAAGAGCTTTCATCAACTTTTTCAACACAATCGCCTCAACCTTAAGATGACTTTTCCAAGGATTTCGCGTCTTCACATCTATTTTTACCTTATATTTTGATTTTGTGGCTTTTATTGAGGACACGCCCTTTATTTCTGTACGTTGTTTTACTTTAGGTAACTTTAATATTTGGGCTGCCTCTTCAGACAGAATGGTGCTCTGTGAACCATTATCAATTAGGGCTCTTAGAGTCTTATATCCTCCATTTACATTTTTTACTTGTATTAGGGCTGTGGCCAACAGTGTGGGTTGAGCCGTTATACAAGTGTTAACTCTCTCCTGTATTTCTTCAAAATGGAGTAGAGTATGGTGTCCTTTACTGCACAATGAACAGACTTTATGCCCGGCAACTTTGCAAATCGGACAGTTATTTTCAAAAACCCCATATGAAACCACTTTTTGCGGGTTTTTCTCTTCTTTCCTCATGGCACTTAGCGAACAATATCTTTGCTCCAAGTATTCCATGACACCAGAAAGCATTTGTATCTGCCTTGTTTTTCTAATCTGACTCTCATACAACTGTAGAGCCTGCCTGTCAAATTTCCTAAGTATGAGTTGTGCGAATATTACGTCAACTTCATCGGACAAATTTGCTTTAATTTTAATTAAGTGCACTGACTCATTAATTATGTCAATCACTCCTTTTACACTCTTTGCGGATTCATTGTTGATCATCGGTAGATCAACGATCCGACTTAATTGTTCGGAAAATACCCTCCGATTATTTTCATACCGCTTGGTCAACAGTTCCCAAGCGGTACTATAACTGTCAGCTGAACCTGACAATAAATGAGCTACCATGCTCCTCGCTTCGCCCTTTAATGCGGATTTTAAATAATTGAATTTAAGAGTAAGATTTAGATCCTCTCTATTTTCAATTAATTCTGCAAATAACTCTACAAACAGGTCCCATTCTCTTGGCTCTCCAGAGAATGTGGGTACCTGAATTTTTGGCAACATTTATTTTCTTAATATACATTTCGCCTGTTCTATTGTCTATCGTACGTAAATCTTTGCTCACCATATCCAAATATTGCTGGAGCTGACGGACCTTTTCTTCAAACTTTTCCTGGCTAACCTTAGCGTTCTCATTACTGGAGGTCGCATTCCCGCGCGACTCTCCTTTGCTATCATCACCCATTTCTGACATATTCGCTTCTGCTTCAACTAACACCGACTTACTAGTGCCTGGTTTTTCTGCCTCTCCCATGGCTATAATTTTGGCAACTATTGTTAATGCTTCTTCATGTATTTTATTTCTGAAATAATCATGATCGAAATTTGGAGCAGTTTGGATCAATTTTTTGTTATTAGGTGCTTCTAACTGCCTCAATCTGGTATGTAACTCTGCCTGCTTCTCCAACACTTTTGCAGCCTTATTAGTGAACATTTTAACTTATGCGTATATTTGGATTATATAATGATAATAATAAAATATGAAGTACTTATGACTATTTTAATTTATATCTTATCTGATGATCCTGTTCGCTGCTGCTTGTCCGCCAATGGGTAGAGTTCGCCGTTTTTTTTTTTTACTGTGTCGTTGCTCAGCTGCTGTTGTCCAGGGCCTATGGGCTCAGGCGGTACCGGTGCCGGTCAGCGCACCAGACTTCCTTGTATTGGCAGTGTACGTTCTCCAGCGACCCAGGGCACTCTTTGGGGCGCTCTATCAATCTCCTTGCCAGGACTTCTCTTACGTCTTGCGGGCGCCTGCCACCGTCCTTCTCTCGTCTCTGCAACTCTAAGTAGTTGCCTTGCTGCTGATCTGCTGCTTCTTTGTTGCCTACTTGCAACTCAATGTGTATATATACACTAAAAAAATTTTTTTTTTTAACTTTCGATATTAGGGCTTCGAATACGCCACGCACCAACTTTATATTTTTATATTTTTTACCGCTGCCGAAATTATTGCAGTTGCTCGACTAGCCAAACTGCCTTTATATACTCGGTCTCACGCACTTTTTATTTATTAAGCAATATGTTGCTTTTATATTATACTCTGTCTCTTACCACTGGTGGGGGAAAACAAGAGTTTTTTATTTTCTACCTTTAGCTGATCTTAGCATTTACACTTGCATAAGAATCCAGACTTTAAGGAGCTGATTCATTCTCTGAGTCTCTTACCACTGGTGGGGGAAAACTACAGAGTTTCTTTTACTCGAAGGACCAAAATGAATAGGGATTCCGGGCGAAGCAAAGAATAACCCAATCTTCATTCGTTGAATTCAAAATATGAACTGATTTTATTTACAAAAGTGTTTTGTATATAAATGATTTCTTAAACTCTAGGAGGCGACATTTGTTCTTAAAAATGCTTATTCTAATGTTTATATTTCATGCTCAGCGTTGGTTACATGATACCGCGCCGCTGTTATAATCTTAAGTGTTTTCCAAAGAGTGTGGATGCATGTTTTGTTTGGTATTAAGCAATAATTGTCATATGCATTTTTATGACTTATTTTGTTTATGGTTTTGTTTCGTTTTGTATATTTCTTTGGTCAATCTGATTTGGTGAAGCCATTTCAGATGAACACGATGTTTAATCTCAAACACCATGCATGAATCTTTTAGGGTCCTCTGCTCTGATTACAACCTTCTATTCCCTGTAATCAGCTCAGAGTTTTATATCAATATGCTTAAAACATCTATCCTATCCCATTTAGTTAATAGATAACTATAGTATTATTTGTTTGTCTGTTTTTTCTCTTGTGTATTTGTCCACGCGATTCGTGCCGTGCGTTATACGGCTGCACCCTTCGGTCGGTCGAGTGGGAGGTGGGCAGTTATCTGCTTGGGCTCGCGCGTAACAGGCTTTGTCCTGGTGTCGTAGGGGCCACTTGAACGTACTGCGCATAGTATCGTCAACGTCCGCTAAACGTTATCCAACGTTGACCGCAAAATTGCTAGGGGCTGGGTTTGCTGCAGTGGGAGTCGGAATAGGATTGACGATTTTCACGGTTGTCTGCTCTGGACCATTTTGCCTTGGGGTTTGGGAACACCTCCTCATTCCATATATCATCACAAGATCCAATGGTATTGTTAGCGCTACGTAGGAGACGATAATATGGTGGGCCGGCTGGCTGGGGTCTTCTGGTAACTTCCAGTTTTGCTTAGTTTCCAGTTTTCCTTGAATGTTGCTTAGTTCGTTGTAGCTTAGCTGTTCGTTGTGTTGTTGATGGCGCTGCTTTTGTTGGGCCAATGCTGAAGTTGCCAAATCGCACATATGACAACTTCATTGTGTGCGTCGCACAGTTGGGCCTTTGCTCGGATAGCGTTCCAAAAATCAGTTTTTTCATGATCGCGTTTGGCAAAAATGATATGCAATCGATAGGGAATACTTCAGAGATTATGAATCCAAAAAATCGGTTGAGATTCATGGGTGCTAGAGGTGCCCAAAGTTGAGACATTTTTAGTAAAAAGGAAAAATGATAATTTTTAAAAAAAATCGCAACTTTAAAACTGAATATTAAGCGATTTCAACAATCGATCTTGGCTTTTTGGAAATCTGAAAAGTATGTTCTTTATTAATATCATGTTTCATAAATTTTAATAATTACTTAAATCGTTATTGAACTAGAAGCGCTTAAAAAATGTACTAAACTTTGGCATTTTTTGAACTTTGGTGGAATACAACTAACAAGTATCACCTAGTATCACTACCGGACTACATACACTAGGTAGGTGAAATATTTACCTATTAGATGTATATGGTCCCAATATGCGCAGACCTGCGACACCGATGCGTAAGCCATAAAACTAAGGCAAGATATACTAATACATTAAAAACTTCTCGTGTTAGACAAAATGAACATGCCTCTTTAACATGCTAGCAGCCTCTTCGGACCCACTTATTGCATCACTGAGACACGTGCGATCACGAACGTATTTGGAAAATAGCAACTATACTGCCGAAATGTTGAGTTTATTAGATATTGATGTAAATATTGAAAATTATTTTGAAAAAAATCAGCTATCAATAGCAAATTTTCAAAATTAACCTAAAAAAATATTTTAAAAAAATTAAAACATTAAAAAATATTAAATAGTCGTTTAAAACAGTGAAAAATTCCATTCGTGATTGAAAAAACCGAGTTTCGCTCCATTTTTAAAGGAAAAATATGCTTGGAAATATTTTCTGACTTTGACCTTGAATATTACAGCACCACGAACACCCAGCACGTTTGACAAACATTCATTTTGAAGCTTAAGGTATTCTTTATCATATGCCTTTTTTTAAATTTTTAGAATCGCTATATTGATTTAGAAGCTACAGTGATTATCATATTTATAACCCACTTTTTAACGAAAAAAACACATTGGCTGAAAATTTTTCCCAAATGTATGATTTTTGGAATGTAAAATGCCAAAAGGCCCCACTGTGCGTCGTAGCTATACGGTGACCTGTTATTGGGATAGCAGAACTCCTTGCTGTACACGTCGTTGAATCCAGAACGTTGCAATCCAGTCTTCTTGAAAGTGACACCTTGTATATTATCGTCACAGGTCACTGTGTGTTCAATTGGTCTGGTGATGGCAAAAATCTACTGATTTTTGTGTTTTTGAATAGCTGGATTTCACAAAACAAATATATTTCTCATTGTTGAGCTGATGGCATCGTTCCGAATCTGCTCTGTTCCTTGTTGACAGCAATAATGGGAATTTAATGTTCATAGTTGCAATCCCATGAGTTTCAATTGCTGGAATGGGTACCAGGTTATACAGTTGCATTGCCTGCGTTGCCACTAATGGAAACATGACTTTAAATATTACATGATTGTTTGCGATTTTGCTTTGTGCCTTCATTAAGGCATATAATTGCATGACGTTGTTATCTGGAACTGGAAAATCCAAACCAAACGGAAGATGTCTCTTAAGTTGGTTCAGATGTCCCCGAAGCTGGCCCGGTGATAGTAGTAACGGGCTTATTTTGCTATGATGGGCATCTGTAAATACTATGGAAATTTCGGTTTGAATTCGATGCAAAATTCCCTGCAATAACTGTTATCTCAGTAGTAAGCGTGATTGCACTGCCTTTACCGCATTGTCCTGGACCTTGGTTATGTCGTTTACTTGTTGTTCCATTAGTTTCATCTGATTTTCAATTGTGGCTTCGTCTCGTTCAATGATATTTAACCTTGAATTAATTACAGATGTCTGGTTTTGTAGCAAGGTCAATAAGTAGTCTTCATTTAAATTAACTTTTCTTATGGTGCCTCACATCTTCGTTGCATACTTTGATTCCAGCACACCAAAAATTGGCGTTCTATGTGAAGGAGATCATTTAACATGATCAAAGTGTCTTTCCAACTTTTACTACTCCGTCTGAAAATGTCTTCAGGTCGGCCCAATATGGTTCGAGTTCGTAAAATGCCACGATAGTCCAGTCAGACGTAGCCATTCTTCCTGTGCCAATGCCAACTTTCGTAGTATATGCCTTGTTTGGGGTTGAATCGTGTGATGTTGGTCCTTTGAGCAAATACTATAGGAAGTAACAACAGCATTAGGCAGATCGTCATTGCGAACGGTGGCAGACCGACTGACAAATGTCTCTTTGTATTTGGTTCTGCAGTGTCCTCGATACCAGGGTCTTCTTGGGAATTGGTTTCTGTGTCATCTGCTTCGATTTTACGTTTTATCCCCGTCTCTCTAAGCAAGGAAGCCAATTTATGAATGGCACGCTTGTAGGTTCCTCTGGCTGTTTTAACGTCAACCACGCGGACGTATCCATCCAGGCCTTGATATAATTTAACAATTCGTCCAATCGGCCACTGCAACATTGGTACATTATCCTCCTTCAGAGATACCATCATGCCTTCTTTGACATTTTTATATGGTTTCTTCCATTTGGATGTACCCTGCAATTTCTGTAGGTACTCTTGAGACCATTGTGTCCAGAATGTATGCTTAAGCCGTTGCACTAATTCCCATTGCTCTAGAATGGATCGCTGTGTTCCTGGCTCTGGCATAGTATCGTCAACGTCCGCTAAACGTTATCCAACGTTGACCGCAAAATTGCTAGGGGCTGGGTTTGCTGCAGTGGGAGTCGGAATAGGATTGATGATTTTCACGGTTGTCTGCTCTGGACCATTTTGCCTTGGGGTTTGGAAACACCTCCTCATTCCATATATCATCACAAGATCCAATGGTATTGTTAGCGCTACGTAGGAGACGATAATATGGTGGGCCGGCTGGCTGGGGTCTTCTGGTAACTTCCAGTTTTGCTTAGTTTCCAGTTTTCCTTAAATCTTGCTTAGTTCGTTGTAGCTTAGCTGTTCGTTGTGTTGTTGTTGGCGCTGCTTTTGTTGGGCCAATGCTGAAGTTGCCAAATCGCACATATGACAACTTCATTGTGTGCGTCGCACAGTTGGGCCTTTGCTCGGATAGCGTTCCAAAAATCAGTTTTTTCATGATCGCGTTTGGCAAAAATGTTATGCAATCGATAGGGAATACTTCAGAGATTATGAATCCAAAAAATCGGTTGAGATTAATGCGTGCTAGAGGTGCCCAAAGTTGAGACATTTTGAGTAAAAAGGAAAAAATGATAATTTAAAACTGAATATTGGGCGATTTCAACAATCGATCTTGGATTTTTTGAAATCTGAAAAGTATGTTCTTTATTAATATCATGTTTCATAAATTTGAATAATTACTTAAATCGTTATTGAACTAGAAGCGCTTAAAAAATGTACTAAACTTTGGCATTTTTTGAACTTTGGTGGAATACAACTAACAAGTATCACCTAGTATCACTACCGGACTACATACACTAGGTAGGTGAAATATTTACCTATTAGATGTATATGGTCCCAATATGCGCAGACCTGCGACACCGATGCGTAAGCCATAAAACTAAGGCAAGATATACTAATACATTAAAAACTTCTCGTGTTAGACAAAATGAACATGCCTCTTTAACATGCTAGCAGCCTCTTCGGACCCACTTATTGCATCACTGAGACACGTGCGATCACGAACGTATTTGGAAAATAGCAACTATACTGCCGAAATGTTGAGTTTATTAGATATTGATGTAAATATTGAAAATTATTTTGAAAAAAATCAGCTATCAATAGCAAATTTTCAAAATTAACCTAAAAAAATATTTTAAAAAAATTAAAACATTAAAAAATATTAAATAGTCGTTTAAAACAGTGAAAAATTCCATTCGTGATTGAAAAAACCGAGTTTCGCTCCATTTTTAAAGGAAAAATATGCTTGGAAATATTTTCTGACTTTGACCTTGAATATTACAGCACCACGAACACCCAGCACGTTTGACAAACATTCATTTTGAAGCTTAAGGTATTCTTTATCATATGCCTTTTTTTAAATTTTTAGAATCGCTATATTGATTTAGAAGCTACAGTGATTATCATATTTATAACCCACTTTTTAACGAAAAAAACACATTGGCTGAAAATTTTTCCCAAATGTATGATTTTTGGAATGTAAAATGCCAAAAGGCCCCACTGTGCGTCGTAGCTATACGGTGACCTGTTATTGGGATAGCAGAACTCCTTGCTGTACACGTCGTTGAATCCAGAACGTTGCAATCCAGTCTTCTTGAAAGTGACACCTTGTATATTATCGTCACAGGTCACTGTGTGTTCAATTGGTCTGGTGATGGCAAAAATCTACTGATTTTTGTGTTTTTGAATAGCTGGATTTCACAAAACAAATATATTTCTCATTGTTGAGCTGATGGCATCGTTCCGAATCTGCTCTGTTCCTTGTTGACAGCAATAATGGGAATTTAATGTTCATAGTTGCAATCCCATGAGTTTCAATTGCTGGAATGGGTACCAGGTTATACAGTTGCATTGCCTGCGTTGCCACTAATGGAAACATGACTTTAAATATTACATGATTGTTTGCGATTTTGCTTTGTGCCTTCATTAAGGCATATAATTGCATGACGTTGTTATCTGGAACTGGAAAATCCAAACCAAACGGAAGATGTCTCTTAAGTTGGTTCAGATGTCCCCGAAGCTGGCCCGGTGATAGTAGTAACGGGCTTATTTTGCTATGATGGGCATCTGTAAATACTATGGAAATTTCGGTTTGAATTCGATGCAAAATTCCCTGCAATAACTGTTATCTCAGTAGTAAGCGTGATTGCACTGCCTTTACCGCATTGTCCTGGACCTTGGTTATGTCGTTTACTTGTTGTTCCATTAGTTTCATCTGATTTTCAATTGTGGCTTCGTCTCGTTCAATGATATTTAACCTTGAATTAATTACAGATGTCTGGTTTTGTAGCAAGGTCAATAAGTAGTCTTCATTTAAATTAACTTTTCTTATGGTGCCTCACATCTTCGTTGCATACTTTGATTCCAGCACACCAAAAATTGGCGTTCTATGTGAAGGAGATCATTTAACATGCTCAAAGTGTCTTTCCAACTTTTACTACTCCGTCTGAAAATGTCTTCAGGTCGGCCCAATATGGTTCGAGTTCGTAAAATGCCACGATAGTCCAGTCAGACGTAGCCATTCTTCCTGTGCCAATGCCAACTTTCGTAGTATATGCCTTGTTTGGGGTTGAATCGTGTGATGTTGGTCCTTTGAGCAAATACTATAGGAAGTAACAACAGCATTAGGCAGATCGTCATTGCGAACGGTGGCAGACCGACTGACAAATGTCTCTTTGTATTTGGTTCTGCAGTGTCCTCGATACCAGGGTCTTCTTGGGAATTGGTTTCTGTGTCATCTGCTTCGATTTTACGTTTTATCCCCGTCTCTCTAAGCAAGGAAGCCAATTTATGAATGGCACGCTTGTAGGTTCCTCTGGCTGTTTTAACGTCAACCACGCGGACGTATCCATCCAGGCCTTGATATAATTTAACAATTCGTCCAATCGGCCACTGCAACATTGGTACATTATCCTCCTTCAGAGATACCATCATGCCTTCTTTGACATTTTTATATGGTTTCTTCCATTTGGATGTACCCTGCAATTTCTGTAGGTACTCTTGAGACCATTGTGTCCAGAATGTATGCTTAAGCCGTTGCACTAATTCCCATTGCTCTAGAATGGATCGCTGTGTTCCTGGCTCTGGCATAGTATCGTCAACGTCCGCTAAACGTTATCCAACGTTGACCGCAAAATTGCTAGGGGCTGGGTTTGCTGCAGTGGGAGTCGGAATAGGATTGATGATTTTCACGGTTGTCTGCTCTGGACCATTTTGCCTTGGGGTTTGGAAACACCTCCTCATTCCATATATCATCACAAGATCCAATGGTATTGTTAGCGCTACGTAGGAGACGATAATATGGTGGGCCGGCTGGCTGGGGTCTTCTGGTAACTTCCAGTTTTGCTTAGTTTCCAGTTTTCCTTAAATCTTGCTTAGTTCGTTGTAGCTTAGCTGTTCGTTGTGTTGTTGTTGGCGCTGCTTTTGTTGGGCCAATGCTGAAGTTGCCAAATCGCACATATGACAACTTCATTGTGTGCGTCGCACAGTTGGGCCTTTGCTCGGATAGCGTTCCAAAAATCAGTTTTTTCATGATCGCGTTTGGCAAAAATGTTATGCAATCGATAGGGAATACTTCAGAGATTATGAATCCAAAAAATCGGTTGAGATTAATGCGTGCTAGAGGTGCCCAAAGTTGAGACATTTTGAGTAAAAAGGAAAAAATGATAATTTAAAACTGAATATTGGGCGATTTCAACAATCGATCTTGGATTTTTTGAAATCTGAAAAGTATGTTCTTTATTAATATCATGTTTCATAAATTTGAATAATTACTTAAATCGTTATTGAACTAGAAGCGCTTAAAAAATGTACTAAACTTTGGCATTTTTTGAACTTTGGTGGAATACAACTAACAAGTATCACCTAGTATCACTACCGGACTACATACACTAGGTAGGTGAAATATTTACCTATTAGATGTATATGGTCCCAATATGCGCAGACCTGCGACACCGATGCGTAAGCCATAAAACTAAGGCAAGATATACTAATACATTAAAAACTTCTCGTGTTAGACAAAATGAACATGCCTCTTTAACATGCTAGCAGCCTCTTCGGACCCACTTATTGCATCACTGAGACACGTGCGATCACGAACGTATTTGGAAAATAGCAACTATACTGCCGAAATGTTGAGTTTATTAGATATTGATGTAAATATTGAAAATTATTTTGAAAAAAATCAGCTATCAATAGCAAATTTTCAAAATTAACCTAAAAAAATATTTTAAAAAAATTAAAACATTAAAAAATATTAAATAGTCGTTTAAAACAGTGAAAAATTCCATTCGTGATTGAAAAAACCGAGTTTCGCTCCATTTTTAAAGGAAAAATATGCTTGGAAATATTTTCTGACTTTGACCTTGAATATTACAGCACCACGAACACCCAGCACGTTTGACAAACATTCATTTTGAAGCTTAAGGTATTCTTTATCATATGCCTTTTTTTAAATTTTTAGAATCGCTATATTGATTTAGAAGCTACAGTGATTATCATATTTATAACCCACTTTTTAACGAAAAAAACACATTGGCTGAAAATTTTTCCCAAATGTATGATTTTTGGAATGTAAAATGCCAAAAGGCCCCACTGTGCGTCGTAGCTATACGGTGACCTGTTATTGGGATAGCAGAACTCCTTGCTGTACACGTCGTTGAATCCAGAACGTTGCAATCCAGTCTTCTTGAAAGTGACACCTTGTATATTATCGTCACAGGTCACTGTGTGTTCAATTGGTCTGGTGATGGCAAAAATCTACTGATTTTTGTGTTTTTGAATAGCTGGATTTCACAAAACAAATATATTTCTCATTGTTGAGCTGATGGCATCGTTCCGAATCTGCTCTATTCCTTGTTGACAGCAATAATGGGAATTTAATGTTCATAGTTGCAATCCCATGAGTTTCAATTGCTGGAATGGGTACCAGGTTATACAGTTGCATTGCCTGCGTTGCCACTAATGGAAACATGACTTTAAATATTACATGATTGTTTGCGATTTTGCTTTGTGCCTTCATTAAGGCATATAATTGCAAGACGTTGTTATCTGGAACTGGAAAATCCAAACCAAACGGAAGATGTCTCTTAAGTTGGTTCAGATGTCCCCGAAGCTGGCCCGGTGATAGTAGTAACGGGCTTATTTTGCTATGATGGGCATCTGTAAATACTCTGGAAATTTCGGTTTGAATTCGTTGCAAAATTCCCTGCAATAACTGTTATCTCAGTAGTTAGCGTGATTGCACTGCCTTTACCGCATTGTCCTGGACCTTGGTTATGTCGTTCACTTGTTGTTTCATTAGTTTCATCTGATTTTCAATTGTGGCTTCGTCTCGTTCAATGATATTTAACCTTGAATTAATTACAGATGTCTGGTTTTGTAGCAAGGTCAATAAGTAGTCTTCATTTAAATTAACTTTTCTTATGGTGCCTCACATCTTCGTTGCATACTTTGATTCCAGCACACCAAAAATTGGCGTTCTATGTGAAGGAGATCATTTGACATGCTCAAAGTGTCTTTCCAACTTTTACTACTCCGTCTGAAAATGTCTTCAGGTCGGCCCAATATGGTTCGAGTTCGTAAAATGCCACGATAGTCCAGTCAGACGTAGCCATTCTTCCTGTGCCAATGCCAACTTTCGTAGTATATGCCTTGTTTGGGGTTGAATCGTGTGATGTTGGTCCTTTGAGCAAATACTATAGGAAGTAACAACAGCATTAGGCAGATCGTCATTGCGAACGGTGGCAGACCGACTGACAAACGTCGCTTTGTATTTGGTTCTGCAGTGTCCTCGATACCAGGGTCTTCTTGGGAATTGGTTTCTGTGTCATCTGCTTCGATTTTACGTTTTATCCCCGTCTCTCTAAGCAAGGAAGCCAATTTATGAATGGCACGCTTGTAGGTTCCTCTGGCTGTTTTAACGTCTACCATCCAGGCCTGGATATAATTTAACAATTCGTCCAATCGGCCACTGCAACATTGGTACATTATCCTCCTTCAGAGATACCATCATGCCTTCTTTGACATTTTTATATGGTTTCTTCCATTTGGATGTACCCCGCAATTTCTGTAGGTACTCTTGAGACCATTGTGTCCAGAATGTATGCTTAAGCCGTTGCACTAATTCCCATTGCTCTAGAATGGATCGCTGTGTTCCTGGCTCTGGATCAGGTTGAGCTACTAATGGTTCTCCGATCAATAGATGGCCTAGGGTTAGAGCTGTCAAGTCGTTGGGATCGTCTGAGTTTGGGGTTAACGGACGAGAGTTCAGCACTGCTTCAACATTGACAATGATGGTAGACAGTTGTTCAAATGTTAAGTTTGCTGTCGATACGTTTTGCAACAGTAAATGCTTAGCGGACTTTACCGCAGCTTCCCATAATCCTCCGAAATGTGGAGACCGTGGTTGTATGAACTTAAATTGCGCTCCTTTTTTTCGTTGATGCTGGTGCTTGTTGTAGCCGAGTTGCTACTCGTATGATTGAATTTTCATCCAGTATTAGTGGCAATGTTGCCACTGTGCTTTTGCGATCCAATGGTTGATCAGGTCGTTCTTTAACTGCCGTAATTCATATGCAATTCCTCTTTCTTGAATTTGCTTGATGATTATTTTTCGTGCTTGATCCAACTCTTCCAACTCTAACTGAGTCGTTGGTTTCCTGTTCTGTTTGTGACAAAACCGTAGCACATACGTCACTATTCGCTGTAGCCGGTAAAATGAATTTCTGTGATTTACCGTATATATCCATTCATTCGTGTTGTTGGGAGTGGCAGTCAAAATGCTGAATACCTTGATTTTCTTCTCAGCGGTATCCATTGTGTGCTCTGTAGGCTTAAATGGTGCTGGCCAGCCACGTTGTGATCCATGCAAAAATAGTGGTCCATATAACCATAATGTATGTGTGCTAAGCTGGGCTGCTGATATGCCTCGAGACAGAACATCAGCTGCGTTGAGCGCTGATGACACATGACGCCATTGCCTTGGATGTGATACCGTGAATTAATCCAAGAGAGTACTACTGTTGAGTCTGACCAGAGAAATGATTCCACACCTTCTGATCCGAATTGGAGATTCTGTCGAACTCTATCCGTGAGTTCAGCTCCAAGTACAGCTGCACATAGTTCCATCCGGGGCGGCGTCTGCTTTTCAAGGGCGGCCACTCTCGAATTGGCGCACATCAATCTGACCGAAACTCGGCCATTTTTATAGGTTGACCGGATATAAACTGCCGCTGCATACGCCTTTTCTGATGCATCAACAAATGTATGCAGTTCCTTCGTAGTGGGGTCCTTGCCATCAAAAACATGCCTTTGAATTTCCATGTGGTTTGATGCCTGTACATCCTCTTGGTAGTCTTGCCATTGCTTCTCCAAATACGGCGGCAGCTCCTCATCCATCTCAATTCGTTCGGTAGCAACATGTTGTAGAAACATTTTCGCTCTTACCACTACCGGTGCGAATAGGCCTAGAGGATCAAAGATTTGACCGACTTCAGATAGCACCACTCGTCTTGTTATTCCTTTTGTGTACCTATGAGCCTTTCCACATAATTGATCTTCTTTGGGTGCCCATATGATTCCCAATGTTTTGACACTTGTTTGTTCCAGTGTGCCACCGAGATTAATGTCAGCAATCGTATCCTCCTTCGGAATTTTTTTTAAAAGTTGACTGCTATTTGAACACCACTTTCGTAAGTTGAAACACTTAGGTCTCAGGTTTTTAAGCAGCTCTTGTCATATTTGCAGGGCTTCTGGTAAACTGTCTGCTCCTGTAAGACAATCATCAACATAAAAGTCATTTTTTAATGCCAATGCTCCAGACGACAAATTTTCCATGTTTTTCAGTGCCAAATATTCCAGACACTTTGTCGCTAAATATGGGGCTGATGTAGTTCCATAAGTTACCGTTTTTAAACGATAAAACTTTAGTTCTTGACTTGGAACCTCTCACACAATCATCTGATTGAATTGATCGGCAGGACCAAACTTGACGATACATTTTTTCAATGTCCGCAGTGAACATATATTTGTGTGTCCTGAACCGCAGTAGAATTGAGAAGAGTTGACTCTGTACAACTGGTCCAGGATATAAAATGTCGTTCAGTGATTTTCCTGATGACGTTTTGAATGATGCATGAAATACCACTCTTAGCTTGGTAGTGGTACTTCCGGGCTTTAGTACACAGTGATGCGGGATAAAGTAATGGTTCTTGGGTATTTGCTCCATCATTACCATCTTCATATGTCTGTGGTTGAACACCCACTCCATATGTGCACATGAGTCTCGTTAATTTTTAACGATAAATTCTTTATCAGTCTCTCTGAGACGAGATTTACTTGTGAGCCGCTATCCTAGAGTGCTCGAAATTCTCCTTTCCTTTCATTGATAACTTTTACCACTATATGGCCGTTGCCAACAGAGTGTATTTTAGAAGTCGCCTTTTTGTTTAATGTTTAACAATAGTTAATTTTATTTCCAATATTCGTATTCTTTTTACACTGATATACGCCACGACAGTGAAACCAATTTTTTGAGTTTCTTTTATTTGTTATATCGTTTCAAAAATTGCTGACTGATGCCAAACTATAGTACTCGTGCCTACTACCTGGGTTTAACTAGGTCAAAGATTGCTGACGCCAAATTAAAATTTTTTTTATGGGAATGCAACATAGTTGAACAAACTTTATTTTACATAAAAATAACTCTTTATGGTTTGGTCGCCCTGTTGACACAAATCGTTGTTAAATGTTTTTGAAGAAGTCATCGCCTAGTTGATCAACTTTTATTCATTGGGTATGCACTGCTATCCCGTTGCGGAAAACCAACTACTAGTTTTCCAATAAATTGTTTTTAGTCGCCAAGTTGACTTGTATGTATATGCTACGCACTGATTTCCAAGTTAATCAATTGCGGTTTTTCAGTCGGGACCCCAGATTGATGTGGAATGTTCACCAATTTGTGCCCTCGCTTAGGATTGTACTGTGTCCAAAGCGGGCAAAGAAAGTCGTCGCCTAGTTGACAGTTTAATTGTTATTGAGAGATTGGTCGCCTGAGTTGACCAAATCTTCTCACTTGATAACAGTTTTACCAAGTCTGTTAATCTTTCAACTTGGAGCCGCAAATGTCGGAGTCGCCAAACTGTTCAATGAAAAAAGTCAGTATTTCTAGAATTTATTTTATATTTATTTATATGGAAATTAAACACTAGCACATAAACCAGTGACTAAAAGTTGTCGCAACCAACACATAAATTGGGTGGACGTCGGAGTGAGATAAGTAAAGGTAGAGATGGGGGACAAAGACACAGCGATGCATACCCGATGTAGCTACAATTTGTATCTGATCTTACTAAGAATACTGCATTTCTTTTATAGTAAAAATAGAGAGCTCGCCAGTGCATAGTTCGAAATACGTCTTCATTGATAATAGCTAACCATAGCAGCTTAATTAACTAGGTCTTTAATTGTTAATTGCTGCGATTGTGTTACGTATTTGTTTTTCTTTTGAGTGAAATATTTCCTCTTTGAAATGGAAAATGCCTAATGATAGTTGGGTGAAAGCCTCAGTCCTTCAATCGGGAAATCGCCAAGCTACAGAGCCACAAATGGCATCAACTTCAGGTTCTGCAGGCAAAAATATAGAAGCAGTTTCCATCCAAGACTTAGATCCACCTATAGATGTTATATTAGCAGCTAGAATGGAGAATTATATTGCGCGCTTAAGCTCGTCACAATCAGAAAACCCAGTATATAGAGATTTAACCCCGAATTTAAACGACAATTTGAATGGTTTGGAAAGGGTTCCAGATTTAGTGAAAGGACTTAGAGAATTTTCAGGTAATCCAGCAGTATTCGGGTAGTCGAGATCTAGGTACACTAGAATATCAATTATTTTCCATGAAGTTAGAATGGTCACATCGTAACAAATAGAGAACAGAGGACAGAGTCTCTTTTATTAGAGGCTTGAATGGTGACCTAGCAGACAGGTTAAGTATGGCGCACCCTCTTAATCTAAAACATGCATTGCAATTGATAGATGCAGTAGATAATAAACGAGCAAAAATTCTATTGGCCTCGGTTACCAATACCCTCGTCCGAATATATCACATAAACCGGTACAACACACCAAGAACAATACATTCCCTCAACTGCCGTACCGTCCAGTACTCCCCCCTAAGCCACACATTAATACCAACTGGTATAACCCCAGACAGATGCAAAATACATTTGTACCTCAGAATAACTTTCACCAGAACTATAACATTCCTCAGAACAACCTGTTCCGAAACAATAACCAGCCATTCTTTAATGCAACACCTAGACCATTCGCCCCAAAACCTCAACCAAAACCTAAACCAATAGAAGTAGACGGTTTCATTATGACCAGGAAAGTAAACTACATAAACAGACCAAATACCAAACCCTCACACCCAATTTTCTTGAAAAGAGTAAATAAGCCTATAACAAATTTTCCGAATAAAATTCAAACACAGTTCCACATTGGAAGTTAACATGTCCGAAGTTCAGTCCCAATATCAGGAGCAAGATGATTATTTCCAAGTAGTTCCATATTCACAGTTTTCACAGTATCAACAACAGCAAGAATATTTCACCGCTCAAGGTGATGAGTCCGATTTAACTCCGCAAAATAAAGAGGAATTGCAAACCATAGTCCAAATCCGCTCCCACAAATTGAGGACACCGGTTCAAATAAAAATTAAATAAATCCAACCAGAAATAGCCAGAAATGTAAAACCAAATGAGCACAAGTTCTATGCGAGAACTGAAAGTAGACGCATCCTAATTACGGAACATGTCCTAAACCTATAATTTTTTTTCTACTGCCAAATTTTTTATGGAATCTTAGGCAACGATACATTAAAAGAACTTAATGTCATTATAGACGTGGGGAAAAATCTATTATACGTCAACAACTCTCACGTTGTTAAAATGAGACAAATGCAAACTCAGCAGGTCCACACGATCAATTCAGATCAACTCTCGGGTCAGCAAAAGTTAAAGCTAGAAGCACTTAAAGAGGAACACAAATCGCTATTCGCCAGCCCAGATATGAAGTTGACTTACGCTACCAACGTCCAAGGAGAAATTCGAACGACATCAGACACTCCAGTCTCCAGCTTCTCTGAGAGAAGTAGTTGAAGAACGAATTCAAGAATTACTACAAGATGGTATAATACGACCCACACGGTCGCCTTATAGCGACAGTCTGGGAAGGGAAAAATATAGGATGGTAAATATCCTATTCCAGAAATTGGAGAGATGATTGCTCAGTTAGGCAACAATAAATATTTCTCTGTTCTCGACTTGAAAAGTGGTATTTATCAGATTCCCCTATCTGATATTGAAAAAACAGCATTCGCTGTAAACGGCGGGAAATACAATTTACCAGACTCCCCTTCGGTTTGAAAAATTCCCCATCAATATTTCAAAGAGCCCTTGATGGCATATTAAAAGATCATATAGGAAAAATATGCTATGTTTATATCGACGATATCATAATATTCAGCAAATCTGAAGAAGAACATTTTCGTCATTTAGTTGAGGTATTCTCTACCTTGTCAGAAGCAAATATGAAAGTACAAGTAGACAAATGTAAATTCCTCAAACATAGCGTTGATTTCCTAGAAGTAGTAGTATCAAGGGAAGGTGTTAAAACCAACCCAGAAAAAGTGCAGGCTATTAAAAACTTCCCCACACCAAGGAACCTGAAGCAACTAAAGTTCTTCTTGGGTCTAGCCAGCTATTTTAGGCGATTCATTGAAGATTTTTTTTTGAGAAAGTGAAAAATTCATTAATTTCACAAGACGTAGTATTATCATACCCCGACTTCAATCAAGAATTTCATTTGACTAAAGATGCCTCAAATATAGCAATAGGTGCGTCACTAGAACAAAACGGGAGACCGATTACATTTATATCTAGAGCGTTATCTAAAACGGAAGAAAATTATGCTACAAACGAGAGGGAAATGTTAGCCATAGTATGGTCCTTGGAAAAATTGAGGATGTATCTCTATGGTAAGTCAAAAGTGACCATCTACACTGATCACCAACCTCTTACCTATGCACTTAGTCCGAAAAACAACAATGCAAAGCTAAAAAAGTGGAAAAGATACCTGGAGGAGTACAATTTAAGTTGAAGTATTAACCGGGTAGCTCAAACGTAGTAGAAGCCGCACTTTCTAGGAATCCTACTAGCATGAATGCTAGCAATACGTGAGCAGCCACAGGGCATAGCGATAAAAGGTCAGTTCAGGTCATGAACTTATACCAACAATGGACATTCCCATCAACGTCTTTAAAAATCAATTAATAATTCTCACTGGCGATAACGAAACGACGACATTCGAATTACAGTTCCCCACATATCATAGACATACAGTAGTGAGAAAAAATTATTCAGAGAGTGATCTTGTAACAATTCTAAAAGCAAAAATGGACCCTAGAATGGTAATTGGTATCTTCCCTTCCGAAAGTATCAAGGGAAAAATCCAATCTATATTCCCGGAACATTTTGGGAACTATAAAGCAAGATTCACGTAGATTCAAACTACAGATGTCCATGACAATAGCCAGCAACAAGAAATCATAGACAAAGAACATGTCAGAGCCCATAGAAATGCATTAGAGAACAAAAAACAGATTTTATCGAAATTTTTTTTCCCCGAAATGAAAAAGAAAGTAGAAGCTGTAGTAAAAGCTTGTCAAACATGCAAACTTTCAAAATACCAAAGGCACCCCCCAAATCAAGAAATCCAACCATCACCCAATCCTAGTTATCCAGGAGAAATAATACACATAGACACTAAACACAGAATAAAATTATCCTAACAGCAATAGACAAGTTCTCAAAGTATGTGCAAATGAAAATAGTAAATTCAAAAGCAGCAGAACACTACGCCACTACGCGAGTTAGGTATAAATGTCCATACAACCCCACCATATACATACATACCTCGTCTACCAATGGTCAAGTAGAAAGATTTCATTCTACATTCCCAGAAATTATGAGATGCCTAAAGGTGAGCATCCTTAATTGGAATTCGAAGACCTAATACTTATTCAGAGCCGGAGATGAGTATAACAGAAAGATCCATAGTACCACTAATAGAAAACCAATAGAAGCATTCTTTGCAATAGACTTAGTGCACTCACCGGAAAAATTAATGCTCGAAAGGGAAAAAATTTCAAAGAAAATTTCAGATAAGCAGGACTCAGATTTACAATACCATAACAGAAAAAAACATCCACGTGGTAGAAATAGAAAAGTATCAACAGGCATTGTCGGTGTTGAAGGAGGTTGTACAAAACCAAACGAAACCAAATCCGTACTACCCTTTCTTAATTTACGAAATAACTCGAATCGAGAATGAAATTGAACGACTGAAGCCAATGACATACAGAGCCAAACGCTCTCTCGACAAACTTGGAACAGCGTGGAAGTGGCTCGCGGGTACCCCGAACCAGCAAGATCACAAGATTGTAATCGACAAAATTAACGAACAGCTAAAAAATAATAAACAAGTAATAATTAATAACCTAGTAGAAAATAAGATAAACGATTTGGTCAAAATAACTAACTCTTTGTTGCTTAAAAGTAAAACCGAAACAGATGAAAAAATAAAAGAAATAGAAATGTCAAAATACAAATTAAGCTTATTAAGAGAAGAAATTACTAACGTCAAGGCCAACACCATAAACTCTTTAATTCTATTACCAGCAGAAATAAATATTATTGAATCAATTGCCGAAGAAAGTCTAACGTTTGTAAATATCGAAGAGCTAATAGAATTTGCCGAAGTAAGCATTGCATCCGACGGCAGAGCCCTTCTTTATATTGTAAGTATTCCTAGGGTAATAAAAGAACAATGTAAAAAAATTATTGCACTACCTATAAAAAATGAAAAAACAATAGAAAAAATAGATTATGGACATATACTGAAATGTAATAAACAACACTTCGGGTTAATTGATAAGAACAAATGTAAAAATCTAAATGATAAGATACTACGTAAACTGGAAGATTTAATTGACTTAAAGAATAGCAAATGTATAGGAGCGTATTTCCACAGGAAAAAACCAAATTGCCAAACTACGAATAATCAGCATGTTAAAACGCATTCAGAGGTGGCTCCCGGTACGCTTTTGCTAAACCAATTTAAGGGAACCACCAACATTGATGGAGAAAATTTTACGTTTAATGGAACCTTCATGATCCAGTCTCAAAATGCAACCATCATGATTGCCAAACGTGAAGTCGAAGCCCAGCCGCCACTATTACAACTTATATCAGATAGACACCATCAAAGCGAGATCTTATCATTGGAAATAATTAAGGAACTACATCTGAACAATATAGATCATTTGGAAAAAATTCAAACCAATAACGTAATCATTTCATCATCCTACTGGTGGTATCGACTGAGGACGCCCGCATTTAAGAGGGAAGGAGTTAAGCTCAGGCATGCTATAAACTTATAAATATTTTATCACCGCGCCCACACTCATCTTACAATCAGCAAATAGTCAAGACTCGTCATAATGGGCATCGGCATAAACAATAGCCACCAGACTAAACATTCCTAAGGGAATGGTGTCGAGTTCGGTACATCAGACAGGAAGTCGCCCAATTCTACAATTCGGCAATAAACAGATCAAGTTCGGTACACCAGACTTCAAGTCGCCTAAATCGATTCAACGACAAACAGATACCACGCCAGCGTTGTACTTTTGGACTCAGCAGACGTCGCTGCCACCAACGACGCCCAATACCAGAGGCTTCATCCAAATATAATCGATCTACGATCTAGTTGTTGTCTTAAAGTCTTCCAGTAAAATAAAAGATTTGTGAACGTAAAACTAATAAAGATTTTTAAATAAATTTTATTTTTTTTCTACGGAGAACAAAGAAAGTGTTAATTGACGCCGGAGCAGGGACCCTGCTAATAAAACTTGATTGAGTGAAGTGAAAACGTGTTAACCGAAAAAAACGCAAATAAATACGCCTTACCGGTAACCAAATAAAACTTCGCTAAGGTCAGCCAGGGCCAAAAAAACTTTGATCGCTGCAAAATCCTCTAGTATCCGTTCGGAGGAAAATTGGCAAAATAAGTGTCTGGATTGGAGCGTTAGTACCTCGACGTGGGAAAAACGAACACCCCTACCAACCGGCCAATAGGAAGCACCGAAATTAATGTAGTATTACTGTAAGTTAAGCTTAAAAAGTAAGCAGGGTGATTTTCTTTGCAGTTCAAACAAATATTTTGTGTGTAGATTTCTTCTTTGTCATGTAAGTGAGCATTTGCTGCACTTTTGATCTAACTGTTTGCAGTGCTGCGCAAAGTGATTAAATCTGAAGCATCTGTAGCATTGACTAAAAGGTACAAAAGTACTTACTTGAACTTTTGAGTATAGGAATGTTATTTCTGATGGAATTTGTGATCCCTTAAAAACTATTTTAACTCTAGATGTTGCTACTAGATTGTCCTTCTCCTTTCTACGCACACAAATAATCTCGTGTATGTCCACTGGTGCGGAAATATACTCTTTTAGTTCTTCGTCTAAGAATCTTGTAGGGATCTGAAATATGATTCCAGTTTTGTATAAGAAATGTTTCAATAATTTAGGCTCATGGTCATATTTTTTAAGGTCTGATACGATAAATAAGTTGGCTGGAGCTGCTGATTTAAATTCTACCTTGCAACGTCCATATCCTATTTTATTGACAGTTATTATATCCTTGACTTTTAGTTTAAATAAAACTGCATTTAGCTTTAAGGGATTAATTGGTAATCTGCTTTTATTGCTCTCTTTGTTATTTTCATCTACTCTGTCTACATACACCACAAATGGTCCCTCATGTGTACTGTTATAAAATAGAGCGTTATTTTGCAATTTGTCATTTGACATTTCTGATGTATCGTTATTCTCCTTTGGTGCTGAGTAATTGGATTCTGACATTTCTACTTCGTCAATTTCTGATTCTGATTGGATTTCACTGGTGGCAATTTTTCTTTCCTTTGATGCCCGCATTATTCTTGGCTTTTTAAATCCGCCTTTCTCCGAGAGGGGGCTACCACCCCTGGCCCTAGAGGCCACGATTTTATGGGTAATTTTACCCGTTTCTTTCCTTTTTTTTTTAAATTTTCCACAAAATTAAATTATGATTATTTTCTTTTTATGTAATAAAATAAAAGGATTAATCCCGAGGAAAAGGTTTCTTTTTTTTCAAATAAGCGCTGAATCACAACCGTTGATCACAACGTACGAGGTCCTGTAAGAGGTTTATATTAGTAATTTAGACATCTGTATTATTTGAACATTCTTGAGGCAAAAAGAAAGATAAAAAATAAGACAAATTTGTCATAAAATTTGAGAATAAAGACGACAAAACACTTTAAAACAACGTCCAAGAAATAAATCAGAATTTAAAGTCGGGCAGGACCTCACTTTGGAGGTAAATAAAAAACTAAGTGTTATGTATCATTTAAAATCTAAAAATAAGCATTTCCCAACATTGTTAAACCTAGTATTCCTTAGATATGGTAACATTGTCATTAAACATCAATAAACGGCCAGTCTAGCATAAGCTCTCAAGAAGAACGCGCGTACCTCTCTTCTGTGGACACAACATTAATGGCGACGAGGCAAAAAACAAATTAAAACGTTTAGCTACAACAATTGTGTAAAATCTTGTTGGTCAGTCATTGATTCTCATCAAGATGCCAATAGAAAGCGCGGAATTTCAAGAATTGCTTTCCCAGCAAAAGCAATCCACAACGAACATTCTAGAACAACAACGACAATGGATGAGAGAAATTATTAAGAATAATTCTGCATCTAGTGCTAGTAATTCAAGCCACGCGGGTGAATTAGCTATGTGTCCTCCATTTCACAAATTTGACAAAGACAATCAAAATTGTGAGTCTTATCTAGAACAGTTATCGCAACATTTTAATGCATATTCGGTCAGTGCAGACGAAAAACAAAAAGCATATTTTCTTTCTTGGTGTGGCGTCGGTTTGTTCGAGCTTCTTAAAAATCTCTTCGGGAGTAACAACTTAAACACTCATACATATAAAGAGCTCACAGAAAAACTTACTGTACATTTCACAACTAAGCGTCATATTGTAGCAGCGCGCTACGAATTTTTTAAGAAAGAGATGGCACATGGTCAAACACACAAAGAGTGGGTAGCCGATTTGCGCGGGATCGCTCGTGAATGTCAATTTGTGTGTTCTGCACAAGGTTGTTTGTCCAACTACGTAGATGAAATGATCCGGGATCAGATCATCGTACATACCCCGTATGATGCAGTACGGGCAGCTGCTCTTCAAAAGCACCAGCCGACTCTTGAAGATGTGCTCATGGTTGCGGAGACCTATGACAAAAACCGTTGCAACCCTTAAAGACAAGAGAGAGAGTCAAGTTCCACTCAACGCGATCCATACATTCAAAAAGTATCAGTATAAACCGAACAAAGAGAAACAGTGCAAAAACTCGTGGAAGTCGTGTTCTGGGTGTGGAACGTCTCACACTAGAGAGAGATGCAAGTATCGTGACGCCGTATGTTACAAATGTGGTAGAAAAGGCCATATATCAGTCGTGTGTATGTCAAAGCAAGACAAAAGTAATTCGCAGACACAAAAAAGAGAAGAAGCAAATTTAATGGAAGAAGTAAACACTATAACGGGTCAAGTCAAAAACGAAAATCGTAAAAAGCTAATTGATGTCAAAATATTGAATCAAGTTATTACTTTTCAAATGGACTCAGGGTCAACAGCTTCAGTGATAAATTTTGAAACATATTTATTACTGAATAAACCAAAATTGCAAGAATGTTCCAGACAATTTTTCGCATATACACACATTCCAATACCAATACTAGGCGAATTGCACACTGTCGCAAAGTGTGGAGAAAAAGTCGAAAATATTGTAATCATTGTTACTAGTAAAAGAGACGAAGCCAATCTTTTCGGAACAGATTTATTTAAAAAATTTGGATTCGACATTGTCCAAAAATGTAAGATTTATGAGCAAGAAAATATTCGAATTAACGAGCTTTGCTGCAAATATAAGTCAGTGTTCGAGCCTGCCATGGGTACCATAAAAGATTTCAAAGCCAGCGTATTTTTAAAATCTACAGCAACCACAGCTTGGGAGCGAATCCACATCGACTTCGCTGGCCCAATATTCGATGCCATGTGGTTAATTTGTGTAGACGCATACTCGCAGTTCCCGTTTACTGTTCAAATGACATCGGTAACAACCGCCAACACAATCTCAGCTTTGTCTTCAATTTTTGCAATCGAAGGATATCCTAAGACTATGGTCAGCGATAATGGACCGCAGCTTACGTCTGAAGCATTCAAAGAGTTTTGCATACTCCATGGAATCAAGCATATAACAACAGCACCTTTTTACCCAGCCTCTAATGGATTGGCTGAGCGATTTGTACAATCTTTTAAAATTTCTGTGAAGAAAAATATTCAGGAAGGTTTGCCTGTACGAACAGCAGTAACGAAATATCTTGCTTCTTACAGATTCACCCCAAATGCACAAGGTAAATCTCCTGCTGAGTTAATTCACGGTCGTTCAGTTCGCACCGAAAAGCCTGTCGAAAAGCCTGTCGAAACTAAGCAAGAGCTGAAATCAAAAGGTATTTTCCAGAAATTTCTCGAGGGGAGAAAAGTGGATCGAAGGCACTATCGATCGACCAATTGGACGAATGCTGTACGTCGTACGTACATCAAATGGCTTTATCAAGCGCCATTTCAACCAAATCAAACCACGCATGTCAGACAACACGTCCGAGCACAACCCGACTAAGTATTGGTTCGTTCCTGAAATACCACAACCAGCTCCTTGTTCAACACCAGAATTACAAGAAGACCAGCCAGAAACGCACTACGATCTTCCGAATACCATTCAAGAAACTGTTCCTGATTCTGGTGAAAATGCAGCAACGTCGAATGAAACTCCAAATCGAAACCAATCTTCGCGACGACGTTCTGGTATACCTGTTCGACAAAGTACAAGAGCTCGCCAGGAAGTCAATCGGTTCAAGCCACACGATTTCCGAAAATCTAAGAATTAATTGCCGTTTATAATTTAAAGGGGGAGATGTGTTATGTATCATTTAAAATCTAAAAATAAGCATTTCCCAACATTGTTAAACCTAGTATTCCTTAGATATGGTAACATTGTCATTAAACATCAATAAACGGCCAGTCTAGCATAAGCTCTCAAGAAGAACGCGCGTACCTCTCTTCTGTGGACACAACACTAAGGAAGAAGAATATCCCTGGTTTTTTAAGCTTCCTTATAAAAAGGCTAAAAGTCAACACAGTAACACACATCAGGAGCGGATAGATATCCCAAAAAAGAGAGTATCAAACATTAGATCAGATTATCTCCTTACATACAAAAAGCAAAAAGCAAATTTGAAATATTAAAAGAAGCTTAGCAAAGTGAACTTTACACAACTTGAACTATGGCCAAAGCGACGCATACAGTATAAACATTTTTCAAACCCCAAAAACGTGGGTCATTAAAAAAGTTTTTTTTTTGTCGCCTTCTAGATTCTAAGATTTCATATAGAAGTTAAGACAAGACATGCTACAAACTTATAAATATTTTATCACCGTGCCCACACTCATCTTACAATCAGCATAATAGTCAAGACTCGTTATAATGGGCATCGGCGCAAACAATAACCACCAGACTAAACATTCCTAAGGGAAAGGTGTCGAGTACGGTAGATCAGACAGCAAATCGCCCAATTCTACAATTCGACTATAGATCAGATCACAGATCAAGTTCGGTACAGCAGACTTCAAGTCACCTAAATCAATTCAACGATAAACAGATCCCACGGCAGCGTTGGACTTTTGGACTCAGCAGACGTCGCTGTCACCAACGACGCCCAATACCAGAGGCTTCATCCAAATATAATCGATCTACCCAAAATCAGTCTTCAGCCTGAGTGCAACTTGTAACTTCGTTGGAACTCCTCGATCTTTTTCATAGTAGTTGTCTTAAAGTCTTCCAGTAAAATAAAAGATTTATGAACGTAAAACTAATAAAGATTTTTAAATAAATTTTATTGTTTTCCTACGGAGAACAAAGAAAGTGTTAATTGACGCCACAGCAGCGACCCTGCTAATAAAGCAGGGACCCTGCTAATAAAACTTGACCGAGTGAAGTGAAAACGTGTTAACCGAAAAAAACGCAAATAAATACGCCTTACCGGTAACCAAATAAAACTTCGCTAAGGTCAGCCAGGGCCAAAAAAAACTTTGATCGCTGCAAAATCCTCTAGTATCCGTTCGGAGGAAAATTGGCAAAATAAGTGTCTAGATTGGAGCGTTAGTACTTCGACTTGGGAAAAACGAGCACCCCTACCAACCGGCCAATAGGAAGCACCGAAATTAATGTAGCATTACTGTAAGTTAAGCTTAAAAAGTAAGCAGGGTGATTTTCTTTGCAGTTCAAACAAATATTTTGTGTGTAGATTTCTTCTTTGTCATGTAAGTGAGCATTTGCTGCACTTTTGATCTAACTGTTTGCAGTGCTGCGCAAAGTGATTAAATCTGAAGCATCCGTAGCATTGACTAAAAGGTACAAAAGTACTTACTTGAACTTTTGAGTATAGGAATGTTATTTCTGATGGAATTTGTGATCCCTTAAAAACTATTTTAACTCTAGATGTTGCTACTAGATTGTCCTTCTCCTTTCTACGCACGCAAATAATCTCGTGTATGTCCACTGGTGCGGAAATATACTCTTTCAGTTCTTCGTCTAAGAATCTTGTAGAGATCTGAAATATGATTCCAGTTTTGTATAAGAAATGTTTCAATAATTTAGGCCCATGGTCATATTTTTTAAGGTCTGATACAATAAATAAGTTGGCTGGAGCTGCTGATTTAAATTCTACCTTGCAACGGATATGGAATCCTATTTTATTGACAGTTATTATGTCCTTGACTTTTAGTTTAAATAAAACTGCATTTAGCTTTAAGGGATTAATTGGTAATCTGCTTTTATTGCTCTCTTTGTTATTTTCATCTACTCTGTCTACATACACCACAAATGGTCCCTCATGTGTACTGTTATAAAATAGAGCGTTACTTTGCGATTTGCCATTTGACATTTCTGATGTATCGTTATTCTCCTTTGGTGCTGAGTAATTGGATTCTGACATTTCTACTTCGTCAATTTCTGATTCTGATTGGATTTCACTGGTGGCAATTTTTCTTTCCTTTGATGCCCGCATTATTCTTGGCTTTTTAAATCCGCCTTTCTCCGAGAGGGGGCTACCACCCTTGGCCCTAGAGGCCACGATTTTATGGGTAATTTCACCCGCTTCTTTCCTTTTTTTTTTTTAAATTTTCCACAAAATTAAATTATGATTATTTTCTTTTTGTGTAATAAAATAAAAAGATTAAACCCGAGGAAAAGGTTTCTTTTTTTATACCCTTGCAGAGGGTATTATAAAATTGGTGAAATGTTTGTAACGCAGAGAAGGAGACGTTTCCGACCCTATAAAGTATATATATTCTTGATCAGCATGAGAAGCTGAGTTGATATAGCCATGTCCGTCTGTCCGTCCGTCTGTGCGTATGCGTTTTACTCAGCCATCTTAAGAGCTATCGGGATGAAATTTTGGGGGCTTTTTATTACCTGGGAAAAATAAAGTATGAAAATTGGCAGAATCGGTCCACTATATCATATAGCTCTGGAGGAAACATTTTTGCAAAAATTGGAGTATCGCCATGAAATTTACCAATATGATAGTATTATATATAAAATCTCAGATCCCAAAATTTGAATCTGATCGGATATATAGAACACAAGTTACAGCCGATATAAATCGGTTCAACTTGCTGCCTACTACGTCATCATCAAATCCACAGGGCACACGCATGCACACATACAGACGCAACGCTACATAAACTATGTATATGTGTATGCGTGCGAGTCGCGGCATGCGTGAAAAAGGGGATGGGGAAGAAGAAGAAGAAATTAAAATGATATTTGAAAGGTTCTGTGCATTAATGAATTGAGATACAGAAAAAGAGTTTGGAACATGTAAAAATATTATGGCCATGGACTGCAAGGGTATATAAACTTCGGCACAGCCGATGTTAGCTTCTTTGATATTTTTTAATACATATTTAAACATATATATATGTATGGCAGTTCTAAGTTTACTGGTTCATTGGTTCCGGCAACTGGTTCCTTTTCCGGAGCTCGCGCCACCCTTATCAGTAAAAGTGCCCACAAAAAAGCACCTACACTTTTGGGGCTTTTTCTCAAAAACTGCTCAGTAGATGTTGATAAAACTTTTATGGGACACTCTTGAAATATCCCCCAATCGAACAAGCTACCGTGCATTGCTTGATGGTGGCTCTGAACTGAGATATTCGAGCTCAAATACGAATCTATTTTTTTTTACGATTTTTGTATGGAGAAAAATCATAGGTTGCTCCACTGATAAGCGACTGCTCAGTAGATTTTGATAAAACTTTCTGGAGACACTCTTGAATATCTAGCGCTCAGTTTGGCGTACCGTGCATTCCTTGATGGTGACCCAGAGTGGAGCTATGCTCCAAAACGTGGGAACCTGATTTTTCCAGTCCAAATTTTCAATACTAGGAACGATTAAAACCCCCCAAAAACAAGTTAAATCAATAGATTTTGATTTGCTTAACAAAATAAAAGTTTATTTCAGTCAAAAAAGTTAATAAACAACGAAAAAATTAAAAATTGCAAAAAAGTTAACAAAGGGTTAACAGAGGACCGTCGCTAACTCAAACTTAACAGCGTCGCTAACTTTACGGACATAAAAATTACTTGAAAAATCCGTTATTCGTTTCTGATATCGTTTGAAAAGAGAAGTGTTTTTTTTATGAAGTTTCAAGAATTTTAAAATATCTTTATAATTCTTTTTATTTTTTATTAATAAGTTTCTGTAGAAAATTTTCAAAAATTTAAACAGAAGTAAATAATAAAAAACTTATGTCATGATGTTTTAGATTTAGATTCAAAGTTATAAATTAATTAATTTAGATCTCATTTTAACTTTTAGATATGTGAAATAATGATTTTTGGAGTTCTATCGTCAAATCTATCCACAAACCCTTACGTTGGGCTAGATTTGGATTGTTTGAATTGGTGCTGGTGCAGCAATATTAACAACAGACAGACACTTTGCTCTAGTCTAAGATTGCAGATTTTTTAGTATACAACTTTTTTTATTTTGTGCATGAAACATATAGGTAGTCTGATCGCTCTAAGTCGAACTTTAAAACTTTATTTCTTAGAACAACTTGGGGAATAAAACTAGACTAAGACCAAATTATGTTTATACTATTTTGGATTTCTTCGGATTCTGTAAATGTATACTTTGAAGGAAAAATGTATGAGAACAAAATTGATGCCTTTTTTTAATGTTTAAAAAAATTTCGATGGACGGACCTGTTTTGCTGCTTTGCAGCCCTTCTGTTCAGTAGTGTTCCCAAAATAATCGATTTTACCAGCAGTGGTCATTTTTATTTCCATAATGCATTTTTGTTAATAGCATAATCTCACACGACACATCTACAATATATCTAACGATATATTGGTGGTTTTTTTTTCCATCGATAATTTATTGCTTCATGACGCCAAGATATATTCACACTGTTTCCTGAGAAAAAATTTAATTATAAAAATAGAAAGCTTGGAGGTGGTGTTTCTTCCGAAAAAAAAATGGAGAAGTTCTTAAAACAAAAAACGTAAATATTTTGATATTTGTTACAGAAACCATGGCTCTATGAACTCCTCTCGTAGTGCTGATCAAGAATATATATGTATATCTTATGTATTTGTTCCTTTTATGCATTGCACACTTCTTGCCCAAATTAATGTACCCTTTTTGCAAGGGTATAAAAATAAACATCTACAATTAACATTTTTATATACTACATACGAATTTTTCTTTCTATCGATAGCCGTTTAATACTATCGATATTTCTCAAAACCATCGATAACAGCGATAACACCATCTGAATAGTCGTGTTAAAAATTTGATGTAACAGCATACATGCACGTTGAAAATATTTTAATATTTTGGATTTGGCTTGATAATTAGTATCTGTATAAAAAAAGAAAGAAACCCCACCAAGGGCTTTAACATGCTTCAGAATGTACTTTACAGGTACCCAATTCAATCATTAATTATTTCAATAAGGTTTATCAGTATTTTTATTTTCTTACGTATTAGGACGTGGCTCTCTGGGTTTAACACGGCACAAAATATAGTTGTGCGTCAAAAACACTTTTTTGATCGGACTTTACTCAAGCCAAAGGTAATAAATTCAAACCTGCAACAACACTCATGCATGCATTAATAATATACATATGTATGTACATATGTATACATACATAGCTATGTATGTATACATAATCAAATTTTTATTTAATATAAGGAATGTATTGATTTGGTTTCTCAAATGACTATGATTTTTCTCGTTTAGCTCGAGTGGGTTTGAAATAGTCAAGGGAAACTATTTTTATTTAGGTAGAAAAACAAATCATAAATTTTTACAATGTTTTCTGCTAATGATAAAAGAAACAATATTTGTAAATAAGAAACTTGTTACTTGCAGGTTCGGTGTCATTTTCCCAAACCTCGAGAAGTCAAACGAACCAACGTCCATGGCTTGAATAACCGTCTACCGACAACGGAGGGAAGGCGTGTTCTAATGCGTCGTATTCTTAAAGGCGTATACAATCTGTCCCATTAAAATAAAATTTTTTTATTGTAAAAGATATTGGAATTAATTACAGTTTAGTGACGATTATTTTGTTTTTTTTTTTTTTTTGCTTTGCCGACTGTTTAAAAAATGCTGATGGTCGGCAGTAGACCTGTTGTATTGCTTTTGAAGACTTCGAATCATCTAAGCGAAAAACAAATGGAACATCAATGGTCACCGAAAGACTCTGATCTTTAATGAACCCACTCGGTAAGGTAAGTTGACCTCCCAGAATTATGCAATTAACTTGGGAGAGAGCCGAAACAGATAAGGAAGGCGAGAGATACACAAGGTTTTGATCATAATCTACGGCACGAACTACCGCTACGGGAAAAATTTTAGATTACGTTAAATGGATAATTTTTTTAAACGTACGATGTAATTGTATTTACCTAGGCCCAGGCATTCTGGCAATCCTCTGGATGTTGATTTACCCAAATAAACCACATTGGCCTCCATCCCTGCGACTAACTGTTCACGATCGGCCGTTATACAATTGGGATGTACAATTTCCAGATCTTGAAGTGAAGCCCGAAAAGGTTGGCAACCAGAAAAACAGTTTAAACTACTTTTAAGGCATTTACTAAGCCTTGCTAATATATTGGAGTAACGCATATCCTTTGAACTCATTGTCCAAATTTCAGGTTGACAATAGGGTACCATAGTGGGAAATCGATGCAAAGTGTATTTTTTAATTTTCGTATCGCTTAAATGTTTGTTCGTAAAGATAATGGGTTTTACGTCTTTCAACAACTTCCATTCCAAGGGAAAATTAAAATTACTTATGCTCATAGAACTATAGATTTCAACCACGTCTGTGGGTTTGATTGTTTTAATAAGAAAAGTAATAAGTTCTTGGCCAAATCCTTTATTATAGCCCATGGTGTTAATTAGCCAGGGAATCTGCATATACACAGGATTTTTGTGAACATATTCTAATAACTGTTTTACAGCCCGAATGTATTGTTTAGCACACATGACAATATTTATATCTCCTACGACGTAAGCTCTATCAGGTTCCTTGTTAAAAAAAAATCCCGGTCCTAAGAGGGGTCCGTTAATAAGGGTACATGATATTGTTTGAGGAATAAATACTTCAGGTTGTCCAATGTCCAAATCAATTAACAAAATCCGCGAGAATTGATGTAAATGATGATTGATTAAAAAACGCACCAGTGTTGATTTACCAACATTTTTGCCCCCTATTACAATCATACGGCTATTTTCCTTCAGTCTTAGTTCAGCCCACACAGGCGGCACTTGCAAGATATTTGCTCGACTAGCCCGTTGAATTAGACAACTAAGCAAAAATTCACTCTGGTAATGTGGACGATTCGTGCCATGAAATTGAGGAAAAATATTTTGAGCCATGTTTCTATTAAAGATTGAAACAAGATTCTTAGCTGCAGTATTTCTTTGAAATAGCACTATGGCATCTTCTTTGTTATTATATTTAGCTTTAATATTTTCCAATTGCATTTGGGAAAAAAAATGATTGAGCTCCTCGAGGTTTATGTTGTCTGTTTTGGATGATAGCTTTCTTTTAAATGTTTTAATAGATACCCAATTAATGCCTCTGGGAGAGTAAATTGTCAGTGGTTGATTTTTAATGGCTTTAAAACCGTTAATAGATATTTCGCCCCACAGGAGTGTAATTAACAATGTGCCGTAAAATTCAATATCACCTTTAACAACACCCAAAACATGGTTGCCCTTAGGGCTATTTTCAAACACACATAGTTCGGTAAAGTCCTCGTACAAAAAAGGGTAATAAATTAAATTTTTATCTTCCTGCGAATTTTTAGCTGCTAGCTCTAGCGTTTTGTCAATTAGGGCCACATGCTTCCTTTCGTTAAAATTTATAATTTCATTTTCATCTCCATAAACATCGATTTTTTTAATTTTTGATTCAGCAGATGGAATAGAGCAATTATTTTCCCAACAATAGTTCCGTTTTGGACTGTACGATTCACTAGACCAATTTGGTTCTGGTCCATCCAAATTTAAAATAACCTTACTTTGGTTTAATGTTATAATTTTGGGCACACAAAACAATTCTTCATCTGTGTCCACCGAATATCTAAATTTTTCAGCATAATCAGAGCCAAGTCTGGCAGCATTAGAGCTTTTATCTGCATAAGTTTTTTTCTCTCTTTTGGAATTTTGAATTAAATGGTTGTCTTCCTTAAAATCAATTCCAGATTGTTGAAAATCTGAAAAATTCGTTTTTCATATTATGCTAATTGTTTAAATAAATGTATTTGTCAAATATAGTAAAGGCCTTTCACAAGTATTTCGGTAAATTGAAATCCAAGGTAAACAATTCCTATACCCTTACAGATGCATTTGGGGAAAGTTTCAAAGTCAATTACAGTATGTACATATGTTCATACATATGTTTGTATATGATGTTCTATGTACATGTACATACATATGCATTTTAATATGTAAATATACTCATTTGCTTATTTCAACTCACCACGTTTTCTTATTAAAATTGGTTCATTTGCAGAAATATCTTTTAAATCTTCATATATTTTGAAATTATTGCTGTTAGAATCGATTTTGTTTGCTACTGTAACCTGACCCATTTTAGACCAGCAATTGTTTAGTTTTTTATCTACGATTGGTACAGAACTATTATTATCTTCTTGTACAAAGTTTTCATTCGCATGGTCCAATTTGTTAAGTTCCTTTTCGGCATATTGGCAACTTTCGAATGGCATATTTTTAATCGTTTCATAATACCGATTACATAGCCTTGGGAGTTTTATTTGCGTTGAGGGCTTTATAATGGCTTTAGCAACATTCTTCTGTTTGAAATAAAATTGCCGATTTTTTTTCTCCAAAATATCCGCAGATTTCGACCCCTGTCCATAACTTGTATTCGTCTTGGCTTTAGGTGGAGCTAATTTAGGTAAAAGGGCGCTCTTATTTGTAACATTATCAGTTATTGCAGTTACATGTGCCGTGCGCCGTGCCTCTGTAAGTTTAAAACTCTCCTGCATTTCACTCAGCACGTAAATATTTAACTTATTTTCACTCATGCCGCTCAAAATTAAGTGTATTACTGGGCCATGTGAATCATTGCCTTCTATTTGATCTGGTCACACTATGTTTCGTAATTTCACATCGATGTCTATCGGAAAATACAACGCTGTGGGGCGTTGTTCATCGAAGTGTCCATCATCCCCCGAAACATAAACCATAGTTCATCACCAATCATCGTCTTTTTTGCATGAAAAAAAGAAAGAAGTGAAGTTCGATTCGAAATTTTTTTGAATGTATTAACAATTACACGATTTAAAAATATTATCACGAGGTAGTATAAAAATTCATATCTAAGTTTGTGCCATTTTTTTTAACTAATTTGGTGAACGACATATTGTTAACAAATACATTGTATATACAATTGTAAGTTCAAAAGGTAGTGAAAAAATTCCATACGCACACTAACAGGGACAAGCAGCTAAAGCAATGTACATACATACATATGTACAGACACAGCGACTCACACAACCATGCAAAAGCGACAGAAAATGATGAGATGTTTTTTAATTTGGGGATGTGAGCGTGTTTTGATCGTGTATTTCGCAATGGAAAAGTACATTAACACAAATTAATTATGAAACTAAATAATTGCAACTGCAATTTACGAGGAACTTGGGACTTCATAATAGAACCGAAAGTATATTTGCTTTTCGCAAGTGGTCTGACTGTCAAGTTTCATCTTTTTTTCTGTAATAAGTATTTCAGCAACAGCACAGCTGGTATAATAATAAGACCAATACAATTCATAAGCCGAAGTATTATTTAAAACTTAGTAACACAAAAATACTGAAATGAACCTAAGCAAGTGTATGACTAATAGCGGAGAATGAGAACGCTTTGAGTAACTGAACGTTTATGTGTGCGTGTGGGCTTGCACCCTTGTATTTGTGATAGAGTTTTTATAAGGAATTTTGTTTTATAAATATTTGTTCATTGTTTTAGCAATCTAGTGGAGTTGAATAATTTACTTAAATCATTACAGAATTGTTTCAAATGACGACGATCCGCAAGAAATTGGTAATTGTTGGCGATGGTGCCTGCGGTAAAACATGCCTACTAATTGTCTTTAGCAAAGATCAATTTCCGGAGGTTTATGTGCCAACTGTATTTGAAAACTACGTTGCCGACATTGAAGTTGATGGCAAGCAGGTTAGTTTAAAATCAAAGTAATCAATTACAGATATGAAAATTAATATTGGTATAGTATGCATACAGACATTTACATACATACATATGTACATATGTATGTATATGTATATGTACGTACATACATACATATGTATGTAGATACATATCTATTCCGCAAGGAACATAACGCGATGTGTTTCTTCATTTTCTATTCACTCGTTTTGTCTTTTGAATGACTTTTGTAAGGATACTGCATAATCGATACTAATTATCTATTCTCGCCGCAATTAATTACGGTTTATATAACTTAGGACTTACGCAGATTTTAATGCATTTCCTTGCATTTTTAATTCTATTAAAGAAAGGATTGCGGCTTATTTATGCCAAAAACTTGCATACTTCAACTTGAAAAAAAAAATGTGTTCTCCAATAATTTAAACCAGAGCCCGGCACTCATATCCCCCGGGGGACGAACACGTTCGGCACTTCGTATGCGTGTAACCGAACGGCTGCCGAAGTCCTCACACAGAGCATGAGGGTGGATTTAGTTGCCCTCAGCATTTCGACGCGAGAACATCTTTTGCATCTTTTGCAATGTTCTATTCAAAACAGTCTGATAACTGATAACTATTTAAAAGACCTCCTTCGGATAAAAAGTTATGCAAATAATATAGAAGTAAAGCAAATAGTTTAGTTTCAAAAAATGTATTAATTGGAAATTATTGGTTTTCCATCGCACTTTTAATTTTTCTTGCTTTCGTCACATGCAATTTGCGCAGTGTAAAGCAACTTACGCACACAGGCAAGCGCACACATACATTGACAGTTTTCGTTGGCTCTCTTTGTGCCGGGCCCTGATTTAAACTATTTGGCCCCTAAATTATGGCATATTTTTGGTTTTCATTTTTAATGCTGTTTACCGGAAAAACGTAAAATCTTGGTCGTATGTAGACTTTGGCACGGATCATATACATATGTATAGTAGCGCATAACACTCGCCAATGTTTATTACTATGAGTTGCAAGATAATATTCTGATCTGTTTAACACTTCTAAGTACCGTTATCAGCAATGTCTAATACTTGTGCATTACATTGTAACCTCATTTGGTGACTTAACTTATTTGATACTTTATTTTTAGCAAAATTAAGAGCGATCAAAATAATAGTAGTGAGCGATCTATTTGCAGGAAACTTAAACTATTGCTAGAAGGTTGGGTATTTTTACTCTATTTCATGTGTTAGGGGGTCGCGAAAGAAGATTCAGACATAAATGGCCCGGGGTAAGCACATGTCTTTTAAGAAGAGGGCTCAGATCAGAAACCCTATAGCTGAGGGCAAAACTTCAAGAGAAGTTCGAGAAATCTTTAAGTGCTCTCCAACTGCAGTTCAAAGTTCATTAAAAAGTGAAAAAATATTACAATGATGTGACAGAAAGCTTAAAATCTCGCCCAAGTAAGAAAAAAGAATAGAGCGATCCTTAAGGCTTCGTCCGTTTGCATCTACTGTGGAGATACAGGAAGAGCTTTAAGTGCGGGCCAGTGTTGGGACAGTGCGGCGAGAGTTAATTGAAAATAACTTGATCTCTCGCAGCCCTCGGAAAGTTCCGCTTTTCTCACAGAAGAACATAAAAGAAGCGATTGACTACTTAAAGTTACACCTAAATTGGCCCTTGGAGAAATGGCTTAACAGACTGTGGTCAGATGAATCCAAAATTGTAATGTTTGGACGAAAGGGATCTACGATGTATATTCGTCGTCCGAAAAACACGGAGTCCATGCCACCAAGACTATTAAACATGGCGAATGAAGTATGGTTTATTACGGTGTTGGTCCTATATGCTGCATAGAAGGCATCATGGACAAACATGTTTAGGTGAAAATTATTTATTAAGAAGTAATGCCACCATTTGCCGAAGAAGAGATGTCACTTTGTCCAGGGCCATAATATTTTTACATGTTCCAAACTCTTTTTCTGTATCTCTATTCATTAATGCACAGAACCTTTCAAATATCATTTCAATTTCTTCTTCTTCTTCCCCATCCCCTTTTACACGCATGCCGCGATTCGCACGCATACACATATAGTTTATGTAGCGTTGCGTCTGTATGTGTGCATGCGTGTGCTCTATTGATTTGATGATGACGTAGTAGGCAGCAAGCCGAACCGATTTATATCGGCTGTAACTTGTGTTCTATTTATCCGATCAGATTCAAATTTTGGGATCTGAGATTTTATATGAAATACTATCATATTGCAAAAATGTTTCCTCCAGAGCTATATGATATAGTGGTCCGATTCTACCAATTTTCATACTTTATTTTTCCCAGGTTATTAAAAGCCCCCAAAAAAAATTTCATCCCGATAGCTCTTAAGATGGCTGAGTAAAACGCATACGCACAGACGGACGGACAGACGGTCAGACGTACATGGCTATATCAACTCAGCTTCTCATGCTGATCAAGAATATATATACTTTATAGGGTCGGAAACGTCTCCTTCTGTGCGTTACAAACATCTGACCAATTTTATAATACCCTCTGCAAGGGTATAAAAATGCAAGGATTGGAAAATGCAGGAGTAGATGTAATGAAGTGGCCCTCTGCAATAATAAATAATAAAATATAAATATGATAAAAACCCCAGTTTCCAATTTGATTTTTAATCTGATACAACTACAAAATTATAAAAAAAAACATTTAAACACACTATGAAATTTAAACTTGTAACAAACATTATTTAACACTTCAGCGCCGTTTGACGTAGAGTTAAGAACTTTTTTCTATCCAGTAAATGTCGGTATATGTAGGCGCAATTGTCAGTATCAGTCGAACTATTAGTGATGTTTAGTATCTCCATGGTAAACCGTTTGTTTCATCTAAAATTTTTGTCTCTTCAAAATTCAGTGTGTCGTCACTGGTTGCACAGTGTGTGCTGTTTTTGTAGTGTCTGAATAATATCTCATTTTATAGTCGGATTTATGTTGTGAGATCCTAGTTTGTAATTTGGATTAAGTTGTTTCTATATATATTATTACATTGTATGTTTTCTTGTCCATATCTTCTCTATCTTAGATTTTGTTAGATTTCTGCGCTATTTTTATTTGATTTTTGTCATAACGTTCTAAATGCGATAGTCTTTCTGATAATTTATGCGACGAACAATAAAGTTTTTTTTTTATTGGGTTTGTCAATAAATGATTTAAAATTTTTAAAACTTTAAAATTCATACAGTGTTTAAATAATTGTTAAATGTTTTTTGTAATTTTGTAGTTGCCCTGAAGACGGTTGCCCAGGTGCAACTGAAATAAATTGGATTTAAAACAAAATTGGAAACTGGAGTTTTTATTTTTATTAAATTTTTAATGACCTAAAGCCTTATAAAACCTAACTAATAAGAGGTTAATTTATTGTATAACTACTGATCAATTATACATTTAAATGGGATTTATAGTGGTATAGCTACATACATAATATAGCTATAACTGCTTTTTAGAACATACATACTTAAAACTGGCGTTGTCAAAAATAGCGTGGTAATCCATGCAGAGGCATGAAATAAAGCAAATAAAAAAAATGGATTTTGGTTAAAATTTAAAATATTTTTGTATAAATAAAGGTTTCTGTACCACCAACTATGTTGAATGTTGTCTAAATGGGTTTAGACCCAAGGTCGTTCATGACATGTCATACAAAAAATACTCCGAAAATTATCTTACTTTTTTTACCCAAATAAAAATCGATTGCATGATAAATAGACTGCTCCAGCTTGACCCACAGCTAGCCCCACATTCTCTTATATATTAGTCGCATTAAAATTTATTGAAGAATTGAGTGCAAAAAATACCTGTTTGCTTCTTTTATTAGTTCTTGCAAAAACCTAAGTTTACTTTAAATTTTGTCTGCCTCACTCATAAAAAAAAGGTTTAAAGGATAACTTTATTAGCTTTTGTTTACACAATTTTTTAATGCCTTAACCCTACTTGCTTGCTTACTTAGATCTACAACTTTAAAGAATACACATGTCTAACTATAATATTAAAGATTTTGGAAAGACTGCGCTAAATGACCAGAATTTGCAAGAACTTTTTGTTCAAACGCACCTGTAAAAAAAAACATCGAAAGCTGACATGACAATAATTAGGGGTCATCATCTAAATACAATAACCAACAAATAATGAAAACATTTCTTCATTAAGTTTCTTGGGAGCCGAGAAAATCATATTCGAAGTTAAAAAAATGGCCAAACCCACTGACCACCACTGTAGCTATGTCCGTCTGTCCATCGGTCCGTCTGAAATTAAAATTTTGGTTGTGAGCTTCTATATACCGCAAAGTTTGTATATCTCGGATTCAGCCGTATCGAACCACTATATCACAACCTGCTATACAAATGGCAAAGTCACGAGCTGTGACTTTTATGAATAACCTTGTTGTTTTCTAAGTAATTGTCATACAAATTATTATTTGATAGTTTAGTATACATAATTTAATCAAAATCGGTTAAATATATTAAATAACTGTCATATGAACAGACACGTTGATCTTGCCTAGGATTGTAAACCGTTCATTCGCTTACATTAGACTTTATTGGTATAAAACGATTTTTGTCGTGCTTTTGCACACTAATTTCGCTGTTCACAAAAATAGCAGTCTCACGTTAAGATTCGAAAAAAGTAAATCCAAAATTTAGTTGGATGTTCTGCAAAGATGGTCTCCCTAAATAACCAATTGAAACCTCAGATGACCGGCGCATTGTTCGATTCTGCAGATCGAATCCGTTTGCATCTTCCAATGTAATCAAGCAAGATTTAGATCTTGTCAGTAAGCGATGTCACTGTTCGGCGTAGAGTCCTAGTACAAAAGTTAAGCGCGCGAAGTCCAAGGAAAGTCCCACTGTTGACTTCGAAGCATGTTGGTCCAATCAATAAGATTAATGGGATTAAGGGGTTTATGAATAGACTAAGCATTAGGTCCTGCTATTCAAAAATTACCTGAATTTTGAGTTTCAAATAATTTAGAATTGACATATTTTAATACTTGGTTGACACTGCTATTTTTATGAACAGCACAAAAAGTCATTTTTTTTCCTACCTTGTTCATTTCTGAAAATGGGGACTTTTTTTATCCAAAACGGTATTAATTTTGTGATACATAAATATAAATTATAAATTTATAAAAGTCTTGTATATGTACGTCGCCATAGTGGAAGTTAGCCCCGCTCTTCTGATTTTTGGTTGACTAAAACCCAGTGTATCCAATATTTATATACAGTCGCAGAGGGTATTATAAAAATCTTTGTATATAGTCTTGGTCAGCATAAGAAGCTGAGTCAATATAACCATGTCCGTCTGTCAATCCGTCGGTTCGTTCACTCAGTCAATTTAAAGATAAAACTTGGTAAACTCTGGTGCACGACTGCAGCCGCACCCTGTTTTTTCTTATAACACAAAAACGAATAGACATAGAAGAAATCTAAAAGTACCGTTAGATAAACCTTGAAAAAATGTAAAAAAGAATAATAACTACAACAACATTCGCACAAAATAACTGTTATTTTACACATTTCGTTTTGTTCGAAATGCATAACTATAGTCGCACTTACTTTTCATTTAGAAACAAATACAAAGTATTAACAAATTTATAACAATTCACTTAAATTAAAATTGAGTATATCCGTCTTTAGCTGAAATAAGCTAAAAAACACGATTTGGAATGGAGTTGATTAAAGTAATTCTAATTGGGAGATATTATCCCATTCTTTAATAATTGCCAGTTTAAGGCTATTAACTTTGGTAAATTTAGTGCTATGTGCATAAATTCTACGAACTAATAATGCCCTCAAGTTCTCCATAGAATTCATGTCTGGAGAACATGCCGGCCACATCCATGGTGTAATACCATTTTTATCAAGCCATTTTCCATGATGGAAAATTAATGAATCTTTCGTTGTGCACGAAGGAACGGTAAAAGGTTGATTTATAGCAAATCTATATATACTCTCGGGAGTTCAAATGAGTGTTTGGAATTACAAGCTCCAAGCATCCTGACTCACAGAAAGCAGCCCAAACCCTTTAGAGATCCTCCACCAAAATTTCTTTCCAATAATATGAGAATGCGTCCGGACCATACAAATTAAATTTCTTCTCTAAAATATAAAGTTTCTATTTTTTTTCCTGCACCTTTTTTCAATCAATTGACATATTATCTCGAGCGAACTTCACCCGCGCCTCTTTATGCCTTTGCAATAATTTGGAATCCACTTTTAATTTTTGTTTTACAATGGGTCTTACATTTTAGGCCACATTCAGCAGCTAACGCATTAGCTGTAAGCAAGGAGTTGCTTAAATCGTCTCTGCTCAAACGCTGCCTGCTGCCTACTACGTCATTGCTCGAATCATCAGAGCACACGCATACACACACACACAGACGCAACGCTACATAAACTATATATGTATGTGTGCCAATTGCGGCATGCGTGTAAAAGGGGATGGGGAAGAAGAAGAAGAACAAGAAATGGAAATGATATTTGACAGGTTCTGTGCATTAAGGAATTGAGTTACAGAAAAAGAGTTTGGAACATGTAAAAATATTATGGCTATGGACTGCAAGGGTATATGAACTTTGGCACAGCCGATATTTAACGTTTAAACATAGAAACTAACAACAAGTTTGAGATATTTTTCTTAGTCTAGTACTTAATCTAAATTCTGATCTCTTATTATTGGGTTGGTCTGTCATTTCTTTAAAGACGAGTTCTAGTCTTTGTTCGCGTAAGAGAATTAGCAAGAGCATTTGGATGTGCTTTCATTTTTGCAGAATACATTAGTTGCTGAGTACCTATTTGAGATTTCACGCTCAGATTAGCCTTACCGGTGAGACGCAATCCATCTTATTGAGTGGGTGAATTATTGTGTTGTAAAACTGTTTTCCTTTAGGATTTACCAGGCGAGATCCCCATTGCGTATGCTTGCTGCAACGAAGCGATCTCAGAGTGTGTTGTAGAAATCGCTAAATTTTTTTTTCAGAGATTGAGAAGCGTGGTGGGCAGTACAAGGCAACAAAGTGAAGATGCCGCAGCTGGTTTGGACACTTATAGCAGTTTCTTTTAGGTACTTTTAAATCTTGATTAAGATACCAGTCCCGCCATGAGCTTTGCCGTCTGGATGATTTGTTGCGTATGACGTATATTTCGGTATTTGAAAATTATTTTTTGGTTAATGTGTTTCACTTCACTTGGTTGGAGATACCATTAGCATTCCGAAGACATTGACGTAGAGAAGCCATTATTTATTATCAATAAGCTTTTGGATAAGCAGATTTTTATTCCGCATGAGAACGTCATAAAAGCGGTCATGTTTTGGTTAGGTAGGTAAGTAGGCAATATTTAAGGATGTCATTATAATAATACCAGCCCTATAATCCTAATCTCAACAAAAAACGTCACAGGACAACATTATATATATAATAGGTCCTGATTGTGGTTTTCTGGCAACCAGATTGTTGAAATGTAGTGGTTGTGAATGCATTTATTCTTACGAGTATTCGAGAGTGTGTGTTGGTTAATAGATTCACTTGTTCGCGCAAACATTTCATAAAAATTTATTGGCTATCAATTAGTTCACAATTGCACACAAAATTACAAGAACATATAGTACCAATATTTTTATATCCTTGTAAAAATGGTATATAAATTTTGAGCAGCAGTGTGAAACGTATAGGAGGAGTCATCTCATGTAAAGTATACATATATATTCTTTATCAGCACAGCGAGATGATTTTATATACCCATACTAGACCGCTAGAGCTAGAGAGCTGAGATTTTGCATGTACAGTTGCGAGCAAAAAAATAGTAGCGCATAACACTCGCCAATATTTATTACTATAACTGGCAAGATAATATTCTGATCTGTTTAACACTGCTAGGTACTGTTATCAGCAATGTCTAACATTTGTCTATTACATTGTAACCTCACTTGGTGACTTAACTTATTTGCTACTTCATTTTTAAGCTTAATTGCCAAATTTAGAGCGAGCAAAATAATAGTAGTGACGGAACTTTCTTTGCAGGAAACTTAAACTATTGCTAAAAGGTTGGTTCTTTTTATTCTATTTCACGTGTTAAGGGTTCGCGATAAAAAATTCATTAAAGTATTCCAATTTGCAGTCATAAATGGACCGGGGTAAGCACATGACTTTTAATAAGAGGATTCAGATCAGAAACCTTATAGCTGAGGGCAAAACATACAGAGTTGTCCGAGAAATTGTTCAGTGTTCTCCAACTGCCATTCAAAATGCATTTAAATATGAAAAAATATCAGAAAGATTTGTCAGAAAGCTGAAAATAAGAAAAAAGAATAGTACGAGCTTCTATTCTTTCTCCCTTTGCATCTGCTGTGGAAACACAGGAAGCGCTTGAAGTGCCGGACAGTGCGGTGAGAGTATACTAAAAATAACTTGAACGCTCGCAGCCCTCGGAAAGTTCCGCCTTTCTCACAGAAGAATATAAAAGAACGGATTGAATACTCAAAATTCAACCTAATTTGGCCTGTGGAGACAATTCTACAATCCGTTCTTTTATGTTCTTCTGTGAGAAAGGCAGAACTTTCCGTAACATACTGTGGTCAGATAAGTCCAAAATTGTGATTTTTGGACGATCTAGTCTGTATGTTCGTCGTCCGAAAAACACGGAGTACAAGCCACCAAGACTATTAAACATGGCGAATGAAGTGTGTTGCTGAGGGGCTGTTTTTCCTACTACGGTGTTGGTCCTATATGCTGCATAGAAGGCATCATGGACAAACATGTTTACGTTAAAATTATTTAGGAAGCAATGCTACCATATGCCGAAGAGGAGATGTCACTTTGTTGGGTGTTTCAACAATGACCCGAAACATACAAGGAAAGTAGCAAAAGCTTGATTCGAAAAGGCAGGAGTAGATGTAATGAAGTAGGCCGCACAGTCGCCTGATCTTAACCCCATCGAAAATTTGTTGTGCGACGTTAAGAAGGGATGCATACCAAAAAGTCTCAGTTTAGCCACGATAACATAACTTTCTATGCCACAATTGAAGTGGACGATGCCACTACTATTTTTTTGCTCGCAGCTGTATATACAGTGGCGAGCACATGTGGATACTTGTTTTGATACTGTGACTTTGAGTGGCTGTAAAACGCACAAAAATGCATTAATCGATTCGAAATTTTTAACAAAAATCCACCTATAATATATATAACGAAAAATAAAAAATTATGACCTTATTAAAATTTAAGTCAAGCCTTTCATTTAAGCCGGCTGGAGGTCATCTTCCAAATAAGATTATTTCAAAGGCAACACGAAATGGAGAGCGGGTTGGGCCCTGCGCGGCATTGAACACCTTTGTTCAATGTTAGGCTTTGTAACGATTTGCTTAATGTTTCCCCACAAATTTTCAATGGGGTTTCAATTCGGCTATTCAGCTGGCTATCTGATTGAAAATAACCTTTTTTGAGCTTGCTCCTATGTTTTAGGTCGTTGCTTTGAAGATATGTCCATTTTATTTGCGCATTCCATATGATGTAGACATTTCGATCCATATTGTCATCAATCTTATGAATTGGACCAAGTCCACTATATGAGAAACAGACTTAAATCATGCCACCTTTATCAACCGTTTTTAACGAGTGGTTTGGGTTTAGACTCTGCACCACCAATCAATACTACATTGCTTTCATCTGTTCCGAAAATATAAATCTACTTTGCAATGGGCCGATTCATATGGAGTGTATATTATATTTTACAAAAATAAAATTAAAGAGCTGAATCTATAAAAAGGAATTTGTGAAATTTTTTGGAATCTCTGTTAGCATCTACTGCGCAGCTATTTTTTTGAAGACAACTGTATATACTGCAGGAGTTGCATTTCTCGGATTCAGCCAGATCTTTCCACTATGTCAAATATCCTAAAGCTTCGGGTTTTTCTTTTGAGGTACTGCAAAGATCGGGTAATCACGTAGATCCCATAGGAGCGAAAACGTTTTCTCACTTTGACGGCTATTGGTGTATAGTGCCATAGGTTACACAAGCCCCGGTCCTGTGGTTTTTTCTTTTAATAATATATTTTTATTTTAAATAAAGGTGGAGTTGGCTCTTTGGGATACAGCTGGGCAAGAAGACTACGACAGACTGCGTCCCCTGAGTTATCCCGATACGGATGTAATTCTGATGTGTTTTTCGGTGGATTCACCTGATTCCCTAGAAAATATTCCTGAGAAATGGACACCAGAGGTATTGTAGGTTAAGTAATGAAAAAGATTAATAAAACTAGTTTTTCTTCTTTTATAGGTTAAACATTTTTGTCCAAATGTGCCAATAATTTTGGTAGGAAATAAAAAAGATTTGCGAAACGATCCCAACACAATTCGGGTGAGGCAGTCATAAGATATTTTATGAACTACTTTAATGGTTAACTCTGATATAGGATCTCGCAAAGATGAAGCAAGAGCCGGTAAAGCCTCAAGAGGGACGCGCCATGGCTGAAAAAATTAATGCCTTTGCTTATTTGGAATGTTCGGCCAAATCCAAAGAAGGCGTACGGGACGTATTTGAAACGGCAACTCGAGCTGCACTGCAAGTTAAAAAGAGGAAGAAGACCAGATGCCTTTTGCTCTAAAAGAGCAAAATAGAAAAACACGAAGCAAATCGTTTAACAAACAAGAAGAATTCTTTACACATACACAAACACTACACACACAACTCATGCTTACACATTTTACTACAATAACCAGCTGAAATAAAATAGATATTCGGGCAGCCTAACCAAACCTTTCGATCGCATTAGAGGTCCAGTCGGCTGCAGATTTCATTTTTCATACAAAATGTTGATTCTTTGAAAGTAAAATCTGACATGCTAAGTAGTACACATTATTATTTGTTGAAAGAAGGGGCTTTAAAAATTAATCAAGAAAAAGGATAAGCAGTTAAAAAAATATACATATTTGTGTGTAAATTCTTTTCGTGTTGCTGTTCTGCAGTTGAAGTTAAATTAGCGAATTGTCAAAAAAAAAAAAAAAAATGTATCAGTTTGCTTTTGCTTCGGAATTGGTCCAGAAAAAGTCTGTAAAATCAAAAAGTAACTCATCATCCCCTTAAATCTAAAAAGCACTCACATAAGCATCAAATTCGATGCATCCAAATAAAAACGTTTTGTTTTATTTGTTTGTTTCTTTTTTTTTCTGAATTTATTATCAAAGTAATGAACTTTATGAGAAGTATTTATACGTACATACTTACACATATATTTTATTGTGTATTTGAATATGCGTATATCTCTATTTGAATTTTGTACCGTCAACCGCGTAATTTCTTACAAAAAAGTTTAAAATTATTATAAAAAAGAAAATACCTGTAAAACGGTAATATTTTATATAAAGAAGTGTAACTACCAAACTATTTTCTACAGAAACTTCACAGCTACTAAACAACAAAAGGAGCACGTGGAAGACCAAAACAAAAGTAATAACAAATTAGACCATTCAAAATTTTGGTTCCTAACAAATAAAAATAAAAAACCCGTATTCATCAGATTACCAAAACTAGATTTTTTATACAAATATTTCAAAAAAAAAAAAATGTTTTCGACCCCGTGCATAACAATATTTTACATTGACACAGTTTAAAATTCTCTCAGAATTTTATTACAACAACAATGTAAAAATAAATTAAAAGATGAATCTTTTTCGAGTGTCTGTTAAGCATTTTGCAAATTAGTCCTTACAATAAAATTAGAAACAAAAAAAAAACCAACAAAAAAATGTATAATTTAAAGCTAAAAATTATTTTATTAATATACAAATATTAAAATATGTATGTATAAAAAAATAAATTTTAAAAATTATGATAAAATTCAAATTTAGCAAATCTATGACTGATGACGACATAGATGCATTGACATAGATTTTGAGTTGTGGATATGAAGATACATAAGTCCGAGCTAATAAATCCCACTTGGGGTTTGTAATTTTCCCTGGTAGCCATGGTGGTTATTAGACCTGTTATTTAGTAGAAATATAACCTTCTATTTTTAAAGTCATTTTTAATCCTTTTAGAATCTAGATTCTAAATACGTAATACTTAGTCTTGCCTTATCACATAGCACTTATCGATACACTTATATTATATCTGGACTTGTCTTTGAAATGTTTGTCCCTTGTTACATCATATAGAAATTATTATTAGATCCAAAAATACTTTTAAATTAAGTATAGAAAAAGTTTTCTACATTGCGAATAGCATTCAAGTTTTCTTATCCTTAAATTTTTGATGTTTTACTATGCGGTGCTAGTTGATATTTTATTATGCAGTTTAGGTTGAGCTTAAACGCACGGACGGACATTGCCCGTCTCGTCTGGGAGAGTACCGCATAATAATATTTGTGATCTACTCGCTCATCATTTTATTTTACTGGCCCTTTTTTATTTTTTACATTCAAATTACTTGGGGATAATGCGAGGTTAGTTTCACTCGGTGAATAGGGCTTCCAGGAGAAGGAAATAACAACCCTATCTTCATTCGTTAGGCTTAAGCGGGTGACAATTGTTCTTAGGAGATCGTATTCTAGTGGTGAGACCCACATTTTTGGGGGTTGAAAAATTATTATTATTTTAGATACGGCGCTGGCCACTTGAATTCCTGGCGTTGTAATATTTTGGGTTGGGTTGGTTGAGGCCTCTTCAGATGAACACGATGTTTATTCTTAAACATTCTGCGAGGGGCCGCTAAATGCGACGTTGTGGACTTTCTTTTTATAATTACTTGTCTTATACAAATTATTATTAAAATTATCACTGGTAAGATAACTATTGTTAAAGAAGCATGACAAGTTACATAATAGACGTTCAAAACCTATTCTTTTTTCCGATAGTAATTGACTTCCTATGCTTACCAAATCTGCTGTATCGTTTACTAAATTGGCTTCTACTGGATTTCATTTTATATTTGGCATATTACTAAAATTGCCCAATGCTTAACAATTTTTGTTTCGGGCTATCTACCCACTCCTGATGTGTATTACTGTGTTGACTTCTAGCCTTTTTATATGGTAGAAAATTTAAAAAAATAACTACTTTTTCTTATCGACTTGTCCCAATGTGATCTTTGCTCCACTATCTTTAAAAAACGCTGATAGCTAAAATTTGAGTTGTTATTCTGTTTATTATTAAATGTTGTTCTTTTATAAATATTTTGCCGTATCTGCCCTTTTTGTAATACAGATTTCTCCGCGACTCTACATTGCTATCTTCAAAACTCTCCAACGTCGTTGCATCTGCTTCAATGTCTTCCAAACTACCAGTGCTCTGCCTGCTTGGCTCTCCTTTGGCTATTAATCTGTTTGCTATATTTAAACCTTCCTCATATTTTCCATCTGTGAAATAGTGGTGGTCTGTTACTCCACTCCGTAGCATTTGGCTATGGTACCTAATCCATTGCTTTTATATCTTACCTACATCGTTAAGAATCTCGTCGTCCCTTAAACTCGCCTCGCCTCCGTTCGCCTTTACTGTTTCCTCCTTCGGGCGCCTGCCACCGTCCTTTTCTCGTCTTTGCAACTCTAAGAAGTTGCATTGTTGCTGATCTGCTGCTTCTTTGCAGCTGTGTCGTTGCTGTGCTGCTGTTTTGTTGCCTACTTGCAACTCAATGTGTTTATATACACTAGTTAAAATTATTTTTTATTTTCAAAATTAGGGCGTCCAATACGCCACGCGCAAAAACACTCCCGCCGTTGAAATTACTACAGTTGCTCCACTAGCCAAACTGCTTTAAAATCAAACGCACGCACTTTTTATTTATTAAGCAATTTTCTAATCATACTTTAGAATCATTAAATTACTGTTTCCTCTTTTAGTTTTAGTTATGGAAGCATAACCTTTTTCACTATTTTCACGTAGACATTTCGATCCATATTCCCGTCAATCTTATGAATTGGACCAACTCCACTATATGAGAAACAGACTTAAATCATGTCACCTTTATCAACCGTTTTTAACGAGTGGTTTGAGTTTAGACCCTTCCCCACCAATCAATACTATTTTGCTTTCGTCTGTCCCGAGAATATTACCCTACCTTGCAATTCGCAGATTCATATGGAGTTTTGTCAAAATACAAACGTGCTTTTACATGCTTTGAAGTCAAGAGTGAGACTTCTAAGAGTTGTTCTAGGAGTCTACATCGATGAGTGACATCGCTTATCGACAGGTTTCTATCGTGTTTGACTAAATCTATCTTTGTAGGACTTTGTATTTATTAATAGTTTTTCAAGGATTTGGATCCACTCCGTCTTCTCGGTAGAGCAATGCGTTCTCTTCTAACTAACATAACGCAAACAATAGTGCGTAATAATTATTTAAATAATTCAACTTACTACTGACAGATTTGTAAACTTTTCATTTGATTTTTTCGCAATTATACGAAAAACTGCCGTTTTTTTGAACAACGAAATTTTTTTTGGATAAGTAAGATAAAAGTGTGAAAATCGACCCACCTACCTACTACCTGGGAAAAATAAAGTATGAAAATTGGCAGAATCGGAGCACTATATCTCATATAGCTCTGCAGGAAACATTTTTGCAAAAATTGGAGTATCCCCATGAAATTTACCAATATGATAGTATTATATTTAAATCCCAGATCCCAAAATTTGAATCTGATCGGATATATAGAACAAAAGTTACAGCCGATATAAATCGGTTCGGCTTGCTGCCTACTACGTCATCATCAAATCAACAGAGCACACGCATGCACACATACAGACGCAACGCTACATAAACTATGTATATGTGTATGCGTGCGAGTCGCGGCATGCGTGTAAAAGGGGATGGGTAAGAAGAAGAAGAAATTCAAACGATATTTGAAAGGTTCTGTGCATCAATGAATTGAGATACAGAAAAAGAGTTTGGAACATGTAAAAATATTATGGCCATGGACTGTAAGGGTATATACCCTTCGGCACAGCCGATGTTAGCTTCTTTGATATTTTTTTATAATTTCATTACTCCCTTTTTTTTTTATTTTTTAGGGCAACCGCCTCAGACACCGTTCACTTTGTACAAACCGGGTGGTGCCCCTCGGGCAGACCGCGCTGACAACCAGATTTGAGTTGTTCAATGAATTGTAATTCCTCAACGAGGTTTTGAACCCCGGGCCCCCGCTTATCAGGCGGCAGCCACACACATAAAATTTTTGAGGTCATTCGATTTTCACTCGCGTAAAATTTTTTTACTGTAGTTCTCTGTTTCGTTTGTCAGGCGGCGGTTCGAGGCTTTTGTTTTTATTCAATTTTTTTCATAATTTGATCTTTTTCATTTTTCCTTTTTTTTTCTTTGATTTCTTTATAATTTCACTGGCGGTGAAATTTCGAGGCGGTCCCTGCTCGGGCGCCAGTTAACTCCCACATAGTTATGCGGGAGTCACCTTACGATTAAGTAAAGATTTTATTGAAGAGTAATTTACTTAAATAAGAATCCAACGGACTTCAGAATCATTAAAATGGTTTTATTTGATAAGTGGTTAAGAATAATAAGAATAATTTTATAATTATTTAGAATAATTTTATAATTATTTAGAATAATTTTATAATTATTTAGAATAATTTTATAATTATTTAGAATAATTTTATGATTGTTGCCAAGGCTCCCTAGCTGGCCCTAAGTTGCTGACGCAGCGCGAATGACCGTCCAACGGTCAGGTGTCACCGCCTTGGCTCTTACACTTATGTATATGAGTTCTTTCCGTGTGGCTGTTCTGCAGTTGAAGTTAAATTTGCGAATTGTCAACACAAAAAATGTATCAGTTTAGTTTTTAAATAAATCCCACACACACAACTCATTCTTACACATTTTACAACAATAACCAGCTGAACTAAATTGCATATTCGGGCAGCTTAACCAAAGTTTTCGATCGCATTAGTTGTCCAGTCGGCTGCTGATTTCATTTCTCAGACAAAATGTTGATTCTTTGAAGGTAAAATCTGACATGCTAAGTAGTACACATTATTATTTGTTGCAAGAAGGGGCTTCAAAAATTAATCAGGAAAAAGGATAAGCAGCTAAATGTATTCATATAAGTTTACTCCCACATAGTTATGCGGGAGTCACCTTATGATTAAGTAAGGATTTGATTAAAGAGTAATTTACTTAAATAAGTCCAACGGACTTCAGAATCATTACAAATGGTTTTATTTGATAAGTGGTTAAGAATAATAAGAATAATTTTATAATTGTTAAGAATAAGTTTATGATTGTTGCTCTCTTGCTCGCTACTACCAGAATATCTGCTAGCCCTCCAGCCAAGAAGCGCCAAAGCTCCCTATCTCGCCTTAAGTTGCTGACGCAGCGCGAATGACAGTCCAACGGTCGCACGCGCATCCGGTGTCACCGCCTTGGCTCTTGCGCGAGGGGTTGGTATGTTTGCTTGTATAGCGAGACGACAACACATACAGTTCCGATGGCCTCTGTTACCAGTGATATTTCGAGCCTTCTCTAGACGCCGTATAATTTCGTCAGAGTTTAAACAGAGAATTCATGGGCGTACTGTCGCGTCGGGGTGTAACCTATGGCCGATACATTGGAGAGGACCGCCGGCATGGCGGTGAGGGTGGACGTAGATCGGCTCGAGTAGGTTTTCTTTCCGATGGTTACCGTTTCATTTTCCAGCTTGACAATAAACGAGCCCTGGAGTCTACGCTGTTTCGAAGAGATGGTCACTGTACCGTTAAAACCAGTGAGGAACACCGTACTTTCGTCTATCACTGTCACTGATACCTGTGCATCCCTCAGGTAATGGTATTGTACATTGCCACCTGTGATGAGTCTTGGGATGTAGCTTTCCTCATTTAGTTTGTGCAGGTTCTCTTCCTGGCAAACAGTCGTGTTGCCGTTGGAGAGGCAATTTCCAAAGTCTTCATAAGTTTCGCTTAAGTCCACTGCCACTAAGTTGGCATCCAAGATGAGCTTCTGACCCTCACGGATCGTGGGGAGTAAGTGAAGTAATTTGTACTTCTTGTCCATCACCTTAGGGAGGGCTAGGACGTACAGCAGGGAGGTCCCATTAGACATGACCGTTGGCCGGGAGAATTAGATGGCCTCGATCGCGTTCAGGTACGGGAGTCCTGATACTTCGCTCAAGATATCGTATACCTCCTTTCCGTTTAGCAGGTCGGAGTTCAGCGCTCCCATCTTGGCTAGTTGGCACGCTCTGGTCACCTCATGGACTTGGTTTGCCAGAATCATGGCCTTATGCAGCATCGCAGTGCCGGCGTGGATGTCTCCATCTAAGTTTACCTTGCCGATGATGCCATTTAATTCTTCCAAAGTGCGATGTAGCCTCGAAAAGCTTCTCGTTGACACGGACGGTTGGTTATTGCCCGCAACAAGGCTATACTGGGTCTTCCGAGCTGCGCTCCAGTCGGCCGCATCCGGGAGCCAGCGACCCATTTCTGCTGGAGCCAGTTTTTCATTCTACGACCCTGGGTTTCGAGTCGGGGGGGGAGTGATTTTTCTGTATCCTCCTCCGCCTGATCCAGGTAATGGTTCTCTATCATCCTTGTATCATCATGTGGATTCCTCCCGAGTGGTTTTGATCGCCTGTTGAAATTCCAGCAGATTTATGACGTGAATCAGCCGAAACACGCCACTAACTCTCCAAACGTATCCTTGCTGAAGGGGGATTATCGGAGAGTCATAATTGAAGAAATGGGCTGCCTTTTGCCTGCTGCATCGTCTCTATTGCCATCCTGAAGATGAAGAGAGTTAGTAATGCTGAGTAATTAGAATTTTCTTAAGGCTAAGTCTTGGTTACTTCCTGTTCGTGAAGAGTCCTTGTTTAATAATTTCTTAATTTTTAAATATTTCTTCATTCTTGTTTGTTTTTTTTTTGTCTGCTCTTGCATCTTTTGTTTTCATTTTTTATTTGTATTTTTTGTTTTTTGTATATTTTATTTATGCCCCTTGCAGAGGGTATTATAAAATTGGTCAGATGTCAGAAGGAGACGGTTCCGACCCTATAAAGTATATATTCTGCATCAGCATGAGAAGCTGCGTTGATATAGCCATGTCCGGCTGTCCGTCCGGCGGGGCGGATGCGTTTTACCAGCCAATCTTAAGAGCTATCGAGGAAATTTTTTCGGGGCTTTTTTTTTTTTTGTAAAAATAAAGTATGAAATTGGGTATTCAATCACTATATTATATAGCCGGAGGAAACATTTTGGGTGTGGCACTGTATATCGCCATAAATACTATAAGATGATAGTATTATATATAAAATCTCACCATCCCATAAATTTGAATCTGATAGGATAAATAGAACACAAGTTACAGCCGATAAAAATCTGTCTGGTTTGCCGCCTACTACGTCATCATCAAACCAACAGGGAGCACACGCATGTACACATAAAGACGCAACGCTACATAATTATATGTGTATGCGAGCGAATCGCGGCATACGTGTATAAGGGGATGGGGGAGAAGAAGAAGAAATTGAAATGATATTTGAAAGGTTCTGTGCATTAATGCATTGAGATACAGAAAAGAGTTTGGAATATGTAAAAATATTATGGCCATGGACTGCAAGGGTATATAAACTTCGGCACAGCCGAAATTAGCTTCTTTGATATTTTATTTGTATTTTTTGTTTTTTGTATATTTTTTTTTTATTTTTGCGGAAAAACGGGTTGATGAGAATGGGGCCATTTCCTGTCTATTTATTCTTCGTCTCAGATTTTAGGTGGGCCTTATAGAACACTTTTCCCGATTTTTTTTTTTTTTTTGTGGCCTTTCTATATCTCCTGTATTTCTTGAATAATAAGTTGAATAAGTTTTTTTCTTTCTCTTGAATAAGTTTGTTCCTAACAAAAACTTCTTCCCCTGGTTTAAACTTAACCTGCTTCTTTTTTCTCTTGTTGTTCCTGCGGATAAGTGCCTCGTGTTTAGATTGTATCAGGCCGCTACTAGAGTACTGCGCCTAAAATCTGTCGGGCCTTTATAATTTATCCTAAAAGTCCTGTCTCAGAAAATATCAACTGGCTTTTTCCGATAACGGAGTGAATTGAGTTATTGCATCTATCATTAGCCATGGGTACGAGCTCGGATACCCTAAGTGTTGAGAACTCGGACTTAAGGCATCTATAGATGTCTAGGAATGTTCCACTTGCCCATTGACCTCGCTCCGTTGGGAAGGGTAATAGTACACGACTATATCCAGCAATTTTAGGTAATTGAGAACTGTGGGGCAAAGGAGCCCTCGTTCGTTGTCTATTACTAACGAATAGTGCAGCACCTCCGCTAGCCTTTCACGCAAGTGGAGAGCTGATTTTGACTGTAAGGGGAATAGCTTAGTAAACTTTGAAAATTTGTCAATGCAGCTGAAAAAATTTTGTTTTTCTAACGCGAAGATGCCTATATGCAGAATTTCGCACGGGTATGGGGTATTGGGGTAGGTTCCAGTAATGGGTGATAAGGGTGTCGGTCGTATTTATGAAGCTTGCATGTCTTGCAAGCTGCCACAATGTTTTTGATTCTGCTTGCCATTTTTGGGAAATAGACCCGCTCTAGTAGCTGAAGTCTTATTTCATTGGAATTTCTATGAGCCCTTTGGTGTTCCTCGGTGATGACTCCACAAATCACGTCGTCATCGGTCAGATCGGTCACCAATCTTTGCGTGACGCGAAGTTTGTAGCTTGTGAACGAGTGGAGGTAACACGTTTGCAAAAGTTGCTGATCCGTATCCGGAATTTTTATTCCGTTTATTAGAGATGGACAGTAAGTGCCGAGTAAAGCCGGCATTCTTCGTACAATGGTTCGTTATTTGGGGTACCCTCAGTAGCTCTTTGGGTGTAGTCTACTGGGTCCTATGATTTACGTAGGTCATGGGGTTATTGAATCTTAGGGAGTGTTCAATGAAAGACGATTTCTTGAATTTATTTCATGTTTATTTATTTATATGTAAATAGGCACTAGCATATAAACCACTGTGACTAAAAGTTGTACAAATGTAGAGATGGCGGCGATGCACACCGGATGTAGCTACAATTGGTTTCTGATCTTACTAAGAATAATGCATTTCTTTTATAGTAAAAATAGAAAGCTCACCAGTGCATAGTTTGGTCAGCAAAATACGTCTTTATTGCGTAGTTAACCATAGCAGCTTAATTAAGCAGCTTAATCTTTATTGTTAACTGCTGACCATATCAGATCTACTTATGACTGATGAGCCATCGATATTTATAATCGGGTTACATACTAAACTTGACATTCATTTCTATTTGTTCTATATTATGATTGTCTTATTGTTATCTTATTTTATATAATCTAAACACCAACATACTCCCGGCCGTTGAACACCTGTTCAATGTTATCCAACGTTGACCGCAAAATTGCTGGGGGCTGGGGTTTGCTGCAGCGGGAGTCGGAATAGGATTGACGATCCTTGGGGTTTGGGAACACCTCCTCATTCCATATATCATCACAAGATCCAATGGTATTGTTAGCGCTACGTAGGAGACGATAATATGGTGTGCCGGCTGGCTGGGGTCTTCTGGTAACTTCCAGTTTTCCTTGAATGTTGCTTAGTTCGTTGTAGCTTAGCTGTTCGTTGTGTTGTTGTTGGCGCTGCTTTTGTTGGGCCAATGCTGAAGTTGCCAAATCGCACATATGACAACTTCATTGTGTGCGCCGCACACTTGGGCCTTTGCTCGGATACCGTTCCAAAAATCAGTTTTTTCATGATCGCGTTTGGCAAAAATGATATGCAATCGATAGGGAATACTTCAGAGATTATGAATCCAAAAAATCGGTTGAGATTAATGCGTGCTAGAGGTGCCCAAAGTTGAGACATTTTTAGTAAAAAGGAAAAAATGATAATTTAAAAAAAAAATCGCAACTTTAAAACTGAATATTGGGCGATTTCAACAATCGATCTTGGACTTTTTGAAATCTGAAAAGTATGTTCTATATGTTTCATAAATTTGAATAATTACTTAAATCGTTATTGAACTAGAAGCGCTTAAAAAATGTACTAAATTTTCGAGCATCGGCTCGAATAGGTTTTCTTTCCGATGGTTACCGTTTCATTTTCCAGCTTGACAATAAACGAGCCCTGGAGTCTACGCTGTTTCGAAGAGGTGGTCACTGTACCGTTAAAACCAGTGAGGAACACCGTACTTTCGCCTATCACTGTCACTGATTCCTGTGCATCCCTCAGGCACATTGCCACCTTTGATGAGTCTTGGGATGCAGCTTTCCTCATTTAGTTTGTGCAGGTTCTCTTCCTGGCAAACAGTCGTGTTGCCGTTGGAGAGGCAATTTCCAAAGTCTTCATAAGTTTCGCTTGGGTCCACTGCCACTAAGTTGGCATACAAGATGAGTTTCTGACCCTCACGGATCGTGGGGAGTAAGTGAAGTAATTTGTACTTCATGTCCATCACCTTAGGGAGGGCTAGGACGTACAGCAGGGAGGTTCCATTAGACATGACCGTTGGCCGGGAGAATTCGATGGCCTCGATCGCGTTCAGGTACGGGAGTCCTGATACTTCGCTCAAGATATCGTATACCTCCTTTCCGTTTAGCAGGTCGGAGTTCAGCGCTCCCATCTTGGCTAGTTGGCACGCTCTGGTCACCTCATGGACTTGGTTTGCCAGAATCATGGCCTTATGCAGCATCGCAGTGCCGGCGTGGATGTCTCCATCTATAGAGTTGACCTTGCCGATGATGCCATTTAATTCTTCCAAAGTGCGATACGTAGCCTCGAAAAGCTTCTCGTTGACACGGATTTGTTGGTTATTGCCCGCAACAAGGCTATACTGGGTCTTCCGAGCCGCGCTCCAGTCGGCCGCATCCGGGGAGCCAGCGACCCATTTCCCTGCTGAGCCAAGCCATTCTACGACCCTGGGTTTCCGAGCCGGTGTGGAAAGTGATTTTTCTGTATCCTCCTCCGCCTGATCCAGGTAATGGTTCGCTATCATCCTTGTATCATCATGTGGATTCCTCCCGAGTGGTTTTGATCGCCTGTTGAAATTCCAGCAGATTTATGACGTGAATCAGCCGAAACACGCCACTAACTCTCCAAACGTATCCTTGCTGAATGGGGATTATCGGAGAGTCATAATTGAAGAAATGGGCTGCTCTTGCCTGCTGCATCGTCACTATTGCCATCCTTGAAGATGAAGAGAGTTAGTAATGCTTATAATTAGAATTTTCTTAAGGCTAAGTCTTGGTTACCTCCTGGTTCGTGAAGAGTCCTTTGTTTAATAATTTCTTAATTTTTAAATATTTCTTCATTCTTGTTTGTTTTTTTTTTGTCTGCATCTTGCATCTTTTGTTTTCATTTTTTTATTTGTATTTTTTGTTTTTTGTATATTTTATTTATGCCCTTGCAGAGGGTATTATAAAATTGGTCAGATGTTTGTAACGCACAGAAGGAGACGTTTCCGACCCTATAAAGTATATATATTCTTGATCAGCATGAGAAGCTGCGTTGATATAGCCATGTCCGTCTGTCCGTCCGTCTGTGCGTATGCGTTTTACTCAGCCATCTTAAGAGCTATCGGGATGAAATTTTTTTCGGGGGCTTTTTTTTTTTTTTTTGTGAAAAATAAAGTATGAAAATTGGCAGAATCGGACCACTATATTATATAGCTCTGGAGGAAACATTTTTGCAAAAATTGGAGTATCGCCATGAAATTTACCAATATGATAGTATTATATATAAAATCTCAGATCCCAAAATTTGAATCTGATCGGATAAATAGAACACAAGTTACAGCCGATAAAAATCGGTTCGGCTTGCTGCCTACTACGTCATCGTCAAATCAACAAAGCACACGCATGTACACATACAGACGCAACGCTACATAAATTACATGTGTATGCGTGCGAATCGCGGCATGCGTGTATAAGGGGATGGGGAAGAAGAAGAAGAAATTGAAATGATATTTGAAAGGTTCTGTGCATTAATGCATTGAGATACAGAAAAAGAGTTTGGAATATGTAAAAATATTATGGCCATGGACTGCAAGGGTATATAAACTTCGGCACAGCCGAAATTAGCTTCTTTGATATTTTATTTGTATTTTTTGTTTTTTGTATATTTTTTTTTTATTTTTGCGGAAAAACGGGTTGATGAGAATGGGGCCATTTCCTGTCTATTTATTCTTCGTCTCAGATTTTAGGTGGGCCTTATAGAACACTTTTCCCGATTTTTTTTTTTTTTTTTGTGGCCTTTCTATCCTCCTGTATTTCTTGAATAATAAGTTGAATAAGTTTTTTTCTTTCTCTTGAATAAGTTTGTTCCTAACAAAAACTTCTTCCCCTGGTTTAAACTTAACCTGCTTCTTTTTTCTCTTGTTGTTCCTGCGGATAAGTGCCTCCTGTTTAGATTGTATCAGGCCGCTTATGTCTTCTAGAGTACTGCGCCTAAAATCTGTCGGGCCTTTATAATTTATCCTAAAAGTCCTGTCTCAGAAAATATCAACTGGCTTTTTCCGATAACGGAGTGAATTGAGTTATTGCATCTATCATTAGCCATGGGTACGAGCTCGGATACCCTAAGTGTTGAGAACTCGGACTTAAGGCATCTATAGATGTCTAGGAATGTCGAGTGAAATCGTTCCACTTGCCCATTGACCTCGCTCCGTTGGGAAGGGTAATAGTACACGACTATATCCAGCAATTTTAGGTAATTGAGAACTGTGGGGCAAAGGAGCCCTCGTTCGTTGTCTATTACTAACGAATAGTGCAGCACCTCCGCTAGCCTTTCACGCAAGTGGAGAGCTGATTTTGACTGTATGGGGAATAGCTTAGTAAACTTTGAAAATTTGTCAATGCAGCTGAGAAAATTCCTCGGTGATGACTCCACAAATCACGTCGTCATCGGTCAGATCGGTCACCAATCTTTGCGTGACGCGAAGTTTGTAGCTTGTGAACGAGTGGAGGTAACACGTTTGCAAAAGTTGCTGATCCGTATCCGGGATTTTTATTCCGTTCATTAGAGATGGACAGTAAGTGCCGAGTAAAGCCGGCATTTCTTCGTACAATGGTTCGTTATTTGGGGTACCCTCAGTAGCCCTTTGGGTGTAGTCTACTGCATTGGGATCGGACACAGTTGGTGCTTCCACATGGAATAGATACTGTGCCTTTTTGAAAGTGTAAGTTGACTCGCTGGGGTTTCTCTTGACGCCCCCTTCGATTTGGGTTTGGGAATTCCCCTGGTTTGGGAATCGATTCCTAGTCTGACCTGAGGTTGCTGGTTCCATTTTAATGGCCGGTATAGTGATTTGTTGGCTACCATTTGGTATCAGCGGGGTCTGATACGGGGCCGGGTCCTATGATTTACGTAGGTCATGGGGTTATTGAATCTTGGGGAGTGTTCAATGAAAGACGATTTCTTGAATTTATTTAATGTTTATTTATTTATATGTAAATAGGCACTAGCATATAAACCACTGTGACTAAAAGTTGTACAAATGTAGAGATGGCGGCGATGCACACCGGATGTAGCTACAATTGGTATCTGATCTTACTAAGAATAATGCATTTCTTTTATAGTAAAAATAGAAAGCTCACCAGTGCATAGTTTGGTCAGCAAAATACGTCTTTATTGCGTAGTTAACCATAGCAGCTTAATTAAGCAGCTTAATCTTTATTGTTAACTGCTGACCATATCAGATCTACTTATGACTGATGAGCCATCGATATCTATAATCGGGTTACATACTAAACTTGACATTCATTTCTATTTGTTCTATATTATGATTGTCTTATTGTTATCTTATTTTATATAATCTAAACACCAACATACTCCCGGCCGTTGAACACCTGTTCAATGTTATCCAACGTTGACCGCAAAATTGCTGGGGGCTGGGGTTTGCTGCAGCGGGAGTCGGAATAGGATTGACGATCCTTGGGGTTTGGGAACACCTCCTCATTCCATATATCATCACAAGATCCAATGGTATTGTTAGCGCTACGTAGGAGACGATAATATGGTGTGCCGGCTGGCTGGGGTCTTCTGGTAACTTCCAGTTTTGCTTAGTTTCCAGTTTTCCTTGAATGTTGCTTAGTTCGTTGTAGCTTAGCTGTTCGTTGTGTTGTTGTTGGCGCTGCTTTTGTTGGGCCAATGCTGAAGGGTCCAAATCGCACATATGACAACTTCATTGTGTGCGCCGCACACTTGGGCCATTGCTCGGATAGCGTTCCAAAAATCAGTTTTTTCATGATCGCGTTTGGCAAAAATGATATGCAATCGATAGGGAATACTTTAGAGATTATGAATCCAAAAAATCGGTTGAGATTAATGCGTGCTAGAGGTGCCCAAAGTTGAGACATTTTTAGTAAAAAGGAAAAAATGATAATTTAAAAAAAAAATCGCAACTTTAAAACAGAATATTGGGCGATTTCAACAATCGATCTTGGATTTTTTGAAATCTGAAAAGTATGTTCTATATGTTTCATAAATTTGAATAATTACTTAAATCGTTATTGAACTAGAAGCGCTTAAAAAATGTACTAAATTTTGTCATTTTTTGAACTTTGGTGGAATACAACTAACAAGTATCACCTAGTATCACTACCGGACTACATACACTAGGTAGGTGAAATATTTACATATTAGATGTATATGGTCCCAATATGCGCAGACCTGCGACACCGTTGCGTAAGCCATAAAACTAAGGCAAGATATACTAATACACTAAAAACTTCTCGTGTTAGACAAAATGAACATGCCTCTTTAACATGCTAGCAGCCTCTTCGGACCCACTTATTGCATCACTGAGTCACGTGCGATCACGAACGGATTTGGAAAATAGCAACTATACTGCCGAAATATTGAGTTTATTAGATATTGATGTAAATATTGAAAATTATTTTGAAAAAAATCAGCTATCAATAGCAAATTTTCAAAATTAACCTAAAAAAATATTTATAAAAAATCAAATTAAAACATTAAAAAGGGTTACATAGTCGTTTAAAACAATGAAAAATTCCATTTGTGATTGAAAAAAACCGGGTTTCGCTCCATTTTTAAAGGAAAAACATGCTTGGAAATATTTTCTGACTTTGACCTTGAATATTACAGTATTGGCTCTTGCGCAAGGGGTTGGTATGTTTGCTTCTCCATCCTTTCTGCTGAGCCAGCAATCTATGCTGAGCCAGCAGTTTGTGGGCACTCGCAGAGTTCATGGTGTTATCTCCTCCCCCTCCTTAGCGTGCAGACGCTGGGTTGGTCTTCTGTGGTATCGCCAGGCCTCTCGTGGATGTTATCTTCCTCCAGGCTATGTATAGCGAGAAGACAACACATACAGTTCCGATGGCCTCTGTTACCAGCGATATTTGGAGCCTTCTCTAGACGCCGTATAATTTCGTCAGATTTTGGACAGAGAATTCATGGGCGTACTGTAGCGTCGGTGTGCGCCGGCATGGCGGTGAGGGTAGACATAGATCGGCTCGAATAGGTTTTCTTTCCGATGGTTACCGTTTCATTTTCCAGCTTGACAATAAACGAGCCCTGGAGTCTACGCTGTTTCGAAGAGGTGGTCACTGTACCGTTAAGACCAGTGAGGAACACCGTACTTTCGCCTATCACTGTCACTGATTCCTGTGCATCCCTCAGGTAATGGTATTGCACATTGCCACCTTTGATGAGTCTTGGGATGCAGCTTTCCTCATTTAGTTTGTGCAGGTTCTCTTCCTGTCAAACAGTCGTGTTGCCGTTGGAGAGGCAATTTCCAAAGTCTTCATAAGTTTCGCTTGGGTCCACTGCCACTAAGTTGGCATACAAGATGAGTTTCTGACCCTCACGGATCGTGGAGAGTAAGTGAAGTAATTTGTACTTCATGTCCATCACCTTAGGGAGGGCTAGGACGTACAGCAGGGAGGTTCCATTAGACATGACCGTTGGCCGGGAGAATTCGATGGCCTCGATCGCGTTCAGGTACGGGAGTCCTGATACTTCGCTCAAGATATCGTATACCTCCTTTCCGTTTAGCAGGTCGGAGTTCAGCGCTCCCATCTTGGCTAGTTGGCACGCTCTGGTCACCTCATGGACTTGGTTTGCCAGAATCATGGCCTTATGCAGCATCGCAGTGCCGGCGTGGATGTCTCCATCTATAGAGTTGACCTTGCCGATGATGCCATTTAATTCTTCCAAAGTGCGATACGTAGCCTCGAAAAGCTTCTCGTTGACACGGATTTGTTGGTTATTGCCCGCAACAAGGCTATACTGGGTCTTCCGAGCCGCGCTCCAGTCGGCCGCATCCGGGGAGCCAGCGACCCATTTCCCTGCTGAGCCAAGCCATTCTACGACCCTGGGTTTCCGAGCCGGTGTGGAAAGTGATTTTTCTGTATCCTCCTCCGCCTGATCCAGGTAATGGTTCGCTATCATCCTTGTATCATCATGTGGATTCCTCCCGAGTGGTTTTGATCGCCTGTTGAAATTCCAGCAGATTTATGACGTGAATCAGCCGAAACACGCCACTAACTCTCCAAACGTATCCTTGCTGAATGGGGATTATCGGAGAGTCATAATTGAAGAAATGGGCTGCTCTTGCCTGCTGCATCGTCACTATTGCCATCCTTGAAGATGAAGAGAGTTAGTAATGCTTATAATTAGAATTTTCTTAAGGCTAAGTCTTGGTTACCTCCTGGTTCGTGAAGAGTCCTTTGTTTAATAATTTCTTAATTTTTAAATATTTCTTCATTCTTGTTTGTTTTTTTTTTTGTCTGCATCTTGCATCTTTTGTTTTCATTTTTTTATTTGTATTTTTTGTTTTTTGTATATTTTATTTATGCCCTTGCAGAGGGTATTATAAAATTGGTCAGATGTTTGTAACGCACAGAAGGAGACGTTTCCGACCCTATAAAGTATATATATTCTTGATCAGCATGAGAAGCTGCGTTGATATAGCCATGTCCGTCTGTCCGTCCGTCTGTGCGTATGCGTTTTACTCAGCCATCTTAAGAGCTATCGGGATGAAATTTTTTTCGGGGGCTTTTTTTTTTTTTTTTTGTGAAAAATAAAGTATGAAAATTGGCAGAATCGGACCACTATATTAGATAGCTCTGGAGGAAACATTTTTGCAAAAATTGGAGTATCGCCATGAAATTTACCAATATGATAGTATTATATATAAAATCTCAGATCCCAAAATTTGAATCTGATCGGATAAATAGAACACAAGTTACAGCCGATAAAAATCGGTTCGGCTTGCTGCCTACTACGTCATCATCAAATCAACAGAGCACACGCATGCACACATACAGACGCAACGCTACATAAACTATATGTGTATGCGTGCGAGTCGCGGCATGCGGGTAAAAGGGGATGGGGAAGAAGAAGAAGAAATTGAAATGATATTTGAAAGGTTCTGTGCATTAATGAATTGAGATACAGAAAAAGAGTTTGGAACATGTGAAAATATTATGGCCATGGACTGCAAGGGTATATAAACTTCGGCACAGCCGAAATTAGCTTCTTTGATATTTTATTTGTATTTTTTGTTTTTTGTATATTTTTTTTTTATTTTTGCGGAAAAACGGGTTGATGAGAATGGGGCCATTTCCTGTCTATTTATTCTTCGTCTCAGATTTTAGGTGGGCCTTATAGAACACTTTTCCCGTTTTTTTTTTTTTTTTTGTGGCCTTTCTATCCTCCTGTATTTCTTGAATAATAAGTTGAATAAGTTTTTTTCTTTCTCTTGAATAAGTTTGTTCCTAACAAAAACTTCTTCCCCTGGTTTAAACTTAACCTGCTTCTTTTTTCTCTTGTTGTTCCTGCGGATAAGTGCCTCCTGTTTAGATTGTATCAGGCCGCTTATGTCTTCTAGAGTACTGCGCCTAAAATCTGTCGGGCCTTTATAATTTATCCTAAAAGTCCTGTCTCAGAAAATATCAACTGGCTTTTTCCGATAACGGAGTGAATTGAGTTATTGCATCTATCATTAGCCATGGGTACGAGCTCGGATACCCTAAGTGTTGAGAACTCGGACTTAAGGCATCTATAGATGTCTAGGAATGTCGAGTGAAATCGTTCCACTTGCCCATTGACCTCGCTCCGTTGGGAAGGGTAATAGTACACGACTATATCCAGCAATTTTAGGTGATTGAGAACTGTGGGGCAAAGGAGCCCTCGTTCGTTGTCTATTACTAACGAATAGTGCAGCACCTCCGCTAGCCTTTCACGCAAGTGGAGAGCTGATTTTGACTGTATGGGGAATAGCTTAGTAAACTTTGAAATTTTGTCAATGCAGCTGAGAAAATTCCTCGGTGATGACTCCACAAATCACATCGTCATCGGTCAAATCGGTCAGCAATCTTTGCGTGACGCGAAAATCCGGGATTTTTATTCCGTTCATTAGAGATGGACAGTAAGTGCCGAGTAAAGCCGGCATTTCTTCGTACAATGGTTCGTTATTTGGGGTACCCTCAGTAGCCCTTTGGGTGTAGTCTACTGCATTGGGATCGGACACAGTTGGTGCTTCCACATGGAATAGATACTGTGCCTTTTTGAAAGTGTAAGTTGACTCGCTGGGGTTTCTCTTGACGCCCCCTTCGATTTGGGTTTGGGAATTCCCCTGGTTTGGGAATCGATTCCTAGTCTGACCTGAGGTTGCTGGTTCCATTTTAATGCCGGTATAGTGATTTGTTGGCTACCATTTGGTATCAGCGGGGTCTGATACGGGGCCGGGTCCTATGATTTACGTAGGTCATGGGGTTATTGAATCTTGGGGAGTTTTCAATGAAAGACGATTTCTTGAATTTATTTAATGTTTATTTATTTATATGTAAATAGGCACTAGCATATAAACCACTGTGACTAAAAGTTGTACAAATGTAGAGATGGCGGCGATGCACACCGGATGTAGCTACAATTGGTATCTGATCTTACTAAGAATAATGCATTTCTTTTATAGTAAAAATAGAAAGCTCACCAGTGCATAGTTTGGTCAGCAAAATACGTCTTTATTGCGTAGTTAACCATAGCAGCTTAATTAAGCAGCTTAATCTTTATTGTTAACTGCTGACCATATCAGATCTACTTATGACTGATGAGCCATCGATATTTATAATCGGGTTACATACTAAACTTGACATTCATTTCTATTTGTTCTATATTATGATTGTCTTATTGTTATCTTATTTTATATAATCTAAACACCAACATACTCCCGGCCGTTGAACACCTGTTCAATGTTATCCAACGTTGACCGCAAAATTGCTGGGGGCTGGGGTTTGCTGCAGCGGGAGTCGGAATAGGATTGACGATCCTTGGGGTTTGGGAACACCTCCTCATTCCATATATCATCACAAGATCCAATGGTATTGTTAGCGCTACGTAGGAGACGATAATATGGTGTGCCGGCTGGCTGGGGTCTTCTGGTAACTTCCAGTTTTGCTTAGTTTCCAGTTTTCCTTGAATGTTGCTTAGTTCGTTGTAGCTTAGCTGTTCGTTGTGTTGTTGTTGGCGCTGCTTTTGTTGGGCCAATGCTGAAGGGTCCAAATCGCACATATGACAACTTCATTGTGTGCGCCGCACACTTGGGCCTTTGCTCGGATAGCGTTCCAAAAATCAGTTTTTTCATGATCGCTTTTGGCAAAAATGATATGCAATCGATAGGGAATACTTCAGAGATTATGACTCCAAAAAATCGGTTGAGATTAATGCGTGCTAGAGGTGCCCAAAGTTGAGACATTTTGAGTAAAAAGGAAAAAATGATAATTTAAAAAAAAAATCGCAACTTTAAAACTGAATATTGGGCGATTTCAACAATCGATCTTGGATTTTTTGAAATCTGAAAAGTATGTTCTTTATGTTTCATAAATTTGAATAATTACTTAAATCGTTATTGAACTAGAAGCGCTTAAAAAATGTACTAAATTTTGTCATTTTTTGAACTTTGGTGGAATACAACTAACAAGTATCACCTAGTATCACTACCGGACTACATACACTAGGTAGGTGAAATATTTACATATTAGATGTATATGGACCCAATATGCGCAGACCTGCGACACCGTTGCGTAAGCCATAAAACTAAGGCAAGATATACTAATACACTAAAAACTTCTCGTGTTAGACAAAATGAACATGCCTCTTTAACATGCTAGCAGCCTCTTCGGACCCACTTATTGCATCACTGAGTCACGTGCGATCACGAACGGATTTGGAAAATAGCAACTATACTGCCGAAATATTGAGTTTATTAGATATTGATGTAAATATTGAAAATTATTTTGAAAAAAATCAGCTATCAATAGCAAATTTTCAAAATTAACCTAAAAAAATATTTATAAAAAATCAAATTAAAACATTAAAAAGGGTTACATAGTCGTTTAAAACAATGAAAAATTCCATTTGTGATTGAAAAAAACCGGGTTTCGCTCCATTTTTAAAGGAAAAACATGCTTGGAAATATTTTCTGACTTTGACCTTGAATATTACAGCATTGGCTCTTGCGCAAGGGGTTGGTATGTTTGCTTCTCCCTCCTTTCTGCTGAGCCAGCAATCTATGCTGAGCCAGCAGTTTGTGGGCACTCGCAGAGTTCATGGTGTTATCTCCTCCCCCTCCGAAGATCTGCGTCCCGCAGATTAGGGTGCAGACGCTGGGTTGGCCTTCTGTGGTATCGCCAGGCCTCTCGTGGATGTTATCTTCCTCCAGGCTATGTATAGCGAGAAGACAACACATACAGTTCCGATGGCCTCTGTTACCAGCGATATTTGGAGCCTTCTCTAGACGCCGTATAATTTCGTCAGATTTTGGACAGAGAATTCATGGGCGTACTGTAGCGTCGGTGTGTAACCTATGGCCGATACATTGGAGAGGACCGCCGGCATGGCGGTGAGGGTAGACATAGATCGGCTCGAATAGGTTTTCTTTCCGATGGTTACCGTTTCATTTTCCATCTTGACAATAAACGAGCCCTGGAGTCTACGCTGTTTCGAAGAGGTGGTCACTGTACCGTTAAGACCAGTGAGGAACACCGTACTTTCGCCTATCACTGTCACTGATTCCTGTGCATCCCTCAGGTAATGGTATTGCACATTGCCACCTTTGATGAGTCTTGGGATGCAGCTTTCCTCATTTAGTTTGTGCAGGTTCTCTTCCTTTCAAACAGTCGTGTTGCCGTTGGAGAGGCAATTTCCAAAGTCTTCATAAGTTTCGCTTGGGTCCACTGCCACTAAGTTGGCATACAAGATGAGTTTCTGACCCTCACGGATCGTGGAGAGTAAGTGAAGTAATTTGTACTTCATGTCCATCACCTTAGGGAGGGCTAGGACGTACAGCAGGGAGGTTCCATTAGACATGACCGTTGGCCGGGAGAATTCGATGGCCTCGATCGCGTTCAGGTACGGGAGTCCTGATACTTCGCTCAAGATATCGTATACCTCCTTTCCGTTTAGCAGGTCGGAGTTCAGCGCTCCCATCTTGGCTAGTTGGCACGCTCTGGTCACCTCATGGACTTGGTTTGCCAGAATCATGGCCTTATGCAGCATCGCAGTGCCGGCGTGGATGTCTCCATCTATAGAGTTAATTCTTCCAAAGTGCGATACGTAGCCTCGAAAAGCTTCTCGTTGACACGGATTTGTTGGTTATTGCCCGCAACAAGGCTATACTGGGTCTTCCGAGCCGCGCTCCAGTCGGCCGCATCCGGGGAGCCAGCGACCCATTTCCCTGCTGAGCCAAGCCTTTCTACGACCCTGGGTTTCCGAGCCGGTGTGGAAAGTGATTTTTCTGTATCCTCCTCCGCCTGATCCAGGTAATGGTTCGCTATCATCCTTGTATCATCATGTGGATTCCTCCCGAGTGGTTTTGATCGCCTGTTGAAATTCCAGCAGATTTATGACGTGAATCAGCCGAAACACGCCACTAACTCTCCAAACGTATCCTTGCTGAATGGGGATTATCGGAGAGTCATAATTGAAGAAATGGGCTGCTCTTGCCTGCTGCATCGTCACTATTGCCATCCTTGAAGATGAAGAGAGTTAGTAATGCTTATAATTAGAATTTTCTTAAGGCTAAGTCTTGGTTACCTCCTGGTTCGTGAAGAGTCCTTTGTTTAATAATTTCTTAATTTTTAAATATTTCTTCATTCTTGTTTTTTTTTTTTTTGTCTGCATCTTGCATCTTTTGTTTTCATTTTTTTATTTGTATTTTTTGTTTTTTGTATATTTTATTTATGCCCTTGCAGAGGGTATTATAAAATTGGTCAGATGTTTGTAACGCACAGAAGGAGACGTTTCCGACCCTATAAAGTATATATATTCTTGATCAGCATGAGAAGCTGCGTTGATATAGCCATGTCCGTCTGTCCGTCCGTCTGTGCGTATGCGTTTTACTCAGCCATCTTAAGAGCTATCGGGATGAAATTTTTTTCGGGGGCTTTTTTTTTTTTTTTGTGAAAAATAAAGTATGAAAATTGGCAGAATCGGACCACTATATTATATAGCTCTGGAGGAAACATTTTTGCAAAAATTGGAGTATCGCCATGAAATTTACCAATATGATAGTATTATATATAAAATCTCAGATCCCAAAATTTGAATCTGATCGGATAAATAGAACACAAGTTACAGCCGATAAAAATCGGTTCGGCTTGCTGCCTACTACGTCATCATCAAATCAACAGAGCACACGCATGTACACATAAAGACGCAACGCTACATAAATTATATGTGTATGCGTGCGAATCGCGGCATGCGTGTATAAGGGGATGGGGGAGAAGAAGAAGAAATTGAAATGATATTTGAAAGGTTCTGTGCATTAATGCATTGAGATACAGAAAAAGAGTTTGGAATATGTAAAAATATTATGGCCATGGACTGCAAGGGTATATAAACTTCGGCACAGCCGAAATTAGCTTCTTTGATATTTTATTTGTATTTTTTGTTTTTTGTATATTTTTTTTTTATTTTTGCGGAAAAACGGGTTGATGAGAATGGGGCCATTTCCTGTCTATTTATTCTTCGTCTCAGATTTTAGGTGGGCCTTATAGAACACTTTTCCCGTTTTTTTTTTTTTTTTTTGTGGCCTTTCTATCCTCCTGTATTTCTTGAATAATAAGTTGAATAAGTTTTTTTCTTTCTCTTGAATAAGTTTGTTCCTAACAAAAACTTCTTCCCCTGGTTTAAACTTAACCTGCTTCTTTTTTCTCTTGTTGTTCCTGCGGATAAGTGCCTCCTGTTTAGATTGTATCAGGCCGCTTATGTCTTCTAGAGTACTGCGCCTAAAATCTGTCGGGCCTTTATAATTTATCCTAAAAGTCCTGTCTCAGAAAATATCAACTGGCTTTTTCCGATAACGGAGTGAATTGAGTTATTGCATCTATCATTAGCCATGGGTACGAGCTCGGATACCCTAAGTGTTGAGAACTCGGACTTAAGGCATCTATAGATGTCTAGGAATGTCGAGTGAAATCGTTCCACTTGCCCATTGACCTCGCTCCGTTGGGAAGGGTAATAGTACACGACTATATCCAGCAATTTTAGGTAATTGAGAACTGTGGGGCAAAGGAGCCCTCGTTCGTTGTCTATTACTAACGAATAGTGCAGCACCTCCGCTAGCCTTTCACGCAAGTGGAGAGCTGATTTTGACTGTATGGGGAATAGCTTAGTAAACTTTGAAAATTTGTCAATGCAGCTGAGAAAATTCCTCGGTGATGACTCCACAAATCACGTCGTCATCGGTCAAATCGGTCACCAATCTTTGCGTGACGCGAAGTTTGTAGCTTGTGAACGAGTTATTTGAAAGATGCTGATCCGTATCCGGGATTTTTTATTCCGTTCATTAGAGATGGACAGTAAGTGCCGAGTAAAGCCGGCATTTCTTCGTACAATGGTTCGTTATTTGGGGTACCCTCAGTAGCCCTTTGGGTGTAGTCTACTGCATTGGGATCGGACACAGTTGGTGCTTCCACATGGAATAGATACTGTGCCTTTTTGAAAGTGTAAGTTGACTCGCTGGGGTTTCTCTTGACGCCCCCTTCGTTTATTCCTGGGTTTGGGAATCGATTCCTAGTCTGACCTGAGGTTGCTGGTTCCATTTTAATGGCCGGTATAGTGATTTGTTGGCTACCATTTGGTATCAGCGGGGTCTGATACGGGGCCGGGTCCTATGATTTACGTAGGTCATGGGGTTATTGAATCTTGGGGAGTGTTCAATGAAAGACGATTTCTTGAATTTATTTAATGTTTATTTATTTATATGTAAATAGGCACTAGCATATAAACCACTGTGACTAAAAGTTGTACAAATGTAGAGATGGCGGCGATGCACACCGGATGTAGCTACAATTGGTATCTGATCTTACTAAGAATAATGCATTTCTTTTATAGTAAAAATAGAAAGCTCACCAGTGCATAGTTTGGTCAGCAAAATACGTCTTTATTGCGTAGTTAACCATAGCAGCTTAATTAAGCAGCTTAATCTTTATTGTTAACTGCTGACCATATCAGATCTACTTATGACTGATGAGCCATCGATATTTATAATCGGGTTACATACTAAACTTGACATTCATTTCTATTTGTTCTATATTATGATTGTCTTATTGTTATCTTATTTTATATAATCTAAACACCAACATACTCCCGGCCGTTGAACACCTGTTCAATGTTATCCAACGTTGACCGCAAAATTGCTGGGGGCTGGGGTTTGCTGCAGCGGGAGTCGGAATAGGATTGACGATCCTTGGGGTTTGGGAACACCTCCTCATTCCATATATCATCACAAGATCCAATGGTATTGTTAGCGCTACGTAGGAGACGATAATATGGTGTGCCGGCTGGCTGGGGTCTTCTGGTAACTTCCAGTTTTGCTTAGTTTCCAGTTTTCCTTGAATGTTGCTTAGTTCGTTGTAGCTTAGCTGTTCGTTGTGTTGTTGTTGGCGCTGCTTTTGTTGGGCCAATGCTGAAGTTGCCAAATCGCACATATGACAACTTCATTGTGTGCGTCGCACAGTTGGGCCTCTGCTCGGATAGCGTTCCAAAAATCAGTTTTTTCATGATCGCGTTTGGCAAAAATGATATGCAATCGATAGGGAATACTTCAGAGATTATGAATCCAAAAAATCGGTTGAGATTAATGCGTGCTAGAGGTGCCCAAAGTTGAGACATTTTTAGTAAAAAGGAAAAAATGATAATTTAAAAAAAAAATCGCAACTTTAAAACTGAATATTGGGCGATTTCAACAATCGATCTTGGATTTTTTGAAATCTGAAAAGTATGTTCTTTATGTTTCATAAATTTGAATAATTACTTAAATCGTTATTGAACTAGAAGCGCTTAAAAAATGTACTAAATTTTGGCATTTTTTGAACTTTGGTGGAATACAACTAACAAGTATCACCTAGTATCACTACCGGACTACATACACTAGGTAGGTGAAATATTTACATATTAGATGTATATGGTCCCAATATGCGCAGACCTGCGACACCGTTGCGTAAGCCATAAAACTAAGGCAAGATATACTAATACACTAAAAACTTCTCGTGTTAGACAAAATGAACATGCCTCTTTAACATGCTAGCAGCCTCTTCGGACCCACTTATTGCATCACTGAGACACGTGCGATCACGAACGGATTTGGAAAATAGCAACTATACTGCCGAAATATTGAGTTTATTAGATATTGATGTAAATATTGAAAATTATTTTGAAAAAAATCAGCTATCAATAGCAAATTTTCAAAATTAACCTAAAAAAATATTTATAAAAAATCAAATTAAAACATTAAAAAGGGTTACATAGTCGTTTAAAACAATGAAAAATTCCATTTGTGATTGAAAAAAACCGGGTTTCGCTCCATTTTTAAAGGAAAAACATGCTTGGAAATATTTTCTGACTTTGACCTTGAATATTACAGTATTGGCTCTTGCGCAAGGGGTTGGTATGTTTGCTTCTCCATCCTTTCTGCTGAGCCAGCAATCTATGCTGAGCCAGCAGTTTGTGGGCACTCGCAGAATTCATGGTGTTATCTCCTCCCCTCCCTCCTTAGCGTGCAGACGCTGGGTTGGTCTTCTGTGGTATCGCCAGGCCTCTCGTGGATGTTATCTTCCTCCAGGCTATGTATAGCGAGAAGACAACACATACAGTTCCGATGGCCTCTGTTACCAGCGATATTTGGAGCCTTCTCTAGACGCCGTATAATTTCGTCAGATTTTGGACAGAGAATTCATGGGCGTCTGTAGGGGTGTAACCTATGGCCGCTACATTGGAGAGGACCGCCGGCATGGCGGTGAGGGTGGACGTAGATCGGCTCGAGTAGGTTTTCTTTCCGATGGTTACCGCTTCATTTTCCAGCTTGACAATAAACGAGCCCTGGAGTCTACGCTGTTTCGAAGAGGTGGTCACTGTACCGTTAAAACCAGTGAGGAACACCGTACTTTCGCATATCACTGTCACTGATTCCTGTGCATCCCTCAGTGCACATTGCCACCTTTGATGAGTCTTGGGATGCAGCTTTCCTCATTTAGTTTGTGCAGGTTCTCTTCCTGGCAAACAGTCGTGTTGCCGTTGGAGAGTCAATTTCCAAAGTCTTCATAAGTTTCGCTTGGGTCCACTGCCACTAAGTTGGCATACAAGATGAGTTTCTGACCCTCACGGATCGTGGGGAGTAAGTGAAGTAATTTGTACTTCTTGTCCATCACCTTAGGGAGGGCTAGGACGTACAGCAGGGAGGTTCCATTAGACATGACCGTTAGCCGGGAGAATTCGATGGCCTCGATCGCGTTCAGGTACGGGAGTCCTGATACTTCGCTCAAGATATCGTATACCTCCTTTCCGTTTAGCAGGTCGGAGTTCAGCGCTCCCATCTTGGCTAGTTGGCACGCTCTGGTCACCTCATGGACTTGGTTTGCCAGAATCATGGCCTTATGCAGCATCGCAGTGCCGGCGTGGATGTCTCCATCTATAGAGTTGACCTTGCCGATGATGCCATTTAATTCTTCCAAAGTGCGATACGTAGCCTCGAAAAGCTTCTCGTTGACACGGATTTGTTGGTTATTGCCCGCAACAAGGCTATACTGGGTCTTCCGAGCCGCGCTCCAGTCGGCCGCATCCGGGGAGCCAGCGACCCATTTCCCTGCTGAGCCAAGCCATTCTACGACCCTGGGTTTCCGAGCCGGTGTGGAAAGTGATTTTTCTGTATCCTCCTCCGCCTGATCCAGGTAATGGTTCGCTATCATCCTTGTATCATCATGTGGATTCCTCCCGAGTGGTTTTGATCGCCTGTTGAAATTCCAGCAGATTTATGACGTGAATCAGCCGAAACACGCCACTAACTCTCCAAACGTATCCTTGCTGAATGGGGATTATCGGAGAGTCATAATTGAAGAAATGGGCTGCTCTTGCCTGCTGCATCGTCACTATTGCCATCCTTGAAGATGAAGAGAGTTAGTAATGCTTATAATTAGAATTTTCTTAAGGCTAAGTCTTGGTTACCTCCTGGTTCGTGAAGAGTCCTTTGTTTAATAATTTCTTAATTTTTAAATATTTCTTCATTCTTGTTTGTTTTTTTTTTTTGTCTGCATCTTGCATCTTTTGTTTTCATTTTTTTATTTGTATTTTTTGTTTTTTGTATATTTTATTTATGCCCTTGCAGAGGGTATTATAAAATTGGTCAGATGTTTGTAACGCACAGAAGGAGACGTTTCCGACCCTATAAAGTATATATATTCTTGATCAGCATGAGATTCTTACTCAGCCATCTTAAGAGCTATCGGGATGAAATTTTTTTCGGGGGCTTTTTTTTTTTTTTGTGAAAAATAAAGTATGAAAATTGGCAGAATCGGACCACTATATTATATAGCTCTGGAGGAAACATTTTTGCAAAAATTGGAGTATCGCCATGAAATTTACCAATATGATAGTATTATATATAAAATCTCACATCCCAAAATTTGAATCTGATAGGATAAATAGAACACAAGTTACAGCCGATAAAAATCGGTTCGGCTTGCTGCCTACTACGTCATCATCAAATCAACAGAGCACACGCATGTACACATAAAGACGCAACGCTACATAAATTATATGTGTATGCGTGCGAATCGCGGCATGCGTGTATAAGGGGATGGGGGAGAAGAAGAAGAAATTGAAATGATATTTGAAAGGTTCTGTGCATTAATGCATTGAGATACAGAAAAAGAGTTTGGAATATGTAAAAATATTATGGCCATGGACTGCAAGGGTATATAAACTTCGGCACAGCCGAAGTTAGCTTCTTTGATATTTTATTTGTATTTTTTGTTTTTTGTATATTTTTTTTTTATTTTTGCGGAAAAACGGGTTGATGAGAATGGGGCCATTTCCTGTCTATTTATTCTTCGTCTCAGATTTTAGGTGGGCCTTATAGAACACTTTTCCCGATTTTTTTTTTTTTTTGTGGCCTTTCTATCCTCCTGTATTTCTTGAATAATAAGTTGAATAAGTTTTTTTCTTTCTCTTGAATAAGTTTGTTCCTAACAAAAACTTCTTCCCCTGGTTTAAACTTAACCTGCTTCTTTTTTCTCTTGTTGTTCCTGCGGATAAGTGCCTCCTGTTTAGATTGTATCAGGCCGCTTATGTCTTCTAGAGTACTGCGCCTAAAATCTGTCGGGCCTTTATAATTTATCCTAAAAGTCCTGTCTCAGAAAATATCAACTGGCTTTTTCCGATAACGGAGTGAATTGAGTTATTGCATCTATCATTAGCCATGGGTACGAGCTCGGATACCCTAAGTGTTGAGAACTCGGACTTAAGGCATCTATAGATGTCTAGGAATGTCGAGTGAAATCGTTCCACTTGCCCATTGACCTCGCTCCGTTGGGAAGGGTAATAGTACACGACTATATCCAGCAATTTTAGGTAATTGAGAACTGTGGGGCAAAGGAGCCCTCGTTCGTTGTCTATTACTAACGAATAGTGCAGCACCTCCGCTAGCCTTTCACGCAAGTGGAGAGCTGATTTTGACTGTATGGGGAATAGCTTAGTAAACTTTGAAAATTTGTCAATGCAGCTGAGAAAATTCCTCGGTGATGACTCCACAAATCACGTCGTCATCGGTCAAATCGGTCACCAATCTTTGCGTGACGCGAAGTTTGTAGCTTGTGAACGAGGGGATCTGATCCGTATCCGGGATTTTTATTCCGTTCATTAGAGATGGACAGTAAGTGCCGAGTAAAGCCGGCATTTCTTCGTACAATGGTTCGTTATTTGGGGTACCCTCAGTAGCCCTTTGGGTGTAGTCTACTGCATTGGGATCGGACACAGTTGGTGCTTCCACATGGAATAGATACTGTGCCTTTTTGAAAGTGTAAGTTGACTCGCTGGGGTTTCTCTTGACGCCCCCTTCGATTTGGGTTTGGGAATCGATTCCTAGTCTGACCTGAGGTTGCTGGTTCCATTTTAATGGCCGGTATAGTGATTTGTTGGCTACCATTTGGTATCAGCGGGGTCTGATACGGGGCCGGGTCCTATGATTTACATAGGTCATGGGGTTATTGAATCTTGGGGAGTGTTCAATGAAAGACGATTTCTTGAATTTATTTAATGTTTATTTATTTATATGTAAATAGGCACTAGCATATAAACCACTGTGACTAAAAGTTGTACAAATGTAGAGATGGCGGCGATGCACACCGGATGTAGCTACAATGCGTATCTGATCTTACTAAGAATAATGCATTTCTTTTATAGTAAAAATAGAAAGCTCACCAGTGCATAGTTTGGTCAGCAAAATACGTCTTTATTGCGTAGTTAACCATAGCAGCTTAATTAAGCAGCTTAATCTTTATTGTTAACTGCTGACCATATCAGATCTACTTATGACTGATGAGCCATCGATATCTATAATCGGGTTACATACTAAACTTGACATTCATTTCTATTTGTTCTATATTATGATTGTCTTATTGTTATCTTATTTTATATAATCTAAACACCAACATACTCCCGGCCGTTGAACACCTGTTCAATGTTATCCAACGTTGTCCGCAAAATTGCTGGGGGCTGGGGTTTGCTGCAGCGGGAGTCGGAATAGGATTGACGATCCTTGGGGTTTGGGAACACCTCCTCATTCCATATATCATCACAAGATCCAATGGTATTGTTAGCGCTACGTAGGAGACGATAATATGGTGTGCCGGCTGGCTGGGGTTTTCTGGTAACTTCCAGTTTTCCTTGAATGTTGCTTAGTTCGTTGTAGCTTAGCTGTTCGTTGTGTTGTTGTTGGCGCTGCTTTTGTTGGGCCAATGCTGAAGCTGCCAAATCGCACATATGACAACTTCATTGTGTGCGTCGCACAGTTGGGCCTCTGCTCGGATAGCGTTCCAAAAATCAGTTTTTTCATGATCGCGTTTGGCAAAAATGATATGAAATCGATAGGGAATACTTCAAAGATTATGAATCCAAAAAATCGGTTGAGATTGAGACATTTTTAGTAAAAAGGAAAAAATGATAATTTAAAATTTAAATTAAAATTTAATTTAAAAAAAAATCGCAACTTTAAAACTGAATGTTGGGCGATTTCAACAATCGATCTTGGATTTTTTGAAATCTGAAAAGTATGTTCTTTATTAATATCATGTTTCATAAATTTGAATAATTACTTAAATCGTTATTGAACTAGAAGCGCTTAAAAAATGTAATAAATTTTGGCATTTTTTGAACTTTGGTGGAATACAACTAACAAGTATCACCTAGTATCACTACCGGACTACATACACTAGGTAGGTGAAATACTTACCTATTAGATGTATATGGTCCCAATATGCGCAGACCTGCGACACCGATGCGTAAGCCATAAAACTAAGGCAAGATATACTAATACATTAAAAACTTCTCGTGTTAGACAAAATGAACATGCCTCTTTAACATGCTAGCAGCCTCTTCGGACCCACTTATTGCATCACTGAGACACGTGCGATCACGTACGGATTTGGAAAATAGCAACTATACTGCCGAAATATTGAGTTTATTAGATATTGATGTAAATATTGAAAATTATTTTGAAAAAAATCAGCTATCAATAGCAAATTTTCAAAATTAACCTAAAAAAATATTTATAAAAAATCAAATTAAAACATTAAAAAGGGTTACATAGTCGTTTAAAACAATGAAAAATTCCATTTGTGATTGAAAAAAACCGGGTTTCGCTCCATTTTTAAAGGAAAAACATGCTTGGAAATATTTTCTGACTTTGACCTTGAATATTACAGCATTGGCTCTTGCGCAAGGGGTTGGTATGTTTGCTTCTCCATCCTTTCTGCTGAGCCAGCAATCTATGCTGAGCCAGCAGTTTGTGGGCACTCGCAGAGTTCATGGTGTTATCTCCTCCCCCTCCGAAGATATGCGTCCCGCAGATTAGGGTGAAGACGCTGGGTTGGTCTTCTGTGGTATCGCCAGGCCTCTCGTAGATGTTATCTTCCTCCAGGCTATGTATAGCGAGAAGACAACACATACAGTTCCGATGGCCTCTGTTACCAGCGATATTTGGAGCCTTCTCTAGACGCCGTATAATTTCGTCAGATTTTGGACAGAGAATTCATGGGCTTCTTGGGGTGTAACCTATGGCCGCTACATTGGAGAGGACCGCCGGCATGGCGGTGAGGGTGGACGTAGATCGGCTCGAGTAGGTTTTCTTTCCGATGGTTACCGCTTCATTTTCCAGCTTGACAATAAACGAGCCCTGGAGTCTACGCTGTTTCGAAGAGGTGGTCACTGTACCGTTAAAACCAGTGAGGAACACCGTACTTTCGCCTATCACTGTCACTGATTCCTGTGCATCCCTCAGGCACATTGCCACCTTTGATGAGTCTTGGGATGCAGCTTTCCTCATTTAGTTTGCGCAGGTTCTCTTCCTGGCAAACAGTCGTGTTGCCGTTGGAGAGTCAATTTCCAAAGTCTTCATAAGTTTCGCTTGGGTCCACTGCCACTAAGTTGGCATACAAGATGAGTTTCTGACCCTCACGGATCGTGGGGAGTAAGTGAAGTAATTTGTACTTCTTGTCCATCACCTTAGGGAGGGCTAGGACGTACAGCAGGGAGGTTCCATTAGACATGACCGTTAGCCGGGAGAATTCGATGGCCTCGATCGCGTTCAGGTACGGGAGTCCTGATACTTCGCTCAAGATATCGTATACCTCCTTTCCGTTTAGCAGGTCGGAGTTCAGCGCTCCCATCTTGGCTAGTTGGCACGCTCTGGTCACCTCATGGACTTGGTTTGCCAGAATCATGGCCTTATGTAGCATCGCAGTGCCGGCGTGGATGTCTCCATCTATAGAGTTGACCTTGCCGATGATGCCATTTAATTCTTCCAAAGTGCGATACGTAGCCTCGAAAAGCTTCTCGTTGACATGGATTTGTTGGTTATTGCCCGCAACAAGGCTATACTGGGTCTTCCGAGCCGCGCTCCAGTCGGCCGCATCCGGGGAGCCAGCGACCCATTTCCCTGCTGAGCCAAGCCTTTCTACGACCCTGGGTTTCCGAGCCGGTGTGGAAAGTGATTTTTCTGTATCCTCCTCCGCCTGATCCAGGTAATGGTTCGCTATCATCCTTGTATCATCATGTGGATTCCTCCCGAGTGGTTTGGAACGCCTGTTGAAATTCCACCAGATTTATGACGTGAATCAGCCGAAACACGCCACTAACTCTCCAAACGTATCCTTGCTGAAGGGGGATTATCGGAGAGCCATAATTGAAGAAATGGGCTGCTCTTGCCTGCTGCATCGTCACTATTGCCATCCTTGAAGATGAAGAGAGTTAGTAAGGCTTATAATTAGAATTTTCTTAAGGCTAAGTCTTGGTTACCTCCTGGTTCGTGAAGAGTGCTTTGTTTAATAATTTCTTAATTTTTAAATATTTCTTCATTCTTGTTTGTTTTTTTGCTTGCATCTTTTGTTTTTATTTTTTTATTTGTTTTTATTTTGTTTTTTGTATATTTTATTTATACCCTTGCAGAGGGTATTTTAAAATTGGTCAGATGTTTGTAACGCACAGAAGGAGACGTTTCCGACCCTATAAAGTATATATATTCTTGATCAGCATGAGAAGCTGCGTTGATATAGCCATGTCCGTCTGTCCGTCCGTCTGTGCGTATGCGTTTTACTCAGCCATCTTAAGAGCTATCGGGATGAAATTTTTTTCGGGGGCTTTTTTTTTTTTTTGTGAAAAATAAAGTATGAAAATTGGTAGAATCGGACCACTATGTTATATAGCCCTGGAGGAAACATTTTTGCAAAAATTGGAGTATCGCCATGAAATTTACCAATATGATAGTATTATATATAAAATCTCAGATCCCAAAATTTGAATCTGATAGGATAAATAGAACACAAGTTACAGCCGATAAAAATCGGTTCGGCTTGCTGCCTACTACGTCATCATCAAATCAACAGAGCACACGCATGTACACATAAAGACGCAACGCTACATAAATTATATGTGTATGCGTGCGAATCGCGGCATGCGTGTATAAGGGGATGGGGGAGAAGAAGAAGAAATTGAAATGATATTTGAAAGGTTCTGTGCATTAATGCATTGAGATACAGAAAAAGAGTTTGGAATATGTAAAAATATTATGGCCATGGACTGCAAGGGTATATAAACTTCGGCACAGCCGAAATTAGCTTCTTTGATATTTTATTTGTATTTTTTGTTTTTTGTATATTTTTTTTTATTTTTGCGGAAAAACGGGTTGATGAGAATGGGGCCATTTCCTGTCTATTTATTCTTCGTCTCAGATTTTAGGTGGGCCTTATAGAACACTTTTCCCGATTTTTTTTTTTTTTTTTGTGGCCTTTCTATCCTCCTGTATTTCTTAAATAATAAGTTGAATAAGTTTTTTTCTTTCTCTTGAATAAGTTTGTTCCTAACAAAAACTTCTTCCCCTGGTTTAAACTTAACCTGCTTCTTTTTTCTCTTGTTGTTCCTGCGGATAAGTGCCTCCTGTTTAGATTGTATCAGGCCGCTTATGTCTTCTAGAGTACTGCGCCTAAAATCTGTCGGGCCTTTATAATTTATCCTAAAAGTCCTGTCTCAGAAAATATCAACTGGCTTTTTCCGATAACGGAGTGAATTGAGTTATTGCATCTATCATTAGCCATGGGTACGAGCTCGGATACCCTAAGTGTTGAGAACTCGGACTTAAGGCATCTATAGATGTCTAGGAATGTCGAGTGAAATCGTTCCACTTGCCCATTGACCTCGCTCCGTTGGGAAGGGTAATAGTACACGACTATATCCAGCAATTTTAGGTAATTGAGAACTGTGGGGCAAAGGAGCCCTCGTTCGTTGTCTATTACTAACGAATAGTGCAGCACCTCCGCTAGCCTTTCACGCAAGTGGAGAGCTGATTTTGACTGTATGGGGAATAGCTTAGTAAACTTTGAAAATTTGTCAATGCAGCTGAGAAAATTCCTCGGTGATGACTCCACAAATCACGTCGTCATCGGTCAAATCGGTCACCAATCTTTGCGTGACGCGAAGTTTGTAGCTTGTGAACGAGGGGATCTGATCCGTATCCGGGATTTTTATTCCGTTCATTAGAGATGGACAGTAAGTGCCGAGTAAAGCCGGCATTTCTTCGTACAATGGTTCGTTATTTGGGGTACCCTCAGTAGCCCTTTGGGTGTAGTCTACTGCATTGGGATCGGACACAGTTGGTGCTTCCACATGGAATAGATACTGTGCCTTTTTGAAAGTATAAGTTGTCTCGCTGGGGTTTCTCTTGACGCCCCCTTCGATTTGGGTTTGGGAATCGATTCCTAGTCTGACCTGAGGTTGCTGGTTCCATTTTAATGGCCGGTATAGTGATTTGTTGGCTACCATTTGGTATCAGCGGGGTCTGATACGGGGCCGGGTCCTATGATTTACGTAGGTCATGGGGTTATTGAATCTTGGGGAGTGTTCAATGAAAGACGATTTCTTGAATTTATTTAATGTTTATTTATTTATATGTAAATAGGCACTAGCATATAAACCACTGTGACTAAAAGTTGTACAAATGTAGAGATGGCGGCGATGCACACCGGATGTAGCTACAATGCGTATCTGATCTTACTAAGAATAATGCATTTCTTTTATAGTAAAAATAGAAAGCTCACCAGTGCATAGTTTGGTCAGCAAAATACGTCTTTATTGCGTAGTTAACCATAGCAGCTTAATTAAGCAGCTTAATCTTTATTGTTAACTGCTGACCATATCAGATCTACTTATGACTGATGAGCCATCGATATCTATAATCGGGTTACATACTAAACTTGACATTCATTTCTATTTGTTCTATATTATGATTGTCTTATTGTTATCTTATTTTATATAATCTAAACACCAACATACTCCCGGCCGTTGAACACCTGTTCAATGTTATCCAACGTTGACCGCAAAATTGCTGGGGGCTGGGGTTTGCTGCAGCGGGAGTCGGAATAGGATTGACGATCCTTGGGGTTTGGGAACACCTCCTCATTCCATATATCATCACAAGATCCAATGGTATTGTTAGCGCTACGTAGGAGACGATAATATGGTGTGCCGGCTGGCTGGGGTCTTCTGGTAACTTCCAGTTTTCCTTGAATGTTGCTTAGTTCGTTGTAGCTTAGCTGTTCGTTGTGTTGTTGTTGGCGCTGCTTTTGTTGGGCCAATGCTGAAGCTGCCAAATCGCACATATGACAACTTCATTGTGTGCGTCGCACAGTTGGGCCTCTGCTCGGATAGCGTTCCAAAAATCAGTTTTTTCATGATCGCGTTTGGCAAAAATGATATGAAATCGATAGGGAATACTTCAAAGATTATGAATCCAAAAAATCGGTTGAGATTGAGACATTTTTAGTAAAAGGGAAAAATGATAATTTTAAAATTTAAATTAAAATTTAATTAAAAAAAAAAATCGCAACTTTAAAACTGAATGTTGGGCGATTTCAACAATCGATCTTGGATTTTTTGAAATCTGAAAAGTATGTTCTTTATTAATATCATGTTTCATAAATTTGAATAATTACTTAAATCGTTATTGAACTAGAAGCGCTTAAAAAATGTAATAAATTTTGGCATTTTTTGAACTTTGGTGGAATACAACTAACAAGTATCACCTAGTATCACTACCGGACTACATACACTAGGTAGGTGAAATACTTACCTATTAGATGTATATGGTCCCAATATGCGCAGACCTGCGACACCGATGCGTAAGCCATAAAACTAAGGCAAGATATACTAATACATTAAAAACTTCTCGTGTTAGACAAAATGAACATGCCTCTTTAACATGCTAGCAGCCTCTTCGGACCCACTTATTGCATCACTGAGACACGTGCGATCACGTACGGATTTGGAAAATAGCAACTATACTGCCGAAATATTGAGTTTATTAGATATTGATGTAAATATTGAAAATTATTTTGAAAAAAATCAGCTATCAATAGCAAATTTTCAAAATTAACCTAAAAAAATATTTATAAAAAATCAAATTAAAACATTAAAAAGGGTTACATAGTCGTTTAAAACAATGAAAAATTCCATTTGTGATTGAAAAAAACCGGGTTTCGCTCCATTTTTAAAGGAAAAACATGCTTGGAAATATTTTCTGACTTTGACCTTGAATATTACAGCATTGGCTCTTGCGCAAGGGGTTGGTATGTTTGCTTCTCCATCCTTTCTGCTGAGCCAGCAATCTATGCTGAGCCAGCAGTTTGTGGGCACTCGCAGAGTTCATGGTGTTATCTCCTCCCCCTCCGAAGATCTGCGTCCCGCAGATTAGGGTGAAGACGCTGGGTTGGTCTTCTGTGGTATCGCCAGGCCTCTCGTAGATGTTATCTTCCTCCAGGCTATGTATAGCGAGAAGACAACACATACAGTTCCGATGGCCTCTGTTACCAGCGATATTTGGAGCCTTCTCTAGACGCCGTATAATTTCGTCAGATTTTGGACAGAGAATTCATGGGCTTCGGGGTGTAACCTATGGCCGCTACATTGGAGAGGACCGCCGGCATGGCGGTGAGGGTGGACGTAGATCGGCTCGAGTAGGTTTTCTTTCCGATGGTTACCGCTTCATTTTCCAGCTTGACAATAAACGAGCCCTGGAGTCTACGCTGTTTCGAAGAGGTGGTCACTGTACCGTTAAAACCAGTGAGGAACACCGTACTTTCGCCTATCACTGTCACTGATTCCTGTGCATCCCTCAGGCACATTGCCACCTTTGATGAGTCTTGGGATGCAGCTTTCCTCATTTAGTTTGCGCAGGTTCTCTTCCTGGCAAACAGTCGTGTTGCCGTTGGAGAGTCAATTTCCAAAGTCTTCATAAGTTTCGCTTGGGTCCACTGCCACTAAGTTGGCATACAAGATGAGTTTCTGACCCTCACGGATCGTGGGGAGTAAGTGAAGTAATTTGTACTTCTTGTCCATCACCTTAGGGAGGGCTAGGACGTACAGCAGGGAGGTTCCATTAGACATGACCGTTAGCCGGGAGAATTCGATGGCCTCGATCGCGTTCAGGTACGGGAGTCCTGATACTTCGCTCAAGATATCGTATACCTCCTTTCCGTTTAGCAGGTCGGAGTTCAGCGCTCCCATCTTGGCTAGTTGGCACGCTCTGGTCACCTCATGGACTTGGTTTGCCAGAATCATGGCCTTATGTAGCATCGCAGTGCCGGCGTGGATGTCTCCATCTATAGAGTTGACCTTGCCGATGATGCCATTTAATTCTTCCAAAGTGCGATACGTAGCCTCGAAAAGCTTCTCGTTGACATGGATTTGTTGGTTATTGCCCGCAACAAGGCTATACTGGGTCTTCCGAGCCGCGCTCCAGTCGGCCGCATCCGGGGAGCCAGCGACCCATTTCCCTGCTGAGCCAAGCCTTTCTACGACCCTGGGTTTCCGAGCCGGTGTGGAAAGTGATTTTTCTGTATCCTCCTCCGCCTGATCCAGGTAATGGTTCGCTATCATCCTTGTATCATCATGTGGATTCCTCCCGAGTGGTTTGGAACGCCTGTTGAAATTCCACCAGATTTATGACGTGAATCAGCCGAAACACGCCACTAACTCTCCAAACGTATCCTTGCTGAAGGGGGATTATCGGAGAGCCATAATTGAAGAAATGGGCTGCTCTTGCCTGCTGCATCGTCACTATTGCCATCCTTGAAGATGAAGAGAGTTAGTAAGGCTTATAATTAGAATTTTCTTAAGGCTAAGTCTTGGTTACCTCCTGGTTCGTGAAGAGTGCTTTGTTTAATAATTTCTTAATTTTTAAATATTTCTTCATTCTTGTTTGTTTTTTTGCTTGCATCTTTTGTTTTTATTTTTTTATTTGTTTTTATTTTGTTTTTTGTATATTTTATTTATACCCTTGCAGAGGGTATTTTAAAATTGGTCAGATGTTTGTAACGCACAGAAGGAGACGTTTCCGACCCTATAAAGTATATATATTCTTGATCAGCATGAGAAGCTGCGTTGATATAGCCATGTCCGTCTGTCCGTCCGTCTGTGCGTATGCGTTTTACTCAGCCATCTTAAGAGCTATCGGGATGAAATTTTTTTCGGGGGCTTTTTTTTTTTTGGGCAAAATAAAGTTTGAAAATTGACAGAATCGGTCCACTATATTATATAGCTCTGGAGGAAACATTTTTGCAAAAATTGCAAAAATTGGAGTATCGCCATGAAATTTACCAATATGATAGTATTATATATAAAATCTCAGATCCCAAAATTTGAATCTGATCGGATAAATAGAACACAAGTTACAGCCGATAAAAATCGGTTCGGCTGGCTGCCTACTACGTCATCATCAAATCAACAGAGCACACGCATGTACACATACAGACGCAACGCTACATAAACTACATGTGTATGCGTGCGAATCGCGGCATGCGTGTAAAAGGGGATGGGGGAGAAGAAGAAGAAATTGAAATGATATTTAAAAGGTTCTGTGCATTAATGCATTGAGATACAGAAAAAGAGTTTGGAATATGTAAAAATATTATGGCCATGGACTGCAAGGGTATATAAACTTCGGCACAGCCGAAATTAGCTTCTTTGATATTTTATTTGTATTTTTTGTTTTTTGTATATTTTTTTTTTATTTTTGCGGAAAAACGGGTTGATGAGAATGGGGCCATTTCCTGTCTATTTATTCTTCGTCTCAGATTTTAGGTGGGCCTTATATATAACACTTTTCCCGATTTTTTTTTTTTTTTTTTGTGGCCTTTCTATCCTCCTGTATTTCTTGAATAATAAGTTGAATAAGTTTTTTTCTTTCTCTTGAATAAGTTTGTTCCTAACAAAAACTTCTTCCCCTGGTTTAAACTTAACCTGCTTCTTTTTTCTCTTGTTGTTCCTGCGGATAAGTGCCTCCTGTTTAGATTGTATCAGGCCGCTTATGTCTTCTAGAGTACTGCGCCTAAAATCTGTCGGGCCTTTATAATTTATCCTAAAAGTCCTGTCTCAGAAAATATCAACTGGCTTTTTCCGATAACGGAGTGAATTGAGTTATTGCATCTATCATTAGCCATGGGTACGAGCTCGGATACCCTAAGTGTTGAGAACTCGGACTTAAGGCATCTATAGATGTCTAGGAATGTCGAGTGAAATCGTTCCACTTGCCCATTGACCTCGCTCCGTTGGGAAGGGTAATAGTACACGACTATATCCAGCAATTTTAGGTAATTGAGAACTGTGGGGCAAAGGAGCCCTCGTTCGTTGTCTATTACTAACGAATAGTGCAGCACCTCCGCTAGCCTTTCACGCAAGTGGAGAGCTGATTTTGACTGTATGGGGAATAGCTTAGTAAACTTTGAAAATTTGTCAATGCAGCTGAGAAAATTCCTCGGTGATGACTCCACAAATCACGTCGTCATCGGTCAGATCGGTCACCAATCTTTGCGTGACGCGAAGTTTGTAGCTTGTGAACGAGTGGAGGTAACACGTTTGCAAAAGTTGCTGATCCGTATCCGGGATTTTTTTTCCGTTCATTAGAGATGGACAGTAAGTGCCGAGTAAAGCCGGCATTTCTTCGTACAATGGTTCGTTATTTGGGGTACCCTCAGTAGCCCTTTGGGTGTAGTCTACTGCATTGGGATCGGACACAGTTGGTGCTTCCACATGGAATAGATACTGTGCCTTTTTGAAAGTGTAAGTTGACTCGCTGGGGTTTCTCTTGACGCCCCCTTCGATTTGGGTTTGGGAATCGATTCCTAGTCTGACCTGAGGTTGCTGGTTCCATTTTAATGGCCGGTATAGTGATTTGGTGGCTACCATTTGGTATCAGCGGGGTCTGATACGGGGCCGGGTCCTATGATTTACGTAAGTCATGGGGTTATTGAATCTTGGGGAGTGTTCAATGAAAGACGATTTCTTGAATTTATTTAATGTTTATTTATTTATATGTAAATAGGCACTAGCATATAAACCACTGTGACTAAAAGTTGTACAAATGTAGAGATGGCGGCGATGCACACCGGATGTAGCTACAATTGGTATCTGATCTTACTAAGAATAATGCATTTCTTTTATAGTAAAAATAGAAAGCTCACCAGTGCATAGTTTGGTCAGCAAAATACGTCTTTATTGCGTAGTTAACCATAGCAGCTTAATTAACTAGGTCTTTATTGTTAACTGCTGACCATATCAGATCTACTTTTGACTGATGAGCCATCGATATCTATAATCGGGTTACATACTAAACTTGACATTGATTTCTATTTGTTCTATATTATGATTGTCTTATTGTTATCTTATTTTATATAATCTAAACACCAACATACTCCCGGCCGTTGAACACCTGTTCAATGTTATCCAATGTTGACCGCAAAATTGCTGGGGGCTGGGTTTGCTGCAGCGGGAGTCGGAATAGGATTGACGATCCTTGGGGTTTGGGAACACCTCCTCATTCCATATATCATCACAAGATCCAATGGTATTGTTAGCGCTACGTAGGAGACGATAATATGGTGTGCCGGCTGGCTGGGGTCTTCTGGTAACTTCCAGTTTTCCTTGAATGTTGCTTAGTTCGTTGTAGCTTAGCTGTTCGTTGTGTTGTTGTTGGCGCTGCTTTTGTTGGGCCAATGCTGAAGTTGCCAAATCGCACATATGACAACTTCATTGTGTGCGTCGCACAGTTGGGCCTCTGCTCGGATAGCGTTCCAAAAATCAGTTTTTTCATGATCGCGTTTGGCAAAAATGATATGAAATCGATAGGGAATACTTCAAAGATTATGAATCCAAAAAATCGGTTGAGATTGAGACATTTTTAGTAAAAAGGAAAAAATGATAATTTAAAATTTAAATTAAAATTTAATTTAAAAAAAAATCGCAACTTTAAAACTGAATGTTGGGCGATTTCAACAATCGATCTTGGATTTTTTGAAATCTGAAAAGTATGTTCTTTATTAATATCATGTTTCATAAATTTGAATAATTACTTAAATCGTTATTGAACTAGAAGCGCTTAAAAAATGTAATAAATTTTGGCATTTTTTGAACTTTGGTGGAATACAACTAACAAGTATCACCTAGTATCACTACCGGACTACATACACTAGGTAGGTGAAATACTTACCTATTAGATGTATATGGTCCCAATATGCGCAGACCTGCGACACCGATGCGTAAGCCATAAAACTAAGGCAAGATATACTAATACATTAAAAACTTCTCGTGTTAGACAAAATGAACATGCCTCTTTAACATGCTAGCAGCCTCTTCGGACCCACTTATTGCATCACTGAGACACGTGCGATCACGTACGGATTTGGAAAATAGCAACTATACTGCCGAAATATTGAGTTTATTAGATATTGATGTAAATATTGAAAATTATTTTGAAAAAAATCAGCTATCAATAGCAAATTTTCAAAATTAACCTAAAAAAATATTTATAAAAAATCAAATTAAAACATTAAAAAGGGTTACATAGTCGTTTAAAACAATGAAAAATTCCATTTGTGATTGAAAAAAACCGGGTTTCGCTCCATTTTTAAAGGAAAAACATGCTTGGAAATATTTTCTGACTTTGACCTTGAATATTACAGCATTGGCTCTTGCGCAAGGGGTTGGTATGTTTGCTTCTCCATCCTTTCTGCTGAGCCAGCAATCTATGCTGAGCCAGCAGTTTGTGGGCACTCGCAGAGTTCATGGTGTTATCTCCTCCCCCTCCGAAGATCTGCGTCCCGCAGATTAGGGTGAAGACGCTGGGTTGGTCTTCTGTGGTATCGCCAGGCCTCTCGTAGATGTTATCTTCCTCCAGGCTATGTATAGCGAGAAGACAACACATACAGTTCCGATGGCCTCTGTTACCAGCGATATTTGGAGCCTTCTCTAGACGCCGTATAATTTCGTCAGATTTTGGACAGAGAATTCATGGGCTTCGGGGTGTAACCTATGGCCGCTACATTGGAGAGGACCGCCGGCATGGCGGTGAGGGTGGACGTAGATCGGCTCGAGTAGGTTTTCTTTCCGATGGTTACCGCTTCATTTTCCAGCTTGACAATAAACGAGCCCTGGAGTCTACGCTGTTTCGAAGAGGTGGTCACTGTACCGTTAAAACCAGTGAGGAACACCGTACTTTCGCCTATCACTGTCACTGATTCCTGTGCATCCCTCAGGCACATTGCCACCTTTGATGAGTCTTGGGATGCAGCTTTCCTCATTTAGTTTGCGCAGGTTCTCTTCCTGGCAAACAGTCGTGTTGCCGTTGGAGAGTCAATTTCCAAAGTCTTCATAAGTTTCGCTTGGGTCCACTGCCACTAAGTTGGCATACAAGATGAGTTTCTGACCCTCACGGATCGTGGGGAGTAAGTGAAGTAATTTGTACTTCTTGTCCATCACCTTAGGGAGGGCTAGGACGTACAGCAGGGAGGTTCCATTAGACATGATCGTTAGACGGGAGAATTCGATGGCCTCGATCGCGTTCAGGTACGGGAGTCCTGATACTTCGCTCAAGATATCGTATACCTCCTTTCCGTTTAGCAGGTCGGAGTTCAGCGCTCCCATCTTGGCTAGTTGGCACGCTCTGGTCACCTCATGGACTTGGTTTGCCAGAATCATGGCCTTATGTAGCATCGCAGTGCCGGCGTGGATGTCTCCATCTATAGAGTTGACCTTGCCGATGATGCCATTTAATTCTTCCAAAGTGCGATACGTAGCCTCGAAAAGCTTCTCGTTGACATGGATTTGTTGGTTATTGCCCGCAACAAGGCTATACTGGGTCTTCCGAGCCGCGCTCCAGTCGGCCGCATCCGGGGAGCCAGCGACCCATTTCCCTGCTGAGCCAAGCCTTTCTACGACCCTGGGTTTCCGAGCCGGTGTGGAAAGTGATTTTTCTGTATCCTCCTCCGCCTGATCCAGGTAATGGTTCGCTATCATCCTTGTATCATCATGTGGATTCCTCCCGAGTGGTTTGGAACGCCTGTTGAAATTCCACCAGATTTATGACGTGAATCAGCCGAAACACGCCACTAACTCTCCAAACGTATCCTTGCTGAAGGGGGATTATCGGAGAGCCATAATTGAAGAAATGGGCTGCTCTTGCCTGCTGCATCGTCACTATTGCCATCCTTGAAGATGAAGAGAGTTAGTAAGGCTTATAATTAGAATTTTCTTAAGGCTAAGTCTTGGTTACCTCCTGGTTCGTGAAGAGTGCTTTGTTTAATAATTTCTTAATTTTTAAATATTTCTTCATTCTTGTTTGTTTTTTTTTGCTTGCATCTTTTGTTTTTATTTTTTTTAATTTTTTTTTTTTTTGTTTTTTGTATATTTTATTTATACCCTTGCAGAGGGTATTATAAAATTGGTCAGATGTTTGTAACGCACAGAAGGAGACGTTTCCGACCCTATAAAGTATATATATTCTTGATCAGCATGAGAAGCTGCGTTGATATAGCCATGTCCGTCTGTCCGTCCGTCTGTGCGTATGCGTTTTACTCAGCCATCTTAAGAGCTATCGGGATGAAATTTTTTTCGGGGGCTTTTTTTTTTTTGGGCAAAATAAAGTTTGAAAATTGACAGAATCGGTCCACTATATTATATAGCTCTGGAGGAAACATTTTTGCAAAAATTGCAAAAATTGGAGTATCGCCATGAAATTTACCAATATGATAGTATTATATATAAAATCTCAGATCCCAAAATTTGAATCTGATCGGATAAATAGAACACAAGTTACAGCCGATAAAAATCGGTTCGGCTGGCTGCCTACTACGTCATCATCAAATCAACAGAGCACACGCATGTACACATACAGACGCAACGCTACATAAACTACATGTGTATGCGTGCGAATCGCGGCATGCGTGTAAAAGGGGATGGGGGAGAAGAAGAAGAAATTGAAATGATATTTAAAAGGTTCTGTGCATTAATGCATTGAGATACAGAAAAAGAGTTTGGAATATGTAAAAATATTATGGCCATGGACTGCAAGGGTATATAAACTTCGGCACAGCCGAAATTAGCTTCTTTGATATTTTATTTGTATTTTTTGTTTTTTGTATATTTTTTTTTTATTTTTGCGGAAAAACGGGTTGATGAGAATGGGGCCATTTCCTGTCTATTTATTCTTCGTCTCAGATTTTAGGTGGGCCTTATAGAACACTTTTCCCGATTTTGTTTTTTTTTTGTGGCCTTTCTATCCTCCTGTATTTCTTAAATAATAAGTTGAATAAGTTTTTTTCTTTCTCTTGAATAAGTTTGTTCCTAACAAAAACTTCTTCCCCTGGTTTAAACTTAACCTGCTTCTTTTTTCTCTTGTTGTTCCTGCGGATAAGTGCCTCCTGTTTAGATTGTATCAGGCCGCTTATGTCTTCTAGAGTACTGCGCCTAAAATCTGTCGGGCCTTTATAATTTATCCTAAAAGTTCTGTCTCAGAAAATATCAACTGGCTTTTTCCGATAACGGAGTGAATTGAGTTATTGCATCTATCATTAGCCATGGGTACGAGCTCGGATACCCTAAGTGTTGAGAACTCGGACTTAAGGCATCTATAGATGTCTAGGAATGTCGAGTGAAATCGTTCCACTTGCCCATTGACCTCGCTCCGTTGGGAAGGGTAATAGTACACGACTATATCCAGCAATTTTAGGTAATTGAGAACTGTGGGGCAAAGGAGCCCTCGTTCGTTGTCTATTACTAACGAATAGTGCAGCACCTCCGCTAGCCTTTCACGCAAGTGGAGAGCTGATTTTGACTGTATGGGGAATAGCTTAGTAAACTTTGAAAATTTGTCAATGCAGCTGAGAAAATTACTCGGTGATGACTCCACAAATCACGTCGTCATCGGTCAGATCGGTCACCAATCTTTGCGTGACGCGAAGTTTGTAGCTTGTGAACGAGTGGAGGTAACACGTTTGCAAAAGTTGCTGATCCGTATCCGGGATTTTTTTTCCGTTCATTAGAGATGGACAGTAAGTTCCGAGTAAAGCCGGCATTTCTTCGTACAATGGTTCGTTATTTGGGGTACCCTCAGTAGCCCTTTGGGTGTAGTCTACTGCATTGGGATCGGACACAGTTGGTGCTTCCACATGGAATAGATACTGTGCCTTTTTGAAAGTGTAAGTTGACTCGCTGGGGTTTCTCTTGACGCCCCCTTCGATTTGGGTTTGGGAATCGATTCCTAGTCTGACCTGAGGTTGCTGGTTCCATTTTAATGGCCGGTATAGTGATTTGGTGGCTACCATTTGGTATCAACGGGGTCTGATACGGGGCCGGGTCCTATGATTTACGTAGGTCATGGGGTTATTGAATCTTGTTGAGTGTTCAAAGAAAGACGTTAGTATTTCTTGAATTTATTTAATGTTTATTTATTTATATGTAAATAGGCACTAGCATATAAACCACTGACTAAAAGTTGTCGCAACCAACACATAAATTGGGTGGACGTCGGAGTGAGACTACAAAGGTAGAGATGGCGGCGATGCACACCCAATTTAGCTACAATTGGTATCTGATCTTACTAAGAATAATGCATTTCTTTTATAGTAAAAATAGAGAGCTCACCAGTGTATAGTTTGGTCAGCAAAATACGTCTTTATTGCGTAGTTAACCATAGCAGCTTAATTAACTAGGTCTTTATTGTTAACTGCTGACCATATCAGATCTACTTTTGACTGATGAGCCATCGATATCTATAATCGGGTTACATACTAAACTTGACATTGATTTCTATTTGTTCTATATTATGATTGTCTTATTGTTATCTTATTTTATATAATCTAAACACCAACATACTCCCGGCCGTTGAACACCTGTTCAATGTTATCCAATGTTGACCGCAAAATTGCTGGGGGCTGGGTTTGCTGCAGCGGGAGTCGGAATAGGATTGACGATCCTTGGGGTTTGGGAACACCTCCTCATTCCATATATCATCACAAGATCCAATGGTATTGTTAGCGCTACGTAGGAGACGATAATATGGTGTGCCGGCTGGCTGGGGTCTTCTGGTAACTTCCAGTTTTCCTTGAATGTTGCTTAGTTCGTTGTAGCTTAGCTGTTCGTTGTGTTGTTGTTGGCGCTGCTTTTGTTGGGCCAATGCTGAAGTTGCCAAATCGCACATATGACAACTTCATTGTGTGCGTCGCACAGTTGGGCCTCTGCTCGGATAGCGTTCCAAAAATCAGTTTTTTCATGATCGCGTTTGGCAAAAATGATATGAAATCGATAGGGAATACTTCAGAGATTATGAATCCAAAAAATCGGTTGAGATTGAGACATTTTTAGTAAAAAGGAAAAAATGATAATTTAAAAAAAAAAATCGCAACTTTAAAACTGAATGTTGAGCGATTTCAACAATCGATCTTGGATTTTTTGAAATCTGAAAAGTATGTTCTTTATTAATATCATGTTTCATAAATTTGAATAATTACTTAAATCGTTATTGAACTAGAAGCGCTTAAAAAATGTGCTAAATTTTGGCATTTTTTGAACTTTGGTGGAATACAACTAACAAGTATCACCTAGTATCACTACCGGACTACATACACTAGGTAGGTGAAATTAGATGTATATGGTCCCAATATGCGCAGACCTGCGACACCGATGCGTAAGCCATAAAACTAAGGCAAGATATACTAATACATTAAAAACTTCTCGTGTTAGACAAAATGAACATGCCTCTTTAACATGCTTTAACATGGTGTGGAAAGTGATTTTTCTGTATCCTCCTCCGCCTGATCCAGGTAATGGTTCGCTATCATCCTTGTATCATCATGTGGATTCCTCCCGAGTGGTTTGGAACGCCTGTTGAAATTCCACCAGATTTATGACGTGAATCAGCCGAAACACGCCACTAACTCTCCAAACGTATCCTTGCTGAAGGGGGATTATCGGAGAGCCATAATTGAAGAAATGGGCTGCTCTTGCCTGCTGCATCGTCACTATTGCCATCCTTGAAGATGAAGAGAGTTAGTAAGGCTTATAATTAGAATTTTCTTAAGGCTAAGTCTTGGTTACCTCCTGGTTCGTGAAGAGTGCTTTGTTTAATAATTTCTTAATTTTTAAATATTTCTTCATTCTTGTTTGTTTTTTTGCTTGCATCTTTTGTTTTTATTTTTTTATTTTTTTTTTTTTTTTTGTTTTTTGTATATTTTATTTATACCCTTGCAGAGGGTATTATAAAATTGGTCAGATGTTTGTAACGCACAGAAGGAGACGTTTCCGACCCTATAAAGTATATATATTCTTGATCAGCATGAGAAGCTGCGTTGATATAGCCATGTCCGTCTGTCCGTCCGTCTGTGCGTATGCGTTTTACTCAGCCATCTTAAGAGCTATCGGGATGAAGTTTTTTTCGGGGGCTTTTTTTTTTTGGGCAAAATAAAGTTTGAAAATTGACAGAATCGGCCCACTATATTATATAGCTCTGGAGGAAACATTTTTGCAAAAATTGCAAAAATTGGAGTATCGCCATGAAATTTACCAATATGATAGTATTATATATAAAATCTCAGATCCCAAAATTTGAATCTGATCGGATAAATAGAACACAAGTTACAGCCGATAAAAATCGGTTCGGCTGGCTGCCTACTACGTCATCATCAAATCAACAGAGCACACGCATGTACACATACAGACGCAACGCTACATAAACTACATGTGTATGCGTGCGAATCGCGGCATGCGTGTAAAAGGGGATGGGGGAGAAGAAGAAGAAATTGAAATGATATTTAAAAGGTTCTGTGCATTAATGCATTGAGATACAGAAAAAGAGTTTGGAATATGTAAAAATATTATGGCCATGGACTGCAAGGGTATATAAACTTCGGCACAGCCGAAATTAGCTTCTTTGATATTTTATTTGTATTTTTTGTTTTTTGTATATTTTTTTTTTATTTTTGCGGAAAAACGGGTTGATGAGAATGGGGCCATTTCCTGTCTATTTATTCTTCGTCTCAGATTTTAGGTGGGCCTTATATAACACTTTTCCCGATTTTTTTTTTTTTTTTTGTGGCCTTTCTATCCTCCTGTATTTCTTGAATAATAAGTTGAATAAGTTTTTTTCTTTCTCTTGAATAAGTTTGTTCCTAACAAAAACTTCTTCCCCTGGTTTAAACTTAACCTGCTTCTTTTTTCTCTTGTTGTTCCTGCGGATAAGTGCCTCCTGTTTAGATTGTATCAGGCCGCTTATGTCTTCTAGAGTACTGCGCCTAAAATCTGTCGGGCCTTTATAATTTATCCTAAAAGTCCTGTCTCAGAAAATATCAACTGGCTTTTTCCGATAACGGAGTGAATTGAGTTATTGCATCTATCATTAGCCATGGGTACGAGCTCGGATACCCTAAGTGTTGAGAACTCGGACTTAAGGCATCTATAGATGTCTAGGAATGTCGAGTGAAATCGTTCCACTTGCCCATTGACCTCGCTCCGTTGGGAAGGGTAATAGTACACGACTATATCCAGCAATTTTAGGTAATTGAGAACTGTGGGGCAAAGGAGCCCTCGTTCGTTGTCTATTACTAACGAATAGTGCAGCACCTCCGCTAGCCTTTCACGCAAGTGGAGAGCTGATTTTGACTGTATGGGGAATAGCTTAGTAAACTTTGAAAATTTGTCAATGCAGCTGAGAAAATTCCTCGGTGATGACTCCACAAATCACGTCGTCATCGGTCAGATCGGTCACCAATCTTTGCGTGACGCGAAGTTTGTAGCTTGTGAACGAGTGGAGGTAACACGTTTGCAAAAGTTGCTGATCCGTATCCGGGATTTTTTTTCCGTTCATTAGAGATGGACAGTAAGTTCCGAGTAAAGCCGGCATTTCTTCGTACAATGGTTCGTTATTTGGGGTACCCTCAGTAGCCCTTTGGGTGTAGTCTACTGCATTGGGATCGGACACAGTTGGTGCTTCCACATGGAATAGATACTGTGCCTTTTTGAAAGTGTAAGTTGACTCGCTGGGGTTTCTCTTGACGCCCCCTTCGATTTGGGTTTGGGAATCGATTCCTAGTCTGACCTGAGGTTGCTGGTTCCATTTTAATGGCCGGTATAGTGATTTGGTGGCTACCATTTGGTATCAACGGGGTCTGATACGGGGCCGGGTCCTATGATTTACGTAGGTCATGGGGTTATTGAATCTTGTTGAGTGTTCAAAGAAAGACGTTAGTATTTCTTGAATTTATTTAATGTTTATTTATTTATATGTAAATAGGCACTAGCATATAAACCACTGACTAAAAGTTGTCGCAACCAACACATAAATTGGGTGGACGTCGGAGTGAGACTACAAAGGTAGAGATGGCGGCGATGCACACCCAATTTAGCTACAATTGGTATCTGATCTTACTAAGAATAATGCATTTCTTTTATAGTAAAAATAGAGAGCTCACCAGTGTATAGTTTGGTCAGCAAAATACGTCTTTATTGCGTAGTTAACCATAGCAGCTTAATTAACTAGGTCTTTATTGTTAACTGCTGACCATATCAGATCTACTTTTGACTGATGAGCCATCGATATCTATAATCGGGTTACATACTAAACTTGACATTGATTTCTATTTGTTCTATATTATGATTGTCTTATTGTTATCTTATTTTATATAATCTAAACACCAACATACTCCCGGCCGTTGAACACCTGTTCAATGTTATCCAATGTTGACCGCAAAATTGCTGGGGGCTGGGTTTGCTGCAGCGGGAGTCGGAATAGGATTGACGATCCTTGGGGTTTGGGAACACCTCCTCATTCCATATATCATCACAAGATCCAATGGTATTGTTAGCGCTACGTAGGAGACGATAATATGGTGTGCCGGCTGGCTGGGGTCTTCTGGTAACTTCCAGTTTTCCTTGAATGTTGCTTAGTTCGTTGTAGCTTAGCTGTTCGTTGTGTTGTTGTTGGCGCTGCTTTTGTTGGGCCAATGCTGAAGTTGCCAAATCGCACATATGACAACTTCATTGTGTGCGTCGCACAGTTGGGCCTCTGCTCGGATAGCGTTCCAAAAATCAGTTTTTTCATGATCGCGTTTGGCAAAAATGATATGAAATCGATAGGGAATACTTCAGAGATTATGAATCCAAAAAATCGGTTGAGATTGAGACATTTTTAGTAAAAAGGAAAAAATGATAATTTAAAAAAAAAATCGCAACTTTAAAACTGAATGTTGAGCGATTTCAACAATCGATCTTGGATTTTTTGAAATCTGAAAAGTATGTTCTTTATTAATATCATGTTTCATAAATTTGAATAATTACTTAAATCGTTATTGAACTAGAAGCGCTTAAAAAATGTGCTAAATTTTGGCATTTTTTGAACTTTGGTGGAATACAACTAACAAGTATCACCTAGTATCACTACCGGACTACATACACTAGGTAGGTGAAATTAGATGTATATGGTCCCAATATGCGCAGACCTGCGACACCGATGCGTAAGCCATAAAACTAAGGCAAGATATACTAATACATTAAAAACTTCTCGTGTTAGACAAAATGAACATGCCTCTTTAACATGCTAGCAGCCTCTTCGGACCCACTTATTGCATCACTGAGACACGTGCGATCACGTACGGATTTGGAAAATAGCAACTATACTGCCGAAATATTGAGTTTATTAGATATTGATGTAAATATTGAAAATTATTTTGAAAAAAATCAGCTGTCAATAGCAAAATTTCAAAATTAACCTAAAAAAAATATTAAAAAAAAATTTTTTTTTTCTTTGTATTTATGTCAAAAAATCAAATTAGAACATTAAAAAGGGTTACAGAGTCGTTTAAAACAATGAAAAATTCCATTTGTGATTGAAAAAAACCGGGTTTCGCTCCATTTTTAAAGGAAAAACATGCTTGGAAATATTTTCTGACTTTGACCTTGAATATTACAGCATTGGCTCTTGCGCAAGGGGTTGGTATGTTTGCTTCTCCATCCTTTCTGCTGAGCCAGCAATCTATGCTGAGCCAGCAGTTTGTGGGCACTCGCAGAGTTCATGGTGTTATCTCCTCCCCCTCCGAAGATCTGCGTCCCGCAGATTAGGGTGCAGACGCTGGGTTAGTCTTCTGTGGTATCGCCAGGCCTCTCGTGGATGTTATCTTCCTCCAGGCTATGTATAGCGAGAAGACAACACATACAGTTCCGATGGCCTCTGTTACCAGCGATATTTGGAGCCTTCTCTAGACGCCGTATAATTTCGTCAGATTTTGGACAGAGAATTCATGGGCGTACTGTAGCGTCGGGGTGTAACCTTAGGCCGATACATTGGAGAGGACCGCCGGCATGGCGGTGAGGGTGGACGTAGATCGGCTCGAGTAGGTTTTCTTTCCGATGGTTACCGCTTCATTTTCCAGCTTGACAATAAACGAGCCCTGGAGTCTACGCTGTTTCGAAGAGGTGGTCACTGTACCGTTAAAACCAGTGAGAAACACCGTACTTTCGCCTATCACTGTCACTGATTCCTGTGCACCCCTCAGGCACATTGCTACCTTTGATGAGTCTTGGGATGCAGCTTTCCTCATTTAGTTTGCGCAGGTTCTCTTCCTGGCAAACAGTCGTGTTGCCGTTGGAGAGGCAATTTCCAAAGTCTTCATAAGTTTCGCTTGGGTCCACTGCCACTAAGTTGACATCCAAGATGAGTTTCTGACCCTCACGGATCGTGGGGAGTAAGTGAAGTAATTTGTACTTCTTGTCCATCACCTTAGGGAGGGCTAGGACGTAGAGCAGGGAGGTCCCATTAGACATGACCGTTGGCCGGGAGAATTCGATGGCCTCGATCGCGTTCAGGTACGGGAGTCCTGATACTTCGCTCAAGATATCGTATACCTCCTTTCCGTTTAGCAGGTCGGAGTTCAGCGCTCCCATCTTGGCTAGTTGGCACGCTCTGGTCACCTCATGGACTTGGTTTGCCAGAATCATAGCCTTATGCAGCATCGCAGTGCCGGCGTGGATGTCTCCATCTATAGAGTTGACCTTGCCGATGATGCCATTTAATTCTTCCAAAGTGCGATACGTAGCCTCGAAAAGCTTCTCGTTGACACGGATTTGTTGGTTATTGCCCGCAACAAGGCTATACTGGGTCTTCCGAGCCGCGCTCCAGTCCGCCGCATCCGGGGAGCCAGCGACCCATTTCCCTGCTGAGCCAAGCCTTTCTACGACCCTGGGTTTCCGAGCCGGTGTGGAAAGTGATTTTTCTGTATCCTCCTCCGCCTGATCCAGGTAATGGTTCGCTATCATCCTTGTATCATCATGTGGATTCCTCCCGAGCGGTTTGGAACGCCTGTTGAAATTCCACCAGATTTATGACGTGAATCAGCCGAAACACGCCACTAACTCTCCAAACGTATCCTTGCTGAAGGGGGATTATCGGAGAGCCATAATTGAAGAAATGGGCTGCTCTTGCCTGCTGCATCGTCACTATTGCCATCCTTGAAGATGAAGAGAGTTAGTAAGGCTTATAATTAGAATTTTCTTAAGGCTAAGTCTTGGTTACCTCCTGGTTCGTGAAGAGTGCTTTGTTTAATAATTTCTTAATTTTTAAATATTTCTTCATTCTTGTTTGTTTTTTTGCTTGCATCCTTTGTTTTTATTTTTTTATTTGTTTTTTTTTTTTTGTTTTTTGTATATTTTATTTATACCCTTGCAGAGGGTATTATAAAATTGGTCAGATGTTTGTATCGCACAGAAGGAGACGTTTCCGACCCTATAAAGTACATATATTCTTGATCAGCATGAGAAGCTGCGTTGATATAGCCATGTCCGTTTGTCCGTCCGTCTGTGCGTATGCGTTTTACTCAGCCATCTTAAGAGCTATCGGGATGAAATTTTTTTCGGGGGCTTTTTTTTTTTTGGGAAAAATAAAGTATGAAAATTGACAGAATCGGTCCACTATATTATATAGCTCTGGAGGAAACATTTTTGCAACAATTGCAAAAATTGGAGTATCGCCATGAAATTTACCAATATGATAGTATTATATATAAAATCTCAGATCCCAAAATTTGAATCTGATCGGATAAATAGAACACAAGTTACAGCCGATAAAAATCGGTTCGGCTGGCTGCCTACTACGTCATCATCAAATCAACAGAGCACACGCATGTACACATACAGACGCAACGCTACATAAACTACATGTGTATGCGTGCGAATCGCGGCATGCGTGTAAAAGGGGATGGGGGAGAAGAAGAAGAAATTGAAATGATATTTAAAAGGTTCTGTGCATTAATGCATTGAGATACAGAAAAAGAGTTTGGAATATGTAAAAATATTATGGCCATGGACTGCAAGGGTATATAAACTTCGGCACAGCCGAAATTAGCTTCTTTGATATTTTATTTGTATTTTTTGTTTTTTGTATATTTTTTTTTATTTTTGCGGAAAAACGGGTTGATCAGAAGGGGGCGATTTCCTGTCTATTTATTCTTCGTCTCAGATTTTAGGTGGGCCTTATGGAACACTTTTCCCGATTTTTTTTTTTTTTTTTGTGGCCTTTCTATCCTCTTGTATTTCTTGAATAATAAGTTGGATAAGTTTTTTCTTTCCCTTGAATTAGTTTGTTCCTAACAAAAACTTCTTCCCCTGGTTTAAACTTAACCTGCTTCTTTTTTCTCTTGTTGTTCCTGCGGATAAGTGCCTCCTGTTTAGATTGTATCAGGCCGCTTATGTCTTCTAGAGTACTGCGCCTAAAATATGTCGGGCCTTTATAATTTATCCTAAAAGTACTGTCTAAGAAAATATCAACTGGCTTTTTCCGATAACGGAGTGAATTGAGTTATTGCATCTATCATTAGCCATGGGTACGAGCTCGGATACCCTAAGTGTTGAGAACTCGGACTTAAGGCATCTATAGATGTCGAGGAATGTCGAGTGAAATCGTTCGTTTGAAAATTTGTCAATGCAGCTGAGAAAATTTTGTTTTTCTAACGCGAAGATGCCTATATGCAGAATTTCGCACGGGTATGTTGGAATTGGGGTAGGTTCCAGTAATGGGTGATAAGGGTGTCGGTCGTATTTATGAAGCTTGCATGTCTTGCAAGCTGCCACAATGTTTTTGATTCTGCTTGCCATTTTTAGGAAATAGACCCGCTCTAGTAGCTAAAGTCTTATTTCATTGGAATTTCTATGAGCCCTTTGGTGTTCCTCGGTGATGACTCCACAAATCACGTCGTCATCGGTCAGATCGGTCATTAATCTTTGCGTGACGCGAAGTTTGTAGCTTGTGAACGAGTGGAGGTAACACGTTTGCAAAAGTTGCTGATCCGTATCCGGGATTTTTATTCCGTTTATTAGAGATGGACAGTAAGTGCCGAGTAAAGCCGGCATTTCTTCGTACAATGGTTCGTTATTTGGGGTACCCTCAGTAGCCCTTTGGGTGTAGTCTACTGCATTGGGATCGGACACAGTTGCTGCTTCCACATGGAATAGATACTGTGCCTTTTTGAAAGTGTAAGTTGACTCGCTGGGGTTTCTCTTGACGCCCCCTTCGATTTGGGTTTGGGAATCGATTCCTAGTCTGACCTGAGGTTGCTGGTTCCATTTTAATGGCCGGTCTAGTGATTTGTTGGCTACCATTTGGTATCAGCGGGGTCTGATACGGGGCCGGGTCCTATGATTTACGTAGGTCATGGGTTTATTGAATCTTGGGGAGTGTTCAATGAAAGACGTTAGTATTTCTTGAATTTATTTAATGTTTATTTATTTATATGTAAATAGGCACTAGCATATAAACCACTGACTAAAAGTTGTCGCAACCAACACATAAATTGGGTGGACGTCGGAGTGAGACTACAAAGGTAGAGATGGCGGCGATGCACACCCGATGTAGCTACAATTGGTATCTGATCTTACTAAGAATAATGCATTTCTTTTATTAAAATATAGATTTAGTAAAAATAGAGAGCTCACCAGTGCAAAGTTTGGTCAGCAAAATACGTCTTTATTGCGTAGTTAACCATAGCAGCTTAATTAACTAGGTCTTTATTGTTAACTGCTGACCATATCAGATCTACTTATGACTGATGAGCCATCGATATCTATAATCGGGTTACATACTAAACTTGACATTGATTTCTATTTGTTCTATATTATGATTGTCTTATTGTTATCTTATTTTATATAATCTAAACACCAACATACTCCCGGCCGTTGAACACCTGTTCAATGTTATCCAATGTTGACCGCAAAATTGCTGGGGGCTGAGTTTGCTGCAGCGGGAGTCGGAATAGGATTGACGATCCTCACGGTTGTCTGCTCTGGACCATTGTGCCTTGGGGTTTGGGAACACCTCCTCATTCCATATATCATCACAAGATCCAATGGTATTGTTAGCGCTACGTAGGAGACGATAATATGGTGTACCGGCTGGCTGGGGTCTTCTGGTAACTTCCAGTTTTGCTTAGTTTCCAGTTTTCCTTAAATGTTGCTTAGTTCGTTGTAGCTTAGCTGTTCGTTGTGTTGTTGTTGGCGCTGCTTTTGTTGGGCCAATGCTGAAGTTGCCAAATCGCACATATGACAACTTCATTGTGTGCGTCGCACAGTTGGGCCTTTGCTCGGATAGCGTTCCAAAAATCTGTTTTTTCATGATCGCGTTTGGCAAAAATGATATGCAATCGATAGGGAATACTTCAGAGATTATGAATCCAAAAAATCGGTTGAGATTAATGCGTGCTAGAGGTGCCCAAAGTTGAGACATTTTTAGTAAATAGGAAAAAATAATTTAAAAAAAAAAATCGCAACTTTAAAACTGAATATTGGGCGATTTCAACAATCGATTTGGATTTTTTGAAATCTGAAAAGTATGTTCTTTATTAATATCATGTTTCATAAATTTGAATAATTACTTAAAAAATGTACTAAATTTTGGCATTTTTTGAACTTTGGTGGAATACAACTAACAAGTATCACCTAGTATCACTACCGGACTACATACACTAGGTCAGGGGTAGGCACAAAGAGAGCCAACGCAAACTGTCAATGTATGTGTGTGTTTTACACTGCGAGAAAAGAAAAGTGAACAAATATTGCCTGAATCGTTCAGACGAGCGGAATCGACGATCCGCTGCAAGAAAATAAAAAAGAAAACAACCCCTAAATTAATTTTTCCATGTGCATATTTTCAACAAAGCGGCACAGATCCACTCGCGCCGAAATGCTGCAAGCGACTAATTCAGATTCTACGCTCTCGAGTGCAATTCGCGTTGACTTCGGCATGCACACAGATAGCAAAACGAGCAATTGCCGAACAAAAGTGCCCGCACGGGCTATGGGTGCCTACCCCTGCACTAGGTAGGTGAAATATTTACCTATTAGATGTATATGGTCCCAATATGCGCAGACCTGCGACACCGATGCGTAAGCCATAAAACTAAGGCAAGATATACTAATACATTAAAAACTTCTCGTGTTAGACAAAATGAACATGCCTCTTTAACATGCTAGCAGCCTCTTCGGACCCACTTATTGCATCACTGAGACGTGCGATCACGAACGGATTTGGAAAATAGCAACTATACTGCCGAAATGTTGAGTTTATTAGATATTGATGTAAATATTGAAAATTATTTTGAAAAAAATCAGCTATCAATAGCAAATTTTCAAAATTAACCTAAAAAAATATTAAAAAAAAATTTTTTTTTCTTTTTGTAATTCTGTTAAAAAATCAAATTAAAACATTAAAAAGGGTTACATAGTCGTTTAAAACAATGAAAAATTCCATTTGTGATTGAAAAAACCGGGTTTCGCTCCATTTTTAAAGGAAAAACATGCTTGGAAATATTTTCTGACTTTGACCTTGAATATTACAGCACCACAAACACCCAGCACTTTTGACAAGCTCCCTAGCTGGCCCTAAGTTGCTGACGCATCGCGAATGACCGTCCAACGGTCGCACGCGCATCCGGTGTCACCGCATTGGCTCTTGCGCAAGTTGTTGGTATGTTTGCTTCTCCATCCTTTCTGCTGAGCCAGCAATCTATGCTGAGCCAGCAGTTTGTGGGCACTCGCAGAGTTCATGGTGTTATCTCCTTCCCCTCCGAAGATCTGCGTCCCGCAGATTAGGGTGCAGACGATGGGTTGGTCTTCTGTGCTGCGAATCCAACACTTCGTGTCGAACGCCCTTTCCGCCAAAAATCACGTCTCTCTCTTAGCGACAGAATTCGAAAGGGCATTCGATCGCGTGGGATTGCATGCAGTCTTAAGCCTACTGGAGTTCTGGCGAGTTGGTCAAAAGCTTTACTCGCTTGTAAAGGCCTTTATGACTCTCCGCACTTTCAGGACGAGAGTTAATAATATCACTTCTGACTCCCAAACCCTTGCCAATGGTATTCCAGAAGGCTCCCCACTGTCGGTCGTTCTATTCATAATAGCTTTTGACAAAATTAACGGCATTATCTGCAAACATAAAAATGTACTCACATCAGTCTACGCAGACGACGCAATAATTTTTACGAAAACAAAAAACTTAAATGCAGTTATAGGGACTTTTTACTTAATTTTACAAGAACTGGACAAGTAAGGTTCTTCGTCAGGAGCAACTCTTTCTATTGCGAAGTGCAAACTACTTCATATATGTCGCAAACATCAATGTAACTTGCCATCATTAAAATTTAAAAACTTTAATATAACAAGTGCTAAGGAGTTAAAAATATTAGGCATCACCTTCCTTACTTTAAGAAAACAACTCGAATCCAGATATAATTTTATTAAGTTTCTCAGGTCGAAGTTCTCATTCATACATACGTCCATGCTAATACGCATAACAGAAGCCTTTATTCTTTCCAAAATCGACTACGGCCTCCCTATTTATGGTTAGTGTGCCAAATCGCACCTAACCAGGATCCAAGCACCGTATCAAGCATCAGTCCGCAGGGCCATCAACGCTTTCCACACATCGCCTACAAGATGTATCCTCGCAGAAGCTGGGTTACCGAGTATCGGCGAAAGGGCCGTGGCTACAACCATGCAACTTGTAGCTAAACTGTATAGCACACCCAACCGTTTACTCTTTAAAGACTTCGTCTCCGTTTTTAAGCAAATGAAAACTACAAACGTGTATCTACAATTCGCCGGTCTGCCTTGTATAGTCAACAGCTCGATTTACCTCCTCCGAAACTTGCTAATGTGGTAGAGACCTGTCCGCCGTGGGAAAAGGCCACTTGCCACTTCACAATACCACAAAAAATGTAAATAGCAGGGAAGACTAACTTCAACGCTTCCATGCTGCAAAAGAAGGATTGACCAATAGGACCTGGCTTTATACCGACGGCTCAAAGACAAACAATAACACATCATTCGCAGTCGTGGACAGCAACAATACCATTGTTAAGTGTGGACTACTACCCAATTTTAGCTCTGTATTTACAACAGAGGCATTCGCTATACTTAACGCTTGCCATTACGCTAAAAACAATCGCGGCAAGTTCATCATCTGCACCGACAGTCTTTTCTCCATCTCCGCTCTTCAAAGGCCTTACCACAATGACCATACAATTCGACCAATCCGTCAAATAGGCAGCCAATCTATATAAAAATGAAGCCCGTTTTTCCAGGTCACGGCATTACGCGTGAATGTCTGGGCCGATTTTACTAATTCTTTTTTTGTTGTATTTGTTATTATTAGGAGAAGGTTCTTACGGAAAAAAATATTAACAAAATCTTCGGGAGCGCGAATAAAATGGGTTTTTATAACGGCTTTCCAAGTATCGATCGCAGTAGGCGGGGGCAGTTAAATGTGAACCACGTTGTAGGAAATTCGTTCATTCCTTGCGTATGTACTGCGAAATAGCAGATCCGAAAGAACAGAAGTACAAATCCAGCAACAAAATACTGATGCACGTGTCAGAATGGTGCAATTGCATCAAGAAGAGCCATTAGATACACGAGCTGAACGCAATGAAGTCATAAGATTAGAACAACAACAATCACGCCGTTTCACAGTCAATAGACGAAGAACAAATGGATTTTCGTTTTTAACAATGCCACCAACCAGACGTACAAGCTTACGCCGCAATACTCGAAATACGGCAAGTCAAAGAAATATAATGGCAAATCAAACTGATGAGCAACGCGAAGCGCGAAATGAACTTGAACGGAATCAATATCAAAATAGAAATTGTATGTTTAATCCCCACAGAGCTGCATTCAGTTATAATGTTAAGTTATAACAGTTCAGCGAAAATTGTTGCTATTGGACAAATGAGTATTTTGTGTCCACATTGCAAGGCATTGAAATTCAAAAATGAAGCCCCTGATTGTGTTGCGCCAGCGGCCAAGTCAAATTGACGCCATTGGTACCGCCACCAGAGCCACTACGTTCATTGGTATCTGGAATTGATCCAGATTCTTATCATTTTTTGACTCATATCCAGCAGTACAATAATTGGTTTCAAATGTCATTATTTGGGGCAACAAAGGTTATTCGAGATTTACGATTCCGAATTATTAAGAGAAATGGTTGATAGAACAGTACCCCTTTTGAATCAACAACAAAAATATGCCTACAATACGCTCATGAAAGTAGTAAACGATGGAACTGGCGGATTTTATTTTTTAGATGCTCCTGGTGGAACTGGGAAAACGTTTTTGTTATCATTGATTTTGGCCACGATTCGGTCGCAAAACGGAATTGCACTAGCCCTAGCTTCATAAAATATTGCAGCTACGTTGTTGGAAGGCGGTCGAACAGCTCATTCAGCTCTCAACTTGCCGTTGAACCTTCAAATAAATGAAACTCCAACTTGCAACCTTTCGAGGAATTCTGCCATTAGCAAAGTGGTGCAGCAAACCAGATTGATCATTTGGGATGAATGCACGATGGCACACACAAAATCTTTAGAGGCATTAGATCGCTCAATGCAAGATTTACGAAATAACAGAAACCGGTTTGGTGGTGCAATGATACTATTGACAGGTGATTTTCGACAAATATTCCCAGTTGTTCCACGCTCAACGCCAGCTGATGAACTAAATGCATGTTTGAAGTCGTCCATTTTATGGAAATACATTAAAACAGTCCAGACCAGTCTGGAGAAGTGTTTTCCAAACAACTGCTCGATATTGGTAATGGTAATATTGCTCTTGATACATCATTGGGATACATTACATTCCCTACCAATTTTTGTAACTTTTGTGAATCAAAGACCGAACTCATGGAGTTGGTTTTCCCAAACATAGCTCAAAATTTCGGAAATCATGATTGGTTAAGCGAACGTGTTATATTGGCCGCAAAAAATGTTGATCTGAACGAAATGAATTTTCAGATTCAAGAGAAAATAGCTGGCGAATTGAAAAATTTCAAATCAGTTGATTCCGTTACTAATGATGATGATGTTGTCAATTATCCAACAGAATTTTTAAATTCGCTGGAATTTCCCGGCTTACCACCTCATAATCTGCAAGGTTACGGAACATAAACCAGCCACGTCTGTGTAATGGCACCCGGCTTGCGGTAAAGAAATTATTGAACAATGTCATCGAAGCAACAATTTTAAAAGGGAAGTACAAAGGCGAAGATGTTTTAATCCCACGCATCCCTATGATACCAAACGACATGCCATTCAGCTTTAAGCGTTTACAGTTTCCAGTGCGGCTTGCATTTGCAATGTCAATAAATAAATCGCAAGGGCGATTCGCTAAGTGTATGTGGCATCAACCTAAAAAATCCATGTTTTTCACATGGCCAATTATATGTCGCCTGTTCCCATGTCGGAAAACCAACAACATTATTTATTTACGCGCCAGAAAATAAAACAAAAAATATATCAAAAAGCATTAAAGTAGAGAGAAGCAGTGAAGAGTACAGAGTATAGTGTTTAATTGAATACTAAGAAATAAACACTATTATGAAAATATATATTTTGTTTTTTATTTCATTAAAAATTAGTAAAGTCATTTTCAGGTATAGCGAGACCAGGGAATTATGGATTCATTTTTATATGGAGGATTCAGTGCAAATTGAATAGGTACTCATACCTAAGATAGGTCAGCTATCCAAAATAAAGTAGTGCAGCATTGCAACGATAAGGCGGTACATACATACTTATAATAAGCAAGCTATTTTTGGTCTACACTAGAAATTACTTGAAAATTATTTATATGTCAAAACAACGTTTGCCGGGTTTTCATTGCAACGCTAAGGCGGTACGAAGTTCGCTGGGTCATCTAGTATCATGATAAAATATCATTTTATTATTATATAGCCATATAGGAATTAGAGGAAACGAAAACGCTGACCGAGCCGCACGTGCTATGGACGTTTCACCATCCTTTCTGTTTACACCGACCAGTAGCACAGATATTAAACGCCTCATCAAACAACATGTCATAAAGGATAGGCAATCAACATAGACTGAATTTAGCCACCGCTATACGGCATTTAACCCATCAGGCAGCAGAATTGACACATTTATTCGTCTTGGCATCGGACAGACCCAGTCTACCCATCAGCACCTTCTAACAGGTGAACCAAAATTACCTTGCCGCTTCTGCGGACAAGATAATGTGGTGGATCACCTCCTGGACTTTTGCCAACCACTGGAAAGAATTAGGGCTTCCATATCTCCATCAATCTCTATATCACTTATAACCGCAATATAACCGCAGTGTATAATTTTATAAAAAAATGTAATATCTTCGATTTAGAATATCTAGAGTCGAAGGCCTTGTAGCTAGTACTCATTGTTTTTCTTTAGGTCTAGTATTTAATACTTTATCTAAAATTGTAAATAAATAAATAAAATTGTAAATGTGGTACATAATGAGTCTACAACTAAAGTCTTGATGAAGTCTATTGACAATAATAAAAACTTACATGAATGTTAAAAGTACTTGCTGAAAGATGTTTTGAATGAGTTTTTAGGTAGTTTCATAGATTGAAGATTCGTTTATTAGACAACAATAAAACAGTACAAAGGCGTCCATATAAACTAAGTAAAGGCGAAAAGCAAACTGTAAGAACCAAAATACAACAGATAATAGAAGCACAAGTAATTCGTAAAAGGAGTTCTCCATTCGTAAGTCCAAAGCTGTTAGTAAATAAAAAGGGTGGCAGTGATAGGTTTTATATAAACTATAGAGAACTGAATTCAAATACAGTGTCTGACAAATATCAGTTACCTGTAATTTGTGGTCATGTTGCTAAGTAGCGTTATGGAAAAAACATTTCTACTTTTCTATGGCCAGTGGATTTTATCAAGTCCCCTGTCGTATACATTGATGACTTACTGATTGTTGCTAAATCGAAAGAGGAAGCTAATGATAGGTTAGGTTGTACTAATTGGTTTTATAGCTATTTAAAGAGAGCGGTCGGCCGGAATGTTGACTGTTATATGACACTTTAAACGTTTTTCTCAAAACAGCGTTTTCGAAATCGGTGACCATTGAAACTTGAAAACTACTGAACCGACTATTCTGAAATTTTTACAAAAGCTTCTTGGATATATTATTATATAAGGCGATTTATTTAAATAATTAATGGTTTAAACCACTTTTTGACGTTGAGAAGCCGCCATCGGCTACTGAGTATTTCAAAATATTTATTTTTAGTAATATGTATGTTAAAATATTGTTAAATGTATACAGAATATATGCAATAATTTTCAAATTAATACATTAAACGGGCTTTTCAAAAAAATGAATTTCATGAATTTATACGTTAAAAAATTATACACGCACTGATCTGTGAACCGATATTGACCATATTTGATCCACAACGACCTATTGAACTGCACACAGACGGACAGACGGACATGGCTATATCGGTTCAGCTTCTCATGCTGATCAAAAATATATATACTTTATGGGGTCGGAAATGTCTCCTTCTGTGCGTTACAAACATCTGACCAAATTTATAATAAGCTCTGCACGAGTATAAGACGAAAGGAAAAAAGAGACAACATTTAGATAATATCTGATAATTTTCTTTTGGATGGATATGAGTACAGTCCATTTACTAATAAGTCGAAGCCTACTGGTTAGTTTTAATTGATTGACAGATGTGTCAGTTGTAGCCCTGGGATTTACCTTCGCAGCGGCTACAGAATGACAATTGGAATGTAGCATGGAATATTGAGATTGCAACATGTTGAGGGGCGAATGTTGAGAACTGTCATCAGCTGAGGTCCTATATAAGCTAGAGAGCTCAAAAAATAAATCCCAGTGGAACTGACCAAACAGTCTCTACAATCAAAAGTGAAAATAAACATAAATAAATGTCTGTAAAACCTACAGTAAGAAATAATTTACATGGCAAACCAACGTTAATCGGGTAATCTTGTGTAGGTATAAAAAAAAAATTTTTTTAATTATGGTAAAACTCCAATTTAGAAAATCGAATAACTATGACTGGTGACGAAGTCTAATTTTTTTAAAAGTAACTAATTTTGCATTTCCGTGCATTGACATAGAGTTTGGGTTGTAGATAGAGGTTTTGAATTTTCCCTGGTTATTAGACCTCTTATCTTGCAGTAATACAACTTTCTATTTTTTAAAGTCATTTTTAATCCTTCTACGTTTTCTTAGTTAGTTTACTTTTCTACATAGCGAATAGCATTCAAGTTTTCTTATCCTTAAATTTTTAATGTTTTACTATGCGGTGCTAGTTGAATTTTTACTATGAGTTTAAACGCACGGACGGACATGGCCCGTCTCGTCTCGCCTCGGAGAGTCCTCCATAATAATATTTGTGATCGACTAACTCATCATTTTATTTTACTGGCACTTAAGTATTTTTCAGTATTTAAGTATATTACATTCAGTTTTACTAGGAGATACGGCGAGGTTAGTTTCACTCGGTTTTTTTTCTGACCTTCTGACCTATCCTGTCACTTCCTTATGTAATTATCTAAATCTCAATATTTTCATAAACAACCTTGTCTTTATGCTTTGTCTTACTTATTGTGTGTTCACACCTTATCTGTTCATTTACATTTGTCTAAGCCAACTGAATAAAAAAACTTTTTTTCAATTTTCTAATCATACTTTACAATCATTACATTACTGTTTCCTCTTTTAGTTTTAGTTATGGGAGCATAACCTTTTTCATGATGTTCACGTAGACCTTTCCTTTCATATTCCCATCAATATTATGAATTGGACAAAGTCCACTATATGAGAAACGAACGATCATTTTATTTTACTGGCACTTAAGTATTTTTCAGTATTTAAGTATATTACATTCAGTTTTACTAGGAGATACGGCGAGGTTAGTTTCACTCGGTTTTTTTTCTGACCTTCTGACCTATCCTGTCACTTCCTTATGTAATTATCTAAATCTCAATATTTTCATAAACAACCTTGTCTTTATGCTTTGTCTTACTTATTGTGTGTTCACACCTTATCTGTTCATTTACATTTGTCTAAGCCAACTGAATAAAAAAACTTTTTTTCAATTTTCTAATCATACTTTACAATCATTACATTACTGTTTCCTCTTTTAGTTTTAGTTATGGGAGCATAACCTTTTTCATGATGTTCACGTAGACCTTTCCTTTCATATTCCCATCAATATTATGAATTGGACAAAGTCCACTATATGAGAAACAGACTTAAATCACCGTTTTTAACGTATGGTTTGGGTTTAGACCCTGCACCACCAAGCAATACTACTTTGCTTTCGTCTGTCTCGAGAATATTACGCTACTTTGCAATTGGCCGATTCATATGGAGTTTTGCCAAAATACAAACGTGCTTTTACATGCTTTGAAGTCAAGAGTGGGACCTGTAGGAGTTGTTCTAGGAGTCTACGCCGAAAAGTGACATCGCTTAATCTATGGCAGAAGAGACTATCTTTGCAGAACTTTGAAATCATTTAAAGTTCTTCAAGGATTTGGATCCAGTCCGTCTTCTCGGCAGAGCAATGCGTTCTTCTTCTGACTAACATAACGCAAATAAAAGTGCAACAGAATTATTTAATTAATTAAACTTACTACTGACAGATTTGTAAACTTTTTCATTTGCTTTTTTCGCAATTATACGAAAAACTGCTGTTTTTTTGAACAACGAAATTTTTGTGGATAAGCACAAAAGTGTGAAAATCGACCCAAAAAATAGTAAAATTAGTGTAATTTTTCTTTTGTCTTATGTGTATATTATATTTTACAAAAACAAAGTCAAAAACTAAATCTATAAGAAGGAATATGCAAAAATTTTTGGAATCTCTGTTAGCATCTAGTGCGGAGTTTTTTTTTGAACACAACTTTATACCACATATTTTTCGCAATAGTTTCGTTTTTATACCATGCACCCATGGAGTGAAATTGTATATCACAGTCGACAAAATGCATGTAACAGGCAGAAGGAAGTTCTTTCGACCCCATAACTATATAATCTTATTTATATCCACCAACCCAGAAAATGTTAAAAGTACGCCAAAAATACGAATAAATGTGTTTAACTAGACGGTTTATAAGGGCGGAGGTGACTGTAGGCTAGTCGCAGCGCTAGAGTTATCCGAGTTTGGAAGAGTGAGCGAGACAGCATATGCTAGGATGAAGCATATAAAACAATTTAATAAATTTAAATTATTATTAATTTTGGTCTTCGAAATTTAAAATATTTTATCACTTGGTGCACTGGATTTCAATTTGACACACTAAAATATGTCATTGTTATCCATTCATTTGACTTTGCTAATATTTGTAAATTTTATATACCTTTTAATGATCGTGATCAAAAACGGTTAACAATATTATTTAGCTGTCATATAAACAGGATAAAACAGCATGCCGAATGCGCCACATTGCTCCAGCCTAAGATTGCAGTTCTTTCTTTCCCGGTCATTACACTTTTTAGATAAAACGTGCCATAGGGTACACAAGCCCCGGCCCTATGGTATTTCTTTTAATGATATTATACCCTTGCAAAGGATATTATAAAATTGGTCAGATGTTTGTAACGCACAGAAGGAGACGTTCCCCCATAAAGTATATATATTCTTGATCAGCATGATAAGCTAAGTCGATCTAGCCATGCAAGTCAAAATGCTGGACAAGAATACTGATGTGTTTTTCGGTGGATTCGCCCAACACAACACGGATGAGGCAGTCATAAATTATTTTATGAACTATGATAGGATCTCGCAAAGATGAAGCATGAGCCGGTCTTCGCCCAAATCCTAAGAAGGCGTACGGGACGTATTTGAAATGGCAACTCGAGCTGCACTGTATGTTAAAAAGAGGAAGAAGACCAGATGCCTTTTGCTCAAAAAAAGCAAAATGGAAAAACATGAAGCAAATCGCGTAACAAACAAGAAGAATTCTTTACACATATACAAACACCACACACACAACTCATGCTTACACATTTTACTACAATAACCAGCTGAACTAAATTGCATATTCGGGCAGCTTAATCAAAGTTTTCAGATGTATATATGTATGTACTAGGCAGCTGCATGAATGGTAGAAAAATCAAATTCTAAGGAATCCATTCGAATTGAATTTAAATGAATGAGTGACAGGTGTAAGTTATTATCAAATCTCAAAAATTCGTAACTCTGTTTAGTGAAAGGCAATGAATTGAGTGGCAAAGCACTGAAATGTACTAAGCCTCTCGAATCAATTCGAGTTATAATATAATATAATTTTATATAAAATGTGAGGTAAAAATTGGTAAAATGATTAAATTAATATATGTATAATACACCAAAAATTTTAATGCGCGGTTTTTGGATCGGACTTGTTATGACAAATCATGGGAAATTTAATTAAGAGTGATTCCCAATTGCCACAATCCCAGAAAACATAAATAAGAAATCTAATAAAAAAAAAAAATATTCGCTAATCCATCAAAAAACTATTTTCTACAGATACTACACAGATACTGAACAACAAAAGGAGCAAGTGGAAGACCAAAACAAAAGTAATAATAAATTAGATCATTCAAAATTTTGGTTCCTAACTAATAAAAATAAAAAACGCCTATTCATCAGATGACCAAAACTAGATTTTTGTACAAATATTTCAAAACAAAACAAATTTTTCTTCGACCCCGTGCCTTACAATATTTTGCATTGACACAGTTTAAAATTCTCTTTTGCAATTTTATTACAACAAAAATGTGAAAAAAATTTAAAAGATGAATCTTTTTCGAGTGTCTGTTAAGCATTCTGCAAATTAGTCCTTACAATAAAATTAGAACAAAAAAAAATTGTATAATTTGAAGGAACAAATAAAATGAATTTTTATTTTTTAATTTTAATTTAAAGTCATTTTTAATCCTTCTAAATATATAACATAATAGATTGTAGTCTTGCCTTACAACTTAGTACGGAAATTGTTACACTGCGAATAATTGAAACAGAATTTGTTGAAGCTCAAAAAAGTTCTCTGCAAGCACAATTAGGGTCATTGAGTTGATAAAATTAAAAAACAAATGTGTGGATAAACTAACGTCTGAGGGTTACGCCTTGAAAAGTAAATAGAAACTAATAATATTTAACACAATCATTTCTTATTTACAAGTTTTTATCTCACAATAGCTTGGGAAAAAATGAAATGAAATGAATGATCGATCGCTCCTATCGTAGCTTAATAATATAATATTCCGAACTTAATCCGAGATAAACAATGCCTGCTGTTTATAAAAATTAAAAATGCAAAGTTTTATAACTGTGACTTTAACATTCTGAGAGTAGTTGAAAAAGGACGCGGGGACCGATATGCGGACTTGGGATTAAATGTTATTATTATTATTAGATCCTAAAATACTTTAAAATTAAGTATGGCAAAAGTTTTCTACATAGCGAAAAGCATTCAAGTTTTCTTATCCGTGAATTTTATGTTTTATACCATGCGGTGATAGTTGAATTTATACTATTCAGTTTATGTAGGTTGAATTTAAACGAACGGACAGTGTAGCATGTTCTACAATTTCAAGTGATCATTGACTCAGTGAAACACATTATTAATATTATAAACATATTGTAGTACTTTGTTACAATATTTATATATACAACATTCAAATGCCATGCCTCTTAAGTAACATAACATACCATGAGTGCATGGTACTGGAGATTGCTGAGTCGGCAGAACTAACACGCTCGACCACTCTGCCCCAATATGCAATATAATACATCCTCACTCTTCCGCTGCGGCGGCATACATAAATACATATTCGTATGTAAACATTTATACATAAGCAGACCGCTCCTTTGGCAGCGTCACTGGCAGTGCAGCTATGCGGTCTTAGCTTTACTTAACAATTGTTATAGAATTAAGAAGCATTGAATAAAATCAACTCAAACTGCTAAGACCTGCTGGTGTCTTTCTTTAAAACTTCACTTTAATAATATATTTGGAATGACCCACCATCGGGCTTATTACAACAGAAATGGCTCGTCTCAAAGTCCTTATCAAGAATATATATACAGGTCCTTCACAATAATATTTTTGATCTGCTCATTATTATACCCTTGTAAAAGTGTGCAACGCATAGAAAGAAGCATCTCTGGCCAAATAAAGTAAATACTTTCTTGATGAGCACGACGAGACGAGTTCATATAGCCATGTTGGCCCGTCCTTCCGTTCGTTCGTCTGGATCAACGCAAAATTCTCCTAGACCATATAAACTATATAGCTGAAATTTTGCATGTGAGCTTCTAAATACCATTATATATATTTTAGACATCCGGGTTGGATCACTACGTTATATAGCTGCCATATAAACGTCAAAGTCACGAACAGTGACTTTACTCAATAATGTCGTTATTTTCTAGGCTATGACAATAAGTAAAGTGTGAAATGAATCGAATCCTTGAGGCAGAATAGTAAGAAATTTTATCTTTCTTTAATGGTTGGACGAATTTTTTAGACAATTCGAAAATGCCCAGTCATAAACCAATGCCAGCCTATAGTGAAATATCCTTAAATTCTATAAAGAATCAGGATGATTACCTTTGTAAAGATGTTGCCCATATTCAATTGCTGAAAAAAAGTAGTCCTATTTCTGAGTTTAACAAGAAATTCTAGAAAAAAATGTGGCTATAAAAGATTGTGTTCTTTTTTTATCGTGTCCCTTAATAATATACTGTTCGCTATAAAATGTATTTGTTATGGTCAGGTTGTTCCATTTTTTCAAAAAGGCGACAATTCATAAAGAAAATTCTTATATGCGTACAATTTTTTTTCTTTATCGTTTTTATGGGCAATATAATGATACGATATAAATGATATAAACTTGAATCTGTTGAATGTTGGTGGTTATTATTTTTCGCACTTATTGTTTTCGAAGTTTAAGTTTCTAAATTATTAACTGAGTTATAAATTATTAAAAATAGGCCTGAACTAACAGTGACAGTCAGAGTCATATACTTTGTAAAAACGGGAACGCTTTCACAGTCTGTTGTACATATTATATTTTTCTTTTTAAGTTATAAAAAATTTAAACGTTGCCAGGTAATACAATTTATTGCAAAAATTACAAACTTTTTATAACTAATCGCTAATTGAAATTATATTCTTACAATCGTAACATATTTCTATGAAGTTTTCAATTATGAGATGTGATTTTAGAGCTTAAGAATGCCGACAACAATGAATCTGATTTATTTTCAAAACGCTAGTTAACAATTAAACTTGGCAACATAAAACAATATAAATAAATATAACATTGCATTTAAAAAATTCAAGTACAAACAAATGCGAGTTGCAGGTTTAAAAGTCATCTATTAGGAAGCCTTTCTGGGTTAATTCCATATCTATATTATCAAAAAAAAAAACGTTTAGGTCTGATACATATCTCATAAATACATACAAAGAATAACTGTAGATATCAGTTTCTAGGATAGACAAAATACAACATTTATTCGATTATACTTAACTTTAATGTTTGAATAAAGCGGTTAAAATCAAACTATGTTTGTCATTTGCGCTATGATATATGTAGGACACCTGTTTCTTCAATTTGGTATATTGTAAATGTAGTGTTTCTTTTTTAATTTTTAGGGATTTGTGCTTTAAAAAAAAGTTGATTAATGTTAATGTTTGTTAATTATTCTTTCTCCCTGAAATATTATAACAAATGATAAATAACGTGGACCCTTTAGTTTTTATGGGAATTATAACAAGTTTTTTCTATCGTACACTTTTTAATTCTGCTGCTTTGGACTAATGCCAAGTGACTAATTCAGGTTACGTTTGCGTCGAAATACTAAAGCAAAAATGGAACGTATACGCCACCAGCGGCTCCGTCGATGACAAGAATGTAACTTTTCCGAATTGGTGTCATTGCTCTTTTGTATTTCTTTACAGCGTATTTCCCTTACTAAGGTGTAGAATGCCTCGTCTATATAGTGACGTAGGGCTGCAGATGTTTCAAAAAATGGGCAACCAAATTGATTAGCTAAATTTTTGCCTTCCTCTGTGCTTACACGACGTTGAGATTCCAAATCCACTTTATTGGCTATTAAAACTAGCGGTATATCCTCGGAGAGTCGAACACGTGTTATCAATTTGCGGTATTCGGAAGCTTCTTGAAAGCTATGTCGATCAGTAACCGAATAACAAATAATGAACCCTTCACCGCATCGCATATACTGGTCTCTCATAGCAGTGAATTCAACCTGTCCTGCAGTGTCCAAGATATCCAGCAAAGCGGCTTCATTGTCAATGACCGCCTGTTGCTGGTATGAGTCTTCTGCAAAAGGAAGAAAAGCGATCATGATTATTTTTGAATTACCGATTTCAATTTCAAATCGCAGACCAAATAATAACCGACAAAAAGAAACATATCAATATAACTGTTTAAGATTAAACATAGTGTTCATATGAAATGGCTTCACCAAATCACATACACAAATGAACAACACAAAGCAAAAAGAAATGTGTCATAAGGAATCAAATGTCAATTATTGCTTAAAACCAAACAAACAAGTATAAACTAATTTCAACCTCCGAAAACGTGGGTCATTAGAATAAGAATTTGTTTAAAGGAACAATTGTGGCCTCCTAGATTCATATTTCATAATATCAACACTTTGTTAAATAAAATCAGTTCATATTTTGAATTCAACAAATGAGATCGGTATTATTTCCTTCTCCTTGGAATCCCTAATCAATAACCAAAAATGTATACAAAACAAATTGGAAACATATGTATGTATGTTCAGTTTGTCAAGTAATTCTTTGCAAAATTAAAAAATTCACACAATTTCATTTATCAACTTACAATTTATTACAAAATTTTACTTTTTTAACATATGTATATAAAGCACAAAAATTTCTAATTTGCATCCAAAAGAAAAAAAGAATATTCGTCGAAATTTACGCTGTTAATTAATTGTTTACAAAATGCAAAGACAAAACCAATATGTGCGGCATTGCACATAGCAATTACCTCACTATTTCTTTTTGATTTGAGAGCTGAGCCGTCAACATTCTTGCGAAATTTAAATCGATATAAGATGCCTGGAAAACGGTTTGATGAAAATTTGTTTTTCAGTTAGTTTACTTTCATCACAGTAAATGAAAAATCAGCAAAGGAACTGATGGAAATGTTTTTTATAAAACTAAGGACCATTTATAATATAATGTACCGGGCGGAGAAAGAAAATTGGTTGGAAGCGCTCCGTAGCCAGGCCAATTTAAGTTGACGATACACGATAATGATTTTTTAATGAAAAAATATCAAAAAAGGGAGCACTAACCCCCAAATCAGCCTAACAGAGTTAGAGGCAAACCTAAAAAATGATTTCCAGAAGTCCGTAAGCCATGAAACCGTAAGAAAGGTCTTGAAGTTGCATAAATACTCATCAAAAATTGCTAGGAAGAAGCCATTACTTTCAGCAGTAAACATTGAGAAGCGGCTGAAGTACTCTATTGCCAATGTCCACAATCCTCTTGAGAACTGGGATGACGTAATTTTTGTGTGATGGACAGATATTATGGATAAAACTTTCCTTTTTGATATACTCGAAAATTAATTGGTAAAAAGTGTAACAAGTATTGGTTTTATTGACCCTCAAAACCCTAATAAACTAAAGTATGGGCCTTACCAAGATAATGACCCTAAGCACAAGTTGCTTGTATGCAGGTCCGGGCTACTGTACAATTGCAATAAAATAATTGAAACACCTGCCAGAAGTCCTGACTTCAACCCTATCAAAAATTTGTGTGCATTTTTGAAGAAACGTGTGGGTAGACGTAATCCAACAAACAAAGCGGCTCCTTTAAGGGTCATCCAAGAAGAATGGCATAAAATTCCGGAAGTTTATGGAAGGCATACTAAATATTAGTCATTAAATAATATTTTCTTAGTATTAGTTACACTTCGATTAATTAAAATTTTGCCGAATTTTTTTTCGTTTTTTTTTTCTTATGGTTGCAAATATGTTTGTGTCTTATACATATGTATGTATTTGTTAAGAATGCAGTGCTTATCATATTTACAGCCCAATTTTAAACGAAAAAACACATTGGCTGAAAATTTTTCCCAAATGACATATACCTTCAATATCTTCAAAAATAAGTAGTTCAATATTTAAATTCTGAATATAAAACAACTTATTCACTTAAAATTAACGATTTAATAAGGATTTCTCAAAAAGAAGAAACAACAAAGAAAAAAAGCACCCATTTGCTGTATCAAAATTATAGCCCAATTTCATGTTTTGGTCAAAAAAAATCCGTAACCCCTGCGGAATGATGGAAATTCGAGTATTAATATTTAGTGCGGTCTCCATTTGCCTCAGTTAACTCAAAAATTCTCTTCCTCATTGAAGCCACTAAATTTAATAAAAGGTCCTTTTCGATACTTTGCCATTCATTTAGAATTTGCCTTTTAAGATCTCCAACTGTCTGAAATTGGCGATTATTGGCATACACCCGTCTTGCAAGAATACCCCAGACATTTTCTATTGGGTTGAGATCTGAAGAACACGCTGGCCAATCAAGGACATCAACATGACATTCCTCCAAATACTCCTTTGTACGTCTGCTCACATGGATTCTGGCATTATCCTGTTGAAAAACCATTGGTTTCTCACGAAATTCTCTTAAAAATGGAATGAGACACTACTATCCAGAGTTTGAATATACTCGATACTATTCATTCGGCTCGTTACAAACTTCAAATCCAAGGTACCAAATGAACAAAATGCTCTCCAAATCATTACGGAACCATTTTCAAAGTTTCTCCTTAAAAAAAACAGGATCCTTTCTCGAACCATGTCAATAAGACTTAAACCGATCGGGGCCATCCAGGTTGAACTTGTTCTCATCAGAAAATATATCCTGTTAGGGTAAAAATTTAAAAATACACCCATACCTCGCTTTGCGTCGTTTCGGTTTGCGTTTTTTCGAAGTTGCGTCGCTGATCAATTAGCACTAATTTTCATTGTGCGTCGTTAGATTTTCGATGTTGCGTTGCTCAGGAAACGTTCGTTTCTTTTTTAATACCTTTTTTTTCCAAAAGGTGGCAACACTTTTGTTGCTAACTGCGCGCGCTGTGTATCAAAACAGGGGAATTCCCCTTTGATTTGCTTCGACTCACTTTGCCATTTGCTTGCCCACCTTCTATGTAGAATATCGCGTTTCAATTAGTGAGTTGTGCTCTTTAAAATAGATCAATAAGTTTTTTCGTGTTATTTCTGATCACATATAAAAAAAGGTAAATAATTTTTCAATTTATTTATTGGCAGAGTTATATTATTTTGTTACACAAAATTATTTTTTAGTTAAATGAGTGGAAAGGATAATGCTGGTGGAATTACCAAAAATAAAAAGAAAGCTATCAGTTTGGAGACAAAACTAGATATTCTGCGGCGATTTAATAAGGGCGAGAAGGCTGTGGAGATAGCAAAGGCTCTTGGCCTGGCTGCAACAACAGTCAGAACTATTAAAGATCGAGATGGAGATAAAATAAGAGAGGCTGCAAAATCTGTAACATCATTAGATGCTAAAACGATGATCCGTACAAGGAGTTCTTTGATGATTAAAATGGAATCCTTGCTTTCAATTTGGATTGAGAATCAAGTTGCGCAAAGAATACCATTAAGTAAAATGGTAATTCAGACGAAAGCAAAAAGCTTATTTGATGATATTAAAAGTCAAACCGTATCCAACGATGATGCTAGTGATAGTACCGCCCACGATAATGAAACTTTTGAAGCAAGTCAAGGCTGGTTTGAAAGATTCAAGGTTCGAGCAAATCTGCACAACATTGCTTTTAAAGGCGAAGCAGCTAGCGCTGATGTAACTGCTGCAGAACTCTACCCAGCAGAGCTAAAAGCTTTAATCCGTGAGGGCGGCTATGAACCGAAACAAGTTTTTAATGTTGACGAGACAGGATTATTTTGGAAACGTCTACCTCAGAGAACCTACATATCTAAAACAGAAAAATCTGCGCCCGGATTTAAAGCTAGCAAGGATAGACTGACTCTTCTTCTTGGTGGAAATGCAAATGGTGATTTCAAATTTAAACCATTTCTTATTTACCAATCAGAAAATCCAAGAGCTATGAAAGGTTATTCAAAAGATCTCCTTCCTGTCCACTGGGGATCAAACAAAAAAGCATGGATGACAGCATTTTTATTTAAAAACTGGGTTTCAATGTGTGCTATTCCAGAAATTAAAGCTTATTGTGAGAAGGAAAATTTAAACTTCAAGGCTTTGATTCTAGTAGATAATGCTCCTGGCCACCCAATTTACGTAGATGAGTTGTCAGAAAACGTGAAATTTGTATTTCTACCAGCTAATACTACGTCAGTTATTCAGCCGATGGATCAGGGAGTTATATCGACTTTTAAAAGCTATTACCTTCGACGGACCTTTAAGCTTCTTATAAGTGAGACTGATGGAGAAGGTAAACCTACCATGCTACAATTTTGGAAAAATTTCAACATTATGAAAGCCATAGAAATTATATCTGATTCATGGCAGGAGATTAAACCATCTTGCATGAATGGTGTTTGGCGCAAAATATGGCCTGAATGTGTTCACCAAAAATGCACTACCGAAGTTGATGATACAACAGCTGTTTGTCATGAACTTTCAAATTTTGCCAAACAGTCTAATTTTGAAGGTATGGAGGAGGCTGATATAAATGAATTGCTAACATCGCACAACCAAGAGTTTTCTAATGAAGAACTTTTGCAATTGGAATTGGAAATTGCTAATGAAGAAGATGACTATGACCGTGACCATTTAGAGATATCCAAGCAACAGAACTTAACTTCCAAACAAATTTCCAAAGCGATATCTTTGATTGACGAAGGCATGGAGATTTTCTTAAAAAATGATCCTGACAGCGAAAGGAGCCTTAAAGTGTCCCAGGCGGTAGCTGCGAATATTAATTGCTATAAGGAATTGTATTTTATGCAAAAAAAAAAAAGCTGGTCAGACAACACTGGACCAATTTTTTTTAAAGAAAGCCGACGTACGACAACAGACACTGAAGACTTATCAGATAGTGATTAATTGTAATTTTATTTAAATTATTGAATAATTGAATTATTTATTTTGTTTTAATTGAATTAATTTCTTCTTGTTTTTTATATGCATAATATGAAATAAAATGATATGAGATTTTGTTTGTTTTTTAAATGTTAATTTGTTAAATTTTAGTTTTAAAATGTATGTATTTTCGTAACCCTGGAACCAATCTTCGATTTTTACATGGCTTGCTATAGAAAATCATAATTCACTTTGCGTTGTTTCGACTTGCGTCGCATTTTTTTGGAACGTATCCCCGACGCAAAGCGAGGTATGGGTGTATACTGTAAGCTGTAAGAGGATGTTTCAAACGCACGTTTGTCCAATCGGTTGCAGTATGTCTTTCGGCAAAGTCAAGTCGGGCAACCATGTGGCGACTTTGCAACATGGGGGCTTTGGTCAGTTTAGACCTCTTTATGATTCATGAGTTCTTAAGTACTCGCCAAACATTCATCGGTGACCTAGATCCACCCACATGTGAGACCAAAGCTCTTTAAGAGATTGATCTGTTGCTGGCTTTGTTAATAATTTTGCGTTTATCGCGCTCTCTTAGCAGCGGTTTTGGCCCAATTCGTATCCTTGATCAATATTCTTCGGGATTGTCCAAATAATTTTTAATTACACGTCGACTTCTTCTTTTTAAATTTCGTGCAATACTCCAAATAGACTCTCCTGACTCGAAAAGTGAGAAAATACGGCCCTTTTCATAGTCCGATAATTGTTTTCCAAGCGGCATTTCTAAAAAATTTCTAAATTCACTTAATTACAATGTCTGTAAATCCAAATATCTGCTCTGCACTTATTATTTTTCAAATTTGCTACGGTGGGCTATAATTTTGATACACAAAAATGCAAGCAAAGATGCAAGCACTCAGAAAAAGTTAACGGTTCTTTCTTAGTTTTCTAAAAATGGAACACAAATTACGGTAAATTCTACTGAACAGGCTTCTGTCAATAAAGTATAGTAAAATTTATTTTTAAAAAACTTAAAAAATTTTGTTAAAATTGTTTTAAAGTTTAAGCTGCTGGGTGGGTTATAAATATGATAAGCACTGTATTTTATGTAGAGTTTAAATAACATAATAAACACACCGACAAACAGAAGTACATAATAGTATACAAAAATACTTTTGATCAGCAAATTCGGAATTGGTTGTAAACAAATTAATGTTGTAAATTTTAGTAATTTAATATATGTACATGTATGTACATATGTACATACATATGGATGTATGTATAATAAATATTTACATAAAACTTACCGATAGTGGGATCATGATAGTCCAAAAAGCTGTGGCTCACAAATTGTAATGTAACAGCTAAAGACCCAAATGTTGGCACGCCGTAGATAGAAATATGGTTATATTATTGATTTTTCGCCAAAAGATAAAGCACAAACTAACGTACATTCATACATACATACATATGTATGTGTGCATGTACATGTATGTATGTGCATATGTACATACATATGTACATATAATGTATTATACATACATTGTACATACTCACCTACAAAAAGCGCAGGGTGCTATGTGTACTTATGTACAAACATGTATGTACTTATTTTATTATTGCGCCGCAAATCCATTAATTTACTTTCCTTTCTAATAACTTCGTTTCTACTTACCGGACTTGCCAACTCCTCCATCCCCCAGTATCACTATCTTGTAGACACGGAGTCCACCACGCATATTTGGTAGAACTGGAGGCAAAGGTTTGCTTATGTTTCCATACTCCCTGACATGTTGATGCTGCTGCTTTTTATTTAAATTTGGCAGCTTTATTTGCATGGAATCCGCATCTGCCGAAGAGGATCTGGTACACGATTTCAGTTTGCTACACTTTTTTAAAACAGAACATTCAATTGACATATCACGACCGTCAATAGAGTTTGAGACAAAACAATTCTTTAGTAAACTCCTCTTTCCTTTGGATGTTTAGAACTTCTACATTCTCCTCTACTACATAGTAAATCTGAAATGCAGTATATAAAAACAGTGTTGCCGAATCGGCAAGATTTGGCTTATTCACAAGTACGATTGCAGAATTGGGAGAAGCAGGAAATCTAGCTTATTTAAAAAACAAGATAGCCAATTATTGGCTTAAAGTCCCACAGAGACTCATTAGAATTGAAATTAATATTTTATAAAGTCGGAATGAGGATCGTATTAATAACTATAAAACTTGAACATTTCAAAAACGACTCTTTTATCTAAATCTAAGTTGTGGACAATATAAAAACAATTTTTGTAAATACATAAATGTGGGGTAAATATTTACTATAGTTACTCGGGCCCAAAACGCGCTTAAACTACATAAATTTGGTATCAAACGAAAGAGAAAAATTCCACGAGCACGACCTCAGGTGCGCCTTGGCGATTTATTTCGTAGTTTTTGTGTAATTAACAAAAGAAAAATTGTGTTTTTAGCGGGATTCTAGCTAAAAGTATCTTTATACGGCTAAAAGAAGCTGTCAAATTTTGAGATAGTGTTGCCAGATGCCAAATTTCGGATACTTCAATACGCGGGCTTTTTGAAACTTGTGTTCGCGCTATTCTCAACAAACGGAAATATTGTTGAGTTTACAATATTTCTTGATTTTAGAGAACATATATAGTTCAGAATACAATATTCGGCTGCCATAATATTAGTTTCTTACTTAAGAAAACCTTGGATTAGTGCTTTGACCTTTGACCTTTATCATCCATTTTGCAAAATATTTATTTCTCACACGGTGTAAAATTGCCAATCGGACTAAGTTAATAACCAGAGAGCCGGGGCTAACTTCGGCCGTGCCGAAGTTTGTATACCCTTGCAACTTTAAACGTACCAAATTTCTTTAAATTTAATTGTAGTAAAAATATACAACAAAAGTCACTGTTTTCACCGATCGTTCCTATGGGAGCTATGTAATATAGTCAACAGATCTTAATAAAAATTGGCACAGTTATTAATAGGCATATTCAACTAATAAATAATAATTTTTATGACAATTGCGTAAAAAGTAACGAAGGTATTGATAAAAGACACTGTTCGACCGAACGTTCATATGGGAGCAGTATAAAATACTCACCCGATCTTGATGAAACTTGGCACAGTTATTAATAGCTATGTTAAACTAAGAATCATAACTTTTTATGACAATAGCGTAAAAAGTAACGAGGTTATTTATAAAGTCACTGTTTTTGACCGATCGGAGCATCCGATCTTGATCAAATTTGGCACAGTCGTTTATAAGTGTAATAAACTCACCAATATTTACAAATATCCAATTTCAGGATACTAGCTCAGAAAATAACGAAGTTATTGAGAAAAGTCACTGTTTGTGACTTTGCCTCTATGGGAGCCAAACGATATAGTGGTCCGATTCGGCTGAATCCCAAATATACAAACTGTGCAGTATACAAGCCTACATGCAAAATTTCAACTCTGTAGCTCTTACGGTCAATGAGGAGTTTGCATTGATCCAGACGGACGGACATGGCTATATGAACTCGTTTCGTCATGCTGATCAAGAATATATATACTTTATATGGTCGGAGATGCTTCGTTCTATGCGTTGCACACTTCTGACCAAAATTAATATACCCTTTTTGCAAGGGTATAAAAATCTAGTAAATTTTCTTATAAAAATCTTATGAATAAGCCCACTTTGAAAATATGTAGAGTAAAATTGACAGAAGGCATGTTTTTATACCTTTGCAGAGTGTATTATAAAATTGGTCAGATGGTTTTAACGCAGAGAAGCAGATGTCTCCGACCCCATAAACTGTATATATTCTTGATCATGGGGAGAATCTGAGTCGATATAGACACGTCCGTCGGTGAAAATCAACTTTACGCAGCCATGTCATTTTTCGAATTCAACAGAGCAGCAGAGCAAATTCATACACACACAGACGCAACGCTACATAATCTGTATGTGTATGCGTGCCGTGGTTTGCTGAGGGAATGAGGAAGGAAGAAGAAAAAATTTCGGGTATAGCAGAATAAAAAGAATCAGAGCAATAATTTCAGTGTTTTGTTTGTGTTTTAATGAATTGACTTACAAAAAAAGAATATTGAACATGTAAAAATTTGATTGCCAAGGACTGCAATAATAAACTTCAGCATATCCAAAGTTAGCTTCTTTGATATTTAAATATTATCCATAACATTTTTTATATTTTAAGTCCTATTTTGATCAATTTTGGTAGGTTGGTAGAAATTAATAAAACTAAATAGTGTGCAAAATTTGATTTTGATAGTCAAAAAATTGCGGGAGGCAATCGGTTTTTTCTAGATTCTGGAGGCGAAGAAAGGCGGGGCAATAATTTAAATAATCATAATCTACACGTATACTAAACTACACGGACATGGCTAGATCGACTCTGCTGTCGATGCTGATCAAGAGAATATATATATTTTCTGAGGTCGGAAAAGCTTTATTCTGCCTGTTATATAAATTTTGGCGATATTAATATACCATTACACCATATGGTTCAAATAAAATTATATAAGCACCTGTGCATCAGTAAAAATTAAAACTGCAACCCAGCTATTTAAAAAAAAAAAGGGCGACTTACTTAGACAATTTCTTAATAAGTAAAAACTTTTAGACAAGTTACTTCCACAGAAAAATGTTTAATGCATACACAACTTGTAAGGAATTTCAGATTTCAAAACTAAAATGAATTGAGTTACAGAAAAAGAGTTTTGAACGTGTTACTTGCTGTAAACCATCTTTTTTACATATAGTACAATATACTATAAGAAAAAATTTGGGCGCGACGATTAGTTTGCCGTTCTTTTCTCGCTTCATGTAGTTTGAATTCCCAACTACTTTTAGCGTTGAAGATATGGTATGACCATTACAACTGTGGATTCTTTGGCAAAGTCTGCTGATGACAGAACTTGGTGGTTCTTGAAATAGCTATACAGATAACCTGCTCGCCTTTGTGCTGCCTATGATTTAAAATCTTACAAATAAATTAGTAAGATTTATTGACCTGAAGCCTAGCTAATACTCAATTTTTATTTAAACGAATTTTAAATTAATTTTAATTTTAACCGATGTCATTCCGATAAAAAAGTTTCTTCAAACTGTCAAACCAGAAGTTGACTTTTTTTTAATTCTTCATGACAAAACATTTTCAATCTGCTTTTTTTTAATTTAAATAAGAGATTTAACTTTCCTAAACAGTTTGATTTGCCTTGATATACATCTCTAAATTAAGATTTTTTTTTCATAGCACAATAAGTGTATAACGATGAAGTTTTTGTTTTATCTTACTATTATTAACAGAATTAACCATTTTGTATTTCATTAACGTGGTTTAACAGTTTTTGCAACGAATAACACTTAAATTTCCAATGTAACCATCGGGTCTATCGATTTTTTTTCCATCTCTGCAAAATCCATCGAGTGGGGGGAATATCGATGGGTTCCCAGCTCTAGCTCGAGTAGCTTAAGTAAATATTTACTTTATGTTTTCCTGAGTAGTAAACCATAGCGAGAAAGCCCAGCTGTTTTCTGTTGTTAGTGTGACAGTTTAGCTCTAAAATGGTAACACTGAAACTAGTAAGCGAATATCTGAACAACTCAGGAAATGAGTGAAACATACAACAAAACATACAATAAAATGAATTAAAACAAGGTTTAAATCGATTTATCGAAAAGACACTAGAGTTTATAAATATTTATAAAAGAACTAAAATTTAAACTAATGTGATGAAAACGAACACCACTGAAGACTTTGAACGAATAGTGGATGTAATGTTTGTTGGGCTTTTTGCTACTCCCTTCTTCACCATGTTACAAAAAGAACTTTAACAACAATGCCTCTAACCCCTTTGCAGTTGCTTTCTAAGTAAATATGTACACATGTGTCGGACCACTACTGCCACGAAAATTCAATAATCTCAAGGGACTATACATACATACATTAAGTACATACATACATACATATCTCTAGTGTAAAAGCTTAGGAAAAAGGCGAGTGTGTAGTAATCTGATATGTACATATGGATGTATGTATGTATGTGTATACATACATATGTATGCACCTAAAACTTTTTGAATTCCTTTGTTCTCCTTAACTGCCATTGTTTTACCCGCTAATCTTCAGCCCATTCAAATAAAATCAGTGTAATTAAATTACCTCCACTACATAATCACAAAGAGGCATACATACATGCATAACTAAAAAAACATGTATTCATAGGCAAGTTTGCCGACGTTGACACGTGCTGCGCAACTTCAAGGGAATATTGTTGGAATTATATACATATGCAAATGTAAATACATGTATGTATGTATGTACGTAACTACATATTTATATATGTATGTATATTATATACATGCATAGATATGTATGTATGTATACATATGTATATATTTGTATCTACATAATCAACATTATTAAGAAATTTTTGACCAGTCAAGAGCAAACATTTGCTTCACCCGGTACCTACATACAATGTATGTATGTACATATGTGCATACAGTCAAGGAAAAAAGTCAACACCTCCAATTTAGGCAAACATCAGGTATTTGCAATAAAAATTAAAAATATAACTATGCCATAATTTAGAGAACAGAAAGTATACTAAATGAGAGAAAAACAAGATTTTTTTAAATTTAAACAATTGAAGTTATTGACAAAAAACGAAAGTGGCGGGAAAAGGTATACATACACCGAAATCCCTCATCTTAATAATTTAAAAATATCAAAGAAGCTAACATCGGCTGTGCCGATGTTTATATACCCTTGCAGTCCATGGCCATAATATTTTTTCATGTTCCAAACTCTTTTTCTGTATCTGAATTCATTAATGCACCTTTCAAATAGCCGAACAGCTAGCCGAACAGCTAGCCGAACCGATTTATATCGGCTGTAACTTGTGTTCTATATATCAGATCAGATTCAAATTTTGGGATCTAAGATTTTATATATAATACTATTATATTGGTAAATTTCATGGCGATACTCCAATTTTTGCAATTTTTGCAAAAATGTTTCCTCCAGAGCTATATGATATAGTGGTCCGATTCTCCCAATTTTCATACTTTATTTTTCCCAGGTAATAAAAAGCCCCCAAAAAAAAGTTCATCCCGATAGCTCTGTCCGACGGACGGACAGACGGACATGGCTATATCAACTCAGCTTCTCATGCTGATCAAGAATATATATACTTTATAGGGTCGGAAACGTCTCCTTCTGTGCGTTACAAACATCTGACCAATTTTATAATACCCTCTGCAAGGTTATAAAAACAATGACAAATTGTATATTTCAAGACCTTTCGACAAATTGCTTCTTTGTGGGTTTTCCTAATTGCACAGTTTTTAAAACAGGATTGTATTTTGGAAAAAATGGGATACAAAAGTCCTTTAAAAAACAGAACTAATAGGATGAAAATTTCGAAATTTATCTCAATATGTTCCTTAAGGAATAGAGAACTATGTTGCATTCCGAAAAGACCCATCAGCTTACTCCAAATGGCGCGAAAAGGCACCAAAATACTCTCTAAAAGTTTAAGACCATCTTTGCAGAATATCCAACTAAACTTTGATGTTTCGTTTTAGGTCTTACCTTGTTTTCCAAGGTTTCGGATGGCTCAACTGAATAAGTTCAACCACTAAAACTATCAAACAAATATATATAAGTCAAAATTTCAAAGGATTGCGTAATTTAAATAATGAAGGTACACTGTTTTAAAACTATTTAGTTTTTGGTTTGCCCACCCCTGATTTTAATTATTTTAAACATACGGTTTGTAAAGGAATCGTAAAATTTTGTAATTTCATTTAGTGAAATTGTTGACCAGGCTTTTTTAATTGCTTCAGCTAGATTCCCAGAATCACTAAATTGTCTTCCCCCTTCGTATTGCCTCCCTCCTGGACAAAAGTCCCTAAATGTTCTCGGTAATGTTAATGTCAGGGGTTTAATGCGGCCACTCGCAATTTAACGTTTTGGTCCTTAATCCACTGTCTCACAACCAGATTGGTCTGGATGTCGTGTTGGTACGTCCAAGGAATATAACCATAAATTTCCAAAAAGTGGCGAAAAGGCCCCTATGACAAATGACGGGTGGTCGGCGGCGACTTCTCCCGCTCACGGAAATTTTGAAATTTTTCAGAGAATCTGAGACCAAAAATGAAAATAATTAATATTTGTACGATCACAAGAGTTTCCGTCACTTCGAAAAACGTTGTTTTGAAAAATACGCAATCAAAGTTTTGATCAGCGTATTTGTCATCAATCCATTCAACGGCGAATAAATTTTGAAATTTTTAATAGAAAATGCAAAAAAAAATCAAATTTTTTGACTCAGTAAGGTATTTACTGCAATTGCTTTAAATTTTAGAGTACAAAAAAAAAATGAGCTCTTTGTCAATAAGAAAGTGAAGTTACCAGTGTAGAACCTATGCCTAGCGAATTCCATTATCATAGCGAAATTCCGAAGTACCGTTGCATTTGTCCCGTTACTTTTTTTCCATATTGTGAGTCAACAAATGAAGGTTCAAAATAAAAAGAAAAGATAGAAAAATACCAAAGAAGCTAACATCGGCTGTGCCGAAGTTTATATAACCTTGCATATAACCTTTATATTGACTGTCACTAGTGTTCTATTTATCGGATCAGATTGAATTTTGGATCTGATGTTTTTCTACAATTACTGTCACCTTAGAAAAATTCATAGCGATACTCCAACTGCTTCACCTACTTTTCGTATTCAACTATATGATAGAGTGGTCCGATCCTAAAGATTTTCAAACTTGATCTGCCTACGGTAAAAAAAGCACAGAAAAAATTTCAGCTCGATAGCTTTTAAGACGGCTGAGTAAAACGCATTCGCATGGATGGACAGTCGGACATGGCTATATCGACACAGATTCTCATGAGGATCAAGAATATATATACTTTATAAAGTCTAAAACGTCTCCTTCTGTGCCGTACAAACATCTGACCAATTTTATTATACCCTATGCAAGGGTATAAAAATGTAAGAAAGATTTTTCAAGCTTATTCAGTTGAGCAGCACTGTACGTAACTGTTCAATGAAAGGTAATGAATTAAGTGTCAAAGCATCAAAATGTACTAAGCAACTAAAAAAATTCAAATCATTCGAAAAATAATGGTGAAATGAAGTGAAGCGAAATAAGAAAGATTATTTATTACTATTAAAATTTTAATATTCAATCAATACACCATAAATTTTAATGCGCGGTTTAAGGCCGGATATTTTTATGACAAATCTTGGAAAATTTAATTAAGAAGGATTCCCTAATGCCACAAACACAGAAAACATAAATAAACCAGAGAGTGGGCTAAATAATTTATTGAGCTAAATTCGGCCGTGCCGAAATTTGTATACGCTTGCACTTTACACATACCAAATTTCTTTAACTTTAATTGTAGTAAAAATATACAACAAAACTCACTCTTTCTAAAAACTGGCACAGTCGTTGATAGGTATATTAAACTGATAAATATTAGTTTTAGAACAATTGCATGAAAAGTAAAGAAGTTATTGATAAAAGTCACTGTTTTCGACCGATCATTCTTATTGGAGCAATATGATATAGTCATCCGATCTTGATCATTTGGCGCAGTCGTTTATAAGTGTAATAAACTGACCAATATTAAATTTCAGAAGCTGACAAAATAACGAAGCTATTGAGACAAGTTACCGTTTTGTGACTTTGCCGTTTATATGGGAACTATACGATATGGTGGTCCGATCCAGCTGAATCCGAGATATACAACCCCTGCAGTATATATAGCTGCGAGCAAAATTATTAATATTTGGTGGCATGTCCATTGTTCTTCAGCACGGCTGTGCAACGAAGCTGCATGGAATCTACCAGTTTCAGGCACCTTTCTGGTGTTATGGCCTTTCATGTACGCTCTTTAGCAGTCCAAAAACCACTTTTAGTGGTTAGCTATGCAGCAGGTGAAAAGGTGAACGACAAATTTTCATTACATCTACTCCTGCATTTTCGAATCAAGCTTTTGCCACTTTCCTTGTGTGTTTCGGGTCATTGTTTTGTTGAAACACCCAACAAAGTGATATCTCCTCTTCGGCATGTGGTACCATTACTTCCTAAATAATTTTAACGTAAACATGTTTATCCATAATGCCTTCTATGCAGCATGTAGGACGGAAAAACAGTTTGACACCAACACACTTCATTCTCCATGTTTAATAGTCTTGGTGGCTTGTACTCCGTATTTTTCGGACAACGAACATACAGCCTAGATCCCTTTTGTCCAAACAAAATAATTTTGGACTCATCTGACCACAGTACGTTACACAATTTCTCCACAGGCCAATTTAGGTTGAATTTTGAGTATTCAATCCGTTCTTTTATGTTCTTCTGTGAGAAAGGCGGAACTTTCCAAGGGCTGCGAGCGTTCAAGTTATTTTTAGTATACTCTCACCGCACTGTCCAAACACTGGCCGGCACTTCAAGCGCTTCCTGTGTTTCCACAGCAGATGCAAAGGGAGAAAGAATAGAAGCTCGTACTATTCTTTTTTCTTATTTTCAGCTTTCTGCCACATCTTTGATATTTTTTCATCTTTTAATGAATTTTGAATGGCAGTTGGAGAACACTGAACAATTTCTCGGACTACTCTGTAAGTTTTGCCCTCAGCTATAAGGTTTCTGATCTGAATCCTCTTCTTAAAAGTCATGTGCTTACCCCGGCCCATTTATGTCCGCTCTTTTGTAGCATTTATATCAAAAAATAACAACAGGTTTTTTTTTCTACGATTAATTGTATTTTGCAGTACCGCTAAAAATATTTAGTAATTAAATGCTTAAAAACATTCATGAACTATTGAACATATAAAATAACAAATGTTAGAAGCTTATGCTCCTGAACATTTCTTATTAAAGAAATTTCTTGTGTTTTATTTATGTATTTATGTGTTTTATTAATGTATTTTATTTACGTATTTTATTTATGTATTTTATAACTAATTAAGCAACAAATAAATGTTAAAACAGAAGTAAAAAAATATGTACAAACATATATACATTTTGTTAAGAGCGAAAATAAAAGCAGTGTCATCTGTATGCTGATAACATTCAAAACTATATTCTAATCTGATACAAATTACGAAGAATTTATATTTAAAACCTGTACCACAAATTTATGTTTTGTTGTTTCTCTTTGTAATCTTAGTTCAAGTTTAAATGTCAAATTTTTAGCGGGCAGAATAATAATAGTGAAGTTTTTATTAATGCAAAAAATGGAAAAATGAAAGCTTTAATGGGTCAATGAATTTTCTTAAAAGAAAGGATTAGATCAAATATACATTTTAGAGGGCGAAAACTTACAATAAAATTCAGAAGATCCCTATAATTCACCTACAATTCATCTTGTCATGGAATAAAGACAAAAAAGTCATTGAGATGTCATCTAATCCAAAGATTTACGCAATGTCGAAAGTGGACAAAATCCGAAAATGGCAAATGGTGAAGTCGCGTGAAACGCTGATAATATGAAAATCTTTGATCTACATTCCATTACGTCTTAAGGCGGCTTTCTTGGTTGGGAAACATTTGTTTACCTCCCTTTAAAGCTAAAGCCTAAGATATTCTTTGAAGTGTTCAGATTAGGGTTATTCCAAGTTCGAAATACTTTCGGAGATATGACGTTTTGGGTGAATCATGGGAGGCAAACTTCAACTTCAAACATGCTTTTCTCGAAACCAAAAAAAAATATCAAAGAAGCTAACTTCGACTATGCCAAAGTTTTTATACCCTTTCAGTCCTTGGCAATAATATTTTTCCATGTTCAAAATTTTTCTGTAACTCAATACACAAACAAAACATTCAAATTATTAATCTGTCCCTTTTTGTTCTGCTATACCCGCAATTTTTTTTTTTTATTCCCTCATTCCCTAAGCAAACCATGTCACCCATACACATACAGATTTGCAGCTTTGCGTCTGTGTGTATATACAGTGGTGGTCAGTAGGTTAGCCCCTTTTTCTTTGTTGAACTTTAAATTTGATTTTTTTTCCGCTCCTAAGAAATTTAATGAAGAAATTTTTTCAGTAATTTGTTGGTTATTGTATTTAGATGATGACCCGTAATTATTGTCATGTCAGCTTTCGACGTTTTTAGCCCGGTCTTTCCAAAATCTTTAATATTACAGTTACACATGTGTATTCTTTGAAGAAGTTGTAGATCTCGGTAATCTAAGATAAACTTCATACCAATTTTCATTTTAGTATGTAATTCTTGAAGTCTTTTGGTTTGACGCCGTTTTACGATACCAATTTAACCCAAAGTACTTTTTTCTTAATCTAAGTATGAAAGTAAATTGAATTTCCCGTCAAATGATACATGTTTCATAAAAATCGGACAAAAATTAAATATGATTCAACGCCTATCATTTCACAACTATTTCTATTCTTTTCTCTCCCGGCATCAGTCTAAGTTTGGTTTTTTTTTGTAAGCTAATCTCAGGATAACAAGTTAGATAAGCATGATTGGTAACCGCATTGTTGAATCGGATACATTTTAAAATTGAGAAGAAGCACCAAACACATTATCATTAGTTAATTAGAGGCTTTAAAGTATGAAGATGCACTTTTATAGCACGGAAAGTTAATAATCCTTAACGTGTACTAAGTAACTAATCTAATCCTAAGTAAGTTACTTTCGCATATTATCTTCAGTAATTTCATACAACACTAATAGTCATAGCCCAGGTGGTAATGAAGAACCCTTGAAACAATACACGAAGCAAAATTGTAAAGATGTTTGTTTCCAAAAAAAAATGAAAAAAATGAATCCTGCCTTGTTGTTCAGTTTAGAAGTTAGAGTTAGTTAGTTGTTCTTGGAAATGAACTCCCTTTAAGTGTAAAATATTGGGAACCATGCAACCCACTGGGAAATAAAAAGAGGCCGTAAAGCATGTTGGAGGGATCCTCAATTCAGACGTGGCCCGAGGTTCACGGTAGGGTAGGCGCTCTCATGATTAGACCAATAGGCTAGCATGAAATAAGCCAACATGTTTGCAAACTGATGACATAGATTAACGTGTTGTGTGTTCTGTTTTGCTTCCATCTTCTTGTTATCGCCGCTAAACCTATACCCTTATACAACGGTGTCCTTCAGTACGCGAATTAAAATTTACGTCTGTATCGAATATGAGTAACTAGTTCTGGCTAATTCCCATCTTGACCTGACCCCAGCCGAAACTATCGCGTACTCAGCCAGCGCTATGAAAGAACATCTGCTCAACACTCCTTGTTAGATTCAACGTTACATGCTGCACGATAAGACGAGACATTTGTTTTTTCTTTGTTAGGTTTTAATATTGGTATAATCATGCTCAGTTTGTATTGTTGTGGTATAATGTCACCCAGTATTGTGTTGTACAAGTTTATAAGTCTGTTCTTGACTTCTCTAGGTAGTGCTTTAATAATGGAAAAAGTTATTCGGGCCTGGAATGTTTCCTTTTAGAGAATCAAGGGCAGAAGAAAATTCAATGAAATTTATTTCTTGTTCTATTGGGATATCAATTTTCCGTGGAGCATACAACAAATCTTCCGCTAATATCCTACTTTTGTTAGACTTAAATAAGTTGGTGAAGTTGGAGTTACTTGCATCCATAGACCAGTTACTTCCGAAGATACCAGCAAATTGTTGTTGTTGCGTAATATTTTCAGTTGTATTTGGTTTTTGAATGCAGTGTAGCCCTTTTGAGAGGTTCAGACCGCAGAGTCTGCGAATGTTGTTCCAAATTTGTGGAATGGGTGTTAGGGGGTTGCTTTCTTCGGTAAATTTTGCTAAAGATTTTTTCTTTGTTTGTTTAAGGGTTCGTCTAAAAAGTTATTTTTTCCTGTAATTAATTATACCTACGAAGGTTCTTAAGTTCCTTGCTCCACTAACGCACACAGTACGATGTTTTGGGAGATGACTTTGGAATACTTTCATGCGCGCTTCTTAAAATGACTTTACTTAGATTTCCTGATTCTTTGTTAATGTTCTGGCTTACTGGTATGGAATAGTTGTTGCTGATAGAGACAGTTGTATAAAGGTTCCAGTAAGCTGCATTGGTTTTAAAAAGAGGTCTATGTATTGATTTCTGAGGTTGGACTCTCTTAAATATATCACATAAAATTGGCAAGTGGTCGCTACAAAAAAAGTCTGTTTCAATTGTCCATTCTGCCTCGAATGCAAGATCGACTGTGCAAATACTGAGATAGTGAGTTAGTTTGTTGTGTGTGCTCATCGTTTAAAATAATTAAAGCCCCATCTTCTATGCCAACAGGTGAAGTCGCCTGTTATTAAAGTCGGAAGGTTATTAGTTTAGGTTAAAATTTGCTTTTTGTTGAATGTATGCAGAAATTATTTGTAGCTTTTTCCTGTTCTGTTTCAACGCAGATGGTCCAGTCCAAACTAAGAATTCTTTCTTTATATTCCATAGACTTATGGATGAGAATCGCTACCCCACCATATGATGGAGAGGAGTCAAGAGTAATCATTACATAGTTTATGGGGGTGGGGTGAATATTGTGTGCTGAAATGTGTGTCTCTTGAAAAGCTATGTCATGTGGCCTGTATTTTGCCTGGAGTTCACTGTAGTTGTTGTTGTAGCCGTTAATATTCCATTGTATAACTTTTAGAGACATTCAGATGGGCAGAAAGTATTATAGACATGGGTAAGATAAGACAGAAGATTAATTTGTTGGTGCCTGGTTGTGGCAGTGCGCAGTCAGACACGAACTACAGTGAATATTGCTGTAGTCGTCAATCCCCCATGCCCCACCACCTGAAGCACTGCGACTGGCGGAGCAGAGGGGAGGACTATTGTGCCGGCTACAGCTTTATTTATTTGAGTTCATATACTGCATTGGAGCATTCCATTTGCTCATCTGAGGACGAGCAGTTAGTGTTATTTTCATTAGACAAAAGTCCTTGCGATAAGTTTATGTTATTGTTTGGTTTTGTTTGTGTTTTTTCTTTGGCTTGAGGTTGTGACTTAAGTCTATTAGGAAAATTTCTAGGAAGGATTTTAACAGTTTGGTTTATGGTTTATGGTGAATAGTGTGGTGACGGATTGGTGTGGTTGTAATTTTAGTAAATTTTTTGAAGAGATGGGTGTCTCTTTACTCTGAGTCAGTTCATCACAGGGTACGATCTTACGTGTTGTTGCTGTCTGATGTGACAAAGCGGAGATTTTTCCATTTTTATACCCTTGCAGAGGGTATTATAAAATTGGTCAGATGTTTGTAACGCACAGAAGGAGACATTTCCGACCCGATAAAGTATATATATTCTTGATCAGCATGAGAAGCTGAGTTGATATAGCCATGTCCGTCTGTCCGTCCGTCTGTGCGTATGCGTTTTACTCAGCCATCTTAAGTGCTATCGGGATGAAATTTTTTTTGGGGCTTTTTATTACCTGGGAAAAATAAAGTATGAAAATTGGCAGAATCGGACCACTATATCGTATAGCTCTGGAGGAAACATTTTTGCAAAAATTGGAGTATCCCTTTGAAATTTACCAATATGATAGTATTATATATAAAATCTCAGATCCCAAATTTGAATCTGATCGGATAAATAGAATACAAGTTACAGCCGATATATATCGGTTCGGCTTGCCGCCTACTACGTCATCATCAAATCAACAGAGCACACGCATGCACACATACAGACGCAACGCTACATAAACTATATGTGTATGCGTGCGAATCGCGGCATGCGTGTAAAAGGGGATGGGGAAGAAGAAGAAGAAATTGAAATTATATTTGAAAGGTTCTGTGCATTAATGAATTGAGATACAGAAAAAGAGTTTGGACAATGTATAAATATTATGGCCAAGGACTGCAAGGGTATATAAACTTCGGCACCGCCGAAGTTAGCTTCTTTGATATTTGTTATTGTTTAATGAAGTGTATGATGTCGAAGAATGGACATTGTTGGAATTGGAAGAGTTGTTTTTTGCTACGCTAGAGTACAACGATCTATCGTGTGGGCGTCTTGAATTATAGATGGAAATAGCATTTTTAATGTCCACCTTTTCGAGGGTCTTTATGGCCTGTATTTATTGTTGTTTAACAAAGATGGGGCATTTTCTAAAGACTGATGAATGGTTAGTTTCGGGAAGATTCTCCTCCTTTCAGTTTACACAGCATTTCTCCAAGGTACACAGTACCTTCTACCTACCTACCTTAGAGTCAGGATCCGTGTGATATTGTAATATATATATATTCTGGAGCTGATAGACTCTATCCTTAAATACCTCCTGATTAGAGTTCTTATTACTGGAGGTCGAGTTTCCCCGCGACTCTCCCTTGCTGTCTTCAAAACTCTCTCTCCCTAACATAGTTGCATCTGCTTCAATTCAATGCCTGCTTGGCTCTCCTTTGGCTATTAATCTGGTTGCTATATTTAAACCTTCCTCATATTTTCCATCTGTGAAATAGTGGTGGTCGGTTACTCCACTCTGTAGCATTTGGCTATGATAACTAATCGATTGCTTCTGCATATCACTTACTTCGTTAAGAGTCTTGCTAGTTAAATTACTAGCTTCTAGTAAGTGGCGCCTGCCACCGGCCTTCTCTCGTCTCTGCAACTCTATGTAGTTGCCTTGCTGCTGATCTGCTGCTTCTTTGCAACCGTGTCGGTGCTATGCTGCTGTTTTGTTGCCTACATGCAACTCAATGTGTATATATAAGTTATATAAATGTTTATTTATATGTTTATTTATATTTGATTTATTACAAGCCACAGTTTTATGCGCTTGGAGTCCGAATTATAACTAACTAAACATTATTAAATAAACTACCCAAGAACCCTAAGCATTGGCCATCGGAATGCTGACACTGCGCCTCGTGCCGCTAGCAGCGGTCAACGTCTTGCGGGCCGGCTCATATTACCCAGACCGTGGGATCGCTGACCCAGCGATCGTGGCCACTGTCAAATGCAGTATTAGCTATATCCATTTGTCCATGTTAACTTATACACAAAAAAAGTTTTTTTTTTTAGGGCTTAGGGCTTCGAATACGCACAAATTATTACAGTTGCTCCACTAGCCAAACTGCCTTTAAAGTCGGACGCAAGTTCAGCAATATTTTGGTTTTATATTATACCCTGTCTCTTACCACTAGTGGGGGAAAACAAGAGTTATTTTATTTTGCTACCTTTAGCTAATCCTAGCATTTACACTTGCATAAGAATCCAGAGTTCTGGTGGGGGAAAACTACAGAGTTCCTTTTTTTAGAGAGACCAAAATGAATAGGGCTTCCAGGGCGAAGGAAATAATATTCCGATCTTCATTCGGAGTTTATATAGGGAATCTAGTGAGACCCACGTTTTCGGGGGTTGAAAAATTATTATTATTTAAGTACTGCGTTGGCCACTTGACTTTCTGGGGTTGTGATATTTTGGGTTAGTCTAAGTTTAAGTTTAAGTTTGGTGCATCTGAATTGTTGAACATGATGTTTATTCTTAAAATACAGTTTATGTAGCGTCGCGTCTGCATGTGTGTGTTCTGCTGATTTTCAGCAATAACCTAGTGGGGTGCTGGCAGAGCTTTATATTGACTGTAACTTGAGTTCTATTTATCCCATTCTATTGAAAGTTGGGAATTAAAAAATTAGTGATAACATTAAATTCTTAATTGATTTTTCAAAATTTTAGACCACGGTGATCTCTTTTTAAATCTGTATTCGGTGATGAAGAAGAAGATTGGTTTGCGAAAAATAGATGTCAAAAAATCTCGCAATGGTCAGCAATGATGTCGATAAAGGAGAAATTAGGAAACTCAAATGATGATAAATTTGATTTTGTAGCCTTTATACTGCTCGAACAGTGTAAAATGGAATAAAAAAAATATCAAAGAAGCTTACTTCGGTTGTGCCGAAGTTTATATACCCTTGCAGTCCATGGCCATAATATTTTTACATGTTCAAAACTCTTTTTCTGTATCTCAATTCATTAATGCACAGAACCTTTCAAATATCATTTCAATTTCTTCTTCTTCTTCCCCATCCCCTTTTACACGCATGCCGCGACTCGCACGAATACACATATAGTTTATGTAGCGTTGCGTCTGTATGTGTGCATGCGTGTGCTCTGTTGATTTGATGATGACGTAGTAGGCGGCAAGCCGAACCGATTTATATCGGCTGTAACTTGTGTTTTATTTATCCGATCAGATTCAAATTTTGGGATCTGAGATTTTATATGAAATACTAGCATATTGGCATAATTTCATGGGGATACTCCAATTTTTGCAATTTTTGCAAAAATGTTTCCTCCAGAGCTATATGATATAGTGTTCCGATTCTGCCAATTTTCAGTCGGAAAAATAGTCGCAGCAGACTTGATTCTTGATTTTTGGTTTACTTTGATTTTACCTATACTCCTTTGGTTCAGAGTGCGATCAAGTGAACGCCTCTTTTCCCTTTGCTTGCAACTACACAATCCATTGAAACAGAACAACAATTTGAACATGCGATACCTTGTCATCGATTTATAAGACGTTATCCCATCATCATCAATTTGTATCTGGAATCGAATGAACCTCTGCATGCTAAAGGGGTCTTAACAGTCAACTACCAATAGTACTCATAAACTATGAAATTCGCATTATGCTATTCAAAATGCGTTAATTATTTACATACTTAGTTTATAACTGTTTGTGGAGGGGCGGAACGATCGAAATAAATACAAGTAATTGGCGGGTGCCAATTTACTCTGGTGTGCGTGAGTCGGCGAAAAATCTCGGACTAGAATTATAATGGCAATTCCCAATAGAATTCAAGTCACCATCCTTCGTGTGACCGTATCCGCCGAGGATCAAAAAACCCTCTTGACTCCTCACTGCTCTTCGCCGCTCACTGCTCTTCACCCGGTGGCGTGAACATACCGCCGCCTTGTAACAAGTTGCAAGTGTCACCCTGGACATGTAGAGGATGGGGGCTGGCAACGTCCTGGACCGCCTAGATGCCACAAGAGCCGGAGATGACCCACCCGAACACGGTACGGCAGCACAAGCTTGGTTTCCACCGACGCTGGTCACTGCCAGCCCGAGCGATGAGGCAAACGAATCGTTAATGCGGCTCTCAGCCGCACAGGCATCAAACAACAAGACGCGAGTCTCAAAGGACTTCGAGCCGTTTCCCAATCGGATGACTGCCGTTGGCATGACTGTAGTAGTCCTGGAAAGGTGCCGGATGGTGACCGTGACCGTGAAGATGGGTATTTACGCCCGTGGTTTGATGACTGGGTGCGACGTCTGGAGAGCATGGACTCCCCGGCAGACCCGACACCGACCCGATACCATGGGCGAATTTGACGAGCAGGCGCGTAAATTGGGTACTTGAAGGGAGGAGAACAGGGTGACGCTGATCGTAATGGAGGGATTCAGCGGCTCGGAGTTGCCCACATGAGCGGAGTATCCCATGTTGGTCGAGAAATGGGTTCAAATGGAGCAAAGTGCTAGATGTTGGTAGGGATCGCCTTTCGCCAAGGGCCCGTATCTCCGCGGCGTGTTCGACGCTGTGAGATCCGAATCAAGGCCCGCTCAGTGGATAGCAATTCGTCGTTGCTGAATCTTTCCACTTGACCATTAGATGTACTGTGAAGGGGTGGGGCATTGACAGTTTGTATTACAAACTCACTTAATAGGAGGGACTTTATTGTTTCAGAATTTATCGACCTTTCATTATCGCAATATATAGTCTTAACATTAGCAAAGTAATTGACTAACTGTGGAATGGCAGGCTTTACGTCAACTATGGCTCTTAATGCTATAGGTTGGACTATCGCAAATTTAGATAATTTATCTATGCAAGTCACAAAGAATCTTTTATCTGTGGAGAAAACGTCGTTGTGTAAAATTTTTCCTTCGTAAGCCGGTACTGGTGTGGTACACAGCTTTTGTTTTTTTTTGGATGCCTGTCATATTTTGCAACAGAGCAGATCTTGCAATTAGCTGCAATTTTGTTTTTGTTTGGGAAAAAAATTCTTGCAAAATTTGTTTCATGCTTTCCTGGGCTGCACGGTGCGCCCTGTTATGTTCGGTCACTACAATTTCTTTTTGCTCCGAGTTGTCTGGTACATCTGTAACGATGTGTTTGCAATACCAGAATTTTGTTGCCGGATACAGTTCAACCAATTTGTGCTGAATGAGAGCAAGGGTTGGCAGTTCGCAATGTATTGCGTGTACCACTTCAGTATTTTTATATTGTAGTGTCTGTAAGAGTGAGTCAGGGTTTGATTTGCGTATTTATGTGCCTTACCGAAGGGAACTCTGCTTCCTCAATCACGTTCTGATTTCGAAAACAATTAAAGGGCTTATCGAATACATCAATAGTGTAGGTCAGAGACTCTTCACTATGGCAGGATGCCCTATCAGATTCTGAATCTGGTGCTTCGAGAGCGTTAACGTCCTGAGGCGAAAGCCCGTCTGCTACGAAGTTTTCCCTCATCTGGTTTATAAATTATTTTTGCGCCATGTCCATCAATATATGCTTTCCAGCGTATTAGTTTCGCGTTCGAATTTTTGTCTGATACCGCGAAGGTTAATGGCTGATGGTCGGTAAATATGTTTAAGGCTCTTACCCTATAAAGGTAGTTTCTCAAGTTCATTAGTGACCCACACTATGGCAAGAAGCTCTCTTTCGTTGGTCGCAAAATTTCTTTCGTAATTTCGCAATTTACGGGATATGATGGTAATTGGTCTGGCTTTTTGTGAAAGGACAGCGCCTAGCCCATCACCAGATGCGTCTGTGGTAAGACCGAATGGTTGTCGATAATAATAAATAAATAATAATAATAAAAATATCTTTTAGCTTGGAGAATGTCTGCAGTGGTTCTGAAGTAAACTCGATTTTTATTTTGCGAGACATGTTTTTGCTAACTTTTCCATTATCGCCCTTTACAATATCTGTAAGGGAACCTGCGATTTTCGCGAAGTCTTTTATGAAGCAGCGATAATAGCTGGCAAGGCCAAGAAATGATCTGAGATCAAAAAGGGTACTTGGCATTGGAAAATTTTTGATTGCCTGATAAAAAATTATAAAATTGGTCAGATGTTTGTAACGCACAGAAGGAGACGTTTCCGACCCTATAAAGTATATATATTCTCGATCAGCATGAGAAGCTGAGTTGATATAGCCATGTCCGTCTGTCCGTCCGTCTGTGCGTATGCGTTTTACTCAGCCATCTTAAGAGCTATCGGGATGAAATTTTTTGGGGGCTTTTTATTACCTGGGAAAAATGAAGTATGAAAATTGATAGAATCGGACCACTATATCATATAGCTCTGGAGGAAACATTTTTGCAAAAATTGGAGTATCGCCATGAAATTTACCAATATGATAGTATTATATATAAAATGTCAGATCCCAAAATTTGAATCTAATCGGATATATAGAACACAAGTTACAGCCGATATAAATCGGTTCAACTTGCTGCCTACTACGTCATCATCAAATCAACAGAGCACACGCATGCACACATACAGACGCAACGCTACATAAACTATGTATATGTGTATGCGTGCGAGTCGCGGCATGTACACGCATGGGGATGGGGATGGGGAAGAAGAAGAAGAAGAAGAAATTGAAATGATATTTGAAAGGTTCTGTGCATTAACGAATTGAGATACAGAAAAAGAGTTTGGAACATGTAAAAATATTATGGCCATGGACTGCAAGGGTATATAAACTTCGGCACCGCCGATGTTAGCTTCTTTTATATTTTTTTTTAAATTTGGATTTTTCCTGTGATACTCGCATCCCCGAGTCCTGAAGACTTTTAAGGACCCATTCAATGTCCCTAACATGGTCTTCCTTTGTTTCAGAAAAAATAATAACATCGTCTATATAGACGTAGCATGTTCTACTTATCTTTTCACTAAGGACGTCATCGATGGCCCTCTGGAAAATACTGGGTGCATTTTTGAGACCGAAGGGAAATCTGCAGAATTCATACTTCCCATTATTGACAGAAAAAGCAGTTTTCTCCCTGTCTTTTTCTGCTAGTGTTATTTGATGAAATCCCGATTTAAGGTCCAATGTTGTAAAATATTGGGCCTTTCCCATGTTCGACAAGATTGTTAAAATCATTGGAATAGGGTACTTGTCATCTGTAGTATGTAGTACGGCTTCAGATCCATTTTTTGTAACTATTTGGTTATTTAACAGATTGATAGTTGCTCCGACCTTTTTTAAAAGGTCGAAACCAATTATGCCGTCGAAATCTTCTGGGATATTTATCAAGAAGAAATGTGCTTTAAGGCCAAAAATATGTATTGGGCATTTTTCCGTTACCTTTGAGGTCCCATGTATGGATCTGACATTAAATGGTTTTTCTGCGGGGGTGATGAATTTTAGTTCCGCCATTGGACGAATATAATTTTTTGAGGCCCCCGTATCGATAAGTAATTTAATTATTTTTCCTCCTACTGTTCTTGTGATGAACGGTAGAAGGGAGTGTTCCCTAAAAAATTACAAGATTCTTCACTATCTGACAAGTCATCACTAGCTGCCAGAGCGCTCGCCTCTGCTTTTGTCTCATAGGCTTCTTCCCCAGGGGAATCCTGAGACGTGAAACGAACCTGCTGATTCTTTTTCGACCTGAATCCAGATTTTGTGGACTTATTTCCCGAACATCTGGTTGGTTGCCTATTCTTTGAAGAGGAGTCAACCTCCATGGGTTCTGGTGTTGAGAACGCCTGAGCCCCAGGATTTTGTGGTGTCTTCCCTTTGTTATTTGGTTTTTCCTGAACCCTAGTATAATGTGGAGTCTTTTTGTATGCCCCTTGGCTATTTTCCGAGCTCTTATTCTGATTAGCATTGTTTCGAAAATTTTGGTTCTTTTTCCGAAGGGGCCCTGATTATCGTTTCATTGGTGAGGAGGGTCAATGTTTTTTCCACCTCGTCATAATACTGAGACAGCGATTGTTCCCCCTGTCGTAAGGTTCCCAATTTTTGCTGAATAACGCGAATGCGCGTTTTGTCAGCTTAGGTGAAGTCTAGTCGAGCTATGATCGCATCGACATTATTTACAGTGTTGTACGATGCTAGAGTGGAACTAGCGGCACCTTTTACCTTATTCCTGATTATGCCTACTGCTTGGTAGTGGGCGGAACTGCCCCTATAAGGTCGAAATAGTTCGCCATCAAAATCTAGCAAGGATCTAACAATATCTACTGGTTCCTTACACTCTATTCCTGGGATGATTTCTGCTGGTTTTAAACTTTCTAGCTGAGTCCTTAAAGACTCCATTTCGTGGTTTAATTGTTGTGTGAAAGTAGACTGCATCTGTGCAGCTTGGTGATCAAGGGCAGTCTGCACTGCCACTTGCACTATTTTCATCACCTCCTCTGTTGTTGGCATTTTGTGTGTTTCTTTCACTAGCTCGCTTTTGCCTTCTATAACCTTTAACAACTCCTCGTCACTACTATCACTATTTTTTTGATTATTGGTGTGCCTATCTTTCACTTGCTCACTGTTGCCTTCTATAACCTTTAGTAATTCTTCATCACTACTATCACTATTTTTCCGGTTATCTCTCCACATGAACAGACGGGAACAAATATTTCGTTTAATAGTGTAAATTGTTTTTGATTCAATTAAAAGAGAATGTCAACTTCAACGTTTTAGTTTAATAACCACCTCTAATGCCAAGCGATTTATTGAATATTTGCACAATCCAAGATTAATTTATTTAGACAACAAAAATCTCACTTACATTTTCATTTTTATGTTGATAAATTTCTATGCCCTCTTATTGCTGGATTGTGGCCGACGGTATTCTGTTGGAGTTTTTTCCGTTTGTTGTTGCTGCTTCTCGTCTTCAATTTTTTTCTTCGCCGCTGCCGTCACCGGCCCAGTGACGTGACTATGTTGTTGTTTTTTTTATTTTGTCTTTATTTTTGTAGTGATAATTTGTTCACTAAAATGTTTAAACTTTTTTGTGTTTTTTGTTTATTTCAATTCTATTTTTACTTAGAATTGTTTTTTAAGTTTTGGGCACTTTTAGTTTATGTTGGGCGCCAGTTATATAAATGTTTATTTATATGTTTATTTATATTTGATTTATTACAAGCCACAGTTTTATGCGCTTGGAGTCCGAATTATAACTAACTTAACATTATTAAATAAACTACCCAAGAACCCTAAGCATTGGCCATCGGAATGCTGACACTGCGCCTCGTGCCGCTAGCAGCGGTCAACGTCTTGCGGGCCGGCTCATATTACCCAGACCGTGGGATCGCTGACCCAGCGATCGTGGCCACTGTCAAATGCAGTATTAGCTATATTCATTTGTCCATGTTAACTTATACACAAAAAAAGTTTTTTTTTTTAGGGCTTAGGGCTTCGAATACGCACAAATTATTACAGTTGCTCCACTAGCCAACCTGCCTTTGAAGTCGGACGCAAGTTAAGCAATATTTTGCTTTTATATTATACTCTGTCTCTTACCACTAGTGGGGGAAAACAAGAGTTATTTTATTTTGCTTCCTTTAGCTAATCCTAGCATTTACACTTGCATAAGAATCCAGAGTTCTGGTGGGGGAAAACTACAGAGTTCCTTTTTTTAGAAGGACCAAAATGAATAGGGCTTCCAGGGCGAAGGAAATAATATTCCGATCTTCATTCGGAGTTTATATAGGGAATCTAGTGAGACCACGTTTTCGGAGGTTGAAAAATTATTATTATTTAAGTACTGCGTTGGCCACTTGACTTTATGGGGTTGTGATATTTTGGGTTAGTCTAAGTTTAAGTTTAAGTTTGGTGCATCTGAATTGTTGAACATGATGTTTATTCTTAAACATACAGTTTATGTAGCGTCGCGTCTGCATGTGTGTGTTCTGCTGATTTTCAGCAATAACCTAGTGGGGTGCTGGCAGAGCTTTATATTGACTGTAACTTGAGTTCTATTTATCCCTTTCTATTGAAAGTTGGGAATTAAAAAATTAGTGATAACATTAAATTCTTAATTGATTTTTCAAAATTTTAGACCACGGTGATCTCTTTTTAAATCTGTATTCGGTGATGAAGAAGAAGATTGGTTTGCGAAAAATAGATGTCAAAAAATCTCGCAATGGTCAGCAATGATGTCGATAAAGGAGAAATTAGGAATTTGAAATGATGAAAAATTTGATTTTGTAGTCTTTATACTGCTCGAACAGTGTAAAATGGAATAAAAAAAATATCAAAGAAGCTTACTTCGGCTGTGCCGAAGTTTATATACCCTTGCAGTCCATGGCCATAATATTTATACATGTTCCAAACTCTTTTTCTGTAACTCAATTCATTAATGCACAGAACCTTTCAAATATCATTTCAATTTCTTCTTCTTCTTCCCCATCCCCTTTTACACGCATGCCGCGATTCGCACGAATACACATATAGTTTATGTAGCGTTGCGTCTGTATGTGTGCATGCGTGTGCTCTGTTGATTTGATGATGACGTAGTAGGCGGCAAGCCGAACCGATTTATATCGGCTGTAACTTGTGTTTTATTTATCCGATCAGATTCAAATTTTGGGATCTGAGATTTTATATGAAATACTAGCATATTGGCATAATTTCATGGGGATACTCCAATTTTTGCAATTTTTGCAAAAATGTTTCCTCCAGATCTATATGATATAGTGTTCCGATTCTGCCAATTTTCAGTCGGAAAAATAGTCGCAGCAGACTTGATTCTTGATTTTTGGTTTACTTTGATTTTACCTATACTCCTTTGGTTCAGAGTGCGATCAAGTGAACGCCTCTTTTCCCTTTGCTTGCAACTACACAATCCATTGAAACAGAACAACAATTTGAACATGCGATACCTTGTCATCGATTTATAAGACGTTATCCCATCATCATCAATTTGTATCTGGAATCGAATGAACCTCTGCATGCTAAAGGGGTCATAACAGTCAACTACCAATAGTACTCATAAACTATGAAATTCGCATTATGCTATTCAAAATGCGTTAATTATTTACATACTTAGTTTATAACTGTTTGTGGAGGGGCGGAACGATCGAAATAAATACAAGTAATTGGCGGGTGCCAATTTACTCTGGTGTGCGTGAGTCGGCGAAAAATCTCGGACTAGAATTATAATGGCAATTCCCAATAGAATTCAAGTCACCATCCTTCGTGTGACCGTATCCGCCGAGGATCAAAAAACCCTCTTGACTCCTCACTGCTCTTCGCCGCTCACTGCTCTTCACCCGGTGGCGTGAACATACCGCCGCCTTGTAACAAGTTGCAAGTGTCACCCTGGACATGTAGAGGATGGGGGCTGGCAACGTCCTGGACCGCCTAGATGCCACAAGAGCCGGAGATGACCCACCCGAACACGGTACGGCAGCACAAGCTTGGTTTCCACCGACGCTGGTCACTGCCAGCCCGAGCGATGAGGCAAACGAATCGTTAATGCGGCTCTCAGCCGCACAGGCATCAAACAACAAGACGCGAGTCTCAAAGGACTTCGAGCCGTTTCCCAATCGGATGACTGCCGTTGGCATGACTGTAGTAGTCCTGGAAAGGTGCCGGATGGTGACCGTGACCGTGAAGATGGGTATTTACGCCCGTGGTTTGATGACTGGGTGCGACGTCTGGAGAGCATGGACTCCCCGGCAGACCCGACACCGACCCGATACCATGGGCGAATTTGACGAGCAGGCGCGTAAATTGGGTACTTGAAGGGAGGAGAACAGGGTGACGCTGATCGTAATGGAGGGATTCAGCGGCTCGGAGTTGCCCACATGAGCGGAGTATCCCATGTTGGTCGAGAAATGGGTTCAAATGGAGCAAAGTGCTAGATGTTGGTAGGGATCGCCTTTCGCCAAGGGCCCGTATCTCCGCGGCGTGTTCTCGACGCTGTGAGATCCGAATCAAGGCCCGCTCAGTGGATAGCAATTCGTCGTTGCTGAATCTTTCCACTTGACCATTAGATGTACTGTGAAGGGGTGGGGCATTGACAGTTTGTATTACAAACTCACTTAATAGGAGGGACTTTATTGTTTCAGAATTTATCGACCTTTCATTATCGCAATATATAGTCTTAACATTAGCAAAGTAATTGACTAACTGTGGAATGGCAGGCTTTACGTCAACTATGGCTCTTAATGCTATAGGTTGGACTATCGCAAATTTAGATAATTTATCTATGCAAGTCACAAAGAATCTTTTATCTGTGGAGAAAACGTCGTTGTGTAAAATTTTTCCTTCGTAAGCCGGTACTGGTGTGGTACACAGCTTTTGTTTTTTTTTGGATGCCTGTCATATTTTGCAACAGAGCAGATCTTGCAATTAGCTGCAATTTTGTTTTTGTTTGGGAAAAAAAATTCTTGCAAAATTTGTTTCATGCTTTCCTGGGCTGCACGGTGCGCCCTGTTATGTTCGGTCACTACAATTTCTTTTTGCTCCGAGTTGTCTGGTACATCTGTAACGATGTGTTTGCAATACCAGAATTTTGTTGCCGGATACAGTTCAACCAATTTGTGCTGAATGAGAGCAAGGGTTGGCAGTTCGCAATGTATTGCGTGTACCACTTCAGTATTTTTATATTGTAGTGTCTGTAAGAGTGAGTCAGGGTTTGATTTGCGTATTTATGTGCCTTACCGAAGGGAACTCTGCTTCCTCAATCACGATCTGATTTCGAAAACAATTTAAGGGCTTATCGAATACATCAAAGGTGTAGGTCAGAGACTCTTCACTATGGCAGGATGCCCTATCAGATTCTGAATCTGGTGCTTCGAGAGCGTTAACGTCCTGAGGCGAAAGCCCGTCTGCTACGAAGTTTTCCCTCATCTGGTTTATAAATTATTTTTGCGCCATGTCCATCAATATATGCTTTCCAGCGTATTAGTTTCGCGTTCGAATTTTTGTCTGATACGGCGAAGGTTAATGGCTGATGGTCGGTAAATATGTTTAAGGCTCTTACCCTATAAAGGTAGTTTCTCAAGTTCATTAGTGACCCACACTATGGCAAGAAGCTCTCTTTCGTTGGTCGCAAAATTTCTTTCGTAATTTCGCAATTTACGGGATATGATGGTAATTGGTCTGGCTTTTTGTGAAAGGACAGCACCTAGCCCATCACCAGATGCGTCTGTGGTAAGACCGAATGGTTGTCGATAATCTGGGTAAACTAAAAAAACTTCTTCTGATGCTAAAATATCTTTTAGCTTGGAGAATGTCTGCAGTGGTTCTGAAGTAAACTCGATTTTTATTTTGCGAGACATGTTTTTGCTAACTTTTCCATTATCGCCCTTTACAATATCTGTAAGGGAACCTGCGATTTTCGCGAAGTCTTTTATGAAGCAGCGATAATAGCTGGCAAGGCCAAGAAATGATCTGAGATCAAAAAGGGTACTTGGCATTGGAAAATTTTTGATTGCCTGATAAAAAATTATAAAATTGGTCAGATGTTTGTAACGCACAGAAGGAGACGTTTCCGACCCTATAAAGTATATATATTCTTGATCAGCATGAGAAGCTGAGTTGATATAGCCATGTCCGTCTGTCCGTCTGTCCGTCCGTCTGTGCGTATGCGTTTTACTCAGCCATCTTAAGAGCTATCGGGATGAAATTTTTTGGGGGCTTTTTATTACCTGGAAAAATGAAGTATGAAAATTGATAGAATCGGACACTATATCATATAGCTCTGGAGGAAACATTTTTGCAAAAATTGGAGTATCGCCATGAAATTTACCAATATGATAGTATTATATATAAAATGTCAGATCCCAAAATTTGAATCTGATCGGATATATAGAACACAAGTTACAGCCGATATAAATCGGTTCAACTTGCTGCCTACTACGTCATCATCAAATCAACAGAGCACACGCATGCACACATACAGACGCAACGCTACATAAACTATGTATATGTGTATGCGTGCGAGTCGCGGCATGCGTGTAAAAGGGGATGGGGAAGAAGAAATTGAAATGATATTTGAATGGTTCTGTGCATTAATGAATTGAGATACAGAAAAAGAGTTTGGAACATGTAAAAATATTATGGCCATGGACTGCAAGGGTATATACACTTCGGCACCGCCGATGTTAGCTTCTTTTATATTTTTTTTAAATTTGGATTTTTCCTGTGATACTCGCATCCCCGAGTCCTGAAGACTTTTAAGGACCCATTCAATGTCCCTAACATGGTCTTCCTTTGTTTCAGAAAAAATAATAACATCGTCTATATAGACGTAGCATGTTCTACTTATCTTTTCACTAAGGACGTCATCGATGGCCCTCTGGAAAATACTGGGTGCATTTTTGAGACCGAAGGGAAATCTGCAGAATTCATACTTCCCATTATTGACAGAAAAAGCAGTTTTCTCCCTGTCTTTTTCTGCTAGTGTTATTTGATGAAATCCCGATTTAAGGTCCAATGTTGTAAAATATTGGGCCTTTCCCATGTTCGACAAGATTGTTAAAATCATTGGAATAGGGTACTTGTCATCTGTAGTATGTAGTACGGCTTCAGATCCATTTTTTGTAACTATTTGGTTATTTAACAGATTGATAGTTGCTCCGACCTTTTTTAAAAGGTCGAAACCAATTATCTTCTGGGATATTTATCAAGAAGAAATGTGCTTTAAGGCCAAAAATATGTATTGGGCATTTTTCCGTTACCTTTGAGGTCCCATGTATGGATCTGACATTAAATGGTTTTTGCGGGGGTGATGAATTTTAGTTCCGCCATTGGACGAATATAATTTTTTGAGGCCCCCGTATCGATAAGTAATTTAATTATTTTTCCTCCTACTGTTCTTGTGATGAACGGTAGAAGGGAGTGTTCCCTAAAAAATTACAAGATTCTTCACTATCTGACAAGTCATCACTAGCTGCCAGAGCGCTCGCCTCTGCTTTTGTCTCATAGGCTTCTTCCCCAGGGGAATCCTGAGACGTGAAATGAACCTGCTGATTCTTTTTCGACCTGAATCCAGATTTTGTGGACTTATTTCCCGAACATCTGGTTGGTTGCCTATTCTTTGAAGAGGAGTCAACCTCCATGGGTTCTGGTGTTGAGAACGCCTGAGCCCCAGGATTTTGTGGTGTCTTCCCTTTGTTATTTGGTTTTTCCTGAACCCTAGTATAATGTGGAGTCTTTTTGTATGCCCCTTGGCTATTTTCCGAGCTCTTATTCTGATTAGCATTGTTTCGAAAATTTTGGTTCTTTTTTCGAAGGGGCCCTGAGATTTTCCTCGGTAGCCCGCGCTGCCTCATGTGTCATTATCGTTTTATTGGTGAGGAGGGTCAATGTTTTTTCCACCTCCAAAAACACTTTTTTGTGTTTTTTGTTTTTTATTTCAATTCTATTTTTACTTAGAATTGTTTTTTAAGTTTTGGGAACTTTTAGTTTACGTTGGGCGCCAGTTATATAAATGTTTATTTATATTTGATTTATTACAAGCCACAGTTTTATGCGCTTGGAGTCCGAATTATAACTAACTAAACATTATTAAATAAACTACCCAAGAACCCTAAGCATTGGCCATCGGAATGCTGACACTGCGCCTCGTGCCGCTAGCAGCGGTCAACGTTTTGCGGGCCGGCTCATATTACCCAGACCGTGGGATCGCTGACCCAGCGATCGTGGCCACTGTCAAATGCAGTATTAGCTATATTCATTTGTCCATGTTAACTTATACACAAAAAAAGTTTTTTTTTAGGGCTTAGGGCTTCGAATACGCAAAAAAATTTTACAGTTGCTCCACTAGCCAAACTGCCTTTGAAGTCGGACGCAAGTTAAGCAATATTTTGCTTTTATATTATACTCTGTCTCTTACCACTAGTGGGGGAAAACAAGAGTTATTTTATTTTGCTTCCTTTAGCTAATCCTAGCATTTACACTTGCATAAGAATCCAGAGTTCTGGTGGGGGAAAACTACAGAGTTCCTTTTTTTAGAAGGACCAAAATGAATAGGGCTTCCAGGGCGAAGGAAATAATATTCCGATCTTCATTCGGAGTTTATATAGGGAATCTAGTGAGACCACGTTTTCGGAGGTTGAAAAATTATTATTATTTAAGTACTGCGTTGGCCACTTGACTTTATGGGGTTGTGATATTTTGGGTTAGTCTAAGTTTAAGTTTAAGTTTGGTGCATCTGAATTGTTGAACATGATGTTTATTCTTAAAATACAGTTTATGTAGCGTCGCGTCTGCATGTGTGTGCTCTGCTGATTTTCAGCAATAACCTAGTGGGGTGCTGGCAGAGCTTTATATTGACTGTAACTTGAGTTCTATTTATCCCATTCTATTGAAAGTTGGGAATTAAAAAATTAGTGATAACATTAAATTCTTAATTGATTTTTCAAAATTTTAGACCACGGTGATCTCTTTTTAAATCTGTATTCGGTGATGAAGAAGAAGATTGGTTTGCGAAAAACAGATGTCAAAAAATCTCGCAATGGTCAGCAATGATGTCGATAAAGGAGAAATTAGGAAACTCAAATGATGATAAATTTGATTTTGTAGCCTTTATACTGCTCGAACAGTGTAAAATGGAATAAAAAAAATATCAAAGAAGCTTACTTCGGTTGTGCCGAAGTTTATATACCCTTGCAGTCCATGGCCATAATATTTTTACATGTTCAAAACTCTTTTTCTGTATCTCAATTCATTAATGCACAGAACCTTTCAAATATCATTTCAATTTCTTCTTCTTCTTCCCCATCCCCTTTTACACGCATGCCGCGACTCGCACGAATACACATATAGTTTATGTAGCGTTGCGTCTGTATGTGTGCATGCGTGTGCTCTGTTGATTTGATGATGACGTAGTAGGCAGCAAGCCGAACCGATTTATATCGGCTGTAACTTGCGTTTTATTTATCCGATCAGATTCAAATTTTGGGATCTGAGATTTTATATGAAATACTAGCATATTGGCATAATTTCATGGGGATACTCCAATTTTTGCAATTTTTGCAAAAATGTTTCCTCCAGAGCTATATGATATAGTGTTCCGATTCTGCCAATTTTCAGTCGGAAAAATAGTCGCAGCAGACTACTTGATTCTTGATTTTTGGTTTACTTTGATATACTCCTTTGGTTCAGAGTGCGATCAAGTGAACGCCTCTTTTCCCATTGCTTGCAACTACACAATCCATTGAAACAGAACAACAATTTGAACATGCGATACCTTGTCATCGATTTATAAGACGTTATCCCATCATCATCAATTTGTATCTGGAATCGAATGAACCTCTGCATGCTAAAGGGGTCTTAACAGTCAACTACCAATAGTACTCATAAACTATGAAATTCGCATTATGCCATTCAAAATGCGTTAATTATTTACATACTTAGTTTATAACTGTTTGTGGAGGGGCGGAACGATCCAAATAAATACAAGTAATTGGCGGGTGGCAATTTACTCTGGTATGGGTGAGTTGATGGGGGTGTGTGAAGGTGAATTAAAACGCGCGGTATACTTCGTTTAACACTATGATTTTATTTTCAGAAAACTTCACGAACTTCGATTTAAAGGACACTAGTTTTGAATATAAAATGAAAAGTGCGGATGGTCGGCGAAAAATCTCGGACTAGAATGATAATGGCAATTCCCAATAGAATTCAAGTCACCCTCCTTCGTGTGACCGTATCCGCCGAGGATCAAAAAACCGTCTTGACTCCTCACTGCTCTTCGCCGCTCACTGCTGTTCACCCGGTGGCGTGAACATACCGCCGCCTTGTAACAAGTTGCAAGTGTCACCCTGGACATGTAGAGGATGGGGGCTGGCAACGTCCTGGACCGCCTAGATGCCACAAGAGCCGGAGATGACCCACCCGAACACGGTACGGCAGCACAAGCTTGGTTTCCACCGACGCTGGTCACTGCCAGCCCGAGCGATGAGGCAAACGAATCGTTAATGCGGCTCTCAGCCGCACAGGCATCAAACAACAAGACGCGAGTCTCAAAGGACTTCGAGCCGTTTCCCAATCGGATGACTGCCGTTGGCATGACTGTAGTAGTCCTGGCTTGGAGCAGTGAGAATAGCGTGAGCACCGGAAAGGTGCCGGATGGAGACCGTGACCGTGAAGATGGGTATTTACGCCCGTGGTTTGATGACTGGGTGCGACGTCTGGAGAGCATGGACTCCCCGGCAGACCCGACACCGACCCGATACCATGGGCGAATTTGACGAGCAGGCGCGTAAATTGGGTACTAGAAGGGAGGAGAACAGGGTGACGCTGATCGTAATGGAGGGATTCAGCGGCTCGGAGTTGCCCACATGAGCGGAGTATCCCATGTTGGTCGAGAAATGGGTTCAAATGGAGCAAAGTGCTAGATGTTGGTAGGGATCGCCTTTCGCCAAGGGCCCGTATCTCCGCGGCGTGTTCTCGACGCTGTGAGATCCGAATCAAGGCCCGCTCAGTGGATAGCAATTCGTCGTTGCTGAATCTTTCCACTTGACCATTAGATGTACTGTGAAGGGGTGGGGCATTGACAGTTTGTATTACAAACTCACTTAATAGGAGGGACTTTATTGTTTCAGAATTTATCGACCTTTCATTATCGCAATATATAGTCTTAACATTAGCAAAGTAATTGACTAACTGTGGAATGGCAGGCTTTACGTCAACTATGGCTCTTAATGCTATAGGTTGGACTATCGCAAATTTTGATAATTTATCTATGCAAGTCACAAAGAATCTTTTATCTGTGGAGAAAACGTCGTTGTGTAAAATTTTTCCTTCGTAAGCCGGTACTGGTGTGGTACACAGCTTTTGTTTTTTTTTGGATGCCTGTCATATTTTGCAACAGAGCAGATCTTGCAATTAGCTGCAATTTTGTTTTTGTTTGGGAAAAAAAATTCTTGCAAAATTTGTTTCATGCTTTCCTGGGCTGCTAGGTGCGCCCTGTTATGTTCGGTCACTACAATTTCTTTTTGCTCCGAGTTGTCTGGTACATCTGTAACGATGTGTTTGCAATACCAGAATTTTGTTGCCGGATACAGTTCAACCAATTTGTGCTGAATGAGAGCAAGGGTTGGCAGTTCGCAATGTATTGCGTGTACCACTTCAGTATTTTTATATTGTAGTGTCTGTAAGAGTGAGTCAGGGTTTGATTTGCGTATTTATGTGCCTTACCGAAGGGAACTCTGCTTCCTCAATCACGATCTGATTTCGAAAACAATTTAAGGGCTTATCGAATACATCAAAGGTGTAGGTCAGAGACTCTTCACTATGGCAGGATGCCCTATCAGATTCTGAATCTGGTGCTTCGAGAGCGTTAACGTCCTGAGGCGAAAGCCCGTCTGCTACGAAGTTTTCCATCATCTGGTTTATAAATTATTTTTGCGCCATGTCCATCAATATATGCTTTCCAGCGTATTAGTTTCGCGTTCGAATTTTTGTCTGATACGGCGAAGGTTAATGGCTGATGGTCGGTAAATATGTTTAAGGCTCTTACCCTATAAAGGTAGTTTCTCAAGTTCATTAGTGACCCACACTATGGCAAGAAGCTCTCTTTCGTTGGTCGCAAAATTTCTTTCGTAATTTCGCAATTTACGGGATATGATGGTAATTGGTCTGGCTTTTTGTGAAAGGACCGAATGGTTGTCGATAATCTGGGTAAACTAAAAAAACTTCTTCTGATGCTAAAATATCTTTTAGCTTGGAGAATGTCTGCAGTGGTTCTGAAGTAAACTCGATTTTTATTTTGCGAGACATGTTTTTGCTAACTTTTCCATTATCGCCCTTTACAATATCTGTAAGGGAACCTGCGATTTTCGCGAAGTCTTTTATGAACCAGCGATAATAGCTGGCAAGGCCAAGAAATGATCTGAGATCAAAAAGGGTACTTGGCATTGGAAAATTTTTGATTGCCTGATAAAAAATTATAAAATTGGTCAGATGTTTGTAACGCACAGAAGGAGACGTTTCCGACCCTATAAAGTATATATATTCTTGATCAGCATGAGAAGCTGAGTTGATATAGCCATGTCCGTCTGTCCGTCTGTCCGTCCGTCTGTGCGTATGCGTTTTACTCAGCCATCTTAAGAGCTATCGGGATGAAATTTTTTGGGGGCTTTTTATTACCTGGAAAAATGAAGTATGAAAATTGATAGAATCGGACCACTATATCATATAGCTCTGGAGGAAACATTTTTGCAAAAATTGGAGTATCGCCATGAAATTTACCAATATGATAGTATTATATATAAAATGTCAGATCCCAAAATTTGAATCTGATCGGATATATAGAACACAAGTTACAGCCGATATAAATCGGTTCAACTTGCTGCCTACTACGTCATCATCAAATCAACAGAGCACACGCATGCACACATACAGACGCAACGCTACATAAACTATGTATATGTGTATGCGTGCGAGTCGCGGCATGCGTGTAAAAGGGGATGGGGAAAAAGAAGAAATTGAAATGATATTTGAAAGGTTCTGTGCATTAATGAATTGAGATACAGAAAAAGAGTTTGAAACATGTAAAAATATTATGGCCATGGACTGCAAGGGTATATAAACTTCGGCACCGCCGATGTTAGCTTCTTTTATATTTTTTTTTAAATTTGGATTTTTCCTGTGATACTCGCATCCCCGAGTCCTGAAGACTTTTAAGGACCCATTCAATGTCCCTAACATGGTCTTCCTTTGTTTCAGAAAAAATAATAACATCGTCTATATAGACGTAGCATGTTCTACTTATCTTTTCACTAAGGACGTCATCGATGGCCCTCTGGAAAATACTGGGTGCATTTTTGAGACCGAAGGGAAATCTGCAGAATTCATACTTCCCATTATTGACAGAAAAAGCAGTTTTCTCCCTGTCTTTTTCTGCTAGTGTTATTTGATGAAATCCCGATTTAAGGTCCAATGTTGTAAAATATTGGGCCTTTCCCATGTTCGACAAGATTGTTAAAATCATTGGAATAGGGTACTTGTCATCTGTAGTATGTAGACGGCTTCAGATCCATTTTTTGTAACTATTTGGTTATTTAACAGATTGATAGTTGCTCCGACCTTTTTTAAAAGGTCGAAACCAATTATGCCGTCGAAATCTTCTGGGATATTTATCAAGAAGAAATGTGCTTTAAGGCCAAAAATATGTATTGGGCATTTTTCCGTTACCTTTGAGTTCCCATGTATGGATCTGACATTAAATGGTTTTTGCGGGGGTGATGAATTTTAGTTCCGCCATTGGACGAATATAATTTTTTGAGGCCCCCGTATCGATAAGTAATTTAATTATTTTTCCTCCTACTGTTCTTGTGATGAACGGTAGAAGGGAGTGTTCCCTAAAAAATTACAAGATTCTTCACTATCTGACAAGTCATCACTAGCTGCCAGAGCGCTCGCCTCTGCTTTTGTCTCATAGGCTTCTTCCCCAGGGGAATCCTGAGACGTGAAATGAACCTGCTGATTCTTTTTCGACCTGAATCCAGATTTTGTGGACTTATTTCCCGAACATCTGGTTGGTTGCCTATTCTTTGAAGAGGAGTCAACCTCCATGGGTTCTGGTGTTGAGAACGCCTGAGCCCCAGGATTTTGTGGTGTCTTCCCTTTGTTATTTGGTTTTTCCTGAACCCTAGTATAATGTGGAGTCTTTTTGTATGCCCCTTGGCTATTTTCCGAGCTCTTATTCTGATTAGCATTGTTTCGAAAATTTTGGTTCTTTTTTCGAAGGGGCCCTGAGATTTTCCTCGGTAGCCCGCGCTGCCTCATGTGTCATTATCGTTTTATTGGTGAGGAGGGTCAATGTTTTTTCCACCTCGTCATAATACTGAGACAGCGATTGTTCCCCCTGTCGTAAGGTTCCCAATTTTTGCTGAATAACGCGAATGGGCGTTTTGTCAGCGTAGGTGAAGTCTAGTCGAGCTATGATCGCATCGACATTTTTTACAGTGTTGTACGATGCTAGAGTGGAACTAGCGACACCTTTTACCTTATTCCTGATTATGCCTACTGCTTGGTAGTGGGCGGAACTGCCCCTATAAGGTCGAAATAGTTCGCCATCAAAATCTGGCAAGGATCTAACAATATCTAATGGTTCCACACTCTATTCCTGGGATGATTTCGGCTGGTTTTAAATTTTCTAGCTGAGTCCTTAAAGACTCCATTTCGTGGTTTAACTGTTGTGTGAAAGTAGACTGCATCTGTGCAGCTTGGTGATCAAGGGCAGTCTGCACTGCCACTTGCACTATTTTCATCACCTCCTCTGTTGTTGGCATTTTGTGTGTTTCTTTCACTAGCTCGCTTTTGCCTTCTATAACCTTTAACAATTCCTCGTCACTACTATCACTATTTTTTTGATTATTGGTGTGCGTATCACTTGCTCACTGTTGCCTTCTATAACCTTTAGTAATTCTTCATCACTACTATCACTATTTTTCCGGTTATCTCTCCACATGAACAGACGGGAACAAATATTTCGTTTAATAGTGTAAATTGTTTTTGATTCAATTAAAAGAGAATGTCAACTTCAACGTTTTAGTTTAATAACCACCTCTAATGCCAAGCGATTTATTGAATATTTGCACAATCCAAGATTAATTTATTTAGACAACAAAAATCTCACTTACATTTTCATTTTTATGTTGATAAATTTCTATGCCTTCTTATTGCTGGATTGTGGCCGACGGTATTCTGTTGGAGTTTTTTCCGTTTGTTGTTGCTGCTTCTCGTCTTCAATTTTTTTCTTCGCCGCTGCCGTCACCGGCCCAGTGACGTGACTATGTTGTTGTTTTTTTTATTTTTTCTTTATTTTTGTAGTGATAATTTGTGATAATTCGTGCCGCTAGCAGCGGTCAACGTTTTGCGGGCCGGCTCATATTACCCAGACCGTGGGATCGCTGACCCAGCGATCGTGGCCACTGTCAAATGCAGTATTAGCTATATTCATTTGTCCATGTTAACTTATACACAAAAAAAGTTTTTTTTTTAGGGCTTAGGGCTTCGAATACGCAAAAAAATTTTACAGTTGCTCCACTATCCAAACTGCCTTTGAAGTCGGACGCAAGTTAAGCAATATTTTGCTTTTATATTATACTCTGTCTCTTACCACTAGTGGGGGAAAACAAGAGTTATTTTATTTTGCTTCCTTTAGCTAATCCTAGCATTTACACTTGCATAAGAATCCAGAGTTCTGGTGGGGGAAAACTACAGAGTTCCTTTTTTTAGAAGGACCAAAATGAATAGGGCTTCCAGGGCGAAGGAAATAATATTCCGATCTTCATTCGGAGTTTATATAGGGAATCTAGTGAGACCCACGTTTTCGGGGGTTGAAAAATTATTATTATTTAAGTACTGCGTTGGCCACTTGACTTTCTGGGGTTGTGATATTTTGGGTTAGTCTAAGTTTAAGTTTAAGTTTGGTGCATCTGAATTGTTGAACATGATGTTTATTCTTAAAATACAGTTTATGTAGCGTCGCGTCTGCATGTGTGTGTTCTGCTGATTTTCAGCAATAACCTAGTGGGGTGCTGGCAGAGCTTTATATTGACTGTAACTTGAGTTCTATTTATCCCATTCTATTGAAAGTTGGGAATTAAAAAATTAGTGATAACATTAAATTCTTAATTGATTTTTCAAAATTTTAGACCACGGTGATCTCTTTTTAAATCTGTATTCGGTGATGAAGAAGAAGATTGGTTTGCGAAAAACAGATGTCAAAAAATCTCGCAATGGTCAGCAATGATGTCGATAAAGGAGAAATTAGGAAACTCAAATGATGATAAATTTGATTTTGTAGCCTTTATACTGCTCGAACAGTGTAAAATGGAATAAAAAAAATATCAAAGAAGCTTACTTCGGTTGTGCCGAAGTTTATATACCCTTGCAGTCCATGGCCATAATATTTTTACATGTTCAAAACTCTTTTTCTGTATCTCAATTCATTAATGCACAGAACCTTTCAAATATCATTTCAATTTCTTCTTCTTCTTCCCCATCCCCTTTTACACGCATGCCGCGACTCGCACGAATACACATATAGTTTATGTAGCGTTGCGTCTGTATGTGTGCATGCGTGTGCTCTGTTGATTTGATGATGACGTAGTAGGCAGCAAGCCGAACCGATTTATATCGGCTGTAACTTGTGTTTTATTTATCCGATCAGATTCAAATTTTGGGATCTGAGATTTTATATGAAATACTAGCATATTGGCATAATTTCATGGGGATACTCCAATTTTTGCAATTTTTGCAAAAATGTTTCCTCCAGAGCTATATGATATAGTGTTCCAATTCTGCCAATTTTCAGTCGGAAAAATAGTCGCAGCAGACTACTTGATTCTTGATTTTTGGTTTACTTTGATTTTACCTATACTCCTTTGGTTCAGAGTGCGATCAAGTGAACGCCTCTTTTCCCTTTGCTTGCAACTACACAATCCATTGAAACAGAACAACAATTTGAACATGCGATACCTTGTCATCGATTTATAAGACGTTATCCCATCATCATCAATTTGTATCTGGAATCGAATGAACCTCTGCATGCTAAAGGGGTCTTAACAGTCAACTACCAATAGTACTCATAAACTATGAAATTCGCATTATGCCATTCAAAATGCGTTATTTATTTACATACTTTTTTTTTTTTTTTTTTTTGTTACGCGCGAGCCCAAGCAGATAATTGCCCACCTCCCACCCGACTGACCGAGGGGTGCAGCCGTAAAACGCACGGTGCGAATCGCGTGGACAAATACACAAGAGAAAAAACAGACAAACAAATAATACTATAGGTATCTATTAACTAAATGGGATAGAATAGATGTTTTAAGCATATTGATAGAAAACTCTGAGCTGATTACAGGGAAAAGAAGGTTGTAATCAGAGCAGAGGACCCTAAAAGGTTCATGCATGGCATAGTTAGAAGAACAACGACTAAGGGATAATGGTATCAAAGGATGTCTACTCCGTCTACATGGTACCGACAGATTTACCTGAGCTAATAACTCAGGCGAGTCGATATCACCGATTAGGAGCTTGTGCATGAAAATTGCACCAAGCATAGTTCTACGGTTAGTTAGGGAAGGAAGGTTAATCAAGAGAAGTCTACTAGAATACGAAGGCAAATTGACATTGCGATCCCAGCTTAAGCCACGAAGAGCAAATAGCAAGAACTGCTTTTGAACGGATTCAAGTCTAATCTGGTGCGACTCATATTGAGGTGACCAAATGCAAGATCCATACTCTAAAATAGGACGGACAAGCGAAGTAAAAAGAACTTTAGTTGTATAGGGGTCATCGAATTCTTTTGACCATCTTTTAATGAAACCCAGGACACTCATGGCCTTTGAGACCGTGGTGGAAATATGGGTGTTAAAATTTAACTTATGGTCCATAAGTACGCCCAAATCATTCATATTATTTAGACGTTCTAAAGGGCTATTGTTTAGAAAATAAGTGACCAGTTGAGGAGAGTTACGAAAAAAAGTCATTACCTTACATTTGGTAGTGTTAAGATTTAGTAGATTAAACTGGCACCAGGATTGAAAGTTTTTAAGATCAGCTTGTAGCCAACTAAATGAATCTGTATCTTTATACGTAAGACAAAGCTTGACATCGTCAGCATACATAAGCACACGCGAATGAACAATGACTGATGGAAGATCGTTAATGAATAGTGTGAAAAGCAGAGGGCCAAGATGACTACCTTGAGGTACACCAGAAGTCACAGGAATGGAAACGGAAAAAGAAGACTTAAAAAGTACCTTCTGTTTTCTATTTGTTAAATATTCTCGAACCCAAGATAGGAAAAGGGGTGGAAACCCAATGTCGCTCAGCTTCGAAAGTAATAGGGTATGATTAACGGAATCAAAGGCTTTGCTGAAGTCAGTGTACAGTTGCGAACTTAAAAATAGCACCACTTGCAGAGGTTATGTTTTCAAAGGATTCTTAGATTTATTTTAAGGTTCAAGGAACATGTGAATACGGTTTTGAACGTAAAATATTTACTACTAATGGAAGCAGAAAAAAAATTACAGTTATATCCAACGGTTTTAAAGTTTTTTAAGCAAATTCTTGACATACTCATAAAACACCCGAAACTAAAAATAGCACCACTTTTTAAATATTTACTTAAAATTAAAAAAAAAATTAAAAAAAAAAAAAAATTCATTAACAAGTAATGATTAGCTATTAAAAATAGTATTAAATTATAAACTCAAGACTTAGTTCCATTGTCCATATTGGCAATAAACGCTGCAGAGCGTCTTGGCATTGAGTCAACCAGGTCTTGACAGTGTTTGACCGGTATTTTCTTCCAGGACTCCTGGATTACTTTCCAAAATGTCTCAGTTTTTGTTGATTTCGCAACAGCTACTGCTTTGCAATGTCAGACCAAAGATTTCTAATGGGGTTTAGGTCTGGTGACTATGCCGGGCTCTCCATTACATTCGTTGAGAACCACTGCTTGGCTTTCTTACTGGTGTGTTTTGGGTCGTTGTCCTGTTGGAAGACCCATATTAGCGACATATTATCCTCAGCATATGGTAGCATCACCGTCTCCAAGATATCAGCATAAAGCACTTATCCTTAAAGCACTTCACGCCGTATATTGAACAGACACCATAATTAGGAAAACAGCCCAATATCATTACCCTGGATCCGCCATGTTAAATAGTCTTCAGGGTGTATTTAGAGTTGAATTTCAAGTTCTGTGGACCCGGACGTATGCTCTGGAGCCTTTTCATCCATACAGACAACTTTACTTCCATCAGTCCATAGCGCGTTACTTCACATTTGGACAGGCCAATTCCCATGATTTTTGGCAAACTTAAGGTGATTGGCAATATGTCTGGCGTTCAAAAAGTGGAACCTTTCTTGGATCGCAGGCTTTTAATTTATTTTTCCGAAGGTATTTCCTATTTATTTGGACACTAGTCGGGATGTTGAAGTCCTTCTTCAAATCGGTTGCAGCCTTAAAAGGATCCTTACTGCTGTCTCGTATTAAGCAACGGACTGGTTTGTGCTTCAGTTTTGGCTTTCGCCCGCGAGTTTCGGGTTTCTTTTTGAAATTGATCGCATCTCGAATCATTTTCTTGGAGTATCCAAACAATTTCCCAACTTCAAGAACCGATTTTTCCTCCAAAATGAGGTTTTTGATAAATTTCCGCTTTTCCTAAGAGCAGTGCTTTCTCCGACCCATTATATTTAAAATTTTCTGATTTTTTTGTACGCCTAACGCTTCTAAAATTCATTTTGAACAAGGGACTCTTAATCACGTGGTTTTTATAATGCAACCGTGCCAAATTTGACGGTATTTTGCAAAATTCTGCAAGTGGTGCTATTTTTAGTTTCGGGTGTTTTATGAGTATGTCAAGAATTTGCTTAAAAAACTTTAAAACCGTTGGATATAACTGTAATTTTTTTTCTGCTTCCATTAGTAGTAAATATTTTACGTTCAAAACCGTATTCACATGTTCCTTGAACTTTAAAATAAATCTAAGAATCCTTTTAAAACATAACCTCTGCAAGTGGTGCTATTTTTAAGTTCGCAGCTGTATATGACATCAGTTTGTTTACCATTTTTGAACCCCTTGATAATTATTGATGTAAATTCTAAAAGGTTAGTGGTTGTAGATCTACGTTTCACAATAGAGCTGCAAAAATGTTGCAATTGAGAAGTTATAATTTTCTCAAAAGCTTTCGGAATAGCGGACAATTTTGAGATACCCCTATAGTTAGAGGCTTCGGACTTTTTGCCATTTTTATGCAGAGGAATGATATACGACTCCTTCCAAATAGATGGAAAAGAGGAAGATTCGACAGACAATAGAAACAATTTTAAAATGGGTTTACATAATGCGTTTGCACAGAACCTGAGTACACATCCAGGAAGACCATCTGGCCCCGGAGAATAAACGGGTTTAACTAATTTAAGTTCGCTAAGAATAGAACCTTCATCAATCACTGGATTGAAAATGCAATTAGCCTTTTCTAAATGATAAGGATACGGACTTGCTCGATATTCCGTTGAGGAATAAGTTGTTTTGAAAAAACTCGCAAACATATCGGCAATTGCCTGATCAGTGCTCGCTTTTTTATTTTGAAAAGACAAAAAAGAGGGGTGCACAGAGGTCTTACGTTTAGAATTAACAAAATTATAAAATTGTTTAGGGTCAGAAGAAAACTGAAGCTTACACCGCTGAAGATAATTCTTATAGCATTGTGTATTAAGCATCATGAATTTTGAACGAGCGACTGTATACAGAGCATAGTCTGATGAACGACGTGTTTTTTGAAACTTCTTATAATATCGTGTCTTCACATTTTTCAAATTGCACAGCTCTCGAGAGAACCAGGGAGGTTTATTAAGCCGCTCCAGCCTACCAAGAGGCACACAAATATCAAAGAGTGAATTCAGAGTATCATAGAAAAAGCGAACAGCTGAGTTCATATCTCTACAATTGTACAGATAAGACCAATCGGTAGTAGCAATGTTTTCATTAAGGCTGGCGAAGTCAGTCTTACGAAAGCACCTAGTTAGAGGTAACTCATTTGAACCAAGTAATGGTGAAAGCAAGGGCAGATCAATTTTTAAATTTAATGTAGGATGAAATTTGTCTTCTGGAAGAACAAATGGTTCGATCCTAGAAACCTCACAATAAGAAGAATCCAATACAAAAATAAGATCTAACGATTTTCCATTAGAATTTAAGACAGGATTGACTTGGGATAAAGATAAGCCTAGAAGGCCATCAATAAAATCATGTGACAAAGAGGGCAGCAACATGGTACATTCATCTGTTTGTGACCATGCTAAAGCGGGTAAATTAAAATCACCTAAAACTATGAACATGTCTTGACTGGAAACCAAAGAGGAGACAAACTGAATTGCCTCTAAATGATTTGAATATACCTCCATGTCTGACAATGGTGGAATATAGGAACAAGTAATAAAAGCATTAAAAGATTTAAAATTTACTTTAACACCGACAAACTCAATCTCCTGGGTATTAGAAAATTGAATCATTTCAGACGATAAAGCAGCATCAACAGCTATCAGAACGCCACCACCTATGCGAGAAATCCGGTCACGTCTGAATATAGAAAAGTTTGTGGGAAAAACCGATGCATCAGCAATATCAGGTTTTAGCCACGTCTCTGTAAAAGCTAGAATGTTATGCTCAAAAGAAAGACTATCTACATAGAGATTAGGAAGTTTAGATTTCAGTCCTCTAACGTTCTGGTAACCCAGGTTAAGGGACGAAGCTAGTTTTTTGACACACCAGCAGATGCTGATGTGGCAGGAATAGTATTAGTTGTTGTTGTTGGCAAGCGAATCGGTTGCCGATTTTTCTTTTTTACAGTATATTCCTTAACTATTATATGTTTCGGCCAAAAATCTTCTCGACATATGGTGTCGAAGATATTGGCAGAAACACTAATTTTAAAGGACGAAATGTTCCGAGAATAAGAAAATTTAAACTTCTCCACCGCAATATTCGAGACGTTAACTTTCTTCCGAATATAGGCTATTACATCATCAGATGTGACAACAGGGTCTAGCCTTGAAACAAATATATGTTTCTTTGGTGGTATGCCAACGAGAGGCCGCGGTCCCGAAGCGTCAGCCGCAGCACTAACGTTGGATAAGTCACCCACTGCAGCAGTCAACTTGTTTACGGGGCCCTCGATACTTTTAGAACTATCGGCAATTTCCATTGGAATGGGTAATTGCCCGGACTTATCGGACACTACAATAGGCATCGTTTTTAAGAGATCATTCCCAGGTGATATCGGTAATTCCTTACTAATAGCATTCACAACCGGGCTCTTAAACGATATCAATTGCTGTACATTAGGAGTGGACGGTGCATGAGACCGGTCGGGGACGATAAGAGATGCTGGCGGATCTACAGATACAGAAACACCCCAAGGACTGGTCCTTTTACGTTTCGGAGACTCATTCATAAGCGATAAACTTCTGAACTGAGTCTCCACCGCAGTAAACTCCGCTTGGAGTTTATTAAAACCTGCCCTTAAGGTGTCAAAACTATCTCTAGTCCGCCTCATGAAAGAGCGCATTTCATTCTCGACCTCCTGGCAAGCATCACATCCATATTTTAAGCCACCACCTTTAGCAATAGACTCCTTTATTCTGCCTGTGTAACCTGCACACTTAACGTGAACAGCATTGTCACACAACCAACAAAGAATATAATCATGGGAGTCAACCGCATTAGTGGCAACTATACAATTATTTTTTGAGCAGACAACCATTTTATCAAAAAGTTTAATTTAATTAAAAGGAAATACAAAAAATAAAAAATAGAAATTCTAAAGGTAAAAAATCTGTGAATAAGAATATACTGACCAGTTCTGACACAAGGGTTAATGTGCAGAGTAAGCCTTCACAACTAAAGAATTAAAAGAGATGAAAGCACAAAAACAATAACACGTATCACAGAGTCGCGGGTAGGCAAAAGACGAGAGCGCAAATCAATCAAGAATAGGAAAGAGCGGGAGAGCGCGTCAAATTGAACACATGCAACAACAATTTGTACGCAAGAGCGCGAGAGTTAGTTAAAAACGGTAAAGACACAAAAGCAAAAGAGATAAGCAAAACAACAACACCGCTAATGCGAGTATTGTTGTATGTTTTGATTTTATTTAAATTTAAACAAAAGCGACAGCAAGTATTCGCAAAATGAAAATAAAATTCGGATGCTGAAATTATTATTAATTAATTTAACCGGTAATAAATTTAAAAGTAATGGAAAAGTATTTAATCGCGAGAAAAAAATAAAAGTTGATAAGCGCAAAAAAAACACGTCCGTCCTCTGCAACGAGTGAAACTTAGTTTATAACTGTTTGTGGAGGGGCGGAACGATCCAAATAAATACAAGTAATTGGCGGGTGGCAATTTACTCTGGTATGGGTGAGTTGATGGGGGTGTGTGAAGGTGAATTAAAACGCGCGGTATACTTCGTTTAACACTATGATTTTATTTTCAGAAAACTTCACACACGAACTTCGAGTTAAAGGAAACTAGTTTTGAATATAAAATGAAAAGTGCGGATGGTCGGCGAAAAATCTCGGACTAGAATGATAATGGCAATTTCCAATAGAATTCAAGTCACCCTCCTTCGTGTGACCGTATCCGCCGAGGATCAAAAAACCGTCTTGACTCCTCACTGCTCTTCGCCGCTTACTGCTGTTCACCCGGTGGCGTGAACATACCGCCGCCTTGTAACAAGTTGCAAGTGTCACCCTGGACATGTAGAGGATGGGGGCTGGCAACGTCCTGGACCGCCTAGATGCCACAAGAGCCGGAGATGACCCACCCGAACACGGTACGGCAGCACAAGCTTTGTTTCCACCGACCCTGGTCACTGCCAGCCCGAGCGATGAGGCAAACGAATCGTTAATGCGGCTCTCAGCCGCACAGGCATCAAACAACAAGACGCGAGTCTCAAAGGACTTCGAGCCGTTTCCCAATCGGATGACTGCCGTTGGCATGACTGTAGTAGTCCTGGCTTGGAGCAGTGAGAATAGCGTGAGCACCGGAAAGGTGCCGGATGGTGACCGTGACCGTGAAGATGGGTATTTACGCCCGTGGTTTGATGACTGGGTGCGACGTCTGGAGAGCATGGACTCCCCGGCAGACCCGACACCGACCCGATACCATGGGCGAATTTGACGAGCAGGCGCGTAAATTGGGTACTAGAAGGGAGGAGAACAGGGTGACGCTGATCGTAATGGAGGGATTCAGCGGCTCGGAGTTGCCCACATGAGCGGAGTATCCCATGTTGGTCGAGAAATGGGTTCAAATGGAGCAAAGTGCTAGATGTTGGTAGGGATCGCCTTTCGCCAAGGGCCCGTATCTCCGCGGCGTGTTCTCGACGCTGTGAGATCCGAATCAAGGCCCGCTCAGTGGATAGCAATTCGTCGTTGCTGAATCTTTCCACTTGACCATTAGATGTACTGTGAAGGGGTGGGGCATTGACAGTTTGTATTACAACGTCACTTCATAGGAGGGACTTTATTGTTTCAGAATTTATCGACCTTTCATTATCGCAATATATGGTCTTAACATTAGCAAAGTAATTGACTAACTGTGGAATGGCAGGCTTTACGTCAACTATGGCTCTTAATGCTATAGGTTGGACTATCACAAATTTAGATAATTTATCTATGCAAGTCACAAAGAATCTTTTATCTGTGGAGAAAACGTCGTTGTGTAAAATTTTTCCTTCGTAAGCCGGTACTGGTGTGGTACACAGCTTTTGTTTTTTTTTTGGATGCCTGTCATATTTTGCAACAGAGCAGATCTTGCAATTAGCTGCAATTTTGTTTTTGTTTGGGAAAAAAAATTCTTGCAAAATTTGTTTCATGCTTTCCTGGGCTGCACGGTGCGCCCTGTTATGTTCGGTCACTACAATTTCTTTTTGCTCCGAGTTGTCTGGTACATCTGTAACGATGTGTTTGCAATACCAGAATTTTGTTGCCGGATACAGTTCAACCAATTTGTGCTGAATGAGAGCAAGGGTTGGCAGTTCGCAATGTATTGCGTGTACCACTTCAGTATTTTAATATTGTAGTGTCTGTAAGAGTGAGTCAGGGTTTGATTTGCGTATTTATGTGCCTTACCGAAGGGAACTCTGCTTCCTCAATCACGATCTGATTTCGAAAACAATTTAAGGGCTTATCGAATACATCAAAGGTGTAGGTCAGAGACTCTTCACTATGGCAGGATGCCCTATCAGATTCTGAATCTGGTGCTTCGAGAGCGTTAACGTCCTGAGGCGAAAGCCCGTCTGCTACGAAGTTTTCCCTCATCTGGTTTATAAATTATTTTTGCGCCATGTCCATCAATATATGCTTTCCAGCGTATTAGTTTCGCGTTCGAATTTTTGTCTGATACGGCGAAGGTTAATGGCTGATGGTCGGTAAATATGTTTAAGGCTCTTACCCTATAAAGGTAGTTTCTCAAGTTCATTAGTGACCCACACTATGGCAAGAAGCTCTCTTTCGTTGGTCGCAAAATTTCTTTCGTAATTTCGCAATTTACGGGATATGATGGTAATTGGTCTGGCTTTTTGTGAAAGGACAGCGCCTAGCCCATCACCAGATGCGTCTGTGGTAAGACCGAATGGTTGTCGATAATCTGGGTAAACTAAAAAAACTTCTTCTGATGCTAAAATATCTTTTAGCTTGGAGAATGTCTGCAGTGGTTCTGAAGTAAACTCGATTTTTATTTTGCGAGACATGTTTTTGCTAACTTTTCCATTATCGCCCTTTACAATATCTGTAAGGGAACCTGCGATTTTCGCGAAGTCTTTTATGAAGCAGCGATAATAGCTGGCAAGGCCAAGAAATGATCTGAGATCAAAAAGGGTACTTGGCATTGGAAAATTTTTGATTGCCTGATAAAAAATTATAAAATTGGTCAGATGTTTGTAACGCACAGAAGGAGACGTTTCCGACCCTATAAAGTATATATATTCTTGATCAGCATGAGAAGCTGAGTTGATATAGCCATGTCCGTCTGTCCGTCTGTCCGTCCGTCTGTGCGTATGCGTTTTACTCAGCCATCTTAAGAGCTATCGGGATGAAATTTTTTGGGGGCTTTTTATTACCTGGAAAAATGAAGTATGAAAATTGATAGAATCGGACCACTATATCATATAGCTCTGGAGGAAACATTTTTGCAAAAATTGGAGTATCGCCATGAAATTTACCAATATGATAGTATTATATATAAAATGTCAGATCCCAAAATTTGAATCTGATCGGATATATAGAACACAAGTTACAGCCGATATAAATCGGTTCAACTTGCTGCCTACTACGTCATCATCAAATCAACAGAGCACACGCATGCACACATACAGACGCAACGCTACATAAACTATGTATATGTGTATGCGTGCGAGTCGCGGCATGCGTGTAAAAGGGGATGGGGAAGAAGAAGAAATTGAAATGATATTTGAAAGGTTCTGTGCATTAATGAATTGAGATACAGAAAAAGAGTTTGAAACATGTAAAAATATTATGGCCATGGACTGCAAGGGTATATAAACTTCGGCACCGCCGATGTTAGCTTCTTTTATATTTTTTTTTAAATTTGGATTTTTCCTGTGATACTCGCATCCCCGAGTCCTGAAGACTTTTAAGGACCCATTCAATGTCCCTAACATGGTCTTCCTTTGTTTCAGAAAAAATAATAACATCGTCTATATAGACGTAGCATGTTCTACTTATCTTTTCACTAAGGACGTCATCGATGGCCCTCTGGAAAATACTGGGTGCATTTTTGAGACCGAAGGGAAATCTGCAGAATTCATACTTCCCATTATTGACAGAAAAAGCAGTTTTCTCCCTGTCTTTTTCTGCTAGTGTTATTTGATGAAATCCCGATTTAAGGTCCAATGTTGTAAAATATTGGGCCTTTCCCATGTTCGACAAGATTGTTAAAATCATTGGAATATGGTACTTGTCATCTGTAGTATTTTGATTTAGTTTCCTAAAGTCAATTACTAGCCTCTTTTTATGGAAGCCGTTTTCATCCGTCCCTTTTTTGTCGACCACCCAGGTCGGATTATTGTAGGGAGATTTTGACTTCTTTGACTTGTTTAACTTCTGCGTTGGCAAAGTCCGTAACGCCCATTGGGAGTGGGTATAATCTGGATAATACCGGTTCCCCATTTGTTCGAATAGTTGCTACAGTATTTATGTTATATGGCAGAGCCTCGTCATAAAGTACCGTCCGACCCTATAAAGTATATATATTCTTGATCAGCATGAGAAGCTGAGTTGATATAGCCATGTCCGTCTGTCCGTCCGTCTGTGCGTATGCGTTTTACTCAGCCATCTTAAGAGCTATCGGGATGAAATTTTTTTTGGGGGTTTTTTATTACCTGGGAAAAACAAAGTATGAAAATTGGCAGAATCGGACCACTATATCATATAGGTCTGGAGGAAACATTTTTGCAAAAATTGGAGTATCGCCATGAAATTTACCAATATGATAGTATTATATATAAAATCTCAGATCCCAAAATTTGAGTCTGATCGGATATATAGAACACAAGTTACAGCCGATATAAATCGGGTCGGCTTGCTGCCTACTACGTCATCATCAAATCAACAGAGCACACGCATGCACACATACAGACGCAACGCTACATAAAGTATATGTGTATGCGTGCGAGTCGCGGCATGCGTGTAAAAGGGGATGGGGAAGAAGAAGAAGAAATTGAAATGATATTTGAAAGGTTCTGTGCATTAATGAATTGAGATACAGAAAAAGAGTTTTGAACATGTAAAAATATTATGGCCATGGACTGCAAGGGTATATAAACTTCGGCACAGCCGATGTTAGCTTCTTTGATATTTAAGGGGTGAAAACCAATTATGCCGACAAAATCCTCTGGGATATTTATCAAACAGACCGAAAATATATATTGGACATTTTTCCGTTACCTTTGAGGTCCCTTGTATGGATCTGACATTAAATGTTTTTTATGCGAAGGTAATGAATTTTAGTACGGCCATTGGTCGAATATATTTTTGTGAAGCCCCCGTATCGATAAGTAGTTTAATTGTTTTTCCTTTTACTGTTCTTGGGATTAACAGTAGAAGGGAGTGTTCCATGAAAAATTACAAGATTCTTCACCATCTGACAAGTCATCACTAGCTGCCAGGACGGTCGCCTCTGCTTTTGTTTCATAGTGATACTCCCTTCTTCCGCAGGGGAATCTTGAGACGTGAAATGAACCTGATGATTTTTTTTCGACCCGTTTCCAGATTTTGTGGACTTGTTTACCGAATATCTGGTTGGTTGCCTATACTTTGAAGAGGAATCGACCTCCATGGGTTCTGGTGCTGGGAACGCCTGTGCCACAGGATTTTGTGATGGCTTCGCTTTATTGTTTGGTTTTTCTTGAACCCTAGTGTAATGGGGAGTTTTTCTATATGCCCCGTGGCTGTTTTCTGATCCCTTCTTCTGATTAGCATTATTTCGTTTTTTTTAAATTTTTATTTTTCAAAAGAGCCCTGAGCCTTTTCTTCAGTAGCCTGCTAACGCAGTGGGTAAATCTTTGGGCTTTGCTAGCTATACTACTGCCCTGAGGGATTTCTTTAGTCCCGACACAAAGGAGTGTAGCGCATCGGACCTAAACTGTTCATTAAGCACGTTCGCTGACGCTGTCTCATTTGTCATAATTGTCTTATTTGTGAGGAGGGTCAAGGTTTTTTCTACATCGTCATAGTATTGAGACAGTGACTACTCTCCCTGTGGTAGGGTTCCCAATTTTCGCGTTAGCGAATAAGAGTTAGGTAAAGTCTAGTCGAGGTATAATCGCATCGACATTTTTAACTGTGTTGTACGACGCTAGAGTGGAACTAGCGGCTCCTATTACTTTATTCCTATTTATGCCTACTGCTTGGTATTGACGGAGCTGCCCCTATAGGGTCGAAATAGCTCATATGCGAATGAAGCTGCGGAGAGCCATGGAATGTACTCGTTTTGATTGCCATCGAAATCTGGCAAGGATCTAATGATATCTAACGGTTCCCTATACTTTATGGATGATTTCGGCTTCCCTATAGACCTCCACCTCCGGTGCGGCTGGTTTTAAACTTTCTAGCTGAGTCCTTAAAGACTCCATTTCTTGGTTTAACTGTTGTGTGAAAGTAGACTGCATCTGTGCAGCCACTGAACTGCCACTTGTACTATTTTCATCAACTGCTCTGTTGTTGTCGTTTTGTAATTTTCGTTCACTTGCTCACTGTTGCGTTCTATAACGCTTAATAATTCCTCGTCACTACTATCACTGTTTTTCGGATTATCTCTAACTAACCACCTCTAGCGCCAAGTGATTTATTAAATTTTCGACAATCCACGATTAATTAATTACAACAAAAATCTGACTTACATTTTCATTTTTCTGCTGATGAATTTTGAGTTTTTTCTTTTTTCGTTTGTTGTGGCTGCTTCTCGTCTTCAATTTGATTCTTCGCAATTGCCGTCACCAGTCCAGTGACGTGATTTTGTTGTTGTTTTTGGTTTTTATTATTTATTTTTTCTTTATTTTTGTAGTGATAATTTTTTTACTACAGTGTTTAAAACTTTTGGGTTTTTTGTTTTTTATTTCAATTCTATTTTTTACTTAGAATTGTTTTTTCAACTTTTGGGCACTTGTAGTTTCCGTTGGGCGCCAGTAATATAAATGTTTATTTATATGTTTATTTATATTTGATTTATTACAAGCCACAGTTTTATGCGCTTGGAGTCCGAATTATAACTAACTTAACATTATTAAATAAACTACCCAAGAACCCTAAGCATTGGCCATCGGAATGCTGACACTGCGCCTCGTGCCGCTAGCAGCGGTCAACGTCTTGCGCACCAACTCATATTACCCAGACCGTGGGATCGCTGACCTAGCGATCGTGGCCACTGCCAAAAGCAGTATTAGCTATATTCTCTTTTCCATGTTAACTTAGATATAGCATGCTATTTTATCGTGTGTTTATACATATTATAGCTACATAATAAGCTCTCCCACTTTTGACTAAATTGCCAGAATTATATATTGTCATGTGCGCACCTAGTCACATTAGACTTAAAGAGTTTTTCTTACCGAACTTATTTTTCCCATCATTCCTATGACAGCTATATGATATAGTCGTACGACTTTGATAAGATTTGGTACAGTTATCAACAGGTATATTAGACTGAAAAATAACGATGTTTTCGATAAAAGTCACTGTTTTCGTCTGAATTCCCGATCTTCATAAAATAATAGTTGTATTACATAGTTTTCCGATTTGGCTGAATCCCTGCAGTCTGTAGAAGCCAACGTGCAACATTAGGAGTTCCCATTGTTCTATTCGAACGGACGGACGGAAAAACGGGCGGATGAACGGACAGACGGAATGTATCATTAAGTCCAAAACTCATTTTTTTTCTTGCGAATCGGTACAAGTGCGTACGAAAACGTTTCAAAAATTTCATTTGGCAGATTACAAAAACAAACCATCAAATTCTTGGAAAATTTTACGGAAATTTGTAACACCGCCGAAAATATATTTTTTAACACAAAAAAAAAGGTCAAACACGGGATTACAATTAAGATTTAAACAAATTTAGTTTATACTGAGTATGTTCAAGCAGCAGTGTTTCGAAAGAATGGATCTTTGAAAATACGGTACCACGAAAGAGATTAGAATTAGGGTTTGACAAATGAAATTTTAAATATCGTATAATATCATATAGATATTTATACAAGGTAAAATTTAATACAATATGGAAATCTAATAACTCATTTTTTTATTCGGTTTGGTTTTATTTCGTTACAGAAAAAAACTTTAAAACGAGAACGAACCTCATAATTCAAAATAAAAAATAAAAAAGCACCAGCAGCAACAAAAGTTACTTGATCATCGAAAATAAAATTAGAACAAAGAGAAATTGCACTTTCGCCGTTGTCGATATGTTGATCCACAAATGGTCCAGAATGTGTAAACCCTACACGTGTTGATTTAAGGATAAATAAAGAATTAAGTGCATGGGCAAGTGCAATCTATTCTAAATTTCATTTTATTACTGAAAATTTGTATTGGATTAATGTGTTGTATCGTGATAGCGCCGCATGAGGCATCCAGGGGTCCTTTCTGTTTTGAGGTGCAGTTGTAACTGCATTAAATACAACAAAAACGGTGACTTAAATAATAATTACGACATCTTAATCAATTGATAAAAACAGAAACTATACGTTTATTTCGTCGTTGGTCTGTGATAAAGCCATTTAACGCGTTGTTAATGAATGAGATCGGGTTCAAATATTTCGAGTCATTTTATTGTGCTTCCCAAATAAAAGCAAAAATTAATAAAACCCAAAACAATCCACGTACAATAATGGTGGGAAATCAAATAAAGTTTTTCTTTATTATATACCATGTGATCCGCGTTTAAGAATTTTTAATAAAACTACAAAACTCAAAAAACATTTGTCATTTATTCTTTTTAGTGAATTGAAAGCATTTCAAGATTCTTGCAATTATAGTGAATTAATTTGTAGCTTTAAGAATAGACTAGTACAGGCAATGTAATACGTGAATACATAAAAGTGTTAACTTATGCTGTAAGTAAAATCTCAAAATATTACGCACTCTACAATCAACCAACACACCCTAACGCTAGCAGATAAATCACACAGGATTAGAGCAAAAACATTAAATCGGAAAGGTGAATAAAAGAAAAGTAAATTTTTAAAAGCATCTTTAATAATGTTTAAATTTAGAAAAATCTTTAAAATTCTTACATGCCTCATGGCATGTGCTATCTCGCTCGTTCTTTCAAACACACCAGTACTCTAGTAAAACTTGTATATACGTATATTTTCCATGTTTCTAGTCCGATTATAATAAAATTTGGTAGGTTGGTAAATATAAATAGGGCTAAGAATGTGCTGAATTTGGTTTCGATAGTCAAAAAAGCAGGGGCATTCGGTTTTTTTCTATATTGTTAAATATTAATAATCTGTACGCATACTAAGCATATCTACGTAATAAATTTCGTGATTTTAGTATTCTTAGTTTTCGATAAAATCGGTTTTATTTAATTTTCCGGGGCGGAAGTGGGAAATTTGAAATAAACTCGATCACTGTGCCTACTACGCAAGTCCACATACTTATAGTTATGGTGGCTCTAGTCCCCGAGATCTAGGTGTTCATACACACGGACGGACGGACATGGCTAATTTTTATTTTGACTGTGAGGAAACTACATAATTTGTTTCTCCTGCTTCAGTCTACTTCTTCTCTTTCCCACATCTCCTTTCAGTGCTCAGAAATCTCTCTCTCTTGCTAAAACTATCGTTTAGTTTACTCCAAAAGTGAACTTCTGAATTGAATGGAAATCGCAAAAGACAGCCATAAGGAATTTTTTGGCAGACATATGTATGTTTGTCCATTGGGAATTCATTGAGTATTGAAAAAAAGACCGCTGTTGGTTTGCCAGTTGTGGCCACTTAATAAAAAGTTTCCCGCGTCTGTCGTGCAATTAATTCGACGAACAACTTGACGTCGAACGAGGAGATAAGGAAAGTTGATTCAAAGCCGGAGATCCAGTCCGAGGTAAAGTGATAAACATTTAAAGAGCCCAAAACGAGAAATTCTCTTTGGTAATTATGAGGACTATCCTGAACACAAGCTTTCAATTTCTAGCTTAGAAATAACAAATGTATCTACTTACGTACATATATATTTACAAGTTATTATTATTAAATGAAGAAAGTAAGTCGTCTCGTCGACTTCGGTATACCATGCACCAGGTGAAAAAATATTTTAAATTTCGAAAATGTCTATTAAATTCGCCTCATAGCATATGCTATCTCGCATACGGCCAACTCTGCCGTTATGGACCGCCTAGTAAAACTTGTTTATACGTATATTTTCCATATTTGTAGTCCGATTTTAATAAAATTTGGTAGGTTGGTAGATGGTAATAGGGCTCACGTGTGCTGAATTTGGTTTCGATAATGAAAAAGTTGCAGGAGGCAATCTGTTTTGTCTAGATTCTAGAGGCGGAAAAATTGTAAATATCATTATCATTATTATCCGACCCCATAAACTATATATGTTCTTGATCAGCATGAGAATCTGAGTCGATATAGCCATGCCTGCCTGCCCGTGCGTATGCGTTTTACTAAGCCATATTATGAGCTATTTTGATGAAATTCTGTGCTTTTCAAGTGAGAAAAGTGAGAAATCTACCTACTCAAAATAACTGAAGGAGTTGGAGTATCGCTATGATAGTACTATTGTGATAAGTTTGGAGATCCAACTTAAAATCCCTAAGATTTCAATCCGATCGGATAAATAGAACACAAGTTACATTCAATATAAATCGGCTCTGCTCAAACGCTGCCTGCTCGAATCAGCACATGTATATACACACAGACGCAACGCTACATTAAGTGTATATACATACACTATACACGCATATACATGCGTACCGTGGTTTACTTAGGGAATGAGGATAGAAGAAGAAAAAAAAACTGCGGGTATAGCAAAAAAAAGGGATAGAGTAATAATTTGAATGTTTTGTTGGTGTATTGATGAATTGAGATGAATCGATCTTTGACATTTTAACTCATTAAATAACATAAATAATAGTGTTTATATAGCAGCTGAATTTGTTATTTGATAGACATTTTATTATTTTAAGTCTTTTAGAGAGTTGTATGGATATGTTGTCTACTTGTAGATTTAAGCCATCGTAATAACTAAAATTATCAGAGCTTCTATATTTTGTAAGTAAAAACTATTGGATCGGAGTGCGAAGTTGCAATTTCTTTTCCTGCATAAATAATTGCAACAATCATGCATAGCTCGCAAATAGCTGTTGACAGATTCGTGCGGTCGCCAAATAAGTGCTCTTTAATGAGACTTAGAGAAAAACTTCCGATAGCAACTGATTGCTGCGTTCGTATAATAATTTCCCTCGCACTCAATCGACGAGCATTGTTTATACCCTTGCAAAAATGGTATATTAATTTTGGTCAGAAGTGTGCTACGCATAGACCGAAGCATCTCCTACGACGAGACGAGTTCATATAGCCATGTCCGTCCGTCCGTCTGGATCAAAGCAAAATCCTCCTAGACCGTAAGAGTTACAGAGTTGAAATTTTGCATGTAGGCTTGTATATACTGCAGGGGTTGTATACCTCGGATTCAGCCGGATCGGACCACTATAGTTCCCATACAAACGGCAAAGTCACGAACGGTGACTTTTCTCAATAGCTTCGTTATTTTGTCAGCTACTGAAATTTAATATTGGTCAGTTTATTACACTTATAAACGACTGTGCCAAATTTGATCAAGATCGGATGACTATATCATATTGCTCCAATAAGAATGATCGGTAAAAAACAGAGATTTTGATCCATAACTTATCTGCTATGCTATGTTTTTTTGCAAGCATTTAACTTTTTATCTAAAAACTTATCTCGCTGACGGCTATAGCGAAAGAAAAAGTAACAATAAACTTGCAATGGTATACAAACTTTAACGTGGTCGAAGTTATCTCCAGCCCTCTGGTTTTTCGATTTCGTTTGCTCTCTGAATAAAAATTTAAAAAGTCTTTTAAGCATGAATGTGTGACTGTGAAGTTTCGTTAGTTCTATGCGTCACCTTACTTTGAATTTGTAAAGAGAGAAACACTAATTAAATTTGTAGCCATTTATAGCTAATTTAAGGCAATCTGGTGAGAAACAATGCAATTATTTATAAACCTCCATGCTTTCGACCGATCGTTCCTATGCGAACTATATAATATAGTCACCCAATCTTAAATTTGGCACTGCCGTTAATAGGTATATTATACTTATGAGTATTAAATTTTATGACAATAACTCAGAAAATAACGAAGTTATTGAAAAAATATCAAAGAAGCTAACATCGGCTGTGCCGAATTTTATATACCCTTGCAGTCCATGGCCATAATATTTTTACATGTTCAAAACTCTTTTTCTGTATCTCAATTCATTAATGCACAGAACCTTTCAAATATCATTTCAATTTCTTCCTCTTCTTCCCCATCCCCTTTTACACGCATGCCGCGACTCGCACGAATACACATATACATAGTTTATGTAGCGTTGCGTCTGTATGTGTGCATGCGTGTGCTCTGTTGATTTGATGATGACGTAGTAGGCAGCAAGTTGAACCGATTTATATCGGCTGGAACTTGTGTTCTGATCTGAGATTTTATATATAATACTATCATATTGGTAAATTTCATGGCGATACTCCAATTTTTGCAAAAATGTTTCCTCCAGAGCTTATTGATATAGTGGTCCGATTCTCCCAATTTTCATACTTTATTTTTCCCAGGTAATAAAAAGCCCCCAAAAAAAATTTTATCCCGATAGCTCTTAAGATGGCTGAGTAAAACGCATACGCACAGACGGACGGACAGACCGACAGACGGACATGGCTATATCAACTCAGCTTCTCATGCTGATCAAGAATATATATACTTTATAGGGTCGGAAACGTCTCCTTCTGTGCGCTACAAACATCTGACCAATTTTATAATACCCTCTGCAAGGGTATAAAGATACTGTTCGCGATTTTGCCGTTTGTATGGTAACTTTACGATATCCGACAAAATCCTGTGCAGTAAATAAAAGAACACATGCAAAATTTCAGAAGGCACGCGCCGCTCGTTTTTCTCGTTGTTCGACGTTAGATAAAAGATTGTTTAACGAAGGGCTAAGCGTAAAGTGCTGAACAGAAAACCGAAACAAAAAACACGAAGTATGCTTCTCAGACTCGTGGTTTTCTTTTGGTTGTTCTCGTGTAAACAATTATTTGCAAGCCATGGTTTCTTTGATGGGAAGGGCAATTATTTTATTAAGTTTGTTCAAAGCTATAGCAAAGAGTATGACTAATGGAGCCTTGCGCAATTCCATTTTTGAAAAGTAATGTTTTGAAATAAATTTTGTTAGTAAGGACAGTCATTTTTCTGTGACTGATTTATTAGTTCATCTATAATTCTGTAGATACCCACCCTGTCGAAGGCATTGGCCAAGTCTAATGAGATAACGGAATTGTGCTTACAGTATGATAGAGCGGATATAATCTGATAATCTAGCAGAGCTTCCTAGCTCTCAGACATAGATTTCCCCTTTCTAAAACCCATTTGACGACATTTTCCGTTTTCTTTCCGTCGTTATGTTGTTGTTGCTTGCACTTCGTTGTCGCGGATACAGCTGGTGTCACGCTACCCTAGAAACCAACAAATGATAAAAGAATATGTCGTTTGATCAAGTACCCTATATTTGCCAAGTTGGTGAGGTTTTTTTTCATAAATAAATTAAAAATAATAATTTAAAGTTAAAATTTGAGTAAAGTACTTGAATAAAACAAATCCCAACATTAATAAAGCCAGAACAGAGTATACAAATTTTATCTTCTTGTTCGAAACATATCTGAAAAAAGAAAGAAAAGAAAATAGGAGACGAAAAAATAAATATCTTATCTTATCACTTAATTATGAACAAGGTGTCCGCTAGCTTTGTTAGTGAAAAAACGGTTTGATTTCGCAAAATCCGCACCGCTTTGTATAAACTGTCTTCGAAAGGGACACGCTGTCGCTAAGTGCAAAGCGAAAAAGTGTATGCAACACCATTTACACAGTCAACAGTGGTCGGTCGTAACCACCACCACCTTTCCAAGAACACCAACCTTCTACCTCACATGGTATGCATGTGACGGTTCCGAAGAACGTAATGAAATCGTTGGTAATAAAACTAAAGCTGGCAATTTCGCGCTAGCCAGAGATTTGCTCGTTAGTTGTTCTATGTCCAATTTGATAAGCCAATATGTGGCCCAACGATTGCAGTTATTTAGAGAAGAGTGTTTAATCGACTTGCTTGGCTGTATCCAATGTACAAGGCAAAAAATTGCTACATACCGTGGTCGCAAGTGAATTGCAGTGTGGTATCCTTGCACTTCGAAATCCTAAAATCCATTTCGTTTATCAGCCTCAAACCTCAACCTCAAACCATTAATATCACTGGGTGGAAAATACCTAATAATCCGCAATTAGCTGACCCACACTGTTATAAGCCGCAAAAAATAGATATGCTCATTGGAGCAGGTTCCTTTCACAACCTTTTATCAATCGGTCAAGTAAAACATGGTCCAGGACTTTCAACCCTTCAAAAGATTATCTTCGGATGGGTAAATGGTAAATTGGGATTAGTTCAGAAGAGGATAGTCAATTTGATCTATCAAAACGAAGTCTTATGCTCAAACGACAAGACCTTGCAAAAATTTTGGACCATCGAAAATTTGCCTTCCCCCATATAAGTTTTATCTTCAGCTTATTTATTAGCTCTGCGAGGAAAATTTCGCAGATGGTTTGCCATCCAGCCCCAATGCGTTTTTGTCGCTCGAAAGAAGATTGTCGAAAAATGTGGAATTAAGAAATATGTACTTAGAATTTATAGAAGAATATCTTTCATTGGGACACATGTCGGAAACCGACAATAAAACTCCCAATCATCCACACTACTTCATTCTACACGAGGTCGTTTTAAGACCTCAAGGCATGTCGACCAAACACCAAACAGCGTATTGTATTTGATGCATCATGCTAAATTCGTCTGAAACGTCGTTGAATGACATCTTAATGGCCGGTCCCACCATTCATGAGGATCTGTATTCGACTTTGCTACGATTTCGTTTGCACAAATATGCCGCTTGACCACTGACTGATTATTTGAAAGTGTTCAGGTTAAACAGTGTTATGCATGGTATTATGATTGAATTGTCACATCCAAAAGCTGCTGAAGTTATCAGGCACGATTTTTATGTCAATCTCATGGTGACTGGTGCTGGTTCCGCTGAGGACCTTCTAACAATCAAGTCTGTAGTGTCTCAGGCATTGCTTAAAGAAGGTTTTGAGTTAACCAAATGGTTCTCAAACAGTTCTATAGTCTCCGCTTCCCTTAGCACAGCAACGCCGATAACAAATTTCAGAATCAGATTCAACCAAGACACTTGCTGTTTTTTGGTTACCTGGGGAAGATGTCTTAAAATTCCAAACCGATGACTCGTTTATGAGCCTCCGAGCGACAAAACGGAACATTCTCTCGATGACATCTCCTTTATTTGATCTTTTTGGTCTTTTGAGTCCCTTAATTATTAAAGGAAAAATCTCGGTGTAAGAGCTGTGGTTGAAGGGACTTGAGCGCAATGAATTAAAACCATTTATAGTGAATGTCAGGAAAATTAAAGTTCTCCGTACAGAAAATTCGTCCATACAGTACCTCAATCACCGATAGAGAATCCTGAGCTTTCTGAGAGCCTATGGCTGTTGTATCTGCTTTCGAATCAAAATTGCGAAAGGTTTCAGCACTTCATTGCTAACCAAAACATTACCTAGACTTGATTTGTGTGCCGCTCACCTTGATGCAGATCTCTTTCACTTAATGAGTATTATCATAAAGGCACCAATATAGCGTACATACGTTCCTTTGGTCGAATTCGGAAATAACTGTACATTGGATACAGTCACACACATCGACTTTGGCGACGTTCGTTTCAACCAGGTGGCTGAAATTGAAGAGTGTTCAGAGAATGTAGTTTGGCTTCATGTACCAAGGTTGAGGTTGAGGTTGTAATGTTGACGAATTAATTCACTTAAGGGGAGTTTCTACCTTGTGTTATAAAAAAATTCAATTTTTTTTCGCATTTTCGGACAGATATTTGTTTTTAAGAATACTGTGTACAAATTTCAGTTGAAATCTGTAAAATTACGAAAGTTGTCGGCCGTAAAGTGAAGCGGTGTCAAGCGCTTTGTGCCGTAGCGCAAATTTTCAAACGCGTTTTTCTCAAAACTACATTTTTAGAGCTCATGGAAGTCCTACAGGGCGCAAAAATTAACCAATCGCTATGAAATTTTTTACACATGTTCTTTAGGATATTGTTCAGCGCTGGTAGTAGAATTGGCGTAAAATATTAAAAATTGTTAATTTAAAAAATTAAATAGTAACGGAAAATAGACAAAACATCAATTTTTTCTAAAAAAAAGCTCACAACGTTTTCATTTTTCATCCTTTTTTCCCAATTCTACTACCAGCGCTTCGGAAAAGTGTCTAGATTAAGAAAAATTTTTCATTTTTAGATTCAGACTTCATTTGCGAACGGTAGAACTTCCATAAGGATAAAACGGGGATGCCATTGGAAAATTCCTCGCCCCTCCCCCTTTTCACGGATCACCGAAACAAAATTATTATACATAGAATAAAGTTTTCCCAACAACTGTGGAAAATTTCATTTCTTGATCCATTATACTTTTCTCAAAACAAATTCTTACAAAAAAGTGCCTTTTCGGCCCAACAAGGTAGAAACCCCCCTTAATTTGGTTAAATGGTCCAGAATTTCTCGGCAGATCTCAATGTGGGTGGCCAATCAACGGAGAAAGAGATCTGACTCTTAGGTTTGAGTCTCAGCCGTCTGGTTGAGATCATCGGGTCCTATTCGTCGCATAATAAGGATGTTTTGTTATTTGTTTCGTTTCATCCGTAGATGTAAAAACAAATCTATCGCGTTTAAAGATGTGATTCCAGAGCGAAAGCAGGCATTTCAAAAAGATAGAAAAAACGTTTAAAAGATAAAGAAAGCGTTTGTAAAAGCGCCAAAGAGGGCAGAATCTTCAAGGTTTGAGTACCTACTGAAATTTAATATTGGTCACATTTGACTTTTTATATAAAAACTTATCTCGCTGACGGCTATAGGGAAAGAACGAGTAACAATAAACTTGCAATGGTATACAAACTTTAACGTGGTCGAAGTTAGCTCCGGCCCTCTGGTTTTTCGATTTCGTTTGCTCTGCGCATTTCCTGACTTTTTTCATCTGAATAAAAATTTAAAAAGTCTTTTAAGCATGAAAGTGTGTCTGTGAGGTTTCGTTAGTTCTATGCGTCACCTTACTTTGAATTAGTGAAGAGAGAAACACTAATTAAATTTGTAGCCATTTATAGCTAATTTAAGGGAATAATGCAATTATTTATAAACCTTCATGATTTCGACAGATCGTTCCTATGCGAACTATATAATATAGTCACCCAATCTTAAATTTGGCACTGCCGTTAATAGGTATATTAAACTTATGAGTATTAAATTTTATGACAATAACTCAAAAAATAACGAAGTTATTGAAAAAAGCTACTGTTCGTGACTTTGCCGTTTGTATGGTAGCTATACGATATCCGACAAAATCCTGTGCAGTAAATAAAAGAATGCAAACATGCAAAATTTCAGAAGGCACGCGCCGCTCGTTTTTCTCGTTGTTCGACGTTAGATAAAAGATTGTTTTACGAACGGTTAAACGTAAAGTGCTGAACAGAAAACCGAAACAAAAAGTAAGAAGTATGCTGCTCAGACCGAAATCGATTGCGTTTGATTTTTTTTTTTTTTTTGTTTTCGTGATTTTCTTTTGGTTGTTTTCGTGTAAACAATTATTTGCAAGCCATGGTTTCTTTGATGGGAAGGGCAATTATTTTATTAAGTTTGTTCAAAGCTATAGCAAAGAGTATGACTAATGGAGCCTTGCGCAATTCCATTTTTGAAAAGTAATGTTTTGAAATAAATTTTGTTAGTAAGGACAGTCATTTTTCTGTGACTGATTTATTAGTTCATCTATAATTCTGTAGATACCCACCCTGTCGAAGGCATTGGCCAAGTCTAATGAGATAACGGAATTGTGCTTACAGTATGATAGAGCGGATATAATCTGATAATCTAGCAGAGCTTCCTAGCTCTCAGACATAGATTTCCCCTTTCTAAAACCCATTTGACGACATTCTAGTAACTTGTCACTTGCAATTTTGTCCAGTACTTTATATAAGAATTCGTAGAAATTTTCTCTTCATTTGGTTTGAGAAAACAACTGACCTGAAATTGTTAGGGGATATAAGTGTAAGGGATATTGTTGTACAGGTTTAGGAATTTTAGCAGTCATATAGGAGATAGGTTCTTTATCATTTGGTAACTTATCCGATCTCTTCCTGGAGTCTTCCCTTTCAACTGATTGGGGGCCGCCAGCAGTTCGATCATGGCCATAGCGGTTTCTACGCGTTGGGCTAAGGGATATGACGTGTGAGTAATGTTAAAATTAACCTTTGGCTTGTGTTGATTAAAGGTTGATTGAAAGTTAGAATCGAGTGCTGAATTTGACCAAAAGGGGGTATTGACAATTTTTGTTTGTTATGTTTTGTGTGTAGTCGTTTGAGTTGGTGATACAGTGAATGCCATGTATAGTTTTGAATGGATACTCGTTTTGTAATCTTTATTTCGCGTTTGAGTATCGCATATGTTTTCTTTCTTTGTAGGTCATTCCAGGCTGTGTGTTTGTATGTGTGTTTATGTATGTATATACACCAATACCAATCCAAAAAAACAAGACGCAAACTGAATCGACGCAAAGTGAATTAAGATTTCCTATTGCCAACCATGGAAAGATCAAAGATAGGTTCCAGGGCTATGAAAATACTAATTTCTAAAAAGAAAATTGAACAAAGTAAACATTTAAAAAAAAAAATTTTATTGCATTCATTCATTGAAAAAAAAAAAACGCAAAACGAAACGACGCAAAGCGAGGTATTGGTGTACATATATACAAATTATAGGGGAATATGTCGTTTGATCAAGTACCCTATATTTGCCAAGTTGGTGAGGTTTTTTTTCATAAGTAAATTAAAAATAATAATTTAAAGTTAAAATTTGAGTAAAGTACTTGAATAAAACAAATCCCAACATTAATAAAGCCAGAACAGAGTTTAAAAATTTTATCTCCTTGTTCGAAACCCTTGTTTATAATCACATGTCTGAAAAAAGAAAGAAAAGAAAATAGGAGACGAAAAAGTGATCTAAATATCTTATCTTATCACTTAATTATGAACAAGGTGTCCGCTAGCTTTGTTAGTGAAAAAACGGTTTGATTTCGCAAAATCCGCACCGCTTTGTATAAACTGTCTTCGAAAGTGACACGCTGTCGCTAAGTGCAAAGCGAAAAAGTGTATGCAACACCATTTACACAGTCAACAGTGGTCGGTCGTAACCACCACCACCTTTCCAAGAACACCAACCTTCTACCTCACATGGTATGCATGTGACGGTTCCGAAGAACGTAATGAAATCGTTGGTAATAAAACTAAAGCTGGCAATTTCGCGCTAGCCAGAGATTTGCTCGTTAGTTGTTCTATGTCCAATTTGATAAGCCAATAAGTGGCCCAACGATTGCAGTTATTTAGAGAAGAGTGTTTAATCGACTTGCTTGGCTGTATCCAATGTACAAGGCAAAAAATTGCTACATACCGTGGTCGCAAGTGAATTGCAGTGTGGTATCCTTGCACTTCGAAATCCTAAAATCCATTTCGTTTATCAGCCTCAAACCTCAACCTCATACCATTAATATCACTGGGTGGAAAATACCTAATAATCCGCAATTAGCTGACCCACACTGTTATAAGCCGCAAAAAATAGATATGCTCATTGGAGCAGGTTCCTTTCACCACCAAGGTCACCAACAAGGTCCAGGACTTTCAACCCATCTTCGGATGGGTAAATGGTAAAATGGGATTAGTTCAGAAGAGGACAGTCAATTTGATCTATCAAAACGAAGTCTTATGCTCAAACGACAAGACCTTACAAAAATTTTGGACCATCGAAAATTTGCCTTCCCCCATATAAGTTTTATCTTCAGCTCATTTATTAGCTCTGCGAGGAAAATTTCGCAGATGGTTTGCCATCCAGCCCCAATGCGTTTTTGTCGCTCGAAAGAAGATTGTCGAAAAATGTGGAGTTAAGAAATATGTACTTAGAATTTATAGAAGAATATCTTTCATTGGGACACATGTCGGAAACCGACAATAAAACTCCCAATCATCCACACAACTTCATTCTACACGAGGTCGTTTTAAGACCTCAAGGCATGTCGACCAAACACCAAACAGCGTATTGTATTTGATGCATCATGCAAAACTTCGTCTGAAACGTCGCACAGTGGGGCCTTCTGGCATTTAGCATTGCAAAAATCATAGCGTCTAAACCAATAAAGCGATTTCAAAAATTTAAAAAGCATATGATAAAGAATACCTTAAGCTTCAAAATTAATGATTGTCAAAAGTGCTGGGTTTTCGTGGTGCTGTAATATTCAAGGTCAAAGTCAGAAAATATTTCCAAGCATGTTTTTCCTTTGAAAATGGATCGAAACCCGGTTTTTTTCAATCACAAATGGAATTTTTCATTGTTTTAGACGACTATGTAACATTTTTTAATGTTTTAATTTGGTTTTTTAACATAATTACAAAAAGAAAATAAAACATTTTTAAAATTTTTTTTTAGGTTAATTTTGAAAATTTGCTATTGATGGCTGATTTTCTTCAAAATAATTTTCAATATTTACATCAGTATCTAATAAACTCAACATTTCGGGGCTATAGTTGCTATTTTCCAAATCCTTTCGTGATCGCACGTGTCTCAGGGATGCAATAAGTGGGTCCGAAGAGGCTGCTAGCATGTTAAAAAGGTCTTCTTTTTGTCTAACACGAGAAGTTTTTAATGTATTAGTGTATCTGAACCTTTTGTAGTCCTTGTTTTTACATTCCTGTGCTTCTTCGGATAGCTCTCCAATTGGTAAACACTGATATTCTATTAAATCCTTTCCGTGAGCCAATTAGGTAAACGGAAATAAAAACGACCAACCCACAAATAGGACAAACTTTTCATCAACTTAAATAACATTTACCTGTCTTGTCATTTTTTCCAAACCAGGTAATTAGCAATTTATCATTGTAGAAAGTCATATATGTAAACAGTTTGTATTTGCAAAACAGCATTACGCAATGTTATCATTTAAATACAAAGAAGCTACAGGCCAATACGCATGCGCTCTTCTTCTTCCTTATACCTGCAGCGCATTTTTTAGGCGAGGTTGCCTTAGTTTTATGGCTTACGCATCGCTGTCGCAGGTCTCCGCATATTGGGACTATATACATCTGATAGGTAAATATTTCACCTACCTAGTGTATGTAGTCCGGTATTGATACTCGTTGAGTCTTGCTAGTTTTATTCCATCAAAGTTCAAAAAATGCCAATATTTAGTACATTTTTTAAACGCTTCAAGTTCAATAACTATTTAAGTAATTATTAAAATTTATGAAACATGCTATTAATAAATAACATACTTTTCAGATAAAACCAAAAAATCCAAGATCGATTGTTGAAATAGCCCAATATTCAGTTTTAAATTTTTAAAATTATCATTTTTTCCTTTTCACTAAAAATGTCTCAACTTTGGGCGCCTCTAGCACCCATGAATCTCAACCGATTTCAAAAATTTTTCCGATTCATAATCTCTAAAGTATTTCCTACCGATTGCATATATAATTTTTGCCAAACGCGATCATGAAAAAACGTATTTTTGCAACGCTATCCGAGCAAAGGCCCAACTGTGCGTCGTTGAATGACATCTTAATGGCCGGTCCCACCATTCATCACATCCAAAAGCTGCTAAAGTTATCAGGCACGATTTTTATGTTAATCTCATGGTGACTGGTGCTGGTTCCGCTGAGGACCTTCTAACAATCAAGTCTGTAGTGTCTCAGGCATTGCTTAAAGAAGGTTTTGAGTTAACCAAATGGTTCTCAAACAGTTCTATAATCTCCGCTTCCCTTAGCACAGCAACGCCGATAACAAATTTCAGAATCAGATTCAACCAAGACACTTGCTGTTTTTTTGTTACTTGGGGAAGATGTCTTCAAATTCCAAACCGATGACTCGTTTATGAGCCTCCGAGCGACAAAACGGAACATTCTCTCGATGACATCTCGTTTATTTGATCCTTTTGGTCTTTTGAGTCCCTTAATTATTAAAGGAAAAATCTCGGTGTGAGAGCTGTGGTTGAAGGGACTTGAGCGCAATGAATTAAAACCATGTATAGTGAATGTCAGGAAAATTAAAGTTCTCCGTACAGAAAATTCGTCCATACAGTACCTCAACCACCGATAGAGAATCCTGAACTTTCTGAGAGCCTATGGCTGTTATATCTACTTTCGGATCAAAATTGCCAAAGGTTTCAGCACTTCATTGCTAACCAAAACATTACCTAGACTTGATTTGTGTGCCGCTCATCTTCTTGCAGATCTCTGTCTATCATAAAGGCACCAATATAGCGTACCTACGTTCTTAATGTGAGTGGCCAATCAACCTCTAGTTGAGATCATAGGACCCTATTCGTCGCATGCAAAATTAATAAGGATGTTTTGTTATTTGTTCCTTTTCATCCGTAGATGTAAAAACAAATCTATCGCGTTTAAAGATGTGATTCCAGAGCGAAAGCAGGCATTTCAAAATGAAAGAAAAAACGTTTAAAAGATATAGAAAGCGTTTGTAAAAGCGCCAAAGTGGGCATAAACTTTAAGGTTTGAGTCCCTTTATATACGAGTACACTGGTTTGTGGTGCTCATTTTTCTTGTGGAGAGTCGGGAGGCTACTGGTAAATGCTTCATTGAATATAATGCGAAAGTTTCGACCATTTTATCAAAACGCTTGCAATTCGAAGCTATTTATAATGAATTGGTCATTTCATTATCATTAAAGTAAAATATTTATTTATTTATTTATTTACGTCAACTAACACAGCAGTCGACGAAAAAGCTTAAGCTAAAGACAGATGGTAATTAATTGAAAAAGATAGCTTAGCTATATACACAACTAAACATCGCCGACCCGGTGGAGGTGTTTTATTTGCATAAGGTGCCAGCTATGCCCCGATTCACAGCCAATGTGGTCAGGGATGAGTTGCAACCAATCCAAGTCCAGAATATTTTCATTGGTTTCGCTGTAGATGATTAAAAAGTATAGCGCGAAGAGAAGTGACAGAAAGATGAGGAGAAATTAGGTGAGAAAGGTTGTTAAAAGATTGGCAAAGAACACGAAAAGGTTCGTGAAGAGAGTAGTTAGTCAGACATCTACTAAGGTAAATAGGAAAAAAGTTTCTGGTCCGACGAGAGGGAACACAAAAATATATCGTATCTAGTAAATTAGTAAAAATGACTTCGCCGTTGACTAGTTTATGGAGAAAAAGAATGCCAAAAACGAGCCTACGGTTGTAAAGTGAAGGAAGATTAATAAGAAGAAGTCTGTCAGAATAAGAAGGTAGGCGAAGACTCGGGTCCCAATTAAGACCGCGTAACGCAAACTTAAGGAATTGCTTCTGTACCGATTCAATACTACGCTGGTGAACATCTTATTGCGGGTTCCACACTGGCGAGCAATATTCGAGAATAGGGCGAACTAACGAAGTGTATAAAACCTTTGTTACATAGGGATCATCAAATTCTTTGGCCCAACGTTTAATAACGCCAAGAAGGCAGCATGCTCTATTGACAATTGAAGCAATATGAACATTAAATGAAAGTTTTGGGTCAAACATAACGCCTAAGTCTTTAAAGGATGGTACACAATCTAACAGAACAGACTTAATGGAGTAATGAGCTAGGAACGGAGACAAACGACTGAAAGTCATAAAAGAACACTTAGAGGCATTAAGGTGTAATTTATTAACGTGGCACCAATCACAGAACGCATCGAGATCAGATTGCAAATACTGTTGGAAAGAAGGATCATTATAGGAATAACAAATCTTGACGTCATCCGCAAACATGAGCACGCGTGAGTGAACCAAGGCCAAGGGTAAATCATTTATAAACAGGGTAAATAACAGTGGGCCCAGATGACTGCCTTGGGGTACACCTGACGTAACTTGAATAGTTTTAGATATTGAGGAACGAAAAGACACCTTTTGGGTTCTGCCAATAAGATACGACTTTAACCAAGCCAACAGTTTCGGGGAAAAACCCATGATGTTAAGTTTCGCGAGAAGCATAGAATGATCAACCGTATCGAAAGCCTTACTAAAGTCAGTATAAATAACATCAGTTTGACACTTTTTACGGAAGCCATGGTGTACAAGGGTAGTCAATTCTAAAAGGTTAGTAAGCGACGAACGACCTTTCATGAAGCCATGCTGACAAGGAGAAATAGTGGATTTGGATAGGTGTTGAAGGGAAGACGTAATAATTTTCTCAAACAGCTTTGGCATTACCGAAAGTTTGGCAATGCCACGGTAGTTAGAAACATCCGATTTGCTACCCTTTTTAAAAAGCGGAATAATAAAAGACTCCTTCCAAATATCGGGAAAGCTAAAAGTCTCACTCGATATAAAGAATAACCGAGATAAAGGCTTAGATAGGGAAATCGAACACATTTTAAGGATGCAACTAGGTATATTATCAGGACCAGGAACGAAGGAAGACGTCATAGATGACAAGCTAGAGATAATACAGTCTTCAGTAATACTAGGAAAAAACATACAATTTAAATGTGGGATTGAAAAGGGATAGGTTGTGGGATCCGAAACAGTAGTAGAATAAGTCGACTGAAAGAATTTAGCAAACAGATCTGCAATATCTGAGTCATTATTAGCAGTCTGGTCATTAAGTCTGAAGGTGGAAGGTAGTACATTAGAGCGTCTTTTGGAATTAACAAAGTTGTAAAATCTTTTGGGGTTCTTATAAAATTCAACCTTACAGCGAACGATATACATAATTATTGTAGCATTGAGTGTTTAAAAGACAAAATTTAGATTTGGCTATACAGTAATTTGCATAGTCAAGTAGCGAACCAGTTTTTTTAAATCTTTTAAAATATCTCGATTTAATATTGCGGAGATTAGAGAGCCTACGTGTGAACCAGACTGGCGCGCTGGAGACGGTAGAGACATTCACATAAGGAACGCATTTATCAATTAGAGAATTAAGAGCAGAGTAGAAAAACTTCACTGCACAATCTATATCGCAGCACTCAAATAGAAATGACCAATCAAAAGAGAAAATAAGGCTATTAAGAAGATTGAAATTTGTTTTACGAAAACATCTACGACGAGAATTTGCGATGTTATTAAGTGATTTAGTAACGGAATTGTAAGAAATAGTAACTTCAATGGTAGGGTGATAAGGATCTTCAGGTTTCACTAGGGGCTGTGTTCGGGATACAGCACTAACAGTGGGATCAGAGACAAAAACAAGATCAAGGATTCTTTTAGAAGAGTTAAGGAAAGAATTCAACTGATATAGCGGACATTCAAGTAGGCAATCAAGAAAAACATGTTGAGATGAAGGAATTAAGAAAGATAGATTATCATCAACAAGCCAAGAAATATTAGGCAAGTTGAAATCACCTAAAACTATAAGGAAATCACGATCTTTAAGACTATTAAAAATAGTTTGCAAAGCATCAGCATGGTGCATATAGGTCATGATATCAGAAGCTGGAGGAATATATGAACAAGAAATATATAAGCTAAAGTTGGAACATGTAACTTCGACGCAAATAAACTCAACACCTAAGGGCAGATCAATCGGCACGACACTTGAACACAGATTCGAGTTAACAGCAATGAGTACTCCACCGCCACGACGACCAACACGATCAAGCCTATAAGAAATAAAGTTATTAGAAAGAATTTCATTATCCAAAACAGAGGAGTTAAGCCAAGTTTCAGAGAAAGCTAATATGTCAGCCGAAAAGGTTTGGCTATCACAGAACAGGTTCGAGAGCTTGGTAAGAAGTCCTCTTACATTTTGATAATGAATGCAAAGACTAGACTTTATTAGTTTTTTGAAGCAGAAGATAAATTAGGAAGGTGGACAGGCAGCGGACGGGAGCGCTTATTGGGCGCAAACTCATGTACAACTAGGCCCTCTGGCCAGAAATTAGTGTTAACCATAGCTGAAAAATACTCATTTGGTACTGTAATTTTAAAAGAGGAGATTTCGCGAGGCCTTGAATACTTAAACTTTTGAATTAAAACCTTAGCAGGGCATATATTACCAATGTAAGCTGCCACAGACGACTCAGAAGTATCTGGAGCAAGCCTAGAGATAAATAATTGTTTGCGATGAGGCACTACAGTTAGTGGAGGCGGAGGAGCATTGTGATCCGCAAGTGATTGAGAGCCAGCATGATCCTGTGATTGATCAGAGTTCCCGTGAGGGAACTAATATAATTTTTTTTTATTAGCATAAAAAAAAATAATTCCAATGAAACTGTTTTTTATTGGCAATGAAAAAAAATAATTTTTTGATTTTTATCAAATCTTTATTGTACGCCGGGTCAAGGTCAATAAATAAAAACACAAGTTTTTTTCGGTTTTGCTTCCCAATATATTTCAATCTCCGTCGGAGATCGTCTTCAGGGGCTACAACAAATATAGAATACTTCCTGCCGACATAGATAAGAAACATTTAACATACATTATTTTTACACGTTGACGTACGTTGTGTCGGACGTGGAGTATTGAAGTGTCTGTGAGAGTCCAGTAAATGTCCGTAGATGTGAGGACAATTCTCTGTGTCCGTTTTGTAGTTTAGTCTAATCTTTGTTGGTGTGTTAATGATATGTAGCAGCATTCCTAAAGTGAATCTCTTGTTATAATTTTGTTCTTGCTGCAAGATTGTCACTGCTGTTATCACGATGGTTTCATACAAAATTTTTTTGCGAAAGTTTTTCATCAAAGTTGCCATTTTTTCGAAAAGGGTATTTTTTCCATTTGCTCCTATCTTCTAAAGAGAAGAGACACCAGGCCTATCTAATTTACGATTTATAATATAACCATTTAATTAAATTACATTTTTTTTAGATGTGTTAACAAAATAAAACTAACTGTATTTGTTTAAACTGCAAGCAGGTGAGGCAGCATCTAACGTAACGTCTCGGAAGAGGCCAGGCCAAAAGTATCTTTGGGTCACTCGCAAAGTGGTTTTCCTGATTCCCAAATGGCCAGCTGTCACATTGTGACATTCCTTTAGTACTTGGTCTCGAAATTCTAGGGGAACGCATAATTTCCAAGGTGTAGGATCGTGATCATCTTGGTGGGGGTCTCGTCTACGATAAATCTGACCATTCTCAAATACATAATCTGAAAAATCCGCAGGGTGTTCCGTGACGTGCTGCCGCATTTTTAGCCACCATTTACACTCCGGTTCTGCTTGTTGTACCCAGTGGAGCACATCCAAAAGTTGTCGCGATAAGGCATCGGCAATCACGTTCAGCTTACCTCGTCTATAATGTACCTCGAACTCGTATGCATGTATGTTGCAACTCTAGCGCCCATCTGGCCACACGCCCTGTGGGATTTTCTATTGAGTTTAGCCACTTGAGAGCCAAATGGTCCGTGATCACATCAAAGCGATAGCCTTCCAAATAGCAACGATATTTCCTGATTGCCCAGACTATTGCTAGGCATTCTTTCTCAGTAGTCGAGTAATTTTCCTCCGCCTTCAAGAGACGTTGACTAGCGTAAGCAATAACTCTTTCCGCTCCGTTAATACTCTGAGTGAGCATTGCGCCGAGGCCAACGTCGCACACTTGGGCTTCTGCTCGGATAGCGTTGCAAAAATACGTTTTTATACCCTTGCAGAGGGTATTATAAAATTGGTCAGATGTTTGTAACGCACAGAAGGAGACGTTTCCGACCCCATAAAGTATATATATTCTTGATCAGCATGAGAAGCTAAGTCGATATAGCCATGTCCGTCTGTCCGTCTGACCGTCTGTCCGTCGGTGCGTACGCGTTTTACTCAGCCATCTTAGGAGCTATCGGGATGAAATTTTTTTTGGGAGCTTTTTTTTACCCGGGTGAGATAAAGTATGAAAATCTTTGGGATCGGACCACTATATCATATAGCTCTAGAAGAAACATTTTTGCAAAAATTGGAGTATCCCCATGAAATTTACCAATATGATAGTAATAGATATAAAATCTCAGATCCCAAAATTTGAATCTGATCCGATAAATAGAACACAAGTTACAGTCAATATAAATCGGTTCAAACGCTGCCGGCAGCGCTGCTTGCTGCCTACTACTGCCATCATCAAATCAACAGAGCACACGCATACACACACAGACGCAACGCTACATGAACTGTATGTGTATGCGTGCCGTGCTTTGCTTAGAAAATGATGGAAGAAGAAAAACTTGTGGTAAAAAGAGAAATAATATTTTGTTTGTGTATTGATGAATTGAGTTGCAGGGAAAGAAATTTCAAAAAGGAAAAATATTAATATTAATATTTTTAAAAAATGTTTTTTTTCTTTTTGTAATTATGTTAAAAAACCAAATTAAAACATTAAAAAATGTTACATAGTCGTCTAAAACAATGAAAAATTCCATTTGTGATTGAAAAAAACCGGGTTTCGATCCATTTTTAAAGGAAAAACATGCTTGGAAATATTTTGTGACTTTGAGCTTGAATATTACAGCACCACGAACACCCAGCACTTTTGACAAACATTTATTTTGAAGCTTAAGGTATTCTTTATCATATGCTTTTTAAATTTTTGAAATCGCTTTATTGGTTTAGACGCTATGATTTTTGCAATGCTAAATGCCAGAAGGCCCCACTGTGCGTCGCTGGCATCAGTCTGTAAGCAGAACCTTACAGCAAAATCCGGACAAGCTAGGACAGGGGCAATGGTGAGACGGGTCTTGAGTGCATCGAACGCCTGTTGTTGCTCTAGGTTCCAAAACCAACTCAAACCTTTTGTAACAAACTCGTGAGAGGTTGCACCGTGTCGGAGAAGTTGAGTACGAACCGACGATACCAAGAGGCGATACCGAGACATCGACGTAACTCCCGGACATTGCTTGGTGGGGGAAGGTTACGGATAGCTGCTACCTGCTAATTGGCTTCTCGTAGACGTCGAAAGACTTCAAGTAGGTGTGAGAGGTGTTTCCCGAGCGTTTTTCCAATTACGATAATATCGTCCAGATAAGCGAAGGCATGTGGTTCCATTTCGGGTCCAATCACACTATCTAAAGCTCTCTGGAAAGTGGCGAATGCGAAGTGTAAGTCGAAGGGCATGACTTTCCAATGGAATAACCCGCGTCCGGGCACTGTGAAAGCTGTACACTCTCTACTTTTGACCTCAAGTGGTATTTGCCAATACCCACTCTTTAAATCTAGAGTAGAGATGTATTTCGCGTTCCTCAATTTCTCTAGAATATGGTGTATATGAGGCAAGGGGTATGCGTCGCGTACTGACTGAGCGTTCAGTTGTCGAAAGTCTATACACATGCGAGTATCACCAGTTTTCTTACCTACCAACACGATTGGTGCGCTGTGAGGGCTTTTGAATGGTTCGATACGGTCTTTCTTCAGCAGTGCGTCTACTGTTTCGTTGATAATCTGTTGTTGGGCCGGATTACGGGGATAATACCCCTGCTTCATGGGTCGATCGTGCTTCAAAACAATGACATGTTGTGCTATTTGGGTAACACCGTTGAGTCTATCGAATTTAGTGATTTCCGCGTCAAGAATATCTTGAAGTTCTGGCTCTAGTATCTCCTGACCCATGCTGGATGATTGTTCTGGCTTCAAGTCCTCGTCACGGATTTCAGCTCCTACTGAGGCTAATCGGGCGTCCATCTCGGTTACCGGTTCCTTTTTGCTGCTGGGCTGGCGGAATGGGTTCTTAAGGACAGCGTCAGGTGTTGCAGGCGGCAAGACTGAGCCCGACTGACATACTGGTTTGTTGCTATGTTGAGAGTCAGAAGTGGCCTTGGGCTTAGCGGGCGTTTCTGCAGGATCTAATCGATTTATAAGAGCATTAGGCTGCGTGTGATCCTTCGCCACTAGCGATGGGCTTATCGAAAGGGGGCAACTGTAACAGATAACCTCCACAACATATAGAAGTTCCTATGTTCCGAAGGAAATCCACTCCTAGAATAAGAGGGTCCATCATCGATGGCATCGCTAACAATGTCATATGTACGGTCTGCGCCCCGAGACTGATGCTTGCCCTGAGAGAACTAGTAATCGCTGTCCGAGTATTATCGGCAAGGTTAGTGTTAGTACGAATATCATGCAGAAGGGACGCCGCGAAGTGCTGAGGACCCACTTTCTAGTTTACAAAACTCTTGTTCGTTCCTGAATCCAAGGTAGCTACCATTGATTTTCCATTGACGAAGACATGGAGTTGCATGCGGTCTTTCTTTAGGAGGAGGGGGTTGCTGGGCTGGGGTCCTGGTCTGGTCCCTCCGTCTGGGCCAGATTGAGACGGAGGTTTGGCCCGTTTCCCGAACGACGACAGCATTCGATGGTACGTACCCCCCTTCGTCTGCATTGCCAACAGAACAACACCCGGGGCTTCGTGCATTTTCGTGCGAAGTGACCAGCTTCCGCACATTTGCGGCACGCTGTGCTGGTATCCACGAGTGCTTCGGAGAGTTGACATAAAGCAGTCCCGTTTAGGCTGGAAGTTATATGATCAAAGGGCTTCTTTTGAACGGCGTTGCTCCTTATCCAAGAATGCACGGGGTCATCGCTACCTTGCTCCGATCGGATAGTCTCATAGTTTACCACCGACTTGGTTAAGTCGGGTAACGTTTGGAAATCATTTCGTCGGGTATACAGCTTGTAGTCTGGTAATAGATTTTCGTAGATGCTGTCGAGTTCCTATAACATCGAGTAATGAGCTCTCTTCATCATTAATTGAAGGTCCACTAGATACACTTTGTATGGTTCCTGATGGCGTTGCTTTCGCGAAGGCTATCCTCTAGTTTCTCAAAATAGCGCGGGGGGTAGAAAGAACTCTAAAAATTCGGACTTGAAGTCAACACATGTCATCTCTGGATGCCCGCTGGTTTGCCACCAACTTTCGGCCCGTCCGGTCATTAAGATGGCTATCATCGGAGGCAGTGTCTCCAAACTCAAACGGTACGTCGCGGCTCGAGTCTCTATTTGCTCTATGAAATAGATATCATAGATCGGTAGATCCGCTAAAGGCAATTCCCCATTTGGTTATACGTTCCGCGATCGAGGCATAGCTCCCAGTGGTACGGCATACCAGAGATTCAGGGACTCGATTCCGCTCACTGGGTTCGACATTGATCTTTGAGCCAGGAATACCGAAAGGTGTCGGAGAACCGGAGCGAGAACCAGAATGCGATTCAGAACGATAGTTAGTGTCTTGTGCCACCGGTAATTGGGAAACAATTCCATCAGAAGTGGGCGAGGATGCTCTAGACTGTGGTTTTACATCTAATTTCTTGTCCCCGGCACTAAATTGGGCTTCGAGTTCGGCAAGTCGACTCAGTATCTCAGGATGATGATCCTCCCTTGAGGCGAACTCGCGGAAACGATTCCTTAGGTCCTCCACTATTCCGCCGGTGTCTAATCCGAATTCGTCACAAAGGACTTCCAACTCGGCCTTGCGACGATGGTTTATCCAATATATATATATATTAGTATATTAGTAAGGACTCGGGGTCGTAATATAAGCGATAATCGGCCAAAGGATTTCGAAGTTCGCCCAGTAAGCTACGCGATACTATGTAAAGATGGCTACGGTAAACCGATAGACTATGATATTTGGATGTGCAAGTTAACCAATACTTATATATATATATTATTGTTATTCTTTGATTTTTTTTTTTTTTTATAAATTCTGCAAGAGAGGGGTCAGAAAATATAAAAATATATGTATGGTTGTTCAAAGAAAAGTAAGTAATGGTGTCGCGTAAATGAGAGTTATCCCCGCGATTGGAAATTTCGAGGTGGTTTTCGGTTTAAATATTTTGAAAAATCTTTGCAATGCTTCGAATATATAAGAAAGATCTTGAATGGTGATAGAATTAGATTCCGTTTGTTTATTTGAATTGAGATAATCCTTGAATCTAGAATATAGTTATTGTAGAAGTGATTAAATCTCCCTCGATGTCGCCCAAAGAAAATACGAGTTTTCTCCGATTAATGTTCCGAATATCCTTGGGAAAGTAATGGTCCTAGCTGCCGAATTTCCTGATGTCCATTGCATTAAGCTCCTTGGGTGCTGAGGTATCCTTGAAGCTTAGTTCACCTTGACGGTGAATGTCCTTGTCCTAGGTCCTTGTTGATCCTTCCGTTGTAAATCCTTGTATTGATGAGTAGTCCTGTTGATGATCCTTGTCAAGTTGTTATCCTTCCGGATTGAAGCACTTTCTTTTCTCGTTATCTTGCCGAGTTCCAAGCACTGACTGCCCTTTCCAGTGCATATGTTTGGACTTAAATAGCCCCTTGTACTTTACTCTTCTGTCTCTTTCACCCTGAATTAGGTGACAGTGGTGGATTTCTAGATTACCCATACCCAGGTCCCGTTCAACTCGAAGTGTACTCATCATAAAAAAAAGTAATCATACGAGTTTGCACAAGAAAAAAACCAATGGTTTTCTTTTGCTCATGTGTGTGTTTAACCTAGGCGATATACCCATGCATACCCTTCCATAAGTATACACATACGAATGTGTCCAATGTCTCTGGATCGCCTCTTCACGCATATGTACGTCACAAGCGAACCAGAAATTTTTCTGCTTTGGAGGAAATGTGTGACGTAAGCGTCACACACTCACATTTTTAGGTTAATCTCTACAATTCGTATCGTGAGCGCACACATACACAAGAGTCGGCGACGCTCATACACACTCACACGATCCGATCCGGCATCACACATGTGAGGGCCAATGCACACGAGCATCATCGTCACACACACGCACCTTGGAAATTTTTTATACCATACACCCATAGGGTGAAATGGTATATTAAAGTCGCCAAAATGTATGTAACAGGCAGAAGGAAGCTTTTCCGACCCCATAAAGTATATATATTCTTGTTTAGCATCAACAGCCGAGACGATCTAGCCATGTCCGTCCGTCCGTCCGTCTGTATGAACACCTCGTCTCGCCGACTTGGATATACCATACACCAGTAAAACAAATATTTTAAATTTATAATAACCAATGCATTTTCGTATTTAAAACCGTTCACATGCTTTTCACAAGCATATCTTAGTATTTCGCTCATTCAAGCAAACGAGCACCCTAGCGCCCCCACCAGCCAACGGCCACTTCCGGCCATATGGAAAAACGTTTATATGCATAACTTGGCTATTTTTTTTCCGATTTTGATCAAATTTGGTATTTTGCTTGATATTTAAGTGTGCTAAATTTGATTGCAAAATTACGGGGGCAGAAAGGAGCGTGGCAAAATTTTTACACATTAAAAATGTGCACAATTACTAAGCAAATATACATACCAACTATGGTGTCTCTAGCTAGAATAGTTTGCGGGGGCGGTAGGGGGCGTGGCGAAATTTTTATAAATACAAAATGTACGCATTTACTAAGCAAATATACATACCAAATTTTGTGTCTCTAGCTAGAAAAGTTTTTGAGAAAATCGGTTTTATATAATTTGCGGGGGCGTGGCAAAATTTTTATAAATACAAAATATGCGCATTTACTAAGCAAATATACATACCAAATTTTGTGTCTCTAGTTGCTATAGTATTTAAGAAAATCGGTTTTATGTAATTTGCGGGGGCGGTAGGGGGCGTGGCAAATTTTTTATAAATACAAAGTGTGCGCATTTACTAAGCAAATATACATACCAAATTTTGTGTCTCTAGTTACTATAGTGTTTAAGAAAATCGGTTTTATATAATTTGCGGGGGCGGTAGGGGGCGTGGCAGAAATTTGAAATAAACTTGATCACTCTACATACTACACGAATCTACATACCGAATTTGGTGGCTCTAGCTCTTATAGTCTCCGAGATCTAGGTGTTCATACAGACGGACGGACGGACGGACGGACGGACAGACGGACATGGCTAGATCGTCTCGGCTGTTGATGCTGATCAAGAATATATATACTTTATGGGGTCGGAAAAGCTTCCTTCTGCCTGTTACATACATTTTGGCGACTTTAATATACCATTTCACCCTATGGGTGTATGGTATAAAAATGTTTACTCCTGTGTTGACTCCGATATATATATATCAATAAATATGCATACATATAAAATATTCACTCCTGTGCGGACTCCAATATATATATATACAGCTGCGAACCTAAAAATAGCACCACTTGCAGAGGTTATGTTTTCAAAGGATTCTTAGATTTATTTTAAGGTTCAAGGAACATGTGAATACGGTTTTGAACGTAAAATATTTACTACTAGTGGAAGCAGAAAAAAAATTACAGTTATATCCAATGGTTTCAAAGTTTTTTAATCAAATTCTTGATATACTCATAAAACACCCGAAACTAAAAATAGCACCACTTGCAGAATTTTGCAAAATACGGTCAAATTTGGCACGGTTGCATTATAAAAACCACGTGATTAAGAGTCCCTTTTTCAAAATGAATTTTAAAAGCGTTAGGCGTACAAAAAAATCAGAAAATTTTAAATATAATGGGTCGGAGAAAGCACTGCTCTTAGGAGGAAAAATCGGTTCTTGAAGTTGGGATACTCCAAGAAAATGATTCGAGATGCGATCAATTTCAAAAAGAAACTCGAAAAAAAACTGAAGCACAAACCAGTCCGTTGCTTAATCCGAGACAGCAGTAAGGATCCTTTTAAGGCTGCAACCGATTTGAAGAAGGACTTCAACATCCTGACTAGTGTCCAAATAAATAGGAAATACCTTCGGAGGAATAAATTAAAAGCCTGCGACCCAAGAAAGGTTCCACTTTTTGAAAGCCAGACATATTGCCAATCACCTTAAGTTTGCCAAAAATCATGGGAATTGGCCTGTCCAAATGTGAAGAAACGCGCTATGGACTGATGAAAGTAAAGTTGTCTGTATGGATGAAAAGGCTCCAGAGCATACGTCCTGGTCCACAGAACTTGACATTCAACTCTAAATACACCCTGAAGACTATTTAACATGGCGGATCCAGGTAATGATATTGGGCTGTTTTCCTAATTATGGTGTCTTTCCAATATACGGCGTGAAGTGCTTTAAGGATAAGTCCTTTATGTTGATATCTTGGAGACGGTGATGCTACCATATGCTGAGGATAATATGTCGCTAATATGGGTCTTCCAACAGGACAACGACCCAAAACACACCAGTAAGAAAGCCAAGCAGTGGTTCTGTGCGAATGTAATGGAGAGCCCGGCATAGTCACCCTACCTAAACCCCATTAGAAATCTTTGGTCATTGAAAAAGCAGTAGCTGTTGCGAAATCAACAAAAACTGAGACATTTTGGAAAGTAATCCAGGAGTCCTGGAAGAAAATACCGGTCAAACGCTGCCAAGACCTGATTGACTCAATGCCAAGACGCTCTGCAGCGTTTATTGCCAATATGGACAATGGAACTAAGTCTTGAGTTTATAATTTAATACTATTTTTAGCCAATCATTACTTGTCAATGAATTTAAAAAAAAAAATTTTTTTTTTTAATTTTAAGTAAATATTTAAAAAGTGGTGCTATTTTTAGTTTCGGGTGTTTTATGAGTATGTCAAGAATTTGCTTAAAAAACTTTGAAACCGTTGGATATAACTGTAATTTTTTTTCTGCTTCCATTAGTAGTAAATATTTTAAGTTCCAAACCGTATTCACATGTTCCTTGAACCTTAAAATAAATCTAAGAATCCTTTGAAAACATAACCTCTGCAAGTGGTGCTATTTTTAAGTTCGCATCTGTATATATCAATAAATATACATACATATATATATTTTAACATTTCCCTCATTATACTCATCAAAGTCCCTGCTCGGGCGCCATCTGTAAGGAAGCTCTGGCTGGGGTATAATTCTCAGTCTCCAGAGTCCCGTCTACAGAACATTTATTTGATCTGAAGACCTTGAAGAGTATTATGGGATGAAATAGAGACCACATAAAGGGAAATAAAGGGAAGGGAAAGGGGTAGGAGGAGAGTCCAAGAGGAGCTGCACCGACTGACCTTGTCTGCCAAGCTTGGCCAAGATCCATTGCCTCTTGGACTGGGAAAGGGAGGCGTGAAGGGAAACGTTAGTGGGGTTATTGGAAAGGGACGGTGAAGAGGAACTGCAACGACTGATCTTGACTGCCAAGCGAAGCCCGCTTGGCCAAGATCCGTTGCCTCTTCACCTTGAGTGACTGAGCCTGGAACCTTCGGCTCCACTCAAAAGGTTAAGTGACCAGGGAGAAGGGAAGGGAAAGGGTAGACATAACTTTAGTAACAAAGAAAAAAAATGCTGTGTGGGTTAAGTGATAAGGGTACAGATTTTTATTAATAACTAACTAATCCTGAACATCTTATCATTTTTGGGTCCCTACCGCACTCAAGCAAAAGGGGATCTTAGAGAAATGGGCTCACCTGCTACTCCTTTTTCTTCCACTACTGTTGCTTGTTTTCCTTTTGAACTTAACACTGTTATGGTCACTTTCGAAGTGATTTCTCTCTAATTCTATGTTTCTGTTCAAACCCACCCTTCTCTGCCTACTTATATCCTACCGGTGAAAACATACGATGCGTCTTGTGCTTTGGCATGCGTCACGATCGCCGTCCCTCTCCTTCCCTTTCGATTTTCTTATGGTCTCCTTAGTGTCGGCATGCAGCGCGTCGTCCGCTGTCGGAAAGTTGCTCTCTCCGCGACGCGTCGACGCTGCAGCCACACCAAGACTGTAGCTAGAAAGAGAGAGACGTTGATCGTAAGCATTGACTGTCAGAAACAAAAGAACTACAGTTAGCTTTGATGTTGGAATATTTTAATGTGCTCTCCATGGACGTATCAAATAAAGAATAACAAGAAAAAGGGGCCCTACATGGGCGTAGTTGGATGACAAAAGTAATGTAATTCGTCACAACTGTGATCAAATTTATGTAGAAACGACGAATTCAAAACTTTAAAAGAAGATTATCTGGACTTAGATCGGACAATTATAAAAGAAATGAAGGCAACACGAAAAAAACGTCGTTATCAGCCCACTGTGCAACCAGTGGACATCCACCAGATTTTTCAGCAGTGACAATCTTGCAGCAAGAACAAAATTATGACAAGAGATTCACTTTAGGAATGCTGCTACATATCATTAACACACCAACAAAGATTAGACTAAACTACAAAACGGACACAGAGAATTGTCCTCACATCTACGGACATTTACTGGACTCTCACAGACACTTCAATACTCCACGTCCGACACAACGTACGTCAACGTGTAAAAATAATGTATGTTAAATGTTTCTTATCTATGTCGGCAGGAAGTATTCTATATTTGTTGTAGCCCCTGAAGACGATCTCCGACGGAGATTGAAATATATTGGGAAGCAAAACCGAAAAAAACTTGTGTTTTTATTTATTGACCTTGACCCGGCGTACAATAAAGATTTGATAAAAATCAAAAAATTATTTTTTTTCATTGCCAATAAAAAACAGTTTCATTGGAATTATTTTTTTTTATGCTAATAAAAAAAAATTATATTAGCAATATTTTACTTTAATGATAATGAAATGACCAATGCATTATAAATAGCTTCGAATTGCAAGCGTTTTGATAAAATGGTCGAAACTTTCGCATAATATTCAATGAAGCATTTACCAGTAGCCTCCCGACTCTCCACAAGAAAAATGAGCACCACAAACCAGTGTACTCGTATATAAAGGGACTCAAACCTTAAAGTTTATGCCCACTTTGGCGCTTTTACAAACGCTTTCTATATCTTTTAAACGTTTTTTCTTTCATTTTGAAATGCCTGCTTTCGCTCTGGAATCACATCTTTAAACGCGATAGATTTGTTTTTACATCTACGGATGAAACGGAACAAATAACAAAACATCCTTATTAATTTTGTATGCGACGAATAGGACCCGATGATATCAACTAGAGGTTGATTGGCCACTCACATTAAGAACGTATGAACGCTATATTGGTGCCTTTATGATAATACTCATTAAGCGACAGAGATCTGCAAGAAGGTGAGCGGCACACAAATCAAGTCTAGATTTAGATACAAAAACCCGAAATTTCGATGGGCCCCAAAACAAATACTGGGGCTAAAATGAAAATTTTTGGTATGCATTACTGAAAAAATTTCTTCATTAAATTTCTTAGGAGCCGAGAAAATCAAATTCAAAGTTAAAAAAAAAAGGGGCTAACCTACTGACCACCACTGTAGTATATATATTAATCATAAAAACCCGCTGTGAACATGAAACGTGGAAAAAACTGTTTTCTGAATCCATTACTGTAAACATAGCAATCGTTGAGTACCACATTATTGAGTTGCCATAAGTCATCGCAGACTAGATAATTTCCATCATTCTTCTTGACTACAATAACTCTGCTTGCAAAATTCTAATCTGATTTGCGCACTATGCCTTTGGTCAGCCATTCTTCAACATGTTTTTTTTTGTGGATCCGACTCTGCGGTTTGGTGACTCCTGGCCTGCTGCCGAAGTGGCATTATTTGTCCACCTGGTACAAAATTTCAGCAAAACGGGGCATTCGGCAACTTGAAGGCTAGTTTGTATTTACCAACCTTCTGAATGAGTGGTTTCATATGTATCTTTGTTTCAGTCCTTTTCGGTCGCGCTGTAACCCTCTCCATTCCATTCGTAGCAAAATTTTGATAAAAAGTCCAATCCAAGTACAAACCTCATAGGCAATGTGACCGCCGGGTTTATCTTGATAGTTACAAACGTACCTATCGGCTGTGTACTGTTGTTTCTCAATAGCATTTCTTCACGATGACATTTTTATACCCTTGCAGAGGGTATAATAAAATTGGTCAGATGTTTGTAACGCACAGAAGGAGACTCCATAAAGTATGTACATTTTTGATTAGCTTGACAAGCTGTGTCGATATTGCCATATCCGTTTGTCCTTCTATATATCCGTGCGCATGCGTTTTACTCAGCCATCTTAAAATCTATCGGGCTGAAATTTTTTTCTGTGCTTTTTTATTATTAACGAAAAGATCCAATGAAAGACCCATAACTTTATACTTTTTGTAATACCTAGACTTAGACATGTACATGTGCTCTGATGTTTTGTTGATTCCAGCAATGACGTAGTAGGCAGCAGGCAGCGGCTGAGCAAGAAGATTTATATTGACTGTAAACTGTGTTCTATTAATCCGATCAGATTGAAATTTTTGGATCTGATGTTTTTTTAATATTACTATCACATTAAATTTCATAGCGATACTCCAACTGCTTCACCTACTTTTCATATTCAACTATATGATAGAGTGGGGTCCGATCCCTAAGACTTTCAAACTTGATCTGCCTACGGTAAAAAAAGAACACAGAAAAAAATTTCAGCCCGATAGCTTTTAAGACGGCTGAGTAAAACACATACGCACAGACGGACAGACGGACCTGGCTATATCGACTCAGCTTCTCATTCTGATCAAGAATATATATACTTTATGGGGTCGGAAACGTCTCCTTCTGTGCGTTACAAACATCTGACCAATTTTATTATACTCTCTGCAAGGGTATAAAAATTACTCAAAAATTTGTCCGAAAAACAAAATTTTTACTTTAAAACCGTGCCAAAAATAAAAAAGAACGTTCGAAAAAACGCTTCGTCATTACTATTTTAGATTTTATTATTTTAAAGATTTTTTAAAAAAAAAGGCTTTATTATCAGCAAATATGTTTTAGCTTTTAGAAGCAATTTATTTTTTTTCGTTTCACCTCAAACCCTTTTTGTTCATAGAGCCTTAGCAGATGCGCTGCCACGGATCGAAATATATATATAGAATTCAAAATTTTATCGATGATACCCTCAAATGTTTGTTAATTTTTTTTTTTTTTGGTCTAAACATTAATTAAAACATTACTTTCGGTTCACTTTTTTCTATCGCTGCCGCTTCTCGAGTCCCCTCTCTCTCGAACTATAGTTGCCACCTTGATTTCTGTGTCTCCATTGTTAAAACTGCAGTTTTTGATCAACTGTCCGCCAACTGCTTCTAAAGCTCTGTAATCGTAGCTTACTTTCGGCCAATTCTGATTATTCATCTGTCCCAGATCATCCATTCATTTTCTTATTAGTTTAATCAATGTTTAAATAAGTAAGTAAGTAGTCTCGCCGACTTAGGTATACCATACACCAGTAAAACAAATATTTCAAATTTATAATAACCAATGCATTTTCGTATTTTTATAAAAATCTGAACACATGCTTTTTGCAAGCATATCTTAGTATTTCGCTCACTCAAGCATACGAGCGCACCCTAGCGCTAGCTATATGCATAACTTGGCTATTTTTATTCCGATTTTGATGAAATATGGTGTTTTGCTGGATATTAGTATCAAATTTAAGTGTGCTAAATTTGATTGCACACGGTATAAAGTTACGGGAGATAATCGCGTTTTTTCAAATTACGGGGGCGGAAAGGGGCGTGGCAAAATCTTTACACATAAAAAATGTGCGCAATTACTAAGCAAATATACATACCAACTATGGTGTCTCTAGGTAGAATAGTTTTTGAGAAAATCGGTTTTATTTAATTTGCGGGGGCGGTAGGGGGCGTGGCAGAAATTTTATAAATACAAAATGTGCGCATTTACTAAGCAAATATACATACCAAATTTTGTGTCTCTAGCTAGAATAGTTTTTGAGAAAATCGGATTTATATAATTTGCGGGGGCGTGGCAAAATTTTTATAAATACAAAATGTGCGCATTTACAAAGCAAATATACATACCAATTTTTGTGTCTCTAGTTGCTATAGTTTTTGAGAAAATCGGTTTTATTTAATTTGCGGGGGCGGTAGGGGGCGTGGCAAAATTTTTATAAATACAAAATGTGCGCGTTTACTAAGCAAATATACATACCAAATTTTGTGTCTCTAGTTGCTATAGTGTTTAAGAAAATCGGTTTTATATAATTTGCGGGGGCGGTAGGGGGCGTGGCAGAAATTTGAAATAAACTGGATCACTCTACATACTACACGAATCTACATACCAAATTTGGTGGCTCTAGCTCTTATAGTCTCCGAGATCTAGGTGTTCATACAGACGGACGGACGGACGGACAGACGGACAGACGGACATGGCTAGATCGTCTCGGCTGTTGATGCTGATCAAGAATATATATACTTTATGGGGTCGGAAAAGCTTCCTTCTGCCTGTTACATACATTTTGGCGACTTTAATATACCATTTCACCCTATGGGTGTATGGTATAAAAATTGCTGTCAGATAAGTTTCCGCTCCCCAGAATTGATGATATTCTTGATCAATTGGGAAGAGCAAAATATTTTTCTTGCCTTGACTTAATGTCGGGTTTTCATCAAATTGAACTAGAAGAAAAATCAAGAGATATAACGTTTTTTTCAACGAGCAATGGCTCATATCGTTTCACATGATTACCCTTCGGTCTAAAAATAGCACCTAATTCATTTCAGAGAATGATGACAATAGCATTCTCAGGGCTTAAGCCTAGCCAAGCTTTCCTCTATATGAATGATCTAATCGTTATTGGTTGTTCTGAACAACATATGATTAAAAACTTTTTAAACTTTGCAGAAAAATTAAAAAATTTCGCCGATTATTCCCGGCACAAAACAAGATTATGTAAAAAGAATGTTCCATTCGAATGGAGAGCAGAATGCGAAAATGCGCAATACTTAAAAGAAAAGCTCGTTCAACCTAATCTATTGCAGTACCCAGATTTTAGCAAAGAATTTTGCATAATCACAGATGCAAGCAAACAAGCATGTGGAGCAGTTTTAACACAAAACTATAATGGACTCCAGCTTCCAGTTTCATATGCATCAAGAGCATTCACTAAAGGTGAAAGCAATAAGAGTACTACAGAACAAGAGCTAGCAGCAATACACTGGGCAATAACATATTTTTGACCGAAAACATTTCACAGTGCGAGCAGACCATAGACCATTAACATATTTATTCTCCATGGTCAACCCGAGTTCAAAACTAACACGCATGCGGCTAGAATTGGAAGAGTACGACTTTAAAGTAGAGTATTTGAGAGGTAAAGATAATTTTGTGGCAGACGCCTTATCGCAGATAACTATATCCGAATTTAAAGATATGAATACAAAAGTCCTGAAAGTCACTACCATGCAACAAAGTAGACAGAAAAACAAAGAAGATCTTTTGCCAAGGCAAAAACTTCAAAATGCTTCTAGGCCCAACGTATACGAAGTCATCAATAATGACGAGATACGGAAAGTAGTGACCTTGCGAATAACAGAATCTAAATGTTCACTGAAACATGGAAAGAAAGTTATGGCAAGAATTGATGTTAGCGATTTGAACACCAATGGAATTCTCGACTTAGGTCGGTTCTTCCAAAGGCTTGAAATGCAAGCCGGTATACTTGAAATCAGCCAACTAAAAGTGGCACCGAGCGAAAAGAAATTATTTCAATAGATTCTTTTAAAAATATGGGCAATACTATATTGAAAACATTAAGAGTAGCGCTACTCCAGCCGGTGACCCTAATAGAAAATGAAAAAGAAAAAGAAGCAATACTGTCTACATACCATGATGATCCAATTCAAGGAGGTCATACTGGCATTACCAGAACGCTGGCAAAAATCAAAAGACACTACTATTGGAAAAATATGGGACGCCTTATCAAGGAGTACATAAGGAGATGTCATAAATGCCAGGTATCAAAAACGACGACACATACGAAGACCCCCATGATAATAACAGAAACACCAGCGAAGGCTTTTGATAAAGTTATAGTAGACACAATAGGTCCGCTACCAAAATCAGATAATGAAAATGAGTATATTGTCACATTGATATGCGATCTGACAAAATACTTAATAGCCATTCCAGTTGCATCTAAGAGTGCAAGTAATGTAGCTAAAGCTATATTCGAAAATTTTATACTACAGTACGGTCCAATGAAAACACTCATTACGGACATGGGAACTGAGTATAAAAATCAGATTATAACATTTATATGCAAGTACATGAAGATTAAAAATCTAACATCTACAGCATACCACCACCAGACTTTAGGGACAATAGAACGAAGTCATAGAATATCAATGAATATATTCGTTCATACATATCAGCAGATAAGTCCGATTGGGATGCTTGGATACAATATTTCACTTATTGTTACAACACAACACCCTCGGCAGTGCATGAATATTGTCCATAGTATTTGGAAGACTGAATATACCAAATCAGTTCATAGATTTTAACAAAATAGATAGAATAATAGAATAGAATAGAATAAGGAAATAAAATTTAGAATAGAAATAGCATATAAAAGAGCTAGGATAATGTTAGAAAACCATAAGTTAAAGAATAAGAAATACTACGACGAAAATACTTCCGATTTTGATTTAAAAATAGGAGATAAAGTCTTATTAAGAAAAGAAATAGGTCATAAACTAGATGCTAAATATATAGGGCCTTATAAGGTAGTGAGTATAGAAAAAAATGATAATATATTAATAGCAGATGATAGGAATAAGAACCAGAAGGTTCATAAAAACAGATTAAAACCATTTATAAAATAAAATCGGAATGATCAACCGTAAAAATAATAACGAATATAAAAAAAAACATTTTATAATTTTCATCATACTTAAGTAATTTAAAAAAAAAAAAAATTTTTATGGATTCAACTACTATAATTAAATCATCTAAAATATATACATACAATTCAACAGTATGTCAAAAACAAAAGAATAAAGAAAATTTGTCTCTCCAGACACGAACTAAACAAAAAACAAAAAAACGCAATTTTTCTAATATACTCCTTTACCTTACCTTTATTTTATCTTTACGCAGTTATCAAATAATTATTAATAACTCCATAATATTACGTTATTCTCTAAAAAGGTGAGGTGTAGTATATTCATACAAATAATCATTCAATGCAATGAGCTCAACTTGTAACACTTTTTTGCAAGTATAAACAATTAAACATATACGCATTAAAATATAATTGTGCACTTGAATATGTTTATATGTATACATTGATGTATGCACATAAACATAGTCACATAAATATGCAATTAAGCATGAACATATATGTATGTGCATTTGTATAAGCACTGTATGCACAAACGTTATATGAGCTAGAGCCAGGCCAGCGTGTGACCGCTGACCAAGCACTTTGATGCATGCGCTCCAACAGTATGTACATATGTATGTACTGACACTCTCCCTCTCTTTTGTAGCTGTCGCATAAGTCGCAGCATGAAAATATATATGTAAACATAGGCTAAGCAAAAGAATATTTTCTGAATAAAAATCAATTGGAATATTACCACAAAGCGACACTGACGTGTTCGACTACTCAACTTATTATCCAAGTGGAACCCGGACTTTACAATCATTTGGTTTCCACATCATTCTGGAGATCTTTCTAGAATCTGTGAATGGCGTGCTTACTTCTATTTATGATGGCTGCAATTGAGCAATTATGAAATGCATACATAGTGATAGGGCTTCCAGGGCGAAGGAAATAATAACCCGATCTTCATTCGTTGAATTCAAAATATGAACTGATTTTATTTAAAGAATTGTTGTGTATGTGTATAAATGAATTCTTAAACTCTAGGGAGCGACAATTGCTCTTAAAAATGCTTATTCTAATGTTTATATTTCATGCTCAGCGTTGGTTACTTGATACCGCGCCGCTGTTATCTTAAGTGTTTTCCACAGAGTGTGGATGCATGTTTTGTTTGGTATTAAGCAATAATTGTCATATGAATTTTTATGACTTATTTTGTTTATGTTTTTGGTTCGTTTTGTATATTTCTTTGGTCAATCTGATTGGGTGAAGCCATTTCAGATGAACACGATGTTTAATCTTAAACACATTGTACTACAATATTTTAAAGCAATCCAGTTCGATTTAAAACAAATTTTGTCAACATTTTACTAAATCACTAACTTTGTATTTTGTTTTTACCTAAGGTTTCAAAGTAAAATGCAAATTACCTGCCAACAGCGATCACACCTTATAAAAATGATTATCTACCAGTTATTTAGCCCAAATCAGCCGTAGTGTTATTGTTTCGCAAAAGATAAATAATTGTTACAAAATATAAGAAAACTGACCAAATTTAAGTGTGCTAAATTGGATTGCACAAGGTAGAAAATTACGGGAAATAATCAGTTTTTTCAAATTACGGGGGCGGAAAAGGGGCTGGCAAAATCTTTACACATAAAAAATGTGCGCATTTACTAGCTAGAATAATTTTTGAGAAACTCGGTTTTATTTAATCGGGGGTGGGGGGCGTGGGAAAAATTAGAGACAAACTCGATAAATGTACATACATACATACATACTACACGAGACTTCATACTAAATTTGGTGACTCTAGCTCTTATAGTATCCGAGATCTAGGTGTTCATACGGACGGACGGACGGACATTGCTAGGTCGTCTCGGCTGTTGATGCTGATCAAGAATATACATATATACTTCATGGGGTCGGAAAAAAACCGGAAAAAAACCTTAGGCGCCAGATACATATTCACCAAATTCAAGACCGTGGTAGTCAAAAACTGATAAATTATTTATTTGAAATTTATTTTTTATCGTTTCTATGATTTTTCTAGTTTTTAAGTTGTATGTGGAAAACTAAAACACAGAAACTATAAAAAATGTAACGATATATTTCGGTTGCGTATCGGCAAGATTACAAAAACAAACAAACCATATAATTAAATATATCTATATAAGGACGATCAAATCAAAATTAAAAACTAGGATCTCACACCACAAATCCGATTATAAAATGAGACACCAAAGACAGCACTAATGACACACTGTGCAACTAATGGCCATGCACCGAATTTTGAAGAGACAGAAATAACAGATAAAGAGCGGCACTAAAACAAAAGGTTCGCCATGGAGATGCTACACATCATTAATACTCCGAACGCCACACGACTTAACTTTAAGACTGAAACCGACGATTTCGCCCACATATACAGAATTAACTTGACAAAAATTAGTTCTTAACTCCACGTCAAACGGTGCTGACGTGTTAAATATTATACGTTATAATTTATTTAAAATTCTTTAGTGTGTTGAAATCATTGTTAAATGTTTTTTTTGTAATATTGTAGTTTCCCTGAAGACGATATATACATAATAATATATAATACATACATATATTTTGTATATCGGTACAAAAATAAACTTAGAAACTGAGGTTTTTATTTTTTATCAAATGCAATTGACCTGAAGCCTGATGAAACCCAATAATGAATAATAAATAATTAAATGAAAAAAAAAATATTTCGAAATTAGCGACTTCAAATTACCCTATAAATGAATATGCTAACCTTGCACAAAAAGAAAAGTCAAACATGTAAATTTGTGATAATATAAGAATTCAAGTGAGCTGACTTTAAATACTTGTAAATTTGTTTTTTTTAATAGTTTTTACTATTTTCACAATGTGCCCTGCAACAGCGTAAAAATTCGTGCACTATCGAAGTTAGACATGTCCTCGGTGGGTACGATGATCCGATTGAAAAACAAAACTTATAACAGAGAGAGACTATAGGACTATTCTTGGCATTTGAGCTATTTTTATGCACACAAGTTGAAGGTCCTCATCAAACCAAATAAATACTGTGCCAAAGAAGCAGTTTCTGTGTGATTTCGAAAACAATTTCTTTAGCAATTGCTGGTTTATTTAAGCAAAATAGACAAAAAAGACAAACGGAATAAAAATAGAAAAATACACACATTTTGATACATACATAAGTGGACATTTACCTTTGCAAGGCATATGCATGCACCGTATGCATTCTCATTTTCTTTAAGAAAAATATGAGGGGGAAAATTTTTAGGGGAAGCTGAAAAAAATAACATTTCTTCACATTTATACTATAGAATTTGTAAACATGTTTTATATTTTTCAGATATACATTTGTACCACGCAACTTACTAATCTACAACAAAATTTGTAGTAGGCTGTAAAAATATTTGAACAATTTATCATGGATAATCCAACAACAAAAAGCAGTAATCGGAATCACAACAATAACAAGCAAGTTGGAAATAGTTATCAACCTTTGACTTTCACTCCAGCTTCAGCTAATACTCCATTGAATAAGATCATTAAACATGATCTGTTTCCTGAAGTAACATTTTGTAATTTGTCGATGGACGACTTGCACAATCAATATGGACACAGTCGAAACGCTTGGAAGCATAGCATTATAGCTATTAATATGGAAGCAGACAATGAGAATAGTAGTGCACTGACATGTCTGGTGAATGACAGCGGTACTCATCATCAGTCGAAAATTCGGAGACGTTTGATTTCCAATGAATCGGGAGACTCATCCATTGATTCAGGCGGCACAGAAAAAAAAGCACCACCCAAAATGCCCGATGGAGGCTATGGTTGGGTTGTCGTTTTCGCTTCGCTGATCGTGTCTTTGATAGCTGATGGGCTTTCATTCTCCTTTGGGCTTATAAACACAGAGCTATTGGAATATTTTGGTGAATCTACTTCAAAGACCGCCTGGATATCTTCCCTTTTTTTTTCTGTACCCCTACTAATGGGTCCTATTTGGTCAAATTTAGTGGATAAATATGGTTGTCGTCGTATGACAATTTTGGGTGGTGTTGTATCAGCATTTGGTTTCGCTCTCTCATCATTGTGTACTTCAATTGAAATGCTTATGGTCACATTCGGCATTATTTCAGGTTTGGGTCTAGGCATAGGCTATGTGACCGCAGTTGTCTCCATAGCATTTTGGTTTGATAAAAAACGATCATTTGCCACAGGAATAGGTGCTTCGGGCACAGGCATAGGTACCTTTGTATATGCCCGTTTGACTCAGTATCTCATAGATTCCTATGGGTGGCGAGGAGCTATATTAATATTGGGGGGGACCATGCTACATGCTTGTGTTTGTGGTGCCCTTATGCGTGATCCCGATTGGTTGATTGAAGAAAACCGATTGGAGAGTCGTTCACAGAGTGTAACTACCTTCTCCAACTCCAGTGTGTGTCTGGATGAAATAAAGAAACTTTTAGACACAGGCTTAACCAAAGAAGCTGTCCTAGATACGCTGGTGACAAAGAACAATACTGAAGCAAATCAGCAGATTGAAGACCCATTGGATACTGAACTAAAGCGATACCGCAGTGAGATATTTTTGCCTACCTTTTTAAGTAACCAAGAGCTGGACAGCGTTTGTGAGATAAAAAGCGAAAGCCGTCGTTCTTTACGTCATAAGGAGGGTGCTGAAGTTCCATCACGTGAGAATTTGTTATCCACTAAGGCCCTGGAAGCACCTATGCCAAAAGCATCGGCAAATGTAACGCCCAAAAAATTGTATTTGGCCTCTAGTGAGACCCTTTCGTCGTCTAAGAACCAATCGGTTAATGGCGCCATATCTGTGAATTTTGATGAAAGCTTTCTTATGAGAAAATATGCCCCCGATTCGCGATATTCGCTTAATGAAAACCTTTTTATGGCCAAGAGTCGAGGCACGACGTCAATTGCGGCTACTTTTCGTCACAATTCGGTGGATATTTTAAACAACGATGTGCATACTTATTACAAGGATGAGCCGTTATCTTTAAGGGAAAGAAAGTCCAACATCTCAACAATCGTAATAGGCAGAAATAATGAGTTAAATAATAGTGAATTGGACCCCCGACGCGCTCGTCTAAATAGTATTACTGGCTTGCGACGTCTATCTAAAACAAAAAAACCAAACCAACACCATTTTCCCTCAAATCTTCGCCGACAAGTTTCTATACGAAATTCCAATTTCCTCAAAGACATGCGCATCCATAGGAATTCCATTAACTATCGGGGTGCCATGCTCAATACGCATCGATATCGACTGCGCGCCAGTTCCTGCCCAAATATCTATCGCAATTCAATGACAACCATAGCCAAAGAAGAAGATGTGAGTTACAAACTGATATATATATATACATACATATATTTTAATTGTATTTATATGAATGTATTTACTTATACATATATACACTGCGCGTCATAAGGATAGCACACCCTCATAAGCGCAATATCAGTGCTTCTAACTTTGTTGTAGATAACATTCAGTTTTATTTTTTTTTATTCTTCTCTTTCTTCTGGGCACTGGCGAGAAAAGCATGCGAAAACAGTGTACCGTTATATGTTTTTTTTTCTTATTTCTTTTGTTTTCAATGGAAAAGTGCAGCTAATATTTGGGTCATCAGGTTAGCACATTTAGTTTAGATTTCACTTATCTTTTAAACTTGAAGTCGTATCAATACCAAATTTTTTTTGCTAGTGATCTATTTTTTCAATATGGGTAAAGGAAAATCCCTATCGCTTGAAGAGAAAGCTAAAATCGATGCCTATGAAGATTTAAAACTTTCAATTTCTGAAAAATCCAAAAAAATAAGCAGTAGTCGAAAAGTTTTATATAACTATTTGAGTAATAAAACGGGATATGGTCGAAATTATAAAGGCGGTAACCATAAATCGATTTCCGATGCGAATAAGAGATAAAAGATCAGAGCAAATGCTGGTGTAAAAAGTGAGCTTATCTACTGTCCAAAGGGTGATACAGAATGCTCCACATTTGAAGAGATTAAATGTAAAAAAAACAAACCACTTAATAATGCTCGAAAAGAAATGTGATTCAGCTGCTTTTCCGCATTTTAAAAATCTGTTTTTAAATCGGTAATGGCATTTTCATGCTCCAATCCACACAGCCCCGATGATTAAATCGTGGATTAAATCACAAAATGTCGATTTGTTGCACTTACTTAAAATCCTTACTTGCCGGATTTAAATATAATTAAAAAAAGTGTGGGGATGGCTGTCGCGTAAAGTTTACGAATCTGGAAGACAGTATTCCACCAAAGAGGATTTGATTCAAGGAATTAAAAGCGGAAACTTGTACGATTCGCTGCCCAATCGTATCTATGAGGTCATCCACAATAAAGGAGGGTCAACTCATTATTAAAATTTTAAAATATTCATAATATATTGATACATTACTTAAAAAAAAATTAATTTTTTGTTATGAAAAGTGAAAAAAATTTTAAAATCCCAAAGTGTGCTAACCTAATGACTTAATTTTGGTGTTTAATTTAATTTGAATATACAAAAACAATAACTGTTGTATAATTTGGTTGTCAATTAATTTTTCAGCAATTACAAAATTTTTTTGTAATTTTAACTCTTTTAGTTTAAAATAAAAAATAAGCGAAAACTATTAAATACAGAAGTGTGCTATCCTGATGACGCGCACTGTATATGGCACGTTCTTTGTCAAACGTAACAGAGCTGTGTCAAAAATTCATGTTGCCGATTTGAGTGATCCTGATCTCCAAAAATTCGTTCTCTTCGATAAAAAATTGGAGGACCCAAAAAAAAAAAAGAAACAAATTTTTAACTGAATACTAATAGCAAATTAAAACAAGTAGGTTATGTCAATTTGATGCAGCCAAACTTAACAATTGTTAACAAGAGGCATTCAATATGACACCCTAAAAAATTCAAATCGGACAGCAAGTTTTTTTTTTGTGAATTTTTTGAATTGGAAATCTTGAATTTTGTCCGACTTTTAACTACATCTAATAAAAAGATCTTAGTCCAAAGAACGAGGTAAAGATCGCTAAAATCGGTCACAGGCTCTGTTCTGTTTGACAAAGAACGTGCCATACATACATACATAAATATAATTCTATTTTATTTATACAGACTTGGTATGATAACTTTGTTGACACCATAAAGTCCGCTTTTGACTTCTCACTATTTTTGGACATGAAATTTGCACTCTTCAATTTGTCTACATTATTTCTATTTATTTGGTAAGTATACGTATAAGTATAAGTATATATATATAAGTTGTATGCTAATAACTAATCCTTAAACGCATAAGACGGAATTGTATGTTATTGTCGCCAAAGTGTATGTAACAGGCAGTAGAAACTTTCCTACCCTACAAAGTAGGCGGATGACGTCAGGTACCGATACATTTTCGTGCATAACGTTAATTTCAAAACGAATATTTTTGCTCATTGAACATCGTACTCCTTCTGTGTATTTCACTATTGTATCGGTTTATTGAGCAATCTTAAGAGGTATTAAGATGAATTTTTCTGTGTTTTTTATTATCTGCGTTAGTTCAAGTATAAAAATCTATAGGATCGGACCACTATATTATATAGTGACATACGAAAAATAGGTAAAAGAGTTGGAGTTCCGCTATGAAATTTACTAATGTGATAGTTTTTTACCTACAACATCTGTTTAAAATTAAACCTTCATCAAATCAGAAGGTATTTGGTCTAGCAGTGGACTGTAGGGGTCGAACCAATTGATCCTTGTCTGGGTGGGCTTCGAGAACCCGCGCCAGATGCTAATGAGTTAGTGGGGTACTAGATTCCTTTACAAGCACCACATCTCCGACTGATATGTTTGGTGCCATAGTGGTCCACTTTGGACGCTGTTGCAATGCGGTAAGATTTTACTTTTTGCTCCCCAATGCGGGGCATGTGGCGGAATGAATACCCATTGTATGCCATCATTGGCAAGAGTGTCTGAATTTCAGAGTTGTGCCTTTGAAGATTGAAAAAAAACAATGCTAATGAATTTTTTTTCATTGGCATTGAAAAAAAACAATGCTAATAAAAATTAATTTCATTGTCATTGAAAAAAAAAAATTTTAATGAAAATTATTTCATTGGCATTAAAAATGAAACATAATGAAAAATTTGCGTTTGGCATTGAATAATGATTTTCCTAATTTTTTCTTAATTTTTATTAATTTTTTCTTGTTTTTCTAATCTTTTGTTAATTTTCTTCACAGAGTTAATTAATTTTAATTAATTTTTTTTGGATATTTCCGTAATATTTCCTCTTTTTTTGTTCATTGTCCTAATTTTTTTACTCTTTTTATACCCTTGCAAAAACGGTATATTAATTTTGGTCAGAAGTGTGCAACGCATAGAACGAAGCATCTCCGACCATATAAAGTATATAGGTATATTCTTGATCAGCACGACAAGACGAGTTCATATAGCCATGTCCGTTCGTACGTCCGTCTGGATCAACGCAAACTCCTCCTAGACCGTAAGAGCTACAGAGTTGAAATTTTGCGTGTTGGCTTGTATATACTGCAGGCGTCACCCGATGAAAAAAAATTTCATTAGCAATATTATTTTCCAATGCTAACGAAATGACCAATGCATTATAAAAGTAATGCATTAGGAACGTCTCTGGCATTTTATCAAGCGAGCGTTTAGCACCAATGAAGTTCATTCCGTTGTCGCTATAGATTTTGTCGCACTTGCCAAAGACAAAACGTTTTAGCGCGGCCAAGGAGTAGTCGGTGCTCACATCCGTTATAAGTTCCAGACGGATTGCCGATTTGACAAGGCAAACAAATAGCGATATGTAGCCCTAACCAATGCGCCAGCATTTGTAGTATATTCATACCAAAAACCAGTTAATACAAAGAGCTCAAATTTTAACATTTTGTTTATGTATATCAGAGCCCGGCACTCATATCCCCCGGGGGACGAACACGTTCGGCACCTCGTATGCGTGTAACCGAACGGCTGCCGACGTCCTCACACAGAGCATGAGGGTGGATTTAGTTGCCCTCAGCATTTCGACGCGAGCACATCTATGTCGCTTTGCTCGATCGCTACACATAAAAAAATGAATGCCTTTATTATTCTTTTCATGTAACTGGCAACTTTTCCAAAAATATTATGAAGTAATATTTTTAATTGAGTATTCTATTCGAAACAATATAGAAGTAAAGCAAATAGTTGACTTTCAAAAAATGTATTATGTAATTCGAAATTATTGGTTTTCTATCGCACTTTTATTTTTCTTGTTTTCGTCACATGCAATTTGCGCAGTGTAAAGCAACTTACGCACACAAGCAAGTGCACACATCCATTGACAGTTTTCGTTGGCTCTCTTTGTGCCGGGCCCTGATGTATATACATCAGAGCCCGGCACTCATATCCCCCGGGGGACGAACACGTTCGGCACCTCGTATGCGTGTAACCGAACGGCTGCCGAAGTCCTCACACAGGGCATGAGGGTGGATTTAGTTGCCCTCAGCATTTCGACGCGAGCACATCTACGTCGCTTTGCTCGATCGCTACACATAAAAAAATGAATGCCTTTATTATTCTTTTCATGTAACTGGCAACTTTTCCAAAAATATTATGAAGTAATATTTTTAATTGAGTATTCTATTCGAAACAGTCTAATAGATAACTATTTAGAAGATCTCCTTCGGATAAAAAGTTATCCAAATAATATAGAAGTAAAGCAAATGGTTGACTTTCAAAAAATGTATTAATTCGAAATTATTGGTTTTCTATCGCACTTTTATTCTTGTTTTCGTCACATGCAATTTGCGCAGTGTAAAGCAACTTACGCACACATACAACGAAAATTTTCGTTGGCTCTCTTTGTGCCGGGCCCTGATATACATACATTGATGTATGCACATAAACATATACATATACATACACATAAATATACATCCAAGCATGTTCATATACATGTATGTGTGTGCATTTATCTATGTGTAAGCAATATAGCACAAACCGTAACATGAGCTAGGGATAAGCCAGCGTGGGAACGCTGACCAAGCACTCTGATGCAAGCGCCCCAAATTATATGTATGTGTGTACTGACACTCTCTCTCTTTTGTAACTATCGCTGACGACAGCATAAGAATATGTATATAAACATAGGCTAAGCGAAATTATTATTGAATAAAAATCAATCTAAAAACGCCAACCGAAAGACGCTGATGTGTCCATCATGAATCTATTTTAATTCAAGTTGAGACCGGTCATTACATGGTGACCGTGACAGGACCCTAAAGAACCTGCAGCAAAAAAAAAGTAATTATTCCAAATCCTACAATTGGCCATTCGCAACGATGAGGAATTAAACAGATTGCTTTTGCACATAACCATTGAGCAGGGTGGTGCGTTACTTAACATTCAGGCAGTTATCATATACCAATAACAACAAGAATAATTACAACAACAAGCAGCAACACAAAAGCAAATGTGTTTAAGATTAAACATCGTGTTCATCTGAATTGGCTTCACCAAATCAGATTTACCACAGAAATATACAAAACGAAACAAAAACATAAAAACAAAACTAAGTCATAAAGATTCAAATGACAATTATTGCTTAAATACCAAACAAAACATGCAACATGCAAACATGCACACTCTGTGGAAAACACTTAAGATTATAACAGCGGCGCGGTATCATGTAGCCAACGCTGAGCATGAAATATAAACATTAGAATAAGCAATTTTAAGAACAAATGTCGCCTCCTAGAGTTTAAGAGTTGATTTATATACACAACACTTTTGTAAATAAAATCAGTTCATATTTTGAATTCAACGAATGAAGATCGGGTTATTCTTTGCTTCGCCCGGAATCCCTATTCATTTTGGTCCTTCGATAAAAAGGAACTCTGTAGTTTTCCCCCACCAGTGGTAAAAGACTCAGAGATTGAATCCTTAACGACTGGATTCTTATGCAAGTGTAAATGCTAAGATCAGCTAAAGGTAGCAAAATAAAATAACTCTTGTTTTCCCCCACCAGTGGTAAGAGACAGAGTATAATATGAAAGCAAAATATTGCTTAATAAAAAGTGCAACAACTGCAACAATTTCGGCGGCGGTAAAAAAAAAAAAAGGAACGATATAAAGTTGGTGTGTGGCTAATTCGAAGCCAGATATCGAAAGTGAAAAAAAAAACCACAATATAAAAATATAAAGTTGGTGTGTGGCGTATTTGAAGCCCTAATATCAAAAAAAAAAAAGTTAACTAGTGGATACATATGTACATACACTATATGTAGTTGCAAGTCGGCAACTACCAACAGCAGCAGAGCAACAAGATAGTTGCAAAGGAGAGGCCGCTGGAGAACATACATTGCCAATAGAAGGAAGTCTGGTGCGATGACCGGCACCGGTACCGCCTGAGCCCATAGGCCCTGGACAACAGCAGCTGAGCAACGACAAAAAAAAAAACGGCGAACTCTACCCATTGGCGGACAAGAAGCAGCGAGCAGGATCATCAGATAAGATATAAATTAAAATACATCAACCTATTTTTATTATATACTTATTTCGGTATCCTAATATACGCATAAGAAAAAATGTTTTCTAGTAAGGCTGACAAAGGGTTAGGGAAGCAGTTAGAGTTGCATACAAGGTTAAAGCAGTTAGAAGCTTTAGAAACTAGAAACTTAACTAGCAAGGTGATCGAGGAAGTAAAAGAGATAAGGAATCAATGGATACCTAATCATAACAAATTGCTACAGCAGGGGATCGATCATCAGTATTTCAGAGATGAAATTCATGAAGAAGTGCTAACGACAGTTGCCAAAATAATAGCTACAGGAGAGTCAGAAAAACCAGGCACTAGTAAGTCGGTGTTAGTTGAAGCAGAAGCGAATATGTCAGAAATGGGTGATGATAGCAACGAAGAGTCGAGCGGAAATGCGACCTCCAGTAATGAAAATGCTAAGGTTAACCAGGATATATTTATGGATAGAGTCCGACAGCTCCAGGATTATTTAGATATGGTAACCAAAGATTTACGTACTATAGACAACTCAACAGGCAATGAGACATGCATAATATATATTAATAAGATTAATTATTTATGGGAGAAAGCACAAGCGTGCCAGGTATTGACAAAAGATGTAAAAGTAAAGTATGTTATGGATGATTTAGAATTCGATGTCCAGAATTCATTGTCAGGCTTAGAAATGAAAATGAGCAATAAGGAAGATTGTAAAACTGAGAACGTAACCGTGAGAGACGAACTACCGGTGTTGCCGACAATTCAGGTACCCACATTTTCTGGAGAGCCTAGAGAATGGGACCTGTTTGTGGAATTGTTTGGGGAATTGATTGAAAAAAGAGAGGATCTGAGTCCTACTCTTAAGTTTAATTATTTGAAATCCGCATTAAAGGGCGAAGCGAGGAGCATGGTAGCTCATTTATTGTCAGGTTCAGCTGACAGTTATAATGCCGCTTGGGAACTGTTGACCAAGCGGTATGAAAATAATCGGAGGGTATTTTCCGAACAATTAAGTCGGATCGTTGATCTACCGATGATCAACAATGAATCCGCAAAGAGTGTAAAAGGAGTGATTGACATAATTAATGAGTCAGTGCATTTAATTAAAATTAAAGCAAATTTGTCCGATGAAGTTGACGTAATATTCGCACAACTCGTACTTAGAAAATTTGACAGGGAGGCTGTACAATTGTATGAGAGTCAGATTAGGAAAACAAGGCAGATACAAATGCTTTCTGATGTCATGGAATACTTGGAGCAAAGATATTGTACCATGAGGAAAGAAGAGAAAAACCCGCAACAAGTGGTTTCATATGGGGTTTTTGAAAATAACTGTCCGATTTGCAAAGTTGGCGGGCATAAAGCGTATAAGTGCTATAAATTTAAAGGTTTGACACCTATGGAAAGGTATGAAACGGCTTTGCACACGATGCTAGAACCATTCAAGCAATAAAGAATGCACTAATGAGATGGTCTGTTCATTGTGCAGTAAAGGACACCATACTCTACTCCATTTTGAAGAAATACAGGAGAGAGTTAATACTTGTATAACGGCTCAACCCACACTGTTGGCCACAGCCCTAATACAAGTAAAAAATGTAAATGGAGGATATAAGACTCTAAGAGCCCTTATTGATAATGGTTCACAGAGCACCATTTTGTCTGAGCGTGTCCTCAATAAAAGCCACAAAATCAAAATATAAGGTAAAAATAGATGTGAAGACGCGAAGTCCCTGGAAAAGACATCTTAAGGTTGACGCGATTGTGTTGCCAAAGATAATGAAAGCTCTTCCATTAAAAACGGTAGACGTAGATATGTCAAAATGGCAATCCTACTTACTAGCTGATCCTACCTTTAATAAACCTGGTAAGGTTGATATAATAATGGGGGTAAACGTATATACCCAAATCTTAAAAGGGGGAGTTACAAAGATTGATGGCCTTCTAGGCCAAAATACTCAATTTGGTTGGATCGTCTCGGGATGCACCAAATCGAAAAGTAATAAATCGGTAGTGGCAACAACAATAGATGTCACAGGTATGCAATAGCGTTGGGGGAAGAACAAAGGTAAACGTGAAAATAAATCCAATACAATTCAAAACAAACTCAACAACAAAATTCAAGAAATAAGTCAGCATTTGACTCCTCCAGCAGGACCTCACATTGGATGTAAGATAAAAGCTGAGGTAAAAGAAATAATTTCTCAAAGTAGTAAAGAAATAAATTTATGCCCCCCGGCAGGACCTCACTTTGGAGGTACAGTGAAAACTGGGGAAGAAAAAGTGGATATCCCAGTACAAAATAAGAATATTCAGGTGGCAATGGTTGAATTAAATAATAATTTTAAAAACAATAATGTCAAAATAGATTCCGGTAATAAATTGTCCGAATCTGCATTACAAAAAGGGCAGACAAGGCAAAATAGTTATAAAAGAACAACATCTAAGAATAAACAGAACAAGAACTCAAATTTTAGCTATCAGCAATATTTAAAAAAAGTGGAGCAAAGATCAGATTGGTACAAGTCGAAAAGTAAAAGTAGTTATTTTTTAAATTGTCCACCATATAAAAAGGCTAGAAGTCAACATAGTAATGCACATCAGCAGTGGGTAGATATCCCGAAACAAAAATTGTTAGGCATTGGGCGATATTAGTAATATGCCAAATATAAAATAATATATAATCCAGTAGAAGCCAATTTAGTAAACTATACAGCGGAATTGGTAAAAATAGGAAGTCACTTACAATCGGTAATGAAACATCAGAGTGCCTAGGTTTTGAGCGTCCATCATGTAACTTGTCATGCTTCTTTGACAATAGTTATCTTACTAATGATAATATTAATAAAAATTTATATAAGATAATTAACTATAAAAAAAAATTCCAAAACGTCGCATTTGGCGGCCCTTGGCAGAATGTTTAAGATTAAACATCGTGTTCATCTGAATTGGCTTCACCAAATCAGATTGACCAAAGAAATATACAAAACGAAACAAAAACATAAAAACAAAACTAAGTCATAAAGATTCATATGACAATTATTGCTTAATACCAAATAAAACATGCATCCACACTCTGTGGAAAACACTTAAGATTATAACAGCGGCGCGGTATCATGTAGCCAATGCTGAGCATGAAATATAAACATTAGAATAAGCAATTTTAAGAACAAATGTCGCCTCCTAGAGTTTAAGAGTTCATTTATATACACAAAACTTTTGTAAATAAAATCAGTTTATATTTTGAATTCAACGAATGAAGATCGGGTTATTCTTTCCTTCGCCCTGGAAGCCCTATTCAAAATGTGTACAACAAAAATATAAATGCACATCTACAAAGTTTGTAGTACGAACCTCGAATGAACAACGTTGAAGATATTCCCTTTGCGTTAAAGTTGTATCCCAACGATGGACCGTGCGAAAAAGCAATACCAAGCAAGAAGACAACAAAAGGAGGAGGCCAGGTACGTAAGCTACTCCAGCAAAAGAGACTGCTAAGTCTACTTGACTTACTGGCAACCTCAAAGACGGAGGAAGACCGACAACGCTACATAGAGCGTATTAATAACCTTAAAGGTGAACTTCGCCAAAGAGCGAAAAAGCGCAAAATAATTCAGCCAACGGCTAATGTCGTAAATAGTGTAAAAATTATTGATAATAGGAATACTATTGTTAGCCATTCTAATTCTTGTAGCCATAAATCTAGCTTTGAAATTGTATGCAATGCATAACAAAATAATCAAAAAGAAATATCAAAGTAGAGCAGACGGCCTAGACACAGTGAAAAAATGGGTCAAGCAGAATTAAAATATTTGAACAAATTTGTTCCATTTTTATACTTTTTCATTATCAGAGGTGAAACCAATCCAAAATATAAGGACATCAAATATTGGATTGTACAAAATAGAAAGTTTGAAGCAAGAACAGTAAACCTAATAGAAAGGTCAATAGTAGAAGCATATAACCACCTAAAGCGAAAACATAGAATTCTACCCGCCTGGGTACACAAACTATTTGAGCAACGCATAGAGACTCTGAGGGTTAGGACGCGAATTTTTTTTCTTTTCTTAAATAACAAACTATGGTTACTTGGGATGAAATAATAGAAAGAGCTAGAATACACGCACGAGAATTAAATAAATATTCCCAAAATAGAGAAACATCCCAAGACACAGTAGCCAAACATACAAAAAGCATAACTGAGAATCTCCAAGCTATTAGGGCAGTGTTAATCGAACACTATAGCAAGCTAAAGACAGGGCATAAAACAGCCGCAAATGCGTTCTATAGACACGTTCAAAAAACACAATATCGAATTTAAACAAACAGCTGACTTGGAAATTTCAGTAGTACTGGATGACCCAACTCAGTTAACGTCTGATAAGGCCATACCAGAAATAGATCAAGAAGAACCATCAGTGAGTTCAGATCAACCTAACATAATCTTTGAGAAAGCAGCCATCCTCAATAGGATCAAAGACAGACAGACAGGCAAGATAGAAAACCTCCAGAGGTTAATGGACGCATTGAATTTATAAATTCACTAAAAGGCGACCATTTCGAAACAGCAGTGTGCCTTATAACAACAAAACTTAAAGGCTACACTAGAAGTCTAATAACCTCTGAGCAGACGATAGAAGCAATAATTGACCGTATTGCCAAAACAGAATGTATAATGTCAAAACAGAATCGGTAGCGTCACTAACTGCTAAACTAAAGAACCTACCGCAGAGAAACAAAACAGCGAGTCAGTACGCCCAAGAGGTAGAAAAGCTGACTGAATCTCTGGAAGGAGCCTTTATGCACGATGGTACAACCGTCGAAGTAGCTAAAAAGTATACACTTTCAATCGCAACAGAGGCTTTAACAAAGAATTGTAAAAACAATCAGGTACGTAACATACTAAAAACAGGCATAGTCCGTTACATGAACGAACTAACAACAAAGTTCGTAGACAGTTGCACTTCAGAAACAGGACAGACAAACTCATTCCTGCACTACCGTCAGGAACAATACAACCGAAATGGACAAAATAATTATCGTGGCAGAGGTAATTACCAAAAGACCGTTTTTAGGAATACCAATAGTACAAGTGAATACCGTGAAAACTCACGATACAATAACCGAGGAAGAAATAATTCCAACCGAGGTACTTTTGACCGAGGTAATTCCAATAATTGAATTGGTAAAGTACGAATTGCCTAAAGTAATTCGGAAAACCAATAAGTCCCTACAGATATTCAGGTGAAACTGTGACAGTATCAATCTTAGCCTTAGTATCTTTATCAAAATCAAAAATGAAAATACGGGCAACATGTACAGATAGCATGATCTCTTTCCTGCTAGATACTGGTGCAGACATATCAATAATAAAAGAAAAAAACAGATACCTTTGAACATATAGATACTTCAAACACAATTGAAATATCAGGAATCGGTCATAAATTATTTCCAAAGGTCTAACCCTTATAGAACTCCTGCAAAATAAATTCATAGTTTCACACAACTTCCACATATGTAGTAAATGAAAATTTTCCGATACCATTCGATGGAATTTTAGGACAAGATTTTTTCAAAACTTTGAATTGCCAATAGATTTCAGTGAACCAAACGATTCACTAATATTAAGACCGAATAATTTAGATTTTGCAATAAACATCCCAATATTACACACCTGTGACAGTAATACCACAATCCTCCCAGCAAGATCTGAAGTAATCCGACATATAAATATTCCAAACGAAACTACAAACATCGTCATCTTAAATCAAGAGGTCGAAAAAGGAATATTTATTGGGAATTCGATCAGCTAGGCAGAGCCAAATATTTTTCATGCCTAGTTTTAATGTCCGGTTTCCACCAAATAGAACTAGAATCTTCTACTAGCAATGGATTTTATCAGTTTACCAGACTACCATATGATCTGAAAATAGCACCAAATTCCTTTCAAAGAATGATGACAATTGCTTTCTCGGGATTAGACCCGTCACAAGCATTCCTTTACATGGATGACTTAATAGTCATCGGTTGTCCTGAGAAACACATGATCAAAAACCTGAAGGATATTTTTGACATATTTAGAAAACACAACCTCAAACTGCATCCAGAAAAATGCTCATTCTTCATGAACGAAGTGACATTCTTGGGTCACAAATGTACTGATAAAGGAATATTGCCAGATGACACCAAATACGATGTCATTGAAAAATATCCAGTACCGAAAGATGCTGATAGTGCTAGAAGATTCGTAGCTTTTTGCAACTACTACAGACGTTTTATTAAAAACTTCGCAGAACATTCACGTCCGATAACGCGACTATGTAAGAAGAACGCAGACTTTGTTTGTTCTGAATATATACGCTTCTCGTTGATTCAGTAAAGGTGAAACTAATTAAAGCATTACTGAACAAGAACTAGGTGCGATACAATGGGCTAATACACACTTCCGCCCATATATATATATGCAAACACTTCAGAGTCAAAACAGACAATAGACCACTAACATATTTGTTCTATTTGGTAAATTCCAAGTTCAAAGTTAACTAGAATGAGATTTGATCGAGAAGAATATTTATTTATTTATTTATTTATTAACGTCAACACAGCAGTCGACGAAAAAGCTTAAGCTAAAGACAAATAGTAATTAATTGAAGAAGATAGCTTAGCTATATACACAACTAAACATCTCCGACCCGGTGGAGGTGTTTTATTTGTATAAGCTGCCAGCTATGCCCCGATTCACAGCCAATGTGGTCAGGGATGAGTTGCAGCCAATCCAAGTCCAGAATATTTTCATTGGTTTCGCTGTAGATGATTAAAAAGTATAGCGCGAAGAGAAGTGACAGAAAGATAAGGAGAAATTAGGTGAGAAAGGTTGTTAAAAGATTGGCAAAGAACACGAAAAGGTTCGTGAAGAGAGTAGTTAGTCAGACATCTACTAAGGTGAATAGGAAAAAAGTTTCTGGTCCGACGTGAGGGAACACAAAAATATAGCGTACTTAGTAATTTAGTAGAAATGACTTTGCCGTTGACTAGTTTATGGAGAAAGAGAATGCCAAAAACGAGCCTACGGTTGTAAAGTGAAGGAAGATTATAAGAAGAAGTCTGTCTGAATAAGAAGGAAGGCGCAGACTCGGGTCCCAATTAAGACCGCGTAATGCGAACTTAAGAAATTGCTTCTGAACCGATTCAATACTACGCTGGTGAACATCATATTGAGGGTTCCACACTGGCGAGCAATATTCGAGAATAGGGCGAACTAACGAAGTGTATAAAACCTTTGTTACGTAGGGGTCATCAAATTCTTAGACCCAACGTTTTATGAAGCCAAAAAGATTGCATGCTCTATTGACAATTGAAGATATATGAATATTAAATGAATGTTTTGGGTCAAACATAACGCCTAAGTCTTTGAATGATGGTACACAATCTAACAGAACAGACTTAATAAAATAATGAGCTAGGAATGGAGACAAACGACTGAATGACAAGTTGAGGTAATTTGATTTTGCCACCAGCACAAGTGCAGACATGATATCATCTGGCTAGCTCCACCTCTGCTGCCTCATCTGTGAATTTAATATCTGCCAGCCCAGTAGTCGTGATGTAAGCCTGTTTGCGTCGTAAACGTAGCTGTTGAGCTGCATTCTCTGAAATGAACGAAACTTGTGAACCTTGATCCAAAAACGCTCTAAATTGTAAGGGGAAGCCTACCATCGACTCTAATAATAATACAACCTCACCTCTCTGCCTTACCACAATTTCTGTTTTACTCTTACCATTTAAAGCATTCGCAGATGCTGTTGAGAGGACTCCCTTTCTTGGTGCGGCAAGCGACCTCTCGTGATCTCCTGACTTGTCTACATGAAGTAGTGTGTGTTGCCGTCCTTGACACTTTTCACAATTTACTGTACTGTCACATGCATCTATTCGATGATTTGGCTTAAGGCATCTAAAACACAGTCGATGCTTCACTAGACTTGCCTTTCGTTCCAATAGCCTCATCTCCTGGAATATCCTACATATTCCGATAAGGTGTGCATCCCTTTGACACACAGTGCATAGGTCTGTCTCTCGAGTAACAAATGAATCCTTTGTGTAATTCTGGTTAACTTGTAACCCTTGTACACCTGCCCTTGCATTCCGATAGCTCGGCAAATTCTGCGTTGAAGATATTGACCGCTCCCAATTCACTCTTAATTGATTCGGTAATTTCTTCATTATGTAGTACACTAAAATTTCAGACTGTTGTCGCACATCCACACCAGGAGTCTCCAATGAATTTACACATGAGCGGGAAGATTGCACAAATCATCTCAAACCTTCCGCATCTCCATATTTAATTGGTAACTACTGATCGAACACATCCATGTAAAGTAAAAATTATACTCGCTTGTTATCATAAAAATTCATCAACATTTTCCAAGCCACTTCATAGTTCGCCGCTATTAGCGTTGGATGTTCAATATCCTTAGCTGCATCTCCAACCAATGAATCCTTAAAAAAATGAAAACGATGTAAGTCTGTCAGCTTCTCACAGTGGTGCACTCTTGTTAAACACACCTCCTTAAACGCCGGCCACTCAATAAATTTCCCGCTGAAGGCAGGCAGTTTAACTGTTGGTAGTTTCACTTCCTCTAAATTAGGTCCCATTTGTTCACGCACCGTCTGATGCAAACAAGACTCATCAAATGCACTAGATGCCGGTAATCTCCGATCCTTATGTCTCTGCAACTCGTTCCGAATCTCAGTTACTCCCATTATGTAGGTTTCTTCGAGACAGTCTCTGATGTCTTTGTCAAAATATTTGCTCTTTATCTGCTTATTATCTCGCTCTTGCACCAGTTGATGATGATTGCGCTGAAAATCTGCGTGAAGGTGTGCCAGCGAGTCTAATCTGGCTTCCAGATGACTCTCCGTATGTACCCATAGGAACGTTCGGTCAAAAATAGTGACTTTTATCAATAACTTCGTTACTTTTCAAGCAATTGGCATAAAAATGAATATTTATCAGTTTAATATACCTATTAATGACTGTGCCAAGTTTTATTAAGATCGGGTGAGTATATCACATAGCTCCCAAAGGAACGATCGGTGAAAAACAGTGACTCTTGTTGTATGTTTTACTACAATTAATGTTAAAGAAATTTGGTATGTATAAAGTTGCAAGGGTATATAAACTTCGGCACGGCCGAATAAACCTTGGCACGGCCGAATAAACTTCGGCACGGCCCCGTCTCTCTGGTTTTTTTTAACTTGTTTAACATTGGGAATAAAAACAAAGAATTCGTCTTCTGATTACAAAATTCATATTTTGTGTTAATTAATTAAGGGGGTATTCTAATTTCGAGAGTTTTTAAGAATTAAATAAATAAGAAGCAGTTGCGATTTTTACTAGCCATTTTTTTATGACTTATTTATTCTCATTTCAACAGTAAATATACACATATACATACACACATACATGCGCAAAAGAACGAGACGAGCAATAGAGAACGAAAAAAACGGTCTTCGGCTGAGAGCGAGCAAAATTCTTATACAAACAATTCAATCGGTTGCTATGGGACTTTTTGCTCAAAGTCTTAGTGAAAAACTCTTATATTGCGACCGCACGAAACGGTTAACAGTTATTTGCGAGCTCTGCTTCTAAATCTTCCAAGGGCGTCTTCTAAATTTTTTAATACATTGTATTTGTTAAAACCGGCCCTAATAATTTCCTCATGTTCATTGTAAAACTCCCCACAATTTGTCTCAACTAATTCTATTCGCTCGTCCCTTTATGGAAAATACAACATAACGAATTTCCTAAAATAATTAGAAAGTTATCAAACTTGCTCAAGTGAGAAGAATTGTGAGATGAAAAATCTAGTGTTCTCACTCCCCTATCTTTAAATTATACAGTCGACAACATACAGCTTCGTTTCAATCTCCTCTCTTGTGAGATCCAATTCTACGAAGTCTTTTTTGTTCCCGAAGCTAAGGCTCGTGTGCCACTCGTCTCCATTAAAATGCACTTAGACCATCTCAAATCACTTTAGGCAAACGTCGAGGCTGAGTTCTCACGATGCCATAAGGCCTTGACGGCTCAAAAGAACGAAGATAGTCCGAAGAACATAGCTACAATCAAAGGTAAACACGAATACTGGTATATGTGTGAGGCGGGACTTTGTTTGGAGAGCAAATCGAGCAGTTGTCCGCGAAAATCGCTCCCCCACCAGTCAGGCTCCCAGTTGATTCGGTCTATCAAAGCCACACAGTCCCTCCGTGCGATGCTGAAATCTTCAGCCTAGCTTGGCCTACATTCCGGGCCAAGTGCAGAAAGTTTACCACTTAAGTAACAAAACTCGCGGTGAAGCCAGAGCCATTGTTCCATTCTCACCCTTGACTATTGAAGGGTTCCAGTTTGCGTGGGATAACCTCACTGTGCGGTACAAAACAATGGATTATAGATTAGAGCCAAGCCAAGCAGCTTCTACAGATCCCAGCTGTATCCCAAGAGTCTGGCAAAGCTTTGAGAGAGCTGCAGACAGCAATTCAAGGTCGCTTAACCGGTCTTGAGCGATCAGGGGCTCGTACAGACATCCTTCTCATTGTAATCTGTACGAGGAATAGTGCGTTCCAATTATGACCGCCGTCTCAACCTGGAATGGGAATCGATTCCTAACTGATCGCCACCGTGTACTTGAGAACCCATTTTCTGTTAACCAAGTTCTAGCGGTCAGACCTTTCCATCCGTAAGCCGAAAACCTATGACAAGAACTCAGGCCATTCCCGCTCAGGTGCCAGAGGGCTTAGCACCTCATGCTTGCACAATTTCGAATCCTGCCTTCTCCGATTCTTCTAGCAGCCCTCATGTAAACGTGGGAAGCTACTTCTCCCCCACTCTCAATACGGGCCTTTTGGGTACTGCGAGGGTAACCATTCATCATCGTGGCAAGCAATTCCAATCCATCGCGTTGAGTGACATAGGACCTGACGCGTCCTTTACTTCCCAAAGAATGTTTGAATTGATTAATCCTCGAAGCTTCAATGTATCAACTAGCGATTGCGGCAGTGCCGCTTACAGATTTCCCCTCCTGGAGAACCGCTTCGAGGCAGTCGCCGTTGTGCTGCCTAGTCTAGCTGACGCACTTTCGTCCTGCGCCGTTCCGAATAAAATTAAGAAGGATTCGTTTGATCTTTCGCTCGCTGATCCATAATTTCACCGAAGTGCTTCTGTGGATTTGGTGCTTGGAGTCGAGGTCCTTTCCACTATCCTTGGGGAACGAGTCATCAAGAATGTTGGTGGTTCTTTCGTGTGGGTCGAGTCGAAGTTCGGGTGGGTTCTCTGTGGTCCCATGGATACCATCGATGTGGCAAGCTACACCACACGCTCTTGCACATCGACAGCGCTTAGTCACGTCCATCCAATCCAAAGAGGAACGACCCAAAAGGCACCCGCCTTTTATTCGGACTTCAATATAAGAAAATTTTGCCCTGTTGTAAAAATCTGTATCTCTATTACTAAAAATCAGATGAACTGCTTCAACTGGAACTTTGTTATTTAATAGTTAATATGTTTTCCCTTATTAACAAGCATTTCATGAATCCGATTTTCCATTGAATTTGACAAGTTTTGTAGTATTGAAAGGTCAATTTTATTTCATTCATCGAGTGGTGTTTTTTAAGGTCCCTACCTGTATCTAATTGGCGGTTATTAATGTACACCTTGTGTGCCAATATTCCCCATAGGTCTTCAATCGGGTGTAGGTCTATGCTGATCGCAGGCGATTCTAAAACAGGTATTTTTCTATCGGTAAAAAATTCTTTGGTTTTCCGCGCAGTATGAATTGATGCGTTGTCCTGCTGGAAGGATACCACACCTTCATAGGCGCAATATAAGTGCTTCTAGCTTTGTTGTAGTTAATATACAGTTTTTTTTTGTTCTTCTCTTTCTTCTGTGCACTGTCACTCTCGAAAAAATCATGCAAAAACAATGTACCGTTATATGTTTTTTTCTTATTTCTTTTGTTTTCAATGGAAAGGGGCAGCTAATTTTTGCATCATCAGGTTAGCACATTAAGTTTAGTTTTCACTTATCTTTGAAACTTGAAGACGTATCAATTTTTTTTTAAATATGGGTAAAGGAAAATCTCTATCGGTTGAAGAGAAAGCTAAAATCGATGCCTATGAAGATTTAAAACTTTCAATATCTGAAATATAAAAAAAATGGGCAGAAGTCGAAAAGTTTTATATAATTATTTCAGTAATAAAACGGGATATGGTCGAAATTCGAACTTCGCACAAGAGCACATGACCTGGAATAGCGAGTGGCACTATGTGATCTTTTCTGATGATAAAAAGTTTAACTTGGAGAGGCCCGATAGATATATTTATTATTTCAATGATCTTCGGAAGGAAGGAACATCAATTGGATCGACTTCATAGCCGTGGCGGTGGCGGTGGCACGTGCGTGCTACAGTTTTTGAACACCAATGTGAATGCAAAGCCGTATAAAAGCGTCTTGGGAATTGCTTTTCCGCACTTTCAAAATCTGTTTTCAAATTGGCAATGATAATGCTCCAATCCACACAGCAGTGTAATTGGCTTCCTTTGAGTTTCCTAATCGATGTATTACTTTCGCTAATAATTTCTGGGTTTAATTCGTTTTTTTTTTGTCAAAAGAGAAAATTTCGTCCCAAATTTTTATATATGTATATGTGTAAATTTGGAGCTAAGGTTCGATGTTTTAGCAGGCCCACAAGTAAACACTTCATTTTTCACGTAATACTTCATTTATTTTTTCCACGCGTATTTTCTATGCTAATGGTAATCTAAGTGGATGTGTGTATGGTGGTCGTGAGTCGTAGCGAGACATGGTCGCGAGCCGCTATAAATTAATCGCCCTTACTTGCAATTGTAGCCAAACTGTTTTGTCCGCCGCTTAGTAACAAGCATAGAACCTAACATGTAAGCTTAAAGCGCAAGATGCAACGGTTAATTTCCCAGCACGTAGGCTGGCGCTTATATATAAGTATGAAAATGAAAGAGAATGAGTGATATGGGTTAACTCATTGTTGGCTGCGTCGGGTCTGCTGGGCAGTTAGCGGATTTCGGCGGCAACATTCTCCCCCCAGTAAAGCTGCTCTCTTCAGGGGGTTGCTTTGCTTCATTACAGCCGACGTCTAATACAGCTACTTTAGCCACGGGCCGTTGAAGAGTCCCGTTGGCGGTTCTGATGATCACTCGATTCACCTGGTTGTCTTTGGTCAGAATTGTTTGCTCGACTATACCTTTTGGCCATCTATTTCGGGGCAGAGACTCGTCCAATATTACAACGACGTCTCCAGCTGCTATTGGTGGTCTCTTCGTAAACCATTTTCCTCGCCTGGCTAAATCTGGAACGTATTCACGTACCCATCGTCGGCAGAATTGATCGGCGAATTCTTGTACAGCTTGCCACATGTGCTGTAAGGTGTGTGTGGTTTCGTAGACTGGCTGACTGCTGATCCTAGTAGTAAATGGTTAGGGGTGATGCCTCGTCGTCTTTGCTGTCCAGAGAGACAAACGTAAGGGGCCTGGAGTTTAGGATAAATTCTATTCTATTTTCGCTTCGCCGTTCTACAGCAACCATGAAGGGTCCGAAGTAGTCGATGCCGACGTTGGTAGGCAGCCAGTCTGGCGATGGGCAAGGGAGCCATTTGCGGCGGTGTGGTCCATTTCCTGATGATACCAGTTCACTATGAGCCGAGTAATGTGGTGCCCATATGAGAGCAGTTTTTGGTTTTGGCCGTTTAGGTTTTCTGCTCGGGTACGCAGGAGCTGGTTTTCGTCTAGGAAGATATTCAAACATATGAGTTTAGAATTTGTTTTTAAAGGTTTACCTCTCGTTAAGTTGCGAATTTCTGGATTGAGTTCAGATGACTGCGCATGCCGCAGTAGGAGTGTGCGTGCCTGCTGAATCATCTCGTAAGAAACCTCTGTAGGGTGCGATGTCTTCTTTTGTTTCGCCTTCAGTTTCTCAATATAGAGAATAAAGCGCGCTAAAGCTCAATATAGCCTGCGCCAGTCGGAAAAATATTCCGCGTTAAGTTTTAGCTCCATCTGCGAATTGTCGATGAAGAGTATGTTATGCCTGACTTCAGCATTGTTTGGTGGCCCCAAATCATCGCATTTTGGCCACTCGTGTTGATCCTGCAGCAAATAGTCTGGACCGTGTAGCCAAGTTTTATGTTTATTGGCGTTGTTTGTTTTAGTAGCAAGATCTGCAGGGTTAAGGTTGGTTGGAACCCAGTTGCATTGGCTAACGTTTGTGAATTCCAGTATTTCGCCCACGCGGTGCATGACGAATTGCTGAAACTTTCGTGGATCCATACGAAGCCATTTGAGAACAGTCTTTGAGTCGGACCAATAACAACTCGAATTAATTGACAAACTTGGATTGCGTTGGATTCGGTTACTTAGCTTTGCTCCGATAACTGCGGCCTGCAGTTTCATCCTTAGTATAGATAGTCGACTCAACGGTGCCACTTTCGCCTTGGAGGCCACGAAGCTGAGGTAGGTTCTTTTCCCCTGGCGTATCCGAAGGTAGCAGACTGCTGCGTATGCCAATTCGCTGGCGTCAACGAACGTGTGTAACTGGACGTCATGGATTTGATCGCTGCTGTTGAAATAACATCTCGGGATGGTCAATCCGGCGATTGTTGTATGGATCCGTTTCCATTTGGGTAACAATGCTTCGGGTAAACCAGCATCCCAGCCAATGCCGCTTCTCCAGACTTCTTGCAGTAGGATTTTAAACTCGATTGTAAAGCATGGATGAAGCCCAGTGGGTCGTACATTCACATAAGTACTTTGGATTTTTAGTTATGAAGGTTGGTAGATACTATGGCCGTCTGTTTGGTTCAGCTATTTCCCCCGGCGTCAGCATGCGAGCGTAGCCCTTTTCGACGAGGTTTTCGACTTGCTTGGTGATTTGCTCCTTCAACTGTGGTTGTCGGGAAAATTGCTTTTGTAGGCATTTAAGCCGTTTTAGTGCGTTTGCGTAGCTATCAGGTAATAAAACTTCGGGGTCTTTCCACATTAGACCGACTTCGTACCTGCCATTCTTCAAGGCGGTAGTAGATTCAAGTACGGTTAGAGCTTGAGTTTCTTCTGGTGATGGTAGCGGTTTTGCTGTGGTAGCGTCTAATGAGAACGCTTGTTTGATGATCGCATGCAGCTTGGCATCTGCGTCTCTGCAGCCACACATGTGAACGCTCACATTAGCTTTAGTGGCCCTCGATGGCGTGGAGCTTTGGAGTGCCCATCCTACACTGTGAACCTCTTCCAAGTAGAATTGATTGCCATTATGTGGATTGGCAACCGTTCCGATTGACACGTTCCGAATCATTTTCTTCGCGTGTTGTATCGTTGGTCCATTTTAGTCACAATGGATCTGGAACGCGTTTTAAGCCCAGCTGCTTAAAGATCTTGTTGTCGATGAGCGTTAGTGCCGATCCTTCATCTAGAAATGCAAATGTGTTAGTAACTTTCGTTTGATTGATGATTTGTATTGGAATGACACGGAAATAGGTTGAGCCAGACTCTCTGGATCGCTGGGTGTGCTTGCCTTCCGGCGTATGCACGTTGGTGACCATAGCTGGCTTCATCCCGTGAATCAATGGGTGATGTTTGCTTTGGCAGCCTTGTATGCCGCAAACCTTTTCACGTTGGCACTTTTGGTGATGACGGTTTAGGCATTGTTGACAGAGCTTGTGATTTTTCAGAAAAGACATCTTTCGTTTATGTGGCGTGGCTTTGAACGAGGGGCAGCTGTGTATTTTGTGCCCCGGTTCGTTACATACGACGCACGTAATTTCCTTGACCTGCTCTTTAGGTGCTTCTGTGTGATGATTTAGGCTTCCGCTCTTCTTATGGTAAAGCGGCGATGTTACCTGGCTTGCTGCTTCAGCTATATCCATTTGCTAAAAGATTCCATTGATGGTGTCTTAGTGTCTTTGGGAAACATTGCCCACTGCAGCTTCAGTTGTGTGGGGAGTTTCTCTAGTAGCTCTTGTACGAGCATTGGGTTCTGCATGTAACCTGTGAGTCCACATGCTTCCATCGTTGAGTAGATGTTTCGTACACACAATGCGTATTCCATAAGTGGTTCAAGCTTATCTTTTATTGCGGGTAGTTGCCGCGTTTTTTCCAGTAGGTTGTGCAAAATATGCTCCGGCCGACCGAAACACATACGTAATGTTTGTATGATTTCAAAGACCATTGTTGGTAAAAGGAGTTTGGATTGAACTAACTCACGTGCTTTTCGTTTTAGGCTAGCTTGCAGCCGCATAAGATTTTCTGCATTCGTATCCCCAGCGATTTCCGTACTTGTCTGAAAACTACTGTAGAATAGAGGCCAGTTCTGAAGATTGCCATTAAATGTTGGAAGTTCTTTCGGTATCGCTTGACGGGCTGCAAGTTGTGCCGCGTTTGGTATTGCTGTGTTTAGGTCTACGTCCATTCGCACTTTACTTTCTGGATAGTACGATGCAGCCCTGTTTTGAGTATTTGTGAAATTCCAGGGCGCCTTCGGCGTAGCACTTAGGTGCGGTTGTTCGCGTGTCGTAGCACGCGTGCTATTTGAGGTTAGGAACGGCAGCTGCGGTGCTAGCAGTTAGCGGATTTTGGCGGCAACATTCTCCCCCCCAGTAAATCTGCTCTCTTCAGGGGGTTGCTTTGCTTCATTACAGCCGACGTCTAATACAGCTACTTTAGCCACGGGCCGTTGAAGAGTCCCGTTGGCGGTTCTGATGATCACTCGATTCACCTGGTTGTCTTTGGTCAGAATTGTTTGCTCGACTATACCTTTTGGCCATCTATTTCGGGGGAGAGACTCGTCCAATATTACAACGACGTCTTCAGCTGCTATTGGTGGTCTCTTCGTAAACCATTTTCCTCGCCTGGCTAAATCTGGAACGTATTCACGTACCCATCGTCGCCAGAATTGATCGGCGAATTCTTGTACAGCTTGCCACATGTGCTGTAAGGTGTGTGTGGTTTCGTAGACTGGTTTATAGCCGCTTGCTGATCCTAGTAGTAGATGGTTAGGGGTGATGCCTCGTCGTCTTTGCTGTCCAGAGAGACAAACGTAAGGGGCCTAGAGTTTAAGATAAATTCCACTTCCCAGAGTGCGCTTTGTAGGCCCTCGCTGCCATGTTGCGTAGAGAACAGTCTTGACGGAACGAACAAGTCGCTCCCATGCTCCCCCCATATGACGAGCGGCTGGTGGATTAAATTTCCATTTGATGTCATCGAACGACGGTTGCACGGCGTTGAAGTTGATCGTCTGCGCTTTTTCACAGATAAACTTTTTCGGCAGCTTTGAAGTTAGTGCCACAATGCGTATTCGATAAGTGGTTCAAGCTTATCTTTTATTGCGGGTAGTTGCCGCGTTTTTATACCATACACCCATAGGGTGAAATGGTATATTAAAGTCGCCAAAATGTATGTAACAGGCAGAAGGAAGCTTTTCCGACCCCATAAAGTATATATATTCTTGATCAGCATCAACAGCCGAGACGATCTAGCCATGTCCGTCTGTCCGTCCGTCCGTCCGTCCGTCTGTATGAACACCTAGATCTCGGAGACTATAAGAGCTAGAGCCACCAAATTTGGTATGTAGACTCGTGTCATATGTACGCTTATCGAATGTTTGCCACGCCCCCTACCGCCCCCGCAAATGATATAAAACCGATTTTCTTAAACACCATAGCAACTAGAGACACAAAATTTGATATGTATATTTGCTTAGTAAATGCGCACATTTTGTGTTTATAAAAATTTTGCCACGTCCCTACCGCCCCCGCAAATTACATAAAATCGATTTTCTTAAACACTATAGCAACTACAGACACAAAATTTGGTATGTATATTTGCTTAGTAAATGCGCACATTTTGTGTTTATAAAAATTTTGCCACGCCCCCTACCGCCCCCGCAAATTACATAAAACCGATTTTCTTAAACACTATAGCAACTACAGACACAAAATTTGGTATGTATATTTGCTTAGTAAATGCGCACATTTTGTATTTATAAAAATTTTGCCACGCCCCCTACCGCCCCCGCAAATCAAATAAAACCGATTTTCTCAAAACCTATTTTAGCTAGAGACACCATAGTTGGTATAAATATTTGCTTAGTAATTGCGCACAGTTTTGATGTGTAAAGATTTTGCCACGCCCCCCTCCGCCCCCGTAATTTGAAAAAACTCGATTATCTCCCGTAATTTTCTACCTTGTGCAATCAAATTTAGCACACTTAAATTTGATACTAATATCGAGCAAAATACCAAATTTGATCAAAATCGGAATAAAAATAGTCAAGTTATGCATATAAACGTTTTTCCATATGGCCGGAAGTGGCCGTTGGCTGGTGGGGGCGCTAGGGTGCTCGTATGCTTGAGTGAGCGAAATACTAAGATATGCTTCTAAAAAGCATGCAAACAGATTTTTTTAAAAATACGAAAATGCATTGGTTATTATAAATTTAAAATATTTGTTTTACTGGTGTATGGTATATCCAAGTCGGCGAGACGACGTACTTACTTCATTTCCAGTAGGTTGTGCAAAATATGCTCCGGCCGAACGAAACACATACGTAATATGTGTTATTTGAGGTTAAGAACGGCAGCTGCGGCGCACTTTATTGTAATGCCACGTGTCACGCACAGCTGAGTGTGTGACCATCGCTATTTGTTCGGCAGAAGTAAAAATAGGAACAGCTGTCCTAGCTGTGTCCGGGAATATTTTTGGCGGGCATAGTCCAAAGTCCCGATCCGGTTCTGGTAGCGGCCCCGTTGGTTTTGCTGGTGACGAAGTAGCCTGAGGTTTGCCTGCTCGTGTAGTATTTCCGAGGTTCTGCAGACCGTTGCTCAATATGGTTGTGATGACTTCCATTGAAACGTTGGCGCAGTCGCAGTTCCAGCTGTTCTCAGATTTATCGTCCATTACTCCAACGCAGCCGAAATTATACCAGGAACAGCATCGATTGCATTGCACCATGCGATCATTGTCTTCGTGCATGCATTTTTTGCAATGATATATATAAGTCTTGCGTTGCCATGGTTTACCAATGAGTGTATTCTTTTAAGCGATGTTGATTAATTATTAGACCTATGTACATATGTAAGTCGTAAACGGTTGATTATTGAGGTTATGCATCACAATTTAGTGATTGGTTATGCAATCATCGAGGTTAACGTCTATATGATTGGCGTGTAGAAGCGTGGGTTGACCCGTCGAGTTGAATAATAGTTTTTTCGGTTCATTTAGTGGTTTACCACTGTTAGATTAATTTATAAAATTAATCTGTAGAATTAATTTATAGAATTAATTCATGGCCTATAATTTAGAGAAATGTTGAGTTTGGCGCTAAGGTTCGATGTTTTAGCAGGCCCACAACTAAACACTTCACTTTTCACGTGATACTTCATTTATTTCTTCCACGTGTATTTTCTATGCTAATGGTAATCTAAGTGGATGTGTGTATGGTGGTCGCAAGTCGTAGCGAGCCGTGGTCGCGAGCCGCTATAAATTAATCGCCCTTACTTGCAGTTGTAACCAAACTGTTTTGTCCGCCGCTTAGTAACAAGCATAGAACCTAACATGTAAGCTTAAAGCGCAAGATGCAACGGTTAATTTCCCAGCACGTAGGCTGGCGCTTATATATAAGTATGAAAATGAAAGAGAATGAGTGATATGGGTTAACCTATTGTTGGCTGCGTCTGGTCTGTCCAGTATATAAGGCGCCATATTTGTTCGCCTACTCCAAGATTTTTTCCTCGAAAAATTTTACACATATGTGTGTATTTAAACTGAAATAAAAAATTCGAAGTGATTTCTTAAGGTTCCCACACACCAGAGCGATTTATTCGCTGCGGCAGCGGCGCGAATATCTAATTACATTGCGTCTTATGAACGCTTTGGTGTGCATGCGATACACAGCGGCAGCGGCGCGAATCTCTAATTACATTGCGTCTTATGAACGCTTTGGTGTGCATGCGTTCATAAGACGCGAATTGCAAATACAGTCCATTCCTTTGAAAAGTGTGTGCGCTAAGTGAAAAGTGGTTCCAACAAAGAGAAAAATTTCCAATACGAATAAATAGAGATTTTAAAAATAAACAGTGTACCCCCTTTAACATATAAAGGCCAGACATACATAGTTGTTTTTATATGTCGCGCGACACCTCCAGAACGTTGAAAAAACATAATAACTATACATACATATGTAGATACATATTTATTCTATATTTTTAAATGTTATATATCCATATACATATACATATTCCGTAAAATTTTTCATATTCGCTCAAAAATCTATATAATCTATTTTTCCATAAACGCGAAAAATGCCGCTATCCCTTGCAGCCTATGTACATATATGCATACATAAGTCCCGCTTAACCGCTGTATACAGGCACAACTGCAAGCTCATGTGCGAAAAGACCCGCACAAAGCAAACCACCAAACGTAGCTGTGCTGTATACCCTTGGTTGGCAGGTGCTGAAAAGTCGAAAAATATTTAACTGTTGAAAATTTGTGTTCCGCGTCAAATTCCGTTTCGTCTCAAAAAGCAAAGCTTAATTCTATCCTTTCGAGAAGATTAATTCATTATTATTTGTTGAATTCGTGTCCCAATCGTTTCGCTTTGCAGACCAGAAACTTTTAGAAATATCCGTTCAAGTTCCACTGCTCAAAAAAAAAAAAAACCAGAGCAAACTCCTTACTTCGCTTTTCATTCCTCGCGTGACGGTTGACAACGAATTTCCAACTCTGTTGTTTCTTTCCAAAGCGTTCCATCGATTCCAAGTCGTATCTTTGGATTTTTTATTCGATTTCCAAAGCGTTCTTAACCATTCATTGCGCCTTTCTGTGCTGTTTCAAGAAATACCAACCGTTCCATTTCTTGTGAATTTTATTTAAATTTCAAGGCGCCCTAAGCCATTCTTTGGGCTTTGAGGGCAACGTTCCCAGTTTTCCCGAACGTTCCAAATCGTGTTTGTGGATTTTATTCGATTTGCAAAGCATTCCAGGCCAACGTTCCATGTTCTTCTAAGCGTTCCGTTTGTACTTTGTGGCTTTTACTAAGTTCCAAGGCGTGCCAAACCTGTCCATTACCATCATAACAGCCATTCCGTGGGGTTATGAGCCCCCCAAAAGACGATAGAGGGGCGAAGATCACTGCTGCCACGCGCAAATCTTCGATTTTTTCTACATGTCCGCAGAGTCAGCGGAGTACCAGCCCTACTACTCCTCCTTTCAGGGCGGTTCAGACTCTTTCTAGTCCTTTAGCTCTCAATTCCGAGCCGTTAAGCACGACATCTCAGAAGGCCTCTTCAGAGCCACGTCGAGCAAGACAAAAAAGGTCAAGCCATCAATACCATATCCTCAGATTGTGGTAACCGCTCCAAAAAACACTCGGTCTGAATCCAAAAGGTCTCTAGTTGCTTCCACTATGGCGTTGCAAAAGTTTATCTTGATCGGGGATAAATTTATTCAGTTTGAAATCGACACCCAAGTCATTTCATTGTCCGAGGTCAGCGTGTTTACGCTCCGAGTCCGTCGTGATCGAGTTCTAATGTTGTGGGAGAAGGTTGAGCAGGAACATGAGAAATGCGAGGCACTCCCAGATAATAAACACGATAGCTCTGAGAATTTAGCCATCCAAGCTAAATATGACAAAGTTTAAGAGCGATGCACGGCTCCATTAGACGAGCTTATCCATGAAGCGTCTGCGCCTACTTCTCGAACGAGGCTGTTGACTTCCACCCCTTGAGACAGAGGTCTTTACGGGAGATTACCTTAACTGGCCTACGTGCCGTGATTTGTTTACGGCCATCTACATCAGCGATTCTCAAATTTCCCCCGTTGAAAGACTGTACCTTCTCTTAACGAAGATGAGTCGTGAAGCCAACACCGCTGTGGCAAAATGATTGTTCTGAAACCGCAAGGAACTCACTGAAAAAGCGTTTCAAGCGCCTTATCGTTAACAGGCAATTCAGAGCCCTTCTTCGCCTGTCTCAAATATCCCATGAGTCCGAAAGCACCGAAAGGAAACGATGGACGTTTTCCTCAGCGAGCGGTTTCGTACGCTCGAAGCGGTTGAAAATACATCTGCAATGGCGATTTCAGTTCCCACATCTTAACCTCCGCGAAACCCCCGTTCAGTCACCCGAAAGGCAAATACATTTAAAACCAAAGTGATCCCGAATCCAAGTCCTCTGATCTCTGATTGAAGAAGAATCACCCGATGCCACGGTGTTTCCGTTTCCTTCAGATGCCGGTGCTAGAGATCGCGACATATATAAAGAAAAAGTCGTTGTGTCTGAACTGTTTCGCAAGAGGGCATTAAGTGAAAGATTGCCCAAGCCAACATAACTGCTTCATATGCAAGAGTCGTCACCATACGCTCTTGCACAAGGACGCCCGAACGGAGAATAGTCCAAAGCCGGTCCCAGCGCAGCCCAGCTCTCACAGTATTGTGCATACATACCTCTGAGGCAAGGTCCTCACGAGATAAATTGCTATGATCAGCCATCGTGGACTTTTGGCCCAAGGGCACTACTCATTCTTCAAGGGCGTCATTAGACCCGGCTTCAGAAGCCAATTTTATATCCGAACGAATGTTCCGGTTCATGAAGTTACCATTCCAAACTGTTAGGGCCGACGTGACAGTCATTAACGGAAAGGTCAACAGAACCTTGAAGGTTTCGCAGATAGAGATAGAAGTTTTTGTCCTGTCCCAAGTTGCCGATGATTTGCCTTCATGTACGATAGCCCAAGCCACACTGGAAGGAATGCCCAATATGCAGCTAGCTGACCCCTTCGTTAGATTAAAGGCGAAGATCGCTCTGCTTCTAGGTATTGACATCATACCAGCGTTAACCCGTTCCGGCATCCAGATCAAAATGTGCGGCACTTTAATGGCACAATAGACGAGGTTCAAATGGGTCATTTCAGGCCCGTAGCAAGGGGTCCCCCTTAGTTCGTGTGCCGCGTTCACCATGAGCGTCGTTTGGAGGCGGAGGATCTACCGTTCAAACCGGTAGAAAATTGTGATTCGTTTTGCGAGTTCAATTTCCAGAAGACCACAAGGAGAGATGTTTCGGGGAGATATATGGTCTCACTTCCGTTTCGAGAGCCATCAACCTCGGTCACTCCAGACCAGGCTCAATTCCTGACATACTCTACTTTTGTCCGTTATTTCAGTCTAATCTCACAACTCAGATTTTCAAGCCGCGGTTTTTCCCAGTAGTTCTTAATGCCGACATCACAAAAAGGTACCGGCAAATTATGGTCGATCCAGTTCATACGCCATTTCAGAGAATCCTGTTCCGAAACAAAGAGGGTGAACTTGGTGATTACGAGTTTGACACCTTCACGTTTGGCATTAATTGTGCTCCGTTTTTAGCCATTTGAGTACTTCAACAACTCGCAAATGATGTACAGTCTAAATTTACGTTGGATAGCGATATTATCAAGTCCTACATGTATGGTGATGATGTGAACAAACTGCAATTGCTATGGTCAATGAACTTCGAGATGCTGTTAGTGCTCAGTTGCATCCCAAGGTGTCATTTGTTGAATGCTTATTTCCTCGATATCGAAGAGGCCAGCACAGCAAAAACACTTGGAATCCGATGGGAAGCGACCACGGATGAGTTTTACTTTGTCATCTCACAACAAGAGATCAAGTCAGCTTATACTAAGCGAGAAGTCCACGGGCAGATCGCCAGATATTCGATCCCGCTGGCTGGCTGGCTCCCTATATGATTCAAGCCATAGTATTTATGCAAGAGCTTTGGCTACAAAAGGGTGGGATGATCCCTTGCCCAATGAACTCCATCACATCCCATCGAACTCCACGTTGGTTTTTTTATGATCCGAGTTTCGACATCCGATTCCGTTGTTCGGTTGCACAGAACTTTCCAGTTGTGGCCTGAGTACACAAGGATTTGTGGTGGCATGGCCCACCATGGCCACGGGATCCGCAAGAGTCTTGGCCACGAGCGACCTTACTCCCACCAGACACTACCTTCGAGCAGCGGGCAGTGAAAGTCCATTTCGCAATCGCTAAACCAGCAAATGAGATACTTTTCCCGTTTTCCAATCTGGGACGTGCCTTCCGAATGGTAGCATACGTGGTCCGTTTTGGGAGAAAGTGTCTGAAACTTCCAAATGACTACTCCGGAGAGGTGACCTCTAGTGAGATCAGTTAAGTATTGTATATGTATTGCTCCAAGTCACTCAGCGTGAATATTTCCATGGTGAATATTAGTGTCTACAGCAGAAGAAATCTCTCCCCACGTCTAGTGCCATGCTCAATTGGAATCCGAGCATGTGGGCGCGTGCAACAAGCAGCGTCACACAGTTACGACGAGCGTAACCCCATTCTGAGGCGAGTTTGTCCCCAGCAAGTGCAGTGTGACAATGACAAAAACTTCGTAGACACGTGCAGAGTTCTCGAAAAAGAGAATCTTATCCGTCACAGAACCTGAGATCAAGGAACAGGTCCCATCTTTCATTAACCGGAAAATTAAGCGGAATAAATTGCGATTTGTTAAAATCTTTAAGTAGGCGATCTTGTAGTCTTTAAAGACGACAACCTTCCATTCAACGAAAGTTTCGAGACGGGAGAAAAACCTTTGACGTTAAGGCCCTATTTGATCCATGCTCGGCAGTTTCGTCGATGGCGACGACTCTAGCCACTGCATAGTGGTTCCGCTTGCAAGCTTCTTAAATAGTGTTTGTAGTTGAAAAAATCCGCAAACTAATGAACCTTAAACAATAAAATGTGCCAAATTAAAAAACAATAACAATTTATGAGCTATTTAATACTACTTATCTTATCTGCAGAATTCATTTGTCCATTATTAACAGAAAAAGCAGTTTTCTCCCTGTCTTTTTCTGCTAGTGTTATTTGATGAAATCCCGATTTAAGGTCCAATGTTGTAAAATATTGGGCCTTTCCCATGTTCGACAAGATTGTTAAAATCATTGGAATAGGGTACTTGTCATCTGTAGTATTTTGATTTAGTTTCCTAAAGTCAATAACTAGCCTCTTTTTATGGGAGCCGTTTTCATCCGTCCCTTTTTTGTCGACCACACAGATCGGATTATTATAGTGAGATTTTGAGGATCGAATTATGCCGTGGGCTAGAAGTTAACTTCTGCGTTGACAAAGTCCGTAACGCCCATTGGGAGTGGGTATAGTTTACAGTATACCGCTTCCCCATTTGTTCGTATAGTTGTTACAGTGTTTATGTTATATGGCAGAGCCTCGTCAGGGTCTGCGAACGCTCCAACTCTTTCGTCCATTATCTTGTTGAAAGACTTAAGTACAGCAGCCGGGACGTCTGCATCGTCGATATAAATAAAATTTACTTGTGGACAACGAGTAAAATTAATGGACTCAGATCCATTTTTGGTAATTATGAGATTGTTTAATAGGTCGATAGTTGCTCTGACCTTTTTTAAGAGGTCAAAACCAATTATGCCGTCAAAATCCTCTGGGATAAATATGTATGTATCGGACATTTTTCCGTTACCTTTGAGGTCCCATGTATAGATCTGACATTAAATGGTTTTTCTGCGGGGTGATGAATTTTAGTGCCGCCATTGGTCGAATTTAATTTTTTGAGGCCCCCCTATCTATAAGTAATTTAATTGTTTTTCCTCCTACTGTTCTTGTGATGAAAGGTAGAAGGGAATTTGCAATAAAAAATTTCAAGATTCTTCACCATCTGACAAGTCATCACTAGCTGCCAGAATCCGGGAATCTTAAGACGTGAAATGAACCTGTTGATTCTTTTTCGACCCGCTTCGTGCGCTAATGCTAGCGCAGTGGGTAAATCTTTGGGTTTTGCTGGCAGTACTACTGCCCTGAGGGATTTCTTAAGCCCCGACACAAAGGAGTGTAAATTGCTCGTTTAGCACTTTTGCTGACGCTGCCTCGTGTGTCCTTATTAGTTTTATTAGTGAGGAGGGTCAATGTCTTTTTCACCTCGTCATAATACTGAGACAGCGACTGTTCCCAATTTTTGGTGTTTTGTCAGCGTGGGTGAAGTCTAGTCGAGCTATGATCGCATCGACATTTTTTACAGTGTTGTACGATGCTAGAGTGGAACTAGCGGCACCTTTTACCTTATTCCTGATTATGCCTACTGCTTGGTAGTGGGCGGAACTGTCCCTATAAGGTCGAAATAGTTCGTATGCGAATGAAGCTGCGGAGCGCCATGAAATGTATTCGTTTTGATTGCTATCAAAATCTGGCCAGGATCTAACAATATCTAATGGTTCCTTACACTTTATTCCTGGGATGATTTCGGCATCCCTAAACTTTCTAGCTGAGTCCTTAAAGACTCCATTTCGTGGTTTAACTGTTGTGTGAAAGTAGACTGCACTTGTGCAGCTTGGTGATCAAGGGCAGTCTGCACTGCCACTTTCACTATTTTCATCACCTCCTCTGTTGTTGGCATTTTGTATGTTTCTTTCACTTGTTCACTTTTGCTTCCTATAACCTTTAATAACTCCTCGTCACTCCAATCACTATTTTTCTGATTTTTGGTGTGCGTCTCTTTCACTTGCTCACTGTTGCCTTCTATAACCTTTAGTAATTCTTCGTCACTACTATCACTATTTTTTCGGTTATCCCTCCACATGAACAGACGGGAACAAATATTTCGTTTAATAGTGTAAATTGTTTTTTTTTTGCAATAGTTGATGTAAAATTTAGTTTTTGATTCAATTAATATAATATAATATAATATAATAACCACCTCTAATGCCAAGTGATTTATTGAGTTTTTTGCACAATCCAAGATTAATTAAATTAAACAACAAAAATCTCACTTACATTTTCATTATTCTGTTGATAAATTTCTCTGCCCTCTTGTTGTTGGATTGTGGCCGGCGGTGTTCTGGTGGAGTTTTTTTTTCGTTTGTTGTGGCTGCTTCTCGTCTTCAATTTTTTCTTCGCCGCTGTCGTCACCAGTCCAGTGACGTGACTATGTTGTTCTTTTTTGGTTTTCATTTTTTTTTTCTTAATTTTTGTAGTGACATTTTTTTCACTACAATGTTTAAAACTTTTGTGTTTTTTGTTTTTTATTTTAATTCTATTTTCTATTTTTCTATTTTTTGCCAAATGCAGTATTAGCTATATTCATTTGTCCATGTTAACTTCTACATATGCTATAATTATGCATGGAAAATCATGCATACTCCAAATCAATGTAAGGGAAGATTTTAAAAAATACAAGTACAAGAAAAAATGCACCTATACTTCTTTCACTTAGGTATGAACTTATTTTGAAGTGTATTCAATAGATTAGAACTCAAATCGCTAAAATCAGACTCAGATTAGTTAATAGGAAGAGAAAACATGGAATGGAGTGTAGAACCTGTTCCAAAAGCATCTTATTCTCTTGGATCACACAAAAGAATCTTAACAGTATTGGGGTCGCTTCCTCTCCTACGGTTATGTTCTACAGAAAGGGACTGAAGGATTGCAGAATAAAACCTACTTTTGCCAACACCTGCACTACCACCTACAAACTGATACAAAATTTAATTGTTCACGTTGTGAAGAGTATTTTGCTTAATATTTAGGGACCTTACAGCGATTGCCAGATTTTCAGGCGAAATTATTAGCGGGAGTTTAATAACACGGATAGCGCTGCCTGTTTCTACAGGCAGGTCATTGGCATTTAAATTTAATAAGTTGAGCTGAGAGCTAATTTCAGGAAAGGCTAGCACTAAACTCCTCGTCAAGTTGTACTTGTTCCTCTAGATTATCTTCTAAATCTCTACCTGCGTTTTCCATTGCTTTTCTAGGGGCGTCTTCTAAATTTTTTAATACATTATATTTGTTAAAACCGGCATAAATAATTTCCTCATGTTTATTGTAAAACTCCTCACAATTTCTCTAATCTAATTATATTCGCTTGTCCCTCCATGGAAAATACAGCACAACTAATTTCCTAAAATAATTCTGCCTATCTGTGTTAATATTATATTTCCTATATCTTATTGTGCAAGGCCATCTTCTTAACGTGAAATAGCCACTATTATCACGTAAAGGTAAACTAGCTCCAAAAACTTCATCTTCTACCACATTCCTAGAATTTCGGAGATGTTGAAAATACCATATGTTTCTGTTTGCAGCCCTGTATTTATAATTTAACGCAATCCACTCGATTCTCAACAGGAGACATTAAGAGTTAAAACGTTTAGAGCGCACCGGCTTGGGTTCCCAATATAAAAATTGACATTAATTCAAATTTCTCCTAAATTTTAAAAAAATTTAAAAAATATTCCTAATTTTTTGTTAATATATTAAAATTATTCCTAATTTTTTTTAAATTTTCCTCTTTTTTTGTTAAAATTTTAAAATTATTCCCAATTTTTTTTTTTAATTTTTCGTAATTTTTGTTAATTTTTACCAAATTTTTTTTTAATTCTTACTTTCCTTATTTTTACTAAATTTTTGATACTTCTTAAAAAAATTTTCAAAAAAAAATTTTATTTATTTTTTAAAATTATAATGCTAATGAAAACACATTTTCATTGACAAACGAAAATTTTTCATTACTTGTCATTTTCAATGCCAATGAAAAAAGTTTCATTAAAATAATTTTTTTCAATGCCAAAGAAAAATATTTCATTAGCATTGCTTTTTTTGCACAACTCTGCCGTTCAGGACCCTATAACCTTTATCATGTCGAATTAAATTGTTAATAATCCTTTCGAAATACATTAGAATCTATAACTGCGCGTTGAGCGATATGTTTTCGTAAAGATATGTCATAAAATCTTGTAATCAAAAATCAATTTATCTGTTCTGCAACCTCTACTATCTAAGCTCTGGCCTAACTATGGTTGCCTAACTTGCTGAAGCTTCTCTCTTAGTGCCGGCAAAAATGGTGGGAAATGCTAATTCTTCACAACCAGAATCTAATATCATATCCAAGGGCCATTGCCATTCTGCTGGAGCTTTGGCAAATGGTATTCGCAAGGTTCTGCATGTTGCTTAACACATTTCTCCTATACTATCTCTTTTATACTGACTAGCCCGCTGACTAATGTTTTCAATAGCGTCCCGGTTCGCTTAATGGTTTGCAATTATTGCACTTGGACGTACCAATCTGTTTGACGTCCGCTCAATAATCCTAAGCTCAATGTTTGATCGTTGTTCCCTTTACTGTTCTGAATATTGAGATTGCTCAATTTGCCCATAGGATGAGTTTCTTCAACGTATTACTTTACGCCTAGTATTAGCCGCCTTTTCTGTCTACCTATTAATTGTATTTGCTGTTCTGTATTTTGAGACTGCTCAATTTGCCTAGGGTCTGAGTTTCTTCTACACACTACTCTACGCCTAGTATTAGCCTGTTCTGTCTGCCTATTAATTCTATTTCATCGAAGTATCCTATGCTGTTCTGTGTTATGACTGCAGTTTGCCTTTAACCTGAGTTTCTTCTTACGTTTGATCGGCGCCCGGTGTTGGCTTCTTGTTCTATCTGCTTATTTCATGTTCTAATGTATTGGTCATCTGGTCAGCCAATCTAACGTTTCTGTTTCTCCTACGATCGGATCGACGTAAAATGTTAAGAGCTTGTTTCCTTTTTCTGGTTGTTGGTGTTTAGGTTATATAAAATAATACAACAATAAGACAATCATAATATAGATCCACGGAAATGTATATTAGGATTAGTAGAACATAAGGTGCGCAATAAGTAAGTGGGACACTACATTACTATCTATACCAACTAAACCGACAAAGATATTAAAATAAAATAAATTTATCTTTAAACTTCTTAAATTTATAAATATATTTTAGCCCGTTAAAATGGGAAAAAACAATTTATTTTCAAACGAAATAAGTAACTGGGACAAATTGTTAACTTGTGTCCTAATTTTAAAATGAAAAATAAAAACCAACTGAAACAACTTTAAACGATTGAATAGACCTCTCCTCTGTTTTTTACCAATTGCAGTATACGAGCTGCCATTTAATTAAGCGTGTTTTGGAGCATTTGGATGCCCAATTTTGTCGGATTCTTGAAAAAAAGCCGTTAAATTAAGATGCCTAAAAGATTTTTTATCGGATTTGAGTGTAGTCTGCTCGTTGGCCAGTCTAAAATAAGAATTTGAGAGACTTTTAAATAAGCTTCTGTGAATTTTTTTGTATGATTGGGTGCATTAACGCGCTAGAAAATGTACGTATCCTGTCCAAATGGCACAAAAACGATCTCGTTTATGAGTTGTTTTTCAATATAAAGCATTATGTCATCACTGCAGGATTTATGCACTCATCTCGTGGATATCGATAGAGAAAATTTACTCCCTATTTCTACTGCTAGATTTCATATTCAGTTGTCACTTAATATTGGGCTATCAGAACGGGGGTTTCTTTCATAATTTTCCCCGTCTTTAAGTCATTTTTCACTGTGTTTTTATTTTCGCCAACATGTTCTGCAATTTTGCTAATTGAGATCTCCACATCACACAGTGCCACAAATCTTCCACGCTCTTCATCGGATAAGATTGCGAAACTTGGCGTTTTTATACCCTTGCAGAGGGTATTATAAAATTGGTCAGATGTTTGTAACGCACAGAAGGAGACGTTTCCGGCCCCATAAAGTATATATATTCTTGATCAGCATGAGAAGCTAAGTCGATATAGCCATGTCCGTCTGTCCGTCTGACCGTCTGTCCGTCTGTCCGTCTGTCCGTCGGTGCGTACGCGTTTTACTCAGCCATCTTAAGAGCTATCGGGATGAAATTTTTTTTGGGAGCTTTTTTTTACCCGGGTGAGATAAAGTATGAAAATCTTTGGGATCGGACCACTATATCATATAGCTCTAGAAGAAACATTTTTGCAAAAATTGGAGTATCCCCATGAAATTTACCAATATGATAGTAATAGATATAAAATCTCAGATCCCAAAATTTGAATCTGATCCGATAAATAGAACACAAGTTACAGTCAATATAAATCGGTTCAAACGCTGCCGGCAGCGCTGCTTGCTGCCTACTACTGCCATCATCAAATCAACAGAGCACACGCATACACACACAGACGCAACGCTACATGAACTGTATGTGTATGCGTGCCGTGCTTTGCTTAGAAAATGATGGAAGAAGAAAAACTTGTGGTAAAAAGAGAAATAATATTTTGTTTGTGTATTGATGAATTGAGTTGCAGGGAAAGAAATTTCAAAAAGGAAAAATATTATTGCCAAGTATACTGCAAGGGTATATAAACTTCGGCATAGCCGAAGTTAGCTTCTTTGATATTTTTTCAATAAAAAAAAAACAGTTACGAATAGCAACAAATAAAATAAAACCTGAAAATCACTTTTTATACCCTTGCAGAGGGTATTATAAAATTGGTCAGATGTTTGTAACGCACAGAAGGAGACGTTTCCGACCCTATAAAGTATATATATTCTTGATCAGCATGAGAAGCTGAGTTGATATAGCCATGTCCGTCTGTCCGTCTGTCCGTCCGTCTGTGCGTATGCGTTTTACTCAGCCATCTTAAGAGCTATCGGGATGAAATTTTTTTTGGGGGCTTTTTATTACCTGGGAAAAATAAAGTATGAAAATTGGGAGAATCGGACCACTATATCATATAGCTCTGGAGAAAACATTTTTGCAAAAATTGCAAAAATTGGAGTATCGCCATGAAATTTACCAATATGATAGTATTATATATAAAATCTCAGATCCCAAAATTTGAATCTGATCGGATATATAGAACACAAGTTACAGCCGATATAAATCGGTTCGGCTAGCTGCCTACTACGTCATCATCAAATCAACAGAGCACAAGCATGCACACATACAGACGCAACGCAGCATATGTGTATGCGTGCGAGTCGTGGAATGCGTGTAAAAGGGGATGGGGAAGAAGAAATTGAAATGATATTTGAAAGGTTCTGTGCATTAATGAATTGAGATACAGAAAAAGAGTTTGGAACATGTAAAAATATTATGGCCATGGACTGCAAGCGTATATAAACTTCGGCACAGCCGATGTTAGCTTCTTTGATATTTTTTGTTAATTTTAAAAGATTTAAAAAAAAAATTGTTATTCAAAGTACCAATTTCATGTGCTTATCTAACCACAAATGACAGCAAAGCAATCTGTCCCATTTACTTATTTCGTTCGCAAAACTCAACTTTGGCTTCTAAAAATTAATGTATTTGGGTAACCCTGTGAAACTTTTTCACAAATTTTTGGTCATCGCTGAAGAACAATACAACTAAAATATAGAAGGAAAAGAAAAAACGAACAACTGCATATTTTGGACAAAATAATGTGATAAGTCTTTGTCCCACTTACTTATTGCGCGCACCTTAGTATCCCGATTATATGTAGATATCGATGGCTCACCAGTAGACCAGGCAAATTTGAGATGGTCACCAGTTAGCAATAAAGACCTAGTTAATTGAGCTGCTAAAGTTAGCTATTTTTAATAAAGACCTATTTTGCTGACCTAACACTATGTCGAACTATGCACTGGTGAGTTCTCTATTTTTACTATAAACAAAAAATTCATTATTTTTAGTTAGTTGTACATTTGTATTCTCACTCCAAATCAAAAAATACTAACGTCTTTCATTGAACATTTGTAGGCCTTAAGCTGAAGCGATATAATATAGTTATGCAATTTTTATATAATTTCGCACAGCCATTAATATGTATATTAAACTTGCAAATACAAATTTTTATGAAAATCGCGTCAAAAGTAAGGAAGTTATTAATAAAAGACACTGTTTTCGACATATCGTTCCTACGGAAGCTACATGATATGGTCACCCGATAGTGATCAAATTTTGTACAGTCAATAATAGATATACAAACCTGACAAATTTTAACTTTTATGACAATAGCCTAGAAAATAACGATGTTATTGAGAAAATACACTGTTCAATACTTTACAACACACATTTAAAATTAACTCTTTAGCTTGAACAGCCTAAGAGAAGATCTCGTCGATAAGGTCCCTTTATGCGTTGCACACTTCTCATCAAATATATATGTCGGAGTATGTAAAGGTGGTTTATACTCCTGCTACACGAGGACGTGTAATTTGTCAGGATGACCGTGTCGGAGATTGAATTATTCATTTTTAATAATTTGAATTGTGTGCCTACTGTTAAGGCGAATTGATCAGTGTTAATTAATGAATATCATGACTGATGAAGAACTGTTTAACACTAGATGTGTGCGATGACAGTATAGGCTGTCATCGAGTGTGGCTCGGTGTGCGGTTGAAAGAATTCAGTCTCTTTTCCTTCTGGAATTCAACCTGAAAGCACGTGGAGACTCGCTGCACAAACCTAGTGACAAAAATGGAAGTCAATAATCGAATCAACGCTTCAGGAATCCCTGAAATCCTCAACTCTCCGATATCAGAAGTGGGATCTAACTCAAGACCAACAATAAATGAGGAGCAGTTTCGCATTTTATTAGAACAACAAAATCGAAACTTCTGGGAGCTAGCAAAAACTTTTCGTGCATCGCCTAGTGAGTCTCGTCAAGATGGTGAAATTGTTCTACCGAAATTTAACTCCGACGCTGCTGGAGCCAACGCCACGCAATGGTGTGCTACGGTGGACATCGTTCTAAAAGAAAAACCATTGCAAGGTAGTGCGTTAATTTTGGCCTTGACGAAGTCATTGGAAGGAGGCTCTTCGCAGTGGTTATCGCAGATTTGCTACCCAGGCATCAATTGGGAACAATTTAGACAACTTTTCGAACAAAGATACGAAAACTCAGAGACACCGGCCGCAACTATTTTGAATTTGCTGAACAGTCGCCCAAATTCTGGCGAGTGTCTTGCCGTGTGTGCGAGTCGGCTAATGACGTTACTTTTAAGAAAATGGCGTGGCATGGACCATGAGCAAATTGCTGCATCGGTTGTTCTTGGTCATTTAGCAAACTATGACCGCAGACTACAACGAATTGCGTACACAGGGACTATTCGCAGCAGACGAGACGTTTGACAATAAGCGGTCCAGCTCTTCAGACGATTATTCAATTACAAAGCGTGTTAAAACATTGTCAATCAAATGTTACTCATGTGGGAAGCTTGGACAAAGGAAGTCGGAATGCAGAGTGCAGAAACCTTCTACATCTGGAGAAGATCATCGAGCTTCGTCAGTGCGTGCTAAAGTCGTGACATGCTATCGAAGTCACGAGCTAGGACACATCTCTACTCAATGCCCCAAGAGTTCGGATGGTGAAGCGGAATCACGTGTGCATAAGAGGATTAACCTATGTGTCGTTGATGAACCAAAAGCAATTATGTTGCACCGACGTGAAAATTTTCCGATTACCTTTGATTCAGGTGCAGAATGCTCGTTAGTCAAAGAGAGCATTTCACACAAACTGTCTGGGAAAAGAACAAATAACGTAATATCATTAAGTGGAATTGGTAATGTTAGTGTAGTTTCGTCAATTCAAATCACAAGTAATGTAATGATAAATGGAAATTGTATCGAAGTAGTATTTCATGTAGTCCAAGATAATAATATGAAAAATAATATTGTAATTGGCCGCGAAATTTTAGCACAAGGATACTCTGCTATAGTATCAACAGAAGCTGTGGAAATAATTAAAGACAAAACAGTTAACGTTTTTTCTGTAAAAAGTTACGAAAATGATTTTAATAATTTAGCAACTGAAGCACAGGGAGAAGATAAAAATCAATTGTTAAGATTGTTAAGAAAGCATTCAAAATCATTTATTCGCGGAACTCCTTTAACTCGCGTAACTACTGGTGTAATGTCAATTCGTTTAGTAGAACACACCAAGACTGTGCAAAGACGCCCTTTCAGATTCAGTCCCAGTGAAAGAGAATTACTCCGGTCAAAAGTTCAAGAGCTAATAGATTATAATGTAATAAGGCCGAGCAGTTCACCTTATGCTAGTCCAGCACTGTTTGTGGAAAAGAAAAACGGATCTGTAAGACTCTGTGTCGATTATAGGGAATTAAATAGAAATACCGTTGCAGATAAGTTTCCTCTACCATTAATTTCAGATCAGATAGCTAGATTGCGTAAAGCAAGATATTTTACTTGCTTGGACATGGCTTGCGGATATTATCAGGTCCCATTACACGAGAACTCCATTGAGTACACTGCATTCGTCACTCCCGACGGACAATTTGAGTTTTTAGCGATGCCGTTTGGTCTAAAGAACGCATCGTCGGTTTTTCAAAGAGCAGTGATGAAAGCAGTGGGCGATTTGCCATTTTCGTACGTTATCGTCTATATGGACGATACAATGATCGTGGCGTCAACTAAGGAAGAAGCTATTGAAAGATTAGAGATCGTCTTGAATATTTTGACTAAGGCAGGCTTTTCGTTTAATGTAGAAAAATGTTCATTTTTGAGGGATTCTGTTCAGTATCTGGGATACGAAGTATAGGCGGGTGAGATTCGTCCAAATTTGCGTAAAATTGAAGCATTAAGCGCATTGCCACCACCCAGGTCAATTTCAACATTGAGGCAATTTATAGGATTGGCTTCGTATTCCAGAATTCTCCCAGCTATTGAAACCTCTTTACTATCTTACACCTATTAACATTAATTTTGATTGGACGAATGAACATGAGAAGGTTCGCAAAGAGATTATTGATATCCTTACAAGCAAACCAGTCTTGGTAATATTTGATCCTAAATACCCCATAGAACTGCATACAGATGCAAGTGCCATTGGCTATGGAGCCATACTTTTGCATCGAATTGAAAATAAACCGTAAGTGGTTGAATATTTCAGTAAAATTACTAGTGTGTGTGAATCGAAATACACGTCTTATGAGAAACACTCGCGGTAGTTAATGCAGTAAAACACTTTAGATATTATCTACATGGTAATAGGTTTGTCATTTTTACTGATTGTAATTCGTTAAAGGCTTCTAGAACAAAAATTGAGCTATCACCTAGAGTGTATCGCGAAGGCAAACGTAAGGCCCATGTAGATTTTCTGTCAAGGAATCCTTTGCCTGATAAGAAAAAAGAGAATCAAAATAAAGTTGTAGAAAAACATGTACAGTGGATGGAAATTTCTGAAAATTGGATTCAAGCCGAACAACGTGATCAGGATATTTTGCAAACAATTAACAAGTTGAATGAGGGTGAACTTTCTAAAGATTTAGCTGCAACTTATGAGATGAGAGCTAATGTGCTTTACAGAAAAATTCAAAGAAATTGTAGGACTCGTTGTTTGCCAGTCATTCCTAGAACCTTTAGATGGTCTGTAATAAACCAAGTACATGAATCGATCTTACACTTAGGTTGGAAAAAGACCCTAGATAAAGTGTACGAGCATTACTGGTTTACGGGAATGGCGAAGTACGTTCGAAAGTTTGTAGAGAATTGAATCACTTGTAGGGTGACAAAATCAGCGTCCGGAAAAGTCCAAGTGGAACTGCATTCGATTCCGAAGATTAGCATACCTTGGCACACGTTGCATATAGATATCACTAAAAAACTAAGTGGGAAGAACGATCGTAAAGAGTATGTCATTGTTCAAATCGATGTGTTTACAAAATATGTTTATTTGTACCACACTTATAAGCTTGACGCAGATAGTTGTATTGACGCATTAAAGTCATCGATTGCGCTTTTTGGAGTACCTGCTCGATTAGTGGCTGATCAAGGCAAAAGTTTTATCGAAATTTGTCGAATTCTATGCTTCTCAGAAAATTCAGCTTCACCTGATAGCGACAGGTGCTAGCCGGGCAAATGGACAGGTCGAAAGAGTAATGAGCACTTTAAAAAATCTTTTAACTATCGTTGAATCCAGTGAGCGTTCGTGGCAAGATGCTATAGGGAACGTTCAATTAGCATTAAACTGTACAGTTAATCGAGTTACAAAATCGAGTCCGTTAGAATTATTAATCGGTAAGAGTGCTCGACCATTGGGATTAGTTCCAATTGATGATGATGAGACAGCGATAGACTTAAATGAACAAAGATCTCAGGCTACAAGAAATATGGACAATGCAGCAAGCTATGACAAACTTAGATTTGATAAAGACAAGGCAAAAGTAGTCAGATTCAGTAAGGGAGATTATGTTTTGATCAAAAATAGTGAGCGACAACAGACTAAGTTGGACCCTAAGTTTCGTGGACATTTTAAGGTCATAGAAGTATTAGAAGGCGATAGATATACGTTGAAGTCCATGTCAAGTAAAAGACAGTATAAGTACCCACATGATAGTTTACGGAGAATGCCAGAGGTGCAGGTACCAAGCGAGCTGGATATCGACGGAGATGAGTTTGATTCATCTGGTGAAACGGGTGAAACAGACCGTAATGGCACAGTTGGAAGAGACTGTGGTGAAACGGGTGAAACAGACCGTATGGAAACAGTTGGAAACGACTGTGATGAAGAGACGGGTGAAACAGACCGTATGGAAACAGTTGGAAAGGACTGTGATAAAGACACGGATGAAACAGACCGTATGGACTAGTGAATGAGGCACTAGGGGAATGATGTTTTTAGAAAGAGTGTTGTTGTCGATGCTACGTGGTGGTACCTTGCCGTGGATTCTTGAAACGTAAATGAGAACATAAAGAAAAGAGAATGTTTGTAAAACTAAAAGCGAAAATGTTGTTTGATAAGAATGAAAATGTGGAGGTTATAAAATAAGAAAATATTGAAAACATTGTAATGTTTAATGAATTGTAAAAGAAATATGAACAAACGAATGTTGAAATAGGCAAGTAGAAAAATATGAAATAAGAATTTTAAGTTACGAAATATTTTATAGCAAATAAGAGATTTTGAATTAACATTAAACTGGATTTGTCAAACTGCATAAAACAGAACGTTTTTGGTTCAGTTAGTTAAAACAAAGGTGTGAAAATGATGTTTGTAAAAGTGGTTTATATTCCTGCTACACGAGGACGTGTAATTTGTCAGGATGACCGTGTCGGAGATTGCAAAGGTGGTTTATACTCCTGCTACACGAGGACGTGTAATTTGTCAGGATGACCGTGTCTGAGATTGAATTATTCATTTTTAATAATTTGAATTGTGTGCCTACTGTTAAGGCGAATTGATCAGTGTTAAGTAATGAATATCATGACTGATGTAGAACTGTTTAACACTAGATGTGTGCGAAGGAAGTCAATAATGGAATCAACGATTCAGGAATCCCTGAAACTCTCCGATATATATATAATAAAAACAAGATTTTATTCACATAAACGTAATTTTTTAGAAACTTCAACAAAAGAATAGTAAACAATTTAAATTAAGGAAATAAACTTGATTACTGTACGTACAACATACAATAGTCTACAAACCAAATTTGGTAAATATGTAGTTACAGGTAACAGTTGATTTTGAACATGAAAATGTATACGAAAAACAAATCTCAGTAATCTACTTTTAAAACAGTTTTGAGCAAGTTTAAAGTTTTAAATGAATCAATATTTGCTAATATCTGTGTTCCTATGTACATATGTATTTATTCAAGGGACACACATACAAGTTAACAAACAATCCAACCAGCTGCCCTGCACTAAGCTTTAGAACAATCTGTGTAGCTGCAACATCAATGTGACGAATTCCATATAAGCATTAATACGCTGACGTGTGACCAAGAGCACATAGCATGCCCTGTCACATTTACTTCTTGCATATTTACTATTTATGTATTTAGCTTTAGATTCGTATTGCCATTTATGTACTTAGGTTTAGTTATCTTTTCTTTCCTTCAATATATTTAGTTTTCCACCATTGCACTATGGGAAAAAATCCAATTTTTTTGGCATTAATTCAAAATAATGAGCTAGAATATGAACAAACGAATGTTGAAATAGGCAAGTAGAAAAATATGAAATAAGAATTTTAAGTTACGAAATATTTTATAGCAAATAAGAGATTTTGAATTAACATTAAACTGGATTTGTCAAACTGCATAAAACAGAACGTTTTTGGTTCAGTTAGTTAAAACAAAGGTGTGAAAATGATGTTTGTAAAAGTGGTTTATATTCCTGCTACACGAGGACGTGTAATTTGTCAGGATGACCGTGTCGGAGATTGCAAAGGTGGTTTATACTCCTGCTACACGAGGACGTGTAATTTGTCAGGATGACCGTGTCTGAGATTGAATTATTCATTTTTAATAATTTGAATTGTGTGCCTACTGTTAAGGCGAATTGATCAGTGTTAAGTAATGAATATCATGACTGATGTAGAACTGTTTAACACTAGATGTGTGCGAAGGAAGTCAATAATGGAATCAACGATTCAGGAATCCCTGAAACTCTCCGATATATATATAATAAAAACAAGATTTTATTCACATAAACGTAATTTTTTAGAAACTTCAACAAAAGAATAGTAAACAATTTAAATTAAGGAAATAAACTTGATTACTGTACGTACAACATACAATAGTCTACAAACCAAATTTGGTAAATATGTAGTTACAGGTAACAGTTGATTTTGAACATGAAAATGTATACGAAAAACAAATCTCAGTAATCTACTTTTAAAACAGTTTTGAGCAAGTTTAAAGTTTTAAATGAATCAATATTTGCTAATATCTGTGTTCCTATGTACATATGTATTTATTCAAGGGACACACATACAAGTTAACAAACAATCCAACCAGCTGCCCTGCACTAAGCTTTAGAACAATCTGTGTAGCTGCAACATCAATGTGACGAATTCCATATAAGCATTAATACGCTGACGTGTGACCAAGAGCACATAGCATGCCCTGTCACATTTACTTCTTGCATATTTACTATTTATGTATTTAGCTTTAGATTCGTATTGCCATTTATGTACTTAGGTTTAGTTATCTTTTCTTTCCTTCAATATATTTAGTTTTCCACCATTGCACTATGGGAAAAAATCCAATTTTTTTGGCATTAATTCAAAATAATGAGCTAGAGACATGAATTTTTTTTTGGATGTTCGTCAGACTTTAATTTAATTTCGGATTTTTTTTGTTTTTTCAATTTGACCCTGATTTGACCCCTATAATTTTTTTCCTTTACCAAGTGTGTAAGCAAAATCTAATCAATAAATAAATCTAAATATGAAGAGTTGCACTTGATATTTTTTGCCGTTAGTAAGAATTTGACACTTCTTTTAATTTTTTGTTGTTATACCATACACCCATAGGGTGAAATGGTATATTAAAGTCGCTAAAATGTATGTAACAGGCAGAAGGAAGCTTTTCCGACCCCATAAAGTATATATATTCTTGATCAGCATCAACAGCCGAGACGATCTAGCCATGTCCGTCTGTCCGTCCGTCCGTCCGTCCGTCTGTATGAACACCTAGATCTCGGAGACTATAAGAGCTAGAGCCACCAAATTTGGTATGTAGACTCGTGTCATATGTACGCTTATCGAGTTTGTTTCAAATGTTTGCCACGCCCCCTACCGCCCCCGCAAATTATATAAAACCGATTTTCTCAAACACTATAGCAACTAGAGACACAAAATTTGGTATGTATATTTGCTTAGTAAACGCGCACATTTTGCATTTATAAAAATTTTGCCACGCCCCCTACCGCCCCCGCAAATCAAATAAAACCGATTTTCTCAAAACCTATTTTAGCTAGAGACACCATAGTTGGTATAAATATTTGCTTAGTAATTGCGCACAGTTTTGATGTGTAAAGATTTTGCCACGCCCTTTTCCGCCCCCGTAATTTGAAAAAACTCGATTATCTCCCGTAATTTTCTACCTTGTGCAATCAAATTTAGCACACTTAAATTTGATACTAATATCAAGCAAAATACCAAATTTGATCAAAATCGGAATAAAAATAGTCAAGTTATGCATATAAACGTTTTTCCATATGGCCGAAAGTGGCCGTTGGCTGGTGGGGGCGCTAGGGTGCTCGTATGCTTGAGTGAGCGAAATACTAAGATATGCTTGTAAAAAGCATGCAAACCGATTTTTTTAAAAATATGAAAATGCATTTGTTATTATAAATTTGAAATATTTGTTTTATTGGTGTATGGTATACCCAAGTCGGCGAAACGACTTACTTACTTCATTTTTATATTATGTTTCTTATATTAATATTACAACAAAAATATTTTAGTAACATGTTTTTTATTTATAACTAAAATTAGTCACATTCTTCTTCTAATTCAATATCAAATGCAATATCCTCATCTTCTGTCCATTCGTCACTTGAATCACCTTCATGATTTTTCAAAATATGATCGGGAGATTCAAGTAGGGCAACAACTTCATTCGGAATATTTAGGCAGAGGCTGGATAATAGAGGATCCGACGAGTCTAATGCTCTGTTAAAAACATCGGTTATGTTATCCAATCTACTGCATTTTCTTGCATGAGATCTTCTGTCATTCTTGTATATTTTATTTCTGGCCTCAGATGCGTTCTCTCCAAGCACTCCGACAGGAACTATGCATTTATTCATTATTTGGTGTCCGTGTACCAATACTTTGTGTACTGTCGGTGACATTGGGTACCAATCATACAATTTCATGTAAAGCTCGAAAGTGTGGGCGCAGAAGTCTTTGAATTTTTCGACATTAATCTTAAATTCGGAAGATATTGCAATTAATATTATATAAAAATTCTTTATAATTTCATAATTAATTTTTAAAATATCTGAAAACAGTTTGGTATTACAAAAAGCCCTCCTAGCAGTATTGCCATCATTGCTACTACCTATATACAAATGATCTTCAAGATTTGTAATCTGATTGACCAAATTGGATTTTTCATTAAGAATAAGGTCCGAGCTTTCCTTGGCAAATTCCAGTTTTAATGGCCTACAGAATCTAACAGACTGGGGTGTCCTATTAATCCATATTACTCGTTTCAATTCATCAATGAGTTTCAACGGAATGATTGTTGTTACAAACAAAGAATGGTCCAGAGAAGTAGGTTCATCAAATTGAAATTTTTGTTTGTAGCAGCTTTGGCCTGTTGAACCATCAAATCCATAGCTAACTATTAATTTACAATACGATATGTCCGATAAAGTCTCGAGAACCTCCTCTTGCATAGTAAAAATACGGTCCGTAGTATGATCCAGTAAGTGTTGTAAAGAAACTTCCGCTTTTGTTTCGGAAATACGGATTCCGGATGGTCCGCATTTTAGCTTGGCTTTCGCAACTTCTAGATACGGAGGATAAGTATCAGATCCATGCTGTTTATTCAACAATTTGATGTTTATGTATTGCTGTTTCGTCAACCCATTTTCTATGAGGAACGCCAACGCTCTTTCCGGGCTGATTGGGTTCAGCGGATTTGCTTCAAGTTTTTTTCTAACATCGCTAATGTTAAGTCCTTCATCACCCGTAGTTTTGTTTAATAAGAAAGCAACATCTTTTTCATTCGATTTCCTTGCCGAAATCGAAGCAGCGTGTATTAGGAGTGGAGTTTCGTAATTTTCCTTTGACGCGAGCTCTGATGCTAACTTTCTTTTTAAACGACATCCTGCATTTTCATAATTTAAACATTTACGTCCAGCTTTATTTGGAGACGTCTCGTGCTCACCAAAAGTAATTACAACATTGCCATCAAGCCAAGTGGAATGTTTAACTTTAAATCGATCTAACATTCGATTGCATTTCAACAAACATTTTTTATGTAGTGAATAAATTTCTCGACTTCTTTTTGGATAATTTTTTGAAGATCTTCATTCACATTGTTGTTAAAAGATTCGGCAATAAACGATATTACAGCGTCTTCTTGGCGGTTGTTGCAGCTCCAAATTTCGAGCAGCACTGAGCGTCTAAACTTAAGCGCACCTACAACATGTCAATTTTCAGGAAAAGGGGCAAAAACGGGGAAAAGTTATTAATTGGACCTTATAGTATAAGGTTTAGTTAATTACCCTTAAGTAAAACTGCCGAGGCCTAGCGAGGACTGTTAAAGTAATACTCCACAGAACACAAACATATTTGTTAGGGTTAAGCTAAAAATACGAATGAACAACACATTGCACAGTTACACAAAAACACAGAAGTATACAAAATGACTTCGGACACTTATTATACATACCTTTATTAACTTTTTCCATAGTAACTTTTAATTTATGCGATTAACAAACAAATTTAATACAGCTGAAAAGTTGCGATCTATTTGGCGCGCTTTTTCACGCTGCAATGCAACTCTAAATCAGCTGACTTTGTAAAATTATCAAATAATAGGGGTAGTCAACAAAAATTAAAAAAAAATATTTTGATTCTATTTAATGAATTTAGAATTGGGAAAAAATATTTGTTTGGCGAATTGAGACAACAAAAAAATTTGATTAATGCCAAGATATCGTAATTTTTTCCCATAGTGCATTGCTTAAACAATAAAGACACATTGCTCCGGCACTTGGCCGTAATTACATTTCATAATCTTTAATACATATATTGCTGCGCCACACGGACAGTGATTTGGATACTTAACCGTATCTCGCCCTAATCTGCCTAATTCATTCTTTGAAGTTGAATTCCATCAGCTAATCCCAACGGGAACCAGTGAATGGACCCAACATCTTAATTTACACACGTGTAGAAAAAGGTTGGGTTCTCGGAAAATTCGACCATATTCGACTTAGAGACGAAACGACTAGTCGAAATTGAGACTAGAGTCCACCATTTTCCGTTCGACTAGTTGACCATTTCCATTTGATTATTTGCGCATGCAGAGGGTAGCTAATAAAATCATAAAAACAAACTAAAAAGGGGACGTTAGACTGCTAGTAACAAATAAAAATACAATAACCGGTATAATTATAAAATTAAAAAAAGAAATTAAGGGAGAAACCGTACACATAGCTGAAGCAAAATGTATGAATTTAAACGTTTTGTATTTATATCAGTCAATCAATCAATTGTGAACTCTGCTGGATTACCTGAAAATTCTCTAAGTCCTTTCACTAAATCTGGAACCCTTTCCAAATCATTCCCATTGTCGTTTAAATTTGGTATTAAATCTTTATATACTGGGTTTTCTGATTGTGACGAGTTTAAGCGCTCAATATAATTCTCCATTCTAGCTGCTAATATAACATCTATAGCTGGATCTAAGCCTTGGATGGAAACTGCTTCTATATTTTTGCCTGCAGAACCTGAAGTTGATGCCATTTGCGGCTCTGTAGCTTGGCGATTTCCCGATTGAAGGACTGAGGCTTTCACCCAACTATCATCAGGCATTTTCGATTTCAAAGAGGAAATATTTCACTCAAAACAAAAAAAAAAAACGTAACACAATCGCGTCGAATATGTAATCAATATTTTTTGTAAGAATAGGCAAGTTCGCGGCGCGGTTCCGTTTTTTAAAAAAAGAATTTTGGATGGAAATGGCTTCCGGTTCACGGGATAGTTGTTAGTAAGGGGAAATATTTTAGGTGTTAGTTGATATAAGTATTGTTTCATTCGTTTTCTTCTGGTTTCTTTTATAAACTTAATTAGGTATTTTTTTTCTTTTTGATTCTTTTGTTTTCTTTTGATTTCCTTTAAGGACTTAACTAATTAATTTTCTTTTTTTTTCGAACTTAGTTAACTATTGTTTCGTTTCTCGTTGATTCTTTTTTTTTTTTTTGTTTTTCTTACTTTCTACGCTTAACTTACAGTATTGCTATATTCATTTCGGTGCTTCCTATTGGCCGGTTGGTAAGGGTGCTCGTTTTTCCCACGTCGAAGTACTAACGCTCCGATCCAGACACTTATTTTGCCAATTTTCCTCCGAACGGATACTAGAGGATTTTGCAGCGATCAAAGTTTTTTTTGGCCCTGGCTGACCTTAGCGAAGTTTTATTTGGTTACCGGTAAGGCGTATTTATTTGCGTTTTTTTCGGTTAACACGTTTTCACTTCACTCGATCAAGTTTTATTAGCAGGGTCCCTGCTTTATTAGCAGGGTCGCTGCTGTGGCGTCAATTAACACTTTCTTTGTTCTCCGTAGGAAAATAATAAAATTTATTTAAAAATCTTTATTAGTTTTACGTTCATAAATCTTTTATTTTACTGGAAGACTTTAAGACAACTACTATGAACAAAGATCGAGGAGTTCCAACGAAGTTACAAGTTGTACTCAGGCTGAAGACTGATTTTGGGTAGATCGATTATGTTTGGATGAAGCCTCTGGTATTGGGCGTCGTTGGTGACAGCGACGGACGGACGGACATGGCTATATTGTCTCGGCTGATGCTGATCAAGAATATATGTATATAATTTATGGGGTCGGAAAAGCTTCCTTCTGCCTGTTACATACATTTTGGCGACTTTAATATGGCATTTCACCCTATGGGCGTGTTTAAAATTAAACATCGTGTTCATCTGAAATGTCTTCACCAAATCAGATTGACCAAAGAAATATACAAATCGAAACATAAGCATAAACAAAAACAATTCATAACAACTATGGCTTGAAAACCAAACAAAACATGCATCCACACTCTGTGGAAAAAAGCACTTAAGATTATAACGACGGCCCAATATCATGTAGAAATATAAACATTAGAAAAAGCATTTTGAAAAACAAATGTCGCCTGCTAGAGTCTATGAGTTCATTTATATACACAACACTTTGATAAATAAAATCAGTTCATATTTTGAATTCAACAAATAAAGATCGGGTTATTATTTCCTTCGCCCTGGCAGCTATTCATTTTTGTCTTTCGATAAAAAGGAACTCTGTAGTTTTCCCCCACCAGTGGTAAGAGACCCAGAGATTGAATCAGCTCCTTTAAGTCTGGATTCTTATGCAAGTGCTAAGATCAGCTAAAGGTAGTAAAAAAAAAACTCGTGTTTTCCCCCACCAGTGGTAACAGACAGAGTATAAAATAAAAGCAAAATATTATTGCTTAATAAATAAAAAGTGCGTGCGTCCGATTATAAAGGCAGTTTGACTAATAGAGCAACTGTGGTATTTTCGAGAGACGAGAAAAGGACGGTGGCAGGCGCCCGCAAGACGTAAGAGAAGAGGCAAGCAAAGACCTGCCAAGAAGATTAATAGAGTGCCCCAAAGACTGCCCTGGGTCGCTGGAGAACGTACACTGCCTATACAAGGAAATCTGGTGCGATGACCGGCACCGGTACCGCCTGAGCCCATAGGCCCTGGACAACAGCAGCTGAGCAACGACACAGCCAAAGAAAAAAGGGTCGAGCTAAAGAAGACCATCCAGGCCACAGCTGAGAAGACCTGCCCGACGGACTGCCCTGGACCATTGGACTCAACATATTGCGAGTACACCTGTACTAAGACGACCGACACCGGCGCCCCAACAGCCTGGGCGAAGACCGGCTCCATCTAGCGCGACAAGCTAGACCCTGGACGCAGTAGGACCGGTAGCGCTACAAAGAGCGTCCAACAATTAAATACATCATAAATTAAAATTGTTTGCAAACAAAAAACAATGTAAGAAATACATATTATGAAATTGAGCGGAACCTATCTTCCCGAAACATTAGGTTGGAAGATCACTGCGTTGATCGAATAGGGAAAGTTAGGATGAAATATTCATAAAACATATACATATGTATAAGTGCGTACAAATAATTAAAAATACAATCTATATCACATACATACACCACATAAAATGTTCACTACTAAAGCTACAAAATTGTTAGACAAGCAGGTAGAGTTGCATGACAGGTTAAGCACTAGATCCTAGAAACGTAACAAGCTAAGTTTTAGAGGAAGTAAAAGAGATAAGTAATCGATGGATACCTAATCATAGCGAATTGCTCCATTATGGGACTTTCGAGCATCAGTATTACAGAGATAAAGTACATGAACAGGTGTTAAAGATAGTTGCCAAAATTATAGCCATAGGAGAGGCAGAAAAACCATGCACTAGTAAGTCGGTGTTAGTTGAAGCAGAACCGAATATGTCAGAAATGTGTGATGACAGCAACGAAGAGTCGCGCGGAAATGCGACCTCCAGTAATGAAAACGCTAATGTTAACCAGGAGATATTTATGGATAGAGTCCGACCGCTCCAGGATTATTTAGATATGGTAACCAAAGATTTGCGTACAATAGACAATAGAACAGTCGAAATATATACTAAAAAAATTAAATTCTTGTTTAAAGAGGTAAAGATTTACCAAGCTTATGTGGAGAATGAAACATTTAAAGAAGTAATAGAGGAATTGGAGTTCGATGTTTAGAATACCCTATTGGCATTAGAAAAGAAAATAAATTATCACAAAAACTTGAAGGTTGAATTCAGGTACCCACATTTTCTGGAGAGCCTAGAGAATGGGTTCTGTTTGTGGAATTGTTTGGGGAATTAATTGAAAAAAGAGAGGATTTGAGTCCTACTCTTAAGTTCAACTATTTAAAATCAGTGTTAAACGGCGAAGCGAAAAGCATGGTAGCTCACCTATTGTCAGGTTCAGCTTAATTATCAGCTGCTTGGGAATTGTAAACCAAGCGTTTTGAAAATAATCGAAGGTTATTTTCCGAGCAATTAAATCGGATCGTTGATCTATCGGTGATCAACAATGAATCCGCAAAAAGTGTAAAGGGAGTGATTGACATAATTAATGAGTCAGTGCACTTAATTAAAATTAAAACAAATTTGTCCGATGAAGTTGACGTAATATTCGCACAACTCATACTTAGGAAATTTGACAGGGAGGCCTTACAATTATATGAGTGTCAGAATAGAAAAACAAGGCAAGTTCAAACTCTATCTGATGTCATGGAATACTTGGAGCAAAGATATCGCTCGCTAAGTGCCAGGAGGAAAGAAAAGAAAAAACCGCAACAAGTTGTTTCATATGCAGCCTTTGAAAATAACTGTCCGATTTGCATTAAGCGTATAAGTGCTATAAATTTAAAGGTTTGACACCTATGGAAAGGTATTAAACCGCCAAAAAAGTATAGCTTTGCACACGATGCTTGAACCATTCAAGCAATAAAGAATGCACTAATGAGATGGTCTGTTCATTGTGCAGTAAAGGACACCATACTCTATCCATTTTGAAGAAATACAGGAGAAAGTTATAACTTGTGTAACGGCTCAAGCAACACTGTTGGCTACAGTCCTAATACAAGTTAAAAAAGAAAATGGAGCACTATTTTGTCTGAAGAGGCAGCTCAAATATTAAAATTACCTAAAATTAAACAACATACAGAAATAAGTGGCGTGTCCTCAATAAATGCCAAAAAATCAAAATATAAGGTAAAAATAAATGTGAAGACGCGAAATCCCTGGAAATGACATCTTAAGGTTGAGGCGATTGTGTTGCCAAAGTTAATGAAAGCTCTTCCATTAAAAACGGTAGACGTAGATATGTCAAAATGGCAATCCTACGTACTAGCTGATCCTTCCTTTAATAAACCTGGTAAGGTTGATATAATAATGGGGGTAAACGTATATACCCAAATCTTAAAAGAGGGAGGCCAAAGATTGATGGCCAACTAGGCCGAAATACTCAATTTGGATGGATTGTCTCGGGATGTACCAAATCAAATAGATGTCTCAGGTATGGAACAGAGTTGTGAAAAGAACAAAGGTAAATGTGAAAATAAATACAACACAATTCAAAACAAAATCAACAACAAAATTCAAGAAATAAGTCAGCATTTGACTCCTCCATCAGCACCTTGGAGGTAAGACAAAAGCTGAGGTAAAAAAAAACAATTTTTCAAAGTAATAAAGATTCAAAAAAAAAATTCATATAAATTTTTGTTCCCCGGCAGGACCTCACTTTGGAGGTACAGTGAAAACTGGGGAAAAAGGTATATATTCCAGTACAAAATATGAATATTGAGATGGCAATAGTTGAATTATATAATGAATATACAAATATCAAAGAAGCTAACATCGGCTGTGCCGAAGTTTATATACCCTTGCAGTCCATGGCCATAATATTTTTACAAGTTCCAAACTCTTTTTATGTAACTCAATTCATTAATACACAGAACCTTTCAAATATCATTTCAATTTCTTCTTCTTCTTCCCTATCCCTTTTTACACGCATGCCGCGACTCGCACGCAAACAGATATAGTTTGATAAATAATAATAAGTAAAAAATATGCACAGATATTAGATCTGTGACTTGTCTACATGTCTCGTATCCATACCTTTACTAAACAAAAGCACAAAGGCGGTTGCAAGGCCAATACATGAAAAATTCCTTTTAATCTATGGATTAGTATAAACAATTTTAACAAATATGGGAACAGAATACATGAATTCATTACTAATAGAACTTTGCAAAAATTTTAACATTACTAATAATGCTCACCATAATCAAACTCTTGGAACAATAGAAAGAACCCATAGAACTTTCAATGAGTACATCAGATCATACATACCTATTAACAAGGTGGGTTGAGATAAATACTTCACATATTGCTTTAATACCACATCCACATCCATCCACCGTACATAGTTATTTCCCTTTTGAACTAGTCTTTGCAAAACATCTTTAAACTGTCCATTTGTTAACTGAGACAATAGATCCCATTTACCATATTGTAATAATCTTCTCCTTATAAACACCGGGTGAATGGGGCTTCCAGGGCGAAGGAAAGAATAACCCGATCTTCATTCGTTGAATTCAAAAAAATGAACTGATTTTATTTACTAAAGTACGGAGTTTATATAGGGAATCTTAGGCTCTAGGAGGTCACAATTGTTCTTAGGAGATCTTATTCTAGTGCGAGTCACACCCACGTACTCGGGGGTTGAAAAATTATTATTATTTTGGGTTAGTTTACAATTACAAGTGTTTTTTCCCACAACGCGTGTGGCTGATTGTAATTCTAGTCATATGATATGTTAGTTGTTTGTGACACAAGTACATTTGTATTACATTTTCTTTAATGCATCTGATTTGGTGGAGCCGCTTCAGATGAACACGATGTTTATTCTTAAACACCGGGCTTGCGGCCCCAATAAATTGATGTAAGTCAAACCTTGCCTTCGCCTAATTCACATTAAGTGCTATCCGCAAAATCGGTAAAGGAGTCGGTGGTAAAGCATAAGAATAGATTATCGGCAAGAGGGTTGTGCCAAAAAAACAAGATAAATCTTGCGCAATTAAGGAAGTGTAAAAACGAAAATTATTTCTGAACTGTTGATACTTAGTTTTTATTTGAACTTTGTATAACCAATTTATTGGGAGCGTTACAGAAATCTCTAGTGATTTTGAGGATTTTTGGAATCACTCATATATAGGCAAGTTAGCAAAAAAGATTACCGATAGCTCCTATTTCGTTAGGGGCTGAGGACTAAATTATTATTATATTAATTATTACACTTGTGCCAAAAAAAAAACAAAATAACTATATTGCAAAACTAAAAATTTTTAAATGTTTTTCAATTTTGAATTAATACCTACTTGCGCTATGTTATTTTACTACGTTCGGGAACTTTTGAAGTTCATAATTGAGCGGTGTCAACAAAAAATGTTAATTTTCTTTTGATCATTATGCCATGCCATTACTATAGAGTGAAATGATATATTAAGTCGCCAAAATGTATTTATCAAGCACAAGGAAGCTTATCCGACCTCATAATGTATTCATATTCTTCATCAGCATTAACAGCCGAAATCTAGCCATGTCCGTCTGACCGCCCATCCGTACGTCCGTTCGTCCGTCCGTCTGCCTGTGTAAACACCACCACCAAAATTGGCATGTATGAAATTTGGTGTGCATACTCGATTAGTAAACGCACAAATATTAATTTTTTGAAATTTTAATAAAACTGATAATAGATTATAATAGGCAGAGACAACAAATTTGGTATGTTAACTGCTTTAGTACGAGCACAGATTTGCTTTGTGTAAAAGGTTTGACACGCCCATTTCCGCCCCCGAAATTGAAGAAAATCCTATTATCTTCCGCAATTTTTTATAACATGCTGCATCCATAGGGTGAAATGATATATTAAAGTCGCCAAAATGTATGTAACAGGCAGAAGGAAGCATTTCTGACCCCATAAAGTATATACTATATCAGTCCGTCCATCGACCTGTCCGCATGAACACGTAGACCTGTAACACCTACGATGTTCAAGTTTGTTTCAAATTTTAGTCACGACCACTTTCGGCCCCAAAAATTAAATAAAAATGATTTTCTCGAAAACTAACAAAGTTAGAAACACTAAACAATATGCGTGCAAATTATTGATATTTAACATTTTAGGCACGCCTTCTTCCACCTCCAGAATCTAAAAAAAACCGATTGCCTCCTCCATTTTTTGATTATGGAAACCAAACTCAGCTCACTGTTGATCCCTTACTATTTTTTAACTATCAAGTTGTATAAAAATCGTACTACAAACATGGAAAATAAACTAGGTTTCCTAGGGCGGTGTTGGCCCTAGGCTAGTAGCGGCGCTAAAGTGCGTGAGCGAGAGTGTGAGCGTGAGCGAGATAGCAAATGCTATGAGGCGAATTCAATAGACGTTTTCGAAATTTAAAATATGTTTTCATCTGGTGCATGGTATACCCAAGTCGGCGAGACGACTTATTAACTTCATTAAATACGGCCCCAAAAGGGCCTTTGTGTGCTCTTGTGCTTGTAAAGAGAGGTTGTGAGATATGCTTGTTAAACTGCAGGGTATTATAAAATTGGTCAGATGTTTGAAACGCAGGAGACATTTCCGGCCTCATAAAGTATATATATTCTTGATCAGCATAAGCAGCTGAGTCGATATAGCCATGTCCGTCTGTCCGTCTGCGGGTATGCGTTTTACTCAGCCATCTTAAAAGCTATGGGGCTGAAAAATTTTTTTTTGTGCTTTTTATTACCGTAGTCAGATCAAGTTTGAAAATCTTTAGGATCGGACCACTGTATCATATCATATACGAAAGGTAGGTGAAGCAGTTGGAGTATCGCTTTGAAATTGACTAATGTGATAGTTTTGAAACATAAACATAAGATCCCAAAATCAATCCGATTGGATAAATAAAACACAAGTTGCAGTCAATATAAATCGGCTCTGCTCAAACGGTGCCGACAGAGCTGCTAAGAGCCTACTACGTCATTGCTCGAAATCAACAGAGCATCAGAGCACATGCACACGTAGATGGAACGCTACATAAACTGTATACATATGTATGCGTGCCGTCGTGCTTAGGGAACAAGGGAAGAAGAAGGAAAAAAATGGTGGGTATAGCAAATAATAATAATTTGAATGTGCCTTTTTAAAAAACGCTCTCTGTCAACAGAGATTTTTGTGACACCCTACAATTGATTTTGGGTTGGTTTCTAGTCGTTATCCATTTCTATGATACCCCTTATATATTTTTACATATTATTACCTATTTTGATTGATTTTTTATACATTTTCTTTAGGTTCATCATACCATATCTTTATTTACCCGACTACTTGAAACAGTATGACTATGAAGTAAACGTAAGTGCTGTATTAATATCGTCCATAGGCATAGCCCAGACAGTTGGCATGATTGTTCTTGGGTATCTGGGGGATTTGGCCTGGATGAATATCAATATATGTTACTCATTGTGTATGTTAGGTAAGTCAATATCTACTGTTTTGCTTTCACCTTATTTAGCCAACATTTTCTTGTGTGCGTATGATGCTTCACACTAAAAATTGATAAAATTTTGCCTCAAGCGAAAACACAACAAGCGACATATAGTTGCGAGCAAAAAAATAGTAGTACTTATCACCTGCTAACTTTTATTCCTATAACATGTGATTCAAATTGCGAAGAATTATTATTTGAAATGTGTTCTACATATTTAACTCAATGTATTTTTGTTAATTATTTGTTAATTTTCCTTAATTTTTCGTTCATTTTCCAAATTTATTCTTAATTATACCATACACCCATAGGGTGAAATGGTATATTAAAGTCGCCAAAATGTATGTAACAGGCAGAAGGAAGCTTTTCCGACCCCATAAAGTATATATATTCTTGATCAGCATCAACAGCCGAGACGATCTAGCCATGTCCGTCTGTCCGTCCGTCCGTCCGTCCGTCCGTCCGTCCGTCTGTATGAACACCTAGATCTCGGAGACTATAAGAGCTAGAGCCACCAAATTTGGTATGTAGACTCGTGTCATATGTACGGTTATCGAGTTTGTTTCAAATGTTTGCCACGCCCCCTACCGCCCCCGCAAATGAAATAAAACCGATTTTCTTAAACACCATAGCAACTAGAGACACAAAATTTGGTATGTATATTTGCTTAGTAAATGCGCACATTTTGTGATTATAAAAATTTTGCCACGCCCCCTACCGCCCCCGCAAATTAAATAAAACCGATTTTCTTAAACACTATAGCAACTACAGACACAAAATTTGGTATGTATATTTGCTTAGTAAATGCGCACATTTTGTGTTTATAAAAATTTTGCCACGCCCCCTACCGCCCCCGCAAATTACATAAAACCGATTTTCTTAAACACTATAGCAACTACAGACACGAAATTTTGTACGTATATTTGCTTAGTAAATGCGCACATTTTGTATTTATAAAAATTTTGCCACGCCCCCTACCGCCCCCGCAAATCAAATAAAACCGATTTTCTCAAAACCTATTTTAGCTAGAGACACCATAGTTGGTATAAATATTTGCTTAGTAATTGCGCACAGTTTTGATGTGTAAAGATTTTGCCACGCCCCCCTCCGCCCCCGTAATTTGAAAAAACTCGATTATCTCCCGTAATTTTCTACCTTGTGCAATCAAATTTAGCACACTTAAATTTGATACTAATATCAAGCAAAATACCAAATTTGATCAAAATCGGAATAAAAATAGTCAAGTTATGCATATAAACGTTTTTCCATATGGCCGGAAGTGGCCGTTGGCTGGTGGGGGCGCTAGGGTGCTCGAATGCTTGAGTGAGCGAAATACTAAGATATGCTTCTAAAAAGCATGCAAACAGATTTTTTTAAAAATACGAAAATGCATTGGTTATTATAAATTTAAAATATTTGTTTTACTGGTGTATGGTATATCCAAGTCGGCGAGACGACTTACTTACTTCATTTTTTTTTTAAATTTTCCGTAATTTTTGCTCAATTTTTCTTAATTTGTTCTTATTTATTACACATTTTTTCTAAACTTTTCATACTTATTAAAAAAATTTAAAAAAAAATTAATTTTTTCTTAATTTTTTTATACCCTTGCAGAGGGTATTATAAAATTGGTCAGATGTTTGTAACGCACAGAAGGAGACGTTTCCGACCCCATAAAGTATATATATTCTTGATCAGCATGAGAAGCTAAGTCGATATAGCCATGTCCGTCTGTCCGTCGGTGCGTACGCGTTTTACTCAGCCATCTTAAGAGCTATCGGGATGAAATTTTTTTTGGGAGCTTTTTTTTACCCGGGTGAGATAAAGTATGAAAATCTTTGGGATCGGACCACTATATCATATAGCTCTAGAAGAAACATTTTTGCAAAAATTGGAGTATCCCCATGAAATTTACCAATATGATAGTAATAGATATAAAATCTCAGATCCCAAAATTTGAATCTGATCCGATAAATAGAACACAAGTTACAGTCAATATAAATCGGTTCAAACGCTGCCGGCAGCGCTGCTTGCTGCCTACTACTGCCATCATCAAATCAACAGAGCACACGCATACACACACAGACGCAACGCTACATGAACTGTATGTGTATGCGTGCCGTGCTTTGCTTAGAAAATGATGGAAGAAGAAAAACTTGTGGTAAAAAGAGAAATAATATTTTGTTTGTGTATTGATGAATTGAGTTGCAGGGAAAGAAATTTCAAAAAGGAAAAATATTATTGCCAAGTATACTGCAAGGGTATATAAACTTCGGCATAGCCGAAGTTAGCTTCTTTGATATTTTTTATTTGTCTCGGTTTCGACCTGTGTTGAAGTTAATCAAAACTAAGTTTTAGCTAGGCTTCAGGTCAATAAATCTTACTAATTTATTTGTAAGATTTTAAATCATAGGCAGCCCCAAAGGTGAGCAGGTTGTCTGTATAGCTATTTCCAGAACCACAAAGTTCTATCATCAGCAGACTTCGCTAAAGAATCCACAGTTGTAATGGCCATACCATATCTTCAACGCTAAAAGTAGTTGGGAATTCAAACTACATGAAGCGAGAAAAGAACGGCAAAGGTTGCAACTGCAGATTCCACCAAAAAATACCAAAAACGGAAGGCCCGCCGTATTACACATGTTGTTTTTCAACTTGCTGTAAACCATCTTTTTGCATATAGTACAATATACTATAACAAAAAATTTGGGCGCGACGATTAGTTGGTTAAGGCGAAGGCCTTTACACTAATTGTGATGGCACCCAATGGTATGCACATAAAAAAGGTGAAATCTGCAGTTGTAAGCTTTGACGTTCTTTTCTCGCTTCATGTAGTTTGAATTCCCAACTACTTTTAGCGTTGAAGTTATGTTATGGCCATTACAACTGTGGATTCTTTAGCGAAGTCTGCTGATGATAGAACTTGGTGGTTCTTGAAATAGCTATACAGACAATATCATATTTTGTGCTGCCTATGATTTAAAATCTTACAAATAAATTAGGAATATTTATTGACCTGAAGCCTAGCTAAAACTCAGTTTTGATTTTTTCTTGATTTTAAATTTTTTTATTTATTCAATGCCAAACGAAAATTTGTCATTACTTTTCATTTTCAATGCCAATGAAAAAATTTTCATTAAAATAATTTTTTCAATGCTAATGAAAATCAATTTCATTAGAACTACTTTTTTTTAATACCAATGAAAAAAATTTCACGCGCAATATTATTTTTCAATGCTAATGAAATGACCAATGCATTGTAAAAGTAATGCATTATGAACGACTCTGTTTAAGGGGTTATTTATGTTGTGGTGCGTAAAAATTGGTGAAATTTAAATTTTTAAAAATTTTTATTAAAAACTTTTTACACAATTTGCGTAATGCAATGTCTGATTTTCAAAAACAGTTTAAAAATATCTAAGAAGCTAACATTGGCTGTGCCGAAGTTTATATACCCTTGCAGTCCATGGCCATAATATTTTTATACCATACACCCATAGGGTGAAATGGTATATTAAAGTCGCTAAAATGTATGTAACAGGCAGAAGGAAGCTTTTCCGACCCCATAAAGTATATATATTCTTGATCAGCATCAACAGCCGAGACGATCTAGCCATGTCCGTCTGTCCGTCCGTCCGTCCGTCCGTCCGTCCGTCCGTCCGTCCGTCCGTCCGTCTGTATGAACACCTAGATCTCGGAGACTATAAGAGCTAGAGCCACCAAATTTGGTATGTAGACTCGTGTCATATGTACGCTTATCGAGTTTGTTTCAAATGTTTGCCACGCCCCCTACCGCCCCCGCAAATGATATAAAACCGATTTTCTCAAACACTATAGCAACTAGAGACACAAAATTTGGTATGTATATTTGCTTAGTAAACGCGCACATTTTGTGTTTATAAAAATTTTGCCACGCCCCCTACCGCCCCCGCAAATCAAATAAAACCGATTTTCTCAAACACTATAGCAACTAGAGACGCAAAATTTGGTATGTATATTTGCTTAGTAATTGCGCACAGTTTTGATGTGTAAAGATTTTGCCACGCCCCCCTCCGCCCCCGTAATTTGAAAAAACTCGATTATCTCCCGTAATTTTCTACCTTGTGCAATCAAATTTAGCACACTTAAATTTGATACTAATATCAAGCAAAATACCAAATTTGATCAAAATCGGAATAAAAATAGTCAAGTTATGCATATAAACGTTTTTCCATATGGCCGGAAGTGGCCGTTGGCTGGTGGGGGCGCTAGGGTGCTCGAATGCTTGAGTGAGCGAAATACTAAGATATGTTTCTTAAAAGCATGCAAACAGATTTTTTTAAAAATACGAAAATGCATTGGTTATTATAAATTTAAAATATTTGTTTTACTGGTGTATGGTATATCCAAGTCGGCGAGACGACTTACTTACTTCATTTCATGTTTAAGCTTCTGCTCTCTGACGTGACGGTCGTGTTTTTTCATAGCTCCCGAGTTTTTATCAATATTTATTGTTTTCTCTCATTTTTTAATTGTGCTTAGTCTGTTTACTTTTTCGTTGGTGTGGTTTGCTTGAGACCCGTGTGTTTTATTTGCAGAATTTGCCAAATTAACTAGTTTTTTTTCGTGATTAGTGTTTGGTGCATTTTATATATATATATTTTTTTCCCCCTTTTCTCTCTCGTCATTGCTTCTATAGTTGCTCCCCTCACCTCTCCGATCATACCATCAGTGCTAGTGTTTTTTTTTTATTATTTTATTTTTGTTGTTCTCTCTTCTTTGTGCTTGTGCTCTCTGCCGCGTAATTACTTTTGTAACGCCGCCTCTCAAAGCTTGGCTTATAACTGTTCTTGCACTCTTTCTTGTGCTGTGTACTCTAGCTGTCTCTTTGTTTTATTTGTATTTATTGATTTTATATCGATAATTATCTTAGTGCTTTGTATTTAAATTTTAAATTTTGTATATATTTTTGCCTTGTGTTCCTTTTGGCGTCTCAATGGCTTGTTGTCTACCTACTTGCAAGCATTCTGATCGTTTTGATGATCAGTATAGAGCAATATCGTGTTGGCTCTGCGATAATCTTATTCACTTAAAATGTGCTGGCCTCAATGGCCGCGACTACGACAAATTTTCTGGTTTGTCTGTGTCTAAGCCTGAGCTTGGCTTAATGCGCTGGACTTGCCCATCTTGTGCCAGCCAGCAGCTTGATTTTAGCCGTATGTATAGGGATCTTCGTTTAAAGTTTCTTTCTTTAAACAAACTGGCCAAACAGCTGTCTAACGAGTGTGAATCTAGCGTACATTTATTGTCGCAATTTAAGTTTAATCCACCTTCTGATAAGTTACCCAAGAAATGTACCCTTGAGTTGCCTCGTAAGCAGTCGCCAGCACTCTCTATTACATCGTCTCCCATTTTACTTTCGCCTACACCATCTTCTTGTCCCTCTTTATGTTCTTCTTTTCAGATTGAAGTACCCATTACAAGCCCTGGTGTACCTCAGTCTATCCCTCACGGGAACTCTGATCAATCACAGGATCATGCTGGCTCTCAATCACTTGCGGATCCCAATGCTCCTCCGCCTCCACTAATTGTAGTGCCTCATCGCAAACAATTATTTATCTCTAGGCTTGCTCCAGATACTTCTGAGTCGTCTGTGGCAGCTTACATTGGTAATATATGCCCTGCTAAGGTTTTAATTCAAAAGTTTAAGTTTTCAAGGCCTCGCGAAATCTCCTCTTTTAAAATTACATAACCAAATGAGTATTTTTCAGCTATGGTTGACACTAATTTCTGGCCAGAGGGCCTAGTTGTACACGAGTTTGCGCCCAATAAGCGCTCCCGTCCGTTGCCTGTTCACCTTCCTAATTTATCTTCTGCTTCAAAAAACTAATAAAGTCTAGTCTTTGCATTCATTATCAAAATGTAAGAGGACTTCTTACCAAGCTCTCGAACCTGTTCTGTGATAGCCAAACCTTTTCGGCTGACATATTAGCTTTCTCTGAAACTTGGCTTAACTCCTCTGTTTTGGATAATGAAATTGTTTCTAATAACTTTATTTCTTATAGGCTTGATCGTGTTGGTCGTCGTGGCGGTGGAGTACTCATTGCTGTTAACTCGAATCTGTGTTCAAGTGTCGTGCCGATTGATCTGCCCTTAGGTGTTGAGTTTATTTGCGTCGAAGTTACATGTTCCAACTTTAGCTTATATATTTCTTGTTCATATATTCCTCCAGCTTCTGATATCATGACCTATATGCACCATGCTGATGCTTTGCAAACTATTTTTAATAGTCTTAAAGATCGTGATATCCTTATAGTTTTAGGTGATTTCAACTTGCCTAATATTTCTTGGCTTGTTGATGATAATCTATCTTTCTTAATTCCTTCATCTCAACATGTTTTTCTTGATTGCCTACTTGAATGTCCGCTATATCAGTTGAATTCTTTCCTTAACTCTTCTAAAAGAATCCTTGATCTTGTTTTTGTCTCTGATCCCACTGTTAGTGCTGTATCCCGAACACAGCCCCTAGTGAAACCTGAAGATCCTTATCACCCTACCATTGAAGTTACTATTTCTTACAATTCCGTTACTAAATCACTTAATAACATCGTAAATTCTCGTCGTAGATCTTTTCGTAAAACAAATTTCAATCTTCTTAATAGCCTTATTTTCTCTTTTGATTGGTCATTTCTATTTGAGTGCTGCGATATAGATTGTGCAGTGAAGTTTTTCTACTCTGCTCTTAATTCTCTAATTGATAAATGCGTTCCTTATGTGAATGTCTCTACCGTCTCCAGCGCGCCAGTCTGGTTCACACGTAGGCTCTCTAATCTCCGCAATATTAAATCGAGATATTTTAAAAGATTTAAAAAAACTGGTTCGCGACTTGACTATGCAAATTACTGTATAGCCAAATCTCAATTTTGTCTTTTAAACACTCAATGCTACAATAATTATATCGTTCGCTGTAAGGTTGAATTTTATAAGAACCCCAAAAGATTTTACAACTTTGTTAATTCCAAAAGACGCTCTAATGTACTACCTTCCACCTTCAGACTTAATGACCAGACTGCTAATAATGACTCAGATATTGCAGATCTGTTTGCTAATTTCTTTCAGTCGACTTATTCTACTACTGTTTCGGATCCCACAACCTATCCCTTTTCAATCCCACATTTAAATTGTATGTTTTTTCCTAGTATTACTGAAGACTGTATTATCTCTAGCTTGTCATCTATGACGTCTTCCTTCGTTCCCGGTCCTGATAATATACCTAGTTGCATCCTTAAAATGTGTTCGATTTCCCTATCTAAGCCTTTATCTCGGTTATTCTTTATATCGAGTGAGACTTGTAGCTTTCCCGATATTTGGAAGGAGTCTTTTATTATTCCGCTTTTTAAAAAGGGTAGCAAATCGGATGTTTCTAACTACCGTGGCATTGCCAAGCTTTCGGCAATACCAAAGCTGTTTGAGAAAATTATTACGTCTTCCCTTCAACACCTATCCAGATCCACTATTTCTCCTTGTCAGCATGGCATCATGAAAGGTCGTTCGTCGCTTACTAACCTTTTAGAATTGACTACCCTTGTACACCATGGCTTCCGTAAAAAGTGTCAAACTGATGTTATTTATACTGACTTTAGTAAGGCTTTCGATACGGTTGATCATTCTATGCTTCTCGCGAAACTTAACATCATGGGTTTTTCCCCGAAACTGTTGGCTTGGTTAAAGTCGTATCTTATTGGCAGAACCCAAAAGGTGTCTTTTCGTTCCTCATTATCTAAAACTATTAAAGTTACGTCAGGTGTACCCCAAGGCAGTCATCTGGGCCCACTGTTATTTACCCTGTTTATAAATGATTTACCCTTGGCCTTGGTTCACTCACGCGTGCTCATGTTTGCGGATGACGTCAAGATTTGTTATTCCTATAATGATCCTTCTTTCCAACAGTACTTGCAATCTGATCTCGATGCGTTCTGTGATTGGTGCCACGTTAATAAATTACACCTTATTGCCTCAAAGTGATCTTTTATGACTTTCAGTCGTTTGTCTCCGTTCCTAGCTCATTACTCTATTAAGTCTGTTCTGTTAGATTGTGTACCATCCTTTAAAGACTTAGGCGTTATGTTTGACCCAAAACTTTCATTTAATGTTCATATTGCTTCAATTGTCAATAGAGCATGCAGCCTTCTTGGCTTTATTAAACGTTGGGCCAAAGAATTTGATGATCCCTATGTAACAAAGGTTTTATACACTTCGTTAGTTCGCCCTATTCTCGAATATTGCTCGCCAGTGTGGAACCCGCAATATGATGTTCACCAGCGTAGTATTGAATCGGTACAGAAGCAATTCCTTAAGTTTGCGTTACGCGGTCTTAATTGGGACCCGAGTCTTCGCCTACCTTCTTATTCTGACAGACTTCTTCTTATTAATCTCCCTTCACTTTACAACCGTAGGCTCGTTTTTGGCATTCTCTTTCTCCATAAACTAGTCAACGGCGAAGTCATTTCCACTAATTTACTAAGTACGCTATATTTTTGTGTTCCCTCACGTCGGACCAGAAACTTTTTTCCTATTTACCTTAGTAGATGTCTGACTAACTACTCTCTTCACGAACCTTTTCGTGTTCTTTGCCAATCTTTTAACAACCTTTCTCACCTAATTTCTCCTCATCTTTCTGTCACTTCTCTTCGCGCTATACTTTTTAATCATCTACAGCGAAACCAATGAAAATATTCTGGACTTGGATTGGCTGCAACTCATCCCTGACCACATTGGCTGTGAATCGGGGCATAGCTGGCACCTTATGCAAATAAAACACCTCCACCGGGTCGGGGATGTTTAGTTGTGTATATAGCTAAGCTAGCTTTTTTAATTTAATTACTATTTGTCTTTAGCTTAAGCTTTTTCGTCGACTGCTGTGTTAGTTGACGTAAATAAATAAATAAATAAATAAATAAATAAATAAATAAATAAATAAATAAATGTTCCAAACTCTTTTTATGTATCTCAATTCATTAATGCACAGAACCTTTCAAATATCATTTCAATTTCTTCTTCTTCTTCCCCATCCCCTTTTACACGCATGCCGCGACTCGCACGCATACACATATACATAGTTTATGTAGCGTTGCGTAAATTTCATGGCGATACTCCAATTCAAAATGTTTCCTCCAGAGCTATATGATATAGTGCTCCGATTCTGCTAATTTTCATACTTTATTTTTCCCAGGTAATAAAAAGCCCCCAAAAAAAATTTCATCCCGATAGCTCTTAAGATGGCTGAGTAAAACGCATACGCACAGACGGATGGACAGACGGACATGGCTATATCAACTCAGCTTCTCATGCTGATCAAGAATATATATACTTTATAGGTTTGGAAACGTCTCCTTCTGTGCGTTACAAACATCTGACCAATTTTATAATACCCTCTGCAAGGGTATAAAAATTATTTCTTTTAACTCAGCTTTTATCTTATGTCCAAGGTGCTGATGGAGGAGTCAAATGCTGACTTATTTCTTGAGTTTTGTTGTTAAGTTTGTTTTGAATTGTGTTGTATTTATTTTTATACCCTTGCAGAGGGTATTATAAAATTGGTCAGATGTTTGTAACGCATGCACATTATTGTATTTATTTTTATACTCTTGCAGAGGGTATTATAAAATTGGTCAGATGTTTGTAACGCATGCACACATACAGACGCAACGCTACATAAACTATATGTGTATGCGTGCGAATCGTGGCATGCGTGTAAAAGAGGATGGGGAAGAAAAAGAAGAAATTGAAATGTTATTTGAAAGGTTCTGTGCATTAATGAATTCAGATACAGACAAAGAGTTTGGAACTTGTAAAAATATTATGGCCATGGACTGCAAGGGTATATAAACTTCGGCACAGCCGATGTTAGCTTCTTTGATATTTACATTTACCTTTGTTCTTCTCCCAACGCTGCACAGATGGGCCTCAGCTCGGATAGTGTTGCAAAATTCAATTATATATGCAATCGATAGGGAATACTTCAGAGATTATGAAATCGGTTGAAATTCATGGGTGCTAGAGGCGCCCAAAGTTGACATTTTTAGTAAATGGGAATATATGATAACTTTTACAAAAAATCGCAGCTTTAAATTTGGATTTTTTGGTTTTATCTGAAAAGTATGTTCTTTATTAATAGTATGTTTCATAAACTACAAGCGTTTAAAATATACACAAACAAATACACTAAACGCCAATTACACTATTGGCGTTTTTTAACTTTGGTGGGACGGAACTCACAGGGATCAACTAGTATCAATAGCGGATTACATACAAATGAAATGTTTAACTATCATATGTATATGGTCCCAATATGAGAAGACCTGCGACACCGATGCGTAAGCCATAAAACTAAGGCAACCTCGCCTAAAAGATGGTATATGGAAGAAGAAAAGCGCATGCGTATTCCTGTAGATTCTTTGTATTTAAATGATAGCATTGCGTAATGCTGTTTTGCAAATACTACCAGTTTTTATATAAATTATGATGTTGAGTCCGTCCAATGGTTCTAATGGATAGCCGCTGATAGGATCCAACTCAGGAGATGTTTTAGGTTGATTATGGTGAGATACAATAGGTATCTGGATTACTGTCCTTGTGGCTCAGAAATATATTTAAGATTATTAAATGTGGTTACGACCAAGTGCCGGAGTTATGTGTCCTTATTATTTAAGCGATTCTACAAAACTGAATATGTTGAAGAAAATAAAAGAAAACTAAACCTAAGTACATAAATGGGAATATGAATCTAAAGCTAAATACATAGGAAGTAATTATGTAAGGCGAATTGTCATGCTATGAGCTCTTGGTCAGACGCTGTGTCAGCGTATTTATCCTTATGTGGATGGATGGATGCTATTCGTAACATCGACGTTGCAGCTGCACAGATTCCTATAAGACTTAGTGCGGGGCAGTTCGCTAGATTGTTTGTTAACTTATATGCCTTTCTACAATGTTATATTGCTAATTACCTGCTTTGAAAAAACTGACAAGGCAGGTAAATGTTATTTAAGTTGATGACAAATTGGTCCTAGTACAACTAGGTTGATCCTATTTATTTCCGTTTACCTAATTGGATGTAAATATTAAGTTTTTTACCTAATTAATACAAGAAAGGTAATACCTAATTAATACAAAACCGTTTTTCGTTCTACCAAGTTAATTCAAAAAATATAATACATATAAAGTGCTAAAAGTGCATTCAAAAACGCTAGTACGGAGCTTAAGGTAAAAATCAAATATACACAATGTAACTTAAGGCGAAAATGGATAAATTTCATGAAAAAAATGAAGTTTGGCTTGAGGAGTATACGACATTTGTAGATTCGGAGCACGAAGATGATCAATCATCAACTAGCCGAGGAAGAGGAAGGCCGCATAAAGATGTGGAAGATTGTTCCACGTGTACAAGGAAACGAAAGTTTCATGGTGCTACTGAAAGCATTACAACGGAGCATCTTTCAGAAGTACTTTCTTCAAAGTATACAAAAAAACAAGAGAGGGCCAAGGCGAGCATTACGAAAGCTGTGCAGATCGCCAGTCCTATTCGATTAAGGAAAGTATTCCAACCTCCCCAAACTTAGGTGCCACTCAGTACACTGAGGAAGAGGCGTTTTCCTTATTTATGGACCTGGGATTGACGAAGGAGGAGTATGAAATTCTTACGAGTTTTTTAAAAAGTCACGAAGTCGACGTTCTTCCCGGCTACAAAAAAATTAGATTCGCCAAGAAGGAAGCAGTACCGGCAAATAAAATTATAACAGAGGTATCTGTAGAAGTTAAACTTCAGGATTTAATGGATCACACTGCGGGGCGTCTTGTTGAAAGTATGCCTGATGGAGAGTTGGAGCTTCTTCCGGAAAATTTGACTTTACTCAACGTATGGGGATGTGATGAATCATCTGGACAAAGCGCCTACAAAATGTGAACATTTCAGAAATCTTCAACCGTTATCCACCCACTATTGTCGGCCTTTGTTATTCAAATATGCAGAGGAGTCCTCGGAATTAATTAAATCAACTGTTGGCGACATAAAAAATCAAATAAGCCAACTGAAACCTGCTGTTTTTCAAACCAAGAATGGAAAAACATTTACGGTTAAGTTTGGTTTTTTCCTGCCAATGATTGATGGAAAAGTGTTAAACGAAATTACAAACACTTCCTCAACGTTAAGGTGTCCAATTTGCAAAAAAAACTCAAAAAGAATTCCACGACTTAGACGATTCAACGAGTGAGAACTGCTACGAATATGGAATTTCTCCGTTGCATTGCAGAATAAAGTGTATGGATTTTATTCTGAAGCTAGCTTACACACTTCCGCGGCCACGAGAAACAAAAACGGAACTCGAGAGGATATTCAGAGCAGGAAGGAGAGTATACAAGCTGAATTCTCTCGGAAGCTGGGACTGAAAGTTGACTGCCCAAAGCACTGATACGGAAACACTGATGATGGAAATACTTCAAGGAGATTTTTTGAAAATGATGAAATGACATTTATTTATGTTACTAAATAACAGGTGTTAGTCAAGAGATCATTATAAGGTCGGTTGTTATCTTGAATGTTATAAATTGCAAGGAAATGGTAAATGGTGGAAAATTTTAGGATTTTGGCTTATGGAAATGATTTATTAGAATATCAGTGTTTACGAATTGTAGAGCTATCCGAAGAAGCGCAGGAATATAAAAACAAGGACTACGAAAGGTTCAGATACACTAATACATTAACAACTTCTCGTGTTAGACAAAATGAAGACATTTTCAACATGCTGGCAGCTTCTTCGGACCCACTAATTGCATCACTGAGACACGTGCGATCTCGAAAGGATTTGGAAAATAGCAACTATAGTCCCAGAATGTTGAGTTTATTAGATATTTATGTAAAAATTGAAAATTTTTTGGAAAAAAATGTAATGGCTCACATCAATAGCAAATTTTTAAAATAAACCTAAAAAAATGAAGTAAGTAAGTCGTCTCGCCGACTTGGATATACCATACACCAGTAAAACAAATATTTTAAATTTATAATAACCAATACATTTTCGTATTTAAAAAAAACTGTTCACATGCTTTTCACAAGCATATCTTAGTATTTCGCTCACTCAAGCATACGAGCACCCTAGCGCCCCCACCAGCCAACGGCCAACTCCGGCCATATGGAAAAACGTTTATATGCATAACTTGGCTATTTTTAGTCCGATTTTGATCAAATTTGGTATTTTGCTGAACATTAGTATCAAATTTAAGTGTGCTAAATTTGATTGCACACGGTAGAAAATTACGGGAGATAATCGAGTTTTTTCAAATTACGGGGGCGGAGGGGGGCGTGGCAAAATCTTTACACATCAAAAATGTGCGCAATTACTAAGCAAATATTTATACTAACTATGGTGTCTCTAGTTGAAATAGTTTTTGAGAAAATCGGTTTTATTTAATTTGCGGGGGCGGTAGGGGGCGTGGCAAAATTTTTACAAATACAAAATGTGCGCATTTACAAAGCAAATATACATACCAAATTTTGTGTCTCTAGTTGCTATAGTGTTTAAGAAAATCGGTTTTATATCATTTGCGGGGGCGGTAGGGGGCGTGGCAAACATTTGAAACAAACTCGATAAGCGTACATATGACACGAGTCTACATACTAAATTTGGTGGCTCTAGCTCTTATAGTCTCCGAGATCTAGGCGTTCATACAGACGGACGGACGGACGGACGGACGGACGGACAGACGGACGGACGGACGGACGGACGGACGGACGGACGGACAGACGGACATGGCTAGATCGTCTCGGCTGTTGATGCTGATCAAGAATATATATACTTTATGGGGTCGGAAAAGCTTCCTTCTGCCTGTTACATACATTTTAGCGACTTTAATATACCATTTCACCCTATGGGTGTATGGTATAAAAAAAATTTAAAAATTGTTATTTTATACTTTTTGTAATTATGTTAGAAAATCAAATTAAAACATTAAAAAAATGTTACGTAGTCGTTTAAAACAATGAAAAATTCCGTTTGTGATTGAAAAAAACCGGGTTTCGCTCCATTTTTAAAGAGAAAACATGCTTGGAAATATTTGCTGATTTTCACCTTGAATATTACAGCCCCACGAACACACAGCACTCTTGACAAACATTAATTTTAAGCTTAATTTATTCTTTATCATAAGCTTTTTACAAGCGCTTTATTGGTTTAGAAGCTATGATTTGTGCAATGTAAATGCCAAAACCCCAACTGTGCGCTGTTCAAAACCTGTGACATCTATTGTTGTTGCCACTACAGATTTATTACTTTTAGATTTCATGCATTCCGAGACGATCCACCAAATTGAGTATTTTGGCCTAGTAGGCCATCAATCTTTGTAACTCCCTCTTTTAAGATTTGGGTATATACGTTTACCCCCATTATTATGCTTAATGTCTAAAATTCAGGTACAAACATCTTCTGGAGAGCTTAGAGAATGGGAATCCGTGTTAAAGGGCGAAGCAAAGAGCATGGTAGCTCACCTGTTGTCAGGTTCAGCTGACAATTATAATGCTGCTTCGGAATTGCTAACCCCGCGGTATGAAAATAGTCGGAGGGTATTTTTCCGAGCAATTAAATCCGATCGTTGATCTACCGGTGATGAACAATGAATCCGCAAAAAGTGTAAAGGGAGTGATTGACATAATCAATGAGTCAGTGCACTTAATTAAAATTAAAATTAAAATTACAAAGATTGATGGCCTACTAGGCCAAAATACTCAATTTGGTTGGATGCCCCCGGTAGTTCGTCTCTCACGGGAAGTTATTCTGATCGAACTCTTCTAGGACCTCCTTAAACGTCTCATTACATATAAGTGTATCTGTGTAAGCATGGCACATCTGTATCTTCTCGAATAAGAATTTGAATTTTTTAATATACATTTCGCCTGTTCTATTGTTTATCGTACTCAAATGATTAGTTACCAAATCATAACATTACCGTTCACATTACTGGAGGTCGCATTTCCTTCCGCGCGACTGTTCGTTGCTATCATCACACATTTCTGACATATTCGGTTCTGCTTCAACTAACACCGACTTACTAGTGCATGGTTTTTCTGCCTCTCTTATGGCTATAATTTTGGCAACTATCTTTAACACCTGTTCATGTACTTTATCTCTGTAATACTGATGCTCGAAAGTCCCATACTGGAGCAATTCGCTATGATTAGGTATCCATCGATTACTTATCTCTTTTACTTCCTCTAAAACTTAGCTTGTTACGTTTCTAGGATCTAGTGCTTGTAACTGCATTAACCTGTCATGCAACTCTACCTGCTTCTCTAATAATTTTGTAGTCTAATTAGGGAACAGATTTATATGGTGTATATATATAAGATTGATATGATATTGATATATACACAACAGATTGTATTTTTTCTTATTTGTAGGTACTTATATATATGTCTTTGAATATATGTTTTTTGAATATTTCATCCTAACTTTCCCTATTCGATCAACGCAGTGATCTCCTATTTATTGTTCATATGGCTTTAAGGGCCACACTTCTGTTGTATATTATTCATTATTTATAATCTGCAACTTTTTTTTCGCATCAACTGATCGTCGCCGGTTGGTTCGTTGATGCTCCCTCGAAGGCCTAAAAGGCGGCCTGCCTTTCTCGGCCTATGGGCTCAGGCGTACCGGTGCCGGTCATCGCACCAGATTTCTTTGCACACGTGTATTCGCAGTGTACGCTCTCCAGCGGCCCAGTGCAGTCTTTGGGGCAGTTGCTGCTGATCTGCTGCTTCTTTGCAACTGTGTCGTTGTTCTGCTGCTTTTTTGTTGCCTACTTGCAACTCAATGTATATATACAAAAAAAATTTTTTTTTTACTATCGATATTAGGGCTTTGCACATTCGCACATTTTTACCAAAATCCAGACTTTAAGGAGCTGATTCAATCTCTGAGTCTCTTACCACTGGTGGGGGAAAACAAACCTTTTTATCGAAGGACCAATATGAATAGAGAATTTCAAAACCACAACCAAAAAACTCAATCTTCATGAATTCAAAATATGAAATGATTTTATTATCAAAGTGTTGTGTATGTCGGGGGGCCATGACTGTTGTTCACTTCAGTTTAGACTTTTCACTTTCACTTTTATTTGTAACTGTTTTGGCTAGTTCCCAGTTGGGAACTTTCTAGCCCGAGGTCCCCCTTTGTATAGGTCCAGACCTGAAGACAGATTTGTTTCTAAATATGTTGTTAAAGCAAAGATGCTTGTTATCTTGCAAACTCAACATTCCCAACAAGTGTCAGTCTGTAACCGCTGCAAAGGTAATGCCAGGGCTACAATTGACACACCTGTCAACTGACAAGTAGGCTTTGACCTTTACACGTCCTCGTGTAATATTTTAAATTTTAATTTCAAATTTTCCAAACTTAATTCATCGTATATCTTATTCAATTCCATCGTCTCTCTTAGACGGATAACCATCGTCTCTCCTAGACGGATAAACATCGTCTCTCCTTGACCGATAACCATTCTGACATTCACTCGTTCTCGTGTAATTAACATTTGATAAAATATGCACAATTACAAACATATGCAAATTACAAAACATAAATAATCTTTTGTCATCATATTAATTTTGCATTTCTTCTGACCAAACATTCATACTGTCTATTTTAACAGCTCTCTTTCAACGGTTTCCATACTGTCTATTTCAACAGCTTCCATACTCTTAAGCGTCACACGCCATGATCAACACATTTGTTTTGCACTTGTGCTTGCATTATGACAAATTCTTCCAGACATCCATACTGTCTCTTTCAACAGTTTCACTTATTCAAATACTGTCTCTTTCAACAGTTTCATTCTCAATTATTTCATTACTGTCTCTTTCAACAGTTTTCATTCTCAATTGTATCATTACTGTCTCTTTCTTCTTCGGTCTTTATATTTAAATCTTCTTCACTAATTTCTAATTCAACCGGAACATACTCTGGCAATGTTCTTATATCTTCGTGAGCATACTTGTACTTCCTATTATTTGTCAGTGTTCTAAGGATATATCTAACACTTTAGCTATTTGTAAAGGTCCTCTAAACTTTGGACTAAACTTTGTTTGATGCCTTTCTTTATTCTTTAACAACAAAAAATCTCCTACTTGGTATCCAACAACCTTAGCCTTGGTTTTATCAAAATGTGCATTGCTATATGCTGCAGCTGCTGATATATTTTGTACCGCTCGAGCTCTTGATTCCGCCAAATCAACGTCTGGTGCCAGGTGACAGGTGGTGGGAGCAACCCCAACGGACGAGCAATCTTTCCAATAAACAATTCCAAAAGACTTGCCTTTGTCAGCATCAATCTTAAGTGTGTGCAGTTTTCAACGAACTTTCGTATGTACTTAGATATCTGATCTAAAGTTTTCTCCCAACCCACGAGCATAATTGACTCATGAATCTGATTTATTACAGACCATCTAAATGCTCTTGGAACAATTGGCAAAGATCGAGTTCTACCATTTCTCTGAATTTTTCGATAAATTATTCCTGCTCTTAGCTCGTAAGTTTTCGTTATATCCTCGGTGTTCGGGCTGCAAGTGAAGCAAGACTCTTTGCTGCAAAGAGAAAACGAACGAAGAGAAAGGGAGAGACCGAGAAAGCGCAAGTTACATTGGAGAGACAAAACTTGGAGTTCCGTTACTTTAATTCTTTTCTCTCTTACTTCTTCTATGGAAATTTCCAGAACTTTGATTTTTTAAATGACAGTGTGGATTGCTGTACTTATAATTACTCTTGAAACTCATATCGTTCGATGCGGTTGCACCTTCTGTGCCCGCCGACAATTGTACTATATTTTAGGTTAAGAAAATAAATCAACTGAATTGATTTGGGTAATCTCATTCCTCCCAAAAACGAAAGTGCCTCAAAGCCGCCTCGGTGGAATCATCCGAAGGCCGCATCATACAAATCGAGCAGTTTGGGGCTCGGCAAGGGCGCAACCGTTAGCCAACATATTTTTGGTGCCGAAACCCGCGAGGACTGGTCTTGGCGATTGGATTTGGACTGGGATTGGCAGTGGATAGACTGATTTGGGTGAGTATTTGACGTTGAAGTGTTTGGGTAGGTGTTCATTATGGCTGAAAACTTTTACCGTTAGCTACGGAGCAAATCACATTGCTCACTTCGCTGGAGAAGTCGTTGAATCGGTATAAATCGGATGAGACGGTACATACGGAGAGTCATCTGGAAGCCAGATTAGCCTCGCTGGCACACCTTCACGCAGATTTTCAGCGCAATCATCATCAACTGGTGCAAGAGCGAGATAATAAGCAGATAAAGAGCAAATATTTTGACAAAGACATCAGAGACTGTTTCGAAGAAACCTAATTAATGGGAGTAGCTGAGATTCGGAACATAAGGATCGGAGATTACCGGCATCTAGTGCATTTGATGAGTCTTGTTTGCATCAGACGGTGCATGAACAAATGGGACCTAATTTAGAGGAAGTGAAACTACCAACAGTTAAACTGCCTGCCTTCAGCGGGAAATTTATTGAGTGGCCGGCGTTTAAGGAGGTGTGTTTAACAAGAGTGCACCACTGTGAGAAGCTGACAGACTTACATCGTTTTCATTTTTTTAAGGATTCATTGGTTGGAGATGCAGCTAAGGATATTGAACATCCAACGCTAATAGCGGCGAACTATGAAGTGGCTTGGAAAATGTTGATGAATTTGTATGATAACAAGCGAGTGTAATTTTTACTTTACATGGATGTGTTCGATCAGTAGTTACCAATTAAATATGGAGATGCGGAAGGTTTGAGATGATTTGTGCAATCTTCCCGCTCATGTGTAAATTCATTGGAGACTCCTGGTGTGGATGTGCGACAACAGTCTGAAATTTTAGTGTACTACATAATGAAGAAATTACCGAATCAATTAAGAGTGAATTGGGAGCGGTCAATATCTTCAACGCAGAATTTGCCGAGCTATCGGAATGCAAGGGCAGGTGTACAAGGGTTACAAGTTAACCAGAATTACACAAAGGATTCATTTGTTACTCGAGAGACAGACCTATGCACTGTGTGTCAAAGGGATGCACACCTTATCGGAATATGTAGGATATTCCAGGAGATGAGGCTATTGGAACGAAAGGCAAGTCTAGTGAAGCATCGACTGTGTTTTAGATGCCTTAAGCCAAATCATCGAATAGATGCATGTGACAGTACAGTAAATTGTGAAAAGTGTCAAGGACGGCAACACACACTACTTCATGTAGACAAGTCAGGAGATCACGAGAGGTCGCTTGCCGCACCAAGAAAGGGAGTCCTCTCAACAGCATCTGCGAATGCTTTAAATGGTAAGAGTAAAACGGAAATTGTGGTAAGGCAGAGAAGTGAGGTTGTATTATTATTAGAGTCGGCTTCCCCTTACAATTTAGAGCGTTTTTGGATCAAGGTTCACAAGTTTCGTTCATTTCAGAGAATGCAGCTCAACAGCTACGTTTACGACGCAAACAGGCTTACATCACGACTACTGGGCTGGCAGATACTAAAATCACAGATGAGGCAGCAGAGGTGGAGCTAGCCAATCTACAACCCACATGCAAAATACAAGCTGCTTGTGTCGTCTACCGGGAAACGACATCTATGATGAGCTGATGTTAGGAGAAGTGCACCGAGGAACGGCAGGCATGCCTCTGGCGCAAAACACAAACTTGGGATATATAGTATCGGGGAAAACGAATCAAGAAGCTGGAAGGATATCGTCGTACATCGTGTAAATTTTGGGAGCTAGAACAATTCGACGAGGAGCCTCGTGGACTTTTAATAGAGTATAGCTGGTGCGAAGATTTCTTCGTTAAGACACATAGGATCCGTTTTTTTTTTCTTACTTACTTGAACGAATCAATGGTGATTGGAGAATCATACAACAGCGCGTTAAAACGACCATTCCCTGGACAGACGGTTGCGTACTGATGCGAGTTTGAAGAACGCGTATAGTGGCACGATTAATGAATATCTGGAGCTGGGTCAGATGGAACGTATAGCGTCACGGAATAGTCAGACTGTCAAACTTGCCATGGGGGGAGTCGATCCTTGTTACGTACCGCATCACCCAGTCATAAAGGAATCATCATCAACTACGAAGGTACGAGTTGTCTTCGATGGGTCGAGCAAGACGAGTAATGAGAAATTACTAAATGAGATTCTAGCAATCGGTCCAAAATTGCACGTACACCTTCAAGGAATCATTCTCAATTGGCGAGGGCTAAAATGGGTATTTATGGCGGATGTTGAAAAAATGTACAGATTTATTAATATTCCACCCGACGACGCACAGTACCAACGTATTCTAAGGAATCCAGATACTAGTGGTTATGTGGAAGAATATGCCTGCACAACGGTAATGTTTAAAACAAGCTCTACACCTTATTTAGCCATGAGAGTTATGAAACAATTAGCTATGGATGAAAGCGACAACTATCCACTGGCTTTGGATGTTATAAATCGTCAAATGTATGTAGATGACATACGACATGGCGACAGTATTGCAAAGGTGGAAGTTGTCAAGAACCAAGTGATTGGAATGCTTCGTAGTGGTACATTTGATCTACGGAATTGGGCGAGTAGTTGCCTAAAGCTATTAGAGAACATACCAGTTGAGCGTCGGACCAGCGTAGTGGACCAGCTGTATCCGTACTTCATCATTTGAAATAACGTCATGTACGTTGGGCTTAGATACATTTTTATGACTTTGCCTTGGCAACTGTACAGCTTTTTTCTTGTCTACTTTGTCGCCTGGTAGTGACTTTCAGGACTTTTTCCCTTAAGGTATTCTACTGTGAAATTATATTCTTCGAGTTCTGGTAAACTTAGAACTTGGGTTTGTTATTCAAAATAGGTAAGTTAATGGTCTATAGTCTGTTTTTACTAAAAAATGTTTGTCAAGAATAGTCGAAAGTGTGTAATCGAGTTATGTGCAGTGAATAGTCGGCGAACTAATCTAATCAAGCGGAGACCTGTTCGCACTTTAGGTCTCTACTGGAGTCCCAAAGAAGATGAGTTTCGTTTTTCTATGAATGTCGTTCCACCAATGAGTTCAACTATAAAGATAACAATACTATCAGCAATTTCACGACTGTTTGATCCTATGGGATGGCTTAGTTCGATTATTATTACTGCAAAAATTCTCATGCAGCAACTATGGAAGGAAAAAATTGGCTGGGATAGCACGCTACCGGATACGATTAAGAGACAATGGGGAAAATTCGTGAAGGAGTTAGCAAACATAGTAACTATACGAATACCACGGCATGTTACATGGGGGCTACTAGGTGGTGTGGCTGAATTGCACCTGTTTTGCGATGCCTCTTCAAAGGCATATGGAGCTGCTGCATACCTGCGCTTCCCAATTGGAAAGCATACGTATCACACAGAGTTGTTATTGTTAAAGGGAAAGGTATCGGCAACCTAAAGGCAGAGTTATGTATTATGAATCTTTCGTACATTTTCCGATTGGATTTTCATGAGGGGTCATATTTGACCATAACAAGGAAGTTATAACTTTTCATTTTTTCACGTTAAAGAAAATTTAAATAGATAAAAAAAACAAGATATCTGAAAAAAAAATTTATTTTAATCAAGCAATTAATAAAAAAATATTTAAAAAAAAAAAAAAAAAGTTGTATGTACTTCATGGAAGTAAGGTTAAAAAAACGTTTAATGATTGCGGTCCCTGTTTTATATTTAAACAACGAAATATGTATATTTTCAATATTTGTGCAATTTGTAACTACCTTTGATCAGGGACCGTAATCATTATAAGTTATATTAAAAAACTTATTTAATAACAATTACATTTCGATTTTTTTTCAATTTCCTTAAAAAAAAAACATTAATTTTGAGTAATTTAATAAGAATTATCCATAAAAATCTTTTTGTGATATTCGTTGCCATGTTCCGATTTGGGTAGTGGACCACCTGTATCCACTATCACTGTGTCAAAAACATTTACTGTTGTCTTGGTTGTTGTTTTGGACCTCTGTCATTTTTGACATCTACGTACGTACTCTTTTATATGACGTGTGACGTGCTATATTTTTCAAGTAGTAGTGTCTTTTGATTTTCGCTAGCGTTCTTGTTATGCCACTATGACCATCTTGCATTGGATCATCATGATATGCAGACAATATTTTTGTATCTTGTTTTTCTTCTTTTAATTGGAACACCGGCTGGATTAGCGCTACTCATAATTATTTTACTAATTTATTGGCCATATATTTAAAAGTATCTATTGAAATTGATTCAAAGATCTTTTCGCTCGGTGCCACTTTGAGTTGTCTTATTTTAGATACACCGGCTTGCCATTCAAACCTTTGGAAAAACTGACCTAAGTCGAGAATTCCATTGAAGTATATATATATCGCTAGCTTCAATTCTTGCGACAACTTTATTTCCACGTTTAAGTACTTTCCGTACTTCATCATTTGAAATGACGTCATGTACGTTGGGCTTAGATACATTTTTATGACTTTGCCTTGGCAACTGTACAGCTTTTTTCTTGTCTACTTTGTCGCCTGGTAGTGACTTTCAGGACTTTTTCCCTTAAGGTATTCTACTGTGAAATTATATTCTTCGAGTTCTGGTAAACTTAGAACTTGGGTTTGTTATTCAAAATAGGTAAGTTAATGGTCTATAGTCTGTTTTTACTAAAAAATGTTTGTCAAGAATAGTCGAAAGTGTGTAATCGAGTTATGTGCAGTGAATAGTCGGCGAACTAATCTAATCAAGCGGAGACCTGTTCGCAATTTAGGTCTCTACTGGAGTCCCAAAGAAGATGAGTTTCGTTTTTCTATGAATGTCGTTCCACCAATGAGTTCAACTATAAAGATAACAATACTATCAGCAATTTCACGACTGTTTGATCCTATGGGATGGCTTAGTTCGATTATTATTACTGCAAAAATTCTCATGCAGCAACTATGGAAGGAAAAAATTGGCTGGGATAGCACGCTACCGGATACGATTAAGAGACAATGGGGAAAATTCGTGAAGGAGTTAGCAAACATAGTAACTATACGAATACCACGGCATGTTACATGGGGGCTACTAGGTGGTGTGGCTGAATTGCACCTGTTTTGCGATGCCTCTTCAAAGGCATATGGAGCTGCTGCATACCTGCGCTTCCCAATTGGAAAGCATACGTATCACACAGAGTTGTTATTGTTAAAGGGAAAGGTATCGGCAACCTAAAGGCAGAGTTATGTATTATGAATCTTTCGTACATTTTCCGATTGGATTTTCATGAGGGGTCATATTTGACCATAACAAGGAAGTTATAACTTTTCATTTTTTCACGTTAAAGAAAATTTAAATAGATAAAAAAAACAAGATATCTGAAAAAAAAATTTATTTTAATCAAGCAATTAATAAAAAAATATTTAAAAAAAAAAAAAAAGTTGTATGTACTTCATGGAAGTAAGGTTAAAAAAACGTTTAATGATTGCGGTCCCTGTTTTATATTTAAACAACGAAATATGTATATTTTCAATATTTGTGCAATTTGTAACTACCTTTGATCAGGGACCGTAATCATTATAAGTTATATTAAAAAACTTATTTAATAACAATTACATTTCGATTTTTTTTCAATTTCCTTAAAAAAAAAACATTAATTTTGAGTAATAAGAATTATCCATAAAAATCTTTTTGTGATATTCGTTGCCATGTTCCGATTTGGGTAGTGGACCACCTGTATCCACTATCACTGTGTCAAAAACATTTACTGTTGTCTTGGTTGTTGTTTTGGACCTCTGTCATTTTTGACATCTACGTACGTACTCTTTTATATGACGTGTGACGTGCTATATTTTTCAAGTAGTAGTGTCTTTTGATTTTCGCTAGCGTTCTTGTTATGCCACTATGACCATCTTGCATTGGATCATCATGATATGCAGACAATATTTTTGTATCTTGTTTTTCTTCTTTTAATTGGAACACCGGCTGGATTAGCGCTACTCATAATTATTTTACTAATTTATTGGCCATATATTTAAAAGTATCTATTGAAATTGATTCAAAGATCTTTTCGCTCGGTGCCACTTTGAGTTGTCTTATTTTAGATACACCGGCTTGCCATTCAAACCTTTGGAAAAACTGACCTAAGTCGAGAATTCCATTGAAGTATATATATATCGCTAGCTTCAATTCTTGCGACAACTTTATTTCCACGTTTAAGTACTTTCCGTACTTCATCATTTGAAATGACGTCATGTACGTTGGGCTTAGATACATTTTTATGACTTTGCCTTGGCAACTGTACAGCTTTTTTCTTGTCTACTTTGTCGCCTGGTAGTGACTTTCAGGACTTTTTCCCTTAAGGTATTCTACTGTGAAATTATATTCTTCGAGTTCGGGTTAACTTAGAACTTGGGTTTGCCATTCAAAATAGGTAAGTTAATGGTCTATAGTCTGTTTTTACTAAAAAATGTTTGTCAAGAATGGTCGAAAGTGTGTAATCGAGTTATGTGCAGTGAATAGTCGGCGAACTAATCTGACCCTGAGTATCTGGGGGTGTCTGTTATTTGGTTATTACCTCTTCCACGGTAATTACCTCGGTTGCCTCGACTATATCCATTTTGTCGCTGTTGGAAGTACAGTATAGTATTTAAAAAAATTTTTTTTATTGCTTCGGTGCAGCTGTTTACATATTTGGAAATGGCGTCATTCATATTATTGAATATGCCTGCCTGCATGATAAGTTTTATCTTATCAATGGAGCAGTTCCGAGCCATAGCTTTGACAGCAAGTGTTGTGTTATACTTATTAGCCAAATGAGGTGACAAACCGTCACTAATATAGGCTCCTTCTAGGGACTTAACCAATTTTCTACCTCTGGGTATGTATATTGATTGGTAGTTTTGCTCTTTTGTTGTTGTAGTTGTTTAAGTAAATGATAATGATTTGTTTCGTTTTGTTGTTGCCAGTTGATTTGTGGTTAGTGTTCAAAAAACAAAATCGCGAATTGAATGTTTGGTACCCGGTTTCTATAATTCTTTTTAATGCTACGACGACAACGGTTATCCATTTCGAGACTATTTTTATATTAGAGAATTTTCTTGTTTTTTGACATTTTCTTTGCATAATTCTTTATTTTTCTTGTCAGCCAAATTAGAACGTTTGTCTGACAACAGACGAGGAGAGGCATAATTGTTTTTGTTGTTGTGCTTATTGTATTATATCTAATGATTTAATTAAAAAATGAAAAAACTTTGACATTTGTCTTACATTATTCTACCTATTTGTTCGTATAGCTTTAAGGGCTATACAGCTATTGGGCAGAGAAGATTCCGCTCAATTTTACAATATTTTTCTTATATATATATATAAATTAAATAATATAATAATTTTTTGATGTGTCTTCCTTTGCCGCATCAGCTGGTCGTCGCAGGTTGGCACAACAATGGCGTAAGTTAAGTTAATGGCAAGTTAAGGCTTGCGCATTTCTCCGGCCCCCTTGCGTTTCTTGATACAAACAAACGGACATGGCTATATGAACTCATCTCGTCGTGCTGATCAAAAATATACAGTTGTGTTTAAAAAAATATCAGCGCAGTAGATGCAGTACATAGATTCCAAAAAATTCGCATATTCCTTCTTATAGATTCAGTTTTTTGAATTTTTGTTTTTGTAGGTCAAAAGAAAAAGTTACATTATTTTACTATTTTTTGGGTGTTAAAAAAATTTAGCTTATTAGATCATTCTGTTGTACTATTATTTGCGTCAACTACCGTTAATATTTTTATGTTATTCGTAAGATGAAGGCATTACTCTACTGAGAATACGGAGAGGATATAAAACCTTGGAAAAGTATATATAGATCAAAAGTTCAGCAAAGATGGTCTTTTCTGCCGCAGATTACCGAAAAAAAAAACCAGAAACACCCTTTTGCATCTTTTAATTTAGTTAAACATGATAGAAATGTCACTAATCGGCGTAGACTCCTAGAACAACTTCTAAAAGTCCCAGTCAAGACTTCAAAGCATATAAAAGCACGTTTGTATTTTGCCAAACTCCATATGAATCGGCCCATTGCAAAGTAGCGTAATATTCTCGGGACAGACGAAAGCAAAGGAGTATTGATTGGTGGTGCAGGGTCTAAAACCATACCACAAAAACGGTTGATAACGGTGGCATGATTTAAGTCTTTTTCTCATATAGTGGACTTGGTCCCATTCATAAGATTGATGGGAATAATGATCGAAATGTCTACATAATGAAAAAGGTTATGCTCCCATATATCATATGGTGTACGCAAAGAAAATGAACATATCATCAGAGCAACGACCTAAAATATATAAGCAAGCTCCAAAAGTTTGTTTTCAATCAGAAACAATCGACGTAATGCCATGGCCAGCTCAGTCGCCGGATTGGTGTCCCATTGAAAATTATGAAACATTTAGAGAAGCGTCACAAAGGAAAAACCGTCCAATAAAACTTAACAATGGAAAGTTATACAAGAAACATGGCGGCAGATCCTAGTTCAGCATTGGTAGATTGACGATCAAACACATTTTTTTGTACTGAGGGAGTGATTGTAACCAAAAAAAAAAAACCCAACTTCCTTATCTATCCGTACATCCCTTCCTCGTAGGGCGACCGACCCTTTTTTTCCTCCCTCGTAAATATTGAGGAACTGCGATCATTTGGCATTCTTCCATCCGTCCATCTATCGATCCTGCCCTAATCCCCATGCACTAATCATACAAAAGAGACCCCAAGTTAGACTGGGTTCGTAATTACAAACGATTACTTCGGGTTACGTTTTCTTTCCAATCCAAACAATCCAGATTGCGGTTAAAAAAGGTATTACCACCGCATTTGATGGCAACCAATTGCAATTGCAATAACAATTGTTTTCGGTATCCTGAATGATTTTTCGTGTTGACTAGAAGAGTGGAATAAACATGTTGTAACAGAGCAGTCGTTTCGAATCAAGCAAACTAAACACCGGCTCTGCTCAAACAGTGCGGACAGCGCTGCCAGCTGTCTACTGCATCATTGCTCGAATTCAGATAGGGGCGGAGTGAGAAATAGAACGTTATGTACATATGTTTGAATGTGGCTTTGTGTGCATGAGTCGAATTGAACAAAGTCTGTAAGGCAAAGCCGAAGTTACCTCTTTGATATTTTTTTTACTTACTTTGCCATTGCAAACAAAACCGAAAATAAACAGTTCCCAAACAGTCGCAGAAGTAAGAAGCATAAAATTTAGGACTTTTGCTAATTCGACTGCAGCAATTTTGATTTTAAATGGAGAATTTAGTAGTGAGTAACAAAAATGAGTTCAACAGCAATTGCAGAGAGTATTATTAAATTGATCAGATGTTTGTAACGCAGAGATGAAGACGTTTCCGACCCCATTAAGTATATATGTATATTTTTTGATCAGCATGACAAGCTGCGTTTTACTCAGCCATCTTAAAAGCTTTCGGGCTGATTTTTGCTTTTTATTACCTGGGTCAGATCAAGTATGAAAATCGGAACACTGTATCATCTATATATATAAAAATGTTGTGTGAGTACCAACAATCGCTATGCATTCAGAAACTACTGAACCCATTGCGTTCAAATTTTGAAACACTGTGGAGTCAGGTTCAAGCTTGGGTTTTGTCTACTTTTTATGTCGATATCATACTCGTGAGCGCGAATAAAGTAGGTTTTATAACGGCTTTCCGTGTATCGACCGCAGCAGGCGGGACATCCATTAATACAAATTCTCCTGTTTCAGTTACAAACGAAATAATGCCTCCTAAAAAAGCGAATTTGGGTCGTAGTACTCGCAGCGCAGAAAGAATTAAAACAAAGACTTGCTCGTTGTTCTGGGAGATTTTAATTTACCTGAGATTGCCTGGACCCTTTCATTTGACTGTTTATTACTGTTGCCCTCCTTGTCACATTGTTTCATAGATGGTCTGCTTGAGTTGTCCCTAACTCAAATAAATCCTGTCCGGAATAGTCGTAACAGATCACTAGATCTGGTATTTGTGTTGGATTCCTCCAACTGCGATGTTTCCAGGACTGATCCCTTAGTTATCCCCGAAGACAACTTTCATCCAACTCTGGATATAACCATTGACCTTCCTTTTGGTGTTATGTCTCGACATAATAACTCGATGCCTCCAACCCGATGTTTTCGTAAGACAAACTTTACTAAACTTAAAAAACTCTTTTTAGCTAATGATTGGACATATCTCTATCTCTCTCCTTATCCTCATCACTTGCAATCGTCTAATTGCATTTTAGACCCTGTGTTTGATGAAAGTTCGGTTCTTAGCGTGCTCAGTTCCGTCAAACCAATATATGCACCTGGCCCTGATGGAATACCAGGCTGCGTATTAAGGTTTTGCGCGGAGGCCCTATGTAAGCCAATACTTAAGTTGTTTACACTGTCCGTCACATCTTCCGCCTTCCCGCCTATCTGGAAGGAATCATATATTATTCCTCTTCATAAAAAGGGGAATTGTCTGCCATACCCAAAGCATTTGAGAAAATAATAACATCTCAATTGTAGCATTTTTGTAGCTCAATCATTTCGTCATCCCAACATGGGTTTAAAAAACGTAGATCGACAACTACTAACCTATTAGAATTTACATCTCACTCAATCAAAGGGTTCAAGACTGACGTGCAAACTGACGTCATTTATACTGACTTCAGCAAGGCCTTTGACTCTGTTAATCATACTCTGCTTTTATATAAATTAAACGCACTTGGCATCCCCAGCCTTTTGCTATATTGGATTCTTCAATATCTTTCTAAGCGTACACAAAAGGTCCTCTTTAAGTCTTCATTTTCTAAGACCATCCAAGTGACCTCTGGAGTACCTCAGGGTAGTCATTTGGGTCCATTGCTATTCACTCTTTTTATAAATGATCTTCCATTGGTAGTGTCACATTCTCTGCTGCTTATGTACGCGGATGATGTCAAGCTTTACATCAGTTTTAAAGACATATCGTCTTCTTGCCTACTTTAATAGGATCTTAATGATCTTCAGAGTTGGTGTGAAACAAACCTATTAAACCTTAACGGCTCTAAATGTAAAGTTATGTCTTTTTATAGATGCACTCCATACTTAGCAACTTATTATCTTAACGACACTGCCTTAGAGCGGTTAGATATTATCAATGATTTAGGTGTTCTTATGGACCATAAATTAACTTTTAATCCTCATATTTCTGCTACAGTTAGTAAAGCTATGAATGTTCTTGGGTTTGTGAAACGATGGTCAAAAGAGTTTGACGATCCGTACACAACCAAAATTCTGTATACTTCTTTAATCCGTCCTATCTTAGAGTACGGATCTTGCATATGGTCACCTCAATATTAGACGCACCAAAGTAAAATTGAATCTGTTCAAAAGCAATTTCTGCTTTTCGCTCTTTGCGGTCTAAATTGGGATCGCAATGTCAATTTGCCATCATACTCCAGTAGGCTTCTTTTAATCAACCTTCCTTCTTTAATTAATCGCAGAGTAATGCTTGGTGCTATCTTTATTCATAAACTCTTAATAGGTGAAATAGACTCTCCTGAGCTATTGAACCAGTTAAACCTATCTGTACCCCGTAGACCTACTAGAAATTTTATTCCTCTATCCTTAAAACACTGTAGTTCTAACTATTCTTTGCATGAACCTTTTCGAGTCCTATGTTCTGATTACAATCATCTGTATCCCGTAATCAGATCAGAAGCCTCTCTTTCCCTTGTGAAAACTTCTATTTTAGCATATTTAGCTCGTAACTAGCTGTAGTTAATCATATTTTTAATTGTTTGTCCGTTTTATTTGTATTTGTCCACGCGATCGTGCCGTCCGATATGCGGCTGCGCCCCACGGTCAGTCGGGCGGGAGGTGGACAGCGCTCTGCTTGGGCTCGCGCGAAACAGGCTATGTCCTGGTGTCGTATGGGCCACTTGAACGTACTTCGCATTGTACGCGTCAACGTCCAGACAATATTTTTTTTTTTTTTTTTTAACGTTTAATATATATTTGTTGAATCTACTCTTAAATTAGAGCCTAACAACAAGTTTGAGATATTTTTCTTAGACTAGTACTTAAGATAAATCCTAGGGATATTGCAGGCGGCCCTAATCACTTGTTATTGGGTTGGTCTGTCATTTCTTTTAAGACGAGTTCTATTATTAGTTCGCGTAAGGGAATTGGCAAGAACATTTGGGTGTGCATCCAGTTTCGCAGAATACTTTAGTTGTTGAGTACCTATTTCAGATTTTACGCTAGGTATATTTAGATCATTTTGAATGTTGTCGTTTCGTATATACCACGGGGCCCCCGTGATTGATCTTAAAATCTTCGACTGCGCTCTTTGTATAATATCGACATTGCTGGTACTTGCATTTCCCCATAGTACGGCTCCGTAAGTCCAGATGGGTTTCAGTACGGAGTTGTATAGGAGGACTTTATACTCCAGACGTAGAGGGGACCGAGCATTGATGATCCAATGTAGGCTACTCGCTTTCAGTTTGAGCTGTGACTTTTTTGCTTCGATGTGCTTGCGCCAAGCTAGTCTTCTGTCTAGGTGGATGCCAAGGTAAGTGACATCCACGGCTTGAGGAACTGGTACGTTGTTTAGCATTAGAGCTGGACAGTTTCTTCTGTTAAGCGTAAATGTAACATGTTTGCATTTCTGCTCGTTGACCCGGATACGCCAGGTTGCTAGCCATTCCTCTACCACCTTAAGGTGTTCCTCTAGTTTTGCAGAGGCTTGTATTGGGCATTTGGATCTGCTAAGGATTGCCGTGTCATCGGCAAAAGTGGACGTTGTAAGTCCTAAACTCGTTGGTAAGTCTGCAGTGTACAGCAGGTAGAGCAATGGGCCGAGTACACTGCCTTGCGGTACACCAGCTTTGATTTCAAAATCAGCGGAGACGGAGCCATTACATCTTACAGCGAATTTCCTATTGTAAAGGTAAGATTCCATGAGTTTGTGTGTGTACTGTGGCAGTTTTTGCCGGATTTTGAACATCAGACCCTCCAGCCAGACTCTATCGAAAGCCTGGGCAACGTCGAGAAAGACAGCCGCACAGTATTCTTTTAGTTCGAATGCTGTTCGTATTTCGGATGTTATGCGATTGACTTGTTCAATTGTACCATGTTTTTCGCGGAAGCCAAACTGGTGTGAAGGGATTGTGTTCTCCGATGCCAGAAATGAGTTTAGGCGGATCTGCAGGACCTTTTCAAAAAGCTTCGAAAGACATGGCAGCAAACTAATTGGCCTATAGGATGATGGCTGGGTTTTGTCCTTTCCCACTTTAGGAATCATGATGATAGTGGACTTTTTCCATGTTCTTGGGAAGTAGCCAATTTTTATTATAGCGTTGAACAGTTTGCAGATATATTGTATTGCAATGATAGGGAGTTCTAGGATCATTTTCGGTGTGATTAGGTCATGGCCAGGGGCTTTTTTCGGCTTTATGTGGTTTTTAATAACTGCAGTGATCTCGTCCGAATGGAGTTCCGAGTACGCACTATCCGTTAATGTGTTCGAAGGGGGAAGTACAGATGAGTTTGATGTTGGATTTGGCTGGAAAACCATTTTAAGATGTGTGGCAAATACGGATGCCCTCTCTTCGTCACTGCGGGCCCATCCACCGGTTGGACTCCTTATCGGTGAAATTGTCTCTGTAGGAGCGCTTAAAGTTGGGTGGGCTTTCCACAGAGGATGTTTAGTGCTGGTTGGACTGAGCTTTTCTATGTATTTCCTTTGAGCCCAGCTTTCCTCTTGTCTTAACGCCTTGGAGAGGTTGCGATTAGCTTGCCTTAGGCGAAGTTTTGCTGCTGGTGATCGAGTAATCTGCCATTCTCTTCTTAGACGTCGTTTTTCCGTTACTAATTGTTCTATCCGCCGGTTCGTAGGCCTGTCAACAGGTTTGGTGTAAGAAGAGGCATGTGGAGTAGATACTCTTGCTGCAGCTCCCATCATCGACTCAAGTGCAGAGACGCACATATCAATGTCCTCTGCAGCATCCAGTTTCGGCGAACAGTCAATGTGGGCACTCATGTACATTTTAAATTTAAGCCAATTTGTTTTGTTGTTTGTAAGCCTATATGGGCGATCAAGTACTTGAGGTCTTGTTAATAGTGTGAATAGCACTGGAGAGTGATCGGAAGTTAAATCTAGTAGTGTTTCCGCAGTGATCCGATTACGTGGAATCCTCTTGGTTACTGCGAAATCAATCAAGTCAGGCACTTTCTGTGGATCTGTGGGCCAATAAGTAGGCCTACCCGGTGAGACGCAATCCATCTTATTGAGAGGGTTGACTATTGTGTTGTACAACTGCTTTCCTTTAGGATTTACCAGGCGAGATCCCCAGTGCGTATGTTTGGCGTTATAGTCCCCTGCTGCAATGAAGCGATCTCCGAGTGTGTTAAAGAAATCGGTAAATTCCTTTTCAGAGATTGAGAAGCGTGGTGGGCAGTACAGGGCGACCAATGTAATGTTGCCGCAGCTGGTTTGGACGGTTATAGCAGTTGCTTGTAGGTGCTGTGTTTCAAATCTGTTGAGGAACGAGTGTTTTATACGGTTTTTGATTAGGATACCGGTCCCGCCATGAGCTTTTCCGTCTGGATGGTTTGTTGCGTAGAAGGTATATTTTGGTATTTGAAAATTATTTTTTGATGTTAAATGTGTTTCCGAAATCAGCAAAACGTCGATTTCACTTGAGTCTAGGAATAGTTGCAGTTCATTTTTGTGCTTGGAGATGCCGTTAGCATTCCAAAGACATAGACGTAGGGAAGCCATTATTTATTCTCGATAAGCTTCTGGATAAGCAGGTTTTGATTCCGCATTAGTTCGTGCATACAGTTTTGCATGAACGTCATAAAAGTGGTCATGTTTTGATTGAGTGAGATCAATAGGGCCTCTAGACCACTTGGAGTTTGCTGGCCAAGCTCTGGTGCGCTAGGTTGCGGATTCTGTAGATGGCGGAGTGACGGGGTCTCTTTCGCGGGCTCCGTCTGTCCAGTTCGGAGCACACTAGCGAAGGATACACTAGGACTGGTTGTAGCAGTCATGTTGGATGATCTAACAGCCTTGGCGAAGAAAACCTCCGGTGTAGTTTTGGAGGCGTTGAAGATGATTTTTGGTCCGGCTGGGGGTTTGCGCCCGTTTAGGTGTGATTTAAGATCCTTAAAGACAGGACATCCTCTGTAGTTGGCCGTGTGGTTCCCTCCACAGTTGCTGCATAGTCTTAGTGCGACGTTGTTTCTGTCCTTGGTGCAAATTCCACCTTCATGATGTTCGCCGCAGCCAACACACACTGACCTAAGATTGCAATTGTTAGAGGTGTGGTTGTATTCCTGGCAGTTTTTACACTGCGGTGGTTGGCGTCTCTTATGGGGCTCCTCTACGGTGATTCTTCTGTGCAGTAGAAGCTGTAGGTTGTAGATCGGGTGCACTTCATTTGGCTTCGACCGCTTTGCATCTGGTTGGAGCTCGATTTTAAAGAGCGGTTGTGCGACTTTATTCCTGTTGATGATGTTGACAACGGACTTGACCGCAAACCCTTTTTCGACCAACGCGTCTGCTATTTCTTGAGTAGGGACCGATGGCTCAATCCCCTTTAACACAACCTGGAGCCCTTTACTGCTTTTTAGTTGGTAGGTATAGAAGTTGATGTTAGCATTACGGAGGTACTTTTCGATGATGCGGAAATTGTCCTCAGTTTGGGCTTGACATTTAATTTCTTTAATGTTACCCCTATTGAGAGGGGTTACAACAAAGTTATTTGCCCCTACTGTTTCTACTAGCTTCGAAATCAGGGCGCTGCAGTTGGCTCCACGGATGTATAAAGGGGGTGGTCTAGCCGATTTAACTTTATCTACAGCGCCGGCTTGATCGTCTTGCTGATCGGCAAGAATTTTAAAACGATTCCCGCTAAGGGGTGCTTCTCGTTCATTGGGTTTGGTTATTTTCGGCGTATTGCCACTTTTTTTCTTTTGCGGGCTTAGCTTCCGCTTAGTTATTTTAATATATCTGTCCATTCCAGTTTGGACAGAAGTCGTTGGGTTTACTATTGTGGCTGACTCTGGGCGACTTGTCGTTGACGGCTTGAGGCAGGTCAATACATCGGCAGACGTTGCAGTAGTTGCTGTCAACGAGCTGACGGTGCTGGTTGGTGCAATCGGTGACCCAGTTATCGATATTGATGGAGAAGCACACTGCTCTCTCCACGGTAGGTTGCTGTTAATTGCTGAGTGGCTGGCACTTTCGGTGTTATTGCTTACGTTAGCATTCGGTGGGGTCGGCGACACCACCGAAAAGTACGCGTTGTTGCGTTGGACCGAGAGTCGACGCTCACGTTGTTGTTGTACAATTAGTTCTTGTAGCTGTTGCTGGTGGGGATTGAGAGAGCTTGGGCCCGAATTGGTGGACATGGCTTTTGTAAAAATTACGCACTTTGTTGTTGCAACTTAGTATTTAATGCTATTAGAGCAATCTAATAGCAATATGATTGTAAATAGGCGTCTCTGAGGTGACTGAGAGCCCTACACAACTTTTTGCAAACGCAGACTTTTTTTTTTTTTTTTTTATTACACTCAATTTTTGCGGAGTGCATTAAAAAACACGTCTGCACACGGCGGCAGTTGAATTGTCCAGACAATATGAAAAAAAATGTTTCGAAGGAGACGAAGAGGTTAAGGCAAAGGCAGAGGATTCATATGGAACCAACCGAAAGCCGTGCAGCCAGGCTTGAGCATGAGCGTTTACAATTGCTTCGCTCGCAAAGAAGTAACTGAATCCCGCGCACAGATAAGACTAGATCGACATAAGCCATACCATCGTATTGCATTTCGATATGACTCAGCTGCTGATTATGGCTCTAGCGGCTATGTCGTCATTGGCCAGATGATATCATGTCTGCACTTGTGCTGGCGGCAAAATCAAATTACCTCAACTTGAAGCACCACCAGAGCCACTGCGAACTCTACTTTCCGGATCCACTACTGAGTCGAAGAATTTCCAATCAAACATTAGGAAATATAATTCCTGCTTCCAAATGACGTCATTTGGTGCCGAAATTGTGGCTGCCCAATTCATGCCAACTGTTAAAGTCGAAGGGAAAATCTATCACAAAGCTGGCGCCCTGCTCCCCTTCCCAGATAGTGAACATAAATTTCTTCAAATGTACTTCATCGGTGATGATAGAGACGAAGCCAATGCACGATCTGGAATATATACCTCCGTAAGCAGTTCCATCATCTCGCAGCTACATGAGCTTTTCCACAATCGAAACAATTTAAGTCGTTTGGTCATCGGTGATGATAGAAACGAAGCCAATGCAGGATGTAGAATACATACCTCCGTAAGGTCCGAGGTCCATCATTTTGCAGCTACAGGAGCTTCTCAAAAAACAGCACTCGATATGATGCTTTCGGATACTCACAAAATTGTCATCCACGCAGACAAAACACCCACTGGAGACAGTTGGAAAACGTTATTTTCTGGGCAATCGTCCGCGGATAGGCATGACCACACAGCCCGCGTTTTCAGACAAAAACTGAAATCACTAATGGATTTTGTGGTGAAATATGTAGGTAGTATTTGGTTTGGTGCGGTGCTGGATGTATTCAGTAGAATGGCAGAAGAGAGGATTGACACATGCGCACATACTAATCTGGCTCTGTGATAAAATCACTACAGACGAAATCGACGATGTGATATGCGCTGAGATTCCACGGACCGACGTTGATAAGGATTTGCATGAAGTCGTCATCAAGAACATGATCCATGGACCATGCGCTACACTCAATCCGAATTCACCATGCATGGTAGGCGGGAATTGTTCCAAGCGGTATCCTCGAGCATTTGCAGCCAAAACGGTAACAGGAGACGATGGATACCCTTTGTATAGACGACTTTCAACTGAAGATGGCGAAGATGTTGTCGAAAACATTTAAAGCGCACATAAACGTAGAGTAATGCAATTCAGTGAAATCGATTAAATATATCTGCGAGTACGTGAATAAAGGCGATATGGCAATTTTTGGCAATCATCGATATAATAATTGTTACAAAAACCCTCAATCTTAATTTTTATTTTTGATTTTTAAAATAAAACTCGAAAATAACTTTTATTTTTGATTTTTATTTTTTCCCTCAACCCATAACTGTTATTTTTAAGAAAAAAAGAAAATAAAAATCATTTGTGATTTACATATATAAAAAAAAAAAAAATTATAAAAATCATTTCATGATTTTTTTTTTTCTCAAAAATAAAAATCATTACTGACTCAATTCAGCCATTCAGCCGAAGATTATTATCAAATAATTGGACATGGAATTGGAAATTTTAACATTTTTTTCAGATTGGATGTATGTTTTTGCAAAATAACTATTAATAATTGAAATTGAGTCAGTGATGATTTTTATTTTTGAGAAAAATAAAAATCAAGAAATGCACGATGGCACATAAAAAATCGCTTGAGGCTCTTGATAGATCATTGCGGGATTTACGTAGAACCGCTCATCCATTCAGGAATGCGTTGATATTGCTGGCAGGAGATTTCAGGCAAACGTTGCCTATAATTTCTCGATCGACACCAGCGTACGAAATAAATGCTTGCCTGTAATATTCAACATTGTGGCGACATGTATGTATGTACATGTATGTATGTATGTACATACATATGTCAAAGCTCAAGGTCAATCTCTGGAATTATGTGGCTTAGATTGACATGCAGATTGATTTCACATAGAAAATTGTATGTGGCATGTTTCTGTGTGGGTAAACCAAATAGCCTTTATATTTACGCGGAGAATCGAAAAATAAAGAAAATATTGTAAACCCACAAGTATTAAACATATTTAAAAGTTGTGCTTTGTTGTGTTCCTAATTTTTTATGCGTGCACTGACAATATGCCACAGCGAAACATGGCAGGGTACAGCTAGTATAGTCATATACGAAAAGTGGGTGAAGCAGTACTAATGTGATTGTATTGGATATAAAACATCAGATCCCAAAACTTCAATTTGATCAGATAAATAGAACACAAGTTCTCAAGTTCAGAAGTATGCGTACCAATCGCGGCATGCATGTAAAAGGCGATGGGGATGGGGAAGAAGAGACAAGAAATGAAAATGATATTTGAAAGTTTCCGTCATGTGGAGTAATGAGGAGGAGTTACAGAATGGAAGTTTGGAACATGTAAAAATATTATGGCCAAGGACTGCAAGGGTATATAAATTTCGGCATAGCCGATCTTTGCTTCTTTGATATTTTTAATTTAACTTTTAATGTCCCTGATTGAGACAACGATGGAATTTTTTAAATATATTTTAACAATAAAGCCAAAACTGCAATGGCCAATAAACTGTAGCATGACCGAAGTTAGCTTGGTTTATGTTTTTGAATAGAACTAAATTTCTTATTTCAATCTAATTTTTCAGTGTGTGGAGCCTCGGTCTTCTTTATGCCGCTTCTATTGAAGTACTATTATGGCCTAATGGTAATGTGTGTCATCTTTGGCTTTACTTTTGCCAGCTCGTTTTCGTTTACACCAAGCATATTAGTCAGCATTGTGGATTTAGATGACTTTACTTGTGCCTATGGTTTGGTACTACTTGTTCAGGGGGTAGGCATGATTGCTGGCCCACCTGTAGCTGGTGTTATATATGAATATACTGGAAGGTAAGATAAACAAGCTAACTAAAAAAAAGTGAAGTTCATTAAATTTTTGTATTTGCAGGTGGGATGATTCCTTCTACTATGCCGGCATATTTATAGCTCTATCTGGAGTCTGTTCGTATATGATAGAATTTTGTGAGACAAAAGCAACCAAGGAAAATTATAGTGATGTGACAGAGACTAAAAAACCACAAATATTGCACTAAACATAATGGATCAAAAAATGTTGGAATAAAAACTGTAGCGTCTTGTTAACAAGTTTTGTTGCTCAAAACTAAACTCTGCAAAAAAAAAAAACGAGCCTCCAATATTGAAAAGAATACGTAGTTAAAACTTTTCGCCACCTATTTTTATTCGCTGTTACACGTAGCATAAAGGATATTGTTAAACAAATGCAGTGTATCACTGCCACGGGTAATCTTAAAAAATAATAAAACAACAATAAAATAAAATATTATTGTCATTATTAAACCAAGAAAGCAATGTTTAATTATGTAAATGAATCTTTGAAATTATTAAATACATAACTTAATTCTTGGTAACAATAAGTGTTGTAAGAGACAAACGGTTATTTTACAAGTTTTGTAGTTTTTAAAATGCAGCTCAAGTATGAAGGTATTAAAAGTAACACTAAGAATGAAATCAACAATGAATAAAATCCTTAAAGATTGACCACAAGAAATACAGTTTAGCCTTATTATTACAAACAAATATGTATGTGAATGTATTCCAATAGGAAAACGTATTCTAGTATATTTCAATTTTTACACATTATATGCAACACAAATTATACATAATAATTGCCCACCTATCAATATTACCCATTCATTTTTTACAAATTCCACTTAAAGGATTTCCCCACAAATCAAATTAAGTAAAAAATTATTATATTAGTAGGTTATAATAATTTTTTACTTAATTTTTTACTTAATCCATTGCCATAAAATAAATAAAAAGCATACGTTGCGATCTTCTTAAAGAGTTAGAATGTGTCTACTTAATTTATCTTTGCCAAGTAAGTAAATTTATAGGTATATTTATTTATTATTTCATGCAAATTCCGTTGATGGAATCCAACTTCAAAGGATGAATTAGGTGGGGCGAGATACTATTAAATATATTAAAGATTATAAAATGTAATTACGGCCAAGTGCCGAAGCAATGTCTCTTTATTGTTTAATCAATGGTACAAAACTAAATAGCTATTTTGAAGGAAAGAAAAGAAAAGAAAACCTAAGTACATAAATGGGAATATGAATCTAAAGCTAAATACATAAGAAGTAAATATGCAATCCGTATGGTCATGTGCTCTTGGTCACACGTATTAATGTTTACATGGAATCCGTCACATCGATGTTGCACAGATTGTTCTAAAGCTTAGTGCGGGGCAGTTCGTTGGACTGTTTGTTAACTGCTCCCCTTTTAACTTCATTGACGTCCTCGGTGATACATGACTCTTGGACGAATCTCTGCAATTAAGCATCTAACTTCCCCTGATACCGGCTATAGAGCAAGAAGCTTACAAATACTCCGATTGCGAAATAAACCTTGGGGGATCCCTTGGACGTCACATAATCGTTCAGCTCCCGAATGGCATTTAGGTTGCGTTCATTCATTCTCTGTAGCATAGGTCCACTTAACACACGATCGTTCCCCATTATATGCAGCAAAGGGGAAGCCGGAATGCCTGCAACCTTGTTTACGGCCTTGTTGTGATTGATGCTTGCAAGCTTATTGACAATAATTATCCTGTCGTCATTTCTTGTAATGCGTTCTAGGTGACTGGGCTGCGTACGGCACATAGCTGATTGCCCTGAGTGTAGTTCGCGAGCGCATGTTTCATGGTTAGCCAGTTTGCAAAATGTTACGTGATTGTTTGTAACGCATTCCGTCACCGTCTTCACTACGTCGCACAGTTGGGCCTCTGCTCGGATAGCGTTGCAAAAATCAGTTTTTTCATGATCGCCTTTGGCAAATATGATATATACAATCGATAGGGAATACTTCAGAGAATGTGAATCCAATTTGAATTCGGTTGAGATTCATGGTTGAGACATTTTTAGTAAATAGGAAAAAATTATCATTTTTAAAAATCGATCTTGGTTTTATCTCAAAAGTATGTTCTTTATTAATAGCATGTTTCATAAATTTTAATAATTACTTAAATCGTTATAGAAGCGTTTAAAAAATGTACTAAATATTGACATTTTTGAATTTTGGTGGAATACAACTAACTAGTATCACCTAGTATCACTACCGGACTACATACACTAGGTAGGTGAAATATTTACCTATCAGATGTATATGGTCCTAATATGCGGAGACCTGCGACACCGATGCGTAAGCCATAAAACTAAGGCAACCTCGCCTAAAAAATTCGCTGCAGGTATAAGGAAGAAAAAGAGCGCATGCGTATTGGCCTGTAGCTTCTTTGTATTTAAATGATAAATGTGTAATGCTGTTTTGCAAATACTACCTGTTTATATATATGCCTTTCTACAATGTTAAATTGCTAATTACCTGCTTTGGAGAAACTGACAAGACAGATAAATGTTATTTAAGTTGATGAAAAAATTTGTCCTAGTTGTAGGTTGGTCGTTTTTATTTCCGTTTACCTAATTGGATGTAAATATTCAGTTTTTTACCTAATTAATACAAAAAGGGTAATACCGATTTTTCGTTCTATCAAGTTAATTAAAAAAATAAAACATAAAGAGCTAATTGTTCCTCTCGTTTGCGACAGTTTATTTTGAACTTCATAAGTGGAAACACCTTAAATCCACGGTGTCTCAATATAATTCAAGACAGTTTTATTTATTTGTGCAAAAATGTTGTTAAAGAATGAAAGAATTTTGAAAGTTTTTCACGAGTGTGAAAACTTAAATAATTTTGAAATGGGATTGCCGATGGGGATGGGCGTTTCATTCGAAAACGCTAGAACGGAGCTTAAGGTAAAAATCAAATATACACAATTCGATTAAGGAAAGTATTCCAACCTCCCCAAACTTAGGTGCCACTCAGTCAGTGAGGAAGAGGCGTTTTCCTTATTTATGGACCTGGGATTGACGAAGGAGTATGAAATTTTAACGAGTTTTTTAAAAAGTCACAAAGTCGACGTTCTTCCCGGATACAAAAAAAATAGATTCGCCAAGAAGGAAGCAGTATCGGCAAGAAAAATTATAACAGAGGTATCTGTAGAGGTTAAACTTCAGGATTTAATGGATCACACTGCGGGGCGTCTTGTTGAAAGTATGCCTGATGGAGAGTTGGAGCTTCTTCCGGAAAATTTGACTTTACTCAACAAATGGGGATGTGATGGATCATCTGGACAAAGCGCCTACAAGCAGATTATACACACAGAAGACGAAGCTATTTCTGATGAAAATGGGTTCTGTAGTTCCTTTGTGCCTAAGAAGTGAAAGTTCTGAACATTGGAGAAATCTTCGACCGTCATCGACCCACTATTGTCGGCCTTTGTTTTCCAAATATGCAAAGGAGTCCTCGGAATTAATTAAATCAACTGTTGGCGACATAAAAAATCAAAAAAGCCAACTGAAACCTGCTGTTTTTCAAACCAAGAATGGAAAAACATTTACTGTTAAGTTTGAATTTTTCCTGCCAATGATTGATGGAAAAGTGTTAAACGAAATTACAAACACTTCCTCAACGTTAAGGTGTCCAATTTGCAAAAAAACTCAAAAAGAATTCCACGACTTAGACGAGAAACAAAAACGGATAAAACACCTCGAGAGGATATTCAGAGCAGGAGGAGAGTATACAAGCTGAATTCTCTCGGAAGCTGGGACTGAAAGTTGACTGCCCAAAGCACTGATACGGAAACACGAATGATGGAAATACTTCAATGAGATTTTTTGAAAATGATGAAATGACATCTTTAATAACAGGTGTTAGACAAGAGATCATTAAAAGGTTGGCTGTTATCTTGAATGTTATAAATTGCAAGGAAATGGTAAATGGTGAAAATTTTGCCGAATATACTTCCAAGACTGCTCAACTTTTGACTTAATTGTATCCGCAAAAAAACTTACCCCACGGTATATAGGATTTTGGCTCACGGAAACGATTTAATAGAACCAATTGGAGAGCTATCCGAAGAAGCACAGGAATGTAAAAACAAGGACTACAAATGGTTCAGATACACTAATACATTAAAAACTTCTCGTCTTAGACAAAATGAAGATTTTTTTAACATGCTGGCAGCCTCTTCGGACCCACTTATTGCATCACTGAGACACGTAGAAACATTCGTCTTGACTGGGATGGACTGCATAAAGACGGCCTAGTGCATCGGTGAAAAATACTTGTGAATAACCTGTAACTGGTTGTCCTCGTTTTCGTCGTTGGAATTTTTTTGATGATTGATTCCAGGTATAATATCTTGTCATTTCTGAATAAAGTAGCCTTCTGACAAAATCATCATTCTGGCACTTTTCAAAGAAGCTGGTTAATGTTGTCGATTGTGGCCTGTTAACTCGCTGTAATACGTTTGCATCTGTAAAATACACCCGTTGACCATTTTCCAAATGAACGGCCAAGTGAAAAACAGTAGGGTGTCGTTCATGTATAAGAAACGAAAATATACGCCACATGCCTTCGTTACTACTAACATGGAAGACTATTTGATATTGAGTGACCTCATCATTTGAATTTTCGGCAGCAACTCCGAAGACAGCCATATCACTACCTTTGTTCACATACTTGCAAATGTTTTTATTTATTTTACGGAATGGCAAAATTCGACGTTTATATGTGCTTTATATGCCTTGCAGAGTAATGGCGAAAACGGAACATCCATTGGTGGCGGTACCAATGGCGTCAATTTGACTTGGCCGCTGGCGCATCACTATCCAGGGGCTTCATTTCCGAATTTCAATGCCTTGCAATGTGGACACACAGTACTCATTTGTCCAATAGCAACAATTTTCGCTAAACTGTAATCAATTGCCAGATTATAACTGAATGCAGCTCTGTGGGGATTAAACATAAAATTTCTATTTTGATATTGATTCCGTTCAAGTTCATTTCGCGCTTCGCGTTGCTCATCAGATTGATTTGCTCTTATATTTCTTTGACTTGCCGTATTTCGAGTTCTGCGGCCTAAGCTTGTACGTCTGGTTGGTGGCATTGTTAAAAACGAAAATCCATTTGTTCTTCGTCTATTGACTGTGAAACGGCGTGATTGTTGTTGTTATAATCTTATGACTTCATTGCGTTCAGCTCGTGTATCTTCTGGCTCTTCTTGAAAGAAAACGCAAAGGGGCTGATTTGAGCCGCAGTGCAAGTAATGCTTGGTACTTGCGAAATAGCAGATCCGAAAGAACAGAAGTACAAATCCAGCAACAAAATACTTTTAGTAACTTTTCGTTTGTAACTAAAATAGGAATGAACGAATTTCCTACAACGTGGTTGACATTTAACTGCCCCCGCCTACTGCGATCGATACTTGGAAAGCCGTTATAAAAACCCATTTTATTCGCGCTCCCGAAGATTTTCTTAATATTTTTTTCCGTAAGAACCTTCTCCTAATAATAACAAATACAACAAAAAAAGAATTAGTGAAATTGGTCCAGACATTCACTCGTAATGAAGAAGTTAGGAGTTCTTATGTCCTTCGTTGGTGGATTCTTACCATAACCCGTGATGCCCTATGGGCGCTGGCCGCGGCGTCATGCCGTCGGCAGCGGCGTTGGGATCGTGTCCAAAGTGGGTCGCCTATTCCGGCGAATTCGGCAATATTCAAAGAATGGCTTTGGCTAATAATACAAAAGTGTTTATGCTAGAAAAGGGAAGTGAAGTGTCTAGTGTGACCCAACATGGGTCGTCTTGGGTCACATATCTGCTTGGGTCGCATAAATACTAGGAAATATAAGTTGCTTACTTGGCTAAGTGTGTTAAGTGTTTACAGGAAATGAAAGATGTGGGTTTCTTAGTTGACTAAAGGTGACAAATGATGTAGGTCGCGATGCACTTAGATCATACGCGTGTGTGTGGTCTGTTAGTGTACGTAGAATGTATGGGAGTGTGTGTGTGGTCAAGGGTTAGTATTACTTAGATCGAGGGAGGGTATTTTACTCGATACTCGTTCAGGCGTTTCTGGTAGAGTGTGCTGCTCGAGTCCCTTTGTAATGTGAGAGGTCGGGGTGCGTGGCATGGTCTGGTTTGTAAGGGGAAAGGCGCCCTAGGGGTGCTTGTTGTGTGAGAGGAGGAGAAAGATGCCTCGTGTGAGGATGGGTGTGCTAACTTAGATATTTTTGATTTGGCAAGCGTAATAGTAAGCAATACAAGGATTATATTTCTTGCTAATAGGTTTTGGTATATGTGTGGGATATTGGTAAATTCACCACTACTTGATTGTATTATTTTGTTAACTGTATCTGTAAGTAAATTAATTTGCCTTTGAGTTTCAGGGTTAATTATTCTTTATCTATTGATAGATTGAATTAGCTGTGCTCCTGTTTTTTGATTAAGTATCTAAGTCCGCCCCATCAGGCGTTCATGCCACAACCTTCAGTGCAAAAAATCTAGACTTCTTGCTATCGTGTGGTGTATCATTAAAGCGGACAAAAGATTTTGGATTAATATCTACTACTTATGTTTTCGCATGTGTGTCATGGGGAATAATTCGGCCAATTTTACCGAATCGTCTATGATGGTCGTGAATTCGGTCAGATTAGTCGTGTGTCTTAAGTAGCGTTGTACCCATAATTAAACGTTGCCGTCTAGCGCGGCAATGTATTGTGCATTGGAGTAGTCTTTAATGCGTCCGCTGCTACGGCTAGGACTGACAGTATTACTGTGATCAACCTGTGGGGAATGTAAACAAGGACTATAGTAACTGTTCGATTTGATGTTAGTTTCATGAAAACTTGATCGAATTTACCTCAAATTGTCTTTATGGACCACCCTCCCCTTAATAAGTACAGTTCCCTCAGAAAACAATGGGGATAGTTTGTTCCCTAATCTTTTATTGTTTTTAATAAATACCTGGTCACCTGTATCAAATCCACTATTTTGCCTAATTGTCTTTAATTTTTTCTCGCAAATCAGTGTGTTGAGCACGAATAATGTCCACTGGTTTCTGTTCTGTAACCGAATGGATTGTTTTATAGTACTCTATTGTTGCTCTTATTATTATTGGTTTATCAACTTTTATGCATCTGGCTATCTCTAGCAATGTAGTGTGGAATCGTTCCACTTGTCCATTCGAGCAGTGCAATGCAATGCAATGGAGGTTCGTTAACTATGTCTATTTCAAATTGGTTTTTTAACATTGAAGTAATCGTTTCTGAACTGAATGATGCGTCTTTGTCACAATTAATTGTCTTTATATTTGGAAAAATATTGATTAACTGTTATATGGGGATGGTGATATCCGTTATTGTTCAGGATAATAAGGGTTGTATAACAGCGAATTTGGAAAACTTGTCCATGCAAGTTAGGAAAAGCTTGTCAGTGGAGAATAAGATAAGATGGTATGAACGTTTTCCCAAGTTCTTGTTTTTTTTGGGTGACGGTCGTACAAATGAAATTGTCTTAAATTACAAGGTGTGCACTATTAGCACTACTTGCAATTTAAGACAATTTTATTTGTTAATCTGGCCATTTTTGGGAAGTAGTACTCACGAAGTATTTGTTTCACATTTTCTTGCGCCGCTCTATGTGCGCGATTATGTTCCGTATTAACTATTTAAGTTTGGTCGTCTTTATTGGTTATATCGGTTACCATAGTCTTGCAGTACCAAAACTTGTTTGTTGTCGGGGAGAATCGTACTAATTGATGTTGAAAGGCGGCAATGCTAGTAGGAAGGTCGCAATGGAATGCGTTTACAACATGAGGGTTCAATACAAGTTTTACGGATTCAAGGGGATCGTTCTTGTCTGTGTATTGTATCAATAGGATTAGTCTCCGATGCAAATTGTATCGCGCCTCTTCCAGGAATTTTTGGTTCCTAAAAACATTAACAGGCTTGTTCGGTGTTCGATTGTGTAAGTCAGGGAGAGCTCACTGTGGATGGTGGCAGCACATGATTGTGTTTCATCTTGCAGGCCATTAATATTTTGCCGTGATAAGGCATCTGCCACAAGGTTTTCAACTCCTTTTATTAGTGGTGTAAAGTGACTCATTTTGCTTTAAAATTCGGAATATCACTGTTATTGGCCACCCCCCTTGAGACAGCACTGCTCCAATACCGACGGCAGAAGCATCGGTTGTGAGATCGATTTTTTAAAGTCTGGGTACATGAGTAAGACATCCTCTAATGCCAGAATGGTTCTTAATCGGTCAAAGGCGTGGCGTTGGGAGGTCAATTGGGACCTTTTTCGTCATGTCCTTGCTTACCTTTCCATTTTCGCCTTTTAGCATGTCGATTAAGGGTCTCGCGATTGATGCAAATCCTTTAGAAATACCCTGTAATAACTAGCAAGGCTCAAAAACGATCTTAGTGCATAAAAGCTCTTTGGCTCGGGATATTCCTGAATTGCTTTGGCCTTTTCGGGATCAGTTTTTGATCCGTCACTGGAGACTATTACAACCAAATATTCGACGCTTTCTTTAAAAAATTTGACCTTTTCTTTCGACACTCTCATGTTGGCGTCGCACAGTGCGTTTTTTTTTGGCATTTTACATTGCAAAAATCATAGCTTCTAAACCAATAAAGCGATTCTAAAAATTTAAAAAGCAAATGATAAAGAATACCTTAAGCTTCAAAATAAATGTAGTGTTGGGTGTTCATGGTGCTGTAATATTCAAGGTCAAAGTCAGAAAATATTTCCAAGCATGTTTTTCCTTTAAAAATGGAGCGAAACCCGTTTTTTTCAATCACAAATGGAATTTCTCATTGTTTTAAACGACTATGTAAAATTTGTTAATGTTTTAATTTGATTTTTTTACATAATTACAAAAAGAAATGAAGTAAGTAAGTCGTCTCGCCGACTTGGATATACCATACACCAGTAAAACCAATATTTTAAATTTATAATAACCAATGCATTTTCGTATTTAAAAAAAACTGTTCTCATGCTTTTCACAAGCATATCTTAGTATTTCGCTCATTCAAGCATACGAGCACCCTAGCACCCCGACCATCCAACGGCCACTTCCGGCCATATGGAAAAACGTTTATATGCATAACTTGGCTATTTTGAGTACGATTTTTGATCAAATTTGGTGTTTTGCTGGATATTAGTATCAAATTTAAGTGTGCTAAATTTGATTGCACAAGGTAGAAAATTACGGGAGATAATCGAGTTTTTTTTTAAATTACGGGGGCGGAAAGGGGTGTGGCAAAATGGTGTCTCTAGCTAGAATAGTTTTTGAGAAAATCGATTTTATATAATTTGCGGGGGCGGTAGGGGGCGTGGCAAAATTTTTATAAATACAAAATGTGCGCATTTACTAAGCAAATATACATACCAAATTTTGTGTCTCCAGCTAGAAAAGTTTTTGAGAAAATCGGTTTTATATAATTTGCGGGGGCGTGGCAAAATTTTTATAAATACAAAATATGCGCATTTACTAAGCAAATATACATACCAAATTTTGTGTCTCTAGTTGCTATAGTATTTAAGAAAATCGGTTTTATGTAATTTGCGGGGGCGGTAGGGGGCGTGGCAAATTTTTTATAAATACAAAGTGTGCGCATTTACTAAGCAAATATACATACCAAATTTTGTGTCTCTAGTTACTATAGTGTTTAAGAAAATCGGTTTTATATAATTTGCGGGGGCGGTAGGGGGCGTGGCAGAAATTTGAAATAAACTTGATCACTCTACATACTACACGAATCTACATACCGAATTTGGTGGCTCTAGCTCTTATAGTCTCCGAGATCTAGGTGTTCATACAGACGGACGGACGGACGGACGGACGGACAGACGGACATGGCTAGATCGTCTCGGCTGTTGATGCTGATCAAGAATATATATACTTTATGGGGTCGGAAAAGCTTCCTTCTGCCTGTTACATACATTTTGGCGACTTTAATATACCATTTCACCCTATGGGTGTATGGTATAAAAAAGAAAAATTTAAAAAATTTTTTTTAGGTTAATTTGGAAATTTGCTATTGATGGCTGATTTTCATCGTCTTCATTTTGTCTAACACGAAAAGTTTTTAATGTATTAGTATATCTGAACCTTTTATAGTCCATGTTTTTACATTCCTGTGCTTCTTCGGATAGCTCTCCAATTGGTAAACACTGATATTCTATTAAATCCTTCCGTGAGCCAAAATCGTATGTACCGTTGGGGTAATTTTTTTTTCGGATACAATTCAGTCAAAAGTTGAGCAGTCTTTGAAGTATATTCGTCAAATTTTTCACCATTTACCATTTCCCTGCAATTTATAACATTCAAGATAACAGCCAAGCTTTTAATGATCTCTTGATTAGCACTAACATAAAATCTCCTTGAAGTATTTCCATCAGCTCCGTACCAGCGTTTTCGAACGAACCGCCCATGTCTTTCAGCAACCCCATTTCAAAATCATTTAAGTTTTCACACTCGTGGAAAACTTTCAAAATTGTTTCATTCTTTAACATTATTTTTGCACAAATAAATAAAACTGTCTTGAATTATATTGACAAATACTATTAAGTCCGGATTTAAGGTGTTTCCACTTATGGAATTAAAAATAAACTGTCGCAACGAGAGGAACAATTAGCTCGTTATGTTATATTTTTTAATTAACTAGGTAGAACGGTATTAATTCGTCGCCTTTTTGTATTAATTAGGTAAAAAACTTAATATTTAATCCAATTAGGTAAACGGAAATAAAAACGACCAACCTACAACTAGGACAAATTTTTCATCAACTTAAATAACATTTACCTGTCTTGTCAGTTTTTCCAAAGCAGGTAATTAGCAATTTAATATTGTAGAAAGGCATATATATAAACAGGTAGTATTTGCAAAACAGCTGTGAGGAACATTATAGATTAATAATATCCCACACAACAAGCAAGCAAGAAAACAAGCTAACGCTGCGAATGATACACCAGATACAAGATACAGCCCAGACACAAACCAAATATACGATATACGACCAAGCCTGACACTGACCGATCGAACCGAATCACGGCAAATGATGTACGATCAAACATGGCCGATCGAACCACACGCAACCGCTGGCGATTTCGTACAAGCGGGAAGGATTGTGGGCGAAGTTGGGTATGACGAGTGGATCAAGGGGAGCGACGGGCGACGGCAGCGGCACTATTGCTAATAGTGCACACCTTGCAATTTAAGACAATTTCATTTGTTAACTTGGCCATTTTTGGGAAGTAGTACTCACGAAGTATTTGTTTCACATTTTCTTGCGTCGCTCTATGTGCGCGATTATGTTCCGTATTAACTATTTAAGTTTGGTCGTCTTTATTGGTTATATCGGTTACCATAGTCTCGCAGTACCAAAACTTTGTTGTCGGGGAGAATCGTACTAATTGATGTTGAAAGGCGGCAATGCTAGTAGGAAGGTCGCAATGGAATGCGTTTACAACATGAGGGTTCACTACAAGTTTTACGGATTCAAGGAGATAGTTCTTGTCTGTGTATTGTATCAATAGGATTAGTCTCCGGAATTTTTGGTTCCTAAAAACATTAACGGGCTTGTTCGGTGTTCGATTGTGTATGTCAGGGAGAGCTCACTGTGGATGGTGGCAGCACGTGATTGTGTTTCATCTTGCAGGCCATTAATAATTTGCCGTGGTAAGGCATCTGCCACAAGGTTTTCAACTCCTTTTATTAGTGGTGTAAAGTGACTCATTTTGCTTTAAAATTCGGAATATCACTGTTATTGATAGAGGGGGGTGGCCCCCTTGAGACAGCACTGCTCCAATACCGACGGCAGAAGCATCGGTTGTGAGATCGATTTTTTAAAGTCTGGGTACATGAGTAAGACATCCTCTAATGCCAGAATGGTTCTTAATCGGTCAAAGGCGTGGCGTTGGGAGGTCAATTGGGACCTTTTTCGTCATGTCCTTGCTTACCTTTCCATTTTCGCCTTTTAGCATGTCGATTAAGGGTCTCGCGATTGATGCAAATCCTTTAGAAATACCCTGTAATAACTAGCAAGGCTCAAAAACGATCTTAGTGCATAAAAGCTCTTTGGCTCGGGATATTCCTGAATTGCTTTGGCCTTTTCGGGATCAGTTTTTGATCCGTCACTGGAGACTATTAAAACCAAATATTCGACGCTTTCTTTAAAAAATTTGACCTTTTCTGGTGTGGAAACACCTTAAATTCGCGGTGTCTCAATATAATTCAAGACAGTTTTATTTATTTGTGCAAAAATGTTGTTAAAGAATGAAAGAATTTTGAAAGTTTTCCACGAGTGTGAAAACTTAAATAATTTTGAAATGGGATTGCCGAAGGAGATGGGCGTTTCATTCGAAAACGCTAGTACGGAGCTTAAGTTAAAAATCAAATATACACAATTCGATTAAGGAAAGTATTCCAACCTTCCCAAACTTAGGTGCCACTCAGTCAGTGAGGAAGAGGCGTTTTCCTTATTTATGGACCTGGGATTGACGAAGGAGTATGAAATTTTAACGAGTTTTTTAAAAAGTCACAAAGTCGACGTTCTTCCCGGCTACAAAAAAACTAGATTCGCCAACCGCCCATGTCTTTCAGCAACCCCATTTCAAAATCATTTAAGTTTTCACACTCGTGGAAAACTTTCAAAATTGTTTCATTCTTTAACATTATTTTTGCACAAATAAATAAAACTGTCTTGAATTATATTGACAAATACTATTAAGTCCGGATTTAAGGTGTTTCCACTTATGGAATTAAAAATAAACTGTCGCAACGAGAGGAACAATTAGCTCGTTATGTTATATTTTTTAATTAACTAGGTAGAACGGTATTAATTCGTCGCCTTTTTGTATTAATTAGGTAAAAAACTTAATATTTAATCCAATTAGGTAAACGGAAATAAAAACGACCAACCTACAACTAGGACAAATTTTTCATCAACTTAAATAACATTTACCTGTCTTGTCAGTTTTTCCAAAGCAGGTAATTAGCAATTTAATATTGTAGAAAGGCATATATATAAACAGGTAGTATTTGCAAAACAGCTGTGAGGAACATTATAGATTAATAATATCCCACACAACAAGCAAGCAAGAAAACAAGCTAACGCTGCGAATGATACACCAGATACAAGATACAGCCCAGACACAAACCAAATATACGATATACGACCAAGCCTGACACTGACCGATCGAACCGAATCACGGCAAATGATGTACGATCAAACATGGCCGATCGAACCACACGCAACCGCTGGCGATTTCGTACAAGCGGGAAGGATTGTGGGCGAAGTTGGGTATGACGAGTGGATCAAGGGGAGCGACGGGCGACGGCAGCGGCACTATTGCTAATAGTGCACACCTTGCAATTTAAGACAATTTCATTTGTTAACTTGGCCATTTTTGGGAAGTAGTACTCACGAAGTATTTGTTTCACATTTTCTTGCGTCGCTCTATGTGCGCGATTATGTTCCGTATTAACTATTTAAGTTTGGTCGTCTTTATTGGTTATATCGGTTACCATAGTCTCGCAGTACCAAAACTTTGTTGTCGGGGAGAATCGTACTAATTGATGTTGAAAGGCGGCAATGCTAGTAGGAAGGTCGCAATGGAATGCGTTTACAACATGAGGGTTCACTACAAGTTTTACGGATTCAAGGAGATAGTTCTTGTCTGTGTATTGTATCAATAGGATTAGTCTCCGGAATTTTTGGTTCCTAAAAACATTAACGGGCTTGTTCGGTGTTCGATTGTGTATGTCAGGGAGAGCTCACTGTGGATGGTGGCAGCACGTGATTGTGTTTCATCTTGCAGGCCATTAATAATTTGCCGTGGTAAGGCATCTGCCACAAGGTTTTCAACTCCTTTTATTAGTGGTGTAAAGTGACTCATTTTGCTTTAAAATTCGGAATATCACTGTTATTGATAGAGGGGGTGGCCCCCTTGAGACAGCACTGCTCCAATACCGTCGGCAGAAGCATCGGTTGTGAGATCGATTTTTTAAAGTCTGGGTACATGAGTAAGACATCCTCTAATGCCAGAATGGTTCTTAATCGGTCAAAGGCGTGGCGTTGGGAGGTCAATTGGGACCTTTTTCGTCATGTCCTTGCTTACCTTTCCATTTTCGCCTTTTAGCATGTCGATTAAGGGTCTCGCGATTGATGCAAATCCTTTAGAAATACCCTGTAATAACTAGCAAGGCTCAAAAACGATCTTAGTGCATAAAAGCTCTTTGGCTCGGGATATTCCTGAATTGCTTTGGCCTTTTCGGGATCAGTTTTTGATCCGTCACTGGAGACTATTAAAACCAAATATTCGACGCTTTCTTTAAAAAATTTGACCTTTTCTGCTGTGGAAACACCTTAAATCCACGGTGTCTCAATATAATTCAAGACAGTTTTATTTATTTGTGCAAAAATGTTGTTAAAGAATGAAAGAATTTTGAAAGTTTTCCACGAGTGTGAAAACTTAAATAATTTTGAAATGGGATTGCCGAAGGAGATGGGCGTTTCATTCGAAAACGCTAGTACGGAGCTTAAGTTAAAAATCAAATATACACAATTCGATTAAGGAAAGTATTCCAACCTTCCCAAACTTAGGTGCCACTCAGTCAGTGAGGAAGAGGCGTTTTCCTTATTTATGGACCTGGGATTGACGAAGGAGTATGAAATTTTAACGAGTTTTTTAAAAAGTCACAAAGTCGACGTTCTTCCCGGATACAAAAAAACTAGATTCGCCAACCGCCCATGTCTTTCAGCAACCCCATTTCAAAATCATTTAAGTTTTCACACTCGTGGAAAACTTTCAAAATTGTTTCATTCTTTAACATTATTTTTGCACAAATAAATAAAACTGTCTTGAATTATATTGACAAATACTATTAAGTCCGGATTTAAGGTGTTTCCACTTATGGAATTAAAAATAAACTGTCGCAACGAGAGGAACAATTAGCTCGTTATGTTATATTTTTTAATTAACTAGGTAGAACGGTATTAATTCGTCGCCTTTTTGTATTAATTAGGTAAAAAACTTAATATTTAATCCAATTAGGTAAACGGAAATAAAAACGACCAACCTACAACTAGGACAAATTTTTCATCAACTTAAATAACATTTACCTGTCTTGTCAGTTTTTCCAAAGCAGGTAATTAGCAATTTAATATTGTAGAAAGGCATATATATAAACAGGTAGTATTTGCAAAACAGCTGTGAGGAACATTATAGATTAATAATATCCCACACAACAAGCAAGCAAGAAAACAAGCTAACGCTGCGAATGATACACCAGATACAAGATACAGCCCAGACACAAACCAAATATACGATATACGACCAAGCCTGACACTGACCGATCGAACCGAATCACGGCAAATGATGTACGATCAAACATGGCCGATCGAACCACACGCAACCGCTGGCGATTTCGTACAAGCGGGAAGGATTGTGGGCGAAGTTGGGTATGACGAGTGGATCAAGGGGAGCGACGGGCGACGGCAGCGGCACTATTGCTAATAGTGCACACCTTGCAATTTAAGACAATTTCATTTGTTAACTTGGCCATTTTTGGGAAGTAGTACTCACGAAGTATTTGTTTCACATTTTCTTGCGTCGCTCTATGTGCGCGATTATGTTCCGTATTAACTATTTAAGTTTGGTCGTCTTTATTGGTTATATCGGTTACCATAGTCTCGCAGTACCAAAACTTTGTTGTCGGGGAGAATCGTACTAATTGATGTTGAAAGGCGGCAATGCTAGTAGGAAGGTCGCAATGGAATGCGTTTACAACATGAGGGTTCACTACAAGTTTTACGGATTCAAGGAGATAGTTCTTGTCTGTGTATTGTATCAATAGGATTAGTCTCCGGAATTTTTGGTTCCTAAAAACATTAACGGGCTTGTTCGGTGTTCGATTGTGTATGTCAGGGAGAGCTCACTGTGGATGGTGGCAGCACATGATTGTGTTTCATCTTGCAGGCCATTAATAATTTGCCGTGGTAAGGCATCTGCCACAAGGTTTTCAACTCCTTTTATTAGTGGTGTAAAGTGACTCATTTTGCTTTAAAATTCGGAATATCACTGTTATTGATAGAGGGGGGTGGCCCCCTTGAGACAGCACTGCTCCAATACCGTCGGCAGAAGCATCGGTTGTGAGATCGATTTTTTAAAGTCTGGGTACATGAGTAAGACATCCTCTAATGCCAGAATGGTTCTTAATCGGTCAAAGGCGTGGCGTTGGGAGGTCAATTGGGACCTTTTTCGTCATGTCCTTGCTTACCTTTCCATTTTCGCCTTTTAGCATGTCGATTAAGGGTCTCGAGATTGATGCAAATCCTTTAGAAATACCCTGTAATAACTAGCAAGGCTCAAAAACGATCTTAGTGCATAAAAGCTCTTTGGCTCGGGATATTCCTGAATTGCTTTGGCCTTTTCGGGATCAGTTTTTGATCCGTCACTGGAGACTATTAAAACCAAATATTCGTCGCTTTCTTTAAAAAATTTGACCTTTTCTGGTGTGGAAACACCTTAAATCCACGGTGTCTCAATATAATTCAAGACAGTTTTATTTATTTGTGCAAAAATGTTGTTAAAGAATGAAAGAATTTTGAAAGTTTTCCACGAGTGTGAAAACTTAAATAATTTTGAAATGGGATTGCCGAAGGAGATGGGCGTTTCATTCGAAAACGCTAGTACGGAGCTTAAGTTAAAAATCAAATATACACAATTCGATTAAGGAAAGTATTCCAACCTCCCCAAACTTAGGTGCCACTCAGTCAGTGAGGAAGAGGCGTTTTCCTTATTTATGGACCTGGGATTGACGAAGGAGTATGAAATTTTAACGAGTTTTTTAAAAAGTCACAAAGTCGACGTTCTTCCCGGATACAAAAAAACTAGATTCGCCAAGAAGGAAGCAGTATCGGCAAGAAAAATTATAACAGAGGTATCTGTAGAGGTTAAACTTCAGGATTTAATGGATCACACTGCGGGGCGTCTTGTTGAAAGTATGCCTGATGGAGAGTTGGAGCTTCTTCCGGAAAATTTGACTTTACTCAACAAATGGGGATGTGATGGATCATCTGGACAAAGCGCCTACAAGCAGATTATACACACAGAAGACGAAGCTATTTCTGATGAAAATGGGTTCTGTAGTTCCTTTGTGCCTAAGAAGTGAAAGTTCTGAACATTGGAGAAATCTTCGACCGTCATCGACCCACTATTGTCGGCCTTTGTTTTCCAAATATGCAAAGGAGTCCTCGGAATTAATTAAATCAACTGTTGGCGACATAAAAAATCAAAAAAGCCAACTGAAACCTGCTGTTTTTCAAACCAAGAATGGAAAAACATTTACTGTTAAGTTTGAATTTTTCCTGCCAATGATTGATGGAAAAGTGTTAAACGAAATTACAAACACTTCCTCAACGTTAAGGTGTCCAATTTGCAAAAAAACTCAAAAAGAATTCCACGACTTAGACGAGAAACAAAAACTGATAAAACACCTCGAGAGGATATTCAGAGCAGGAGGAGAGTATACAAGCTGAATTCTCTCGGAAGCTGGGACTGAAAGTTGACTGCCCAAAGCACTGATACGGAAACACGAATGATGGAAATACTTCAATGAGATTTTTCGAAAATGATGAAATGACATCTTTAATAACAGGTGTTAGACAAGAGATCATTAAAAGGTTGGCTGTTATCTTGAATGTTATAAATTGCAAGGAAATGGTAAATGGTGAAAATTTTGCCGAATATACTTCCAAGACTGCTCAACTTTTGACTTAATTGTATCCGCAAAAAAACTTACCCCACGGTATATAGGATTTTGGCTCACGGAAACGATTTAATAGAACCAATTGGAGAGCTATCCGAAGAAGCACAGGAATGTAAAAACAAGGACTACAAATGGTTCAGATACACTAATACATTAAAAACTTCTCGTCTTAGACAAAATGAAGATTTTTTTAACATGCTGGCAGCCTCTTCGGACCCACTTATTGCATCACTGAGACACGTAGAAACATTCGTCTTGACTGGGATGGACTGCATAAAGACGGCCTAGTGCATCGGTGAAAAATACTTGTGAATAACCTGTAACTGGTTGTCCTCGTTTTCGTCGTTGGAATTTTTTTGATGATTGATTCCAGGTATAATATCTTGTCATTTCTGAATAAAGTAGCCTTCTGACAAAATCATCATTCTGGCACTTTTCAAAGAAGCTGGTTAATGTTGTCGATTGTGGCCTGTTAACTCGCTGTAATACGTTTGCATCTGTAAAATACACCCGTTGACCATTTTCCAAATGAACGGCCAAGTGAAAAACAGTAGGGTGTCGTTCATGTATAAGAAACGAAAATATACGCCACATGCCTTCGTTACTACTAACATGGCGGACTATTTGATATTGAGTGACCTCATCATTTGAATTTTCGGCAGCAACTCCGAAGACAGCCATATCACTACCTTTGTTCACATACTTGCAAATGTTTTTATTTATTTTACGGAATGGCAAAATTCGACGTTTATATGTGCTTTATATGCCTTGCAGAGTAATGGCGAAAACGGAACATCCATTGGTGGCGGTACCAATGGCGTCAATTTGACTTGGCCGCTGGCGCATCACTATCCAGGGGCTTCATTTCCGAATTTCAATGCCTTGCAATGTGGACACACAGTACTCATTTGTCCAATAGCAACAATTTTCGCTAAACTGTAATCAATTGCCAGATTATAACTGAATGCAGCTCTGTGGGGATTAAACATAAAATTTCTATCTTGATATTGATTCCGTTCAAGTTCATTTCGCGCTTCGCGTTGTTCATCAGTTTGATTTGCTCTTATATTTCTTTGACTTGCCGTATTTCGAGTTCTGCGGCCTAAGCTTGTACGGCTGGTTGGTGGCATTGTTAAAAACGAAAATCCATTTGTTCTTCGTCTATTGACTCTGAAACGGCGTGATTGTTGTTGTTATAATCTTATGACTTCATTGCGTTCAGCTCGTGTATCTTCTGGCTCTTGAAAAAAAACGCAAAGGGACTGATTTGAGCCGCAGTGCAAGTAATGCTTGGTACTTGCGAAATAGCAGATCCGAAAGAACAGAAGTACAAATCCAGCAACAATATACTGATGCACGTGTCAGAATGTAGTAACTTTTAGTAACTTTTCGTTTGTAACTAAAACAGGAATGAACGAATTTCCTTCAACGTGGTTGACATTTAACTGCCCCCGACTACTACTATCGATACTTGGAAAGCCGTTATAAAAACCCATTTTATTCGCGCTCCAGAAGATTTTCTTAATATTTTTTTCCGTAAGAACCTTCTCCTAATAATAACAAATACAACAAAAAAAGAATTAGTGAAATTGGTCCAGACATTCACTCGTAATGCCGTGACCAGGAAAAACGGGCTTCTTATTTATATATATAGAAGTTAGGAGTTCTCATGTCCTTCGTTGGTGGATTCTTACCATAACCCGTGATGCCCTATGGGCGCTGGGCGCGGCGTCTTGCCGTCGGCAGCGGCGTTGGGATCGTGTCCAAAGTGGGTCGCCTATTCCGGCGAATTCGGCAATATTCAAAGAATGGCTTTGGCTAATAATACAAAAGTGTTTATGCTAGAAAAGGGAAGTGAAGTGTCTAGTGTGACCCAACATGGGTCGTCTTGGGTCACATATCTGCTTGGGTCGCATAAATACTAGGAAATATAAGTTGCTTACTTGGCTAAGTGTGTTAAGTGTTTACAGGAAATGAAAGATGTGGGTTTCTTAGTTGACTAAAGGTGACAAATGATGTAGGTCGCGATGCACTTAGATCATACGCGTGTGTGTGGTCTGTTAGTGTACGTAGAATGTATGGGAGTGTGTGTGTGGTCAAGGGTTAGTATTACTTAGATCGAGGGAGGGTATTTTACTCGATACTCGTTCAGGCGTTTCTGGTAGAGTGTGCTGCTCGAGTCCCTTTGTAATGTGAGAGGTCGGGGTGCGTGGCATGGTCTGGTTTGTAAGGGGAAAGGCGCCCTAGGGGTGCTTGTTGTGTGAGAGGAGGAGAAAGAGGCCTCGTGTGAGGATGGGTGTGCTAACTTAGATATTTTTGATTTGGCAAGCGTAATAGTAAACAATACAAGGATTATATTTCTTGCTAATAGATTTTGGTATATGTGTGGGATATTGGTAAATACACCACTACTTGATTGTATTATTTTGTTAACTGTATCTGTAAGTAAATTAATTTGCCTTTGAGTTTCAGGGTTAATTATTCTTTATCTATTGATAGATTGAATTAGCTGTGCTCCTGTTTTTTGATTAAGTATCTAAGTCCGCCCCATCAGGCGTTCATGCCACAACCTTCAGTGCAAAAAATCTAGACTTCTTGCTATCGTGTGGTGTATCATTAAAGCGGACAAAAGATTTTGGATTAATATCTACTACTTATGTTTTCGCATGTGTGTCATGGGGAATAATTCGGCCAATTTTACCGAATCGTCTATGATGGTCGTGAATTCGGTCAGATTAGTCGTGTGTCTTAAGTAGCGTTGTACCCATAATTAAACGTTGCCGTCTAGCGCGGCAATGTATTGTGCATTGGAGTAGTCTTTAATGCGTCCGCTGCTACGGCTAGGACTGACAGTATTACTGTGATCAACCTGTGGGGAATGTAAACAAGGACTATAGTAACTGTTCGATTTGATGTTAGTTTCATGAAAACTTGATCGAATTTACCTCAAATTGTCTTTATGGACCACCCTCCCCTTAATAAGTACAGTTCCCTCAGAAAACAATGGGGATAGTTTGTTCCCTAATCTTTTATTGTTTTTAATAAATACCTGGTCACCTGTATCAAATCCACTATTTTGCCTAATTGTCTTTAATTTTTTCTCGCAAATCAGTGTGTTGAGCACGAATAATGTCCACTGGTTTCTGTTCTGTAACCGAATGGATTGTTTTATAGTACTCTATTGTTGCTCTTATTATTATTGGTTTATCAACTTTTATGCATCTGGCTATCTCTAGCAATGTAGTGTGGAATCGTTCCACTTGTCCATTCGAGCAGTGCAATGCAATGCAATGGAGGTTCGTTAACTATGTCTATTTCAAATTGGTTTTTTAACATTGAAGTAATCGTTTCTGAACTGAATGATGCGTCTTTGTCACAATTAATTGTCTTTATATTTGGAAAAATATTGATTAACTGTTATATGGGGATGGTGATATCCGTTATTGTTCAGGATAATAAGGGTTGTATAACAGCGAATTTGGAAAACTTGTCCATGCAAGTTAGGAAAAGCTTGTCAGTGGAGAATAAGATAAGATGGTATGAACGTTTTCCCAAGTTCTTGTTTTTTTTGGGTGACGGTCGTACAAATGAAATTGTCTTAAATTACAAGGTGTGCACTATTAGCACTACTTGCAATTTAAGACAATTTTATTTGTTAATTTGGCCATTTTTGGGAAGTAGTACTCACGAAGTATTTGTTTCACATTTTCTTGCGCCGCTCTATGTGCGCGATTATGTTCCGTATTAACTATTTAAGTTTGGTCGTCTTTATTGGTTATATCGGTTACCATAGTCTTGCAGTACCAAAACTTGTTTGTTGTCGGGGAGAATCGTACTAATTGATGTTGAAAGGCGGCAATGCTAGTAGGAAGGTCGCAATGGAATGCGTTTACAACATGAGGGTTCAATACAAGTTTTACGGATTCAAGGGGATCGTTCTTGTCTGTGTATTGTATCAATAGGATTAGTCTCCGATGCAAATTGTATCGCGCCTCTTCCAGGAATTTTTGGTTCCTAAAAACATTAACAGGCTTGTTCGGTGTTCGATTGTGTAAGTCAGGGAGAGCTCACTGTGGATGGTGGCAGCACATGATTGTGTTTCATCTTGCAGGCCATTAATATTTTGCCGTGATAAGGCATCTGCCACAAGGTTTTCAACTCCTTTTATTAGTGGTGTAAAGTGACTCATTTTGCTTTAAAATTCGGAATATCACTGTTATTGGCCACCCCCCTTGAGACAGCACTGCTCCAATACCGACGGCAGAAGCATCGGTTGTGAGATCGATTTTTTAAAGTCTGGGTACATGAGTAAGACATCCTCTAATGCCAGAATGGTTCTTAAGCGGTCAAAGGCGTGGCGTTGGGAGGTCAATTAGGACCTTTTTCGTCATGTCCTTGCTTACCTTTCCATTTTCGCCTTTTAGCATGTCGGTTAAGGGTCTCGCGATTGATGCAAATCCTTTAGAAATACCCTGTAATAACTGGCAAGGCTCAAAAACGATCTTAGTGCATAAAAGCTCTTTGGCTCGGGATATTCCTGAATTGCTTTGGCCTTTTCGGGATCAGTTTTTGATCCGTCACTGGAGACTATTAAAACCAAATATTCGACGCTTTCTTTAAAAAATTTGACTTTTCTTTCGACACTCTCATGTTGGCGTCGCACGGTGCGTTTTTTTTTGGCATTTTACATTGCAAAAATCATAGCTTCTAAACCAATAAAGCGATTCTAAAAATTTAAAAAAAATGATAAAGAATACCTTAAGCTTCAAAATAAATGTAGTGTTGGGTGTTCGTGGTGCTGTAATATTCAAGGTCAAAGTCAGAAAATTTTTCCAAGCATGTTTTTCCTTTAAAAATGGAGCGAAACCCGTTTTTTTCAATCACAAATGGAATTTCTCATTGTTTTAAACGACTATGTAAAATTTTTTAATGTTTTAATTTGATTTTTTTACATAATTACAAAAAGAAATGAAGTAAGTAAGTCGTCTCGCCGACTTGGATATACCATACACCAGTAAAACAAATATTTTAAATTTATAATAACCAATGCATTTTCGTATTTAAAAAAAACTGTTCTCATGCTTTTCACAAGCATATATTAGTATTTCGCTCATTCAAGCATACGAGCACCCTAGCGCCCCCACCATCCAACGGCCACTTCAGGCCATATGGAAAAACGTTTATATGCATAACTTGACTATTTTTATTCCGATTTTGATCAAATTTGGTGTTTTGCTGGATATTAGTATCAAATTTAAGTGTGCTAAATTTGATTGCACAAGGTAGAAAATTACGGGAGATAATCGAGTTTTTTTTAAATTACGGGGGCGGAAAGGGGTGTGGCAAAATTTTTACACATTAAAAATGTGCACAATTACTAAGCAAATATACATACCAACTATGGTGTCTCTAGCTAGAATAGTTTTGCGGGGGCGGTAGGGGGCGTGGCGAAATTTTTATAAATACAAAATGTACGCATTTACTAAGCAAATATACATACCAAATTTTGTGTCTCTAGTTACTATAGTGTTTAAGAAAATCGGTTTTATATAATTTGCGGGGGCGGTAGGGGGCGTGGCAGAAATTTGAAATAAACTTGATCACTCTACATACTACACGAATCTACATACCGAATTTGGTGGCTCTAGCTCTTATAGTCTCCGAGATCTAGGTGTTCATACAGACGGACGGACGGACGGACGGACGGACAGACGGACATGGCTAGATCGTCTCGGCTGTTGATGCTGATCAAGAATATATATACTTTATGGGGTCGGAAAAGCTTCCTTCTGCCTGTTACATACATTTTGGCGACTTTAATATACCATTTCACCCTATGGGTGTATGGTATAAAAAAGAAAAATTTAAAAAATTTTTTTTAGGTTAATTTGGAAATTTGCTATTGATGGCTGATTTTCATCAAAATAATTTTCAGTATTTACATCAATATCTGATAAACTCAACATTTCGGGATCGCACGTGTCTCAGTGATGCAATAAGTGGGTCCGAAGAGGCAGCTAGCATGTTAAAGAGGTCTTCATTTTGTCTAACACGAAAAGTTTTTAATGTATTAGTATATCTGAACCTTTTATAGTCCATGTTTTTACATTCCTGTGCTTCTTCGGATAGCTCTCCAATTGGTAAACACTGATATTCTATTAAATCCTTCCGTGAGCCAAAATCGTATGTACCGTTGGGGTAATTTTTTTTTCGGATACAATTCAGTCAAAAGTTGAGCAGTCTTTGAAGTATATTCGTCAAATTTTTCGCTATTTACCATTTCCCTGCAATTCATAACATTCAAGATAACAGCCAAGCTTTTAATGATCTCTTGATTAGCACTAACATAAAATCTCCTTGAAGTATTTCCATCAGCTCCGTACCAGCGTTTTCGAACGAACCGCCCATGTCTTTCAGCAACCCCATTTCAAAATCATTTAAGTTTTCACACTCGTGGAAAACTTTCAAAATTGTTTCATTCTTTAACATTATTTTTGCACAAATAAATAAAACTGTCTTGAATTATATTGACAAATACTATTAAGTCCGGATTTAAGGTGTTTCCACTTATGGAATTAAAAATAAACTGTCGCAACGAGAGGAACAATTAGCTCTTTATGTTATATTTTTTAATTAACTAGGTACAACGGTATTAAATCGTCGCCTTTTTGTATTAATTAGGTAAAAAACTTAATATTTACATCCAATTAGGTAAACGGAAATAAAAACGACCAACCTACAACTAGGACAAATTTTTCATCATCTTAAATAACATTTACTTGTCTTGTCAGTTTTTCCAAAGCAGGTAATTAGCAATTTAATATTGTAGAAAGGCATATATATAAACAGGTAGTATTTGCAAAACAGCTGTGAGGAACATTATAGATTAATAATATCCCACACAACAAGCAAGCAAGAAAACAAGCTAACGCTGCGAATGATACACTAGATACAAGATACAGCCCAGACACAAACCAAATATACGATATACGACCAAGCCTGACACTGACCGATCGAACCGAATCACGGCAAATGATGTACGATCAAACATGGCCGATCGAACCACACGCAACCGCTGGCGATTTCGTACAAGCGGGAAGGATTGTGGGCGAAGTTGGGTATGACGATGGGATCAAGGGGAGCGACGGGCGACGGCAGCGGCACTATTGCTAATAGTGCACACCTTGCAATTTAAGACAATTTCATTTGTTAATTTGGCCATTTTTGGGAAGTAGTACTCACGAAGTATTTGTTTCACATTTTCTTGCGCCGCTCTATGTGCGCGATTATGTTCCGTATTAACTATTTAAGTTTGGTCGTCTTTATTGGTTATATCGGTTACCATAGTCTCGCAGTACCAAAACTTTGTTGTCGGGGAGAATCGTACTAATTGATGTTGAAAGGCGGCAATGATAGTAGGAAGGTCGCAAGGGAATGCGTTTACAAATGAGGGTTCACTACAAGTTTTACGGATTCAAGGAGATAGTTCTTGTCTGTGTATTGTATCAATAGGATTAGTCTCCGGAATTTTTGGTTCCTAAAAACATTAACAGGCTTGTTCGGTGTTCGATTTTGTAAGTCAGGGAGAGCTCACTGTGGATGGTGGCAGCACATGATTGTGTTTCATCTTGCAGGCCATTAATATTTTGCAGTGATAAGGCATCTGCCACAAGGTTTTCAACTCCTTTTATTAGTGGTGTAAAGTGACTCATTTTGCTTTAAAATTCGGAATATCACTGTTATTGACCACCCCCCTTGAGACAGCACTGCTCCAATACCGTCGGCAGAAGCATCGGTTGTGAGATCGATTTTTTAAAGTCCGGTACATGAGTAGGACATCCTCTAATGTTAGAATGGTTCTTAAGCGGTCAAAGGAGTGGCGTTGGGAGGTCAATTAGGACCATTTTCGTCATGTCCTTGCTTACCTTTCCATTTTCGCCTTTTAGCATGTCGATTAAGGGTCTCGCGATTGATGCAAATCCTTGAGAAATACCCTGTAATAACTAGCAAGGCTCAAAAACGATCTTAGTGCATAAAAGCTCTTTGGCTCGGGATATTCCTGAATTGCTTTGGCCTTTTCGGGATCAGTTTTTGATCCGTCACTGGAGACTATTAAAACCAAATATTCGACGCTTTCTTTAAAAAATTTGACCTTTTCTTTCGACACTCTCATGTTGGCGTCGCACAGTGCGTTTTTTTTTGGCATTTTACATTGCAAAAATCATAGCTTCTAAACCAATAAAGCGATTCTAAAAATTTAAAAAGCAAATGATAAAGAATACCTTAAGCTTCAAAATAAATGTAGTGTTGGGTGTTCATGGTGCTGTAATATTCAAGGTCAAAGTCAGAAAACATTTCCAAGCATGTTTTTCCTTTAAAAATGGAGCGAAACCCGTTTTTTCAATCACAAATGGAATTTCTCATTGTTTTAAACGACTATGTAAAATTTTTTAATGTTTTAATTTGATTTTTTTACATAATTACAAAAAGAAATGAAGTAAGTAAGTCGTCTCGCCGACTTGGATATACCATACACCAGTAAAACAAATATTTTAAATTTATAATAACCAATGCATTTTCGTATTTAAAAAAAACTGTTCTCATGCTTTTCACAAGCATATCTTAGTATTTCGCTCATTCAAGCATACGAGCACCCTAGCGCCCCCACCATCCAACGGCCACTTCAGGCCATATGGAAAAACGTTTATATGCATAACTTGGCTATTTTGAGTACGATTTTGATCAAATTTGGTGTTTTGCTGGATATTAGTATCAAATTTAAGTGTGCTAAATTTGATTGCACAAGGTAGAAAATTACGGGAGATAATCGAGTTTTTTTTAAATTACGGGGGCGGAAAGGGGTGTGGCAAAATTTTTACACATCAAAAATGTGCACAATTACTAAGCAAATATACATACCGACTATGGCGTCTCTAGCTAGAATAGTTTTTGAGAAAATCGGTTTTATATAATTTGCGGGGGCGGTAGGGGGCGTGGCAAAATTTTTATAAATACAAAATATGCGCATTTACTAAGCAAATATACATACCAAATTTTGTGTCTCTAGCTAGAAAAGTTTTTGAGAAAATCGGTTTTATATAATTTGCGGGGGCGGTAGTTGGCGTGGCAAAATTTTTACACATTAAAAATGTGCACAATTACTAAGCAAATATACATACCAACTATGGTGTCTCTAGCTAGAATAGTTTTTGAGAAAATCGGTTTTATATAATTTGCGGGGGCGGTAGGGGGCGTGGCGAAATTTTTATAAATACAAAATGTGCGCATTTACTAAGCAAATATACATACCAAATTTTGTGTCTCTAGCTAGAAAAGTTTTTGAGAAAATCGGTTTTATATAATTTGCGGGGGCGGTAGGGGGCGTGGCAAAATTTTTAGAAATACAAAATATGCGCGTTTACTAAGCAAATATACATACCAAATTTTGTGTCTCTAGTTACTATAGTGTTTAAGAAAATCGGTTTTATATAATTTGCGGGGGCGGTAGGGGGCGTGGCAGAAATTTGAAATAAACTTGATCACTCTACATACTACACGAATCTACATACCGAATTTGGTGGCTCTAGCTCTTATAGTCTCCGAGATCTAGGTGTTCATACAGACGGACGGACGGACGGACGGACGGACAGACGGACATGGCTAGATCGTCTCGGCTGTTGATGCTGATCAAGAATATATATACTTTATGGGGTCGGAAAAGCTTCCTTCTGCCTGTTACATACATTTTGGCGACTTTAATATACCATTTCACCCTATGGGTGTATGGTATAAAAAAGAAATATTTAAAAAATTTTTTTAGGTTAATTTGGAAATTTGCTATTGATGGCTGATTTTCATACAATTTTCAGTATTTACATCAATATCTGATAAACTCAACATTTCGGGATCGCACGTGTCTCAGTGATGCAATAAGTGGGTCCGAAGAGGCAGCTAGCATGTTAAAGAGGTCTTCATTTTGTTTAACACGAAAAGTTTTTAATGTATTAGTATATCTGAACCTTTTATAGTCCATGTTTTTACATTCCTGTGCTTCTTCGGATAGCTCTCCAATTGGTAAACACTGATATTCTATTAAATCCTTCCGTGAGCCAAAATCGTATGTACCGTTGGGGTAATTTTTTTTTCGGATTCAATTCAGTCAAAAGTTGAGCAGTCTTTGAAGTATATTCGTCTCTTGATTAGCACTAACATAAAATCTCCTTGAAGTATTTCTATCAGCTCCGTACCAGCGTTTTCGAACGAACCGCCCATGTCTTTCAGCAACCCCATTTCAAAATCATTTAAGTTTTCACACTCGTGGAAAACTTTCAAAATCGTTTCATTCTTTAACATTATTTTTGCACAAATAAATAAAACTGTCTTGAATTATATTGACAAATACTATTAAGTCCGGATTTAAGGTGTTTCCACTTATGGAATTAAAAATAAACTGTCGCAACGAGAGGAACAATTAGCTCTTTATGTTATATTTTTTAATTAACTAGGTACAACGGTATTAAATCGTCCCCTTTTTGTATTAATTAGGTAAAAAACTTAATATTTACATCCAATTAGGTAAACGGAAATAAAAACGACCAACCTACAACTAGGACAAATTTTTCATCAACTTAAATAACATTTACTTGTCTTGTCAGTTTTTCCAAAGCAGGTAATTAGCAATTTAATATTGTAGAAAGGCATATATATAAACAGGTAGTATTTGCAAAACAGCTGTGAGGAACATTATAGATTAATAATATCCCACACAACAAGCAAGCAAGAAAACAAGCTAACGCTGCGAATGATACACTAGATACAAGATACAGCCCAGACACAAACCAAATATACGATATACGACCAAGCCTGACACTGACCGATCGAACCGAATCACGGCAAATGATGTACGATCAAACATGGCCGATCGAACCACACGCAACCGCTGGCGATTTCGTACAAGCGGGAAGGATTGTGGGCGAAGTTGGGTATGACGAGTGGATCAAGGGGAGCGACGGGCGACGGCAGCGGCACTATTGCTAATAGTGCACACCTTGCAATTTAAGACAATTTCATTTGTTAATTTGGCCATTTTTGGGAAGTAGTACTCACGAAGTATTTGTTTCACATTTTCTTGCGCCGCTCTATGTGCGCGATTATGTTCCGTATTAACTATTTAAGTTTGGTCGTCTTTATTGGTTATATCGGTTACCATAGTCTCGCAGTACCAAAACTTTGTTGTCGGGGAGAATCGTACTAATTGATGTTGAAAGGCGGCAATGCTAGTAGGAAGGTCGCAATGGAATGCGTTTACAACATGAGGGTTCACTACAAGTTTTACGGATTCAAGGAGATAGTTCTTGTCTGTGTATTGTATCAATAGGATTAGTCTCCGGAATTTTTGGTTCCTAAAAACATTAACAGGCTTGTTCGGTGTTCGATTGTGTATGTCAGGGAGAGCTCACTGTGGATGGTGGCAGCACATGATTGTGTTTCATCTTGCAGGCCATTAATATTTTACCGTGGTAAGGCATCGATTTTTTAAAGTCTGGGTACATGAGTAAGACATCCTCTAATGCCAGAATGGTTCTTAATCGGTCAAAGGCGTGGCGTTGGGAGGTCAATTGGGACCTTTTTCGTCATGTCCTTGCTTACCTTTCCATTTTCGCCTTTTAGCATGTCGGTTAAGGGTCTCGCGATTGATGCAAATCCTTTAGAAATACCCTGTAATAACTAGCAAGGGGCAAAAACGATCTTAGTGCATAAAAGCTCTTTGGCTCGGGATATTCCTGAATTGCTTTGGCCTTTTCGGGATCAGTTTTTGATCCGTCACTGGAGACTATTAAAACCAAATATTCGACGCTTTCTTTAAAAAATTTGACCTTTTCTTTCGACACTCTCATGTTGGCGTCGCACAGTGGGGCCTTTTGGCATTTTACATTGCAGAAATCATAGCTTCTAAACCAATAAAGCGATTCTAAAAATTTAAAAAAAATGATAAAGAATACCTTAAGCTTCAAAATAAATGTGGTGTTGGGTGTTCGTGGTGCTGTAATATTCAAGGTCAAAGTCAAAAAATATTTCCAAGCATGTTTTTCCTTTAAAAATGGAGCGAAACCCGTTTTTTTTCAATCACAAATGGAATTTTTCATTGTTTTAAACGACTATGTAAAATTTTTTGTTTTAATTTGATTTTTTTACATAATTACAAAAAGAAAAATTTAAAATAATTTTTTTAGGTTAATTTGGAAATTTGTTATTGATGGCTGATTTTCATCAAAATAATTTTCAGTATTTACATCAATATCTGATAAACTCAACATTTCGGGATCGCACGTGTCTCAGTGATGCAATAAGTGGGTCCGAAGAGGCAGCTAGCATGTTAAAGAGGTCTTCATTTTGTCTAACACGAAAAGTTTTTAATGTATTAGTATATCTGAACCTTTTATAGTCCATGTTTTTACATTCCTGTGCTTCTTCGGATAGCTCTCCAATTGGTAAACACTGATATTCTATTAAATCCTTTCCGTGAGCCAAAATCGTATGTACCGTTGGGGTAATTTTTTTTTCGGATACAATTCAGTCAAAAGTTGAGCAGTCTTTGAAGTATATTCGTCAAATTTTTCACTATTTACCATTTCCCTGCAATTCATAACATTCAAGATAACAGCCAAGCTTTTAATGATCTCTTGATTAGCACTAACATAAAATCTCCTTGAAGTATTTCCATCAGCTCCGTACCAGCCCATGTCTTTCAGCAACCCCATTTCAAAATCATTTAAGTTTTCACACTCGTGGAAAACTTTCAAAATTGTTTCATTCTTTAACATTATTTTTGCACAAATAAATAAAACTGTCTTGAATTATATTGACAAATACTATTAAGTCCGGATTTAAGGTGTTTCCACTTATGGAATTAAAAATAAACTGTCGCAACGAGAGGAACAATTAGCTCTTTATGTTATATTTTTTAATTAACTAGGTACAACGGTATTAAATCGTCCCCTTTTTGTATTAATTAGGTAAAAAACTTAATATTTACATCCAATTAGGTAAACGGAAATAAAAACGACCAACCTACAACTAGGACAAATTTTTCATCAACTTAAATAACATTTACTTGTCTTGTCAGTTTTTCCAAAGCAGGTAATTAGCAATTTAATATTGTAGAAAGGCATATATATAAACAGGTAGTATTTGCAAAACAGCTGTGAGGAACATTATAGATTAATAATATCCCACACAACAAGCAAGCAAGAAAACAAGCTAACGCTGCGAATGATACACTAGATACAAGATACAGCCCAGACACAAACCAAATATACGATATACGACCAAGCCTGACACTGACCGATCGAACCGAATCACGGCAAATGATGTACGATCAAACATGGCCGATCGAACCACACGCAACCGCTGGCGATTTCGTACAAGCGGGAAGATGCATGGGAAGCGTAATACGAAAAGTCGGCAATCACAGATACGGTATACGACCAAGTCTAGGACTGGTCGATCGAACCGACTCAAGGCAAACGATTTACGATCAAACATTGCCAATCGAACCACACGCAACCGCTGGCAATTTCGTACAAGCGGGAAGATGCGTGGGAAGCATAATACAAGAAATCGGCTGTATAAGAGCAAATTATACGAGGCTTGAGGGCATAATTGCAATCAAAAGGGGGCATTGGCATGTAAGGAAATCCAAGAGCGTAGAGAGGCAATAAGAGAAATACATGCATTAGCATACCATGCGTGTGACAATACGCTGAATAAGCATACACCCACACCACACGTATACTAGTCTAGCTGTTAGATCGCGAACAGCCGAAATCATGCGAATAAAAGAGAACTAAAGTGAGGGCCTAGCAAGCCAGTGAGACGGGTGCGGGAAATGCATGGTGCCGAAACGAAACCAAGTGAGAGCTATGCTTGTGAATCGGGGAGTAGGGGGAAGAGCATGAACGCAAGCAACGATAATGGCTTGTGGATTTGTAAGGGGAATATGCAAGCCGAAGGGGGAGGGATGAGCAATGGGGAAGCCCTCTATCCAATGGATACGATATGCGCGGTGGATTGCGATACAGATAAAATCAACCACCATTATTTTATTAAATTAATCAGGCTAATTATCGTTAAATATTAGATTAAGTCAAATACAACGAATATATGTATGTCTAGTTCTAATAGGGGGGGTTTGTGGGCGAAGTTGGGTATGACGAGTGGATCAAGGGGAGTGACGGGCGACGGCAGCGTCGCCAGAGAAAAGAAAGCAGCGAAAGTCAACGGGATAAGATGGGCGGCCAATAAGCCAATGTAGGCAAGGGAGAAAGACAAGGACAAGGGAACGAATGGGCGCACAGCCACAAAAAAGGTGGACACATAGGAGGCAAGGAGTTACGGGGCTTTCACCACGTATAGCAACAAGTGGATGCGTGGGTGAAAGTAGAGGGCCGAAGGCTGTATAGCGGTACTACACCAATCAATTCCTGAGGCCGTGGGAGCTGCCTATATAAAGGCAACGCCCATCAGGGAAAGGCATCAAGTCATCAGGTTATCAAGTCAACAAGTCGTGACCAACCAAGTGAGTTTTAAGGCCTTACGAGTAACCTTAAAGGCTCATGCTAGTGAAAAAAATCCTGTGAAAGGATCAAGGAAAGATAGAATAATTGAGAAGGCCTTACGAGTAACATCTCAAATTATCAAATGACTAACAAGTCCTTGGAATAGGACTAGAACACAGTGCCCAGGCAATAAAATAAGAGAAGTCAAGCGGCTCCAGGACAATCCACAGCACATTGGAAGGCACGAGGATATATCCTACTGCCGAAATTCTGGAATCTATATATCCTGACGAATACCAATCGCTGAGAAAATCCTGCTGAACGACAAACAGCCACGGGATTTATCCTGGAGGCCACGAGCACGCAAAGACCATCTTTAAAACACGGCTGGAGGCACTGAGGTGGAAGCAACGTCCCTAGAAGATCAGGATACGCCAGGAACGTGAGAGAAAAGCCATAGGATATATCCTAAGGCCAATCAGCGATCCAGAGATATTCTGAAGAGGGAGATATCAGGCGAAGTACTTACATCGCGAGTCTGAAATAGGAACCAGCGGAGACACAAAGAACGAGAGACGGACTGGAGCAAGCATCGAAGGACACAAACCACAATCAGCGCAGTCCAAGTTCGGGACTCCTCCGGAGAAATTAGTCATACCCAGCCGAGCCCAAAATATTATAAATAAATACGTGATCTAAAACCATTAATCAAACAAACGAGTTCTAATTTCACCGGGGCACAAAATAAATTTTGTTGTGCCGAGCCTAGCCCAAGAGATATTAGAAATATCCTAAGGGACGAGAAAGGATCGTTACAACTGGCGACCAACGTGCTATACTGGTGAAATTTAGAAAAAAAACTATAGTTTGTAAGTCAAAAAAAGATCAAAATGGGAAAGAATGGATTTATCACATGAAGAAGGAGGATCTGGTACAGACAGGCCAAAGGATCGGGATCGAGATGACCGGTACAGTGGAGGAAATGAGGAAACAGCTAGGCGAGTGGGTAGAACAGAATGAAGCAGACCCAGACTGGAAAGAGGAAATAAATAGATTGGAGACGAGCTCATCAAGAACATGCGAAAATGGTATAGAGAAGATGGGGAAGCGAAGGAGCCCTAGATAACACCGAGACAAAAAGGGACATAAGGAGACAAACGATAGACCCCAAGAAAACGGCACCACATACAACAAACAGGACCACCGAATACGCTAAGGTGGCAAAACAAATGAGGGAGTAGACTTTCAGATTCGTTGGCAATTCCAGACCGCTAGAGTTCATAGAACAGATCGAGTGGTCAGCAGACATGTATGGCATCGAGCTGGACATGATCCCAAGAGCAATGCCAGAACTACTGAAAGACAGAGCACTCAAATGGTACGTCGCAAACAATAAGCAGAGTCGATCATGAAAGGAGTTTGTTGAGGGCTTCAAGAAATACTTCCTGCCGATTGGATTCTTCAACAAATTGGCTGATCAAGTGAAAGCTCGCATACAAAACAGAAATGAGTATTTCAAGGACTATATGGTGGACATGCAAACAATGATGAGACCCCTTAAAATACCAGAATACGAACAATTGAATGTCATATTAGAAAATTGCACTCCGGATTTGAAAATATTCGTTCGGCCGCACAGGGTCAGAAACCTAGATGAGCTGATGCAGTTGGCAGAAGAACACGAGATGCTCGAACAGGAACGATCCGATTTCCATCGCGAAAACCATGCTCAAAGAACACATAACAACCAATCAAACCACAGAGGAGGAAATAATCACGGGACACCAGTCACACAGTGCCGAAGATGCCAGGACAACAGCGTGGAGAATCATTCGAGACCAAACCAAGAAAATAAGAACATCCAAGACGGAAGAGTCTTGAACCCAAACCAGGCATGTCGCAGGTGCGGGGGAGCCGGACACTGGGCCAGGGAATGCAACAATCAGAGACTCAATTTCTGCTGGCAGTGTGGAAAGATTGGGAAAAGAACAAAAGAATGTTGTTGGAGTTCGGGAAACGAAAGGCGGTTCCAGCCTATCCGGGGCGAGCAGGGACCCAGCCAACAAGCTCCTCACCACTAATAGGTCAACTAATAGAGGAAGAGGATCAATTGTCAGCGATTAGGAGCAGGTAGCAGGAATCCAGATGATGGGGAAAATTGATTCCGGAGCCACGAGCAGCTTCATCAGCAAGCAGATGTTGGAAACAGTGAGGAATAAAGGGAAATGGGAGAACACCCACAAGCAGGTGTACATGGCAGACGGAAAGGTGCGAGACATTGAAGAGCAATGGACAGGATACGTGAGATTCGGGAATAAGAATATTGACATGCCATTCCTTGTCATGCCAGAGGGAATGGATGCACTGATCTTATGGTGGAATTTCCTCAGGATCATGAATACAGAAATATCGTGTGGAGGCCACAAAGTGCGAATACCGACAGTAAGGCGAATACAGGGCAGGCTGGTGGAAAGAATATCCATCATGGTGACTCAGAATGGTGAACAACAAGAAATACAAAGTTTTCTGAGACTGTCAAAGGTGGGGATACATCGCATAACGATGAAGGATGATATCCCAATAAAACAAAGGTATTACCCAAAAAATCCTAAAATACAAGGAGAAATCAACGCAAAGGTCGACGAACTGTTGACAATGGGATGCATAGAACCATCACAAAGCCCTTATAGCTCACCAATAGTGATGGTGAGAAAGAAACAGACATGCAAATGGAGATTATGCGTAGATTTTAGACAGATTAACGCAAAATCTATAAAGGATGCATACCCAATGCCACGCATCGACTATATCTTAAATCAACTACGCGAAGCAAAATTCATAAGCAGTTTAGATCTGAAGGATGGATACTGGCAGATTCCATTGGAAGAGAAAAGCAGATCAATGACGGCATTCACGGCCCCAGGGAAAGGGTTATTCCAATGGAAAGTGATGCCATTCGGCTTACACTCTGCATCGGCAACTTTCCAGCGTGCACTGGACCAAGTCATTGGATCAGAAATGATACCAAACTCATTTGCGTACCAAGATGACATTGTGATAGTGAGCAAAACAATTGAAGAACACATGAACCATCTACAAGAAGTGTTCAGAAGATTAAAGGAAATAAATTTAAGAATCAATGCTAAAAAGTACCAATTCTTCAGAAAAGAACTAAGGTTTCTATGCCACTTGGTGACAGAAAACGGCATTGCAACGGACCCAGACAAGGTGGCCACAATAGCCCAACTAGAACCGCCAACTTGCACAAAGGAATTACGCCAGTACCTAGGAGTGGCCTCTTGGTACAGACGATTCGTACCAGGTTTTGCAACATTAACATACCCATTAAACGAACTGCTCAAGAAAAGAACAAAATGGCATTGGAACGAGGAGCATAAGGCAGCATTCGATGCAGTAAAGGAAAGACTGACAAGTGGCCCAGTATTGGCGTGTCCAGACTTCACAAAAATATTCGTGCTACAGACGGATGCAAGTAACATGGGATTAGGGGCCATACTGGTACAAAACACAGAGGATGGGGAGAGAGTGCTATCATATCTGTCAAGGGAACTAAATCCAGCAGAAAAAAACTATTCGGCAACAGAAAAAGAATGCCTGGCGATAGTATGGGCAATACGCAAATTAGGACCATATCTCGAAGGATACCGATTTAAAGTGGTATCATATCATATGGCGTTGAAGTGGTTGAATAGTATAGAGAGCCCTACGGGCCGTATAGCCCGATGGGCACTGGAACTGCAACGATATGATTTCGAAATGGCATATCGAAAGGGTAAATTAAACATTGTCGCCGATGCCTTGTCAAGACAACCAATAAAAGAATAGTAGATAATGGTGTCAGATTACGACAAGCAAACAAAGAGTGTGGGTGGATTCAAGACATAATAGCCTTTCGGGAGAGGATTCTATCTAGATTCGGAACTCCTAAGGAGGTGATAACGGACAATGGACAGCAATTCACTAGTAGAACGTTCAAGATAATGCTAGATGAATGGGGATGCCTACAGCAGCTAACAGCACCGTACACACCACAAGAAAATCCAACCGAAAGGGCAAACAGAACAGTGAAAACAATGATTGCTCAGTTTACGGGGGAAAATCAACGTAACTGGGATGAGAGTTGGCCGGAAATAACACTAGCAGTGAATACAAGCCAATCAGAGTCAACTGGATTTACGCCAGCATATGTAATACAGGGGCGTGAACCAAGAATGCCGGGTGCTATATACGATAGTGGCACGACAGGCACAGGAAAGCAAATTATACCACCAGAGGCGAAGGAAATACAAATGCAATAACTATTCGAGTTAATACGGCGTAATCTAGAAACAGCGGCGCAGGATCAGGCGCGACACTACAATCTAAGACGAACAGAATGGAGACCAATAATTGGAGCAACAGTATGGGCAAAAGAACACCATCTTTCAAATGCTGCCGAAGGTGTTGCAGCGAAGCTGGCACCAAGGTTTGGAGGCCCATATGAAGTAATCGGCACAAGGAAACCAGGAAAAACCGACAAGCACATATCAGCCAGATGAAACAACAAATATGTGAGGAAGAGGATGGCAAGAAACTAGATGAACAATGAGTATGGACGACTCTGATGACACGGCGGCGAGAAATCTGCACAGACCGGCCGGCTGAACAGAGAACTCAAAAACATGACATAGAGCTGAAAATCTCAAAGTGCATCGGAATCATATAAAAATGGGAACAGCAAAATAGCGAAGTCGCAAACCGCATCTCGGAGTAAGACGAAGATATGCGAATATCGTAACGATACACAATCAAATATGCACGCAAAAATAGAAACTTAGAAACTGGCATGCGAAAATAGAAATTTAGAAACTGGCTGCGAATCAAAGAAAAAAAAAAAAGGAAAACGACATAGAAGGAATGGAGACAAGCAAAGAGAGTCAATACCAACACATATGCGGAGCATACGTAATGGTATGAATGCAAAAAAAAAAAGAAAAAGGAGGGGAAACGCACATACACATGCGCACGATATTACGCATGTAATAGTGGAGCATAGCGACGCACACACACATGCGCATTAGAATATGCAACTGTGATAGGAGAGCAAGGGCAAGGTGGAGATCAAATCGGAAGCCTAATTATCGGTAAATAGAACAAAAAAATGACCGATTGCCAAAGATGCGAGATTGCATGCAGGCCAATGTCATAAGCAAAAGACACTCAAAGTTTAACACTCGGCGAGTAAAGAGCAAAAAAAAAGGAGGATCATGAATATGTTTGATGAACAACCTGGCCAGGATGAAGGCGTAGTTCGACGAGGTGCGGCACCGCGGGCCAATATGGAGCGCGGTGACTGGCACGGGTCCGAGGTGGGGTCCGACGACGATGAGCCGCACATTATAAATCCGGACATCGCCGCCTCCTCGGATGAGGACGGAGGAAGTGGAGAGGACAGCGGGTACCTGTCGGAGGAAGGAAGCGAGGCGGAGTCGGTTGTGGCAAACCACCGCCAAAACGACGAAGCCGACGAGGAGGAAATATGGAGAGAGCTGGACGGGGCGATCCAGGGAGAGGTCGGGGACGAGGCGGGCAGCGGTCGGAGCAGTCCGGCAGAATATGCACCGTGGGACCAGAACCAACGAGTGGAGCAGATGCAGGAGGCGGAACGGGAACAGGCCCAGTGGTGGTAGCAACAGATTCGTCAACAGGAGGAAGCTGAACGGGAGTTGCTGGTGTGGGAGAGGGCCCAGCAAGAGGAAGAGTGGCTGGTGCGGGCCAGAGAACGGCTGGCGGTGGCCATGGAACGCGAGAGGCAACAACAACAGCAGCAACAACAGCAGGATCAACAAACAGAGCAAGGGGAGTACCGAGAATGCCCGTCGGTGTGGCCAAGGCCAATAATGCACATACAAATGTCTGCACCCACGGGGCACAGGGAAGAAGCGAGGCCTACGTTGGCCCGTCAAATATCGTGCCCAGTATCGAATGGGCACGAGAGATACGAGGCGGTGGAACCGAATGAATGGCCAGAGGTGGGGCTACAAGTTGTGGGCCAAATGACGCAACAAGGAGGGCCGAGGAGAGTTAGAATAGTATGGGCGGGTCAAATTAGGTATAGAATTAGGTTATCGCAGGGGGTAGTAAGAGTTTATAGGGAACGAAGGGTATAATAAGGGGGGGAACTAGATTAAGAAACAGAGAATAAGAAAAGATACGGAACGGGCCAATAGAAAAAAAATATATATATATATATAAAAAAGGGGAACGAAAAGATGCCCTAATCCGCCAACATGAACGAAAAGATACTCAGTAATCGCCAACAAGAAAAGATGCCAAACGGCCAACAAAAGATGCGAGCTGAGTCCGAAAATAAATGAACCACATTCAAACAAAAGAAAAGCAAAGTCGCTTCAAAAAAAAAAAAAAAAAAAAAACCAAAAAAAACACATATGCATGGAACTGATAAAAGAAAATGCTCATATACATAAAACAAACACAAGGTACAAGGGACAGGGGAGGGCAAATCCCTCCCGAAGAAAGGGGCGAGTGTGAGGAACATTATAGATTAATAATATCCCACACAACAAGCAAGCAACAAAACAAGCTAACGCTGCGAACGATACACCAGATACAAGATACAGCCGAGACACAAACCAAATATACGATATACGACCAAGCCTGACACTGACCGATCGAACCGAATCACGGCAAATGATGTACGATCAAACATAGCCGATCGAACCACACGCAACCGCTGGCGATTTCATACAAGCGGGAAGATGCATGGGAAGCGTAATACGAAAAGTCAGCAATCACAGATACGGTATACGACCAAGTCTAGCACTGGTCGATCGAACCGACTCAAGGCAAACGATTTACGATCAAACATTGCCAATCGAACCACACGCAACCGCTGGCAATTTCGTACAAGCGGGAAGATGCGTGGGAAGCATAATACACGAAATCGGCTGTATAAGAGCAAATTATACGAGGCTTGAGGGCATAATTGCAATCATTGGCATGTAAGGAAATCCAAGAGCGTAGAGAGGCAATAAGAGAAATACATGCATTAGCATACCATGCGTGTGACAATACGCTGAATAAGCCTACACCCACACCACACGTATACTATGCGTGTATGACCGCGAGAGGGAGTACCGGTGGCCAATACATATGGCCGATACAGATAAAATCAACCACCATTATTTTATTAAATTAATCAGGCTAATTATCGTTAAATATTAGAGAGCTGCATGAGTAGTCAAAAAACCTTATTCGAATTGACAATGCTCAAAATGAGTTGAGTGAGTTCGAGTGCGAGGCCGAAAAAGTATGAGTGAGTGAGTGCTCTAGCACAGCACTCATACACACAAAGCTAAAACACAAAAGAGAATTGAATGAATTGTGACAGGTAAAGAAAAATGAGTTGGTTTCGAATGGATTCGAGTTGCCAAGTAGTTTTTCATTTCATTTATTTGTATAATAGAAAAGAAAGAGAGAAAGAGACAAAAACCAATGAAATGTAAACTCTTAAACACCGAAAAACACATATTACAGGCTAGTAACTCAGCCAGCTCCTCTCCATCAGCATTGATTATTTTGGAAAAAAATTTCCACACTTCGCTGCGCCCCTTCTTCTCAATTAGCTTATACATGCCACTATCAATCTTCTTCTTTATTTCATCTGCATTTTTCTCTGCGCTTTTCACAACCTATATATTTCAATAAAACTAAATTAAATCTGAAAAAAATTATATAGGTAACATTTATGGACAGGTCACAGTTACAGATAATATCTAAGCACAAAGAAAATAATTTATTAACCATATTACTACAATACAATAATCAACACAAAACAAAAGACAAAAAACACTGAAAATTACATACAGAGTTGCCTGGGGTTTCTGTTTCCACTTCCATTTCTTTTCAGCGACATAAACGGAATGACTGTACAAAATTTGTAAGCTATAACTCGAATGAATTCGAATTCGAATTGTGTTAGCCAAATTTTTCATTCGGCTTTATACTTCATTCATTCGAACTTTTTTCGATGGATGCTGTGAGTTATGAGAAGCAATATACATTCACACTCACACACATTCACTCCAGTGTTAGCAAGCACTCACTCAATTCAATTCAATTCGAGTCCATTCATTTTTTTATATGTATTGAGTGAAGCCGAGCAGCTCTCTATTAAATATTAGATTAAGTCAAATACAACGAATATATGTATGTCTAGTTCTAATGTGGGGGGATTGTGAGCGAAGTTGGGTATGACGATTGGATCAAGGGGAGCGACGGCAGCGTCGCCAGAGAAATGAAAGATAAGATGGGCGGCCAATAAGAAAGCGACGCCAATATGAGAAAGTGATAGAAGCCAATGTAGGCAAGGGAGAAAGATAAGGACAAGGGAACGAATGGGCGCACAGCCACAAAGAAGGTGGAGACATAGGCGTCAAGGAGTTACGGGGCTTTCACCACGCATAGCAACAAGTGGATTCGTGGGTGAAAGCAGAGGGCCGATGGAAAAGTACCAGCTGTATAGCGGTACTACGCCAATCAATTCCTGAGGCCGTGGTAGCTGCCTATATAAAGGCAACGCCCATCAGGGAAAGGCATCAAGTCATCAGGTTATCAAGTCAACAAGTCGTGACCAACCAAGTGAGTTTTAAGGCCTTACGAGTAACCTTAAAGGCTCATGCTAGTGAAACAAATCCTGTGAAAGGATCAAGGAAAGATAGAATAATTGAGAAGATAACTAACAAGTCCTTGGAATAGGACTAGAACACCGTGCCGAGGCAATAAAATAAGAGAAGTCAAGCGGCTCCAGGACAATCCACAGCACATTGGAAGGCACGAGGATATATCCTACTGCCGAAATTCTGGGATCTATATATCCTGACGAATACCAATCTCTGAGAAAATCCTGCTGAACGACAAACAGCCACGGTATTTATCCTGGAGGCCACGAGCATGCAAAGACCATCTTTAAAACACGGCTGGAGGCACTGAGGTGGAAGCAACGTCCCTAGAAGATCAGGATACGCCAGGAACGTGAGAGAAAAGCCATAGGATATATCCTAAGGCCAATCAGCGATCCAGAGATATTCTGAAGAGGGAGATATCAGGCGAAGTACTTACATCGCGAGTCTGAAACAAAGAACGAGAAAGGGACTGGAGCAAGCATCGAAGGACCCAAACCACAATCAGCGCTGTCCAAGTTCGGGACTCCTCCGGAGAAATTAGTCATACCCAGCCGAGCCCAAAATATTATAAATAAATACGTGATCTAAAACCATTAATCAAACAAACGAGTTCTAATTTCACCGGGGCACAAAATAAATTTTGTTGTGCCGAACCTAGCCCAAGAGATATTAGAAATATCCTAAGGGACGAGAAAGGATCGTTACACAGCATTACGCAATGTTATCATTTAAATACAAACAAAATATTAAAGAAGCTAACATCGGCTGTGCCGAAGTTTATATACCCTTGCAGTCCATGGCCATAATATTTTTACATGTTCCAAACTCTTTTTCTGTATCTCAATTCATTAATGCACAGAACCTTTCAAATAACATTTCAATTTCTTCTTCTTCTTCCTCATCCCATTTTACACGCATGCCGCGATTCGCACGCATACACATATAGTTTATGTAGCGTTGCGTCTGTATATGTGCATACGTGTGCTCTGTTGATTTGATGATGACGTAGTAGGCAGCAAGCCGAACCCATTTATATCGGCTGTTACTTGTGTTCTATATATCCGATCAGATTCAAATTTTGGGATCTGAGATTTTATATATAATACTATCATATTGGTAAATTTCATGGTAAATTTCCAATTTTTGCAAAAATGTTTCCTCCAGAGCTATATGATATAGTGGTCCGATTCTGCCAATTTTCATACTTTATTTTTCCCAGGTAATAAAAAGCCCCCAAAAAAAAGTTCATCCCGATAGCTCTGTCCGACGGACGGTCAGACGGACATGGCTATATCAACTCAGCTTCTCATGCTGATCAAGAATATAGATACTTTATAGGGTCGGAAACGTCTCCTTCTGTGCGTTACAAACATCTGACCAATTTTATAATACCCTCTGCAAAGGTATAAAAAACTGCAGGCAAACATGCATGCTTTCTTCTTCTTCCTTATACGTGCAGCGCATTTTTTAGGCGAGGTTGTCTTAGTTTTATGGCTTACGCACCTAGTGTATGTAGTCCGGTAGTGATACTAGGTGATACTAGTTAGTTGTATTCCACCAAAATTAAAAAAATGCCAATATTTAGTAAATTTTTTAAACGCTTCTATAACGATTTAAGTAATTATTAAAATTTATGAAACATGCTATTAATAAAGAACATACTTTTCAGATAAAACCAAAAAATCCAAGATCGATTGTTGAAATCGCCCAATATTCAGTTTTAAAGTTTCGATTTTTTTTTAAATTATCATTTTTTCCTATTTACTAAAAATGTCTCAACTTTGGGCGCTTCTAGCTTCATGAATCTCAACCGATTTCAAAAATTTTTTGGATTCATAATCTCTGAAGTATTCCCTATCGATTGCATATCATTTTTGCCAAACGCGAAAAAACTGATTTTTGCAACGCTATCCGAGCAGAGGCAGCAGAGGTATGTTTGAGATGCTAGGCTTCGTTTTCAGAAAATATTAGTACGTCATCTACATAGACGTAGAATATTTTCCCGATTTGTTTCCTTAGAACCAAAGGGTAAGCGACAGAATTCGTATTTCCCGCCGTTTACTGAGAGCGCCGTTTTCACGCGATCCTTTTCAGCTAGATAAAGTTGGTGGTACCCAGATCTTAAGTGCAATGTCGGTTTTATTTGGTTTTCCAAGATTCGTTAGAATGAATGAAATGCTCTGAATTTTGCATCGGTCGGCAATGGTCCGCTCGTTTTACTTTCGAAAGTCAATGACGAGTCGTTTGTTCCTGTTACCGTTTGGGTCAGACCGAGATGGTCCTTTAATGCCGTCTTTCAACAGATGTGAGATTTTGTTGTTAACGAAATCGGCTACACCCATAGGATATGGGTAAAGCTTTGAGTACACTTCCTGTTTGTTTATTGTATGAATTGTGGCAATTACTGAAATGTTACATGGCAATGCCTCGTTAGAGGTCAAAAATGCTCCGATCCCGTTCAGTATTACCTTTTTAAATTCCTCTCTTACGCTATCAGGGATTATTAGGTCATCAATGCGTATGAAGTATCGCAAGTATGGTGTTGTAATGCTTCTTCTGTAACCACTGTGAAGTTTAGAGTTATCCTTGCCTGCGTTAGCAGATCGAAACCTTTTATAGCATCAAAGGTATCAAGGGTGTCTAAAATGAAAACCGGGACATTCTTTCCAAAAATTCTCATAAAACATTTTCCTTTAATTTTACTGGACCCGAGTATGGAATTCACAGTAAAGCATTTCTCAGGCCTGCCATTAAGGAGTGCGGAGCATTGCTCCTAATTTCTGTATTAAGTATGACCGCTGCTTGCTCCTCATGAGTCATGGCAGTTTTATTCGTGACTAGAGTGAGTTTTTTTCAACCTCGTCGTAGTACTGCATTAAGTTTAGGTCGCCTTGTCTGACCATTTCTAATTGATGCCTTGTCGGCGAAATCAATTGTCACTTTCGTCCACCAGCATTTGGGGGCTTCTATTCTAAATGAGCTTACTTACTTACTTTTTAATTGCTCTAGTTCGGCGTGAATCCCGCCTCTTATGCGTTGTTTTTGTGCGTTAAGCGCAGTGCTGACTCGCTCTCTATTGTAGCTTTCAACATTGGTGGATCCATTTCGATTTGATCGAGTGCCTGTGGTCTAGATTGTATTGTAATATTTTCGACACTACCGGATTCTTTTTTAATGTCCCTATAGCACCAACTCATTGGCAGCTGTTTAAAACAGTGTTTTAGCGAAATAGAAAACAATAGAACCATGTACATTTAACCTCCCGATTAAATTCAATGCAAATTACTTATAATGTCACTTTACGCTCTTATTCGCGCCACTGCCACTTTTATTTATTTATTACATTTTTTAATATATGTTTTGGCCTCTATTTTTTTTCGAACAGTCTCTTTTATATAGTCTTTATGGTGTGAATTCTTAGAAGGTAATTCAGTTTCGGTTGGGCGCCAATTAATATGTTGGGTCCGTTCACTAGTTCCCTTTGGAGTTAGCCGTTGATGGAATCCAAATTCAAAGGATGGAGTAGGTAGATTAGGGCGAGATACGGTTAAGTATCCAAATCACTGTCCTTTTGGGACAGCAATATATTAAAGATTATGAAATGTAATTACGACTAAGTGCCGGAGCAATGTGTCTTTATTGTTTAAGCAATGGTTTAAGACTAAATATATTGAAGGAAAGAAAACAAAAGTAAACCTAAGTACATAAGAAGTAAATATGCAAGGCGTATGGTCATGCTATGTGCTCTTGGTCACACGCTGTGTCAGCGTATTAATGTTTATATGGAATTCGTCACATCAATGTTGCAGCTGTTCGAGGGCAGTTCGTTGGATTGTTTGTTAACTTGCACCCTTAGGATGAAATGGTATATTAAAGCCGCCCAAATGTATGTAACAAAGAGAAGGAAGTTTTTCCGACTTCATAAAGTATAAATATTCTTATCAGTATTGTAACGAACACGCGGGTGTCTGAGTGCATTATCTGTCTTTCTAACAAGTGGCTCGGATGAGCTCAGGGAAAATGGGGTTTCGGATTCTCTCGTTTCGGGTGCCCAAAAAACTAGTTATTTAGTTCGTCATTTCATACAACTACATATTCATTCAAGATAGGAAGATAACATCGGTTTTCGCATCCTATTATATTATAACATTATTAACAATAATTTCATATATGTAACTCCTAACTATTTCGGCCAATAAGTGAACGCACGAAAATGTGTGAGTTATTTTATAAGTATAAATTTGATCTTAACTAAGTTTTACGTTAAATATTCATTTCATTTTCAAATAGTAGAAAACAAGACCAACTATTGGGTCAATGGCTATGCCGTACTTACAGTTTGTAATGCCCAAGCCAGTCAGTAGGTCTGATGATGCTAGAGGCTGTTAAAAGTAGAATGGGGGCACAGAAATTTAACTTGCTTCTCGTTACCACGAGTATTACCTTTAGGACCTACTATATAGAAATTTGATTAACTTATATAGATTAACACATGTTTGTACGAAATTTAAGAAAAAGACGTACTTTAAGGCCCACCACGTGCTAGGGGTGAGGTTATGGTTCATCAACGCCGGGTTTCGAGTTTCCGAGGGGTTATCCCGTAGTCCCATAAGTCCGAATTGAAACCATGGATGGGGTCGTCATCAGACTGATGCAAGCAAGCGCCGGAAATGGCGTATCGCTCTCGTATATGTTCCTTAATTATAGTCGGAACTTGAGAAAAAAGGCGTGGACTTATGTAATGTATACGAGGTTTCAGGAGTATGACGTCACTCCACGTGCGTCGCTAGCACAAGCGTTTTCTCGCTTTCTCCCTCCTCCCCTTATCATTCAAGTTCAATGTTGGAATTTATGTTTCTATGAGGTTTTCTTTAAAAGTGGATGGTATAAGCTCGGTTACAATAAAGCTCAAGGTCGATTGCCCGTAGAAATAGTGTATGTCTGTAGTATGTTTTAAAAAGTGCATCCTTACACTATAGATTTGAATGACACGCCCTAATAACATTAAAATTATTAGCTAGGTTGCTGAGTTTGAAGTCACGCTTGGTGACTGCTTAGCCCACTTCGAAGTGGCGTATTTTACTTCAGAAGTTATAGGTCCTTTGATTTGTATCATAAGCTAGAAAGGCCTTTAGGAGGCCTAAAAAAGGCAGTTTTTCGTGTTTTTTTAGGATAGAAAAAAACAAGCAAATGTAATGAAATTTTTACATCGTTTTATTACATAATTAAAATTACAAAAAATTTTTTTTTAAAAATACCACACACTTTTATCTACTTTTGTGCACCACAGCGCAATTGAAGTGTCCAATTGGCGGGCAAAATGTGGGTCGCAATTTTTGTCTGAAACAAAAAAATCAAATGGATAATTAATTTTCATTAGTCCTTCTTCTATGTGAACCTGAAAAAACCCGAAAAAAACGCGAAAATCAAAGTTTTTTTAGATTTGAAAAAAAGTTGAATTTCTCACCAAAAAACCTAACTTCATTTTACTAAAAAAATAGTTTAGAATTTTTTTTTTCAAGAATTTGTGAGGTTCACGGAGGAGGTAATAAGATACTGAATCTAATAAGCTTTGGTTTTTTACGATTGGTTGAATACTTTTTTTGTAATTTTGCACGCCAATTTTGAAAAATCCCAAAAATGAAAACTCGAGAAAACGCGCTTTAAAGTTTACGTTCGGAAAAAATAGTACTAGAAATAATATAGACATACATCGGCGCCCGACTGCTTTTAGTGCTGTATCTTCGAAAATAATTCGAATTGTCTTTCCAAAATTGACAGACATATTCTTAGATATATTAGGAACAGATTTAAGCAATAAAAAAAATTCGATTTTTTGAGCCTCCTAAAGCAGGCTCCCCCCTTAAGGCATAAGGCTCGAAAAAGTTACGTCGAATACGCTCTAAACACTTTGCTATGCCGCAATGAGTTAGGGGGATCAAGGGCTGCTGTAATAACGTTATCACGAAGTTCTTAGAGCACTAGCAACTTCCAAAGCTTATTGGGTAAATATTTACTTAAACTACTCGGGCCAAACAGCCTTAAACTACATGATTTTGGTATCAAAATTAAGAATTAAAAATCGGTCAGGTCAGGGTGCTCCTTGACGATTTATTTCGTAGTTTTTGTATAATTAACAGAAAAAAGTTTTGTTTTTTAGCGGGATTAAAGGTCAATCTAGCTGTTGCCGTCTTAAATAGTGTGGCCAAATTGTACGACAATGTTGGAAAGCACGCCAAATGGCGTTGCCAGATACAAAATTGCTTGGTAAAAAATTGGCGCCATATTTAAATTTTTATCTTTACACAAGACAATTGGCAGAACTATAAGTATATAATAATGTGTTAATACTAATTGCAATACTATTTCTGTGCAATTGGGTTAATTTAATGGGCAATGGCGTAAGGTTAATAGTTAAAGATGTTTGCCTACATTTGTATTTACCTAAATAAAAAATTGAATTTAAATAAAAAAGAGGACATAGAAAAATATGGCAAGGCACGAAAGTATTAATAAATCGCTTAAGTTCTTTCAATAACTATAATGATTTATAAAAAGTGATATTCTGGTGTTTTACAATTTAAATTATTATCGAAACTTCTTGTGTCTGAATTACAGCCATTAAAATTAAAATAAAGGATGCGTACTAGGAATCTTATCAGGACTAGGTACGAAGTAAGACGTCATAGATGCTAAACTAGTAATAATACGGTGTTCGGTAATACTAGGAAAAAACACACAATTAAAATGTGAGATTGAGAAGGGATAGGAAGTGGGATGTGAAGCAGTAGTAGAATAAGTCGACTGAAAGAATTTAGCAAACAGCTCTGCAATATCTAAATCATTATTAGCAGTCTGGTCATTAAGTCTGAAGGTGGAAGGTAGTAGGTTAGACCGTCGCATGAACAAAGTTGTAAAATCTTTTTAGGTTCTGATAGAATCCAACCCTACATCGCACGATATAATTATTGTAGCATTGAGTATTTAAGAGACAAAATTGAGATTTCGCGACACAATAATTTGCATAGTGAGGTCGCGAACCAGTTTTTTAACCTTTTAATATATCTCGATTTAATGTTACTGAGATTAGACAGCCTACGTGTGAACCAGACCGGCGCACTGGAGACTATAGAGACATTCACATAAGGAACGCATTTATCAATTAGAGAATTAAAAGCAGAGTAGAAAAAATTCACTACACAATCTATATCACAGCACTCAAATAGAAAAGACCAATCAAAAGAGGAAAAAAGGTTGTTGAGAAGATTGAAATTTGTTTTACGAAAACATCTACGGCAAGAAACTGAGATGTTATTAAATGAATTAGAGACGGAATTGTAAGAAATTATAACTTCAATGGTAGGGTGATAAGGATCTTCAGGGGGCTGTGTTTGAGATACAGAACTAACTGAGGGATCCGAGACAAAAACAAGATCTAGGATTCTTGTAGAAGAGTTAAGTAAAGATAGCGGACATTCAAGTAGGCTATCAAGAAAAGCATGTTGAGATGAAGGAATTAAGAAAGATAGATTATCGTCAACCAGTCAAGAAATATTAGGCAAGTTAAAATCACCTAAGACTATGAGGAAATCACTATCTTTAAGACGACTTAAAATAGTTTGCGAAGCATCAGCTTGGTGCATGTATGTAGGTCAAGATATCAGAAGCCGGAGGAATATACGAACGAGAAATATATAATATATGACATTTAGTGCAAAGACTCGACGTTATAAGTTTTTTGAAGCAGTCAACGAAGAAAATAAATTAGGAAGGTATACATGCAACGAGCGTTTGTTTAAAACGGAAAGAGCCATCAAGATTACGTACTTTTTTTGAATTGAGAACTAATTAAAAGGAAATGTTTTTTCTGGCTCCGGGTTTAGATTCAGCATGACTGCATTGCTAAATTTTCTATTGAAGTAACTACACCTGGCTGAAAGTACATTCTTATTAGAGGTGCAAAACTATTGATAGCACTATCGTCACCATCGATGGTAGAGCACTATCGAGCTACTGAACTATCGATGGTTCAATGTTTCGATAGTAATCGATAGAATCGTCGATAGTGCCATTTACACATCACCAAGCAAATATTCGCGCTTTTATTAATTTTGACACAAATGCAAGTGAGTCGAAAATGAGAATACCAATAAATCCCCTAGAGCTAAACGCGGTGTTACTTAGGCTCAAAGTAAAAGACATCCTAACGGTCAATAAAATAGGCTATGGTAGATGTAAAGCAGAGTTCAAGTCAGCAGAGGCAGCCAATAATTTATTAAATTTTGATTTAAAAAAAAAAAACGGTTATGAACCCAAGATCCTCAAACACTTCCTATTCAAAACTGGAATTTTATTTCAAATACCGATACGTTTTTCAGACGCGGAACTAAAAGAGTACATCAGCTCTGCAGTTCCAATTTACGAAGTAATACGTGTAAAAAGGAAAGAAAGGGATGTGCTGGTCCCCACGAGTAGGGTTCCTCATCTTTAGAGGAAACAATATTCCAACAGAGATAACTTTTCTGTACTCCAAGGTCAAAGTAAATCCTTTTATTCCCTTCAGCCAATGCTTTCGTTGCTTCCGTTTTGGCCATTTCGCTCAGCATTGCAAAGAAAAGCAATAAAAATGCAGCACTCCCTAGTCCATACAATAGAATGAAGTAAGTAAGTCGTCTCGCCGACTTGGATATACCATACACCAGTAAAACAAATATTTTAAAGTTATAATAACCAATGCATTATCGTATTTTAAAAAAAATCTGTTTGCATGCTTTTTAGAAGCATATCTTAGTATTTCGCTCACTCAAGCATTCGAGCACCCTAGCGCCCCCACCAGCCAACGGCCAACTCCGGCCATATGGAAAAACGTTCATATGCATAACTTGGCTATTTTTATTCCGATTTTGATCAAATTTGGTATTTTGCTGGATATTAGTATCAAATTTAAGTGTGCTAAATTTGATTGCACAAGGTTGAAAATTACGGGAGATAATCGAGTTTTTTCAAATTACGGGGGGCGGAAAGAGGCGTGGCAAAATCTTTACACATCAAAAATGTGCGCAATTACTAAGCAAATATTCATACCAAATTTTGTGTCTCTAGCTAGAATAGTTTTTGAGAAAATCGGTTTTATTTAATTTGCGGGGGCGGTAGGGGGCGTGGCAAAATTTTTACAAATACAAAACGTGCGCATTTACTTAGCAAATATACATACCAAATTTTGTGTCTCTAGTTGCTATAGTGTTTGAGAAAATCGGTTTTATTTAATTTGCGGGGGCGGTAGGGGGGCGTGGCAAAAATTTTACAAATACAAAATGTGCGCGTTTACTAAGCGAATATACATACCAAATTTTGTGTCTCTAGTTGCTATGGTGTTTGAGAAAATCGGTTTTATATCATTTGCGGGGGCGGTAGGGGGCGTGGCAAACATTTGAAACAAACTCGATAAGCGTACATATGACACGAGTCTACATACCAAATTTGGTGGCTCTAGCTCTTATAGTCTCCGAGATCTAGGCGTTCATACAGACGGACGGACGGACGGACGGACGGACGGACGGACGGACGGACAGACGGACATGGCTAGATCGTCTCGGCTGTTGATGCTGATCAAGAATATATATACTTTATGGGGTCGGAAAAGCTTCCTTCTGCCTGTTACATACATTTTAGCGACTTTAATATACCATTTTCACCCTATGGGTGTATGGTATAACAATCTTGCTCACAGACAATCTGCTGTAGCATGTTTTGGAATAACATATTAACAACATTACAAACATATTGTAGCAATATTTATGTGCGCAACATTCAAGTGTATTTGCCTCTTAAGTATCATGACCACCCATGAGTGCATGGTGCTGGACAATTGCTGTGTCGGCAAATATAACACGCGCGGCCGCTTGGGCCCAATATGCAATATGATACATCCTCACTCTCCCGCCGCAAGGGGATACACACATACATACTCTTATGTAAACATTTATACATTTATACATAAATATGTTTATACATAAGCATACCGCTCCTCTGCCTGCATTACTTAGCTATAGTCGACAATTGTTATAGAATTAAGAATCATTCAATAAAGAAAACTCAAAGGCAATAGACCTATGCGTGGTTCATTAAAATTTGGACGTTAACTACTACATGGCGACCGTGACAGTGGTCACTAAACATCAAAAGGAGTGACCATCAGACGATATACTGGAAAAATGAACACTGGAAAATGAACAAGGAAGGAAAATACAATCACAGTAAGTAGAGTGATGGGAAAAAAATCTGGTGTGGTGAAAAAATTGAAAGCCAAAAAGGCTCAGATATTGAAGCTACTAAATAGCCCAGAGAAAATTAATTGGAATACCTCGGTGAAATTACACGCCGAGGTAGAGTTTATAAAAAACCAATTGCTGAAAATAAAAAATAAAACCACAACAACCAGAATCCCATACTCTACTATTCAAAACGTGGCAAAACCAAAAATAAAAATAAGTCCACAGACTGTGAAGGAATTACCAGAAATAAAAAAGGTCTGCCCAAACGACTGCGAGGGCCCAATATACTCAGCATACTGCGAGTATACATGCAGCCATTGCTACGGGACACCAAAGGAAAAGCCAGTCCCCAAGAAAAGGAAATGCCGCCCTAAGAAACAGGGTATCAACAAATCTGGTGCGATGACCGGCACCGGAACCGCCTGAGCTCAGAGGTCCCGGACATCAGCAGCTGAGACTACAAGCGTGAAAAGCAGGCCGCTTTTTACGCCAACCGGCGACGACCAGCTGATGCTAGAGGCTAGCTAAAGACAATCGAAATTTTTAAATGAACAATTATGCGCTGCGTCGCACATTTTTTTTGAGTGTACTGCGATGCACATTTTTTTTATAGAATTAAAACAACCAATGTACAATTGTGCGGCATTAAAGCTGTCCAATTAGAGTGTGGCCTTAAAACCATACGAAAAAGTAGGCAGGAATATATGTAAAAAAAAAAAAAGAAGAGCCTTCAGCTCAAAACATTACTACATTATTATTCTATTACACTACACTTAAAACATTTAAAAACCAAAATATTAGAAATAAATAAAAATTTTTAATTAAGATTTTCCTCTAAATGGAATGATTGATAACAAAATAAACAAGTTTGATGACATATTTGATGAACCCAAAATGGGGTTAATAGATACCAAAACAGTGGACTCCACTGCAAACGTAATCAACAAAATAGAGTCATCAAATGTAGATTTAAAGCCAACAAATGCACTTTTATTAATAATTGTGGTAATAATGTGCGCATATGTGTTATACAAAGCATATACATTACACAACAAATGTGTAACAAAAAGAGCCTTAAGCCATGCTAATGATCTTGATACTATCTAAATAACATATGCATCAATTATTGTAACAGTGCATTTGAAACAAAAAAAAAAATAAATACACAAAAAAAAAAAAAATCAAAAATATATATATCAATTGATTAAGACGACTATTTTAGGAGGATAGTAAGAAGGAATCCTACCATTGCAGCAGATTTAGTTGAGGTTTTTAGAACAGGTAATAATAACTCAGCACAAAATTCTATATGTTTAGTACAGATCAGATCAGCATATCTTGATATAACGGGAGAAGATTTCCCAATTCAAGGAAGTCCAACGGTACAGATGAGCTTTATATTCACAGTACCAAATATATGTTGTTTCTCAAATTCAACAGGTACATTTCGCTTCTACTTGATGGATGAAGCCCAACAACAATAAGTTGTCACAAAATTACCAAGTTTAAATACAAATTGAATAAGTATGAATAAAGTTGAAACTAAACATCTCCAAAAATATATTCCTTTTCTTGATTTCCTGATACACTCAGGACCAGTAAATAAAAAGTACAAGGAAATAAAATTTTGGATACTTAAAAACTACAAATTTAAAAGAAATATTGTAGAACTTATGGAAAAATCCATAAAAATAGCGTATATCAGATTATTACTAAGAATACCTAAGAACAAGGATGTACCTGCATGGGTACATAATATTTTTAAAGCAGACATAGAAACTTTTAATGTAGAAGAATCAGATGAGGATGACCAAGTAATAGAAATTTAAAAAAAAAAATAAAACAAAAATAAACTTTTAAGCATGGAATGGGAAGAATTATTTCTCCATATCCAAAATATAAAAGAAAATTTCAAAAAATCCTAAATATGCGTTACACAAAATAGAAACATCCAAAAGGAAACAATAAACAAGCACGCAAAAATTTTACTTGATTCTTTCAACGAAGCCAGAAATTTAGTACATGTTAATAGAGAGAGCATAGGTAAAACAAATTGGTCAAAGATTTCCAATCTATTGATCAAGTTACGTGCAAACCTAATCTCTATAAAGACAAAATACAATCTTGATATATTCATACCTACCGTACTTAATTCACCTCTGAGCATAGACACCGGTAAAAAGGAAACAGAGCAAGAAGGTGAAGAATCTGACACAAGCGAGGAAGAAATAGAAGAGAAAGATCTAAACGATCTAACAATTCCTGCGCTATTAACATTACCTGATACAGAAGCGTTGTCTGAATAGGACAACGAATCAGATTTAGAAATTAATACAAGTGTAATAAACACAACTGACAGGATGGCAGAATTAAATGCCCGAAGGGCATATATGAAAGATATAAATATAGCCATACCTGAATTTAACGGAACGAAAATGCAACTCCAAAGATTTGTAACAGCTCTGAAGTTGGTAGATATGATGAAAGGCGACTACGAAAGTATAGCAGTTGAGGTAATAAAATCAAAAATTATTGGCCCAACACTATATGAAGTCCAACAGGAAACTTCAATTGAAGCAATAATACAAAAATTGCAAGGCGTTGTAATTGGTGAAACATCCAAAGTTATAAAAGCCAAATTGAAGAATACAACTCAGAAAGGTAAAACCGCTGACAAATTTACTTCGGAGATTGATAATTTACGCAAAACCCTTCAAGCTGCGTATATCGATGAAGGTATGCCAGCAGCACTTGCTCTTAAGAATAGCACAGTCGATGCTATAGAAGCAATGATCGGAAATTGCGAAGAAAACAGAATAAAAACTATACTCGACTCTGGCAATTTCAAAACCATGGACGAAGCTATAGCAAAGTATTTACAAAAAAGTAATGAAATAACAGGTAATCCACAAACAGGTAATAATTATAATAACAAATATAATTATCGTGGTAGAGGCAATGGTCGTGGTTATTACAACAATTATAACAATAACAATAACGGCCAAAATTTCAGAGGAAATAACCGTTTTGTCGGTTACCTCTATTATTTCCGTTGTAACCTCGGTTATTTCCTCTGTAACTATTATTTCTATTTCTATAAAAATAACAAAACATACAAAAACCTCGTTAATTATAACTGAAACGCCACAACAGGCTTTCGATAGGGTTATTGTGGATACGATCGGTCCACTTCCAAAATCAGAACACGGAAATGAATACGCAGTAACTTTAGTCTGCGACCTAACAAAATATCTTGTAATAATACCAATTAAAGACAAAAGTGCAAAAACAGTAGCGAAAGCTATATTTGAAGATTTCATTCTGCAGTACGGTCCAATGAAGACGTTCATTACGGACATGGGAACAGAATATAGAAACTCAATAATTGAAGATTTATGCAAAAACTTGCAAATAAAGAAAATAACTTCAACTGCACATCATCACCAGACTGTAGGCACTGTGGAGCGAAGCCACCGAACACTTAATGAATTTTCACGATCATACATTTCAGTTGACAAAACTGACTGGGATGTATGGATACGATACTTCGCATATTGTTTTAATACAACACCCTCTATGGCACATGATTATTGTCCATATGAGTTGGTATTCGGTAAAACTTCTAATTTACCACAACAATTTAATAGTGTTGATAAGATAAATCCACTATATAACATAGAAGATTATGCTAAGGAATCAAAATTTAGATTAGAACAGGCTTATAAAAGAGCCAGAATTATGTTAGAACAGCACAAAGCGAAGAAGAGGGAAATATATGATAGAAAAGTAAAAAATATTTAATTAGAAATAGGAGATAATTTTTTATTGCGTAATGATACGGGTCATAAGCTAGAATCTAAGTATTTAGGCCCATACATCATAGAAGAAATAAAAGATAGGGATAACATTTTAATTAGAGATACAAAGAATAAGAAGCAATTGGTACATAAGGATAGGTTAAAAATTTTAACCAATTATATAAAAAAAAAAAATAATAATAATAAAACAAAACAAATAAATTTAAACAAATAAATTCCCTACATTTAATGACACTATATATATATACAAATATAATTTTACCACATATATCGTTAAACGAACCATCAAACATTCAAAAAAAAAATAATCAATAATAAGTAAATAAATTTATACATAATAAAAATTAGAAAATAACTCCCTATAATTACGTTATTTTTCTAAAGAGGGGGGATGTAGCATGTTTTGGAATAACATATTAACAACATTACAAACATATTGTAGCAATATTTATGTGCGCAACATTCAAGTGTATTTGCCTCTTTAGTAACATGACCACCCATGAGTGCATGGTGCTGGACAATTGCTGTGTCGGCAAATATAACACGCGCGGCCGCTTTGGCCCAATATGCAATATGATACATCCTCACTCTCCCGCCGCAACGGGATACACACATACATACTCTTATGTAAACATTTATACATTTATACATAAATATGTTTATACATAAGCATACCGCTCCTCTGCCTGCATTACTGGCAGCGCAGCTACGCGGTCTTAGCTATAGTCGACAATTGTTATAGAATTAAGAATCATTCAATAAAGAAAACTCAAAGGCAATAGACCTATGCGTGGTTCATTAAAATTTGGACGTTAACTACTACACTGCATAAACTGCAAAGATGAACACATTGCCACACACACAGAATGCCCTGCTCGAAAAAGAGAATTCGCCATACAAAAAGCCATGACTATGGAAAATCTTTCTAGAAACGAGACTAAAATTAAATACCCCGCTCTCTTTCTAGTACAATCAACACAAACGACCTTACACTTTTCCCCACCCCACAATGGCAGATTAGCTCTGAAAGAAACGCGATCCAAAACAACACACAAGTCGTGGCAGAACATATACACAAACAGTTGCCCTACAACAAAACAGTCAAAAATATCCAAAATAGAAGAAATGAAGAGAGAAACGCTATGAATACCATGAACAGCTGGATTGCGGTTCTAAGTGATCATAGAATCTCTATCAATGAAAAATATGTTAACTCCCATGCCAACCATAACGCCAATTTCACCCCCAGACCTTCCACCTCCAAATCTGACGACAGAGTCTCGGCTCTTGAAACAGCCGAAGACAGTCCATCAGCCTTATCAATGGAAATCTCAAAATTTCTAATAGACCAGAATTCTAATATTATACCCGAAGCCAAAAATTTCCTAGAAGCCCTAAGAAGTAGAATTGCTCAAACCAACTCGAAAATAGATATACTAAAAATAAATCAAATTTACTAATATTACATTTTTAGACCATTTTTCACGCCTACTTATCTTATTTCCTAAACTTATCTTCTTTTAAGATGAGAATCCTACAATATAATATACAAAGTCTCACGTGAAATAACAATAAACATCTCCTTGAACTCTACCTAATTAAAAACGACATAGATATTGCCATTTTCTCCGAAATCTGGATTACTGACAATGCCATGTGCAGCTTAGCTAATTACAATTTTGTTTGCAAGTCCCGCCCTGACGGCTACGGAGGGGGTGGGAATTTATCTAAGAAAACATATACGCTTTAAGCAGCTAAATTGTCCTCGTTCTGTAGAAGCAATAGGCATCTGCACAACTAATTTAAAGCACAACATCAGCGTCTTTAGCGTCTATGCACCACAATCTTTAAGTAACGATGAATTTGATGAAGGTTGCAAGGACATATTATCGCTGGCAAATCAATCCACGGGCCTATCGATGATAGGCGGAGACTTAAATGCTAAATCGCAGATTTGGGGTAACAGCGTACATAATCCTAGAGGAAACATCATTGAGCAAGTACTTTTAAACTCTGGCTTCTTTTGCATAAACAACGGCAGTCCAACCTACTTTCACACTCCAGCTTACAGTTCAGCATTAGACATCACCCTAGTCAACAAAACCAAGTTACAATTTAACTGGACAGCAACGAACTCAAAGATTTCCAACAGCAATCATTTCCCGATTACTATTGAGATAGAGGGAATATCCTCGTCCTGCAACAGAAAAATGAGGAAAGTGAGTGGATGTCGTCTCGGAACTCACCCCACTAAGTCTCTATTACACTATAAGAAATTCATAAGACCAAAATATGAATATGCCTGTACGTCTTTCGCTAATATATCTAAGTCAGTCATGTCCGCCATCAACTCCCATGCCAATTTCCACCTCAAAAAAGCACTGGGTCTCATAAGATCTACTCCAGTCAATATAATTTAACATCTGGCAGCTAAACTCCCTCTTGAATTTAGAATTAAATTCGCCGCAGCGAAGGAGCTAGCAAAAATCTTCGCCTACGGGCTACCAGCGGCCTCTCTCCTTACCAGCCCCTTCTCACCCACAAACACAAGCTACGGCAGAGTTTAATATATCTTAGACAGAATTACCCCAGTAAATTCCCTTCCTGTCTCCACTAGAAAAATCTCATTTTATACAAACTTCTTTAAGAACACGGCCAGAAACAAGAAAGAAGCTAACAAAGACATTGTGCGTGCACTTCTAAGAGAAAAAACTAAAAAACTCCTCTCCCACAACTATGAGCTGATTTACACTGAAAATTACTCCGTATCTGAAAATTACACAGGCAGCGCATTTGTACATAGACAATCAAACACCATTCGAAGCTTTTACACCAACAGAACGCTGTCCTCACTGACCTCTGAACTCACTGCCTTAGAGAAAGCCATAGACTTTGCAATACTCAAATGCATGCACAAAGTGGCTACTTCTAACCGAACGATTTGGCAGATACCGCTGCCAAAGACTTGAAGGCACATACATACAAGTCAGCTGGACCCTCAATGACGTCATCAACCATATGCTAAACTGCATTAAATTAGAATGGAAGAGAAAATATAGTACCTTCTGCATTGAACGCAATAAAGGTTACTGTCTTCTTTTCCCATATGTCAAGCCGCATCCTTGGTTCCACAAGATGAATGCATTTGGAAGACTAGAAACAAAACAATTGAACAGAATAATAAGTGGACACGCCTTCGATAAAAACACCTTGGCAAAAATGAATGTCTTTAACGACGCATTATGCGATACTTGCAACACCGTTGAGGACATTTCCCATGTTCTGCTGAAATGCACCGAATTCGCTCACATTAGAAGAGATTATTCTACTTTGTTAAAATACAAGGACATATATCGTCTCCTCGCTAACGAACCAGTTGATAACTACATATAGATAGCACGATTCACACATACCTTGCAGATTTGCTCCCAGAAATTACATTGAAATTGTTTTTCACACATTCGCTGTGGCGTTAACCCGTCCGATACGGGAAGGCCAAATAATCCTTCCATAAATTACATGGAAGTAACTTAATATAAAAAAAAATAAATAAAGTGTTTCTCTAAAATATATAAATATCATATAAATCATAAAAAGATATAAATGGATCGCTTCTGTTGGCTAACGGCTGTGCCCTTGCGGAGCCCCAAACTGCTCGCTTTATATGATGCGGCCTTCGGATGATTTCCACCGAGGCGGCTTTGAGGCACTTGCGATTTGGAAGAAATGAGATGACCAGGTTGACTTCAATCCAGTTGCTTTATTTTCTTAACCTAAAACTATAGTACAATTGCCGGCGGGCCAAGAAGGTGCAACCGCATCGACCGAGATTAATTTCAAGAGTAAAATTCAAGTACAGCAAACCACGCTGTCTTTTACAAAATTCAAAGTTCTGGAAATTTCCATAGAAGAAATAAGAAAGAAAAGAATTGAAGTAACGGATCTCCAAGTTTGTCACTTCAAAGTAACTTGCGCTGTTCTTGGTCTCTCTCTCTCTCTTCGGTCGTTTTCTCTTTTCAGCAAAGAGAGTCTGGCTTCAGTTGCAGCCCAAACATTCTCCCCCCTTTGATGATGACCATCTGCATCATCAAATTCACGTCCGGAAGACTCCTGCGAAAAGAAAACTGAAACGAGAAGGTAACAATTTAACGCTTAGGTGTAGGGCTGGTGTCATTCTCTATCCAATTCTCCTGAATAGGCAATGAACAGAGTTTGGCTACCGGTCGTTTCATGAGTCCCTTGACTGTCTTCAAAGTCACCACTCTCACTAGTCCATCGGGTCCTGCATGTGTCTCCATAACCCGACCTAGAGGCCATTGATGAGAAGGGAATCGCTCGTCCCTGATGAGCACTATGCATCCAACTGTTAGATTTTCCTTGGTCTGCAGCCATTTTGGTCTCTTTTGTTAAATATTCCGAATTCCATCTTCTCCAAAACTGTTGTGCATAATATTGACAATTCTTCCATCGATCAATCAGAGTAACTTTAGTCAATTCCGGAGCAGGAGGTGCTAAAGGCGCTTCACCCATCAGAAAGTGACCGGGTGTTAATACCATTAAATCGTCAGGATCATTTGATAGGAGACATAACGGTCTTGAATTTAAACAAGACTCAATCTGTGCCAACACAGTTGCCATTTCCTCGAATGTTAAAACTTGTTCTCCAAGGGTTCTCTTCAGATGATACTTCTTGGACTTCACTCCAGCCTCCCACAATCCACCAAAGTGTGGCGCTGATGGTGGGTTGAAATGCCAGTTGATTCCTTTTCTCAATAATGTTGATCTCCAACTGGTTCCAAATGAATGGCCTTCGTCACTAGGCATACGAACACAGCAATACATGCCTTCTGGGATACACGTCCTGGTAACATTCCCATTTTCTGACCTGCAAATTGAGGCTTCATCTTAAAACATGTGATACATATATGAATTCCAAACCGAACTGCATTGCGTCCATTAACAATCCAGGTTCCACCATGCAAGGTGCATATATGACTGTAAGATATGACCAGATCTGTGAAAGGATGTTTATACGGTAATATATAAGGATATATTTAATTTATGGGCAACAGGGAATCGCGAAGCCTGCCTCCGAGACGTAAAACACGTTTGTTCGAATCAAAATACGGATTAAGAGACAGTAGTATGCTGTCCTTTGCTATTACCCTTCCTTCCGATAGCGCCTTCCATTCAGAGTTAAAACATTCATTTTTGCACCATCCTAATCAATTCACGTAGGCCCTCTGCTAATTCCACAATTGAGAGTCCTAATCCTCTTCGTTCTGCCACAGATGTACGACAATTATATACGAAACGTTTTATATATGATATAATCCAGACGAGTCGTGTATACGATGAATACTTGCTGATAAATGCTACACTTGGCATTTCTTCCACTGATATCTTATGGCACGTCACCTTTCTGACTTCAGTGTCAACAACCGACAGCGAATCCTGATCAATAGCATTACAAGGCCATTTGATGTCCGATCCTTGTAACCATGATGGCCCATGCCACCATAATTCACACGATGCCAACTTGGTTGCACTCATGCCACGGCTTAGATAGTCTGCAGGGTTATCTTTCGAGGCGACGTGTCTCCATTGCCTTTCGTCTGAGATTTCCAGGATTTTGTTTATTCGATTGGACACAAATACTTTCCAGTTGGCAGCTCCACCACGGATCCAACTGATGGTTATCATATAATCTGACCAAAAAATAGTGTTCGAATAATTAATGTTAATTCTCTTTTAGATACTTATACATTTTGGCTGCTTCAAGCGCAGCACATAACTCTGCCCTAGGTATGGTTAGTTTTGTTCCGTTGGAGATACTCTCCCCTTTGACAATAGCAACTCTGTGTGATACTTATCCTCTCCAATTGGGAAGCGCAAGTAAGCCGCAGCTCCATATGCTCGTAACGAGGCATCGCAAAACAGGTGCAATTCAGCCACACCACCCGGTAGCCCCCATGTAACATGCCGTGGTATTCGTATAGTTACTATGTTTGGTAACTCTTTCATGAATTTCTCCCATTCTATCTTAATAGTGTCCGGTAGTGTGCTATCCCAACCAATTTTCTCCTTCCACAGTTGCTGCATGAGAATTTTGGCAGTAATCATTATCGGACTAAGCCATCCCATGGGATCAAACAGTCGTGCAATTGCTGATAGTATTGTCCTCTTTGTTGGTGAGCTCATTGGTGGAACGACATGCAAAGCAAAACGGAACTCATCTTCTTTGGGACTCCAGTATAGACCTAAAGTGCGAATAGTATCATTACCTTCCATGTGTAACAATCCGCTTGATTCTCGATGCTCAACTGGTATGTTCTCTAATAGCTTTGGGCAATTACTCGCCCACTTCCGTAGTTCGAATGTACCACTACGAAGCATTCCAATCACTTGGTTCTTGACATCCTCCGTTTCTGCAATACTGTCACCACCAGACAGTATGTCATCTACATACATTTGATGATTTATAACATCCACCGCCAGTGGATACTTCTCGCATTCATCCATAGCTAATTGTTTCATAACTCTCATGGCTAAATAAGGTGCGGAGCTTGTTCCAAACATTACCGTTGTGCAGGCATATTCCGCCACATAATTACTAGTGTCCGGATTCCTTAGAATCCGCGTCGTCGGGTGGAATATTAATACATCTGTACATTTTTTCAACATCCGCCATAAATACCCATTTTAGCCCTCGCCAATTGAGAATGATTCCTTGAAGATGTTCGTGCAATTTTGGACCTATTGCTAGAATCTCATTAAGTGATCATCCATCGAAGACAACTCGTACCTTCGTAGTTGATGACGATTCCTATATGACTGGGTGATGCGGTAGGTAGTCTGTCCAGAGAATGTAATCGTTTTAGCGCGCCCTTATATGATTCTCCAATTACCATTGATTCGTCCAAGTAAGTAAGAAAAGGAAGACGAACAACATATTTCTTAGACGGCATTCGGCTATGTGTCTTAACGAAGAAATCTTCGCACCAGTTATCCTCTACTAAAATTCACGTGGCTCCTCGTCGAATTGTTGTAGCTCCCAAAAATTTACATAACAATTGTTCAAGTATCTCATCAGCTTCCATCTTTCGTACCGTTATGGTGTAGGACGATCTCATACCAGCTTCTTAATTCGTTTTTCCTGATACAATGTATCCCAAATGCGTATTTTGCGCCAGAGGCATACCATGTATTCCTCGATGCACTTCTCCTAGCATCAGCTCATCGTAGACGTCATTTCCCAGCAAAATATCAACTCCTTGTGGACTGAAGAAGTTAGGTCGGCCAACGGTAAGCCCTTCAGATGAGTCCACTCTTCAAACGGCAGTCGTTTGATTGGCATACGCTTACTCACTAGAGGTATTACTGACGCGAGCAGCTTGTATTTCGCATGTGGGTTGATCTTATGACTAGCTCCACCTCTGCTGCCGCATCTGTAATTTGTGTATCTGCTAATCCAGTAATCGTGATGTGAGCCTGTTTGCGCCATAAACGTAGCTGCTGAGCTGCATTCTCTGAAATGAACGAAACTTGTGAACCTTGATCCAAAAACGCTCTAAACTGTAAGGGATAGCCTTCTATCGACTCTACCCACACCATTGCTGTTGGTAATAAAACCTCGTCTTTATGCCTTACCGCAATTTCTGTTGTACTCTTTCCAATTAAAGCATTCGCAGATGCTGTTGGGATAACTCCCTTCCTTAGTGTGCCAAGCGACCTCTCGCATCCTGATATGTCTACATGGAGTAGTGTATGATGCCGTCCTTGACATTTTTCACAATTTACTGCGTTGAAGATATTGACCGCTCCCAATCCACTCTTAATTGATTCGGTAATCTCTTCATCATGTAGTACACTAAAATTTCAGACTGTTGTCGCACATTCACACCAGTCTTCTCCAATGAATTTACACATGAGCGGGAGGTTTGCACAAATCTTCTCAAACTCCATATTTTATTGGTAATTGCTGATCGAACACATCCATGTAATGTAAAAATAACACTCGTTTGTTATCATACAAATTCATCAACATTTTCCAAGCCACTTCATAGTTCGCCGCTATTAGCGTTAGATGTTAATGAAAACGATGTAAGTCCGTCAGCTTGTCGCAGTGGTGTACTCTTGTTAAAAACACCTCCTTTAACGCCGGCCACTCAATAAATTTACCGCTGAAGGCAGGCAGTTTAACTGTTGGGAGTTTCACTTCCTCCAAACATGGTCCCATTTCTTCATGCACCGTCTGATGCAAACAAGACTCATCAAATGCAGTCGACGCCGGGATTCTCCGATCCTTATGTCTCTGCAACTCATTTCGAATCTCAGCTACTCCCATTATATAGGTTTCTTCGAAACAGTCTCTGATGTCTTTGTCAAAATATCTGCCCTTTATCTCCGCATTATCTCGTTCTTGCACCAGTTGGTGATGATTGCGCTGAAAATCTGCGTGAAGGTGGGCAATCGAGTGCAATCTGGCTTCCAGATGACTCTCGGTATGTCCCGACTCCTCCGATTTATACCGCGCCAATGACTTCTCCAGCGAAGTGAGCAATGTGATTTGCTCCGTAGCCAACGGTAACAGTTTTTCAGCCATAATAAACACCTACCCAAACACATCAACGTTAAATTGTACTCACCCGAATCAGTCTATCCACTGGCAATCACACTCTAAATCCAATCGCCAAGATCATTCCTCCCGGGTTTCGGCACCAAAAATATGTTGGCTAACTGCTGCGCCCTTGCGGAGCCCCAAACTGCTCGCTTTATATGATGCGGCCTTCGGATGATTTCCACCGAGGCGGCTTTGAGGCACTTGCGATTTGGAAGAAATGAGATGACCAGGTTGACTTCAATCCAGTTGCTTTATTTTCTTAACCTAAAACTATAGTACAATTGCCGGCGGGCCAAGAAGGTGCAACCGCATCGACCGAGATTAATTTCAAGAGTAAAATTCAAGTACAGCAAACCACGCTGTCTTTTACAAAATTCAAAGTTCTGGAAATTTCCATAGAAGAAATAAGAAAGAAAAGAATTGAAGTAACGGATCTCCAAGTTTGTCACTTCAAAGTAACTTGCGCTGTTCTTGGTCTCTCTCTCTCTCTTCGGTCGTTTTCTCTTTTCAGCAAAGGCAGTCTGGCTTCAGTTGCAGCCCAAACATTCTCCCCCCTTTGATGATGACGATCTGCATCATCAAATTCACGTCCGGAAGACTCCTGCGAAAAGAAAACTGAAACGAGAAGGTAACAATTTAACGCTTAGGTGTAGGGCTGGTGTCATTCTCTATCCAATTCTCCTGAATAGGCAATGAACAGAGTTTGGCTACCGGTCGTTTCATGAGTCCCTTGACTGTCTTCAAAGTCACCACTCTCACTAGTCCATCGGGTCCTGCATGTGTCTCCATAACCCGACCTAGAGGCCATTGATGAGAAGGGAATCGCTCGTCCCTGATGAGCACTATGCATCCAACTGTTAGATTTTCCTTGGTCTGCAGCCATTTTGGTCTCTTTTGTTAAATATTCCGAATTCCATCTTCTCCAAAACTGTTGTGCATAATATTGACAATTCTTCCATCGATCAATCAGAGTAACTTTAGTCAATTCCGGAGCAGGAGGTGCTAAAGGCGCTTCACCCATCAGAAAGTGACCGGGTGTTAAAACCATTAAATCGTCAGGATCATTTGATAGGAGACATAACGGTCTTGAATTTAAACAAGACTCAATCTGTGCCAACACAGTTGCCATTTCCTCGAATGTTAAAACTTGTTCTCCAAGGGTTCTCTTCAGATGATACTTCTTGGACTTCACTCCAGCCTCCCACAATCCACCAAAGTGTGGCGCTGATGGTGGGTTGAAATGCCAGTTGATTCCTTTTCTCAATAATGTTGATCTCCAACTGGTTCCAAATGAATGGCCTTCGTCACTAGGCATACGAACACAGCAATACATGCCTTCTGGGATACACGTCCTGGTAACATTCCCATTTTCTGACCTGCAAATTGAGGCTTCATCTTAAAACATGTGATACATATATGAATTCCAAACCGAACTGCATTGCGTCCATTAACAATCCAGGTTCCACCATGCAAGGTGCATATATGACTGTAAGATATGACCAGATCTGTGAAAGGATGTTTATACGGTAATATATAAGGATATATTTAATTTATGGGCAACAGGGAATCGCGAAGCCTGCCTCCGAGACGTAAAACACGTTCGTTCGAATCAAAATACGGATTAAGAGACAGTAGTATGCTGTCCTTTGCTATTACCCTTCCTTCCGATAGCGCCTTCCATTCAGAGTTAAAACATTCATTTTTGCACCATCCTAATCAATTCACGTAGGCCCTCTGCTAATTCCACAATTGAGAGTCCTAATCCTCTTCGTTCTGCCACAGATGTACGACAATTATATACGAAACGTTTTTTATATGATATAATCCAGACGAGTCGTGTATACGATGAATACTTGCTGATAAATGCTACACTTGGCATTTCTTCCACTGATATCTTATGGCACGTCACCTTTCTGACTTCAGTGTCAACAACCGACAGCGAATCCTGATCAATAGCATTACAAGGCCATTTGATGTCCGATCCTTGTAACCATGATGGCCCATGCCACCATAATTCACACGATGCCAACTTGGTTGCACTCATGCCACGGCTTAGATAGTCTGCAGGGTTATCTTTCGAGGCGACGTGTCTCCATTGCCTTTCGTCTGAGATTTCCAGGATTTTGTTTATTCGATTGGACACAAATACTTTCCAGTTGGCAGCTCCACCACGGATCCAACTGATGGTTATCATATAATCTGACCAAAAAATAGTGTTCGAATAATTAATGTTAATTCTCTTTTAGATACTTATACATTTTGGCTGCTTCAAGCGCAGCACATAACTCTGCCCTAGGTATGGTTAGTTTTGTTCCGTTGGAGATACTCTCCCCTTTGACAATAGCAACTCTGTGTGATACTTATCCTCTCCAATTGGGAAGCGCAAGTAAGCCGCAGCTCCATATGCTCGTAACGAGGCATCGCAAAACAGGTGCAATTCAGCCACACCACCCGGTAGCCCCCATGTAACATGCCGTGGTATTCGTATAGTTACTATGTTTGGTAACTCTTTCATGAATTTCTCCCATTCTATCTTAATAGTGTCCGGTAGTGTGCTATCCCAACCAATTTTCTCCTTCCACAGTTGCTGCATGAGAATTTTGGCAGTAATCATTATCGGACTAAGCCATCCCATGGGATCAAACAGTCGTGCAATTGCTGATAGTATTGTCCTCTTTGTTGGTGAGCTCATTGGAACGACATGCAAAGCAAAACGGAACTCATCTTCTTTGGGACTCCAGTATAGACCTAAAGTGCGAATAGTATCATTACCTTCCATGTGTAACAATCCGCTTGATTCTCGATGCTCAACTGGTATGTTCTCTAATAGCTTTGGGCAATTACTTGCCCACTTCCGTAGTTCGAATGTACCACTACGAAGCATTCCAATCACTTGGTTCTTGACATCCTCCGTTTCTGCAATACTGTCACCACCAGACAGTATGTCATCTACATACATTTGATGATTTATAACATCCACCGCCAGTGGATACTTCTCGCATTCATCCATAGCTAATTGTTTCATAACTCTCATGGCTAAATAAGGTGCGGAGCTTGTTCCAAACATTACCGTTGTGCAGGCATATTCCGCCACATAATTACTAGTGTCCGGATTCCTTAGAATCCGCGTCGTCGGGTGGAATATTAATACATCTGTACATTTTTTCAACATCCGCCATAAATACCCATTTTAGCCCTCGCCAATTGAGAATGATTCCTTGAAGATGTTCGTGCAATTTTGGACCTATTGCTAGAATCTCATTAAGTGATCATCCATCGAAGACAACTCGTACCTTCGTAGTTGATGACGATTCCTTTATGACTGGGTGATGCGGTAGGTAGTCTGTCCAGAGAATGTAATCGTTTTAGCGCGCCCTTATATGATTCTCCAATTACCATTGATTCGTCCAAGTAAGTAAGAAAAGGAAGACGAACAACATATTTCTTAGACGGCATTCGGCTATGTGTCTTAACGAAGAAATCTTCGCACCAGTTATCCTCTACTAAAATTCACGTGGCTCCTCGTCGAATTGTTGTAGCTCCCAAAAATTTACATAACAATTGTTCAAGTATCTCATCAGCTTCCATCTTTCGTACCGTTATGGTGTAGGACGATCTCATACCAGCTTCTTAATTCGTTTTTCCTGATACAATGTATCCCAAATGCGTATTTTGCGCCAGAGGCATACCATGTATTCCTCGATGCACTTCTCCTAGCATCAGCTCATCGTAGACGTCATTTCCCAGCAAAATATCAACTCCTTGTGGACTGAAGAAGTTAGGTCGGCCAACGGTAAGCCCTTCAGATGAGTCCACTCTTCAAACGGCAGTCGTTTGATTGGCATACGCTTACTCACTAGAGGTATTACTGACGCGAGCAGCTTGTATTTCGCATGTGGGTTGATCTTATGACTAGCTCCACCTCTGCTGCCGCATCTGTAATTTGTGTATCTGCTAATCGAGTAATCGTGATGTGAGCCTGTTTGCGCCATAAACGTAGCTGCTGAGCTGCATTCTCTGAAATGAACGAAACTTGTGAACCTTGATCCAAAAACGCTCTAAACTGTAAGGGATAGCCTTCTATCGACTCTACCCACACCATTGCTGTTGGTAATAAAACCTCGTCTTTATGCCTTACCGCAATTTCTGTTGTACTCTTTCCAATTAAAGCATTCGCAGATGCTGTTGGGATAACTCCCTTCCTTAGTGTGCCAAGCGACCTCTCGCATCCTGATATGTCTACATGGAGTAGTGTATGATGCCGTCCTTGACATTTTTCACAATTTACTGCGTTGAAGATATTGACCGCTCCCAATCCACTCTTAATTGATTCGGTAATCTCTTCATCATGTAGTACACTAAAATTTCAGACTGTTGTCGCACATCCACACCAGTCTTCTCCAATGAATTTACACATGAGCGGGAGGTTTGCACAAATCTTCTCAAACTCCATATTTTATTGGTAATTGCTGATCGAACACATCCATGTAATGTAAAAATAACACTCGTTTGTTATCATACAAATTCATCAACATTTTCCAAGCCACTTCATAGTTCGCCGCTATTAGCGTTAGATGTTCAATATCCTTAGCTGCGTCTCCAACCAATGAATCCTTCAAATAATGAAAACGATGTAAGTCCGTCAGCTTGTCGCAGTGGTGTACTCTTGTTAAAAACACCTCCTTTAACGCCGGCCACTCAATAAATTTACCGCTGAAGGCAGGCAGTTTAACTGTTGGGAGTTTCACTTCCTCCAAACATGGTCCCATTTGTTCATGCACCGTCTGATGCAAACAAGACTCATCAAATGCAGTCGACGCCGGGATTCTCCGATCCTTATGTCTCTGCAACTCATTTCGAATCTCAGCTACTCCCATTATATAGGTTTCTTCGAAACAGTCTCTGATGTCTTTGTCAAAATATCTGCCCTTTATCTCCGCATTATCTCGTTCTTGCACCAGTTGGTGATGATTGCGCTGAAAATCTGCGTGAAGGTGGGCAATCGAGTGCAATCTGGCTTCCAGATGACTCTCGGTATGTCCCGACTCCTCCGATTTATACCGCGCCAATGACTTCTCCAGCGAAGTGAGCAATGTGATTTGCTCCGTAGCCAACGGTAACAGTTTTTCAGCCATAATAAACACCTACCCAAACACATCAACGTTAAATTGTACTCACCCGAATCAGTCTATCCACTGGCAATCACACTCTAAATCCAATCGCCAAGATCATTCCTCCCGGGTTTCGGCACCAAAAATATGTTGGCTAACTGCTGCGCCCTTGCGGAGCCCCAAACTGCTCGCTTTATATGATGCGGCCTTCGGATGATTTCCACCGAGGCGGCTTTGAGGCACTTGCGATTTGGAAGAAATGAGATGACCAGGTTGACTTCAATCCAGTTGCTTTATTTTCTTAACCTAAAACTATAGTACAATTGCCGGCGGGCCAAGAAGGTGCAACCGCATCGACCGAGATTAATTTCAAGAGTAAAATTCAAGTACAGCAAACCACGCTGTCTTTTACAAAATTCAAAGTTCTGGAAATTTCCATAGAAGAAATAAGAAAGAAAAGAATTGAAGTAACGGATCTCCAAGTTTGTCACTTCAAAGTAACTTGCGCTGTTTTTGGTCTCTCTCTCTCTCTCTTCGGTCGTTTTCTCTTTTCAGCAAAGAGAGTCTGGCTTCAGTTGCAGCCCAAACAGCTTCCTTAAAAGAGGTAATACATTTTTAAAATAATTAGTAAGAATGTTTACAACATTTTTGTCTAATTTAAGGTAAACGTAGCAGTTCTGCAACAAGTTGCGATTGCAACAGCAGTGACACTGACAAAAATTCTGTGTGGGCAAAGCCTGCACAAAAAAAGAAAACTAAAATTTCAGGTGTCTGGAAATATTTTAAAAGGTCTGATGATAAAAAATTTGCCAAATGCCCTAATTGCAGCAAGGAGTACAAAAGCAGTGGCAACACATCGAACCTGCATGATCACCTTAAACGGTTTCACCCGAATTTAGACAGAAATGCTCCTGATACCAATGTGCAAGTTGCTGAAAATGCTGTACAAGATGAGAACATTGCGTCTTCCAGCAGCAGTTGCCGGTCGAGTATGCGGTCAGTGGAGTCATATTTTAAACGGGCTGTGTTGTATGATGCAAACTCCAAGCGCAAAAAGGACATTGATAAAATCTTAACGGAGATGGTTGCTAAGGATGTGCAGCCCTTTAGTATAGTGGAGAACAACATTTATAAAATATACACAGGTCTTAAATCCACGATACAAGCTTCCCAGCCGGACTCATTTGCAAAACGTTCTGATGGCCAATTTGTTTAAAGAGACTACAGAGAAATTGTCAACAATTTTGGAGCAGATTTCGGACATTGCCATAACATGCGATTTGTGGACATCTAGTGCTAACGTTAGCTTTTTAACAGTAACGAGCCATTTCGTGCATGAATACAGCATCAAAACCGGCGCAAAACATAGCAGATACTTTAAAAGATATATTAACATCGTGGCATATCTTTGAAAAAACTGTCTGCATTGTGACTGACAATGCAAGCTCGATGCTGAAAGCATGCGAAATTTTGAAAATCCAAAATCTGCCTTGCTTAGCCCATACAATTAATCTGGTAGTCCAAGATGGCTTGAATCTCCATCACAACGATGTCGCAAAAGCTTTGTTTGCAAAATGCAAAACTATTGTACAATTTTTCAAGAAAAGTTCTATTGCGAACGAATAATTGAAACTAATTCAAGAAAATTTTACATATACCTTGTTGCAAGAAACCCCAACAAGGTGGAACAGCTTCCACGACATGATTAAAAGAATTTTATTAACGCATGAAGCCATTGCTAGTGTGCTATTATCGACAACAAATGCACCACTACCTTTTACTGCAGAGGAAATCAACGTTTTGAATGATATTGAGAAAATATTAGTATTAGTGTCCGAAAAAGTTTCTGAGGCAAATACGTTACAGTGTCATTAATAATACCATCGGCATATGGACTCTATCGCCAAATTCAAAATCTTTCAACTGAGTTGGCCACTGCGGTAGGGCAATCTATGAAAGATGCTATGTTGGAGTCGATAAAAAAACGACTATCTATATATGAGCTACGTGCGGTAACGAGGATGACTACAATTTTGGATCCGCGCTTCAAAAAAGATGGCTTTCAATCAAACGCAAATGCTGAACAAGCAGCAAACTTCCTAGAGAATGATTTAGTCAATTTGGGCAATTTAACTCATATGGAAGACCCAGTCAACTTGAGTGTGGAAGCAAGCACGACCAGTAAGGACCCACTCTTTGATTTTTTGGACAAACGATGCGCTACTAAAAAGAAGAATGTCCTATCTGATGCAATTATTATTAAAAGACAGTATCTGGAGAGAGACGTTGTCCCACAAGAAATGGACCCTCTATTATGGATCAAGGTAAAATTAATAAATCAATCTTCGATACGTAAAACTAAGTTTTAGTAACAAATTTAATTGCAGGTCAACCAGATAGATTTTCATTTATTAAAATTACTGATGTTTAAATATTTATGCATCCCCGCAACGTCTTTGGAGTCGGAAAGAGTTTTCAGCAAGGCGGGCCAAATTATTTCTGACAGGCGAACAAGGATTAAAGAAGAACATGTAAACGTTTTACCGTTTTTAAACAAACGGTGGCTTCAATAAAAACATAAAAAAAACAATCCTTACTAATTTTCAATGATAAGAAACACTGTTTTTTTATTTCGACTATCGGCCACTATCGATGGTACTATCGACCACCATCGATGGTTTGGAAATTACTATCGTCCACAATCGATGGCGCCCACCATCGATAGTTTTGCACCTCTAGTTTCTGCTGTCTTTGTGCTGACGTGTTGCAGGTGCTACTTAAATGAGAGTCTTGTGTCTAGTAACAAGGTACCTTATGGATCTACTGGATTTTATAGTACAGATTCCCAGCTTAATTTTGGCGACTTCTCGGTTTTATGTTCAGTGTTTTATGATCCGCTAGGGTCAAACCACGTCTAGGGTGGTTATAGGACAGTACGGATCTTGGCGCTTGTTCCCAATGCACTCAATTCTTCTTGTAGTTTGATGCCTCCATCCTTAGTTTTTAGCTCCAGCAGCAGGTCGCTATGCTGTGCCTTTCTGGCCCTTGCAACGTTATCTTTAATTTAACTTAGGCGCATATCTTCGCGCCTGGTGACCATCCTTAGCACATCCGCGTATCACGTACCCTCATCCGCCTTAATTATGGCTTGCGCTTCGCACTTAACATTTGCCATTCTGGGCCTGGGTCATCTTTTCCTGCAGTGTGTGTGGAGAGGGCTCTGTGTTTTTCTTTTTTTTTTTATTCCTTTATTATACTAAATAGATATAGATATATACAAAAGAAAAACATGTCATAAAAGGGAGCTTGACAGCTTCCCAGATTTGTGGGCTTCCAACCATTAAGTCTATCAAGATTGACACCGTTAAACCAGCCCCGGGAATGCTTCCTAGACTCCTTCTTTGGAATTCATGGCTCCGACACCTAAATAGAATATATTCCGCGTCTTCAACGCTATTGTTGCTGTCACTTCACTTCGCTGTTTACTTTACAACAATCTATAACGAAATCGTGGATTATATTTTGGACATCACATTGCTCCCAATTCTTCCTGCTGTTGGGCATGGCTCAGGGCATAGCTGGCACTTGGTGCAAATAAATCACCTCCACTGGTCAGGGATGTTTGGCTGCGTATAAGGTTTAAGCTTACTTTTCGGCTATTAACTGTGCTTACGCTTTCATCGTCGTGGTTGTTGTTGATTATTTTCGACTGATTTAAACTGTGGACAAATGAGAAAATTTTGTAACGAAGAGACTTAGGTACGTTCGTTCGATTAGGTAATGATAAAATTATACGTTGTTGTTGAGTTCGACACTGTTCAAATTTAGTAATTTTTCCTGAGCAACTAATTTTTCCTAAGGATAATTCCCTCGTTTGATGATGCTCAATGCCTTTAATATGTTTTCTAATGCCTTAACAGAAGGCACTCAGGTTAATAAGATCTAGTTGGTACCTTATAGGACCATTTGCCTTACGCTTCATTGGAAGGTAATTTCGAGGAGGTCTTGACGTGGGAACTGACATGGCCTTTGCTGTGATATTTTCAACAGCTTAACAGTGCATACAAACTCTGAAAATGACAGAGTGGGTCACTTTCGGTAATTTAACAAAATGAACAGGCCATTCAAATAGAAGGCCACAGTAGTCAAACGTACGAATTGAAGCCTGCAGGTCAAGAATGGCCTGAACTGGCTATTAACGAAAAGTCGCTTATTCTAGAATCGTTGCTTATGTGCATTCCACGCTGTGCTTTATTTTTTTTAAATAGGGGTAAAAGCATTGAAAGCCGAAGTGTGGGACTTGGTATCGACCTTGGTTAGTGGTCACCGCACCATGCCTCGTCTAGAGTTTAGCTAGAATTGAAATTTTGGTTACGCTGACGTTCAGCGCGACGCAAGGATTGCATGATGATTGCTGGCATGTGGCTAACAGCTATCCAATTGTTTTGCCAGCTAGGATATCCATAAAATCTTTGACTATGAATGACCTCCCAATGCCTAGGCTTACCTTTTCCCGTTCAGCAGGAAGGACGGACAAACAGGACGTCTTCTGCGTCTTCTATGTTCACCGCAAAGTGTGTGCAAAAGGAATCTGTCTCATACTTAAACCTATGCAAATAGGATTTAAGGCACACATGTCCCATCAGTAACTGAGTCAGATAGAAGTCGGTCTGCCCATGTTTGCGATTAAGCCATGGCCGAATGTCTGGTAGAAGGATCAACCTGGCTCTCAATCACTTGTGGATTCCAATGGTCCTCCGCCTTCACTAACTGTAGTGCCTCATCACAAATAATTATTTATCTCTAGGCTTGCTCCAGATACTTTTGAGTCGTCTTTGGCAGCTTACATTAGTAATATATGCCCTGCTAAGGTTTTAATTCAAAAGTTTAAGTTTTCTAGGCCTCGCGAAATTTCCTCTTTTAAAATTACAGTACCAAATGAGTATTTCTCAGCTATGGTAGACCCTAATTTTTAACCAGACGGCTTAGTTGTACACGAGTTTGCGCCCAATAAGCGCCCCTGTTCGTTGCCTGTTTACCTTTCTAATTTATCTTCTGCTTCAAAAAACTAAGAACGTCTTGCCTTTGGATTCATTATCAAAATAGGATTGATCGTGTTGGTGGTCGTGGCTGTCAACTCGAATCTGTGTTCAAGTGTTGTGCCGATTGATCTGCCCTTAGGTGTTGAGTTTATTTGCGCCGAAGTTACATGTTCCAACTTTAGCTTATATATTTCTTGTTCATATATTCCTCCAGCTTCTGATATCATGACCTATATGCACCATGCTGATGCTTTGCAAACTATTTTTAATAGTCTTAAAGATCGTGATTTCCTTATAGTTTTAGGTGATTTCAACTTGCCTAATATTTCTTGGCTTGTTGATGATAATCTATCTTTCTTAATTCCTTCATCTCAACATGTTTTTCTTGATTGCCTACTTGAATGTCCGCTATATCAGTTGAATTCTTTCCTTAACTCTTCTAAAAGAATCCTTGATCTTGTTTTTGTCTCTGATCCCACTGTTAGTGCTGTATCCCGAACACAGCCCCTAGTGAAACCTGAAGATCCTTATCACCCTACCATTGAAGTTACTATTTCTTACAATTCCGTTACCATTTAATAACATCTCAGTTTCTCGCCGTAGATGTTTTCGTAAAACAAATTTCAATCTTCTCAACAACCTTATTTCCTCTTTTGACTGGTCATTTCTATTTGAGTGCTGTGATATAGATTGTGTAGTGAATTTTTTCTACTCTGCTTTTAATTCTCTAATTGATAAATGCGTTCCTTATGTGAATGTCTCTACCGTCTCCAGCGCGCCAGTCTGGTTCACACGTAGGCTCTCTAATCTCCGTAACATTAAATCGAGATATATTAAAAGGTTAAAAAAACTGGTTCGCGGCTTCACTATGCAAATTACTGTATAGCCAAATCTCAATTTTGTCTCTTAAATACTCAATGCTACAATAATTATATCGTGCGGTGTAAGGTTGAATTCTATAAGAACCCCAAAAGATTTTACAACTTTGTTAATTCTAAACGACGCCCTAACCTACTACCTTCCACCTTCAGAGTTTATGACAAGACTGCTAATAATGATTCAGATATTGCTGATCTGTTTGCCAAATTCTTTCAGTCGACTTATTCTACTACTGTTTCGGATCCCACATACTATCCCCTTTCAACACCACATTTAAATTGTATGTTTTTTCCTACTATTACTTAAGACTGTATTATCTCTAGCTTATCATCTATGACGTCTTCCTTTGTTCCCGGTCCTGATAATATACCTAGTTGCATCCTTAAAATGTGTTCTATTTCCCTATCTAAGCCTTTATCTCGGATAGTCTTTATATCGAGTGAGACTTGTAGCTTTCCTGATGTTGCATACCAACCTTTCGGAATTGACCACCCTTGTACACCATGGCTTCCGTAAAAAGTGTCAACCTGATGTTATTTATACCGACTTTAGTAAGGCTTTCGATACGGTTGATCATTCTATGCTTCTTACGAAACTTAACATTATGGGCTTTTTCCCGAAACTATTGGCTTGGTTAAAATCGTATCTTATTGGCAGAACCCAAAAGTTGTCTTTTCGTTCATCATTATCTAAAACGGTTCGAGTTACCTCAGGTGTCCCCCAAGGCAGTCATCTGGACCCACTGTTATTTACCCTGTTTATAAATGATTTGCCCTTGGCCTTGGCTCATTCACGCGTGCTTATGTTTCCGGATGACGTCAAGTTTTGTTATTCCTATAATAATCCTTCTTTCCAACAGTACTTGCAATCTGATCTCGATGCGTTCTGTGATTGGTGCCACGTTAATAAATTACACCTTATTGCCTCAAAGTGATCTTTTATGACATTCAGTCGCTTGTCTTTGTTCCTAGCTCATTACTCTATTAAGTCAGTTCTGTTAGATTGTGTACCATCCTTCAAAGACTTAGGCGTTATGTTTGACCCAAAACTTTCATATAATGTTCATATTTCTTCAATTCTCAATAGAGCATGCAACCTTCTTGGCTTTAAACGTTGGGCCAAAGAATTTGATGATCTCTATGAAACAAAGGTTTTATACACTTCGTTAGGTCGCCCTATTCTCGAATATTGCTCGCCAGTGTGGAACCCTCAATATGATGTTCACCAGCGTAGTATTGAATCGGTACAGAAACAATTCCTTAAGTTTGCGTTACGCGGTCTTAATTGGGACCCGAGTCTTCGCCTACCTTCTTATTCTGACAGACTTCTTCTTATTAATCTTCCTTCACTTTACAACCGTAGGCTCGTTTTTGGCATTCTCTTTCTTTATAAACTAGTCAACGGCGAAGTCATTTTTACTAATTTACTAAGTACGCTATATTTTTGTGTTCCCTCACGTCGGACCAGAAACTTTTTTCCTATTTACCTTAGTAGATGTCTGACTAACTATTCTCTTCACGAACCTTTTCGTGTTCTTTGCCAATCTTTTAACAACCTTTCTCACCTAATTTCATCTCATCTCTCTGTCACTTCTCTTCGCGCTATACTTTTTAATCATCTACAGCGAAACCAATGAAAATATTCTGGACTTGGATTGGCTGCAACTCATCCCTGACCACATTGGCTGTGAATCGGGGCAATCCAAGTCCAGAATATTTTCATTGGTTTCGCTGTAGATGATTAAAAAGTATAGCGCGAAGAGAAGTGACAGAGAGATGAGATGAAATTAGGTGAGAAAGGTTGTTAAAAGATTGGCAAAGAACACGAAAAGGTTCGTGAAGAGAGTAGTTAGTCAGACATCTACTAATGTAAATAGGAAAAAAGTTTCTGGTCCGACGAGAGGGAACACAAAAATATATCGTATCTAGTAAATTAGTAAAAATGACTTCGCCGTTGACTAGTTTATAAAGAAAGAGAATGCCAAAAACGAGCCTACGGTTGTAAAGTGAAGGAAGATTAATAAGAAGAAGTCTGTCAGAATAAGAAGGTAGGCGAAGACTCGGGTCCCAATTAAGACCGCGTAACGCAAACTTAAGGAATTGCTTCTGTACCGATTCAATACTACGCTGGTGAACATCATATTGCGGGTTCCACACTGGCGAGCAATATTCGAGAATAGGGCGACCTAACGAAGTGTATAAAACCTTTGTTTCATAGAGATCATCAAATTCTTTGGCCCAACGTTTAAAGCCAAGAAGGTTGCATGCTCTATTGAGAATTGAAGAAATATGAACATTATATGAAAGTTTTGGGTCAAACATAACGCCTAAGTCTTTGAAGGATGGTACACAATCTAACAGAACTGACTTAATAGAGTAATGAGCTAGGAACAAAGACAAGCGACTGAATGTCATAAAAGATCACTTTGAGGCAATAAGGTGTAATTTATTAACGTGGCACCAATCACAGAACGCATCGAGATCAGATTGCAAGTACTGTTGGAAAGAAGGATTATTATAGGAATAACAAAACTTGACGTCATCCGCAAACATAAGCACGCGTGAATGAGCCAAGGCCAAGGGCAAATCATTTATAAACAGGGTAAATAACAGTGGGTCCAGATGACTGCCTTGGGGGACACCTGAGGTAACTCGAACCGTTTTAGATAATGATGAACGAAAAGACAACTTTTGGGTTCTGCCAATAAGATACGATTTTAACCAAGCCAATAGTTTCGGGAAAAAGCCCATAATGTTAAGTTTCGTAAGAAGCATAGAATGATCAACCGTATCGAAAGCCTTACTAAAGTCGGTATAAATAACATCAGGTTGACACTTTTTACGGAAGCCATGGTGTACAAGGGTGGTCAATTCCGAAAGGTTGGTATGCAACATCAGGAAAGCTACAAGTCTCACTCGATATAAAGACTATCCGAGATAAAGGCTTAGATAGGGAAATAGAACACATTTTAAGGATGCAACTAGGTATATTATCAGGACCGGGAACAAAGGAAGACGTCATAGATGATAAGCTAGAGATAATACAGTCTTAAGTAATAGTAGGAAAAAACATACAATTTAAATGTGGTGTTGAAAGGGGATAGTATGTGGGATCCGAAACAGTAGTAGAATAAGTCGACTGAAAGAATTTGGCAAACAGATCAGCAATATCTGAATCATTATTAGCAGTCTTGTCATAAACTCTGAAGGTGGAAGGTAGTAGGTTAGGGCGTCGTTTAGAATTAACAAAGTTGTAAAATCTTTTGGGGTTCTTATAAAATTCAACCTTACAACGAACGATATAATTATTGTAGCATTGAGTGTTTAAAAGACAAAATTGAGATTTGGCTATACAGTAATTTGCATAGTCAAGTCGCGAACCAGTTTTTTTAAATCTTTTAAAATATCTCGATTTAATGTTACGGAGATTAGAGAGCCTACGTGTGAACCAGATTGGCGCGCTGGAGACGGTAGAGACATTCACATAAGGAACGCATTTATCAATTAGAGAATTAAGAGCAGAGTAGAAAAACTTCACTGCACAATCTATATCGCAGCACTCAAATAGAAATGACCAATCAAAAGAGAAAATAAGGCTATTAAGAGATTGAAATTTGTTTTACGAAAACATCTACGACGATAATTTGCGATGTTATTAATTGATTTTGTAACGGAATTGTAAGAAATAGTGAATTCAATGGTAGGGTGATAAGGATCTTCAAGTTTCACTAGGGGGTTTTTTTGGGGTACAGCACTAACAGTGGGATCCGAGACAAAAACAAGATCGAGGATTCTTGTAGAAGAGTTAAGTAAAGAACTCAACTTATATAGGGGACATTCAAGTAGGCTATCAAGAAAAACATGTTGAGATGAAGGAATTAAGAAAGATAGATTATCATCAACAAGCCAAGAAATATTAGGCAAGTTGAAATCATTTAAAACTATAAGGAAATCACGATCTTTAAGACTATTAAAAATAGTTTGCAAAGCATCAGCATGGTGCATATAGGTCATGATATCAGAAGCTGGAGGAATATATGAACAAGAAATATATAAGCTAAAGTTGGAACATGTAACTTGGACGCATATAAACTCAACACCTAAGGGCAGATCAATCGGCACGACACTTGAACACAGATTCGAGTTAACAGCAATGAGTACTCCACCGCCACGACGACCAACGCGATCAAGCCTATAAGAATTAAAGTTATTAGAAAGAATTTCATTATCCAAAACAGAGGAGTTAAGCCAAGTTTCAGAGAAAGCTAATATGTCAGCCGAAAAGGTTTGCCTATCACAGAACAGGTTCGAGAGCTTGGTAAGAAGTCCTCTTACATTTTGATAATGAATGCAAAGACTAGACGTTATTAGTTTTTTGAAGCACAAGATAAATTAGGAAGGTGGACAGGCGACGGACGGGAGCGCTTATTGGGCGCAAACTCGTGTACAACTAGGCCCTCTGGCCAGATATATACAGAAGAAAAACATGTCATAAAAGGGGACGTCCTCGTGGGAATTTTTCCTAGGGTCAGTGGCTCTCTCTACGACGCTCCAGCTTTCATCCGTTCGGATTGTCTAAGACTCCACGTTACGTATGCTGCAAAACTATTGACAGCTTCCCAGATTTGTGGGCTTCCAACCATTAAGTCTATCAAGATTGACACCGTTAAACCAGCCCCGGGAATGCTTCCTAGACTCCTTCTTTGGAATTCATGGCTCCGACACCTGAAAAGAATATGTTCCGCGACTTCAACGCTATTGTTGCTGCAAACTGTGACAAAACTGATTTTTCATGCCCGAAACGATGGAGATATTGCCTAAAGCAGATAGACATTTACTGACCCATGCTTTCTGCCTATCCACTTCTCTATATTTGGGGTCAGCAAGTGGGTCCATCTACCCTTCCGTGACGCATTCCATCTTCTCTGCCACGTTATGAGGCCTCTAGCCTGTGCGCGGGCCAGATTTTTCGTTGGCTTATCTCAAGCTGCAACAGCGACGGCTGTGTCTTCATCTGCTTAAATGTCATTGGCAGCATCCCAGCTATCCCCAGTACTGCATCATCAGATACCGTTCTAAATGCGCAGCAAACTCTCAATTCACATAGTCTGTGGGTTGACCGTATGCCCCTGCTGTAGCTATCTACTAACAAAGCCTAAATGGAGCTGTGCACTGTTGTCAGCAGCTTTCTCGTCTCCTGAATTGGGCCCCTAGTGTTTAGAAGAATCCTTTACAAGGAACGCACGCATGCCGATGCCTTCTTCTGGACGTTCGCTAGGTGTTCTCGAAAGCTTAGTCGAGTGTCTATCCACACGCCAAGATAGCAGATGGCTCTTTCTCAACAAGTTTTTTACTGGAAATTAGAACAGCCTCTGTTTTTTGGGCTGCTAGTCTAAGTCCCACGGAGCCGAGCCATTCTACAATTTTGGCGAGTTTGGCAAGTTTGCTGCCGCCTCTGCATGCCGTAACTCTTTTTTAACGACAGCTATCACCGAGTGGCAGCCTCTGGACGCCGTCATACATTGTATTCCATAGCATGGGACCCAGAACTTTCCTCCTTTCCATCTCTCACCTATAATTGCTTCCGAAGCAATACCAACCACTCTTGATATGGCACTCTTGATATGGTTGTGGATTTAGTTTTCCTAAAGCCGTATTAATTCGGTGATAAACCGCCGCCTAAACTGATGGTTGATTCTAGCCTTGCACATATAATTGACACCAGGACCTTGCCTATGGTGTCTATTAGGCATATTGGCCTATATCCTAATGGCTCATCTAGGATTTTGCCTGTTTTTGGCGGCTGGACCAACTTTTTCACATCTCTGGAGTGAAGCCCTCCCGAAGGCATTGGGAATAGACCTGTGCAAATATCGCTGTATGCAAGGTCATTGCCAGCTTTATAGAGCGATTTGGTATGCTGTCTGGCCCTGGCGCTTTGCTATGGTTGAGAAGTCCAGCCGCGGCCTTTATCTCCTCATGTGAGACTTCATCAACGGCAAAATGTGTCTGCATCGGTCGTCTACACGTAAGATGCTAGGTGGCATGTAGCAGCTGTACATCCATAACCGGTCTATCTTCGCCCTTACGAATTGTGCAAAAGCCCGGGTTTGAGACATTTGCAGCGGTCGCATACTAGTCAGCAAAATCGCTGCTTTTCGTTGTGCTGCAGGACAAGATGGGTTTGCTATAGAGTCTGTCTGAGTCGCTATGACTACGTCAATATTTTCTTCTCTCGTCGTTTGTTTCAGCATGTCATGTGCTGCCTCACAGGGGTTTAAGTTGATTTTCATAAACTTAAGCATGATTATCTTTTTGTAGAAGACCGTACTGGCCACATCGAGGCCCATAAAGACATCGCTAGCTCCTGGCAACATGACCCGCTTCCTTACTGCCATTGGCAGTATTTATGAAGCACTTCGCTGCGTTCTTACAGCCTCTGGCTTTATGCCGCTTAGGCATCCGTAGCCGATCATAGGCACCAGTCGCTTCTGTCTTCTTGGCAGTTGCATTTTTTTTTTATATTTATTAATTTTTTTTATTTATTTATTTACGTCAACTAACACAGCAGTCGACGAAAAAGCTTAAGCTAAAGACAAATAGTAATTAATTGAAGAAGATTAAATTAAATTAAATTAAATCTTCCCCGACCCGGTGGAGGTGTTTTATTTGCATAAGGTGCCAGCTATGCCCCGATTCACAGCCAATGTGGTCAGGTATTAGTTGCAGCCAATCCAAGTCCAGAATATTTTCATTGGTTTCGCTGTAAATGATTAAAAAGTATAGCGCGAAGAGAAATGACAGAAAGATGAGATGAAATTAGGTGAGAAAGGTTGTTAAAAGATTGGCAAAGAACACGAAAAGGTTCGTGAAGAGAGTAGTTAGTCAGACATCTACTAAGGTGAATAGGAAAAAAGTTTCTGGTCCGACGTGAGGGAACACAAAAATATAGCGTACTTAGTAAATTAGTGGAAATGACTTCGCCGTTGACTAGTTTATAAAGAAAGAGAATGCCAAAAACGAGCCTACGGTTGTAAAGTGAAGGAAGATTAATAAGAAGAAGTCTGTCAGAATAAGAAGGTAGGCGAAGACTCGGGTCCCAATTAAGACCGCGTAACGCAAACTTAAGGAATTGCTTCTGTACCGATTCAATACTACGCTGGTGAACATCATATTGCGGGTTCCACACTGGCGAGCAATATTCGAGAATAGGGCGACCTAACGAAGTGTATAAAACCTTTGTTTCATAGAGATCATCAAATTCTTTGGCCCAACGTTTAAAGCCAAGAAGGTTGCATGCTCTATTGAGAATTGAAGAAATATGAACATTATATGAAAGTTTTGGGTCAAACATAACGCCTACGTCTTTGAAGGATGGTACACAATCTAACAGAACAGACTTAATAGAGTAATGATCTAGGAACGGAGACAAACGACTAAAAGTCATAAAAGAACACTTAGAGGCATTAAGGTGTAATTTATTAACGTGGCACCAATCAGAGAACGCATCGAGATCAGATTGCAATTACTGTTGGAAAGAAGGATTATTATAGGAATAACAAATCTTGACGTCATCCGCAAACATGAGCACGCGTGAGTGAACCAAGGCCAAGGGTAAATCATTTATAAACAGGGTAAATAACAGTGGGCCCATATGACTGCCTTGGGGTACACCTGACGTAACTTGAATAGTTTTAGATATTGAGGAACGAAAAGACACCTTTTGGGTTCTGCCAATAAGATACGATTTTAACCAAGCCAACAGTTTCGGGGAAAAACCCATGATGTTACGTTTCGCGAGAAGCATATAATGATCAACGAAAGCCTTACTAAAGTCAGTATAAATAACATCAGTTTAACACTTTTTACGGAAGCCATGGTGTACAAGGGTAGTCAATTCTAAAAGGTTAGTAAGCGACGAACGACCTTTCATGAAGCCATGCTGACAAGGAGAAATAGTGGATCTGGATAGGTGTTGAAGGGAAGACGTAATAATTTTCTCAAACAGCTTTGGTATTGCCGAAAGTTTGGCAATGCCACGGTAGTTAGAAACATCCGATTTGCTACCCTTTTTAAAAAGCGGAATAATAAAAGACTCCTTCCAAATATCGGGAAAGCTACAAGTCTCACTCGATATAAAGAATAACCGAGATAAAGGCTTAGATAGGGAAATCGAACACATTTTAAGGATGCAACGAAGGAAGACGTCATAGATGACAAGCTAGAGATAATACAGTCTTCAGTAATACTAGGAAAAAACATACAATTTAAATGTGGGATTGAAAAGGGATAGGTTGTGGGATCCGAAACAGTAGTAGAATAAGTCGACTGAAAGAATTTAGCAAACAGATCTGCAATATCTGAGTCATTATTAGCAGTCTGGTCATTAAGTCTGAAGGTGGAAGGTAGTACATTAGAGCGTCTTTTGGAATTAACAAAGTTGTAAAATCTTTTGGGGTTCTTATAAAATTCAACCTTACAACGAACGATATAATTATTGTAGCATTGAGTGTTTAAAAGACAAAATTGAGATTTGGCTATACAGTAATTTGCATAGTCAAGTCGCGAACCAGTTTTTTTAAATCTTTTAAAATATCTCGATTTAATGTTACGGAGATTAGAGAGCCTACGTGTGAACCAGATTGGCGCGCTGGAGACGGTAGAGACATTCACATAAGGAACGCATTTATCAATTAGAGAATTAAGAGCAGAGTAGAAAAACTTTACTGCACAATCTATATCGCAGCACTCAAATAGAAATGACCAATCAAAAGAGAAAATAAGGCTATTAAGAGATTGAAATTTGTTTTACGAAAACATCTACGACGATAATTTGCGATGTTATTAATTGATTTTGTAACGGAATTGTAAGAAATAGTGAATTCAATGGTAGGGTGATAAGGATCTTCAAGTTTCACTAGGGGGTTTTTTTGGGGTACAGCACTAACAGTGGGATCCGAGACAAAAACAAGATCGAGGATTCTTGTAGAAGAGTTAAGTAAAGAACTCAACTTATATAGGGGACATTCAAGTAGGCTATCAAGAAAAACATGTTGAGATGAAGGAATTAAGAAAGATAGATTATCATCAACAAGCCAAGAAATATTAGGCAAGTTGAAATCACCTAAAACTATAAGGAAATCACGATCTTTAAGACTATTAAAAATAGTTTGCAAAGCATCAGCATGGTGCATATAGGTCATGATATCAGAAGCTGGAGGAATATATGAACAAGAAATATATAAGCTAAAGTTGGAACATGTAACTTGGACGCATATAAACTCAACACCTAAGGGCAGATCAATCGGCACGACACTTGAACACAGATTCGAGTTAACAGCAATGAGTACTCCACCGCCACGACGACCAACGCGATCAAGCCTATAAGAATTAAAGTTATTAGAAAGAATTTCATTATCCAAAACAGAGGAGTTAAGCCAAGTTTCAGAGAAAGCTAATATGTCAGCCGAAAAGGTTTGCCTATCACAGAACAGGTTCGAGAGCTTGGTAAGAAGTCCTCTTACATTTTGATAATGAATGCAAAGACTAGACGTTATTAGTTTTTTGAAGCACAAGATAAATTAGGAAGGTGGACAGGCGACGGACGGGAGCGCTTATTGGGCGCAAACTCGTGTACAACTAGGCCCTCTGGCCAGATATATACAGAAGAAAAACATGTCATAAAAGGGGACGTCCTCGTGGGAATTTTTCCTAGGGTCAGTGGCTCTCTCTACGACGCTCCAGCTTTCATCCGTTCGGATTGTCTAAGACTCCACGTTACGTATGCTGCAAAACTATTGACAGCTTCCCAGATTTGTGGGCTTCCAACCATTAAGTCTATCAAGATTGACACCGTTAAACCAGCCCCGGGAATGCTTCCTAGACTCCTTCTTTGGAATTCATGGCTCCGACACCTGAAAAGAATATGTTCCGCGACTTCAACGCTATTGTTGCTGCAAACTGTGACAAAACTGATTTTTCATGCCCGAAACGATGGAGATATTGCCTAAAGCAGATAGACATTTACTGACCCATGCTTTCTACCTATCCACTTCTCTATATTTGGGGTCAGCAAGTGGGTCCATCTACCCTTCCGTGACGCATTCCATCTTCTCTGCCACGTTATGAGGCCTCTAGCCTGTGCGCGGGCCAGATTTTTCGTTGGCTTATCTCAAGCTGCAACAGCGACGGCTGTGTCTTCATCTGCTTAAATGTCATTGGCAGCATCCCAGCTATCCCCAGTACTGCATCATCAGATACCGTTCTAAATGCGCAGCAAACTCTCAATTCACATAGTCTGTGGGTTGACCGTATGCCCCTGCTGTAGCTATCTACTAACAAAGCCTAAATGGAGCTGTGCACTGTTGTCAGCAGCTTTCTCGTCTCCTGAATTGGGCCCCTAGTGTTTAGAAGAATCCTTTACAAGGAACGCACGCATGCCGATGCCTTCTTCTGGACGTTCGCTAGGTGTTCTCGAAAGCTTAGTCGAGTGTCTATCCACACGCCAAGATAGCAGATGGCTCTTTCTCAACAAGTTTTTTACTGGAAATTAGAACAGCCTCTGTTTTTTGGGCTGCTAGTCTAAGTCCCACGGAGCCGAGCCATTCTACAATTTTGGCGAGTTTGGCAAGTTTGCTGCCGCCTCTGCATGCCGTAACTCTTTTTTAACGACAGCTATCACCGAGTGGCAGCCTCTGGACGCCGTCATACATTGTATTCCATAGCATGGGACCCAGAACTTTCCTCCTTTCCATCTCTCACCTATAATTGCTTCCAAAGCAATACCAACCACTCTTGATATGGCACTCTTGATATGGTTGTGGATTTAGTTTTCCTAAAGCCGTATTAATTCGGTGATAAACCGCCGCCTAAACTGATGGTTGATTCTAGCCTTGCACATATAATTGACACCAGGACCTTGCCTATGGTGTCTATTAGGCATATTGGCCTATATCCTAATGGCTCATCTAGGATTTTGCCTGTTTTTGGCGGCTGGACCAACTTTTTCATATCTCTGGAGTGAAGCCCTCCCGAAGGCATTGGGAATAGACCTGTGCAAATATCGCTGTATGCAAGGTCATTGCCAGCTTTATAGAGCGATTTGGTATGCTGTCTGGCCCTGGCGCTTTGCTATGGTTGAGAAGTCCAGCCGCGGCCTTTATCTCCTCATGTGAGACTTCATCAACGGCAAAATGTGTCTGCATCGGTCGTCTACACGTAAGATGCTAGGTGGCATGTAGCAGCTGTACATCCATAACCGGTCTATCTTCGCCCTTACGAATTGTGCAAAAGCCCGGGTTTGAGACATTTGCAGCGGTCGCATACTAGTCAGCAAAATCGCTGCTTTTCGTTGTGCTGCAGGACAAGATGGGTTTGCTATAGAGTCTGTCTGAGTCGCTATGACTACGTCAATATTTTCTTCTCTCGTCGTTTGTTTCAGCATGTCATGTGCTGCCTCACAGGGGTTTAAGTTGATTTTCATAAACTTAAGCATGATTATCTTTTTGTAGAAGACCGTACTGGCCACATCGAGGCCCATAAAGACATCGCTGGCTCCTGGCAACATGACCCGCTTCCTTACTGCCATTGGCAGTATTTATGAAGCACTTCGCTGCGTTCTTACAGCCTCTGGCTTTATGCCGCTTAGGCATCCGTAGCCGATCATAGGCACCAGTCGCTTCTGTCTTCTTGGCAGTTGCATTTTTTTTTTTATATTTATTAATTTTTTTTATTTATTTATTTACGTCAACTAACACAGCAGTCGACGAAAAAGCTTAAGCTAAAGACAAATAGTAATTAATTGAAGAAGATTAAATTAAATTAAATTAAATCTTCCCCGACCCGGTGGAGCTGTTTTATTTGCATAAGGTGCCAGCTATGCCCCGATTCACAGCCAATGTGGTCAGGTATTAGTTGCAGCCAATCCAAGTCCAGAATATTTTCATTGGTTTCGCTGTAAATGATTAAAAAGTATAGCGCGAAGAGAAATGACAGAAAGATGAGATGAAATTAGGTGAGAAAGGTTGTTAAAAGATTGGCAAAGAACACGAAAAGGTTTGTGAAGAGAGTAGTTAGTCAGACATCTACTAAGGTGAATAGGAAAAAAGTTTCTGGTCCGACGTGGGGGAACACAAAAATATAGCGTATCTAGTAAATTAGTAGAAATGACTTTGCCGTTGACTAGTTTATGGAGAAAGAGAATGCCAAAAACGAGCCTACGGTAGTCAAGTTAAGGAAGATTAATAAGAAGAAGTCTGTCAGAATAAGAAGGTAGGCGAAGACTCGGGTCCCAATTAAGACCGCGTAACGCGAACTTGAGGAATTGCTTCTGAACCGATTGAATACTACGCTGGTGAACATCATATTGAGGGTACCATACTGGCGAGCAATATTCTAGAGCAGGGCGAACCAACGAAGTGATAAAACCTTTGTTACGTAGGGGTCATCAAATTCTTTGGCCCAACGTTTTATGAAACCAAGAAGACTGCATGCCATATGAAAATTAAATGAAAGTTTTGGATCAAATCTAACGCCCAAGTCTTTGAGTGATGGTACACAATCTAACAGAACTGACTTAATAGAGTAATGAGCTAGGAACAAAGACAAGCGACTGAATGTCATAAAAGATCACTTTAAGGCAATAAGGTGTAATTTATTAACGTGGCACCAATCACAGAACGCATCGAGATCTGATTGCAAGTACTGTTGGAAAGAAGGATTATTATAGGAATAACAAAACTTGACGTCATCCGCAAACATGAGCACGCGTAAATGAGCCAAGGCCAAGGGTAAATCATATATAATCAGGGTAAATAACAGTGGGTCCAGATGACTGTCTTGGGGGACACCTGAGGTAACTCGCACCGTTTTAGATATTGAGGAACGAAAAGACAACTTTTGGGTTCTGCCAATAAGATACGATAGAATGATCAACCGTATCGAAAGCCTTACTAAAGTCGGTATAAATAACATCAGTTTGACACTTTTTACGGAAGCCATGGTGTACAAGGGTGGTCAATTCCGAAAGGTTGATAAGCAACATCAGGAAAGCTACAAGTCTCACTCGATATAAAGAATATCCGAGATAAAGGCTTAGATAGGGAAATAGAACACATTTTAAGGATGCAACTAGGTATATTATCAGGACCGGGAACAAAGGAAGACGTCATAGATGATAAGCTAGAGATAATACAGTCTTAAGTAATAGTAGGAAAAAACATACAATTTAAATGTGGGATTGAAAAGGGATACGTTGTGGGATCCGAAACAGTAGTAGAATAAGTCGACTGAAAGAATTTAGCAAACAGATCTGCAATATCTGAGTCATTATTAGCAGTCTGGTCATAAACTCTGAAGGTGGAAGGTAGTACATTAGAGTGTCTTTTGGAATTAACAAAGTTGTAAAATCTTTTGGGGTTCTTATAAAATTCAACCTCACAGCGAACGATATAATTTTTGTAGCATTGAGTGTTTAAATGACAAAATTGAGAATTGGGCTATACAGTAATTGTCATAGTGAAGTCGCCAACCAGTTTTTTTTAAATCTTTTAAAATATCTCGATTTGATGTTACAGAGATTAGAGAGCCTACGTGTGAACCAGACTGGCGCGCTGGAGACGGTAGAGACATTCACATAAGGAATGCATTTATCAATTAGAGAATTAAAAGCAGAGTAGAAAAAATTCACTACACAATCTATATCACAGCACTCAAATAGAAATGACCTATCAAAAGAGGAAATAAGGTTGTTGAGAAGAAATCATCATTTACGAAATCATCTACGGCGAGAAACTGAAATGTTATTAAATGAATTAGTAACGGAATTGTAAGAAATTATAACTTCAAGGGTAGGGTGATAAGGATCTTCAGGCTTCACAAGGGGCTGTGTTTGAGATACAGAACTAACTGAGAAATCCGAGACAAAAACAAGATCAAGGATTCTTGTAGAAGAGTTATGGAAAGAATTCAACTGATATAGCGGACACTCAAGTAGGCTATCAAGAAAAACATGTTGAGATGAAGGAATTAAGAAAGATAGATTATCATCAATAAGCCAAGAAATATTAGGCAAGTTGAAATCACCTAAAACTATAAGGAAATCACAATCTTTAAGACGATTAAAAATAGTTTGCAAAGCATCAGCATGGTGCATATAGGTCATGATAGCTGGAGGAATATATGAACAAGAAATATATAAGCTAAAGTTGGAACATGTAACTTCGGCGCAAATAAACTCAACACCTAAGGGCAGATCAATCGGCACAACACTTGAACACAGATTCGAGTTAACAGCAATGAGTACTCCATCGCTACGACGACCAACACGATCAAGCCTATAAGAAATAAAGTTATTAGAAAGAATTTCATTATCCAAAACAGAGGAGTTAAGCCAAGTTTCAGAGAAAGCTAATATGTCAGCCGAAAAGGTTTGCCTATCACAGAACAGGTTCGAGAGCTTGGTAAGAAGTCCTCTTACATTTTGATAATGAATGCAAAGACTAGATTTTATTTTGCTAAAACATGTCCGAATTTGTGGCATCTGAAGCATCTTAAACGTGTATTATCTGTCCTAATGCGGCTTTGGCTAAGGTTGCCTGAAAGGTGATAGTCGCCCGCTGTGTACCAGAGTGTGAAGGGCCTAAACTCTTTATTGCCATAGTAGTAATATGGACGCTAAACTGGCTCGAAATTTCAGCCGCTAGCTCGTCCTTAGACACCATCTCATTCACGTCTCTGACATCGAGCTTGATGAAGTCTGAGAGGGCTTTGGACTCCAGCTGGGTTCCGAGAACTACACCAATATCTGGCGTAAGCTTCTGCTGGTTTTCAGCCATCGGCTAGTTCATCTCCAGTAGAAGATCGCCTTTCGCTGTGCGTCTTGCGTTACGTACATTTGCTCCGATCGAGCGCACTTTCTCATCTTCCATTGACGTTACCATTTTGAGCATATCGCTATATGATAAGTTGGCTTTATTTGCTAACAAAATAGCGTCTGGCCGGTGCCTAGGGAAATCCTTTTTCACTGGTGGTTTTTTGTTCGCACGTCTGTACGTAACTTGTTGCCATTTATGAGCAGTTCGGTCTGGGTCGCGCTCATTGCCTACATACCGTGGGGTTAGTGTTTCTTCGCGCATTACTTGTTCTCGGTGAATTGTCGCTCCTCGTTGTTTTTTTGGGGGGGTATTTCGACTAGGTACTGCGGCGCTTGGCGCAGTCATGCTCATTCGCCATTATAGGCCTACTTGGCTTAGAGCCCGATTTCGTAATTTGCGTACCTTGGTCTCTGTTATGGGGGACTTTGCGAAACTCACCCGCAAGAACTCTGAGGCAGAGCAGTTCCTGCAGCTACTTAATCCGCACAATGGCTTGTTTAGTGCCCATATTCACGTGCCGGACTGGCTTTCGTGGTTTATCATCCGCTGAGAAGCCTTCGTTAAAGGTGCTGTCCAGTTGCCATATCAGCAATCCCTTGACCACTTGAAGAGTTGGGCCATTCTGGCATTAACCCAGCTACTACAGCCGTTGGATGCACGCTGCTTGCAGGTGCTGTCCCTGATGGTGGCGATCGCATGGGCAGCTGTCGTTTACCAAAAATCGTCTCCTCCAGCAAAGCAAAGCATAGAGGCTCATCCCCATGCGGGATTGATGCAGCGAACTTATCCATGGGGACAGGCTTGGAACAAATCCAAATTTCAAATTAGTTATAAATTTAAATCTGCCGCCAAGTATGCCCGGAGGCGCCGCCTGCCGAATTATAGGCAGGGGCTCCCCTTTACTTTCCTCGATTAACCAACACTGGCACAATCAGCTGTGCTGCTGCAATTTTGGCTGAGAGGAAGTTGGTGCAACAACAAGAAAAACTCGGATAAAAAACACTCACCCACACCAGGAAATGTTATTGGCGATGAGAGGCGAGAAAAGAGGAAGAAGAGGCAAGTAGCTGTCACCCTTCCTCCCCGCCGCCGCCGGTGGACTGGCCTGCAGTAAATGCAAAGATTAGTGCTGTGTCAACGGGGCTCGACCGGTGCTCTAACGACGTGGTATGTACGCAGGCAGATGATAGACGTTAAGACGGAGCAAAAAATATACTGGGCCCTGTGTGTGGGTGTGTGAGAGTGTGTGCTCTGCTGCTCTGTTGATTTTGAGGAATGATATAGTTGGGAGAAGGTATACACCCAATGACGAAACGAGACTTTAACTCTATCCAAGCTATGCTTCAACTGCGGTAGCTAGGAACACGCTTCAAAGTAATGTGACCAGTCAGCAGCATGCATACTTTGTACAAGATACAAGCGGGGCAACACGGCGCATAACACGCTCAGCAGAGCTTGCCCGTTATTTGTGGAGGCTGGCAACAGGAAGAATTAAGTTTTTACATCTCAATCTAAACCACTTCAGATCGGCACAGGATCTTCTAAAACAAACAGTACGAGACTTGGGCGTGTATTTCTCGATTTTATGTGAGCTATATTCCCATATACAGGACCACAGTAGGACCACGCCATCGATACGGCGCGGCAATTTGGAGCAACAGCAGTACACGCCTGAAAAATCAGCATAACGCGGACGGATATGTAAGGGCGAGGTACAATGGAGTACATGTCTACAGCTGCTATTTTGCACCGAGCATACACATCGACATATTCTGCAGCATACTGGATGGACTAGTGGAGGACGCCATCATAGCCGGGCAACGGAATGGCGGAGCCAAAAGACCACCAGAAGGGGAAGGGCCTTGCTAGACGCCTTTGCCACACTCAACATCAACGAGGCTGGCAGAGGCTCCGTGATCGATCTCATTTTTGCTAGCCCATGCCTAGCCCGCAGCGCACATTGGGCAGTTTCGAATCTCTATACGCACAACGACCACTTCGCCATTGTGTGCTCTATCAAGAGCGGTCCACCTGCACACACACCAACGACGTTCTAAAGCTGGGCCCCAAGCACGCTGAGCGAAGAAGCGTTATAGACCATGATGACCCAAGTGACAAAGAAAAGCAGCACGGACGCGGACACCCAGGCCAACCACATGGGCGACATTCTCCGCAGAGCTTGTGATGCAGCCATGATACGCAAACGGCATGGAAACAACAAATGCAAGCCAGTACATTGGTGGAATACCAGGACTGCAGATGCCACGAAGCAATGTCACCAGGCCAGGCGACGACAGCAACGTGCCCGCAGGATGCCCACGTTTCCGGAGCTGCTTGCAGACTACAAGCGGAAAAGTGCCAACCTATGGAGATCAAGCGAAGTAAAACGGACTGCTGTGCGCAGATGCAGATGCGCAGCCAGGATAAACATAAATAAAGCGCCAGGCCCGGACGGGGGTTCCGGCTCTTGTATTCAAACTGCTAGTTTGCAAATACTGTTGGTGTTTAAACTATATAAAATAAGATAACAATAAGACAATCATAATATAGAAATATATGTCAAGTTAGCATGTAACCCGATTATAGATATCGATGGCTCATCAGTCATAAGTAGATTTGAGATGGTCAGCAGTTAACAATAAAGACCTAGTTAATTAAGCTGCTATGCAATAAAGACGTATTTTTCTGACCTAACACTATGTCGAACTATGCACTGGTGAGCTCTCTATTTATCCGAAGTCAAATACTAACGTCTTTCATTGAACATTTTGGTGACCCCGACATTGGCGGCTCCAAGTTGAAAGATTAACAGACTTGGTGAAACCGTCATCAAGTGAGAAGATTTGGTCAACTCAGGCGACCAATCTCTCAACAACAAGGAAATTGTCAACTAGGCGACTACTTTCTTTGCACGCTTAGGACGCAGTACAATCCTAAGCGAGGGCACAAATTGGTGAACAATGACATCAATCTGGGGTCCCGACTAAAAAATCTCAATTGATTAACGTGGAAATCAGTGCGTACCAGTATAAATAAATAAAACAATTTATTGGAAAACTAGTGGTTGGTTTTCCGCAACAGGGTAGCAGTGCATACCCATTAAATGAAAGTTGATCAACTAGGCGATTACTTCTTCAAAAACATTTAACAACGATTTGAGTCAACAGGGCGACCAAATCATAATAAGTTATTTTTTATGTAAAATAAACTTTGTTCAACTCTGTTGTATTCCCATAAAAAATAAACAAAAAAAAAAGAAATTTTAAATTTGGCGTCAGCAATCTCTGACCTAGCTAAACCCAGGTAGTACACACGAGTACCATAGTTTGGCATCAGTCAGCAATTTTTAACAAATAAAAGAGACTCAAAAAATTGGTTTCACTGTCGTGGCGTATATCTGTTTAAATAAAATACGAATATTGGAAATAAAATTAACTATTGTAAAAACTAAACGAAAGGCGACTTCATTTATTTCTTATTCTTATTTGTACTACACTTGACCAATTTAAGGAACGAGTCGGAGCGTTCCCTGTCTTTGACAAAATAAATAAACTCCCATCGGGTCAAGTACTAGTATAAATAAGCAAGTACATAAGAATATAAAAGAACATGGAGGAGTTCTATAATCAGCAGACAGAACGAGGAGAGGCAATTCAGGCCTTCATTCGGAATACCAAAAAGGATTTTATCGCCAGGAAAACGAAGCCATCCTATTTCGAGGAGAAACTTGAGCTCCTGGAATACATGTGGGAGAACTTCGAAAAAAGTCATCAGGAGCTAATGGACAAATTAAATAACCTGCCAACAGAAGATGACTACTTTGCAACGGACTATTTCACCAGAATGAAGGCGGTGGTAACTAATACTGTGGAAGATTGGAAGGACCACTTGGCAAAGATAAAAATAGAGAGTCAAGCTCGTCAAAGAGAGGAAGAGCGAGTCATGATCAAACCACTGCTTCGCAAGCAAGGTGCGCTTTTGGATTCATTGTCCAGGACCTTAAGCCAAATAGTGCCTGAGGAAAAAATGAATTATAAATCGGTAGTCGACAAATTATGGATGCAAATTGAAGAAATCCATTATGAAATTCATCGGCTAACTGACAATCCAGCCGAAGCCGGATATAATATAGCTACGTTTGTGGCTGCAGAAAATACAATGCTGAAATTCTGTATGGCACCAGCAGAAAATGTAGAGATACAATCACCGCCTGTAGTGCAATCGATACAATCATTGCAACTACCCAAAATTCCCATTCCAAAATGTGATGGGGATTATCTGAAATGGCAACAATTTCATAACATCTATAAAAAGGTGGTTCATGAGTCAAATGTATCCACAATAGAGAAAATGTGGTACTTAAAATCAAACCTTTCTGGAGAAGCAGAGAGATTGATACGGCACCTGGAATTAACAGAAGCCAATTACAACACTGCTTGGTCAGTGTTGCAGGATAGATTTAATAACAAACGAGTTCTAGTAACAGCCATACTGACAAAGCTGTTTGATCACCCAAATCTGGGAAATGACGCAGCTTCGATAAGAATTTGCATGACAACATCTTTGAATCGTTGCAAGCTTTAAAAAATGTAGGCGTCAATATGGAATCGTCAGATGCTGTCATAATGTTTCATATGACAAGAAAATTGGATAGATTCAACCACGCACTATATGAGCAATCTCTTTCAAACACAAGGGATCTACAGGAAGTAAAGGATTTCCTATCATTCTTGGAACAGCGCTTCCTAACATTAGAGGCGATTGGAAAACCAAGAAACGAAAATCGCAGCATTGAAAAACTAAATGCAAGGAAGACATGCGCAACAGCATCTGGGACAAACAGTACCTTGTGTGCTTTCTGTGAGAAATCAAAACCCAAACTCTTCCAATGTGAAAGGTTTAAAATCAAATCCGCAGCAGAGCGGCAAAATTGGGTACAGAGACACAAATTATGTGTCAATTGCTTTAAGCCAGACCATATGGCCAAAAATTGCTCATGGAGGGGATGCTTCAAATGCGATAAAAAACATGACACGATGTTGCATTTACACAGAGGCAACCAAATGGCTACATCTGCTTCAGCAGCGTCTGCATATGGAATTGGCAGAAAATACACTCTGTTGGCAACGGTCAAGGTAGTAGTAAAAGGAATCAATGAAAGAACAGGAGAATTTCGAGCACTCTTGGATAGCGGCTCACAAGTAAATCTCGTTTCAGAGAGACTGGTGAAGAAGTTATCATTGAAAATTAACGAGACTCATGTGCACATAAATGGAGTGGGTGGTCAACCACAGATAAGCAAGGCGCGAGTAAGCTTGGTTGTAAGGTCAAGATACAACAAGTTCGCAATGCTAGTTGAGGCATTTGTATTGCCACACATAACACGTGACCAACCCACAGAACAAATAACGGAGAAAGTCATATTACTAGACAACATTCAATTAGCGGATCCAACATTTGATAAACCAGGAAAAATTGATATGCTGTTGGGAGCTGATGATCACTATGCTTTACTGCTACCAGAAAGAACACGGGGCAATCGAAACCGTCCAACATTACAAAATTCAGAGTTGGGATGGATTGTTGCTGGCAGAATTAATATGTCAACGTCAGCGTCAATCACATGTATGGTAGGCGTAACTAATCCAGAGGAATCTTTAGAAAGATTCTGGCAGCTAGACACACTAGAGCCAATAAAAAGGTGTAGGAGTCGAGAGGAAAAGTATTGTGAAAAATTCTTCCTCGATAACCTACACACGGCGCCTGACAATCGACTAATTGTAAAGCTTCCATTTGCTGAAGAAGCTTCATCCCTTGGAGAATCTCGGGAAGTAGCCATAAGAAGATTCATGTCGTTAGAGCGACGAATGAGCCATGACATAAAAAAGGAGTATGTCAAATTAATGTCAGAATATGAACAACTTGGACATATGAAGCAGGTAATGGTGGAGCAAATACCCAAGAACCATTACTTTATTCCACATCACTGTGTACTAAAGCCCGAAAGTACCACCACCAAGCTAAGAGTAGTGTTTGATGCATCATCCAAAACGTCATCAGGAAAATCACTGAACGATATTTTATATCCAGGACCAGTTGTACAGAGTCAACTCTTCTCAATTCTACTGCGGTTCAGGACACACAAATATGTGTTCACTGCGGACATTGAAAAATGTATCGTCAAGTTTGGATAAACCCTGCCGATCAATTCAATCAGATGATTGTGTGGAGAGAGGATCCAAGTCAAGAACTAAAGTTTTATCGTTTAAAAACGGTGACTTATGGAACAGCATCAGCCCCGTATTTAGCTAAAAAGTGTCTGGAATATTTGGCACTGAAAAACATAGAAAATTTGTCGTCTGGAGCATTGGCATTAAAAAATGACTTTTATGTTGATGATTGTCTTACAGGAGCAGACAGTTTACCAGAAGCCCTGCAAATAAGACAAGAGCTGCTAGAAATTCTGAGACCTAAGGGTTTAACCTTACGAAAGTGGTGTTCAAATAGCAGTCAACTTCTAAAAGGATACAATTGCTGACATCAATCTCGGTGACACACTGGAACAAACAAGTGTCAAAACATTGGGAATCATATGGGCACCCAAAGAAGATCAATTATGTGGAAAGGCTCAAAGGCACACAAAAGGACTAACGAGACGAGTGGTGCTATCTGAAGTCGGTCAAATCTTGGATCCTCTTGGCCTATTCGCACCGGTAGTGGTAAGACCGAAAATGTTTCTTCAACATGTTGCTACCGAACGAACGATGGTGACCTACCGCCGTATTTGGAGAAGCAATGGGAAGCCTACCGAGAGGATGTACAGGCACTAAACCACATGAAAATTCCAAGGCATATTTTTGATGGCAAGGTCCCCACTACAAAGGAATTGCATACATTTGTTGATGCATCAGAAAAGGCGTATGGTGCGGCAGTTTATGTCCGATCAACCTATAAAAATGGCCAAATTTCGGTCAGATTGTTGTGCGCCAAGTCGAGAGTGGTTCCCCTGGAAAAACAGACACTGCCCCGGCTGGAACTATGTGCAGCTGTACTTGGAGCTGAACTCACGGATAGAGTTCGACAGGATCTCCAATTCGGATCAGAAGGTGTGGAATCATTTCTCTGGTCAGACTCAACAGTATTACTCTCGTGGATTAATTCACGGGCATCACATTTCCACACGTTTGTGGCTAATCGATTGACAAGAATACACGCAGTATCACATCCAAGGCAATGGAGTCATGTGTCATCGGCACTCAACGCAGCTGATGCTCTGTCTCGAGGCATATCAGCAGTTCAGCTTAGCACACATACATTATGGTTGTATGGACCACTATTTTTGCATGGACCACAACGTGGCTGGCCAGCACTATTTAAGCCTACAGAGCATACGATTGATACCGCTGAGAAGAAAACCAAGGTATTCAGTATGGTGACTGCCACGGCAAACAACAAGAGTGAATGGATATATACGGTAAATCACAGAAATTCGTTTTACCGGCTACAGCGAATAGTGGCGTATGTGCTACGGTTTTGTCATAAGCGGAACAGGAAACCAACGGCTCAGTTAGAGTTGGAAGAGTTGGACCAAGCACGGAGAGTGATCATTAAGCAAATTCAAGAAACAGGATTTGCGTATGAATTACGGCACTTAAAGAAACGACCTGATCAACCGCTAGATCGTAAAAGCACGGTGGCAACATTGCCACTAATACTGGATGAACATTCAATCATACGAGTAGCAACTCGGCTACAACAAGCACCAGTATCAACGGAAACAAGGAATCCATATCTCTTGCCGTATAATGATCCGGTGGTAAAAATGATACTAAGGAAACTTCATGAAAAGAATCTTCATTGTGGACATGAGGCACTACGCGGAATAGCTAGGCAACAGTACCACATCATTAAGGTGAAGCCGATGGTCCGGAATGTGATCCAGGGCTGCGTAACATGCACCAAGTACCGGCCTCAGTTCTTTAAACAAGTCATGGGCGACTTACCTGAGCACCGGGTATCTCAAAATAGACCCTTTCTCAACGCCGGAGTAGACTATTGTGGACCATTCTGGATCCACTATAAAGTTCGAGGAAAACGTCCCGACAAGGCTTACATTGCACTATTTGTATGCTTTGCAACCAAGGCAGTCCACCTGGAGTTGGTGGAGACCTGTCTACCTCCTCATTCGTAGGTGCGCTTCAGCGCTTCATTAGATACTATTAAGGAGTTTTGCAACAAAAAAGGAGTGCAATTTAAGTTCATACCACCACGGTCTCCACATTTCGGAGGATTATGGGAAGCTGCAGTGAAATCCGCTAAGCATTTACTATTGAAAAACGTATCGACAGCAAATTTAACGTTTGAACAACTGTCTACCATTATTGTCAATGTTGAAGCAGTACTGAACTCTCGCCCGTTAACCCCAAACTCAGACGATCCCAACGACTTGACAGCTCTAACCCCAGGCCATCTATTGATCGGAGAACCATTAGTAGCTCAACCTGATGCAGAGCCAGTAACACAGCGATCCATTCCAGAGCAATGGGAATTAGTGCAACGGCTTAAGCATACATTCTGGACACAATGGTCTCAAGAGTACCTACAGGAATTGCAGGTACATCCAAATGGAAGAAACCATATAAAAATGTCAAAGAAGGCATGATGGTATCTCTAAAATGGGATAATGTGCCAATCTTGCAGTGGCCGATTGGACGAATTGTTAAATTATATCCACGCCTGGATGGATACGTCGGCGTGGTAGACGTTAAAACAGCCAGAGGAACCTACAAGCGTGCCATTCATAAATTGGCTTCCTTGCTTAGAGAGACGGGGATAAAACGTAAAATCGAAGCAGATGACACAGAAACCAATTCCCAAGAAGACCCTGGTATCGAGGACACTGCAGACAAAGAGACGTTTGTCAGTCGGTCTGCCACCGTCGGCAATGACGATCTGCCTAATGCTGTTGTTACTTCCTATAGTATTTGCTCAAAGGACCAACATCACACGATTCAACCCCAAACCAGGCATATACTACGAAAGTTGGCATTGGCACAGGAAGAATGGCTACGTCTGACTGGACTATCGTGGCATTATTGCTATAGCATCTCGAACCATATTGGGCCGACCTGAAGACATTTTCAGACGGATTAGTAAAGGTTGGAGAAATATGCTTGTTAATGAAGGTTCCAGAGGCATGCACAGCAATACAGAGACACTTCGAGCATGTCAACTCAGAGCTACGAACAGGAAATGATCTCCTTCACATAGAACGCCAACGACGATCGCCTTTGGATATAATGGGTAACATAGCGAACGGCTTATTTGGTGTGCTGGACTCAAAGTATGCAACAGAGATGTCAGGCACCATACGAAAGGTTAAATCAAATGAAGACTATTTATTGACATTGCTACAAAACCAGACATCTGTGATTGATTCAACAATAAATATCATCAAGCGAGACGAAGCCACAATTGAAAATCAGATGAAACTAATGGAACAACAAATGAACGACATAACTAAGGTCCAGGACAATGCGGTAAAGGCATTACAATGGTATATCACTCTAACTACTCAGATGACAGTTATTGCAGGGAATTTGCAACGAATTCAAACCGAAATTTCCCGAGTATTTACGGATGCCCATCATAGTAAAATAAGCCCGTTACTACTATCACCAGGCCAGCTTCGGGAGCATCTGAACCAACTGAAGAGACATCTTCCGTTTGGTTTGGATTTGCCAGTTCCGGATAACGACGTCTTGCAATTATATGGCTTGATATTTAAAGTCACGTTTCCATTAGTGGCAACGCAGATAGTGCAACTGTATAACCTAGTACCCATTCCAGCAGTTGGAACTCATGGGATTGTAACTATGAACATTAAAATTCCCATTATTGCTGTCAACAAAGAACAAAATCAATATATTGGGCTCTCAAGAGCAGGTCTGGAACGATGCTATCAGCTCAACAATGAGCAATATATTTGTTTTGATAAACAAACGACGTTTACGGCTAATAGCAACTGTGAGTTTCAGTTATTCAAAAACACAAAATCATCAACGAGTCAAATACAACACACAAACAGGTCATTCGTGTGGTACGACATGTATCACAAAAATCAGTGGATTTTTGCCACCACCAGACCAATTGAACTCACAGTGACCTGTGACGATAATATCCAAGATGTCACTATCAAGAAGACTGGATTGTTAACTCTAGACCCGACTTGTACAACAAGAAGTTCTGCTATCCGAATAACAGGTCACCGTATAGCTACGACAGACACAATGAAATTGTCATATGTGCGATTTGGCAACTTCAGCATTGGCCCAACAAAGGCAGCGCCAACAACAACACAATTCACGAAGATCCAGCTTAGCTACGACGAATTAAGCAACATTCAAGGAAAAATGGAAACTAAACAAAACTGGAAATTGCCAGAAGACACCAGCCAGCCGGCTCACCATGTTATCGTCTCCTACGTAGCGCTAACAATACCATTGGTTCTTGTGATGGTATATGGAATAAGCAGATGCTTACAACCCCAAAGACACAATGGTCCAGATCAGACAACCGTGAGGATCGTCAATCCCATACCGACTCCTGCTGCAGTAAGCCCAGCCCCCAGCAGTTTTGCGGTCAACGTTGGATAACGTTGAACAGGTGTTCAACGGCCGGGAGTATGTTGGTGTTTAAACTATATAAAATAAGATAACAATAAGACAATCATAATATAGAAATATATGTCAAGTTAGTATGTAACCCGATTATAGATATCGATGGCTCATCAGTCATAAGTAGATTTGAGATGGTCAGCAGTTAACAATAAAGAACTAGTTAATTAAGCTGCTATGCAATAAAGACGTATTTTGCGGACCTAACACTATGTCGAACTATGCACTGGTGAGCTCTCTATTTTTACTATAAAAGAAATGCATTATTCTTAGTAAGATCAGATACCAATTGTAGTTACATCGGGTGTGCATCGCTGTGTCTTTGGCCCCCAATCTCTACCTTTGTAATCTCACTCCGAAGTCCACCCAATTTATGTGTTGGTTGCGACAACCTTTAGTCACTGGTTTATGTGCTAGTGCCTATATATATATAAATAAATAAACATTTAATAACTTCAGAAATACTAACGTCTTTCATTGAACACAATTATAAAACTATAACCGGGACTGTGTTTATTCGTAAAGAGAGGTGAGCCACACATTTGGGCTCAATCTAAAAAGTATAAAACGTGAAAGAGAGGTGACCCACACAAAAGAAGTAAAAGTGAAAAAGATTTAAAAGTGTAAAAGAAGTAGCCCAGACATATTGAGGCTTTACGTGAAAAAACTATAAGTGGAAAAGAGATAGCACATATATTTTCTGAACTCAACCTAAAAAACAAAGTATAGCGGAAAATTAAAATAAAGTGTAAAAAGGTGCAAAATTAAATAATACGAGTCTCTCTAAAAGTTTAGTGAAAATGGTGAATAATGCTAAAAGTTCAATAAAAGTCGAATCGGTATAAAAGAAAAAAATTTATTTCACAATTTCTTGGAAATAGCATCAGCCAAAAAGAGACGCCACATTTTACCGCGTCGGTTACCCATACACACACAGCAACGAACAAAAACGAAACGAAAAATGGCACAGTTAGATGACTTTCAGTGTATTAGTGAGATGCTTCGGCTCGAAAAGAGAGAGAATATCGTTCTGTTGCACAAGTTTATTTTTGAAAAAGAAGGAGATAGAAATAATAGAAAACGGGTGCGCGAGTTCGAGGGCTATGAGTTTGCTGAGTCGGACAATTTGTATAATGATAAAGTTAATTATATTGCTGAAAATCTGTCAGATATGGACCTGGCTGTAATTTGTAATTTGCTTCGATTGCCTCACAATAAAAACGATTTAACGAAACACATATTTTGCAATTTAAAAAAGAATTCTTTGCTCAAAGATGCCGATTTTCAAACGGAAAATAACGACGAAAGTGAAGACGAAGAGTCGCAAAACGACGAAGTGAGTGAAAATATAAGTGTGCGAAGCGAGAATTCATGCAGTGTGCAAAATACAAGCAGTGGTCGAAATCCAAGCAGTTTTTCCGAAGTTTCGAGGTTCGCTTTAAACTTTCGCGATATAGAAGACTCTATCCGTTTGTTTAGTGGCGAAGATAATCTACCTATCGAAGTATGGGTCCAAGATTTTGAAGATATGGCAACTGTTATGTGTTAGAACGAGTTACAAAAATTTATTTTTGCCAAACGATCGTTAAAAGGCTTAGCAAAAATGTTTGCTAATAGTGAGCGAAATGTAACGACCTGGTTTAACCTAAAAGTCGCACTTCTTGCTGAATTTAAATCAACAACAAATAGCGCATAGTTACATAAGTCAATGTCTGATAGAAAAATAAAGAAAAACGAAAGTCTGCAGGAGTATTTTTTGTGCATGAAAAAAAATGTCATCTCGCGGAAATATTGAAGACTCTTCGCTGATACAATATGTGATCGATGGCATAGACGATACGGTGAATAACAAATCAATTTTATACGGGTCTAATAATATAAATGAATTCAAGCAGAAGCTAAAAATTTTTGAAGTTATGCGCGAGAAATCAAGCAGTGCATTAAAAAAGTGCAAACAAAGAACTCAAATGTTTTAATTGCGGCGCCAAGGGCCATACATCAGTTAATTGCGATTATAAAAATAAGGGCAGAAAATGTTTTCAGTGTAATAATTTCGGACATATTGCCCAACAAGCAGTGCAAAAAATGATAAAGCCAATACATGCAAAATTACGTCATCTCAAAATTTTATGTCTATTCCAGTTATAATCGATAATATTAATTAAACCGCTTTCTTAGACACCGGTAGCAAGTACAATTTAAAATCTGAAGCAATGCTGAAAAACATGAATAATCCAATGTTGAGTGATTCTAACGTTTATTTAATCGGTTTCGGAAAGAAAAAAGACACAGACAAGATAGAAGCATCGGGTTCATTTAAATATACAGTCGATATTAACGGTGAGAAATACTGTTTGACATTTCTCTCAGTGGAGCAACAATTTATGGATGTGGAAATTGTTCTTGGCGAGGATTTCTGTAAGCAAGCGGAGTATACAATCAGCTACAAAGGTCTAAAGGTGACATAAACCCAATGTTTAGAATCCGAAGTAAGTTCCTTTCTGAAAATTGAACCTCCATCGCCAAAAGCTTCTCTTGGAGCTTATAAACGCCAGCTGACAGGATTTTAAATTCAGCCTCAGTTCGTTTCATAAAACTTTGCATCTCGAGCTCCAAGCCACGACATGAATCACAGCCCCAATACTATCCCGCACCTTGACTGTATAACCAGCACATTTAAAGTGCATTACATTGTCACACAGCCAACAGTAAAGAAAGTCTTAACAATTGCAATTATATTTGCAACAGACAGACATTATTAATATAAATTGATTTATCAAAAACTAATTTATATATAAATATGAGCATAAAAAGAAATAAATGTGGGAATGGTCTGGCAATCCTATTCAGCCAGCCCTAGTTCAGTCAGCTGACTCAAAGAAGCGCAAGACAATCTGGCAAGCCGGTCAGACAGAGAAGCATTAAGAAAACGAAGTTAAAGACGAAAAGACGAAGTTTTAAGACGAAAAGCCGAAAGTGTAAGACGTACACACAACGAAAACGCGAAAGACATTAAACAATTAATTATAATTATATCTACTATTATCTAAAAACCAATACTTATCTTAACATTAAATAAAACAATTATAAAACTATAACCGGGACTGTGTTTATTCGTAAAGAGAGGTGACCCACACATTTGGGCTCAACCTAAAAAGTATAAAACGTGAAAGACACAGACAAGATCAAAGCATCGGGTTCATTTAAATATACAGTCGATATTAACGGTGAGAAATACTGTTTGACATTTCTCTCAGTGGAGCAACAATTTATGGATGTGGAAATTGTTCTTGGCGAGGATTTCTGTAAGCAAGCGGAGTATACAATCAGCTACAAAGGTCTAAAGGTGACATAAACCCAATGTTTAGAATCCGAGGTAAGTTCCTTTCTGAAAATCAATGTGGATGACTCTTCTTCTGTCTGTCATAAGTATGAACTGTTCAGTTAGGAGCAAAACAGAGATTTAGTGTAATCTAATGCTTTTTTTAACAGGTTGATTAATATACAGAGTAAATATATGAGGAATGTAATAATTTTTATTCGACTTTTAAGCACAACTTTGCACTTCGGCTGACAACCAACGAACGAGCGTCCAAATTGAAACCCATTACCCAGCGAACCCTTGCTCCAGAACAAGACCACAAAGCAAACAGTTTAGAATGGTGCGTTGCCAAATCTCTGGTATCTCTGGTATCTTACATTCGGCCTCATCTGTCCTAGATGATAACAGCTCGTCATTTTCGGAAACAAAACGCCATAACTTCATATTATCACAACTTATCGATGTGATATTTGGTCCTTCGGCGCTTGCCGCTTTTCTCAAGTCATAGTGGCCATTTCGTTGTACCTTTGTGACTTAATATGGGACTAGATACTCGCTTGCAAGCTTACGTACTGCGATGAACTGTGTCCTTTTGCTGAGCGTTTTCAATGTTTTCTTTTGCTCGGCTACGCAACTCATTGTTAAACTGCGAAATGAGCTCTTCATTTAGGACCTCAAATAATTTTCCATCCACTTTGCTGTTCATTTTGGTCCCCAACATTACATCAAACGGTGATGACTTAAACGTTGCTTAAGTAATCGCTTTCTGGACCTGTGGCACAAACTTGTCCCACTTGGCCGAGTCATGAGCCGACAGCTTTGTGATGATACTCAGAATCGAACGGTTTACTCTTTCAACTTGGCCATTACCTCTGGCTACACCTGTTGTTGTCCACACATGCTCCACTTTGTTTACATTAAGAAACTCAGCAAAAGCATTGGATGTAAACGCAACTCATCTGTCGTTAATTATACGCCTTGGGAAACCGAACACAGCAAACCAGTCTGTGATCCTTTTAATAACTTCATCATAGCCGGTTGACTTAGTGGGGAAAAGAGATACAAACTTAGAAAAGCATCCACAGCCGGCAGAACACATTTGTATTGCTTCGCTGACGCGTCCATCGGACCAAAATGATCTATGTGTAGCGTATGCAATGGTGTATCCCCTTTGTCTATGTAGTAATGTAGCCCTCTTGTTTGGCCAACTTTTTAGTGAAAATAATACAAATACAATTAGCAATCACCTTAGCTACTTTCCTTTCAAGATGTGGGATTCAATATTGCTGTTGGAAAACGGCTGAGGACGTCCACGTGTCTCATCATATCACCTGGCCGGTGAACTACTTTATAAGTAAAGTCTAACATATACAAAATCCATAGATAGTGTAGAAACTGCTTGACAGCGAGGTAGGCTGCTTTCACCTCCAGATAATAGCTGTGACGCTTGGACTCTGCTTCTGTGCTTTTTTTGCTCCAATAATAAACTTGGATGAAAATGGACAGCAAAGTGCTGAAGCAACACTGCTCCAAATCCGTCCTTGGATGTATCTGTTGGAGTTCGGTTAGCGCTTCATTTAAGTAAATATGCAACACCGGCTCCACTACCAGTAAATTCTTGAGTGTTTCCAGCGATTGCTTATCTGCTTCTCCAATATTAAAAACAGCTCCCTTCTTGATTAAGTGCGTCAGGACGTGCGATTTGTGCGTACCCAGGGATAAATTTTCAAAAAAAGCCTGTAAGTCTCAGAAAAGCTTGAACTGATTCTGTATCCTTTGGCGTAGCAAATCGACTGACGGCTGCTGTTTTCTCCTCGTCCGGTTTCAATAATATGGCCAGAAAACTTATGCGTGGCTGCCTGAAACTACAATTCTTCCATTTCATTTTTAAGCCAAAATGCGCGCCCGTCTCGAGTACCATCTTTGTGCTTCGCATACAAACGTCGGGCGACTAGGCATACACAATTATGTCATCCAGCTCTATATGGATGCATTACACCAAAGTTAATTAGTTCTTAAAAAATATGATTAACGAACCTTCTGAACGCAGCCGACCCGGTGGAGTTGTATTATTATCGGCACAAGGTGACTGCTATGCCCCGATTCACAGCCAAAGGTTTGGGAGCAGTGCGATGTCCCAAATACTATAATCGATTTCGTTGTAGGTTATTATAAATTAAAGTACTAAGTGAAGTGTCAGAAAGATGAGGATAAATAAGGTGAGAAAAGCCGTTAATAGATTTGCAAAGAATACGAAAAGCTCGTGTAGTGAGTAAAATGAATAGATAAAAACCTAAGGTCTGAAATGAAGGAACGGGAAAATTTAGAGTAGCTAGTAAATTAGTAGAAATAATTTATTAGACATACGGGTATTGGCAGAGAGCTCTATTGGATGCAAACAGGTGTAAAACTAAGCTAAGGAAAACTCATTAGGAACAGTAATATTTCGCGGGGTCTAGAAAACTTGAACTTTTGAATTGATACTTTAGCAGGTCATATATTTCCAATGTATTCTGCCACAGACGTCTCAAAAGTGTCTAGAGAAAGCTTAGAGATAAATATTTATTTGCGATGAGACACTACTGTTAATGGAGGCAAAGGCCCATTTGAGTCCACAAGTAAATAGAAACCAATAAGTCTTAGTAAATGATCAGAATTTCCGTGAGAGATGGATTGTGTCGGACGTCAACATCATTCACTCGTTGCAAAGGACGGTCATGTTTTTTTTGCGCTTATCAAATTAAATTTTTTCTCGCAATTGAAAACTTTTTTTCGCGTCTATAGTAACTATCAGTCTTAGTAAAACATTTTTGTAGCTGAATTTACATTTCAAGCCGTTCCTTTCGTGTTTTGTTACATACGTTTTTGTGCATACGCAAAATACAATTTTAACATAAATTTAACTTAACAAAACTTGCTCTAGCGGTGTTGTTGTTTTGTTTATTGCATTTTCACTTGTGTTCTTACATCTTACCGATGTAACTAACTCTAGCATTCTTGCGTTCAAATTGTTGTTGCAATCCCGTTCCTTCCTATTTCAGTTTGATTGCGCTCTCGTCTTTTGCCTACCCTCGACTCAGTGATACATGTTTTTATTTTTGTGTTTATCTTAAGTGTCATTTTAGTACTTTTTCCCCCTTTAGTTGTGAAGGCTTAAACTACACTTTAACCCTTGTGTCAGAACTGGTCAGTATATTTTCATATTCTTTTATAACATTAAAATTTTATTTCCTCCTTTGTTAAATTACATTTAAATTCTTATATAATGGTTGACTCCGATGATTATATTCTTTGTTGTTTGTGTGACAATGTATTTCACGTTAAGTGAATTCATCGAAGTCGGTCTTGTTTTTTTTTTTGCGCTCTCGCTCAACTACTGTTTTCGTTCATTCGTGTTGTTAATTTGAAATATTTATATTATCAGACCATCCACGCGTGGGACACAAATGGAAAAACGACTCAAGAGTATTATAGAAGCCAGAAATCTCGGAGTCCATATCCGTGTGAGTATACAGGTATGACCAATCATTTGTTAACAAAAGTTTTTTAAGTTTAGTAAAGTTTGTCTTACGAAAACACAAGGTCAGAGGCATCAAAAGTTTAGAACTTCTGAATTGAACCTCCATCGCCAAAAGCTTCTCTTGGAGCTTATAAACGCCAGCTGACAAGATTTTAAATTCAGCCTCAGTTCGTTTCATAAAACTTAGCATCTCGAGCTCCAAGCCACGACATGAATCACAGTCCCAATACTATCCCGCACCTTGACTGTATAACCAGCACATTTAAAGTGCATTACATTGTCAAACAGCCAACAGTAAAGAAAGTCTTAACAATTGCAATTATATTTGCAACAGACAGACATTATTAATATAAATTGATTTATCAAAAACTAATTTATAAATAAATATGAGTATAAAAAGAATAAATGTGGGAATGGTCTGGCAATCCTATTCAGCCAGCCCTAGTTCAGTCAGCTGACTCAAAGAAGCGCAAGACAATCTGGCAAGCCGGTCAGACAGAGAAGCATTAAGAAAACGAAGTTAAAGACGAAAAGACGAAGTTTTAAGACGAAAAGCCGAAAGTGTAAGACGTACACACGACGAAAACGCGAAAGACATTAAACAATTAATTATAATTATATCTACTATTATCTAAAAACCAATACTTATCTTAACATTAAATAAAACAATTTGTTGGTGTTTAAACTATATAAAATAAGATAACAATAAGACAATCATAATATAGAAATATATGTCAAGTTAGTATGCAACCCGATTATAGATATCGATGGCTCATCAGTCATAAGTAGATTTGAGATGGTCAGCAGTTAACAATAAAGACCTAGTTAATTAAGCTGCTATGCAATAAAGACGTATTTTGCTGACCTAACACTATGTCGAACTATGCACTGGTGAGCTCTCTATTTTTACTATTAAAGAAATGCATTATTCTTAGTAAGATCAGATACCAAATGTAGTTACATCGGGTGTGCATCGCTGTGTCTTTGGCCCCCAATCTCTACCTTTGTAATCTCACTCCGAAGTCCACCCAATTTATGTGTTGGTTGCGACAACCTTTAGTCACTGGTTTATGTGCAAGTGCCTATATATATATAAATAAATAAACATTTAATAACTTCAAGAAATACTAACGTCTTTCATTGAACAAATACGCATCGACGTTTGTTGAACTTTTCAATAAATGCATGCTGCAACGTGAGTTCCCTGCGAGGTGGAAGCTACAACGGTTGGTTTTGCTTCCCAAAGGTGATAAAATAGATGACCCATCAACATACAGACCCCTGTGTATGCTAAATGTGATTGGAAAACTCTTTGAGCGTATAATTTGCAACAGACTGGAAGAGGAACTGGAGCAACGTCATGGACTGTCGGACCGGCAATTCGGAATCAGGAGGCAGCGCAGCACTATCCGCCATCAGTTCGGTGGTAGATATAGCCGCTAAAGCCATCAAAGGGCAACGCTGGAAAGGCGACAGCAAAAAATACTGCCTTATATCAACGTTGTATGTTCGGAATGCTTTTAATTCGGCCAGCTGGGACTTCATTATCTCGTCCCTAGAGCGATTAAACATATCTGAGTACAACATTAACCTGATATGCAGTTCTTTCCAGGATCAGGTGCTACTCTACGACATAGCAGCTGTCCCACGGAAACACACTATTACAGGCGGAGTACCTCAAGGAACAGTGATCAACATTGTGGAATGTCATGTACAACTCTGTGGGCTTTGCGTATGACATTGCCATTGTCACTTTGGCCAAGGACGTCCAACAAGCACAAGAAAACACCAACGCAGCAGTGCTCAGGATTCTGGATTGGATAGAGGCAAACTCACTTTTTATAGCCGCACACAAAACCGAGGCCGTGGTGGAAACAGCCAGGATCGAAGTCGCCGGATGCTCTATAGCATCCAAGCCTGCAATTAATTACCTTGGAGTTATGATGGACCACAGGCTATCATTCAAAGCCCACCTGCAGTATACCGCAGATAAAGCCGCAAAAGCCACAGCAGCTATAACCCGGCTTATGGCTAATTTCGGCGGCCCCAAGCAACGGAGCAGATGTCTTATCGCGACGGTGGTATGTCGTCTCCCAACTACAGTCCGCCGCCAGTTAGAAGAGAGACGATTCTAGCTAACTGGCAACGCAAATGGCGTGACTCGAACAAATGGGAGCTGGACAAGTCGCCTTCTACCAGACATTCGGCCATGACTTAATCGCCAACATGGCCAGACTGACTTGTAACTGACACAGTTATAGGTTTAAGCATGAGACAGATCCCTTTTGCATACACTGTGCGGGGAACATAGAAGCCGCAGAACACGTCCTGTTTGTCTGTCCGTTCTGCTGAACGGGAAGAGGTAAGCCTAGGCATTGGGTTATAGTCAACGACTTCATGGATATTCTACTTAGCTTGCAAAACAATTGGCTAGCTGTAAGCCACATGCCAGCAGTCATCATGCAATCCTTGCGTCGCGCTGAACGTCACCAAAGCCAAAATTTCAATTCTAGCTAAACTCTAGACGAGGCATACGTGCCATCTCCCCCTCGTGAAGTAGTACTTCAGCGTTGGTTCCGCGAGAGGGATACGGAGCATAGGGTAGGTTTTACTGCGGTGCGGTGACCACTAACCAAGGTTGATACCAAGTCCCACGATTCGGCATTCAATGCTTAAAAAAATAAAAAAAAAACATTAACTGTCTGTGTATGCGTGCCGTGGGTAGCTTCGGGAATGAGGGAAGAAGAAGACAAAAAATTGCATATATAATTTGAATGTTTTGCTTGTGTATTGATGAATTGAGTTACAAAAAAAAAGTTTGAACATGTGAAAGTATTATTGTCATTTAAGTTAGCTTGTCTGATATTTTTTATAAATTATCATAATACTCAAATTTCTGGGAAAAAAATATTTAATTTTTTTTATCCAACTTTCTTCAAATATATTATTTTTACGCTTTTTATATAATATTAATCATTTTGAGAAGTTGAGTCGAAATAGCCATGTCCGTATGTCCATCCGTCCATCTGTGCGTATGCTCTTTACGCCGCCAATTTGAAAGCTATTGCAATGAAATTTGGTATTTAAGCTATTTATAGTCTACATGAATCAAAGTATCAAAATTGCCCGTATCGGACCCCTACAGAGTATTCCTATGAAATTTACTAATATTTGATAGTTTTAAGTGTAAAACATAATTTCAACGAATTTCAGTAAGATCGGATAAATAGAATATAAGTTACACTCAATATAAATCGGCTCTGCTCAAACGCTGCCAACAGCTTACTTCGTGATTGCTCGAATCAGCAAAGCACACGAAAACGCACACAGACGCAACGTTACATAAACTGTATGTGTGTGCATGCCGTGGAATTATGGAAGAAGAAGATACATTACGCAAAGAAGTAACAGTTTCTTTTAATTATTATCCCTTGTTCATTTCCAGTTGTCATCCCCGATTTTTAAGGATATGCTCAAGTATGCATGGTTTGCAGCAAAGTTGACAGACGAGAGAGAGGTTTTCAAAAATGTTAATTTTATTTGTTTCTCTCAAATTGATTTTAAGGTGTCATGTATTTGCACAAAATCATCTTTTATAACATGTTCATGGTGAAGGAAAAATATATGTTTTTCTTGTGTTTATGTTTTTTTATCTATGTATATCACAACAATAAATGTGAAAGCAAAAATTAATTCTATCTGACATTACGTGATTTTTTATTTGTATTATTTCAAATCAAATTTCTATTTTTATGAAGGCATAAAAAATGTAACCAATTAAAAATCATCAATAGACCTAAAAAAAAATAATTATTAAAAAACCAAAACGAACAAAAAAATCAAAACTATCAAAAAAGACACGAGCGGGAGTTCAACCAGGGATTCATCAAGATTAAGCTAGACCTCTACCCAATAGACCACCAAGCTGCCTGAAGACCACTCGGCGTTCTACCTATAAGTCACCGAAGCTATAGCTTTAAACGCGATTTGTAAGGAAAATATAGAATAGTGCGCCGAAATATTTCACACAGCTTCAAATGACGGGGTATTCTTCAACATATCCAAAATTCATCCAAATCGGTGATTCGCATACCTGACGTTCCCCTTGTTAAAAAAAAAGAAACCTGCCAAAGTGGAATTAAATAATTTTTAAAATTTCCTTAGTCGTTTGGGCCTTGATCCAGACGAATAAGCTTAAAGAAGCCCCAAATATTTCGTCGAAGAAAGGTGTTTATCGAGATCGATCGATTAAGGAAAAACTGCAACATCTTGGTAGCAAGTTTATCAACGGATCAAAGATTTCAGCTCAAGAAGCCGTTTATAAAATTCTAGGAGTTCACATATCAGAGACGAGCCACGGAAATATATTTATAAATACCTCTCATCCTGAACAAAGAGTTCGGATGATAAAATCGAAGAAAAAGTTGAAAAGACTACCTCCTGATTCGACTAATATTTATGTTGCGGGACTTTATGACTATTACGTACTTAGGCCAGTTTAGCAAAAACCCATCCAGATCAGACAACTTAAGAGAACTTGTAACGCTCTTTTTACCTGACGCAACGAAGATCTGGAAATTGTAAATCAGGACAACGAAATTACATATAATAATAACAAAAGCTTAATTGAGGCCAACATGAAAAAATATGATACAATACACGAAGAAGGGAAAATAATGAATATAATGAAAACCAGGAATCTTCCGCTTCGCAACTTTTGGATGAAGAATTCAGACGATTTTCAATCCCAGAGGTCGCAAGAGACCAAAATGTTTTTTTAAAAAAAGCGAAACCAATTACAACTCTGATGAAAATGGACCCAGTGTTATACAACTGCCGCCGCTGATACCCGAAAACGATTTGTTTGAGCTGGTGCGCAATATTATGCCCACTTTATGCATAGAGTCAACGCTAATAACCCTTTTTACGAATATGTGGGCGGCGGTGCGGGAGTGGGAATGAGTGGACTTATTTCGACTATTTATCAGTCGCTTATGTTGAGCTTTACTACCGTGGCGGGTAGCAACCCAGAAATGACTAAATTATTGCTTTGTGCTCCAACAGGAAAAACCGCCTTTGGAATCGGAGGTCTCACATTGCATTCGCTGTTTTCATTCCCGGTGAACCAGTCTTTAGCTGGACTTCGACCGATGTTCTCAACACCATTTGTTCGATGCTGTGGACCTAAAGCTAATAATAATTGATGTGATATTAATGGTGGGTGCCAAAATGTTAGCCGTTTAAGACATTAATTTAAAATTATAAGAATTTATTTTTGACGACATTGTCTATACTGGGTCGTGTATGTACGAATAAAGCATATTAAATTTTAAATAAATATTATTTTATTTATGTAGGTTACAATAGATCGGATACATAACACAACACTTTGGAAATATCTTACTTGTTAAACTAAACTTATCCCATTTGGATCGTGCCATCGACACCTTTCCCTTATTTGAAGACGAAAAAAACAATCAAAATTAGAATTACAAATTACTGCTTGTTTGAAATTTAATTTTTATACCATGTACCCATAGGGTGAAATGGTATATTTAAAAACGCCAAAATGTATGTAACAGGCAGAAGGAAGCCTTTGACCCCATAAAGTACATATATCAGGTGTGCTTCAGAAATCACTGTCAGTTTCCGATACAGAAACACTTCAAAAAATGCTGGGTGTAACAGAACTTCGAGTGATTTTATTTTTGGAACATAGTCAGTTGGTTTTTGTAGGGCTGTCATTGTGTATCAATCAATTTTAATTGCACTTATAAAACTCTGTTAATGTATTATGTGAGACATTGAAAATTACTTAAAAACTAGTTTTTAAAATTAGTGAAGACATGCTTCCTTAGTCGGCGACGCATAGCGGGTGTCTTTTTGAACATCTTGTGGCGACCAGTATGTGTACGTATCCAGATGCCCCAATCCAGACGCTTTTTCCGTTTTAGAACCGCCTTCGAAGTCTTGGGTTTGCCCTTGATGGGGAAGAATTTGGTTACTGTCCGTGTGCTGGTTGTGGTCGTCGGAGCAGGTGCCAGGATTTGAAGGATCTACGTTGTGATATTGGCAGTATAAACGGACAAGTTTCTACACACCTCCCGTAAGTATTTTACCCTGATGTACAGTACAGTATAAAATTAAAATAAAAATAAAAAAATCGAACTTAGCCGGCTCGAGGTCAATCTTACAAAAGAAGATTATTTCAAAGGCAACACACAAAAAGGTGAGCAGGTTGTCTGTATAGCTATTTCAAGAACTACCAAGTTCTATCATCAGCGCCTAAGGGTATGGACAAAAGGTGGTCTTCGGTATTGTAGGCTTCGCCAGCTTTTTTCGCTTCATTTATTTGGCAATGTAATTCCCAACTAGTTTTAGCGTTGAAGACATGGTATGGTTATTGCAATTCTGGAGTTCTTTAGCAAAGTCGGCTGATGATAGAACTTGGTAGTTCTTGAAATAGCTATACAGACAACCTGCTCACCTTTTTGTGTGTTGCCTTTGAAATAATCTTCTTTTGTAAGATTGACCTCGAGCCGGCTAAGTTCGATTTAAATTTCAATAGGTCGTAATCTCTAACTAAAAATAAAAAATATTGAATTTTGAATTTTTTTTAATTTAACAAATCCGGAAATTGTATATGGACAATGCACGTCGCGTCGTGGGCCCCACCGAAAATGGCTCGATTTTTATCGTCTTAGTATTAGACAGTTAATAATATTCAAAATTGCGGACATTTACGCCCATAAAAATATAATTAGACCAAATGGTCGCTACATGAAATCAAATCACATGTATTTTATATTTAGTTGCGATTAGATTTCATGTATTGGGAGAAATCTAATCTTTATCAATCCTTTAAGTTAATCAGTTACAGAAACTATCAAAATATCGGAAGAAAGCGAACTTTCAAACCAATCTATTATTCATTTGAACTATGTTGCTTCAAGAGAAAAGGGTCATTGGTCATTATTTGAATATCTCGAAGAAAACCAAAAATTTGTCATTTTCAGAATTAGGTACCTTAAGTTACTTTCGAAGTCAATATCGGGATCTTATCTACAAAATATCTGTTTAACAGTAATTGGTATCAGTTTGATTTGCCTTGAAATATCTATATGAAATTTGTTTTTGTTTTATAACATACAAATTGTATCTCAAAGCTGTAAAAGATTTATATACTTTTAGGGTATCTAGTGAACATTATCGCTAGATTGAAAAATCTAAGTGAAATTTGTTTTTGTTTTATAACACAATAAGTGTATCACGATGAAGTTTTTGTTTAAAAATTTAATTAAATGGATTTAAAAACCTATTTAATCATTTTGTATTTTATTTCCGTGGTTTAACAGTTTTTGCAGCCCTTTTAAAATTCCGATGGAACCGTCGATTATATCTATGGTTTCATCCATTGATGGAAAACGACCAAACCATCAATAATATCGAATCGATATTATCGATTTTTGTCTAGTTTTTATAGTTTCCGAGATCTATGTGTTCATCAGTGTTGCCGTTTTGTCTTTTTTGGGGATATAAAATTGGTCAGATGTTTGTAATGTACGTACATTTCGGACCACATAAAGTATATATGATCCGCGTAGATAAAGTAAGAAAATTGTCAGGATCGGAGTATCCCAATGAAATTCACTAAAAATATAGTTTTTTATACAAAACATCAGATCCCAAAATTCTGATGGGATAAATAGAACACAAGTTACAGTCAATATAAATCGGCTCTGCTCAACCGCTGCCTGCTACGTCTTAGCTCAAAATCAGCCGAACACGGCTACATAAACTGTATGTGTGTGTGACGATCCCACTTGTAAGAATTTTATGAATACATACATATGTATGTATGTAGCTAGATACATATATTTGAAGGTATGTATATACAGCTGCATATGTACATACACTTAGGTATATATTTAACACACCTTTAACCTATCATACCTTCTATTACCCTAGAATTTATGCTTATATGCCTTACACTGGAATTCAGACTTAGTGCAACTGTAAATATAAAGAAACAATATCCTTAAATGTGACATTTTCGTAACATATGTATGTTTTTCATACGTACTATCGCTCTCTCTATGCCGAAAGTTGCCTTTAACAACCGCTGTTTTAAATTCAAACGCATCTCGTTCAAAAGTAATTCATTGGAAGTTTTATTCTATAAAGATTAATATTAAGAGTATATGTGTAAGTGTAATTAGGACCTATTCTTACCGCAGTGTGTCCTTCTCGGCTTACACAACAAGAGAGAAAGAACACGCGGAAGCTAAACTTAAACTTTATATTTTCACAGTATGGCCATATTCATTAAGCGCCAAATAACTTAAATATAAAATAATAGATACTAACAGCTATATCTAGACGGTGACTATCACTCCCGCTGCTAATTATTCGGTGATCAATTCTCGTCCCGCGACATCCCCGCCCCCGTGAAGCGACTGCATCACATCTAAGACCGCTAGTCTGGAGACGAGACGTACTACCCTGTGAACTCTATTTTTATTGGAAACTCTTACAGCTGCTCGCCGAGGTATCCCATCTGCTCCGATGTATACCTCCTCGACTATACCCTTGCTCCATTCTCGTCGTGGCGTTGCAGGGTCACAGATGTAGACGACATCATCTTTGCTGATCGAATGGGTGCGCGCGCACTATTTCCCGCGACGCACGAGGGTCGGTAGGTATTCATGAACCCACCGCTTCCAGAACCCGTCCCTCAGTAGTCGTGCCATGCGCCATTGTTTCCTGGTTTCACACGGTTTAGGCAACTCTTGACTCTCCGTAGGCGTATCAGGCATGTTGGGCGCCCCCTTCAGTAGGTCGTTGGGTGTCAAAGGTGCCTCTTGGTCAATTGAAATTGGGAGATGAGTCAGCGGCCGTGAGTTCACAATATTCTCAGCCTCAATGAGCAAACTTTGCATTACGTGTTCCTTCGAGGCCACCTCCTTTACTGTATGAGCCAAGACCCTTTCACGCATTGGACCATCCTTTCCCAGACTCCTCCCTCCGCGGGGTTGAGAGGACAGTTAAAAATCCAATCCACACAACGGGGAGCAAGCTCATCCTGTATCTTGTCTGCTTCAATCCTGGATCTTGTCTCTATCTGCGCCGATGAAGTTCTTCCCATTGTCACTACGTAGTTTAGTTACTGGTCCTCGGTGGCACATAAAATTCCTCATCGCAAGTATGCAGGAGTCTGTTGACAGGTCGTGGGATAGCTCCAGGTGAATTGCTCTAGTTTTTAAACAAGTGAATAGCGCCACCCACCTCTTCTCTTGGCGTCGATCTACCGTCACAAGTAATGGCCCGAAATAATCTAAACCAGTGTATTCAAATGGCCATCCATCCGGCATTAGGCGATCTTCAGGCAACGGACCCATTAAAGGTGGTGTAGTGGTGGCACGCTGGAGTTTGCACACACCACAATTCCAGATAACCCGCTGCAATACCCGGCGGGCTTTTGTTATTCAGAACTTCATGCGGATCTCGGTGATCGTTGCGTCTACATTCTGATATTTCATCCTTACATGGTAGTGACAAACAATCAAATCCGTTAGTGGATGCCTATTCGAGAGAATAATGGGCCTTCTCGCGCCATAAGGTAAACACAAGGCCGCATCGATTCTCCCAGATGCACGTAGAATCGCAAAGTCTTCAAGGTAGGGTATTTCCATATTTCCATGTTCACGTTGCTGACGAAGGCATCGACACATGAATCTGAGGACCCAAGTCAGAGTCCTCAACAGTCGGTTGTACTCCGAGAATCTGAAATTGTACAAATGTGTCGTTAGCAACAACCAAGGCAAACTCACACGGTGACTCTTCGACATCGGACGCAACCTCGATGACTGTCAAATCGGTAGTTGGTTGGGGCCACAAATCTTGCGGTTGCTGTAGGAATTTAGGCCCGGACATCCATCGTGTTTTCTGGCTAAAGTCAGCTTGTCCTTGTGGCCTCGTCGCCTCATCCGCCACGTTGTCCGCGGTAGGGACCCATCTCCACTGGGAGGCATCTGTGAATTCTAAGATTTCGGTGACTCTGTTACCGTAAATGCCATAGCTTGCTGCTGCCGACTGCAGTGTCTTCTTCTCGCTCTACACGTCGAGCGTATCCTCTATTTATGTAATCGTTTATCATTCCTTTATACTCTTGGGCAAACTGTTTATCTCTTTCCATTTTTCTTTCAACAGTTTCCAACCTATTTAATGCCATTTTATAACTGGAAGGTAGATTCACGTTGTCGCGTTTCCAGATTAATCCCGTCTGGTACCGTCCGCGTTATTCTACCGTCTCGTACAAAATCCTTTGTGCCCGTATGTCGTCATCTGAAGGGGCTGGTGGAGCTGGCTTCACCCCCAGGTTCTCTAGTTCAAAGTATTCGCTGACCGTCTTATGAACTTCATCGTTGTCCATTGTGGCAAATAGACATGGCTTTGGTGCAGATCTGTGTTGATGTTTGCGGAACGTTCCAGAAACAGCCCATCCTAACCGAGTAACGGCCACGTACGGTCCTCGATTGGAGGTTTCCCAGGTGCTGGATGGCACAACAAGGTACTTGTTGTCCAGGCCTATTAGGATCCTAGGCACGGCTTTAGTGTATGGAGGTAGTCCTGATTCAAGGTCTGCATTGGCAGATCTAGCCCATCCACTGCATGTACATTCTTCAATTCGTACTTCTTGTTCTTATCATGCCCACTGATCTGCAAATTTCCCTCTTTGTTGGCTCTTGGGTTGTCATATTTTTGAACCATTTGACTGCGAGTTGACTACGTTCTCCATTAGGACCCAAATCCTTGAGTAGGACTTCATCGATCATGGTTACCGATAATGCTTCGTCAAGCAGTGCATACGTCTCTACTCGACGGTTCGGCCCGTAAAGCGTCACTGGCAGGATCCGAAACAATAGTTGCGTTGTGTTGGTGTCAGCACAACTTAAGTTCATCTGTTGGGTTGGCCGTTGGCTTCTTGGTTCCGGTGAGAGCTGCTTACCATTGTTGAGGTCTCGTGGGGTTTCCATGACCAGCCTTTGACAGCGACATCTGCCTGTAACTAGACTCGAAATCATGTAGGAGGTTATGGTGAGCTCGCCCGCATTCACCTGGCATCTGGTTTTGGTGATACACTTTCGGACTATGTGCCCAGGCCTCAAGCACAAAAAACATAGATGGTATTTCTTGACAAGTCTCCATCTCGCAGCAGGAAGCAAGGCGAAATTCCGCACATTTGGTTATATCGTGTGACCCGTAGCAGTTTGGACAGGGTTGGCCATGTTACTCGACGCACATCTCCTCTTCAAAATTCGTATACAGTACTCGTCGTTTGCCTTCCCTGTAATCGGAGTCCACAATTGTGCATATCACGCTAGCTAGTTCATCTAACCAGGCGCTAAAGTCGACGACAGTCGGGTAAGGCTTTATAGATGCGGCGTGTCTAGCCCAGTTCACTCTCTTGTCCAGCAGCAATTTCGAGGTTAGGTCATCTAACAGGGTTGAATTAGCCATGTGTTGGCTCTCGTTGATGGATTGTAAAAACGCAGCCAGGTTACTAACACGCGTAGCAAATGGAATAATCTTTGCTAAATTGTGCTCTTGTATCGGCTGAACTTTACGTACGCTTTGTAACTGACTGCGTATGAGCTGCTCCGGGCGCCCATAACGGAATCTTAGTTGGTTTATGACGGCGTTCACATTTTTGGGATGGATAAGCAGTGATTTAACAGTTTCACGGCAATCTCCCTTAAGAGCTTTAACCAAACGCTGATTATTCTCAAATCCGTACATCCATTTGTTTCAGTGAACGCGTAGTAAAATATTGGCCAATCTTCTGGTAGTCCCGAAAACCCTGGCAGCTCCGGGATTTTTCTAGCCATACATCCACCAACCCTGTTTGGTGAGATCAAGGGCATTGTTCCCATAGTCGATGGTAGCTCAGGGCGAGTATTTGTTAGTGGTGGCTGTAGTCCGTTAATTGGACGATCTGATTCTAACCTATGCGTTGCGGGCAGTTTGTCTGTAATTAAAGATGGCGGACCCTCCGCACGTGTCGTCGGCGTTATTACCATTTGTAATTGCCTTTCCAATTTGGCAATTCTCGCACGCAATCTTGCTTCTTGGGATCCACTCCGCCAGCTTTGGGTATTCCGCCAATATCCCGGACTCAATATTCATATTTGCGGTGGGCGCCTCGTCAGCTGCATGCTCTTCGGTATCCAAGGGCAGGTCGATTGAGGCATCTGGTTCTTGTAGCGCCTCGAGTGCGTACAGCCGGGGCTCCTCCGGATCGGGGAATGTCTGGTTGTCATGGTGGCACCTTTCCTGACACAAGTATCACCCACTTTGGTGATTCCACTAGTGACTTCAGCAATGTATGTATGTCAACGTCACCACGTTCGACGTTGATTCGTCCCTTAACTAGGACTGTAAATTTCTCACTCACTGTAATGATTCTTAATTCTGTCGCCGGTTGCGACGCTCAATAGTCCATCCAATAGGACTGCACATATAACCCACTGTGGTTATTCTTTAGTTCCTTCGCTTTGACACCCACTGTGGTGACACGCAGCTACGTCGCCAGTTGCGACGCTCAATAGTCCATACAATAGGACTGCACATATAACCCACTGTGGTTATTCTTAGTTCCTTCGCTTTGACACCCACTGTGGTGACACGGAGCTACGTCACCAGTTGCGACGTTCCAAAAACCATCTAATAGGACTGCGAATAAAAGATGTCGCTCTCTATTCCGAAAGTTGCCTTTAACAACCGCTGTTTTAAATTCAAATGCATCTTCTTCAAAAGTAATTCATTGGAAGTTTTATTCTATAAAGATTAATATTAAGAGTATATGTGTAAGTGTAATTAGGACCTATTCTTACCGCAGTGTGTCCTTCTCGGCTTACACAACAAGAGAGAAAGAACACGCGGAAGCTAAACTTAAACTTTATTTTTTCACAGTATGGCCATATTCATTAAGCGCCAAATAACTTAAATATAAAATAATAGATACTAACAGCTATAGCTAGACGGTGACTATCACTCCCGCTGCTAATTATTCGGTGATCAATTCTCGTCCCGCGACATCCCCGCCCCCGTGAAGCGACTGCATCACATCTAAGACCGCTAGTCTGGAGACGAGACGTACTACCCTGTGAACTCTATTTCCATTGGGAACTCTTACAGCTGCTCGCTGAGGTATCCCATCTGCTCCGATGTATACCTCCTCGACTAAACCCTTGCTCCATTCTCGTCGTGGCGTTGCAGGGTCGCGACGCACGAGGGTCGGTAGGTATTCATGAACCCACCGCTTCCAGAACCCGTCCCTCAGTAGTCGTGCCATGCGCCATTGTTTCCTCGTTTCACACGGTTTAGGCAACTCTTGACTCTCCGTAGGCGTATCAGGCATGTTGGGCGCCCCCTTCAGTAGGTCGTTGGGTGTCAAAGGTGCCTCTTGGTCAATTGAAATTGGGAGATGAGTCAGCGGCCGTGAGTTCACAATATTCTCAGCCTCAATGAGCAAACTTTGCATTACGTGTTCCTTCGAGGCCACCTCCTTTACTGTATGAGCCAAGACCCTTTCACGCATTGGACCATCCTTTCCCAGACTCCTCCCTCCGCGGGGTTGAGAGGACAGTTAAAAATCCAATCCACACAACGGGTAGCAAGCTCATCCTGGATCTTGTCTGCTTCAAAAACGTCGGTAAACCGTTTGGCTTCTCTATCTGCGCCGATGAAGTTCTTCCCATTGTCACTACGTAGTTTAGTTACTGGTCCTCGGTGGCACATAAAATTCCTCATCGCAAGTATGCAGGAGTCAGGTTGCTGTAGGAATTTAGGCCCGGACATCCATCGTGTTTTCTGGCTAAAGTCAGCTTGTCCTTGTGGCCTCGTCGCCTCATCCGCCACGTTGTCCGCGGTAGGGACCCATCTCCACTGGGAGGCATCTGTGAATTCTAAGATTTCGGTGACTCTGTTACCGACGAACTGCTTATAACGTCTATGAGCGCTGCATATCCAACGCAACACCGTCTTGGCATCTGTCCATAAAATGGCGTCTTCCGCCGCCATGCAGTGTCCACTCTTCACAGCGTTCATTAAGCGCGTACCCAGCACCGCTGCCTGAAGCTCCAGTCGTGGGACTGATATGGTTCTTATCGGAGCGCATTTCGTTTTACCGCTAACGAAGCTCACTCGTACATCCCCATTTTGGTAGATGACCCTTCAGTAGGCCACAGCCGCGTACTCCGATTCACTGGGGTCAGTGAAGACATGTAATACAATTGACTTCACCATTTCTGGTCTAAAGTAGTGACGCGGGAGTTACCTACCCGGTCACCACACCAACGAATTCACCTTCAACTACACAAATCATGGACAACACATCAAAAAGGGCAACAAATAACACATATGTACATATATACGTACATACATATTTACACACAAACATATATCCATACATACATATATAGACACATACGTATATACATACATACATATATACATACATATATACATACATATATACATATATACATACATACATATATACATAATTAACTGAAGGAGAGAACGGCATTGTTGCCGAATAAAAATAACTATTGTGTGTTGAACGTCAAACAAGACGGAGGTTTTAATTTTATAATAAAAATACTAAAAGTAAATAAACACAGGGAAAAGTTACTCTTTTCCTCGAACACGACTTGGCCAAGATGTTAACTGGCGCAGCTTAACGACTTCAGGGACGGGAAAAAGTGCCCCGAATCAAAAAAAAAAAGTATTTAAATAATGATTCACAAATATTTCAAAAGTAAAAAAAAAAAAAATGTATAATAATGCATAAATTGTTGCCTAATCGTGCTAGAGATTGTTAAGTGCGCTAAACCAGTGCATTTAGCGATTGAACCAACTGTATCGGATAGAGCGATAAAGACAACAAAACATGTACATATGTACATACATATACATACATATGCATAAATCGTCAATGTGTACTATGCACTCCATGATATTGATGTTGGTGTTGCCTTTGAGTTTCACTCGAATTTAAAATATTTCATCATCTTTTTCAAATTTTTGCTTCGGGTGTATTTGTTCCCCCGAATTCAGCAATTCCCGTTAAGAACATACACACATGTATATGGGTACAAGCTGCGTAACAGGCGACATTGTCGTTTGCTACATTTTGCAGACTTGGTGGCTTTACGTGTTCCGTTAGAGCAGAACGACAGCGATGTCGCGACATTCAGAATTGTTCGACGAGTAGCGTCGCAAATTTTGGAGTGCGTTTTGTAGTTTCTTAACCTTTTGGGCAGCGAGTCATTTAAATTTCAACCGCCTTGCAAGCAACATCGATCTTCAAACAAAAAAAAAAAAAATATAAAAGAAAAGTAGACAGAAGTCAAAGTATGTGCAAATTAAACAACAAGCTGTGAAATTCGAATGCCTCAAGTTTGTCAACTGGAGCGAGCAAAGGCCCAACAATATTAGCCGAAAGTGAAAGGGGTAATGTACATGTATATATATAGATATAAAAAAAAAAAAAAAAAAAAAAACAACAAAATTGATTCAAATAATATATGTAAAACTATAAACAAAAAACACTACTATAAAAATAGTATAACTCTTCCCAACTTTGTGATTCCCAAGGGACCCTCCAAAGTAAAAGGGGGCAAACCAGCCTCTGGTTTTCATACTCAAAAAAAAAAAAAAAAAAAGAGAACAAATAGTTAAACGACACATAAGCTGTTTAAACCAACACATAAGTTGTTGTACAAATTTTTTTCGTGTTCTTATTGCGCTAGACGGTTATATGTGCCCACAAGTTTGTGTGTATGTGTAACCGGAACCTGCTGTATTGGACAGAGCTAAAAAACAAAAAACTATATATCAATTTTGAAACAACAATAAAGATGTTGAATACACATAAAAGCCTGTCTATTCAAAAAAAAATAATAATAATTTTTATACCCTTGCAGAGTCTTAAGAGCTATCGGGATGAAATTTTTTTTGGGGGCTTTTTATTACCTGCGAAAAATAAAGTATGAAAATTGGGAGAATCGGACCACTATATCATATAGCTCTGGAGGAAACATTTTTACAAAAATTGCAAAAATTGGAGTATCGCCATAAAATTTAACAATATGATAGTATTATATATAAAATCTCAGATCCCAAAATTTGAATCTGATCGGATAAATAAAACACAAGTTACAGCCGATATAAATCGGTTCAACTTGCTGCCTACTACGTCATCATCAAATCAACAGAGCACACGCATGCACACATACAGACGCAACGCTACATAAACTATATGTGTATGCGTGCGAGTCGCGGCATGCGTGTAAAAGGGGATGGGGAAGAAGAAGAAGAAATTGAAATGATATTTGAAAGGTTCTGTGCATTAATGAATTGAGATACAGAAAAAGAGTTTGGAACATGTAAAAATATTATGGCCATGGACTGCAAGGGTATATAGTCATATATCCAACTTCAATACCCAATAACTAATAAATTTTTCGCCCCCTAAAATTTATAACTTTAAAGTAAACATCCGTTTTTTTTATATAAACACTTGGACACTTGCAATAACAATTGCCCCCCTTAAAATCAAAGCGTGTGAACGCTAACTCATAATTAAAACACAGGCCAATAAAATCCGTTTTATTCATAAACAATTGAACACTTGCAATAATAATTGTCCCCCAAAAATCAAAAGCGTGAGAACGTGAGAATTCAGCATTAAAATTCGGGCCAATCAAATCGCATCAATATCGATCACGCCATTTAAGGGCTCACAAATTTAGCCTATAAATATTACTATAAGACATTTTTGTACTTTAGTTTTAAGTTTTCGTTCAACGAATAAAGTCCCCGCTTTTAACTCGAACAAACAATATCTTTTTTTTTCCTTTTGGAAAGACCAGATATTTAATTGGCGCAGTCGGTAGGATCGGTAAAAGTGAACTTGTTATTCTATCCGTGTGTCACATAGAATTATTATCGGTGTGTTACATAGAATTAGTGAATAATCACTATAAAAATCCGATCCGACATCAAGAACTTACGGGGAGTGCTCAAAAGCCTACAACAGTGGAAAATATTTACGCCAACTGTGCGCGAAAAAATTTCCTCTACTGTGTGTTACAAAAATAAACTCCAATTGTGGAACAAAAACGCCTATTTGTGTGCGAAAAAAAAAAAAAAACACAAAAACACCAAAAACCCAGAAAATCAACAAAACAAAAATGGCCTTAGAACTCACCGAAGCCCACCTCAATCAAGCACTGTCTTCATTAAGACAGGTGGCAAACTATGATGGAGCACCAGAGAATCTGACGTCATTCATAAGGAGGATAGATTTCATCATGCACTTATATCCAACCCATGATATAAGGCAACATAACATACTGTTCAGCGCAATCGAGATGCAGCTCACTGGAGAGGCACAACGGCTCTCGCAAATTGGACAAGTCAACACCTGGCCGGAACTAAGATCATTCCTCATCAATGAATTGAAGACGCAGACCCCTTGTGAGGAACTTCTTCGACGCCTCTACAACACCAACTATACAGGAAACCTTCGTAAGTTTGTAACAGAATTAGAAGACAAATCCTATATTATCACAAACAAACTAAGTCTTGAAAACGATGCAAATAACACCGTTCTTTATACAAATGCTTTAAATAACACTATAAAAGATGTAATAAATAAAAAATTACCCGATAGATTATTTATGACGTTAGCTAGATATGATATAACAACAGTTAGCAAGCTGAAACAAGTAGCTCAAAGAGAAGGGTTATACGAGAATAGTATAACAGAAAACAGAAAATCAAATCAAAGCCAAAATCAAAACCAAAAAGGTGGAAAACCCTTTGTACCCAATAGTACTCCGTCTCAAACAAAACAATCCGATACACAAAACCAACAACTTTTCCAAGAGTTTCAACAAAAATTAAATATTGACAGGGCTCAAAATCCAATGAATTATCAGCAGCAAAATAGGTATCCAAAAAATAATGTAGCAAACCAGCCTACAAAAAGGCAAAGAGAAAGTAATAGTGGAATTAGCAAAATGGACACATCAGAAAATTTTCATCAGAATGCCTCGGATCAATCGGAAGAAGAGATAGAGACAAGTCCTTCATCAGAATAACAATGAACAATAAACCTTTGAGATGTGTAGTAGACTCAGGATCTTCTATAAATATAATGTCCGAAAACTTTTTTAATTTCAAAACCTATTCAGGAGATTCCAAAATTCACATGATTGAAGGAGCAGTAGAATTAAAAGAAATCATTTTCCTTGCACCCAGCAAACTTTGTCCGACAGAACAAAAATTTTATATCCATAAATTTTCAAATAAATACGACATGTTGATAGGCAGAACTTTCCTAAAAGCCTGCAAAGCCCAGATAAATTATGAAGAAGAATACGCAAAACTAGGAAATTATACATTTTATTTCAGAGATATTGAAGAAATAGAAGAACATAACATAGAATGTTTGGACCCACCTACAGAGAGGGACCCAGACACAAATTTTGCAATTGAAAATGAAATAGTAGAAAGCAATGAGTATAGACTCGACCATTTAAACAACGAAGAAACACAAAAACTCAAAAAGTCTTGTACGAATTCAGTGACATACAGTACCGCGAAGGTGAAAATTTGACTTTCACGAGTACAATAAAACACTCTATTCATACAAAACATGAGGACCCAATATACAAACACCCATACAAATACCCACAAATCTTTGACGAAGAAGTCAATAAACAGATTAATGAAATGATAGAACAGGGAATCATTCGAAAATCGAAATCGCCCTATTGTTCTCCAATCTGGATCGTACCTAAAAAAGAGGACGCGTCCAAGGAACAAAAGTTCCGCTTAGTAATCGACTATCGTAGTCTAAATGAGATTACTGTCGATGACAAGTTCCCAATACCGGTAATGGATGAAATATTAGACAAACTTGGAAAATGTCAATATTTCACAACCATTGACCTCGCCAAAGGATTCCATCAAATCCAAATGGATCCCAAATCAATAGAAAAAACCGCATTCTCCACTAAACATGGTCATTACGAGTACACACGAATGCCATTTGGGCTAAAAAATGCACCAGCAACGTTCCAAAGATGTATGAACAATTTACTAGAAGATTTAATCTATAAAGATTGTTTAGTTTATTTAGACGATATAATTGTGTATTCCACCTCATTAGAAGAACATTTGGCATCACTAAAAAAGGTTTTTACTAAATTGCGAAAAGCTAATCTAAAACTACAATTAAATAAATGCGAGTTCTTGAAAAAGGAAACAGAATTTTTAGGTCACGTCATAACTACAGAAGGCATCAAACCAAACCCAGATAAAGTCAAAGCAATTCAAAATTTTCCTATCCCTAAAACCCCAAAAGAAAAAAAATCATTCTTGGGATTATGTGGATTCTTCCGGAAATTTATACCAAACTTTGCAAAACCTTTAACTCTCGGATTGAAAAAAGGAGCTAAGATTAACATAAACAACCCAGACTATATTTCATCATTTGAGAAATTAAAATATCTCCTTATGAACGATTAACTTAACCACAGATGCTAGCAATATAGCTTTAGGTGCGTTCATCTCACACGACCATAGACCTAATTCTTATGCTAGTAGAACACTTAACGAACATGAACTTAATTATTCAGCCATAGAAAAGGAATTACTATCTATCGTATGGGCAACCAAATATTTTAGGCCATACCTCTTCGGTAGACATTTTGAAATCCTAAGTGATCATAAACCCCTTGTCTGGTTGCACAATATCAAAGAACCTAATATGAAATTACAGAGATGGAAGATAAAATTGAACGAATTCGATTACAAAATAAAATACTTACCAGGAAAAGAGAATCACGTTGCAGACGCCCTTTCCAGAATTAAAACAGATGAAAACTTTTTAGGATCAACAGAAAGCACCGCAGCCACAATACATAGTGCTCATGAGGACAATGGAAATTACATTCCAATAGTAGAAAAACCCATTAATTATTTCAACAGGCAAATAGAATTCATTAGAGGTTCAGAAGACAAAGCAGAAACAACAACTTATTTTTATAAATCAAACATAAAAATAACATACAAAGAAATGACTAATGCTCACGCCAGGGATATAATCAAAAGATATCTTTGCGGTAAGAAAACTGTACTGTATTTTCATAATGAACAAGATTTTCCCATATTCCAACAAGCCTTTATTGAAATAATACGATCAAACACAAATACAAAAACCTCGAAATCTAGCATTAAGTTAGAGGACCTTCAAACGTTTGCACAATTCAAAGAAATAATCCTAAAACAACATAAAGAATTATTACATCCAGGAATCGAAAAAACGATTAATTTGTTTAAAGAAAAATATTATTTCCCCGATTTTCAAAACCTAATTCAAAACATTATTAATGAATGCTCAGTATGCAATATCGCAAAGACCGAAAATAGAAATACAAAACTAACTTTCGAAATAACACCAGAAACTTTTAATATTAGAGAAAAATACGTCATGGACTTTTACATGATCGACAATTTACAATTCCTTTCATGCATTGACATTTACTCCAAATTTGCAACACTTGTAGAAGTAAAGTCTAGAGATTGGTTAGAAGCCAAGAGAGCAATCATGAAAGTATTCACTGAAATGGGCAAACCAATAGAAATAAAATCAGACAAAGATTCAGCATTTCTGTGTATAGCATTAAAGAATTGGCTACAAGAAGAAAATGTTAAGTTAGACATCACAACAAGTAAAAACGGCATTTCAGACGTAGAAAGATTCCATAAAACAGTAAATGAAAAACTCAGAATTATAAATAGTGAAAACGACATCGAAGATAAATTAATCAAATTTGAAAAAATTCTCTACATATACAACCATAAAACGAGACATAAAACAACTAACCGAACGCCAGCGGACATCTTTATCTATGCAGGATCACCCGACTATAATACCCAAACGAATAAAATACTTCAAATAAACAATTTAAATAGAGATAGACACGACTTCGAAATTGATACTAGATTTAAACAAGCACCATTAGTAAAGTCAAAAACGACAAATCCATTCAAAAAGACAGGAGAAATAAATCAGTTAGATGAAAAACATTATGAAGAAAGAAATAGAGGACAAAAAGTTACACACTACAAATCAAAATTCAAGAAGAAAAAGAAAGTTAATAAAAGCAAATACGACAATTGATTAATTACAGGTCAACAACTCAAGATGGCTTTTTTGTGCATATTGCTATTTTTATACCATACACCCATAGGGTGAAATGGTATATTAAAGTCGCTAAAATGTATGTAACAGGCAGAAGGAAGCTTTTCCGACCCCATAAAGTATATATATTCTTGATCAGCATCAACAGCCGAGACGATCTAGCCATGTCCGTCTGTCCGTCCGTCCGTCCGTCCGTCGGTCCGTCCGTCCGTCCGTCCGTCTGTATGAACACCTAGATCTCGGAGACTATAAGAGCTAGAGCCACCAAATTTGGTATGTAGACTCGTGTCATATGTACGCTTATCGAGTTTGTTTCAAATGTTTGCCACGCCCCCTACCGCCCCCGCAAATGATATAAAACCGATTTTCTCAAACACCATAGCAACTAGAGACACAAAATTTGGTATGTATATTTGCTTAGTAAACGCGCACATTTTGTATTTGTAAAATTTTTGCCACGCCCCCTACCGCCCCCGCAAATTAAATAAAACCGATTTTCTCAAACACGATAGCAATTAGAGACACAAAATTTGGTATGTATATTTGCTAAGTAAATGCGCACATTTTGTATTTGTAAAAATTTTGCCACGCCCCCTACCGCCCCCGCAAATTAAATAAAACCGATTTTCTCAAAAACTATTCTAGCTAGAGACACAAAATTTGGTATGAATATTTGCTTAGTAATTGCGCACATTTTTGATGTGTAAAGATTTTGCCACGCCTCCTTCCGCCCCCGTAATTTGAAAAAACTCGATTATCTCCCGTAATTTTCAACCTTGTGCAATCAAATTTAGCACACTTAAATTTGATACTAATATCCAGCAAAATACCAAATTTGATCAAAATCGGAATAAAAATAGCCAAGTTATGCATATAAACGTTTTTCCATATGGCCGGAAGTGGCCGTTGGCTGGTGGGGTCGCTAGGGTGCTCGAACGCTTGAGTGAGCGAAATACTAAGATATGCTTCTAAAAAGCATGCAAACAGATTTTTTTAAAAATACGAAAATGCATTGGTTATTATAAATTTAAAATATTTGTTTTACTGGTGTATGGTATATCCAAGTCGGCGAGACGACTTACTTACTTCATTAACATTAAAATCAACATGCAGCCAATCCATTGACATAAACCCAGTAAAAGCACCGAACGGTTACTTAATATTTAAGACAGGAACCATGGATTTACCTACAAACTTTGAATATCATTATTTCAAAGTTAATTTAACGCTAATAGACATTACATATAACAATTTAATGCAACAAGCACAAGAATTTAAAGACATAATCCATATTCAATACCTAACAGAAAAACTAAGTAGAGAAATTAATGGAATACAAATTGTAAAACGTAACAAACGAGGACTAATTAACGGAATTGGTTCAATATACAAATATCTTTTTGGTACTCTTGATCAAAACGATAAAGATGAATTAGAAGAAAAAATAAATAATCTTGAAAGCAATAGCGTACAAGCAAACGAACTAAATTACGTAATAGACACTATTAATAAAGGTTTAGAAGTACTAAACAACCTCAAGGAAGAAAAGGAAAAATCAGTAAAATTAGAAGTTTTAATCTTTAATTTTGAGCATTTCACAGAATACATCGAAGATATAGAAATGGGCATGCAGCTCACTAGGCTAGGAATTTTCAACCCAAAACTTTTAAAACATAATCGCTTAGGTCATGTTAATTCGGAAAAACTATTGAATACAAAAACATCCACCTGGCTTAAACCAAATTCAAACGAGATATTTATCATTTCAAACATTCCTCAAGAAATAATAAAAACCCCTATCTTTGAGATACTTCCTTATCCAGATGAAAATAAAAATATTTTGACAGAAAATTCATACGATAAATACTATTTTGACAACAACACTTTGTTTAATAAAAATACAAAACAAATAGAAACTAATGAATGTATAATAGGCATTTTGAATCAAATCCCAACCACTTGTAAATACACTAAAACATATAAAAATTTTCAAACTAATTACATTGAACCAAACATAATTGTAACATGGAATTTACCAAAAACTAAACTTAATCAAAATTGCGTAAACAACGACTTAATAATAGAAGGCAATAACATAATAAAAATTTACGATTGTGCCTTACAATTAAACGAAATATCAATAATAAATTCATTGCTTGATTATAGCCAAAGCATTTATGTAACAAACAATATCACCAGGCTAGAACCTATCTCCTTTATCCAAACAAAAGAGATAATTAACGAACACACCAAATATTATACTGTATTTCAAACTATTACATTAACCACTTTTATACTTACTATAATAAGTTTCATTACATACTTAATCTATAAGTTTAAGGCAATGCCACAAGAATTATTAATTAAGCATTTTCGATCAAATAACAATCGTGCTCCCACAGAAAAAATCGAAACCCCAATTGTTGAAAAAATTGAATCCCAAATTATAAACAAAATTGATACTCCAATCTTTACAGCGGAGAAAAACCCCTCGCTATATCCCAATGTATCCGCCTGAGGACAGGCTAATTTTTTTGGGATGGGGAAGTCATATATCCAACTTCAATACCCAATAACTAATAAATTTTTCGCCCCCTAAAATTTATAACTTTAAAGTAAACATCCGTTTTTTTTATATAAACACTTGGACACTTGCAATAACAATTGCCCCCCTTAAAATCAAAGCGTGTGAACGCTAACTCATAATTAAAACACAGGCCAATAAAATCCGTTTTATTCATAAACAATTGAACACTTGCAATAATAATTGTCCCCCAAAAATCAAAAGCGTGAGAACGCTAATTCAGCATTTAAATTCGGGCCAATCAAATCGCATCAATATCGATCACGCCATTTAAGGGCTCACAAATTTAGCCTATAAATATTACTATAAGACATTTTTGTACTTTAGTTTTAAGTTTTCGTTCAACGAATAAAGTCCCCGCTTTTAACTCGAACAAACAATATCTTTTTTTTCCTTTTGGAAAGACCAGATATTTAATTATATAAACTTCGGCACAGCCGATGTTAGCTTCTTTGATATTTTTTTATTAACAAGGTGTGTTATAGCTTAATCTGGTGAAATTCACGGCTGATGACTGTCCGCCCTTAGTTGGGACTACTGTAACGAGCAACAATCTCAGCTAGCTTCAGCACAACCGCGAAATAAAACAACAAATATTTAAACCCATCATTTCATCGCTTGCCACACGGAGGGACAACAATTCGTGAGTCGACAGATTCAAAAAAAAAAGAAGGACACCTTGCTTACACATAACACTAATTACAATAAAAGAAAGTAAGAAAGATATATTAAGCTACGATTAAGTTAAAAAGTAAGAAACACGATCTAAGAGACTAGATAGTAACAAAACAAATTCAAAAAAAAATAAGTTTACGAATTACCAATGAGTTTCGAATTATCAATGCCTTTAGATCAGGAGATTCCTCCAGCCCAACCCACTGGCCCCCAAACACAGGAGCCATTGGGTGGGTTTAAGATATCCGATTTATTACAATTGATTCTGTCTATGCCTGCATATGAGGGAAATAAAGAGGGACTAAAAGAATTCATTACCAATGTTGAGGAGTTTTTAATGCTTATTAAAGGAGCAGATCAGACACCTGCAGGTGTCATGATTTTGAGAGCAATCAGGAACAAAATTCAGGGTAAAGCTTGTGAAGTCTTATATCAATCAAATGTGCGACTTAATTGGAATGAAATTAAAGATACCTTAATTAAACACTTTGTCGATAAAAGAACCGAGTATAATCTAATAGCCGAACTTGGAATATTAACACTGCAAAGCCATCCGGTAGAGATATTATACGAAAAAATTACAAATATTCAAAGAGCTCTACTAAACATCATTGACCAAAAGGATACCAATCCAACTATCATACAAACAAAGAAAGAATTGTTGCTTAACCAATGCCTAACCACTTTCCTGAAGGGACTTCGTGGACTTTTAGGTTCAATAGTTCGAGGCAGAGACCCCACGGATATCGTTACAGCATATGAAATAGCAATTGCGGAAAAGGAAGTTTATACTAGTCAAAGAGAAGCTAGGCGAATAAATCAGAGCTTTGAAAGAACAGCGTATAATGGTCGAAATTCGGAATCGTTTGGGCCCCGAAACCAACAAAAAAGAAAACTAATCAAGATCCCTGTTAACCTTAAAGAAAGCACTTTTCTTTGTCAGGAAATACAACTAGATAATGACCTTTTTATTTCAAACGGATTATATTCAGCAGAAAATAACTTCAGTTGGGTCGAAATAACAAATTACTCCGACTCACATAAAAGTATATGTTTGACCAACCACTTCAAGTAAATTCATATTCCAAAGGTCAGAAGTAAACATCGCTTTCCAAAATGATAATAAAACAGATTTAAGCTCATTTGATTTTAACAAAATAATTAGAACTGCAAATATCAACTCAGAAGAAATCCAATTATTAAAAGACATTTGTGTTGAATTTTCTGACATCTTTTATGATGACAGTAAGCAACTATCATTTACAAACGAAGTCAAACATAAGATTTTGACTAAAGATGATATCCCTATTTATACAAGACCCTATAGGTATGGGTTCCATGAAAGAATTGAGGTAAAGGAACAATTAAAAAAATTACTCGATAATAAAATAATAAGACATAGTCACTCTCCTTGGAGTGCACCGGTTTGGCTTGTGCCAAAAAAAGCCGATGCCTCAGGAAAAAGAAAGTGGCGTCTAGTTGTAGATTTTAGAAAGCTAAATGAGAAAACCATAAAAGACAAGTACCTTATGCCAATAATAAACGATGTCTTGGATAGTATTGGGAAATCGAAATATTTTTCAATACTGGATTTAGCCAGTGGTTACCACCAGATAGAGATGCGCAAGGACGACATCCAGAAAACAGCATTTTCGGCGGAGGGAGGACATTACGAGTTTATCAGAATGCCCTTTGGCCTGACTAATGCACCTGCAACTTTTCAAAGGGTAATAGATTCCTTATTTGGTGACTTACTTGGAACCTGTTGCCTTGCATATATGGATGACATCATTGTTTTCTCGCCATCCTTACAGGAACATATCCAACATTTAAAAAAAGTCTTCAAGAAAATTAGAAATGCAAATTTAAAATTACAACCGGATAAGTCTGAATTCCTGAAAAAGGAAATCGAATATCTGGGTCACATTGTTACCCCCGAAGGGGTAAAGCCAAACCCGACAAAGATTGAGACAATAAAGAAATTCCCTTTGCCTACTACACAGAAACAAATTAAATCATTCTTAGGTGTCATGGGTTATTATAGAAAGTTTATTAAAGATTTTGCTAAAATAACAAAACCACTAACTAAACAACTGAAGGGAAAATCAAAGGTTACTGTTGACGAGGACTTGTAAAACTTGTAAAACCTTGTTATGTAATGACCCGATCCTAATATACCCTGATTTCGATAAACCGTTTATACTTACTACAGATGCAAGTAATGTCGCTTTAGGGGCTGTTTTATCCCAAGGAAACTTGGGATCGGACAAGCCAGTTTCATTCGCTAGCAGAACACTAACGGACACCGAGGCGAACTACTCTACCGTCGAGAAAGAGATGCTTGCCATAATTTGGGCAATTAAGTATTTTAGACCGTATCTTTTTCGTCAAAAATTTAAAATTGTCACTGACCATAAGCCCCCTGACATGGCTTATGAGTTTCAAGGAACCAAATTCCGAATTTGTGAGATGGAAGCTCAGACTGTTAGAGTACGATTACAAAGTTATATACAAAAAGGGGTCTCAAAACGTGATTGCTGACGCCTTGAGCAGAACAACACTTGATATCAACTTAAATGACCAAGAATCAGTCGAGGCGACATGTGAGGAAACCGTACATTCAGGCCTAGAGAACATTTCACAACTTATAGCAATTTCGGAAAAATGTTTTAACGATTTTAATATCCAAATTATCCTTAACAAAGATCCAGTTTCTAACATCAAAATCGAAAGCCCGTTTAAAAACAAACTTCGCCGCACTATATCAGAACCCATTTTTAATAAAAAAGTCGTGATTAGAATTTTGAAAACTATTTTAAAAACAAATAAAACTTGTGCAATTTTTACCACTGACACAATATTCAAAATAGTACAAGAGGTTTTTTCACAGTTTTTTTCAAACAGTACACTCTATAAACTTGTTAGATGCACAGAGTTTTTGGAAGAACGTACCACACAGGATGAACAAGAAAAAGAAATTAGAGACTATCACTATTATAATAATCACAGGGGAGTTGATGAAACTCTAGCCCATTTAAAAAGAACAATATATTTTCCACATATGAAGCAAAAAATTACAAAATCAATAAACAATTGTGACTTATGCCAAACCCTGAAATACGATGACATCCGCAAAAAGTTCCTATTAGGAAACAGAGGTTCCAAAACACCCTTTAGACCAGCAAGAGATAGCCTAAATATAGTAAAATCAATCAGACATTTTATGTGCACTCATGGCATACCTAAAAAGATTGTATGTGACCAGGGTGCAGAGTTCGCAGGAAATCTTTTCATTGATTTTTGCACTCAATACAATATCACCAGACATGTCACATCATTTTAACAGTCTTCAAGTAACGCCCCTGCTGAACAATTTCATTCGTCTTTAACAGAAATTTACAGACTAATAATGGAAAAGAGGAAAACTGAAAAAACTCCCACAATACATGACGATATCCTCGCTGAAGCATTGATCACTTACAACAATGCTATACACTCTGCAACTAATTTTTACACCCTTTGAATTATTCTCGGGTCGAACCCACCTGTTTCAAAAAGCATTAAAATTTACTAACGAACACGATTGTTAAAACACTTAGACTTTTATCAGAGAAAAATATACCCCAAGGTTGCTCAACAAATATCTGATCAAAATAAAAAACGAACTTTAAAACTAAACGAAGAAAAGAAGGATCCACCAGAAGTGGAAACTGACGAGACAGTATTCAGAAAAGAAAATAAAAGAAATAAATTGACTCCTCGCTTTTCAAAACATATTGTCACTAAAGATAAGGGGGTCACATTTATTACAAAGAAAAAGCAAAAAATTCACAAGTCAAAAATATAACGATTGACAAGAAAGCCTTAGCAAAAAACCAGGTATATATATATATAAGATAAAATACAAAAACACAAGCAAACAAAAAAATTATTAAATACGATTTTTCATACATACCTAATTATTGTAAACCTCAAAATACTTATTACACAAAAAGAATAAAAAAAAAAAAAGAAAGGAATTAGGTAAATTCAAGAAAGCATGAACAAATGAATATACATACAATGTCAATCATCAATGAAACGTTAATAATAAAATAATTATAAGATTTTCAAACATTACCGATCATACTAATAACAAACAGAATATTATAAATAATTTAAAAAAAAAAAAAAAAAAAATATCAAAGAAGCTAACTTCGGCTATGCCGAAGTTTATATACCCTTGCAGTATACTTGGCAATAATATTTTTCCTTTTTGAAATTTCTTTCCCTGCAACTCAATTCATCAATACACAAACAAAATATTATTTCTCTTTTTACCACAAGTTTTTCTTCTTCCATCATTTTCTAAGCAAAGCACGGCACGCATACACATACAGTTCATGTAGCGTTGCGTCTGTGTGTGTATGCGTGTGCTCTGTTGATTTGATGATGGCAGTAGTAGGCAGCAAGCAGCGCTGCCGGCAGCGTTTGAACCGATTTATATTGACTGTAACTTGTGTTCTATTTATCGGATCAGATTCAAATTTTGGGATCTGAGATTTTATATCTATTACTATCATATTGGTAAATTTCATGGGGATACTCCAATTTTTGCAAAAATGTTTCTTCTAGAGCTATATGATATAGTGGTCCGATCCCAAAGATTTTCATACTTTATCTCACCCGGGTAAAAAAAAGCTCCCAAAAAAAATTTCATCCCGATAGCTCTTAAGATGGCTGAGTAAAACGCGTACGCACCGACGGACAGACGGACAGACGGTCAGACGGACAGACGGACATGGCTATATCGACTTAGCTTCTCATGCTGATCAAGAATATATATACTTTATGGGGTCGGAAACGTCTCCTTCTGTGCGTTACAAACATCTGACCAATTTTATAATACCCTCTGCAAGGGTATAAAAACTATAAAAATAAGATCTATAAGGAATTAAGCACTGAACACAACGAAATCCATGTTCTTCAATATTTAAATAGAATTGGCCTTAGCATTGATGTTATGTATAACCATTTAAATAATACTTTATTTTTTTTTTGCTTAAAATTATCCCAAAATTTATTTTTTCAACTAAAGAAGACAAAATCACAGAAATTTTAGCAAAACGAAATGTCACAATTTCATCGCAAGAACATTTATATAGATTACTTGAAATAGATACATTTGTAAACAAAACTAATGTTATATTTTACATAAAAATTCCAATGTTCAGAATTAAAGACTATAAATTCATTCATTATACCATTGCCAATGACAAGACTAAATATCTGAAAATACCTAAACATGTTATTTATAATAGATATAGTATTAAGCCTCTTAAAGATAAAATTATTTTTTTTGCCCCAACGTGGGATACAAATTGTCTACAAGCAATCATCAATGGACAGAACAACCGAAAATTCTGGAACCAGAAAGGGAGTTCGTTTTGTTGGTGTTAAATAGACTTAAAACCTAGCATAGACAACCTCACCTGGAAGCAATCAAAGCGCTATATTTTAACTATATTTTAATCCTTTAAAGAGGATCAATTGTTCTCAAACCACCACCAGTCGCTACTAATTTCGTTCAGACCACCGCTATGGCCCTCACTTCAATCCAGTGGGGGAGGAGTTACCTACCCGGTCACCACACCAACGAATTCACCTTCAACTACACAAACCATGGACAACACATCAAAAAGGGCAACAAATAACACATATGTACGTACATACATACATATATAGACACATACATATATACATACATACATATATACATACATATATACATACATACATATATACATAATTAACTGAAGGAAAGAACGGCATTGTTGCCGAATAAAAATAACTATTGTGTGTTGAACGTCAAACAAGTAAATAAACACAGGGAAAAGTTACTCTTTTCCTCGAACACGACTTGGCCAAGATGTTAACTCGGGCATCGAAACAAACTTACTCCGTCTAGCTGATGGCGCCATTTCTGGAAGGCGCTGTTGAGTTCTTTTGGTAATTTTCCAGTAACTTGGCGGTAATGGTGAAACAACTCAGGAACCCCATTGGGTCGAACGTTGACATGATTAAACTGAGGAATTGCCTCTTGGTAGGCACATCCTCCTTGATCCTCTGGTACTTAACATTAAACCTATATTCATCGGTCGCTGGTTGCCAATACAATCCAAGAATTTTCTCCTCTGCTTCAGCCCACCCAACTGTGTTGGTGGTTCTTTCATTACCTAAGGACTTCACAACCTTAGGTGAGTTGGATTGGAATCGGCGTAGCTCAAATCCTCCAGACTTGTTTATGTCTCTGACCCTGGCAGAGACAGATATAGCTTCGCCCTCAGTGGCGAAACTGTCCACATAATCGTCCACATAATGATAGTCTGTAATAGCTTTGACCGCACGTGGGTCTATTTGTTGATGACGCAGCGCATTTAGCGTCATGGCAGCTCCAAAGGTCATAACCTGCATCTCGTACACATCAGCTTTTCGTTGTCTATCTCCATCCCGCCACAGGAAACGTTGAGCACGTCGGTCCTCGGGCTGTGCACAAACCTGGCGAAACATTTCTTTGATGTCTCCGGTGAACGCAACAGCTCCTTCTCTGAATTGGAATAGAACAGAAAGAAGCGGCCTATAGTGCTGTGTTCCCTTTAATAGCTCTGAATTTCAATGACACGTTGCCCACTTTGGCAGCCGCGTCAAAGACTAGCCGAATTTTTTATGCGGCAAATACCATAGCTTGCTGCTGCCGACTGCAGTGTCTTCTTCTCGCTCTACACGTCGAGCGTATCCTCTATTTATGTAATCGTTTATCATTCCTTTATACTCTTGGGCAAACTGTTTATCTCTTTCCATTTTTCTTTCAACAGTTTCCAACCTATTTAATGCCATTTTATAACTGGAAGGTGGATTCAGGTTGTCGCGTTTCCAGATTAATCCCGTCTGGTACCGTCCGCGTAATTCTACCGTCTCGTACAAAATCCTTTGTGCCCGTATGTCGTCATCTGAAGGGGCTGGTGGAGCTGGCTTCACCCCCAGGTTCTCTAGTTCAAAGTATTCGCTGACCGTCTTATGAACTTCATCGTTGTCCATTGTGGCAAATAGACTTGGCTTTGGTGCAGATCTGTGTTGATGTTTGCGGAACGTTCCAGAAACAGCCCATCCTAACCGAGTAACGGCCACGTACGGTCCTCGATTGGAGGTTTCCCAGGTGCTGGATGGCCAGGCCTATTAGGATCCTAGGCACGGCTTTAGTGTATGCCTCAACTGGGAAATGTGCTTGTGGATTGATTACTTGGAGGTAGTCCTGATTCAAGGTCTGCATAGGCAGATCTAGCCCATCCACTGCATGTACATTCTTCAATTCGTACTTCTTGTTCTTATCATGCCCACTGATCTGCAAATTTCCCTCTTTGTTGGCTCTTGGGTTGTCATATTTTTGAACCATTTGACTGCGAGTTGACTACGTTCTCCATTAGGACCCAAATCCTTGAGTAGCACTTCATCGATCATGGTTACCGATAATGCTTCGTCAAGCAGTGCATACGTCTCTACTCGACGGTTCGGCCCGTAAAGCGTCACTGGCAGGATCCGAAACAATAGTTGCGTTGTGTTGGTGTCAGCACAACTTAAGTTCATCTGTTGGGTTGGCCGTTGGCTTCTTGGTTCCGGTGAGAGCTGCTTACTCGTGGGTCTCGTGGGGTTTCCATGACCAGCCTTTGACAGCGACGTCTGCCTGTAACTAGACTCGAAATCATGTAGGAGGTTATGGTGAGCTCGCCCGCATTCACCTATATGGCATCTGGTTTTGGTGATACACTTTCGGACTATGTGCCCAGGCCTCAAGCACAAAAAACATAGATGGTACTTCTTGACAAGTCTCCATCTCGCAGTCGGGGAAGCAAGGCGAAATTCCGCACATTTGGTTATATCGTGTGACCCGTAGCAGACGCACATCTCCTCTTCAAAATTCGTATACAGTACTCGTCGTTTGCCTTCCCTGTAATCGGAGTCCACAATTGTGCATATCACGCTAGCTAGTTCATCTAACCAGGCGCTAAAGTCGACGACAGTCGGGTAAGGCTTTATAGATGCGGCGTGTCTAGCCCAGTTCACTCTCTTGTCCAGCGGCAATTTCGAGGTTAGGTCATCTAACAGGGTTGAATTAGCCATGTGTTGGCTCTCGTTGATGGATTGTAAAAACGCAGCCAGGTTACTGACGCGCGTAGCAAATGGAATAATCTTTGCTAAATTGTGCTCTTGTATCGGCTGAACTTTACGTACGCTTTGTAGCTGACTGCGTACGAGCTGCTCCGGGCGCCCATAACGGAATCTTAGTTGGTTTATGACGGCGTTCACATTTTTGGGATGGATAAGCAGTGATTTAACAGTTTCACGGGCATCTCCCTTAAGAGCTTTAACCAAACGCTGATTATTCTCAAAGTCCGTACATCCATTTGTTTCAGTGAACGCGCAGTAAAATATTGGCCAATCTTCTGGTAGTCCCGAAAACCCTGGCAGCTCCGGGATTTTTCTAGCCATACATCCACCAACCCTGTTTGGTGAGATCAAGGGCATTGTTCTCATAGTCGATGGTAGCTCAGGGCGAGTATTTGTTAGTGGTGGCTGTAGTCCGTTAATTGGACGATCTGATTCTAACCTATGCGTTGCGGGCAGTTTGTCTGTAATTAAAGATGGCGGACCCTCCGCACGTGTCGTCGGCGTTATTACCACTTGTAATTGCCTTTCCAATTTGGCAATTCTCGCACGCAATCTTGCTTCTTGGGATCCACTATGTGTGCGGTGCACACGGCTTCCTGATGCTCGTCAGCTCCGCCAGCTTTGGGTATTCCGCCAATATCCCGGACTTAATATTCATATTTGCGGTGGGCGCCTCGTCAGCTGCATGCTCTTCGGTATCCAAGGGCAGGTCGATTGAGGCATCTGGTTCTTGTAGCGCCTCGAGTGCGTACAGCCGGGGCTCCTCCGGATCGGGGAATGTCTGGTTGTCATGGTGGCACCTTTCCTGACACAAGTATCACCCACTTTGGTGATTCCACTAGTGACTTCAGCAATGTATGTATGTCAACGTCACCACGTTCGACGTTGATTCGTCCCTTCAATAGGACTGTAAATTTCTCACTCACTGTAATGATTCTTAATTCTGTCGCCGGTTGCGACGCTCAATAGTCCATCCAATAGGACTGCACATATAACCCACTGTGGTTATTCTTTAGTTCCTTCGTTTTGACACCCACTGTGGTGACACGCAGCTACTTCGCCAGTTGCGACGCTCAATAGTCCATACAATAGGACTGCACATATAACCCACTGTGGTTATTCTTAGTTCCTTCGCTTTGACACCCACTGTGGTGACACGGAGCTACGTCGCCAGTTGCGACGTTCCAAAAACCATCTAATAGGACTGCGAATAAAAGATGTCGCTCTCTCTATGCCGAAAGTTGCATTTAACAACTGCTGTTTTAAATTCAAATGCATCTCGTTCAAAAGTAATTCATTGGAATTTTTATTCTATAAAGATTAATATATGTGTAAGTGTAATTAGGACCTATTCTTACCGCAGTGTATCCTTCTCGGCTTACACAACAAGAGAGAAAGAACACGCGGAAGCTAAACTTAAACTCCATATTTTCACAGTATGGCCATATTCATTAAGCGCCAAATAACTTAAATATAAAATAATAGATACTAACAGCTATAGCTAGACTATCACTCCCGCTGCTAATTATTCGGTGATCAATTCTCGTCCCGCGACACATACACAGGTGCATTTTTACATAACAGTATTATGTCATTATATTTCGAATGTTCTAAATTATTCAAGGATGACGTATTGAACTTTAGTTTTTAATTATTGAATTGTTCTACCTACAAAGGTATCGATTTAAGATCGCTCTATCCAGACGTAATAGAAAATATTCAGTATAATTATAAGAAAATTGACGATAAACACGATATTCCGTTGGTAATTATGGTGTCAAATTTTAAAAACTTAAACTTCGATGATTTTTGATATCTTCGTATTCTGTTAAGTGTTGCAAAAAGCGTTATTTTCGAAAAAGTACAATCTTGTTTGGTTTTTTTTTTAGTATTTTTGCAGTATTTCAAACAAGTGTATAACAAGTGTATTTTTAGCTTGGTCACAGAAAAATGCGAATAAGAAAGAGGAATTGCACGATTTCCAATTTATTTCAAATAAGAAACAAAAACTTTTAAATTTTATATTATATTTTTTATAATTTCGCGTTCGTGAGTGAAGTCAGTGCTACTTTTTGACGACCAAGTTTTGGAAAACATCGCCAATTAATTTTTTGCTTTTGTTCTAGTCATTGTCAAGACTTCTCTCTTTCTAACTATTAATCATATTATTTAACTTTCAGCTTTAATTTACATATCTAAACCATATTATCTTACTTTCAAAATATATTATATTACCTTTTCAGCCAACTTTTTATACCATGCACCCATTAGATGAAATGGTATATTAAAGTCGCCAAAATGTATGTCACAGGCAGAAGGAAGCTTTTCCGTCCCCATAAAGTATATATATTCTTAATCAGGATCAACAGCCAAGTCAATCCAGCCATTTCCAAAGGACTAATGTTCGTGGAGGGGCGGAAGGATCCACATAAAAATACAAGTAGTTGGCGGGTGCCAATTTCTTTTGGTCGGTGAGCTGGTAAATAATTAAAAACGCGCGGGAATTTCGTTTAAAACTATGATTTTTACTTACAGTACAATCTCACACGCGAAAAGGTTCGGTTAAAAGGGGTTGGATTAGCCATGTGTTGGCTCTCGTTGATGGATTGTAAAAACGCAGCCAGGTTACTGACGCGCGTAGCAAATGGAATAATCTTTGCTAAATTGTGCTCTTATATCGGCTGAACTTTACGTACGCTTTGTAGCTGACTGCGTACGAGCTGCTCCGGGCGCCCATAACGGAATCTTAGTTGGTTTATGACGGCGTTCACATTTTTGGGATGGATAAGCAGTGATTTAACAGTTTCACGGGCATCTCCCTTAAGAGCTTTAACCAAACGCTGATTATTCTCAAAGTCCGTACATCCATTTGTTTCAGTGAACGCGCAGTAAAATATTGGCCAATCTTCTGGTAGTCCCGAAAACCCTGGCAGCTCCGGGATTTTTCTAGCCATACATCCACCAACCCTGTTTGGTGAGATCAAGGGCATTGTTCTCATAGTCGATGGTAGCTCAGGGCGAGTATTTGTTAGTGGTGGCTGTAGTCCGTTAATTGGACGATCTGATTCTAACCTATGCGTTGCGGGCAGTTTGTCTGTAATTAAAGATGGCGGACCCTCCGCACGTGTCGTCGGCGTTATTACCATTTGTAATTGCCTTTCCAATTTGGCAATTCTCGCACGCAATCTTGCTTCTTGGGATCCACTATGTGTGCGGTGCACACGGCTTCCTGATGCTCGTCAGCTCCGCCAGCTTTGGGTATTCCGCCAATATCCCGGACTCAATATTCATATTTGCGGTGGGCGCCTCGTCAGCTGCATGCTCTTCGGTATCCAAGGGCAGGTCGATTGAGGCATCTGGTTCTTGTAGCGCCTCGAGTGCGTACAGCCGGGGCTCCTCCGGATCGGGGAATGTCTGGTTGTCATGGTGGCACCTTTCCTGACACAAGTATCACCCACTTTGGTGATTCCACTAGTGACTTCAGCAATGTATGTATGTCAACGTCACCACGTTCGACGTTGATTCGTCCCTTCACTAGGACTGTAAATTTCTCACTGACTGTAATGATTCTTAATTCTGTCGCCGGTTGCGACGCTCAATAGTCCATCCAATAGGACTGCACATATAACCCACTGTGGTTATTCTTTAGTTCCTTCGTTTTGACACCCACTGTGGTGACACGCAGCTACGTCGCCAGTTGCGACGCTCAATAGTCCATACAATATGACTGCACATATAACCCACTGTGGTTATTCTTAGTTCCTTCGCTTTGACACCCACTGTGGTGACACGGAGCTACGTCGCCAGTTGCGACGTTCCAAAAACCATCTAATAGGACTGCGAATAAAAGATGTCGCTCTCTCTATGCCGAAAGTTGCATTTAACAACTGCTGTTTTAAATTCAAATGCATCTCGTTCAAAAGTAATTCATTGGAATTTTTATTCTATAAAGATTAATATATGTGTAAGTGTAATTAGGACCTATTCTTACCGCAGTGTATCCTTCTCGGCTTACACAACAAGAGAGAAAGAACACGCGGAAGCTAAACTTAAACTCCATATTTTCACAGTATGGCCATATTCATTAAGCGCCAAATAACTTAAATATAAAATAATAGATACTAACAGCTATAGCTAGACTATCACTCCCGCTGCTAATTATTCGGTGATCAATTCTCGTCCCGCGACACATACACAGGTGCATTTTTACATAACAGTATTATGTCATTATATTTCGAATGTTCTAAATTATTCAAGGATGACGTATTGAACTTTAGTTTTTAATTATTGAATTGTTCTACCTACAAAGGTATCGATTTAAGATCGCTCTATCCAGACGTAATAGAAAATATTCAGTATAATTATAAGAAAATTGACGATAAACACGATATTCCGTTGGTAATTATGGTGTCAAATTTTAAAAACTTAAACTTCGATGATTTTTGATATCTTCGTATTGTGTTAAGTGTTGCAAAAAGCGTTATTTTTGAAAAAGTACAATCTTGTTTGGTTTTTTTTTTTAGTATTTTTGCAGTATTTCAAACAAGTGTATAACAAGTGTATTTTTAGCTTGGTCACAGAAAAATGCGAATAAGAAAGAGGAATTGCACGATTTCCAATTTATTTCAAATAAGAAACAAAAACTTTTAAATTTTATATTATATTTTTTATAATTTCGCGTTCGTGAGTGAAGTCAGTGCTACTTTTTGACGACCAAGTTTTGGAAAACATCGCCAATTAATTTTTTGCTTTTGTTCTAGTCATTGTCAAGACTTCTCTCTTTCTAACTATTAATCATATTATTTAACTTTCAGCTTTAATTTACATATCTAAACCATATTATCTTACTTTCAAAATATATTATATTACCTTTTCAGCCAACTTTTTATACCATGCACCCATTAGATGAAATGGTATATTAAAGTCGCCAAAATGTATGTCACAGGCAGAAGGAAGCTTTTCCGTCCCCATAAAGTATATATATTCTTAATTAGGATCAACAGCCAAGTCAATCCAGCCATTTCCAAAGGACTAATGTTCGTGGAGGGGCGGAAGGATCCACATAAAAATACAAGTAGTTGGCGGGTGCCAATTTCTTTTGGTCGGTGAGCTGGTAAATAATTAAAAACGCGCGGGAATTTCGTTTATAACTATGATTTTTATTTACAGTACAATCTCACACGCGAAAAGGTTCGGTTAAAAGTAAACTGGATGTTAATAGCAAGTGGAAAAAAAGTGCGGGTATTCGAGGGAAAATCTCGTACTTGAATAATATGGCGATGTCCTTTGGAAAAATCAAGTCACGCCTCCCAGAGTGACCGTAGCCGCCGAGGTTCAAATAACCCTCCTCACTCCTCACTGCTTTTCGCCGCTCACTGCTGTTCACCCGGTGGCGTGAACATACCGCCCCCCTTGCAACACGTTGCAATTGCCATCCTGGACATATGTAGGATGGGGGGCGGCAGCGTTCTGGAGCTCCTAGATCCCACAGGAGCCGGAGACGACCCATCCGAACACGGTGCTCTGGGCTGCGGGAGTACCGCTATGACCGGGCACACAGCCTGGTTGGATGACCTCAGGATAGAGGTCTGCCCCGAGCACCACGGACACCGAAGCCGGCCGATAGAAATAGAGTTCGGCCAGGATCAGGGTGGCGAGTTTCTCCCGGACCGGCGCTGACACTTCCCGGATGGGGGTGCGGATGAGCAGGAATATAACATTCCGCCGGAACGTATTGTCGGACCTCGCCTCGAGGACGGCCGTGCAGGCTTGGTCGACCCCGACCTTGGTCACAGCCAACCCCAGAGACCGGGCAAAAGAAAGATTGATGCGGCTCTCAGCCGCACACGCATCGAGGAGGACGCGGGTCTCGAAGGAATTCGAGCCGTTGCCATACCGGAGGATTGCTGTTGGCATGACAGTCGTCGTCCTGGCGTGGAGCAGGGAGGAGAGAGAGATCTCAGCTGCGCCTTCTGGAGAAGCGGAGCGGTCGGAAGATGATCGGGAACGGGGTTGTGGCGGTGGTGCTGCACGTCCGGAGGAGGGTAGTTGGCTGCGACGCCGGGCCGAGGCGCGTTGTCTCGGCGGTTGGTCGGCCATATGGAGCAGGGTATGGTGTTTTTGCCCGCATCGTCGGCAACCATGGCGAGTCCGGCACGCGTCGGATGAGTGCTCGTGTGCCAAGCAATTGGGACAGTACTTATTTATAAGCACCGCCCGGAGCCGCTTTTCCCCTCGGAGCTTCAGGAAGCGCTGACACTGCCGGAGTGCGTGAATCCCCCGGCAGACCCGGCATCGGTACGCGTTCGTCCCGTGTGGAGCATATCGTTTGCTGCCGTGGTGCGGCAGACGCGTGGGGGCCATGTTGCTATGGAGAGGCGATCTGAAGAACTGAAACGAAAGAAATTACGGAGGGGAAAGTGGATTAGTCGATGCACGGGAACGAACAACATGCACGGAGACGAGGACATTCGGACGGAACATAAAGGAATTGGGGGTCACTATGGGTTTTTAGGGTCAGGACTCCTGTTGTCTTGCAACAGGATGAGCTTCGCTACGGGTCTTCGGATAGACCCACGCGCTGTTTTGATATCAGCCACTCGGACGAGACCTTCAGCCCCGGGCATAGTGCGCTCAATTCGCCCTAAGCGCCACTCGTTGGAGGGGAGGTTATCTTCGGATACGATCCCGAGGCCGCCGGTCTGGAGACTGCGAGCCAGTAATTTCCACTTATTCCGTTTGTGGAGCACCTTCAGGTATTCACTCTTCCAACGGCGGCAGAAAGCCTGCTGGATTGCCTTCAGTCGCTGCTATCGGTTGATTAGCGACATAGGCTCGACCAGAATCTCCGGTTCCATAATGGATAAGAGCGATCCTCCAATCAGGAAGTGTCCCAAGCTCAGTGCCAGCAGATCCTCTGGGTCCTCGCTCATGGCAGAAATTGGTTTAGGCACGCCTCGATTCTACACAGGAGCGTGGAAAGTTCTTCGAACGTGTACTTAACAGTAGACGAGGACTTGTAAAATAGGGTCGTAAAACTTTTGACCCCTGCTTCCCACAGTCCTCGCATATGGGGGGCGCTCGGCGGTATGAACTGCCAAGATAAAATGTGCTGGGGAAATGCCTTCATTATATTAAGCTCGTTCAGTGGTGAGGTCGGAGGTAACCTCCAGATGGATTGCCTTCGTGCTGAAACACACAAAGACGCAGACATAACCCTTCGTAATGAGACACGCACGCCCGGTGTAATTCTTGATCTCGAAAGGCCCTGCGAAATCAATGCCCGTGTGTGTGAAGGGCCTGGAGTAGGTGATGCGCTCTCGAGGGAGATCACCCATCATTTGAGTGTGTAGTCGTCGGCGGTGAACGATGCAGACTTTACACCCCTTAATGTGGGACTTCACCAGGTTCTTGATCCGTGGGATCCATCAGCTGATTGCCGCCATGCAACGTGATTCGCCCGCATCGGTGGGCGAATTCGACGAGCAGGCGCGTGAAATAGGTATTATAGGGGAGGAGAATAGGGTGACGTTCATCATACCGGAGGGATTCAGCGGTCCGGAGTTGTCCGCAGGAGCGGAGTATCCCATGTTGGTGGAGAAATGGGTTCAAATTGAGTAGCGCGCATGATGATTGAAGGGGTCGCCCTTCACCAAGGGCCCGTATCTCCGCGACGTATTCGCGACGCTGGGAGATCCGAATCAAGGCACGCTTGGCGGAGAGCAATTCGTCATTGGTAAGGTGGACCGTAGAAGGCGTCGAAATCCTTTTGGCGGCGAAGCGTAGGATGTATGCGGTGACTCGTAATGCCCTACCATAGTCCGAGAAACGTTCGCTAATGTCATTGAGTAGAGTGCTCGCAGTGGTGTGGCACTGGACTCGTTGCTCCAGCTGGGTGTCTGGGAGTTCATTATTGAAAGTTGGCCAGTACTCGGGGTCCCGCCGGAGCCAGTCCGGCCCATGCCACCAGAGGCTACTGGCCGAAAGCTCGGCTGCGGAGACTCCACGGCTTGCCAGACCAGCGGGGTTGTCCTCGGAACGCACATGTGACCAGCTTTGGCCACTGGTGCTTTTAGAGATGCTGGATACTTGATTGGCCACGGAGGTGGACCAACTACACGGGGGTTTATTAAGCCAATCTAACACAATGGTGGAGTCGGTCCAAAACTGGGAGGTTGCAGGTGAGATTGGGAGTTCAGGAACGATCGACGCCCAAAGATCGGCGAGCAAAACCGCTCCGCACAACTCCAGCTGCGGCGGCTGCGGAGACTGTTTTGACCGGAGCTACACGGGTCTTAGCCGTTAATAAATGGACGCTTACTTGATCGCGATACCGAACCCGCACATATAGGGCTGCTCCGTACGCTTTGTGTGACGCGTCACAGCCATGAAGCTCCCACGAGAGCGTATCGCTGGTGTTTAGCCAACGGGGGATGCGGAGTTGACTGAGGCCTGGGTAATCCTGCAGGAATTCGTGCCATTGAAGCAGCAGGGGAGGAGGCAGAGCGTCATCCCAGCCCAGTTCGGTTAGCCAGATTTGCTGCATGAATATCTTCGCTCGAGAATATTCGAGAATAGGGCGAACTAACGAAGTGTATAAAACCTTTGCTAATGGGGATTTGCTGCATGAATATCTTCGCTCGGATAACAAATGGGGCTAGCCAGCCAGGGGGGTCGAAGAGTTTAGCGATATTGGACAGAACCTGCCTCTTGAAGCTCGACTCCGTCAATGGTGGATCCGCTACGGTGAAGAAGAAGACATCCTCGGCGGCTTGTCGGCTTGTCCCATTTCATGCGGACAAATTCAAGGCAAAAACAACACATGGTCGCACAGCAAAGTCTCAACTTCGTTACTACGACAGACGCTGCGCAAAAGCGTCATCTTTTTTCATTACTCTCTCAGCGGCTAAGACCAAATGAAATTAACTTTTGGTAATTCTATTCTTTTTTATAGACAAAAGAATTATTAACGAAGAGGATGCATCGAAAAAGCACGTTTCATCCGGTTAGACCGTGCGGCATGCGCTAGATTATTATTGAAGAATAGAATTTCAACAACGTGGCTCACCACACTCTAATGGGATGTATTGGCTAAACGGAGCTCCAAAAATCGAGAATACTAATAGATCGTTAAACACAGAAGATGTTGTTAGATTCATTGATATGTTCATTACTACTATTTATTTATTCATTTACGTCAACTAACACAGCAGTCGACGAAAAACCTTAAGCTAATAGACAGATAACAACTTATTCAAGAAGGTAGCTTAGCTTTATACACAACTAAACATCCCCGACCCGATTCACAGCCACTATGGTCAGGGATGAGTTGCAAGCATTCCAAATCCAGTCCAAGTACAGAAAGTATTTAGCGGTTTCTTTGTAGATGATTGAAAAGTATAGCTCGAAGAGAAGTGACAGAAAGATGAGGAGAAATTAGGTGAGAAAGGTTGTTAAAAGATTGACAAAGAACACGAAAAGGTTCGTGAAGAGAGTAGTTAGTCAGACATCAACTAAGGTGAATAGGAAAAAAGTTTCTGGTCCGACGTGAGGGAACACAAAAATATAGCGTATCTAGTAAATTGGTAGAAATGACATCACTATTGACTAGTTTATGGAGAAAGAGAATGCCAAATACGAGCCTACGGTTGTAAAGTTAAGGAAGATTAATAAGAAGAAGTCTGTCTGAATAAGAAGGAAGGCGCAGACTCGGGTCACAATTAGGACCTCGTAATTTAAGAAATTGCTTCTTAACCGATTCACTACTACGCTGGTGAACATCATATTGAGGGTTCCACACTGGCGAGCAATATTCGAGAATAGGGCGAACTAACGAAGTGTATAAAACCTTTGTTACGTAGGGGTCATCAAATTCTTTCACCCAACGTTTTATGAAGCCAAAAAGATTGCATGCTCTATTGACAATTGAAGATATATGAATATAAAATAAAAGTTTTGGGTCAAACATAACGCCTAAGTCTTTGAATGATGGCACACCATCTAACAGAACAGACTTAATAGAATAATGAGCTAGGAATGGAGACAAACGACTGAATGACATAAACGAGCACTTTGAGACATTAAGGTATAATTTATTAACGTGGCACCAAGCACAGAACGCATCGAGAAAAGCCCATAATGTTAAGTTTCGTAAGAAGCATAGAATGATCAACCGTATCGAAAGCCTTACTAAAGTCGGTATAAATAACATCAGTTTGACACTTTTTACGGAAACCATGGTGTACAAGGGTAGTCAATTCTAAAAGGTTGGCAAGCGACGAACGACCTTTCATGAAACCATACTGACAAGCAGAAATAATGGATCTGGATAAGTGTTGAAGGGAAGACGTAATAATTTTCTCAAACAGCTTAGGTATTGAGGAAAGTTTGGCAATGCCACGGTAGTTGGAAATATCCGATTTGTTGCCTTTTTTGAAAAGTGGAATAATAAAAGACTCCTTCCAAACATCAGGAAAGCTACAAGTCTCACTGGATATAAGGCCGAGATAAAGGCTTAGATAGGGCCATTTTAAGGATGCAACTAGGTATATTATCAGGCCCGGGTACGAAGGAAGACTTCATAGATGATAAGCTAAAGATAATACAGTCTTCAGTAATACTAGGAAAAAACATACAATTTAAATGTGGGATTGAGAAGGGGTAGTATGTGGGATCCGAAGCAGTAGTAGAATAAGTCCACTGAAAGTCATTATTAGCAGTCTTGTCATAAACTCTGAAGGTGGAAGGTAGTAGGTTAGAGCGTCGTTTAGAATTAACAAAGTTATAAAATCTTTTGGGGTTCTGATAGAATCCAACCCTACATCGCACGATATAATTATTGTAGCATTGAGTATTTAAGAGACAAAATTGAGATTTCGCGACACAATAATTTGCATAGTGAAGTCGCGAACCAGTTTTTTAACCTTTTAATATATCTCGATTTAATGTTACTGAGATTAGACAGCCTACGTGTGAACCAGACCGGCGCACTGGAGACGGTAGAGACATTCACATAAGGAACGCATTTATCAATTAGAGAATTAAAAGCAGAGTAGAAAAAATTCACTACACAATCTATATCACAGCACTCAAATAGAAATGACCAATCAAAAGAGGAAATAAGGTTGTTGAGAAGATTGAAATTTGTTTTACGAAATCATCTACGGCGAGAAACTGAAATGTTATTAAATGAATTAGTAACGGAATTGTAAGAAATTATAACTTCAAGGGTAGGGTGATAAGGATCTTCAGGCTTTACAAGAGGGATCCGAGACAAAAACAAGATCGAGGATTCTTGTAGAAGAGTTAAGTAAAGAATTCAACTGATATAGCGGACATTCAAGTAGGCTATCAAGAAAAGCATGTTCAGATGAAGAAGAAAAATCTGGGGAAACAAAGGAACCAATTTCGTATTTCTCTGTATATTTCGATGATGAAATTTTGGATAAAATCTGCTCAGAAACAAACGCCTATGCCTTACAAAGTAATGGAGTCGAACTCAAGTGCAGTGTCATTGAAATTAAACGTTTTATAGGCATTTTGCTATATTTGGGAGTGGTTAAATTTCCTATTTGGCGAATGGCTTGGTCATCAAAATTTAGACTGTCAGCCGTTGCCGATTCGATGAGTCGAATCAGATTTGAAAAAATTAAAGCAAACTTTCATCTGAATGACAACCTAAAACAACCCCCAAAAGGTTCAGATGACTACGTCAAAGTACGACCGCTGCTATCAAAAATAAAAGCAGTTTGCAACAAATTGGAGCAAGAGGAGTATCAAAGCATTGACGAACAAATAATTTCATTTAAAGGTCAACATAGCTTGAAACAATATCTTCCTAAAAAACCACACAAGTGGGGCTTTAAAATGTTTTCAAGAGCTGGAGTATCTGGTCTTATATATGATTTCTGCCTTTATATTGGTGAAGGAACTTGTGATTCTTTCGGGCTTGGAATATCATCAGATATAGTTCTTCATTTGGCATCAAATGTGCCCCAAGATGAAAACTTTAAACTCTTCTTTGATAACTGGTTCACTTCCGTAAGTCTTATGATTGCTTTAAAAGAAAAAGGTATCCTCGCAGCCGGAACGATTCGCCCAAACCGCCTTAAGAATTGTGTGCTTAAGACTGAAAAGGAACTTGCGAAAGAAAGTCGAGGATCCTATGATTTGAAAGTAGAAACCTCGCTAAAATTAATTACTTGCCGCTGGTATGACAACAAAAGTGTCCAATTAATTTCAAATTATATTGGCGACCAACCTGTTACAGAATGCACCCGCTGGTGCCGGAAGGAGAGAAAAAATGTACAAGTGCCTCGTCCTGCTATTGTAGAATGCTACAATAAGCATATGGGCGGGGTTGATCTTTCAGACATGTTATTAGAACTTTATAAAATTAATTACCGCTCCAAAAAGTGGTATATGCGCATTGTATTTTGGTGTATAAATATGGCGGTGGTAAATAGTTGGCTTCTGTATCGTAGAGATTTGAACTGCACCAAAGATAACACCCGTCACATGCCTTTAATACAATTTCAACTGGATATTGCAAATGAACTTCTTCGATCTAGTATGCAAATTCAATCTCGAAAAAGGGGTCGTCCAGCACAACTTGTGCTCAATATTGACTCGCGGGATTCATCTCCAGCACCATCTTCCCCCGCTTTATCAATTTTATCCACTCCAACATCTAAAAGAAGTTATGTTATAGAAAAACCTAAGGACATAAGATATGACAAAATCGAACATTGGATTCAATGGGGTTCAAAAGGTAGGTGCAGACTGTGCAAAACAGGATACCCACGTTCAAAGTGTTCCAAGTGTGACGTTCACCTTTGCTCAAATCCTAAAAAGAATTGTTTTGTGTCATACCATACATAAGTTTAAGTAATAAATATATAATATTATAGCAGAAGACCAAAGAGTCTCAGCAAAAATGTTTTGAGTTTAAACGTATTAAAATATTAAGAATAAAAGAGTGAAATAAATAAAATATTAATTCATCAATTACGTATACGTATTATTTTAAACATATACTACTCAGGACCAATGTTGCCTATAGGCAACATTTCGGTGAGGACGAACCAGGATACGTAGGACTAAAATATGGATTTTGGTCAATATTTGTGGCCATATTAATCGTAATATGCAATCAAATATTTTTCTAGTCTTCCCATTGTAATTCAGACCTGAAAGGGTTAAGAAAGATAGATTATCGTCAACCAGCCAAGAAATATTAGGCAAGTTAAAATAGTCTTACTAAGAGGAAATTACTATCTTTAAGACGACTTAAAAAAATTTGCAAAGCATCAGCATGGTGCATGTAGGTCATGATATCAGAAGCTGGAGGAATATATGAACAATGTGAATGTCTCTACCGTCTCCAGCGCGCCAGTCTGGTTCACACGTAGGCTCTCTAATCTCCGCAATATTAAATCGAGATATTTTAAAAGATTTAAAAAAACTGGTTCGCGACTTGACTATGCAAATTACTGTATAGCCAAATCTCAATTTTGTCTTTTAAACACTCAATGCTACAATAATTATATCGTTCGCTGTAAGGTTGAATTCTATAAGAACCCCAAAAGATTTTACAACTTTGTTAATTCCAAAAGACGCTCTAATGTACTACCTTCCACCTTCAGACTTAATGACCAGACTGCTAATAATGACTCAGATATTGCAGATCTGTTTGCTAAATTCTTTCAGTCGACTTATTCTACTACTGTTTCGGATCCCACACCCTATCCCTTTTCAATCCCACATTTAAATTGTATGTTTTTTCCTAGTATTACTGAAGACTGTATTATCTCTAGCTTGTCATCTATGACGTCTTCCTTCGTTGCATCCTTAAAATGTGTTCGATTTCCCTATCTAAGCCTTTATCTCGGTTGTTCTTTATATCGAGTGAGACTTGTAGCTTTCCCGATATTTGGAAGGAGTCTTTTATTATTCCGCTTTTTAAAAAGGGTAGCAAATCGGATGTTTCTAACTACCGTGGCATTGCCAAACTTTCGGCAATACCAAAGCTGTTTGAGAAAATTATTACGTCTTCCCTTCAACACCTATCCAGATCCACTATTTCTCCTTGTCAGCATGGCTTCATGAAAGGTCGTTCGTCGCTTACTAACCTTTTTAGAATTGACTACCCTTGTACACCATGGCTTCCGTAAAAAGTGTCAAACTGATGTTATTTATACTGACTTTAGTAAGGCTTTCGATACGGTTGATCATTCTATGCTTCTCGCGAAACTTAACATCATGGGTTTTTCCCCGAAACTGTTGGCTTGGTTAAAGTCGTATCTTATTGGCAGAACCCAAAAGGTGTCTTTTCGTTCCTCATTATCTAAAACTATTCAAGTTACGTCAGGTGTACCCCAAGGCAGTCATCTGGGCCCACTGTTATTTACCCTGTTTATAAATGATTTACCCTTGGCCTTGGTTCACTCACGCGTGCTCATGTTTGCGGATGACGTCAAGATTTGTTATTCCTATAATGATCCTTCTTTCCAACAGTACTTGCAATCTGATCTCGATGCGTTCTGTGATTGGTGCCACGTTAATAAATTACAACTTAATGCCTCTAAGTGTTCTTTTATGACTTTCAGTCGTTTGTCTCCGTTCCTAGCTCATTACTCCATTAAGTCTGTTCTGTTAGATTGTGTACCATCCTTTAAAGACTTAGGCGTTATGTTTGACCCAAAACTTTCATTTAATGTTCATATTGCTTCAATTGTCAATAGAGCATGCAGCCTTCTTGGCTTTATTAAACGTTGGGCCAAAGAATTTGATGATCCCTATGTAACAAAGGTTTTATACACTTCGTTAGTTCGCCCTATTCTCGAATATTGCTCGCCAGTGTGGAACCCGCAATGTGATGTTCACCAGCGTAGTATTGAATCGGTACAGAAGCAATTCCTTAAGTTTGCGTTACGCGGTCTTAATTGGGACCCGAGTCTTCGCCTACCTTCTTATTCTGACAGACTTCTTCTTATTAATCTTCCTTCATTTTACAACCGTAGGCTCGTTTTTGGCATTCTCTTTCTTCATAAACTAGTCAACGGCGAAGTCATTTCTACTAATTTACTAAGTACGCTATATTTTTGTGTTCCCTCACGTCGGACCAGAAACTTTTTTCCTATTTACCTTAGTAGATGTCTGACTAACTACTCTCTTCACGAACCTTTTCGTGTTCTTTGCCAATCTTTTAACAACCTTTCTTACCTAATTTCTCCTCATCTTTCTGTCACTTTTCTTCGCGCTATACTTTTTAATCATCTACACGAAACCAATGAAAATATTCTGGACTTGGATTGGTTGCAACTCATCCCTGACCACATTGGCTGTGAATCGGGGCATAGCTGGCACCTTATGCAAATAAAACACTTCCACCGGGTCGGGGATTTTTAGTTGTGTATATAGCTAAGCTATCTTTTTCAATTAATTACTATCTGTCTTTAGCTTAAAGTTTTTCGTCGACTGCTGTGTTAGTTGACGTAAATAAATAAATAAATAAATAAATAAATAAATAAATAAATAAATAAATAAATAAATAAATAAATAAATATATAAGCTAAAGTTGGGCAGATCAATCGGCACAACACTTGAACACAGAGTTGACGGCAATGAGTACTCCACCGCCACGACGACCAACACGATCAATCCTATAAGAAATAAAGTTATTAGAAAGAATTTCGGTATCCAAAACAGAGGAGTTGAGCCAAGTTTAGCCAAAATTAGGGTCTACCATAGCTGAGAAGTACTCATTTGATACTGTAATTTTAAAAGAGGAAATTTCGCGAGGCCTAGAAAACTTAAACTTTTGAATTAAAACCTTAGCAGAGCATATATTACCAATGTAAGATGCCAGAGACGATTTAGAAGTATCTGGAGCAAGCCTAGAAATAAATAATTGTTTGCGATGAGGCACTACAGTTAGTGAAGGCGGAGTACTATTGGAATCCACAAGTGATTGAGAGCCAGCTTGATCGTGTAATTGATCAGAGTTCCCGTGAGGGACAGATTGAGGTACACCAGGGCTTGTACTGCGTACTTCAGTCTGAAAAGAAGAGCATAAAGAGGGACAAGAAGATGGTGTAGGCGAAAGTAAAATGGGAGAAGATGTAATAGAAAGTGCTGGCGACTGCTTATGAGGCAACTCAAGGGTACATTTCCTGGCCAACTTCACAGAAGGGGGAGCGAAATTGAATTGCGACAATAAATGTACGCTAGAGACACTTTCGTTAGACAGCTGTTTAGCCAGTTTGTCTAAAGAGAGAAACTTTAAGCGAAGACCCCTATACATACGGCTAAAGTCAAGCTGCTGACTGGCGCAAGATGGGCAAGTCCAGCGCATTAAGCCAAGCTCATGCTTAGACACAGACAAACCAGAAAATTTGTCATAGTTGCGACCGTTAAGGCCAGCACATTTTAAGTGAATAAGATTATAGCAGAGCCAACACGATATTGCTCTATACTGATCATCAAAACAATCAGAATGCTTGCAAGTAGGTAGACAACAAGCCATTGAAACGCCAAAAGAAACACAAGGCAAAGATATATAAAAATATATAGAAAATGTAAAATTTAAATACACAGCACTATGATAATTATCGATATAAAATCAATAAATACAAATAAAACAAAGAGACAGCTAGAGTGCACAGCACAAGAAAGAGTGCAAGAACAGTTATAATCCAAGCTTTGGGAGGCGGCGTTACAAAAGTAATTACGCGGGAGAGAAGCTGAGCACAAGCACAAAGAGAGAACAAAAAAAAAAACAAAAAAACACTAGCACTGATGGTATGATCGGGGCGATGAGGGGAGCAACTGCAGAAGCAATGACGAGAGAGAAAAGGAAAAAAAAATATATAAAATGCACCAAACACTAATCACGAAAAAAAACTAATTAATTTGGCAAATTCTACAAATAAAACACGGGAGTCAAGCAAACCACACCAACGAAAGCGTAAACAAACTAAGCACACTTAAAAATTGAGAGAAACAATAAATATTGATAAAAACTCTGGAGCTATGAAAAAACACGACCGTCACGTCAGAGAGATAATGAGGAGCTTCATGATTTTCTGAGGTATTAATACCATAAACATAGTGCCACGTGCAAAAGACAAATTCATAGAGAAAGCAAATGTCGGTTTATCATTCCCTACTCGCCAATGCCAGAAACTAGAATTCTAAATCCCTTTGGTGAGGAAGAAACTGTCTAAGAACACTATAAGCATACTGAATGAGTTATTCAAGAGCTCTTAGAAGAAAAGAAACCTCCCAAATAATGAACAAGTGGAATTAAATAATTTTTAAAGTGTCCTTAGTCGTTTGGGCCTTGAAGCCAGACGAATAAGCTTAAAGAAGCCCCAAATATTCCTTCGAAGAAAGGTGTTTATCGAGATCGATCGATTAAGGAAAAACAGCAGCATTTTGGTAGCAAGTTTATCAACGGATCAGAGATTTCAGCTCAAGAAGCCGTTTATAAAATTCTAGGACTTCACATGTCAGAGACGAGCCACGGAAATATATTTATAAATACCTCTCATCCTGAACAAAGAGTTCGGATGATAAAGTCAAAGAAAAATTTGGAAAGACTGCCTCCTGATTCGACTGATATTTATGTTGCGGGACTTCATGACTATTACGTACATAGGCCAGAATCTATGGAACATGAATGCCTATCCGATTTCGCCGCCCTTTATGAACGTAAGTTGACTCGAAGACAGCGTGTGTCAGATGAGACTGTCATGGAGGATAATGATAACATCGAAGAAGGAAATCTTGCAGAAAAAAATAATGGGACATTTAAGAAGATAGTAACATCAATGAGGTACCTGACGAATATCAACTCGAAAATGGATCAGGATTCTTGGGGAAACGAAAGCATCCAGATATTTTGAGATGGAGAAGGTTTAGCAAAAACCTATCCAGATCAGGACAACGAAATTACATATAATAATAACAAAAGCTTAATTGATGCCAACATGAAAAAATATGATACAATACACGAAGAATTATTTGAGCAAATTTTACAGGATGTTCAAAAGGAAAATAATGAAGATAATGAAAACCAGGAATCTTCCGTTTCGCAACTTTTGGATGAAGAATTCAGAGGATGTTCAATCCCAGAGGTCGCAAGAGACCAAAATGTTTTTCAAAAAAGCGAAACCAATTACAACACTGATGAAAATGGACCCAGTGTTATACAACTGCCGCCGCTGATACCCGAAAACGATTTGTTTGAGCTGGTGCGCTGGGAAGCTGCGGCCCACTTTATGCATAGAGTCAGCGCTAATAACCCCTTTTACGAATATGTGGTCGGCGGTGCGGGAGTGGGAAAGAGTAGACTTATTTCGATTATTTTATCAGTTTATTGCTTTGTGCTCCAACAGGAAAAACAGCCTTTGAAATCGGAGGTCTCACATTGCACTCGCTGTTTTCATTCCCGGTGAACCAGCCTTTAGTTGGACTCCGACCGATGTTCTCAACACCATTTATTCGAATATATGGACCTAAAGCTAATAATAATTGATGTGATATTAATGGTGGGTGCCAAAATGTTGTCTAATTTGGATAGTCGGCTAAAACAAATTTTTAGAACAACGGAATATTTGGCGGGATTTCAATAATTGTCTTCGGAGATTTAAACAATTTTATCCAGTTGGTGATAGATGGGTATTTCATTCTAACGCTAGAGACAACCACGGCGTTATTGCAGGGACTGCACAAAATTTAAGTTTTATGAACTAACAAAATCATGAGAAATTTGTAGTTGCTCTCATAGCAGATCTGTACCAAAAATAGCCGTTTAAGACGTTAATTTAAAATTATAAGAATTTATTTTTGACGACATTGTCTATACTGGGTCGTTTATTTACGAATAAAGCATATTAAATTTTAAATAAATATTATTTTATTTATGTAGGTTACAATAGATCGGATACATACCACAACACTTTGGAAAATATCTTACTTTTTAAACTAAACTTATCCCATTTGGATCGTGCCATCGACACCTTTCCCTTATTTGAAGACGAAAAAAACAATCTGTGGGAACCAGCACCGAGATGCTAAGCGGCAATCGACGCCTACAAAGCAAAGCCCTTTAACTCTCTAACTCTCTCTCTCTCTCTCTATGATCCATTATTACCTCTCTCTCTTGGTTCTAATTAGTATATATGTTTTTAGTATATTTGTGACAATCAAAGCGGCCGCATCGAAGCGGAAATATATACATGTGTTTATAAATTTGGAAGTAACGTGTTTTATTTGAAAGTACCGGGTTATTACATTGGCGACGAGGTAAAAAAAAACAATTAATTAAAAACAATATAGCGAACTAGCAAATAAAATAGTCAAATAGTGAAAAGGAAAAAAAAAGGAAAAGAGAAATATTAGCAATATATAAATGCAGCGTGGCTGTGTCAGTGTCAGTTCAAAGAGAAAAACAGAAGGAGAAATATTTTTAAGAGAAACTCTAAAACGGTGTAATCATAGTAGACATAAAACACATACATACGTACGCGTATGCATGGACATAAAAAAAAGTAAAATGGATTTTTCACTCATAATAGAAAAAAAAGAAAAGAAAGCGAAAAGAAATCTGACAATTGTCAGAGGCGAAATGCCGATTAATTATTAAACAAATGTTTAATAAAGAAGTATCTGACAAAGGTCAGAGGTGGAAACCGATAAGATATTAAACAAATGTTTAAAAAGACGAACTATCTGGCAAAGGTCAGAGGCTAAAAGCCGACAAACATCTATACTTATTCGCAATGACCGAAAGCGTCATAAAACCTTTTCTGTTTGAAAGTTTGGGGAACGCATTGCTCCAAAATGAATGGGAAAAGTGGCTGCGCGCTTTTAAGATTTATCTGGAAGTGGAAGAAGTCAAATTTGTAATTCAGAAAAGAACAAAATTGTTACATTTGGGTGGTATCCAATTGCAGACGGTTCCATACGCATTGCCGGGTGCCATAGTAGAATTAAACGAGGCCGATCAAAATGATGTTTTTTTTGTGCTAGTCGATAAACTGACAGCTTACTTCTCACCCAAGCAAAACTCGACTTTTGAAAGACACCTTTTTAGGAAAATCTCTCCTGAAGAAGGTGAAACATTAGGGAAGTTTATTTTGCGTTTGCGCCAACAAATCCAAAAATGTAAGTTCGGGTCTACGAAAGCCGAAATAGAAGAAATTTGTTTAAAAGATAAAATCATTGACACCTGAAATCATCGAAGCCTGCCAGGTGGACGAGGAAATAAATAAGCAGTCTCAGCTTATGCACTCGAAGTCATTGCCAGAAATCATAAATAAAATCACTAATATGAAATCAAGGAAAACTAATCAGAGTGATTGTGGAAGGTGCGGACGGTCAGGACACAAGGAAGATAGTCAGCACGCCAGATTAAATGCAACCGATGCTCTCGTGTGGGTCATTTTGCCCGCAGATGCAGAACATACCTTAAACGCCCATACCCACAGTCAAATGACAAGGAAGCGATGGGAAATTCCAAACGAAAATATGTGCACCGAATTGAAGAAGATAATCCAGTGGAAAATAAGACAATCCAACGGAATTGTTGTAAGATAGACAGTGACGAGGAGTATGAAGAGATGATGCAATGCCGAATTGGAGGTGCAGATGTTTCCCTAGTAATTGATTCGGCATCCCGGTTTAACCTTACCTCGCAAGACGATTGGTTAACTCTTCAATTAAAGAAAGCAACAGTTTTTAACGTCCGCGGAAATTCGCAGTCAATTTAGGGGATACGCCTAAGATAAAATCCTTAAAGTTATTTGAATTTTTGAGGCACCGATATCAATCAAGCAGAACCCCGAGCTGATTGCATCCTTCTTTGTAATTGAAAAAGGACGGCAGTCACTGCTGGGACGGAAAACAGCAACGAAGTTAAATGATCTGCGAGTTGGACTACCGGTTAACAACATTGAGATTGTGCCACCATTTCCCAAGTGGAAAGGTATTAGTGTAAAACTAACAATAGACCCCTACGTTGATCCTGTGAAACAACCAATGAGGCGTATTCCTGTTGCGCTCGAAGAGAAAGTCAATGCTAAGTTGGAGGAAGCCTACAATCTGGACATTATTGAACCGGTCAAGGGTCACAGCACGTGGATCTCTCCAATGGTGATCGCGTTCAAAGAAAGTAGTGATATTCGAATATGTTTGGATATGAGGCAAGCCAACCGTGCGATTCTTCGTGAAAATTACCCTTTGCCGACATTTGAATCTTTTATGACTAAATTAAGGGACGCGTACCATTAATTGGAGTTAGATGAAAGAAGTAGGCAGATAACAACTTTTATTACACCGCGAGGGTTATTTAGGTATAAGCGACTAATGTTTGGTATAAATGCGGCGCCGGAAATCTTCCAACGACGAATGGAAGAACTCTTAGCACCGTGCAACAACGTGATGAATTATATCGACAATGTAATTATTTTTGGAAGTAGCAAAGAAGAGCACGATAAAGCACTGGAAAAGGTTCGAAGCGTTTTCAATAATAATAATGTTCTTCTAAACAATGAGAAATGCATTTGGGATACAAATAGAATTAAATGTTTGGCAGACAAAGGAATTGAAGTAGATCCTGATAAAATTGAATCTATTAGATTATTTCGGCCACCCAAAAATAAGGAAGAGACTCGTAGTTTCCTAGGACCAGTTACCTATGTGGACAAGTTCATTGCAGACCTAGCGGACCAAACAGAGCCTTTACGTGAGCTTTTAAAGAAAGATCGGAAGTTTATTTGGGGACCAGCTGAAGAAAATGGGTTTCAAAAGCTTAAGTTAGCTTTAACTAAAATCCCCCGTCTCTCATATTTTAACCCTAAAAATAAAATGCGACTAATCGCTGATGCTAGTCCGGTTGCAGTACTGTTGCAATTTAACGATGAGGGCGAGCCCAATATAATTGCATTTGCTAGTAGGAGCTTAACAAATATAGAAAAGCTATACTCCCAAACGGAAAAGGAGAGTTAAGCTTTGGTCTGGGCGGTAGAAAAATACTATTTCTATCTGATAGGTCTAGAGTTCGAATTAGTGACTGACCACAAACCACTAGAAACCATTTTCAAGCCAACATCAAAGCCTCCAGCGCTTTTTGAAAGATGGCTTCTGCGTCTTCAAGCGTATAAGTTTAAAGTCATTTACAAATCAGGAAAGGAAAACATAGCTGATACTTTGTCCCGTTTGTGTGAGCAAACGCCATCCAGTTCTTACGACATCAAGGGTGAGCATAGCATATTGCGAATTATTCAAAACGCTACTCCAATATCAATATCGATATCTGAAATAGCTGAAAACAGCACACAGGATGAGGAAATATTGGACGCAATGGTGTGCCTTCAGCAAGGTTCTTGGGACTCGGCAATGTCAAATAAATTATACCCATTTCGACATGAACTGTCAACTATTGGAACAATCATGCTAAGAAGAGTTCGGATTGTTATTCCGGCAACATTGAGACAGAAAGTGTTGGTGCTGGCACATGAGGGACATCCTGGCGAATCAGCCATGAAGCGAAGATTGAGGTCCAAAGTCTGGTGGCGCCAAATTGACAGAGATACCGAGAAATTTGTAAAGAATTGTTTTGATTGTATTTTAGTATCCCAAGCGACAAATCCACCGCCTATGAAGAGAACAGAATTTCCGAATGGGCCATGGATTTCGGTCGCTACAAATCTTTTAGGGCCACTACCAAACAATGAATATATTTTAGTCTTAATATACTATTACTCTAGATACATGGAGTTTAAATTCCTTCGCTCCATTACATCGGGATCACTAATTGGGGCGTGTGGGGAAATTTTCAGTAGGCTAGGTTACCATAAAGAGTTACGAACCGATAATGGCCGATAATATGTAAGCCTTGAATTCAGAAACTATTGTAAATCATGCAGCATCGAGGAAATAACAACACCCCCTTTTTGGTCATAGGCTAACGGCGAGGTCGAGAATATGAACAAGGCATTAGTCAAGCGGTTGAAGATAGCTCATCAAAACAAGAAAAGGATGAAATTCAAGCTTTCACACTGATGTATAATGTAACCCCTCATGGGACCACAGGCTCCGCTCCTACAGAACTGATGTTCAATCGAGTCATTAGGGATAAAATCCCGGGAATACAAGATTTAGTGGGAGTGTTTACAGACTCAGCGGAAAGGGATAATGACTGCATCAATAAACAAAAGGGAAAGGAAACTGCAGACAAAAGGAGAAGAGCAAAGAAAGTAAATATCAATGTAGGAGATAAGGTGGTTCTTAAGAATGTAGTTTTTCCCCACAAACTAACTCCAAATTTTGACACCACTGAATACGAAGTCTTGAAAAAAGAAGGGGATATAGTATAAGTATGTGGGGGAGGCAAAACGCTCATAAGAAATGCAAATCACCTTAAAAGGGTCCCTGGTGAAACGGAATCGTCCGATGCTACCAACACAAAATCGTTTCCAATACCTGCCACAAACCAAACTCCACAGCCTACAAAGCAAAGCACTTTAACTCTCTAACTCTCTCCCTCTCTCTCTATGATCCATTATTACCTCTCTCTCTTGGTTCTAATTAGTATATATGTTTTTAGTATATTTGTGACAATCAAAGCGGCCGCATCGAAGCGGAAAAATATACATATGTTTATAAATTTGGACGTAACGTGTTTTATTGGAAAGTACCTGGTTATTACACAATCAAAATTAAAATTACAAATTACTGCTTGTTTGAAATTTAATTTTTATACCATGCACCCATAGGGTGAAATGGTATATTAAAGTCGCCAAAATGTATGTAACAGGCAGAAGAAAGTTTTTCCGACCCCATAAAGTATATATATTCTTGATCAGCATCAACAGCCGAGACGATATAGCCATGTCCGTCCGTCCGTCCGTATGAACACCTAGATCTCGCAGACTATAAGAGCTAGAGTTACCAAATTTGGTATCTAGTCTCGAGTAGTATGTACAGTTATCGAGTTTGTATCAAATTTTTGCCACGCCCCCTACCGCCTCCGCAAATTAAATAAAACGGATTTTCTCAAAAACTATTCTAGCTATGTATGTATATTTGTTTAGTAAATGCGCACATTTTTTATATTGGAAAAACTCGATTATCTCCCAAAATTTTGTACCTTGTGCAATCAAGTTTATCACAATTAAATTTGATACTAATATCCAGCAAAACAAAACAAAATTTGATCAAAATCGGAAAATAGACAAGTTATGCATATAAACGTTAATCATAAGGCCGGAGTTGGCCGTTGGCTGGAGGGCGCGCTAGGGTGCTCGTGTGCTTGAGTAAAAAGCATATGAACATAATTTTTTAAAATACGAAAACTCATTTGTTATTATAAATTTGAAATACTTGTTTTACTGGTGTATGGTATACCTAAGTCGGCGAGGCGACTTACTTAATTTTTTTAATAGAATCTTTGTAATTTCCCTGCAAGAGACAATTTAGCTGGCACATCGATGAGCGGATTCAAAACTGCTCAAAATGTCAGTCTATGGCACCTAGATTTCAGCTTTCACCAAAATTGCCGCTGAAGTGATTTCTTTAGCACACCTGATAAAAAAAAATACAAAATAAAAAAAAAGTCATAAAGAATCATATATCAAGTTTTGCTTAAAACCAATCAAACACACGCTGTGAAAATCATTTAAGCAAGTGTACTCAAGAGGCCAACGCAGAATAAATCGTTCCGATTTCCGCATAGCTGTGAAGCTTTGAAGACAAGAAATGTTTCGTCTTAACATTTACTAATAATATTTAACTTTATTTAATAATCTAAACATTAGTAGAGTGAATTTTCTAATGTTCGGCTGTGTTTGGCATCACAGTTTTTTTTATAATTAGTAATAGTGAAATAGTTCTCAGTAATCTGCAATTTCCCGCACATTATTTTAGAAACAATTTCTAATTTAAATAGATTTCATAAAAAAAATTGACATTAAAATCGAATTTTAAAAAATTTCGAGAGAAACAACCAGGAGTGGGTAGATGATATTGGAAAAAACAATAAAAAAAAAAAAATTATCAGACATCTTTCAAGAAATTCCAAGCAATGAGATGGTCTCCGCGACTGGTACAAGTTTCTACAATTGTGGAAAGCGAAGTGCATCTAAGATGATTACGTTGTTAAGCTCTGAAGAAAGTCTTCCCATAAAAATAATACCTATCATTCAATCCGTTGATAATCAGCCAGTTAAATACACACCAGAGGAAGTCTTAGCCTTGTATTTTGCTGGTGGTTACACAAACAAGGCCTTCACGGGCAATGCACCGCAAGCGAAATGTATTTCCGACATTATATTTCCGATGTTCTGCGGCAAAAAAAATATTCTATTCTAGTGGTCTAGTAGTAACTGATCATTCATTTGAGTTTACAAAATTTAATTGACCGCACGGTATCCCGAATATATAAAGCACGTTATAAAGATTTCCTTGTATAGAGAAAATGGTTCCCAGCTAACTACTAGATGTATTTAAATGGTTGTATGATCGATCAGAAACAATTGAACTTGAATTTTTTTCGTTCGAAACTAAGAAGGAGGAAATTCATTTACTTGCCCCATAACCCAAGATGAAAGCTCTTTACTCTTCAAAAGATAGAAATTTTGTTCCAACTATTTATACATATATATGTGTCTAGTATATAAGGAGCCTTATTTGTTCGCCTACTTAAAGATTTTTTCCTCGCAATTTCCGAAATTTTCAACATATGTATGTATTTAAATAAATCCAAAAAAAGAAAAAAAAATTAAAAGTGGGTTTTTAAAAACTTTTTATATGTAATCACAGTGTTTGAATGTGAACAAATAATATAAGTTACAAGGAAAAATGTATATCCAGAGCCAAATCAAACTACATATATCCATAAAATACAGTCTATTTCCCTGAAAAGTGTGTGCGCTAAGTGAAAAGTGGTTCCAGCAAAGGGAAAAAGTTTCAATCCAAATTAATAAAGACTACAAAAAAACACACAAGTGAACCACACTTTCATATATAAAGGGCCATAGATGTTTCTTTTGTTTATATACCCTTGCAGTCTTTAGCCATCATATTTTTACATGTTCCAAACTCTTTTTTTGTAACTCAATCCATTAATGCGGAGCCCGGCACTCATATCCCCCGGGGGACGAACACGTTCGGCACCTCTGACTGAATGCCTATTTCCTCGATATCGAAGAGGCCAGCACAGCAAGAGCACTTGGAATCCGATGGAAAGCGACCACGGATGAGTTTTACTTTATTGTATCAACCCAAGAGATCAAGTCAAGTTATTCGACCCCGATGGCTGTCTGGCTCCCTTTTCAAGCCAAAGTATTTATACATGAGCTTTGGCTACAAAAGCTAGGGTGGGATGACCACTTGCCCAGTGGGAGGACTTTACAAAGAGCTACTCCTTCCTAGACCAGATTCGAATTCCACGTTGGGTTTTTTATGATCCGAGTTGCGACATCCGATTCCGTTGTTTTTGTGATGCTTCACAGCGGTTTCATTGCCCAGGACTTCCCAGTTGTGGCCTGAGTTCGCAAGAACTGGTACACAAGGATTTGGGGTGGCATGGCCCACCAGGGCTACGGGATCCGCAAGAGTCTTGGCCACGAGCGACCCCACTCCCAACAGACACTACCTTCGAGCAGCGGGCAGTGAAAGTCCATGTCGCAATCGCTAAACCAGCAGATGAGATACTTTTCCCGTTTTCCAATCTGGGACGTGCCTTCCGAGTGGTAGCATACGTGGTCCGTTTTGGGAGAAAGTGTCTGAAACTTCCAAATGACTACTCCGGAGAGGTGACCTCTAGTGAGATCAGTTGTATTTTATATGTATTGATCCAAGTCACTCAGCGTGAATATTTCCGTGGTGAATATTAGTGTCTACAGCAGAAGAAATCTCTGCCCGCGTCTAGTGCCACACTCAATTTGAATCCGAGCATGTGGGCGCGTGCAACAAGCAGCGTCACACAGTTACGACGAGCGTAACCCCATTCTGCTGCAAGTCGCAAGTCCATTGTCGCGTCTGCTTTTGCTGCATGGGGGAAGTCAACTTGTAGGTAAGTCAACTTATATTGAGGCGAGTGTGTCCCCAGCAAGTGCAATATGACAATGACAAAAACTTCGTAGGCACGTTCAAAGTTCTCGAAAAAGAGAATTCAGCGGAAAATCTTATCCGTCACAGAACCTGAGATCAAGGAACAGGTCCCATCTATCATTAACCGGTGGCAGCGTCAGCTTTTCTAAGGAGTTATGTAAGCGGAATAAATTGCGATTTCCTTGTTAAAATCTTGAAGTAGGCGATCATGTGGTACGTAAAGAGGACAACCTTCCATTCAACGCGATGGTAAGCCATGAGACGGGGGGAAAAACCTTTGACGTTAAGGCCCTATTTGATCCATGCTCGGCAGTTTCGTCGATGGCGACGACTCTAGCCACTGCACAGTGGTTCCGCTTGCAAGCTTCTTAAATAGTGTTTGTAGTTGAAAAAATCCGCCAACTAATGAACCTTAAACAATAAAATGTGCCAAATTAAAAAACAATAACAATTTATGAGCTATTTAAATACTAAAAAAAATGTACAATGATTGTAACTTCAAGATTATACAAAATTTTAGGATGTCTACTCAAGTAGGCTATAAACTGAAGGAAAAACTTAAAATTATCATTTTTTTCAATTTTTCTATGCCCAGTAATTTATGGGTCGGACCTTAAAAGCAAGTAATTCATTATGTCTGTATTTGTAAGTATTCGTGACATTTTGCGGGTATGATTCAGTCTGCATTTCTTTATTTCTTTATTGTCCGCCTCTGCAGCTTCCTCCGAGCGCTCTCCAATTGAAACAATTGCGTGCTGTATATATATATATATATATATCCATGAATGGGGACCCTCTGAACCGTCGCCGGCAAATAGTACCAGTACTCCTTGATTAATTCTTTGGCAGTATCTAGGGCATATTCATTCAATTTTTCTACGTTGATTTTGTGCCCCGATGCCAAAGGTTGCAATAAGGTGGAACAACGATGAATCAGATTTTCATTCAGGCCTGCAGACAACCGAGGGTTTGAAAAAAATTTGCTCGATACATTGCCATCGTTGGATGTTCCTTTGCCACCATATCTAGGCTGGTCCACTATTAAACCCATTTTATCCCGAAAATCCCGTTGAACTTCTCTCTTTCTTTCTAAAACATTCTGTTTTTGTTGGGGCCTTTGGCCTGCCACATTTTTATGACCGACTTGTAAGAAAGGTGAAGAAAGAATCTTATTTTTGCATGAAATGGAGATAAGCCAAACTGGAAATATTTTTTTGATACAACTTTGTCCAAACATTCATTCAAATTGTCCATCTCCGTTGGCTTTGCTACGCATATATGTATGTAAAACATTTAGTGGAGTGCGATTCGCCTTAAAATATTTCTCCTTTGATTTTGATACTTCGGTCGTCTCTTTTTTCAAGTGGAATCGAATTGGCCTGCAATAACGTGTTGACGAAGGCCGAGGGTTTTTCCAAATAATTTTTTGAAATAAGTTAAAGAGGTACGTAAGATGTAACGAATAAACTTTTGTCGTCTACTTGCTATGACCCGTACTTCCATCAAAACCCCACTTGATTAGCAACAGAATCATAAAATGCATTTATAGCTCGGAAATAAATCTAATGATATTTTGCTGTTTCAGCTGTTTTTCCGTATCAGAAAATATTAGTGTGTCGTCATTTCGGTGTCCATTAAGAGGGAAGTGACTTCTGAGGGATCCGCTTGCAATACATTTTGGGTATGATTTTCGTTGCGTAATGCAGAGACAGCGGTCTCAATTTCGACCAGCTGAGCTACACGACGACGCTTAGTTCTCGTTGAAGACTCCATAAAATTGATTTTTTTACGGCCACGTGGAGCATTTTTTGCATTTTCCTGGGGTACATTCTTCGTATTTTTCAATATAATTGACTCCATTGTATTCAGTCAATCAGACTCATATTGTAAAACAGAAGATTTCTTACGTTTATAACGCATCCAAAAGTCAACAATTTTGTTGCAAATGTACTCAGTTGGTTTAATACACGCATTTAATTCAATCTTAAAGCCATTGTTTTTAAAATTTTGTTGAACATCAGCAATTACTTCTCTTAACTTTTCAGCGTTTGTGCCTTTTTTGGAGCACCATATATTAAGAATGTGCAGGCGTGCGAACAAACACTGACATATGTTGCCTATCAAATTAAAAGTTAAAAACAAATATTTTGTATTAAAATACAAAATGAAAACCACAAGTAGAGACGAAAACAAACACAGGGGCTCTGCTAGGCAAGTTTGACCTTGAAATAATAAGATTTTCATTATTTCACACACATCTGCAAGTTTCTGCAGCTGACTTAAACACTTTTATAAAGTAATATAATATCTATGGGGAAAACGGGGGGAACACAACTAAAACTTTAAGTAAACATACAAATCATGCACTAAAAAGAAACAAAAATAAAGGTTACATCAAACATAAATTTTAAAAGAACAAATACAAAATATAATTTTTAATAATTTACTTAAATAAAATAAACACCTTTTACTTGAAAATCCATTGATAATTTATAAATTTTTAATCACAAGAATATGCGAACCACTTAAAACTGACTTTCGTACTAAAAGTTGTTGCGTTTGCTTTGCTTTACTCTAAAAGTGAACACGTGTTCATTCGTTTGGTTCTATTTTTAGAAAGTACCATTATGATTGTTTTTTCGCTGTTCCATAACCCAAGAAGGAAGTTCTGACCCACTACTACACACTACACTACAACACTTTGAACTTCCGATAGGTATGATGTCAGAAGAAGCTCTTGAGGCCGGAAATAAAGACTAAAGAAAATTACGAACCATTAAACCACACACGAAAAAGTTCTCGCAATAACACAGAGGTAAATTTGGCTCACAAACTCTTCATTTCATCGGACCCATTTATTACAATGTTAGCAAAAGATTAGTTTGTGGATAAAGATATTAGTCTTTTTTTAAAAAAGAACCGAAAATGCTATATCTCCAGAAAGAATTCCCTCACAAAGGATTGCAAACACCGGGGTGGTACAATTGGGTAATATTGGGGATCAGAGATATATATATTATATAGTATAGGCGATAGGCGTTTGCCTTGGGCGCACTCTGCTGAAATATTAACTTCTGTGGATGAAGCAGTTCCTAAATATAGGACGTAGAATCTGTTTTATAGATAACTTTGAACTAGAAGTCATTGATATCTAGCAGTACCATTCCAGTTGACGTAGATCTGAGGAAATTTTCTTTATTAATTGTTAAAGCAAACTTACGATAAAAGTATGGCAATTTTTAACTTGTCTGGCCGTCCTACAGAAACGTAGTGCAGGATTTGTTTGAGGATTTTATCGTTTTTCAAATGCTTGAGAATGGTTTCTGCATTAACCGAAGGATTGATTTCTATGATTGAGTTGCAAGCTTCCTCCTCTTTATCAAATTCTATATCTGTTTCAATAAAAGTATTCTGTTATGGTTGTGGAGCACTAAATACCTATAAGCCATCCTGTAAGAAGTGTCAAAAAACTTCAAGGAGAGTACTTCGGAATCTCGTCTGCACAGTGTTCAGCCTAAAGGTTCGACGAAGCAGGATTAACAACCGAAAGACGCACAGAGGATGAGGATTGAATGTGAGAATTGCAAGTCAAAAGGGTCTGGCACTAGAGGTTAATAAATATCGAAAAAGAAAGTCTGCTATTAGTAAGGAGACTCGCGTTTTGCGAAGTTAACATAAAGGTTCTTGTCACATTAAGGATCATAGTCCCGAGAAGTGAAACTAATAAATCCAATTAATTAGGGCAATCGTATGTTTTTGACCGATCTTTCCGATGGAGCTATATGATGAAAAAAATGGTTGACTCACAGGCTTAAAAAGTTCATCAATGAAGCGCTTCATGACGATTCCTTGCTGAAATATAGCTAAACAAAATGTTCACAAAAAAAAAAAAAAAAACAACAAATTTAACTGATCTGCTGCGCACTGGGATAGGTTTTTTTTAAGAGTTTATTTATACCTTTGTTCTTTTACTTGATTTACTTGGAACTACTTGGAATTTTCGACTAACACTTAATAAAATTACTACCTTTGTGGTGTAATGGTTGCGTGTAATTTAAATTCTTAAATTCGTAATTTAAAAATGGAAAGCTTTGAGAATAGAATTGAAAGGGTATATAAGAGCATACCACCCGTACTTCCACCTCTTTACATTATTCTGGCTTAACGACGAATTAAAAGAAATTGCTTTCTTTCCTCAAAAAAAAAGTGAACAGGTAAAATTTTCAATGGCGAAAATTACCAAATAAAGTCAAATCACTCGGATTTATTAAAAAATTCACCATAAAAAGAAGAAAAGGCATTTAAAGTAAATAAATTTTTGATACAAATCATGTCCTAGAGACACAGGAGGCGTAGTCCTAACCACATTTCCGGTCAACATTTATGCAAAAAGTTTTGATAATCGACTAAAGTCACATTAATCAATCTAGGAAAAAAAAAAAAACCTAAATTTGGCTCATAACCTATCATAGCCCCATAATACGGCCTATCACCATCACGGCCAAACCCATTTTTACTTTCAAGCATCTACATATGCAGTTAAAGAAAATCAGCGAAGCTATTTTCAAACTATACCTATGGAAGGAGATAATTTGATCGCTGGTGTTAAACATGTGACGCCTGGATTAACTGGATTAGTTTGAGTACCATCCGCCACAAGGAAAAAATCCATGCGGGTGTAAAAGAGCGAAAATTATAAAGTCGTATGACAGAAAATTGGTTTAAGTAAATCAAAATATTAATTTTTGTACAATTTAGTGTACATTAGTGTACAATTTTTTTGTGAGTTTGTGTGATGGATATTGAGCATTTAAAAACACCGAAAGCATCGTATAATTCATTAAAGCAAGACAATTCAAAGTATATTAGAAAACATCACCTAATCACCTTATCCAGTTGTTGAAGGCTTTAATCGGTGCACTTTCTTAACACTGTTGTTAGTGTATTCTTTTATCACTTTTATTTGTTTGTAGTGATAGAGCGCATAACATATGATGATTAAGATGAAGTGCAAAAGAAAAGAGAGTTTAAATACGACATACACCTATGTTACGGGACTCACTCACTATTACTGTTTTTATACCATACACCCATAGGGTGAAATGGTATATTAAAGTCGCTAAAATGTATGTAACAGGCAGAAGGAAGCTTTTCCGACATCATAAAGTATATATATTCTTGATCAGCATCAACAGCCGAGACGATCTAGCCATGTCCGTCTGTCCGTCCGTCCGTCCGTCTGTATGAACACCTAGATCTCGGAGACTATAAGAGCTAGAGCCACCAAATTTGGTATGTAGACTCGTGTCATATGTACGCTTATCGAGTTTGTTTCAAATGTTTGCCACGCCCCCTACCGCCCCCTCAAATTATATAAAACCGATTTTCTCAAACACTATAGCAACTAGAGACACAAAATTTGGTATGTATATTTGCTTAGTAAACGCGCACATTTTGCATTTATAAAAATTTTGCCACGCCCCCTACCGCCCCCGCAAATCAAATAAAACCGATTTTCTCAAAACCTATTTTAGCTAGAGACACCATCTAAATATTTGCTTAGTAATTGCGCACAGTTTTGATGTGTAAAGATTTTGCCACGCCCTTTTCCGCCCCCGTAATTTGACTCGATTATCTCCCGTAATTTTCTACCTTGTGCAATCAAATTTAGCACACTTAAATTTGATACTAATATCAAGCAAAATACCAAATTTGATCAAAATCGGAATAAAAATAGTCAAGTTATGCATATAAACGTTTTTCCATATGGCCGAAAGTGGCCGTTGACTGGTGGGGGCGCTAGGGTGCTCGAATGCTTGAGTCAGCGAAATACTAAGATATGCTTGTAAAAAGCATGCAAACAGATTTTTTTAAAAATACGAAAATGCATTGGTTATTATAAATTTAAAATATTTGTTTTACTGGTGTATGGTATATCCAAGTCGGCGAGACGACTTACTTACTTCATTTTTTTTTGTTTTATGCATTCTAAATTTTGTTTGCCTTTGCCTTTCATACAAACCGAATGATTATGAAAATTTTGATTATTATATTATATTTTGATTATGATTATCAATCATTTTGGTGTCGCGGTTCCTTTTGGAATAACCTAGCGAAAAATTTTAATTATTTTGCATCAGTTTGCAACGCAACTAATGTCAGGAAAATATATACATATTTCTTTACCTCATTTACAGTAATCTTTAAAAACCACAAAAAAAATATATGTATGATACAACAGTTAATAATGAAGCGTAGGTTTAAGTATTGCAACGGGAGAATTAATCTTCGGTTAATAGAAAAAGCGCCATTTGCAATTGAAGTTGTTTTTAAATAATAGTAAATAAGAGAAAATGTATTTCAAATAGAAGTTTAAGTTCCCACAACATGATTATATAAAAATGATGAAATAGAATGTACATTTGGGGCCCATTATCATGGTCGGGAGGGTACAGACGAATGATGACAGCCAACATCCAAGCCATACTAAAGCTAAATGTCAAACGTTTGGAGAAGTTCACCTTTTGAATAACTTGGCTGTATTTGTTTCTGTCTTGTTGATTGAGACATTCAAGATCAATAAGTTCGTTCGTTTTGGAGAATACACTTATGTATCTCTTTTAGTTTTATTAGGGACTCTATAATATATTTTATGTAGTGAGATGCCACGAAAACTGCATCAACAACCCATCCCACCCGCAAGAGCTACGGCTACACTTTATGGTCCCGATCCGCTGTAAGATCGAAGCATCACTGTGTTAGTTCCTATACTATTAATCTGAAACAAAATCTCAACGTCTTTAGCTTTTATTGGCCATATTAACATCTTTGAAAGGGGATGCACAGTCATTCTGAACGCCGCTCCCTTATTGTGGAAGGAGATTTCAACGCCAGATCATCTACTTATCTGGGACAATCCTTTTCATGATACAAAAGGTCTCATTTTAGAGCGACTATTGGCCTCGTCAGTCCTTTAATGCGTTAACGATGGATCCCCTACGTACGCGACAAGCCCGTCGTACAGGTCAATATAAGACCTGTGTATTATTAATAAAGACACTTCCCAAATCAGTTAGTCTGTTATAAACAGTAATATTGCTAATATCAATCATCTCCTATCATCATGAGAATCAATGCAATTACTGTGACAACGCGTCAGAAACTTATAAAACAACTAAAGTCTTAGAGAATAAATATGAATAAAAATATCTTCAATAAATAATCTGGCTTAATCTGATTTTAGAAAAAAACACTATTACATTAGCTGAAAATAATAAATATGTACCCCAATAATTCAGGGACATGATTGCGAATGATTATTTAGACTGAGTAATGCTAGGCAACAGAAATATTTTGTTAAATGAGACTTTGATCGAGTGACTCATCCTGGAAAAATGGAGAAATATTAAAGTTACCCCAGTACCAAAAAAAAATGTAGACCCCTCCTTGTTCACAAATAATAAATAATAATAAAAGTGTAGTTTTAAAATGTCAATATCAAAAATATATATATACATATTAATAAATTGAATTTATTACCAAAGAGATCGTACTTATTTAGGCGTAAACACTCGACGGCTAACTGTATCAATTTTGTTAGCAATAACATCGCTAACTAAAGGCCCAAGGCTTTCAAGTTACAGCAGCTGTCCTAGATGTTAGTAAGGCTTTTGACTCTGTGAACATTCGTATTTTTGGCAACGGTGATATATTTGGATTTTAATCATCTATATACTAACTTTATTACTAATTTTCTTTTTAATAGAAGACTTTTAATGGGAAATACTTCAGTCACTGTGAACAAAGGTTTTAGTCAAGGCAACTGTTTGCTTTGCAATTCGATAAACCTATCATTTAGCCTCAGGAATTCTTCACTTATGCACTTCAACCAAAGACGACGAAATCTTAACATAAGACTGGGAAATGCCTCAATCAAATACATTGATCAGGTTTACTATCTAGTAGAGACCTGCACGAGTACATTCGAAACGCAAAACGAAATCCCTCTACACTTTCAGAATTCGTTTTCACACTTACTCGTATTTGTAAATCGAGTATATCAAGCATCTCATATGAACGAATGAGTTTAAAGGAGCAGGGCATACCGAAAAATCCGGTAAAACAAATCCGAGCATATCAAGAGCAAATACCGAAAACCGAACCGAGTACTAGGTACTGTTCAAATGTCTTGCTCGTTCTCGGTATACCGAATTGTGAAGCAAGTACCTGACAGCAGACTCAATGTATATAATATGAAACATCTTAAAATAAATTCATTTTAGAAAAATATTTACAGTATTTAATAAAAATAAAAACATGATTTTATTAAAAATTTAACAATTATATCTTAACAATAACTATTAACACATTTTCAAACATTTTTTGTGAAGATATGAATAATCCGAGACTATTTCTTTTATTTATTTGAAAATACATTATTGACATTTCATAAGTATGATCATACTCACGAGTACTTGGAAGTACCAAGTAACTTAAAAGAAGTACCGTATTCATTTGTTTCGTTTGTAGTCTTTCTTATTTGGCTTGCTTTGATTTTGTTTTTGTTTGTTCGGCTTGATACATTCAGGAACTACGAAACACAAAACTTCATCTCTTTCATCTCGTTTCATTCGTTCCGAAGCAATATTATCAAAACAAATATAGAAAAATTTGTAAGTATTTGAAAGACTGAGGCAAATGAGTGTATTCGTGCAGGACTCTACTATCTAGGTAGAATAATTAGTACAAACAATTTTCCTATGAATCAAGTCAAAGCACGACTATCCAACTCAAATAAGTCGAATTTGTTTCTATACATGTTGAGCGGCTGTAGGTTTCCAGTTCACCACTCCAAAGCTTTTAACTTCTTTAAAGCTTTTGTCAGACCTAGGTATAAAATATGCAAGTTCATCGTTTGCATCTTTGTCCAAACCGGCTGTTAATACCATAAAAACCCATGCGAATCTCAACTTGAGAAAATTGGATAAAATTTGCAAACAGCAAAGGAAATCACCAAAAATTTTTCCTTTGGACTTCCAGCATCCAATTTGTTGTCTAATAATTGCATGGTTAGAAACACTAGCTATGGACAAGTGTATACTGAGTTTATTCGACACTATAGCAAATATTAACATCATAGCTCGCAAATAACAATTGAGTGTTTTTTTCTTTACGCCCCATCCCTGAACAGAAGCGAAAAAACTCAAAAAATTTGCTCTCACTCTGTGCAAGAGAGTTTTTTCTATTATGCTTTGGCTTTCGCTTGAGCGTTGTTTTTGAGTTCTTCGTGTCGAACTCTTTTAAGGATTCTCTTTTTGGGAGTAATATAATTGTCGCTGGCGAGTTGAGACTCAGGGAGTGAGTGAATGACTGAATAAGTTAATTCAAAAAGTCTTGTGAACGCTCTTTAAGAATTGTTCGTGGAGGGGCGGAACGATTTGTGGTGTACAACTTGGCGGGATGAAATTAAAACGCGCGAGAACTTCGGTTAAAATTAATTCTAATTTATTTATTTATTTCACAAGATATCCCGACACATACGAAATGGTTGGGGTTGAAAAAGTTACAATATCGAAAGATAAGAGCGCAAGGAAAAAGAACGGGTGTTCGGATTAAAACTCGTACTGGATTGAATATGGCGATTCACAGCAGAACCCCTCGTCACCCTCCTCAGTATAACCGAATTCGGTATGGGGAAAAAACCCTACCCCTCACTCTCTGCTGTTCACCCGGTGGCGTGAACATACCGCCCCCCTTGCAACAAGTTGCAATTGCCTCGGTGGACATGTCTAAGGATCGGGGATGGCAGCGTTCTGGATCGCCAAGACACGGGTGGAGATGGAGGGGGAACTTTGGATGCAGATGGAGTAGGCGGCACGATGGCTGATGACCTCTGGATAGAAGTCCGAATGAAAGGCGGGTGCCTTTCGGGTCTTTGCTCTTTGGGTTGGATGTACGCGACTGAGCTGTCGATGTGCAAGAGCGTGTGGTGTTGCTTGCCACATCGATGGCATCCTGCTGTGCTCCTGCAGGAACCATTGGAATGCTCATGAGCCAAACAGTTCGGGCAGTATCCGTTGCTCAAGACTACCCGCAGCCTGTCGTCAGCTCGTAGTCCTCGAAACTGTCGGCACAGACGGAGCGCGTGTGCCCCTTGACAAACGCGGCACCTGAAGCAATTGGAACTGCGTTCTAAATCGGATGGTGCTGCTGTCCTTAGAGACATCTTCGGACTGCTGGAGGAGGTGGACCGAGACCTTCTGGATTTTCCAGTAACGGATCCACATAGAACCCATCCGAACATCGTCTCGATCCCCACGAAAGAATCACCAACATTAATGATTGATGATTCATTCCCCAAGGATAGTGGAAAGGAGCTCGGCTCCAAGCACCAAATCCACAGGAGCTCTTTGGTGAAATTGCGGATCAGCGAGCGGAAGGTCAAGCGAATCCTGCTTCACCTTATTCGGGACGGCGCGGGACGGAAGTGCATCAGCTACCCTAAGCAGCACCACGGCGACTGCTTGGAACTGTCGCAGCGGTTCGTCAGGAGGAGAAATCTGTAAGCGGCACACTTTGTCGCCGCTACCACATCGCATTGCCCAATGCCGCGAATGCTAGTTGATACTTTGCAGCTTGGAGGATTAATCAATTCAAACATTCTTTGGGAAAAAAAGGACGCTTCGGATCCCATATCAATTAAAGCGCGGATTTGAAACTGCTTGCCACGATGATGAATAGTTACCCTCGCAGTACCCAGGAGGCCAGTGTTGCGAGTGGAGGCGAAGTAACTTCCCACGTTTACATGAGGGCTGCTGGAAGAATCGGGGGACGCAGGATTCGGATCAGGTGCTGAGCTCACTTGCACTTGAGCGGAAAAGGCCTGAGCTCGTACCGTAAGATTTCGGCTTACGGATGGAAAGGTCTGACCGCTGGAGCTTGGTTGAAGGACATCTGTGGCCTCTAATACACGGTGGCGATCAGTTAGGAATCCATTCAGGTCGTCCCAGGATGAGACGGCGGTTCTTATTTGGAACGGACTGTTCCCACAACAGAAGGATGGATTTGGGCATTTTGCTCGTACAGATTGCTATGAGAAGGATATCCCAATTGTCTGTACGAGCCCCGGAACGCTCAAGACCGATTAAGCAACCTTGAATTGACGTCTGCAGTTCTCTCAACGCTTTGCCAGACTCTTGTGTTACAGCTGGGATCTGTAGAAGCTGCTTGGCTTGGCTCATTATCAATAATCGATTATTTTCGTATCGCGCAGTGACGTCATCCCACGCGGACTGGAACCCTTCATTGGTCAAGGGTGACCTAGAAACAATGGCTCTGGCTTCACCGCGAGTTTTGCAACTTAAGTGGTAAAGTTTCTTCACTTGTGTTAGGCTTGGATTATGGATAAAAATCGCGGTATGTAGGCCAAGCCAGGCTGTCTCCGTTGAAGATTTCGACTTCGCACGGGGGAACTGTGTGGCTTTGATGGGTGGAATCGACGGAGAGCCTGACTGGTGGGGGAGCCATTTTCGCGGACAACTGCTCGATTCGCTCTCCAAACAAAGTCCCGCCTCGCATATATACCATATAACAATATTCATGTTTAGCTTTAATTGTAGCTATGTGCTTCGGACTATCTTCGTTCTTTTGAGCCGTCAAGGCTTTATAGCATCGTGAAAACTCTGCCTCGACTTTTTCCCAAAGTGACTTAAGCTGGTCTAAGTGTATTTTAATGGAGACGAGTGGCACATCGTCAGCTAAAGCCTGGGCCTCGCGAGCCTCGAACCCCGTTAATGCCTCGCACACGCCAACAAAGTCGGAAAGAGACATCGTAGAGTGTTCTCTGAGCTATTACGAATCGAATGGAAACAAATAACTTTGTGGAATTAGAGCTCTCAAGCGAGGAGATCGAAACGAAGCTGTAAGTGGACTGTATAATTTAAGGATAGAAAAGGAGTGAGAAGGAGAAATGTCTTCTATTTTTAATGAACACAATGAATAAGCATAGATAGCATAAATGAAATTAGAAGGATTTATAATTTTCCTCGCAGTTGTGTGAATAATTATAAGGATATATAATCACTTCGATATTAAAATTTATACAATGTGGAAAAATGTTGAAATTTATAAGAGTATTTAAAAATATGGAAAAATTGAGATCAGTGGGATTGGGAGTGCCGATAACTTTCAATGAAGAAAAAAAAAAACTCGGAATTAATTTTCATTAAACGGTCAAGATCAATTTCATGGATCTGTGAGGATAAGATCAAAATGCACCAAGACAAGCCAAAATATTAATTCCAGATAAATAAAATTGTACTTATTTTTCTTTAGAAAACTATTTTGCGATTTAAATTCAATCAGTCGATTGAAATATTTTTGCACAATACGAAAATCACGAAGGAAAAAATGGATGTCGTGACCGAGTCACGGCTTGTCTCAAGTGTCAGCACTGATGAGACTTGAGTGCCAGCACTGATCGGGAGTCAGCTGTTCTGCCGTTGTTTATGTTTTGTGAATTTAATTAGTTAGTCAGCTGTTCTGCCGTTGTTTATGTTTTGTGAATTTAATTAGTTGTAAATTGTTTAACGAAGATTACGATTTCCTACTTGAATTATGTAGGTTTCGAATTATTAAATTGCGGAAAGCCAATCGGAGTGGCTGCAATTAATTTTGCGTGGGTGAATTCAAATTGTATGTGGTCATAGGTATGTACATACATACATATGTATGTACGTATGAGTGTGCTTACCGCGGCAAAAATTATTACATATGTATGTACATATGTGTGTACCTATGTACATATGGATTTAAAAATTATTTGACATAAATAATTTATGCCGATGGACTAAAGATTAGCCCGTGGAGTGTGCTTTACACTTTAAGTGAAGGTAAGTGGTACTTTATAAATTCTCGATTATTAAACACCTCTACTTGCAGGTTAGAAAACAGCTGTTTTTACATGTATGTATGTATATTTGTGTTTATACATACATATGTATTGCTATGCAATTGGACTTTTGGACAATCAGAATTTCGAAGAATGGAAAAGAAATGCACTTCATAAACACAAAAATGATCGGGAAATACCAGGTAACCCTTGGAATAGGTCAGGTATGTACATACAAGTATACAAAAGTGTGTAGGTCGCTATGGAGGAGCGGGAAACCTCACACTTTTATAAGTTTGTAATGGGATATAATGTGAATGAGAATTTTAATAAGAAATGTTGTACTTATGAGGAATTCCGCCGATGCAAGCTGGAATAGCTTAAGGATATCCGGCTCGAAGGACGAATGTTCGTGGAGGGGCGGAACGATTTGTGGTGTACAACTTGGCGGGTGCCAATTTCTTTATGGTCTGGTGATGAAATTAAAACGCGCGAGAACTTCCGTTAAAGTTAATTCTAATTTATTTATTTATTTCACAAGATATCCCGACACATACGAAATGGTTGGGGTTGAAAAAGTTACAATATCGAAAGATAAGAGCGCAAGGAAAAAGAACGGGTGTTCGGATTAAAACTCGTACTGGATTGAATATGGCGATTCACAGCAGAACCCCTCGTCACCCTCCTCAGTATGACCGAATTCGGTTTGGGGAAAAAACCCTACCCCTCACTTTCTGCTGTTCACCCGGTGGCGTGAACAAGGATTATTTTTAATAAATAATATTTACTTCATTTTTATTTTGCGTTTTTTTTTTTGTTTATTTTTTTTAATGTAAGTAATAAGTAAAAAATATTTCATTTTTCTCCGATTATTCTTTTTATTTTTCAATAATACTTGATAAGGAATAGAAAAAATAAAAACAAAACAAAATAAATGAATACAATGAATACTTCTTGAAACTATATTAATTTCTACTACTTAGCTTAATTACTAATAAAGAGTTTAGATTTTTGAACTCCGACTTTCACTAAGTATAAAATCAGGGATAAAAATGCATCACACGCTTAAAGACGTTTTGCTTCATTGCACTCAAGCAAATACTCGCGGTCTAACCAAGACAAAAAAGAAAATAAAAAAACGATTGTTGTCCGAGCGCGAGTGAGATAAACGAAGAGATTATCAATACGCTGCTCGCGACTATTTTGTTCATATACTCAGTAAAGAGACTTATTTGAAGACGTCGCAAAGCGTTGCGAGCTATGATTAACATCAACAGACTCTTATCACAGAAATTTACATTTGACCCTAACTTATTCAAAGGAACTTGCTCTAATAAAAAAAAAACTGTCAATAAGGAAACTAGTTCTGCTTTACTGGGGGCTAAACTGAACACACTCCGTGGATAAGGATACGGAATCATGGGCAGTGCTTTTGTACACAAATATTCAAACACCACCAAAATTTTTTAAACAGGGTCCAAGAGATCAGAGCTAATTGAAAATAACTTTCACTTGCTATCCTAACAGATAGTCTGGGTTTCATTCAGTCCGTACGTAAAAACCACAGCAACATTTGCGTAGCTATAGATATTTTGAAAAAAGTACAAAATGAAATATTTATATCTAGCGTTTATATCGAGCAAGTGGACGCTGCAGCAAAAAACGCTAGAGCGAATGGAGTCTTTATTTCAGCAAAATGACCTATATAACAGAATAAAACTGACTGGGAATCTGTGTACAGCGCTTTTTGTTTTGAAAGAAACAAGGGTTATTGTTTATTATTTCCCTTCGTTTTGGTCGCTCCATGATTCCACAAAAGAGAAATGGAAATGAAAACAGCTAAATAGAATCCTAAGTGGACACGCATTCGACAAACATACACTTTATAAAATGAAAATAAACAACAATGACTTATGTGACACCTGCAATGTAATAGAAGATATATCACACCTATTATTCAATTGCACAAAATTCCCTGACCTATTACAATCCAACGACATATATCGATTTCTCGCTGAGCAGCCAATTAACAATTATAATTCATTAACATAATTTGCCAGACTGGCTAACATTGATTTATAAATTAAAAATTAACTAACCAAAACATTAACCAATCATTAAAATTAACAATATATGCATGTTTTATGCATGATGAATACTCTCATTACTAAGGAAGTAACAACGTCTACAAACATCTAATTATTGAACAAATTTCATGTGCGTAAAGTTAGCCACACTGGTAACGCCAGTTCTAGACAGTTCTCGAAGCGTGCCGCCGTCTCCCTGAAAAGTGAAAGTGTGGAGCGAACGTCGCACAGTTGGGCCTCTGCTCGGATAGCGTTGCAAAAATACGTTTTTTCATGATCGCGTTTGGCAAAAATGATATATGCAATCGATAGGAAATACTTCAGAGATTATGAATCCGAAAAATTTGTGAAATCGGTTGTGATTCATGGGTGCTAGAGGCGCCCAAAGTTGAGACATTTTTAGTGAAAAGGAAAAAATGCAAATTTTTAAAAAAAATCGCAACTTTAAAACTGAATATTGGGCGATTTCAACAATCGATCTTGGATTTTTTGGTTTTATCTGAAAAGTATGTTCTTTATTAATAGCATGTTTCATAAATTTTAATTATTACTTAAATTGTTATTGAACTAGAAGCGTTTAAAAAATGTACTAAATATTGGCATTTTTTGAACTTTGGTGGAATACAACTAACAAGTATCACCTAGTATCACTACCGGACTACATACACTAGTTAGGTGAAATATTTACCTATCAGATGTATATAGTCCCAATATGCGGAGACCTGCGACAGCGATGCGTAAGTCATAAAAAAAAGGCAACCTCGCCTAAATAATGCGCTGCAGGTATAAGGAAGAAGAAGAGCGCATGCGTATTGGCCTGTAGCTTCTTTGTATTTAAATGATAACATTGCGTAATGCTGTTTTGCAAATACAAACTGTTTACATATATGCCTTTCTACAATGATAAATTGCTAATTAACTGCTTTGGAAAAAATGACAAGACAGGTAAATGTTATTTAAGTTGATGAAAAGTTTGTCCTATTTGTGGGTTTGTCGTTTTTATTTCCGTTTACCTAATTGGCTCACGGAAAGGATTTAATAGAATATCAGTGTTTACCAATTGGAGAGCTATCCGAAGAAGCACAGGAATGTAAAAACAAGGACTACAAAAGGTTCAGATACACTAATACATTAAAAACTTCTCGTGTTAGACAAAAGGAAGACCTTTTTAACATGCTAGCAGCCTCTTCGGACCCACTTATTGCATCCCTGAGACACGTGCGATCACGAAAGGATTTGGAAAATAGCAACTATAGCCCCGAAATGTTGAGTTTATTAGATACTAATGTAAATATTGAAAATTATTTTGAAGAAAATCAGCCATCAATAGCAAATTTTCAAAATTAACCTAAAAAAAAAATTTTACAAATTTTTTATTTTCTTTTTGTAATTATGTTAAAAAACCAAATTAAAACATTAAAAAATGTTACATAGTCGTCTAAAACAATGAAAAATTTCATTTGTGATTGAAAAAAACCGGGTTTCGATCCATTTTCAAAGGAAAAACATGCTTGGAAATATTTTCTGACTTTGACCTTGAATATTACAGCACCACGAACACCCAGCACAATCATAAATTTTGAAGCTTAAGGTATTCTTTATCATATGCTTTTTAAATTTTTGAAATCGCTTTATTGGTTTAGACGCTATGATTTTTGCAATGCTAAATGCCAGAAGGCCCCACTGTGCGACGGCAATACAACTAGAAAGGCATTTTCCAATATAAATTTGCTTTCATCGATTTTGGAAATAAATGAAAATGTACTTGAATGCTTTCGGACACTACTAATTGCCGAAAACGAAACGTTTACACACGTGATAGAATCTCGCATGCTAGACAAACCAGACGGGTCAATAACATGGACGACATGTATCACCGTGCAATCGACTCGTCAGATCCATTGCTTTCTAGTAAATATTTTTCAATAAAATTTATATTTATTATATAATTTATATTTTTCAATACCTATCTCAAGTACTATTGAATTTATATGCGTTAAGGTATCTTTCACTCGTTTTTCCATTTTTGTTACTTGTTCTTACATTCCGCCCCAATCGGAATGGCCAACCTATTTACTACACATAGATTCTATTAAATTTATACTTGAACTACTTTCTGACAGAGACTTATTAATTGTCCTTGGGGACTTTAACCTGCCCACTATGACTTGGTCAACAGTTAATGGTAGCAAAACGTTACTGCCCTCTGGGTGTCATGATTTTATTGATGGTCTGCTTGAGCTTTCGTTGGCCCAGCTGAATTCGATTTCTAATACGTCTGGCAGATTTCTGGATCTGATTTTTACTTCTGATCCTAGCTTTTGTGAAGTATCTAGAACTAGTCCAATGGTGTTACCAGAGGATAGTTATCATCCTACTTTAGAGTTACCCGATGTTTTCGGAAGACTTCCTATTATAACGCAAAGTTCGGTAGCTAAGGAACTATTGACGATTAAGCCGGTATACTCACCGGGCCCAGACGGTATTCCCGCTTGTGTCCTGAGGTTCTGTGCGGAGTCATTGTGCTCGCCTTTACTCAAGCTTTTTGAGTTGTCCGTTACACTGTCCGAGTTTCCAACTATATGGAAGGATTCGTTTATTTTACCTCTTCACAAATGTGGCAATAAATCCGACCTCACTAATTACAGAGGAATTTCTAAATTGTCAGCGATACCTAAACTGTTTGAGAAAATTATGACGTCTCAAATACAGCATTTATGTAAGTCTATTTTTTCGCCGTACCAGCATGGGTTTGTCAAGAATAGGTCTACCACAACTAACCTTTTACAGTTTACATCTTTTGTAATCCAAGGTTTTAAGAAACAGAAGCAAACAGATGTTATATATACGGATTTCAATAAGGCTTTCGATTCGGTAAACCATGCCTTACTATTACATAAGCTGAATTTAGTTGGCTTTCCGGATGCTCTGCTTGCTTGGATTTCACAATATCTAAGCAATAGGAGGCAGAGGGTTCTTTTTAGGTCCTCTCTTTCTAAGATCATTTGTGTTGAATCGGGAGTCCAACAGGGCAGTCACCTTGGCCCATTATTATTTATCATTTTTATTAATGATCTCCCCACCGTTCTTTTAAATTCCAGAGTTCTTATGTATGCCGATGATGTAAAAATCGCTAATCGCATCGTAGACTCTCTCTCATGTCATACCTTGCAAGCTGACCTGAATGCTTTTCATGGGTGGTGTAGGACTAACTTGTTATCTCTAAACTGTTCTAAGTGCAAAGTTATGTCTTTTTATAGAGGTTCTCCCCAATTAACGAGTTACTTTTTAAATAATTTCCCGTTAGAAAAAATTAATAATACTTCCTTGGTTGTAAAATATTTGGGGATCTTAATCGACCACAAACTTAGTTTTAATCAGCATATATCGACTACTGTTAGTAGGGCTAAGAGTGTTCTTGGCTTTATAAAGCGCTGGTCGAAGGAGTTCAAGGATCCATATACTACCAAAATACTTTTTACTTCTTTAGTCCGCCCCATTTGGTCTCCTCAATATGAGTTTTATCAAAACAAATTAGAATCTGTACAAAAACAGTTTTTACTCTTTGCCTTTCGTGATTTGCGCTGGGATCCAACTGTACAACTTCCATCTTATTCTAGTCGACTTCAGTTAATTAACCTTCCTTCTTTAACTAATCGTAGAATAATGCTTGGTGTAACTTTTCTTTAAAAACTTTTGAATGGTGAGATTGACTCTTCCGAGCTGTTGAGCCAAATTAACATTTCTGTTCCATCTAGAAGAACCCACAATTTCCCACCGCTTATACTTCCCACTTGCACAACTAATGCTCTGCATGAACCTTTTCGAATACTATGTAGTGACTACAACAGACTTTGGCACGTTATCGGTTCCGAAACATCGCTTCACGGTATAAAAACTGCGATCTTGTCCTTCCTCACTCGTAATTAGTTGTAATCATCTTTATTTTAACCTATCCTGTTTTCTTTTTATATGTAACCTATTTATCTCATTACATTTAATATTTTCTATTTCTTTAGTTTAATTTATGTTTATATATGTAACACGCCTATGCTCTTAGGTCGGAGTGGGTAGAGGTTGTAACATTAACTTTACTTAGGGTCATTCGTAACAGGCCCGGGCCTGGTGTCATATGGGCCACTTGTTCGTACTGAGCGTTGTACGACTACGTCTATATAAAAAACAAAGAATTCCCGCCAAGAGTATTTAATAACATTTAATGATATTTTTTTTTTTTTTATTTGTCTGGGCGGGCTTTAACTCAATTGTTATATTTTGTTTTCTTGTTATTAAACTTATAAATAATAAAAATAAAAAAGTTCTCAAAAACATAATAAGAATAACCACAGTAATGTGCAAACTAATCACAATGACAGAAACGCTCACATTCACATTCATATAATTTATGAGAAATAATTTAAATACTTGTGTTTATTTTAAATAGTTTTTGTACCGTTGTATGTTTATACTTAAATATTTTTTTAAAATTTGGTTATCCGTTTTTTTTTTTATTTGATCACTCACGACAAATTTACATCTAGAAAGTGATTTGTTTCTTTTAATACGGGCTTAGTTTTTGATACTATTTTGTTGCTATTGTTTCAATAAGAAAAAAATAAGAAATTGGCCTTCCCATTATAAAAAAAAAACGCTTTTTAGCTACTATATGTGTAAGCATATCTCAATCCTGTCCCAGGACGACGATTTAGTCCTAGCAACAACCACTATTTGCAGCCCCAGCAGCTCCTCCAGATCCAGGCAGAGATGGATTTGTAGGAGAATGTTGTTGTCCTATTTTTATGCCATTTGCCTCATTGTTAATATCGAAGACACCTTCTTGAATTTTTTCATAAATCTCCTTAGCTGTGTTAATAAATGCCTCTTCCACGTTGGCCGCTGTGCGTGCCGATGTCTCCATGAAGACCAGACCATGTTCACGAGCAAAAGCCTCGCCCTCCTCTTTTTTTACTTCACGTCTAGAATCCAAGTCGGATTTGTTACCTATTAGCATGATCACCATGTTAGAGTTTGAGTGCTGGCGGGCATCTTCCAACCAAGTGGTCAAGTGGTTGAATGTTTCGCGTCTCGTAATATCATAGACAAGCAGAGCCCCTGCCGCTCCACGATAATAAGAGCGGGTAATTGATCTGGTAAATAATAAAAATAAAAGAATTGGAAGGTAGTAATAAATTGGGTAAGGTAATATAAGACTGACCTGAAAGCTTCTTGACCAGCTGTATCCCAAATTTGTAATTTAATTTGTTTTCCATCAATGGTGATCATGCGTGCTCCAAACTCTACGCCAATTGTTAAGTCGTGAACGGGTTGAAATCGCTTATCCGTAAATTGAAGAAGCAAGCATGATTTACCAACGCCTATAGCAAAGAAAAAAGAGAAAAAAAAATTGAAAAAGGGATCTGCTTGTTTTTTAATACCCTTTGTTAGATTCATCTTATAAAACACAGGATTTTTATACCCTTGCACAAAAAGGGTATATTAATTTTGGTCAGAAGTGTGCAACGCATAGAACGAAGCATTTCCGACCATATAAAATATATATATTCTTGATTAGCACGACGAGACTAGTTCATATAGCCATGGCCGTCCGTCCGTCCGTCTGGATCAAGGCAAACTCCTCCTGACCGTAAGAGCTACAGAGTTAGTTGTATATACTGCTGGCGTTGTATATCTCAGATTCAGCCGTATCGGTCCACTATATCGTATAGCTCCCATACAAACGGCAAAGTCACGAACAGTGACTTTTCTCAATAACTTCGTTACTTTCTGAGCTACTGTCGTGAAATTTAATATTGGTGAGTTTATTACACTTGTAAACTACTGTGCCGAATTTGATCAAGATCGGATGACTATATCGTTTTGCTCCCATAGTCAAAACAGTGACTTTATCAATAACTTCGTTACTTTTTACGCTATTGTCATAAAAATTTATGATTCTTAGTTTAACATGGCTATTAACAACTGTACCAAGTTTCATTAAGATCGGGTGACTATTTTATATTGCTCCCATAGGAACGTTCGGTCAAAAATAGTGACTTTTATCAATAACTTCGTTACTTTTCAAGCAATTGGCATAAAAATGAATATTTATCAGTTTAATATACATATTCATGACTGTGCCAAATTTTATTAAGATCGGGTGACTATATCACATAGCTCCCAAAGGAACGATCGGTGTAAAACTGTGACTCTTGCATTTTTTACTACAATTAAAGTTAAAGAAATTTGGTATGTATAAAGTTGTATAAGGGGTATATAAACTTCGGCACGGTCAAAGTTAGCCCCGGCTGTCTGGTTTTTTATTGGGTCTTATTGGTGGATTTTACAGGTAAGGTCAATATTAGAAAAACCGTATAGTCAGGACACATTAAATATATATCACCGTCAACCGATCCTGAAGAACCGTTGTAAAAAAAACAAATCCAATGCCAAAGATCCACAAGTAGGTCCTGTAATAGGCACTAAAAGATCGTCCGCAGGACGGACCTAGTCCTCTGACAATCGACGAATACAGGGCACAGGAAAACCAGTTCACCGCCATCCCACTGGTGCTCAGACAAAAGGAGAAAAAAATCAGGTATGCTTTGGCCGACAGAGGAGAGCACTTCTGGCACAGATCAAGGAAGACCCACCGCCACCATTGGAAGCAAAACAAAAGCAACGGTAACAACAACAGCAACGAAGACAACGGCAACTACAACAACAGCAGCCGAATAAAAAACAGCAGCAACCAGGGCAACAACAACAGCAGCAGTACTAGTAAAACTGGTACGAGTAATAAATAATTAAAAACAAACGTAGTGCTACTTATGCTGCACCTTTTGTAGCAAGCGGCGATCTACAATAAATAAAAGCAACAATATAAATACAAATGTACCTATATACATATATTTATATATGTATAGTGCGAGCAACAAATAGTAGCGCATAACACTCGCCGATATATGTTACTATAACTTGCAAGATAATATTCTGATATGTTTAACACCTTTAAGTACCGTTATTAGCAATGTCTAACACTCGTTCATTACATTGTAACCTCACTTGACGACTTAACTTTTTTGCTACTTTACTTTTAAGCCTAATTGCGAAATTTAGAGCGAGCAAAATAATACTCTATTTCATATATGTATGTACGTAGATATGTACAAACATAATTCAATTCAATCGTAATGTTCTTTAACCAATTTAAAAGTAATTAAATTCGCAAGAACAAACATATTCAACAGAACAGCTGACTCCCGATCAGTGCAGACACTCAAGTCCCATCACTTGAGCCCAAGTCGCAGTCACGACTTTCCATTTTTCGATCGTGAAATATTTAAATTATTCAGCTTTATATTTTCTAAAAAAAATGTTTCCGTGTGTTTCGGTGTATTTTTATTTTTGCCTCACAGATCCATGAAAGTGACCTACTCCGTTTAGTAAAAATTAATTCCTAGATTTACTTCATTGAAAAGTTACCGGCAGTCTCAACAACACTCCCAATCGTACTGATCTCAACGATATTTTTTCCATATTTTTAAATATTCTTATAATTTCATTTTGTCTAACTATTCTGTTTCATTAAGTTGAGTACAAGAGAGTGTCTACACTTTTCATTCTCATTCTTCTGTCCTTTAATTTTATAGTCCTTCCTTCCTACAGCTTCGTTTCGGCCTCCTCTCTTGAGCTCCCATTCTACCAAATTTTTTGTTCCCATTCGATAAAAGAAAGTCTTCTTTCTCTTCCTTCTTGGAAAGAGAGGACCTATAAAGAACCCTGCCTCATATTGCTTAGATATTGTGAAATCCAAGCAAGCTGAGCATCCGGAAAGCCAACCAAAATCAGCGTATATAATAGTAAGGCATGGTTTACCGCATCGAAAGCCTTGCTGAAATCCGTATATAAGTAATCAGTTTGCCGTTGTTTTTGAAAGCCTTTTATTACAAAGGATGTAAACTGTAAAAGCATCTATGCATCTATTCTTCACAAACCCATGCTGGTATGGCGCAGATATAAATTTACATAAACAGCTGACAATTTAGAAATTCTTTTATAATTAGTGACGTCAGATTTATTGACTTATTTCTTAAGAGGTTAAAATAAAGGTGAACACAATGATTCCGCACAGAACCTCAGTACACAAACGGGAATACCGTCTGGGCCCGGTGAGTGTACCAGCTTATTATACCCTTGCAGAGGGTATTACAAAGTTGGTCATATGTTTGTAACGCACAGAAGCAGACGTTTCCGACACCATAAAGTATACATATTCTTGATCAGCATAAGAAGCTGAGTCGATATAACCATGTTTTACTGAGCCATCTTAAAAGCTTTCGGGCTGAAATTTTTTTTCTGTGCTTTTTATTATTAACGAAAAAAACCGATGAAAGACCTATAACTTTATACTTTTTGTAGTACCTAGACTTAGACACAGTCCTTAAAGATTGAGTCAGCAGTGTATAAATCCAATCGGTGTTAAGAAAGGCATTGTTTAGTGCAGCAAAGGCTGTCTTCCGAAATCATCGGGTGCGTGCTGTAGTATCACATTCAGAAATGTGCTCACGGATTTTTTGTATATTACCTGGAACGTACATTATATATTCAGAAACGCTTTCTGCTATGCAAAGAACACCTCTTATCTTTTTACTATGTGTCAATCTCTTCTTCTGTCTGTCATAAGTATGAACTGTTCAGTTAGGAGCAAAACAGAGATTTAGTGTAATCTAATGCTTTTTTTAACAGGTTGATTAATATACAGAGTAAATATATGAGGAATGTAATTATTTTTATTCGACTTTTAAGCACAACTTTGCACTTCGGCTGACAACCAACGAACGAGCGTCCAAATTGAAACCCATTACCCAGTGAACCCTTGCTCCAGAACAAGACCACAAAGCAAACAGTTTAGAATGGTGCGTTGCCAAATCTCTGGTATCTCTGGTATCTTACATTCGGCCTCATCTGTCCTAGATGATAACAGCTCGTCATTTTCGGAAACAAAACGCCATAACTTCATATTATCACAACTTATCGATGTGATATTTGGTCCTTCGGCGCTTGCCGCTTTTCTCACGTCATAGTGGCCATTTCGTTGTACCTTTGTGACTTAATATGGGCCTAGATACTCGCTTGCAAGCTTACGTACTGCGATGAACTGTGTCCTTTTGCTGAGCGTTTTCAATGTTTTCTTTTGCTCGGCTACGCAACTCATTGTTAAACTGCGAAATGAGCTCTTCATTTAGGACCTCAAATAATTTTCCATCCACTTTGCTGTTCATTTTGGTCCCCAACGTTACATCAAACGGTGATGACTTCAACGTTGCTTAAGTAATCGCTTTCTGGACCTGTGGCACAAACTTGTCCCACTTGGCCGTGTCAAGAGCCGACAGCTTTGTGATGATACTCAGCATCGAACGGTTAACTCTTTCAACTTGGCCATTACCTCTGGCTACACCTGTTGTTGTCCACATATGCTCCACTTTGTTTACATTAAGAAACTCAGCAAAAGCATTGGATGTAAACGCAACTCATCTGTCGTTAATTATACGCCTTGGGAAACCGAACACAGCAAACCAGTCTGTGATCCTTTTAATAACTTCATCATAGCCGGTTGACTTAGTGGGGAAAAGAGATACAAACTTAGAAAAGCATCCACAGCCGCCAGAACATATTTGTATTGCTTCGCTGACGCGTCCATCGGTCCAAAATGATCTATGTGTAGCGTATGCAATGGTGTATCCCCTTTGTCTATGTAGTAATGTAGCACTCTTGTTTGACCAACTTTTTAGTGAAAATAATACAAATACAATTAGCAATCACCTTAGCTACTTTCCTTTCAAGATGTGGGATTCAATATTGCTGTTGGAAAACGGCTGAGGACGTCCACGTGTCTCATCATATCACCTGGCCGGTGAACTACTTTATAAGTAAAGTCTAACATATACAAAATCCATAGATAGTGTAGAAACTGCTTGACAGTGAGGTAGGCTGCTTTCACCTCCAGATAATAGCTGTGACGCTTGGACTCTGCTTCTGTGCTTTTTTTGCTCCAATAATAAACTTGGATGAAAATGGACAGCAAAGTGCTGAAGCAACACTGCTCCAAATCCGTCTTTGGATGCATCTGTTGGAGTTAGCGCTTCCTTTAAGTAAATATGCAACACCGACTCCATTACCAGTAAATTCTTTAGTGTTTCCAGCGATTGCTTATCTGCTTCCCCAATATTAAAAACAGCTCCCTTCTTGATTAAGTGCGTCAGGACGTGCGATTTGTGCGTACCCAGGGATAAATTTTCAAAAAAAGCCTGTAAGTCTCAGAAAAGCTTGAACTGATTCTGTATCCTTTGGCGTAGCAAATCGACTGACGGCTGCTGTTTTCTCCTCGTCCGGTTTCAATAATATGGCCCAGAAAACTTATGCGTGGCTGCCTGAAACTACAATTCTTCCATTTCATTTTTAAGCCAAAATGCGCGCCCGTCTCGAGTACCATCTTTGTGCTTCGCATACAAACGTCGGGCGACTCGGCATACACAATTATGTCATCCAGCTCTATATGGATGGATTACACCAAAGTTAATTAGTTCTTAAAAAATATGATTAACGAACCTTCTGAACGCAGCCGACCCGGTGGAGTTGTATTATTATCGGCACAAGGTGACTGCTATGCCCCGATTCACAGCCAAAGGTTTGGGAGCAGTGCGATGTCCCAAATACTATAATCGATTTCGTTGTAGGTTATTATAAATTAAAGTACGAAGTGAAGTGTCAGAAAGATGAGGATAAATAAGGTGAGAAAAGCCGTCAATAGATTTGCAAAGAATACGAAAAGCTCGTGTAGTGAGTAAAATGAATAGATAAAAACCTAAGGTCTGAAATGAAGGAACGGGAAAATTTAGAGTACCTAGTAAATTAGTAGAAATAATTTATTAGACATACGGGTATTGGCAGAGAGCTCTATTGGATGCAAACAGGTGTAAAACTAAGCTAAGGAAAACTCATTAGGAACAGTAATATTTCGCGGGGTCTAGAAAACTTGAACTTTTGAATTGATACTTTAGCAGGTCATATATTTCCAATGTATTCTGCCACAGACGTCTCAAAAGTGTCTAGAGAAAGCTTAGAGATAAATATTTATTTGCGATGAGACACTACTGTTAATGGAGGCAAAGGCCCATTTGAGTCCACAAGTAAATAGAAACCAATAAGTCTTAGTAAATGATCAGAATTTCCGTGAGAGATGGATTGTGTCGGACGTCAACATCATTCACTCATTGCAAAGGACGGTCATGTTTTTTTGCGCTTATCAAATTAAATTTTTTCTCGCAATTGAAAACTTTTTTCGCGTCTATAGTAACTATCAGTCTTAGTAAAACATTTTTGTAGCTGAATTTACATTTCAAGCCGTTCCTTTCGTGTTTTGTTACATACGTTTTTGTGCATACGCAAAATACAATTTTAACATAAATTTAACTTAACAAAACTTGCTCTAGCGGTGTTGTTGTTTTGTTTATTGCATTTTCACTTGTGTTCTTACATCTTACCGATGTAACTAACTCTAGCATTCTTGCGTTCAAATTGTTGTTGCAATCCCGTTCCTTCCTATTTCAGTTTGATTGCGCTCTCGTCTTTTGCCTACCCTCGACTCAGTGATACATGTTTTTATTTTTGTGTTTATCTTAAGTGTCATTTTAGTACTTTTTCCCCCTTTAGTTGTGAAGGCTTAAACTACACTTTAACCCTTGTGTCAGAACTGGTCAGTATATTTTCATATTCTTTTATAACATTAAAATTTTATTTCCTCCTTTGTTAAATTACATTTAAATTCTTATATAATGGTTGACTCCCATGATTATATTCTTTGTTGCTTGTGTGACAATGTATTTCACGTTAAGTGAATTCATCGAAGTCGGTCTTGTTTTTTTTTTTGCGCTCTCGCTCAACTACTGTTTTCGTTCATTCGTGTTGTTAATTTGAAATATTTATATTATCAGACCATCCTTGGGTCACGCGTGGGACACAAATGGAAAAACGACTCAAGAGTATTATAGAAGCCAGAAATCTCAGAGTCCATATCCGTGTGAGTATACAGATATGACCAATCATTAGTTAACAAAAGTTTTTTAAGTTTAGTAAAGTTTGTCTTACGAAAACACAAGGTCAGACGCATCGAGTTAGTATAACGAGACCCCCAGAGAAAGGTCAATCGTTACATCCAGAGTTGGATGAAAGTTGTCTTCAGGGATCACTAAGAGATCAGTCACATCGAACATCGCAGTTGGAAGAATCCAACACAAATACCAATACTTTCAATACTTTCCAAATGGTGAATGTATACTGCCAAGTCGGACTGTGATGGAATATACGAACAAGTAATATAGGCAAAAAAAAATTTTAAGAAATTTTAACACAAACAAATTCAGTCTCCATTACGGATAGTCCGATTATGTCTATATATTAAATATTTTGAGGGGAAAATTGAAGCATCAGCAATGCCAGGCTTCAGCCAAGTTTCAGTAAGGGCAAGAATATGAAAGTCAAAAGCTAAACTATCTACATAGAGTCTAGAGACTTTAGACTTTAGTCCCCGTACTTTCTGATAGGTCAGAGTTAGGGACGAAATTCGTTTTTTGACTCGCCAGTAGGTGCAGACGAGCCGGAAGGAACGTTATTCGCATAGGCAGATAACAGGCTAATCGGAGACCGATTCTTATTTTTATACCCTTGTAGAGGGTATTATAAAATTGATCAGATGTTTGTACCGCACAGAAGGAGACGTTTCCGACCCTATAGAGCATGAGAGGCTGAGTTGATATAGCCATGTCCGTCTGTCACTGTTTTCTACCGATCGTTCCTATGGGAGCTATGTGGTCACCCGATCTTAATAAAAATTGGCACAGTCATTGATAGGTATATTAAACTAATAAATATAAATTTTTATGACACTTGCGTAAAAAGTAACGAAGTTATTGATAAAAGTCACTGTTTTCGACCGAACGTTCCTGTAGGAGCAGAATAAAATAGTCACCCGATCTTAATGAAACTTGCTACAGTTGTTAATAGCCATGTTAAACTAAGAATCATAAATTTTTATGACAATAGCGTAAAAAGTAACGAAGTTATTGATAAAGTGACTATTTTTGACCGATCGTTCCTGAGGGAGCAATATGATATAGTCATTTGATCTTGCACAGTCGTTTATAAGTGTAATAAACTCACCAATATTAAATTTCACGACAGTAGCTCAGAAAGTAACGAAGTTATTAGGAAAAGTCACTGTTGACTTTGCGTTTGACTTTGCGTTTGTATGGGAGTTATATGATATAGTGGTCCGATACGGCTGAATCTGAGATATACAACGCCAGCAGTATATACAGGCCTACATGCAAAATTTAAACTCTGTAGCTCTTAAGGTCTAGGAGGAGTTTGCCTTGATCCAGACGGACAAACGGACGGACGTGGCTATATGAACACGTCTCGTCGTTCTGATCAAGAATATATATACTTTATATGGTCGGAAATGCTTTCTTCTATGCGTTGCACACTTCTGACCAAAATTAAAATACCCTTTTTGCAAGGAAGAATTGTGACAGAGTAATAATTTGAATATTTACTTTATGTATTGAAGAATTGAATTACAGAAAAAAAATTTTGAACATGTAAAAATATTATTGCCAATGACTGCAAGGGTCTATAAACTCCTTCATAACCGAAGTTAGCTTCTTTTGTATTTTCAGTCCGAAATTGATGACAGATTTTAGGGTGTAAAATTTAATTGTGGTATCTAAAAAATTTAGGGAAATAATCGGTTTTTTTTTAATTTCGGCGGCAGGAAGGGATGTGGCAAACTTTTTACACAAAAAAATCTGAGCGCTTACGAAGGCAGAAATCATACGAAATTTCATGTTTCTAACTGTTATAGTTTTTAAGCAAATCTATCTCTTATAGTCTCGGAAGTCTAGGTGTTCATACGGACTGACGGAAGGACGAACAGACGAACGGAAGAACAGACGGACGGACGAAAAGACAGACTCTGCTAGACCGACTCGGCTGTATATGCATCGCCAAAATGTATGTAACAGGCAGAATGAAGCATTTCCGACCCCATAAAGTATAAGGTACATACGTTTCACAATTATAACGCCACCCGTGAATTTTAATTATTGGTGTAACGGTACAATTTTCGATATTACAATGTTCCACCGAAATACTTGTTGGGAGCATTAATTGAAGGTGGCGTTATAATTATGAAACAAGCTCAAAATGGAATTCGCGTAAATAGAAAAGTACCGTTATTCCTACTAATCCGAAAGTTCGTATGCGTTGTTACTGTAACCCAACAAGTATTTCGGTGCATTAGCTGGTCACACTTACGAGGTGAAAGTCATTTCTCTGCGGAAAAAATTGGAAAAGTCAAAGAAAAAAAAAAGTTTTTGTTTTTATTTCTTCAAATTTATCTTATTAAATCCTGAACAAATTCTTCGAATAGTCTAAGTATAATTACTCGAGGACGGGGATAAATCCGACCTAAATAATGGCCTTAAGGGCTATTGAAGAGAGAAATGATGACTGGCAAGAAAAAAGGATTCTGAGACCAAGGAAGGACAATACAAATAAAAAACGTATTACCAATCATTAGGAAAAACGACATGGAATCAACATTCCAGGATGAAGATAAATTGGAAGCGGATCAAATAAAAAGAACAAGGAATGGAAACATGAAGGAAAAAGAAATGGATAAGAAAGAACAAGTAACTGAAAAATTTGTATATCGTACTAATCATTTGGGCCCGTACATAGTATATGTTGACGTGGTAGGCGGTAGTGGTGATGAAAATACTGACAAATTTAGTAGAAAAGCTATTAATCCATTGGACCTCAGTGCTACTATTTTTAAACAAAAAATTAAAGATATTTTAAAAGTGGGCAAAATAGGTTATGGGCGGTGCAAAGCAGAATGCAAGACAGCCAAAGCAGCGAACGAATTCGTGTGCTCTAGATTAAAAGGTACTGGATATGAACCGAAAGTTCTGAAACATTTTATTTTCAAAACGGGTTTAATGTTCCAAATTCCAGTAAGGTTCTCTGACTCTGAATTAAAAGAATATATATCTTCCCCTATTGAAATTCATGACATAATCCGTGTAACAAGAAAGAATGAAAATAAAGACATAGTCCCAACGAGTAGAGTAAAAATAGTTTTCAAAGGCTCTGAAATTTCTGAGGAGGTTGACTTTTTATACTCAAAAGTTAAAATCAGTCCTTATGTTCCTTTTAGTCAATGTTTCCGCTGCTTCAGATTCGGACACTTTGCACAACACTGCAAAGAAAAATATGAGAAATGCCGAAACTGCTCACAGCCCCATCCCAAAGAAGAAGCTTGCTTAAATACTTTATGTACAAATTGTAAACAGGAACATATTGCTACCTCTCTAGAATCTAGACTATCCGGCTAGGAAAAAAGCTTTTGCCATAAAAAAGTGTATGGTAGTAGAAAATCTATCTAGATCTGAAGTAAAAATTAGATATCCAGTTTTATTTGATATTCAACAATCTACAGACATATTTGACAATGACGCTTTTCCCCTGCCACCTTGGCAAACCAATTTAAGAAACTCTGGTGCTCAAAACAACTGCGAAACGGGGGCAGAAAATATCCATATATTAAATCCTTATAACAAGGTTGTACGCAACAATTCAAATCAACTTAGAGAAAGAAATAAAACGCCCAGCTTACCATGGACAAATGGAAAAATGTTCTTAAAGAACACGAATACAAACTGAACCAAAAATATGTGCCTTCTAGAAACTCCCCAGAACCAAGTCAACGCCAACATACAGTAGAAAAATCAGCTTTAGAAACAGTTAAAATTAGCATACACGAAATTTCATCAAATATATGTATCATCGTACCTTATCTCAATTAACTCTAGTCTCACACCTGATATTTGAAAATCTTTAGAAAACATTAGATTTAATATATCATCATCAAATACTATGATTGACATGAGGAAAATCTATTTTTCAATCTAAAATCTCATTTAAATCCAAGTAAAACATCAGTTATAAAAGTCCAGTGCTTCACATTTAATATATATTAGAACCACTCACAACAACCATGAAAATACTACAGTATAATATTCAAAGCCAATAACAACAAGCAACTTTTAGCAATCTTTTTAGTTAAGAATGACATTGACATTGCTATAATTTCTGAAATCTGGGTTTTTGACAATTCCATGTGCAGCTTAAGGAATTACAACTTTGTTTGCAACCTTCGCAAAGATGGCTATGGTGGAGTGGGAATTTGTGTTAGAAAAAACATAATATACAAAGTCTCCTATAGCAACTCCTATTTCGAATCAACTCCTATTTCATAAAATACAAAGCACGTCAGAAATTCATAAAAGAAACTAAAGTCTTAAAGGACTTCTCTAAAAAAAAAAAATCTTCAATCTATAATCTAGCTCAGTCTGCCAAGATCATCCTAGAAAAAAACACCATCACATTAGCTGAAAATAATAAATATATATAATTATTTAGACTGCGTAATGCTAGCCGACAGAAATATTTTAAAACTAAATTATTGTCTGATGCTCTAAACAATTTTGACATCAACAAATGCTCATATTTATAAAGTCAGAAAGAAGAATTTAAATAAAGTTATTGAAAACTTATCAAACTCGGCAGCCCCCAAAGAATTATGGGCAACAATAAAATCACTGAGGAGGTACAAACAATATTTAAGTACCAAAAAAAAATGTAGACTCTTCCTTAATCACAAATAATAGGCCAATATGCTTGTTAAGTGTACTGTTCAAATGTCTAGAAGGTCTTATGTTAAAAGGTTAAAATGGAGGCACATATAAATTCAATTTATTACCAAAGAGATCGTACGCATTTAGGCGTAATCACTTGACAGCTAACTGTATCAATAACGTTATCAATAACATTGCTAACTTGAAGGCCCAAGGATTTGAAGTTACAACGGCTGTCTTAGATATTACTAATGTAAGGCATTTGACTCTGTAAACGTTCCAATTTTAGGTAAAGTACATTTATATATTAACTTTATTACTAATTTTCTTTCAAATGGAAGACTTCAAATGGGAAACACTTCAGTCACTGTGAACAAAGGTGTTAGCCAAGGCAACTGTCAAGTCCAATATTATTTAATCTATACACAGCTGACTTACACACTATCAATGACAATAATAGTATTTTATTTTAATACGCTGATGATTTCTTTCTAATAACATTTCATAGACTTCCTAACGGCTAGAAACGCAATATAAGAAAAAATTAAAGATTCTATGGAGCTGTGCAATTCGATAAACCTATCATTTAACCCCAGGAAATCTTCAGTTATGCACTTCAACCGAAGACGTCAAAATCTCAACATAATATCAGGAAATACGTGAATCAGAGACGTTGATCAAGTTAACTATCTAGGTAGAATAATTAGTGCGAACAATTCTCTTGTAAATCATATCAAATCGCGATTATCCAACTCAAATAAGTCAAATATTTTCAGATATTGAGCGGTTGTAGGTTCGGAGTTCATCCATCCAAAGCCCTTAATTTCTTCAAAGCTTTTGTCCGACCTAAGTATAAATATGCATGCTCATCGTTTGCATCTTTGTCCAAAGCAGCAATTAATAGCATAAAAACCCATGCTAATGTCCACTTGAGGAAATGTTTAGGCCTTATTAGAGCTACACCTATAAAAATTTTGTATCACTTAGCTGCGGAAATTCCACCTGAATACAGGATGAAATTTGCAACAGCAAAAGAAATTGCCAAAATTTTTGCCTTTGGGCTTCCAGCAGCCAATTTATTATCTAACAATTTCATGGCTAGAAACACTAGCTATGGAAAAGTATATACTGAGTATAAAGTGATATTCGATACTATAGCAAATATTAACATTAACAGACCTTCATCACAGAAATTTACATTTGACCCTAACTTCTTCAAAGGAACCTGCCATAATAAAAAATTTGCCAATAAAGAAACTATTTCTGCTCTACTCGGAGATAAACTAAACACACTCCGTGAGGGAGGATACGAAATTATTTTTTCAGACGGCTCAGTGTCAGAGGACTTTATGGGCAGTGCCAAAAATTCAAACACCACTAAAAGTTTTTATACAGGGTCCAAGAGATCATCGTTGACCGCAGAGCTAATTGCGATAGGAAAGGCAATAGACTTTGCAATAGAAAATTATTTTCAAAAAATTGCTATCCTAACAGCTTGGGATCCATTCAGTCCTTAAGCAAAAAACACAGCAACAACTGCTTAGCTATAGATATTTTGAAAAGAATAAATTAAAAATGAAATAAATTAAATTAAATTAAAATCCATCAAATACCAAGCCACGTCGACATACAAGAAAACGACCAAGTGGACGCTGCAGCAAAGAACGCTAGAACGAATGGAGTCCTTATCTCAGCAAGATGGCCTATAAATGACGGGATTAATTATTTATATAACAAAATTAAATCTGACTGGGAATCTGAGTATAATGCTTTTTGCTTTGAAAGAAACAGAGGTTCGTCGGCTCCATGGTTCCACAAAAAAGAATCCTTCCATTCCTTGGAAATAAAACAATTAAATAGAATCCTAAGCGGACACGCATTCGACAAACATACACTTCATAAAATGAATATAAACAACAGTGATTTATGTGACACCTGCAATGTAAAAGATATTATTAAACTGCACCAAATTTACGCTCATAAGAAATAAATTTCCGAACCTACTACGATACAATGAGCTCCTGAGGAGCCAATTAACAATTATATATATATGTATATATATTGTCACCAGACAGTTTGTTCAGTTGATTCAGCCCTGGGCGAGCGGCGTTATGCTCTACCCCTGGTGTTATCGATATGTGAAGAAGAAGTTGGTAACAAACCGTGAACGAGAAAGGGTGCGAACGAATAAGCTCCTACGATCGGTGGTAACGAACGGCCATCACGAACGAAGTTAATAAACTTATATTAATTATCTACCTAAACGTATGAGTCTAGCATTTCTATTATTCCCGTAAGCCGCACTCCCCGCCGAAGCCTTCCTGACAACTTCTGCATCTACAATCTTCTACTGGGTAATGTCATTTACAACCGACAGAAGTGGGTTTATTAGGTGATAATATTATATACATATATGTATATACCTGTAATTGCAAAATTTTTTTTTATCTATTCTTTCAATTTTGTAATCTCAATCATTGCATTGGCGTTGGCGTTAAACCTCAAGATCGGGGAGGCCAAATAAATCTTCCGTATAGCTGGGAAGTAACTTAATAATCAAAAAAAAGTAGCCGTATGAACATGCAAATTTCGTAAATCACGCAAGACTATAAATACCAAATTTGGTACTTAGACTCCTGTAATACCTACCGCAAAATTTGGAATGTGTAGTAGCTTAGTAAACGCGCAAATTTTGCTTTTTTCAAAATTTTGCCACGCCAACCACCATATCTGGTAATTAGATTTCTTTAGTATGCGTGCAGATTATTGATATTTAACATTTTTGCCACGCCTACTTTTGCCTCCAGAATCTAGAAAAAACCGATTGCTTCCTGTAACTTTTTGATTATCGAAAGTAAATTCGGCACACTGGTGAGCCCTATCAATATCTACCAAACCACCAAATTTTATTCAAATCGGACTAAAAACATGGTAAGAATACATATAAACGAGTTTTACTAGGCGGGGTTGGCCGTAGGCTAGAGGCGGCGCTAGAGTGCTCGTGTGTTTTTGTGAGGGTGAGCGAGATAGCATATGTTATGAGGCGAATTTAATAGACATTTTCCAAATCTAAAATATATTTTCACCTTGCTTGGTATACCGAAGCCGGCGAGACTTAGGCCTACTGCAACAATGTTTTCTTCTTTCGTCACTATTCGCGATACCATATTCACCGTTTTGTATGGCATCATACCATTTTTCATAGGAAAGAAATGTGCAATATGACGTTAGTCGGTATCTGGCAGCGATCGCGATCACATAAATGAGCTTTAGCAGATCTTTTTGTTTTTATTTATAATTAAAAACGTAAGTAAACAAAAAAAATACACGTGGGCAACAAGACATTAACATATTGCTGTTAAACTGAACTATAGCATGCCACGTGGGAGACATTTAGGCACTGAGGAGCCTGGCTTGATTCTAGGCATGAAAGAAAACAATTGCAGAAATTGCTTCCCGAGTAAATATCAAAGAATCTAACATCGGCTGTGCCGAAGTTTATATACCCTTGCAGTCCATGGCCATAATATTTTTACATGTTCCAAACTCTTTTTCTGTATCTCAAATCATTAATGCACAGAACCTTTCAAATATCATTTCAATTTCTTCTTCTTCGCCATCCCCTTTTACACGCATGCCGCGACTCGCACGCATACACATATAGTTTATGTAGCGTGGCGTCTGTATGTGTGCCTGCGTGTGCTCTCTTGATTTGATGATGAAGACGTAGTAGGCAGCAAGCCGAAGCGATTTATATCGGCTGTAACTTGTGTTCTATTTATCCGATCAGATTCAAATTTTGGGATCTGAGATTTTATATATATACTATCATATTGGTAAATTTCATGGCGATACTCCATGGAGTCATTTGAATCTGATCGGATAAATAGAACACAAGTTACAGCCGATATAAATCGCTTCGGCTTGCTGCCTACTACGTCTTCATCATCTCAATAGAGCACACGCATGCACACATACAGACGCAACGCTACATAAACTATATGTGTATGCGTGCGAATCGCGGCATGCGTGTAAAAGGGGATAGGGAAGAAGAAGAAGAAATTGAAATGATATTTGAAAGGTTCTGTGTATTAATGAATTTGAGATACACAAAAAGAGTTTGGAGCATGTAAAAATATTATGACCATGGACTGCAAGGGTATATAAACTTCGGCACAGCCGATGTTAGCTTCTTTGATATTTATATTATATTTCGTATTTTGCCGCACTTACTGTGCATGGCTGTTGCAAAACAGCAAAGCAACCACTATGCCTAAAAACCAGCATCCACATTTAATAAGGGTGAAGTCGTTGAAAGATGTGCAAAGTGGATGTCTAGGACCTACTACATACAAAAAAAAAATTAAAGATAGAATAAAAGACACTGTGCACAATAAAAGTGCATCAGCTACAATCGACATGTGGACGGACAACTATGTGAGGCGAAATTTCTTAAATCTATGGATTTTGAAAGGTCTACAAGTGCAAATGTATTACAAAAACTAAGATGCCTAAATATGGCTTGCAGGGCGAAGGAAATAATAACCTGATCTTCATTCGTTGAATTTAAAATATGAACTGATTTTATTTACAAAAGTGCTGCGTATATAAATGAACTCTTAGAATCTAGAAGGCGACAATTGTTCTTAAAATTACTTATTCTAATGACTCAAGTTTTTCGGGGGTTGAAAATTATTTATACTTCATGCTCAGCGTTGGTTACTTGATAACGCACCGTTGTTATAATCTTAAGTGTTTTCCACAGAGTGTGGATGCATGTTTTGTTTGGATTTCAACCAATATTTGTCATTTGAATCTTTATGACTTATTTTTGTTTTATGTTTTTGTTTTGTGTATTTCTTCAGTGCATCTGATTTGCTGAAGCCATTTCAGATGAACACATTGTTTAATCTTAAACATTCTGCAAAGGGCCGCCAAATGAGACGTTTTGGAATTTATTTTTATAGTTAGTTGTCTTATACAAATTTTTATTAATATTATTGTTAGTAAGATAACTATTGTTAAAGAAGCATGACAAGTTACATGATGCACATTAAAAACGTAGTCAATCTGATGTTCCTTTACCGATTGTAACTGACTTCCTATTCTTACCAATTCGGCTGTATGGTTTACTAAATTGGCTTCTACTGGATTTTATATTATATTATATTTGGCATATTTCTAATATAGCCCAATGCTTAACAATTTTTGGTTCGGGACATCTACCCACTCCTGATGTGCATTACTGTGTTGACTTTTAGCATTTTTATAAGGTGGAAAATTTACTTTTACTTTTCGACTTGTTCCAATGTGATTTTTGCTCCACTATTTTTAAATATCGCTGATAGTTGATAGATAAAATTTGAGTTGTTATTCTGTTTATTCATAAATGTTGTCCTTTTATAAATATTTTGCCATATGCCCTTTTTGTAATATTGTATTTTGTATTCGGACAATATATTACCGGAATCTATTATTACATTATTATTTAGTTAACCATTATTTAATTCAACCATTTCCATCTCAATATTCGTGTTTTGTACTGGGATATATACTTTTTCTTCCCCAGTTTTCACTGTACCTCCAAAGTGAGGTCCTGCCGGGGGACATAAATTTATTTCTTTATTACTTGAAAAAAATATTTCTGTTACCTCAGCTTTTATCTTACCTCCAAGGTTAGGTCCTGCTGGAGAAGTCAAATGCTGACTTATTTCTTGAGTTAAGAGTTTCTTTTGAATTGTGTTGTATTTATTTTCACATTTACCTTTGTTGTTGCTTTGTTATTGCTACTACAGATTTATTACTTTTTGATTTGGTGCATCCCGAGACGATCCAACCAAATTGAGTATTTTGGCCAAGTTGGACATCAATCTTTGTAACTCCCCCTTTTAAGATTTGGGTATATACGTTTACCCCCATTATTAAATCAACCTTACCAGGTTTATTAAAGGTAGGATCAGCTAGCACGTAGGATTGCCATTTTGACATATCCACTTTTACCGTTTTTAATAAAAGAGCTTTCATCAACTTTGGCAATACAATCGCCTCAACCTTAATATGTCCCTTCCAGGTATTTTACGTCTATTTTTACCTTATATTTTGGCTTTTATTGAGGACACTCCACTTATTTCTGTATGTTGTCATTTTAGGTAATTTTATTAGTTGAGCGGTGCTCAACTGGTGCTCTGTGAACCACTATCAATAAGGTCTCCTAGAGTCTTATATCCTCCATTTACATTTTTTACTTGTATTAGGGCTGTGGCCAACAGTGTGGGTTGAACCGTTATACAAGTATTAACTCTCTCCTGTATTTCTTCAAAATGGAGTAGAGTATGGTGTCCTTTACTGCACAATGAACAGACCATCTCATTAGTGCATTCTTTATTGCTTGAATGGTTCAAGCATCGTGTGCAAAGCTGTACTTTTTTGGCCGTTTCATACCTTTCCATAGGTGTCAAACCTTTAAATTTATAGCACATATACGCTTTATGCCCGGCAATTTTGAAAATCGGACAGTTATTTTCAAGCCACATATGTATAAAACAACTTGTTGCGGGTTCTTCTCTTCTTCCCTCATGGCACTTAGCAAACAATATCTTTGCTCCAAGTATTCCATGACATCAGATAGCATTCGAACTTGACTTGTTTTTCTAATCTGACTCTCATATAATTGTAAAGCCTCCCTGTCAAATTTCCTAAGTATGAGTTGTGCGAATATTACCTCAGCTCCATCGGACAAATTTGCTTTAATTTTAATCAAGTGCACTGACCAGGGACCGTAAATAATGATTATTTTTTTTTTTTTAATGAAAAAATCATTTACTTATAGAGGACTTAGAAAAGAATAGATTACACCAATATATTTAATTCGATACCATCTATGCATTTTTGGAAAGATTTTTAAAAATTCAATTTTTTCAATTTTCTTCAATAAAGATCATTAATTTTGAGTAATTAATAATAATTATCCATAAAAATCTTTTTTGATCAAAAAAAATAAAAATCAAAAATAATGATTAAAAATGATTTTTATTTTTTTCGCTCAAAATAAAACTCACTTTTGAAAAACGGCTTCTATGTTAAATATTTTCAAAATATTTTTGCACATCCTTAAAAAGGAGTTCAAGGACTACCACTCCATAAAATTTTTTAACATGGAAGCCGTTTTTCAAAAGTGAGTTTTATTTTGAGCGAAAAAATAAAAATCATCAGCTTTAGCTTTTGACAAATGTATGAAAAATGAAAACAATGATAAAATTGGTATTAATACTAATGCAAAAAAAAAAATTTTATGGAGTGGTAGTCCTTGAACTCCTTTTTAAGGATGTGCAAAAATATTTTGAAAATATTTAACATGGAAGCCGTTTTTCAAAAGTGAGTTTTATTTTGAGCGAAAAAATAAAAATCATCAGCTTTAGCTTTTGACAAATGTATGAAAAATGAAAACAATGATAAAATTGGTATTAATACTAATGCAAAAAAAAAAAAAATTTATGGAGTGGTAGTCCTTGAACTCCTTCTTAAGGATGTGCAAAAATATTTTGAAAATATTTAACATGGAAGCCGTTTTTCAAAAGTGAGTTTTATTTTGAGCGAAAAAATAAAAATCATCAGCTTTAGCTTTTGACAAATGTATGAAAAATGAAAACAATGATAAAATTGGTATTAATACTAATGCAAAAAAAAAAATTTTATGGAGTGGTAGTCCTTGAACTCCTTTTTAAGGATGTGCAAAAATATTTTGAAAATATTTAACATAGAAGCCGTTTTTCAAAAGTGAGTTTTATTTTGAGCGAAAAAAATAAAAATCATTTTTAATCATTATTTTTGATTTTTATTTTTTTTGATCAAAAGATTTTTATGGATAATTCTTATTAAATTACTCAAAATTAATGATCTTTTTTGAAGAAAATTGAAAAAAATCGAAATGTAATGATTATCAAATAAGTTTTTTAATATAACTTATAATGATTACGGTCCCTGGCACTGACTCATGAATAATGTCAATCACTCCCTTTACACTTTTTGTAACAATTCCCAAACAGCCGAGCCTGCCATAAATAAGCTACCATGCTCCTCGCTTCTCCCTTTAACGCGGATTTTAAATAATTGAATTTAAGAGTATGACTTAGATCCTCTCTTTTTTCAATCAATTCCACAAAAAGGTCCCACTCTCTAGGCTCTCCAGAAAATGTGGGTACCTAAATTTTCGGCAACATCGGTGGTTCGCCTCTCACGGTAACGTTCTAAAACTTAATTTTTTTGTTGTTAAATTTCATGTCTAACATTGACAATGAGTTTCGGACATCGAATTCTAAATCATCTATAGTATTCTTAAATTTTGCATCTTTTGATAAAACCTGGCACGGCTGTACCTTCTCCCATAAATAATTTATTTTATTAATGTACATTATCAAAGTCCTATTGCCGGTTGATTTTAACTCTACTACCTCCAAATACTCCTGGAGCTGTCGGACTCTATCCTTAAATATCTCCTGATTAGAGTTCTCATTACTGGAGGTCGCATTTCCCCGCGAGTCTCCGTTGCTATCTTCAAAACTCTCCAACATCGTTGTATCTGCTTCAATGTCTTCCGAATGCCAATGGGTAGGATTTGCCGATAGTTTGCTCGTAGCTCGCCGTTTCATTACATTCGTCTCCCCTCCAGTCGCCTCTTCTTTGCAACTATCTTGTTGCTCTGCTGCTGTTTCTAGCAGCAGGTTAGCCCCTTTTTTTTTAACATTGAATTTGATTTTCTTGTCTCCTAAGAAATTTAATGAAGAAATTTTTTGGTTATTGTACAATGAATACAATATGACCAACAAATAACTGAAAAAATTTCTTCATTAAATTTCTTGGGAGCCGAGAAAATCAAAATCAAAGTTAAAAAAAAAGGGGCTAACCTACTGACCACCTCTGTACATATGTATGTATGTATATTGTTTACGTGTAACTTTACTTTGCTTACTGATTAAAGCATGTCACCATCCAAGGTAGCAGGCAATACGTTTACAAAAGTGGCAGTTGGGGTCCTTACCAACTGGTTGCTAACTTTAGACGACAACTTAAACTCTGAGGCGAGTGATTTGGAAAAGGAAACGGGTCGGCTCACAGGTGTATGCTGTTACGGTTTTATTGATTTTTCCTTTCGATGGTGGCTGACTTTTTACTAGGCAAGTATCTGTGTTCAACATTTTCTAAACGAGTTAAACTCGATACAATTGCGCAGTAAAGCACCACACGTGTAAAATTATTTTACCCGATGTCTCAAAAACAGTACATACATATCTCTTTTACTATACAATTTATAATATTCTCACGTATGTATGTATGGACATACATACATATGTATGTACATATGTTACATTTCAAAATAGATTGAAAAGAGGGGTAACGATACTCACCAGTATCCCCAATTATGATGTATTTAAACAAATAAGCATAAGACATTTTCAGACGGTCTCTTTGTTTGGTCTAAGCACAAATAATTTCTTTTAACTATCTTAATGGACAATTAAAACGCAATTACTAACAACTTTTCTCTAAAATATGATTAATTGTTAGTGCTGCAAAAATATCGCAGCTGTATCGATATTATCGATTTTCTTGAACATTCGGATAATATGGATGTTTTTTTTTTTTGGTAATATCGATATATTGGAAAAATGGTCACATTTTGCTTTGGCGTCAATTGAGTAAGTAGCACGTTTATTAAATTATGCAAATATTTTTTAAAATTGTATTCTTTTAGTTTAAATGACTGAAAATAGAAAAACTTGACCAGTTTGTAATCAATGAAATGACATGAAAATAAAGTTTGTATTCGTTTTAGGCGTGGCGGTGGATGAAGCCATTGATTCCGAAGAGGAGAATAAGCACGAGGGAACACAAAAAAAATCAAAATTTTGAAAAGTCAGGATGGCACTAGTGCGGTATGCAGAAAGTGTGGAAAAGTATGTAAAACAAGTGAAAATACCACAAATTAACAAAACCACCACTGCAAGAGATTGAGCTACCTGCCAAATCCGGTGCCATTCTACCTTTTATAACCAAAAAATACGAGACAACGTCCCAACAAGCTGATTGCCAATTCCCGACGTGCGTCCGGAAGCCGAACGCCGAATACTGTTAATAAATTAGTAACTAAAAGATCTCCTCAATACTGCCATGAAGCCAATTGTTTTTGCTAAATTTTATTATTACATTTTAAGTTTAAATTTTTAGATACGTTATATTTTTGTTTGAAGATGATGAAATTGAATTTCAATAATTTATATTTGATCTTAATTGAGTTTTTCTTGTTTTTGTTTGCTTGCAAAGGTTTTTATTTTATCCCTAAACACAAAAGAAAAGAATTCCTTTTCTGCGTCACAAACATCTAACCAATTCTATACCACCCTTTCTAAGGGTATACAAAATTTCGATATATCGATATCGGATTTTCCCTCAAAAAATCGACAATATCAATATTTCAAAATATTAACTGTAGTGCTGGGAAATGAAGCCATCGATGGAATGGGTAAAGTGCGATAGATACATGGAATTGGTAAAGTGTGATAGATCGATGAATATTTTTCGATGGCGATGTATCGAACTTGAGTTGTGTGTGGTGGAATGATGTCAGCAAAATTAGCGACGATGTTAAGTTATGATGTCAGTAAAGTTAGCCACACTGTTAATGCCGAGTTATCCACAACATGTCCGTCAAGTTACCGACACTGTTAAACTCGAGTTAGCGACGGTCCTCTGTTAACCCTCTGTTAACTTTTTTGCATTTTTATTTTTTAATTTTTCAGCTAATTATTAACTTTTTTGAAACAAATAAAGCCTTAAATTATTAAGAATAGATGAAAGTTTTGTTTTAATTCAGTTTTGGGGGTTTTTGAGCATTCCATGTATTGACAATTTCTCCGCGAAAAAGTCCTTTTTTCACTTTTGTGTATATCCTTTCCAAAAACACGGCTTAATGAAGATTGAATGCCAGATTATTCCCCAGTTATTCATCTATATCCCCACCAAGTTTCATTATCTGGTTTCATACAGTTTTCGAGAAAATTGCATTTTTATGAACCAACCATGATTTTCCCCATACAAAATGTGTAAAAAATTACGCCGACTTCATCGGGCAAAACTCGACTATATGGTAACGGCTCAATGAAGATTGAATGACAGAAATTAGGCATGACTTTCTGGAATATGTTTGGGTAATTTTATTCAAAATTCCTCGTAATTTTTGCCCTTAAATTTTTTTCAATCTCGATTGGCCCAGCTGTTTTTTCAATTCACCACTCATCATATGGTCATTTCGCCCCACCACAAATGACCACAAAATGAGCGAAACAAATGGGTTGACTTTGTTGGGCAAAAACTCGCCTATATAGTAACGTCTCAATGAAGATTGAATGCCAGAATTTAGGTACGACTTTCTGGAATGTGTTCAGAGAGTTTCATCGAAATTTCTCGTAACATTTTCGAGAAAAATGTCAAAATGTATGGGGATAAATTGTGAAAAATATTGCTTCAGTAATTCGCAGCTCATTATTGCTGAAATAGGGGATCGCGAAAATATGACGTCACTCGAATAGGTGGTCGCTGATATAGAGGGCTTTGTATAGTGATACATGACTGTACCAAAAAGTTGTGATTTTTTCTTAATAAAAATTTTTTTAGAATTATGATTTATATATAGATAAATATATTTGTAGGCGATCCTACAAAATTTAAAAAAGTTATTGAAAAATGCAACTGTTGTCTGGCTTTCTTATTTAAGGCGGAATTTTCGCTATGTATACAGTGTATACTATACACACATATTTGTTCGGACAATTGCAAAGAATTTCGCTGCAAACAAATAAGACCAGCACCATGGTATCATTATGCTAGTGTTTTCACGAAGTTTATTTATTTTAGAAATTTCAATAAAGCCCGATAAAGTCGGCGTAATTTTTTACACAGTTTGTATGGGGGAAAATCATGGTTGGTTCAAAAAAAAATGCAATTTTCTCGAAAACGTTACGAGGAATTCTAACTAAACTTGGTGGGGATATAGATAAATGATTGGGGTAAAATCGGGCATTCAATCTTCATTGAGCCGTTACAGTATATTGGAGCTATGCGAAAACGAAAAAAGGACATTTTCGTGAAGAAATTGTCAATACATGGAATGGTCAAAAACCCCCAAAACTGAATTAAAACAAAAATTTTATCTATTATTAATCATTTAAGGCTTTATTTGTTTCAAAAAAGTTAATAAATAGCTGAAAAATTAAAAAATAAAAATGCAAAAAAGTTAACAGAGGGTTAACAGAGGACCGTCGCTAAGTCGAGTTTAACTGTGTCGGATGTCCGTCAAGTTACCGACACTGTTAAACTCGAGTTAGCGACGGTTCGCTTTCGCATAGCTCCAATATACTGCAACGGCTCAATGAAGATTGAATGCCCGATTTTTCCCCAATTATTCATCTATATCCCCACCAAGTTTGGTTAAAATTCCTCGTAACGTTTTCGAGAAAATTGCATTTTTTTGAACCAACCATGATTTTCCCCATACAAAATGTGTAAAAAATTACGCCGACTTTATCGGGCTTTATTGAAATTTCTAAAATAAATAAACTTCGTGAAAACACTAGGATAATGATACCATGGTGCTGGTCTTATTTGTTTGCAGCGAAATTCTTTGCAATTGTCCGAACAAATATGTGTGTATAGTATACACTGTATACATAGCGAAAATTCCGCCTTAAATAAGAAAGCCAGACAACAGTTGCATTTTTCAATAACTTTTTTAAATTTTGTAGGATCGCCTACAAATATATTTATCTATATATAAATCATAATTCTAAAAAAATTTTTATTAAGAAAAAATCACAACTTTTTGGTACAGTCATGTATCACTATACAAAGCCCTCTATATCAGCGACCACCTATTCGAGTGACGTCATATTTTCGCGATCCCCTATTTTAGCAATAATGAGCGGCGAATTACTGAAGCAATATTTTTCCCAATTTTTCCCCATACATTTATGCATTTTTCTCGAAAACGTTACGAGGAATTTTGCTTAAACTCTCTGAACACATTCTAGAAAGTCATATCTAAATTCTGGCATTCAATCTTCATTGAGCCGTTACTATATAGACGAGTTTTTGCCCAACAAAGTCAACCCATTTTTTCGCTCATTTTGTGACGTATTATGAGTGGCGAATTGAGTCAAATTGCTGAGCGAATTGACATAGAACAAAATTTGCCGGCAAAAGGTACCCTCACATTTATGCATTTTTCTCGAAAACGTTACGAGGAATTTTGCTTAAACTCTCTGAACACATTCCAGAAAGTCATATCTAAATTCTGGCATTCAATCTTCATTGAGCCGTTACTATATAGGCGAGTTTTTGCCCAACAAAGTCAACCCATTTTTTCGCTCATTTTGTGGTCATTTGTGGTGGGGCGAAATGATCATATGATGAGTGGCGAATTAAAAAAACAGCTGGGCCAATCGAAATTGAAAAAAATTTGCGGGCAAAAAGTATCCCCATATGTATGCATTTTTCTTGAAAACGTTACGAGGAATTTTGAATAAAATTACCCAAACATATTCCAGAAAGACATACCTAAATTCTGGCATTCAATCTTCATTGAGCCGGTACCATATAGTCGAGTTTTTGCCCGATAAAGTCGGCCCAGTTTTTCACTCATTTTGTAAGGGGCGAATTAAAGGAGGAAGAAGAAGAACATGGCCGAATTGCATTTGCTGAAAAAATTATTGTTTCCTGAAGGTACTCCCACATTTATGCATTTTTCTCGAAAACGTTACGAGGAATTTTGCTTAAACTCTCTGAACATATTCCTGAAAGTCATGCCTAAATTCTGGCATTCAATCTTCATTGAGCCGTTACCATATAGTCGAGTTTTTGCCCGATAAAGTCGGCGTAATTTTTTACACATTTTGTATGGGGAAAATCATGGTTGGTTCAAAAAAATGCAATTTTCTCGAAAACGTTACGAGGAATTTTAACCAAACTTGGTGGGGATATAGATGAATAATTGGGGAAAAATCGGGCATTCAATCTTCATTGAGCCGTTACAGTATATTGGAGCTATGCGAAAACGGAAAAAGGACATTTTCGTGAAGAAATTGTCAATACATGGAATGCTCAAAAACCCCCAAAACTAAATTAAAACAAAAATTTCATCTATTATTAATAATTTAAGGCTTTATTTGTTTCAAAAAAGTTAATAAATAGCTGAAAAATTAAAAAATAAAAATGCAAAAAAGTTAACAGAGGGTTAACAGAGGACCGTCGCTAACTCGAGTTTAACAGTGTCGGTAACTTGACGGACATCTGTGTCGGTAAGATATCCATCGATGAATTTTACATGGACAGTATCGATAACATGTAACCATTTCTAGCTGCTGCTGAAATCATTCTGCTCTAATAATAAAAATCGATATCGATATATATAAGATTTTCTCGCCCAAAAAAAGAGACGTTTTCCTTTGTTTTTTACCTTAACTTAAAAATGCAATGAGTAAAAATAAAATAAAATTGATTTAAAACTAAACTGTACACTAGCTGCAATATATACATTGGGTTTCAAAGTTGCTTTCGTTACAGTTTCAGCAAGTTGAACTCCTAATTTCTTTTTTGCCTCAAAGGTTACGGGCGGACAAAAAAAAACAGATACGTGAAGATGAAGATGGCTGATGGGTCGACAATATACCGCAGAAACCGACCAGGAACTAAGTCTAAGGTAAGTATGAACCTAAGACTCAAAGTTTGTTTCATAAGCCTCTTCGCAATCACGTAAAAAGTCTACAATTCCTTAGGATTTCTGTCGCTGGCCTGATGAACCTCTGGAGGAAATGGACAGCACCTTGGCGGTGCAGCAGTTCATACAGCAAATGATCAAACGGGATCCTAGCAATGTGGAGATAATTTTAACCATGCCGGAGGCCCAAGATGAAGGTGTTTGGAAATATGAGCACTTACGTCAATTCTGTATGGAGCTGAATGGATTGGCGGTGCGCTTGCAGAAAGAATGTTCACCCACAACATGTACACAGATGACAGCTACCGATCAGTGGATTTTTTTGTGCGCTGCTCATAAAACGCCAAAAGAATGTCCAGCAATTGATTACACCAGGCATACCCTAGATGGAGCTGCATGTCTACTTAACAGCAATAAATATTTTCCAAGCAGGTATGTACAATGATCAACTAAAATTCACTTAACGCAAACGAAGTTCATTCTACAGAGTATCAATCAAGGACTCATCGGTAACAAAATTGGGGTCGGTCTGTCGGCGTGTGTATCGAATTTTCTCCCATGCATATTTCCACCATCGTCGCATTTTTGATGAATTTGAAGCCGAGACCTTTTTATGTCACCGATTTACGCATTTTGTCACAAAATACAATCTTATGTCAAAGGAAAATCTAATTGTGCCCATCAGTGAAGGCGACGAGAATGCAGGTCCTGGTGAAAGTGAAGCCTAAATGGTTACCAGCTGTCACTAAAGAAAGGAACAACTCATTAGAACACAACACATATATACATATGTATTTCTATATATTATATGGTGCTTGCATAATAGTTTCATTTTCGGGCCATTCAGAAAGATTCAAGTCTATATAAAAAGATTCCCCAGATGATAAATCATATTAAACTTTAATTTTAAATAAATTATTATAAACACTCAGAATCCAGTCGAAAAAAAAATTATAGATCTATGCTATGTAGATTCTCTTCACCTACATTTTTGTAATGATATTAACTCTGCGTTTATTGACTTTAAACTTTGTCTATAAGTATGGTAATTAAGCCTTTTAGTCAAACCATTTATATGCGTAGAAAAGATGATTTCCAAATTTTTTCTTATTGTAATGCAAATCTATTATGTAAAAAAAAGGATCTAACTGCAGACCTTAAACATTAAGTAAATTATGTTGCACCACTTTCTTTCTGTGTTTCTCTGCATTGACATCTCATAAACAAAAATATATTAATTACATTTAAAAATCTAAGTTCGTGTTTGATTTTTTCGATTTTTATCAAACCTTTATTGTATGCCGGCTCGAGCTCAATAAACACAAAGTGTTTATTCTGTCTCACCATACCAATAAATTTTTTAATCTCCTTCGGAGATGGTCTTCAGGGGATACAACAAACATTGAATCATTCAAGTTTTACATATTTTTTAGACATAGAAATATAAAACATTTAACATATATTGTTTTTACACGTTGATGTTCGTTTTGTCCGAAGTGGAATATTGAACGGCCTCTGCCGGTAAAGAGCCACGGGAGCCAAAAGAGCCACTAGGTGGCCATCCTTGGTATATACAGTTCTTTTCAAAAGAATAAGTATACCATAAAACACGGCATCCGAGCACATGAAAGTATCATCAATGTTGCTGTCAAAGCCTTGATAAATACGAATTCTTTGTTTTGATACCTTGGTTCCTTGATTGTCAAAGTTTTCTTTGAAGCCGTGAGTTCTGACAAATTAAAATTATTAATTATAATTCTTGCCTCAAACATTTACCGCGATTGTATAAAATTCTTGCACCAAAAAGCCTTGCAAAAAAAGTAAACTCTGGATGGAATGCGTTGGGTGTAACTTTTGTAAATATACATAGTAGCATATTTTTTGGTCAACACACAAGGGTTAAAAAAAAACTTTGACTATCAAGCAACAAAGTACCATTTTTTTTATACCCTTGCAGAGGGTATTATAAAATTGGTCAGATGTTTGTAACGCGCAGAAGGAGACGTTTCCGACCCTATAAAGTATATATATTCTTGATCAGCATGAGTAGCTGAGTTGATATAGCAATGTCCGTCCGTCTGTGCGTATGCGTTTTACTCAGCCATCTTAAGAGCTATCGGGATGAAATATTTTTTGGATCTTTTTATTACCTCGGAAAAATAAAGTATGAAAATTCTCAGAATGGGACCACTATATCATATAGCTCTAAAGGAAACATTTTTGCAAAAATTGGAGTATCCCCAAGAAATTTACCAATATCTATCATATAGCAATGACGTAGTAGGCAGCAAGCAGCGCTGCCGGCAGATTATCAGATTAAAATTTTGGGATCTGAGATTTTATATATAATACTATTATATTATATATACGTAGTAGGCAGCAAGCAGCGCTGCCGGCAGATTATCAGATTAAAATTTTGGGATCTGAGATTTTATATATAATAATAGTATTATTATTTTGGGATCTGAGATTTTATATATAATAATAGTAATACTATTATTATATATAAAATCTCAGATCCCAAAATTTTAATCTGATAATCTGCAGCGCTGCTTGCTGCCTACTACGTCATTGCTCGAATCATCACAGCACACGCATGCACACATACAGACGCAACGCTTCATATACTATATGTGTATGCGTGCAAATCGCTTCATGCGTGTAAAAGGGGATGGGGAAGAAGAAGAAATTGAAATGATATTTGAAAGGTTTTGTGCATTAATAAATTGAGATACGGAAAAAGAGTTTGAAACATGTCAAAATATTATGGCCATGGACTGCAAGGGTATATAAACTTAGCTTAGTTAGCTTCTTTGATATTTTTTCATTATGGTCGACACTATATTTGTAGTACATCCCTTGGTCCGACAACAGCTGAAATGCCTAAGCCGATAGTGATTGTCGGGTACTATTTGTCAAAATTAATGTTATTCATCAGCGGCTAAGCTCGTTGCATAATTTAACCAAGTGGATTGTTTATATGTTTTTTAAATGCAGCATGTGACTTTTTAGACATGTTTCCATATACAATTTCATCCATGATTCCAGTGCATTGCAATTGGTTTTAAATTGCTAACATGCCTTATTGAACACAGCTTAAGCTTTCTAGGACTCATCCCTATTTGTCTAACTGTGGCCCTATTAGTTTACTTCTAAGCTAGAGCTTTATGTAAAGTAAAAACCTTTTAAACAGAAATGGCAGAGAAATTATATTCTGCTCTTATATTAACTCCAAAGTATTGAATAATGAAACCCCTATTTTTGTTTATACCATACACCCATAGGGTGAAATGGTATATTCGTATTAGGTATTAGTCGACAAAATGTATGTAACAGTCAGAAAAAAGTTTTTCCGATACCATATAGTATATATGTATATTCTTGATCAGCATCAATAGCCGAGACGATCTAGCCATGTCCGTCCATCCGTCCATATGAACACCTAGATCCCGGAGACTATAAGAGCTAGAGTCACCAAATCTGGTATGTAGTCTCGTGTAGTATGTACAGTTATCGAGTTTGTTTCAAATTTTTGTCACGCCCCCTACCGCCCCCTTAAATTAAATAAAACCGATTTTCTCAAAAACTATTCTAGCTAGAGACACCATAGTTGGTATGTATATTTGCTTAGTAAATGCGCACATTTTTTATGTGTAAAGATTTGGCCACGCCCCTTTCTGCCCCCGTAATTTGGAAAAACTCGATTGTCTCCCGTAATTTTCTACCTTGTGCAATCAAATTTAGCACACTTAAATTTGGTACTAATATCAAGCAGAATACCAAATTTTATCAAAATCGGAATAAAAATAGTCAAGTTATGCATATAAACGTTTTTCCTTATGGCCGGAAGTGGCCGTTGGCTGGTGGGGGCGCTAGGGTGCTCAAATGCTTGAGTGAGCGAAATACTAAGATATGCTTGTAAAAAGCATGCAAACAGATTTTTTTAAAAATACGAAAATGCATTGGTTATTATAAATTTAAAATATTTGTTTTACTGGTGTATGGTATACCCAAGTCGACGAGACGACTTACTTACTTTATTGATTATGAATTATATATCGATTCCTTCACCATGAATCTTATACATTTAATTTAGAGAAATTTTTTTAGAAAAAACGAATTCAAAAAAAAAATGTATAAATAATTAACAATATAAATTATTTATATATTTATTTGTACAATGTTAGCTTATAGATAAATCTATAGCTACAGGGAGGACAGCCATAGCTGCTAAGGCCTTCGGCTGGTTCATGTTTAGATATTCATTCTTTTAATATAATTCATACAATTTTCTTAGTCTAGAATATATTATTTTGCTATGCTAGCTTATCTTATAAGAGGTTCATAATATTGGTTAGATTGAGGTATTTTATAATTTCTTTTAGATTTTCAGGGGTTGGGTTGGATAGGAGTGCGATAAGGTTTTGGTTTGGGATACCATATCCCAATCCCATATTCGAAAGCTTTGAAACACCGTGCATGTGTTCAAGATATGTTCTATATTCATAATAGAATTTGTGTTGCAGAATTTACAGTGGTTGGGATTATTTTGAAGGAATCGGTGTTCGTGTGTTAGTCTCGTATGTCCTAGTCGTAGCCTTATAAGTTTTATTTGGGTTTTTATAGCTATTTGGCAAATTTCTAGTTTTTTAAGATAGTCATCAACATTGTATTTGTTATGTCTGTTTATCTCTTGATACCAGCATGATGTCTGTTGAATTAGTAGTGTATTTAGGTTGGAGAAGTGGTTTTTAATGTGTCTGTTTATGTCTGTTTTGTTATAGTTGGGATGCGTAAGGAGGGGTGATATAGTCGCCGTTTTTGCTGCTTCATCAGAAATTCGTTGCCCTTTATACCAACATGGCTAGGGACCCATAGGAGCATGATTTTAGGCTGTTGTTTGATTAGTGTTTTTCGAATTATGTCTGGGTAATATGTGTTGTTTTTGATATTTTGAATAGCCTCAATTGCTGACAACGAGTCAGAACAGATGCATACTTTGCCTTTTATCTTGGTGGCTATTATGGTTGCATCGAATATGGCAATGATTTCTGCCGAAAATACCGATGAGTATAGTGGCAGAATCCCCAATTTAAGAGTCTTGTTTTCTGTCGTAATTGAATACCCTGTTATACAGTTTTTCAGAGAACCGTCGGTGTATATAAATGTGTGATCGTTAAGCTTAAGCTTAATTTCTGCAAATTGTTTAGTGTAAATTTCATTGCTCGTGTGCCCTTTCTTAAAAACGTTCAAGTGTAGGTCGATTGTATTTGTGTTAATGAACCACGGAGGGTCTGACTTAGGTGTTTTTCCTATTGGGGTTGGTGTAATACCCAAATTAAAGCAAGAATTTATGCATTTTTGTAAGGTGGAATCTCTGTACGCCTTCCTATTATTTTTATTTATTTTATTTATTATTTCTTTAAGTGGGGTGTCGTACGAATTAAGGATTGGGTTAATCACTTTGGTCAATAGCTGTTTCGTTCTGTTTTCAATGGTTGGGATGTTTGCTTCAAAATATAGATTATTTATTGGCGTCGAGCGGAAAGCGCCCAGAGCGACTCGCAATGCTGTGTTTAGTGCGGTCTTTATTGGTTTGATTGTTGTCTTGGGAGCCCTACCATAGATCGGAAGGCCATAATCTATTTTTGAGAGGCATATGCTTTTAACTATTTGTACTAATGTGTATGTGTGGCAGTTAAATTTTGGGCTCGAGAGACATTTTAGAATATTAAGGGATTTATTTAACGACTTTTGCAAATTTTTTATGTGGGAATGCCATTTGTACTTGGCACTAAAGGAGAGTCCTAGCAATTTTAGTTCCTTGACGTTTTCTATGGTGGCTGATTGGGACGAGACTTGAGGGTGGCAATTCTGTTTTCTACAAATATGTAGGTGTTTACATTTTGTGAGAGACAGCGATGCGCCCGAAGTTTGGCACCAAGTGTCAATGTTTTCAAATAGATTGTCTAGTTTTATTGTACTTTGTTTTTCTTTATTGAGATCAACTAATATATTGTAGTCGTCTGCGTATGCGGTGAAGTTAATATTTTTGTGCCTTGCTATTAACTCAGAGAGACTATTAAACGCTGTTAGAAACAGTATAACCGATAGTGGTGATCCTTGTGGAATACCGTTCCGAAGAGGCTTGCAATTTGAATAATTTTTATTGACGCACACTCTGATTTGCCTATTGGCCATGAAGTTTTTAATGAACTTTATTATTGTAGGGCCACATTGCCATTTTTTTAATTGATTAATAATGGTGTGGACTCCGACTTTATCAAACGCTTTGGCAAAATCTAACGAGACAAGTGATATGTGTCTTTTTGCTGAAAGGGATCTACTGATCAGAGCGTCTACAAGGAGTAGACAATCGGCAGTTGATCTTCCTTTTTGGAAGCCTAGTTGATGGCTGTTAAGTAGTTTGTTTGTTGTGACAAACCACCATAGCCGCTTTGAAATTATCTTGTCCAGGACTTTTCCGATACATGAGTTTAGGGATATGGGTCTGTATGCTTCTATTGTAGTTTTGTCTTGTCCCGGCTTTAAAACTGGTATTATTGTGCTGATTTTATAAATCTGTGGGATATGTGTTTGTAGGATGCGGTTGAATAGAGTGACGATTCTAGTTTTAAGTGGTGTTGATACATGTTGAATCATGCTGTAATTGATTTTGTCGAAACTTGGTGTCCTTTAAGGCTGTTAAGTGCTGATGCGAATTCTAAGAAGCCTATCTCTTGTTCCATGAATTTAGCAGAGTTGTGTGGTGGGCTATATGTGTGGGTAGTATTTGTTTTTTGTTTTGCTTCTACAAATGCAGAGGTGAATAGTTGGTCCTCTGATTGTCTAGACCAGTGGTTCGCAAAGGATGTTGCTATTTCTCCTGCGTCCGAATTCAATGTATTTGTGGTCGTGTCCTGCATGCAGTGGATTTGGGAAGATTTGTGGAGTCCGTTAAGTCTTCTTATTTTATTCCATATTGTTTCGGTGGTAGATCTAGGGGAAATGTCAGAGGTAAATTCATGTACACTTCGAGCTTTGCTCTCTCTAATTAATCTACGAAGTTGAGCATTAAGTTTTTTATATCTGATGATATTCTCTGTAGTCATGTCTCGATTAAGGGCTTTCCATGCTAGTATTTTTTTTCCCTACTGTTAGCTATTTCCTTGTTCCACCAAGGTACGTTATATTGACGTTTGGGTGGTTTACAGAGGGGGATACTTTTGTATGCGCTTTGTAGGATAATTTTGTTGATGTTACTGGCTTCCTTATTAACATTTGAGGATATTGTTGTTATATTGTTAAGCTCGTCAGTCAGTCTTTCGAATTTATCCCAATTTGCTTGTTTTGTTAAAAATCTTTGTGTGTATCGTGTGTGAGTTTTGTATTGATCGTTCGAGAACATTTTTATGGTGATAGGGAAGTGATCACTTCCTTCGAGAGTGTCGCTGATGCTGAAGTCGCAGTTTATTTTAAGTTCTGCTGAGCAGAATGCAAGGTCTATGTGCGTGAATGTGATATTGTTGTGGTCGTGAATAAATTTGGCTAAAATTTTACCTCTGCGATTGCTAGAAGGTGAGCCCCAGTAACTGTTCCAACTGTTAAAGTCTCCTGTATAAAGGGTTGGGGTGCTTGTATTTGGGAATGCTGTTTCAAGGTCTACCAAAGAAAATTTTTGATTAGGGGGTATATAGGCGGCAACAATATAAAACTTTTTTGCTGAGTGAATTTCGACTGTGATGGCATCAAAAGATTGGCCGACGGAAATCAGTTTATGTTGAATTGACTTATGCACTAATATAGCCACGCCGCCCTTTGATGTGGAGCAGGTAGTGTGGTGCATTGAAAAATTCGTTGGAATTGGAACTTGACTCAAGTTAGTTAGGTGGGTTTCTTGTAAAGAAATTATCTTTGGCTTGAACCGATTTATGAGGATTGGGAGCTCGTTGTAATTGTTTGAATACCCATTGAGGTTCCATTGCAAAATTGTTAGTGTCATGTTAAGTTTATAGAGTGATTAGATGTAGTGCTAGTTTACATTTAGATCTTAAATTTTGACGTTGTTAGATTTTATGAGAGTTTTCAAAGAATTTGGAGACGGGTTAGTGTTCTTAGACTTAGTCATGCTTCTTGTTATGATACGTTTCGATCTATTAGATATATTATGTGGGAGTATGCTAGGGTTTTTAGACTTGCTGCTTGAACTTGGTTGGTCGTCTAGGGTGTCGGTTGACATGTCTTCGGGTTCCGATTCGTACTGAACTGCTTTTCGCTTAGTGCTTTCCGGGATTGTTAGGGTGGCGCTTCTGGGTTGTGTTGCATTGTCTTCTTGTTGCGATTGATTTTTATTGTTGTACAGGTGAGATTTTGCTACTGAAGAGTAGAGCGAGCCATCATGTGGGTGTCGTTTTTTGTGAATCGACCATGCTGTTCTATTGTCAACTTTTTCGTGAGCTTTTATGGCCTGCACTTCGAGGTGGGTGAGGAAGACTGGGCATTTTTTATCTCTGGGCTGATGATTATAAATCGGTAATTTGTTGATTCGGCAATTTATGCAACTTGGCTCTTTGTCGCATATCTCTTCTGTTAGAGTATCAATATGTTCGTCTTGGCTACAATTGTTGCAGGTAGTTTTGTTGTTGCATTTTGCGGCGGTATGGCCCATTCGTAAGCATTTGTTGCATCGCAATGGCTGGGGAATGTATGTGCGTACCTTTACTTTTTCATATCCAATGTAAAGATGCTCTGGTAGATTGTGGAGGGCAAATGTAATAATTACGATGCCAGTTTCAGTAAGTACTCCATATTTTTTTGAAAGAATTTTTTTTATTTCTTGGACTTTTTGATCTTTTAAGTTCTCTAGGATGGTGTCTTCGTCTATACCTCTTAGCTCGTTAGAGTAGATTACGCCTTTAGTAACGTTTAAGGCTTTGTGCTCCTCTACTTTTATTGGGATGTCGTTTGGCATAACATTGAGCTTCAGTAGTTTGCTTGTTTGTGCTGGGTTTTTGGTTTGGACTAAAAGATTACCATCACGAGTTTTTTTGCACAGTTCAACTTCTCCTCCACAGGTATAATCAATTGTTTTTTTTATTATGAAGGGAGAAATGTTTGTCATATTTCCGTTGTCAGTTCGCGAAATGGTTAGAAATTTGCCATCACCAGACGGCGGATGTTTTCTCCAAATGTCCGGTGGCTCAGTCATATTGCTGGTTTTGCTGTAAAGCTGCACCGTTACTTGTTGATTCTTACACGTAAACAGTTATGTGTGCCCAAAAATAGATTATGTTGTTTGTTGTTGTTGTATTTTTTCTGACTTTGCTTTGTGCTTTGAGTGTTTATTGTCACCGAAAGTATGACCTACCGCAATGAGAGTCACAATTCAACTGTGCAATATAAATTATTATATATTCACTATATTAAATAGCTGCCATAGAAAAGGTTAAGTCACTTATGTATATCAATTCAATTCAATTCATTATACCATACACCCATAGGGTGAAATGGTATATTAAAGTCGCCAAAATGTATGTAACAGGCAGAAGGAAGCTTTTCCGACCCCATAAAGTATATATATTCTTGATCAGCATCAACAGCCGAGACGATCTAGCCATGTCCGTCTGTCCGTCCGTCCGTCCGTCCGTCTGCATGAACACCTAGATCTCGGAGACTATAAGAGCTAGAGCCACCAAATATGGTATGTAGATTCGTGTATTATGTAGAGTGATCAGGTTTATTTCCAATTTCTGCCACACCCCCTACCGCCCCCGCAAATTATATAAAACCGATTTTCTCAAACACTATAGCAACTAGAGACACAAAATTTGGTATGTATATTTGCTTAGTAAACGCGCACATTTTGTATTTATAAAAATTTTGCCACGCCCCCTACCGCCCCCGCAAATTAAATAAAACCGATTTTAGCTCTTTTAGCTAGAGACACCATAGTTGGTATAAATATTTGCTTAGTAATTGCGCACATTTTTTATGTATAAAGATTTTGCCACGCCCCTTTCCGCCCCCGTAATTTGAGAAAACTCGATTGTCTCCCGTAATTTTCTACCTTGTGCAATCAAATTTAGCACACTTAAATTTGATACTAATATCAAGCAGAATACCAAATTTGATCAAAATCGGAATAAAAATAGTCAAGTTATGCATATAAACGTTTTTCCATATGGGCGGAAGTGGCCGTTGGCTGGTGGGGGCGCTAGGGTGCTCGAATGCTTGAGTGAGCGAAATACTAAGATATGCTTGTAAAAAGCATGCAAACAGATTTTTTTAAAAATACGAAAATGCATTGGTTATTATAAATTTAAAATATTTGTTTTACTGGTGTATGGTATATCCAAAGTATTGAATAATGAAACCCCTATTTTTGTTTATACCATACACCCATAGGGTGAAATGGTATATTCGTATTAGGTATTAGTCGACAAAATGTATAAAACAGTCAGAAAAAAGTTTTTCCGATACCATAAAGTATATATGTATATTCTTGATCAGCATCAATAGCCGAGACGATCTAGCCATGTCCGTCCATCCGTCCATATGAACACCTAGATCTCGGAGACTATAAGAGCTAGAGTCACCAAATCTGGTATGTAGTCTCGTGTAGTATGTACAGTTATCGAGTTTGTTTCAAATTTTTGTCACGCCCCCTACCGCCCCCTACCGCCCCCTAATTTGAGAAAACTCGATTGTCTCCCGTAATTTTCTACCTTGTGCAATCAAATTTAGCACACTTAAATTTGATACTAATATCAAGCAGAATACCAAATTTGATCAAAATCGGAATAAAAATAGTCAAGTTATGCATATAAACGTTTTTCCATATGGGCGGAAGTGGCCGTTGGCTGGTGGGGGCGCTAGGGTGCTCGAATGCTTGAGTGAGCGAAATACTAAGATATGCTTGTAAAAAGCATGCAAACAGATTTTTTTAAAAATACGAAAATGCATTGGTTATTTATTATAAATTTAAAATATTTGTTTTACTGGTGTATGGTATATCCAAGTCGGCGAGACGACTTACTTACTTCATTTTTTTTGAGTATAAGAAAGTTCATTTGTTTTTTTGTTACTATACTCTAAAAAACAGTCCATTTTATATATGTATTCATGACTGCCAAGGGTCACAATCGTCACAGCAAATATCTCAATATCTCAGAAATCGAAAAAATAATAAGAAGACTGATCTAGTTTATCTTTTTTATACGATGCACGCATCGTATCCGTCTATATGAACACTGTAAAACCGCATTTTTTGCACGAATAATCCTACAGGGTTGTGTCTACTAAGTCTCAAGTAATAGAATTCAATGAGAGCCAATAATTCCGGTTTCACCAAACATTGCAGATATAAAAATACTACAATATTAATCAAATATGTGGACTACATATTAGCATTATTTAAGGAAGAGGACATTAAAAATGTATTGACTAATTTATGACAAATTAACATCAAATTTATAATGGAGGTAGTAGTGATCAATTAATTTCTTGGCTCGATGGTATGCAAAATGGACAACCAAATTAAACTAGTTATACGGCTTCTATAAGAATGAATTATTACCACTCCAAACATCCCAAAAAATATATGAACACGCCCAGGAATTTTATTAATACTGTTAAATACGAGCGGCGGAGTTTTCCATTCGGAAAACAATAAACGGATCCGGAAGATCAGCTTGAACATTTATTGTACACTCATAAATAGGATTCTTTTTGCAGCACTTGTATAGGAACAAAATAAAACTAAATGGGTAGGTTAATCACATAATTTACCCATAGTGTGAAGTGGTATATTAAAATCGCCAAAAACTAAAAGGAAGCTTTTCCGATCCCATAAAATATATATATTCTTCATCAGGATCAACAGCCGAGTTGATCTATGTCCGTCTGTATGAACACCTAGATCTCGGAGACTATAAGAGCTAGAGCCACCAAATTTGGTATGTAGACTCCTAGACTTAGATAATTAGAATAAACCGCTTTTCTCAAGTACTATAACAGCCACAGTCATCAAAGTAAGTATGTGTACTGGCTTAAAATATGCGCAGATTTTGTTTTTTTCAAGCACTTCCGCCCCCTAAAATTAATAAAACTGATTTTCTCGAAAACTAGCAAGACTAGAATCACGACGCCCACTTCCAACTGGTGCGTGGTATACCGAAGTCGGCGAGACGACTTACTTACTTAATTTTCTTTGATATTATCATTACACTTAAATTTGATACTAATATCAATCAAAATAACAAATTTGATCAAAATCGGAATAAAAATAGTCAAGTTATGCATATAAACGTTTTTCCATATGGCCGGAAGTGGCCGTTGGCTGGTGGGGGCGCTAGGGTGCTCGAATGCTTGAGTGAGCGAAATACTAAGATATGCTTGTAAAAAGCATGCAAACAGATTTTTTTAAAAATACGAAAATGCATTGGTTATTATAAATTTAAAATATTTGTTTTACTGGTGTATGGTATACCCAAGTCGACGAGACGACTTACTTACTTTATTGATTATGAATTATATATCGATTCCTTCACCATGAATCTTATACATTTAATTTAGAGAAATTTTTTTAGAAAAAACGAATTCAAAAAAAAAATGTATAAATAATTAACAATATAAATTATTATATATTCACTATATTAAATAGCTGCCATAGAAAAGGTTAAGTCACTTATGTATATCAATTCAATTCAATTCATTATACCATACACCCATAGGGTGAAATGGTATATTAAAGTCGCCAAAATGTATGTAACAGGCAGAAGGAAGCTTTTCCGACCCCATAAAGTATACATATTCTTGATCAGCATCAACAGCCGAGACGATCTAGACATGTCCGTCTGTCCGTCCGTCCGTCCGTCCGTCTGCATGAACACCTAGATCCTAGAGCCACCAAATTTGGTATGTAGATTCGTGTATTATGTAGAGTGATCAAGTTTATTTCAAATTTCTGCCACACCCCCTACCGCCCCCGCAAATTATATAAAACCGATTTTCTCAAACACTATAGCAACTAGAGACACAAAATTTGGTATGTATATTTGCTTAGTAAACGCGCACATTTTGTATTTATAAAAATTTTGCCACGCCCCCTACCGCCCCCGCAAATTAAATAAAACCGATTTTCTCAAAAACTATAGCAACTAGAGACACAAAATTTGGTATGTATATTTGCTTAGTAAACGCGCACATTTTGTATTTATAAAAATTTTGCCACGCCCCCTACCGCCCCCGCAAATTAAATAAAACCGATTTTAGCTCTTTTAGCTAGAGACACCATAGTTGGTATAAATATTTGCTTAGTAATTGCGCACATTTTTTATGTATAAAGATTTTGCCACGCCCCTTTCCGCCCCCGTAATTTGAGAAAACTCGATTGTCTCCCGTAATTTTCTACCTTGTGCAATCAAATTTAGCACACTTAAATTTGATACTAATATCAAGCAGAATACCAAATTTGATCAAAATCGGAATAAAAATAGTCAAGTTATGCATATAAACGTTTTTCCATATGGGCGGAAGTGGCCGTTGGCTGGTGGGGGCGCTAGGGTGCTCGAATGCTTGAGTGAGCGAAATACTAAGATATGCTTGTAAAAAGCATGCAAACAGATTTTTTTAAAAATACGAAAATGCATTGGTTATTATAAATTTAAAATATTTGTTTTACTGATGTATGGTATATCCAAGTCGGCGAGACGACTTACTTACTTCATTTTTTTTGAGTATAAGAAAGTTCATTTGTTTTTTTGTTACTATACTCTAAAAAACAGTCCATTTTATATATGTATTCATGACTGCCAAGGGTCACAATCGTCACAGCAAATATCTCAATATCTCAGAAATCGAAAAAATAATAAGAAGACTGATCTAGTTTATCTTTTTTATACGATGCACGCATCGTATCCGTCTATATGAACACTGTAAAACCGCATTTTTTGCACGAATAATCCTACAGGGTTGTGTCTACTAAGTCTCAAGTAATAGAATTCAATGAGAGCCAATAATTCCGGTTTCACCAAACATTGCAGATATAAAAATACTACAATATTAATCAAATATGTGGACCACATATTAGCATTATTTAAGGAAGAGGACATTAAAAATGTATTGACTAATTTATGACAAATTAACATCAAATTTATAATGGAGGTAGTAGTGATCAATTAATTTCTTGGCTCGATGCTATGCAATATGGACAACCAAATTAAACTAGTTATACGGCTTCTATAAGAATGAATTATTACCACTCCAAACATCCCAAAAAATATATGAACACGCCCAGGAATTTTATTAATACTGTTAAATACGAGCGGCGGAGTTTTCCATTCGGAAAACAATAAACGGATCCGGAAGATCAGCTTGAACATTTATTGTACACTCATAAATAGGATTCTTTTTGCAGCACTTGTATAGGAACAAAATAAAACTAAATGGGTAGGTTAATCACATAATTTACCCATAGGGTGAAGTGGTATATTAAAATCGCCAAAAACTAAAAGGAAGCTTTTCCGATCCCATAAAATATATGTATATATTCTTCATCAGGATCAACAGCCGAGTTGATCTATGTCCGTCTGTATGAACACCTAGATCTCGGAGACTATAAGAGCTAGAGCCACCAAATTTGGTATGTAGACTCCTAGACTTAGATAATTAGAATAAACCGCTTTTCTCAAGTACTATAACAGCCACAGTCATCAAAGTAAGTATGTGTACTGGCTTAAAATATGCGCAGATTTTGTTTTTTTCAAGCACTTCCGCCCCCTAAAATTAATAAAACTGATTTTCTCGAAAACTAGCAAGACTAGAATCACGACGCCCACTTCCAACTGGTGCGTGGTATACCGAAGTCGGCGAGACGACTTACTTACTTAATTTTCTTTGATATTATCATTACACTTAAATTTGATACTAATATCAATCAAAGTAACAAATTTGATCAAAATCGGAATAAAAATAGTCAAGTTATGCATATAAACGTTTTTCCATATGGCCGGAAGTGGCCGTTGGCTGGTGGGGGCGCTAGGGTGCTCGAATGCTTGAGTGAGCGAAATACTAAGATATGCTTGTAAAAAGCATGCAAACAGATTTTTTTAAAAATACGAAAATGCATTGGTTATTATAAATTTAAAATATTTGTTTTACTGGTGTATGGTATACCCAAGTCGACGAGACGACTTACTTACTTTATTGATTATGAATTATATATCGATTCCTTCACCATGAATCTTATACATTTAATTTAGAGAAATTTTTTTAGAAAAAACGAATTCAAAAAAAAATGTATAAATAATTAACAATATAAATTATTATATATTCACTATATTAAATAGCTGCCAAAGAAAAGGTTAAGTCACTTATGTATATCAATTCAATTCAATTCATTATACCATACACCCATAGGGTGAAATGGTATATTAAAGTCGCCAAAATGTATGTAACAGGCAGAAGGAAGCTTTTCCGACCCCATAAAGTATACATATTCTTGATCAGCATCAACAGCCGAGACGATCTAGACATGTCCGTCTGTCCGTCCGTCCGTCCGTCCGTCCGTCCGTCTACATGAACACCTAGATCTCGGAGACTTTAAGAGCTAGAGCCACCAAATTTGGTATGTAGATTCGTGTATTATGTAGAGTGATCAAGTTTATTTCAAATTTCTGCCACACCCCCTACCGCCCCCGCAAATTATATAAAACCGATTTTCTCAAACACTATAGCAACTAGAGACACAAAATTTGGTATGTATATTTGCTTAGTAAACGCGCACATTTTGTATTTATAAAAATTTTGCCACGCCCCCTACCGCCCCCGCAAATTAAATAAAACCGATTTTCTCAAAAACTATAGCAACTAGAGACACAAAATTTGGTATGTATATTGGCTTAGTAAACGCGCACATTTTGTATTTATAAAAATTTTGCCACGCCCCCTACTGCCCCCGCAAATTAAATAAAACCGATTTTAGCTCTTTTAGCTAGAGACACCATAGTTGGTATAAATATTTGCTTAGTAATTGCGCACATTTTTTATGTATAAAGATTTTGCCACGCCCCTTTCCGCCCCCGTAATTTGAGAAAACTCGATTGTCTCCCGTAATTTTCTACCTTGTGCAATCAAATTTAGCACACTTAAATTTGATACTAATATCAAGCAGAATACCAAATTTGATCAAAATCGGAATAAAAATAGTCAAGTTATGCATATAAACGTTTTTCCATATGGGCGGAAGTGGCCGTTGGCTGGTGGGGGCGCTAGGGTGCTCGAATGCTTGAGTGAGCGAAATACTAAGATATGCTTGTAAAAAGCATGCAAACAGATTTTTTTAAAAATACGAAAATGCATTGGTTATTATAAATTTAAAATATTTGTTTTACTGGTGTATGGTATATCCAAGTCGGCGAGACGACTTACTTACTTCATTTTTTTTGAGTATAAGAAAGTTCATTTGTTTTTTTGTTACTATACTCTAAAAAACAGTCCATTTTATATATGTATTCATGACTGCCAAGGGTCACAATCGTCACAGCAAATATCTCAATATCTCAGAAATCGAAAAAATAATAAGAAGACTGATCTAGTTTATCTTTTTTATACGATGCACGCATCGTATCCGTCTATATGAACACTGTAAAACCGCATTTTTTGCACGAATAATCCTACAGGGTTGTGTCTACTAAGTCTCAAGTAATAGAATTCAATGAGAGCCAATAATTCCGGTTTCACCAAACATTGCAGATATAAAAATACTACAATATTAATCAAATATGTGGACTACATATTAGCATTATTTAAGGAAGAGGACATTAAAAATGTATTGACTAATTTATGACAAATTAACATCAAATTTATAATGGAGGTAGTAGTGATCAATTAATTTCTTGGCTCGATGGTATGCAAAATGGACAACCAAATTAAACTAGTTATACGGCTTCTATAAGAATGAATTATTACCACTCCAAACATCCCAAAAAATATATGAACACGCCCAGGAATTTTATTAATACTGTTAAATACGAGCGGCGGAGTTTTCCATTCGGAAAACAATAAACGGATCCGGAAGATCAGCTTGAACATTTTTTGTACACTCAGAAATAGGATTCTTTTTGCAGCACTTGTATAGGAACAAAATAAAACTAAATGGGTAGGTTAATCACATAATTTACCCATAGGGTGAAGTGGTATATTAAAATCACCAAAAACTAGAAGGAAGCTTTTCCGATCCCATAAAATATATATATTCTTCATCAGGATCAACAGCCGAGTTGATCTATGTCCGTCTGTATGAACACCTAGATCTCGGAGACTATAAGAGCTAGAGCCACCAAATTTGGTATGTAGACTCCTAGACTTAGATAATTAGAATAAACCGCTTTTCTCAAGTACTATAACAGCCACAGTAATCAAAGTAAGTATGTGTACTGGCTTAAAATATGCGCAGATTTTGTTTTTTTCAAGCACTTCCGCCCCCTAAAATTAATAAAACTGATTTTCTCGAAAACTAGCAAGACTAGAATCACGACGCCCACTTCCAACTGGTGCGTGGTATACCGAAGTCGGCGAGACGACTTACTTACTTAATTTTCTTTGATATTATCATTACACTTAAATTTGATACTAATATCAATCAAAATAACAAATTTGATCAAAATCGGAATAAAAATAGTCAAGTTATGCATATAAACGTTTTTCCATATGGCCGGAAGTGGCCGTTGGCTGGTGTTGGCGCTGGGTGCTCGAATGCTTGAGTGAGCGAAATACTAAGATATGCTTGTAAAAAGCATGCAAACAGATTTTTTTAAAAATACGAAAATGCATTGGTTATTATAAATTTAAAATATTTGTTTTACTGGTGTATGGTATATCCAAGTCGGCGAGACGACTTACTTACTTCATTTTTTTTGAGTATAAGAAAGTTCATTTGTTTTTTTGTTACTATACTCTAAAAAACAGTCCATTTTATATATGTATTCATGACTGCCAAGGGTCACAATCGTCACAGCAAATATCTCAATATCTCAGAAATCGAAAAAATAATAAGAAGACTGATCTAGTTTATCTTTTTTATACGATGCACGCATCGTATCCGTCTATATGAACACTGTAAAACCGCATTTTTTGCACGAATAATCCTACAGGGTTGTGTCTACTAAGTCTCAAGTAATAGAATTCAATGAGAGCCAATAATTCCGGTTTCACCAAACATTGCAGATATAAAAATACTACAATATTAATCAAATATGTGGACTACATATTAGCATTATTTAAGGAAGAGGACATTAAAAATGTATTGACTAATTTATGACAAATTAACATCAAATTTATAATGGAGGTAGTAGTGATCAATTAATTTCTTGGCTCGATGGTATGCAAAATGGACAACCAAATTAAACTAGTTATACGGCTTCTATAAGAATGAATTATTACCACTCCAAACATCCCAAAAAATATATGAACACGCCCAGGAATTTTATTAATACTGTTAAATACGAGCGGCGGAGTTTTCCATTCGGAAAACAATAAACGGATCCGGAAGATCAGCTTGAACATTTTTTGTACACTCAGAAATAGGATTCTTTTTGCAGCACTTGTATAGGAACAAAATAAAACTAAATGGGTAGGTTAATCACATAATTTACCCATAGGGTGAAGTGGTATATTAAAATCGCCAAAAACTAAAAGGAAGCTTTTCCGATCCCATAAAATATATGTATATATTCTTCATCAGGATCAACAGCCGAGTTGATCTATGTCCGTCTGTATGAACACCTAGATCTCGGAGACTATAAGAGCTAGAGCCACCAAATTTGGTATGTAGACTCCTAGACTTAGATAATTAGAATAAACCGCTTTTCTCAAGTACTATAACAGCCACAGTCATCAAAGTAAGTATGTGTACTGGCTTAAAATATGCGCAGATTTTGTTTTTTTCAAGCACTTCCGCCCCCTAAAATTAATAAAACTGATTTTCTCGAAAACTAGCAAGACTAGAATCACGACGCCCACTTCCAACTGGTGCGTGGTATACCGAAGTCGGCGAGACGACTTACTTACTTAATTTTCTTTGATATTATCATTACACTTAAATTTGATACTAATATCAATCAAAGTAACAAATTTGATCAAAATCGGAATAAAAATAGTCAAGTTATGCATATAAACGTTTTTCCATATGGCCGGAAGTGGCCGTTGGCTGGTGTTGGCGCTGGGTGCTCGAATGCTTGAGTGAGCGAAATACTAAGATATGCTTGTAAAAAGCATGCAAACAGATTTTTTTAAAAATACGAAAATGCATTGGTTATTATAAATTTAAAATATTTGTTTTACTGGTGTATGGTATACCCAAGTCGACGAGACGACTTACTTACTTTATTGATTATGAATTATATATCGATTCCTTCACCATGAATCTTATACATTTAATTTAGAGAAATTTTTTTAGAAAAAACGAATTCAAAAAAAAAATGTATAAATAATTAACAATATAAATTATTATATATTCACTATATTAAATAGCTGCCATAGAAAAGGTTAAGTCACTTATGTATATCAATTCAATTCAATTCATTATACCATACACCCATAGGGTGAAATGGTATATTAAAGTCGCCAAAATGTATGTAACAGGCAGAAGGAAGCTTTTCCGACCCCATAAAGTATACATATTCTTGATCAGCATCAACAGCCGAGACGATCTAGACATGTCCGTCTGTCCGTCCGTCCGTCCGTCCGTCTGCATGAACACCTAGATCCTAGAGCCACCAAATTTGGTATGTAGATTCGTGTATTATGTAGAGTGATCAAGTTTATTTCAAATTTCTGCCACACCCCCTACCGCCCCCGCAAATTATATAAAACCGATTTTCTCAAACACTATAGCAACTAGAGACACAAAATTTGGTATGTATATTTGCTTAGTAAACGCGCACATTTTGTATTTATAAAAATTTTGCCACGCCCCCTACCGCCCCCGCAAATTAAATAAAACCGATTTTCTCAAAAACTATAGCAACTAGAGACACAAAATTTGGTATGTATATTTGCTTAGTAAACGCGCACATTTTGTATTTATAAAAATTTTGCCACGCCCCCTACCGCCCCCGCAAATTAAATAAAACCGATTTTAGCTCTTTTAGCTAGAGACACCATAGTTGGTATAAATATTTGCTTAGTAATTGCGCACTTTTTTTATGTATAAAGATTTTGCCACGCCCCTTTCCGCCCCCGTAATTTGAGAAAACTCGATTGTCTCCCGTAATTTTCTACCTTGTGCAATCAAATTTAGCACACTTAAATTTGATACTAATATCAAGCAGAATACCAAATTTGATCAAAATCGGAATAAAAATAGTCAAGTTATGCATATAAACGTTTTTCCATATGGGCGGAAGTGGCCGTTGGCTGGTGGGGGCGCTAGGGTGCTCGAATGCTTGAGTGAGCGAAATACTAAGATATGCTTGTAAAAAGCATGCAAACAGATTTTTTTAAAAATACGAAAATGCATTGGTTATTATAAATTTAAAATATTTGTTTTACTGGTGTATGGTATATCCAAGTCGGCGAGACGACTTACTTACTTCATTTTTTTTGAGTATAAGAAAGTTCATTTGTTTTTTTGTTACTATACTCTAAAAAACAGTCCATTTTATATATGTATTCATGACTGCCAAGGGTCACAATCGTCACAGCAAATATCTCAATATCTCAGAAATCGAAAAAATAATAAGAAGACTGATCTAGTTTATCTTTTTTATACGATGCACGCATCGTATCCGTCTATATGAACACTGTAAAACCGCATTTTTTGCACGAATAATCCTACAGGGTTGTGTCTACTAAGTCTCAAGTAATAGAATTCAATGAGAGCCAATAATTCCGGTTTCACCAAACATTGCAGATATAAAAATACTACAATATTAATCAAATATGTGGACTACATATTAGCATTATTTAAGGAAGAGGACATTAAAAATGTATTGACTAATTTATGACAAATTAACATCAAATTTATAATGGAGGTAGTAGTGATCAATTAATTTCTTGGCTCGATGGTATGCAATATGGACAACCAAATTAAACTAGTTATACGGCTTCTATAAGAATGAATTATTACCACTCCAAACATCCCAAAAAATATATGAACACGCCCAGGAATTTTATTAATACTGTTAAATACGAGCGGCGGAGTTTTCCATTCGGAAAACAATAAACGGATCCGGAAGATCAGCTTGAACATTTTTTGTACACTCAGAAATAGGATTCTTTTTGCAGCACTTGTATAGGAACAAAATAAAACTAAATGGGTAGGTTAATCACATAATTTACCCATAGGGTGAAGTGGTATATTAAAATCACCAAAAACTAGAAGGAAGCTTTTCCGATCCCATAAAATATATATATTCTTCATCAGGATCAACAGCCGAGTTGATCTATGTCCGTCTGTATGAACACCTAGATCTCGGAGACTATAAGAGCTAGAGCCACCAAATTTGGTATGTAGACTCCTAGACTTAGATAATTAGAATAAACCGCTTTTCTCAAGTACTATAACAGCCACAGTCATCAAAGTAAGTATGCGTACTGGCTTAAAATATGCGCAGATTTTGTTTTTTTCAAGCACTTCCGCCCCCTAAAATTAATAAAACTGATTTTCTCGAAAACTAGCAAGACTAGAATCACGACGCCCACTTCCAACTGGTGCGTGGTATACCGAAGTCGGCGAGACGACTTACTTACTTAATTTTCTTTGATATTATCATTACACTTAAATTTGATACTAATATCAATCAAAATAACAAATTTGATCAAAATCGGAATAAAAATAGTCAAGTTATGCATATAAACGTTTTTCCATATGGCCGGAAGTGGCCGTTGGCTGGTGGGGGCGCTAGGGTGCTCGAATGCTTGAGTGAGCGAAATACTAAGATATGCTTGTAAAAAGCATGCAAACAGATTTTTTTAAAAATACGAAAATGCATTGGTTATTATAAATTTAAAATATTTGTTTTACTGTTGTATGGTATATCCAAGTCGGCGAGACGACTTACTTACTTCATTTTTTTTGAGTATAAGAAAGTTCATTTGTTTTTTTGTTACTATACTCTAAAAAACAGTCCATTTTATATATGTATTCATGACTGCCAAGGGTCACAATCGTCACAGCAAATATCTCAATATCTCAGAAATCGAAAAAATAATAAGAAGACTGATCTAGTTTATCTTTTTTATACGATGCACGCATCGTATCCGTCTATATGAACACTGTAAAACCGCATTTTTTGCACGAATAATCCTACAGGGTTGTGTCTACTAAGTCTCAAGTAATAGAATTCAATGAGAGCCAATAATTCCGGTTTCACCAAACATTGCAGATATAAAAATACTACAATATTAATCAAATATGTGGACCACATATTAGCATTATTTAAGGAAGAGGACATTAAAAATGTATTGACTAATTTATGACAAATTAACATCAAATTTATAATGGAGGTAGTAGTGATCAATTAATTTCTTGGCTCGATGCTATGCAATATGGACAACCAAATTAAACTAGTTATACGGCTTCTATAAGAATGAATTATTACCACTCCAAACATCCCAAAAAATATATGAACACGCCCAGGAATTTTATTAATACTGTTAAATACGAGCGGCGGAGTTTTCCATTCGGAAAACAATAAACGGATCCGGAAGATCAGCTTGAACATTTATTGTACACTCATAAATAGGATTCTTTTTGCAGCACTTGTATAGGAACAAAATAAAACTAAATGGGTAGGTTAATCACATAATTTACCCATAGGGTGAAGTGGTATATTAAAATCGCCAAAAACTAAAAGGAAGCTTTTCCGATCCCATAAAATATATGTATATATTCTTCATCAGGATCAACAGCCGAGTTGATCTATGTCCGTCTGTATGAACACCTAGATCTCGGAGACTATAAGAGCTAGAGCCACCAAATTTGGTATGTAGACTCCTAGACTTAGATAATTAGAATAAACCGCTTTTCTCAAGTACTATAACAGCCACAGTCATCAAAGTAAGTATGTGTACTGGCTTAAAATATGCGCAGATTTTGTTTTTTTCAAGCACTTCCGCCCCCTAAAATTAATAAAACTGATTTTCTCGAAAACTAGCAAGACTAGAATCACGACGCCCACTTCCAACTGGTGCGTGGTATACCGAAGTCGGCGAGACGACTTACTTACTTAATTTTCTTTGATATTATCATTACACTTAAATTTGATACTAATATCAATCAAAATAACAAATTTGATCAAAATCGGAATAAAAATAGTCAAGTTATGCATATAAACGTTTTTCCATATGGCCGGAAGTGGCCGTTGGCTGGTGTTGGCGCTGGGTGCTCGAATGCTTGAGTGAGCGAAATACTAAGATATGCTTGTAAAAAGCATGCAAACAGATTTTTTTAAAAATACGAAAATGCATTGGTTATTATAAATTTAAATTTTTGTTTTACTGGTGTATGGTATACCCAAGTCGACGAGACGACTTACTTACTTTATTGATTATGAATTATATATCGATTCCTTCACCATGAATCTTATACATTTAATTTAGAGAAATTTTTTTAGAAAAAACGAATTCAAAAAAAAAATGTATAAATAATTAACAATATAAATTATTATATATTCACTATATTAAATAGCTGCCATAGAAAAGGTTAAGTCACTTATGTATATCAATTCAATTCAATTCATTATACCATACACCCATAGGGTGAAATGGTATATTAAAGTCGCCAAAATGTATGTAACAGGCAGAAGGAAGCTTTTCCGACCCCATAAAGTATACATATTCTTGATCAGCATCAACAGCCGAGACGATCTAGACATGTCCGTCTGTCCGTCCGTCCGTCCGTCCGTCTGCATGAACACCTAGATCCTAGAGCCACCAAATTTGGTATGTAGATTCGTGTATTATGTAGAGTGATCAAGTTTATTTCAAATTTCTGCCACACCCCCTACCGCCCCCGCAAATTATATAAAACCGATTTTCTCAAACACTATAGCAACTAGAGACACAAAATTTGGTATGTATATTTGCTTAGTAAACGCGCACATTTTGTATTTATAAAAATTTTGCCACGCCCCCTACCGCCCCCGCAAATTAAATAAAACCGATTTTCTCAAAAACTATAGCAACTAGAGACACAAAATTTGGTATGTATATTTGCTTAGTAAACGCGCACATTTTGTATTTATAAAAATTTTGCCACGCCCCCTACCGCCCCCGCAAATTAAATAAAACCGATTTTAGCTCTTTTAGCTAGAGACACCATAGTTGGTATAAATATTTGCTTAGTAATTGCGCACATTTTTTATGTATAAAGATTTTGCCACGCCCCTTTCCGCCCCCGTAATTTGAGAAAACTCGATTGTCTCCCGTAATTTTCTACCTTGTGCAATCAAATTTAGCACACTTAAATTTGATACTAATATCAAGCAGAATACCAAATTTGATCAAAATCGGAATAAAAATAGTCAAGTTATGCATATAAACGTTTTTCCATATGGGCGGAAGTGGCCGTTGGCTGGTGGGGGCGCTAGGGTGCTCGTATGCTTGAATGAGCGAAATACTACGATATGCTTGTGAAAAGCATGCAAACAGTTTTTTTTTAAATACGAAAATGCATTGGTTGTTATAAAATTAAAATATTTGTTTTACTGGTGTATGGTATACCCAAGTCGGCGAGACGACTTACTTACTTCATTTATTTATTTTTGGTAATAGAGAATAAACACGAACAATGACCTTTTTTAATAACTTGACGAATTGTCAAACTTGCCTTTAATTAAGCAATAAAAAGCTTTAGTACCAATTTTTACTCCAGTACCTTTCAAATGGAGGGCGGGAAGTTAATACGAAAATTTACCATGTAGGATGAAGGATTAAACTTTTAACTATTAAATTCTGAACGTCAGCTTGAAAACATGAATTTTGAAATTGCAAATAAAATTTTGAGCAAACTTTTTATTGTTTATATTGTAGCGCAGTGTTATTAATGTGGATATTCCTTGTCAACCATTGGTGGATGCAGAAAGTGCCTTTGCAGAACGTAACTTTGTCTGCTGCTTCTGATTGTCTCGCCAAAAGTCAGAATTCTGGAACCTCGGATCTCTGGAATCTTTTAACAACACTTTAAAGTCAAATATAAACCAATCTATCAAAACTACTTACCCTTCGATGCTTTTATTCAACTTATCTATACTCATTAGAATGTGTATTGCGGGTATACGACGCTTCACAATAAGTTCTTCAAGGCCGTCCATTTGGGGTTTCCAATACTCCTCAACACTATAAAACAGTTCGGAATTATATAGCATTCGATATGTTTTTTTACCTGGAACTTACTTTGTGTAGGCCATGCGGGTCACCTGGTAGAGTGGTATTTTTTGTTTGAGAATCTCGGCACATGAAATGGTTTTGATAACACCTCCGCCTGAGCCACTCCATACTAACATACGGTATTCTCCCTTATTCAAAGAGGAGTGAACATATTCCACCACATTGCTAACTTTAGTGCCACCTTTAATCTTTCAAGACCAAACAAATTTTTTTTTCTTTTTTTGGAGATCTTTGTTTAGAGGCTTACCTGCATCCATAAAAAATCCTTTGTGCTTTTCGGGATACAATCATCAAAGGGCAGGTCATCTTTGGTCAATTCCTGCTCCACGTTTTTTGCTTTACGATAATGCATCATTTTTTATATTGATATTCTAATATTGAATATTATTATTAAATCATTAATGTACTCGAGAAATTTAAGTACATTTACATGTGTTGCAATTGTGTGATATCTAAAAGAAACGATTATAAAAGTTGTTTTTTTTTTTAAATAAAGTTTTTCGATAAAGTTATCGAGTTTGTTTCAAATTTTTGGGGGGGCCAAAAAACCGATTTTCTCAAAAACTATTCTAGCTAGAGACACCATAGTTGGTATGTATGTATATTTGCTTAGTAAATGCGCACATTTTTTATGTGTAAAGGTTTGGCCACGCCCCTTTCTCGATTATCTCCCGTAATTTTCTACATTGTGTAATCAAACTTAGCACACTTAAATTTGATTTTAATATCCAACAAAACACAAAATTTGATCAAAATCGGACAAAATAGCCAAGTTAGGCATTTCCCAGGTAATAAAAAGCCCCCAAAAAAAATTTCATCCCGATAGCTCTTAAGATGGCTGAGTAAAACGCATACGCACAGACGGACGGACAGACGGACAGACGGTCAGACGGACAGACGGACATGGATATATCAACTCAGTTTCTCATGCTGATCAAGAATATATATACTTTATAGGGTCGGAAACGACTCCATCTGTGCGTTACAAACATCTGACCAATTTTATAATACCCTCTGCAAGGGTATAATAAACCAAGAGGCTATCCTGCTATTTACTTATTTATTGAAATTCTTTATCACTTATTCACTGACTAAAGCTGCTACAAAAAAATCCTTTACTGCTGCATTACGCTTCGTCAGCTGCAGCTTAAATTAAATCTTAAAATAAAAAATAAAATACTTAAATTAAGAATTAGTTGACGACATTAACTACAAATTTCTGACCCTATAACAATTGTTTAAAGTTTAAACCCTAATACCGAGGAACTCGTTGGTGAAATCCGTTATTATTTTAAGGTTTTCGAGATATTCGCGGAAAGATAGTTTTTAGGTATATGATTCAAATATTAATATATACTCACGAACCATATTACGACATACCACTAACTAAGCGTGTTTTAAGAGTGGAGTTTCGTAGTTTTCTTTTGACGCAAGCTCTGATGTTTATTACCAAATTGCCTTCAAGCTAATGTGAATGTTTTCTTTTAAAACGATCTATCAATCGGTTACATTGTTTTATGAGCAAAAAGCGACCAAAGTGGAAACATTTTTTTTTTGGGGCATTTTTAAAAAACTGAAAATTTTAGCGCCTTTTGAAACAGTGAAAAAAATGTCAAAAATTTTTTTAATGCATTACAATGCTATGGAAAACAAGTCTGATTTTTTGGCATAAATCAAATCTTTTTGTTGTTTGTAATTGTCAAATTAATATTTATTTCCATTTCCAAATTTTCCAATATTTGCGGAGTACCCATTTTGTTCGATAATTTTACAAAGCCAAATGATTCAAAGTTGCTTCGCAATGTGAAAAAGCACGCCAAATTGAGCGGATCTTTGATGAATAAATTAAGTGTCAATATGAAATAAAGTAAGTAAGTCGTCTCGGCGACTTCGTTATACCATGCACCAGGTGAAAAAAATATTTTAAATTTCGAAAATGTCTATTAAATTCGCCGCATAGCATATGCTATCGCTCACCCTCACAAAAACACACGAGCACTCTAGCGCCGCCACAAGCCTACGGCCAACTCCGGCCTTATGGACCGACTAGTAAAATTCGTTTATATTTTCCACATTTCTAGTCCGATTTTAATAAAATTTGGTAGGTTTGTAGATATTGATAGGGGTTTCATCAGTGTGCTGAATTTGGTTTCGAAAATCAAAAAGTTGCAGGAGGCAATCGGTTTTTTCTAAATTCTGATGGCGAAAGTAGGGGTGGCAAAAATGTTAAATATCAATAATCTGCAATCTATCATACTAAAAAATCGAATTACCAAATTTAGTGGTTCTAGCTTTGTTAGTCTTTGAGAAAATCAGTTTTATTTAATTTTCAGGTTCGGAAAATTTGCGCGTTTACTAAGCTACTACACATTCCAAATTTTGCGGGGGCGTGCCAAAAATTGTAAATGAACTTGAACACGGTAGGTATTACAGGAGTCTAAGTACAAAATTTGGCGACTCTCTCTCTTATAGTCTTCGAGTTTTACGTCTTCGTACGGCTCGGCTCTTGATCTTGATCAAGAATATATATACTTTATGGGGTCGGAAAAGCTTCCTTCTGCCTATTATTAACATTTTGGCGACTTTAATATACCATTTCACGCTATGGGTGCATGGTATTTTTAGAATACGCTGTGAAATCGTTTATTGCAGCAACTTTAAACAATAAATTGAAAAACACTGAAAAACGTATCGTAAAAGAAGTCCAGGAATTTATAAGCTCAATAAAAAAATTTTTCCCCCAGTGTAATTGAATAAAGGCAATTTCGTTATTGCCCATGGAGAGCACGAAACGTCTCCAAGTAAAATGCGCAAAATGCCGTTTTAAAAGAAAATTAGCATCTGAGCTTACGACAAAAGGAACTACGAAACTCCACTCTTAATACGCGCTTCTTCGGTTCTGGCAAGGAAGTCCAATAATAAAGGGGTGTCTTTCACTTTGAAAAAAACTACGGCTAAAAAAGGTAAGTGATGTTAAAAAATGAAGTAAGTAAGTCGTCTCGCCGACTTGGATATACCATACACCAGTAAAACAAATATTTTAAATTTATAATAACCAATGCATTTTCGTATTTTTAAAAAAATCTGTTTGCATGCTTTTTAGAAGCATATCTTAGTATTTCGCTTACTCAAGCATTCGAGCACCCTAGCGCCCCCACCAGCCAACGGCCAACTCCGGCCATATGGAAAAACGTTCATATGCATAACTTGGCTATTTTTATTCCGATTTTGATCAAATTTGGTATTTTGCTGGATATTAGTATCAAATTTAAGTGTGCTAAATTTGATTGCACAAGGTTGAAAATTACGGGAGATAATCGAGTTTTTTCAAATTACGGGGGCGGAAAGAGGCGTGGCAAAATCTTTACACATCAAAAATGTGCGCAATTACTAAGCAAATATTCATACCAAATTTTGTGTCTCTAGCTTGAATAGTTTTTGAGAAAATTGGTTTTATTTAATTTGCGGGGGCGGTAGGGGGCGTGGCAAAATTTTTACAAATACAAAACGTGCGCATTTACTTAGCAAATATACATACCAAATTTTGTGTCTCTAGTTGCTATAGTGTTTGAGAAAATCGGTTTTATTTAATTTGCGGGGGCGGTAGGGGGCGTGGCAAAATTTTTATAAATACAAAATGTGCGCGTTTACTAAGCAAATATACATACCAAATTTTGTGTCTCTAGTTGCTATGGTGTTTGAGAAAATCGGTTTTATATCATTTGCGGGGGCGGTAGGGGGCGTGGCAAACATTTGAAACAAACTCGATAAGCGTACATATGACACGAGTCTACATACCAAATTTGGTGGCTCTAGCTCTTATAGTCTCCGAGATCTAGGTGTTCATACAGACGGACGGACGGACGGACGGACGGACAGACGGACATGGCTAGATCGTCTCGGCTGTTGATGCTGATCAAGAATATATATACTTTATGGGGTCGGAAAAGCTTCCTTCTGCCTGTTACATACATTTTAGCGACTTTAATATACCATTTTCACCCTATGGGTGTATGGTATAAAAACTGATTTCAAAAAGCCTTTAAAGGGCTTTCGCGTTCATCATAGAAAATGGTTTGACATGATATGATACAATATATTAATATGAAATCACAGTATTTGCGAAAGAGGACGTCCTTTATCGGACACAACATATTGCAAATTAACAGTTAGCTACGGATTTTACGCTTTTCCTACAAGCAAAAATTTCAATTTGATGAACCCACTTTTCTGGACCATTCCTTGTTTGTAACAACAATCATTCCGTCAAAACTCATGATCAGGTCTTCCACATGTTGTTTGCCGAATTCTGCGCCGATATTGATAGGATCTTGTGCCGGTTCACGAAATTAAAATAAATTTTAGCAGCATTGCTTCAATGCACATTATTTTTCCAAAGATCTTTCTTCATACATAGTGCACATTTATAAATATTTGTGTCGATTCTTGCAATACCATTCACCGCAGCCTTAAGGATTAGGTATTTCTCACTATTTGTAATATTTAATGGCAGCAGATCTTTTGCCACAAATGAAAATGGTTTATTTGCCAAATTCGCGGCAAATATCAATTGTTTATTTGCCGAATTTGCCACAAATTCCAATTATTTATTTGTCAAATTTGCCACATTCCCGTTCAATATTTGTGTTTTTATACCCTTGCAGAGGGTATTATAAAATTGGTCAGATGTTTGTATCGCACAGAAGGAGACGTCTCCGACCCTATAAAGTATATATATTCTTGATCAGCATGAGAAGCTGAGTTGATATAGCCATGTCCGTCTGACCGTCTATCCGTCTGTCCGTCCGTCTGTGCGTATGCGTTTTACTCAGCCATTTTAAGAGCTATCGGGATGAAATTTTTTTTTTATTGGGGGCTTTTTTATTACCTGGGAAAAATAAAGTATGAAAATTGGCAGAATCGGACCACTATATCATATAGCTCTGGAGGAAACATTTTTGCAAAAATTGGAGTATCGCCATGAAATTTACCAATATGATAGTATTATATATAAAATCTCAGATCCCAATTTGAATCTGATCGGATAAATAGAACACAAGTTACAGCCGATATAAATCGGAGGATAAAAGGTTCTGTGCATTAATGAATTGAGATACAGCAAAAGAGTTTGGAACATGTAAAAATATTATGGCCATGGACTGCAAGGGTATATAAACTTCGGCACAGCCGAAGTTAGCTTCTTTGATATATATATATTTTTTTTTTTTGCAAAGCTGGGCAAAGTTCTTTTCTTTATTGGCTGCACTATAGTGCATTTATGTCAAATTAAGGCGCCAGTGCCGTTCTTTGTAAAATACGAAAAACCTGTTAAACATATCGAGCAGCATACTTAGTCGATCCGAACTCCCTGAAAAGTACAAATCCGTACAATCATTTACACTGAAAAACAAATTTAAGCAACAAGTTTACGTTGCGATCATTTTATTTAGCGTAATTTTATCGTTGTTTACAGGTAATTAATAATTATTCGATCCGCATTGATCCGCTTTAAAAAAGTTGCTTTCACAGACTGACACCAAACTCTCAGTTGGTTGCCCCCCGGTTTCCTTTCCAGGGCTGCCAACCTCTTTTCAGGGCTGCCATCGCCAGTATTTCCGTTTCGACGGTTAATTTTTAAATTTATAATGACGGCGGTAACAATTATTATTGAGTTTTTATTTCATGACTTTTCCACTGCATTTCCGACCATATAAAGTATATATATTCTTGATCAGCACGACAAGACGAGTTCATATAAACATGTCCGTCCGTCGTCTGGATCGATGCGAACTCCTCCTAGAGAGACAGAGTTGAAATTTTGCTTGTATATACTGCACAGTTTGTATATCTCGGCTTCAGCCGGATCAGAGCACTATATCGTATAGCTCCCACACAAACGGCAAAGTCAATAACTTCCTTATTTTCTGAGCTACTCTCGTGAAATTCAATATTGGTAAGTTTATTACGCTTATAAACGACTGTGCCAAATATGAGATCGGATGACTATCTCATTTTGATAGGAACGATTGGTCGAAAACAGTGACTTTATCAATACCTTCGTTACTTTTTACGCTATTATAATAAAAATTAATATTTATCAGATTAATATACCTATCAATGACTGTGCCAAGTTTTATTAAGATCGGGTGACTATATCACATAGCTCCCATAGGAACGATTGGTGAAAAACAGTGACTCCTATTGTATTTTTTACTACAATTAAAGGTAAAGAAATTTGGTAAGTGTAAGAGTGCAAGAGTTTACAAACTTTAAGTTAAAGATATTGGGTATGTGTAAAGTTGCAAGGGCATACAAACTTCGGCACGGCCGAAGTTACCACGGCTCTCTGATTTAAGAACAATTGTTGCCTCCTAGATTCTAAGATTTAGTAAATATACTTATTACGTTTTGTAATAAAATCAGTTCACGAGAATAACCTAGCGATTAACCTGTTAGACAACAGCTTCCATACCAGAAGGCTTAAGCGACACCACCCACTCGACCTTTTTTTGGCTGAACTGAATCCGTAAAAATTGTCTTCCAAATGTAAATGTCTGATCAAATTTATTAATTGTTTATTGTACACATATATTGTTTCTCCCTTATGTTAATATATAATCAATTTTAATAATTGTCCCCTGGACAGATCTTAAATAAAAATATCAAAGAAGCTAACTTCGGCTATGCCGAAGTTTATATACCCTTGCAGTATACTTGGCAATAATATTTTTCCTTTTTGAAATTTCTTTCCCTGCAACTCAATTCATCATTCAAAACATTTAATTGAATGTCATTAAAAAATTTTAACAAATTCCTATCGTGAAATTTTATGAAATTAGTTAAAATTCAAATTGCGTGTGCTCTGATGATTCGAGCAATGACCTATACTACAAATACCCTCTGCAAGGGTATAAAAATAGGGGAGATTGATATAAGTGGATGTAAATGGTTTGCGTCCAACTGCGTCTTCCGACATATTTTTCTAAAATAAAACACAAACTTTAATGGCTTACAAAGCATTTGACTTGTTTAATTTTATAACTTTAAACTTATATAAGTTATAAAATTAAACTTGTTTAAGTTATAAAGTTATACAATTAAACATAACTTAAGTTATAAAATTAAACAAGTAAAATTTTTCAAATAATCACATTTTCTTGCCTTATGGATTTAAAAGCATCTACATTTATTAATAAAGCTTGATTAAAAAATTGCATATATGTACATGTATAAAGCAATCTATTAAAATCAGGGGTACAGAAATCGATAACGCCCTGAAACAAAGCCAAAATCAATTGTGGGGAGTTACAGAAAATACTTTTTACAGTTTGGACAATGTCCTGATTTTTATACCATACACCCATAGAGTGAAATAGTATATTAAAGTCGCCAAAATGTATGTAACAGGCAGACCCCACAGAGTATATATATTCTTGATCAGCATCAACAGCCGAGACGATCTAGCCATGTCCGTCTGTCCGTCCGTATGAACACCTAGATCTCGGAGACTATAAGAGCTAGAGTCACCAAATTTGGTAAGTAGTCTCGTGTAATATGTACGCTTATCGAGTTTGTTTCAAATTTTTGCCACGCCCCCTTCCGCCCCCGCAAATTAAATAAAACCGATTTTCTCAAACACTATAGCAACTAGAGACACAAAATTTGGTATGTATATTTGCTTAGTAAACGCGCACATTTTTTATGTGTAAGAATTTTGCCACGTCCCTTTCCGCCCCCGTAATTTGCAAAAAAACTCGATTATCTCCCGTACCTTGTAAAATCAAATTTAGCAACTTTAAATTTGTTACTAATATCCAGCAAAACACCAAATTTGATCAAAATCGGACTAAAAATAGGCAAGTTATAATGGGGGCGCTTCGGTGCTCGTGTGCTTGAGTGAGCCAAATACTAAGATATGCTTGTAAAAAGTATGTGAACAGTTCTTTTTTAAATACGAAAATGCATTGGTTATTATAAATTTGAAATATTTGTTATACTGCTGTATGGTATACCTAAGTCGGCGAGACGACTTACTTCATTTTGAATTACTTACATATAAGGGATCCATTAAAACGCTCGTTCTTGTATTAAATTAAACAATCTTCACAAATCGCATTTCGAAAAATGAAGTAGAGGGCGTTTTTCTACAAAACGGGCCTAGCAATCTACTACCATTCATTAAAATACAAATTCTCCTGTTTCAGTTACAAACGAAATAATGCCTCCTAAAAAGTCGAATTTGGGTCGTCGTACACGTAACGGAGAAAGAATCAGAAGAAATGTTTCGAATAGGACTGAAGAAAAGCGGGAATTGGTACGGGAAACGAAGCCGCTAAGGCAAAGGCAGAGGAAAACGCATACGCATAGACACAGAGGATTATTATGGAACCAGCCGAAAGCCGTGCAGCCAGGCTTGAGCATAGGGGAAGGGTAGCTGAATCCTTCGCACAGATAAGACTAGATCGACATGAGCAATAACATAGTATCGCATTTCGACTCAGACTGTTTAAAATATTTGACTAGATTTTTACATCTCTCCAAGAGTGATTGAATACCATGAACTGAATTTTTTTATACCATACACCCATAGGGTGAAATGGTATATTAAAGTCGCCAAAATGTATGTAACAGGCAGAAGGAAGCTTTTCCGACCCCATAAAGTATATATATTCTTGATCAGCATCAACAGCCGAGACGATCTAGCCATGTCCGTCTGTCCGTCCGTCCGTCCGTCTGTATGAACACCTAGATCTCGGAGACTATAAGAGCTAGAGCCACCAAATTTGGTATGTAGACTCGTGTAGTGTGTAGAGTGTTCAAGTTTATTTCAAATTTCTGCCACGCCCCCTACCGCCCCCGCAAATTATATAAAACCGATTTTCTCAAACACTATAGCAACTAGAGACACAAAATTTGGTATGTATATTTGCTAAGTAAATACGCACATTTTGTATTTGTAAAAATTTTGCCACGCCCCCTACCGCCCTCGCAAATTAAATAAAACCGATTTTCTCAAAAAGTATTTTAGCTAGAGACAAAATTTGGTATGTATATTTGCTTGGTAATTGCGCACATTTTTTATGTGTAAAGATTTTGCCACGCCCCTTTCCGCCCCCGTAATTTGGAAAAAACTCAATTGTCTCCCGTAATTTTCTACCTTGTGCAATCAAATTTAGCACACTTAAATTTGATACTAATATCAAGCAGAATACCAAATTTGGTCAAAATCGGAATAAAAATACCCAAGTTATGCATATAAACGTTTTTCCATATGGCCGGAGTTGGCCGTTGGCTGGTGGGGGCGCTAGGGTGCTCGAATGCTTGAGTGAGCGAAATACTAAGATATGCTTGTAAAAAGCATGTGAACAGTTTTTTTTAAATACAAAAATGCATTGGTTATTATAAATTTAAAATATTTGTTTTACTGGTGTATGGTATACCCAAGTCGGCGAGACGACTTACTTCATTTTATTACGTCATCCATTCAAATTGACGGAGCTGCTAAGCTTTGAATAATACTCTTCAAGAATCAAGAAAACTTGAGACAGAATGTTAGTTTTAATTTTTTTTTCTAGCTACCTTGAGCTTAAAGGCTTTTGTTAAATATTATGAGCTTACAGAAATATAACCACAAGTTGTTTGCCGAATTCTACGCCGATATTAGAATAAATTAACTTAAATTGCTGAAATGCACATTATTTTTGCAAAGATCTACATTTTTGTTAGATATATTTCTTCATACATAGCGCACATTTATAAATATTGGTGTAGATTCTTGCAATACCATTGACCGCAGCCTTACGGATTAGGTATTTCTCACTATTTGTAACATTAAATGGCCGCAGATTTTTTGCCACAAATGAAAATTGTTTAGTTGCCAAATTCGCGCAAATGTCAATTGTTTATTGCCAAATTTGCCACAAATTCCAATTCTTTATTTGCCACATTCTGTTTCGATATGTGTTTTTTTTTTTGTAGCAAACCTGTGCAAAGTTCTTTGCATTTATTTCAAATTAAGACGCCAGTGCTGTTCTTTGCAAAATACGAAAAACCTGTCAAACATTTTGAGCAGCTTACTAAGTCGATCCGAACTCCCTTAAAAGTACAAATAAAGCTTTGATTATTATTGAGTTTTTAATTCGTGACTTTTCTATTTTTACCCAGCGTGGTGCTGCGGCGCTTCGATCATATGAAGTTATCGCTATTTGTTTAAAATTAAGCATCGTGTTTATCTGAATTGGCTTCACCAAATTAGAAAGAAGAATACAAAACATAACAAAAACTCAAAACAGAAATGAGTCGTCAAAAACATATATCAATTATTACTTAAAACCAAAACAATCGTGCACCCACTCTCTGTGGAAAACATTTAAGAATATAACAACGGCGCGATGTCAAGTGACCAACGCCGAGCATAAAGTATAAACTTTTTTCAACCTTCGAAAACTTGGGTCATTAAAATAAGTATTTTTTAAGAACAATTGTCGCCTCCTAGATTCTAAGATTTAGTAAATATACTTATTACGTTTTGTAATAAAATCAGTTCACGAGAATAACCTAGCGATTAACCTGTTAGAGAACAGCTTTCATACCAGAGGCTTAAGCGACACCACCCACTCGACCTTTTTTTGGCTGAACTGAATCCGTAAAAATTGTCTTCCAAATGTAAATGTCTGATCAAATTTATTAATTGTTTATTGTACACATATATTGTTTCTCCCTTATGTTAATATATAATCAATTTTAATAATTGTCCCCTGGACAGATCTTAAATAAAATAAAGAAAAAAAAAACATTATATATCAGCAAAGGAAGATCGGGTTATTATTTCCTTCTCCCTGGATTCCGTATTCACTATTTATAAATTGTTTTGTGAATTACTCTGCAAGTATTTTGTAAATATTAAAAAAAACTAAAATTTCGTTTTTGTCAAGCCGAATCTCTGAGCAAACACGCACGCCCATGGACAATACTAATTTTCGACACGCGCACATAGGCGCCCATCGTGTCACGACATGACATGAAAAAACCCCAGCCCAGGCCCATCTCTATTCGAAGGTTCACTCAATATTCTTATTTTTGTAAACTAGTGTAAGGCAAGCAAATTAAAGAAAAATTATGAGGTTTAGTAATTCACAGATATCTTCATCTTAAACAGTAAAACAAATTTGAAAGTTTATAATTTCCACCCATACTGAAATAATTTTTTTTATATCAAAGTGTTTAAGATAAAACATGCTATGAACACAAAACTTACATAAATAGCACCTACATTAGCATTGATGATTTCTTGGTGGGATATGTTTGAGACATACTACAAAACAGATATTTAGTATTGGTACTTCGCCCATGTTATTAATTATAAGAAAGCAGACAAATAAAAGTACATCATCACTAAAAGTTCATCTTGCTGAAGTAAAATCCAATAAATAGAATTTCCCTAGCAATTAAGTGTATAGGCGAACATCGTCAGCACTTTTTCCATTAAATTAAATGCCACTACAAACAACACTACAAACATCGAAAGTGCAACCACAAGTGAAGGGAAGGACACAGCTTCAATAGCAGGGCCACTTGTTGGAGCTTTCTAAGGCCAAAAGACATGTTCGTCTCTGAATTCGACAGGCAACAGGAGCAACGATGGAAGTTTATTAATGAATATTTTCACGCTTATGAAAGAAAGACGTGGAAATATAGAGGGTAAGACCCCGTATCTTGTGAAAAATAGGCAATTCAATTACAACAAGAGAGCCGGAGCCAACTTCAGCCGTACCGAAGTTGGAATACCCTCCAAATTATTCGGGTACTCCTTTTTACGCACAGCCTTCAGAACGGAAAAAGAGTTTTATCTAAAATGTCGAACTTCCACGAAAAAATATCTGGAATTTTTTATTTATCAATGTATACACCTTATATGTCTAATATTCCTTTTCTGTGGAGTAAGTACGCAAAGGTATTTGCTTTGGAATTGGAATGCTTGTTGATTAGAAATGCGTTAAAATTCCAGCCATTTGCTTTCAGGGATGTAGCTGGCACTTCCTTCTTTATTTAAATCATCATCGTTATTCACTTCAAGCACAATTCAAATTATAGCTCAATTCGGTTATTTACAAAAGTGGATAAAACGCAGCCAACATTAATTTGAATGTCATTACAAAATTTTAACATATTCCTATTGTAAAATTTTATGAAATTAGTTAAAATTATGCCATCAGCGGTTTGCAATTCAAATTAAACCAAAGAGCCGGGGCTAACTTCGGCCGTGCCGAAGTTTTTATACCCTTGCAACTTTACACTTACCAAATTTCTTTGATTTTAATTGTAGTAATAAATACAATAGGAGTCACTTTTTTTCACCGATCTTTCCCATGAACCGAAATGATATAGTCACCCGATCTTAATAAAATTTGGCGCACTCATTGATAGGTACATTAAACTGATAAATATTCATTTTTATGATAATAGCGTAAAAAGTAACGGAGGTATTTACAAAGTCACTGTTTTCGACCGATCGTTCCTATGGGAGCAAAATAGTATAGTCATCCGATCTTCATCAAATGTGGCACAGTCGTTTATAAGTGTAATAAACTCAACAATAAATTTCACGACAGTAGCTCAGAAAAAACGAAGTATTGGGAAAAGTCTCTGCTCGGGACTTTGCCGTTTCTATGGGAGCCATACGATATAGTGTCCGATTCGGCTGAATCCCAGATATACAAACTGTGCAGTATACAAGCTTATATGCAAAATTACAACTCTGTAGCTCTTACGGTATAGGAGGAGTTCGCGTCGATCCAGACGGATGGCTATATGAACTCGTTTCGTCGTGCTGATCAAGAACATATATACATATATGGTCTACATTATATGGTCGGAGAAGCTTCGTTCTATCCGTTGCACAATTCAGACCAAAAATTTATATACCCTTTTTGCGAGGGTATAAAAATATAAAGAGAGTTCGCATGTATGTATTTGGCATATTTTCACGCTTAAGAGCAAAAAATAGGGGAGGTTGATAGAAGTAGATGTGAATGGTTTGCTTCCAACTGCGTCATACGACATGCGCCAAGCTAGTACGAAAAATTTTATTTTCATTCCCAATCCTTTTTGTCTCCTCACCGTGTTAAAGTATGCAATCATTAGACATACCAAGGCGAAGCAGAAGCAGCCACGAAGCAAAAGCCGAGCTTAGCTGCGGACCAAACATCGAAAACAGGGAGCATTACAGTTTTGTCATCCGGGCAAAAAGGTTCAACAAGTGTAATAAAATTGTGTAAAAAAATTTGGTAGTACATATTTATCTAAAATAACTTTAATAACTTACAAAGCATTTGAAAGTTATAAAGTTATAAAATTAAACAAGTAAAATTTTTCAAATAATCAGATTTTAAAACTTAGAAAACCCTAGAGTGAGAAAATAAAGATGGATAGCGCTGAATTTAGAAAACGTGGCAGGGAAATGGTTGAATACATTTGTAATTATCTGGAAACCCTAAGCCACCGCCGGGTTACGCCCAGCGTGGAACCTGGCTATTTGAGGCATTTGCTACCATGTAAGTCCTAAAAATATCAAAAGCTAATAAAATACAAATATTGCCTTATCGATTTAAAAGCATCTACATTTATTTATAAAGATTGATTAAAAAATTGCATATATGTACATGTATAAAGCAATCAATTAAAATCAAGGGTATTACAGAAATCGATAACGCCCTGAAACAAACCCAAAATTAATTGTGGGGAGTTACGGAAATTACTTTTGACTGTTTGGACAATGTCCTGATTTTTTCTCCAATATTTTCGAATTACAAGGAATCGAATAAAACGCTCGTTCTTATATTGAACTAAACAATCTTAACAAATCGCATTTGGGAAAACCAATATAAAAATATCAAAGAAGCTAACATCGGCTGTGCCGAAGTTTATATACCCTTGCAGTCCATGGCCATAATATTTTTACATGTTCCAAACTCTTTTTCTGTATCTCAATTCATTAATGCACAGAACCTTTCAAATATCATTTCAATTTCTTCTTCCCCATCCCCTTTTACACGCATTCTACGACTCGCACGCATACACGTATAGTTTATGTAGCGTTGCGTCTGTATGCAAGTTGAACCGATTTATATCGGCTGTAACTTGTGTTCTATATATCCGATCAGATTCAAATTTTGGGATCTGAGATTTTATATATAATACTATCATATTGGTGAATTTCATGGCGATACTCCAATTTTTGCAATTTTTGCAAAAATGTTTCCTCCAGAGCTATATGATATAGTGGTCCAATTCTCCCAATTTTCATACTTCATTTTTCCCAGGTAATAAAAAGCCCCCAAAAAAAATTTCATCCCGATAGCTCTTAAGATCGCTGAGTAAAACGCATACGCACAGACGGACGGACAGACGGACATGGCTATATCAACACAGCTTCTCATGCTGATCAAGAATATATATACTTTATAGGGTCGGAAACGTCTCCTTCTGTGCGTTACAAACATCTGACCAATTTTATAATACCCTCTGCAAGGGTATAAAAAAATATACCATGTGGTACATTTCAACTAATTTAAATGGGAATTTAAGTAAAATTTTCAAATTCTCGAATTGTAAGGTAACATTGCTTTAAAATTAAAGATTTGCTTCAATTGACGTTTTAAAAATTAATTTAATTCGAAATTTCAACAATCAATTCAACGACTATATGCCGGGGGATTGATATTTTAAAATTTTTGGTTTTAAAATATAATAATATTGCGTCTATCAATAGCGCAATTTTTTTGTTGTGCATGCATTATATTTGTCCGTTTCAAAAACGTATAAAAAAGTTACATCTGCATTACACAACCCTATTGTCCTCAGCCACTATCTAAGTAGGTGCTCCAGGAATTTGAATCTGCTGATCGGCATTAAAAAAAATTCAATATTAAATGTCATTCATTTTGTATACTTTAAAAAGAAACTGCTTCAAAATCTCTGCAGATTTCTGTGACGCCGCGGAATATTGCCAAAAGATCCTGTCGGTAGTTTTCTTTCTTATTTATTTTATTTATTATGGGCTAATAATTATTGATTTAACTATTGATATAAAACAGACAACATTGTTTTTTTTTTAATCTCAAACGAAATTATATGTAGCATTTCAAGTCGGAAGTGGTAGAAAGATTTGGAGAAATTAAAAATTTATTATTTTTATATTTTTTTGAAAATCCATTAAATTTAACTAATATAAATAAAGTTAACATTTATCTACAACGCACTTTAAAATGTTCAAATGCAAGTTGAATGAAGTAAGTAATTCGTCTCGCCGGCTTCCGTATACCATGCACCAAATAGATAAAACATTCTAAATTTATAACAACATAATGCATGTAGGTTAGATGTGAGTCGTAGAGGTCGTCGTCGAAAAGTTGTCAGCGAAATAAGTCAAGAAAGTTGTCGGAAAAGTAAGTTGAAAAGTCAAGTCGTATTAAGTTGAACATTAAACGTTTAATTAATTATAATTTCTGAACTCGCCCTATTAATACTAATTGTTTTTGTAAACTGATTCATCCTTAAAAGATTTTTATTTGTTCATATACCTATCAGTTAACATAAAAACAATCAGTGCTAAAGTTGTGAAAGGGTTTTTAAAAGTTGCTAAAAATCATTAAAAGTTGCAAGTTGCTTTTGTTGCAAAATTTCAGAGCTAAGTTGTGAGTCGTTGTAAGAGTCGTTGTTTTTGTTGAACAAAAGCGGTAATGATCCTGGATTTGGCCGAAAAACGAGAAGAATAAAATGGAAGAAGAGATAAATACGAAGTTGAAAAATTTGCTAACTGAATCATCAGAAGCTACGTAAGCGTAAAAAGCAGAAAGGGGATAGCAGACGTTTTGAATATGAGGAACGACGTAAATATTAACTTATATTGCGCCCAGTCATTCGATGTGCCACATGGTTCGAAGAAAGTGAACCAGTAGAGCTGCAAATCCATCGATGATATTATAATCAATGCAACGACAGCAGAGAAATGTCTAAATAAGATGAAGAAAGTTTTTGACACAGCAGCAGCGTTTGGACTAAAAACTAAATGGAAGAAGTGTCACTTTCTAAAGAACTCTGTTGATTTTTTGGGCTATACGATCTTTCATGGACAAATTAAGCCAGGACAAGATACTACCAAAGCTGTCTGCAACTTTCAAATACCAGAGAACATTAAAGCAGTTCAAGCATTTTTAGGCTTAGCTAGATTTTTTCGCAAGTTTTTTAAGGGGTATTCAATTATTGCCCGACCACTGATCTTCCCATACTGGGGCTCTACAGTATAGCGTAGAAAATATTATAATAAAATGTTCGGCAAACTGTAAGGTAAGGTGGAGATAGACCATTAGAAACGGTACGTATGGATTATCTTGGGATATTAGCTGCAACTTCAAAGCAATATAAGCATATATTTGCCGTGGTTAATGCTTTTCGGTTTTTTTTTTTTTTTTGTTATATCCATAAAAACAACAAGTTGTGATGAAGTTCTTTGAAAGTTGAAAGAGTGGTCTGCTATATTTGTTAACGCCGTTCGAATTATCAGTGACAGAGGATCTGCGTTTATAGCAAAAGATATCGAGAAATATATCGAGTCAAACGGAATCCACCATGTGGACAACAACGGGCGTCTTAACAGGCAATGGTCAGATCGAATGCGTAAACAGATCTATCATTTCGGTTATTTCCAAGCTGTCAGCGGAAGAACCGGCTAAATGGTTCAAAGATGTCCCAAATGAGAGAAGAGCTATTAACTCGCATGTCAATGTATCGACAAAGGGATCACCATTGCTGGGTCTTAAATGAACAACAGGCCAGAGAATCTGATTCTTAAGTTGTTAGAGGATTAAAAATGCGATAAACTCGATTAACAAAGGCAGTTAATGAGTGTTTCTGCCAAACTGGAAATTACTAACGCCTAGGAAGCATATAAGAAAGAATATGATTCAAAACACAAGAAAGGGTGTATAATAGTGATAATTTGGTAGCGATTCGGCGAACACGAGGTTGCAGCAGCTGTACGATGCGAAAGATACAATGCTCACAGCTACTAACTCAGACAATATGTATTGTCGCAACCACCAGAATTCAGACGAGTTGTCATCGGGATCGAATGACTAATATCAGGATCGCCGAACGTAAGATGTGTGCTTGGTTGCTGGTTTGTAGTCCCGTATCGAGAGATACGTAGAGGTAGTCGACGAAAAGTCGCCAGCAAAAGAAGTCGAAAAAGAGTATTGGCAAAATCAGTTGAAAAGTCAAGTCATATTAAGTTGAAAATTAAACGTTGTATTTAATTAATTTTAATTTGTGAACTCGCCATATTTGACCCTATGTGTTTTTGAAATTGATTTATCTCTAAACCTTTTTTTTTTATTCATTTATAAATACATTCATTACTTGTATGTAAAATTTAGTGTAATGTAATGTGTATTTTAACAGATTGATTAATATACAGAGTAAATATATGAGGAATGCAATAATATTCTTCCATTCGCTTTGCTGTTCTTTTTAATCCCAAACATTACTTCAAACGGTGATGACTTCAGCGTTGCATTAAACGCTTTCTGGACTTTCGCCTTGGGAAACCGAACACAGCAGACCAGTGGGTGATCTTTTTAATAATTTCTTCATGCCCGGTTGACTTATTGGGGAAAAATTCAGAAAAAGCATCCACAACCGCGCTAACATAATTGTATTGCTTTGCTTTTGCGTTGATCATTGTTTGCCCAACTTTTTAACGTAAATATTACATATTAATAATTGTATAAATTACAATTAGCAATCACCTTAGCTACTTTCCTTTGAAGATGTGGGATCCAATTAAGTGCATCGTCTTTGCCGTCTTGCGACCCTTGAATCACGTCTCGTTCCATCAGCTTTGGAACAGCCAACAAATTAGTGCCATTTACGACTTTAAAAAGGAGAACACCTTTTAGCTTGAAATCTTAATCTGGATGTTGTTTTAGATTTTGCAATACTGCCTTGGTAAAGTTTTCTTCTAGCTGGGTCTTCCTTATACGAGTAGTCAATTCCGTTGTAATGACCATGCTTGTGAGCGGAAAATAGCAGAGCACCACGTGTCTCATCTTATCAAACAACCTCTTTTTTGCTCTTCAATAGGGACATGAAAGAATTTATTTTCCAAATCCATTATGGTAAACCATTTCGCCAGTTGTAGATTTTCCAAAACTTCCTCTATTAACGGCACACGGAAACAAAGATGCAATACTATATTGTTTGGCTTTCTGTAGTCCACGCAAACTCTAAGTGCACCATCATGTTTTTTCACGACGACTACTCTGCTGGTGACATCTGAAGATGACTTTCCAACGATCCCTTGTTCAATCCATTTCTCGACTTGCTTATTCACTTCACTAGCTTCATAATCAAAATTATTTTTGCTGTTCTTTTCTGATATCTTCAAACGATCATAGATATCGAACTCTTCTTTCAAAGCCTTGAAAGACTTGCAACGATACATTGCAAACTTTGCAAATACATTATACAAATTTTAAGGAACCAGTAAAACAAATTTTTCAAATTTATAATAACAAATGCATTTTCGTATTTTTAAAAAAATGTATTCACATGCTTTTTACAAGCATATCTTAGTATTTCGCTCACTCAAGCATAGAGCACCGTAGCGCCCCCACCAGCCAACGGCCAACTCCGGTCATATGGAAAAACGTTAATATGCATAACTTGGCTATTTTTAGTCCGATTTTTATCAAATTCGTAATTCGTGTAAGTGTAATTTGATTGCACAAGGTAGAAAATTACGAGAGATAATCGAGTTTTTTCAAATTACGGTGGCGGAAAGGGGCGTGGTAAAATCTTTACACATAAAAAATGTGCCCATTTACTAAGCATATATACATACCAACTATGGTGTCTCTAGCTAGAATAGTTTTTGAGAAAATCGGTTTTACTTAATTTGAGGGGGCGGTAGGGGGCGTGGCAAAATTTTTACAAATACAAAATGTGCGCATTTACTAAGCAAACATGCATACCGAATTTTGTGTCTTTCGATTTTATTTAATTTGCGGGGGCGTGGCAGAAATTTAAAATAAACTTGATCACTCAACATACTACACGAGGAGTCTACATACCAAATTTGGTGACTCTAGCTCTTATAGTCTCCGAGATCTGCGTGTTCATACAGACGGACGGACGAACTACGGACATGGCTAGATCTTCTCGTGTGTTGATGCTGATTAAGAATATATATACTTTATGGGGTCTGCCTGTTACATACATTTTGGCGACTTTAATATACCATTTCACCCTATGGGTGTATGGTAAAAAATGCAATCCAACTTAAACAGCGCATTAACAATTATGCGTTAATTTCGTTTGACGTAGTATCATTATTTCCAAGCATACCAACGGATCTGGCATTGGACGCAATCAGGAATATGTGGATGATATTTTTTCAATAGTACATCAAGATGACATCGATAGCAGACTGGACACCCCAATTTTAAATTCACAATGGAACTGAAAGACAATGAAAAACTGGCGTATTTGGACTCTATGATTATAATTATCAGACGAGGAAACGAATTAAAACTTAACTGGTATATGAAGCCTAGAGCATCAGGACGAATCATCAATTTTAATTCCAAACACCCAAAGACGATGATAAAAAGTTCACCAAGGAGTTGTATCCAACGGATGCTAAACATTCCGCACAAAATATACCATGACGAAACCAAGAAGGAAATAATAAATGTTTTAAAAGACAACGATTTTTCATACCCTCAAACATATATTCAATAAAACCAAATCTAAGATAGAGAAGATAAATAGAAGCAATGTTATATACGAAATTCCATGCAATGGACAAGGTAACATACCATGTAATAAGATATATGTATATAGGGACGACCAACTTAAAATTAAAAACTAGGATCTCACAACATAAATACGACTATAAAATGAGATATTATTCAGACACACCAAAAACAACACTAATGACACACTGTGCAACTAGTGGTCATGCACCGAATGTTGAAGAGACATAAATACAAGAGCGGCACTACAACAAAATGTTCACCATGAAGATGCTACACAACGTACTGCGAACGCCACACTAATTAACTTTAAGACTGACACCGACAATTGCGCCCACATATACAGACATTTACTTGACAAAAATTAATTCTTAACTCCGTTTGCAAAGGGTGCTGACGTGTTAAACAATGTACGTATATAATGTAATTTTTTCTCAAACGCAATTGACCTGAAGCCTGATGAAACCCTGTCATAATTACAAATATTCTTCTATTCTAGAAACAGTTGGGCTGCACCATTCATTTTACCCCTGGTATAACAATATTTCTGTTTCTCACTAACATCGTAAACTTCAACATTTCTTTCAAATATTTCCAACCACTTTCTACTTGTACAGATTTTCCATCATATTCGCCCACAACTTTTCCAAAATTCTCCGCAGGAATTTTCATTTGACCATCACGCTTCTCATCAGAAAGAACTTTTAGGCTCGGCAGCTGTATTATTTGTTCAATTTTCGCCTCTTCTGACTGTCCAGATTCCTTCAAATGAAATTCATTTGGACAGACTTTAAGGTCATCTGTCGTCTTGCTTCAAACTGGAATCGGTGCTTGAGATTGAATATCTGCTATCTCGTTTTGTCAAAGACGGTTGACTACTGTCTTTGCAACTCGAACTTCACAATTTTATGCGACTGCTTTTTATGTTTTTCTTAGAAAGACCACGAGTCTGCGAGAAAATATTTTGCCTGGAATAGAACAACTTAATGTTTTTAGCTATTTCACACAACTTTAAGAACTTTTTAACAGCATATAACAAATTAGCAACTTTTAACAATAAACAAAACAACACTCGACTCTTCGCTATCACATATTTTAGTCACTGCATTTGACACGGGCGAGGCCCAAATGCAGGATTTTGTGTAATCTAATGTTTATTTTAATAGGTTGATTAGTATACAGAGTAAATACAAAATATTTTGAAAATATTTAACATGGAAGCCGTTTTTCAAAAGTGAGTTATTTTGAGCGAAAAAAATAAAAATCATTTTTAATCATTATTTTTGATTTTTATTTTTTTTGATCAAAAAAGATTTTTATGGATAATTATTATTAAATTACTCAAAATTAATGATCTTTATTGAAGAAAATTGAAAAAATTGAATTTTTAAAAATCTTTCCAAAAATGCATAGATGGTATCGAATTAAATATATTGGTGTAATCTATTCTTTTCTAAGTCCTCTATAAGTAAATGATTTTTTCATTTAAAAAAAAAAATAATCATTATTTACGGTCCCTGCAATAAACATTATAGATCCCAAAAAAAATATTGTAGTGATCAGTCCTACATATATTTGTTCATCGAAGTTTAAAATATTTTTTCACCTGGTGCATGTTATAACAAAGTCGGCGAGACGACTTTCTTCATTATCTTTGAGCCAAACATAATTTGTGATATATTACCCAATTTTTTGTAGTTTAAAACTTTTAGAATACGATAGTTTTAGCATAATAGTTAAAAATGATGTAAGAAATATATATTTTATATATCTTATATATGTATTTAATATATCTTCACAAATATGTGAACTCTGGATAACCTTTAAGCCCTGGATAACTTTTAAATCTTGGATAACCATTAAAAAATAAAAATATATTTGTTGTTTAAAAACTAAGAGAGGGTAAAATATTTACAAAACACAACTGAAGGAGTACAAACTGTTTCTACATTTTTGTAGAAACGGGAAAGTCACCCAAAGAAAGTGGGCATGGGCTGGGTTTTGTCGGGTACCCATGAGTATGGGCTGGAAAATCTAATTTCGGGTTGAGTGCGGGCAGGAATGGGTTAGGTCGTCCAACCCGAAAATGCATTTGGAAATATGAGAACGCAATTTTATAATATTTAAATGTTTTTATACCATACACCCATAGGGTGAAATGGTGTATTAAAGTCGCCAAAATGTATGTATCAGGCAGAAGGAAGCTTTTCCGACCCCATAAAGTATACATATTCTTGATCAGCATCAACAGCCGAGACGATCTAGCCATGTCCGTCTGTCCGTCCGTCCGTCCGTCCGTCTGTATGAACACCTAGATCTCGGAGACTATAAGAGCTAGAGCCACCAAATTTGGTATGTAGACTCCTAGACTTAGATAATTAGAATAAACCGCTTTTCTCAAGTACTATAACAGCCACAGTCATCAAAGTAAGTATGTGTACTGGCTTAAAATATGCGCAGATTTTGTTTTTTTCAAGCACTTCCGCCCCCTAAAATTAATAAAACTGATTTTCTCGAAAACTAGCAAGACTAGAATCACGACGCCCACTTCCAACTGGTGCGTGGTATACCGAAGTCGGCGAGACGACTTACTTACTTAATTTTCTTTGATATTATCATTACACTTAAATTTGATACTAATATCAATCAAAATAACAAATTTGATCAAAATCGGAATAAAAATAGTCAAGTTATGCATATAAACGTTTTTCCATATGGCCGGAAGTGGCCGTTGGCTGGTGGGGGCGCTAGGGTGCTCGAATGCTTGAGTGAGCGAAATACTAAGATATGCTTGTAAAAAGCATGTGAACAGTTTTTTTTTTAAATACGAAAATGCATTGGTTAATTTAAATTTAAAATATTTGTTTTACTGGTGTATGGTATATCCAAGTCGGCGAGACGACTTACTTACTTCATTTTTCTTAATTTCGTGTACACTATCGATTACGTTTGTTATCAATTGATTCAATAACCATTATCATTGGTGATAAAATCGTGATCAATAAGAAAAGAGAGGGGAGGAAAAAAGAACAAGAAAAAGAAATGTCGGACGCGAATATGTGTATCGAAAACGAAAGCTGAAGTTCAAAGAGCTATTAGTGCCGTTGACCGTCGATATAAACTAATTGGTAATACGGTTGGAAAAGGTGAGTGTGACGGCAAGCGTCTAGATTTTGTTTGCTGTTGCAAATGCAAAACTGTGTTTCCTTTTAGTACAAAGCACGGCACCACAACACTTGCTCGTCACAAATGCACTTTTGTTGCTCCGCCCAATCAACCGAAAAAAAGTTCTCGACGAGCTAGCTAGAAAGCAGCCAAAATTTGTGGCAGAAAATTCGATGCCATTAAATGTCACTGAGGGTAAGTCTTAGTTAAATTTACATATTCATCAATGTTATTCAATGGTACATTTGCTAAATTTATAGGAAATGGTTTTCGTGAAAATGTTCAAGCTGTTTTGAACATAGGCGCCCAATACGGAACGCAAAACTGCAATGACAACATTGTGTCCAGGAAAAAAATTACAGGCAGTGTGATGGTAGCAATCGCATTATCCAACAAATACATGGCATTTACTATGGATATGTGGACGGACCAATATACTCAGAAAAGCTTTGCGTGGTTAACTGCACATTACATTGAGTCATTTTGTTTAAAATCGTCGATGTTAAAAAGTCCTGGAAGATGAAAAAACCGACGTTAATATTTTGGATCAAATTAAACAAATATTGCTTGATTACAACTTTGAAAGTAAATTAAGAAATTCGGGAATTGTTACTGAGAATGGAGCGAACGTAGTTGCCGCGTTCAAAAATTACAAAAGGCTTTCCTGCGTCTGCCATAACTTAAGCTTAGTAATGGATGATGTTATGGAAAAGTATCCCGTTCGAAAAATCTTGTAAAATTTTTCAAGCATTTCGAACTCAATCAAAAATTAAGCAATCTTTAAAGCAAGAAGTAAAAATGCGTTGGACATCTATATTTATTATGAAAGTATGTGAGCAAGAAATCGAAAGATTACTTTTATCGAAGAATGAGGTAAAATGTATAGCCAATATTGATTTCACTTTAAAATCGAATTACATTTTTAAAACCGTTTAAGGATTTTTGCGACAAATTATCATTTCAAAAAGAGCCAACTATTCATTTATATACATTATGGTATGAAAAGCTTAAAAAACAATGTAAAGTAGAAATATTTGATATCAATGTTATAGAACAACTAAATCAAAAAACTTTAATTTCTTTGGAAATGCGTTTTCAGTCAACCATCCATTCAAAGAACTGAGTTTTTTGTGACTAAGTGACGTAAGTGACACAGCTGACACAGCTCGAAAATTAAAAACTCTTCAACAAATACGAACTATGAATTCCAAGAGTAATTCGATACAAACGGAAACTGAAGCTTGAAATAGAGATAAAAAATTTTATGTTCCAACTACTTGTTCAAATATGGAAATTTTAGATTTTTGGAAGCTAGCAACTAACTTGAAATTGTTACAAGTGGTGGCCAAACATATTTTATGCATCCCTGTAAGCTCTGCGACAAGCGAGAGAGTTTTTTTCCGTAATGTGTAATTTTAGTGCTGCTTTGAAGAAACCATTTGTTTTTTTTTTATTCATGCTATTACTTAGTAAATATATTTAATGTACCTATGTAAGGGCTGATTTGGATAAAGCATAAAAACAATCATTTTGTGATTCTTAATTTTTGACAAATGAAAAAGTTTGTTTTTCTAATTTGAAACTCGCTTTGTCAGTTGGAGGTCGAATCTTTTGGGAGATACAACGAGAAACATCAATTTATTTTTACGCGTCCCCACTCAGTGACGTGGAGCTGGACACTGATTTGTCCCTAGTAAATGCCTGCATATATCTCCCGCATCCAAATTTTGTGAATGTTCATTGGCGGCACAGTGGGCCATAAGTGCCGGTTTGTGTATAGTTGTTGAAGTTTGTAGCCAGATCAATTTGTTTGTCCGGTACATAAAATGTTTGGTACATTTTATCACAGTTTTCTTCCTTAGTCCTGTTACATGTTATTTTAAAAACTATATTGCTCTTGTCCACTGTATTTATTTAGCTTTTTGTCCTGTTGAATATATTCTGTAAGGTGAGGTTGTTCTGTTATTCTGTTGTTAGGTTTGTGTGCTATGTATGTGTATTTGTCGGAGTCACAGCAATCGGACATATGAGAGAACCAACAACAAAACGCTTTATGTTCGTCACTGCGATTGAAATAACTATATTTAAGGTGACTGTCAGAAATTTTTTTCAGGTTTCTGTGTTTTTCGTTACTAAATAAAACAGATAAATATTAATTAAAATATGCATGTCGAATTTAATTTTTTATTTTATTATGTTGATTTCTTGTCTCTTAATCTTAGCGGAGGCACCTCTAGAGCCCGAAAACTGGGATGATATTATGAATGATGTAGAAGAAAAAATTATGCCTGGCGTAACACATTGGCAGCATCCGAGATTTCACGCCTATTTTCCAGCGGGTAATTCATTTCCTTCAATATTGGGAGATATGCTTGGTGATGGTATCGGTTGCATCGGATTCTCATGGGCTGCAAGTCCGGCCTGCACTGAACTAGAAACAATTGTTTTGGATTGGTTGGGCAAAGCAATTGGACTACCCGATCATTTTTTGGCGCTCAAGGAGGGTAGTACCGGCGGAGGTGTGATTCAGGTAAATGAGGTTAACAATCAATTTATCGGATTTATTTTGAGCTCAGGCATTGTATAACTAGACATCGGCATCAGAGTGTATTCTTGTCACAATGCTTGCTGCTCGTGCCCAGGCATTAAAACGACTTAAATCCCAGCAGCCCTTTGTAGAGGAAGGACATTTGCTTTCCAAACTAATAGCCTATTGCTCCAAAGAAGCGCACAGTTGTGTGGAAAAAGCTGCAATGATATGTTTTGTTAAGTTACGCATTTTGGAACCAGATGACAATGCCAGCCTGCGGGGCCAAACCGTTGCAGAAGCCATGGAAGAGGACGAACTGCAAGGTCTTGTACCATTTTTTGTATCGACCACTTTGGGTACCACTGGATCTTGTGCTTTCGACAACTTGCCAGAGATTGGTAAGCAGCTGCAGAAATTTTCTTATGTTTGGCTGCATGTGGATGCCGCTTATGCTGGTAATAGTTTCATCTGTCCTGAACTCAAACCTCTTTTGAAGGTAAGTGGCAAATAAAGAAAGTTTTTTCTTGTCGTCTTCTTTTCTTTAGTTTTTTCCTATAACAAGTTTCCCTATAACCATTAGGGAATCGAATACGCTGACTCGTTTAATACAAATCCCAACAAATGGCTGTTAACTAATTTTGATTGCTCGACTCTGTGGGTGCGGGATCGCATCCGTCTCACATCAGCACTGGTTGTGGATCCATTATATCTTAAGCATGGCTATTCGGATGCGGCCATCGACTATCGTCATTGGGGAGTTCCCCTTAGTCGACGATTTCGTTCGCTGAAACTTTGGTATGTGGTCGAAATGTAAATGAGTTTTCCACTGATTCTCTAAAGTTTGTGTTGTTTTTTATACCCTTGCAGAGGGTATTATAAAATTGGTCAGATGTTTGTAACAGAAGGAGACGTTTCCGACCCTATAAAGTATATATATTCTTGATCAGCATGAGAAGCTGAGTTGATATAGCCATGTCCGTCTGTCCGTCTGTCCGTCCGTCTGTGCGTATGCGTTTAACTCAGCCATCTTAAGAGCTATCGGGATGAAATTTTTTTTGGGGGCTTTTTATTACCTGGGAAGTATTTAAAGTATGAAAATTCTCAGAATCGAACCACTATATCATATAGCTCTGGAGGAAACATTTTTGCAAAAATTGCAAAAATTGGAGTATCGCCATTACCAATATGATAGTATTATATATAAAATCTCAGATCCCAAAATTTGAATCTGATCGGATACATGGAACACAAGTTACAGCCGATATAAATCGGTTCGGCTAGCTGCCTACTACGTCATCATCAAATCAACAGAGCACACGCATGCACACATACAGACGCAACGCTACATAAATTATATGTGTATGCGTGCGAGTCGTGGCATGCGTGTAAAAGGGGATGGAGAAGAAGAAGAAGAAATTGAAATGATATTTGAAAGGTTTTGTGCATTAATGAATTGAGATACAGAAAAAAAATTTGGAACATATAAACTTCGGCACAGCCGATGTTAGCTTCTTTGTTTTTTTTTGTTTTTTCTTTAGTTGTTATTTTTTTTATGTACAATCCTTTTTATACCATACACCCATAGGGTGAAATGGTATATTAAAGTCGCCAAAATGTATGTAACAGGCAGAAGGAAGCTTTTCCGACCCCATTAAGTATATATATTCTTGATCAGCATCAACAGCCGAGACGATCTAGCCATGTCCGTCTGTCCATCCGTCCGTCCGTCCGTCCGTCCGTCCGTCCGTCCGTCCGTCTGTATGAACACCTAGATCTCGGAGACTATAAGAGCTAGAGCCACCAAATTTGGTATGTAGATTCGTGTAGTATGTAGAGTGATCAAGTTTATTTCAAATTTCTGCCACGCCCCCTACCGCCCCCGCAAATTAAATAAAACCGATTTTCTCAAACACTATAGCAACTAGAGACACAAAATTTGGTATGTATATTTGCTTTGTAAATGCGCACATTTTGTATTTATAAAAATTTTGCCACGCCCCCTACCGCCCCCGCAAATTAAATAAAACCGATTTTCTCAAAAACTATTCTAGCTAGAGACACCATAGTTGGTATAAATATTTGCTTAGTAACTGCGCACATTTTTGATGTGTAAAGATTTTGCCACGCCCCCCTCCGCCACCGTAATTTGAAAAAACTCGAGTATCTCCCGTAATTTTTTACCTTGTGCAATCAAATTTAGCACACTTAACTTGATACTAATATTTATCAAAATAACAAATTTGATCAAAATCGGAATAAAAATAGTCAAGTTATGCATATAAACGTTTTTCCATATGGCCGGAAGTGGCCGTTGGCTGGTGGGGGCGCTAGGGTGCTCGAATGCTTGAGTGAGCGAAATACTAAGATATGCTTGTAAAAAGCATGCAAACAGATTTTTTTAAAAATACGAAAATGCATTGGTTATTATAAATTTAAAATATTTGTTTTACTGTTGTATGGTATATCCAAGTCGGCGAGACGACTTACTTACTTCATTTTTTTTGAGTATAAGAAAGTTCATTTGTTTTTTTGTTACTATACTCTAAAAAACAGTCCATTTTATATATGTATTCATGACTGCCAAGGGTCACAATCGTCACAGCAAATATCTCAATATCTCAGAAATCGAAAAAATAATAAGAAGACTGATCTAGTTTATCTTTTTTATACGATGCACGCATCGTATCCGTCTATATGAACACTGTAAAACCGCATTTTTTGCACGAATAATCCTACAGGGTTGTGTCTACTAAGTCTCAAGTAATAGAATTCAATGAGAGCCAATAATTCCGGTTTCACCAAACATTGCAGATATAAAAATACTACAATATTAATCAAATATGTGGACCACATACTAGCATTATTTAAGGAAGAGGACACTAATTTATGACAAATTAACATCAAATTTATAATGGAGGTAGTAGTGATCAATAAATTTCTTGGCTCGATGGTGTGCAATATGGACAACCAAATTAAACTAGTTATACGGCTTCTATAAGAATGAATTATTACATGCCCAGGAATTTTATTAATACTGTTAAATACGAGCGGCGGAGTTTTCCATTCGGAAAACAATAAACGGATCCGGAAGATCAGCTTGAACATTTTTTGTACACTCAGAAATAGGATTCTTTTTGCAGCACTTGTATAGAAACAAAATAAAACTAAATGGGTAGGTTAATCATGGTAGGTTAAAATCGCCAAAAACTAGAAGGAAGCTTTTCCGATCCCATAAAATATATATATTCTTCATCAGGATCAACAGCCGAGTTGATCTATGTCCGTCTGTATGAACACCTAGATCTCGGAGACTATAAGAGCTAGAGCCACCAAATTTGGTATGTAGACTCCTAGACTTAGATAATTAGAATAAACCGATTTTCTCAAATACTATAACAGCCACAGTCATCAAATTAAGTATGTGTACTGGCTTAAAATATGCGCAGATTTTGTTTTTTTCAAGCACTTCCGCCCCCTAAAATTAATAAAACTGATTTTCTCAAAAACTAGCAAGACTAGAATCACGACGCCCACTTCCAACTGGTGCGTGGTATACCGAAGTCGGCGAGACGACTTACTTACTTAATTTTCTTTGATATTATCATTAATGCAATTAATGCGTTGGTGCAAGATTAATATTTTTTTTTAAATGCTTTGGATCCACAATTCTTCGGTTATGCCGAAGTTTATATACACGTGTAGTCTTTGGCAATAACATGTTTATATGTTTTAATCTGTTTCTGTGTTTAAAAGCTATTAAACTCGATTTTGAGCAATGCCGTGGTAGGCTGTTGACAGCGTTTAAGCAGAGCAGTTCTATAATGACAACAACTTGTGTTCTATTTATCCGATCTTATTAAAATTTTGGGATATAATGTTTTACATGCAAAAATATCTTTTGAGTAAATTTGGTAAAGATACTCCCACTCATTCGCCGTTTTTTGTCTAACCCTTAATGATATAATGGTCCGATCGGGATGATTTTGTTCATCTCACTCAGGTTATAAGTTGCTTAAATACCAAGTTTCATCTTAATAGCATTTAAATTAGCTGAGTAAAACGCATACCCACCGATGGATGGGTGGACGGACAGATGGACAGGCGGACGGACAGACAAGGATCAATAAAGGTTTCAGTAATCAATTCTTTACAAGTACAAAAAGTAAAATATATTTATGTGTACATGTATGTGAATGCTTGCCAATCGCGTAATGCATGTAAAAGGCGATGGGGTAAAAGAATAACAAGGAATAACGAAGTTAGCTTCTTTGATATTTTTCTGTTTTACTTTCCTTGTCCACTTTATTATCAAAAATTGATCTCTACAAAAAAATACCACAAGTGATTGCTAGATTAGAAATTAGAAATAAAAATCAACTTTTTCGTAAGCTTTTAACATCATACATCTTGTAGTCAAGTTGGTTTATGCCCTTCGAAGTCATTCTGAATTGTGTTTGAAGCAAACATGTTTTTTGGAGTAGATGTCCCTCGCGATGGTCGCAGTTGAACTCAGTACTACTCAAAACAAAAATACTAAAAAGGAGATCAATTCGCCGTAATTGTTTTAAATAAAATATTCCAGTATAAATTGCATTGTTTTGAGCGATTCTAGAAAAATTTTAAATTTAACTAAAACCGATATTTTTCCAACTTCTTGAAAATTGAAATATCTGAGCTAGTGGCTAATTGTTTTTTAGGTTCAAATGCACATAGGAGGACTAATTTATAAAAGTGATAATGTTGAAGTTCTAAGACATCAAAAATCTGTTCTCTATTGCAAAATGAAGCGGTAATTGGCAATCGTTCTTTTTTTGGACTTAACACATCTAATACATCTAATTGTTTTCTATCCCAATAATAATAATAATAGTACCACATCATGAACGTTGTTAAAAAAGTAAATTATTAATTCATCTGAATTTTCTAAATCGAAGATTTGTTAAAAGGCAAAATATCGCTCCCCGCATCAAGTGCCTCCACTGCATTACTGGCATCGGTATAAAGCTGCGACGAGTTTAGAAGTAAAAAGATTTTTTTATCTCTCTAACTTTTCTCATTGTGGGAAACACCTTGTAAGTTCAGTTTGGAATTTCAACACTTTTTGTTTAACACTAATTTCGTCTTTTACCCAACTTGGTTGTTTGGCTCTTCTCTCATTCGCTGTTGTTTTTTGGTCTACATGTTTCTGTAGAAAAATACTGTCCTCTATTTTCATTTTCTTGGATATATATCGCATATATCAAAAAGATGATCAATTTCAACGTTAATTGTATTCCCGGTTTTTGAAGGTAATCTTTCCAAACCACCCTCTAAAAACAGGATTGTCAAAAAATTGAATTGAAAAAAAAATTGACGTTCAGCTTCAACCCGTGTTGGTTGAAGTCGGCCACTTTAACGAACATGACCCTCATCGATAATTATTTCATCGTTGAAAAATTCACTGCACACCCAGCGCCCAAAAAACATGACGATAATTGATTAAAATTGGATCGAAAAGCTAAATTATATAAAAATGAAGTGGTCTGCTCAAAGTACGTTCCCAAACTTAACAAATATTTTTGCTATAGTGGAAAAAATGCTTTCCAAGTATGAAATGGCCCCGACAGGAATGGAGCCAAAATTTTGCATGAATTCGTACTAAATTTGGGGAAAGAATTTGAAAAAGCCCTTGTCCAAAGAACTATAACTAAGGTAAATATTTTGAAACTATTTTTTGAGTTTCTGTTTAAAATGTATCTGGCGAATTCAATTGCAACTTTCAAAGAAACTTTGGCTATTCCGAAGTTTAAATATCCTTACAGTCCTTGGCCATCATATTTATAAATCTTCCAAACTTTTTTCCTGTAACTCAACTCATCAATACACAAAAAAACATTCGAGGAATCACTCCTTTTTTATTGCGCTATACCAGTAATTTCTTTTTCTTGTATTTTTTCCATCCCCTTCTCAAACCATTCTATCTAGCGTCGTGCAACAATGTTAAAAATGTCGATGCGATTATAGCTCGACTAGACTTCACCTACGCAGATAAAACTCCTATTCGCGCTATACAGCAGTAATTGGGAACCCTACGACAGGGAGAGCAGTCAGTGTCTCAATACTATGACGAGGTAGAAAAAACCTTGAACCTCCTCACAAATAGGGCAATTATGACACAGGGTCAGCAAACGTGCTTAATGAACAGTTTAGGTCCGATGCGCTACTCTCCTTTGTGTCAGGACTAAAGAAATCCCTCAAGGCAGTAGTATTGTCAACAAAGCCCAAAGATTTAACCACTGCGCTAGCATTAGCGAACGTAGTCGAAGTTAGTCACGACTACGCAGCTTCCGCTGCAAGCTTTGCGCGGGCTACTGGAGAAAAGGGTCAGGGCCCCTTTCAACAAAAAAATCTACATTTTCGAAATAATGCTTATCAGAATAAGGTCTAAGAGAACAGCCAGAGGGAATATAGAAACTTATTACACTAGGGTCAAGAAAAACCAAACAATAAAATGAAGCCATCACAAAATCCCGTGGCTCAGGCGTTCCCAGCAGGTCGATTCCTCTCGTAGTATAGGCAACCAACCAGATATTCGGGAAACAGCAGGTTCATTTCACGTCTCAAGGTTCCCGTGCGGAAGAAGCCTATGATACAAAAGCAGGGGCGAGCGTCCTGGCAGCTAGTGATGACTTGTCAGATGGTGAAGAATGTTGTAATTTTTTAGGGAACACTCCCTTCTACTGTTCATCACAAGAACAGTAGAGGGAAAATCGATACGGGGGCTTCAAAAAATTATATTCGACCAATGCACAGTGGTTGGGTTTGTATGGAGCGAGCTAACAAAAGTACTTCTAGAGGAGAAAAAATATGAAACTTTTTCCAAAATTCAATAAAAATAACATAAACAAAAAACACAAAAAAAAACAAAGAACATACTCAAACTCCTTCAAAAGTAACACCCACTACAATGGACATGCTTGTATAGAGTTAGTGACCAAAAATTTTTCTTATGGAGGTATCATTTTTAAATGTGAAAATTCCATACAAATTTAATAAGTAATTAACAGATGTCTGAATAAGACATACAAATTACTTGCCACCCTCTTTCACCCCTATAGACGTACCCTAAGAAAGAAAACTATCAAAAATAAAATACAATAATAAGAGAAATATTTATTCAAAAGCAATTACCAAAGCAGAAAATGTAAAAAAAATTATTTTAACAAAACAATAATATATAATAATAATAACTCATCTAATAACAATTTGAATGCACTATTTAATAATTTCGTCTTTTTTGTGGAAGGTAGTTTTCTTTGACCAATGATAAAAGGATCTGAGCTTGAAAGTAATCTATTAAATAAGTATTTGTTGCAATATGTGATATTTTTCTTGCGTTTTGCTCCCTAAATTTTTAAATGTCTGCTCTGCCGTCAAAGCCCCACTTCCCAATAAAGTCTAATTATAATCGCCAACGGATTACAGAACATCTGGTTGAAGTTGCACAATTCTCGATGCCGTATACCAAGCTCTGTAGCTGTACTTCAGCTTCCGATTCGCTGACACTGATGTTCTCAGGATAGCTTGATGCTTTGGCTGCCAGAAGCTTTTTGCAGCTTGGTAATAAGTTATACGACGTTTAACTATTTAAAAATGTGCGTATAGTCAAATATTGATGTTTGCTTAAATTTGTCTCCACGAGAATTGATAATACTTCATCTACACTAAATTCAGAAGCAGAATCAATCGATTCGTCGGCTTTTGCTATCTAAGCTATTCTTCGACGGTTTGTTGTATTAGAAAACTCCATAAAATCTATTTTTGGCCGACCAGTTTCTTTGGGTGTTGAATGGGACATCTTGAAGCGCAATGAAATCCTCTTCTTCTCATTTAGCCAAACACCTTGATATTGAACCACTGAACATTTCTTGCGAACATTTCGTACTTTCCCGAAAAAGTTGCCATTCTTTTACATATGTATGTACGCAATTCTTTTCGAGATATCATCCAGGTTGGTAATGTAGCCTTTTATTCAATTTCTTTGCTTACCGCTTCAATCATTATCTTTACTTTTTTAGTATTGGTTCCATTTTCTTTGCACCAACGATCGAATATAAATATGCGTACAAAAATTCACTTATATAAATTGTCTGCCAAATTCAAATTGAAAATAAATGAAATTGAAATAGTTAATACATGAATTCGCAAAATCAAACATAATCAAACAACGAAGACAGAACGAAAAACAACAGCACTGTTCGTCAAACAGATGTTTTGCAGCGCAAAGTTGACCTTGCATAATGTAAGCCGTCGTTGGTTTCTTTACGTCAGTTCAGACATCCGCGAATTTCCACAGCTCAACTAAACGCATTTATTACCGTAAAAGTCAGACGATTACAATGACATATGTATAACTACATTGTGGAATTTTGTGGGATCACAACGAAAAATCCAACTAAACATAAAAAAGACATTCACAAAACACTTAAAAAAGATAAAAACAAACAAAATAATTACATAAGAACATTTTAATTAGTTGGCTAATTATTAATGTCAGAATTTAAAGTCAATACCTTCAACTTCAAAATTCATGTTATAGTATTCAATTTGGTACACTCAATATGACATCCGACCTTTTTGAAATGCAATTTTAATTGTGTAAAAAGCTTACTGAGCGCTACAGCTGCGCGAAAACGACCACGTATTCATGATTTTAATGCTATTTTTATAATGTCCCGTTGCGAATCCAGATAAAACTGGTTTGCTCTTCAGAAGTTTGGACATTTATTAGACAACATGATTACATTTTGTCAACATATTTTGTGATTGATTTTTTGACTTTTGGTCTAAAATTCATCACCCCCGCAGAAAAACCATTTAATGTCAGATCCATACATGGGACCTCAAAGGTAACGGAAAAATGTCCAATATATTTTTTCTGTCTTTTTGATAAATATCCCAGAGGATTTTGACGGCATAATTGGTTTGGACCCCTTAAAAAAGTTCGGAGCAACTATGGAGTTATATTTAACAACCACATAATTACAAAAAATGGATCTGAGTCCATTAATTTTACTCGTTGCCCACAAGTAAATTTCATTTATATCGACGATGCAGACGTCCCGGCTGCTGTACTTAGGTCTTTCATCAATATGATGGACGAAAGAGTTGGAGCGTTCGCAGACCCTGACGAGGCTCTGCCATATAACATAAACACTGTAACAACTATACGAACAAATGGGGAAGCGGTATACTGTAAACTATACCCACTCCCAATGGGCGTTACGGACTTTGTGAACGCAGAAGTTAAACAACTTCTAGACCACGGTATAATTCGATCCTCAAAATCTCCCTATAATAATCCGACCTGGGTGGTCGACAAAAAAAGTGACGGATGAAAACGGCTTCCATAAAAAGAGGCTAGTAATTGCCTTTAGGAAACTAAATCAAAATACTACAGATGACAAGTACCCTATTCCAACGATTTCAACAATCCTGTCGAACATGGGAAATGCCCAATATTTTACAAAATTGGACCTTAAATCGGGATTTCATCAAATATTACTAGCAGAAAAAGTAAGGGAGAAAACTGCTTTTTCTGTCAATAATGGACAAATAAATTCTGCAGATAAGATAAGTAGAACATGCTACGTCTACATAGATGATGTTATTGTTTTTTCCGAAACAAAAGAAGACCATGTTAGGAACATTGAATGGGTCCTTAAAAGTCTACAGGACGCGGGGATGGTATTACAACTTCCCCCGAAAAAGTTCAGACAATCAAAAATTTTCCAACGCCAAGTACCCTTTTCGATCTCAGATCATTTCTTGGCCTTGCCAGCTATTATCGCTGCTTCATAAGAGACTTCGCAAAAATCGCAGTTCCCCTCACAGATATTTTAAAGGGCGAAAATGGAAAAGTTTGCAAAAACATGTCCCGAAAAATAAAAATCGAGTTTACTTCAGAACAACTGCTGACATTCTCCAAGCTAAAAGATATTTACGAAAGGGTGCTTTTTGCCATAGTGTGGTCACTAAAGAACTTGAGAAACTACCTTTATGGGATAAGGGACTTAAACATATTTGCCGACCATCAGCCATTACCATTCACCGTATCAGACAAAATTTCGAACGGGAAATTAATACGCTGGAAAGCATATATTGACGGACATGGCGCAAAAATAATTTACAAACCAGGAAAGGAAAATATTGTACATTTTTGAACATTAACGCTCTTGAAGCTAGTAGGTACCAGCGGGGTGACAAAGATTTTGTAAAGTCAAACAAACTCCTTGGTAACAAACTTACTCCTTTGTACAAGGAGGGAATTGTAAAGGCAGACCTGGGAACTAAAGTTCTCAAAAAGAGGAGGTAGGTCCATAAAGACAATTTAAAATAAAACCATTAAAAATAGTTTTTCCAAAATTAGGTTTGCACACTTTTACAACTATTAGAGTAATATTACGGAACGGACTTTATACTGATTCTACTGAGGACACACGCGACAATGAAAATTACGGACTAGAAGTGACAGTTTGGAAAGAGTACGGCTATACGACATACGACAAACATTACCTCGTACAGGACATACGCAGGAAAACTACTGAATTCTTTTTAGAAGATCATATTAAAAGATTTATTTTGACAGACATTACAAAAATCGACACGCTAATAGAAACGATGACGGTTCATCATAGAGGCGCTAGAAGCTTAAAAATTTTAGGCACTTCCATGAAACCAGTGAATGGAACTCCTGAATTTGATGACTTTGGCTATTCCCATCTTGATCAATACCAAAGTCCAGCAATAACAAACTCCATAAACTAAATAAGTAAAACAGAAAATGTCAATCACGAACACTTTTATGAAACTATCCTAGCAAAAAACAGAATGGTCATTTCAGACCTTGAAAATTTAATTCTAACAACTTTAGCAAAAGCGAATTTATTGAACCCAATAATCCTCGATGACTTGGATGTCAACAAACTGACCAACAAAAATCTCACAAATATTAGTGTGTCAGATTTAATATATGTAGGTTGTATTAAGGTTTTTCAAAATTTTAACATTTTGTACTTTTTAATCAAATAACCTCACCCAGAATCTGTCTGTAAAAAAATCAGCCTTTTACAATATTGTCTGGACGTTGACGCGTACAATGCGAAGTACGGTAGAACGGGATAACATAATTTTAGATTTCAATAACAGAAACGTAGTTGCTGATTGTGGTACGGAGCTATTCTTAGTCGAGGGTTGCCAAATGGCGGTAACCACAACATTCTGCTAAAGATTGCCCACAAATGGCTGCACGCAACAATTAGTAGCCGAAACTCAAGCCCATTGTAGCTCCCGACCAGGAAAAGGAAGAGCTCGCGTCGGACGGACGGACAGACGGACATGGCTATATGAACTCGTCTCGTCGTTCTAATTAAGAATATGTATATACCTACATATACACCAAAACCTCGCTTTGCGTCGGGGTTACGTTTCTATAGCCAACCATGGAAAGATCAAAGATAGGTTCCAGGGCTATGAAAATACTAATTTCTAAAAAGAAAATTGAACAAAATAAACATTTAACAATTTTATAATAAAAACAAAAATTTTATTGCATTCATTCATTGAAAAAAAACTGTTTCCATTAAACCAAAATAACCCATTCAATTAGTTTATCTTTATGAGTTTTTAGTGACTTCTTCACCGAAAATTTGTCCAGAGTTTGCTGAACAGCTTTTTATACCATGCACCATGCATATTAAAATCGCCAAAATGTATGTAACAGGCAGAAGAAAGCTTTTCCGACCCCATAAAGTATATATATTCTTGATCAGGATCTAGCAATGTCCGTCTGTCCGTCGGTAAATATTTACTTAAGCTACTCGGGCCCAAAACGCGCTAAGACTACAAAAATTTGGTATTAAACGAAAGAGAAAAATTCCGCGAGCACGACCTCAGGTGCGCCAAGGAAAAAAAAAAGAAAAATTATGTTTTTAGCGGGATTCTAGCTAAAAGTATCTTTTTACGGCTAAAAGAAGCTGTCAAATTTTTAGATAGTGTTGCCAGATGCCAAATTTCGGATACTTGCATACGCGGGCTTTTCTCAACAAACGAAAATATTGTTGAGTTCACAATATTTCTTAATTTTAGAGAACAAATATAGTTCAGAATACAATATTCGGCTGCCAAAGACGACGACGAAGACGATGGTATACCGAAGTCTGCGAGACTACTTATCTCATTTTTTTAAAATTTAAATAAATTTCTTGGTAGCAGTCGATGTTTGCAGCTAAAGCCTGGGATACCTTAAAACTTCTGTCATTCTCAGGATCGTTTTTTATAAAAATCTCCATTGCTTCGTCAATCGCTTTTGAAATTTGTATAGAGGTTAAACACTGTTCTTCGAAAATTTCTACTAAACCGTCGCTGTCATCCTATTCATTAACAACTGTTAGATCCAGTTCCAAAAGTTCTTCATTCGAGAATTCTTGGTTGTGCGAGGTTAGCAATTCTTTAATGCCAGTCTCCTCCATACCTTCAAAACTAGCCTCTCGAGCCAAATTATAGTTTTGATAGCAAGACGCAATTATAAACAGAAGTACTGTAGATGTCAATGTTAAAAAACGTAAAAATGCCAAAAATTCAAGGCCAATGTTGACAAAAGTTTATATTGGCGTAACCACAATGGCTGATTTAGAAAAAAAAAAAGTTAAACGCTCGAACTCTAATCAACGCAACATCGAGAATAATACGACGCACAGTGAAAATTAGTACTAATAAAGCAGTGAAGCAACTTCGAAAAAACGTAAAACGAAACGACGCAAAGCGAGGTTTTGGTGTACTTTATATGGTCGGAGATGCAAAATTAATATATCCTTTTTGCAAGGGTATAATAAGTGAAGGAGTTGAAGTATAACTATAAAATGTTCTAATGTAATAGTTTTTTGATATACAATATCAGATCTGAAAATCCCATGAATAAGGTCGGATAAGTAGAATAAAAGTTAGAGCCAATATAAAACGGCTCTGCTCAAACGCTGCCGACAGCGCCGCCGCCGGCCACTAAATTGCTTAAATACTAAGTTTCATGCCAATAGCTTATGAATTGACAGACATTGACAGACAGCATGTTGATTCATGCTGATGAAGAACATGTATACTTTAAGGGGTCCGAAACGTTACTGATTTTATAGTACCTTCCCAAAGAGGATAAAAAGGTTTAAAAAGCATTACCAAATTTAGCATGTTTTATTCTTTCTTAAATTTGCACAATAGTTCAAACAGATTGCGAAACGAAAACGTTATAAATTATTTTCTTTGAATAAAAAAGGAGTTGATTTGACATTAGAATATGAATATGAGAACAGACTTAAATGACTTCGAGATGGTGCGAATTGTATGTTTTAAACATTGATACTAAAAATACTTCAAAATATTATTAGTGATAAATTACAAAAAAAAAAAAATTTTTTTTATTTATTTCACGTGTAAAATTTAAGAAAGCCTCCAGAAAGTCGTGGGAGTGACTTTGGAAATGATTGTATCTTACATAGAGAACAATAATCAAAATAAATCGAGCATTATTTAGGAAAAAGAGAACTTTTGTCCTTTCTTGACTTGGATGTGAATATTTTCAAGGGGGGTATGGATAAATGCATAATTTATTTATATTAGATAGTTTTGATAGATTCTAAAATTATATAATTATATGCAAAAAAAACCACAATTTTTTTTAACTTCTTTAAATTTTTACTCTTGGTTGACTTTTCTGGAGAATTCCCCATATCCGGAAATATATAAATATATATATTATTCCATCAAGGCGATCAAAATTTCTTTAAAAAATAAATTAGAATGGTGTAAGCTACATAATTCTAATATTATTTCTAGGTTTGTGTTGCGTTCTTATGGCATATCTGGCCTCCAACATTATATAAGGCACCATATCAAATTAGCCAGCCGCTTTGAAGAATTGGTACTAAAAGACAACCGCTTCGAAATCTGTAATGAAGTCAAGGTAATTGAATTGGTTATTAAACATTGAAGGCCTGTTCTTATATACATACGTACAAATTAAATTGGTCCTATGAAGCATCAATTCGCTTATTTGCTAATAGATCGATTGTAATTTCTTCTCTTTGCATATTTCAACAGCTAGGATTGGTTTGTTTTCGGCTTAAAGGCACTGATAAATTAAATGAAAAATTATTGAGCATAATTAACGAATCGGGCAAGTTGCACATGGTTCCGGCTAGTGTTAATGAACGTTACATCATTCGTTTTTGCGCCGTAGCTCAGAATGCCACGGCTGAAGATATTGATTACGCATGGGACACTATTGTGGACTTTGCCAACGAACTGCTAGAAAAGGAGCAACATGATGAGATCAGTGAAATTGCAATTAGCCGCAAGAAACAGCAGGATATTTTGGCGCAAAAACGTTCATTCTTTGTACGCATGGTTAGCGATCCAAAGATTTATAACCCTGCTATCAATAAAGCCGGCACACCAAAACTATCAATGGAGATGGCATCACCAATAGTCAGTCGTGGCAGTGCACCGATAATACGAACACAAAGTTCGGTTGATCATAATTCCTGGATTTCGTGGCCTTTAGCGCTTCTTTTTAACAGCAATAGTACCGGCGGCAGTAGCGGTAACAGCAACAGTGGAAATCCTCCTCTTCGGTTTGCCAACGCATAATTATTATTTATTCTAGTTTAAATTCGACCGTTATATGTTCCTTTAAATCTTATATTTGCAGCTTTAGACATTTGGACACGAATGTACGTCCCCATTCTGCATCCCGCCGAAATTCGGGAGCAGGTTCCTCACCATCTCCGGAGAACGATTTTGTAATGGGAAACATATCGTCAAATCTAAATTTGAACCCCAATAGAAATGCACATCCAACAACAACTTATCAGCATCAAAAGCACGAGCAACAGCCTGTTTTACGTAAAACCTCCCGGGATAAACAAAATTAATTGTTAAAACCAAAAATGAATTGTTGAAAAGAAAAAAATTTCAAAGAAGCTATCATCGGCTGTGCCGAAGTTTATATACCCTTGCAGTCCATATTTTTACATGTTCCAAACTCTTTTTCTGTAACTCAATTCATTAATGCACAGAACATTTCAAATATCATTTCCATTTCTTGTTCTTCTTCCCCATCTCGTTTTAAACGATCAGATTGAAATTTTAGGATCTGATGTTTTATCTCAATTACTATCACATTAGTAGTTTCATAGCGATACTCCAACTGCTTCAACTACTTTTCGAATTCAACTATATGATAATGTGGTCCGATCCCGTCTCCTTCTGTGCGTTACAAACATCCGACCAATTTTATAATACCCTCTGCAAGGGTATAAAAATAGCTTTAAAGTTAAAAAGCCATATTTATTCCCTAGCAGTATTTGACAGTTTTATTTTATTATATATCTACCAAACTCTCTTTCTCTGTATCGATAAAAAGAATATACCTAATATTTACATAATCTTCAAATACCAAATTACACATTCGCTTTATCTCTCTCTACTTCGTATGGGCTTTGATTTGTGTACACATACAAGGGTGGTCAGTGGGTTAGCGCGTTTTTTTTAACTTTCACTTTGATTTTCTCGGCTCTTAAGAAACTTAATAAGGAAATTGTTTACTTATTTGTAGGTTATTGTATTTAGATTGTCATATCAGCTTTCGACGTTTTTTTTTTTCAGGTGCGTTTGAACAAAAAGCCCCCTCCAAAATCTGGTCAATAGTTTAGCGCAGCCTTTCCAAAATCTTTAATATTATAAATAGACTTGTGTATTTCTTAAAGAAGTTGTATATTTAGATAAACTGCATACCAACTAACCCCCAGTATTTGTTTTGGGGCCAATCGAAATTTTGGGTTTTTGTGGGTAATCTTGAGGTCTATTGGTTTGAAGCCGTTTTACGATACCAATTTAAACTAAAGTACTAAAGTAAATTGAATTTTCCGTCAAATGAAACCTGTTTTGAAATGCGATAAAAATTATATAGTTTTAAACGCCCATCATTTTTAAAAACCAGCTAAGCAAAATTCCCCATTCATGAGATGGACGATGTATGGGAAATTTAAAATGGGAATTTTGTTCAAAGTTAAAGATAAGTTATGTATGGTCTTCCAATGTAAGAAAAAAACAAGTTGTAATAAAGAAGTAAGTCGCATCACCGACTTCGGTATACCAAGTAAAACAAATATTTAAAATTTGTTATAATGTATTTATGTATTTAAAATCCTGTTTACATGCTGCTTAGTATGGATGTAACACTACCTCATTCACTCTTATAAGCACAGGAGCACTATATGGCGGACACTAGCCAACGGCAAATTCAGCCCTAATGGCTCTTCTATTGAAACACTTGGCTACTTTCAGTCCAATGTTGATCGATGTTGAGACTGCTTGATATTAATGACAGATTTTAGATTTATCTTTAACCAAAGCCTTTATGTTTTCTTTAATTGACTCCTATTGCCTAGACATTTTAAGATCGCAAATATTACACATACCATACATAAGCAAAAGACAATTTGCTTCATTTAATTCAAGCAAACGATGTGTTTGACTTGAGCGAAACTAAAACAGAAATAACTGTCTCGCTCAGAGCGCGAGCGAGTTAAGGCAGACGCGACAAAAACAGTTGTCTGAGAATTTTTTATTGTGTAAGTGAAAGACACTTATTTGCAGACAACGAAAAAGTGTCATGTGTAGATGAGCCATTAGGGTGAAATTTGCCGTTAGCTAGTGTCGGCGATACCGTGCTCCTGTGCTTATAAGAGTGAGTTAATTAGTGAGATATGCTTACTAAGCAGCATGTAAACAGGATTATAACTACATTTGTTAGAACAAATTTAAAATATTTGTTTTACTTGGCGCATGGTTTACCAAAGTTTAGCAATGCGTTCGTAAAACTTAAATTTGTTTAGGCGTATTTTAATGATCTGCGCTGCCATAATCTGAAAGCTTATATTTGCTCGATGAATAAAACACAAGATTTTATTCCTTTTTGAATTATTTCCCAATATATTTTGATCTCTTCGCCTTCAGGAGCTACAACAATTGAAGTGAACATTTTTGTAAAAACAGTTTTTACACGATTTATGTCTGTTTGTTCCAACGTGTCTGCTACTGATCGAGTTGCTGGCAGCAAGACGCTAGGTAAGTTTTGCGCGGATGTCTAGTGGATTGATTCCAAGCAGCATTTCCAAGGCTTTAGTAGGTTTGGTTCTTTGGTCTCATGTGCCCTCTTTGCACTTTCTTTAAAAGGTTTCGACATAAATCAATAGACAACGAAGTTGAATATTTGGAAGTAAATTAGAGGTCTGCATGAATGTATTCGTTTCCAACATCATAGTTCTGTACAGTAGTTAAGTGTTCTTTTAAAAACTGTACTCATTCTCTGCTGTACAGTATATTCGAGTAGCTATAAGAACCGAGTACAGTAAAAATACTGTACTCACTTAGAGTGAGTGACAGTAATAAATGTACTCTTTGTAAGTGAGTACAGTATATGTCACTTTTTTTCATGTTGTACACCACTAGAACAGTGAATATATTTTGTCATTCATCTGTACAGATGAGTATAATATTTTGAACAACGAAGACATGGCTGCCAAAAAAATGACGCAAACGCAATAAATGCGAACGTAAGCGTAAGTTTTTGCTAAAATAAAATTATATATACATAATTTATTAATGTTAAATTACAAAGAAATTTGTTAAATTAATAAATAGAAAGGGCTTTCTCTGTTGCTAAAAACCTTATTCATTACAAACGCTGTAAAATCGCAACCACAGATGATAAGGTGAATAGGATTATGTTCTTGCACTCAAATGTTTAAGTTTTATATTCTGAAATAAATTTGTAATATTAAAAGTGATATTGGCTAACTTTTCTTGCATATGACATTCTGATTTTTTATTTATTTTCTTTATTTTATATATTTTTTTTATTTTTTAAGCAAATAATCTTAACTGACTGTACAGTAAGTGAACTGTACACTAAAATAGTGTACAGTAAAAGTGCTGTACAGCAATTTTAGTGTATTCATTAACTGCTGTACAACATTAAAGTGAGTGTGAAGTCTAGCTGTGCCAATGCGGCGTATGTAGCATGTCATTTCATAATAAGTTTATTTGACAGCTTTATAACATAGTTATCTGATTTTAAGCAAATGTGGCACAATATTAACAGCTATTAATATATCAAACTAATATATCAAAGAAACTAAATTAGGCGTAGCCTTGGCAATAAGCGAGGTTTTGGTGTACTTTATATGGTAGGAGTTGCAAAATTAATATATCCTTTTTGCAAGGGTATAATAAGTGAAGGAGTTGGAGTATAACTATAAAATTTTCTGTGATAGTTTTTTGATATAAAACATCAGATCTCAAAATCCCATCAATAAGATCGGGTAAGTAGAATACAAGTTACAGCCAATATAAAACGGCTCTGCTAGAAGTTTAAGCTGTGCCAATGCGGCGTATGTAGCATGCCATTTCTTAATAAGTTTATTTGACAGCTTTATAATATAGTTATCTGATTTTGACCAAATGTGGCACAATATTAACAGTTATTAATATACATATCAAAATAATATTACAAAGAAACTAACATAGGCGTAGCCTTGGCAATAATATTTTTACATGTTCAAAATTCCATTTCTATAACTCAATTCATCAATACAAAAACAAAACATTCAAATAATTACACTGTCTTTTTTTATTCAACTATACCTGCAATTTTTTCTTCTTCCTTAACCAACCAAGGCACGCATGCACATATGTGCAATTATAAACAGGGTATATAGTTTATGTAGCATTGTCTCTATGTGTGTGTGTGCTCTGCTGGATTTAAATTTTGAGATCTTATGGATCTCCAAGACTATCAAATTAGTAAATTTCATAGGGATACTCCAACTATACAACTATTCGTATGTCGCTATATTAAATAGTGGCCGGATCCTATAGAGTTTCATACTTGATCTCACGCAGGTAACAAAAAGGAACAGAAAAAATGTTACGCCAATAGCTATTAATGTAAAACGCATACGCTATTTCGACCCAGCTTCTCATGCTGATCAATAATATATACATGGGATCTGATGTTGTAGGTAAAAAACTATCACATTGGAAGCAGAAGTTTCTGTGCATTACAAACATCTGTCCAATTTTAAAATACCCTCTGCAAGGGTATACAAATTTCATCCCAATAGCTCTTAAGATGGCTGAGCAAAACGCATACGCACAGACGACCCAGCTTCTCATACGGATCAAGAATATATATATAGGATCTAATGTTATAGGTAAAAAACTATCCCAATGGTAAATTTTATAGCACTACTTCAACTCCTTCAACTATTTTTTGTTACTATATAAAATAATGGTCCGATTTTATAGATTTTCATACATCATATGACGCGGGTTATAAAAAACACAGAAAATAAATGTGATCCCAGGTTGTAAAAAGCACAGAAAAAAAATTCATCCCTATAGCTCTTAAGATGGCTGAATAAAACGCAAGAATATATATACATATATATATATATATGCGTTACAAACATCTGACCAACTTTATAATACTCTCTGCAAGGGTATAAAAATATTTAATTTTGGGTAAAGTAACGAAGTTATTAATAAAAGTCACTGTTTTGACCGATCGCTCTTATGGGAGTTATCCGATTTTCATTAAATTTGATACAGTCATTAACAGGTATAATAAACAAATATTAATTTTTTTCTGAAAAAGTTATTGAGAAGTCACTACTCGTGACTTTGCCATTTGTATGGGAGCTATATGATATTATAATCAGATCCGGCTGAATCGCGGTGTACAACCCGTGCAGTATATATGTATAAGCCCGAATGTAGCTCGCAAATAATTGTTGACCTTTTTTCACTACGCTTTGCTCGCGAGAACAACCGAAAAAATCAAACACAATCGACTTCGCATACTGCGTTTATTTTCGTTTCGGTTTCCTGTTGAGCATTTTACGTTGAACTGGTCGTAAAACTAACTTTTGCCGAACGTCTCACAACGACCGAAACGAGTGACGCTCGCACAGAAATGCTTATTAAAAGACCGATTGACTGAAAAAGTCCACGCAAACGGTCTTTTCATACACACATGCATGCGCAGAAGACTGTTTGAATCGTCTATTATCTCAGTGTGTACAATGTAAGCTGTCTGTTCTGGATATCCCAATTGAAACATCGCGAATTTCATATGGGTGTGTACCCAATTAAACATTAGGCCTTTGTTCTGAAAATTCACTCAAATTAAAGGAAACGATTTCAAAGTGCTTCTGAATTGACAGAAATTTGTCATCATTTGAGGGTTTAATATAGTATGTTTCATTTAAAAGTGATGGGTTTTCGTACATAGCAATTTTCCTGACAATCGGCTTAACTGCTTCGTCAGCATAATGAGCTTGTCGTGAAGATGATAGCATATCATATGGTACATTACCTTGTTTAGTTTTTGCTTGCCTTGGTGTATAGACTTGCGGTCGTGTTTTATCAGTTCAGATTTTTGATTTTTTATGATTTGTGCTAGTAGATTGACTGTGCTAAATGGCTTTGTGTATCCCTCTTTTAAGCGTCTCCTATAGTCAAACTCTGAAGTCGTATTTGCTGCAGGCTTTGCTTTCGACATTAATTTTTCATGAAATTTAAAAAGTTCCTCCAACTTTGTCTAGATGGTATGCTTATGTGTGGCACTTCTTTGATACCTATTTTCTGGCAATATATTGATAATTTGCGACTTTTGATCAAATTTCTTGTGTTCGCCCAGGGTTTTCTTTCCATGACTAATAATGATATGACCGTTTTTGGCTTTTTGTCGTTTCTTTGTCTTTTCGGGTGCTCTTTTATCGCGTTCAAATCATTCAAACGTGGTTTGATTCTTGTTGTATCCTCAATGTTGCCTAGCAAATAGCCTCTTTTAATCAGATATATAATTGGTAATTCACATTTATAAATTAAGTTTTTTATAATCTTTTGGCACGGAACGCAAAAGCCTAATGATTCTACATTCAATTAAATTGCGCTGATATTAAGGCAGTTCGAAACGAGATTAACCGCGTTTAAGAAAGCGTTACAAAATCAAATGGTTGAAGAATTATGTATCATTGTAGGTTAGGTAAGCTAAACCGCTATCCATTGAAAACAAAAGGAATTTTTGTTTTTTGCACATTTTAGAATTATGCAGAAAGCCTAAAGGTTAAATTTAATTACATTGTTTGGGCCTAGATGCACTTGGCTGGTAAGTTCGAAGCAATCAAAAGATTATTTTTGTTACGACTATTTTTACGATTTAAAAAAATTGTAACGTATTCATTGAAGCGTTCCACTACTATACTAAACCTAATGGTAACTGCACGAGCAGTATTAATAACATGTATTAATTTGATTGAATGTCATAAAAATAAAATGTAATGAATCGGACGACGCTGGATATTTCCAAAAAAAAAAAAAAGGTATAATTTTTAAAAAGAAGAGAAAACGCGTATTCAAATTTTTTAAAAATAAAAAAAGATGATTTAATTAATTTTAAAATAAAAGAAAAGACTATTTTTTTGGAAAGTAAGAAAGAGCACAAATTTCAATAAAAAGGAATCCCAATATTTGTAGTCGAATTAACTTAAACATTATTATAAATTATTTTATAATCCAACTCACAGAGTTCAAAAGAAAAGTTAAAAGAGTAGGAATTAAGTGTTAAAAGCAACAAACCTGAGTTATTCAAGGCGAAAGTATACATATATTCGTTATAAGTGTTTGATGGGAGCAACATAAAATATGTAGTAGAATGGCTTTCAAATTTTAAGCGTACTGCTGTATCAGAATAATGGAATGATCTTTAGAAATTTATTTATGGTAAACAGATGGTTTTTTAACAGCTATACGTAAACAGTCAAGATGGTCTTAAAAGTTGGAGAAGCCCTAAGAACGCGCTGAGTTTCAATTCGGCAAAAAAAAAGTTCACAAGCAATTATAACTCTATAACTTTATAACTTTAATTGCCGATGTTCATAAATAAATAGTAAGAAGAAATACAACGAGAGTCTAGTTTAGTACTTTTATTTAATAAAGAGTGTATCCAAAAGAGGTGGCTAAGATGAGGAAAGCATTATTAAATACATCATTGAGATATATACAACATAGATATATCATAAAGACTTATGAGAAATTATTTTCTTAACAAGAGTCAAAACCTAAACCGCGGGGGGGGCTTTTTATTATTTTTATTATCATATAGCTCTGGAGGAAACATTTTTCCAAAAATTGGAGTATCGCCATGAAATTTACCAATATGATAGTATTTCATATAAAATCTCAGATCCCAAAATTTGAATCTGATCGGATATATAGAACACAAGTTACAGCCAATATAAATCGGTTCAACTTGCTGCCTACTACGTCATCATCAAATCAACAGAGCACACGCATGCACACATACAGACGCAACGCTACATAAACTATATGCACTAACCATAGAATACATAGATGCGTCAAACTCAAGATTTTTTGATTACAAACGCTAGCCTGAGCCTGGAACCCCAGAGAACTTCGGCAAAAGCCGAACAGCCTAGAACCCCAGAGAGCGGCTGCAGCGAGAGCGAAAACCGTCCGCTCGCAGCAGTGTCGCTACGCATCGAAAATAATTCAGTCTGCCACAGATCGCAGAACGATGAACGCATGTCTGTGTCGCTGTGTTCTCGTTTTGCATATGTATGTGTACACTCGTCGGTACATGCTCAGGCTTCGTAGTGTGTGTGAGACGTGAAGTTGTACAACATCGCATTTCAATCGCTCGCTCGCAGACTTTTTGAGTTTTCGACGAGCTAGCGACAATGCGAGAATGAGATGCGTGCTTAACTACAGAACTCGACGGCACTTCTCAAAGCGTCGACGTGGCTCTGTTGTTAGTGTGTTCGCTTGGCGATCGGGCCGCCGGGGTTCGACTCCCCATCTTGGTCGAAGTTTTTCATAATGCTTTATATATTTTTTTGATACATTTTTATTTACTTTTTATACCCTTGCAGAGGGTATTATAAAATTGGTCAGATGTTTGTAACGCTCAGAAGGAGACGTTTCCGACCCCATAAAGTATATATATTCTTGATCAGCATGAGAAGCTGAAGAATAAAAAACCCCAACAAAAAATTTCATCCCGATAGCTTTTAAGACGGCTGAGTAAAACGCATACGCACAGACGGACATGGCTAGATCGACTCAGCTACATAAACTATATGTGTATGCGTGCGAATCGCGGCATGCGTTTAAAAGGGGATGGGGAAGAAGAAGAAGAAATTGATATTTGAAAGGTTCTGTGCATTAATGAATTGAGATACAGAAAAGAGTTTGGAACATGTAAAACTATTATAGCCATGGACTGCAAGGGTATATAAACTTCGGCACAGCCGATGTTAGCTTCTTTGATATTTTAACATCATTATTGCAAAAGACGGTTGAAAATATCATGACGATGACTTTAGATTATCTCTTGTGGAGCGAGTTTTAAATGAAGAAAAAATTGTGATAACAGGAATTTGAGTCCGAAGATAATGCGTAGCAATTTTGAGATCAAACTTCGACCTGGAACTAAGATAAAACACATGGAAGCCTTGATCAGGACTCATTGTTTAATGCCCGAAGATTCGCTTAAAAACGAGAACGACAAATGATCAGGACCGTATTTAGGACCGTATAAAATTGTTCTCGAAAAGATTGGAAACAATAAGCGCCAAATATGACCAATACCGTAGCATATAGATGTGGTACCCATCACTTGAGACGAATGGGGCTGTTGATCAAATAATAATGCCGATAACAATATGAGTTTAAAATATATCGATGAGGATAGAGGCTTGAGCTGCTGGACGAAGAGGTTGTTTTGGTTTCGTGAATATAATTTGTCTAATTGCCGATGTTCATAAATAAATATGTTAGTCTAATATAAAAGTGAAGTGGTGTTAACAATATTTATGTAAAGTGAACTCGAGTAGGAACACGCTGATTACGTTATACATAAATGAAGAATAAACAAAATATTATATTTAGCACACGTGCAGATCATGTACTGCATAATCTAGCTGTAAAATCTAAAGTTTTACATATAAAGTACTACGTCATTCTCAGCGTTACAAACATCTGACCCATTTTAGAATGTTCACTGCAGTGGTATAAAAATTGGGCCAGAAGTAAAGCAGCTAAGAATACTTTATGTTACGAATATTTTTTTATACGCAACTATGGTTATGGTTTTTCGCTTTTCTGCACGCGTCGCTGTGCACTTTTCGTTTCTCTGTGCGATCGATTCAAATACATTTTTATACCCTTGCAAAAAGGGTATATTGATTTTGGTCAGAAGTGTGCAACGCATAGAACGAAGCATCTCTGATTTATGCCTTCAGCATACTACATCATTACTCGAAATCAGCAGAGCACGGACACATACAGACGCAACGCTACATCAACTGTACGTGTATGCGTGCCGATCACTGATATATGAACATACATATATATGTACAATGGGTTGGCACAACGGTTGCGGGAAGGGCGAAGAAAAACAAATTTCGGATTTAGCGAAACAGAAAGCGACAGTGTAAAAGTTTGAACGTTATGTATGTGCATGTGTGCATAAATTTATGAATTAATACACAGAAACGCAGTCCTTGGTAGATGAGTTGTCTAAGTGGCCCAGTCAATTAGGCAAATAAGCAACGAAGATCCGGTTGATAGTTTACAGCTATATCCTATACTGATAATAATACACAGAAAAATAGTTTGGAACTTATTTAACTTGGGCATAACCGAAGTTAGCTTCTATAATATTTTTTATACCTTTAAATTAAAGTGTTTAGCTGTGCCATCTTAAACAGTTTAAAAATTTATAATTAATGAGTAGTCAACACAAACTATAAATGCGTACATATGTATGTATGCGAAGGCCCTCCAATCAGATGCTTAAGCGGCTTGAATTGTGAACGCGAAATCTGAATATAAACAAACGAAATGTATATTTTTAGCCATACTACGTCATTTCATCGTTGTGTAAAATATTTATATATATATATTTTTTTTTTGGTGGTTTGAAGTCAGCTAGTCATGCTGTAAAGGCGTCTCTTCAAGTTCCACAGCCTTTTGTCAGTGCTTAATAGTCGAAATAAATTTAGGAAGCAGCAATGTTAGCTATGCTCAGTTTCTATACTCTAACAAATAAAACAATAAATCAAAAGTTGTTAATTAATTTTATTAACTTCAAAAAATTTTAACAAATTTGATTAGTTGTTATCGCTTATTTAGAAATGAACTAAAAAAAAATACAAAAGGAAATTTTGTTGGATTTTTTTATTGAAAACTGGGTTGTGCGCCTAATGGGAAATTTTTGTGCATATAAATTGGTTAATTTTATCTAATTTTTACAAGTAGAATAATAATTGTGTAATTTTTTTCCAAATGGCGTAATTCGACCTTGAAAAAATTTTAATCAAACTTGACTTGACTGTATACCAAACGAGCCTACATTCCGAATTTGCTCTATCTCGTTTAATTCAGTTATAGCTTATAGTCTCCAAGTGAGCCACCTAAAAAAACATTTGCGTTTTTTTTACCCAAAAATACCTATTTCGCTTTATGTGAATAAAAAAAATTCTTTTTTGAACAGTTTTCAAAGAATCCAACTTGTAGCAAAGTTATCAGCAATACTGATGCATGTTACTTTTAACCCTTTTTTTCGTTTTACTCATTGCTTTTATTGAGAATTATGTTTAGCTTGGCTATTTATTTTATATAAATCTTTTTCTTTACCTTGTCCTTGTAAAGGATTAGTTTTCATATATGTCTGATTTATTGGTCAACATAGTAAACTTTTATCTTTATAGTATTCACATGAAGCAAAATAGGTACTCTACGCAAATTTTTTTTAGGTGGCTCACATATTTTTATTGTTTAAATAAACGGGATGACACGACTGAGGATCTAATTCACTTAAACGAAAAATTGAAATTTTATTTTTGTATTACTCATAACAACACAAAATAGTAATGTGCAAAAATAAGTCTGTTGGTGTAATACACCCTATTTTCTTCGGATACATGGGACACCCTGTACAGAAAAAAGACGGCGCGTGCGATAAATAGATACATATACATACATACAAATGTACATATGAGTCAACAAGTAAATTTTTCCCTATGCTTGATTGATTGGTTATGATTTGAAATCAGCACAAACTTTGCAAAATTACAAATCGATTACATTTATTTTGTTTTAATTCATATCTACAGCTATTATAATAAATATTACCAAATGAGCAGTCCTCGGTAAATGAGTTGTCTAAGTGGCCCAGTCAATTAGGTAACTGAACAACGAGGATCCGGGTTCGAATCCCAGGCTAGTGTATGGATGTAGTTTTCGTCTAAGCCGGAAGGCCTTAGTTGCCAGTGCTTGTAAAATATAGTTAGGTTGATAGTTTACAACTATATAAATAGTATATATATACTTAAAAATAATTACCAAATGCATAATACTAATAACAAAAATATTTTAAAAAAATTCGTAACATGTTAATTTTGGAATCGCATTCAAGCAAAACTTCATGGTTTATTTAGTTAAGTTGTTGCTTAAGTTGTTCTAATAAATAGAAGTTCACTGTATCACAAAGTTTGGTAATGACAATAACATTTAAAATACCGCAATTATTTCCATTTCCCTACAGTGGTGGTCAGCGGGTTAGCCCCTTTTTTTTACTTTTAATTTGATATATCTTCAAAGAATACACATGTCTAAATATAATATTAAAGATTTTGGAAAGACTGGGCTAAACTATTGATCAAAATTTGGGGGGCGACTTTTTTCAAACGCACCTGTAAAAAAAATGTCGAAAGCTGGCATGACAATAATTATAACCTAATGCAATAAGCAACAAATAATTGAAAATATTAAATTCTTTGGGAGCCGAGAAAAACAAAATCCAAGTCAAAAAAAAAAGAAGGGGCTAATCCGCTGACCACCACTGTATGTATTAGCATTCTTTATTCTCCATTTGTATCTTTGCATAACTTTGTATCGTTGTAAAAACCAAAAAATAATATATAGGTGTATGTATAAATTAACCCACTGTATTATTTCAGCAAAGAAAATATCGTTGGAGAATCTGGGAGACAATCGTAAAACGACCGATTCTTCAACATTTTGATTGGGGGTTCCCTAGATTGAAGTTCAATTTGTACATCATTTTTAAACTTCTTTTCTGAGTACGATTTTGTCATAAGACTAACGAAACGCGTCAGTACGAAGGAAATGACACTACATGTGCTTGCGCCAAATGTGAAAAAAGTGCGATCAAATTCGATCTGAGAGCGAGATAAACACGATGCGGAACTTTGTGTGTTCGTGACTATTTTATCGCCTATATAAAAACGAATGCAACCTTCGAGTTCGAGTCAGTCGGGCAAAGAAAGCTGTCCCATAACCATTATAAAAATTCAAGCAAGAGGGCTTCAGAATATTTATAAGTGATATTTATAATAAGAAACAAGAAAAAAAAATTGCCTTATTAAAAATTTTATTACAAAAATGAATGTCGACGAGTTTCAAAAGTATGGCAGGGAAGTTGTAGATTATATATGTGAATACTCTACCCATATTGAAGAACGTCATGTGGCTCCCACGCTAAATCCTGGTTATTTAAAAAAACTAATTCCAGGTAAGGAAACAGTTAATACAATTGTTAACATTGTGAAAAAAAGCGTCAATCCAAAATCAAAAACTTGTTAACTATAGTGCAAGTGATAAATTGTGAAATTGTAGGCACAAACTTAGAAGGTCGTACACTTTATAAGAGAAAACGAAGTTTTAATACACTTACACTGATTATTACTAGTTATTCCCTTGTAGACTGTAAAGTATAATTTTAGCTATGCTGAGAACAACATTCATATCATTATTCATATACATATGTAAAAAAAAATTTTTTGAAAGGTCATGTTCGGTAATTGTTTAACAATGAATTTGCCAGTGTTAAGTGGAACGGTACATGAGTGTGCATATATATATATCACAATTGCGGGGGTAGCAAATGGCTTAACACTTAGTCAGCCTCAATGTCTTAAACTTTTTGATGTCTTTTGCTTTTCAAGCGAATTTCGCTTCAAGTTAAATATTTGCTTCTAAATGAGGAATCCGCCTTTCCCCCTCTCTGTGTACCTGTCTTGTGCGAGTTTAACTAAACAAATCAATTAATTATGCATAAGCAAACATACATCGCACAAACAACACACCTTTTGTCGATTTACTTGTTGATATTGGCCCTAGACTCACTGCCAAAAATAACAAAACGAAACTTATTATAAATATTGTGGGGGAAAACTAACTTAATAGGTGCTGAAAGAAATATCTTTAAATTTTTCGTTCTATTTATATTATAGCCGATGCCCCACAATCGCCCGAATCATTTAGAGATGTTCTCAAGGACTTCGAGCAGAAGATTATGCCAGGAATTGTGCATTGGAATCATCCCAAATTCTTCGCTTATTTTCCCTCGGGTAATTCATTCCCCTCTATTTTGGGTGATATGCTCAGCAGTGCTATTGGATCAATTGGATTCAGTTGGGCTAGTTGTCCAGCTGCCGCTGAATTAGAAACAATCGTCATGAACTGGTATGCCAAGGCCCTGGGTCTTCCGAAGGCATTTATCTCAGATGCACCAGGCAGTACTGGCGGCGGAGCTTTGCAAGGATCTGCTTCGGAATGTGTCTTAGTTTCGTTGATAACCGCCCGCGCCAGAGCAATAAATGAATTGAAGGGACAAACAACGGTCCATGATAGCGTTTTTTTGCCCAATCTTATAGCATATGCCAGTCGAGAAGCTCATTCGTGTGTGGAGAAGGCCACTAAGATGGCCTTGGTTAAATTGCGTATCATTGATGCTGATGAACATGGACGAATGCGAGTTGATTTGCTACAACAAGCTATAGAAAACGATGTGACCGCTGGCTTGACACCATTTTTCGTGGTAGCAACTGTAGGCACAACGGGAGGATGCGCTTTTGATGATATCACAGAGATTGGTAGGGTTTGCCGACGAGTTTCAAGTATTTGGTTGCATGTAGATGGGGCATACGCGGGAAATTCATTTATACTGCCCGAAATGCGTACTTATTCAGCTGGCCTTGAGTTTGCGGATTCGTTTAATACGAATCCCAATAAGTTGCTATTGACAAATTTCGATGCCTCAGCACTGTGGGTTCGGGATGTGATGAATCTGAAAAGTGCTTTGAATGTAAATCCTTTATACTTACGCCATGATCATATGAATGGCGTGGACTACAGACACTATGGCATACCATTAAGTCGCAGATTTAGAGCTTTAAAATTATGGTTTGTGTTTCGAATATATGGTATTGAAGGTCTTCAAGAGTATATACGCAATCACATGGTTTTGGCTAAAAAATTCGAAATGCTGGTACGCAAGGATGAACGTTTTGAAGTGCGTAACGATGTCCATTTAGGACTGGTCTGCTTTCGAATGCGGTAAGTCATGTAATTTGCTTGTGATAGGGGTCTCCTTCTAACTATACATTTATTTTATTTTATTATGACAGTACTGATGATGAGTCCAATCATGTACTTCTCGCTCAGATCAATCACTCAGGAAAAATGCATATGACTCCAGCGAAATTTAATGGGCGCTATGTTATTCGGTTTTGTGTTACATACGAACAAGCAACCGAAAAAGATATCCTTGATGCGTGGTGTCAAATTAAAAACGTTGCCGAGGAGATTTTACGTGACGCAAAACTGGAAATCAGTTCAGTTCCTAATTCACCAGATTCATCGGAACCTTCAAGCTCTGAACCAACAGCTAATGCCCTTGCCGGTGCAGGCAAACCTCCAATCAAAAAGAAGCTTACGCGTACCAAATCCTTGCGTTTCTCTTTTACTCGCAGTATTTCTAGAGAGCAATACCAAAATCAAACTGAACACTTAATGGATGGATGTACCCCAATTTTAGTCGTTGATCCAAAAACCATACAACAGGGCTTTGAACAGGCCACAGAAAATAATGAAAGAAACAACAATAATCAAATTAAGTTGAAGTATATCTCAGATGTAGACACAGATGAAGCGAGTAATTAAAATCCAATTGAATTCGTCACATGTAGCGTTGATGTACAACTAATAGATAGTATTAAAATTATTGAGCTGAAATGAGGCCAATCTAGTTAACAATTTGTTTCTGCGTTTTAACTTTTTTACGATTTGAAATGCATACATACATACATATGTAACTTGTATTAAAGTACATTTTTTTACATTTTTCATAATTGTGAAAAATTAAAGAGAAAAACGCATCTACATATATACAAAGGTGATACTTTTCATGGTTAAAATTTTAACTAACCGGCCCAAATTTTCGTCACAATAATACTACATATTAATATATTATTTATTCAATTAGCTGCAATAGAAGAATCCAGGACCGGATTGGCAGTAAGTCAGTGTCAATAATGTCAATTATACATTCATTCACTCATATAAAGCTGTACAGATTGTGCTACCAAATGTTGACCGAACACGAGAACTGTGATCGATTAGAATTGTTGGGTTCGGCAAAAACTAACGAAGAATCAGAATGAATGAAAATAATATCATACTGTGATACATAATGTCATGTCACACACGAATGTTATGCTAACTTATATATTACATAAGTATGTAAGATGTGGAGGCTATATTAATTTTGTTCAGAAGTATGCAACGCATCTCTGACCATATAAAGTATATATATTCTTGATAGCACGACGAGACGAGTTCATATAGCCATGTCCGGCCGTCCGTCCGCAAAGCAAACTCATCCTAGACCGTAAGAGCTACAGAGTTAAAATTTTGCGTGTTGGCTTGTATATACTGCAGGCGTTGTATATCTCGGATTAAGCCGGATCGGACCACTATATCGTATAGCTCCCATACAAACTGCAAAATCACGAACAGTGACTTCTCTCAATAACTTCGTTATTTTCTGAACTACTGTCGTGAAGTTTAATATTAGTCAGTCATTACATTTTTATGACTATATTATGTAGATCTCATAGGAACGATCGGACGAAAATTATATATATTTCAAATTGAATTTTTCTCAATTTTATATATCTCTCAATGACTGTGCCAAATTTAATCAAGATCGGGTGACTATAACATATGGCTCCCATAGGAACGATCGGTGAAAAACAGTGACTCTTGTTGTATTTTTTTATAATAAAAGTTAACGAAATTTGGTATGTCTTGCAAGGGTATACAAACTTCGGCACCGCCGAAATTAGCCCCGACTCTCTGGTTTTTAAATTTTTTCGATACATTGATGCGTGACTCAAGATCGAAATATCGAGGTGGTCATATATCGATCTTTTTCCAGCACGAGTATGTACCTATGTAATTGCCAATTAATTAGATTTCTCCCATTCGAAAATGTCCCCTTAGTTGTAGCATACACCACCAAGGCAAAACATTTGCGATGTATTATGGGAAAAAACCCGTAATTTCTTGATCCGCTTGGCTGATATTTCTCCATTCATTCCTAATTAAACTATTTTATTGTTTGATATGTTTCAAATGAATTGAAAATGGAAAACATTAAAACTTTATTCGAATTGTTCGAGTTAATTCGGGTGCTCACAGCTTATTTAACACAATTAAAATATCAAATTTTAGATCAAATAGGCTGTGCGCCCTTTTATGTATGTATGTATGTAGATATGTACATATGTTGGCTAATGGCCGTGAACACATACATATTTACATTAACATGTACATACATATGTACATACAGTGACGGTAAAAAATTGGAGACTTTTTTTTACCTTAAATTTTGATTTCATTCGATTGTTCAAATCAGAATCAGTAAACAAAAAAATGTCTCAAATTTGTTGCCGCCACTGTATGTACATATGTGTGTGTGTGTATGTCTTTGTTGAAACAAAACATGTTTTTTTTGTTATTGTCTACGATTTTGAGTGAAATTTGCGTAGAAACAATTACACGTTGCTATAAAACTTACCTTTATAAATTTAATGCACACAAAACTCCATCAAACTAATGCAAAATTGTAAACAAATGCTAGTGTGATAAACGTGAGCGAAAGAAGTATCGATAAATATGATTACATCAAAGGTATTTACTTAAGCCACTCGGGCCCAAAACGCGCTTAAACTACATAAATTTAGTATCAAATGAAAGCGAAAAATTCCACGAGCACGACCTCAGGTGCCCCTTGGCGATTTATTATGTAGTTTTTGTGTAATTAACAAAAGAAACATTATGTTTTTAGCGGGATTGTAGCTAAAAGTAGCTTTTTACGGCTAAAAGAAGCTGTCTAATTTTAAGATAGTGTTGTCATATGCCAAATTTAGTATACTTGCATACGCGGGCTTTTTGAAAATTTGTTCGCGCTATTCTCAACAAACGAAAATAGTGTTGAGTTTACAATATATCTTGATTTTAGAGAACAAATATAGTTCACAATACAGAGCAGAGCAGCCGAATATTCCTCAATTTTATAATTCAGAATAAAATATTTGTCTGCCAGGGCGGTCAAACAACGCGCCAAATAAAAAATAGCGTTTTCCAACACAGAAATTTAGCTTTAGTCTCGCTGAAATATCGAGTAGCTTAAGTAGTTTAAGGCTGTTTTGGGACCGAGTAGCTTAAGTGCGTTTTTTAACCCTGAAATTTGGGGTAAACTAAATGCTTGCCTTCGACAACACTATCGCTAACGTAAACAATACATCGTGCTTTACAAATTTTTATTAAAATGCCCAACTGGAATCAAATCCAAACTCAACTTCGGAGTAGCGGCAACCCCGTAGTTTTCTTTGACGTCGCTGTAGGAACCACAGTAAGTAACAAACATCAAATACAATGTCGTATCATACTGACAATGAAATTGTTTGTAGGAGATTGGACGCATCATTTTCGAGTTATTTGCCGACGCTGTACCCCGTACTGCAGAAAATTTTCGCCAATTTTGTACAGGAGAATACCGTCCAGATGGAGTGCCTATTGGCTATAAAGGGGCAAGTTTCCACCGAGTAATTAAGGACTTTATGATCCAGGGCGGCGATTTTGTACAAGGCGACGGAACTGGAGTAACAAGCATTTATGGAATTAAATTTTCGGACGAAAATTTTACATTAAAACACGATTCCCCCGGACTATTGGCCATGGCCAACAGCGGCAAGGATACTAATGGCTGTCAGTTTTTCATCACATGTGCCAAATGTAACTTTCTCGATGGTAAGCATGTTGTTTTCGGAAGAGTATTGGATGGATTGCTTATAATGCGAAAAATTGAAAATGTTCCGACTGGGCCAAATAATAAACCAAAACTGCCGATTACTATTTCACAATGTGGGCAGATGTAGTTTTAATTATGAAATCTAAATATTCTTATTATGTATATAAGCTAAGGAGTAGTCACCTTTTAATGCTTTTTCTTTGCGTAAAGTGCAGCAGTCCTCGATCATAAAATTATAATAAACAGTTATTAGAGGTATAGTGGCTAAATGCCATAAAGCGTGGGCATCTAGAATCCACAATATAGGTGGAAAATCAAAAAATTCCAAGCTCATGGCTAAGGCAAATAACACGTAAAAACGCAAAATACGTCGAAAATATGGCCTCCTTGTTCTAACTTGGTGACACCAGATGAACCACCCCACAGCCGACAGCAAGCCAGTACACACATTCACTTTCATATTAAAGGAATAATTAAGCTTGCCCACACTTAGATATGCAAAGTAATAAATATAGTACGAAACAAAAGCCAAAGTAATAACACCGCGCAGGAAGAGCGAATACCGATGCAGCATTCTCATAATCATGCAGTATAGAGAGCTTAGGACAATCGCATAGCCACAGGCGTAGTCAAGTAGTTCCGTAAATGGGTTATCACGCGTATGAAATATAGAAGACCATATCCAGCCATTAAGGGAAGTCTGTAAGAAAAAGCACTTTAAAAAACATTCTTATGCTTATTGAATTGTCCATTTTTTACCACACCAAAGATATGAGATAGCATATAGCAAGGACTATCAGCACGTACTTCTTTACGAAACTTTCTCAACATACGTAAATGCATGAGAAAATTCAACAAGGAAAAAAAAACTGAAGCCGGCTCCTGCATGCCCATCAGTCTCAGAAAAGGCCATTTCCCATAGAATTGAGGAATGGGCCATCCCCTCTCAAAAAATGCCAATACAGTACGCCACATACAGGCATACTGACACTCATCCTAGACGAAATCATTGAAGACTATAATTAATAAAATATTACAAAAACCAATTTAAACTTACTGCACATGTCCATTGAGTGATCAAATCAAAAAGGGATTGTTTGTAGAACTTCACCGCTTGCTCTTGTATTTCCCGTCCGTTTAATGAACAATTTGTACGCTCACAGTTCTCACGACAATTTCGAAAAAACTGTGTTCTATCTCCTGCAGATCCCGATACGAATGTGCAAATCTCACTTAGCAAGACCAACAGCAAGAGGCGACCTTCAGTAGAATTGACTTTAAATTTAGTCATTTCTATTAGTATTAATTTTTGAGTTTTAAAAACAAATTTTAATCGATTTGCCACCTGATAAAGATGTGCAGTACAGTCAACATCAAATAAAGACCGTATAAATTAACCCAAGTCGGAACACTGAAATCTGAAACACTCATGCATTTTTGTTTTCTACAAAGTTGACGAATTCGTGTTCTGTGTTTAAAACTGTGTCGACCTACAGATTAATAACGGTACCAAAAAAATATATATGTATTCACCCAATTTTGTTGTGATGGCAATCGGTGAAAAGCCTTATACCTTGTCTTTGTTGTCAATCTGAAAGAAATGCGCTTAAACATAAGTAAGATCTAAAAGAGCTTTTTGAAGTCAGCTTCAAATAATTATCTAATAAAATAAAATAAGTGACAACGAGAACCGATGTTTTGGTAAAACATCGATACATTGCTTAACATCAACATCAACAAAATCATCAAGCAACAGCACCAATATAACATTGATGTTCCATGCATCTACTTTTCTTTCAATCACTACTTTTCACCACCCAACAGTGAAGTTTGTATTTCAGGTATGTATCTAAAATTTTAAAAATTATTATTCGATGTTTTACATATACTGTTAAAACCATTCGTTCCCCATATACGTATAATGTTGGAACCCGCCTTAAGCCTTATTGCCACTGGCGACCATCCACCATCTCTTTGGGGAATGGTGCTAGGTACTGCCGTGCCGAAATTTTACCATCCATTTCACCATCCAAAAGAGACGTTCCTATCTCAGGCGGATTGATTGATATTTTCATCGATATTTTCCGAATGCAACACTGACAATTTGTCAATAAATGTAAAAAATGTGCCATTCAAACAGAAAGAAAAAATTTATAAATAAATTTTGAAACGGGCCAAAAATTTCTGGCCAATTTGGCCAAAATGTTCGTTGCGGAGTTTTAATATGTCAAAGATCGATTTCGTATGACTATTAATCATGAAATTATGTATATGCATTGGCTTTGCGTTCGAAAACAAAAAATAAATCTAAATCGCTACTTTTTTTCACGTTTAATATATTTGTTGAATCTACTCTTAAATTAGAGCATAACAACAACTTTGAGATATTTTTCTTAGTCTAGTACTTAGGCTAAATCCTGGGCACACTACAGGCGGCGGTAATCACTTATTATTGGGTGGGTCTGTCATTTTAAAACTAGTTCTATTATTATTTGGATGTGCATCCAGTTTTGCAGAATGCTTAAGTTTCCGAGTAACTATTTCAAATTTTAGGCTAGGTAGGCCCCCGCGATTGTTCTTAAAATATTCGAGTGCGAGTATGATGTCGACATTGCTGGTACTTGCATTACCCCATAGTAAGGCACCGTAAGTCCAAATGGGCTTCAGTACGGAGTTATATATGAGGACTTAATACTCCAGACGTAGAGGGGAGCGAGCATTGATGATCCAATGTAAGCTACTCGGTTTCAGTTTTAGATGCGATTTTGTTCTTCGATGTGCTTGCGCTAATTTAGCCTTCTGTCTAGGTGAATGCCAAAGTAAGTGAGCTGGACAGTTTCTTCTGTTAAGCGTAAATGTAACATGTTTGCATTTCTGCTCGTTGACCCGGATACGCCAGGGTGCTAGCCATTCCTCTACCACCTTTAGGTTTTCCACGAATTTTGCAGAGGCTTGTATTGGATCTTGTAAGAATTGCTGTGTCATCGGCGAAAGTGGACCTTGCAGTGTACAGCAGGTAGAGCAATGGGCCGAGTACACTAGCCTTGATTTCGAAGTCAGCTGAGACAGAGCCATTACATCTAACAGCGAGTTTTCTGTTGTAAAGGTAAGATTCCATAAGTTTGTGGATGTACTGTAGGAGTTTTTTTCTGATTTTGAACATCAGACCCTTCAGCTAAACTCTATCAAAAGCAGGGGCAACATCAAGAAAAACATCCGCACAGTATTCTTTTAATTCGAATGCTATTCGTATTTCGGATGTTATGCGATTGACTTGTTCAATTGTCCCGTGTTTTTCGCGGTGTGAAGGGCTTGTGTTTTCCGATGCCAAAAAAAAGTTTAGACGGATCTGCAGGACCTTTTCAAAAAGCTTCGAAAGACATGCCAGCAAACTAATTGGCTTGTAGGGTGATGGCGGGATTTTGTCCTTTCCCACTTAAGGTGTCATGATGATAGTGGACCTTTCTCACGCTCTTGTGACTTCCGAATGTGGCAAACACGGATGCCCTCTCTTCGTCATTGCGAGCCCATCCACCGGTTGGCCTCCTTATCGGTGAAGCTGTCTCTGTAGGAGCGCTTAAAGTTGGGTGAGCTTTGCACAGAGGATGTTCAGTGCTGGTTGGACTGAGCTTTTCTATGTATTTACTTTGAGCTTAGCTTTCTTCTTGTCTTAACGCCTGTCATTCTATTCTTAGACGTCGTTTTTCCGTTACTAGTTGTTCTATTTAGTGTAAGTAGAGGCAGGTGGAGAAGATACTCTTGCTGCAGCTCCCATATTTAATACTGCTTTTTTTTATTGAACACAATACTGCAGAAGTGTTCTTATATTTTTTATATACAGGGGTGGTCAAAAGTATTTACCCAATCTACTTTCTTTTGCAACTTCTATTTTCAAAGATATTTTGTTATTGTTGTTAAGTGAATTGCAAAAAAAAAAAATTGTATTTTTTGCAGCTGGATCATTTAAGAAAAAACAAAAACAACAAAAAATATCCTTGAAAATAAAGCAGGAAAAGAATGATCATTGTGTAAATACCATTGACCATCTCTGTAAATGTTTAGCTTTAATTTAGTTAATTTAAGCATCTTGCTCAAAGGGATGCCTATAAGACATAGATAGGCATAGACGTACAAATAAATGTAATATGGCTATTTAAAGACTGTAAATATGCAAAATTGTATAAATTACGTATTATATATATAAAATTTTGATCATTTTTATGTTAAAACAGTTGCAGAAATTATAAAGTTTTATTGTTCTTGCTGCACCTTGCACCTAGTCAGCCTATGGTAGCTGTAAAATCAGCTGTTAAGAGATGGTGGATGGTGACAGTGGGAATCCGTATTTCACATCCAGCGTTAATCCCAACCGTTCCCCGCAGATGGATCGTGTGAGAATCGGGCCTTAAAATCACAATTCAGATTATGTTCCAATTTTTACCATTCCGATTTGACAATTACCAATCGTCGCTATGATACATACTATTAGGGAAAAAACAATTGCACATACTTAAAATATGCAAATGTTAGAGGACTCCATTAAGAAAACACGCGTTAAGAAGTGATTGGTGAGAAGTGATCAAATGACGACAAGAGATGTGTCGCACGTGTCGACAACTCTACTGCCTTTTGTCCATGTCGATCTGAGACAGACATACGACTGAATAAAGAACTTTAACGGTTTTGCTTACTATGGCTGGCTACAAAATTAAAACAGTCATTTCTAAATACGCGAGGAAAGCTAGCAAATGTCCCAGCAATTGGAAACCAAGGATGCTCTGAAATTAAATCCAAGCGTAGCGTGGAAGTTTGAAAAGTTGATAAATATTCAGGTAGATATAATCTCTAAATTGTTTTCTGTTTAACGTCATATGTTACTTTTCAGGCGAAGAATCCTCTAATCATCATTATGCGGTTTAATCTAAAAGTTATGCTTCTATGTCTTATTTTGGCGGTAATGATGATTACTGTTGGTGTTTACATGCGTTGCGTAACTTTCTCATTCGGTCCCGGCGAACTTCAATTGAGGCGGTCTAATGAGGGTTTACTCACTAAAAACTCACTCCGACTTGAGCCGACTTCGGCTTGGCATCTTCATGACATAGAATGCTCTATTAACCAGGAGTACAGTATTCACTGTAAACGAGATGAAATCGATAATGAGGTATATGTACCCTTTTCGTTTCTCCATCAGTATTTTGACGTAAATGGAGCTCTTTCCACCAGCAGTATTGGCGGTAGCTCCGTGGCAAATGTGACAAGATTTAATTGGATGCATAGTATTGCCAAGATCAATTTGCCAAAGGGCAAATATGATCCTCATGGGGTTTTTATGTATTTTGAGAACTATAATGTAGAAGTTAGGGATCGCGTTAAATGCATCAGCGCAGCTGAGGGAGTTCCCGTAAGCATTCAGTGGCAGAAAAGTGGATACTTCTATCCAACTCAAATAGCTCAGTTTGCCCTCTCGCACTATAGCAAGAATTTGACGGAGGCTGCGCCACGTATTCACGTTTTAGAAGATGCTGATGCAAATCAAATGGAATGGCACATACCAAAAGCAAGTAATATGTCACGAATTTGGCATCCCAAATTTAATACAAGTGTCATACAATTTGAAACAGCTATTGGGTATTCCAGTGCCATTTTTATTAAACCAAATCAGACATTGGACCTTTTATTAAGCGTTGACCTTTTACTGGTAACAAACAGCAGCACTTTAATGGTCACGGTTCTCAATCGGGAGACAAAATTAAAATATAGTCTTCACTATTTGCCAGCTGATATTCTCTTGAGCGTCCAGGACACGAATATCTATTACGGCATGGGAGGATTGGCGTTAAATCGATGGCGCCACCTTACTCGCGATCTGTATATCGATGTGCAAAAAGCTATTGTGTTTGGAGCCAAACATTCAGCAATTAAGGTCCGCAGGTCTGATTTTGAAGTACTTACTATTTCATTTTTGGGCATTGGATTCTATGACAACATTACATTGTCCACAAGCGAGCACTTAGCCCACTTCTATGATGCTGCCGAATGGTTGGTTCATTATCAGGATCCACAAACTGGTGGTTGGAGCAATCCAGTGCGAAGAAGTTTAAATGGTTTTACTGAATTAAAACCTGGTTGGATCTCGGCTATGGGACAAGGTCATGCAATTTCCGTTTTGGCAAGAGCCTATTGGCACTCTGGCGGAGATGAGCGTTATCTTGAATCAGCAGCAGCTGCACTGCAACCTTACAAAATTTTTTCCCGAAATGGTGGGGTTTTAGCGCAATTTATGGATAAGTATTATTGGTACGAGGAATATCCAACATCACCTCCGTCGTTTGTGCTAAATGGCTTTGTTTACTCACTACTGGGACTCTACGATTTAAATAGTACAGCTCCATCCCGAGTGGCCCGCGAGGCAAGCAAACTTTTTATCCAGGGCATGCATTCACTTAAGCAAATGCTTTTACTGTACGACACAGGATCGGGAACTACCTACGATTTGCGTCATTTAAGTTTAGGTGTGGCTCCAAATTTAGCACGCTGGGATTACCATGCCACTCATGTCAATCAGTTGCTACTATTGGCTACGATTGATGATGATCCGTTAATAGCTCAAACTGCAGAACGTTGGAAGGGTTATATGTTTGGAAAACGAGCCAAACACAACTGAGAGAAAGGAAATTGGTAAAGGGTTATTGTTAATATCCTTAAATCAAGTGATATTTAGATTTCTTATGTAAGTCAAAACAACAATTAACATTTTATTTATTGTTGAAGTGTTTTTTTAAAGTCAGAGTTTGTTCTGCAAAAATAGTCATTCCCCGTTGGTAGAGATGTGAGCCAATTTTGATCGTAAAATGTAGGAAGTGTATATGTATATACATATGTACATATGGATGTTTAGATATACATAGATGTGTATGCAGAAAATAAGTAATTTAAAATGAACAGGATATCTTAATTATACTAATAATAAAAACATTAAGGGTATATGTACTTTAATTTGTTAATCAATTTTTTTTTTTATAATACAATTAACCATTTTCTATTTTTTTTGGCCATCAACACAATTTTAAAAATTAAAATTTAGAATTTTTGTCAGAAAGGAGACTGCTGCCCCACAAAGGTTCAATTTGTTATTGTATAAGCATTTAATAATAAGAAAATTATAAGTCTACAAGTGTAAATTCATACATATGTACATATACATACATGTAGATGGATAAATTCAGATTAATTTACTGGGCAAAATTAAACAGACTTAGAAACATTGTGTTTTATCCCAGCGACTTCAAATTTTCATTAATTTCAAATTTAAATTATTTTTTCACATTTATTTAGTTTATTAGTCAACAACGAAATTTAAAGAAAGAAATTTTGTTTTTTCTTCTTCATTTTGCCATCAAGACCTTTGTGAGGTTAGCACATGTGAACGTATTGATGGTGGCCCCTTACGCCGCCGCACCTCATGAATGAAAGCATTCTCCATTTGGGTGCAAATTAAATCAAAGAATATATTCGCCATATTGCTGTGAAATAACGATTTAAACTCAAACGCCACTTTAAAGTCTATAACACACGAATTGGGAATATCTTTTAAACCAGGACTAAAGCGCCATTCGTTCAACAGATACTTAAAAAGACGTCCATCATGGCACTCAGATTTTACAAAACGTGGTTTCTCTAACGTTACACGCGAGGTGTAGACTTCATTAAGCGGAGGGAAACCTACAATGAGATCTGCCTTAAATCCTTGGGTGTCTTCACTATGCACATTAGATCTCTTTACATAGGGAACAAATTTGAAATAATTTGGCACATCTGAAACTACATGGAACATGTCCTGCATGGAGTACCTATGAAAAAGTCATTTATTCGTATTTACTAACAATAAAACGGAAGGCTTACCCAACCAACTCTGTTTTGCTGTACCACCGATTTTTTTTTCTCAGATCATTAAATGTTATATAGGACCTCTGTATGCCATTGGTATAGGACCGTCTGCAAATATTGGCATAGGAGGCACGTATCCGGAGTAGCACTAGCAGTTTTACAACAATTTTTGTATGAACAATCGTGTGCGTTTCTACATCATATCAATGTTTTAAATTATATCATTTAAAATAAACATTTACCTGCTGTGCTACTTAATGTATCGTTTAGTGGACTTATAACTCTATTATCAAAAAATTTTCCAACCGCAATTTTAAGCATCTTTGATATAGTTACCACATTATACATATGTATGTATGTTAGTGAAACACGACTCTTGAAGGCACCAGCTGATTTTCATATGTATCAGAGTTGCCAGACCAGTAATAAATGTACAATTTGTTCTTGTTCTTGTTTTGGGAAAATTTTTTTTAATTTTTAAAATAAATTCCCTTTTTAATAATAACACAATGTTCTAATAAATTCTAAAGTGTATTTAAATTTCACATTATAGCACAAAGACTTTGATCCATTTCCTTTGGCAATGTCAAGCCTGACAGCTCCTTTTGCTTCATTTCCAAATAAGTATTTTCATTGCGCTTTTCTAGCCACGCCGGAAGAGGTTTGGCCCAGTCCTGTGGTGGTTGTTTCCTTTTTTCCCAAGTATCGTTTGCGTAATGTGCCCTTAGTCGAGCAAGTCGTCGATGCTCTTCACTTTGTACAACAGCTCGGCCAGCATCTAAATCGTTGCCATTAGATTGCTGGTAGCGTTCACAGTTTCTGTAGTCCCTTAACCATTGGGAGCAATCTGAGTCCCGTCCAAAAATAAAATATTGATGGAAACGAGCTTTGAAACTGACACAATCGTCATATTCATCTTTGTACAAATTACACGAACGAATCTGGGTAAATACTATAAGTTTTCTATTGTCTCGTTGAAAACAATGTTACTTACCGCCCAGGCGTCCACAAGACCAATTTTAGAATTAATGCTTGGAGACTGATCGATTGGTGTCATTGTTTAAATTACATAACATTTCGAGTGGTCCACTTGGGCTTACCAGACTAATGGAATTTAAGTTGCCTTTAAATGAAATAGCCAGACTGACAATAAAAAGCAGGTCAAAATTTCCCGCTTTGATTTTTTTTTAAATCTGCAAGTTTGTTGAAAGGGAAACCTAAAAACTATACAAGTTAAATACACAATTAAAATAAATGCAAGTAATAAGAGTAGCCGATGGAACTAGTCCGTCTATTTAAAAACCTTTGGATGTACAAACTATGTATATAAAGTGAAAGCTCCCTTGGACGGATAGCCATTTTTGTCCGCCTGCGGGAGATGTGAAACATGCCTGTTTATATTGCTTACAATATTAACATGTAGACAAACTTAAATGTATGTAAATCTGTCAATTGCAGCCTAGATTAGATATTTCGTGTTTGAGCTTGTGCTCAAAGCTACTTTTTAAAAGTTGGCGTTTAAATTTTAAAATTAAACGAAAGTTTAAAAAGGTGGATAGAAAGGACAGAGTAAAAATTTTAATGTTTTGCTTGTGTATTGGTGAATTGAGTTACAGAGAAAGAATTTTGAACATTTAAAAATATTATTGCCAATGATAGCAAGGGTATACATGCATATTTATCATAGCCAAAGTTAGCCGATTTTTTTTAATGACAGCTTTTAGTGTGTCAAATTTACTTGCAGTATTAAAAATTTCGGAATATATACATATATATTTTTTTAATTCGGTGGGGAGGGGTGTGGCAAACTTTTAACACAAACAAATTTTGTGCGCTTACTAAAGCAGTAAACATACCAAAACATACCGCCCAAGGGAACGGATTTTGTATGGAATTCATACATGTGTGCATGTCGGCTCCGTTCGCGAAAAGACCTTTCAGTGTAAATGGTGAACTTTGCGAATTGTGTTATTATTTAATACTTAATATTTAAAAAAATTGTAGGCTTAAAATTTAAACCTATAACGTATAAAAATTTTCCCTGTTATCTTTTTCAAAAGGATTCTTTTGGGTTGCTAGACATATTTCTACCATAGTTTTGTGGGCAGGTTTATATATGTACAATTTTAGTCATTACATTAGTATCGAATTCGAATCTAGGATCAGAAGCTCCATTGTAAGAGAACTCTAAAGGTAGTCAACATATTAAATAAAAGACTAGAAAACGTACAAAGTGCATGACACATGGAAACATAAATTCGTTTACAATTATTTGTTACATATAAACCTTCGTTCACTCTATGACTATCCAACAATATCAAATTTATAAAAGGTAATATATAAAAAAAACCCATTTTAACCCATCTTAAACTATAACCATCAAATTTTTCTAGTTTGCTTCAGGGTCCACTCTATGACTTCGGCGAAAAAGGTGTAGAATACTATGAAGCTTGCTCATCTGTGATTAATCGCTTTGGTAGTCCACTGAGGATAGTATTCTATGTTTTCGGGTGTAAACGATATCTCTTATAAAATAAATATAACTTTGAACTCATTCGAAAACAGAAGTTTAAAAAATTTAGCCAAGGCCAATTTGGGAGCAAGTTCAATATGAAACTTATTCTTGTTTAATAGACTCTTTTGATGAATATTGACCTATCTACGGGTTAAAAGGATCTAAATTAATATTATTTAGGTGTCGACCTAATAATTTTTCTAATTCTAGCAAAATTTAATCTTTTTGGCTACGGGCATCTTTGCTGAATATTGTATGTAGTTATTCTCTGAATTTTATAGTAAGTTTAGTCCTCAACATGACGAGACCTATTTGTGCTTTTGATTCCGAGCCAGACCATAGTATTTTGTTTCAAATCATCGGCAAGTATTTATCCATTTTCTCATAATTACTGCGAAATGTTTGACTTCTAGTCTTTACAGAACAGAAGAATATGCAAACAAAAAATTATGTCTCAAAACTAAATATTTTCCTGACAATATCTAAAACTAAATTGATAGTCAGGGACTCAAACGTCAGTTACTTTTTTTTTAATACAAAATAATTGCACAATTATTCATTGATGTTATGCTAACGCAATTATCTGGTCTTTCACTTACAAAACTAAAAATAACATAGACGTAACTTATAGAGACACCGAGTAATGGCAATTTCTCATTTTTGTTTTAGCTTATGTGTAAGAAGTGAAAATGTACAAGTTTTAAAGAAAAATTATTTGCTAATGGTACTGTTGTAATTGCTTTTCCCAAAGTATGTATATAGAAGCAGTACGGATTATTCCTCTTTTTTTTTGACAAATGGAGGACTGGGAATTAGTAATTTTATTTCTATTTTCATATTTATATATATGCATATCTGTATATATACATAAACACAAATATATGCAATTCATTCTTTTGTTTTTTTTTTCTCCTTCTTATTTAAGTTCTAAACTTTAGTTTGACTTTTAAGAATTAAGAGCTTAAAAAATCATCAACGGTGATGATTTTTGTTTCGTTATCATAGATAGAGCCGGCTGCGCGCTATTGATCGATCATTCGGGGCAAAACTCCATCCAATTGCAGCAGCTGAAGCTGAAGTTAGTATTTATTATGCTGGGCCAGTAGCTGCATGTCTGTCAAATATTTGATGATGTGCACCTTAGCCTCGGCTTTTTGTCGTACTCCCAATGTGTTCAGCATATCGGTTACCACCATGCCAAACGATTGATCTTCAGCGCTAACAGCTTGAGAGACATTATTCTGGAAAATTTTTATGGTATTTAGCATATTATCGCTATGTTCCTCTTCGCTACGCTCGCGCTTTAACGGTGGCTCGTAAAAATATGGTTTTTGATCCTTGCCCACGGCAGTGGCTAATTGCTGTGCATCTCCTGTGACAGTAATTTCTAAAAAGAAGAAGTCGCAAGGAATCAACGAATATCTTTTTTTTTTGTTTATGGCCTACCATGCGGATGTGTCAGAGCTTGCGCCGAGGTGGTGGCACTGCCATTGAACGGCTGTGCAAATATATCCACCACTGTCTGTTGCTGTGGCTGTTGCTGTTGTGTGGGATCGGCTACCTGGTTGGCGTTCTGGCTTCCATTGGTACACTTTCCCAATAAAGATTCACGATACTGCCGAATAGAGTCGACCAAAAATTGCATTTGCTTGAAATAACGCCAACGAGACTCTTGACACAGCTTCATCTCGCGAGCAAATTTATCCCGTAAACTCTTCCAACGTTTAGTGCATTTTTGTTCTGTAATAAATAAAATAAAGCTATTGAGATATTTGTGGGTTATTTTTATACCATGCATCCTTAGGGTGTAATGGTATTTTAAAGTCGCCAAAGTGTATGTAACAGGCAGAAGGAAGCTTTTGCGACCCCATAAAGTATATATTTTCTTGATCACGATCAACAGCCAAATCGATCCAGACATGTCCGGCCGTCCGACCGCAATTTGAACGAATTCGATTTCCTCAAACACTGTGCTAGCTTAAGACGCCAAATTTGTTACGTGTACAGGCTTAGAACAAACGCAAATATTGTTTGTTTAAAAATTTTGCCACGCCTACCTTCAGCCCCGCAAATTAAATAAAACTGATTTTCTTAAATTTGGTACTTAGATTGGTTTAGTAAGCGCGCAGATTATGATTATTTTTAATTGTTGCCACCCCCATAATTTAGAAAAAACCGATTGGCTTTTGCAATGTTTTGCTTTTGAAATAAAATTGAGCACACTATTAGTCCTACTAATTTCTACCAGCCAACCAAATTTGATAAAAATCGGACAACATGGAAAATATACATACATACGTATGAACGTGTTTTACTACGCGTAGGCTAGTGTCGTTGGTAAGAGTGAGCGACATAGCAAATGCTAAAAGAAATTTAAAATATTTTTTCACCTGGTGCATGGTATACCGAAGTCGGCGAGACGACTCGCTTACTTCATTAGGAACAATATGTTTAAAACTGTTTTTGTTTTTCAAGCGTAGGCTCAAGAACACAAATGTTATGCTGTCGAAACCATGACATGTTTACAATAATAGAAATTAAATTAAACACTGTAGAAATAAACTTGAATAGCCATGATTGTATTAATATTTTGTACTTACAACTAAGAAGGGTGCATTTTGACGGCAAACGCAAACTTATTTTGTGACAAAATAAAGCAATTTTAATCATTTTTGTTCCAAATTAAAATTTAGATATTTTTTAAAATTTAATACAAAATGAACTATTTGACCTGCTACAATTTTATAATTTTGGACAATCTGAAACATACGGACTGACATGGCGCTAATAAATCAACTATTAATTCTGATCAAGATACATATGTATGTACATACATACATATATTGAATATACATTCAATATGCTCAATCATGAAGGTTTAAAAGGATATACGCGAGACATCCGATACATTTTAAAGAAAATCTGATCATAATATCTGGTAATGAGGCGGCAACTCTGTCACGTTGTTAAAACCAAAACAAACGTGTTAGCCAGCAGCTGTTGGTAGAAGCAGCCAAAAGAAGTCAGAATCCTAGCTAACGCCGTCATTTACGTCAGCAGAGGCAGTGACGTTACTGCGGACTGCATCTACAAAGCAAGATGGAATCATCAAACAACCTGTGGCTTCTGAGCAAAAAAAAATTTAATAAATTATGACATAATTCAGACAACCCACTAAAATTGCAGAATTCGTTCAAAAAACCGAGTAAAGCAAGACTGTTTTTAGGTGGTGTGCAATTTGTTGGTATACTTGGTGGAAAATTAAATGAAAGCGGCCTGGTTGGCCATATCAATGTGTGCGTGAGAAACGCGGCAAATGGATGAGGGTGAGAGAGACAACTACAGCGACGTCGACGCAAAAGTACAGCAACGTCAAAAATATTGACTGCACAGTCTAACACATACAGCTATATCGGACAGGAGCGCACTGCGGTGCCACAAGTGTGTTATAGTTGTGAACACCAACTCAAAGTCAGCGCTGGTTTATATTCTTATGTTTTTAAATTTTTTTCTCTACCATTTAAGGAATACTGCGACTCCATGTCTCGGTGAAAACACCGGACCTCCCTCATTTAAAGTACCGCGCTCCTGGAATTTCACAATCGCTACTGCGTCGTCGCTGTCGCAGTTTACTTTTGCGTCGTTTTTTGTACAAAATTAATCAATTTGGCCAAAAACACCAGACAGAGCTCATTTAACTTACCAGGCACGCCGAGTGTTTCGGCTATTTGCTTCCATGTCTGGGCCTTCCTTACGAAGTGTTTATAATTATAGTGAGATCTGTCGTAAATTACGGGATTTAATTTTACGGCCTCAATGAGATTGAGATCAAATTGTTGTTCTAAATTTGCATCCAGTTTATCCATCTCGATGACCGTCGTAAGGGTATGCGCTAATGAAGAGTGGGTGGGAGGTTGGTTTTTTTCGGCACACACCCACACTGACGGACACTCACTTTGCTTTTGGGCTTCGCTAATTGTTGTTATTTGGCGCGAATGCACGTTTAGTGTTTGTTTTTATTTTGCTTTTGATTTTGTCTTTATTTTCTTTTCTCTGCAGTTCAAATATTTCTCAGTCGTACACACGACGCGACAGCAACGCAAACTTCGAATGAAGCGGCGCTGCAAAACGGAGCAGAACTATATTGTTGTTTTCTCGCTTGCACCTGTGTGTATACGCCAAAATCGTTAGATCTTCTCTTTTCCACCTATATATTTTTTTTAGCAGCTGCGTCAACAGTGTTAACTAACAAGTACCCCGCAGCAGTGTGTTAAACAACACTTTTTATAGAGATGAAAAAAATTATTTTTGATAGAGGCGCCACTGAAGCGAAATTACAGATGGCGTAAAATTTGAGTTAACTACTGATTTATCAATGTTTTATAAATGCAGCCGTGCCAATTTCGAAAATTAAATTTTATTTGTTAAAAGTTGAATCCAAATTTCGCCTTATATTTGGAAACAAACCATAGAATTTCAAATTCTTAAGTTTCATTTCTACTTTCTAACAAAAATCTTTTGTCGGTATTTTTCTGAATTATGTGGTCACATTATAGCCTGCTACTTTGTTTTCGGAAAATTGTGTGAAATATGTTTTAATTTAATGGAAGGACTTGCAAAAATTTTTTATTAATAAATTATGAGTGTAAAATGAGTGGTCTACATCTTATTTAATTTAAACAAAGAAAGTATGTAAAGTTGTCATAACACCAAGAAGCTATATAATTAGCAGTGTGCGCATACATACATACATACATATGTATGTTAGAACTGGACAATACTTTTTCATGTACATATGTATGTATGTACATACACATATGTGTTGATTGATTTGTTGATATATTTTTTTGTCATATAAAAACTAAAGAACTTTAATTTAATGGAAAGCTGAAATGTGCGACTACTGAAAAGCAACGCAAGGAAATCGATTGTGTGAATATATGCCTTATACAATAAAAGTGTTAATATAGCAAATTCGCGAGTGGAAATCAAGTTTTAACAATTTGCTTTGTAAAAATGAAAATAAATTTGAACAAGTTATATAGTGCAGTTTTAATTTAACGCAACAATTTATTGCCAATATTGTGCAATTTGATTTACTAGAGTAGCAGGCCAACTAGAGAGACAACAATGTGCATCTTCGAAATTTGCTTGTTGCTTTTGCAACTCACACCGTTTACGTGGGGGAGTCCAGGTATGAAAAACTTGTAGTAGGATTTTCCTTCGAGGAAAATGTGTAAACGAAAAAAAAACCGCATCCTTATTTATTTCCTGTAACTCATATCAACAATACACAAACAACATTAAAATTATTACTCTGTTTATTCTTCTCTATTTTTCTATACCCTTAATTTTTTTCTGCTTCTCTCATTCCCTATACAAATCCCGACACGCATCCACATAGAGTTTGTGTAGCGTTGCATCTGTATGTGTGTATGAGAAATAGAAAAGAGCACGCACCGCTGCGGGCAGCGTTTAAGCAGAGCCGATTTATATTGACTGTAAGTTGTGTTATGTTTATTCGATCGGATTAATTTTTTAGGTAAAAATTAGTAAATTCCATAGGATATACAGCCGTGTTCAAAAAAATAGCAGCGTAGTAGATGATAACTGAGATTCAAAAAATTTTTGCATATTCCTTCTCAATGATTCACTTTTTTGGCTTTGTTTTTGTAAAATAGAATATACACATAGGAAAAACGAAAAAGTTCCATTAATTTTACTAATTTGGTTGTTAAAAAAATAGCAGTTTTTCGTTTAGTTGCGAAAGAAGTACATAAAATATAACTAATACAGAAACGTGAATTTAAATTTTGATGTTTACGTCAGTATAAGCAATGTTTTGCTAAACTAAAATCAAAAAAGTTACATTTTAAGGGGTTTACCTATTATTTTCATCATGATTGTAAATAAAAAGTTTACATATCTGCCAGTATTAAGCGTAATTAGTTAGAAAATTATATGGTGGTCGGGAGAGGAACGCATTGCTATGCTGAGAACCCGGAGTGGATCCGAAACCTTGAAAAACAAGGTAAAACATAAAAAATTAAAGTTTAGTTGAATATTCTGCAAAGATGGTCTCTGCAGACCTAGAATACGAAAAGAACCCGAAAAACGAGGCGTAAAACATGCAAAAACGGGTTCAGATGACTGGCTCATTGTTTTATACAGCAGATTCAATCAGTTTGCATCTTCTAATTTAGTCAAACATGATCTAAAAATGTCGGCAAGGGGTGTGACTTGTCGGCGTAGACTCCTAGAACGAGCAAAATGCGCGAAGTCCAAGGAATGACCCACTCTTGACTTCGAAGTATGTAAAAGCACCAAATAAATCATCCTACTGCAAACTAGAGGCACAGACGAAAGCAGGTTTGGTGGTACAGGGTCTAAACAGTATGTACGTCGCTCAGAATTTACGGAATATCACCCAAACAACACGTTAAAAAGGTTAAGCAATGTGACATGGCTTAGATTTGTTTCTCATTTATTAGACTTGGTCCATAAAATGGACATATCACCGGTCCAGCCACCCAAAACATAGGAGCAAGCTCGAAAAAGTTGTTTTCAATTTCAAAGAATCGAAGTAATGCCAGGGCAAGCTTGTTCGCCGGATTGGTAACCCATTGAAAATGTATGAGGAAACATTCAGAAAAGTGAAAAAAGAAAAAAAAAAAAGAAGAAAAAACTGTCCAATGAAGCTTATCATTGGGAAGTTATCCAAGAAACATGGCAGCAGATTTTATTATATATAAATATAAATTATAAATTAAAAAAAATTTTGCTGCATTTCTGGTCTTTTTATACCATACACCCATAGGGTGAAATGGTATATTAAAGTCGCTAAAATGTATGTAACAGGCAGAAGGAAGCTTTTCCGACCCCATAAAGTATATATATTCTTGATCAGCATCAACAGCCGAGACGATCTAGCCATGTCCGTCTGTCCGTCCGTCCGTCCGTCCGTATGAACACCTAGATCTCGGAGACTATAAGAGCTAGAGCCACCAAATTCGGTATGTAGACTCGTGTCATATGTACGCTTATCGAGTTTGTTTCAAATGTTTGCCACGCCCCCTACCGCCCCCGCAAATGATATAAAACCGATTTTCTTAAACACCATAGCAACTAGAGACACAAAATTTGGTATGTATATTTGCTTAGTAAACGCGCACATTTTGTATTTATAAAAATTTTGCCACGCCCCCTACCGCCCCCGCAAATTAAGTAAAACCGATTTTCTCAAAAACTATTCTAGCTAGAGACACAAAATTTGGTATGAATATTTGCTTAGTAATTGCGCACAGTTTTGATGTGTAAAGATTTTGCCACGCCCCCCTCCGCCCCCATAATTTGAAAAAACTCGATTATCTCCCGTTATTTTCTACCTTGTGCAATCAAATTTAGCAGACTTAAATTTGATACTAATATCAAGCAAAATACCAAATTTGATCAAAATCGGAATAAAAATAGCCAAGTTATGCATATAAACGTTTTTCCATATGGCCGGAGTTGGCCGTTGGCTGGTGGGGGCGCTAGGGTGCTCGAATGCTTGAGTGAGCGAAATACTAAGATATGCTTGTAAAAAGCATGCAAACAAATTTTTTTAAAAATACGAAAATGCATTGGTTATTATAAATTTAAAATATTTGTTTTACTGGTGTATGGTATATCCAAGTCGGCGAGACGACTTACTTACTTCATTAATATGATTTATCAACTCTGAAGTTAAAGCTTAAGGGCACTGCTATTTTTTTAACACAACTGTAAATATATGGATATATGTAGTGGTCCTATTCTGACACCCTGGTTATATGTAAGTAGCTTAAATATCAAGATTCATCCCAATAGCTCTTAAGATGGCGGCGTGAAGTTGATTTGCACCGATGGACGGATGGACAGACGGACATGGCTATATCGACTAAAATGCAGTTAGACGATTGCAAGTGATGAGGATAAGGATGATTTGTTTGGTAAATCGAAGAGGAATTAGTTGTTTTGAAAAAATCAGCAAACATATCGGCAATTGCCTGCTCAGTGTAAGCTTTATTGTTTTCAAAAGACAAGTAAGACGGGTGCACTAATGTCTTACGTTTTACATTGACAAAGTTATAAAATTGCTTAGCATCGCGAGAAAACCTATGTTTACATCGCTGAAGATAATCCTTATAGCATTGTGAATGTAGCACCGATGCTTTACCGGATTTTCAAAATCTTTTATAGCATCTTGATTTTACGTTCTTCAAGTTACATAACTCACGTGAGAGCCAAGGAGGTCTATCAGACCTTGGCTCACACGTGGGAAACAAACATCGAAGAACGACCCAAGAGTTTTATAGAAGACAGAAATGGCAGAGTCCATATTCGTACAAGTATACAGATATGACCAATCGTTAGTTAACAAAAGTTTTTTAAGTTTAGTAAAGTTTGTCTTGTGAAAAGATCGGGTTGGAGGCATAGAGTTATTATATCGAGACATAACCCCAAAAGGAAGGTATTGACCTTTTCTGCAATGCTATAAGGATTATTTTCAGCGATGTATTTGTGTAAGATTTTTCCAACTGTAACCCAATGGTTACATCCAGAGTTGGATGAAAGTTGTCTTCAGGGATAACTAAGGCTCCTGGAAACAACGCAGTTGGAAAAATCTTACACAAATACATCGCTGAAAATAATCCTTATAGCATTGTGAATTTAGCACCATAAAATTTGATCGAGCAACTACATAAAGGGAAAAATCTGATGCTTTATAGCATCTTGATTTTACGTTCTTCAAGTTACATAACTCACGTGAGAACCAAGGAGGTCTATCAGACCATTCTTGGGTCACACGCGGGACACAAACATCGAAGAACGACTCAAGAGTTTTATAGAAGACAGAAATGGCGGAGTCCATATCAGTGCAAGTATAGAGATATGTCCAATCATTAGTTAACAAGAGTTTTTTAAGTTTAGTAAAGTTTGTCTTACGAAAACATCGGGTTGGAGGCATCGAGTTATTATGTCGAGACATAACACCAAAAGGAAGGTCAATGGTCATATCCAGAGTTGGATGAAAGTTGTCTTCGGGGATAACTAAGGGATCAGTCCTGGAAACATCGCAGTTGGAGGAATCCAACACAAATACCAGATCTAGTGATCTGTTACGACTATTCCGGACAGGATTTATTTGAGTTAGGGACAACTCAAGCAGACCATCTATGAAACAATGTGACAAGGAGGGCAACAGTAATAAAGAGTCGAATGAAAGGGTCCAGGCAATCTCAGGTAAATTCAAATCTCCCAGAACAATGAGCAAGCTTTTGTCAGAGAGATATAAGGAAACAAGTTGAATAGCTTCAAAATGGTGAATATAAACTGCCAAGTCGGACTGTGGTGAAATATGCGAACAAGAAATATAGGCAGAAAGAGAATTTAAAGAAATTTTAACACAAACAAATTCAATCTTCTGATTGGAAGACTGGACAATTTCGGTCGAAAACGCTGAATCAACAGTGTGACGCACGGGGTTTCGTTTGTACTAAAAACAAACTTAAGTTACAGTTTATATAGCGATCAGTTTATTGAATGTAATTTTACAGGTTGTGTGATGTAATTATGGATTATTAGACTTTCTTTTCCGACGCTTTTTTTCGACGCTTTAAAAAAGTTTGTAGCTTTCTCCCCTGGTGCCATCACAGACTAACGCCAAACTCTCGGTTGGTCCCCTCTCGTGTTTTCCAGGGCTGCCAACCCTAGTATTTTCAGGGCTACCGGCGCCAGCATTTTCGGGTTGATGGTTAATATTTAAATTTGTAATGACGGAGGTAACAGTCCCCCTCCCGTGAACGACCTCAGGATGTTCACTTTCCTTTAATCCGACGTCTAGAACAGCAATTTTGGAAACTTGGCGTATCATGATTCCGTTTGGTGTCCATATGGTGGCTCTGCGAACTTCGCCATCTTTGGCGGTTATGACATCGGTTATGCGGCCTTTTGGCCACAAGTTCCTCGGCAGATTATCGTCCACGACAATAACTACATCTCCGATATCGACTCGCGATCGCTTAGTAAACCATTTGCTGCGTCGAGTTAATGTTGGTGTATACTCCTTCACCCATCTTTTCCAGAAGCGATCAGCAAACGATTGCGTTTGATGCCATCGAAAACGTAGGTCGGCGACATTTCCTGATACTGGTTTGTAGCCAGCTTTTGATCCAAGAAGCAAGTGTTTGGGTGTAAGCGCTTCATCGTCATTTGTATCTAAAGAAACAAAGGTTAGAGGCCTGGAGTTAATTATAAATTCAGCTTCCATTAGGGCACTTCGAAGAGTTTCGTCATTAAAATTGCTAGAGGGGCAAATAGCAGATCGGACCAGACGCTCCCACATTCCTCCCATGTGGGGTGCGGCTGGTGGGTTTAAACGCCATTTTATAGCTTCATAGTGAACGGCGATTTGATCGAAGTCAATCTTCATAAGTTCCTCCTTCACTAGTTTTTCCGTAGCTTTGAAATTGGTTCGCCATATTTAAATTTTTGCGCCAAATTCAAATATATTGTTGATAAAAAAAATGTTTATTATTATGAAATACAATTGGCAGAAATTTATCTATATAATAATGTGATAAAAATAATTGTTATATTTCAGTGCAATTGGGTTAATTTAATGGGCAATGACGTAAAGTTAAAGGTTAAAGATGTTTACCTACATATGTATTTACCTAAATGGAATATTGAATTTAAATAAGAAAAAATAATAAAAAATAATAAAAAAAATAGAAAACAAGCCACGAAAGAATTGACAAATCGTTAAGTTAGGGATTTATAAAGTGTAAACTTCTGGTGTTTAACAATTTGAACGCGTTATTATCAAACCTTCTTGTGTCGGAATGAAAGCCATTAAAATTCAAATTAATTAAAAATTCTTTGAAAAATTTTTTATTTTGGATATCAATTCATTTAAACTCAAGGACTTAATATTTACTATTTCGGAAAATTGAAATTGAAATAAATAAATTTTTAATTAATATGTTCGTGGTATCCTAACACTGCAACGATAAAACTTTCTTATTCATGTGTTAGTTAGGCTAAAAATAAGATTATTTGGCTTCATTTAAAATAGAGCAAATTGATAGCATTTGAAATTTCAAGATTTAACCACATACTATATTGATTTTTATGAATACTTGAATATTAATTTACTTAATACTACTACTAAAATTACTACTGTTTTTATAACTGTGACCTACTATTTTTGCTGCTATTTCTTTTGTGAGTGTCTTTTGGGACCTTTTTAAAAAAAATTGTTTAATAACGGAAAGAACTATTAAGATTATGTTGTTTTATTGAATTGAGAACAAAGAAAAATAAATTTTTTTTTCTGTCTGCTTCAAGGCCTCCAAGGTTAGCTAAAGAAAATAGAAATGCTGATGGCGGAAAGGATTACTCGATGCAGTAAATAATTAAAAAGTAAGGCGGCTTTAGTTTCAGCATGGATGTAGTTCTGATCCTGATCAGGCTCAGAATTTTGATATTAAAAAAAATGTGTAGTCATTTAAGTTTTGTATACCCAAGATCCTAAATTTCTTATAAGTTTTCAAATACTGACTGCATTTCCAAATTTTCTAAGGAAGTAACTAGACTTAACTGAAAGTACATTCTTATTAACATGTCTAAGTAATCTGAAACTCTGATAGAGTCTACCTGTCAGAATTTTCGACTTTCTTTTGATAATTAAAGAATTTTATCTTTGGGTACTATACGAAGAAATAGAATCCCAAACAACAATGCACTTTAATGAAACATCCTCGGGGTATGTCTGTTGAGTATGTCGCAGATTTCGACGGTGTTGACATATCACAAACATCGTGGTTGGACAATAAAATCATATCATTAGCATCCACCTATGGTGGTTGTTTGAGGAGAAATCTTGAACTTAAGCTCATTCATTTAATTATTCTGATTTTCTTGTTTTTCCCTTTACACTGTACTTTGAATTGCTCTCTCTCGTAGCATATAACTTTAAGAATTTACTGTACCATAAGAACTCGAATGCGACGAACGCACATAAATGTACAAACGGAACAACGTCGAATAATCTTCTCGGGAAAATTGTGGAACTATAGGCAAGGGAAGTTATGAGGCATCGAATCTCCTAACAAGGAAACAATTTAGTAACTGGCCGAGAAATCGGCCAACAGTAGGATAATTCCCAAGGACAAAGTTTAATTGGAAGATACAAAATTTTACCAAGAAGCGGTAGGTTCGTATTTTTCACCATCTACTAGAATTGGTTGTCAGCAATGCCAGGCTTTTATATAAACGCGCTCGCAAGGATGTATTACGCAATAAACTTTGTGGTTCTTCCGACTTTCGGCTAAATATTGTCGATATTGAGATACAAACGAAGCTTGAAACCTAATCAAATGGTGCGGCAGGATGAAGTTGGACATTGGCCTATCTGGGCAGAAAAGCGAAAAGGGTACAAGTAGCCAAACTGCACAGGATTTTCACAAGTAATGTGCGAGAAATAAATAATAAATAAAACTATTGTTTTTAAAACGTTCATCTAAATTAAACATAATTCAACTATAAATTTATGTTTAATAGTTTAAAAACATCCACATAAAGAAGAAAAAATATCCCTTAGAAATGTAGGCATATTTTTCACCCAACACATGTTTCATGCATTCATGCAACAAATCCTTAATTCCTCATAAAAACGTTCTAAATCCAAAATTTGGAAAATTAAAAAATAGTGTATTTTTATACCCTTGCAGAGGGTATTATAAAATTGGTCAGATGTTTGTAACGCACAGAAGGAGACGTTTCCGACCCTATAAAGTATATATATTCTTGATCAGCATGAGAAGCTGAGTTGATATAGCCATGTCCGTCTGTCCGTCTGACCGTCTGTTCGTCCGTCTGTGCGTATGCGTTTTACTCAGCCATCTTAAGAGCTATCGGGATGAAATTTTTTTGGGGGCTTTTTATTACCTGGGAAAAATAAAGTATGAAAATTGGAAGAATCGGACCACTATATCATATAGCTCTGGAGGAAACATTTTTGCAAAAATTGGAGTATCGCCATGAAATTTACCAATATGATAGTATTATATATAAAATCTCAGATCCCAAAATTTGAATCTGATCGGATATATAGAACACAAGTTACAGCCGATATAAATCGGTTCGGCTTGCTGCCTACTACGTCATCATCAAATCAATAGAGCACACGCATGCACACATACAGACGCAACGCTACATAAACTATATGTGTATGCGTGCGAGTCGTGGCATGCGTGTAAAAGGGGATGGGGAAGAAGAAGAAGAAATTGAAATGATATTTGAAAGGTTTTGTGCACGGTGTAGCATGATAATCAAATATAGACATCAGTACTTGTAAAAGCTCACGTTTCGTTGGCGCTATTTCATGTGTTAGGACGTCTCGTTTTAATCTCGAAAATCTGAAGATAAACTTAAAAACGTCATTATTTGGGTCCCAATACATACCGAGGACTTTTTCAGGGTTCCCTAATTCTTTGTGGTGTTGATTTATTTGCTGTTCTCCTAAATTTTGAAGAACAGATACAGAGTTTGAGCGCCAATTCCTTATTTGGAATCCACCATCGGCATGTATGTTTCTAACTGATGATGTAACTGTTATGGATTCAAGGTCATTTTTGAAACTGTCGATGAGGTCGTCCACGTAGTGGGCCTTTGTAATGGATTCGTCAGCTAGTGATTTTTGATTTGGAAATTCTCTGCATTTTTATCGCGTACATGGGCAATACAAGGGGCGCAATTAATTCCGAATGTCATCGCGCGCATAACGAAGATCCTTGGAGTGTTCTCGTTTTTATTAAGCCATAAGAAACGCTGAACGTGCATGTCGCTTTCCTGAATGTTTATTTGATGAAACATCTCGGCTATATCTGCGCACACGGCAATCCGTCCTACTCTGAAGGCCATTAGAACAGAAGTCAATGGAATTAGATAATCAGGCCCAGTGAGGATAAAATCGTTAAGTGATTTTCCATGACTTTTGGCGGCGGCATCCCAAACTAGTCGTATTTTGTTTGGCTTATTCGGATTTAAAGCAATAAATATTTTGAGATACCAGATGCGTGGTGGTCTTTCCAGAGTAGGCCCACTTCGTATCGACTATCAATCCTAATTTCTTTATTGAGTGGACGTTGTAGAGCCATAGCTTTTTGTCAGTTCCCGCTTCCGAGATTTGTAGGTGGGTCTTAAAATTGTCCTTACACTACGTTGTCTTTATGATGAGTAGTAACAACTTCGGTTCTGCCTTTGTGAAGAAGCGGGTGATGTTTTGAGTTGCAATTGTCAATTCCGCAGTCGCGATTAGAGAAGCATTTACGGCGGTGACTTTTGAGGCACCTGTAGCATACCTTGGCTTCGTTTATTATTCGTTGTCTATTGTCAACGGACAGTCGCTTGAAGCTTTGACATAGAGCAACCTGGTGATCCGTGGAAGCACACATCACGCATTGTAACTTCGGCTTACAGTTTTGTGGCCACCCATTCTCTTGATTATTTTGTCCTTCCTGTGGTTATTGATGTGCTTGCGAGTGTGTGTTGACATTATTGGCCTTAATGCTTTGGCCAGGCATGACAGTGGCTGCGGCCTCAGCTATTTTGTACAACCAATCGCTAAATGATTTTATAACGGGGATGGATTCGTTACGTGGATGCATAGCCCAGTTTAGCTTTTGCTGGGTGGGTAGTTTATCGATAAGTTCTCGAAGAAGCATCGGGTTATTTAAATGTGAGGTTAAATTGCACGCTTCCATGGTTGCATATGCGTTTCTCACCGACATTGCGAAATCAACGATGGATTCTAATTTATCCTTGTGTACGTTTATTTTTATTTTGCCGATCAATCGATCGAGTATTTTCTCCGGGCGTCCAAAGAATGTCTTGAGTGTATTAATGACATCAGGAACCAGTATTGTCAGCAGTAGCTTATCACGAACTAGTTCGTAGGCTTTACCTTTGAGGCTCTTCTGAAGTCGTAGCATGTTTTCGGCGTTTGAAAGCCCCGCTATACGGCAGCTGCTCTCGTACATGCTAATAAAGATTGGCCAGTCCTCTGGATTTCCGTTAAAGATGGGTAGATCTGCGGGTAAAACTTGCCTTGCGGCTATCTGAGAAGCAGTAGGTCCATTTAATTGGAAACACGTTACCTGCGTTCCTTGCTGCTGTGCAAGCAAGTAGTATTTTTGCTCGATGTATCTTTTTTCGGCTTCCCGCCTTTCTTCCAGCATTGCCAACATCAAATAATTGGAGCTTGGTGATTGAGTTTGCTCGACTAAATTTGATTTACCGAGATAAGACGTATTTGCCGCGTGGGATTCGGGGCATTGTTGTTTTGGTGGCTTTGTTGGCATTTGGTATATTGGGCGATCCTGTTGACGGGTCACAACCAGTGCTTGTTGATGCCTTGTTGGCAGCTGTTGCAAATCCATTCAGCCTCTGCTATTGAGCTATTGACTCCAGCACATTAAAAGTGGTACCATTTCTGGCAATTGTCGCTTTGAACCCAATGTTGGGTACTACTGTTTAGGCGACTCTTGTTACAGGCACTACAAATGCTTTGGATTTGTTTTAGTCTATTGATTTCCGATTATATTGTGCTTTGAATTTATCCCCTGCAATTTGTGCATGTACTACATAAAGTTCTTTTACACATGCATGGCTTTGAACACTTTATGTATAGTTACGCTGTAATATACATGTGTATGTGTGTCTTTATGTATTTGCACTTTATACATATGGTGAAATTCGGGCACGCGGAAATTTTTTAACCTCAATAAACTATTTTAAAGAAATGTGACGCCCGTGTTTTTGTTTGTACTAAAAACAAACTTAAGTTACAGTTTATATAGCGATCAGTTCATTTAACGTAATTTTACAGGTTGTGTCATGTAATTATGGATTATTAGACTTTCTTTCCGACGCTCCGACGTTTCGACGCTTTTTTTTCGACGCTTTAAAAAAGTTTGTAGCTTTCTCCTCTGGTGCCATCACATACTAACGCCAAACTCTCGGTTGGTCCCCTCTCGTGTTTTCCAGGGTTGCCAACCCCTTATCTACATAAAGTCTAGAGAGTTTAGACTTTAGTCCCCGTACTTTCTGATAGGCCAGAGTTAGGGACGAAATAGGGTTTTTGACTCGCCAGCAGGTGCAGACGAGCCGGAAGGAACTTTATAATCGGATAACAGATAACAGGCTAATCGGAGGCGCCGATTCTTCATTTTTATTGTATACTCTTTTACAATCAGTCGTTCTGGCCAAAAATCTTTATGACACATTTGACCAAAAAGATCTAGGAGGTCGGAAGTGGTAAAGATCGAGGTGCCGACGGACTGAGGGACGCGCCTTGAAACCTGGCCCTCTTTCGCGGCGGAGATTCAATCAAAAGTTTAGAACTTCTGAATTGAACCTTCATCGACAAAAGCTCCTCTTGGAGCTTATGAACGCCAGCTGATAAATGCATCCCCAGTCCGTTTCATAAAACTTCGCATCTCGAGCTCCAAGCCACGACACGTATCACAGCACCATTTATGGCCGAAACCCTGTGCAATACTATCCCGCACCTTGACTGTATAACCAGCACATTTAAAATGCATTACTTTGTCACACAGCCAACAATACAGAAAGTTTTCACTGGTCTTGCTGGCATTATTGTAATTATATTTGCAACAGATAGACATTATTAATATAATTGATTTATCAAAAACTAATTTATAAATCAAGATTAATATAAAGGGAAATAAATATATATTAAGAGAGGCGTATACAAACTAAAGGAATAGCTATCACCAATATGCAAATGAAAAAGAAGAGACCAAAAAAAAAAAAAAAAAATTGAGAGCTGGGGCTAACTTCAGCCGGGCCGAAGTTCGCATACCCTTGCAATTTTACACATACCAAATTTCTTTAACTTTAATTGTAGTAAAAAATACATGAGTCACTGTTTTTCACCGATCATTCCTATGGGAGCTATATGATATATCCGACTTCGATGAGTGAGAATATCGTATTATATAAAGCGTTTTTCCATTTTGGCGAGGCCGAAGTTATCTCCATCGCTCTGGTTTTTCTTCAGATGACCCTTTAACCCAGAATCGTGTTCAGCGAGACTACATACCAAATTTGGTGCCTCTATCGCCTGTAGTCTCCGAGATGCAGGTGTTCATATACATAGACCGCCGGACGGACATGGGTAGATCGACTCGGCTGATGATACTGATCAAGAAAATATATTTTTTATGGGGTCGGAAAAGCTTCCTTCTGCCTGTTACATAGTATTTCTTATTTTTTCATGGAATTATATCAATATATTTCGATTTCCAAATATCTTTGGACTTTATAAATTTTTAAGTAATTAAGCCAAAAAATGCATTTTCAATCATTTCTTGTGAAAAAAGGAACTATTCGTTTTATATACTGACATTTAAAGTATCATTTGAAAAATTTTGAGTTTTATGTACATGAACATGTAAGAGACAGAGAAATCAGATAGCTAGCACCATATCCTTAACTCCTTGGCTGGGTGGTTTGGTAATCGAGCAACTATACGTAATCGGCATTTAATAGGATGCTCTACCAATGGGTTGTGAGCCATAGCTCCAAAATAACTGTTGACTATTTTTTCCTCAATCGGTTTCGTTCTGAGCATAGCTCGCAAATAACAATTGAGTGTTTTTTTTTACGCTCAATCTCTGAACAGAAGCGAAACAACTGAAAAAATTTGCTCCCACTCTGAGCAAGAGTGTTTTTTCTATTTTGCTTCGGTTTCCGCTTGAGCGTTGTTGTTGAGTTCTTCGTGTTGAACTCTTTTACCGATTCTCTTTTCGGGAGTAATACAATTGTCGCTCGCGAGTTGAGACTCAGTGAGTGAGTGAATGACTGAATAAGTTAATTCAAAAAGTCTTGCAAACACTCTTTAAGGATTTTTTTTAATAAATAATATTTACTTTATTTTTATTTTCCTTTTTTTTTTTTTTTTTCCTTAATGTAAGTAATAAGTAGAAAATATTTCATTTTTCTCCGATTATTCTTTTTTTTTTTCCTGTCTTCAATCGAATACTTGATTAACAAAAAAAAAATTAAAAACAAAGTAATATAAATGAATACAATGAATACTTCATAAAAGGTCTGAAAATGCCCGTTTAATAAGCATCACTCGTTTAAAGACGTTTTGCTTCATTTCACTAATGCAAATACTCGCGGTCTAAGTGAGACGAAACAGAAACGAAAAAAACGATTGTTGTCCGAGCGCGTGTGAGATAAACGAAGAGATTATCAATACTCTGCTCGCGAGTATTCTTTTCATATACTCAGTAAAGAGACTTATTTGAAGACGTCGCAAAACACTCAATTGTTATTTGCGAGCTATGGTTCTGATTAGAGATGGGCGTCGGGATCGGGATTTTCGGGAATCCCGCGGGACCCGAACACTTTATGGGAATTGGGCGGGATGGGAAAGATTTTCAAAAAACCGGGACGGGACGGGATAAGAGGTCGATCCCGAAATTCCCGCAGGTCCCGGAAAAACTATCGGGACCCAAAAAATACTCGGGACCCAAAAATAAAATGTTCGATAAAACTTTCAGTATTTATCGATCTTAGTCACTGACTGCAATTTATTAGTTACGCGAAATATTACTCGTAGAATATTTCTTGTAATATATAGGGCTTTCCTCAAGCAGCATCACCGAACTGGACCGGGAATGGAGGTTTTTAAGAAACACAAAACTGCCCTTTAACAAGGAAGACGATATTTCTGTAATTGAATTTTGGCACCATATATCAAAGATAAAAAAAGGCGATAATTCACAAGTGTTCCCATTATTGGCTGAATTAGTGCAAACGTTGAGAGGCTGTTTTCGGACATAAATAATATGAAAAATAACAAACGAAACGCGCTTTGTACCGAATCGTTAACGGGCTTACTTTTCACTAAAGAAGGCTTAAAGCTGAGCTCTAAGCCATCGAAAGAGCATATGAAATATTTTACTTCTAATATTTATAAAATGAAGTAAAAATTAACAAGTATCGTCGACAAATATTCATAAATCTAGAATAAATGCTATATTTCAATCAATACATATAAGAAAAGCATAGTTTTTGATTTAAAAAAATTATCTTAGTTAAAAAAAAAATACATGTAAAAATACATGAATTTTGGCTGTTGTCCATGTATTTAAAAATTATTCATCTGGCAGCACTGAGCACGACAAAGAAATTGTCGATTTTGTGCAGTGTAAAGTTTGTAAAGTCATCGTGCCATACAAACCGAAAAATGGCACTTCTGGACTTCACAGACATAAATGCGCCCAAAATAACAGCGACGCTGTGCAACCAAGTCTGGAAACATTTCTACAAAGAAAAGTTCCTTCCAGCGTTATGGAAAAACTGGCTCGGCATCAGCTGTTATTTTTTACAACTGATCTAAGACCGTTTTCTACAACAGAAGGTAAATATATTTATGATATACAGTGAAAGCTCTCCCGCAGATAGAAATACTGAAACCGTAGCTATCCGCCCACGAAGCTTTCCCTGTATATGACGTTGATTTATGTTTACATGTTAGTATAAAAAATGTATATCTTTATTAGGTGAAGGATTTTTGAAACTGTCTCAAACTTTTATTGATATTGGAGCTGACTACGGCAAGCAGAACGTTTCTCAACTACTGAAAAGTAGAAAAACCATAACTAACGTTGTGTTGCCGGAAGCATACAGCAAGATTAAAGGCGATCTGAAAAAAAAAAACTGGTGGATCAGTCTATAGCATATACAACAGACATGTGGACGGACCAACACACACAGCGCAGTTTTCTCACACTGACAGCACATTACATATGTCAGGAGTTTAAACTAAATGTAAAGGTCCTCGCAAATCGCGAATTTCTACTTGGCAAAAAGGATAGTGTTAACATATTGAGCTGTGTGTTAGAAATAGCAAGAGAATATGATTTGGAACCAAATTTTCAAAATAGGTATATTATAACCGACAATGGTGCCAATGTCAAGGCAGCATTTAAACATTATAAGCGCATTGCGTGTGCATAATTTAAATTTAGTTATGACTGACCTTTTCGATAAAGGTAATGTTATTGAATTGGATGCTTTGTTGGATGCTTCAAAGTCACTAGTTGGCCATTTTAAGCATTCGGAGCTAAACAGCCTACTATCGAAATCACTTAAACAACATGTTAAAACAAGGTGGAATTCCATATATATCATGTTTGATAGCATTGTAGAATCATTTTCAGAAATTCAGTCAATTCTAGTTTCACAAAATGATGTCAAAAGAATATTAAATATTGACTTCCACTTTTTAAAGGATATTGTAAAATTTTTGTCACTGTTTAAGGATTGTTCCGAGTGTTCGAGTGCCGACAAGGAACCAACAATGCATGAATACGCACTGTGGTTTAAAAAATTAAGTAATCATTGTGATGAAAATTTACTTGATACTGAAACAATGAAAGAAATTAAAAGCAAATGTAAATTATCTTTACATACACGCTGTGTGCCAAATACGTTTCACAACGTGGCCCTTTTTTTAAATCCATATTTTAAAGATTTAAGCTTTTTGACATCTGAGGAGAAGAATGAAGTATACGTGACAGTCAAATCAATAATTGAATTGATAACAAACCCATCAGCAAAAAAAGTGGTTGATCAAGACAATTCCATAGTACCAGATAAGTTTTCGGAGTTTTGTGCAGTGCAACCCGAAAATGGAAGATAATATTGACGAAGAAATTAGTAATTATATTAAAAATGTCGGGACCCGCGGTCGGGACTGAAAATTTTTCGGGATAACCGGGATGGGAAAAGCAAATTTGATTTCGGGATGGGATGGGAAGGGAAGCATTTTCTTTCCCGATCCCATCTCTATTTCTGATGCTGCTTTGTTTTTATACCATACACCCATAGGGTGAAATGGTATATTAAAGTCGCTAAAATGTATGTAACAGGCAGAAGGAAGCTTTTCCGACCCCATAAAGTATATATATTCTTGATCAGCATCAACAGCCGAGACGATCTAGCCATGTCCGTCTGTCCGTCCGTCCGTCCGTCCGTATGAACACCTAGATCTCGGAGACTATAAGAGCTAGAGCCACCAAATTTGGTATGTAGACTCGTGTCATATGTACGCTTATCGAGTTTGTTTCAAATGTTTGCCACGCCCCCTACCGCCCCCGCAAATGATATAAAACCGATTTTCTTAAACACCATAGCAACTAGAGACACAAAATTTGGTATGTATATTTGCTTAGTAAACGCGCACATTTTGTATTTATAAAAATTTTGCCACGCCCCCTACCGCCCCCGCAAATTAAGTAAAACCGATTTTCTCAAAAACTATTCTAGCTAGAGACACAAAATTTGGTATGAATATTTGCTTAGTAATTGCGCACAGTTTTGATGTGTAAAGATTTTGCCACGCCCCCCTCCGCCCCCGTAATTTGAAAAAACTCGATTATCTCCCGTAATTTTCTACCTTGTGCAATCAAATTTAGCACACTTAAATTTGATACTAATATCAAGCAAAATACCAAATTTGATCAAAATCGGAATAAAAATAGTCAAGTTATGCATTTAAACGTTTTTCCATATGGCCGGAAGTGGCCGTTGGCTGGTGGGGGCGCTAGGGTGCTCGTATGCTTGAGTGAGCGAAATACTAAGATATGCTTGTAAAAAGCATGTGAACAGTTTTTTTTTTAAATACGAAAATGCATTGGTTAATTTAAATTTAAAATATTTGTTTTACTGGTGTATGGTATATCCAAGTCGGCGAGACGACTTACTTACTTCATTTTGTTTCGGTTTTCTGTTGAGCACTTCACGTTGAGCTGTTCGTAAAACAATCTTTTATCGAACGTCGATTAAACAAATTATGTGTGTTACGCACAGCGTTACGATTAGAGGTGGAGAACTATCGATGGTCGACGATAGTTTTTAGAGAACCATCGATAGTGGTCGATAGTGTGTCTTCGATAGTTTTCGATAGTCGTCGATAGTGGCAAAAAAAGGGGCGCTTAAATAAGTAAAAATTAAGTTAATTCTTTTGGAAAAAACATAAAACACTTTCAAATTTTTTTTATAATATTTGTTCTTTATTTTGTATATTTTATATTAGGATTTTTAAGGGTTTTGTTTAAAAATAGTAAAGGGTTTACATTGTCGTCTGAAAGGCTGGTGAAATCTTTGAATATGGTCCCGTAAATTTAAAGTATTTCTACTCGTCTTTTTGGCAGTTCAAGCATTTTGCAAACTTCTTCTGAACGTTAGAAGTAGTTCCACACATCCGAAATATTGTTTTTCTTCTTTTGCGTGGGTCTTTGAGGACTTTTGTTTCCATCGCTGTTGCTGCTGCAATCGCAACTCGGTAAAGTGTTATGACGCTTACCTAAAGTAACACAAAAAAATATCAAAGAAGCTAACATCGGCTGTGCCGAAGTTTATATACCCCTGCAGTCCATGGCCATAATATTTTTGCATGTTCCAAACTCTTTTTCTGTATCTCAATTCATTATTGCACAGAACCTTTCAAATATCATTTCAATTTCTTCTTCTTCCCCATCCCCTTTTACACGCATGCCGCGACTCGCACGCATACACATATACATAGTTTATGTAGCGTTGCGTCTGTATGTGTGCATGCGTGTGCTCTGTTGATTTGATGATGACGTAGTGGCAGCAAGCCGAACCGATTTATATCGGCTGTAACTTGTGTTCTATATATCCGATCAGATTCAAATTTTGGGATCTGAGATTTTATATATAATACTATCATATTGGTAAATTTCATGGCTATACTCCAATTTTTGCAAAAATGCCAATTCTGCATTTTTCAATTTTTAGACTTTATTTTTCACAGGTAATAAAAAGCCCCCAAAAAAAATTTCATCCCGATAGCTCTTAAGATGGCTGAGTAAAACGCATACGCACAGACGGACGGACCGACGGACATGGCTATATCAACTCAGCTTCTCATGCTGATCAAGAATATATATGTATACTTTATATGGTCGGAAACGTCTCCTTCTGTGCGTTACAAACATCTGACCAATTTTATAATACCCTCTGCCAGGGGATAAAAAGTTCACTCTGTTTGCTTTATTTATATTTATGGTACTTACCACTTGGAAATAGGCGATTCATTATTGTTATAACACAATTTTAACCTCAAGAGAAAACAATTTAACACGAAGAAAAAACTATTTCACACAAAGCAAGCTTTAGCAAATGTGACAAAAACGTGCGAATAATTAATTTTACAGATGTGAAAACCAAAACTATCGGGGGCACTATCGCACAACTATCGATCGAGTGCGCCATCGATAGTACGACAGCTCGATAGTGCTATCGATAGTTCTCCACCTCTAGTTACGATGTATATCATTGCGACATTTGATTTTCCTATTCAGGGGTGTCTCAGAAGTCAAATTGGCAAATTTTCAGAAACAATTACCGATAGCAGCTGTTTCGATAACATTATTTCAACAGTACTTTGTTCCATTCATATTTCGATAGAAGCGCCAAATTATCCAAATGTTGAAAGAAAAGCAGCGATATTTTCAAACTGTCAAATGACATTTCTGTGACACCCTACATTTGCTTTTGCTTTGAGTTAAGGTTGTTATGGATATCTGTGACACCCCTGATTGAATATTTTTGAAATTTAAAACATGAATTTCTCACATTTCAAACTATCTTTGTATTGTGGAAAAAATGGTATATTAATTTCTGTCATAAAAGGAAGCATTTTAGACCATATAAAGTATATATATTCTTGATCAGTACAACGAAACGAATTTAAAGAGTCCTCCTAGACCAAGGGTGGGCACAAATATTTTACTTGGGAGCCAGAGCAATGCGAGCAATTTTCGCAAGTCGACGCACAGAAAAATTTGTCATCTCGGATGTATATCATATAGTTTCGGCCACGAAGTAACTTTTCTCAATAACTTCGTTGTTTTCTAACCTCTTGTCATAAAAATTAACACTTCCAAGTTGAATATGCCTATTAAATTATTATTATCACGGAGTGATCCGTTGCTATCGGACCTTTTCTCAAAGTCTCATTGAACAACACTTATTTTACGACCGCACGAATCTGTCAACAGTTATTTTCGAGCTATGTTGTCAGCCGAAGTGCGAAGTTATGTTCTTAAAATGTCGTCTAAAAACTATTACATTACTCGCATATATATTTACTTTGTATATTAACCAACATTAGATTACACTAAATCTCACATTTGTAGGCTCGTCCGGGTCAAATACAGACCAAAATGTGACCTTCTTCGCGGTCAAGTGCTATTTTGTTAAAAGTTCCTAAGTTGTTACATGCTGCTAAAAAGTTGTTAAAGTTGTTACAAGTAGCTAAAAACATTAAGTTGTACTATTCAAAACAAAATATTTTCTAGCAGACACGTGGTCTTTCTAAGAAAAACCTAAAAATCAGTTGCATAAAATTCTAAAATTCGAAGTCTCGCCAGAAAATTCTTGAATTAAGGCGAAAAACAGTCGCGATATATTATCTCGACATCCCCGACAAAGAGAAAGGTTGCAATAAAACGTTCGAGTCAAAACGATAAAGCTGAACACACAACGCCATTTCCAGTTCGTTGCGATGACAGATGTGCTTTAGTGTGTCCAAATGAATTTCATATAGAGGAAGCTGGACAGTCTGGAGAGGCGAAAATTTAACAAATAATATTTAGGCTGAGCCTAAACGTTCTTTCTGATGAGAAGCGTGATGGTGAAATGAAAATTTTTGCGGACAATTTTGGAAAAGTTGTGGGCGAATATAATGGAAAATCTATCCAAGTGGAAAAGTGGTTGGAAATATTTAAAAGAAATGCCGAAGCATGCAATTACAATAGTGCTGACATTCATCATACATTCATACTTACTTTAAATGAAAAAACTAGCTTCACTTGGTTATATTGAAGATGCCGCTGTTATTAAGCCCCGTTGTCAATGGTCTGGATATAAAAATGAGTATAAGTTTGCAATGTGTCGTTGCAAGTTTTTCAAGGCCTGGAAAGAAGAGTTTAATATCTATGATCGTTTGAATATATAAAGAAGTTCAACAAAGTTCAATGTGACGCCGAAACGAAATGCTTCAACCAAAACGGTCATATTTTCGGTGACTATCCTCAGAATGCTGATAATTTTCGTATTGAAGTCGCTTCGTATAAATGGTGTAGAAGTCGAATGTCTGGTAGTTACAGGATCAGACGACTCAGCAGTCAAAGCGAGTAAAAAATATATATATTGTCTGTAATGTCAGTTTACCAACTATGATTTTTGGTGATAAGGGTAAAAGAAAACCTATGGTTAAATTTTACTTTGACTACTCGGGAACGAAACAGCAGATTCTGACACCACTCAGTCAAAAGAAATAAATTATTACGAAAAACTTGTTTAAATTATGTTTGAAAACAGTCCAATTCCTTTTCTAAATCTAAGTTTAAAGCCCGTAGAGCCGCATAGAGCTGATTTTAAGGATCTTTTTAGTGACCGGGAGTACTAACTTTTATCTTTAAAACGTTTGCAGGTTATTCTATCCAAAGTTTCTTAGCACAGGGTTTGAAAACTGCGAAAACTGTCAACAGTTTTGCTGTGTGCTGTTGCTTCTGCTTCGGAAACTTTGAACAGTCAAAGCAAAAGCAACAGCAAAAAACCGAAATCAGAAAATTTGACAGCAAAAGCAGCAGCAAATAACCGAAATAGAAAATTTTGACAGCAGCAGCAAACAGCAAAAATCCGAAAGCAAACAACCCGCAAGCAGCAGCAATAGCAAAAACCCGAAACATATTGCTTTGATCGAAACAGCCAACATATACAACTTGTACATTTTAATACTAGGAACTGTTCCGACTGTTGCTTTTGGCCAATTTCGGAAGTCGACGAAAGCAGCAGTCGGAAAAATAGTCGCAGCAGACTACTTGATGCTTGATTTTTGGCCTACTTTGATTTTACCTATACATACATACACTTGAAAGTACACATACTCAATACTATTTCAATACATGTAAATTGTCAATTAGTCATTTAGTTTTAACTAGAACGGCAACAAGACCCCTCGCGTTGTGTAGAAAATTCGGAGACTAAAAATGGCAAAAAGCAAAGAAATATGGAAGTACTTTGATAATAACGTAGAAGAAGGAGTCGCTGTGTGTAAAACGTGTAAGAGTGTGCTAAAAATAATAGAGTGTTTAATTTAAAATCACACCTATTCAAACTGCATAATATTACTGTTAACGTTAACGCTGAGGAAAGCATCTCAGAGGTGTCAAAAAATTTAAAGTCAATTCGGAAAAAAATAAAGTAAGTAAGTCGTCTCGCCGACTTGGGTATACCATACACCAGTAAAACAAATATTTTAAATTTATAATAACAAATGCATTTTCGTATTTTAAAAAAAATCTGTGTTCATGCTTTTTACAAGCATATCTTAGTATTTCGCTCACTCAAGCACCCTAGCGCCCCCACCAGCCAACGCCCACTTCCGGCTATATGGAAAAACGTTTATATGCATAACTTGACTATTTTTATTCCGATTTTGATCAAATTTGGTGGTTTTGCTTGATATTAGTATCAAATTTAAGTGTGCTAAATTTGATTGCACAGGGTAGAAAATTACGGGAGATAATCGAGTTTTTTCAAATTACGGGGGGCGGAAAGGGGCGTTGCAAAATCTTTACACATAAAAATTGTGCGCAATTACTAAGCAGATATTTATACTAACTATGGTGTCTCTAGCTAGAATAGTTTTTGAGAAAATCGGTTTTATTTAATTTGCGGGGGCAGTAGGGGGCGTGTAAAAATTTTTACAAATACAAAATGTGCGCATTTACTAAGCAAATATACATACCAAATTTTGTGTCTCTAGTTGCTATAGTGTTTGAGAAAATCGGTTTTATATAATTTGCGGGGGCGGTAAGTGGCGTGGCAGAAATTTGAAATAGACTTGTTCACTTGTTACATACTACACGAGTCTACATACCAAATTTGGTGGCTCTAGCTCTTATAGTCTCCGAGATCTAGGTGTTCATACAGACAGACGGACGAACGGACAGACGGACATGGCTAAATCGTCTCGGCTGTTGATGCTGATCAAGAATATATATACTTTATGGGGTCGGAAAAGCTTCCTTCTGCCTGTTACATACATTTTGGCGACTTTAATATACTATTTCACCCTATGGGTGTATGGTATAAAAATTAAAGTGGAAATGAATAAAAAATACCTATTACGAGCCTATATAGGCTTAGTTACGGAAGACTGCATTCCTTTTAATGTTTTGAATTCGCCAAACTTAAAAGTTTATAGACCCATTATTCGAAGGGCTTAAAGCCGCGGGTGGAAAAGACATGAAGTTAAATGCCTCAAACTGCAAAAAAATATTAAAACTAGTGGCAGACAGTATGAAAAAGGACATAAGCAAAGAGGTGAAAAATCAATTGATTTCATTAAATATAAGCAGTGCAACAAGATTAGCGCGCAACATATTCGGTGTAAGTGCACAATTTATGCATACGCACAACATCAAATCCGTCATTTTGGGAATGGTCGAACTGAAAGGTTCAAGTACTGCAAAAAATCTTGCAACTGAAATACTGAAAGTCCTTAAGAAGTATGATATAGATTTAAAACAAATAATTTCTATAACATCAGACAACGGCGCGAATATGCTAAAAGCGACCAGAATATTGTCTGTGTTATCTGAAGAAGACGAAAATGATGACACCTGTGATAATGAGGAATATTTAAAAAAAATTGAGATTATAGAAGCAGTGCCTAGTTTTCAAATAGGAAACATTGAAGTGTGTCGATGTGCCGCACATACAACTCAGCTAGTTGCTCTGGACGTGGTAAAATCATCTGCAATGGTGCAAAACTGAGTTGCCGCAATTCGACGAAGTACGTCGCGTCCAATGGGTTTCGCGAAATTTTCGAAATGCGACAATTGAAACTTCCCCAATTAGATTGGTGGAGTGAACCAGGTGGGGTTCAACTTATAACATGCTTTATGATTTGATTCAAGCCAAAGAAGTCTTGCTCAGAATTGAGTCCATTAAAAATAAATCTGAGGAAGAGAATTTTGAAGTCGATTCAAAATGATGGTCCTTTATAGAAGATTTTTGTAATATTTTTACACCATTGCAAAAAAAAACTAAAGAAGTTCCAAGAAGAGCAATTGCACTTTAGTGATTTTTATGCGCAGTGGCATAAATCACGTGTTGAAAATGTAAAAGTCATTGGCCAAAAAATTTTAAATTCTATAGAGACGCGATCAAAAACATTGTTGAATAACAAGTTTTTAATTTCTTGTCTATATTTGGATCCACGCTTACAACACACACTGACTGACAACCAAAAAGCAGAAGCAGCAACTCATTTAAAAACGATTTGGAACAAAATAATGGAATTCAATAAATCAGAAAATTCCACCGTATCACAAAATTTCTCTTCAAACGATTCGCACGAAATTTTTTTCAATGATGAAGATGAACTGTTAAACGCATATTTACTCCAAGGAGCTGATGAAGGAAACTTCGATATACACACAAAAATTGATAAATTGCAACTTCAGTACCAAAGAAGTGACCCAAATGTTCTATCTTCTTGGCGAGCAAAGTACCATACCGATAAAGAGTTAAACGCAATAAGTAACGTATGCTTTGCAGTTCCACCAACTCAGGTAATTATGTAGTTCCCAAAATACACAAATATTGTGTGTTAAGGTCAAAGTTTTATGCTTAATTTTTAATGACGATTGAAAGAGCATTTTCGATGTTGAAGCTTGTGCTTACCGAATATCGAAACAGACTTAGCGAGGACATGCTTGAAAATATTTTGCTGGTCAAACTTAATCCAAACTATCTTGATGCAGCAATAGAGATTTTTGCTGTTTGCTGATGCTGTCAAAATTTTCTATTTCTGTTATTTGCTGCAGCTTTTGCTGTCAGATTTTCTGATTTCGGTTTTTTTCGGAAGCAAAAGCAACACAAAAAATTCGTTTTCATATTTGCTAAACAGTCACAGCAATGAATAGCACAAAATTTATGACTTTTGCTAATTCGACTACAGCAATTTAAACACTGCGTGAGCATGCTAATTCCATCACTTAAATGTATATACACTTCCGATTTTAACGTACATGTCAACGCAATATTGTTGAAGTAGTCGACGAAATCGCAACAAATTGTCAGAATTTTCCCGAATCATCAAACGATATGCGTGGTAATTCATCGAACTAACCTTCTTGGTAGTTTCCTCAACTGAAACAAATTCAGTAAAAATTGTATTTTAGAACCCCTAATAGGTTAACGACATTGATCGTACCATTCAATTGATTTATCTTTTTGATATTAAAGAGATATCCATCGTCTCTTTGCCGGAACATCAGCCGGTATTGTAACTCGTCATATGAACGGGTATTGTAACGCGTCATATGAACGTGTAAGTACAAAAGCACGTGTTCACCAGGATCACGTGGCAATCAGGACTGCTCTTATGTGTTTCAGCTGGTCTTTTATCTGCTGTGATCACAACTTTATACATAGTCATCACTTGGCATGCGGTCTAACGCAGTCTTGAACAGCCTGACCAATGCATGATGTTTATGAAGCATTTGCAGCAGATCTTGGAGAATTGCTCTTTTCGTAGCTGTGTTAATCCCTTCACGCCGATCATTTTGTTCTTCCATATTGCCCATGAAGTATCTTTGCAAACACTTTTTGTTTTTAAATTACCTTAAATGTTCGATTATATCCGTGTTCTTCGATAATTTCAGCCCCAAATGAAGTCAGTTGGAAGCACACATTGTATTTTTCAGTGTTAGCTAAAAAATGTCGTGATTCTAGTGTTTCGCCATTAAGCAGGGAACACAAAGGCTCTGGCTCAATTTTACTTTACCACTAAGGCAGAACAAAACAGGCGTTTCAGCAGCAAACTTCAATGTGCCACAATGCTGGCAAACGTTCGTAGGACCAATGCTAGCTAATCGATTCAAGCTGTAGCCGATGGTGCAATCATGTAGAAAGATTATTCCTATGTTCATCTGTGCGATAAGCTCGACGATTTCTCGTTTTTAACCCAGCCGTTTCACGGGCTGCCTCCCTGTGCTCTTCTGCTTGAGAAGCACGAATTAAGGCCCTTCTTCGTTAAATACTAACGCGCCGCTCTTCTCGTACTGGAAAAGATTGGATCTTCTAGGACGTGGCATGATGATTAGATTGCTAATTGGTTTGGTTTGATAATAGGTTACTATTAGAATTTTTATTGTCACTGTACAAAACACAATATTTGATAGTTTTCACAAAATACATGGTATATTACAGAGCACTATAATGACATTAAAACAACAGTGAACTTTATTCAAATTGACTGTTGGAAAACGTTTGTATAGGGAAAAGAAAAGGGCTGTTTTAAGAGGGTTTCCGGCAATTATTTATTGTTTTTAAGATATATTCTGCTATTCGGGGCAGAGACAAATCCAACGAATCAACAATCGTGAAAATTGGTTCAGCAGATCTCGAGTTATAAGTGATTGAATAAACCCGTCCTTCTTTTATATATGTAGATTTTACATAAATAAAACTTAAGTTGGGTCATAGTTACCTGTACTCTCAATTTTCATTATAGGTGTAAAAATTTTAAGCAAAAGACTACTATTAGAGTGCCTTGACATACGATTGGTACGATCTTATAATTTTTATACCCTTGCAGAGAGTATTATAAAATTGAGCAGATGTTTCTAACGCAGAGAAGGAGAAATTTCCGGTGGCGGGAGATAGAGGGCTTTTGTGCTTGTAAGAGTGAGCAGGATAAGCTTGCTAAGCAGCATATTACTAGAATTTTATTGTATTACAATAAATTTTATTCAAAACTAAAAAAACAGAGGGCCGGGCTAATTTATTTTACCATGCACCCATACGGTGAAATGGTGTATTAATAAAATTAGAGACATTAAATTTGGTTTGTATACTTAGTATACTGGCTTGAGCTCAAAATGTCTTCCTTATAAGCGGTATATGTTGTTATAACCGATTGTGCTTCCATAAAAGTTTGTACGAAAACCGTAGAAATCTTCCTGATTGTATCGTTATAAGCGGAATACCGCGAGCATCTACTGTAGTTTTAAATAAGAATGCAATACAAATTTTGAAAATTTTAAAAGAACTTACCTTCAATAGGAATCTTTTGCAAAGTATAAAAAAAAGGGGTAACTATACCCTTGGAGAGGGTGTTATAAAATTGGTCAGATGTTTAAAACGCACAAAAGGAGACGTTTCCGTCCCCATAAAATACACCCAGCGACAAAAAAAAAGCCGCACTTTAAGGTTATTGCAACTTTTGCCTTCTCTAGCTCGGGGTTTCCCCAAATTGTATTCTAGTCGCTTAACTTTTATTTTGGGGAATCCCCTCGATTGTTTTCTTCACTTTTTCCAAAATTTTCGACTTGTCGGTTGCTAAAATTTCATTTTGCGGAGATTCAATTTGGTGAACATTAAACATTATGGTTAAAGGAAAACAGATGACCCTCACTGAAAAGGCCAAAATTATTGCTTTGGCTCATCAAAACGTGTCGAATCGTGAAATAGCTAATAAAACTAATTTTAATGAAAGTTCAGTTCGACGCTTTTTGAAAAAATATCGTGAGACGGAGGAATTGGGGAGGACGAAAGGATCAGGCAGAAAAAATTGCACAAATGAACGGGAGAATCGCGTTATTATGAGAACGAGCCTCCAGAATCGCTTCAATAATGCCGTCGAAATTGCATCTGAAGTGCAGCAACGATTTGCGAAAGAAATTTCGGCTCGGACTATTCAACGTCGGCTCAAGGAGATGGGTTTGATAGCAAGGACACCAGCCAAAAAACCTCTTCTCAACCAGAAAATGAAGACAGCTCGCTTAAACTGGGCGAAAAATAAGCAAAATTGTGGTCAATTTGAATGGTCACGGATCATATTTTCTGATGAGTCCAAATTTAATCTTATTGGACCCGATGGCTGCTTGAAAGTTCGGCGCAGAAACGGAGAGCGATATTCGGAAAACTGCTGTGTTGCCACTGTTAAGCATTCGCCTTATGTTATGATATGGGGATGCATTTCCAAATACAAAACAGAATCACTTATTATGCTTCAAGGGATGGTGAATGCAGAGAAGTACAAAGAAATCATTCTCAGTGGACTTGTGCCTAGCATTGAGTCGATTACTGAAAGAGAAAAAGAGTCCATATTCCAGGACGATTCTGCACCTTGTCATCGGGCGCGCTCTGTAAGTGGATTTTCAAGAATTAGTCATTCCGATCATTTTTTAATAAACTTTAACTATCCGCTAACCACAGATATCAATTTTGAAGTCAGAACTTGGTATTGAGTCCTTAGATTGGCCAGGGAACAGTCCTGACCTCAATCCTATTGAAAATGTCTGGGCCCTTATGAGTGCCAAAATACGAAAGGAAAAGCCAAAATCATTACAGGAATTAATGAAAGCGATAGAAAAAGTGTGGTTCGAGGATATAACGGCGGAGTATCTCGAGACTTTGTACGAGTCCATGCCCAATAGGGTCAAATGTGTTATAAAGGCCAAAGGTGGCACTACCAAATATTGATAACTATATAATTTAATTTAAAAATTCAGAATGAAATATTTTGGACTATATTATAATTTATATTAACAGCAAATAGTTTAATTAATATGAAAAAATTTTGTTTTTGTTGAAAATTCTTTGTTTTTTTTTTTAATAATTTTTTTACTTAAGAGGACCAACTTAGTGAAAAATCAATTAATTTGTGTGATTTCAGAAAAATTGTTTTTTTTTAATTGGATAAAAGACGTATAAAAATTAAATTTTTAAAAATGTATGTGGAATTGATTGATTAATCCAAAAAAATTTTAAATTAATCAATGCATTGAAATTTAGATGAATCTCTGAACAAAGAACGCACCAATTTGCAAAACGGCCGGGTGCGGCTTTTTTTTTGTCGCTGGTGTATATATATTTTTGATCAGCATGAGAAGCTTAGTCGATATAGACATGTCCGTCTGTCCAAATCAACTTCACGCCTCCTTCTTAAGAGCTATTGGGATGAAACTTCATATTAGTATTTCATACTAAGATTAAGGATGAAAATTTTCAGAATCAGACCACTATATCAAATAGTTAAATATAAGAAATAGGTGAAGAAGTTGGAGTATCCCTATTAAATTTACTAATATGTTAGTATTGGATATAAAACAACAACATTTCAATCAGATTGAATAAATAGAACACAAGTTACAGTCAATATGCAGTCAACACTCATACACACCCAGGATCCCTGATGTTTTAGGTAGCATTTTGATATGTGGGAAAGTATCCATTATGTTTTATATCCGCGAAAACAAATGCAGAACTCTATGTAGAATTGTTACACACAAAACACATTGAGTTTGCTGGAGGCCTATACGTAGATGACTGGATTTACCATTAAGACAACGCATCAATTCATATTGCGCGGAAAACAAAATTAAATTTTTTCCGATAGAAAAATATCTATTTTAGAATGACCTGACATGCAATGTCTACAAGAAAAACCGTTAGTTTTATACTGTTAAGGGAACAGCATGGGAACAAATTGGCATTTCATAATTACAAATCGTGTCAAATTCAATGGAAAGTTAAATTAATCGAACGCTTGATAAGGGAAACAAATTAACTATTAAATATCAAATTTTATAGGATAAGACAATAAATTATTTAATTATTTATTCCTTTTTTGTTTTGCACATATACTTACTTTCCATGGAATGAACTTTGTTAGGTAAACATTTTAAGTTCCTTGCAGATAATAAATAAAAAAAACTAAATAAGTTTAAGAAATCAAAAATTTTAATTTAGTTTTTTATTGATTTTTTTTTGTTAGAAATTTACAATGCACATACATTCTTTCACTAAGGTAATATGCGCGCAGACTTTTCTTGATCAAAAATTTGCCCACCTTCTCGAAAAAAGCCACGAAATTTGGATGTAGATTTGTACAGCAAGTGCGCAAATTGTGTTTATTTAAAACGCCCACTTCGGCCTCCATAATTTAGAAAAAAATAAATTGCTCTTCGCAATTTTTTGTCTAGCAAAATTAAATTCAGCGGACTAATTAACCTTACTAATTTAGACCAACGTACCAAATACCGTATATACCGAAGTCGGCAAGACGACCTACTTACTTTATTTTATTTATGTTTTCAACTTTTATCTTTATCTGTTACAGCTCTTGGATTCACATTGGAGCCGAAGGACGCTGTAGTGGCCGAGGGAAGTTCTGTGCTGCTTCAGTGCGCTGGCAGGGTTCAGCAACCTGTACTTCGTGGCGGCAAAGGCAAAGCTTCCTCGAATTTGCCTATCACCAATATACGCTGGCGAGGACCCGATGGTCAAGATGTGGGCATTGTAGGTGACACATTTCGCAGTCAGTTAAAGAATGGTTCCTTGTATATTAGTTCAGTAGAAGAAAATCGAGGCTTAACTGGAGACTATCAGTGTCTCCTTAGCACTGATGGAGTCGGCAGTATTCTGAGTCGCCCAGCACTGGTCACAATTGCGCGTCATCTAAATCTTAATCAGGACTATGATGAAATATATTTATATCCAGGTCAAACTGCATTCATTCGTTGCATGCTGGAAGATTTTGACAGTTGGCAAGAGGGATCAAAGCATTCAGTGCAATGGTTTAAGGATGATACGCCCCTACTCTTGAATAAGTTACGCATGCTTGTGCTGCCTAATGGTGGTCTAGAAATTGATGAAATCGAATTCACAGATAATGGTTCATATCACTGTAATGTGAGCACCTCGGCAAGTGCTTGGCTGTTAAGTAGCAAAACCAATTTAAGTGTTAAACCTGGAGTTAGTATTGAAAAGATTTTATCCTTGACTGCTCCCTCATTTTTGGTGGGACCCTCTCCGAAAACTGTAAAAGAAGGAGATACTGTAACATTAAATTGCGTGGCAAATGGTATTCCAAAACCCCAGATTAAATGGTTAAGAAATGGAGAAGAATTGGATCTAAACGATCTGGATTCACGATTTTCTATCATCGGCACCGGTTCGTTGCAAATTTCGAGTGCTGAAGACGTTGATTCGGGAAACTATCAATGCCGTGCCAGCAACAAAGTTGACTCGCTGGATGCTCAGGCCACACTTCAGGTCCAAGTGCCCCCCAAATTCATACAGGCTCCTAGGGACAAAGTGGCTCATGAAAAAGAAGAGATAGAACTCGAATGTGCCATGCGGGGAAAGCCAAAACCAACAATTAGTTGGTTTAAGAATGGAGATGTCATCACTGCTAATGACTATATGCAACTGGTGGCTGGACATAATTTACGAATTTTGGGTCTCTTGCAATCTGATGCGGGCATGTTTCAATGCGTGGGTACAAACGCCGCAGGCAGTATCCAAGCAGTGGCTCAATTGCGTGTTGTAAAACCGGGAGGTAAGTAATAATCACTTGCTAAATGCATATTCTATTCAAAGCTTAATGTCGAGGTATTATTAAGCCAATTAAATCCCTAATGAATGCATACCCAATCTTTTATTTATTTATTTTAAATTAATTATAATTATAATTTTTACATATATTATTGAACAAAACAATGATGCCTGTTTGTATCTCCAAGCAGAATTTAAAAGGATTTTTCGATATTCGTTGTCGTTAAAAAGTTTACCTGCAGTACCATACACCCATAGGGTGAAATGGTATATTAAAGTCGCCAAAATGTATGTAACAGGCAGAAGGAAGCTTTCCGACCCCATAAAGTATATATATTCTTGATCAGCATCAACAGCAGAGACGATCTAGCCATGTCCGTCTGTCCGTCCGTCCGTCCGTCCGTCTGTATGAACACCTAGATCTCGGAGACTATAAGAGCTAGAGCCACTAAATTTGGTATGTAGATTCGTGTAGTATGTAGAGTGATCAGGTTTATTTAAAATTTCTGCCACGCCCCCTACCGCCCCCGCAAATTATATAAAACCGATTTTCTCAAACACTATAGCAGCTAGAGAGACAAAATTTGGGATGTATATTTGCTTAGTAAACGCGCACATTTTGTATTTATAAAAATTTTGCCACGCCCGTTTCCGCTCCCGTAATTTGAAAAAACTCGATTATCTCCCGTAATTTTCTACCTTGTGCAATCAAATTTAGCACACTTAAATTTGATACTAATATCAAGCAAAATACCAAATTTGATCAAAATCGGACTAAAAATATCCAAGTTATGCATATAAACTTTTTTCCATATGGCCGGAAGTGGCCGTTGGCTGGTGGGGGCGCTACGGTGCTCGTATGCTTGAGTGAGCGAAATACTAAGATATGCTTGTAAAAAGCATGCGAACAGATTTTTTTAAAAATACGACAATGCATTTGTTATTACAAATTTGAAATATTTGTTTTACTGGTGTATGGTTTATCTAAGTCGGCGAGACGACTTACTTCATATTTATATTTAAAGACACTTTTTATACCCTTGTAGATGGTGTTATAAAATTAGTCAGATTTTTGTACCGCAGAGAAGGAGACGTTTCCGACCCCATAAAGTATGTATATTCATGGTCAGCATGAGAAGCTGAGTCAATATAGCCCGTCTGTCCGTCTGGATGTACAGTGGCGAGCACAAGTGGATACATGTTTTGATACTGTGACTTTAAGCGGCTGTAAAACCCACAAAAATGCATTAATCGATTCCAAATTTTTAAAAAAATATCAAAGAAGCTAACTTCGGCTATGCCGAAGTTTATATACCCTTGCAGTATACTTGGCAATAATATTTTTCCTTTTTGAAATTTCTTTCCCTGCAACTCAATTCATCAATACACAAACAAAATATTATTTCTCTTTTTACCACAAGTTTTTCTTCTTCCATCATTTTCTAAGCAAAGCACGGCACGCATACACATACAGTTCATGTAGCGTTGCGTCTGTGTGTGTATGCGTGTGCTCTGTTGATTTGATGATGGCAGTAGTAGGCAGCAAGCAGCGCTGCCGGCAGCGTTTGAACCGATTTATATTGACTGTAACTTGTGTTCTATTTATCGGATCAGATTCAAATTTTGGGATCTGAGATTTTATATCTATTACTATCATATTGGTAAATTTCATGGGGATACTCCAATTTTTGCAAAAATGTTTCTTCTAGAGCTATATGATATAGTGGTCCGATCCCAAAGATTTTCATACTTTATCTCACCCGGGTAAAAAAAAGCTCCCAAAAAAAATTTCATCCCGATAGCTCTTAAGATGGCTGAGTAAAACGCGTACGCACCGACGGACAGACGGACACACGGACATGGCTATATCGACTTAGCTTCTCATGCTGATCAAGAATATATACAGTGTTGGAAGAAATAATAGAAACGGCATACAATTTTCTTTTTTTTGAGTCTATCTTTGGCAAAACACAACTTTTTTTAAGCTGAATGTTTTTTTTTAAAGACACTGTTGCAAGCAATAAAAAAAAATAATGTTTTATGTTTTTTGAAACAAATTTAATACAAAAACAAAGGCTTTTTTTTTCTTTCCCTTGGAAGATAAAATAGAAACGATAACCTTAACAATACAAAATATAATGTTGTGGTTCAAGGCACATATTAATTTTAGTTTTAAACAAATAGTTAAATTAATATTTAGTCGTTCCACCCTTATTTTTCAACACTTCGCGGCAACGACGTCCCATGGAATCAACTAACTTAGCACAGATTGCTGGGTCTATAGAGTACCATTCATCCTGGACCTTTTCCCATAAATCTTGCTTATTTTTTGGTTTATAACCAGCAATCCTCTTCTTTAATATACCCCAAAGGTGTTCTATTGGGTTTAAGTCCGGGGACTGAGACGGCCACTCCAAAACATTGACTTTATTGTCTTTGAACCAATTTTTTGCCAGCTTGGACGAGTGTTTGGGGTCGTTATCCTGCTGATATTCCCAAATCAAAGGCATTTCTTCTTCGGCATAAGGAAGCATAGTATTGGTAAGGATATTTACGTAGTCGACGGCACACATTTTGTCCTTAATCCAAAATAACGGAACGACGCCTGAGGAAGAAAAGCATCCCCAAAGCATAATGTTGCCACCTCCGTGCTTAACGGTCTTTACGGTGTGTTTTGGATCATAAGCAGTGTTCTTTGGCCGTCTTACAGTCACCTTGCCATCAGATCCAAACAAATTGACCTTTGTTTCATCCGACCATAGCACATTTTTCCAATTGGCCCGAAGCACATGACGAGTAGCAAAATCTATTCTCCGTTTTATATTTTGCTTGCTCAAGCACGGTACTTTTCTAGCACTATAAGCCTTTAACCCAAATGATACCAATCTTTCCCGGATAGTTCTACTAGTTATTGGTGCATCTAGCTTGTTTTTGAGCTTTTCCAATGAAAGGAATGGGTTTTTTTTCGCTTCTCGCAAGATGACCTGGTCAAATTTTGATGTTGTGCCACGTTTTCGACCTCGATTTTCTGGTTTATATATATAATGAATAGCTGAAAACACTTTTTTTTTGGAGCAATTTATTAATTCTGCGATTTCTGCCATTGAACGACCAGAGTTGTTTAGTTTTTTCATGATTTCCCTTTCTTCCTCTGAGGAGTGCGTGCCACGACCCATACTGCATATAATGTTATTAAATTAAAACAGAAATCACAACTAATTTAATGGATATTAAATACCTTTGATGTAGAATATTAAAACAAAACCAAAAATTAACTTTTATGAGCTTTTAAACGTTTTTGACTTGAAAAATACTGAGCGTTTCTATTATTTTTTCCAACCCAAACACGTGGTAGTTCTACTAAAAAGCGTATAGAAGAAAAAGATTCGCGAAAATCGGTGTAAAAAGGAATGAAAATAACAGTACTACTATCCCACATTCTTAAACACTGATTTTCAGGCCGAATAATTTCACCAAAAGATGGAAAAGATGATTTCAAAAGAAAAAAAGGTTGTCGTTTCTATTATTTCTTCCAACACTGTATACTTTATGGGGTCGGAAACGTCTCCTTCTGTGCGTTACAAACATCTGACCAATTTTATAATACCCTCTGCAAGGGTATAAAAAAATAATGTATTTCTTCTTTGATATTTCAAAATATTGTTGATTTTGGGCCAATTGTCAGCATTCTATAATTTGAGATCCACCGTGTTGGGCATTGCCTTTTTAGCGAGGTAAGAAGAAGAAGCTGCAAACTAGCCTTTTATAAATATTTGACGGTCTTTCTGCACGACTTTAACGTATCGGTAAACTCTGTAGTGGCTGCAAACCACTTGTCCAACACATTAGAAAATAAATGGTTGCTGCAGTTTAGACGTGTATTGTTTTCCATATAGTATCACCATATTTGTTTCTCCGTTGGTAACAAATTCGATTTTTCTGTTATCCACAACGAATTCAACCGGCATCTAAGTCTTCGTAACACATTTGCACCTGTAGACCTTTCAAAACCAAAGATTTCATTCCCAAAACCAAATCACTGAATATAAAATGACCCATGTTGCACATCTTTCAACAGCTTCAGCCTTATCCAATGTTGACGCCGTTTTGGTTGCTTTGTAGTTTTGCAATAGCTATGCCTAGCCAAATTAGATGTCTGATTGACGATCAACTTTAAAACAGCACAACAAGTGCAGCAAAATACAAAGTTAGGCAATATGCTATTGTCCGACCCTTTATTCTTCGAATAATGCTGACCAATTCGCACTGCGTCTTTTGCGTTTGCTGAACAAAGTAAAAAAATTTCAATTTGATTTGTATATTTTAATTTTTTTTTCTTCCATTATTTGATATAACGTAGAAAACATATATTTATGGTCTTGGTGATGACAAAAATTGACAATCGAAAAGTGTGATTATGAGCAAACAGACAATCACTCCCTCGGACCAAACAAAAATGTTCTACTCAATCAAACTGAAGTAAACATGCGAAGTAAACTTGCATTTAGTACAAGCAAGTACCGTTCGTTTCGAACCGGTACATTCCGATCACTCGTAGCGAAGTACCACATCAAACAAAATCAAACTCAATGATTGAGTGCACCAAAAAATTAATGATTCAATGCAGTTCTCTGATGTACACATACAAATGGTTTGCTAAGAGGATGAGGGAAGAAGAAAATAATAGAAGGTTTTGTCTGTGCATTGATGAATAGATTTACTGAAAAAGCTTGGAAAATGTGAAAATATTATGGCCAAAGACTGCATGCCGAAGTTAACTTCTTTGATATTTTATTTATATATGTGAGGTTAACATTATATTTAAGGTAGTTTTTATAATACATGTGTTTCTTTAAAGTCAATATAATTAAATATCTTGTCTTTCCAAAAGGGAAAAAAAAAGAGATATTGTTTGTTCGAGTTAAAAGCGGGGACTTTATTCGTTGAACGAAAACTTAAAAGTGAAGTACAAAAATGTCTTATAGTATAGTGATGCGATTTGATTGGCCCGAATTTTAATGTTGAATTAGCGTTCTCACGCTTTTGATTTTTGGGGGACAATTATTATTGCAAGTGTTCAATTGTTTATGTATAAAACGGATTTTATTGGCCTGTGGTTTAATTACGAGTTAGCGTTCACACGCTTTGATTTTGAGGGGGACAATTGTTATCGCAAGTGTCCAAGTGTTTATAAAAAAACGGATGTTTACTTTAAAGTTATAAATTTTAGGGGGCGAAAAATTTATTAGTTACTGGGTATTGAAGTTGGATATATGACTTCCCCATCTTAAAAATATTAGCCTGTCCTCAGGCGAATACATTGGGATATAGCGAGGGGTTTTTCTCCGCAGTAAAGATTAGAGTGTCAATTGTTAAGATTAAACATCGTGTTCGTCTGAAATGGCTTCACCAAATCAGATTAACCAAAGAAATATACAAAACGAAACAAAAACATAAACAAAATAAGTCATAAAAATTCATATGACAATTATTGCTTAATACCAAACAAAACATGCATCCACACTCTGTGGAAAACACTTAAGATTATAATAACGACGCGGTATCAAGTAGCCAACGCTGAGCATGAAATATAAACATTAGAATAAGCATTTTTAAGAACAAATGTCGCCTCCTAGAGTTAAAGAGTTCATTTATATACACAACACTTTGGTAAATAAAATCAGTTCATATTTTGAATTCAACGAATGAAAATCGGGTTATTATTTCCTTCGCCCTGGAAGCCCTATTCACAATTTTGTTTATAATTTGAGATTTAATTTTTTCAACAATTGGGGTTTCGATTTATTCTGTGGGAGCACGATTGTTATTTGATCGAAAATTCTTAATTAGTAATTCTTGTGGCATTGCCTTAAACTTATAGATTAAGTATGTAATGAAACTTATTATAGTAAGTATAAAAGTGGTTAATGTAATGGTTTGGAATAAAGTATAATATTTGGTGTGATCGTTAATTATCTCTTTTGTATGGATAAAGGAAATAGGTTCTAGCCTGGTGATATTGTTTGTTACATAAATGCTTTGGCTATAATAAAGCAATGAATTTATTATTGATATTTCGTTTAATTGTAAGGCACAATCGTAAATTTTTATTATGTTATTGCCTTCTATTATTAAGTCGTTGTTTACGCAATTCTGATTAAGTTTGGTTTTTGGTAAATTCCATGTTACAATTATGTTTGGTTTAATGTAATTAGTTTGAAAATTCTTATATGTTTTAGTGTATTTACAAGTGGTTGGGATTTGGTTTAAAATGCCTATTATACATTCATTAGTTTCTATTTGTATTGCATTTTTATTAAACAAAGTGTTGTTGTCAAAATAGTATTTATCGTATGAATTTTCTTTCAAAATATTTTTATTTTCATCTGGATAAGGAAGTATCTCAAAGATAGTGGTTTTTATTTTTTCTTGAGGAATGTTTGAAATGATAAATATCTCGTTTGAATTTGGTTTAAGCCAGGTGGATGTTTTTGTATTCAATAGCATGACCTAAGCGATTATGTTTTAAAAGTTTTGGGTTGAAAATTCCTAGTCTAGTGAGCTGCATGCCCATTTCTATGTCTTCGATGTATTCTGTGAAATGCTCAAAATTAAAGATTAGAACTTCTAATTTTACTGATTTTTCCTTTTCTTCCTTGAGGTTGTTTAGTACTTCTAAACCTTTATTAATAGTGTCTATTACGTAATTTAGTTCGTTTGCTTGTACGCTATTTCGTTCAAGATTATTTATTTTTTCTTCTAATTCATCTTTATCGTTTTGATCAAGAGAATCAAAAAGATATTTGTATATTAGTCCTCGTTTGTTACGTTTTCAATTTGTATTCCATTAATTTCCCTACTTAGTTTTTCTGTTAGATATTGAATATGGATTATGTCTTTAAATTCATTGTTATATGTAGGGGAGAGGGCCCAGTTATGACCCGGGTTTTAAAAAACCTCGAAATTTTTTCTTCAGTTCCGGAAAATTAAAAATTAGGAAGTTTAACAGTTAAATATTAACCAAACGCAACTTTTTTCCAAAGAATGTATGTTTATTTGAGTTACTCAAAAAATTTTGGAACAGATTTAATTTGGATAACTTTTTTAAGGCCGAAAAAAAAGTGGCCCAGTTATGACTCACTTTAAGAAATCCACTGAAAATAAGAAAATATGAAAGGAATGTCACACCAATTGTTGTAATTTTATGGTTTATTTATTATGTAGACCTTCAATGGCAAAAACAATGAAAAAAAAAAACAAATGAAAATGGCCTCCAATGGCCATAAATGACAACGATTTTTATTCCGCGTCGTCCATGTCACTTTCGCAGTTTTTGCAAGTGAAAAACTTGCTTGCATGTTAGCGCACTTTGAATGAAACATTCAAGATAGAGATCTTTAAGAATATTCTCGGACAAACTGGTCCCAATATGTAAATTTTCTTTCCTTGTTGTTAAACAACAACAAAAATGTTGGAATTTGACAATTTTACATAATCCGAGTGCAAAAAAAAAAATGGGACATAACTGGGCACCCCAGCTGAGTCATAACCGGGCCTTTTTATAATTTAAAGTTTATATGTATATTTTTTATAGACACTACATAATCACATAAATTTTTATAGAATCACAAATTATACGACAAATACAATATTTTGATGCATTACACTCACCTTTTCACTGTTAATTTCACAAAATTTTGGTACTTTGAAAAAAATGAAAAAAAATTTTTTCGCACGATTTTCAACACGATGTTTGGTACGCGTATATACAATACGATTAAAAACGTTGGGGTCTGTCCAAAAACTAGAGAACGTCTAACAAACATGATTTACAGGGCTCAAACTGTCAGTCAATACCGCATTTCAACAATATTTGAGAATGTCACAACTGGGCCTGAGTCACAACTGGGCCCTCTCCCCTAATGTCTATTAGCGTTAAATTCACTTTGAAATAATGATATTCAAAGTTTGTCGGTAAATCCATGGTTCCGGTCTTAAATATTAAGGTAACCAATCGGTGCATTTACGGGGTTTATGTCAAACGAGAACACAGCGACACAGACATGCGTTCATCGTTCTGCGATCTGTGGCAGACTGAATTATTTTCGATGCGTAGCGACACTGCTGCGAGCGAACGGTTTTCGCTCTCGCTGCGGCCGCTCTCTGGGGTTCTAGGCTGTTCGGCTTTCGCCGAAGTTCTCTGGGGTTCCAGGCTCAGGCTAGCGTTTGTAATCAAAAAATCTTGAGTTTGACGCATCTATGTATTCTATGGTTAGTGATGTTAGGTTCTTTGATATTGTGCAACCAGACAAGGGGTTTATAATCACTTAGGATTTCAAAATGTCTACCGAAGAGGTATGGCCTAAAATATTTGGTTGCCCATACGATAGATAGTTAGTTCCTTTTCTATGGCTTAATAATTAAGTTCATGTTCGTTAAGTGGTCCTGTGAGATGAACGTACCTAAAGCTATATTGCTAGCAACTGTGGTTAGGAAAAATGGTTTTTTGAAATCGGGATATGCAAGTATGGGATCGTTCATAATGAGATATTTTAATTTCTCAAAGGATGAAATATAGTCTGGGTTGTTTATGTTAATCTTAGCTCCTTTGTTTAATCCGAGAGTTAAAGGTTTTGCAATATGTGCAAAGTTTGGTATGAATTTCCGAAAGAATCCACATAATTCTAAGAATGATTTTATTTCTTTTGGGGTTTTAGAGATAGGAAAATTTTGAATTGCTTTGACTTTATCTGGGTTTGGTTTGATGCCTTCTGTAGTTATGACGTGACCTAAAAATTCTGTTTCCTTTTTCAAGAATTCGCATTTATTTAATTGTATGTAGTTTTAGATTAGCATTGCGCAATTTGGTAAAGACTTTTTTTAGTGATGCCAAATGTTCTTCTAATGAGGTGGAATACACAATTATATCGTCTAAATAGACTAAACAATCTTTATAGATTAGATCTTCTAGTAAATTGTTCATGTATCTTGGAACGTTACTGGTGCATTTTTAAGCCCAAATGGCATTCGTGTGTACTCGTAATGACCATGTTTAGTGGAGAATGCGGTTTTTTCTATTGATTTATGATCCATTTGGATTTGATAGAATCCTTTGGCGAGGTCAATGGTTGTGAAATATTGACATTTTCCAAATTTGTCTAATATGTCATCCATTACCGGTATTGGGAACTTGTCATCGACAGTAATCACATTTAGACTACGATAGTCGATTACTAAGCGGAACTTTTGTTCCTTGGATGCGTCCTCTTTTTTAGGTACGATCCAGATTGGAGAACAATAGGCCGATTTCGATTTTCGAATGAATTCCCTGCTCTATCATTTCATTAATCTGTTTATTGACTTCTTCGTCAAAGATTTGTGGGTATTTGTATGGGTGTTTGTATATGAATAGAGTTTTTGTATATTTTGTTTTTGTATGTTTTGTATGAATAGAGTGTTTTATTGTACTCGTGAAAGTCAAATTTTCACCTTCGCGGTACTGAATGTCACTGAATTCGTACAAGACTTTTTTGAGTTTTTGTGTTTCTTAGTTGTTTAAATGGTCGAGTCTGGGTGCCTCTCTGTAGGTGGGTCCAAACATTCTATGTTATGTTCTTATTCTATTTCATCAATATCTCAGAAATAAAATGTATAATTTCCTAGTTTTGCGTATTCTTCTTCATAATTTATCTGGGCCTTGCAGGCTTTTAAAAAAGTTCTGCCTATCAACATGTCGTATTTATTTGAAAATTTATGGATATAAAATTTTTGTTCTGTCGGACAAAGTTTGCTGGGTGCAAGGAAAATGATTTCTTTTAATTCTACTGCACCTCAATCATGTGAATTTTGGAATCTCCTAAATAGGTTTTGAAATTAAAAAAGTTTTCGGACATTATATTTATTGAAGATCCTGAGTCGACTACACATCTCAAAGGTTTATTGTTCATTATTATTCTGATGAAGGACTTGTCCCTATCTCTTCTTCCGATTGATCCGAGGTATTCTGATGAAAATTTTCTGATGTGTCCATTTTGCTAATTCCACTATTACTTTCTCTTTGCCTTTTTGTAGGCTGGTTTGCTACATTATTTTTTGGATACCTATTTTGCTGTTGATAATTCATTAGATTTTGAGCCCTGCCAATATTTAATTTTTGTTGAAAATCTTGGAAAAGTTGTTGGTTTTTTGTTGTATCGGATTGTTTTGTTTGAGACGGAGTAGGTACTATTGGGTACAAAGGGTTTTCAACCTTTTTATACCCTTGCAGAGGGTATTATAAAATTGGTCAGATGTTTGTAACGCACAGAAGGAGACGTTTCCGACCCTATAAAGTATATATATTCTTGATCAGCATGAGAAGCTGAGTTGATATAGCCATGTCCGTCTGTCCGTCCGTCTGTGCGTATGCGTTTTACTCAGCCATCTTAAGAGCTATCGGGATGAAATTTTTTTTGGGTGCTTTTTATTACCTGGGAAAAATAAAGTATGAAAATTGGGAGAATCGGACCACTATATCATATAGCTCTGGAGGAAACATTTTTGCAAAAATTGCAAAACTTGGAGTATCGCCATGAAATTTACCAATATGATAGTATTATATATAAAATCTCAGATCCCAAAATTTGAATCTGATCGGATATATAGAACACAAGTTACAGCCGATATAAATCGGTTCGGCTAGCTGCCTACTACGTCATCATCAAATCAACAGAGCACACGCATGCACACATACAGACGCAACGCTACATAAACTATGTATATGTGTATGCGTGCGAGTCGCGGCATGCGTGTAAAAGGGGATGGGGAAGAAGAAGAAATTGAAATGATATTTGAAAGGTTCTGTGCAATAATGAATTGAGATACAGAAAAAGAGTTTGGAACATGAAAAAATATTATGGCCATGGACTGCAAGGGTATATAAACTTCGGCACAGCCGATGTTAGCTTCTTTGATATTTGGTTTAGATTTTGGCTTTTATTTGATTTTCTGTTATACTATTCTCGTATAACCCTTCTCTTTGAGCTACTTGTTTCAGCTTGCTAACTGTGGTTATATCATATTTAGCTATCGTCATAAATAATATATCGGGTAATTTTTTATTTATTACATCTTTTATAGTGTTATTTAAAGCATTTGTATAAAGAATGGAGTTATTTGCATCGTTTTCCAGACTTAGTTTGTTTGTGGTAATATAGGATTTGTCTTCTAATTCTGTTACAAACTTACAAAGGTTTGCTGTATAGTTGGTGTTGTAGAGGCGTCGTAGAAGTTCCTCAGAAGGGGTCTGTTCAATTCATTGATGAGGAATGATCTTAGTTCCGGCCGGGTGTTGACTTGTCCAATTTGCGAGAGCCGTTGTGCGTCTCCAGTGAGCTGCATCTCGATTGCGCTGAACTGTTGCCTTATATCATGGATTGGATATAAGTGCATGATGAAATCTATCCTCCTTATGAATGACGTCAGATTCTCTGGTGCTCCATCATAGTTTGCCACCTGTCTTTACGAAGGCAGTGCTTGATTGAGGTGAGCTTCGGTAAGTTCTACGGCCATTTTTGTTTTTTTTTAATGGTGTTTTGTTTTGTTGATTTTCTGGGGTTTTTGGTTTTTTTTGTTCGCACAAAAATTGGCGTTTTTGTTCCACAATTGGAGTTTATGGTTGTAACACACAGAGGAGGAAATTTTTTTTCGCGCACAGTTGGCGTAAATATTTTCCACTGTTTTTGGCTTTTGAGCACTCCCCGTAAGTTCTTGATGTCGGATCGGAATTTTATAGTTTTTTTTAACACACCGATAATAATTCTATGTGTCACACGGATAGAATAACAAGTTCACTTTTACCGATCCTACCGACTACCAATTAAATATCTTGTATTTCCAAAAGGGAAAAAAAAGGGATATTGTTTGTTCGAGTTAAAAGCGGGGACTTTATTCGTTGAACGTAAACTTAAAACTGAAGTACAAAAATGTCTTATAGTATAGTGATGCGATTTGATTGGCCCGAATTTTAATGTTGAATTAGCGTTCTCACACTTTTGATTTTTGGGGGACAATTATTATTGCAAGTGTTCAATTGTTTATGAATAAAACGTATTTTATTGGCCTGTGTTTTAATTATGAGTTAGCGTTCACACGCTTTGATTTTGAGGGGGACAATTGTTATCGCAAGTGTCCAAGTGTTTATAAAAAAACGGATGTTTACTTTAAAGTTATAAATTTTAGGGGGCGAAAAATTTATTAGTTATTGGGTATTGAAGTTTGATATATGACTATATTTCATTTCAATGAAGTAAGTCGTCGCCGACTTCGGTATACCATGCACCAAGTGAAAAAAAAAACATTTCATATTTCGAAAACCGAATGTATGTCTATTAAATTGTTTTTACATGACTCATACTGCCAACAGCCAAAGGCCAAGTCCTGCATATTGGGAAAACGTTTATATGAATAACTCGGCTGTTTTTAGCCTGATTTTCGTCAAATTTTATATGTTGCTGGATATTAATATCAAATTAAAGTATGCCAAATTTAATTGCTGTTGTTATGTTTTTACAAAACAAAATCGCCTTTACGCCTTTACTAAGCGAGTATACATACAAAATTTTGTGTCTCTAGCTATGTATATAGTCTTTGAGAAAAACACTTTTGCTCTAATTTTTGGGAGCGGAAAGGGGCGTGGCAAAAATTTGAAATAAACTTGATCACTCTACATACTATACGAGCCTGCATACCAAATTTGGTGGCTCCAGGTTCTATGCTTGTTTGGTTTTAGTTTGGTTACAACTGCAAGAAAGGGCGACCACCATACACACATCCACTTAGATTACCATTAGCATAGAAAATACGCGTGGAAGAAATAAATGAAGTATCACGAGAAAAGTGAAGTGTTTACTTGTGGGCCTGCTAAAACATCGAACCTTAGCGCCAAACTCAACATTTCTATAAATTATAGGCCATGAATTAATTCTACAGATTAATTCTATAAATTAATCTAACAGTGTTAAACCACTAAATGAACCGAAAAATCTATTATTCAACTCAACGATCAACCGTTTACGACCTACATATGTACATAGGTCTAATAACTAATCAACATCGCTTAAAAGAATAAACTCATTGGTAAACCATGGCAACGCAAGACTTATCAAGTGGAATATATCATTGCAAAAAATGCATGCACGAAGACAATGACCGCATGGTGCAATGCAATCGATGCTGTTCCTGGTATCATTTCGACTGCGTTGGAGTAATGGACGTAATACGACACGCGAACACCCGCACCTAAGTGCTACGCCGATGGCGCCCTGGAATTTCACAAATACTCAAAACAGGGCTGCATCGTACTATCCAGAAAGTAAAGTGCGAATGGACGTTGGTCCGAAATACAGCAACACCAAAGCGCGGCACAACTTGCAGCCCGTCAAGCAATACCGAAAAAGCTTCCAACATTTGATGGCAATCCTCAGAACTGGCTTCTATTCTACAGTAGTTTTCAGACAAGTACGGAAATCGCTGGGCACATGTGTTTCGGTCGGCAAGAGCATATTTTGCACAACCTACTGGAAAAAACGCGGAAACTACCCGCAATAAAAGATAAGCTTGAACTCACTTATCGAATACGCATTGTGTATACGAAACATCTACTCAACGATGGAAGCACAGGTTACATGCAGAACCCAATGCTCGTACAAGAGCTACTAGAGAAACTCCCCACACAACTGAAGCTGCAGTGGGCAATGTTTCCCAAAGACACTAAGACACCATCAATGGAATCTTTTAGCAAATGGATCTACGACATAGCTGAAGCAGCAAGCCACCTAAAGAGCAGGTCAAGGACATTACCTGCGTCGTATGTAAGGAACCGGGGCACAAAATACATAGCTGCCCCTCGTTCAAAGCCACGCCACATCAACGAAAGATGTCTTTTCTGAAAAATCACAAGCTCTGTCAATAATGCCTAAACCGTCATCACCAAAAGTGCCATCGTGAAAAGGTTTGCGGCATACAAGGCTGCCAAAGCAAACATAACCCATTGATCCAAGGGATGAAGCCAATACCAGAGGCGGCAAAATTCAGCAGCCAAAAAAGGCCAGCTATGGTTACCAACGTGCATACGCCGGAGGGTAAGCACACCCAGCGATCCAGAGAGTCTGTCTCAACCTATTTCCGTGTCATTCCAATACAAATCATCAATAAAACGAAAGTTACTAACACCTTTGTATTTCTAGATGAAGGATCAGCACTAACGCTCATCGACAACAAGATCTTTAAGCAGCTGGGCTTAAAAGGCGTTCCAGATCGACTGTGCCTAAAATGGACCAACGATACAACACGCGAAGAAAATGCATCGGAACGTGTCAATCGAAACGGTTGCCAATCCACATAATGGCAATCAATTCTACTTGGAAGAGTTCACAGTGTAGATACCCTGGATCTACCTGTACAGTCTATCGACATAAGGGCTCACGCCAAGGAATTTCCCCACCTAGCGGGAGTACCCATAGCATCATATACCAATGCACGCCCAAGCATATTAATCGGCAAAAATAACTGGAACCTCGCCGTACCATTTAAAATCAAAGAGGGGGCATGCCATCAACCAATAGCGTCAGACACGCGACTAGGATGGGCACTCCAAAGCTCCACGCCATCGAAGGACACTAGAGCTAATGTGAGCGTTCACATGTGTGGCTGCAGAGACGCAGACGCCAAGCTGCATGAGATCATCAAACAAGCGTTCTCATTAGACGCTACCACAGCAAAACCGCTGTCATCACCAGAAGAAATTCAAGCTCTAACCATACTTGAATCTACTACCGCCTTGAAGAATGCAGGTACGAGGTCGGTCTAATGTGGAAAGACCCTGAAGTTTTATTACCTGATAGCTACGCAAACGCACTAAAACGGCTTAAATGCCTACAAAAGCAATTTTCCCGACAACCACAGTTGAAGGAGCAAATCACCAAGCAAGTCGAAAACCTCGTCGAAAAGGACTACGCTCGCATGCTGACGCCGGGGGAAATAGCTGCAACAAACAGACGGACATGGTATCTACCAACCTTCATAACTAAAAATCCAAATAAACCAGAGAAGGTCCGGCAATACGGCGGCAAGGCCCTGAATTGACTACATCTGGAGTAGTCCAGATCTCCTAAACTCCCTGCTTGACCTCTTACTCTCATTCCGAGTGGGACTAGTGGCGATCTGTGGCGATATCGCCGAGATGTTCCACCAGATCCGAGGGAGACCAGCAGACACCCATGCGCAAAGGTTTCTGTGGTTTGACAGCAAATCCGAGAGGCAAGAGCCTAACGTCTATGTTATGGAAGCGCATACTTTCGGAATCAATGGCGCACCCTGTATTGCACACTTTATTCGTGACAAAAACGCAGATCGATTCTGTCAACAGTACCCTCAAGCAGCACAAGCCGTGAAGGACTACCACTACGTGGATGATTTTATATACAGTGGCGACACCTACATGGAAGTCGGAAACATCGCAACTCAAGTCAGAGATATTTACGCAGCAGGTGGTTTCCACATACGCAATTGGTCTTCGAACTCAAATGAGGTCCTGCGAATACTAAAGAGCGATTCGCTGCCCCCCCGAAGCTGTCGAAATTACCGCCACAGAAAAGGTACTCGGCTTATATTGGGTGCCGAACTCCGACGTATTCACATTCATCTGTAAATTTGCCAGGCTGAAGCGCAACGTCTTAGACAGCGACAAAACACCAACCAAACGCGAGCTCTTGCAAGTACTTATGTCAATGTACGACCCACTGGGCTTCATCTCATGCTTTACAATAGAGCTGAAAATCCCACGGCAAGAAGTCTGGAGTAGCGGCATTGTCTGGGATGTTGGTTTACCCGACGCATTGTTACCCAAATGGATACGATTGAAACTGATCCTTACAACAATCGCCGGATTGACCATCCCGAGATGTTATTTCAACAGCAGCGATCAAATCCATGACGTCCAGTTACACACGTTCGTTGACGCCAGCGAATTGGCAGCAGTCTGCTACCTTCGGATACGCCAGGGGGAAAGAACCTACCTCAGCTTCGTGGCCTCCAAGGCGAAAGTGGCACCGCTGAGTCCACTATCTATACCAAGGATGGAACTGCAGGCCGCAGTTATCGGAGCAAAGCTGAGTAACCGAATCCAACGCAATCCAAGTTTGTTAATTAATTCGAGTTGTTATTGGTCCGACTCAAAGACTGTTCTCAAATGGCTTCGTATGGATCCACGAAAGTTTCAGCAATTCGTCATGCACCGCGTGGGCGAAATACTGGAACTCACAAACGTTAGCCAATGGAACTGGGTTCCAACCAACCTAAAACAAACAACGCCAATAAATATAAAACTTGGCTACACGGCCCAGACCATTTGCTGCAAGATCAACACGAGTGGCCAAAATGCGATGATTTGGGGCCACCAAACAATGCTGAAGTCAGGCATAACATACTCTTCATCGACAATTCGCCGATGGAGCTAAAACTTAGCGCGGAATATTTTTATGACTGGCGCAGGCTATATCGAGCTTTAGCGCGCTTTATTCTCTATATTAAGAAACTGAAGGCGAAACAAAAGAAGACATCGCCAACTACAGAGGTTTCTTACGAGATGATTCAGCAGGCACGCACACTCCTACTGCGGCATGCGCAGTCATCTGAATTCTATCCAGAAATTCGCAACTTAACGAGAGGTAAACCTTTAAAAACAAATTCTAAACTCATATGTTTGATAATCTTCCTAGACGAAAACCAGCTCCTGCGTACCCGAGGGCGAGCAGAAAACTTAAACGGCCAAAACCAAATACTACTCCCATATGGGCACCACATTACTCGGCTCATAGTGAACTGGTATCATCAGGAAATGCACCACACATCCCATGAGACGAGTATTAACAGGATTCGAGGCATGTTTTACATACCACGCCCCCGAGTCTTATACAAAGGCATGCGGAAGTCTTGCCAACGCTGTAAAAATGAGAGCGTCATGCCCAATCTGCCGCAAATGGCTCCCTTGCCAATCGCCAGGCTGGCTGCCTACCAACGTCCCTTCACTTACGTCGGCATTGACTACTTCGGACCCTTCTTGGTTGCTGTAGGACGGCGAAGCGAAAAAAGATGGGGCGTTATTTTCAGCTGCCTAACCATACGGGCAGTGCATATAGAACTGGCGTGCTCTTTGGACACTGCATCGTGCATAATGTGCATCCGAAACTTCATCAATCGGCGCGAGACCCCAAGAGAAATTTACAGCGACAATGCCACTAACTTCAAAGCTGCCGAAAAGGTTATCTGTGAAAAAGCGCAGACGATCAACTTCAACGCCGTGCAACCGAGGTATCTGTAGCAAGGCGTCTTGTTAAAACTATGTATATGAGGTGGAGCTTCTTCCGGAAAATTTGACTTTACTCAACAAATAGGGATGTGATGGATCATCTTGACAAAGCACCTACAAGCACATAATACACACAGAAGACGAAGCTATTTCTCATGAAAATATGCTCATGGCTTCTGTAGTTCTTTTGCGCCTAAGGCTGATATCAGAGTGGCCGCGATAAGCGATGCGATGCTACAAGCGATAATTATCGCAGCGATCTGCAAAGCGATGACATGGCAGAGTAAAAGCTTTCCGCAAAACGAGAAACCTAGCGAGTGTTCTATTTTTAGTCTCAGTTGCAATCATCGTCGTCATGGATTCAGACGAAGAATTTTTTGCGTCAGCAGCAGTTATAAATGTTGTAATGAAAAAATCCACCGGGATCCATCCACTGAATAGAAACTGTTTAAAAGGAGAGTTTAATAGTTTGTATAAAAATTTAAGGCAGTATCCTGACAAATTTTTCAATTATACTCGAATGTCGATCAATACATTCGATTATATTTTGACGAAGATTCATTTCAACCAAAAACCAACTATTTTTTAAGCTCAGAACGCAACGAAAACACACGTATAACAACAGTTGAACAGCGATTCAGAATCGCTTTCTCGCAACTCGCTTCAACTTGTCGCTTTGGCTCTCTTCTCGCTTCGCTTGCACTCTGACATGCATTCAACGATTACATATAAATTTGAATGCAGAGCTTTCTCGCTCAATATTATCGCATCGCTTATCGCGTCCACTCTGACATCAGCCTAAGAAGTGAAAGTTCTGAATATTGGAGAAATCTTCGACCGTCATCGGCGTTTGTTCTTCAAATATGCAATCAAATCAACTGTTGGCGACATAAAAAATCAAATAAGCCAACTGGAACCTGCTGTTTTTCAAACCAAGATTGGAAAAACATTTACGGTTAAGTGTGATGTTTTCCTGATAATGATTGATGGAAAAGTCTTAAACGAAATTACAAACACTTCCTCAATTTGCAAAAAAAAAACTCAAAAAGAATTTCACGACTCAGACTATTCAACGAGTGAGGAGAACTGCTACATATATGGAATTTCTCCGTTGCATTGCAGAATAAAGTGTATGGATTTTATTCTGAAGCTAGCTTACACACTTCCTCGGCCAGGAGAAACAAAAACGGATAATACACCTCGTGAGGACCCACAGAGTAGGAAGTAGATTATTCAAGCTGAATTATATTGGAAGCTAGGACTGAAAGTTGACTGCCCAAAGCACGAATACGGAAATACAAATGCTGGAAATACTTCAAGGAGATTTTTTGAAAATGATAAAATAACATCTTTAATATCGCAGCGGTGTTAGTCAAGAGACCATTAAAAGGTTGGCTGTTATCTTGAATGTTATAAATTGCAAGGAAATGGTAAATGGTGAAAAATATGCCGAGTATACTTCTAAAACTGCTCAACTTTGGACTGAATTGTATCCACTTACTGCATCGCTGAGACACGTGCGATTACGAAAGGATTTGGAAAATAGTAAATATAGTCCCGAAATGTTGAGTTTATTAGATATTGATTAAAATATTGAAAATTATTTTGAAGAAAATCAGCCATCAATAGCAAATATTCAAAATTAACCTAAAAAAAATTCCAAAATTTTTATTTTATTTTTTGTAATTATGTTAGAAAATCTAATTAAAACATTTTAAAATGTTACATAGTCGTTAAAAACAATAAAAAATTCCGTTTGTGATTGAAAAAAAGTGTTTCATTCCATTTTTAAAGGAAAACAATGCTTGGAAATATTTTCTGACTATTAAAGCACCACGGACACCCAGCAAACTTGGCAAACATTCATTTTGAAGCTTGAGGAATCCTTTCTCATAAGCTTTTTAACAATCGCTCAATCGGTTTAGAAGCTATGATTTTTGCAAATAAAAACGCCAAATGGACCCACTGTGCGCAATCCGAACTTCTCGTCTTGTTGCCGGCTCTTGAGGAAGACTTCTGTTCAATTCTCGATCACCGAGTTGCACTCATTCTTAGCTGCCACTCTGAGTGCTGTGTGCCCATCTCATCTTTACACTCGGCCCTCCTGATAATCGTCTTTTGACCCAGAAGGCGAGAATTTGTGGTTCAAAGCCATATACCGCCAAAGCCTTAAGCCCTAGTTCACGCTCATTTTTGTCATCATTGGCCCTTCGCCAGTGCACTATGGTCCAAAATCCAGATTTTGTGGCATTACCCTAAAAAATTTGTTGAAACAAAATCTTGTTGGACAGAATACTTTGAATATATCAAATATAAAAATATTTTTGTTTTTACTGCATCCCTGAAATGTTGGCACACTTTTAAAGTCAGGTGTTTAGTCAGCTGGAGAATTGGGAAATTGTAGACAAACTTTGAGCCAGTGTAAAAAATTACCAAACTTTAAACTTTTTTTTAACTTTAACTTTTTTTTGTGTAATGATTGTTTATGTCCTAAAATAAAGAAAAGTTAACCCATGTGTGCGTCTATTGTGGAGTGGAAATTGTAATTATAGTAAATTACAGCTCAAAGTATGTATTTAATTATGTTATGATTACTTTTTCCGAGTTTTTCCGAGGTAAATTTATATTATCATTTATTTAAAAATAATCGAAAGGCTTCTGCAATTTCGAGCTGGATCTTTGAGCAAGTTGGTGAGAGTTTTATTAGCGATAAAAACGTAGCTGAAATTAACAAAAAAGTCAAGAGCTTTGAACTTTACTTGAGACAAAACTATTTGAAATGCTCTTATAATTTGAATGTATTTAAAATAACACACTCAAAATGGCTTTCAATGCCATTGGTTATCTTATTGAATAAAATGGACTTAAAAACAACATCAGATAATAAAGGGGGGCGCCCATATTTATCATATGATGCAGCAGGGGCACGTCCGAAGCGGAAGATGGCATCGGAACTTGCAGAAGTTGCAGATGACACAAATCTTCTGTTGCATGCGGCTGCTTGTTCTGCAAGAAAATCAAACGAAACTGATGCAGCGTTTGTACTGTCGCGCCCAATGCTTACTCCAAGTGGTCCTAGTGAAATAAGAAAAAAAATTGCTAAGGAACCAATACCTCTAACTCCGCACGAAGCCTTAGCGCATTTGCTTGAGAGCTCGCTAAGCAAAAAAACAATACAATGATATGCGAGATCTTATCAAAAAACAAAACTCTGATATATTCCCAAGCTACCACAAAGTTCTAGAAGTTAAATAGCTATTAAGACCCAAGGGAGTATCTTGTACTGATATTACAGGCGAAGATTCCCTACAAGAACTTTTGAATCATACGGCCAGTCGAATCGTTCTTATGCAAGAAGAGCTATTTTTAAATTTGGAGAATATTGCGAGTGTCGTGTTAATACTAAGCTATGGATTTGATGGATCTACGGGACAAAGCATGAATAAACAAAGATACGAAACAAATGAGCCGGATTCGCGTGACCACTCTTTGTTCGTAACGACCGTCATACCGCTCAAACTAATAGATAGCTCTAATACAATTTTCTGGCTAAATAGAACTCCTCAATCTGTGAGATTTTGTAGGCTTCTCAAAATAGATTTCGCTAAAGAAACCAAAGATTACGTTCTAATTGAGAAGGCTAATTTAGACAAACAAATAATGGAACTTTTGCCTTTCACTTTCACATTTAGCAATAAAAAAAACAATCACAGTGTCCTATAATCTTCATATGACTCTTATAGACCCTATCCCCTTTATGCGTGTGCTCTGATGATTCGAGTAATGAGGTAGTAGGCTGCTGGCAGTGCTGCCATATTAGTAAATTTTATAGGGATACTCTAACTGCTTCACCTATTTTTCTTATGTAACTATATGATATAATGGTCCAATCCTGACACCCGGGTTATAAGTAGCTCAAATATCAAGTTTTATCTCTATAGCTCTAGAAGAAGCTGAGTCTATCGACTCAATCTATTATATAGCCATGTTCGTTCGTCCGTCCGTCCATCCGTCGGTGTAAATCATCTTCACACCGCCATCTTAAGAGCTATTGGGATGAATCTTGATATTTAAGCTACTTATAACCCGGATAAGATAAAGCATAAAAATTATCAGGATCGGTCCACTGTATTATTAAGTGCTGTACGAAAAACGGGTGAAGCAGTGGGGGTATCTCACTAAATTTATTAAAGAGATAGTTTTGCATGTAAAACATCAAAATTTAATAAGATCGGATAATTAAAACACAAGTTACAGTCAATACTGTTAACAGCCTACAACGTAATTTCTCGAAATCAGTCGAGCAGCAGAGCACACGCACAGAAGCAACGCCACATTAACTGCATGTGCATGTGTTGTGCCGAGATGGGGAAAGAGTTGAAAACATTAAAAAATATTGTTGCCAAAGACTGTATGGGTATATAACCATAGTCATAGCCATTGGCAGCTTTTTTGATATTTATACCCTTGTAAAAAGAGTATATTACTTTTGGTCAAGAGTGTGCAACGGACAAGCATCTCCGACTATATAAAGTACATGCGTATAGCGAGACGAGTTCATATAGCCGTCTGTCCGCCCGTCTCCATTAACGCAAACTCCTTCTTGACCGTGAAAGCTACAGAGTTTAAACTTTTTATCTCGCACTCAGCCCGATAGGATCACTATATCATAAAGCTCCCAAGACATACGACAAAATAGCTGTGACTGTGACTTTTCCCAAAAACTTCGTAGCTTTTTGAGCTATTCTCATTAAATTTAAAAAATATCTAAATTACTGTGCTAAATTTGATCGAGATCAGGTTACTATATAGTTCCCATAGGAACGTACGGTCCAAAACAGTGACTTATCAATAACTTCGTTGTTTTTGACGAAATTTTCAAAAAAATTATTATTTGTCAGTTGAATATACCTGTTAATAACTCTGCCAAATTTGATAAAAATCGGATAAAAGATTTCTCTATTATTCTACAACAATATATCAATAAAGATAGATAGTACCCGCGTAGATATTTTTTCTTTCAAAATTTTGCATGTACACTTTTGCCGCCGCAAATTAAATAAAACTGATTTTCTCAAAAACTTGCAGGGCTAAAGCCACACACTTTGGTACGTAAATATGTTTAGTATGCGTGCAGATTATTAATATTTTAAAATTTCGCCACGCCCACTTTAACCACTATCGTAACGAAATTCAGCACACTAGTTAGCCCTATTGTGGTTATTACTACAAACCTACCAAAATTTATTTAAATCGGACTACAAACATGGAAAATATACGTATAAACGATTTTTACTAGGCGGTCTATAAGGGCGGAGTTGGCCGTAGGCTATTGCCGGCGCTAGAGTGCTCGTGTGTTTTTGTGAGGGTGAGCGAGATAGCATATGCTATGAGGCGAATTTTATAGACTTTTTGAAATTTAAAATATTTTTTCGCCTGCTGGTATACCGAAGTCAGCGAGACGACTTACTTCATTTTCAATCTTTTTCTGCTCAGTAATATTTGGTTAGGACCGTAAAATAATAATATCTACCAACCAACGTGTTTTACTAGGCGGTTCATAAGAGCGTAGGTGGCCTAGGTGAGTGGCGGCGCTAGAGTGCTTATGTGTTTGTAAGAGTGATATGAATATATACTAGGCATGTATAAAGAATTTAAAAGACTTACATTTGCTCATCGAAGTTTAAAATATATTTTACCTTGTGCATGGTATACCGAAGTCGTCGATTCGACTTACTAACTTCACTTTATGTTTAGGTTTTCTGTTGAGCACTGCAAACAGTCTTTTCAATTGTTTGTTGAAAAAAAAATTTGGGTTACGATGTGTAACTGCGACATTCGATTTTCGAATTGAATATTTGAAAACATGAATTTTTCCCATTTCAAACAAATTTTAATAGCCTTACAAAAGAATTTTGCATATGTTTGCATATTCTATATACTGCACAGGTTGTATATCTCGGATTCTGCCGGATCGGATCACTATATCATATACATATCTCCCAAGACAAACGACAAAGTCAAGAATTGTGAATTTTCCCAATAACTTCGTTATTTTGTGAGCTATTGTCATGAAATTCAATACTTGTAAGTTTAATATACATATTAACGCAAAGCCAAATTCTGTGTGTGTATGCATGTGCTCTGCTGCTCTGCTGATTTCGAACAATGACGCAGTAGGGAGGCAGCGATTGCGCAGAGCCCATTTATATTCACTGTAACTTGTGTTCTATTTTTTCGATCAGATTGAAATTTTGGGATTCTATGGGAGCTATATGATATTGTCACCCAATCTTGATGAAATTTGGCACAGTCATTAAGAGATACAGAGGCGGCAACAAATTTGAGACATTTTTTTTACCTTAAATTCTGATTTCATTCGATTGTTATTTAATGTTGGTGAACAGTGAACATTCTATTGAGATTATCAGCATAACGCATAACATCCTTACAGTAGCTGCAATAGTTGAGTTAAAAGGACATTTATGTTTTTTTTTTGTCATTTTTTTGGCAGCCCTCTTAGAAAAATTAACTCAATTAATTAATGCTCAGAACCTTTCAAATATCATTTCCATTTCTTGTTTTCTTCTTCTTCGCAATTCTCTTTTACACGCATGCTCGAATCATCAGAGCACACGCCTACACACACACAGACGCAACGCTACATAAACTATGTGTATGCGTGCCAATTGCGGCATACACGTAAAATGGGATGGGGAGGAAGAAGAAACGGAAATGATATTTGAAAGGTTCTGTCTGTGCATTAACGAATTGAGTTACAGAAAAAGAGTTTGGAACATGTATAAATATTATGGCCAAGGACTGCAAGGGTACAGAGCGCAGAGCTTTGTGGCCACTGACGGCACATTGGGCTAATGCAGTTTTTGTATCTTGGTATCACCTCTTTTCTTTATGTTCCTTCATACGCCCTATCGCATACTATGTTGTCCTTTTCACCGCAGGGTATATTATAAATTAAATTATTCTTGTCTAAAATGTCAACTTAGCTTTTTGTGTTTGTTAAGAACATGTTTGTAGTGCGATACGGCTTGTACCATCACCGTACTATCCGTATCATTGTTATATATGTTTGATGATTTTAGTCTATATCAAAGTTCTGGTATATATGCGACGGGCTTATATGTTGTTGTTGATGTTTGTATCGCGTTATGTTGTCTATTGGAAATTTTTGGATGTGTTGATAACAGAGCCCTTCACAATGCATTGAAAAAAAAAATGAAAATCAATTTCATTAGCATTAAAAAAAATCATTTCTAATTAAATCTGCTGTCATTAGCATTGAAAATGAAAAGTAATGAATAAAAAAATTAAACACTTTAGAACAATTTTTTTAATTAATTGTATTTTGTATAGAAATACATATTTTCATATGAGACTTTAGTTAATTTGAAAATTGATTAAGAAAAAAATGCAAAACAATAGATAAATGATCGAAAAATATAATAAAAAATAGCAAAAAGTAGTTACATAAAATAAAGTTAGTAGGCTTTGCTCTAATTACTCAAATTATTCTAATTTGGGTTTACATTTTTGTCAATTTTAATTTAATTTCAAATGTAAACATGCTTTATATATTTCCATTTGCAAAAACGTATAAAAACGTGAAGTCCAGAAACAGATTCCTTTATTTTTGCATTGCGCAACCCTATTGTCCTCCGCAACTATCGAACTATCGAGCTGCTATCGGTAAACCCAAGAACATTTATAGCTTTACTTACTGTAGCAGAAATATGAGGACTAAAAGTTAATTTATAGTCCATAACAACACCTAAGTTATTGATAAAATCTAACTGCTCTAAGGCAGTGTCGTTTAGATAATAAGTTGCTAAGTATGGAGTGCATCAATAAAAAGACATAACGTTACATTTAGAGCCGTTCAAGTTTAATAGGTTAGTTTCAAACCAACTCTGAAGATCATTAAGATCGGATTGAATCAGGCAAGAAGGTGAAGGTGAGGTGAAGCTTAACGTACATAAGCACACGAGAATGTGTCACTACCAATGGAAGATCATTTATAAAAAGAGTGAATAGCAATGGACCCAAATGACTACCCTGAGGTACTCAGGAGGTCACTTGGATTGTCTTAGAAAATGAAGACTTAAAGAGGACTATTTGTGTACGCTTAGAAAGATATTGAAGAATCCAATCAAACAAAAGGCTGGGGATGCCAAGTGCGTTCAACTTATATAAAAGCAGAGTATGATTACCAGAGTTAAAGGCCTTGCTGAAGTCAGTATAAATGACGTCAGTTTGCACGGCAGTCTTGAATCCTTTGATCGGGTGAGATGTAAATTCTAATAGGTTAGTAGTTGTCGATCTACGTTTTTTAAACCCATGTTGGGATGACGAAACGATTGAGCTACAAAAATGCTGCAATTGAGATGTTATTATTTTCTCAAATGCTTTGGGTATGGCAGACAATTTAGAAATACCCCTATAATTGGAGGCTTCGGACTTCTTCCCCTTTTTATGAAGAGGAATAATATATGTTTCCTTCCAGATAGGCGGGAAGGCGGAAGATGTGACGGACAGTGTAAACAATTTAAGTATTGGCTTACATAGGGCCTCCGCGCAAAACCTTAATACGCAGCCTGGTATTCCATCAGGGCCAGGTGCATATATTGGTTTGACGGAACTGAGCACGCTAAGAACCGAACTTTCATCAAACACAAAATGCAATTAGACGATTGCAAGTGATAAAGATAAGGAGGATTCGCTTGATAAATTGAAGAGGAATAAGTTGTTTTGAAAATATCAAAGAAGCTAACTTCGGCTGTGCCGTTTATATACCCTTGCAGTCCTTGGTCATAAAATTATTATATGTTCCAAACTCTTTTTCTGCACAGACAAAACCCTTCAACTGTCATTTCCATTTCTTGTTCTTCTTCCTCATCCTTTACATGCATGCCGCGATTGGCACGCACACACGTATAGTTCATGTAGCATTGCGTCTGTGTGTGGATGCGTGTGCTCTGATGATTCGAGCAATGTCGTAGTAGGCAGCACGCTGCGCTGACGGCAGCAGTTGAGCAGAGCCGATTTTTATTCTTCAACGAATGAAGATCGGGTTATTATTTCCTTCGCTCTGGAAGCCCTCTTCAAAATCTGATAGCTTTTAAGATGGCTAAGTAAAACGCATACGCACATACGAACATGGCCATATCGCTTTAAATTCTTCGTTCAAATGGAACGCTGGAATAAAGCGAAAAAGCAACAATAGTTAAAGCAATATTGGGTTTATACTTTAATTGTATACAACAAGGGAACTGGAAGTGCCAGGCACAGCAGTAGCAGCAGCAACAGCTGAAGCAGCCAACACTTTACTAGATCTTCTTGTAACTTCTTTATTGGCAATCTTTATTGTATATTTTTATACCATACACCCATAGCGTGAAACGGTATATTAAAGTCGCCAAAATGTATGTAACAGGCAGAAGGAAGCTTTTCCGACCCCATAAAGTATATATATTCTTGATCAGCATCAACAGCAGAGACGTCCGTCCGTCCGTCTGTATGAACACTTAGATCTCGGAGACTATAAGAGCTAGAGCCACCAAATTTGGTATGCAGACTCGTGAAGTATGTAGAGTGATCGGGTCGGAAAAGCTTCCTTCTGCCTGTTACATACATTTTGGCGACTTTAATATACCGTTTCACGCTATGGGTGTATGGTATAAATAGCCAAGTTATGCATATAAACGTTTTTCCATATGGCCGGAAGTGGCCGTTGGCTGGTGGGGGCGCTAGGGTGCTCGTATGCTTGAGTGAGCGAAATACTAAGATATGCTTGTAAAAAGCATGTGAACAGTTTTTTTAAATATGAAAATGCATTGGTTATTATAAATTTAAAATATTTGTTTTACTGGTGTATGGTATACCGAAGTCGGCGAGACGACTTACTTACTTCATTTTTGACATAGGGTCATTGTCGACGGACTGAGGGACGCGCCCTGAAACCTGGCCCTCTTTCGTGGCGGAGATTCAATCAAAAGTTTAGAACTTCTGAATTGAACCTTCATCGCCAAAAGCTCCTCTTGAAGCTTATGAACGCCAGCTGACAGGGTTATAAATGCATGCCCAGTCCGTTTGATAAAATTTCGCATCTCGAGTTCCAAGCCACGACACGAATCACAGCACCATTTAAGGCCGCCACCCTGTGCAATACTACCCGCACCTTGACTGTATAACCAGCACATTTAAAGTGCATTACATTGTCACACAGCCAACAGTAAAGAAAGTCTTCACTGGTCTTGCTGGGATTATTGCAATTATATTTGCAACAGACAGACATTTTGTAGGGTCGGAGCAAAAAATAGAAATAAATCAAGTACTAAGCAGCGCAACAACAAAACAATATGTGCGTTTGTTAAAGTTTTGATATTAATAAGAAGTAAATTTAACTTTAAACTTCGGGATGAATATAGCGTTGAATAAAATTGGTTGAGTTAATTAAATTTAATATGAATATTATAAATTCACAACACGAAAGAACGAAAAACAGTAGCTGAGCGAGAGCGCAAAAAAAACACGACCGACTTTGATGAGTGACAATATTATTATTGTTTTGCCATGGCATCCATAGTCTCAGGACTATCACCTAAGTCTTCGATTTGGTCTAGTATTAACGACTTCTGCTAGTAAACAGAGGAAAAGAAGTCTTGTATGGAAGTGCCCTTTATAGGTGGTATTCTAAAGTGCCCAAATCTCGTTTGTTTGAGTACTCAGATAACAGACACTGTGAGATTGCACCCCAGTGTAAGGCGGTGCGATAAACTTTCAACCGTGTTGTTAACGTCAAGAATGTCTCGACCACGCGTTACTTTAACGCCCGAAAGTTTTACCGATACAAAAATAGAACATTTAGCACGAATTGATTTTAAACTTATTTATTACAAACTGAGTATAGAATAATTATGATGGTGTTTCTTAGATACAACAAATTATAAAGTTTATCCATATATATTAAGCCCTTAGGCTCCTAGCCTCGAGCTTCGTTTCGTGCCAATTATCGGATGTTTATTTTAACGTATCGTTCCTGTGCAATTTTCTTCTATACTGACGCCTCGTCTCACTTCTTAGAGCTGGTTTCTGCCTCGATAAGTCAGGGTTGCATTCAGGTCGATACATACTAAGTCTAAAGGGAAAACGATCAGGGCTACCTAAATTCAGGGCATTGGCAGTAACGTACCGCCTACACAACATCCCGCCTACCGTAAAACTACTCGGGAGTTTTACCCAAAACGTCTAATACAGCAAGCTTAGACACTGGTCGTTTTAAAATTCCGGCATTTGTTTGTACTTCAGCAACTCGTATTAGCCCATCTCTTGCTGGAATAACTTTCACGATGATTCCCCTTGCCCTTGGTTGGTTTTCGTCACATATTATGACTAAGTCTCCCATCTTGATGGGTCGAATCGGTGCGAACCACTTTGTTCGCTTTGTCAGAGTTGGTAGATATTCCCTTATCCATCGTTTCCAAAACGTATTTTTTAATTGTTGACAAATCCTATATTGTTTTCGATGACAAAAGTTGTCTTCCTCTCCAGGGGTTTGTGTCGAATTGGTTGTGCCAAGCAAGAAATGATTAGGTGTTAATGGACCTGGATCGTCTTTATCCACTGGAATGTGTGTAAGTGGTCTGCTATTTATGATATTTTCCGCTTCGATAAGCAAACTTCTAAGTGTTTCAACCTGGGGCGCCTTGTCTTGCAATGTTATTACCAAAACCTTTTTAACTGACTGAACTAGGCGTTCCCAACATCCTCCTGAACTTGGGTTTGCTGGACAATTGAACTTCCATTCTATGCCTTTATTTGCCATCTCTTCAGCGATGTAGTTCCAGTCAAATAGGTCTTTGACTTCCGTTATTAGACGATCAGCTCCAACAAAATTTGTTCCCATATCCGACCGTATTCTGATTGGTATACCACGCCTGTTTACGAAGTTTCGAATACATAAAATACATGCGTCTGTAGAGAAATCCGCTGCTAATTCCAAGTGTATAGCTCGTATGGTAAGGCACGTAAATAGAGCCATCCATCGCTTTTCATGTCGACGGCCGATCGTTACAATAACTGGCCCAAAATAGTCAAGTCCTACATAGGAAAACAGTCTTTGGTAAGGAGTGACACGATCGGTCGGTAACTGACCCATCAGAGTCGCTTGCGGTTGAATTTTTCTATTTTTACAAAACTGGCAAACTGTTTTTGCCCTTTTTACAGCAGCTCGCAAGCATATTATCCAAAATTTTTGACGAATCTCAGTGATAATGAGTTCATCGTTTTGATGGTGGAATCTCTCGTGATACGATGTTACTATTAAATCAGTTAGTTTGTGTTTTTTGGGTAATATGATAGGTTGACGAGCACTTTGCGATAGTGATGTTGCATAGTCAAGCCTACCGTTGACCACTAAGATCCCGTCGGCATTCATCGTAGGAGTTAAAGAGAAGATGCTACTTTCATTTGATACGCATGAATTTGCTTGTAAATCAGCTAGTTCCTTATGATAGATTTCCTTTTGCATGATTTTTACTAATGTATTTTCTGCATCTTGCAATTCCCGCGAAGAAAGTGTTGTTACATCATTATCACATTGACGTTTCAATATCCGTTGTTTAAATCTCAATATCCATCCCATTGTTCGCTTCAGTTTCAAATACTTAGAAAATCTGTTTAGGTCAATAATATTTTCAACAGAAGTTGTTAAATATACCCGTTTTACTTCAGAGGAATCGTTTTCAACGTAGATCTTTTCCTGTACTGGGCAGCTAGATTCATCCTTCAATAAAAATTCGGGGCCTCTTGTCCAAATATTACCTGGCTCGTACTTAAATTTTACCTTTGTTCTCGTGGCTTTATCGGCAGCATTTAAATGTGTTGGAACCCATCACCAATCATTTTCGTTTCTTGTTTCCAGTATTTCATTTATACGGTGAGCCACAAATTGTTTATATTTCCGATGATCTGATTGAATCCAAGCTATGACAGTCTTTGAATCCGACCATAATGTATATTTCTGTACGTTAACAGAATGACTTTCCAGTATCAGAGTCTTAAGTCGGGTACCTAAAACCGCTGCCTGAAGCTCTAATCGGGGAACAGATAAAGTCTTTATTGGTGCGCATCTAGTTTTTCCCGCGACGAAAATTGTTTCGATAAGTCCATCAAGTATTATTCTCCAATAACCAACGGCAGCAAAGGCTTGTTCACTAGCATCTACAAAAATATGCAATTCTATGTTAGCTTGAGATGACATAAAATTTCGAGAGTAACATCTGTTTAATCTAAAACTCTTTACATTTTCGATTTGTAAGACCCAATTTTTGAAACGAATAAATAATTCTTCTGGGATCAATTCATTCCAGTGAATGCCTGACCTCCAGACATCCTGAATCAATATTTTTCCATGAATCGTCAGGTCGGCTAACATCCCTAATGGATCATAGATAGACATGACCAAGCTTAGAAGCTGCCTCTTTGTTGGACAATTTTCAGCTTTAAGTATGCTTTGTTCCACGCGATTCATTTTTAAGTCAAAAGTAAATTGGTCTATATCGTTGTACCAATACATGCCCAATACCTTATCGACAGCCTTCTTATCCATACTTACTGGTAACTTATCAGTTTTATTTTTCTCTTCTTTATTCAATTTGTTTTGTACCCACTTCGAGTTTGAAACAAAGCCTCTTAGTTCAAAGTGAGCTAATTCATGCACCCTTTTTACTTCAGAGCTTATGTCGTAAGCCTTTTGCTCAGATACAAAGCTTGCTACAAAGTCATCAACGTAATGATTATTTTGTATTGCATCAATTACTTCCTTTGAACTCGTACTGTTTTGCGCGTTTATATTTTTTACATATTGAGCACAACACGGAGAACAAGTGGCTCCGAATATCATGACCGTCATCTTATAAGTATCGACTTCTCTTGTTGTGTCACCATGTCTCCATAAAAACCGTAAGCAATCCTGATCTTCCTGTCGAACTCGCAACTGCAAGAACATTTCCTTGATATCTGCACAAACTGCCACTGCTCCTTGTCGAAATTGGAATAAAATTTGAGTCAATGGCGGATTTTCATCGGGTCCTTTTAATAATCTTGAATTCAATGAAACTTCTTCGATTGAGGCTGCTGCGTCGAATACTAGTCGTAGCTTTCCTGGTTTGTTCACGTTGTAAACGGCGAAATGAGGTAGATACCATGTCTTAGAACTGGTTACACAAGTTTGAAGTTTTGTCATTTTGACGGCATATCCTTTCTTCACAAAGTCCATAATGGCTTCATCGTAGGTCTTTACGCTATTTGAGCGAATAATTTTATGCTCTATTAATTGGAGTCTTTTCAAAGCCATACTGTAACTGTCGGGAAGATTTAATGTTTCTTTTGACCATAACAATCCGGTTTCATATTCTCCTTCTAATTTTACTGTTGTGTTTTGAAGTATCTCTTTAGCTCGAATTATGTCAGCGGACTCTACAGACTTAATATACGGCCGTACTCCAAAATTCTCAGTTGTGAAATAATCTGCCATCAAATCGTGCATTTCCCTGTTCATTTGATCCTCCAAAGAATTCGCATGAAATACTGATGTCACTAACGGGCTTGTATTAGAATGGTCTGCTCTTGATCCAAAAATCATCCATCCCAAAGGTGTTTTTGATGCCACTAGTCTTGGACCGATATCAACGCTTCGTATAGTCTTGACCAGGTGGGTATTATCTATGCCGATCAGTATTGTTGGTTTGGCATCTGTGTAACTTGCTATTGGGAGGTTCGCAACTCGAATATACTCTTCCTCTAATGTTTGATGATCCATTGATTGTAGGGGTAATTCCAGATCAGGGATTGTAGTGCGTTTTAACTGTAACCAATTTTTATTTCCATTAATACCTCTTATTTTTAGATGACATACTGTCGTATTCAAGTTAATGGCATGATTCTTAATCCAATTTAATGTTAACCGATCCATGTTTTCTTTTACCCCTAGCTTTTTAGCTAAATTCTCGTTAATTAACGTTACGTTGGAACCCTCGTCCAAAAACGCGAACGTTTTAACTAATGTATTCTGCGGGCCCATTATTTCGACTGGCAGGACTTTAACTAACAACCTTTTCATGCTAGATTTGACTGTATGTGTCGCTGCTTCTGCTTTATCTTCTTCTACCGTCTGTCTATTAGGATTGTGCAACGATTTGTGATGTGAACTCTTGCAGCCACTGATGTTACATCTTCGTTTGAACTTACAGGATATCATATTGTGGTTGCGGTTTAGACAGCTGAAACAAACCCCTAATTTCTTGACCATGTTCCACTTTTCATTTACATCAGCCTTTACATATACATCGCATTCAGACAAAGAGTGGTCACCATTACATTCGGTGCAAACTTTTGTATATTTCTTATCCTTCTTTTGATATTCGCCAGTATTTGTTTGCATTACCAGTTTTGGATTGTAACGACAATCACCTTTTGAAGTGGGCCTGTTCGAAGTTGTCATTAATGTTACCTTCGCAATCGTTCTTGCTATACTATTTAACCAATTACTAAAATCCATCAAATTGGCGTATGAATATATTTGAGATGAAAACTCTTGCCACTGCATGCGTTTTGACATTGGCATTTTTGAAACTAATTGATCCAGCAAAGATGGATTTTGCAGGTGTAATACTGCATTTGAAGATTGCAAAAATATGACCAAATTTTTTACCTTTGTGGCAAATGGAATCATCCTTTCTAGATTATTCTCTGGGATTTGGGGTATATCATTGACCATTTCTAGCTGACTTTTAATAAGCAACTCTGGTCTTCCGTACATAAACTGTAGGTGCTCGATAATATGTGGCACGTTTGCCGGATTCACTAATAGCCCTTTTACCTCCTCTTTTGCCGCTCCCTTTAAGCTTTTCTGTAAACGTATTACATTTTGCAGTTGGGTATAACCATAAGCAGCGGAGGATTCTATGAACATTGTAATAAATACTGGCCAATCTTCTGCCCTACCACTAAATTCTGGCAGATCCATAATTCTGTGCCCCGACATATAATTATGTGGGTATTGTCCCTGACTAGCCTGACCAACCCGAACGCAACCCGTAACATTACCAGACTCACCCGTACCAACATTAATGGGGAAAGGTTCGTAGACACCAGATGTTCCGGTTGTAGTTTTAAATGTCATTTTGTTTTGTGTAGCACCCTCATCGGTAGCACCCTGTGTGCCGCTCGAAGCATGCGGAGCGCCTATTATGGCTCCATTACGTTGTGCACCGTCTATATTTGTAGCACCCTGTGTGCCGCCCAAAGCATGCGGAGCGCCCATTATGGCTCCATGACGTTGTGCACCGTCTATATTTGCAGCACCCTGTGTGCCGCCCAAATCATGCGGAGCTCCCATTATGGCTCCGTGACGTTGTGCATCGTCTATATATGCAGCACCCTGTGTGCCACCCAAAGCATGCGGAGCTCCCATTATGGCTCCATGACGTTGTGCACCGTCCAAGATAGCAGCACCCTGTGTGCCGCCCAAAGCATGAGTCTTCTCCAATTCTGAAATGCAGTCAGTTATAGATTCATTAGCAATTTTTAAATTAACTATTTCACTTTGCACTAAATGAATTTCTTGTATTCGTTGTTCTTGTCCATTGTGGATAGCTTCAATTTTTGAACTTTGTGACGCAATTTGTTCTTGCAATTGCGTCATCATTCTTTGCACACTTTCCAATATACTCGTATTGTCTTCTCTGTCTTTTGGCGCTTTGCTTTTATTGGAAGCGTCTCTTTCTATCTCGCTCTCTCCCGCGGTAGACTCGTTTACCGCCGATTTCGGCGTTTCCATCGCGTCCATATTGATACGCTTTTTTCTCCCGCGCGTTTTCATTTTATGGCTCATATTTCACATTTCTAGTCAATTCCGACACCATCAAAGCACTTTTACATATTATTTAAGTTAAAATAAAGAATGTTAACGTCAAGAATGTCTCGACCACGCGTTACTTTAACGCCCGAAAGTTTTACCGATACAAAAATAGAACATTTAGCACGAATTGATTTTAAACTTATTTATTACAAACTGAGTATAGAATAATTATGATGGTGTTTCTTAGATACAACAAATTATAAAGTTTATCCATATATATTAAGCCCTAAGGCTCCTAGCCTCGAGCTTCGTTTCGTGCCAATTATCGGATATTTATTTTAACGTATCGTTCCTGTGCAATTTTCTTCTATACTGACGCCTCGTCTCACTTCTTAGAGCTGGTTTCTGCCTCAATAAGTCAGGGTTGCATTCAGGTCGATACATACTAAGTCTAAAGGGAAAACGATCAGGGCTACCTAAATTCAGGGCATTGGCAGTAACGTACCGCCTCCACAACAAGTGTGTTGGCATGGCCTGTAATTTTGCCTCGAATGGTTATAAGAATTGCAAAGTAGTTGGGTGTTCCGTGAATGGAAGCGTACAATTCCATCAAACGCGTGGCGGAAGTAAACCATGTTGAGAATTTTTTACGACTACCTGAGAACTTGTCAAGATTTTTCACAATGTCTGGCACCTTGTCTAATTCATGCCAGTTATCCTGGACACTAGCTGTCTGGTCGCTAAAAGGAATATGTCCTGGCTGAGGATAATTTAGTTGCTTAACTATTTCCTGTATTTAAGACAACAAAATATTCTAGATGGCTACATCTAGTCCTTGTATTGATAGTGTCTCTATCCTGTTTGTAGTAGCCGCATTTGAGGTGGATGCTGCCTGAGCATCGGAAGCTGCTGCCTTAGTACCACCCTACTGGAGGACTGCTGCTTTAACCCAGTTGTCTGTAGTCATTTTGGAAAAAAAATATTTTATCTCGAGTTTACTTGAGGTGAATAAATGTTGATGTCGCGAAAAATATAATACCGCGAGAATTATGTGTCGATTTTAATTTATATTGATTAAAAGTGTCCGCTATGTGTCCGCCAATTTTGAATGGAAATGGTTTTTGATACTTAAATAATAGTTTGTGGTATGTTATGCAAATTTTTCGATATTATAAGGCTCTTTTATTTAATATTTTAAGAGTTTTGAATTATTTCGCATCTTTTTTATTGCTTATTTCTAGTTTATTTTTAATTTTTCATTCCTTTTTTTTCTTTTCTTTTTTAATTGGTAGGGAAAAATTTAATAAAGTATTTTATAAATTTCGTTAACTTTTACTTTCTTTAACTTTTGCTTTGTTTCATTAGATTTTTTCTTCAATGTGTCTACACAAATTTTTTCTTATATTAAAATTCTTTCACTCAATTTTTTTTTTGCTTAACTTACATCTTCAGTGCTTTTCCTGATCGGCTTGTAGGAGGGCTCGCTTTCCCAACGATGAAGGTACTAACGCTTCTGTGCAAACACGTTCGGGTTATCAGTTTTTCTCTGAACGGATCTTGGAGAATATTGCAGCGATAAATTTGACCTTGTCTGATTCACGATGCAGTTCAATATACCGTTTTTATTTCGTTGACACTTAAGGCATTTAACGCGTTTTCTCTATCACGACCACTAGTACCTTTTACTAACACTCGATCAAATACTTTACCAATTAAACACTTCCTTCGCTCGTGTTAGACAAATTATTTAAATTACTTTTATTACTTTTTACATTCACAATACATTCAAGTAACTGTAAGATTCTGACAACTAACTTAGGAGTCAATTCCGCGGAGCTGAAGCGAAGTTACTGGATGATTTGAACATAGCCTAAAGACTAATTTGCTATGAATCGATTATGTTGGATAAGGGCTTGGGTAGTTGACGTCGTCGTAAGCGGCGGCGTTGGCTGAGTCTAATAGTCCACTAAGTGCGCCGGACCATTCATTGTTTACACAAGTGTGCAAGACCATTCTTCGTTTATTGCCGAAAATTGTGGCGTGATTCTGAGTATGCTCCGAACCCGACACCATTCTTCAAGGGCCTGGGAAAGTGGAGTGCAGGCTTGTTGTTTATCCAAGCGATCGGACTGTAACTTGGGATAGGCGATCAAGCGGCTAATAGGCATGTGATGATGGAATGGGGTTGACAAATGGGCAGTGCATGTGATGATGAAATAGGATCGGCCAACGGGCATTAATGGGCGTGTGTTGACGGACTTGGGTCTATGTATGTATATAAACGTGTTTTATTAGGCGGTCACTAATGAAGGAGGTGGCCGTAGACTTAAGACCAATATAGCACATGCTATGACGAAGCATGTTGAAAGAATTTAATATACATACTTCGAAATTTAAAATATTTTTTCCCTTGATGAAGGGTATACCGAAGTCGGAGAGACGACTTACTTAATTTTTTATTATAAAGTTGTATTAATTTATTTGTTATTATTTTTTTCTATGGTTTTTTCATTTTATTAAATTGTAACCCATCCCAATACCACATCCCGTTCCTAATCCACCCAAGTGAAAATCAGAGAACGAAAACAAAACCAAGGCGAATCCACGAAATCACTAGAGACGCAAAACTTCTTTAACAAACGTCGTTACACAAATAGTTACGGTGAATTGCGCACCGAATCCAGTGAATTTGAAAATGACGAGGTATATGATGACAATCTATCCTCACAGACAACTCGTTTTCTTTCCAAGACTTTATTGGCTAGTCTCCAATCACGTAAGTAGGCTTGCTTAGAGCCCAAACCCTTACCTCACGAATATAATGCACAGGCATTTAATAGTTAGTTCGAAATCCATGTAAATGCAACTTTAGACAATTTTGACTATGACAATGATCATGACAACATTACAAAAATTACGACATTGCCAAAATCGACTGCAACCAAGCTATATAAATATTTGAATAATCAGGTACCAACAAACAATTCTCTCCAAATCGAACATAACAGATTCTGTTGAGGCTGATTCTGCAAGTGAAGAAGGTTCAAGGACTAATCCTGCAGAAAACACAAAGATATTAAAAAATGGTCTCTTGGCGAGGCTACCCAGTTCGCCGCGTAACTTGGTAGCCCAAATAATAAAACCACGTTTTGTTGCACTTAGTTGGATTGAGCCAATTCAAAATGCCGTCGAGGTGGTTCACTACACAGTATACTTTAAAATGAACAACAGCGACCGGTAAGTAGTGCCTAGAAACTGAATTGGAGACATTAAATGTTTTTACCATCGCTTTTTTCCTATTTAACAGTGAACAGAAGATAATGACTACGTCCCATGATGATAATCAGGTTAACATTCAATCTCTGTTACCTGGGCGAACTTATCAATTTCGTGTGGTGGCCAATACAAATTTCGGTAATGGTGAATCATCTCCACCATTAGAGGTCAGCACTCAGCCAGAAGTTAATATTGCTGGACCCCCTCGGAACTTCAATGCCTATGCACGTAATCACAAAGAGATTTATGTGCGTTGGGATCAGCCTGTTATCACCAATGGTGAGATATTAAAGTATCGAGTTTACTATTCAGAGGTGTGTTTAAATTATCTACCTTTCCACATGTATTAATATAAGCATTAATGTATTCAGAACGACAGCGGAGCGGATTTGTATTTCGACAGCGTTTCATTGGATGCACTGCTCACCGACCTACGCCCTAACATGGATTACGTCATCAGTGTGGTGCCCTTCAATAGCAATGGCATGGGTGATCCCTCACCGGAAATAAAGGTAAAAACCTACTCCTCAACACCTTCCGAGCCGCCAAACAATGTTACCCTCGAGGTAACAAGTTCAACCGTAAGCATTTAATTCTAATCAGTAAAAACCAGATACATTTTTTGAGGTTTATCTTAATCTATTTGTGTACAGTCTATTACGGTACACTGGGAACCTCCTCCAGAGGAAGATCGTAATGGCCAGATTACCGGCTATAAGATACGCTATCGAAAATTCAAAGATGCCCCGCAAGTGAAGAGCACTCCAGCTAACATACGTTACTTTGAGCTAAGTGGATTGGATCGCAATGCCGAATATCAGGTTAAAATTGCAGCCATGACGGTAAATGGTTCGGGACCATTTACTGAATGGTATCGCATCAATACATTAGAGAATGATCTAGATGAGACTCAAGTACCAGGGAAGCCAATATGGATCAATATACATCCCGGTGACAATAACATTGGGCTACATTGGGGTCCACCACAGCAACCAGAGATTAAGATACGCAGTTACGTGTTAGGGTGGGGTCGCGGCATACCTGACGAAAATGCTATTGAATTGAAGGAGAGCGAACGTTATTATATCTTAAAAAATCTTGAACCAAATACGGAGTATGTCGTGTCCTTGAGAGCGCGCAACATCAACGGTGACGGTCCACCAGTTTACGATAACATTAAAACACGCGATCAGGAACCAATAGATTTACCAGTACCATTAGAAGTTCCGGTAGGGTTAAGGGCCATTACCATGTCTAGTTCATCAATTGTAGTCCTTTGGATAGACACAATGCTGAATAAGAATCAGCACGTTACAGATAATCGACAATATACCATTAGCTATGGCATAACTGGCTCTAATCGATATAAATACCACAACACTACCAATCTCAATTGTATGATAAATGATCTCAGACCAAATTCGCAATATGAATTCGCTGTAAAAGTGGTTAAAGGTCGCAGAGAATCGGCTTGGTCTATGTCTGTTCGAAATAGTACATATCAAAATGTCCCTTTGACTCCGCCCCGTGAGTTAACCGTACGACCGGATGAACAAAATCCTGCTGCTATTATAATCCAGTGGTTACCGCCCAAACATACGGTGGGTCAAATCACTGGTTACAACATTTACTACACTACCGATACGACAAAGCGAGACAGAGACTGGAACATAGAAGCTTTCGCAGGAGAGGAGACCATGTTGATGCTACCCAATCTCAAACCCTACACAACTTATTATTTTAAAGTGCAGGCACGCAACACGAAAGGTACAAATGCACCTTTTTCAGCTCTTGTTTCATTTACAACACCAGCTGCCTTTATTGTCGAAGAGGCCGATACTATTGCCAATGGTATTAAAATTGAAAGTTTCTTATATATTATCATTGGATCAACTGTAGCGGTTGTGTTGCTTGTAATAACATTCATATTTTTTCTATGTCGACGTAAACCTCAAACTTTACCAGAGCACACGAAAAAAAGGTACGTTAAGAGGATCTGTGTGAAATAAATATCTTTACCAACCCTTAATTTTTCTAACATATAGCTATCAAAAAAACAATGTGGGCATACCAAAACCGCCCGATCTTTGGATACATCATGACCAAATGGAGCTTAAAAATTTAGATAAGAACTTACATTCCGTTACACCCATTTGCAGTGACGGTGCTCCAAGCAAGGGAGCCCTTACATTACCACGTTCAGCTCATACTGAGTATGATGCGGAATCTACTATGCCGGGTCATTTAACAAATTCACTTGACAAACGGTCTTATGCTCCGGGCTATATGAGTAAGAATTAACAAATTAATTTTGATGGATTCGTGATAGTATTCCTTTGCTATTCCGTTAGCAACCTCAATGAACTCTACCATGGAGCGTGCGCAATATCCACGAACTCAATATCAAAATCGTTCTCACATGACTATGGAAACGGGTCTTTCACAACAGAGCCTCATCCAGCCAATGCAAAATAATTCTATCGCCCAAACACCCGAGCATCCGTATGCAGGAGGCTACGAAGGAAATTTTTGGTTAGTATCCCTTATTTATATTATTTCAACTTTAATTTATTTCTAAATCCAATATTTCCGAGCGAAAATTATAATCCGATGAAGCGCAACGTTTTTAATATAAACTATATTTTATAGTAACCGAAGACAAAAAATATGGGTAAACGAACACGATGGGGTTGCATTGATCCCAGTGTGCAACTGCAGGTTAGTCTGATGCCATTCCTTGAGAAGGCAATAAAGCTGAATCGAAAAACGTTGTTGCGTCATGTCCAGCAGCTTTTGCTAATGGCATCGCCGTCGCCATTTGTTAATTTTATAAACAAGTTTCGATTGGACGAGATCCTAATTAATCACCATTACGAAGGCGTTTATAGCATGAGCACCTCGGCTACCATAACAGACTTGGCCACATGTACTTGGAATGTCATGTCTGTTTTCGATCGGCAGTCATACATATTAGCTCGTAAAGCGCAATATATTCAGCAGGCACGTAAACTGCATTTTCTAGGTTAAAGTGCTAAGAACAGCTGGAAAATAACTCTTATAGCGCAGCTCCCTATAAATAGTATAGTTTAAAAAACGTATCCGATTAAAGATGTTAATGATTACCTTTATAGTCTTATTTAACTTTGTTATGTACTTTGTAATTTTTTATAAAGCAATGCGGGAAGTGGATCTACTGGCAATGGCGGTGTTTTGACAATAGATAACACTAAGAGGGGTCATCCGCTTAAAAGTTTCAGCGTACCTGGTCCGCCCCCAACAGGAGCAGCCGGTACAACCGTGAACAAACACAGTAAGTAACATTGAAAATACTTATACATTTTTTTTCCAAAAATCTAAATTTTTCGAAAATTTAAGCTCCTGCAGTAACAATTCGTCCACAAAACCAATCACCATATAAAAAGCCTTCAATCTCTGCCGCCACCCCAAATCGGTTGCAAAGTGGTTGCTCCGTGGTACATTCAACCGATGAGATTCAAAGACTGGCACCAAGCACATCTACAGAAGAGTTAAACCAAGAGATGGCGAATCTTGAGGGCTTGATGAAAGATCTTAGCGCCATTACTGCCAATGAATTTGAGTGTTAATTGAGCGTAACTTTTCTGGAACTCCCTCTAATCAAGTGATTTGTTACTTTCTTTTTGTTTGAATCAGTTTTATCATTTTGAATGAAGCACCATATGCAAGGTCTACCGTAAGTTGTACCCTGCACAGAAAAATTGGAAGAAAATTCAAAAGTTGAAAGACTGAAAGTGGCATAAAAATAACATTTCCGATCCCAACTATCCACTTCTCTGTGTAAACACCTAGATGTTGAAGGCTATTATTGAAAAAAATAACGCAGTATTTTTGCTTTAGTTCATACACAAATGACATATGTACATCAAAGGGTCGCTTGACATTTTTCAACATCAAACCTATTTCGAATGTAATAATTCAACCAGAAGTTATTTCAATACTTCAGTGACTTAAGAAATATTAGTAACTTTCAATACGATTAACCAATTAGCAAAGATTCGTTCATTTAAGAGATATTTTTTCGAATTGGTGTTACATTACCGTCGGCACCCCGACCATTAGACTTAAGCTAAGACAGATAGTATGAACTGTAAATATAAACAAAGCCATATGCATAAAAAAATATTTTAAAAAAATTTAGATACGCGTACTCTTTAACTGAGTATTAAATAATTTTAAATGAAACTGTGTAAAACGACAAAAAAAAGTCTTGTATAGGCAATTTTTTTAAACTGTCATTTTCTATTAAAAAAATATATATTACTTTTCTACGTATCAGCTGATTCTTAACTTTACATAATAATCGTAAAAATAAACTACAAAGTTTAGATGTTACATTTCACATAATCTAAACTAAATCGATTAAAGTTGATTCATATACTTTACATAAATCCAAACAAAACTGCATTTAAATATTTGTAGATCCGCACTTTTACTTCTAAAGCTTTGTTGCCAATTGTAATTTTTTAAGTTATATTGCGTTAAATAATGTGGAGCTATATTTCATTACGATTTATCTATAAGTACATTAATCTTATACATATATATATACATAAAATTTACCCACATAAATTAAAGACTAAACATTTTTGATTTTATTTTGTAACAAAATTCTTGATAAAACCGTCTTTTAAATGTTTTTGTGTTTTTCAAGTTCGGTATGATCAGAAATCTAACAATTTCAATGCACATGCAAATTTCATAAGCTGCAAGCCACGAATTCAAGTAAGTAAGTTCTCTCGACGACTTCGGTATACCATGCACCAGGTGAAAAAATATTTAAAATTTCGAAGACCAAATGTATGTCTCTTTAAAAATCTTTTTACATGCCTCATAGCTTGTGCTATATCGCTCACTCTTACAAAAACACGAGCACTCTATCGCCACCACTAGCCTATGGCCAACCTTATAGAACGCCTAGTAAAACTCGTTTATACGTACATTTTGCATGTTTTGAGTCCGATTTTAAAATTCGGTAAGTTGGTAGATAGTAATAGGGAAAATTAGTGTGCTGAATTTCGTTTCGATAGTCAAAAGAAGATTATTCTAGATTATTGAGGCGAAGGTGGGCAAAATTTTTAAATATTAATAATCTCCACGCATACCAAACAATTTAACGAACCAAATTTGGCAGCTAGTGTAGTCTTTAGAAATATCGGTTTTATCTAATTTGCGGGGGCGTAATGGGGCGTGGGACTCGTAACTCTAGCTCTTGTAGTCTCTGAGACCTAGGTGTTCATACAGGCGGACAGACAGACATGGCTAGATCGATTCGGTTGATACTGATTAAGAATATATATCCTGTGTGCGGTTTTACATTTTGGCGACTTCAATATACCATTTCACCTTTGGGTGCTTGGTATAAAAACAGGTCAAACAAACAGGTTTAAAAAAAGTCAAAATTTTAGTGTCTTAGCAGTGAAAATTGTTCAAATTTTACATATCTACTACATTGAAATCGTATATTAAAGTATGCAAAATATATTTAACAGACAAGTAAAGAGAAGAATAACACTCCGACTTTATTAGTTGAATTAGTTAAATAGTATATATGTTTATTAAGTATATATGTGTGAATACTTTATGGAATCGGAAAAGCTTCCTTTTTCCTGCCTGTTACATAAATTTGACGACAATAATAAACCATTTCACCTTATGGGTACATGATATATAAAACCACAACAAAAACATATGTGGCCAGATATTACGATTCACGAGATATTTGAATCTAAGAAATAAAAAGTAGCTTTTCGGGAACATATCGAAAACTATGCCTATGAAAAATAAACGGTCATCGATTACCTCGCGTTCAGGTTATTGTAGACACGTCTTCAGTTCGGTGGTTTTCTCAAAAATATGCAATCTGCGACCATATAAAGTATATATTTATATAGAGAGAATAAACTCTATAAATAGCCGATCCGGATCTCTCTATCATATTGCTCTCACATTTTATGTCCATGAACGTGGGAAATCGTCTAGCATAAACACTGCTAGTGCCGGTGTCCCCTAAGGGAGCGTTTTAGGCTCAGTTTTGAAATAGCAACATATGCTGACGATACCGCAGTCATCGCTACGAGAAGTAACATACTTGAAGCGTCAAACATAATTGAAGAGGAACTTAGACTTATTGAAGTTTGGCTTAAAAAGTGGAGAATAGTGGTGAATGCTCAGAAATCAGTACAGGTCACATTCTCGCTGAGACCTGGAAAGTGTCCGCCAGTATCGCTGAATGGCTCTATCATCCCACATAGCGAATCGGTGAAATATTTGGGAGTTCACTTGGATCGACGACTTACTTGGAAGCAGCATATCAAGGCCAAGCAAAAACAACTAAAAGAAAAGACCAGGAAAATGTACTGGTTACTAGGACCACGATCTCAGTTAAGCCTTGAAAACAAAATACGTCTATACAAGGCTGTTCTTAAGCCAGTATGGACTTACGCGCTGCAGCTATGGGGTACAGCCAGCAAATCAAACAAAGAAATACTGCAGAGATATCAGTCCATGACTCTCAGATCAATAACAGGCGCTTGTCGATATATGACCAACGCAGATATCCATAAAGATCTCCAAATACCCACCGTCATAGACGAGATAAAATCTCATACAAGTAGATATATTAATAGGCTACATGACCATGAAAACGCATTAGCATTAAGTCTATTAGATAACTCTGTCACCACAAGACGTCTAAAAAGAACTCATGTCTTGGACCTGCCATATAGAGAAACAAATACATAGGTAGTTATTAATATGTAAATATGTAAATATGTATAAGGATTGAGTTCACTGGAGCTTAAACCAATTGGCTATTATTACTTATATTTAGTCAATTTGTTTATTGCCTAGTCTAAGGCAGATTGCAAATAAAATATTAATAAAAAAAAAAAAAAATATTGCTCTCATACAAACGACAAAATCACGAACAGTGACTTTTCTCAATTACTTCATTATTTTTTAAGCTATCGTCATAAAAGTTAATATTTGTCAATTTTGTATACCTATTATTGACTATACCAAATTTGATCAATATAAAAACATTAGTCATTACTATATCGTGTAGCTGACTTCTAAAAGATTAACTTCGTTGCTTTTATTTACATATATTGTGTACTTGGCAAAAGTTCAAAATCGGATAACTATAGCTGCCATATTAAAATACTATAAAATGGATAAAATAAAATATCATTCCACTTTAACGGCTATAGGTAAGGGTATAAGACCAACAAAAAAATTTGCAAGGGTATTTGGCCGGCCAAAGTTAGCCGGTTTTTTTTTGGCATAAGGTCGAAAAATTCTGTTGAGAATTTAATTTAGTAAAAAAAATAATGAATTAAGGAAGTAAGTCGTCCCACCGAATTCAATATACCACGGTATGCACCAAGTGAACAATTTTTTTAGATTTCGAAAACCAAATGGATGACTTTAATTCTTTTTACGTCTCATAGCATATGCTATATCACTCGCTCTTACAAAGACACAAGCAAAATAGCGACGCAATAGCATACGGCCACCTTCACCCTTATGCACCGCCTACTAAAATATGTTTATTTTAATACAATTTGGTAGGTTGGTAGATTTTTTTCTTAATTATAGAGATGGAACTTGATGTTACAAAAATTTTAAATAATCATAATCTCCGCGCATACTTGGCAAATCTACGTACCAAACTTGTACTGTTATGCAAACAGTATCTGCATGCGTATTAAGCAAGTATACATGGCTATTTTGATGTCTGTGGCTAGTATTTTTTTTGAGAAATAGGGAATCCAGGGAGACGGAAATAAACCGGATCTTTATTTCTTGGATTCAAAGTATGAACTGATTTTATTTGCAAAGTGCGGAGTTTACATAGGGAATCTTAGGCTCTACCGGGTGACAATTGTTCTTGGAAGATCTCATTCTTTCCACGTTTTGGGAGGTTGAAAAATTATTATTATTTCTAACAGCTCGTCGGCCACTTGACTTCCTGCCGTTTTGATATTTTGGGTTAGTTTAAAATTACAAGTGTTTTTCCACAACATGTGTGGCTGATTGTAATTCTAGTCATATGACAAACTAGTTGTTTATGATAAAAGTACAGTTGCATTATATTTTCTTTAGTGTATCTGATTTGGTGAAGCCACCTCAGATCACGGTGTTTTGTCTTAAACAATCTGCTATATGTACAATCTGTTTTCCGGATGTGGGCGTGGCAAAAATTTTAAATAAACTCGATCTATTAAATACATATCTCTTATAGTATCTGAGATCCAAGTGTTTAACGGACAGGCATGACTAGATGGTGGCTGTTGCTGATGCTGATCAAGAATGTATGTATATACATTATGGGGTCGGAAAAGCTTCAGCTTGTCTTCACCCTATGGTTGCGTGGTATAAAAATATTTAGTGGCAAAGTATTTTGTTTGTTTCGTTAAAATTGACCACAGTTGTAACTTAGTTTTACAGGTTTAGCAAGACCAGACATCGCAATCTTGTTAAGGTGTTCGCGTATCAAGGACTGAAAAGGCAATTCCTATATATGTACACTCATGGACAAAATAATAGGTGTGAACTTTTTTTTTTAAGAGATAACGAAGTCAATGTTTTTTCACGTACCGTAAAAAAATAACTTTTATTAAAAAATAGGCATATCTTAGAATTATTACATGGAAAAAAAGTTGTAAAAATAAAAATAGTTTACATAATATTGGCATGGTTCACAAAATACTCCATTTTTGGTTGGCCAGAGAAAAAATTCAAATTGAAATATTTTCGAATATTTCGGTATATTTTGATAAATTGGTCTAATACCCGCCCATATTCTCTAAGATTTTCTTGATCCTTTTGGGCATAGAGGATATTAACTTTCTGCACATTTCCACTGGAATATTCCAGTACCATTCTTTCTTAATAATTTCCCATAGCTGGGCCTTATTAGTGCAACTAGTCTTTGCAATTTCTCTTTTAAGGTGTCCCCACAGATTCTCAATTGGATTGAGATCCGGGGACAGACTTGGCCACTCAAGAACGTCAATAGTGTTTTCTTCAAACCAAGTCTTTACATCGTTGTCCTGCTGGAAATTTCATTGTAGTGGCATGTCATCTTCGTCATATGGTTGCATAACACTAATCAATATTTCCCTGTACTTGAATCGATCCATGATGCCGTCAATTCGATGAATCGGACCAACCCCTTGCTATAAAAAACAGCCCCAAATCATAAGGCTGCCTCCTCCGTGCTTCGTTGTCTTTTTCGTGTACCTGTGTTCCAATTCAGAGTATGTTTATCCATTTACGTTCTCCCTCTAAGCCGCACCAGGTTTTGTGAATTTCAGCAAAATGTTTCCTCTTCTGTATATTAGCTCGGCGCAGTAGTGGAACTTTGAGACAAATTCCGACAAATTCTAGCTCTCGACGACTTGAAAGAGTCCCGTTTAGCCAAGGTGACTATATGATAGTCGCCTGTTTTGGTTGTTTTCCCAGGTGCACCCCGTTTCTCAATCATTTTTTGTGGCTTTAGGGCATTTGTTACAAAATTTTGCGATCGTGCCATTAGTGTGGCAATGTATTTATATGTTTTACCCTCTCCCCGAAGTTGATGTACAATTCTTCTTTCCTCTGCACTGCAGTGAACTCCAGTGAACGCCAGCTGAAAAACTCTTCAATTTTTTTTATGTGGTTGTTTACTGAAACACACCTATTTATGTGTCCAGGTCAAATTTTGGGTGGCGAAGGTAAAATAGCCAAAACTTTTTAACAAGTGAACTTTCTGAGGCGATTTTCTTCTTCCCTTGTCATTTGTTTCGCGTTACTAGGTGTTGCCATGCCCTATTTATTCCATCATATCTTAGAGTCATAGGGTCACACCTATTATTTTGTCCATGAGTGTATGTATCTCCATAAAAAAAAGGTCATGTAGTCGAAAACTTCATGACATCCCTAAACCCTTCTAGAGGTAAACCGCTTTTTTATACTTTTAGAAAAAGATGATATAAATTTTTAAGAACAGCAGCACGACAAAAAGAGTTCCTATAACCATGTCTATCGGTCATCTGTCTCGATCAACGCAAACTCTTCGTAGACCGCTTAAACTAGAGCGCTGTATTTTTGGATGTAAGGGCATTGTATGTATATCTTAGACTCAGCTGAATCCGCCTACTATATCATACTGTCCCAATAGGAACGATTGGGCAAAAACAGTAGCTTTTATGGAAAACTTTGTCATTTATTTTCTAACCAATTGCTTTAAAAATTAACATTAACACAGACAATAGCATGTTGGTTTTTACTGTTTTTCACTAATAACTAAAACTGATTTTCTCAAAGACTATACTAACTAGAGACACCAACCTTGGTGTGTGCACTGGCTTGGAAGGCGCGCAGATTTTGTTTGTTTAAACTTTTTGGCACTCCCACCTCGTTTGATAGACTTTCGCTTAGGACCAGATCCTTTTTTACGATCTAGGATATCGGAATTATTGTTTTTTTTTTCACAAAACGCACTACGGTCGAATGATAGCATCCTATTCTATCAGCAAATTGCCTATAAGTCAGCCCTTCTTTCAGCAATGTGTCGATAATGACTTTCTTTTCACAGCTCAATTGCTTATATTTTGACACCATTTCGATATTAACTCTCAAAAACAACTGTCTTTCCGGTTGATCACTCGTAAATGACGAAATTTCGATGCCAGCACATCGACAATACTTCAACGAGGGAAACCTCTTTATTTGATTGAAAACCCATCATGGGATTTCCATAAATTTCAAATTATTTGGCAGTGTTGCAAGTGGTGCGGTTTTCATGACCGCCAGTGTATATTCGCATAAGCAGCAAAAAAGTTTTTCTGAACAAAATTATTTGTTGACCGATCGTTCCTGTCGGAACTATCTCGATAAAATTTAGCACAGTCTAATAGCTATATTTAACTGACAGATAAAATTCTATTTAAGTCAAACGCGTCAAAAGTAACGAAGTTCCTTGCGTCCTATATAATATCATATCCCGATTTAATAGACTCGCAAATATTAATTTGAGAAAGGACTGTTTTGTTACTTTGCCTTTCTATAGTCGCCCGAACCGGCTATTTGAAACGTCTGATTAAGAATGTATGTATGTATGTACACATGTACATACATAAGCTCCCTTGCATATTTATAAAGTCACTTGAAAAATAGCAATATTTCCAAAACTACTAACTGTAGTTCAATACGGTATATTAAGAAAATGAAGAGGAAAAAGAAACAGAAATAATACAAAAACAATTGGCTTAATCCAAACTAACGGTACTTTGTTTATCGAATGGTCGCGAGTTTTTACTGTTGCATATTTATAAAGTCACCTTTAGAATTAGAGCTTTCTGATGCAGTTTGAGATTAGATTTGGCGGAGTTTGGACGAATTAATTAAGAAAACCATAAATTTGCGCAAATGCCTCGTGGACAATCTCTAAGTGATATTGAAAAGTGCAAGATTATAGCCCTAAGCGATAGTGGTGTCAGTGGTCGAGGTATTGCTCGTCAAATTGGGCGTAGTCAATCCGTTGTCCGAAACTTTTTAAAAAATCCATCTTCATATGGCTCTATAAAGAGAACAGGACGTAAATTGTGCGAAACGCCAGCAACTCCTCAATGTCACTATCACGTTTGCGTTTGACAAATGGCCTTAATGTATCGCATTCCACGATTTCCCGGACTCTTAAACGTTCCGGAATACTCCGGTATGAAAAAATGAAGCAAGTCCCCAATCTATTGGCACGTCATAAGACTGCCAGATTAAATTTTGCATTGGGCAATTTGAGTACAATATGGAATGAGGTAACCCCAAATCAAGGATATTTTATTCTCGACAGTTTTTAAGCAGTTCTTTTTTAGATGATTTTTTCTGACGAAAAAAAATGGAATTTGGGTGGTCCAGATGGGTTTCGAAGCTATTGGCATGATATTCGGAAGAAACCAATTCAATGTGCCAAGAGAAATTTTGGTGGTGGGAGCATTATGGTGTGGAGAGCATTTTCCATAAGTGGTGTCCTTTCATTAGAAGTGGTATCATCACGAATGAAAAGCGTTGATTACATCCGTACTTTGGAAAGTAGTCTGGTACCATTTTTAGATGAAAATGGCTATGCACGACATACTTTTCAGCAGGACAACGAGAGTCCATGTTAGTCGGGAGACTAAAGCATGGTTTTCCTCCAAAGGAATCAAAGTTTTAGAGTGGCCTGCCTGTTCTCCCGATCTAAATCCCATGGAGAATCTATGGGAGATACTCACACAGAGAGTATATGCCGAAAATCTCCAGTTTTCAACTTTAAGTCATCTTAAGGATGCTCTTTTCGATGAGTGGGCGAAAATTGATGCCGGTTTGCTAGCTAACCTTATTGGAAGTATGCAAGGGCGCATAGAAAAGGTTATTGGCTCCCGAGGCGATGTTATTTGTTAATTAAAATTGTTTTTTTTTCAGTTAATTTTAAGCTACAGTAAAAATAAGAACAGTGACTTTATAAATATGCAACATTAAGACTTAGCTTAAGTGTATATTTAAAAATACAGTTAGTTTGGATTAAGCCAATTGTTTTTGTATTATTTTTGTTTCTTTTTCCTCTCCATTTTCTTAACATACCGTATTGCACTACAGTTAGTAGTTTTGGAAATATTGCTATTTTTCAAGTGACTTTATAAATATGCAAGGGAGCTTATGTACATGCATACTTTATATGCACACTTCTTAGCTGTAATGTTATTTAACTCTAACTTTTAGTTGTTTCTTAGACTAATGTAAGTATACTCAAAAATTAAAGTCAAATGGTCATGGCAGTTAGTTCAAGTTGGCAAATTATTATGTTTTATCCGGGTACGTCATACATGTTGAGCTCTGTTTTGAAAAAATTTAAAAAACTCAAATCGCTTTGATTAGTGCAATGTAAGTACATACATACATACGTATGTATTTACGACCATACATATATGTATGTACTTATAGTCATAAAGAATATTTTTATTGTTTTTCGAAAACTCCAGCTTCATTCTTGTCCCAAGTCGGGAAAAAATAACCTTTTGTAATCTGATATATGTATGTATATATCTACATACATGCACGTAGTTTCCACGAGCCATATTCATTTTTAATCGAGATTGTGTTGAAGTTTGCAGAAACATTTTAGCCTAAGAAGATTGAAGTCCAAACTCATCTATGTAAGTAAATGTTTACATTTATCTTTTTGAACTGTTGAAAAATATTTGTTGAAACATAGTAAGCCTCTATACAAGAAAAAAAAACCCATGTTCAATATAATTTTCAAAGTTCATTGTTCTTATTCATAAGTTAGAAGTAACTGACAGGCCATATTGGAATGTTGTTACTTTTACTTCCTTAATTTCCACATGCTATACCAATTCTCTATCGTGGCCAAATTCTTCTCGGCGTCTGCCCTCGTATCTCCATTTAACTCGAATATTATGTCCGCTTTATATGAATCACGGGCTTCACCTAATATTGTGCCAAAAATTTCACATTCAATATTCGATTTTAGTTTATTCTCGTTATAGTTGCGGTCCTTCAAACGATCGTAGAGAATTGTATTGGAACAGGTGACAACGAAGACGCCGTTAAACCAACGTTCAGGGAAAAAATCACATCCATGATACTCCACCATATTGCCACCTTTGGCCATCAGTGGTTCTAGGTAATCCATTAGCTAAGATATTCATTATTCATAACGTATGTATGTATAATGGAACTAATCTTAATTCAGATACCAACCCACCTTGTCTTCATCTAAAATAGGACAGTTGTATTCTGCATCGTATTCTTCAATGAAATCCATGTCCTTGGCAATTTTTGAACAGTCAATCCAATTGAAGTCAAGTTTTTTGGACAGCTTTTCGCATAAGTATGATTTTCCGACTCCTGGAGTCCCTGTTATTAATATATTTGGCTGCGACATTTTAGTTGTACTCTTTTTTATAAATGTGGCAGCACCAATCCAAAACCCGTTTTTATTTTAATGAACTAATAAAGGAACTGGTTCCCGTTTTACGTTGGCGCTTTACTTTCAGGGCTACACGATTATCTTTGCAGTTATATTTTTTATATTTTTTTAAAAAAATATTTAAAGAAAAAAAAAATTTCAATGATTTGCGAAGAAAACACTTGAATGTATAACACATTTTAAATCAAAAACATAGAGCGATAGGCTTTAAGAATTCCAAATATTACAATAAATTGATTTTTATTTTTCATAACTTCTTTTATCTATTTCCTTTATGCCACGCTTTTTATTCTCCACTATTTGTGTGTGCGTGATATTCATATACAAATGTATGTACATGTATGCACATCCCTTTTACACTCTTTTTTTATACATAATTCGAAAAAGTTCATTTGAATTCGAGCGGTAGCAAAAGGCAAGTCGTTGCGTCTCTTACGATGACAAATACAGCTATAAATGAGACAGAATTTGAACCAGAGCGACGTCAACATGTACCGTACATCCTCAACGGAGAACTTTATCGCATCCAAAGTCAGGAGGGGGATAATGTAAAGGTTGTTTGTTGTTTTTGTCCCCCGGATAAAATATATCGGGGTAGTGTGCGGTCCACAGGCAACTTCCACATGCATATTAAGGTGTGTATGTATATTACGGTGAATAAGATACAACCGCAATGCTAATCTCAGATACTGACTTACATATATGTACATATTAGCGCCGCCATACAGCCTTACTTGGTAAGTTACATGAGATGAAAGTTGCTGCACTATTAGAACGACGTGATCGCATTATGAAAAATCGTCGTTTTGGTAAAAACCGCAAAAAGCCTATACCAATAAGTTCGGAGGACCTTTCACGGACATCCCCAGCTAAGGCGGACAATGACAAGTGTCAGTTGAAGATTAAAACTGTTTTTCAACGACACAAACTGGAACACAACGAACAGCAAGGGCAAATTCAAGAAGAAGCAAGATCTGTAAGTATATATATATGTATGTACATAAATTTGAAAGTGATGGTCAATGCAGAATAGAGTTAGAAGTTACAAAGGCACAAATCATACCACATACATATGTACATATCTACTTAAATATGTGTGCATGCATGAATGAAATAAATATTATACATACATATGTACATATGCATGTATGTATGTATGTACATATGTCCAAATTGTCCGTATGAAATAATTGTATTTCCAGTTAATTTCCGGCTGTACCTCATCTTCAAATGCAAGCAAATCCCCGAAGCTCGTGCCACAGGATTTTTATAAAGTTGGTATAAGAACATTTCTATTTAGAAATAGTTATTTCTATTGTAATATTTTATTTCGCCCCTTAGTTACGCAATCAAGATACCAGCATGGTGGAACCGATTATTTCAACAAATTCACAAAATCCACCTATTATCCCTGCCCCCCGCTCTGCTCTACTTGGACGCATAAAACCAGAGAATTCAATTACCATAACTGCTTTACTCGAAGGCGAACAACCCGAAGCCATGGATCTAAGTTCCCCCAGCAGTAAACCCACAAGTTCTGCGTTCCCTAGCACAATTTTTGATGGTAAATCACATCGGGCCCATTCTATGGAGGATACACAAATGCAGTTGACCCGCTCTCATGAGTTGTCCGTTGCTCGTTTTGTGGATCGGGATGTATTGTTGCGACTGGATCGCACATTATGCGATATTAAACAGGAGTTAAATGCTCGAAATGAAATCGAGCAAAAACGATTACTTTTTGAGGCGGCAAAATTTAAGTATTTAAACCCAAGTTTTCGCTTTGAATAAAGAGCCAATTCTCGAAATCTTATGTGTGTATATTTTTGATGTTGTTTGAGCTGGTCACACTACAAGTTTCTTTGTTATTGCTGTACAGTGTACATTACATTTTGTACATTTGTAGTTTACATATTACGTGGGAAACGTATATTACGATTTTCCTTTTGAAACTATTTTATAATGACTGAGAGAAAACTTTTATTGAACGGTAAGGAAGAATCCTCGGAAGATGATAGGGCTTTTGGAGCAACATCAATCGCTTCTACAAGTGCTATAGGCATGCGAACTGATGAAAATGACCTCCAGACTACTAATACCAATTTTGATGTAAGTTTAGTTGTTAAAAAGTGTTTATGTTTTTTGATGATTTACGATGACGTTGGGCAATATTCAGGCCGAGCCGATATTCTATTTAAGGTCACGCACCACTGCTGTATCCAGACCCAACTATGAAGTGAGTGTTTACAGTTGATAATCTCAGGTATACATTGCTACAATCAATGTGATATTGTTTATGTACACAGAGTTTGGACTATGAAGTATGCGAAAATGTCCTTTTTCAAGACGAAGAGCGGAAACGACTGCAAGAGCGTTTCTCTATACGCAAGGACATCATTCGTTGGATCATATTTATACAAATAGGCATTATAACAGCATTAATTGCCTGTACCATTGATATTATCAGTGAAGAGTTATCCGAACTTAAATACAAATTCCTTAAAAACGGTATGACATGACAAACATACATATGTACTTATATTTAAACTTAGATGCAAAACGCCGTTATAACCAAAGGAGAGAAAACATTGTTATTGATACAACAACAAATGCAACTAAAACATGATTAAAACGACACTTAATATTTCAGTTGTGGACAGCAATGTACCTATGACTGATGATAGTGACAGAGATCTTGCGATTCCATTTCTCTATTGGATATTATTGACTATTGTGCCAGTATCTCTTGGAGCTGCTCTCGTTACATATGTTGAACCGATAACCGCTGGCAGTGGCATACCCCAAGTTAAGAGTTATTTAAATGGTGTTCAAATTCCACGGATAGTACGTATTAAAACTCTGGCAGTCAAAGCCGTTGGCGTTATTACCTCTGTTGTCGGAGGTCTAGCTGGTGGCAAAGAGGGACCAATGATTCATGCCGGAGCTGTCGTAGCAGCTGGTATTTCCCAAGGCAAGAGCACTACATTTGTTAAAGATTTTCGCATATTCGAAGCTTTTCGAGATGATCATGAAAAGAGAGACTTTGTGTTGGGAGGGGGTGCTGCTGGAGTTACAGCTGCTTTCGGAGCTCCAATCGGTGGCATGCTTTTTTCACTGGAAGAGGCGGCCAGTTTCTGGAACCAGAATCTTATATGGCGCACATTGGTGGCATCCATTATTAGTTCTTTCACGCTGAATATTGTTTTGTCTACATATCACGGCCTTGACGGTTTCACATTTACAAGTCTTTTTAATTTGGGGAAATTCGATCAGCCACTTACTTTTGAATACTTTGAGCTGCCAATTTTTATGCTTCTGGGCATTGCCGGAGGTCTGCTGGGAGCAACTTGGAATTTTATGAATACAAGAATCAATAAATTTCGAAAACAGTACATATCCTGGAAGATTGGCAAAGTGCTAGAAGCTGTACTTATTGCCATGGTTGGTGTTACATTGGTATGTCACTCATAATATAAAACAAAACTGTCATTGTAATAAAATTTTCCATTTAGGCCAGTGCAATGATGTTTTTCATAAGCGACTGTCGACCCTTGGGCAATGACCCGACCATTCATCCTGTGCAGCTATTTTGTAAGGATAATGAATACAATGCAGTTGCTGCGCTGTGGTTCCAGACACCGGAGGCAACAGTGAGATCGCTTTTTCACGACCCTCCTGGTGAGTAGATGCAGAGGTGTAATAATTTGTTATTTAAAACTATATTTAACCTCCAATTACAGGCTCGCATCAAATCCTTACGCTAGCCATGTTTACATTAATATATTACTTTCTATCCTGCGCCACCTTTGGACTAAATGTCTCCTTGGGTGTTTTTATCCCCACAGCACTGGTTGGAGCTGCTTGGGGACGATTAGTCGCTATGCTCTTATTCTACCTGTTTCCGGAAACAGTGAGTTTTCTCCAATACCATGATATGGAATGGATAATTTAAGACCATTTTTATTTCTACAGAACTTTCTGCATCCTGGAAAATATGCGCTTATCGGAGCTGCTGCTAATTTGGGTGGAGTTCTACGGATGACAATTAGTCTATCAGTTATTTTAATGGAAACAACTGGTGTGGAGACCTCATTTTTCTTTCCTCTCATCATTGCCTTGATTACCGCCAAATGGGTAGGAGACTCTTTCAACCATGGCATTTATGATACACAAATTGAGGTTAACCATGTTCCCATTTTACCGTGGGAGCCAATACCACAATTCAAAGGACTTAAAGCCCAGGATATAATGAGTAAGCCCGTTATCTGTATCAAACTGCAGGACAAGGCACACTATATATATAAGGTTCTAAAAGGTTGCCATCACAACGGATTTCCTGTGGTTGATAATGTGGAAAATGTAAGTTAAATTACTTGTTCTTGTTGTTGGTAACTAATCAAATATTTTAAAGAATCTTCGCTCAAAAGGCCGTGTTTGTGGTATTATTTTGCGCTCCCAGTTAATAGTAATCTTATTGAAGTCAATGTATGTGGAAAATAAACGTTTTTGGGTGGCAGAAACATCCATTCAAACATTTAGAGATGTCTATCCAAGATATCCGTCAATCGAAAGTGTTCGCCAACTGGACGATAAAGAGAATTATACAGTAGATCTATCCATGTTCATGAACCCATCCCCGATACGCGTTAACACGGTAAATGTTCTTTTTCAAACAATAGTATGATGTATACATCTTTTTTTTTTCAGCACGATTCCGTGCCAAAGATATTTCAAACCTTTCGTGCATTGGGATTACGACACATGCTAACCATTAACAATGAGAACCGAATAGCTGGCATTATAACACGAAGAGATTTCATCTATAAATAAACACAACTGTTATTTTCAAAACATTTTTATCAAACATATATGAAATAAACTAACTTGCTTAATTCGAAAAACGAAAATACGAACGGTTTATTTCTTTAGGCTGATTAATAAAACACTAATTAGTTTGAATTTTTTTCCCTTATTTTTATTTATAATAAGTAGTAACCAGCAATTAAATGGATCTACTATGTGTTACTAGCACAATTATTAGCTCCAATTTTTTTCTAATATATTTTTTCAGTATACATAAACTATTTCAAAATTAACTCTTGAGTGCTTTTCTACAATTTCATCGCTTACAACTAAGGGGAACAATAATGCTAAAACTTAAAGTTGTAAATTGATGCAATTGAGTTTCTTAGCCCATAAAATTCATATTAAAAGGGAATATGCCTATAACTAAAGAATTACAATTAAATGACTTTTTGTACAAAGTGTTAGTTTTGATAGTTACAAATAGATACATTATAATTTTGCTTGTAAATATGAATGTTATATATGTTAAGTTCTAAAAAACCTAAACTGTCCTTTTATCAAATAGACTGCACTTGATAAAGATCAAGTGGAACTAGTATCACAATGATATATCGTACGGGATAAATACAGTCATCGACAACATCTAATTATCGTCACATAAAGGTATTTGACAAACCCCTTTGCGGTTAGCTTTCCAGAGGCCTTACTTGCTGTAAAGCCGCTTCAGAATTGCTAGAAACATTGGCTGCAGCAGCTGCACTATTGCAGTGCTGCTGCTGTGGAGCGCGATTCGAACTGTTTCCGCTGATACTAGGTGTAGTTGTGGTTTCAGTGGATGTTAAAATGTTGCTGATATTGGTACTAGTGTTGTTGGAGGAGTTGTTGAAGCTAGATGACGTAGCAAAAGCAGTTGATGTTGAGGAGGGCAGTGTAGATGTTGTTTCATGTGATGCTACCGCTGATGTAGTTAATAAAGAGGTCGTTAATGTAGGTAAGGCTTGAATCACTTTATATTTGCTATATACGCGATACGGCGTTCTCGCCGTATCTTTATTTTGTAACAATTTCGTTTTGCTAGTGATTCCCCAGCCACTAGAACTAACTTGTTCGGATGTCCTGCCTAGTAGCCAGTCTGTGCAATGCTGATGTTGTTGATCACTGACATACTTTTGAAGCCATTTGTTCACAAAAATTTGGAACTGTGCATGCTTGGCCTGCGTGACACGGCAATGACTCTAATGTAGTTAGGAAAGAGAAAACAATTTTTATTAATTTGCTGACTGTTATGTTATGGAATCACTCACCTTTTTAGCACGACGCACTGCATCGTATTTGAGTAACTTGAGATGTTTGCTCGTCACAAAGCAGCGACCATTGCTGACTATCGCATTAATCTCATCACGATCATTAAAAGCATATTGCTCGGCCAGACCCACCTGGGGAGTACCCAATCTTTCGGGCAGACGTTTACTCCAGCTATTGCTATTATTGCTAACGGGCGAATCACAACACTGAGATCCCGTTGAAAGTACCACTGCTGCTGCCGCTATGGCGGTGGTGGTGGTTGCTGGGTTCTGCTGTTCTCCGACTCTTTTCAGTTCGAACAATTGCCGCACTTGTTCGTCATGTAGCTGTGATCGACGTTTGTTACGCAGCAAAAAACGAGGCTTTCTCTTACCACCACTTTTTTGGTGCTGCAACGAGATTATAAGAAACGATTTGTCACTATATTTGATATGGAGCAAAATGGCTAGGCAGCATGCAGATGCATTGTGTATAAATTTGTGGTTATTTTTGAGAAAACGGCTGAGAGATTTTATGATAAAGATGACAAGAATCGATGTAAAAAGTACCAGGCCAAAAACAGGTTCCAAGATTGAATAAACAAATGTATATATATATATATATATATATATATATATGTATATACACACCTTTTGAACTAAATCTAAAATTTTAAATCAACTATCGACAATATTAAAAATTGAAAACTAAAAATAAAAATTTGGAAACAGACTTCAACCCTATTCTTTAATTTTAGTTTAATTCAACTTTGAAAATTATAAAATATGTAACTAAAATAGATCTAAATTTTAAATGATGAACTTACCTTTCCTTAAGTCTAAAATAACAGGTTAATGTACCATACAATCTTCCTCCCACATGCAAATTATGTTATAAAATATTTCCAACTCAGTTGGACAAATGTTTATTATTTTTTTTTATATATCATCTTTTTTAGTCAGCGTAGAACCATTTACAATTTTAGTATATGTTTTTGTTTTTTGTTGTTTCTTTTGTTTGCTTTGGCGCGATGGTGATATAAAAATGTGCAGAATTTCGTTTGCCATTTGGCGTGTCAATCTTTCATTACTCCTGTTTTCCCTTAGCTAATTAAACTACTAATATTGGGAAGTTTTATAAATAAATTAAGTGTAACTATCCATGTACAAATTTTACAACTATTTAAAATTTATATTTACAGAAGTATACAAAAAAAATTGCATGACTTCATATCCTACTGAGAGCATCTGGAGAACAATTATTCATTACCTTGCCTGTGGTGTTTTTTGTATGGAATGAACCACTTAAAACACAACTAAATAAGGGGTTTGAAATAAGAAAATGCAATGTAGTGCGTGTATGGGTGATGTGTAGTGCACTTAATGAATACTGCTGATTATACTATATTCTTTACACACATTACATTATTTATCATTTTATTTGTATATACGTGTGAACTTAGTTTTTTGTGCAGTTTGCGATTCATGTGGGCAACTTGTGGTGATTTAATGGTTATTAAACATATTTAATTAGTTATAGAACAAACAAAAAATCAGTTTTTGTATATGTTGTTACTGTTATTACTATTTTTTTAATTTACAATATGACTTCTTCTTCTTTTTGTCATTCAATGAAATTATCAAAACTATTTTGTTATTTCAAGCCTTGGAATTGACCTGGTACGAAAAAAATAATATCGGAATAAAATGAGAGAAAAAGAATGCAAAAAAGCATTAATTAGTGATACATTTTATTGTAGTTGGTTTTAATACGAAGGCAGCGAAGGCGAAGTTATTAGTAAGGGAAGAGAAGAAATGAAAAATGTAACTAAATATGTATATGTATATGTATATGTATATGTATATGTATATGTATATGTATATGTATATGTATATGTATATGTATATGTATATGTATATGTATATGTATATGTATATGTATATGTATATGTATATGTATATGTATATGTATATGTATATGTATATGTATATGTATATGTATATGTATATGTATATGTATATGTATATGTATATGTATATGTATATGTATATGTATATGTATATGTATATGTATATGTATATGTATATGTATATGTATATGTATATGTATATGTATATGTATATGTATATGTATATGTATATGTATATGTATATGTATATGTATATGTATATGTATATGTATATGTATATGTATATGTATATGTATATGTATATGTATATGTATATGTATATGTATATGTATATGTATATGTATATGTATATGTATATGTATATGTATATGTATATGTATATGTATATGTATATGTATATGTATATGTATATGTATATGTATATGTATATGTATATGTATATGTATATGTATATGTATATGTATATGTATATGTATATGTATATGTATATGTATATGTATATGTATATGTATATGTATATGTATATGTATATGTATATGTATATGTATATGTATATGTATATGTATATGTATATGTATATGTATATGTATATGTATATGTATATGTATATGTATATGTATATGTATATGTATATGTATATGTATATGTATATGTATATGTATATGTATATGTATATGTATATGTATATGTATATGTATATGTATATGTATATGTATATGTATATGTATATGTATATGTATATGTATATGTATATGTATATGTATATGTATATGTATATGTATATGTATATGTATATGTATATGTATATGTATATGTATATGTATATGTATATGTATATGTATATGTATATGTATATGTATATGTATATGTATATGTATATGTATATGTATATGTATATGTATATGTATATGTATATGTATATGTATATGTATATGTATATGTATATGTATATGTATATGTATATGTATATGTATATGTATATGTATATGTATATGTATATGTATATGTATATGTATATGTATATGTATATGTATATGTATATGTATATGTATATGTATATGTATATGTATATGTATATGTATATGTATATGTATATGTATATGTATATGTATGTATATGTATATGTATATGTATATGTATATGTATATGTATATGTATATGTATATGTATATGTATATGTATATGTATATGTATATGTATATGTATATGTATATGTATATGTATATGTATATGTATATGTATATGTATATGTATATGTATATGTATATGTATATGTATATGTATATGTATATGTATATGTATATGTATATGTATATGTATATGTATATGTATATGTATATGTATATGTATATGTATATGATTATATACATATATGTACATATATGCTATGCAGCTGAATAGGGACAAGATTTTTTTATGAATTGACATATTTTTACAAGAAACAAACTGAACAACGACACACTTGCTTTTACATTTCAAATAAGCTTCTTTAACAATCAGTCTTTTAGCAATACTTAAAAGTTATTTTATGGTCTCTCTTTCATGTTTTTTTAGTTGTGCGGATTCTTTAGACAATTCAAAGATATACAGTCATTAAGGGAAATTATCTTGAATTCTATAAATATTATTATTTTTTAGCAATGCAGTCCATGGCCATAATATTTTTACATGTTCCAAACTCTTTTTCTGTATCTCAATTCATTAATGCACAGAACCTTTCAAATATCATTTCAATTTCTTCTTCTTCTTCCCCATCCGCTTTTACACGCATGCCGCGATTCGCACGCATACACACATAGTTTATGTAGCGCTGCGTCTGTATGTGTGCATGCGTGTGCTCTGTTGATTTGATGATGACGTAGTAGGCAGCAAGCCGAACCGATTTATATCGGCTGTAACTTGTGTTCTATTGATCCGATCAGATTAAAATTTTGGGATCTGAGATTTTATATGAAATGTTTCCTCCAGAGCTATATGATATAGTGGTCCGATTCTGCCAATTTGCATACTTTTTTTTTCCCAGGTAATAAAAAGCCCCCAAAAAAAATTTCATCCCAATAGCTCTTAAGATGGCTGAGTAAAACGCATACGCACAGACGGACGGACAGACGAACAGACGGTCAGACGGACATACGGACATGGCTATATCAACTCAGCTTCTCATGCTGATCAAGAATATATATACTTTATAGGGTCGGAAACGTCTCCTTCTGTGCGTTACAAACATTTTTTGTAATAATATAATATATTGTAATATATTGTAAATAATACCCTCTGCAAGGGTATAAAAATATTATTAATTAAATTATTAATACCAACTTGTAAATGTTGTCCCATTTCAAGTGTTGGAAAAAATATTCCTGTTTCTTAATATAGAGACAAACAAAATTGTAGCAAAACGCTGACAATAGAACTTTTAGTTTTTTTTACCATTTCACATGGTGACAAAAATAAATTTTTTATCATCCCTTAATTTATTTCTTATTGAGTGTCAATTCATAAAAAAATCTTATAATCTTAATCTATACAATTGCATGGCAGTGTACAACTAAAAAAAAGTCTGTTAAAACATATAACACAAACATGGTTAATTACTTTCAACAATCACATAATGCACATGTGGTTCAAGTAGTAGGTGTGAGCCTGTGAATTTAAAAACTGCTCAGCTGTAAAAAATGTGTGGCAAGTTTTGCGATTAGAAAACTGCTTCATTAAGATTCGTAAAACTATTATAGGTGTGTTTAAAATTTTACTAAAGGTTTATATACCCTTGCAGTCCTTGGCAATAGTATTTTTACATGTTCATAATTCTTTTTCTGAAACTTAACTTATCAATGCACAGACGGTACTTTTAAGTATAACACTGTCCCTATTTATTTTGCTATACCTGCAATTTGCTCTTCCCCCAACCCCTATGCAAACCATTTGTATGTGTATAGATACATATACAGTTTAGGTAACGTTGGCGGCAAAATTTGAGCGGAGCCGATTTATATTGAGTGTAACTTGTGTTCTATTTATCCGATCGGATTGAAATTTTGGGATCTGATGTTATACATCCAAGATTATCAGTGCATTTATTAATAAATTTCATTTTTTATATAACTAAGAGATATATTGGTCCGATCCAGTAATCAAAAGAAAAAAAAAATATCCCAAAAGTTCTTAAGATGGCTGATAGGGTATTGCAAAAATTTTGAATAATTTAAATATTTAAATAATTTTAATTTTAAATAATAATTTAATAAACTTTAAATATCTTCACGCATATTAAGCGAATCTCCGTACAAAACTTGGTGGATTTAGTTTTGTTAGTTTTCGAGAAAATTAGTTTTATTTAATTTTCCGGGGCGGAAGTTGGCGTGCCAAAAATTTCAAATAAACTTTATCACTTTACATACTACTCTTACATAGTCTTCGAGATCTAGGTCCTCATAAAGACAGGCGGACAGACGGTCATCCCATTTGTTTAAAAATGTGTCAATACTTCGAAGTGTACAAAAACATCCTGTCACTGAAAATCGGCTATCCCAACTCCCAAAAATAGACCATAAGTTGAAAAGATAACTAGGAGTCTCCGCACTATTTTCGATATTTTGCTAATGTAAAAGGATAGCAACGGGATCACCAATGAAAATAAAAAACCGGAAATAGGACTTTGCGGGACCTGCGAATCCAACTGCGTCATAAGTTTTTTAACGCAGAAGTCCACCACCAAGCCTGGATTATACAATTCTTGATTGCAGCCAGTGTAAATTGTCCAAAAGTTATGGAGCTTGTTATAATCACTAGATATGAATGTCCTTCATTTTCTTTAGCATATCAATTTTCTTAAATAGCAACATTCTTGACAAAAAGAATGACAAAGCTCTTTCAAAGGAGTGGCAACAAATCAGCACAAAACAGTCCCTGTGCAAGCCCTTTATGTGCATACATCCATACACTTACACGTAGCGTGTGTGCTCTGATGCTCTGGTGATTTCCAGCAATGACATAGTAGGCTGCTGGCAGCGCTTCAGCCTTTGAGCAGAGCCGTTTTGTTGTATTCATCCGATCTTATTAAAATAAGGAAAAACGTTGTTTAACAAAACAAAAAAACTATCTCACATTTGATAAAGATACACCAATTCCTTCCCCGATTTTTCGTATATCACCAAAAGATATACAAATGGGACGATCCGAATGATTTTCACACTGGATCTCACCTAGGCTATAAACAACTTAAATAGACTCATCTTAATAGCTTTTAAATTGACGGAGTAAAGTGGATAGCAGCTTCTGAATATAATAGTTTAACATATTCCAAACTCTTTTTCTCCCCTTTCTATGTCAAACATGCATAAATACATACATTCAAACATAGATATAGTGTTGGAAGAAATAATAAAAACAGCAAAGAATTTTTTTTCGTTTGTGTCTGTCTGTGGCAAAACCCAATTTTTTTTTAAAGTGAATGGTTTTTTATAAACCAAGGAATAAAAAAAATAGAAAGTAAAGTAAAAAGTACAAAATTGCTGTTTAAGGCTCATAGTAGTTTTTGTTTTTAACAAAGATTTGAATTAACTTTTTTCAAAGACTTCGCGCCTTACCCTTATTTTCCAAGACTTGGCGGAAACGACATCCTATTGAATCAAATAACTGGCTTTATATAATATCATTCAACCTAGATCCTTTACCATAACTTTTGCTTATTTTCTTGGTTTAAATCTAGGAAATCTCTTCTTTAATATTCCCTAAAGGTGTTCTATCAAGTTTAAGTCCGGCGACTGAGACCGCGACCCCAAAACTTTAACTTTTACTTTATTTTCCCTAAACCATGTTTTTGCCAGCTCGGACAAGTATTTGGGATTGTTTTCCTGTTTCCACATTTTATATTTTATCCAAAATAACGGACCGACAGAGCCACAAAGTGATTTTTTGCCGTCTTACAAACACCTTGCCATCAGGTCCAAACAAATTTACCTTTGTTTCATCCGCACTTTTTTTCAATAGGCCCGAAGCACATGTTGGGTAGCAAAATCTATTCTTTGTTTTGTATTTTTCTTCGTCAAGCGCGGTACTTTTCGAGCACAATATGCCTTTAACCGCTTTGATTTTAATCTTGCCTGGATAGTTCTACTGCTAATTGATATATTTAACTTATTTTTAAGCTGTTCCGATTTTTTTTCGGTTCCAGCATGACGATCTGTTTCGAATTTTGACGCGTTTTCGACCTCGATTTTCCTGCTTACTTTCACAATGAATAGCAGAAATCTCTTTTATTTCCGAGTAGTTCATGGCAATCTGTGCAGTTGAACGACTAGAGCTTCTGAGTTTTTCTTTATAGTTTTCCTTTCTTCTTCTGAGGAGGGCGTACCACGAGCAATACTGCATATAATGTTATTAAATTTAATGGACTTTAAGAAACTTTAATGTAGAATATTATACTAATATAAAAACTTTACTTTTATAAGACTTAAAATGTTTTTGACTGGAAATATAACAGCGTTTCTATTTTTTTCTTCCAACCGAAAAACGTGATTGTTTTACTATGTAGCAGAAAAAGTTTTGCAAAAAGAGGTGTCGAAAGGAATGAAAATAATAGAACTACTATCCCACGGATAATTTTCCCAACGCTGATAAAAATTATTTCAAAATCCAAAAAGGTTGCCGTTTGCACGTTAAGCAATGACGTACTAGCTTACTGGCAAGCTGTCGGTAGCGTTTAAGCAGACCGATTTTTATTTACTGTAACTTGACTTCTATTATATCCAAAACTATGATAAAAGTTAAAAGAAGTAAAACTCCACCTCCTTCATCGATTTTTCGTATAGCACTTAATGATAGTGGTCCGATCCGATTTTCATAGTTGTTCTTACGCAGGTTATGAATAGCTTAAATTTTTTTTGATCCTAACAGCTTTTAAATTGATGGACTTATTATTATTGGTCCGTAGATAAAAATTATTAAAGTTATATATAGACGAATTGATTAAACCTATTATTTAGTCGAACACATTTGTAACAAAAAGTAATTACTTATTTTACTGCATGATAGTATTACGAATCTTTATAAATCATTTTTTTTTATTGCTGAACTGGTCACATTATATATAGAGAGTTTTAAAATCATCAGCGACACACCTATTATTTTGTCCTCATGTGTACACCTCTGCTTCTCCTTCCTATGTTGCTACCACTATCACTTACCTCAGCGTTTTCCTCCTCCTCCTCCATCTTAATTTCAGATGTTTCGGGCATTTCAAGATTTAAAACTGGTACTACCGTTAAGTTGGTGCTACTGCCATCAGCGTCACCCACCTCTATGGCGGGGTTTGCCAGATGTTCGACATATTTGCTGAACTTCTGTTCCTTAATAACGGATTTCTCCAACTCTTCAGGCTCGGAGTCCAAAAGTTCAATGGTTACACGACAATCAATTTTATACTATAATAAAATGTCAAGAATAATACAGAGGCTAGATATTTGTTTCATATTAATGATCACTTACAATGTAAACTTTAAAGCAATTTTCTTCATTAAGTATATTCTCTGCCTTTCGCTGATAAACCATCTCTTTCTCATAGCACTTATTAGCATCTCTGCAAAAACCGCCAGTGCTACCACGCCTTTGTTCCGTGGCATAAAGTTCCACACAGTCTAAAGCAGCTCTCTCAGTGACACAATATTGAAGCTGACGTACAGCATTGGAAACCACCTAACAAAGACAATAAAAAAATATCAAAGAAGCTAACTTCGGCTGTGCCGAAGTTTATATACCCTTGCAGTCCATGGTCATAATATTTTTACATGTTCCAAACTCTTTTTCTGTATCTCAATTCATTAATGCACAGAACCTTTCAAATATCATTTCAATTTCTTCTTCTTCTTCCCCATCCACTTTTACACGCATGCCGCGATTCGCACGCATACACATATAGTTTATGTAGCGTTGCGTCTGTATGTGTGCATGCCGATTTATATCGGCTGTAACTTGTGTTCTATTTATCCGATCAGATTCAAATTTTCGGATCTGAGATTTTATATATAATACTATAAATTTCAAAGGGATACTCCAATTTTTGCAAAAATGTTTCCTCCAGAGCTACATATATGATATAGTGGTCCGATTCTGCAATTTCTTCAATTTTCATACTTTATTTTTCCCAGGTAATAAAAAGCACCCAACAAAAATTTCATCCCGATAGCTCTTAAGATGGCTGAGTAAAACGCATACGCACAGACGGACGGACAGACGGTCAGACGGACATGGCTATATCAACTCAGCTTCTCATGCTGATCAAGAATATATATACTTTATAGGGTCGGAAACGTCTCCATCTGACCAATATAATACCCTCTGCAAGGGTATAAAAAACATCCCCAATCACAAATATATTAATAATAATTAGTCAGCGACCCTTCGTACATACCTTATCGAGCGTGAAAGATATGTAGGCGTAGATGCCAAACATTTCTCTCATGGTATCCTCAAACGTATTCGAGTCCATATTACCGTCAAGGACATTTTTAAGCATATCAAGGAACGTGGGATAGTAATCTTCCATTTGAATGTCTGGCTTGGGTTTCAGCCGCAACGCAGTTGCAGTGCTCTCGCGCCGATTTGCTCGACTGCGCTCTTCCTCAATTGCCAACAGACGGGCACGTTCATACATCGCATGCAGGCGGTCACAGAGAATCGCATGAAGACGCAGAAACAAATACCAATTATTATTGGCAAAGAATAACGAATACGACTCATCCTAGAACATAGTAAATAATTAACAATCATGATTACAGTTATTGGGATGTCTAAAACTAACTTACCCGATGCTGACTTTGAGCATGCAAAGGCAGCAAAGCTGGATGTGTATGGACCAACTCTATGGAAAGCTTTTCTTGCTTTACTTCAACATCAGGAACCAAAACTTCACATTCCCGAGAACTATTTGACGAGGAGGAGTCTGTAGGATATGAAGAGTTTTTGCTGATGTTTGTTTGCTCGTCTCCTCTACATTGACTTAAAAAATCTCCCTTAGCCTTAGACGCCGTTGCTGAGCTCCCGAGATCGTCTACTACTGCCACCGTTGAGGTCGACGGCCTTATATCATCGGCTGTAGAGCTGGGACCAGTTACAGTATTGTTCGTTGCATTTATGGGTTTTCCAGTAATAGCCTCACCAACTTCTTTTTTAATTGCCACAGATGCGCTGCTTAAACTTCCGGCTGGCGAAGACGCTGCGCTTGCGATATTTTCGCTGTCCTTGTTGCTGTTGCTGTTGGTGGACGATAACATTTCTGCAGTCCTATGCAACGGCAACGAATCAACGTCCGTTTTTGTATTATCATCTATCAAAAATTGAAAAGCTATAAAAACGATTCGATTTTTGATTCGATGTGTTGTGTGGTAATTGAATTTGATTGTTTTGTTTTGTTGTAGTTATATGTGATCAATTGCGACGAGTGTCCACAGTAATTTGTATAAATCAACAATTTTTATGTTAAATAATTGGTTACATGACAATAAAAAATATGAGAAAAAGCAATATAAGAAAGAAAGAAAAAAACCAAAAAACATTTACCGAATTAAAAAAAGTATCACAACTTAATAATTAGTAACAAGCACAAAAATTGACATAACTTTCTTTCTAGCCAATAGGCTAGATCCATTTCATGGCAAATGAAAATGGACGTTAAATAAAATAAAAACAATAAGCACTTTTTTCTTAGGTTTTAATGTTAGCAATCCCATATAGATTCTTGTATTAATTAACTTTAGTGGGATAAAATAATTCACAATAAATTTGTAGATTCAATAAATATGAGCTTAAATATCCCTAAAATTTGATCAAAATGCTTTCGGATCGCTATCGGATCCATGTAATTAATAGTCGTTAGACGGACACGACTAAATAATATCAACTTGAGGTGATTGAAAACATATAATATATAAAGTCGGAAGTTATAGAATAAGTACTTAATATTTGGATATTAAGGGATATTAATACGTGGCTATCTTATAACTTACCATCATCACGCTCATCGTCGCTAAGCGGCTGCCTTGGCGCATAAAAGAGATCGGGCACAAATTGTCGAATAATTTGTTTGATTTTCTGCTTTTCTTGCTTTTGAATGCCGGTCTGTCGCTTAACATGATGGATAAGTAAATTAGCTGCATCATCCAAAATTGTTTTATCTTTATAGTACAATATTAAATGTGGACCAATTGACTCTATCATATCATCCTCTTGATCATGACGTTCATCGTACAATGTTTCAATCTCATTAAACAGACTCTTGGAGCGCAGAGACTTCATGTCATTGGGTTTAAAATTAATTGCTTGGTGATCCAGTGATTTAAGGTAGTACTTCTCATTTTGTTCGCGCCATTGTTTGTTGAAGTTCTAATTTAAGAAAATATAAACATCATTAAAAAGTGGGTATTATTAATTTTTTTGTCATAATGCCAACCTTTTGAGCATCCCGCCATTCTTCCTCTTTCACTTTGAGGCGCTTAAGAACGATAGGCACAGCCACAGAAGGGCTTTTTTTCATTCCCTGAATAATTTCGCCAGACTTATCGCCGTAAATGCGGTGAATGGCTCGCTGATGAATAGTCTGAGAGGTGCCACCCAAATGGTCATCCAAATGAAATTTAGATAGTTCTTCCGAGGACATCCGCGACATTTTTTTCTGAACATTCTCCAAAACTCGAATGGTAGCACTATTGACCTCAATTACAAGGTCCAACTCGAATCGTTCATCCTCCGTTCTGTGAATATTCCTTTTAAGGTTTAGAATGTGTGTGGGGTTGGGTTAATTCAAAAATAAATGAAAGCCAAAAAGAAAGGAAACAATAAAGGAAGTGATCAATATACAACTTAAGAAAATAAATAAGACTAGATAGAAACGAAAAATTATACAAAAGACTGGGGAAAAAGAAAATGAAATATTGTACCTGTAGATGGTCTCCTCAAATTGCGTCTTTCTGGAAGTGACAAAAGTGGAATCCTCACTAGCCCAGGTTGGAAATGAGACCCACTTGTCGTTAAGAACTTCTTTGCACAAGCTCGTTCTACCACTGCATTTCTTCGGGACTGTGGACGGAGGCAACGCACAATAAGAAGCCCCAAGACGCTTGCATAGGGACAAATCCACATCTTGCACATAATCAGCTGCGCTTTGATGATTACCGGCCCGCTCGTTGGAACTATTACTGCCACCTTGACGCTGTTGAGTGGCTGCCAATGGTAAGCCGTCAATAAGCCCGCTAACAGGTCCTCCGACAGTGGGCCCAAGGAAATCGGTAAACCAGCGCAGCAAATCTGGAAATTTCGTCAAAAACGGCGATACAAGCCCCAATAGCTCCGTTTTAGAAACAATTTCTTGATTAAATAGTGTAAGACATCGCAAGAAATTATCATAAACATCTGGACTGCGTAATGCCTTGCGCACCTTATCGAAAAACGCAGCATCCGAAATGGTGCACTTGCTCGATGCTTCCGAAAAGCTAACATCTCGGCAATACGGTTTCGGTCTCTTTGCCGGCGGGGGTCCGCTACTGCCACCCGCATGTTCTTCCAACGGCCTTCTGGAGACAGATAAGGGACCTAAACCAAGTTGTTGCTGATTGTTATGTGAATGAAAAGAATTTGTGCCAGTTGGAAGGGGTGTCGTCGCATAACCGACACCAGGCGAACTACGATCCAATGAATGATCTCCAAGGTGAGATATACCGGATAAACCGATTCCTCCATATATAGGTGACTTTTTAATGTGCTGCCCAATGCTTTGATTTTGAGGGTGATGGTGGTGACTCCCGACATATTTTTGTACATGATGATTATTGCGATGCTCTTTATCGTATGAAAGACCGCCTGGGCGGAGATTACCGACAGGATGACCACTTACGGGATGATGTACGATGCCTGGTGTCTTTTGATGAGGCTGTAAACTAGATGACAAGCCAGCATTATAGTCCTTGTCAAAATTAACATCATTTCTATTTGAAAAACCGCTCCCTACCGCATGATTCGGTTGCTGGGAGTTATTGTTGTTGTAGGTCTTTATACTGACACTTGTATTAACGGCCGACAAATTTCCAATTGCAGCCGCATGGGCATTTGCACTACTTTCAATAGAGGAAAATGTGGCTCCTCCTAAATGAAGCGGAGATCCGCCACTCTGAGGTGGTGGTAACGAAGTAGTTGATGACATGCTTATATGAGCTCCTCCACTTAATGTGGCTGTTGGTGTGCGTTGCTTATTTTGCTGTTGGTCTTGATGATGATTGTGTATAGCTACAGCTGACGATTTGGAGAGATATTGAATCCCGCCCGAGCCTGTCGGAGCTGCAGCTGACGCTTGATGATTGGTGGCGTCCGGAAGAAACTGACCGAATTCCCTTAATAAATCCTCATCCTGCCCAAAGAGCTTGGCCACTTGTGTGTACACTTCTTGTTCCGTGAGCATTTTACCCTGATTTAAAGTACCCTCCTTAATGACTTTCTGCTCCTTCTGATAGGCATGAAGAATCTCGAGGAATTTTTTATATTTAGCCGGTTGATTTTGAAAACGGTTCTTCATTGAAAAACATAAAAGTAAGTATATTTTTTAGCTGAAAGATAAATAAATAACTTACCTTGATCTTATTAACATAAGTGATGGCATGATTAAACTCCACCGGTTGATTTTGTTGTCCAGTTGTTTCACCGAGTAAAATAGATTGATGCGCCTGCTGTATGTGATGTAGATTGTGCTGGTTACCAGCTGCTACAACCACTCCAATTCCTGCTCCACTGCCCCCTCCATGGGGACTTAACTCACTCAACGAATTGGGTGTAGGTGGTCCACCCACCACAATACTGGTTGTTGTTGCTACTGGAACGGAAGGGCCAGCGTGTCCTACTTGACCAGCTGTAGGCGTTATTGTGGCGCGCTCACGATCGCGAGAGTAATTCTGTGGCACGTTGTGTCCTCCCGCAGACGATACTGATATTGTATGCGGTTGGCCGCTCGTAGGCGAACTGGTCACGCTAACGTGTACATGACCGTGCGGCGTTCCTGGTGATTGCGACTGATTGGGTGTAGACTGCTGCTGCTGCAAAGCTTGCATAGTGGTTTGCGTCAAAGATGCACCTCCATGAGTCATTAAATTAACAGCTCCCGTTCCAGTGGCATGGATTTGTGGCACGGTCACTGATGTAGTGGCACTACCTGATTGAGATATTGGAGCTGCAGTTGCTGCTGTGGGTGTCTTCAAAGAATGGCCCGCACTAGACAGTGGATTATTGCCAGTTATCATATGAACTGTGTTTGTACTAGAAGGTGCTCCAGGTGGCGAAGGCATAGACACAACTGGCACCGAGCAACCCAAGGCATCAGAATGAATCTCAATCTTGTATCCAGGCGGTAAAAACATATTAAAGCCATATATCAACTCTGTGTGTCCTTTAAAAAGTGTGGATACGCGCTCTATTACCCCTGGGGTATCTATACAGTGACTCTTAAATTCCTTCATAATATCCAAAAAGTTATTATATATTTGCGGCTGATCCGCATATTGATATTTGACCTGGTCGAGATAGCTCAATGCGTCTTCCACTTTAAGGCGAGGCGTAGCACTGCCTCCGCCAGATGATTGCCCGCCTTGTGGTGGCGTTATATTCCCTATACTAATTGGATTTGTTGATGATGGTGGAGTTGCCTGACCCGCCGGAGTCGTCTGCGAAGTGCTTAAAGTTTGAAGCGGCTGTGTTGACGTTGTTGAAAGATTACTGACTACGGCAGCAACACTGCTTTGAGTCTGAGTACCGCTAATTGTCCGCTGCCGTACGGGCTGACCTGATTGAGAGTTACTCGATATACTCTGCGAATTGGACGACAGTGGTCCAGAGGATGGTACACCACCAGTAACATGAATTTGTACAGTATTGCCATCGGCTGTCCCAGCTTTAAGAGGGCCTCCAGGTTGAATAGAAGCCACACTATATGCTAAAAAAATGGTTTCATTAAATCAAAACGATTATTAGTATTAGAATTTATTGGCTTACTTGTGCTAAATTGCAATGTTTGAGTTGCTGCAGTCCCTGTTGAAACAACTACAGCGCCACCTGCTCCTAGCATTGTAGCAGCCTGAGTTCCAGCCACGCCTGCAGTCGGATTATCCACAAGTGAGCTCGTTGTCTTCAAATTCGTTGCCGTGGGCGTGGTCGACGGCAAGTACGCTATGGTTTGGGCGCCTCCATGCTGTGGAGTCAAAAGCCGATGATGAATGGAGCTCATTCCACTAATTGTAGCATTGTGTGCACTTGGTACAACTGTACCAATAGTGACAGCCGTTGCATTGACACCCAAACTGGCACTGCCTGAGGTCGTAATAGGAACACCAGCTCCACCTCCTGGAACTGGGGGTCCAGGACGTGTGCCAAACTGCACCTCATCAACGCGAGTGCGCTTCATCATCTTTTTTTGTATTTGTATTGTTTCCGTTCGTGTTTTCTTTGGCTTATTACTACTGAAGATTATAATTTTATTTCTGATGTGTTTCTTGTTGGATTTCGTACCGTCTTTGATTACTAGTTTAGGTTATCGCTTCTTGCTTGTCTTTTTTTCTTTATTCTAAGAGCATATATGACCATAATATATATCTGGTAACGCCAGAAGCTGCTCCTCCGCTTCTTCGAATCGCGGATGTTGATCTTGGTGAAAAATATGTGGTCTATGCATTTGTTTTTTCAATGCTAGCGCAATATGCGCTGCAAATCCAGAAAATTTAAGAGTTGGATTTCTGCAGATAAATGTTCTAGCACAATGTTAATTTTAAAATTCTGTAATGAAATATAAGATCCAAGATTAGATCAAAAATGCGGTAGAACTGCAACATTTGTATGTATATTTGTTGTTATGTTGTATGCATTTCCACAGAAATAATTGTTGGCATTGATATTTAAAGCTTTTGAATCAGTTTCATTTAAAGTTAATTCATAGATTTTATTAGAAGCACCAGGAGTTTGTCTGCCAGTGACAATGATTTTTAAACCAAGCAAAGCTTGTTTCACACAGCTATGTATGCTTTTATCGATTTCCCTAACTTTTTGCTAATAAGGATTCAGGCTCGAAAAACATCTTGAAATTAGTTTTTGGTGTACAGTGAAGGCTGCCTAAGCCGCCAACCAGTTAAAATAAATTTGGTCTTCACACACATACATACATACATACAATTCGAAATTTGTAGCATTGAAAGAGTAAGTAGTCATGCAAACACACATGCTGTGTATCTACAAAACTTACAACAGACGAAAAACAACAACTGCCAGAAGCCGTCAGGCCACAAATGCAAAGGGTGGTGAATCCACACACATACATACATATATCTGTATGTAGGTATAAATTTATAAAGAGTTGGCCTTCCTTCTCACTACAGCAACAGAACAACCAAAGTCAAGAAGAGATGGAGGAACAAAAACACAGAGAGAAAAAAATAAAGAAAGAGAGTGACATTAAACGTACAGAAAAAAAGAGAGCAGAAAATAGAAATTTGTTGTAAGGGCTCACAGTGAAACTGTGTTTGCTTATTTTTCACCCGTTTGGGGCCAACAATGCAATAAATTTTTTGTAAATACTCTTTACATCGATGTAAAAGAAAATCCTCTGCCTACCTGCACCGTAAACTATACGGCATATGGTATCTCGGTGCGTTAAACAATATTAATTTTTAAATTAAAAACTGTACCGCCGCAACAAGAAGAAAATTTTTAAATTAAATTTCGGAGACGTATCGTTTAACGTTAAAGCAATGATATTCATAATGAAAATTTTGATGTGTTTTTTGTTGGCTCTCTTCCTCTCTTTTATACTCTCTGATGTTATTAAACATTTTTTGGTTCCGCCATTGCATACCAAAAACATATGAATGTATGTATGTATTCATTTCTCTGTATGTATGCGGTGGTATGAACACAGCCCCCACTCTCTCATTATCTCTAGACTTTACAAAAATGGGGCGTTCAAGGTGTGTGCTTAGGAAAGATGTGGGCATAAATTTTCCCTCCATTTTTTATTCTGCCAATTTCTATATACATTTCTATGTATGTATGTATATACAGTAAATAATATTATCTTATCTGTTTCGTTGTTGATAGAAAAAGAGAACAAGCGTAGATAATTAATATGCAAAAACTCTATTGCGATTATTATGGCTTTTAATCTGTCTCTTACTCGCTCATAAGACACATTTATACATATGTATATATATACATACATACATATGTACATTGAATTGGCTGATCTATTAATAAATTTTTGCAAACAAAACATATGGGGAAAAAAGTATTTCATGGGCCAAATGAAAAATATTAAACAACTAACTGATTAAATCGAAGTAGCGAGAAAAAAAAATAAAAAAAACAAGTTGCGATGATTCTTGAGGCTGAGACCAGGGCCAAGCCATCTGCCAGTCAGCTCTAAAAGCGAATGGCGTATCAAACGCGTCAAACAATGAAAGAAAAAATACAGTCAGTTCATAAGCAATGTAAAAAAAAAAAAAAATAAAACGTGTATATAGCCTCTTCTCTCTTCTTACGAGATTATGTCTGTGCTGATGTGTGAGAGAGAAAACAAACATACCCACGTCGCATATACTTCTCTATATATGAATAAAGCAGTCTCTTTTTATATTGTTCTCTTCCATGCGCTCTCTGTACATTGGTATATGTTAAGTATACAAATGTACATATATATGCATGTGTATTTGATTGTATGTATATAAAACCAATTGAAATTGACCTAACCTATAATTGTCGGATATTTGACATGTTTTTTGCTTTTCTTTTTTTACTGCTTCCAGATGAATTATTTACAAAATAGGGTCTGACTTAAATAATTTTCGATTTCAGTTTGCATTTTAGCTTCTTGCTTGTACAAGAGATCAGAGAATCCATAGTCTGTAATTCGGAAAAGAGTACATACATACATATGTATACATAGATGTATTTGAACACGAACACATAGAAATCGATGTCTGTATATGTATGTATTTACTATAAACTGACGTTGGCTTTGGAACTGTTGAGGACTGTGTGGCATTAGAAACTTTCACGTTTTACGCAGTATTTTGCACTTGCAAGACTGCTTTTTTAAAATTTTTTTTTACACATTCCGTTTCACCTTTTTCTCGTATTTGGTTAAAAACCACGACTTCGGAGAGGTTTTGTTTTAAAATAATTATTTCTTTTTTTTTTAAGAAAAATTGGTTCTTATTACATATTTAATAACTTTCCGTGATAGACACAGAATTGATTAATTTATTACTGAATTTCCACACGGATAGTCACATAAATTTGGCGAGAAAACGTTTTCGTACATCTTAACGCCGCCGCAAACATTTTCGATTGAAATAACCGACTGAAACTATAGACAGACCAGACCAAGCAGAGAGCGAACTTATCTACTAACAATACATACATATATATATATATATGTGCCACTGTGTATGTGTTTGTGCAAAAGAGTGAGAGGTAGCGCGCGCGCAGTGTTGCTTTGGAATTCATTTGCTATTGATGCTTAAGTCAAATAGGGTGGCAACTCGTGCATTAAAAATGGAAACCCATACATACGTATACAAATCTGCTGCTGCTGGCTTTCATTGGCGTTGTAAGAGGCCCATTTTTTTTTTTAAATATGTACATACATACACACATTCATATGCATGGGTCTATGCCAAAGTCGAGTGGAGAAAAGTGTGGAGTGTAAACTTTAAAATATTATGAATATTACCCTCTACAGCAGCTAAAATTGAATTATAATGGCAATAAAAAAAGGTACTAATGTATGTACATATGTATATTCTTTTGAGTTTCCGTAATCTTACATAAGTGCACAGAGTGCTAAAACTAAGATACAGGGTGGCAATACAAATTGCTAAATAACGCATTGAAAGTTATTAGCACCATATCAAACGTCACCCTATTTTCACATTGCAGACCTGCGATGTGAGAGAAAAACAAAGAGAGCACCCACACACAGAAATAAGAACGAGCGAGAATCAACGATAATGAAATCGACAAAATTGAAAATCAGAAACCAACAGACTAGCAGACTTCAACACAGCCACGGTTACACTTTGCAACATATTTACACTTCTTTCACCTCTCTTATTCTCCGCCCTCAACACAAGTTGAGGGCACATATACATACATATGTACATATGTATGTGTGTTTGTATGTAAAAGTGTAGGTTGTTTGCATCCAACAATGGCGGTAGAATGGCACTCGATCGTCGGAGATGAAGCCTGGGTCTAAATACATATGTACATACAAACATACATACATATGTATGTACATATAGTATAGATCACGTCCACATTGGATGACTCCCTTCTGCTTCTATGTACATATGTACATATATCTAGTCAAACATCCTGTGGAACTTTGCAAGCTAGACAACAAGCGGCACAGTAGTAACCTCGGGATTATCGATTGCTTATATGTACATACATACATACATATGTACATATGTAAATACACTCATGCAAAACGGTTTTTCCCAAGCAGATGACAGGAGAAAAATGAAACAGATGAGAAACACAGAGATGAAGTAAAAAAACAATTGACGGAACAAAAAAACTAACAGCCTTTACTTTTTTACACTTGCAGAACAAAAATACAAATGTAAGTGGCGCGAACGAATAAAAAGGGCAGCAAATGTTTAGACTGCAAATAAATAAACAAACAAGAAATATCTAGTACGCATGCTCGTTTGTACCATGTAGATATGTACATATGTAGATATTGATGTATGTACATATGTTTGTGCATTCTAATTGCGGAATTCGCTATCACAGAAGTTGGACAGCAACCGAACAAACCGTGTACATACATACATACATACATTCTTTTCCAGTACCAATCCTGTGGAAATCTTTAAAGAATCCTCAAACTAGTTTGGGCAGAAAAAGTTTATGGAAGTCGTTCTAGTTCTGCAAGGACAATACATTTGCAAACACAGAAACAAGTATTTTTATTAAAACCACAAGTTTATATATAATATACATATGTATATACATACATATGTACATATCTGCATTGTATCGTGTTGAAACAAAATATTTGTTAAAGTATGTGCGTACATTCATATGTACATCAGCATCAAACCAAAATACTAAAATACTGAAAGAGTTTAATTTACATACATATGTATGTGTGTACATATTTAAATTTATTTTTACACCAACCCATTTGGCATACGAAATAAAAATCCAAAGAAATATTTTGCAGTGCGTGAAATGTGAATCGCGCAAGTCGTATTAACTTGTTTTTCAAGTTTTATGCAACCCAAAAGTCCAAAAAACCAGACTTAGACGAAACTTAAAGCGGCGGGTATAAGAATATACATATGTACATATATTATTTATCAGTGTGTGTGTGTGTTGGGAAGGAATAATATTTTCAGACAGGGTCAAAGAAAGTATACATAGAGAAAACGCATACAAAACAATGTACATATGTTTGTACATGTATGTATGTATGTATACGAATTGTACAAACCTAATTTGAGCGAAATTGCAGAGCTCGATTGCACGAACTCATTAATCAGAATTTCACAGACACAGCCTAAACGAATTGAAAGCCTTGTTAACGTACCCAGCTCACATTTTACATTTGTATACATATATGTATGTACATATGTATGTATTTATGCACATATGGAGGTACAGAAACACATAGTGTTGCCAACTTCTGTGTATATATTATATGTAAAAGGAAAAATATGTTAATAGAAATTGTATGGCCTTTGCATTAAATTTCAACAAATCTGGCAACCCTGGCAGCTGGCCTCACTTTTACTTTGTTTTTACAACGTACATATGTTAGTGTCAATTCATTGGGATGCGTCATTTTTTTTAAACATCGTTTCTGTTGTACATTTCTTAATTCATTTTTACTACATGTATTTATAAAAGTTGACGGTATTCCAAATATTTATACCCCCACAAATGCATGTAAACACTTTAAATTATGGAACAAGTAATGACAAAGTGAAGTGATGCCATTTTTTATTCTAACCTCAAATATTGAAATGTATGAGATATGTATGTAAATTGGGCATTAGTAACATTTTTTTCAAATTATTAACGACTCTGGGAAACATTTCTTTGAATTATTGCAATTTTTTGCCTTTACCGCCAAGCATTGAATAGTGTGTACACGAATTGAGGTTAGATCGAATTCGCATTTGCTGGCACTGGGCTCACAATTCAAATACACAATGAGAATGTCGCGTATTTTTACAGTTTTACATACATGCATGTAAATGCATGTATGCACACATTCATATGTACATACTTGCTTTAAACTCTAATTTCATTTTTATTTTGAGTTTTATTAATTTATTTATTAGTCGCAGATGTGGATTAGATTCGAATTCTTGTTGCTGAAGATTATGTATGTACATGCACTGACATTGATTTTATTTTATGCTTTGCACGCAAAACTTGCACTCGTGCATTGGTTTGGTAATTGCTTTTTTAACACATACAGACGCACGAATTATGTATATATATATATGGACTTATTTACACATACATGTATGTATGTACATATGCAAATTAAAATACATGTACATGTGCGTAGGTTATAACTGTCCAATATTTCTATGTTAGCTTGATTAGAGACCCGTTTGGTGTACCTTTACCCGAGATTTGCGAAAATGTAATATTTTGTTCTCGCAAATTATTCATTAAAATTAAATCTAATTAGTCGAGTTGCTAAATTTATCTAAAATTCCGTAAACGTCAGTTTTTGCTACGCCGATATCGATATATTTACAAAGTAGTTTGGCGTAGGTAACGTTAGGCAGCGCTTGAAAAATTTAAATGTTACCGTATTTAATCGAAATTATTTTTCAGCACTATGGTAATGGTCACACTCTTGAATGTCAGTGTGACCAAATCAGGCGAATTAGTGAAAGGAGCAGAAGAAAAAATTTGCAGGATCAAAACAGATACGAAAATCAGGATCAAAACAGAAAAGGAATTCAGGATCTAAGCAGAAAATGTTCATAATAAATCCGCCTTCGCAAGTGTAGGTATTAACAAAGTGAAATTCAAGTCGCAAGCCAGTCGTCTGTCGCCCGTATGTGTATAGAGTGTTTTAATTTTAGTTTAGTTTCTGCTTTCTAAGTGACTGGTTGTGCCATGAGTGTGTATCTAATACATAGTTGATTTTTCTTTATTGGAGTCTTTGCTTGTTCTGAGAGGTTTTGCGAGAATTACATTTTTTCATTTGCTCTGCTCTCTTTATTGTCAACTTATTCGTCTACGTGCCGTATCGACGCATATTTTGAGCAGCAACAAGTAGAGACATTGCGTAAAAATAGATTCGCTAACAAGTGTGCAAAGAGTCCAAACAGAACAGAATTTGGATTATCGTTTTAATTACTTTTGTTGCTGGATGTGCATTTAAAGCGTGAAAAATTTGGTTAGGCCGATTGCTGGAACTAATTACGATAAAAAGTCAATTGTTTTTTCGATCAGTGGACTCAGATAAAGTAAACACAGTATACGCCCTTGCAGATACAGATAAAATTAAAATCCAAATACGTAATACCCACGTTTTCCGTTGTAAGCCTATTTTGGATGTCTGAAAATAAAGGCATAATGCTGGCCAAATCTATGCAAAAACATGCAGGACGCGCCAAAGAAAAGGTAAGTTTAGTTTAAAGTTTGTCGCAATTGATTTAATAATTTATCAAGACATTCTTACAATCATTGCATATGTTTGTACGACATTTCTTACAGATTGTTGCCTATACATACATATGTATGTATGAATGTACATACATACATACATAGATTCATATGCATGGATTAAGGGGAGTGCTTTTTGTGACTTTTTGAAGTTCTCAAGTATTTTTCAGATTTTTCGAATGTTTATTGTTGTATCCTTGCAAAAAGGGTACATATGTATGTACAAGTAAAATTTTGGTCAGAGGTGTGCAACGCATAGGAGGAAGCATATCGGACTTTATAAAAGATATACATACATATATTTTTTATCAGCCGAGACGAGTTCACATGGCCAAGTCCGATCGTCTGTTCGCCCGTGTCTCCGTTCGTCTGGATCGACGCGATCTCCTGGGCCCTTAAAGCTACAGAGCTGAAATTTTACATGTGAGATCCGCTGGGATTAAATATCTAGGATTAATTTGGGATAGCGCCTACACAAACTGCGAAGTCACTAACAACAGCCATAGCATAGGTTTTAAGGCTATTATTTAATACGTAAAGAAAATAATTATTCGCAAACTACTGTGGGTCCACCTATTCATTTAACTGATTGCTTCTGATCCTGTTTCAGTTGGTTGTCGACTTATTTTTACGGCCAAGTGAAAGTTTATTTTTCATTCATACAAAGGGTGTCAATACAGAAAGAAAGAGGTTGGAATAGCAAATAAAACACATGTGTGAATCCGGAAAAAGTTAACCGAAAATAGTTTAGATAAAGCTACAAATTTATGTAAATTTAAATCTGAATAAAACATTTAAAAGAATGTTGTAACCGCCAAACTACCATACATACATTCGCGAAAGCCGAAGTGTATATTTTATTTATATTTTGGAAATTATTATATATATATATGTTATGGGGCAAAATAACTTTTGTAAATTGTTTTTGTTTCTTATTAGGAAGAATTTATTCACATTACTCCAAATGCAAGTAACCAAATAAATACCATCATGCTGTCAATTTACACATATAACTTTGCATTAAGCCCAAGTTTGAATAGTCTTTTCATACCAACCAGGCAGTTTTATTGATTAGATTTAGCAAATAATGATCTACTGTACAATCCATCGAAGTACAACAGATACAGTAGTTTTTTTTCAACTTGGTATTAAAGCGTGATATAGAGAAGAAAAAGTTCTTTTGAAGCTTCAAAAAATCGTTAAGAAAATATATTTTTAAAATTGCATAGTTTTCTCTATATTTTTTTTTTAACTTAAACGAAAAAAAAACCAAATGGTAGTGGTGACGGCTATGTTACGACGCACCATCCCTGAAAATTGTCGCATGGCCTGCCCGGACTGTTCGACAGTCAATCTTTAAATAGATTGTACTCACAAATTCTTTTTGAGTGATTTTTCTCTTTTCTCTATACACAAATCTTGTGTTTTATAACTTTAAGATTTTTTGTTGCAATTTTTGATACAGTTTTTTTTTTTGTTTTCGTTTTTGCTATTTTTACTTGCCGCTCAGCTGCCAAGACATTTTACTTTTTTTTAATGTTCTTTTTTTTGACTCTATACCTTTGAAAATAGTATTGAAAATTAAAATGTAAAACAAAGACATTTACTTATAAAAAAGCATCAATAAATAATTTTGCTCAGACAAGCAGTAATGTTGTTGTTAAATGTAATCCTATTAAGCTATAATTGCATGCTTTTTGGACTGTATTACTCCAGCTTAAGTTGATAAGGCACATATGTATGTATGTATGTACATATTTACATACATATGTGTGCAAAGAGTAACAAAAAAGTTCGAAAGCGGATACAAATTTCAGCATGGTCAAAGATAGCCCATCAGTCTGGATTTAATAAAGTACATTGAACGGTTGACATTTAATTTAGCATGCAAACTTGCTTGTTGCATATTGAACTTATTGTTGAAAATGTTTTCGAGTGTGTTTGAATTTTTAAATGTCACTTAATTCCCTTAATCTTTTATTTTTTTTTTGTGAGACGCTTCGTGCGTTTTTTTTTTCCTTAAAAATAAATTTAGAAATCGGAGAGTAGGTAAGCTCGCCAAATTAATCTTGCATTAACCAATGCACATAAAGTGAATCGATTATGAGTGAAAATGCTGCAGCTGCCTTCCCCTGCCCGTACCTGTCTAGTCCCTTGCTATGCATAGTTAAAAAGACATATTTTATAAATTCGACGTATCATACGTCCTAAAATATTATGACGTTTCAGTTTTAATTTTCTCTCCTTAATTATCAAATTAGTAGATTTAAATTTTTTGTGCGTTTGGGTTATAAAATTACCAACTAGCAATTATACACACATGCCTACGTTGGACAGCTTTGGGAGTAAGTACATGCATCCGAATGTTGGATGTGTTAACAAAAATATTAGTGCCCTTAGCCCTTGACTTCAAAGTTGAAAAATATATAAAAATATATGTATTTATTAAAAAAATAGTAGCGGCCTTAGGCTTTGAATTCAAAGTAGATAAATATAGACAAATATATTTTTATATATTTATCAACTTTGATGTTCATTAACTTTTGCACTACTATTGCACTGCACTACAACAGTGTTTCGTGTTTTTTATAGAGGGTATTATAAAATTGCATGCAAAGCTGAGTGGATATAGTCATGTCCGTCTGTCCGTCCCTCCGTTATTACGTTATTATTAAAAAGGGACAGGGTAATAATTTAAATGTTTTGTTTTTGTATTGATAAATTGAGTTACAGAAAAAGAAATTTCAACATGTGAAAATATTATTGCCAAGGACTGCAATGGTATTTAAATTTCGGGCGAAGTTAGCTTCTTTGATATTTTTATCGTGATGTGCATTCTCAGTTTTCAGAATCTCGCTCTCTGTTGATTCAACACCATTCAGTTTGTCTCCAATTTCGTTTTTTTTTTTTTCTTCAAGCAAATCGTTGTTGCACTTCATTTGTTATTTCTACAGCGTTGTTGAAGCAATTCTGGAGGCACATTCGTTTATGTAATTTTTCTTGCCTGATCCTTTGTTCCTTCCTAAAATTAGTTTTAATCGCTATTTTAAGATTCGGCACATTTTGTGTACAAAATGCGATAACTTTGACCACAATTTTTAATGTTGAAGCTTCACAAAAAAATATTTTATAAACTGATACATCGAAAATCGTCCAAAAGTGTTCTTCACTCAAAAATCTCGGGGACTCACAAAATTAAAGTTAACCGAATAAGAAAACATTTTCGAAACCCAGAGCTGGAGAAGTCAAAAGTTGTATGAACTTTGAAGCTTTTTTTGACGCTGGATGTATGTATTTATCTATGTATGTATACCATGTAAAGTGGATGATTTAAGCATGTCTTAAATGAGAGGGCCTGTTGAATGTCCAGCCTACATAAAACGGAATTTATATTTTAAAAACTGAGAAGACTGTAGGAGTTCCCATAACAACAGACATTGGACGAACGCCTCACCACATGAATAAAAAACCAGAGAGCGAAGTTTGTATACCCTTGCAACTTTACACATACCAAGTTTCTTTAACTTTAATTGTAGTAAAAATATACAACAAAAGTCACTGTTTTTCATCGATGGTTCCTATGGGAGCAATATGATATAGTCACCAGATCTTAATAAAATTTGGCATAGTCATTAATAGGCATATTAAACTGATAAATATTCATTTTCATGCCAATTGCGTGAAAAGTAACGAAGTTATTGATAAAAGTCACTGTTTTCGGCCGATCGTTCCTATGATCAATTGATCAAATTTGGCAAAGTCGTTTACAAGTGTAAAAAGCTTACCAAATTAAATTTCAGGACAGTAGCTCAGAAAATAACGAAGTTATTGAGAAAAGTCACTGTTCGTGACTTTGCCGTTTGTATGGAAGCTATATGATATAGTGGTCCGATCCGTCTGAATCCGAGATATACAACCCCTGCCGTATATACAAGCCTACATGCAAAATTTCTCTGTAGCTCTTACGGTCTAGGAGGAGTTTCCGTTGATCCAGAGCGACGGACGGTCGGACGGACGGACATGGCTATATGAACTCGTCTCGTCGTGCTGATCAAGAATATATATACTTTATATGGACGGAAATGCTTCCTTCTTTTCGTTGCGCACTTCTGACCAAAATTAATATACCCTTTTTACAAGGCACTGTGGACGGAAAGCCCGATTTTTTGGCATAAGGTCTAAAAAGTCATGGAACTATATGGTGCATTTTGTTATTTATTTAGAAACTAGACACTCTAAGGACAATATATTGATGAACTATCGATTAGTTCACTCACTGTATGTGAATAAGGGCCTCAAAGTCAAGCATGTGCTCAGAGGTTTGTCTTCATTTGCAAGCTTTACAAATTTGATCAAGTTTGAGGTGATTTATTTTAGAGGAAGTAAACATTATTAACTTAAGTAACTATGCAAAATACGGAGCCAGGTATTTTTATACCATTGCAGAGGGTATTATAAAATTGGTCAGATGTTTGTAACGCACAGAAGGAGACGTTTCCGACCCTATAAAGTACATATATTCTTGATCAGCATAAGAAGCTGAGTTGATATAGCCATGTCCGTCTGTCCGTCCGTCTGTGCGTATGCGTTTTACTCAGCCATCTTAAGAGCTATCGGGATGAAATTTTTTTTTGGGGCTTTTTATTACCTGGGAAAAATAAAGTATGAAAATTGGCAGAATCGGACCACTATATCATATAGCTCTGGAGGAAACGTTTTTTTCCAAAATTGGAGTATCGCCATGAAATTTACCAATATCATAGTATTATATAGAAAATCTCAGATCCCAAAATTTGAATCTGATCGGATAAATAGAACACAAGTTACAGCCGATAAAAATCGGTTCGGCTTGCTGCCTACTACGTCATCATCAAATCAACAGAGCACACGCATGCACACATACACACGCAACGCTACATAAACTATATGTGTATGCGTGCGACTCGCGGCATGCGTGTAAAAGGGGATGGGGAAGAAGAAGAAGAAATTGAAATGATATTTGAAAGGTTCTGTGCATTAATGAATTGAGATACAGAAAAAGAGTTTGGAACATGTAAAAATATTATGGCCATGGACTGCAAGGGTATATAAACTTCGGCACAGCCAAAGTTAGCTTCTTTGATATTTTCTTTATGTTTTTTGTTATTAATATGTTTTTTTCAATAAATTTTGTAGCATACTAAGGAAGCACATAATTAAAATTGAAAAATAGCTCATTCGCAAGATTACTTATATGGGCGGTCTAAATGGGCGTGATCGGATCCGTTTCAAATTTTAAGGGCTTACTATGTATAGTATTAGTGTCACATGTACCAACTCTTTGTCTTCAAAATTAGAGTTTATGCCAAAAAAATCGGTCTTTCCGTCCACAGTGCAAGGGTATATAAAACAATTCAATTTATAAAGTCTGAGCTGCTAAAGTTCGCTCTTTAAAACTATTCTTTGATGATCACGATATCAAAGTCTGATAATTCATTACGAGCAATAATATTATTTTGTACACGTACAGCTGCTAGCTAAATGAAGTAAGTAAGTCGTCTCGCCGACTTGGATATACCATACACCAGTAAAACAAATATTTTAAATTTATAATAACCAATGCATTTTCGTATTTTTAAAAAAATCTGTTTGCATGCTTTTTACAAGCATATCTTAGTATTTCGCTCATTCGAGCACCCTAGCGCCCCCACCAGCCAACGGCCACTTCCGGCCATATTGAAAAACGTTTATATGCATAACTTGACTATTTTTATTCCGATTTTGATCAAATTTGGTATTTTGCTTGACATTAGTATCAAATTTAAGTGTGCTAAAGAAGAAGAAATCGGTTTTATGTAATTTGCGGGGGCGGTAGGGGGCGTGGCAAAATTTTTATAAAGACAAAGTGTGCGCATTTACTAAGCAAATATACATACATACCAAATTTTGTGTCTCTAGTTGCTATAGTGTTTAAGAAAATCGGTTTTATATAATTTGCGGGGGCGGTAGGGGGCGTGGCAGAAATTTGAAATAAACTTGATCACTCTACATAGTACACGAATGTACATACCAAATTTGGTGGCTCTAGCTCTTATAGTCTCCGAGATCTAGGTGTTCATACAGACGGACGGACGGACAGACGGACATGGCTAGATCGTCTCGGCTGTTGATGCTGATCAAGAATATATATACTTTATGGGGTCGGAAAAGCTTACTTCTGCCTGTTACATACATTTTGGCGACTGTAATATACCATTTCACCCTATGGGTGTATGGTATAAAAATAGTAGTGCATAATACTCGCCGATATTTATTACTATAAATTGCAAGATAATATTCTGATCTGTTAAACACTGCTAAGTACCGTTATCAGCAATGTCAGAAAGATGTGTCAGAAAGCTGAAAATAAGAAAAAAGCATAGTGAGAGCCTCAAAGCTTCGTCCGTTTGCATCTGCTGTGGAGATATTTGTCGTCCGAAAAACACTAAGACTATTAAACATGGCGGATAAAGTGTGTTGTGTTACGGTGTTGGTCCTATATGCTGCATAGAAGGCTTGTCCATGATGCCTTCATGTTTACGTTAAAATTACTTAGGAAGTAATGCTCCCATGTGCTGAAGAGAAGAAGTCACTTTGTTGGGTGTTTTTGAACAAGGCAATGACCCGAAACACACAACCAAAGTGGCAAAAGCTTGTTTCGAAAATGGAGTAAATTTAATGAAGTGTGGTGTGGTGTGCCATAACACCAAAATTTGAAAGGCGATAACACCAGAAAGGTGGCGGAAAGTGATAGATTCCATACAGCGTCGCTAAGCAGTTGTACTGGGAAGTTGTACGAAAAAATGACAGTCTAGCCCCGATAACTTTCTACGCTATACTTAAAAAGGGCGATGCCACTACTTTTTTTTTACTCGCAGCTGTATGTAGACATGAACATACACAATAAGGTGTCGATATCTCATTACATACATACATAATTTAATTATCGAAATTATTATAACAAAAAATTGAGAGTGTAGTTGGATACCACCCTGTATTGTGTTATTTTATTTTAAAATAAAACGTTAATTATAACGAGTAGGAACAAGGAACTTTTTCATTCGACATGCGTTACGAGCATCATTGTATAAAATTACAGTTGAATAGCCTCCCATATGTCCTTTGGTATTGTCGGTATTAACCGAATTATTGAGGGAAAATAGTTTCCATTTTCAATGGTATTACCTTTTTTTTTGTTAATAGTAATAAAGCTTAAATCCGAGATTTTTCTTTCTTGAAGACAACTGAAATCTATATACATAGGTAACTTAACGCCAAACAGGACAAGGTTTTGCAGTGCCTTGCAGTGTTGATAAAAATGAAGTCATATTAATTTAGAATTTGTTTCACTCAAAGCAGGCCTCTGGTATGATGATTACTTTGGTGTTTGCTTTACTATTTTTACGGATAGGGAATTAAAACTGGTTCTCTTATCTTTCAGATTTCTTGATGTTACTAATCAAATTAAATTTTTTGATAGGCACTAGAGTCCTGCACGAATACACTCATTTGCCTCAGTCTTTCAAATACTTACAAATTTTTCTATATTTGTTTTGATAATATTGCTTCGGAACGAATGAAACGAGATGAAAAGTCTCGAAGTTTTGTGTTTCGTAGTTCCTGAATGTATCAAGCCCAACAAACAAAAACAAAATCAAAGCAAGCCGAAACAAATAAGAAAGACTACAAACGAAACAAATGAATACGGTACTTCTTTCAAGTTACTTGGTACTTCCAAGTACTCGTGAGTATGGTCATACTTATGAAATGTCAATAATTTAATTTTCAAATATAAAAAAGAAATAGTCTCAGATTATTCATATCTTCACCAAAAATGTTTGAAAATGTGTTAATAGTTATTGTTATTGTTATTGATATAATTGTTAAATTTTTAATAAAATCATGTTTTTATTTTTATTAAATACTGTAAATATTTTTCTAAAATGAATTTATTTTAAGATGTTTCATATTATATACATTGAGTCTGCTGTCAGGTACTTGCTTCACAATTCGGTATACCGAGAACGAGCAAGACATTTGAACAGTACCTAGTACTCGGTTCGGTTTTCGGTATTTGCTCTTGATATGCTCGGATTTGTTTTACCGGATTTTTCGGTATGCCCTGCTCCTTTAAACTCATTCGTTCGTATGAGATGCTTGATATACTCGATTTACAAATACGAGTAAGTGTGAAAACGAGTTCCGAAAGTGTAGAGGGATTTCGTTTTGCGTTTCGAATGTACTCGTGCAGGTCTCTAATAGGCACACAATTTTTTTGGGTTTTGTAATGAAATTTTTGTTTCTTCTCAGTTGGTTTTTAACCACGAGTGAAGCTAATGAAAATGAATTATACAATGATATAATACAATTAATTATAAAAATCTTAATCGTTAACCATTATATAACATCATTATTTCGTCCCTTTAAAATTATAAGCTACATATTCTTTACTTTAATTGGCGCTTGAATGCTAACATCGATTTACATTTACTCTTGTCTCAATATGTTTTTTTTTTGTCAGACATAAGCTAACCACCCCATCACGTTTTTGAGAAATAATGTTTCTTGCAGTAACATGTGATCGTTTAGCTAATTAAATAACACTTGTAGGTTTTTAGCAATATTTAACATACAAATATTTACGTTAAAAACCCAATGAAAGAGGAGAGAATATAAAATAACAGCTAAGCTGTTGTGAGTTTTAAAAAAGTTAGGTTTGAAAATGTCAGTAATGTTTTTAACTAATAAGTTTACATAGACCATAAGGTGAAATGTATAGGTCGCCAAAATGTATATGAGGCAGAAGGAAGCTTTTTGACCGCAAGAAGTAAATATATTCTTGATCAGCATCAAGTTTTTGTTCTGCAAGTTTTTATACCCTTGCAGAGGGTATTATAAAATTGGTCAGATGTTTGTAACGCACAGAAGGAGACGTTTCCGACCCTATAAAGTATATATATTCTTGATCAGCATAAGAAGCTGAGTTTGGGGGCTTTTTATTACCTGGGAAAAATAAAGTATGAAAATTGGGAGAATCGGACCACTATATCATATAGCTCTGGAGGAAACATTTTTGCAAAAATTGCAAAAATTGGAGTATCGCCATGAAATTTACCAATATGATAGTATTATATATAAAATCTCAGATCCCAAAATTTGAATCTGATCGGATATATAAAACACAGTTTACAGCCGATATAAATCGGTTCGGCTTGCTGCCTGCTACGTCATCATCAAATCAATAGAGCACACGCATGCGTGTAAAAGGGGATGGGGAAGAAGAAGAAGAAATTGAAATGATATTTGAAAGGTTCTGTGCATTAATGAATTGAGATACAGAAAAAGAGTTTGGAACATGTAAAAATATTATGGCCATGGACTGCAAGGGTATATAAAATTCGGCACAGCCGATGTTAGCTTCTTTGATATTTTACATTAAAGCTAATAGGTCAGCATAAAGTAATACGAAAACTTGCAAGTCATACTATCTCTAAAACAAATAACTAGTTTTACTAGTACATAGATATATGCTTAAAAAATTCCAACTTCTCATTCCTAATTATCAAAAGTTATTGGATCCGTTTTTATCTCCACAATCAAAATGTGATTTGCTAATGGTATTAGGTTTCATGACTTCCAAATTTATCTAAATTGTAGCATAAATGTTATTTATTTGCAAAATTTATTTCGTTCGTCTTATTGTTTTTCTTCTAATCTGTTTTGTGATTTGTGGGGACGCAGCAAACTTTTTAAGAAAGCTGAATGGTATGTAGTTTCACTTTATCAGTATTAAACGATCAAATTATATAATGAAATCCAAAACAAACAAGATTCAAGATTCCCCTTTGTGTTAAAAGTTAGTCGCCGTGCTAGAGCTTTTCATAGTTTCCCCTTAGGATCAATAAGCATGATTTGTTTTCATGAGTTGCTAAGTGGCTTCAAAGCCCAAGTCTAACGATCAGCCTTATGACACTTGTCTCTGGGAAAAACCGGTTACTGACGACATCATCGTCAGTTTTAAGTCAACTAGGCACAGATACCCAAAAACAACAACCAGTTTTGTATATATGTACGTACCTTTGTGGTATTATCAGTTGTGTGCATCTGTGTGTGCTTGGCTCCCTTACAAGATTTTCCACAGATATTTATACCATACACCCATAGGGTGAAATGGTATATTAAAGTCGCTAAAATGTATGTAACAGGCAGAAGGAAGCTTTTCCGACCCCATAAAGTATATATATTCTTGATCAGCATCAACAGCCGAGACGATCTAGCCATGTCCGTCTGTCCGTCCGTCCGTCCGTCTGTATGGACACCTAGATCTCGGAGACTATAAAAGCTAGAGCCACCAAATTTGGTGTGTAGACTCGTGTCATATGTACGCTTATCGAGTTTGTTTCAAATGTTTGCCACGCCCCCTACCGCCCCCGCAAATTGTAAAAAACCGTTTTTCTCAAACACTATAGCAACTAGAGACACAAAAATTGGTATGTATATTTGCTTTGTTATAAAAATTTTGCTTTATAAAAATTTTGCCACGCCCCCGCAAATTAAATAAAACCGATTTTCTCAAAAACTATTCTAGCTAGAGACACCATAGTTGGTATAAATATTTGCTTAGTAATTGCGCACATTTTTGATGTGTAAAGATTTTGCCACGCCCCTTTCCGCCCCCGTAATTTGAAAAAACTCGATTATCTCCCGTAATTTTCTACCTTGTGCAATCAAATTTAGCACACTTAAATTTGATACTAATATCAAGCAAAATACCAAATTTGATAAAAATCTGAATAAAAATAGCCAAGTTATGCATATAAACGTTTTTCCATATGGCCGGAAGTGGCCGTTGGCTGGTGGGGGCGCTAGGGTGCTCGTTTGCTTGAATGAGCGAAATACTAAGATATGCTTGTGAAAAGCATGTGAACAGTTTTTTTTTAAATACGAAAATGCATTGGTTATTATAAATTTGAAATATTTGTTTTACTGGTGCTATATATACATATACTGCATACCAAAAATTTCGGGGCTAATCGAAAATTGTGTTTTTTGGTTGTAATTCTTGAGGTCTTTTCGCTTGACGCCGTTTTACTAAATTTTCCTAAAGTACATATTACCTTGAACTAGAAACGAATGTAAATTAAACTTTCGTAAAATGATACATGTTTTTAAAAAATAAGTTTTTAACGTATCCCAAAATTATACACTATAACTATAATATTACAGATTTTACAAAGACTTTGCTGAACTATTGAAATTGGGGCTTTTTGTTCAAATGCACCTGGTGAAAAATAGGCGACAGCTAGCATGTTGACATCTGCGGGTCGTAATCTAAATACAATAGACAATAAATTACTGAAATATTATACATTAAATTACTTGGGAGCCGAGAATCTTTACCAAATTCACTTAAGAGATAGTTATGCATGTAAAATATCATATCCCAAGATTTTAATAAGGTCGGATATATGGAACACAAGTTAAATTCAATAAAAAACAGTTAAAAATATTATTGCCAAACACTTCGGATTAGAAGATGTTAGCTTCTTTGATATTTTTGTAGTACTATGCATAGTAGTACAATGTATGTGTGTACATTTATTAGGATAGGTCAAAAATATAAATTTTTACAGTATGAATTGGCCTTTTATACAGCATGACCATTTCTGATTCTTATACCCTGTACAAATAGGGTAAATAATTGAAAAATTAAAATCCCAAATTTACAATTTTCCTACTTTTGTATCAGAATCATTGGATCTCGCTCTAGCGAGATTTTAATACATTTTTGTTGGAAGCGGAGAAGCTTCACCATGTCTTTTTTATACATTTTGTCAGATATACAAATTTTTTTTTATTAGACGTTAAATATGATTGTTGAATCTTCTCTTAATTTAGAGAACAAGTTTGAGATGTTTTTCTTAGTCTAGTGCTTAATCCTAATACTGGGTATGCTGCAAGAATCGTTCTCAGAATCTTCGACTGCGCCCTTTGTGTGAGTTCAGGGTTTTTTCCTTAACTAAAAGTGAGTTCCCAATGTATGCAATTATGGCACCGACATAATAAATACTTATAACTTTTTATACCCTTGCAAAAAACTTCGACCATATAAAGTATGTATGTATATATGTATTCATAATCATATTTGTCTAGATTTCGACCTTGTTATACCCTTGCAGAGGGTATTACAAAGCTTTTAACTGCAGATTCCACCTTTTTCAAAATTAGTGTAAAGGGCTTCCAACGCTAAACCTATACGCTGCATACCTAAAATGACGAACCGTCATGCCCAATTCTTTTAATTGTAGTATATTGTACTAAATTCATAATCATAACTAACTCCTCCTAGAGCGTAAAAGCTTAAACGCAAAAATTTTGACATTGTGCATATATATCTAATTCAGCCGGATCGGTTTACTATACAATATAATTTCAACAGGAACGGTCGATTAAAAACGGTGACATTTGTCAATAACTGGGATTTTGCATAAGCGATTGACATAAAAAATAACATTTTTCGTGCTGTTAATGACTATAACATATGTATGTATTCAAGTTTGGATGACTATGTATATCAATGAACATAGGATCGATCTTAAGAACGATCGGTTGAACAATAATAATGCCCAGATAAACTAGTTTGCTTCATATACGATTATCACTAAACAAGGTAATTAAATTACAAACATAATAGTCTGCAATTCCTCGTATTTTTATACCCTCGCGAAGTCAGCAGAGCACAAACAGACACAAATACAGATACAAATCAAATGTGCAGAGGAATACTCCGGACAAAAGAAAGCGAGGCAGTGGGCAGCCAAAGCTCATGTATGCGGTCATGCTAGGCGGTAGTGCATCTCCAAGACGACCAGATAGCTCTAGTTCTACGAGGGCAAATACCCTGGGCAACTAACTAGCCTGCAGGTATTCAGTAGTCATCCCCAGACTACTCAGAGAGCGCAAGTCGTGCAGAGGTCGGCCAGATACCATTATAATAAAGGCCGAAGAGGGCATTTCGTAGGCGCACTAGATGAGAAGACTGGCGAATTAACTGCATAAAAGTCGTAGTTGCAAGGGCCAGGAGTACTGACCACGAGCGCTAAAGTTCCATCACTCACCGTCACAGTCTCAATCGACTAACAAATCGAGATGAAGTTTATACAACTAAATCTTATCCATTGTACAACGGCACAGGATCTGTTGGAGCAAACAGCGCAAGAAGTAGACGCCAATATTGTGATCTTAATTGAACCATATAAAACAGGTGATAGCACTCTATGGACATTGGACTCGAGAACCACAGCTGCCATTTCGATATGCGGACAAAACGTGCCGGCTCCATAATCGACTCAATGATTTACTCTTTTCAAGGCTACGTTCGAGCAAAGGCGGAGATATGTGTACTATAGCTGCTACCTTACCCCTAGTCTCAGCCTCACTGAACTCGAGAGGATCACTGACTCCATCGCCGTTGATGCAAGAGGAAAGCAGAACGCCGTAATCGCTAGAGACTTTAACGGCTGGTCGGAAAAATGGGGCGGCAGCTTATCGAGCTATCGAGCCTCCGTTTACTGGCGGAATGGGGACAGACAAGGAGAAAGTGTTTTCGGGCCAGAAGACTCTACCAAAGATCACGTAACAAATCGGAGTTCTTGTTGCCGCAAGCATAATTTATAACCAAAAGAAGGCAATTAAAAAAAGATATTAAGTCTCAATAAAGAAACTGCTTTGCGATTCAGCTTGTCAGCTTAAAGCTTGTCCTATAAAGTGGCCACGAAGAAGTTTAGGGCTACTAAGCCTGCGCCACCAGATGAAGTGCGCATGGCTAGGATTGTGGAAACTCTTTTCCTGGCAACATCAATAATAAGCCCAAAGAAGATTTTGCATACTTATCTGCCAGTGGACAGTGGACATTTTTGCCAAACGCTTTCATGAAAACTTTGATTTTTGCAACGCTATCCGGAAGAGACCCTGATGTGCGCCGTAAAATGGCGTATACAAAATTTGGACCGCCGGAAGTTGGCCGCGGCTTTTGATTTTGTATTATTTTTTATGTTTTATTCTTTTTATTTTGCTACTACTTATAAAAAAACTGGGCCAACGTCTTCTGCTGGCCAAATGTATGCTATTCCTTTCCTTATTTATAATTTCCCCCTTGTTGCATTTGGCCGACACGAAAGTATTATACAGTATTATGAAATTCGTGTGATGTTTGTAACATGAGAAGGAAACGGTTTCGAAACCATTACCATTTATGTAGCTTTAGTTTATTCTAATAAATAAAACTTCGCCATTATTCAAAATATAATAGCGGGAAAACTTCTGCTCATCTGCTCATCACTGATATATATTGTATGTATGTACATACCCAGGTGGACACGAATTAATTACATTCCGTTTTTTAAAATTTCGATTCTGACTTTCTCGAATTACGAAATTGCACAAAAAAAATATTTCAGAAAGTTACTTGGGAATCGAGGAAATCAGAACTGAAGTCCGAAAATTGAAAACATAAATTCATTATTTTTTGTCCACCACTGTGTATATATGTATGATCATAAGTACGTATATATGTACATATGTACATACATACCACGTAGACCCCGTAGCACCATTCGGTACATCTTAAAAAAATATAAAATAATGGAGAAGTCCAAAATAAAGTCCGAGCTCAGGCAAATAAGAAGCTAAATGAGAACGATGAAAGTAAAGCAAAATCCCTTGAAATCGGTCCCCAAAATAAACAACGAGCTCAAGTTGTATTTAAAGAAGGACGTCAGTGATTCTACAGTCAGAAGAGTGCTTCGTAACAGCGACTATCATGGTAGAATAGCTCGAAATAAGCCCTACATTAATAAGCGCAACAGGCACAAACGACTGAAGTTTGCGAAGGAGCATTTATTGAAGCCAAAAGAGTTCTGGTACGATGTTATTTTTTCTGATGAGTCGAAATATAACATATTTGCATCTGATGGGAAACAAACAGTATGGAGGAAACCAAATACTGAGATGGATATGGCCAACTTACGTCCAACCGTCAAACATGGTGGTGGGTCCGTGATGGTATGGGGATGTATGTCAGCTAAAGGAGTCGGCCATTTGGTTTTTATTGACGGGATTTTTAATCAGTATGGATACATAAACCTACTAAAAGAAAACTTGATTCCAAGTGCCGAGAAAATCGGGATCAGGAGCACTTTTAAGCTATATGCTGACAATGATCCGAAGCACAGCTCCCTTAATGCCAGGACATGGGCCCTCTACAACTGTCCAAAAGTGATGGAAACACCGGCACAATCACCAGATATGAATGTAATCGAACACCTATGCATATCCTGGAACAAAAAATTCGAAATCTGAAAATTTCTAACAAGGACGATCTTAAAAAGGCACTAATTGAGGAGTGGAACCAAATAAGTGTGGAAACAAGCAAAAAACTTGTGGACTCGATGCCAAAAAGAAGTCTTAGAAATTCACAAGGTGGTCCAACCAAGTACTAAAAACCAAAAAACTTTAGTTACATTTATTTATTTTTTTTAAGAAAACTTAGCTGTACGATTTTCAATGAAAGATGCATTTTTGATCTCTGAAGATAAAATATTTTTTTTCTCATGTTTTACACTTAAATTTTTTTGTTTTTATATTTTAATATGAAGTAAATATGTTAATAAATAATTTTAAAATATTTTTCCAAATTTTATAACATTGTTTTATTTAGCAGAGAATGAATATGATATAGGTGTACGATTTTCAGTGACACTCACTGTATATGTATATGTATGTATGTATTTATTCTTGGGTTACCTTGTTGGCCGCTTGCTGGAGACCAAAAATTCCACCCACTAACGCACATGTGAAACAAGAAATACCTACATATACATATGTACATACATAGGTATATATATAGGTTTGTATAATGCTAGTCATAAGGTTAGTTTCATGTTTACTTACATTAACATTTCATTTATAACTTTTGTTTTATAAACAATTGCAAAAAAGTTTATATGCGAAAATCTTGGTAATTTAATTACGCTTTAAGAGTAATAGTCGAGAAATCATTTATTTTAAACAAAATCCTGTTTTTCAGACAATTTTCTAAAAGCAATTTCTTTATTTTAAACAAAATTATAAATGAAATATTAAAGTAAGGACCAGCAGTATATATGTACCTATGTACATATATTCACATACATACATACATATGTATGTGTTTGTGTATAAACAGAGATAAAAATTCAAATTTTGTGTGTATGCGTAAGTGTATAAATTTATACAATATGTATACATACAATATATGTATAAAAGTATTCCCAAACAAGAGTATGTGTCTCATTAGTCGATTTCTCTTGTTGGCTATGAGTAAAAATATGATTTTTGCAAGCGAAAAAAACTCGTATTAGATATGTATGTACATATGTATACTTACATACATATGTACAAAAGAAAGGCAGACGAATTGTGGTACATACACACATACATATGTACCTACATATATTCATGTATACATACATATGTATGTGCAAATTCTTACACATATGTATACAGATGATACATGACACATGGTCAGATAATAATCAAAGTTGAACAAAATTCGTTTTATTGTAATCTGATAGTAAAAAGGGCCAAACAAAATAGGAATCAAGCCTCAAGTATGTACATACATACATACATACATATGCCATTTGGTGTATATAATGTTATGTATGCATCATATTGTCTCTCGCGTTTACAAACAAAATACATATGTACATATGTATGTATTATTATAAACGAATTTGAAATTTATAGTGAAAGTTGACTGAATATTAACTGACTGACTAGTGGATGTTAATAAATTTCTACAACCACTTACTACTCTCTTTATATACATACATATATATACATATGTACATAATGATATGCACATGTATCTAAGTATGAATGCCAATACATGCATGTGTATACATACATACATACATACATACATACATATGTATACAGTTAACCTAATATTAGAGTCAATAGTTTGGCTAAAAAGTAATCAAGTCAGATGAGCCGTTCAAAACTGAGTTTTTTCTAGTTGCTTTTTGCGATTTAATATTTAATATAGTCCGTACGTGGGACCGCAACCTCCTCATTAGAGGTTTTGAAACACTGTCCGCTTTTCATATTCTATGTGGGCAGCTTGCTTACCTCTGCAACTCACTTTTTAAGCGTTTTGAAAAGTTGTGATAAAAAGCTGGCGGTGACAACTTACATATATGTATGTATGTTCATATACGGTACGTTTGTTTTACTTGGTGCATGGCTGTTGTTGTATATGTATATGTATGTATTGCTATTTCGGCCTTGCAGCTTATGTTGATTTGTAGATAAATATTCATTAGGCAATATTCTTCTTCTTATTCTTCTATCTTTGTGCAGTATGAGGGAACAACCCGAAAAGCTTAAGATTACCAGCTGAAATTAATTTATCTATTTAGTTTAAATTCTGCCAACGCAATTCTGTTTAGTAGAAGACAGAGATATTGTTTCTCTATTACTGAGAAGTATTGCGGCAAAGTAAATATGTATTTAGGTAACATTTGATCAACTTCTATACCAATGCAATTCAATTCTGCAATTCAAATGTATGAAATAATGTTTTTATACCCCTATAGAGGATATTATAGCATTAGTCAAATATACTTTCGTATCGCGGTAGGGACGTTTCCGACCGAAGCTGAGTCGATATAGCCATGTCGGTCTATGTGAATTAACTTCGCACCGTTAATTCAAAAGATTCTGAAATTGCAAAAAGGGTATATTAATTTTGGTCAAAAGTATGCAACGCATAGAACAAAGCATCTCCGACCATAAAAAGTATATAGGTATATTCTTGATCAGCACGACAAGACGAGTTTTGAAACGACGCAAACTTCTCCTAGCCCGTAAGAGCTACAGAGTTGCATGTAGGCTTGTATGTATATACTGCACAGTTTCTATATCTACTATATTGTATAGCTCCCATACAAACGGCAAAGTCACAAACAGTAACTTTTATCAATAACTTCGTTATTTTCTGAGCTACTGTTGTGAAGTTTAATATTGGTGAGTTCATTACATAATAAATATATACGACGGTGCCATATCCTGTAGATCCCATAGGTCGAAAACAGGGACTTTTATCAATAACTTCGTTACTTTTAACGCGATTGCTTTTAAATTAAATATTTCTCAGTTTTATATACTTATATCTTAACAAATTTGACCAAGATCGGGTGAATATAACATATACCTCCCATAGAAACGATCGGTGAAAAACAGTGACTGTTGTTGTATTTTTTACTACAATTGAAGTTAAAGACATTTGGTATGTGTAAAGTTGCAAGGGCAACCGCTCTCTGGTAATTGCATAATTAAGATCAAGATCGATTAAGAATTATGTTATACCTTTTCTCTGCAAGCAGAGAGTAATATAAAATTGGTCAGATGTTTGTAACGCACAGAAGAAGACGTTTCCCGCCCCATAAAGTATATACATACGTACAGTGGATCACATTAATATTCGGTTTTTCTTTTTTAAACTTTTAACCCAAGTAACTTTATAAAAATTAGATGAAATAAAAAAACTGAAAATGATAAATTATAGATGGATTTATTGAGGTACTCTTCATTGAGGTACAGCATCACAATATTTATTTTAAAACAATAAAGAAAATTACTAAAAACAAAAAAAGGGAAAAATTCGTGCCACATTAATATCCGGAATTTTCGGGAAGTCGGTTTTAAAGAGCATGTGGCAACTACGAATGGCATCACACGGTATCAAAAATGGGCATCCCCGAAAAAGCTGCCATTAATGACAAGTAGAAAAAGAAAAGCGCACCGGGAAATTTAACTATTCACCTGCAAATAAAAATGGGCCGAAAAGCAAAAAATTCAACATTGGAGCAGCGAGAAATTGTATTGAAATTGCATTTAGAGGGCAAAACCTATAAACAAATTGGTGAAATTACTAATATAAAGCCAAACACAGTCGGTGATGTCGTCCGGAGTTTCAGAAATGAAGGAAGCATTGCCCCAAGCAAGCAAAAAGGGCAACCAAAAAAATTAACAAGACGAGAGGAATCGGAAATAGTAAGGAAAATAAAGGTAAATCCTCGACTTAGTGCTCCGGAACTTAAGGCCCAACTTTTTGAGGAACACGAGAAGTCCGTTTCTGCGAAAACCATTCGCCGTACCATAAGAAAGGAAGGGTACATCGGCCGAGTTGCCCGTAAAAAGCCTTTGCTTTCTGAGATCAATAGGAAAAAAAGAAAAATCTTTGCCGAGGAATACACTAAGAAGCCCCAAAGCTGGTGGGACGATGTCATTTTTTTGGACGAAAGCAAATTCAATCTTTTTGGGAGTGACGGCAAGGCAATGGTTTGGCGGAAACCCAACACAGAGCTGGAAAAAAATCATTTACGGCCAACCGTAAAACACGGCGGGGGTCACGTGATGATTTGGGGCTGCATTTCGGCAAAGAATGAATCAGGATGGTTATCTAAACTTTAGATTCTAAAACTAAACTTTAGATTCTAAAGATTTTAAAAGAAAATTTAAAGCAATCGGCAGAGAAAATGGGCATTTCCGAGACCTTTAAGTTGTATCAATATAATGATCCGAAGCATAAACACATATTTTATACCCTTGCAGAGGGTATAATAAAATTGGTCAGATGTTTGTAACGCACAGAAGGAGACGTTTCCGGCCCCATAAAGTATATATATTCTAGATCAGCAAGAGAAGCTGAGTCGAAATAGCCATGCCGATATCGCTGCCATCAGAATACTACGTCATTGCTAGTATCAGCAGAGCACACGCGCACATACAGTATGTGCCGATCTGTGACGCATACATATATGTACATACATATGTACACATTAGTTGTATAGCGCAATAAAAAGATACTGTTTAAGATTAAACTTCGTATTCATATGAAGTGGCTTCACTAAATCAAAGACACAAAAGAAAAATACAAAACAAAAACTCTAAACAGAGATGAGTCGTAAAAAATTATATGTCAATTATCGCTTAAAATCAAAACAAAACATTCATCCACACTCCGCGATGTCAAGTGGCCAACGTTGAGCACACAGAATATACATTTTTTAACCCTCGAAAACGTCACAAAACTTGGAACGAAGTCTTGTTTAATATGCGCGCAGATTCTGATTATTAAAAATTTTAAAAAACTCGATTGCCTCGCGTCCTTGTAAGAGTGAGTGGCCCTATCATTCGCCCACAGGAATATAATTCAACGTATAAAATAAATCTTAAAATTTTTAATTGTTTCACTAAGTAAATGCCATATGACGACTTAATTACTCAATTATATAAGCTCCTTGCCTCCGATTGAAATACATAATACGTTTTTATACCATACACCCATAGGGTGAAATGGTATATTAAAGTCGCCAAAATGTATGTAACAGGCAGAAGCAAGCTTTTCCGACCCCATAAAGCATATATATTCTTGATCAGCATCAACAGCCGAGACGATCTAGCCATGTCCTTCTGTCCGTCCGTCCGTCTGTATGAACACCTAGATCTCGGAGACTATAAAAGCTAGAGCCACCAAATTTGGTATGTAGACTCGTGTAGTATGTAGAGTGATCAAGTTTATTTCAAATATTTGCCACGCCTCCTACCGCCCCCGCAAATTATATAAAATCGATTTTCTTAAGCACTATAGCAACTAGAGACACAAAATTTGGTATGTATATTTGCTTAGTAAATGCGCACATTTTGTATTTATAAAAATTTTGCCACGCCCCCAAATGTCCCCGCAAATTAAATAAAACCGATTTTCTCAAAAACTATAGCAACTAGAGACACAAAATTTGGTATGCATATTTGCTTAGTAAATGCGCGCACTTTGTATTTATAAAAATTTTGCCACGCCCCCTACCGCCCCCGCAAATTATATAAAACCGATTTTCTCAAAAATTATTCTAGCTAGACACCATAGTTGGTATAAATATTTGCTTAGTAATTGCGCACAGTTTTTATGTGTAAAGATTTTACCACGCCCCTTTTCGCCATCGTAATTTGAAAAAACTCGATACTAATATCCAGCAAAACACCAAATTTGATTCAAATCGGACTAAAAATAGCCAAGTTATGCATATAAACGTTTTCCCATATGGCCGGAGTTGGCCGTTGGCTGGTGGGGGCGCTAGGGTGCTCGTATTCTTGAGTGAGCGAAATACTAAGATATGCTTGTAAAAGATTTCTTTCTAACAGATTTCTTTGAAAATACGAAAATGCATTTGTTATTATAAATTTGAAATATTTGTTTTACTGGTGTATGGTATACCTAAGTCGGCAAAACGACTTACTTTACTTTACTTACTTAATTTATACCTGCACATACACTGCGCATCATCAAATTTCTGTATTTAATAGTTTTCGCTAATTTATTTCAAAACCAAAACCATATTAAAAGCATTTCCGACCCCATAAAGTATATATATTCTTGATCAGGATAACAGCCGAGTCGATCTAACCACGTCCGTCCGTCCGTCTGTCCGTATGGAGACGTAGATCTCGGAGACTATAAGAGCTAGAGTCACCAAATTTGGTGCCTAGACTCCTGTAATACCTACGGTGTTCAAGTTTATTTAAAATTTTTTCCACGCCACCGCAAATTAAATCAAACAGATCTCAAAAACTAACAAAGCTAGAACCTCCAAATTTAAAATGTGTAGTGGCTTAGTATACGCACGGATTTTTTTCTTTCAAAATTTTGACAAAACCACTTCCGCTCCCTAAAATAAAATAAAACTGATTTTCTCAAAAACTAACAAAGCTAGAACCACCAAATTTGGTAAATAGATTTCTTTAGTATGCGTGTTATTGATATTTAACATTTTTTCCACGCCTACTTTCCCCTCCAGAATCTAGAAAAAAACAAAACCAATTTCAGCACACTGGTGAGCCCTATCAATATCTAACAACCTACCAAATTTTCTTAAAATCGGACTACAAACATGGAAAATATACGTATAAACGAGTTTTATACGGGCGGAGTTGGCCGTAGGCTAGTGGCGGCGCAAAAGTGCTCGTGTGTTTTGTGAGGGTGAGCGAGGTAGCATATGCTATGAGGCGAATTTAATGGACATTTTCAAAAACTAAAATATTTTTTCACCTGGTCCATAATATACCGAAGTCGGCGAGACGACTTACTTCATTTAAAATAATTTTTTCTCCAAATAAACTGAAAAATGGACTAATAAAATAAAGTCATCAGGTTAGCACATTTTGCGATGTTTTAATTTATGTACATATGTAGGTGCAGGTATGTGGGTATATGTATATCCACAAGAAACACATATACATATGGTGTTGACGAGCTAGAAACTAATACAGATAAGTCAAACTGAATCTTAACGATCATATACGTTTACAAACCAACGCAATTTGTGGTTAATTGACCAAAACACAAGATAAAAATCATCGTAAGTCGCGATTGACCATTTTTGGCTCAAGCTTGGGTCTGGGCTAATGGGAAAAAAAAGAATTTAAATTCAATAACATATTGTATTGATCTTTATTAGCAATAATATCCAAAGGAAAACCTATATTGTGTGGTAAAAACGAAATTTGTATGATTAAATATAAATAATTATAATTAGTCGTAGTCATGTCTAGTAGTTGTAGGCGGTTCACTTAAATATATATACACTTAATGAAATATGATCTCATAGTATGCTTAAATATTAATATGTAGAATAATTAATTTGCAGATTCTTCAGAACTTGGGCAAGGTAGATCGCACAGCTGATGACATTCTAGATGAGCACTTAAACAATTTTAATCGCCAACAAGCAAGTGCCAATAGATTGCAGAAAGAATTTAATAATTATATTAGATGTATTCGTGGTAGGTATAGAGAACCCTAAATCAGTTCTATGTAAGATTTATTAAAAATTCGTATTTTTCGTCCTTTATTAGCTGCACAATCTGCTTCGAAATCTTTGATGGAGGCTATCGGCGAAGTCTATGAGCCACAATGGACCGGTTATGACGCGTTGCAAGCACAAACAGCAGCATCGGAGAGTCTGTGGCAAGATTTTGCACATAAACTGGGTGATCAAGTGCTGATTCCGCTAAATACTTATACCGGACAATTTCCCGAAATGAAGGTACGACTCACGAAATTAATTATCAAGGAAACGTGAGAGATATTAAAATTTACTTTAACAGAAAAAGGTAGAAAAACGAAATCGTAAACTAATCGACTACGACGGCCAACGTCATTCCTTTCAAAATCTCCAGGCCAATGCTAATAAGCGAAAGGATGATATTAAGGTAAGTAACTTATGAACTTTTTGCTGTGAATTAAATTATTATTTTCATTTTAGTTAACGAAAGGCCGTGAACAGCTAGAGGAAGCTAGACGCACCTATGAAATATTAAATACTGAACTACATGACGAGTTGCCAGCATTATATGATTCAAGAATATTATTTCTGGTTACTAATTTGCAGACCCTCTTTGCCACAGAGCAAGTTTTTCACAATGAAACGGCAAAGGTAAGAAGCCAAATACTGCTCATAAGAATTAGGCTTCTATAAATTATGTTGTTTTTTTTCTATTGTAGATCTACTCGGAGCTTGAAGCAATCGTTGATAAATTGGCAACTGAATCCCAACGTGGATCGAATACACTGCGCAAGCAAACCGGTAATCAAAAAATTGATTAAAATAACTAATTTTTGTTTTTGAAAACGCATGTTTTTTTTGTTACAGCCAATGTGGGTAAGGCTTCCAGCCCATCTCAATCGCCCGTAAACAAATTAAGTAACTCCAATCCCAACAATAGCCAGAACTATCAAAATCAAATCACCACAAACGGCAATGGGGACAACAGCCGTAAGTCAAAAAAAAAAAAAAACAATTTTTTTTAAATTCTTAATTATGTTATGTTATGTTTTTTGTTCTTAATTAATTTCTTTTGGTTTATTTCGTTGTTTTTTCTTAATACCCAACTGCTTTATATGGTCATGTTTTCTTAAAACCCCCAAAAAAAAAAAAATTAAATTATTTTTTGCTCAGAAGCGTAACAAAGAATGATTCAAAGTTTTAAATATTAAAGAAACTGACTTCGGTCATGCAGCGGCAGTTTATATACCCTTGCAGTCCTTGGGTTGGGGTTATTTTGTTTTTTTTAATTTGTAGATTAGAGAATAAAAGTACAGAGAAACGGTTTACAAAAAAGAGAAAATAGTGGGCAACAAAAAAGAGTTTTGATTGAAGAAGAAAAGGAGAAAGATTGGAGTTTGATGGAGTGCGGAACCGCATGGGGGCATAGCATCGTAGGATATGAAGGGGTGGACTTCTCAGACCGCGCCTGTATTGAGCTACCTTACACGCGCGCGTGGCTTGCAGATCACCTGTGCCGCAAAGCTGCAGATAGCTGACTAATTTGACTGCTTCAATGTCCCACCAGATTCCGTAATGATAATGGCTCCCCACAGTAGATTTCGGCCGCCCGCCTTTCTGCATTAAACGTCGTGAGGAGATAATCTCCGAAGCATCCATGGCCGCTGACAGTGTCAGCTCGAACGTTACCTCGCTGTGCTTCCGTTGTAACCACTTTATTAGGTCGGAAATGAGCCTGGTTGTCGAACTGCCCTTAGTCGAGTTGGCCCAGCGAAGTTGCCAAGCGGTCCAGCTTTTCTGACGTGCTTCTGCCTTAAGACCCTTTACCACAGCAGAACTCGGCGCTGACTCCATCTTAGCATGCGTTGTACTTCTAGATGCGTTGTGCTTCTTGTGCTAGAAGGTCGATGCGAGTCATATCTGCGCTGACAGCAGACCCTCAGAAAGACAATAAGTGCTTTCTAGGTGTCTCCTAAACCTTTTAACCGTCATAGCTTTAGCCCACGCTGGGGTCTCGTAGATAATAAACAAGCGCCCCTGTTTAGGGTCTCTGGTATTAAGCATGGTGCGGCTAAGGGACCGTCCCAGCTCTGGTGCTCTGGCTCCAACAAGCTCTAAATGCTCCTTGAAGGATAGGCGCGTATCTAAATGTATTCCAAAATTCCTAATGACTCGTGTAGAGGTAATCGTCGTTGCGTCCACGTTGATGTTAGCAACCTCCACCGTGTTCGACTCCTTATTAGCACCGCTTCCGTTTTTTGGATTGCTATCTCGAGGCGTTATTTCATAATAAAAGGCCAAGAACGGAGTCTTAAGGTTTGCCTCCTGATACATTATGTGCATGCGTATTGCCATGTGAACTGTACTGCAGAACTCTGTTTCTGAAATAGCCCTCCATGATTCTTATAATGCTGCAAGAATGCTGTATTTTCAACATCCAGCGTGGTAACGAGGCAGTACTGCTTCAGCCCTCCTTTTCATCGTTGCCCTTCAATAGCCCTGGCAACAGTGTCGACGACAGCTGTTTTATGGTGTCAACGGTGGACCTAGCTCACCAGCCACCTGCGGCATCAAGAAGACAAATGGGTCTATATGCCGAAGGCTCATCTATCGGTTTATTTGGCTTTGGAATCAGCACCAGAATCTGCCGTTTTGATTTGTCCGAATATGTGCCTTCTCCCATGCAAGCATTAAAAGCTTCGGCAAATCTTTCGGGTTTAGGCCAACGGCTATTTTAGGGATTTGTTAGGAATGGTATCCGTGCCGGGCGGTGTAATTTCGCTGCTGCTTGTAACACCTCTTCTCCAGTGATGGGCCGTTCCACCGGCAAATCAGTATGCAGCATCTCCTATGGGCCTATTGATGATGTTGCTGAGAAAAGAGTTTCCACAATCCTAGCCTAGCGCCTTTCATCTCGCGCCGCCGGCTTACCAGTCGTAAGCTTTTTCATGGTCACTTTGTAGGCCAGTTAGGTTTGCGTCTGTATACATATGTGTGTGTGTGCTCTGCTGCTCTGGTGCTTTCGAGCAATGACGTAATAGCTGCTGGCAGCGTTTGAGCAAAGCCGATATGGATATATGTGTGTATTGCATGTAACTTGTGTTCTATTTATTCGATCCTATTGAACGTCTGATTAATTTTTATCTCTGCAAGGGTATTTTATTTGATTTGAGTATTAAGCACAAACATGTAAATAGAGTAGATGAAAATTTTAACAAATGTACATACAGTTGCGAGGAAAAAAATAGTAGCGCATAACACTCGCCGATATTTATTACTATAACTTGCAAGATAATATTCTGATCTGTTAAACACTGCTAAGTACCGTTATCAGCAATGTCTTACACTTGTCCATGTTACTTCATTTTTAAGCTTGATTGCCAAATTTAGAGCGAGCAAAATAATAGTAGTGAGGGATCTTTTTTTGCAGGAAACGTAAACTATTTCATTAAGGTTGGTTTTATTTACTCTATTTCAAGTGTTATGGGTTCGCGATAGAAGATTCATTAAAGTATTCTAATTTTCAGACATTAGCCAGGGTAAGCACATGTCTATTAAGAAGAGGATTCAGATCAGAAACCTTATATCTGAGGGCAAAACCTACAAAGAAGTCCGAGAAATTTTTACAACTGCAGTTCAAAATTCATTAAAAGAAAATTCATTAGCCTCAAGGCTTCGTTCGTTTGCATCTGCTGTGGAGATATTTGTCGTCCAAAAAACACCAAGACTATTAAATATGGCGGATGAAGTGTGTTTTGTTACCGTGTTGGTCCTATATGCTGCATAGAAGGCATCATGGACAAACATGTTTACATTAAAATTATTTAGGAAGTAATGCTACCATATTCCGAAAAGAAGATGTCACTTTGTTGGGTGTTTCAACAAGACAATGACCCGAAACACACAACCAAAGTGGCAAAAGCTTGTTTCGAAAATGCAGGAGTAGATGTAGTCGCCAGATCTTAACCCTATCGAAATTTTGGTGCGACGTTAAGAAGGGAGTAGCTGCTGCAAAGCCAACTACTAAAAGCGGTCTATGGACTGCTATAGAGCGTACATGGTAGGCCATAACACCAGAAAGGTGCCAGAAACTGGTAGATTCCATGGCATACCACCAAATATTAATAGACTAATATTAAGCTAGTCTTTAATTCAAAACTATTTCCCTTAAATTAAAATTATAAAATTCCATATTTTAAAATTTTTAGCTCTTTAAAATATGAGCTACTATTATTTTGCTGGCCTCAATTTCGCACCATTGACACAAAATTTTCCTTATTTTCGAAAAATCAAAATGGAGTGGTTTTTATACCATACACCCAAAGGGTGAAATGGTATATTAAAGTCGCCAAAATGTATGTAACAGGCAGAAGGAAGCTTTCCGACCCCATAAAGTATATATATTCTTGATCAGCATCAACAGCAGAGACGATCTAGCCATGTCCGTCTGTCCGTCCGTCCGTCCGTCTGTATGAACACCTAGATCTCGGAGACTATAAGAGCTAGAGCCACCAAATTTGGTATGTAGATTCGCGTAGTATGTAGACTGATCAAGTTTATTTCAAATTTCTGCCACGCCCCCCACCGCCGCCGCAAATTATATAAAACCGATTTTCTCAAACACTATAGCAACTAAAGACACAAAATTTGGTATGTAAATTTGCTAAGTAAATGCGCATTTATAATATATTTGTATTTATAAAAATTTTGCCACGCCCCCTACCGCCCCCGCAAATTAAATAAAACCGATTTTCTCAAAAACTATTCTAGCTAGAGACACCATAGTTGGTAGGAATATTTGCTTGGTAATTGCGCACATTTTTTATGTGTAAAGATTTTGCCACGCCACTTTCCGCACCCGTAATTTGAAAAAACTCGATTATCTCCCGTAATTTTCTACCTTGTGTAATCAAATTTAGCACTCTTAAATTTGATAATAATGTTCAGCAAAATACCAAATTTGATCAAAATCGGACTAAAAATAGCCAAGTTATGCATATAAACGTTTTTCCATATGGCCGGAGTTGGCCGTTGGTTGGTGGGGGCGCTAGGGTGCTCGTATTCTTGAGTGAGCGAAATACTAAGATATGCTTCTAAAAAGCATGCAAACAGATTTTTTTAAAAATACGAAAATGCATTGGTTATATAAATTTGAAATATTTGTTTTATTGGTGTATGGTATACCCAAGTCGGCGAGACGACTTACTTACTTCATTTATTTTGTTTATAGTCTAATTAATAACAGACAAAATAATAAATTTGCATACCAAAAAGTCTCAGTCTAGCCCCGATAACATAACTTTCTAAGCTATGTACAATTAAAATGGGCGATGCCACTAATATTTTTTTGCTGGCAGCTGTATATTAATCGGTGTTAGATTATCCAGAGTTAGGGCATCGCAATGGGCGCTATATATATATATGTATACATGTGTTTAACCATTTCACCAATTTTACTAGGTCTGAGCAACACTTATGTTCGGTGTTAATTAATCGTTTTTCTTCAAAAGGAATTTTAAGAGTAATAACCAGAGGCCGGTTACGATGTTTGTATACCCTTGCAAGCTATTTTGTTACTGTTTGTAATAATATTATAAGAAACAAAAAAGAAGTAATAATAAGTATATTAAAGTAAGAAACACTTTTATGGCAATCGGATAAAAATAGAGAACTTATTCATAGAAGACTGTTTTCGACAGATCGTTCCTTTTCTGGATTTATGATGTAGATATACAATTTATAGAAGTTTATTTGCAAAATTATAACGCCATAGAAGTTTTCGTTTATCCAGTCGGAGATGCTTCTTCCAAATTGGTATACGCATTTTGTAACGGTTTAAAAACCCTCTTTTTTAGGACTAAATAAACAGACTTTTGCAACGTTGGATCATTAAAAGTTTGATTAATATTAATTTTAAGTCTATACATATACATACATATAAGGTAGAATGTTGCTTGTGCTAAATTTATATTTTTTATAATTTTTTTTCATGCATGAGCTTCTTTCATTTTTTTATGATTTTTGTTTTTTCTTTTCTCTTTGTTCAAATGGTCCTAACACAAAAAAAAAAAAAAATACAATAAAATAAAACAAAACAACCATGAATAATAAATTCCACAATCACACAAATGATGTTATAAACGTATATAAACAACAAAATCTTAAAACACAACAATAAAACAAATTAGCAACATCTACAAACTCGATCTTGCTAGAGCCTCGATTTGACTCAATTTCTTCAACGCCAGAACCACAAACAGCAGACATAAAAAATGTAGAACTGAAAGTGGCGCCAGCTAAAATTCTGCCCCTGACAGAAGCGACTACCAGTGGCAGCAGCTCTGATCCAGAGACTGGAGCAGCAGACACGGGAGCAGACAAAACTGATTCCATAGCCGTAAGCAGTCCAAATGCGAATACAAAACCCAACGCAACAGTGGTTCAAGGGGTATCAACGGAGAACACAGAGATTTTTGAGCAGACGACGACCACGACGGCAGCAATGCCTGAGGTGCATGGAAGCAACAATAACAATTATAATCGTGAAACGCCAGAGCTTGCACATATTGAAACATCCATATCCACTTCTGCATCGACTAGCGGTGGCAAACAGCCCAAAGAGTTGCCAACGGTGGTCAACAATGGCAAAAATTCTCTTGAGGAGCACACTTTAGAGAAATTAGGTAATATTACGGCATCAACATTCACAAAACACTCAGTTACAACAAGTAAACAAACAGATCAGACCAGGTTTAGTAATTTAGAATCATCATAAATTATCATCGCAATAGACAGAGCAGTAACAGATAGTAAATAATATAAATATTAAAAAACCTTTCAAAGAGGATTAGAATGATGATGATTGCAATAACGAAATGACAAAGGGTAAGTGAAACATTACAGAAAACTATGTTCGTGGTCAGAAAACCTACCAACTTATCGAAAACGAAAGCAATGTTTTTCTACATGCTTTTATGCTGTACTTTCATTTCAGAAAGGTATAGTCTAATTTGTTAAACTTTAAAATATATGTACATACATACATGCATGTATCAAGTTATTTTAATTCACACTGTGAAACAATAGCATAGCATAATGCAAATAGAAAATGAAAGTCTTTGCTGTCTTATATACGTAAATAGATTACATTTTCAAACCTGTCAAGGTTTTTTTTTAAACTTTTTCTTAACAATATGTACATCCCTGCATTTTTCTAAAGAAGGTGATTCATACTATTTTTTTTATACTTTTGAAAAATTCACCTACACTTTGATATACTCTTATCAAAGGGCGCATTAATTTTTTTTTCTTCTCCATTATTTAAGTTATTTTATGACGATAACTTTTACACACATTACATACGATATATGCTTGCATCCAATTACGCTTCCATTACTTATGATTTTAAAATTGTGAACTAACTCTGCGAAATGTTGCTTTGTCTTGGTCTAACTGATAAAAATGGAAAAATTAATATAAAAAATACTCCGAATAATTCTTGTTAATATAAAAGGAAATGTTTATTAAGATTTACAAAATCGAAGCATATTTAAGTAAAGTATTTTTTTTTTATGTAAATAGATGCCAACACTGTTGACTTACCGCCTGGAGTTCTTTATCGAGTAAAGGCTACTTACGGCTATGTAAAAGAAGATGTGGATGAGCTCAGTTTTGAAATTGGGGATACAATTCGCGTTATTGAATATGATGACCCTGAGGATCAGGTAAGACATCGTTTTCTCTTTATTCTTGTCTTCATACCGTGGCGTGGGAATTGCGAGTGCTCCATGTGCTGGAGGACGGCAAACATCACCACTGCTCTTCTTTCAATTTGATATAAGAACTAGTATTGTCTCTATTGTATCTAGTTTTTTATTGTTAATTTGCAGGAGGAAGGATGGTTAATGGGCCAAAAAGAAGGCACTCAAGAGAAGGGCTTGTTTCCTGCCAACTTTACGCGTCCCATTTAAGCTGACGCAACTAGATTGGAAAACATCGAGATGTAAAAATTTTTTGTTATATATTTCAATAGGCAAAACTTTGGATCAACTTTGTCTCAAAAAATTCTGTTTTGTCTTAATTTTAAATTGTTTTGTTTTAAATATATTACGCAATTAAAAATGCAGTGCTTCCCAAACCTTTATTATTGTTGTTAAACATTAAATCAAAGACCGCATATATTTTTTAGTTTTAAGTTACAAGAAATTAAAGTACATACATACATATTACAAATTTGATTAAAAAAGCAAGCCTTATTATTCTTTTCATAATTAATACATAATATTGGTTAATCTCTTAATTTGTAGTATGAGTTTTGTATAGTCAATTTGTTTGTGTTTATTTCTTACTAAATACATATTTTACAATTATAATTAATTGGTTAACCTAAATAAAATTTATTTGAAGCATAAATAACTGCAGTTGAAAAAGGAAGAAATGTTAGAAATGCTGCACTGTTAAGCTTATTTATATTACCAATTTATATTTAATTTAAACATTTATTTATCGCATAAAAACCCACATTGAACAAATGATAATAATTTACAGTAAAAATAAAAGTAAAGTGAATTAAAAATTGATAACATCAAAAATCGTTTGGTCAATATCAACAACGAATTATTAAAATTTTTCCAATACTTGTTTTTTTACTTTTGGGCTTTTATGACTGCATATCACTATGATCCCTGATCAAATGTTCACTGAAAACTGACGGATGCATACGTATATCTTAGTAATAACTTTTCTCACTTCACTATTCTTAAAATGAAAATATCAAAGAAGCTATCTTCGGCATAGCCTTGCAGTCCTTGGCTATGATACTTGTACATGTTCAAAATTCTTTTTGTGTAACTCAATTCATAAATACACCAATAACATATTTTAGAGTGTCAAATTTAATTGAGATGATCGGATTTGTTAAATAACATAGGCAAAAGGAGGAGCAAATAGAAACAAAAAGTTGGTGTATTTGCTATTCAATTAAAACATAGTGTACAATTTGGTAATACACTTTCACCCAAATTTATCTCAAAAGTCGAGTTTCAGTTATAAAACGGGCCACAAACATAATTATATTAATCTGACAATTGCTTTTATGGCAGTCGCTCAATATAAACTTATTTCTAAACGGTACTGCTTTCGACCATCCGTCCTGTGAATCTATGTTTATTGTGAATCCGATATTCGCATATGTATGTAAGTACAATGGCTGCAGTGCACAGTGGGCGGAACGGCTGATTTAGCGGCGATTAAATAATAACTTCTGTAAAAAGTATGATATTTTGGTACGGATAATAGTTTTTTGTAGATAAAAATATTTCGCATCAAAATTAATGTAAAAAAAAAAAATGAAGTAAGTAAGTCGTCTCGCCGACTTGGATATACCATACACCAGTAAAACAAATATTTTAAATTTATAATAACCAATGCATTTTCGTATTTTTAAAAAAATCTGTTTGCATGCTTTTTAGAAGCATATCTTAGTATTTCGCTCACTCAAGCATTCGAGCACCCTAGCGCCCCCACCAGCCAACGGCCACTTCCGGCCATATGGAAAAACGTTTATATGCATAACTTGACTATTTTTATTCCGATTTTGATCAAATTTGGTATTTTGCTTGATATTAGTATCAAATTTAAGTGTGCTAAATTTGATTGCACAAGGTAGAAAATTACGGGAGATAATCGAGTTTTTTCAAATTACGGCGGAGGGGGGCGTGGCAAAATCTTTACACATCAAAACTGTGCGCAATTACTAAGCAAATATTTATACCAACTATGGTATCTCTAGAATAGGTTTTGAGAAAATCGGTTTTATTTGATTTGCGGGGGCGGTAGGGGGCGTGGCAAAATTTTTATAAATACAAAATGGGCGCGTTTACTAAGCAAATATACATACCAAATTTTGTGTCTCTAGTTGCTATGGTGTTTAAGAAAATCGGTTTTATATCATTTGCGGGGGCGGTAGGGGGCATGGCAAACATTTGAAACAAACTCGATAAGCGTACATATGACACGAGTCTACATACCAAATTTGGTGGCTCTAGCTCTTATAGTCTCCGAGATCTAGGTGTTCATACAGACGGTCGGACGGACGGACTTACAGACGGACATGGCTAGATCGTCTCGGCTGTTGATGCTGATCAAGAATATATATACTTTATAGGGTCGGAAAAGCTTCCTTCTGCCTGTTACATACATTTTGGCGACTTTAATATACCATTTCGCCCTATGGGTGTATGGTATAAAAATATCAAAGAAGCTAACTTCGGCTGTGCCGAAGTTTATATACCCTTGCAGTCCATGGCCATAATATTTTTGTACGTGTTCCAAACTCTTTTTCTGTATCTCAATTCATTAATGCACAGAACCTTTCAAATATCATTTCAATTTCTTCTTCTTCCCCATCCCCTTTTACACGCATGCCGTGATTCGCACGCATACACATATAGTTCATGTAGCGTTGCGTCTGTATGTGTGCCTGCGTGTGCTTTGATGATTCGAGTAATAACGTAGTAGGCAGCAGACAGCGCTGCCGGTAAGCAGAGACGATTTATATTGACTGTAACTTGTGGTCTATTTATCCGATCACATTGAAATTTAGGGATCTGATGTTTTTCTACAATTACTATCACCTTACTAATTTCATAGCGATACGTCAACTGCTTCACCTATGTGTTTTTCGTATTCAACTATATGGATAGAGTGGTCCGATCCTAAAGATTTTCAAACGTCTCCTTCTGTGGGTTACAAACTTCTGACCAATTTTATTATACCGTCTGCAAGGGTATAAATATCAAGGAAGCTGACTTCGGCTATGTCGTAGTTTATACACCCTTGCAGTCCTTGACAGCGCTGCCAGAAGCGTTTGAGCAGACCCAATTTATATTGACACAAGACCCAGTGTTCTATTTATCCGATCGGATTGAAATTTGGGGATCTAATGTTTACATCCAAAACTATCTCTTTGGTAAATTTTGGTACCTAGCCTTGGTAAAATAGGTTTTTACGTATATTTAATATTTTTCTAGTCCGATTTGAATAAAATCTGGTGGGTTGGTAGAAATAAATTGGACTAATGAGCTTAATTTGATTTCGATAGGCAAAAAATGGTGGCAGGTAATTATACCATACACCCATAGGGTGAAATGGTATATTAAAGTCGCTAAAATGTATGTAACAGGCAGAAGGAAGCTTTTCCGACCCCATAAAGTATATATATTCTTGATCAGCATCAACAGCCGAGACGATCTAGCCATGTCCGTCTGTCCGTCCGTCCGTCCGTCCGTCTGTATGAACACCTAGATCTCGGAGACTATAAGAGCTAGAGCCACCAAATTTGGTATGTAGACTCGTGTCATATGTACGCTTATCGAGTTTGTTTCAAATGTTTGCCACGCCCCCTACCGCCCCCGCAAATGATATAAAACCGATTTTCTTAAACACCATAGCAACTAGAGACACAAAATTTGGTATGTATATTTGCTTAGTAAACGCGCCCATTTTGTATGTATAAAAATTTTGCCACGCCCCCTACCGCCCCCGCAAATCAAATAAAACCGATTTTCTCAAAACCTATTCTAGCTAGAGATACCATAGTTGGTATAAATATTTGCTTAGTAATTGCGCACAGTTTTGATGTGTAAAGATTTTGCCACGTCCCCCTCCGCCCCCGTAATTTGAAAAAACTCGATTATCTCCCGTAATTTTCTACCTTGTACAATCAAATTTAGCACACTTAAATTTGATACTAATATCAAGCAAAATACCAAATTTGATCAAAATCGGAATAAAAATAGTCAAGTTATGCATATAAACGTTTTTCCATATGGCCGGAAGTGGCCGTTGGCTGGTGGGGGCGCTAGGGTGCTCGAATGCTTGAGTGAGCGAAATACTAAGATATGCTTCTAAAAAGCATGCAAACAGATTTTTTTAAAAATACGAAAATGCATTGGTTATTATAAATTTAAAATATTTGTTTTACTGGTGTATGGTATATCCAAGTCGGCGAGACGACTTACTTACTTCATTTTTGTATGTTAGCGTTAAAGTTCTTTATTTGAAAAATTCTATTTTATGTCTGTTTTGGTCGGAACTCATGGAGTATGCCTTGGACCGATTATTCTTATGCTACACAGAAATCATGCATTGCATATGTGAATCACTTGAGCATCAAACTGCATGATCAGAGCTGTTACTGGTCCGCTTGCGCACAAGAAGTGGATCGGATTACGGATTGCGTTGGTATGCTTATCTTAATTTATTGTGGTCATTTGAGTTTTATATAAACTATGATAAAGGGTAATAAAGTTGGTATAGTTTATACTATATATATTTGTAGGGTATATTGACTACACAATCACAATAATTTCTCAATAATTGAAGCGGAAATAGGCGTGTCAAAAATTTAAAAAAATTATAACCTGCGCGCATTCTATATAAGTCTACTTCAATTTAATAATATAAAATGTAAATGTCGCTAACTCTTACAGGCACAGAAGCACTGTACAGCTTTAATTGACGGGCATTCTACAACATATCCAAAATTCATCCAAATTAATGATTCGCATACCTCCAGTTCGTCTTGTAAGTAAGCCACAATGGCGTTATAGTGCAGGGGTAGGCACAAAGAGAGCCAACGCAAACTGTCAATGTATGTGTGTGTTTTACACTGCGAGAAAAGAAAAGTGAACAAATATTGCCTCAATCGTTCAGACGAGCGGAATCGACGATCTGCTGCAAGAAAATAAAAAAGAAAACAACCCCTAAATTAATTTTTCCATGTGCATATTTTCAACAAAGCGACACAGACCAACTCGGGTCGAAATGCTGCAAGCGACTAATTCAGATTTTACGCTCTCGAGTGCAATTCGGGTTGACTTCGGCATGCACACAGAAAGCAAAACCCCTGCAATACCCCTGTTATAGTGCATGAGCACTCAGGAGTACTTGTAAGAGTAAGGGGATAGGCTTCCTAAGCAGCATGTTAAAATAATTTCAAATACAGACATAAATTGTATGTTACTTGGTGCATGGTATACCGAAGTCATTATGTATATTTATACCATGCACTTAAGGTCGCCAAAATATGTACATATAACAGGTATAAGGAACCTTTTCCGACCCAATAAAGTACATATATGTATTCTTAATCAGCATCAACAGCCGAGTCTATCTAACCATGTACTTCTGTCCGTATCAACACCTAGATCTCGTGCAGGATCTACAGTTTATTTTAATTCCAGTCACACCCCCTTTCGCTCCGGCCGCTTTTTGTTCATATATACCTGTAAAAAATCGACAAAAGCTGGCATGGCGACATTTATAAACTATCATCTATGATAGGATGTAACTGAGAGTTAAGCTTTGTATATTTTATTAATTCAATTAAGTGTTTTATGGTTAGGTGTATAATGGGTAATCGTAGGTTTTATTTGCACAACAGCTTCTTCCAATCGTTCGATTTAGATTGCCGCGAAGACGTTTATTTATTTCTTTATACATCTCGTATCCATGGTTCTATACCTTCTACATCGCTTAATAAAAACTTATCATACCTCGACAAATCTGTCCCAATAATTTCCCTTATTTGGTTCATCTAACTTCTCTATCATAGATGCCATACATCGATTTAGGCTTTCCACTTGCCCATTGGCTTGAGGAGATCCTGTTGCTATTTGCACATGTTGCGTGCTCTGAATATCTAAGAACGCCTCGAATTCTGATGACGTGAAACAACTTTCCCTATCGGAAACGATACATTTCAGCCTGCTACAACTTCTGAAATAATTTTTTTAAGCTTCCATCACCTCTTTCGTACTCATTTTGTTTTTGTCGTGTATGTATAATCTATCGAACTTCTTGAACCCGTCCACTACTGCGAATATATTTCGCTTTCTACATCAATCGGAGTGTAATGATGTTTATATTTTTGATCTGTGGTTTGTCGCCTTATCTGTGAGATTTGGGAACCAGTAACTTTTCCCTATTCCCTTGAGACGTAAAAAAGAATTCTTTTATCATTTGATTTTCTATAAACAACGCCGTTTCTCATCTCATACCAATTGTGCTCTAGATCTAGATCTCTAGATCTTTTCCTGGCAAATCTGCTGCAAGAAAATAAAAAAGAAAACAACCCCTAAATTAATTTTTCCATGTGCATATTTTCAACAAAGCGACACAGATCCACTCGCGTCGAAATGCTGCAAGCGAATGCGTCACGCATTCGAGTGCAATTCGGGTTGTTTTCGGCATGCACACGGATGGCAAAACGAGCAATTGCCGAACAAAAGTGATTAAATTACAAGATGTTAAATGAAAATCGACGTTGGCTCGACTTTGGCGTCCGTTTATGACCCTTCAATTTTCCAGCCCGACTTTGGCGATCAACTTTTAGTGTCCGACTTTGACACACGACTTATAGCGCCCTACTTTGGCATTCGACTTTTAGCACATGTCTACGGTACTTGACGTACCGTACTTAACTTCCGACTTTGGCACTCGACTTGAGCTTGCATTTGGCTATAACGCAAGACCTTAAAACACGTCCGTCTTCTTCGACGCGCAAAAACCAACTCTCTCACTATTCATCTTCCATCTGTTCGTCGTCCCTCTTTTTATCGTCGTCTCTCAAACGTTTGCCTTTTCTCTTTGATCGTCGTCTCGTCTTCGTTTATGGTGGGATTGATGGACATCGCAAATAGCATCACACAGTTTTTATACCATACACCCATAGGGTGAAATGGTATATTAAAGTTGCCAAAATATATGTAACAGGCAGAAGGAAGCTTTTCCGACCCCATAAAGTATATATATTCTTGATCAGCATCAACAGCCGAGACGATCTAGTCCGTCCGTCCGTCTGTATGAACACCTAGATCTCGGAGACTATAAGAGCTAGAGCCACCAAATTTGGTATGTAGATTCGTGTAGTATGTAGAGTGATCAAGTTTATTTCAAATTTCTGCCACGCCCCCTACCGCCCCCGCAAATTATATAAAACCTATTTTCTTAAACACTATAGCAACTAGAGACACAAAATTTGGTATGTATATTTGCTTAGTAAATGCGCACATTTTGTATTTATAAAAATTTTTCCACGCCCCCTACCGCCCCCGCAAATTATATATAACCGATTTTCTCAAAAACTATTCTAGCTAGAGACACCATAGTTGGTATAAATATTTGCTTAGTAATTGCGCACATTTTTGATGTGTAAAGATTTTGCCACGCCCCTTTCCGCCCCCGTAATTTTAAAAAACTCGATTATCTCCCGTAATTTTCTACCTTGTGCAATCAAATTTAGCAAATTTGATCAAAATCGGAATAAAAATAGCCAAGTTATACATATAAACGTTTTTCCATATGGCCGGAATTCAAAATTAGAAGCAATTCTGAAAATGTTATAGTGGGAAACGGCTATTGTTCGACTTTTCGAACAGTCGATTCTGGCTAAACTAAAATGGGTAGATTTTTTTTAACCACAGATTTGGATTCCTTGTATGCTAATTACCCTAAAAAAGTCATTTTGCTCCTTAAGATCAAACATTTTTTTGGCTTGGCCCGAAATGGGTTAAGGCCATAGTTGCTATAGCTTAAATTAAAAATTTGTGCGAAATTTAGAATTCAATAATGACGAATTTATTAATGCATATGAACATGTTAATGAAGAGTTTGATAATGTAATTGAAAAAGTTACTCTCAATGAAGAAGTCGTTAATGCAAAAGATGTAAATGAAAAATTGTTTAAGGATAATAAAACAAAGATTTAGTGCAGACAAAAACACAGAAAAATATCAAAGAAGCTAACATCGGCTCTGCCGATGTTTATATACCCTTGCAGTCCATGGCCATAATATTTTTACATGTTCCAAACGCTTATTATGCACCTCAATTCATTAATGCACAGAACCTTTCAAATATCATTTCAATTTCTTCTTCCCCATCCACTTTTACACGCATGCCGCGATTCGCACGCATACACATATAGTTTATGTAGCGTTGCGTCTGTATGTGTGCATGCGAGTGCTCTAGGCAGCAGGCAGCGCTTGAACCGATTTATATCGACTGTAACTTGTGTTCTATTTATCCGATCAGATTCAAATTTTGGGATCTGTTGTTTTTCTACTTCCTATCACATTAGTAAATTTCATAGCGATACTCCAATTTTTATAAAAATGTTTCTTCTAGTGCTATATGATATAGTGGTCCGATCCTAAAGATTTTTAAACTTGATCTGCCTACGGTCATAACAAGCATTGAAAAAAATTTCAGCTCGATATCTCTTAAGATGGCTGAGTAAAACTCATACGCACAAACGGACAGACGGACATGGCTATATCAACTCAGCTTCTCTTGCTGATCTAGAATATATATACTTTATGGGGTCGAAAACGTCTTCTTCTGTGCGTTACAAACATCTGACCAATTTTATTATACCCTCTGCAAGGTTATAAAAAGAAAAAAGTAAACAATGAAGAAAAACTGTACCTGGTAGAGGATTTTAAGAGCATTCTAAAAATCTGCCACAATAACGAAGACAAGTTAGAATCAGAATATGCGACCAGTAAGGATTTATCAGTAAGGATTTTTCACACCACTTGGAGAATGCCAAACGGAATAAAAAACACATCACATGTATCTTAGAGATTTATTAACCGAATTTTTAAAGAAATGATTAGAAAATGAGAATTTCTAGTCAAGGATCACATGCAAACGCAAGAAATTTTCAAAAGATTAGTGCAGAACAAACAATGAATACACAAATGCTAATTTTTTATGTCGAGCATAAAGTACCTAGATTCTAGGTGTAGGCACCCATAGCCCGTGCGGGCACTTTTGTTCGGCAATTGCTCGTTTTGCTATCTGTGTGCATGCCGAAGTCAACCCGAATTGCACCCGAGAGCGTAAAATCTGAATTAGTCGCTTGCAACATTTTGACGCGAGTGGATCTATGTCGCTTTGTTGAAAATATGCACATGGAAAAATTAATTTAGGGGTTGTTTTCTTTTTTATTTTCTTGCAGCAGATCGTCGATTCCGCTCGCCTGAACGATTGAGGCAATACCCGTTCACTTTTCTTTTCTCGCAGTGTAAAACACACACATACATTGACGGTTTGCGTTGGCTCTCTTTGTGCCTACCCCTGACCTAGAATACAAAATTGCAGAGAGTGGAATTAGTACAGATAATAAATGGTTAGATCAGAGCCCGGCACTCATATCCCCCGGGGGACGAACACGTTCGGCACCTCGTATGCGTGTAACCGAACGGCTGCCGAAGTCCTCACACAGAGGATGAGGGTGGATTTAGTTGCCCTCAGCATTTCGACGCGAGCACATCTACGTCGCTTTGCTCGATCGCTACACATAAAAAATGAATGCCTTTATTATTCTATTCATGTAACTGGCAACTTTTGCAAAAATATTATGAAGTAATATTTTTAATTGAGTATTCTATTCGAAACAGTCTAACAGATAACTATTTAGAAGATCTCCTTCGGATAAAAAGTTATCCAAATAATATAGAAGTAAAGCAAATAGTTGACTTTCAAAAAATGTATTAATTCGAAATTATTGGTTTTCCATCGCACTTTTATTTTTCTTGTTTTCGTCACATTCAATTTGCGCAGTGTAAAGCAACTTACGCACACATGCAAGTGCACACATACATTGACAGTTTTCGTTATCTCTCTTTGTGCCGGGCCCTGATTTAGTCGTATTTTCATTTAAACCCCCTAAACAATAATTAACTTGTAAATAAAACCCCACATATTTTGGGATAGATACAAGATAAGAGTGGCTGGGTTACAAGTGAGATTCTCTACATAATTTGGGGATTCGGTCGCGATCAAAAAGAGTACGGGATACAAGACAGTACCCTACATACAGTGAGTGTCACTGAAAATCGTACACCTATTGTGAATTTACAATTTGTTTCATATCTTTTAAAATAATTAATATTTTTGCACAAAATACATCTTAAAGCAAAGATAACACAATATAGTTTAATAATATGTTCATAAAAACAGGGTTGTCACTCTCAGTTTTTCTTAAAATGTGGCAATACTTAAAAATGTACAAAAGTATGGTGTCACTGAAAATCGTACAGCTGTTCATTTCGATGAAAGTTTGGGGATTCCTAGAATTTTTCCAATTGGGCATAGCTGACATTGAGATTGGTGGCGTCTTTATCAATTTCCTGATATTTTTATATAAGTTAAAAGCTTTAATTATAAATCATGAAGCAAACATCAAGGGAGGAACGCGAGTTGTCGATTTTTCATTATAATAATCGGAAAAGCTATAGTGAAATAGCTGAAATCCTTAATAGACCCCGTAGCACCATTCAGTACATCTTAAAAAAATATAAAACAAATGGAGAAGTCCAAAATAAAGTCCGAGCTCAGGCAAATAAGAAGCTAAATGAGAACGATGAAAGGTGGATAGTTCGCCAAGTAAAGCAAAATCCCTTGAAATCGGTCCCCAAAATAAACAACGAGCTCAAGTTGTATTTAAAGAAGGACGTCAGTGATTCTACAGTCAGAAGAGTGCTTCGTAACAGCGACTATCATGGTAGAATAGCTCGAAATAAGCCCTACATTAATAAGCGCAACAGGCACAAACGACTGAAGTTTGCGAAGGAGCATTTAGGAGCATTGAAGCCAAAAGAGTTCTGGTACGATGTTATTTTTTCTGATGAGTCGAAATATAACATATTTGCATCTGATGGGAAACAAACAGTATGGAGGAAACCAAATACTGAGATGGATACGGCCAACTATTTATGTATGTATTTTGTCCGTTCGTGCGGTATAGAGCGAAAAAAGGGGATTTTTATACCATACACCCATAGGATGAAATGGTATATTAAAGTCGCCAAAATGTATGTAACAGGCAGAAGGAAGCTTTTCCGACCCCATATAGTATATATATTCTTGATCAGCATCAACAGCCGAGACGATCTAGCCATGTCCGTCTGTATGAACACCTAGATCTCGGAGACTATAAGAGCTAGAGCCACCAAATTTGGTATGTAGACTCGTGTAGTATGTAGAGTGATCAAGTTTATTTCAAATATTTGCCACGCCCCCTACCGCCCCCGCAAATTAAATAAAACCGACTATAGCAACTAGAGACACAAAATTTGGTATGTATATTTGCTTAGTAAATGCGGACATTTTGTATTTGTAAAAATTTTGCCACGCCCCCTACTGCCCCCGCAAATTAAATAAAACCGATTTTCTCAAAAATATGGCTGCAATTTCTACTGTAAAGATAGAGGTGTAATTGGGTTATCCTTGTGTGATAATTGAATTTTTTGTTGATTTTCCGTTACTACGTCTATTGTCTTGGAACCGTCCGTGTACAGAAATTTTCTGATTCTAAGTAAATGATTATTTTAATTGAATTTTTTATACCCTTGCAGAGGGTATTAAAAAATTGGTCAGATGTTTGTAACGCACAGAAGGAGACGTTTCCGACCCTATAAAGTATATATATTCTTGATCAGCATGAGAAGCTGAGTTGATATAGCCATGTCAGTCTGCCCGTCCGTCCGTCCGTCTGTGCGTATGCGTTTTACTTAGCCATCTTAAGAGCTATCGAGATGAAATTTTTTTGGGGCTTTTTATTACCCGGGAAAAATTTACCAATATGATAGTATTATATATAAAATTTCAGATCTCAAAATTTGAATCTGATCGGATAAATGGAACACAAGTTACAGTCGATATACATATATCGTCTCTGCTCAGCCGCTGCCGGCAGCGGTGCCTTCTGCCTACTACGTTATTGTTCGAATCGTCAGAGCACACGCATGCACACATGCAACTAAATGTGTATGCGTGCGAATCGAGGCATGCGCGTAAAAGGGGATGGGGAAGAAGAAGAAGAAATTGACATGATATTTGAAAGGTTCTGTGCATTAATGAATTGAGTTACATAAAAAGAATTTGGAACATGTAAAAATATTATGGCCATGGACTGCAAGGATATATAAACTTCGGCACAGCCGATATGTTGTCTATGTAATTGTTCCTCCTGTAGTCTTTAGCTATGGTAATTCCTAGTATTTTGAGAGCTACTACATATTGTAATTGCGAAGTTCCAATTCTTATTCTTGCACATATGTACATAAGTGTTTCGATTTTTCAACAAAGAGAGATGCGCCGGAATAATTGCAACAATTACACAGGCCGACATGATTTTTGGTGACGTTAATTTGAGATGTGTCCGTAACTAATTCGGGTACGCTGATTCTGACTGCATACTCGGTTTTTGCCCATCACGTCCAGATTTTGTGAAATTAGGGGATTTGGGATTGGAAAATAGGTACCCAAAAGTATACTATAGAAAGTTACAATTCTTTTTTTTACATTTTTAACAAATTTTAGAATATTTTTTTTAAGAAAAACAGCTCTTCAAACAAACATTACTAACAAACAATTTGTTAGATGCATAGGATTTTACTAATTCTGTAAAATTAAAAAGCAACAAATTCTTCGAATCACTATAGCATAATTTTGTTTCAAATTTTACTCATTTTAGAACCATATCTAAAGTGTATGATTTTATGCATTTTTATACCCTTGCAGAGGGTATTATAAAATTGGTCAGATGTTTGTAACGCACAGAAGGAGACGTTTCCGACCCTATAAAGTATATATATTCTTGATCAGCATGAGAAGCTGAGTTGATATAGCCATGTCCGTCTGTCCGTCCGTCTGTGCCTAAGCGTTTTACTCAGCCATCTTAAGAGCTATCGGGATGACATTTTTTTTGGGGGCTTTTTATTACCTGGGAAAAATAAAGTATGAAAATCGGCAGAATCGGACCACTATATCATATAGCTCTGGAGGAAACATTTTTGCGAAAATTGCAAAAATTGGAGTATCGCCATGAAATTTACCAATATGATAGTATTATATATAAAATCTCAGATCCCAAAATTTGAATCTGATCGGATAAATAGAACACAAGTTACAGCCGATATAAATCGGTTCGGCTTGCTGCCACTACGTCATCATCAAATCAATAGAGCACACGCATGCACACATACAGACGCAACGCTACATAAACTATATGTGTATGCGTGCGACTCGCGGCATGCGTGTAAAAGGGGATGGGGAAGAAGAAGAAGAAATTGAAATGATATTTGAAAGGTTCTGTGCATTAATGAATTGAGATACAGAAAAAGAGTTTGGAACATGTAAAAATATTATGGCCATGAACTGCAAGGGTATATAAACTTCGGCACAGCCGATGTTAGCTTCTTTGATATTTTCAAAGAAATACCTCATTGATATTCTGTAAATTGCTTTTAAATTATACCTTTTATATTAATAGCATAAAATAATATTGTTTTCAGTATAATATTATGTTTATATTTTTCAATAAAATATTGCAAATGAGGTAATACTGAATCTTTTCAACACATTTTTTTCGAAAACCTGACGTGATGGACAAAAACTAAGTACAGGGCCATGATAACCACCTCGCAATTACTATAGGAGACCTATTGAACTTAAAACACTTTTTCAAGACCTCGAAAATGTCGAAATTCAACAGATTCTGTTTCTCATTTAATTTGCAAACTATTGTATGGAGCTTGTGAAGGACAATTAGTTTATTTAGTTTGTTGAAAGCTATAGAAAATGAAGTAAGTAAGTCGTCTTGCTGACTTCGGTGTACCATGCACCATGTAAAAAATTATTTTAAATTTCGAAAATGTCTCTTAAATTCGCCTAATAGCATATGCTATCTCGCTCACCGTCATTAAAACACACGAGCACTCTAGCGCGCCACCACAAGCCTACGGCCAACTCCGCCCTTATGGACCGCCAAGTAAAACTAGTTTATACGTATATTTTCCATGTTTGTTGTCCGAATTTAATGAAATTTAGTAGGTTGGTAGATATTGATAGGGCTTACCAGTGTGCTGAATTTGGTACCAAAAAAATGCTGGAGGAAATCGGGTTTTTCTAGAATCTGGAGGATGTGATCAGATAATCACAGACAGATGTTCCCTATCTAAAACTCATTTGACGACTGTCTAGTAATTTGCCGTTTTTCGCTAGCCACCGCACTCGCTTTGAAACGATTTTGTCGAGTACTTTGTATAAGCATAGATTGAGTGTGATGAAGCGTTAAGAATTCGTAGAGGTTTTCTTTCCGTTTGGTTTGAAAATAAGTATGATACAACTAACTTTAAATTGTTGGTGGATATAAGTGTCGAAGATATTGTTGTGGAGGTTTAGTATTCTTTGCAGTAACATAGGAGATCATTTCTTTATTATTTGGTAACTTATCTGATCTCTTCCTGGAGTCATCCCTTTCAACTGTAAAAAAGAAAAAAAAAGAAAAATCGGCAACCGATTCGCTTGCCAACAACAACAACTAATACTATTCCTGCCACATCAGCATCTGCTGGTGTGTCAAAAAACTAGCTTCGTCCCTTAACCTGGGTTACCAGAACGTTAGAGGACTGAAATCTAAACTTCCTAATCTCTATGTAGATAGTCTTTCTTTTGAGCATATCATTCTAGCGTTTACAGAGACGTGGCTTAAACCTGATATTGCTGATGCATCGGTTTTTCCCACAAACTTTTCTATATTCAGACGTGACTGGATTTCTCGCATAGGTGGTGGCGTTCTGATAGCTGTTGATGCTGCTTTATCGTCTGAAATGATTCAATTTTCTAGTACCCAGGAGATTGAGTTTGTCGGTGTTAAAGTAAATTTTAAATCTTTGAATGCTTTTATTACTTGTTCCTATATTCCACCATTGTCAGACATGGTGGTATATTCAAATCATTTAGAGGCAATTCAGTTTGTCTCCTCTTTGGTTTCCAGTCAAGACATGTTCATAGTTTTAGGTGATTTTAATTTACCCGCTTTAGCATGGTCACAAACAGATGAATGTACCATGTTGCTGCCCTCTTTGTCACATGATTTTATTGATGGCCTTCTAGGCTTATCTTTATCCCAAGTCAATCCTGTCTTAAATTCTAATGAAAAATCGTTAGATCTTATTATACCATACACCCATAGGGTGAAATGGTATATTAAAGTCGCTAAAATGTATGTAACAGGCAGAAGGAAGCTTTTCCGACCCCATAAAGTATATATATTCTTGATCAGCATCAACAGCCGAGACGATCTAGCCATGTCCGTCTGTCCGTCCGTCCATTCGTCCGTCCGTCCGTCTGTATGAACACCTAGATCTCGGAGACTGTAAGAGCTAGAGCCACCAAATTTGGTATGTAGACTCGTGTCATATGTACGCTTATCGAGTTTGTTTGAAATGTTTGCCACGCCCCCTACCGCCCCCGCAAATGATATAAAACCGATTTTCTTTAACACTATAGCAACTAGAGACACAAAATTTGGTATGTATATTTGCTTTGTAAATGCGCACATTTTCTATTTGTAAAAATTTTGCCACGCCCCCTACCGCCCCCGCAAATTAAATAAAACCGATTATCTCAAAAACTATTTTAACTAGAGACACCATAGTTGGTATAAATATTTGCTTAGTAATTGCGCACATTTTTGATGTGTAAAGATTTTGCCACGCCCCCCTCCGCCCCCGTAATTTGAAAAAACTCGATTATCTCCCGTAATTTTCTACCTTGTGCAATCAAATTTAGCACACTTAAATTTGATACTAATATCAAGCAAAATACCAAATTTGATCAAAATCGGAATAAAAATAGTCAAGTTATGCATATAAACGTTTTTCCATATGGCCGGAAGTGGCCGTTGGCTGGTGGGGGCGCTAGGGTGCTCGTTTGCTTGAATGAGCGAAATACTAAGATATGCTTGTGAAAAGCATGTGAACAGTTTTTTTTAAATACGAAAATGCATTGGTTATTATAAATTTAAAATATTTGTTTTACTGGTGTATGGTATATCTAAGTCGGCGAGACGACTTACTTACTTCATTTTTGTATTGGATTCTTCTTATTGTGAGGTTTCCAGGATCGAACCATTTGTTCTTCCAGAAGACAAATTTCATCCTACATTAAATTTAAAAATTGATCTGCCCTTGCTTTCACCATTACTTGGTTCAAATGAGTTACCTCTAACTAGGTGCTTTCGTAAGACTGACTTTGCCAGCCTTAATGAAAGCATTGCTACTACCGATTGGTCTTATCTGTACAATTGTAGAGATATGGACTCAGCTGTTCGTTTTTTCTATGATACTCTGAATTCACTCTTTGATATTTGTGTGCCTCTTGGTAGGCTGGAGCGGCTTAACAAACCTCCCTGGTTCTCTCGTGAGCTGTGCAATTTGAAAAATGTGAAGACACGATATTATAAGAAGTTTCAAAAAACACGTCGTTCATCAGACTATGCTCTGTATACAGTTGCTCGTTCAAAATTCATGATGCTTAATACACAATGCTATAAGAATTATCTTCAGCGGTGTAAGCTTCAGTTTTCTTCTGACCCTAAACAATTTTATAATTTTGTTAATTCTAAACGTAAGACCTCTGTGCACCCATCTTTTTTGTCTTTTCAAAATAAAAAAGCGAGCACTGATCAGGCAATTGCCGATATGTTTGCGAGTTTTTTCAAAACAACTTATTCCTCAACGGAATATCGAGCAAGTCCGTATCCTTATCATTTAGAAAAGGCTAATTGCATTTTCAATCCAGTGATTGATGAAGGTTCTATTCTTAGCGAACTTAAATTAGTTAAACCCGTTTATTCTCCGGGGCCAGATGGTCTTCCTGGATGTGTACTCAGGTTCTGTGCAAACGCATTATGTAAACCCATTTTAAAATTGTTTCTATTGTCTGTCGAATCTTCCTCTTTTCCATCTATTTGGAAGGAGTCGTATATCATTCCTCTGCATAAAAATGGCAAAAAGTCCGAAGCCTCTAACTATAGGGGTATCTCAAAATTGTCCGCTATTCCGAAAGCTTTTGAGAAAATTATAACTTCTCAATTGCAACATTTTTGCAGCTCTATTATTTCGCCATCCCAACATGGGTTTGTGAAACGTAGATCTACAACCACTAACCTTTTAGAATTTACATCAATAATTATCAAGGGGTTCAAAAATGGTAAACAAACTGATGTCATATACACTGACTTCAGCAAAGCCTTTGATTCCGTTAATCATACCCTATTACTTTCGAAGCTGAGCGACATTGGGTTTCCACCCCTTTTCCTATCTTGGGTTCGAGAATATTTAACAAATAGAAAACAGAAGGTACTTTTTAAGTCTTCTTTTTCCGTTTCCATTCCTGTGACTTCTGGTGTACCTCAAGGTAGTCATCTTGGCCCTCTGCTTTTCACACTATTCATTAACGATCTTCCATCAGTCATTGTTCATTCGCGTGTGCTTATGTATGCTGACGATGTCAAGCTTTGTTTTACGTATAAAGATACTGATTCATTTAGTCGGCTACAAGCTGATCTTAAAAACTTTCAATCCTGGTGCCAGTTTAATCTACTAAATCTTAACACTACCAAATGTAAGGTAATGACTTTTTTTCGTAACTCTCCTCAACTGGTCACTTATTTTCTAAACAATAGCCCTTTAGAACGTCTAAATAATATGAATGATTTGGGCGTACTTATGGACCATAAGTTAAATTTTAACACCCATATTTCCACCACGGTCTCAAAGGCCATGAGTGTCCTGGGTTTCATTAAAAGATGGTCAAAAGAATTCGATGACCCCTATACAACTAAAGTTCTTTTTACTTCGCTTGTCCGTCCTATTTTAGAGTATGGATCTTGCATTTGGTCACCTCAATATGAGTCGCACCAGATTAGACTTGAATCCGTTCAAAAGCCGTTCTTGCTATTTGCTCTTCGTGGCTTAAGCTGGGATCGCAATGTCAATTTGCCTTCGTATTCTAGTAGACTTCTCTTGATTAACCTTCCTTCCCTAACTAACCGTAGAACTATGCTTGGTGCAATTTTCATGCACAAGCTCCTAATTGGTGATATCGACTCGCCTGAGTTATTAGCTCAGGTAAATCTGTCGGTACCATGTAGACGGAGTAGACATCCTTTGATACCATTATCCCTTAGTCGTTGTTCTTCTAACTATGCCATGCATGAACCTTTTAGGGTCCTCTGCTCTGATTACAACCTTCTTTTCCCTGTAATCAGCTTAGAGTTTTCTATCAATATGCTTAAAACATCTATCCTATCCCATTTAGTTAATAGATAACTATAGTATTATTTGTTTGTCTGTTTTTTCTCTTGTGTATTTGTCCACGCGATTCGCGCCGTGCGTTTTACGGCTGCACCCCTCGGTCGGTCGGGTGGGAGGTGGGCAGTTATCTGCTTGGGCTCGCGCGTAACAGGCTTTGTCCTGGTGTCGTAGGGGCCACTTGAACGTACTGCGCATAGTATCGTCAACGTCCGCTAAAACTGATTGAGGGCCGCCAGCAGTTCGATCATGATTGACCACTGCTTGAGTGATTAATCTAGTTAAGATGGCTGTTTCTTGATTTATTTTTGAACTAGGGGTTGTTTTGATGGAAAATCTCTGTAAAATTTTGGTACTATGTACAATTAGCTTTGTATAGTTTATATCAGAGCCCGGCACTCATATCCCGCGGGGGACGAACACGTTCGGCACCTCGTATCCGTGTAACCGAACGGCTGCCGAAGTCCTCACACAGAGCATGAGGGTGGATTTAGTTCAGGGCCCGGCACAAAGAGAGCCAACGAAAACTGTCAATGTTTGTGTGCACTTGCTTGTGTGCGTAAGTTGCTTTACACTGCGCAAATTGCATGTGACGAAAACAAGAAAAATAAAAGTGCGATAGAAAACCAATAATTTCGAATTAATACATTTTTTGAAAGTCAACTATTTGCTTTACTTCTATATTATTTGGATAACTTTTTATCCGAAGAAGATTTCGAAATAGTTATCTGTTAGACTGTTTCGAATAGAATATTGCAAAAGTTGCCATTTACATAAAAAGAATGAAGGCATTAATTTTTTCATGTGTAGCGATCGAGCAAAGCGACGTAGATGTGCTCGCGTCGAAATGCTGAGGGCAACTAAATCCACCCTCATGCTCTGTGTGAGGACTTCGGCAGCCGTTCGGTTACACGTATACGAGGTGCCGAACGTGTTCGTCCCCCGGGGGATATGAGTGCCGGGCTCTGATTTAGTTGCCCTAAGCCAGGGGTAGGCACAAAGAGAGCCAACGCAAACCGTCAATGTATGTGTGTGTTTTACACTGCGAGAAAAGAAAAGTGAACGGATATTGCCTCAATCGTTCAGGCGAGCGGAATCGACGATCTGCTGCAAGAAAATAAAAAAAAAGCAACCCCTAAATTCATTTTTCCATGTGCATATTTTCAACAAAGCGACATAGATCCACTCGCGTCAAAATGTTGCAAGCGACTAATTCAGATTTTACGCTCTCGGGTGCAATTCGGGTTGACTTCGGCATGCACACAGATAGCAAAACGAGCAATTGCCGAACAAAAGTGCCCGCACGGGCTATGGGTGCCTACCCCTGCCCTAAGCATTTCGACGCGAGCACGTCTATGTCGCTTTGCTCGATCGCTACACATGAAAAAATTAATGCCTTCATTCTTTTTATGTAACTGGCAACTTTTGCAATATTCTATTCGAAACAGTCTAACAGATAACCATTTAGAAGATCTCCTTCGGATAAAAAGTTATACAAATAATATAGAAGTAAAGCAAATAGTTGAATTTCACCGCACGAGCTATGGGTGCCCACCCTTGCCATAAGATCAGGGCCCGGCACAAAGAGAGCCAACGAAAACTGTCAATGTATGTGTGCGCTTGCCTGTGTGCGTAAGTTGCGTAAGTAAGTACACTGCGCAAATTGCATGTGACGAAAGCAAGAAAAATTAAAAGTGCGATGGAAAACCAATAATTACGAATCAATACATTTTTTGAAAGTCAACTATTTGCTTTACTTCTATATTATTTGGATAACTTTTTAAGATTATCGGCTGCCCTCTTTTTTTCGATTTGAGGCAAACTTTGACCACTTTTCATTTTGCGCTGTGTGTAGCACACACATACATTGTTAATTTTCGTTGGCACTTTTTGTGCCTATATACATATGTATGTGTGATTATGCATGCATTAAGTTGGGCGAAAATTAGTTTCAACAAAAGCTTTACCGCGGACAGCTTACGCAGGCGCATATCTCCTGTAGCTGGACGAATTTTACAGTCAGATTTTAAGCATGATTTTCATACAAAATCCTTTCCTTTGGGCGAAGACTCCCTAAACCAGGCGCGGACAGGAACATCTGTCGCAGGCGTACAAAAAGCACTTTTTAATAAAATATAATAACAAGCAATTCTGATGAAGTATAAGACGAGGCATTGTAACAAGAGAAACGATTAAAAGTATTAAGGATCCTAGATTTACCAACACGTATGCCTTTTAAAAAGTTGCTTTGAACACTTACAACTCAAGCATAAATAAGAAGAATTTAGGCAGTCTACATTTAAACAATTATTTAAATTTTAAAATTATTAAAATTATTATTTGGACCCTTAAAAAAACAATATTTAATACCTTTTTGCAAATTACAACCTTGTTTTTTTTAGTTTACAAGATTTTAACAATTTTAGTGTTAGGATTTTTAGCTTTAAAATTTTTTCCAGTTTTCCAAATCCGAATCGGTATCTTCTGATTCTAAAGGGTAATTGCATAGCAGACTTCGAACTTCCTTATCAAACAATAGTTCTTTACTAGATTTATTTGCTGGGCTTTTGCACAAATTTGTTGAGTGGATCTGAAGCTACTAAAAATGAGTTCATCAAATCCTCCAGAAGCTTCCAAAGCTTCTTCCGCCATCATGCCAATCGGAAGTACACTTTCTATAATATCGGCTATCAAAATATTTTGTGCTAATCCATGAATATAAAAATATATAACCGAGATTAATCTCGAACAAATATCTTCGCAGTTTCGAGAATATGAAAGCTGTCGTCATTTTTTGAAGAACACCAACACCCCCATGGCTTACTCCAGTAATTTGAGAAGACAGTACTGACTTTTCAAAAAACCTTCGAGCCGTATTTCCACTATTTGTGTTGCCAGAACCTTGCATTGGAATATCTACTTTTTAATTGGTAGACGTTACCTGATAAGTAGTAAGTCCCCATTTCTTGGCAAGCTGTTAATTGCATCTAAATCGTTCATTCTCTTAGGCGTGGCTTTACAAATACCACATATTTGCGATGATGTTTAGGCAATCACGCTTAAAGCTTTGCCATCGATCATGGTGCAGCATTATGTATTGGTTTTAAGTTTATCTTACTCTTTTCTTTGTTGCAAATGAGTGTTAAATTATGTACCTATATCTTACTCTTACCTTCGTTATGCAGTGATACAGTACGAGAAGTGTGCTGTCTCACTCAATACAAAAAGAACAGAGAGAATCAAATAAATATTGAAAGCAGCTCAGTTTTGATGAGAAGCTCACCAAAATCAGACGTGTTTCACTCGCTATAATGGTAAGTTAAAACTTGTGGAGAACTTGAAAACTATTTAAGCGCTTTCTTTCCAATTGTAATTGTAGAGGTACTCCGAATAACTGAAGCTCTGCCGATACGTCGCGTGTCCTAAACTCCCGTCGCAACTCCATTTAGAAATGAGGTTCAAAGACTTATATTTATTGTCATCATCTGAGATTTGGCTAAATACTTCGGGATGCGCTTTAGTAATTCTTGTAACTGTGTGGTCCAGCATTTATTGCAAATAAACTTCAGCCCAACTTTCTTCCGTTCTAATACAATCCGAATAACACTTTTTCATACGTTGGAAAAATATTAGCTTTTCACACTTTTGTGCCCGATTGCAATAACTTGCACGAGTTCTTCGGATAATCGCCATCAATATAAAGCGCCAAAGCTTTTTCTGGAGTATATTTAATGGGGAGTTGTTGGTCTGCATCTAAACTTCTTTTTATTTTTATACCCTTGCAGAGGGTATTATAAAATTGGTCAGATGTTTGTAACGCACAGAAGGAGACGTTTCCGACCCTATAAAGTATATATATTCTTGATCAGCATGAGAAGCTGAGTTGATATAGCCATGTCCGTCTGTCCGCCCGTCTGTGCGTATGCGTTTTACTCAGCCATCTTAAGAGCTATCGGGATGAAATTTTTTTTGGGGGCTTTTTATTACCTAAAATAAAGTATGAAAATTGGCAGAATCGGACCACTATATCATATAGCTCTGGAGGAAACATTTTTGCAAAAATTGGAGTATCGCCATTAAATTACCATGGTGGAAGGTAATGCCATTCGGTCTTCACTCAGCTTCAGCAACGTTTCAACTGGCACTAGACCAAGTGATTGGCCCAGAGATGATGCCGAACGCATTTTGAGAAGAGAGTATTGAGAAGAGTAAAAGAGGCAAACCTAAGAATCAACTCAGAGAAGTGCCAGTTCTTCAGAAAGGAATTAAAGTTTCTGGGGCACGTAGTGACAGAAAATGGTATAGCCACGGACCCGGACAAAGTAGCAGCAATAGCCCAGCTAAAACCGCCAACATGTGTGAAAGAACTACGCCAATATCTGGGTGTAGCGTCATGGTAGAGAAGATTCGTAGCAGGATTTGCAACTCTAACGCACCCACTAAACGCACTACTGAAGAAAAAAACAAGGTGGCACTGGAATGAAGACCATCAGGAAGCATTCAACGCAGTGAAGGAACAGCTAACGAATGGACCAGTGTTAGCATGCCGGGACTTCACGAAACTGTTTGTTCTACAGACAGACGCAAGCAACATGGGACTCGGAGCAATCCTCATACAGAACACCGAAGAAGGCGAGAGGGTCCTATCATATCTGTCTAGAGAACTAAGTTCGTCGGAAAAAAATTATTCGGCAACCGAAAAAGAGTGTCTGGCGATAGTATGGGCCGTACGAATTTCAAAGTAGTGACCGATCACATGGCACTAAAATGGCTGAACAGCATAGACAGTCCAACAGGCAGAATAGCAAGATGGGCATTGGAACTACAGCAGTACGACTTTGAAATATCATATCGGAAAGGCAAGCTGAACATAGTAGCAGACGCCCTGTCGATGCAACCAATGGAGAGATGCAACCGCATAACAGACAACGGCGCTAGACTACGACAAGCCAATAAGGAGTGTGAATGGATTCACAAAAATATCCAGACTACGTGATGGAAAACAGCCAACTATATAGAAACATACCACACAGAGCAGGACAAAAGGAAGTGGTGGCATGGAAAATGTGTGTGCCAAAGAGTCTACGACAACAAATAATGGAAGAAAACCACACGTCAGCGACGGCCGGGCAGTCGGCGAACAATTGCTAGGACCGCCGCAAGATACTACTGGCCGGGAATGCAAAGAGACATCAGAATCTTCGTCGGGAAATGCATGACATGTCTACAATTCAAACCTAATCAACAACAGGTGGCAGGAAAATTGCTAACACAAGTACCGGAGGAACCATGGGCAACAATATGCGCGGACTTCGTTGGGCCATTGACCAGATCAAAACACGGAAATTCGATGCTGCTGGTGATTATAGACCGTTTCTCGAAATGGACAGAAATCATACCCATGCGCAAGGCAACGGCGGAGAACTTAGTAAAGGCCTTCAGAGAAAGGATTCTATCAAGATTCGGGACACCAAAAATAGTTATAACGGATAATGGAGTCCAATTCACGAGCAGGATCTTCAAGAAGGATGGGGAAGCAGCCACCAATTAACAGCGCCATATACGCCCCAGGAAAACCCAACCGAACGAGTAAACAGAACTGTCAAAACAATGATTGCCCAATATGCAGGAGACAACCAACGGAATTGGGACGAGTGCTGGCCAGAAATTACATTGGCGATAAACACAAGCCAATCTCAAGCAACTAGATTCACGCCAGCATATGTGGTGCAAGGCCGAGAACCAAGAATGCCAGGAGCCATATATGACAGCGTCACAAATGGCACAGGAAAAGAGCATGCAACAACAGAGGAAAAAGCTAACCAGATGAAAGAACTTTCCGAACTCATCAGAAGAAACATGGAGACTGCGGCACAAGATCAGGCACGTCATTATAACTTGAGACGGCGCGAATGGAGACCGGCGATTGGATCTACGGTATGGGCAAAGGAGCATCACCTGTCAAACGCATCAGAAGGATTTGCTGCAAAATTAGCACCCAAATTTGGAGGGCCATACACGGTTCAAGTGTTCATATCCCCAGTCATATGCAATCTACGACATGAAAAATTAGACAAGCTCACATTAGCCAGCTAAAACAACCACCACACAATATCGTAAATAACGATATTCAATCAACATATCGTTTTTTTTTTGTGCTGAAGGAAATGATAAAGGAAAGAGCGAGGAGAAAACAACGGGATCAAGGAGCTCCAAATACAACAACAAATGGACAACATGATAGTGGTAGTGAGTTGACCACCAAGACTCTCTCTCTGCCGAACACAAAGAGCAATACATGGAAGCAAGCGGGGAAATCAGAGCCAGGATAATGGTACTGGGAAAGTGCACCAAAAATGCGAGGTTCCCATGGACTCAAACAGCACCGGCCCAATTACTCAGATTGAAACAGTCACCGAGTAAACGTCACGTAAAGAGAAAAACCATAATAAATATTTAACAAGCAAAATGAACCATCTCAATGGAAATAATGGCCAGGATGAAGGCGCAGTTCGAGGTGTGGCACCACGGGCACGAGTGGCACGCAGAACAACAGCAGAACTGGGCGGCGTGGTACCACCGCGAGATGGAGGAACAGATGCGGTGGGTCCAAAAACTAGAGATATAAAAGAAAAATATCAAAGAAGCTAACATCGGCTGTGCCGAAGTTTATATACCCTTGCAGTCCATGGCCATAATATTTTTACATGTTCCAAACTCTTTTTCTGTATCTCAATTCATTAATGCACAGAAACTTTCAAATATCATTTCAATTTCTTCTTCTTCTTCCCCATCCCCTTTGTTGTTACTGAGTAATCTTTTCTATGTTTTTTGGCGGATTAGGGCTTTCCCTTTGTTATACCATACACCCATAGGGTGAAATGGTATATTAAAGTCGCCAAAATGTATGTAACAGGCAGAAGGAAGTTTTTCCGACCCCATAATGTATATATATTCTTGATCAGCATCAACAGCCGAGACGATCTAGCCATGTCCGTCTGTCCGTCCGTCTGTATGAACACCTAGATCTCGGAGACTATAAGAGCTAGAGCCACCAAATTTGGTATGTAGGCTCGTGTAGTATGTACACTGATCAAGTTTACTTCAAATTTCTGCCACGCCCCCTACCGCCCCCGCAAATTATATAAAACCGATTTTCTCAAACACTATAGCAACTAGAGACACAAAATTTGGTATGTATATTTGCTTTGTAGATGTGCACATTTTATATTTATAAAAATTTTGCCACGCCCCCGCAAATTAAATAAAACCGATTTTCTAAAAAACTATTCTAGCTAGAGACACCATAGTTCGTAGGAATATTTGCTTGGTAATTGCACACATTTTTTATGTGTATTTTGCCACGCCGCTTTCCACCCCCGTAATTTGAAATGAAGTAAGTAAGTCGTCTCGCCGACTTGGATATACCTGGATATACCATACACCAGTAAAACAAATATTTTAAATTTATAATAACCAATGCATTTTCGTATTTTTAAAAAAATCTGTTTGCATGCATTTTAGAAGCATATCTTAGTATTTCGCTCACTCAAGCATTCGAGCACGCTAGCGCCCCCACCAGCCAAAGGCCACTTCCGGCCATATGGAAAAACGTTTATATGCATAACTTGACTACTTTATATTTTGATCAAATTTGGTATTTTGCTTGATATTAGTATCAAATTTAAGTGTGCTAAAATTGTACAAGGTAGAAAATTACGGGAGATAATCGAGTTTTTTAAAATTACGGGGGCGGAAAGAGGCGTGGCAAAATCTTTAAACATCAAAAATGTGCACAATTACTAAGCAAATATTCATACCAAATTTTGTGTCTCTAGCTAGAATAGTTTTTGAGAAAATCGGTTTTATTTAATTTGCGGGGGCGGTAGGGGGCGTGGCAAATTTTTTATAAATACAAAATGTGCGCGTTTACTAAGCAAATATACATACCAAATTTTGTGTTTCTAGTTGCTATAGTGTTTGAGAAAATCGGTTTTATATCATTTGCGGGGGCGGTAGGGGGCGTGGCAAACATTTGAAACAAACTCGATAAGCGTACATATGACACGAGTCTACATACCAAATTTGGTGGCTCTAGCTCTTATAGTCTCCGAGATCTAGGTGTTCATACAGACGGACGGACGGACGGACGGACGGACGGACAGACGGACATGGCTAGATCGTCTCGGCTGTTGATGCTGATCAAGAATATATATACTTTATGGGGTCGGAAAAGCTTCCTTCTGCCTGTTACATACATTTTGGCGACTTTAATATACCATTTCACCCTATGGGTGTATGGTATAAAAACTCGATTATCTCCCGTAATTTTTTACCTTGTGCAATCAAATTTAGCACACTTAAATTTGATACTAATATCCAACAAAACACCAAATTTGATCAAAATCGGAATAAAACTAGCCAAGTTATGCATATAACGTTTTTCCATATGGCCGGAGTTGGCCGTTGGCTGGTGGGGGCGCTAGGGTGCTCGTATGCTTGAGTGAGCGAAATACTAAGATATGCTTCTAAAATGCATGCAAACAGATTTTTTTAAAAATACGAAAATGCATTGGTTATTATAAATTTAAAATATTTGTTTTACTAGTGTATGGTATACCCTATATCTATATCATATAGCTCTGAAGGAAACATTTTTGCAAAAATTGGAGTATCGCCATGAAATTTACAAATATGATAGTATTATATATAAAATTTCAGATCCCAAAATTTGAATCTGATCGGATATATAGAACACAAGTTACAGCCGATATAAATCGGTTCGGCTTGCTGCCTACTACGTCATCATCAAATCAACAGAGCACACGCATGCACAGACGCAACGCTACATAAACTATATGTGTATGCGTGCGAATCGCAGCATGCGTGTAAAAGGGGATGGGGAAGAAGAAGAAGAAATTGAAATGATATTTGATAGGTTCTGTGCATTAATGAATTGAGATACAGAAAAAGAGTTTGGAACATGTAAAAATATTATGGCCATGGACTGCAAGGGTATATAAACTTCGGCACAGCCGATGTTAGCTTCTTTGATATTTTTTTTTTATCCTGGCCATTATTTCCATTGAGATGGTTCATTTTGCTTGTTAAATATTTATTATGGTTTTTCTCTTTACGTGACGTTTACTCGGTGACTGTTTCAATCTGAGTAATTGGGCCGGTGCTGTTTGAGTCCATGGGAACCTCGCATTTTTGGTGCACTTTCCCAGTACCATTATCCTGGCTCTGATTTCCCCGCTTGCTTCCATGTATTGCTCTTTGTGTTCGGCAGAGAGAGAGTCTTGGTGGTCAACTCACTACCACTATCATGTTGTCCATTTGTTGTTGTATTTGGAGCTCCTTGATCCCGTTGTTTTGTCCTCGCTCTTTCCTTTATCATTTCCTTCAGCACAAAAAAAAAACGATATGTTGATTGAATATCGTTGTTTACGATATTGTGTGGTGGTTGTTTTAGCTGGCTAATGTGAGCTTGTCTAATTTTTCATGTCGTAGCTTGCATATGACTGGGGATATGAACACTTGAACCGTGTATGGCCCTCCAAATTTGGGTGCTAAGTTTGCAGCAAATCCTTCTGCTGCGTTTGACAGGTGATGCTCTTTTGCCCATACCATAGATCCAATCGCCGGTCTCCATTCGCGCCGTCTCAAGTTATAATGACGTGCCTGATCTTGTGCCGCAGTCTCCATGTTCCTTCTGATGAGTTCGGAAAGTTCTTTCATCTGGTTAGCTTTTTCCTCTGTTGTTGCATGCTCTGTTCCTGTGCCATTTGTGACGCTGTCATATATGGCTCCCGGCATTCTTGGTTCTCGGCCTTGCACCACATATGCTGGCGTGAATCCAGTTGCTTGAGATTGGCTTGTGTTTATCGCCAATGTAATTTCTGGCCAGCACTCGTCCCAATTCCGTTGGTTGTCTCCTGCATATTGGGCAATCATTGTTTTGACAGTTCTGTTTACTCGTTCGGTTGGGTTTTCCTGGGGCGTATATGGCGCTGTTAATTGGTGGCTGCTTCCCCATCCTTCTTGAAGATCCTGCTCGTGAATTGGACTCCATTATCCGTTATAACTATTTTTGGTGTCCCGAATCTTGATAGAATCCTTTCTCTGAAGGCCTTTACTAAGTTCTCCGCCGTTGCCTTGCGCATGGGTATGATTTCTGTCCATTTCGAGAAACGGTCTATAATCACCAGCAGCATCGAATTTCCGTGTTTTGATCTGGTCAATGGCCCAACGAAGTCCGCGCATATTGTTGCCCATGGTTCCTCCGGTACTTGTGTTAGCAATTTTCCTGCCACCTGTTGTTGATTAGGTTTGAATTGTAGACATGTCATGCATTTCCCGACGAAGATTCTGATGTCTCTTTGCATTCCCGGCCAGTAGTATCTTGCGGCGGTCCTAGCAATTGTTCGCCGACTGCCCGGCCGTCGCTGACGTGTGGTTTTCTTCCATTATTTGTTGTCGTAGACTCTTTGGCACACACATTTTCCATGCCACCACTTCCTTTTGTCCTGCTCTGTGTGGTATGTTTCTATATAGTTGGCTGTTTTCCATCACGTAGTCTGGATATTTTTGTGAATCCATTCACACTCCTTATTGGCTTGTCGTAGTCTAGCGCCGTTGTCTGTTATGCGGTTGCATCTCTCCATTGGTTGCCTCGACAGGGCGTCTGCTACTATGTTCAGCTCGCCTTTCCGATATGATATTTCAAAGTCGTACTGCTGTAGTTCCAATGCCCATCTTGCTATTCTGCCTGTTGGACTGTCTATGCTGTTCAGCCATTTTAGTGCCATGTGATCGGTCACTACTTTGAAATTCGTACGGCCCATACTATCGCCAGACATTTTTTTTCGGTTGCCGAATAATTTTTTTCCGACGAACTTAGTTCTCTAGACAGATATGATAGGACCCTCTCGCCTTCTTCGGTGTTCTGTATGAGGATAGCTCCGAGTCCCATGTTGCTTGCGTCTGTCTGTAGAACAAACAGTTTCGTGAAGTCCCGGCATGCTAACACTGGTCCATTCGTTAGCTGTTCCTTCACTGCGTTGAATGCTTCCTGATGGTCTTCATTCCAGTGCCACCTTGTTTTTTTCTTCAGTAGTGCGTTTAGTGGGTGCGTTAGAGTTGCAAATCCTGCTACGAATCTTCTCTACCATGACGCTACACCCAGATATTGGCGTAGTTCTTTCACACATGTTGGCGGTTTTAGCTGGGCTATTGCTGCTACTTTGTCCGGGTCCGTGGCTATACCATTTTCTGTCACTACGTGCCCCAGAAACTTTAATTCCTTTCTGAAGAACTGGCACTTCTCTGAGTTGATTCTTAGGTTTGCCTCTTTTAGTCTTCTGAATACTTCTTGCAGGTGTTGTTTGTGATCTTCTATTGTTTTGCTCACGATTACTAAGTCGTCTTGGTATGCAAATGCGTTCGGCATCACCTCTGGGCCAATCACTTGGTCTAGTGCCCGTTGAAACGTTGCTGAAGCTGAGTGCAGACCGAATGGCATTACCTTCCACCATGGTAATTTCATGGCGATACTCCAATTTTTGCAAAAATGTTTCCTCCAGAGCTATATGATATAATGGTCCGATTCTGCCAATTTTCATACTTTATTTTTCCCAGGTAATAAAAAGCCCCCAACAAAAATTTCATCCCGATAGCTCTTAAGATGGCTGAGTAAAACGCATACGCACAGACGGACGGACAGACGGACATGGCTATATCAACTCAGCTTCTCATGCTGATCAACAATATATATACTTTATATGGTCTGAAAAGTCTCCTTCTGTGCGTTACAAACATCTGACCAATTTTATAATACCCTCTGCAAGGGTATAAAAATAATATATATTGATATATTGATGGCGATTATCCGAAGAACTCGTGCAAGCTATTGCAATCGGGCACAAAAGTGTGAAAAGCTAATATTTTTCCAACGTATGAAAAAGTGTTATTCGGATTGTATCAGAACGGAAGAAAGTTGGGCTGCAGTTTATTTGCAAGAAATGCTGGACCACACAGTTACAAGAATTACTAAAGCGCATCCCGAAGTATTTAGCCAAATCTCAGATGATGACAATAAATATAAGTCTTTGAACCTCATTTCTAAATGGAGTTGCGACGGGAGTTTAGGACACGCGACGTATCGGCAGAGCTTCAGTTAGTTATTCGGAGTACCTCTACAATTACAATTGGAAAGAAAAGTACTTTGGAAAAATCCTCGCCCGGCATCAACTCGGTACTGTAGACCTTTAAAAATAATGTTTGCCAAAGAGTCTACGGAATTGGTTAGAGCGGAAATTTAAAAAATGAGTTTACAGATATTGCAAATTGTTCCTACGCGCTTAAATAGTTTTCAAGTTCTCCACAAGTTTTAACTTACCATTATAGCACTAACCATAGAATACATAGATGCGTCAAACTCAAGATTTTTTGATTACAAACGCTAGCCTGAGTCTGGAACCCCAGAGAACTTCGGCAAAAGCCGAACAGCCTAGAACCCCAGAGAGCGGCCGCAGCGAGAGCGAAAAACGTTTGCTCGCAGCAGTGTCGCTACGCATCGAAATTAATTCAATCTGCCACAGATCGCAGAACGATGAACGCATGTCTGTGTCGCTGTGTTCTCGTTTTGCATATGTATGTGTACACTCGTCGGTACATGCTCAGGCTTCGTAGTGTGTGTGAGACGTGAAGTTGTACAACATCGCATTTCAATCGCTCGCTCGCAGACTTTTTGTGTTTTCGACGAGCTAGCGACAATGCAAGAATGAGATGCGTGCTTAACTACAGAACTCGACGGCACTTCTCAAAGTGTCGACGTGGCTCTGTTGTTAGTGTGCTCGCTTGGCGATCGGGCGGCCGGGGTTCGACTCCCCTTCTTGATCGAAGTTTTTCATAATGCTTTATATATTTTTTTGATACATTTTTATTTACTTTTTATACCCTTGCAGAGGGTATTATAAAATTGGTCAGATGCATGTAACGCACAGACGGAGACGTTTCCGACCCCATAAAGTATATAAATTCTTGATCAGCATGAGAAGCTGAGTCGATATAGCCATGTCCGTCTGTCCGTCCGTCTGTGCGTATGCGTTTTACTCAGCCGTCTTAAAAGCTATCGGGATGAAATTTTTTGTTGGGGTTTTTTATTACCCGGGTAAGATAAAGTATGAAAATCTTTAGGATCGGACCACTATATCATATAGCTCTAGAAGAAACATTTTACAAACATTACAAACATCTGACCAATTTTATAATACCCTCTGCAAGGGTATAAAAAGTAAATAAAAATGTATCAAAAAAATATATAAAGCATTATGAAAAACTTCGATCAAGAAGGGGAGTCGAACCCCGGCCGCCCGATCGCCAAGCGAGCACACTAACAACAGAGCCACGTCGACACTTTGAGAAGTGCCGTCGAGTTCTGTAGTTAAGCACGCATCTCATTCTTGCATTGTCGCTAGCTCGTCGAAAACTCAAAAAGTCTGCGAGCGAGCGATTGAAATGCGATGTTGTACAACTTCACGTCTCACACACACTACGAAGCCTGAGCATGTACCGACGAGTGTACACATACATATGCAAAACGAGAACACAGCGACACAGACATGCGTTCATCGTTCTGCGATCTGTGGCAGACTGAATTATTTTCGATGCGTAGCGACACTGCTGCGAGCAAACGTTTTTCGCTCTCGCTGCGGCCGCTCTCTGGGGTTCTAGGCTGTTCGGCTTTTGCCGAAGTTCTCTGGGGTTCCAGACTCAGGCTAGCGTTTGTAATCAAAAAATCTTGAGTTTGACGCATCTATGTATTCTATGGTTAGTGATTATAGCGAGTGAAACACGTCTGATTTTGGTGAGCTTCCCATCAAAACTGAGCTGCTTTCAATATTTATTTGATTCTCTCTGTTCTTTTTGTATTGAGTGAGACAGCACACTTCTCGTACTGTATCACTGCATAACGAAGGTAAGAGTAAGATATAGGTACATAATTTAACACTCATTTGCAACAAAGAAAAGAGTAAGATAAACTTAAAACCAATACATAATGCTGCACCATGATCGATGGCAAAGCTTTAAGCGTGATTGCCTAAACATCATCGCAAATATGTGGTATTTGTAAAGCCACGCCTAAGAGAATGAACGATTTAGATGCAATTAACAGCTTGCCAAGAAATGGGGACTTACTACTTATCAGGTAACGTCTACCAATTAAAAAGTAGATATTCCAATGCAAGGTTCTGGCAACACAAATAGTGGAAATACGGCTCGAAGGTTTTTTGAAAAGTCAGTACTGTTTTCTCAAATTACTGGAGTAAGCCATGGGGGTGTTGGTGTTCTTCAAAAAATGACGACAGCTTTCATATTCTCGAAACTGCGAAGATATTTGTTCGAGATTAATCTCGGTTATATATTTTTATATTCATGGATTAGCACAAAATATTTTGATAGCCGATATTATAGAAAGTGTACTTCCGATTGGCATGATGGCGGAAGAAGCTTTGGAAGCTTCTGGAGGATTTGATGAACTCATTTTTAGTAGCTTCAGATCCACTCAACAAATTTGTGCAAAAGCCCAGCAAATAAATCTAGTAAAGAACTATTGTTTGATAAGGAAGTTCGAAGTCTGCTATGCAATTACCCTTTAGAATCAGAAGATACCGATTCGGATTTGGAAAACTGGAAAAAATTTTAAAGCTAAAAATCCTAACACTAAAATTGTTAAAATCTTGTAAACTAAAAAAAACAAGGTTGTAATTTGCAAAAAGGTATTAAATATTGTTTTTTTAAGGGTCCAAATAATAATTTTAATAATTTTAAAATTTAAATAATTGTTTAAATGTAGACTGCCTAAATTCTTCTTATTTATGCTTGAGTTGTAAGTGTTCAAAGCAACTTTTTAAAGGGCATACGTGTTGGTAAATCTAGGATCCTTAATACTTTTAATCGTTTCTCTTGTTACAATGCCTCGTCTTATACTTCATCAGAATTGCTTGTTATTATATTTTATTAAAAAGTGCTTTTTGTACGCCTGCGACAGATGTTCCTGTCTGCGCCTGGTTTAGGGAGTCTTCGCCCAAAGGAAAGGATTTTGTATGAAAATCATGCTTAAAATCTGACTGTAAAATTCGTCCAGCTACAGGAGATATGCGCCTGCGTAAGCTGTCCGCGGTAAAGCTTTTGTTGAAACTAATTTTCGCCCAACTTAATGCATGCATAATCACACATACATATGTATATAGGCACAAAAAGTGCCAACGAAAATTAACAATGTATGTGTGTGCTTCACACAGCGCAAAATGAAAAGTGGTCAAAGTTTGCCTCAAATCGGAAAAAAGAGGGCAGCCGATAATCTTATGCAGAGCCCGGCACTCATATCCCCCGGGGGACGAACACGAGGATGAGGGTGGATTTATTTGCCCTCAGCATTTCGACGCGAGCACGTCTATGTCGCTTTGCTCGATCGCTACACATGAAAAAATGAAAGCCTTCATTCTTTTTATGTATGTAAATGGCAACTTTTGCAATATTCTATTCGAATCAGTCTAACAGATAACTACATATTTAGAAGATCTTCTTCGGATAAAAAGTTATCCAAATAATATAGAAGTAAAGCAAATAGTTGAGTTTCAAAAAATGTATTAATTCGAAATTATTGGTTTTCCATCGCACTTTTAATTTTTCTTGCTTTCGTCACATGCAATTTGCGCAGTGTAAAGCAACTTACGCACACATGCAAGCGCACACATACATCGAAAATGTTCGATGGCTCTCTTTGTGCCGGGCCCTGGTTTATACATATATTGGTTTGGTTATAGAGTTGCTGGCATTTTTATGGTGGAAAAGATTTATATGAATTGGATTAATGTCGCTAGCGAATCGCACGTGTACCAATCAGCGGTTATTGATATAATAGGCGAAGGAATACATACATAAGTCTATGTGTGTAAAAGTGTGGTGGGTTGGAGAGCCATTATTAAGTGTGATTAGGGAGGATTGATTTAAAAATTTGAAGAAGAAATTTGTTCGTTGGGATAAAGACCACTTCTGTTGTTATGACATGATATAACTGAGAGCTTAGCTTTGTATATTTTTTCACTGCTCAACCGCTTTTGCTCGAATCGTCATTGCTCGAATCATCGGAGCACACGCATACACACACACAGACGCAAAGCTACATATGTATGTGTCGCGTGCCAATCGCGGCATGCGTGTAAAAGGGGATGGATTTTATTGTAAAAGATAAACATAATATTATACTGAAAACATTTGAGGTATTTCTTTGAAATAATGCATAAAATCATACACTTTAGATATGGTTCTAAAATGAGTAAAATTTGAAACAAATAGTATGCTATAGTGATTCGAAGAATTTGTTGCTTTTTTAGTTTTACAGAATTAGTAAAATCCTATGCATCTAACAAAATGTTTGTTAGTAATGTTTGTTTGAAGAGCTGTTTTTCTTTAAAAAAATAAATATTCTAAAATTTGTTAAAAATGTAAAAAAAAGAATTGTAACTTTCTATAGTATACTTTTGGGTGCCTATTTTCCAACCCCAAATCCCCAAATTTCACAAATTCTGGACGTGATAGGCAAATACCAAGTATGCAGTCAGAATCAGCGTATCCGAATTAGTTAGGGACACCTCTCAAATTGACGTCACCAAATATCATGTCAGCCTGTGTTATTAATCATTTAAAAATAAAAACAAAATCAATCTTCTGTTCAAATTAAAACACAATTCAAATGTACATATTTACTTTTTGTCCTGTTTAATATAACAAGCTAACAACACCTTGTGTTTGTGTGCTATGTATGTATGTGTATTTGTCTGGAGAACCCACTTATTGGCCCTCTGATCCCAACAAATTCCCAGATGTTCTGGATAATATTGTCTCCAAGGGAATCCAAAGGCACAAACTTAGCATCAGCAATGTGCTTGACCTGAACTCCGATCACACTAGGATTTTGCCAGTCTACCAGCTAGCACCAGATCCCCCAAGAACAGGGTTTTTAGAAGAAACACCAAAATCGAGGTGCACCAGCTCTGACTCCAAAAACATGTGGATCCGTTGACTGAGATCTCCACTGGTGATGACCTGGAAAACAATGAAAAAAATCCCCATGACAAGACCCTGTTCAATAAAGCTGCCAAATCGCTCAAGGAACTCTTGAATCCCAATTCAACATGTGATCCCCAATTCAACATGTGGCGCCTGACCAAGTGTATAAAAAGGCCAGTACAAATTAAGCAGCCCATTAAGAATGCAAATGGGAATTGGTGCCGAACTGACAGCGAAAGGGCTGCTGCTTTTGCTGAACATCTTCATGATACAATCACGCCCTTCTTAATGTACACAACACAAGAGGAAGAAGATGCAGTTCCTGGATGTGCCGTACAAAATGGCCCTTCCTATCCATGGCGTGGAAACTGAGGAAGTGCTGTTCGATATACATTGCTCAAGACCTCTAAATCTCCTGGCGACAACGATGCAGACGTGCCATCCCTTCAAGCCCTGCCAGAAAACATATAAACATGTATTAAACCCCGCATATAAAACCAACTTCATTGTGTCCGTTTTTAACTTTACCATATCTTTAAAATCAAAACTGAGTTTTAGCTAGGCTTCAGGTCAATAAATCTTACTAATTTATTTGTATGATCTTTTCATTTTTGGCGAATATCACTGAAATTCGTACACCTATTGTATTTTACAATTTGTAACTTTTGAGGTAAAAATATTTTTTGTACAGATATAATACACGTATCGACCAGAATCTGTTAGAAATTGTCCCATCCAAAGTGCAAGTAAAACAGGTCAACAAAATTCCGCTATCCTCATGGGTAAAATAACAACAGTGTGACAGCATTTTTATACACGGGCATGGGATGCTAAGGTCCATATCCAAGGAGGAATGTTTTTGAAATTTTATCAAATTGTATAATTATTGTATTATAGTTTTTTTTTTTTTAAGACTAAAGTCATGTACATTTCCGCAGTTGATTGCAACTTTTAGACACGAGCAGCCGTACGGCTAAAATGCTAGTGTTGATAGGCTACTAAATTATTTCTACATGTAAAATATCAACCAAAGTACATATAAATTCTTATCGAGACAAATTATATGTACATGACAACTTTTTGGTATTTTTATTCGTATTTCTGTGTCTCTCTGGTATTACTGGACGTCTAGTGTGACTGTTTCACAAAATCCGAACGTTGAAGCAACAGCAAAAAGGCAGTAAAATAATTGCAATGTATCGGTTTCCGAAAGAAAATTGTTAATAATAAGATAAATGTAAATCTAAACGTAGCCAGAAAGTAAAAACGGGTCGTGTGTCCATGGTAGCAAACAATGCAAAATCAAATATGTTGTGAGTTACCCAAGAAAAACGTGCGAAACTTCTGCACTTGCAGCAAAGTGTACAAAGTTGAAAAAATTCGTTTAAATTTTCCAAATAGATGTTTAAAAAAATTAGGGGTTGGAAAGGAAAAAGCTATTTGCAATCGCCAAGAATGATTTAATAATTTCCTGGCATTTGCACAGGCAGTCAAAATTTTTTTTTTTTTTTTTTTGGCAATTTTCGTATTAGGCCTCGCCCGTCGCTCTGTGTGTATTCGTTTTAGGGATGGAAACCATAAAATGGTGGTAGAGGGCGCCCACAAGGGGCTAGATGGCGCTAAGGTGGTCAAGTGTGACCGTAGCAATGTGAACATAGGTGTATCGTAAGTCTTTGAGGAGGGCAAACTTTGCTGATTTAGGTAAATGCAATCCTTCGAGCGTGTTTTAAATGAATTTAAAGTGGGCTCAGTCCGGCAAATGTATAAACATAATTCAATCCGCAATGCCATTTTATCGAGTCGCCCTATTAATATTAATCTTTTTCTAAACTATTCTTATCTTTTGCAGTTCCATTGCATACAGAAATATAAGCAAATACAAGTGTAAAGTATGCAGAAATTTATATACCATAAGTGTTGCATATAAAAACTAAAAAAAGGGGAAAACAAACCCAAATCGGAAATTGAAATTTTAAATTTTTGTCCTAGTCTGTTCTTGTCTTTTTGGGAAAAGTTTTCAATCTTTTTATTTTGTTTAAGTAAATATTCTAGCGTTCACAACGCACAATACAAAAACAGACCAACAGCCAAATAACGAATCATCCCCCAAAATCAAAAGCGGACAAACAGCAACATCTGGTTTATATGTAGTTAAATGGATCTTACCTTTAATACACACTCAGATTAAAATTAGCTAAGGTTTTTAAAAACTACAAATTCCTGACGGCCAGAAAATAATTACCAGCAATAAATAGAACTGTAAGAACAGAGGAGCGTACGCATCCAAGGAAAACAATATCATCTTATTTTATCAAATACTTTGGCTTAAGCCCATCTATGGGTTAATTTAAATGCGTAAGTATAATTTAATTTTGCTTTATGCATAAACTTGTCCACTTGATTTAATACTTTGCCTTGTAATCCATTAATTTGCTATTAAAGCAAAGGGATGGCATCGAACGCGAATGTTTTCATTATTATATAAATATATATTTAATATTTTAATTAATGTCTTTAAAATAAATTTGTATATTTGAGCATTGCATATAGTGAATTCTAAAACTTTTAAAGCTTCTTCCTATCTTTTTGTATAGCTATTTATCAACTTTTAAACAGGCGCATCAGATGTTTTATCTTTCTATTTGTTTATCGTCAGCATTATCAGCTTAGATTTTTTAGACAAGGGCGATATATACATATGAACATACAACAATGGAAAATTAAAAATATTCGCAAACTATTGTTAAAATTTGACAAGCATATGTGTATGTTTATAAACAAATATACTTATATGTATGTATGCATCAAACATGTTTACCACAGCTCAGCCTCCACACTACTTATCACACATGGATGGCTGTTGCTAATTGGATTTTCTAGCTTTTCTAGTTTAAATGATATGTTTTTTTTAATCTCGTTCCTAGATTGGGAGATTGGAACATACATAACTTTATGTTGGGACTTTATAAAAATCTGTATCCCGCCAAACAAAATGATGTGTTCATACTTTAACGTCCTCCAATAGATTAGAAAATGAATATCTAAATCTTTCCGATTGCTATTGGCGTAGGCCGCAACCTTGCCCTGTCTATATATGTGTTCGTTTAAAATTGGATTAGGCAAGCAAAGACTACACCTAATATTCATCAACGGCAGGGCTTAGAACAACAGCAGTTAATAAAGCCATTTAAAAACCGACAATTCAAAGAACAATTCTCAATGTTATGGAACACACTGTCTCAGGTTTTGATATTTTTCCTTTTTCTTTAAGTTTTTGTGTGTGAATACACACGTTCAATAATATTTATTTGAAATCAATATTCAATTTATTTCTTCTACTTAATATGATTTATTTATTAAATTTTTTTTTCTTTTTTATTTTGGCAAATTTTTTTTGTGTTGCATTTGGTTCACTCTAATAACAGAATTGGGCCATTGTACCTACTGGTCGAAGCTGAAACCATATAAACGACAGAAATCAGCTTTTTTCTGCAATGAACTTGGGTTCTTTTTAAGAAAACTGTTAGAATGTGGCTATATGGGGAGGTTTCACGGATGCAATAGATCATCGTACATGCGCATTCGAATATAGAAACACTTCATGACCATAGACAAGCCGAGTGCGAGCCAAAGTCATGGGGACAAAGGAAATTAAGCACAACTAAAGTTAGACAGTCAAATATGAATGGTTTATTGCTTAAACCAAACACACCGTGCTGAGCGTTCGTTAAGCAAGCATCTTTCTGTCTGGGTACTAAGTTAAAATGATTAAATCGGACTTGAAATATTATCTATGTAATTTCAGGTGCCCAAGTGGTCACGGTTCTCCGAGTCTGCGTCTTGCATGTCTAGCCGAAAAACATAATTGAGCCTGTGAGGAAAATAAAATTAGAACAAAAAACCCAACAAAAAACTTAATCGGAATAAATCGGAGTAATTGTGTGTGTGTTTCTTAGGAACACATGCAAGTTTAAATTTGGGCACATCATTGAAGCATCAAACACAAAAAAGGAACAAATTATACTTTTGAACGTCCTAATTTGAAGCCTTAAAAACGAATTAAGAAAAAAGGAGGCCAGACCCCAATAGCAAAAACTGAAGACAGAGCGCGAAAGCGTTTATAAATTTAGTTAGCATGGAGTGCTGTTTATCAGAAGAGGCCAAGGAACAAAAGCGCATTAACCAGGAAATAGAAAAGCAACTACGCCGGGACAAACGGGATGCGCGCCGAGAACTTAAACTGCTGTTGCTGGGTAAGCATGCCAAAATTAAGAAAGAAATTATCTGATTTTACATTACTTTATTTCAACCTGCAGGCACTGGCGAGTCTGGAAAATCAACATTTATTAAACAGATGCGCATTATCCACGGCAGTGGGTATTCCGATGATGATAAACGGGGATACATTAAACTGGTCTTTCAAAACATTTTCATGGCTATGCAGTCTATGATTAAGGCCATGGATATGCTTAAAATTTCGTATGGAGTAGGCGAGCACAGCGTAAGTTCCACATAAAAGTACTGGTATCAGAATAGAAAATATTTACTAATCCACTTTTTGTTTTAGGAACTAGCCGATTTGGTAATGAGCATTGACTATGAAACAGTTACCACATTTGAAGATCCATACTTAAATGCTATTAAGACGCTTTGGGCCGATGCTGGTATCCAGGAGTGCTATGACCGTCGTAGAGAATATCAATTGACAGACTCGGCGAAATAGTGAGTTATCTGCTTTCTGGGTTTGTGTAAAACAGCTTATCGACCGACATCACACTGGATAGACTTTCATGACTATATTCAATTTACCTCATAACACCGACAACTAAATCATTTCTCAATTTATTTATTATCAGTTATCTTATGGATCTCGATCGTGTGGCTCAGCCTGCTTATTTACCCACTGAACAAGATATCCTAAGAGTTCGTGTGCCGACCACGGGGATCATTGAGTATCCCTTTGACTTAGAAGAAATTCGATTTAGGTGCGATTAGTGAAAATATTTTAATATCATGAAAATTATGTTAAAATATAGTAAACGGTTAATATCATATTTTAAGATGACTTAGTTTTTATAGGATCAAAGAATATATTTCTATCAAAGTCTATATTTCAACCCAATTTCATTATCCATTTAACACTAGGACAGTTTGTAATGACCAATATTGACAGTATTATAAACTTTCCTCAGGTCTCATTAATTAATTAATTTTTCCCATATTAGCTATCTAAGCGATATAGAGCGTATAGAGCAAGCTGATTATTTGCCAACAGAACAGGATATTTTGCGTGCGAGAGTGCCAACAACTGGCATTCTTGAGTACCCATTCGATTTGGATGGCATTGTGTTTAGGTATCTATATGGTATTTAATGAATACAAAAGTAGCGCATATTGGTTTGAAAATAATTAGGGCTAGTGCTAAGCTAATGTAATATGTAGTGCTAAGTATGCTAGTTTGTCGTTTATTATACCCTTGCAAAAGGGATATATTAATTTTGGTCAGAAGTGTGCAACGCATAGAACGAAGCATCTCCGACCATATAAAGTATATATATTCTTGATCAGCACGACGAGACGAGTTCATATAGCCATGTCCGTCCGTCCGTCTGATTTATTTTAAAATTCAAGGAACATGTGAATACAGTTTCGAACGTAAAATATTTACTACTAATGGAAGCAGAAAAAAATTACAGTTATATCGAACGGTTTCAAAGTTTTTTAAGCAAATTCTTGACATACTCATAAAACACCCGAAACTAAAAATAGCACCACTTGCAGAATTTTGCAAAATACCGTCAAATTTGGCACGGTTGCATTATAAAAACCACGTGATTAAGAGTCCCTTGTTCAAAATGAATTTTCGCCGTACAAAAAAATCAGAAAATTTTAAATATAATGGGTCGGAGAATGCACTGCTCTATGGAAAAGAGGAAATTCATCAAAAACCTAATTTTGGAGGAAAAATCGGTTCTTGAAGTTGAGAAATTGGTTGGATACTCCAAGGAAATGATTCGAGATGCGATCAATTTCAAAAAGATACCCGAAACTCGCGGGCGAAAGCCAAAACTGAAGCACAAACCAGTCCGTTGCTTAATCCGAGACAGCAGTAAGGATCCTTTTAAGGCTGCAACCGATTTGAAGAAGGACTTCAACATACCGACTAGTGTCCAAATAAATAGGAAATACCTTCGGAAGAATAAATTAAAAGCCTGCGACCCAAGAAAGGTTTCACTTTTTGAACGCCAGACATATTGCCAATCACCTTAAGTTTGCCAAAAATCATGGGAATTGGCCTGTCCAAATGTGAAGAAACGCGCTATGGACTGATGAAAGTAAAGTTGTCTGTATGGATGAAATGTAATATGTCGCTAATATGGGTCTTCCAACAGGACAACGACCCCAAACACACCAGTAAGAAAGCCAAGCAGTGGTTCTCAACGAATGTAATGGAGAGCCCGGCATAGTCACCAGACCTAAACCCCATTAGAAATCTTTGGTCTGACACTGAAAAAGCATTCGCTGTTGCGAAATCAACAAAAACTGAGACATTTTGGAAAGTAATCCAGGAGTCCTGGAAGAAAATACCGGTCAAACGCTGTCAAGACCTGGTTGACTCAATGCCAAGACGCTCTGCAGCGTTTATTGCCAATATGGACAATGGAACTAAATCTTGAGTTTATAATTTAATACTAATTTTAATAGCTAATCATTACTTGTCAATGAATTTAAAAAAAAAAATTTTTTTTTTAATTTTAAGTAAATATTTAAAAAGTGCTGCTATTTTTAGTTTCGGGTGTTTTATGAGTATGTCAAGAATTTGCTTATAAAAACTTTGAAACCGTTCGATATAACTGTAATTTTTTTTTTGCTTCCATTACTAGTAAATATTTTACGTTCAAAACCGTATTCACATGTTCCTTGAACCTTAAAATAAATCTAAGAATCCTTTGAAAACATAACCTCTGCAAGTGGTGCTATTTTTAAGTTCGCAACTGTATATACTGCATGCGTTGTATATCTCGGATTCAGCCGGATCGGACCACTATATCGTATAGCTCCCATACAAACGACAAAGTCACGAACAGTGACTTTTCTCAATCACTTCGGTATTTTCTGAGCTACTGTCGTGAAATTTAATATTGGTGGTCGTTATTACACTTGTAAACGACTGTGCCAAATTTGATCAAGATCGGATGACTATATCATATAGCTCCCATACGAACGATCGGACGAAAACAGTGACTTTTATCAATAACTTCGTTACTTTTCACGCAATTGGCAATCAGTTTAATATACGTATTAATGACTATGCCAAATTTTAAAAAGATCGGGTGACTATATCACATAGCTCCCATAGGAACGATCGGTGAAAAACTGTGACTCTTGTTGTATTTTTTACCACAATTAAAGAAATTTGGTATGTGTAAAGTTGCAAGGGTATACAAACTTCGGCACGGCCGAAGTTAGCCCAGGCTCTCTGGTTTTTATTTTAATTCGTTTTGTTTTACTAATTAAATTTACTTTTAAAATAGGATGGTTGATGTCGGTGGGCAGCGATCGGAAAGAAGGAAGTGGATTCATTGTTTTGAGAATGTGACCTCAATTATATTTTTGGTAGCGCTATCTGAATATGATCAAATCCTATTTGAATCTGATAATGAGGTTAGTGGGAAAAAACTATAAAACGCTTATTTTAAAAATTTATTTATTTTTTTCATTCTTTTATTCCAGAACCGAATGGAAGAGTCAAAAGCTTTATTTAGAACTATTATTACTTATCCTTGGTTCCAAAATTCTTCTGTTATTCTTTTCCTAAACAAAAAGGATTTGTTGGAGGAGAAGATTATGTATTCGCATTTGGTTGACTATTTTCCTGAATATGATGGTAAGTGCCGATTCATCGGCCAATCCAAGTTGTGATATGGCAGGAACTCTTGTTTTCGTATTAATACTTATTTTTTTGGTGATCTTTGCTTAGGACCCAAGCAAGATCATGCTGCTGCCAAGCAATTTGTTTTAAAAAAATATTTGGCCTGCAATCCTGATCCTGAGAGGCAATGTTACTCACATTTTACTACGGCCACAGGTTGATTTTTTTTTATGTAGTTTTCATTTATTTTCATTTTTACTGGCAAGAATGCATCTTCAAATGCTATTTCATATACTATTTTATTATATAGAGTATATTTGCTAATTTGCTAACAAAACGAACACAAAACAAATATTCTCCACTCAATAACAGGTCCTCAGCGAGATGCAATAGCAGCCCGTGAATTCATATTGCGAATGTTTGTAGACTTAAATCCTGATTCAGAAAAAATTATCTATTCTCATTTCACCTGTGCTACAGGTAAGTAGTGGTTTGTTGGCGTGGGAGGGAAGACTTTTAAACATTTTACAGCGAAAATTCTTAAACAATTGTTTCGTAATTCGGTTATTTACGATGAAGGTACAGTACCTCTGGTTACAGTCTTTGCTTCTAACATTCAAATGCTTTCCATTGTGTTGCTAGTCAAATCTAGAATTCTAAGTCTATTTATTTTAATAATCGATGCATTGTCCAATTATGCTGCCAATCTTATGGAAAACTAGATACCGAAAATATCAAACTTGTGTTCTGCGCGGTCAAAGATACAATTATGCAAAATGCACTTAAAGAATTTAATTTGGGTTAACAATGTGTCCACGCTGGAAACTGTCAACAGGATAAAATATATTGCAAAATAACATTAAATGAATTGTATCTGTTTAGTATGCTTTGGCATACGTAATACATAATCATACATACGTAATACACATTGAATTGACCAATCGGAAATAAAATAAAAATGTAACGAGATTCTAAAAGGATAAAATGAAGCCCGTCTTAATACTTTTTATAAATAAGCTGTTAATTTATCATCATATCAATGTTTACTAATAGGGCAAACTTATCTCTTGATTTCTCCCTATTCTAGATACTGAAAACATAAGGTTTGTGTTTGCTGCTGTAAAGGACACAATTCTGCAATCAAACCTTAAGGAATACAATTTGGTCTAAACTGGATTTAGATCGGATAACTATTTTTGTGATTTTTACTATATATATATATATATATTTAACTACGTATGTATATATATATACATTTTATTTATATATGTATATATACATGTGCATATATATATGTGTGTGTATATGTACACACAAAATGTATATGTATACATTCGTAATTCCTTTTTCGCATTATAATGAAATCAACAACTATGTGGCATAAATATTGACTCACAAAAGATTCTTAAACAAAAAAAAGTAATAATAATAAATAATTGAGCAAGAATCGGAAATTGTAGCATACATAACAACTAAAACTGAACAACTTAAGAAATAATGACATTCTCAATTGAGTCAAGGAAAAGTAGGTAATTACATACTTTAAAAAAAATTCAATCCAACAAATAACAAAACGCAACGTAAAGAAAAATGAGAAAGTACTAATTATACATATATATACGTATATAATTAAATTTCATTACCATAGAAATTTTGTAATAAAAACGAAAGAAATTAAAAAAAAGAAACTAATTGTAATCCAAAAAATATATATATAAATAAATAAAAAAAAAATGTTAAGAGACAAAAACATAAAGCTTAAAACGGAAATGAAAACAATTTTGCCGTACTGAAGTCGTAGAAAATAATTTTATCGATATGAAAACAACAAACGCATTACCAGCTTTTTATGACAACAACATCAGCAATAAAAAATTAAATCTACTGTTAAGGAAAACTATAAACAAAAAGTCGAGAAAAAGAACCAGAAAGAAGCGTATTATTGTTTTTTTTTTTTAATTAAAAACAACCATAAATAAATATTGGAATCCCAAACTATTGTTTAAGCAAATTGTTTATAAACAGCAGTGCAGAAACAACAAAATTAACCGTCTATATACGCCCACACCCACACATAAAGTCAAATATTTACGAGCAACAACAAAGCACTCACTGTAAATTAGCAAACCATAGTAGCGCTAAAAATATTATAAAAATAAATGGTAACGTTTCATTGTATTAACCAACAAAATTAGGAAATGGAAATACAGCCGCAGAAATCAGAACCCGCATTCATAGGAATTACCTAATAAACTAAATCATATTTCGCACAAAAGAATTCTGTTAGCTCCCTCAAATTTAATTGGGCAATGAAATCCAATTTAATCTAATTTATCAACCCAACACGAAGATGTCAAAGTATTTACATTCTTGCCCTTCAAACAAATAATTTATTAATATCCAGGTTATCTAGTCTCGGTTATCCCGTTCAGACTGGATATTGGATACGCACTTTGAATATCAGAACTCAACCAGAACGTAAATTTAAGATAAACCAGAAGGATTGAATGATTTAAAGCAATTTTCAAGGCACAACAAAACTGATGTGGAAAAGACGTTGAGTCAGGTAGGTGGAAAGGGCTCTGGTCGTTATTCCGAAGAAATAAATAAATACATTTTAAAAGAGTATTGGAACACTAAATTATGAATGGAATTTGAAAAGTTTTTAGTGTGCAGTACTTGTTTGCACTACAAAAAAAAATGATAATGAATTTCTCTACTCTATATAATTAAAGCATAAATTGTCTTTTCCTATGTGGTATAATGATATAGTGAATTTTGTATTAATTAAAGCCATTCGGAATGTATCTTTCTGCCGTCATGGAATATTAAATGTTTTAAGTTAAGCCAAATCAAAAAATGTTCAATATGTAAACTCCTGGGATGCTTTAATTTTGTTACTTTTTCCAAACCATTTGCTGCCGGCTCGATTTCAATAAAAAAAAGGTCAACAATTTTTGGCCAGCTCTTCTTATTATCTTAGTTTACATTAAATAAAACGTATGGAAAGGTGTGGAATTTTACAATACTCCTATATATGTATGTACGCAGGTGCATTATGACACATATTCGTACATACAGTGTGTCCAACAATTCTTTGTAAAAAGATTTCTTTGAAATATTTTTTTGTTAGATAATATTAATTTTAATAATCAATCAAAAACAGATAGAAAAAATATTAGTTTGAAAAATTCAAAAACAAATACCACAATTAAATTAAATGTCTATTAATTGTGTGCAAAATGCAAATGCGTGGACTATGTTTTGAGACTTTTTTGTTTCAAATTGTGTCAAACTAGTTCAGTGGTTACAATCAGGGCAGAAAAAAAATGTCGGGTTTAGCTTGTGATTATTTTCTAGACACAAGAAAGCAGCACGAAATATTTTTTTAAAATACCATGTAGTTTTACAATTAGGCGTTGTTTTAGACTTTTTTTACATTTTGCAAATGATTTTCTATATTGCAGAGAATTCATAAATATGCTGTATGTATGTTTTTTGTATGCATGTGTATGTTAAATCAATATAAATAATATGTGCGCCCCATATGGCGTTTAAAAGTTTGTGAAACAAATTATTGACTTCGAGCCGGATAAATTTTTAGCGTGAGTTGAAACTGTAGAAAATGGTTCAAAACTTCTTATGTAAATGTTTTCTTTTTTGTGCAACTTGAAAGCGTTTACCTTCAGCGTGAACCTTAACTTTCTTTGCACAAATATCAATTCCACAATCCAGCCCTTGCTCCCCATTTTATTGTTAGCGTAAGGACAAAAGAATCAACAGTGTGTTGTATAAAGCTTTAATTCACGGAATAAAAGGAAACAACAAAAGAATAAAACCAAAATGAGAAAATAAGAAATATTTTTTATGATTAAGACTAACTAATTAGCATTAGCTTATAAAGCTTTATTAAGTCAATGTATGTGTTGGCGTTTTTAATTATAATGATTATAAAACTATAAAATCAACAATTAAATACATACAGACATATGCATACATATACGAACCGACAGGATGCAAAATATGAGGCGATAATTAATTTGGTTGCGGTTAAAAATTTTTTATATTCTTGTCGTTTTTGTTCCTTATTAATAGCGGAAAACATGCACAAACATACTATATATTTTTCCGTCCAGTGTAGGCAGTGAAGAACAAGGAATGGAATGCCAAACTTTGGCTTTCTGTTCTGTTAAAATTGCAATGGGTCTGGCAAAAGATTAAACAAGCAGATTTTCTAATTCTTTGACAGTCTACTTTAAAAAAATTACATGGAATCTTTAACGCACGTGTATTTCAATTGTACATTTTTTGATTATTTTTGCTGCGAACCTGTTCTAAAATCAAGTTGTACGGTGATTCACGTGACATGCAATATTTCTTTTTCAATTCATTTTATAAACTATGTAAATATTTAATACTCAATAAACAGTACTCTAATGGGGAAAATTACATGATTAATATATGTATTTTGTATTTTTATATACAAACTTTGGTTAAATCGAAAATTTTTACCAAAACCAAAAAGCGACTAGTTATGTATTTCCAAAAAAAAAAAGTAATACAAAATGAAGCATAACATTTACTAAATAGGAAAATCGAATGCTATAGGAATTTCTAAATAAATAATAGGAGATAATATTACAAATCTAAAATAAACCCTGCAGAACTGCAAAGAAAAAGAAGTTATTTATATTCTTGTCTAACCAGAATAAGAATTTAAAATCAAAAGCAAGAAAGAACTAGAATATTTGTTTGTACACCTTTTCTTAACTCTGGAAGTAGAAACTGAAAAAATTATGCTGACAGCACAAATGCTTAAAAAGGAAAGAACTTAATGTGAAACTTTTCCATTACTTTAAATAATTGAAATAATACCTTAAACAAGGATACAAATAATGAATATGATGATACTAATAATACCTAAATGTAATTTAATATGTTAAGGTTATATTCTACATAAACTACATCATCAAAGCAAATAACTAACGAAAAATAGTATCGTCTACATCATGATGGCGAATTTATAAGTCATGCTGCATTTCGTCATAAACAATAATGAATTATTTGCATGAATACGTATATATTTAGGCAGTTCATAAACGCTCCTTGAGTCTAACCAGATTGCAACTTATTGCATTTGAATAGAATGATTGACTACAGATAACGATTTTTGTGAAAATTTACTCAACTCATGACAAAACAATTTATTAGTTAAACTGTGTGAGCTTATGCTTGTGGGATGCCAGTGTGACTATACATATATGTATATCTATGTATATACATCTGTCATATAATTTGTAAGAGAGGTGACAATTATAACTAAATAAAATTTTTTTAGATAATTAAAAACAAAGTATCAATGTACACATACACACCCAAATATAAATGAAAAGAAAACAATATGATACAAATAAAAAATAAATTAAAAATAAATAGATCATATTGAATTTTCCTGCGACTTTGTTTACAAATATTTTTATTCTTATCCATTTTAATTTTAGACAAATTTACAATGCTTACCATTAGTTTTACACAAATTGTTTTTTTTTAATAATTATTTGCAGTTTTGACACATTTGTGCAGTGGCTTTAATTTTTTTTTTTTGGTTGGCCCAGAACAAGCACACAAATAAAAAATCACTCTTAAAACTGGCCAATATTTTTCAATTACAATCAATGAAACCATGACACCTAATGTATATTTAAATAACTATAAAATCACTTAAATTGCCTTCAGGTTGAACCATGCTAGAAGGCATAAAGCGAACTAATTTATTAAATAGGAAAGCTCTTTTCGATTTTGAGTCAGTGCCTGAATGGGATTCAGTGTGTTGCTGTTTTACTGACGTTGTGGTCTCAGACCTAAAAAGCTCGTCCGATATGCCCAATGAGCTAATACTTTGATCAGATACCAGAGAAACGTTTTCAATTTGGGTAATATTGCTTGATTTTTCAACTAGAAAGAAATTTTAATAAAATTAAGAAAATTCATAATAAAACGACCCGGATATAAAGCAACAAACCTTGAACTTCTTGAAAGTCACAATCTTGACTTTCACCACCAGAATCAATTTGACGACTAGTTTGGAAGAGTAACGAAGCCAGTTTGTGAAACTGAAACCGAATAAAAGAATGAAAATAAAGGTGACAATTTTTTATCCCATATTTTGCTTACATTTTTTAGTTGCTTAGGATCGCTATGATCAACAACGGCTGCTATATGCTTCCTTAAATATCGCAAGGCTTTCAGAGGGTCCTTCTGGGCCATTTCTTCGTATTTTAATCTTCGTAGCAAATAACGACAATGTGTCAGGATCGCTTCGCGTTTAGGCCTAAGTAGTGAGGGATATGGGGAAAAATCTCAGCACGGTATAACATATGAATGGTACAGACATTTACTTTTCCAAAAAAAGCAGCCACAGGTCATCTAGTCGAAGCTGCTGATACTGATTAATGCCTGGATTACCACCGAACAGATAATGCATCTTTTCCACTTCATCGTAGACAAGCTGATGAGCATATCGTGGACATGGCTCCTGTTCTGCTAGTTCTCCATAAATGCCCTTAGGGTTACCGCCTAAAATATTTGGTACATAGTAGCGACAGTGATAAATTCTTGACCATTTGTGAGAGACGAGAGAATAGACCCAAAATGAATTAGAGGCATCGACGTGTAGAAAGTCTCGACGATCTTTTACTTTGCTTAGACTCTGTTAGTAATTTGATTAATTATAATTGCAGTCTTAATTGCGACAATTTTAATAACTTGCCGAAAATACATATATTTCATCCCGATCGCAGTCAATAGTAGCGCGTAAGGTGTATCCCGATGAGGGCTCCATTTTAGCATCTTTAAAATTTGCTGACATACCTTGATGTGGGTGTTCTTTGCTCAGCACTGATATGGCCTGCGTATCAACATCGTAACAAAGAAACTCATCCAGATCCTCTTTGCCCCGTTGTCCTCCATAAATGTAGAGCTTTCTGTGTTTCTACAGTTTAAATATATTTATTTCGTGCTGATTAAATTTTGAACGAAACTTACATTATGAAACACCATACAGTGAGTTATTCTTGATTTAATGGACATAACATCGGCTTGAGAAGCGCTGGGATGATGACAATCAACCAAAATTTGAGTCCAGGTATTTGTGGCTATATGATAAGAATAAAGACCAGAATATTCTGGTTCTATAGAGGCTGTTGCATTGACGTTACGGGAAGTTAAAATTTTTCCACCAAAAACATAAATAAAACGCTTGTCGGCATCAATGCACATTTGATGATCATATACTAGCTGTGGTCCCCCGACTTGACTGGTGTCATCGCAGATTTGCATCCAAGTGCGTGCTCGTGTGTCGTACAAATAGAAATCGCTCTTGATATACTCTGAAGTCCGGATCGAGTTATCGAGATAACGACCTAGCATGAAAATGTTTTCACTGATAGGATCAAAGATCATTTTATGGCACGATCGTGGCGTGGGTCCATTTAACAATTCTGATCTCTCACATAGCAGAGTCCATTCATCTAAATCATATAACCACAAGTCGCTTAGATCTTGATACCCATCCCAGCCACCGTACAGGTATATGAATCGATTTTTTGAGTCCACCAGCAATTGATGGCCACCGCGATTGCCTAAAATGTGTACATTTATATATATCATACAATGAAATAAAGTCCTGGATTTCTCAAGACCAACCTGGTTTAATTGCACTATCGTTTCGCTTTAGGTGCCACGAGTGTTTGTAGTCTTGATTAGTCAAATATTCATCCATGAGGCCTCCTTCAATACAATCTTCAATAAAACATTCAGCCTTTTTGAAATCACCCTGAACAACCTAAATTAACAAATAAGAACAAAGGTCATGGTAAATAAAAATAAAATGTACTTGGGTAAAAAAAGGTTCTGATGAACTACCAGATGTTTGTGCAATTGACTGATCAGCGGATGCTCAAGTCGCACGTTTGTCTGATTTTGCAGGGCTCCGAAAGCACTCATATAGCCTTCTTGACGAAAATGCTTCAGACACAATTTTATTATTTCAATCTCTCGCACCGTATTGTAATTCTTGATACGAGCGCATGTGTATATAGGATCATCTTGACCATGAAGTTCGATGTACCAGATGCTGAAATTAAACGAAGGACCCCACGACAATATGGGGACGATTTTGATATAAAGTATTGGAAGATGTTCTGCCCGGTCTTCGTTCATGCAACGTATACTGAATGTTTCAGCTATGTTATCATTTTTTAGACCGCTGAAAATGTACACGAAATTAATAATAAGCTTTCGAATAACAAACGCAATAATTGACACACACTTACCCTTCTAACAGCAAGACCATGTGCTCATCATCTAAGCCACCAAATACTTTGAACTTCTTTATGTTGCATACATGCGATTTTTCAAATTTGCCAAATTTTATTTTCTTCACAATGGCGGGACGTTTCAGCTTTAGGGTTAGAAATTGGGGAGGAGTATTTGTGTAAGCCGACCAACGAGATGTTTGATCATTCGGGCAGTCTACTAAAATATTTCTGTAAAGAAATCGATGGAATGGGAAAACGAACGGTAAATAGAGAAATTTAGATGATTTTAAAATAAATAATAATTTAAAATAATTTGTATGTTGGATTATTTTCTGTTAAAAGCTATAATACAAAAAAAAAAAAAGTTTAAATAATATTTTAAATTTTGGATCATTTTTAATAGTTACTATCTTTCGATATTTAATTTCTTATCTTATACTTCCAAATTATTATCATATAAATAGTGATACAACTAAGACAGACACAGATAGTCTTATTAATCATTCGCAAACTTATCCGTTTTGAATATGTTCATAATTATTTATTAAAACTATGACGGGAGCCTTGCAAACAAATATTTAAAGATACATAGAAGGAGACAAGGCCCTTCGTAATCGCCCAACTTAGTGAACCTATTTGTGTTTCTAACTTTACTGTACTTACTCAGGCGTGTAGTTTTGTGCATAACTGGAGTAACGGTAAATCTCAAAGTTAAGTCGTTCCGAAAGGGCAAAATTTTGTTGGCGTCGTTTACTTTGATTCATGGGCACGATGGAATCCGATACAATTGCATTATTATCCCTCAATGTTGGGCTTGAAGACATGGAGAAGGACATCCTTCTAAAAACTGAGGGAGCAATTTAAAGACAGAGTACAGTTTTTATAGGAAACAACAAACCGACACTCCCACACACACCCTACATAAAACAATAACTATGTAATAACAGCTGATGGTATAGTATATCGATTAAAACAATAGTCACAAATTTAAGAAAAAAAAATATCTCATCACTATCGCTGCAAAATTTAGGTGTGCAAATGTCCGTCAAGTTACCGACACTGTTAAACTCGAGTTAGCGACGGTCCTCTGTTAACCCTCTGTTAACTTTTTTGCATTTTTATTTTTTAATTTTTCAGCTAATTATTAACTTTTTTGAAACAAATAAAGCCTTAAATTATTAAGAATAGATGAAAGTTTTGTTTTAATTCAGTTTTGGGGGTTTTTGAGCATTCCATGTATTGACAATTTCTCCGCGAAAAAGTCCTTTTTTCACTTTTGTGTATATCCTTTCCAAAAACACGGCTCAATGAAGATTGAATGCCAGATTATTCCCGAGTTATTCATCTATATTCCCACCAAGTTTCATTATCTGGTTTCATACAGTTTTCGAGAAAATTGCATTTTTATGAACCAACCATGATTTTCCCCATACAAAATGTGCCAAAAAATACGGCAATTTCAAAGGGTAAAAACTTGGCCCCAAAAACACGGCTCAATGAAGATTGAATGCCAGAATCCTTGGAGGACTCTCAAGAGTAGGTTCGGAAGCCCTCAGTACCCAATTGCGTAACGTTTTCGAGAAAAATGCATAAATGTAAGGGTACCTCGGGGGAAAAAATATTTTTTCAGCAAAAGCAATTCGCCGATCATCTCTTCTTCTTTTTCTTTTAATTCGCCCACATAAAATGTGTGAAAAATGGGCTGACTTTGTTGGGCAAAAACTAGCTTCAAAAAACACGGCTCAATGAAGATTGAATGCCAGAATCATTGTAGTTCTATTAGCAATATGTTTGTTATAGTCCCAATACCCAATAGCGTAACGTTTTCGAGAAAATTGTTAAAATGTGAGGGTACCTTTTGCCGGCAAATTTTGTTCAAAGCCAATTCGCTCAGCAATTTGACTCAATTCGCCACTCAGTATATGTCACAAAATGTATGAAAAAATGGGCTGACTTTGTTGGGTAAAAACTAGCTTCAAAAAACACGGCTCAATGAAGATTGAATGCCAGAATCATTGTAGTTCTATTAGCAATATGTTTGTTATAGTCCCAATATCCAATAGCGTAACGTTTTCGAGAAAATTGTCAAAATGTAAGGGTACCTCACTGGGAAAAATATTGCTTCAGTAGTTCGCCGCTCATTATTGATGAAATAGGGGATCGCTGAAATAGAGGGCTTTGTATAGTGATACATGACTGTGCACCGCCGTCTTGTGGCGCGTATATGTATATATATGATATGTTTATATAAAATATATAGGGGCTCAAATCCTAGTGGAGCTGAAATGTTTTTTCCGTCCTTTTTTTCATTTATTTAGCTTTTTCTAAAGTGTATGGCAGAAGTCAAATAGTGACAGTATTAATATATATGTATTTATAGATACAATTAAAAAAACCAAAAATAAAAATTGGACCAAAAAAATATATGAGGCCACATGTATATGATAAATGTAATATATAGGGTTCGAATCCTAGCGGAGATTTCATAATTTTTTTTTATTAGGCGCACTTTTTTTTATTTGCATATATAAAATGTATAGAGGTTCGAATCCTAGCAGGGGCGAAATTTTGTTTTTTTTTATAAGAATTTCTTTTTTTTGCTTGTAATTTCGTTCTCGCAATAGAGAATGTTTTTTTCGTAATCGCACTAACCATAGAATACATAGATGCGTCAAACTCAAGATTTTTTGATTACAAACGCTAGCCTGAGTCTGGAACCCCAGAGAACTTCGGCAAAAGCCGAACAGCCTAGAACAGGGGTAGGCACAAAGAGAGCCAACGCAAACTGTCAATGTATGTGTGTGTTTTACACTGTGAGAAAAGAAAAGTGAACAGATATTGCCTCAATCGTTCAGACGAGCGGAATCGACGATCTGCTGCAAGAAAATAAAAAAGAAAACAACCCCTAAATTAATTTTTCCATGTGCATATTTTCAACAAAGCGCCATAGATCCACTCGCGTCGAAATGCTGCAAGCGACTAATTCAGATTTTACGCTCTCGGGTGCAATTCGGGTTGACTTCGGCATGCACACATATAGCAAAACGAGCAATTGCCGAACAAAAGTGCCCGCACGGGCTATGGGTGCCTACCCCTGGCCTAGAACCCCAGAGAGCGGCCGCAGCGAGAGCGAAAAACGTTTGCTCGCAGCACTGTCGCTACGCATCGAAAATAATTCAGTCTGCCACAGATCGCAGAACGATGAACGCATGTCTGTGTCGCTGTGTTCTCGTTTTCCATATGTATGTGTACACTCGTCGGTACATGCTCAGGCTTCGTAGTGTGTGTGAGACGTGAAGTTGTACAATGTACAACATCGCATTTCAATCGCTCGCTCGCAGACTTTTTGAGTTTTCGACGAGCTAGTGACAATGCGAGAATGAGATGCGTGCTTAACTACAGAACTCGACGGCACTTCTCAATGTGTCGGCGTGGCTCTGTTGTTAGTGTGCTCGCTTGGCGATCGGGCGGCCGGGGTTCGAGTCCCATCTTGGTCGAAGTTTTTCGGCTTTGCTTTTATGGGGGTTGGTGGTGGTGCTACTGCTGCTGGTGGAGTTGATTTTGTTAGCAGTTGCTGGCTTAGCTACTGCCTTCTCGCCTGTAATTCAGGTTATTTAAATTATCTATTTTACAAAATTTCATAATTTAAGTAAACTTACCCTTCGCCGCAACAATTTTTGTCTGGGTTGATGCCTTATTGGCCCCACTGTTGGAAGGAACAAGACCAGCAACACGGCCACGAGTTACAACTGGACGTCCTACATCAGGTCGAGCCACGTTAAGACGAGCTGCACCAGATCGAACAGCTGGGCGAACAACGTTACCAACACCAACTGGACGAGCTGCAACACCCAGAGGATATACGCCAGGAACAGTTCTCTTAATTGCTGGCCCAGTTTGTTGACTTTTCATTTGTAGATTAGAATTTCCCATCGACGGTTGCTGCCAATTGTTTGGCCCAATTGATTGGCCAACATTTCCACTGTTATTACTGTACATCCTATTTCCCTGAAATCCCTCATTGCCAAAGTTGCCTCCGCCTTGGTTTAACATAACTTCATCTTGCCAGGAGTTGAGATTGACTGATCGATAGTTTGGTTGACATAGGGACTGCGATGGATTGCCGTAGTTGCCGCCATTACTCCAGTTATTGGGGGAGTGTCCCGAATGTATCATGTTGTCTTCACTGCGAGAACCTACAAAATTTCCCTCCAAATTCCGCAAGTTGAAATTCGGATATTGATTTCCATAGTTTGGTTGACATAGGGACTGCAATGGATTGCCGTAGTTGCCACTCCAGTTATTGGGGAAGCCTCGCGAATCTATCATGTTGTCTTCTAAACGGCGACGTTTGGCCGCAAACATAACATCAGAATCCATAAAGGGCTGACACTGTCCTCTTCGATGTTGACTTATACCGTAACCATCACCCTGCTGGGTGATCATCATTTGCTGCTGGCCGAAGTTACCAATGTTACACATTGTGGCGGTAACCCATATCTAGATCATTGGATCGTTGCAAATGTTGCACAGCCATAGGTGGATCGCTGTTCTTTTCCCAAAACATACTAATTAAGTTGCCCATGTTGTTGTCGTAAATGCCGCCACCGTCGATCGCATCGTTTCATTGCTATTGCCAGATTTGGAAAAAGAGAGAGAGGAAACGATCGATAGACTAGAGTCGTTTGTATGGCAATTTGGAATTGGAACAGGAAATGGAATTGTGTACATACATATGTACATACAATTATTTGCGAAATTTCCATTATAAATATTTTTAAAATATGTTACTGCTTTGTTGTTCTTATTGGTGATTAGGACGAATTCTACAATTATATCCTTTGAAAACTGATTGGGATACTGATACATATGAATCGTTTGTATGGCAATTTGGAATTGGAACAGGAAATGGAATTGTGTACATACATATGTACATACAATTATTTTCGAAATTTCCATTATAAATATTTTTAAAATATGTTACTGCTTTGTTGTTCTTATTGGTGATTAGGACGAATTCTACAATTAGATCCTTTGAAAACTGATTGGGATACTGATACATATGAATCGTTTGTATGGCAATTTGGAATTGGAACAGGAAATGGAATTGTGTACATACATATGTACATACAATTATTTGCGAAATTTCCATTATAAATATTTTTAAAATATGTTACTGCTTTGTTGTTCTTATTGGGGACTAGGACGAACTGCACAATTAGATCCTTGGAAAACTGATTGGGATACTGATGAACCAAAACAGCCTTCTATCAAACGACTAGAGTCGTTTGTAAGGCAATGTGGAAATGAAACATGTGGAATTGTGGGACATTTTCTTTATTATTATTTTCAAAAAATATGTTACTGAATCGCCATTGGTCTCAATAGGGGACAACTCTTAACTTTTCTTATTAAATGAAACGATCTAGGGATTTTTCAATTTTTTTCATATCATTTTTGTTAGTATTATTTCGAAAGACGTTTCCTGGACGCATACCACTGTGCATCGCCTTTTTTGTATTTTTATATGTGAGACACATATTTTACTATTATCTTATTAGATTTATTCAACCCCTACAACAACGAGTCGCATGGTGCTGTTAGCTAATGACTTCTTCCAAATTAGGGTAAACTTGGTGTGTAGGATGTTGGTTCGGACCCGCACGGGTTTTTTTTTTTTTTGTCTATTTTTTTCTTTTTTTTTTCAATTTATTATAAGGATATGACAGAAGTCAAATAGTGTCAGTATCAATACATATATATTTATAAATTTACAAAACAAAAAATTAAAATTAAGCCAAAAAAAGTATATGGGGAGCATGTATATGATACGTATGTATATATAAAATACATACGGGTTCGAATCCTAGTGGAGGTTTTATAATTTTTATTTTTATGTGCATCTTTTTCATATGCATATATAAAATAGGTAGAGGTTCGAATCCTAGCGGAGGAGAGTTTTTTTTTTTTATTCAAAATTTCTTTCTATGCTTCTAATTTCTTTCTCGTAATTAAGAAAGTTGTTTTTTCTTTTTTGTAGTAGTGCGAATGAATTTGTTTTGTTAATAATTTAAATAAACAACGAGAATAAACTACCAGAATGCTACAATGGTTCAAGTCTTATTTGTTTACAGCAAATTTGTTTGCAGTTCCACGAACATACATGTATGTACGTCATCACTACAATTCTCCTTTAAATGAGAAAGACAAATTTAAAAATTACATATTTCATTAAGTTTATTCATATTTTTAAGGAAAGCCTACTAAGAAAAAATCAAAATGTTTTTATTACCACACGTGTACCACAGTGCAAAACCCAATATTTCATCGGCACCATATGTGCCTGATCCCCCTATTCCACCCTATGGAAAGGCGAAATTCAAAACTGAACGGCAACTTGCCTTTGCCGAACAAATATATACCCTTACATTTATGCATATTTCTCGAAAACCTTTCACACATTCCGAATAAAATTCTATGCACATATTCCTGAAAGTCCAATGATCATTCTGGCATTCAATGTCCATTGAGCTGTGCCCTTGGAAATTTTGTGCAACTCGCCAAAGTTGGGGCATATTTCTGGCATATTTTGTATGGCGATATAATAGAGGGAAGAAGAAGAGCGCTGAGCAGCGAATCTAAAATTGAGCCGCGAGTCTCAAAATGAGCCGCGAGTCTCAAAACGAGCCGCGAGTCTCAAATGAGCCGCGAGTCTCAAAATGAGCCGCGAGTCTCAAAATGAGCCGCGAGTCTCAAAACGAGCCGCGAGTCTCAAATGAGCCGCGAGCATGAAAACAGAGCGGCGAATTGCCATTGCTGAGGCGAAATTTATTTCTTCGAGGCGCCTATATATTTATGCATTTTTCTCGAAAACCTTTCACACATTCCAAATAAAATTCTATGCACATATTCCTGAAAGTCCAATGATCATTCTGGCATTCAATGTCCATTGAGCTGTGCCCTTGGAAATTTTGTGCAACTCGCCAAAGTTGGCGCATATTTTTTGAATTTTTTGTATGGGGATATAAAAAGGGGAAGAAGAAGAGAATTGAGGCGAATTGTCTTTGCTGAAAAAATATTTATTTTCCCGAGGCACCCATGTATTTTTACAAATTTCTCGAAAACTGTTCACACATTCTCAATGAAACTTTGCCCACATATTCTAGAAAGTCCATTCATGATTCTGGCTTTCAATCTTCATTGAGCTGTGCCCTTGGAAATTTTGTGCAACTCGCCAAAGTTGGTGCATATTTTTTGCATTTTTTGATGGGGAAAATCATGGGTGGTCAACAAAAATGCAATTTTCTCGAAAACTGTTCACACGTTTTTATTGAAATTTCTTGGGGATAAAAATGAATATTTGGGGAAAATTCTGGCATTTCATTGTCATTGAGCTGTGCCTTTGGAGCAGTGCTACACGAATCCGTAAAATGCCCATTTTCATGAACAAATTGTAAATATATAGAATGTTTGAAATCCCCCAAAAGTGAATAAAAACAATAGATTGATTCATTTTTTATCTAATTAAACTTTATTTCATTTAAAATAGTTACTAACTAGCTGGAAAATTGAAAATTAAAAATTCAAAAAACTTAACAGAGGGTTAACAGAGGGTTGTGGATAACACGGCATTAACAGTGTGGCTAACTTTACTGACATGTAAATATTTACCTTTTAAAAACATTTGGGAAATTAATTTATGTTAAAAAATTTCAATTGTTTATTTCCAACTTCAATAAGTTTTCAAAATTTTCAAAACAGTATTAGTTTTCATTGTTTGTTACATTTAATGATAATCGAAAAAAAAAACCACGAGCATTAGAATTAGTGGCAACAAATACCATGTATCGAGTTTAGAGAACTGGTTTTTAAAGTTAGCCTTTGTAATATTTTCATATACGTAATACTGAAAAATGGAGTAGTCAAATAAAGTTTTAAAAATTTAAACTAAAAACATTAAACCATGATCACTAAACTATATCGTTTTACGATTGTGAATCTGTGATATTTCATTATTTGCGGCAAATCACAGATATGTTGCTCATCTCTAAAAAGTATCGACGCCACTTTTAAAATTTGTCTGAAACTAAAAATATTCAATAAGGTGAACTGAAAAAATATTTTATTTTTGAAGGATTATTGTCGTGTACGTGTATATTCTTAGATATCTCTTATCATGCTATTCAATCACAATTCGGGATTTGAACTCGAAGAGGAGCTGTTGTTGAAATTAACAAGTGAGTCGTCTGAGATAAGGATGCGCGCTCTACAGCAGGTCGAGCGCGAGATTATTCGATGCATGCAACTTAAAGAAACATTAACTTTTAAACCCCTGTTGCTGTTTAAACAATTAATACGATGGTTTGGGTACACTCCTCTAATAGATGTGGATAGAGTTTTGACATTATTGTTGGAATTGTTGCGTTCTGAGTATGGCAATGTGGTGGTGAAAAATATCACATACGAAAGATTGTGCATTGAGCTGGAAAAGGTAATGAAGATTGTATGTTCAATCGGAGATAAACAAGGCATACATTTAGTGAAGGAGCTACAAATTCTGGTGATGAAGAATTACAACTGCCAGCGTCTTTTAAGCGACTCTGAAACAACGGAACTGCCCAAAATCATGTCCAATAATGGCAGTGGTAATGACGACAACTTGGAGATTTATTTATGTGATCAGCTTTCTGATGTAGACTACGAATGCGCATGGACGCATGCTGGTCTGGATGATCTTGCAACTATGAAAATTTTATTGGAATCTTTAAGAATTAAAAATATTACTGAAACAGAGTTGCAGATTCATCTTATCCAAGTGCAGGTTAAAATGCAAGATTATCCTGCGGAGTTTTTTCTGCAAACTCCACAACTCTTTCTGCAACTGCTGCAAGTTCAGAAGAAAGCCTGGAAAAAAAATACCAGTCTCCTGCAGGTGAATAGGGCTCTGCTCACCTTTGTTAAACAATTACGAGAACGAATCTTGATTCGTCAAAATATTCTATGCTATGTACCTATTTTAGATTCGCCAAATATCCAACTTAGGCAGCTGCGCGTACCAATTGCGTTGGGTTTGTTATTGAACAGCTGCCTTGAAATATTATCATCGATGCTATTCACGCCCTCCAATCGCATTTGGCATCTTCTTGAGATTTTATTGGAGACAATTCAAATATTTAATATCCTCAATGCTCCCGTACCCCTAACCTGCACTGAAATCCTTAGCTTAATGGCCAAGCGGCTTTTTGCCTATTGCCATGGCCTAAAAAATAGTGATATGTCTCAGTTGGTGGATAAACTAACCAAGCCCCGCCTTCAGTCTCTGATATTGAATGGTCTTCTGCAGGATGCCGTAGCACTGAATATCACGCACGGCCAGGGGATCGACCGGAAAAATGCTATAAATCTCATTCAACCCATTTTGATTGACAGTTCGTATCTGTCTTGTGTCCCTGATCGGAAGAAAACGTTGGTTAATCTAATTTCTGCTCTTGGTAGCGAATTTGCTTTGGAGCAGCAACAGTTGTTGCAACTTAAAGAGGCCTACAGTTTAGCCCTCTCGCAATTACAGGACCAATCAAAGTTAACGGGATCGCAGCTGCTGCAGGTTCAAGGTCAATTATGTCTTGTTATTACACAAATGGGGAGTGAGGCTCTCGTGAAGCAGCTCTTTCAATCAATTATTGACTCTACACCACTCTTTGAGTCCAACCAAGCGTTGCGTAAGGAGGCGGAATCACTACTTTCCACACTGCTGGACTTACCCGACGATCTCTTAAAAAGCATTGTGTTTAGGCTAATGGTTCTTTCAGTGGTGCAGCATTTCCATGCCATTGTAAATAAATCAAAATACTTACCTGGATGTAACAATTTGGATCTGATACGCCAGCATATTTTCGGACTTCCTTTGAACTCAGAGTTGTTACGCAAACTCCTGTTTTACAGTAGCGCACCTACGTCATCGGAAAAGGTTCGTCAGTGGTGTACCGACTACCTGATCATGTTGTTAAAACTATCTAAAGTTATTAATAAGCAGGACTTTCAAATAGTATGTCGCCTAACGACCCCGGAAATGCCTCTGATGATCTGCCGGTCCGCGAACCAAACTCAGCTACATAACGTACTGTGGCATATATTTGAACCAGATTCCACATGCTTGGAACCATTGCAGATGTTGAGGGGCAATCTGTGCTATATGTTTCACCCCAATCTACAGCTGAGGAAAGAGGCCACAACCAGAATTGTGTATACTTTGCAATGTCAAGGTTACATGCATAACGCTTTGTTTATTAGTGATTTGTTTCCAGACTCTTTAGGCGCGGATTTTTGTTTGGTCCAGCCGCCTATGGCTTATGCCAATATTTTTACAGAATCGTCAGTGGACCCTTTGCAAGGAAATTGTAGTGTTAAAGCTTTGTTACGTCTACTTCAGACTGCTGACTTACGTGAATCCATTAGACGTTCAACATTTGTTCAGTTAAATGTTTTACTGCACAATTGGGAGGCGGTCAATGAATTTTTCAATCATGACGAATCATATCGGCCCGTTTTGAATGCGCTTCATAGCCCCCTAAAGGGAGACTATCATAATAACTGTTTAGAAATCGTGTTACCAGCGGTAAGCATTTTTATGAAATTACTCTGTCACAGTGCTAATTTTCGAAGTGAGATGTCTAAAACGTTTGATGTATATGTCTGTCTGTTGCGTGTGCTTTTATTATTACATAGCACCGGACCTGAGCTCCGCAGAGAGCCAAGTGTATGTTTGTTCCTACTATTGTTTCACGGATACTTCACCACTAACCAGTCTACTATAGTACTAAACGTTGATTTGTGTGACATGCTTATACCCATAAAGTGTGACTTAAATGCTGCAATGACTTTCACACCAGCTGATACGGGCTTATGTTTGGAAAAAAAACTGATTGATGGCCATTTTGCTGGTATCGCAAATCTAGCTGCACAACATTGGCGTTTACACATTGCCCACAGCCTATGCAAAACGCAAGAAAACATCACTCTGAAGCTTTTTGAAAATCTAAATATCCGGGACACGCTAAAGCTTAAAATGGAGGATCTAGCTTTGCTTCAAGCCACTCAAGCTGATGCTCAGCTTCAGAGACAGCTTTTAAAAGCTAGCAATTGCAGCGACAGTCATTCTCTAGAAAAAATTCTTGACAAATTGCAGACAATACTCGTTTTATTCCGCACATCGGTTTTCGATGATAAAAATACTAATTTGTGGTTGCTGATACATAAGTACATAGGATTGTTTCCCGGAACTTCGGTAGATCGCCGTCTGTACATATCATTTTTGGAACTTTGTCTGAGTTCTTTGCAGCAGCGTAATAAATACGTTTTCAATGGTATAACCGAAGCCATAAGCAACAATCCCCATCATACATTTACGATGCTATTACAAGATCGTGCTATTGGATTAGATATGATGTACTTGATTAGCCAGTGTTTGGTCAATGTGATAGAGGCAAAATGTATCATTGACAATTCTAAAACAGTTGCAAACCACAATGCGCAGCAATTTTATTGCCAATATTTTAGACAGTTGAGCGATCTGGCCAGACAGCATTTTGAGCTGCGTCAACTGGAACATGTAAGATGCCTGTTGGGGGTCTTGCGCTCTTTAAGTGACCACCCTTTGAGCCTGAGTGTGACTGAAGTAAAGGTACGTAAAAAAGACATTCAGACAATTTAAACAATTGCAGTTCCAATAATTATATATTCAGGTTATGCCGAAGTTTATATACTCTTGCAGTATCCTGCTAAACATATTAAGTCTATGTTCAATCCCCAATTTTTAAACCATGTACCCATATGGTGAAATACTATAACAAAGGCAAAAGGAAGCTTTTTCGACCCCATAAAGTATATATATTCTTGTCCAGCATCAACAGCCGAGTCGATCTACCCATGACCCTTCGATTTTCTCAAAGAAAATGAAAAAGACATCAAAATTGGCAAGTAAAGGTACTTGCTTAAAATGGTTTTGCCACGCTCACCTCAGTCCTCGCAAATTAAATAAAACTGATTTTCTCGAAATATTACAAAAAATATCAAAGAAGCTAACTTCGGCTGTGCCGAAGTTTATATACCCTTGCAGTCCTTGGCCGTAATATTTTTACAAGTTCCAAACTCTTTTTCTGTAAATCAATTGCCAAAAGCGGTTGAGCTGATTTTGGAGTTTGGAACATGTAAAAATATTACGGCCAAGGACTGCAAGGGTATATAAACTTCGGCACAGCCGATGTTAGCTTCTTTGATTTTTTTTTTTATTTTAAATTTTACGACCTCCTGCTGTACCATTAGAGACGATTATGCCCTACTGAAATTTAATTTTCTACATAAGCCATTTTGGTTTCTTAACACCAACTTAAGGGATGGCTTTAGTGCGGCATTAGTTATTCGGCCAATATACATACGGTGCAAGTTTTGATTTCATTTGTATTTTTGTTTGTTTGAATATTTATAATAAAATGATGCCTTAATTACCTTTTTATACCATACACCCATAGGGTGAAATGGTATATTAAAGTCGCTAAAATGTATGTAACAGGCAGAAGGAAGCTTTTCCGACCCCATAAAGTATATATATTCTTGATCAGCATCAACAGCCGAGACGATCTAGCCATGTCCGTCTGTCCGTCCGTCCGTCCGTCCGTCCGTCCGTCCGTCCTAGATCTCGGAGACTATAAGAGCTAGAGCCACCAAATTTGGTATGTAGACTCGTGTCATATGTACGCTTATCGAGTTTGTTTCAAATGTTTGCCACGCCCCCTACCGCCCCCGCAAATGATATAAAACCGATTTTCTTAAACACCATAGCAACTAGAGACACAAAATTTGGTATGTATATTTGCTTAGTAAACGCGCACATTTTGTATTTATAAAAAATTTGCCACGCCCCCTACCGCCCCCGCAAATCAAATAAAACCGATTTTCTCAAAAACTATTTTAGCTAGAGACACCATAGTTGGTATGTATATTTGCTTAGTAATTGCGCACAGTTTTCATGTGTAAAGATTTTGCCACGCCCCTTTCCGCCCCCGTAATTTGAAAAAACTCGATTATCTCCCGTAATTTTCTACCTTGTGCAATCATTTAGCACACTTAAAGTTGATACTAATATCAAGCAAAATACCAAATTTTATCAAAATCGGAATAAAAATAGTCAAGTTATGCATATAAACGTTTTTCCATATGGCCGGAAGCGGCCGTTGGCTGGTGGGGGCGCTAGGGTGCTCGAATGCTTGAGTGAGCGAAATTTTTTTTTTTAGATTTTTTTAAAAATACGAAAATGCATTTGTTATTATAAATTTAAAATATTTGTTTTACTGGTGTATGGTATATCCAAGTCGGCGAGACGACTTACTTACTTCATTTTAATTCTTCTTAAAATTTCAGTACTATGCTCAGCACTTTATTCAGCTGTCCAGCGACTTGCGTACTTCCACTCAAACGGGATCCCAATGGCAGCGCGATTGCCTGTACATACTCGCTAAAATTCAGATTTACGATTTGTCCCTAGAAAAAGTTTTACGGCATCTTTTAACTCTGTGTGGGCACAGCGATGGGGAAGTGCGTGCCTTAGCCTGGGTTTCGTTAGCTGGTTGTCTATCAAATGTATCCAACGAGGAAATATTTGACATAATCAACCGTTTGGACTTCCTTCCTGGTGGTCTACCTGCATGCTGCCTTACGACTATGCTAGATGTCCACGAGTTAATGTTGGTGCGCGCCTTAGCTGGTCGTGTTTTCATCAGTTTGATTCCACTTAATGGGCCAGATGCGACTATTGAATTGATGCAAAGACATGATTTCATAAGTGATGCGCTTTCAGCTCTGAAAAGCATATATATTCATTCTACTGCGACTGTTAATGAAAATTTTGCCGGCCATCAAAATTCCTGTGAACTTATCGGCTGCTACATAGACATTTGCTTGCGTCTAGTCAAACTTCTACCCTCTTGGGCTGCCAATTTATGTGAACACGGGTTTGTTAATGCTCTAAGTGAAGTCCTCAAGATGCAAAAGTCAAGAAACACTTTGTCAAGGGCTTATATCGAACTATGTTCCATACAGATTTGTGAATTTTATACCATGATGTATATGGATAACTTTGAACATCTTCAAAAAACCGTGTGTCAAGATCCCGCTTTCATGGAATTCTACCTACGCTTGTACAACAAAGTGCTGGATTTGGAGTGTCCTGATCGTATGCTAGTACATTTAATAAAACTGTTTTTGGTCATGTGCAAGGATGATAGCGCCTATTTGTTTCTATTCGAGCAGTTGAAAAAACAACAACAACTGAGACTTGATATATTTGTATATGGGTTGCATTTGTCATATTGTACGCACCCATTACAACGTTACACATTAACATTGACTTCAATGGTGGTATCAAAAGTTCAAAGTGGGTCAGAGCAGATCAATTTCGTGACTGAGTTGGAGAACTATATTCTGCCGATAACTGAGTTATTGCCCAGCGATGATCAAAAGATGGAGCTTGCGTTTGTTATAAATGAAAATAAGAATAATTGTGTTAATAGTTTGATTCGCAAAGTAAGTGTGCAACAGAAGCAGCCAAAGGCTGAGAAAGAAGCCCGAATATCTTATGGCACGACAGGAGTTAATAGCACCAATGGTGCGATGCTACTCTACTATCGCCTTGATCGTCTATTCGAGCATTATTTCCCACTGAAAACGTACAACTTCTTACATCCGCCAAGTATGGAGCACGTGCAAATATGCGTTGCTATTGGTGGACTTTTAAAAATTTCTCCCTGGGCTATGCATGCTGCTAAACAATTGAAACTTTTAGATCGTGTATTTCAATTGTTTGAATCCTTCCTGAATGATAGCAATATTGGAAACGCCAATGTCTATGTAAGACGTGTAGGTGCTCACAAGTGCAGGGATATTCTAAGCAATCTATTAGTATTACTCAATATGATGGCCAAATGGCATAGTTCTTTATATGCCGTGATAACAGAACCTGCCGTTGCCAATTACGCTGTACGCTTACTGATCAGAATTTGGCCATGGCTTTCACACTCAGCACTTCTTAAGCAGATGACTGTTCAATTGGCCATGTTCTATACGGAGCACTCTTTGGAAATGTGCAAGCAAACATCGTTAGTGCTGCCTGGGCAGTCGCATTCACTACTTCAACAAATCGTACGAATGGCTAACTATGAAACCACACGCAAAGACACACTTGCAAAGGATGATAACACAACATTCAACCCGATTCTAATGCCAGCACTGCGAGTCATGATGAATTGCTGCTCCTGTACCGAAGGCCGCCTTGCTTTGTCTAAAATGCATGTCCTGGATATGTTCGATATAATTCTACCAGCTACTTACACTATAAATTTAAAGAAAATCCGGACTCCTGTTGTGGTATCCTGGTTAGACTTTTGGGAGTGTTATTCTCGTTATGAGGTTGGAGCCAAGCCGTGTCATTTGAATGGACTAGTCAATGTTGTGCGACATTTACCTCCGATGCATCCACAAAGATTGCTCTGCTTAAGAATTTTCCGCAATATGTGCTTTTTAAGTGGCAATCAAGCTCATTTCGTCAACTTCGCTGAATTCGTTAATATGCTTCGTGACATTATAGGACAATCCGCAGAAATCGATGTAGCGGTAGATGCCAATACTTACGGCTCCTTTGAGGAACAACGACTGGTGGTGCTAATGTTATGGAAACTATTTTGTTTCGGAGCAAAATACAAAGCTATGCTAAGGGGGACTACGCTATTTAAGAATCTTACAAATCTAAGAAATCGTTTGGATAACACGAAAATAGATTTTCCGCACAAAGCCGAACACTTTCCGAACACTGAAAGTCTTAGTAAGCTTCTGAAAAATCTGTTTGAGACCCTTCAGCAATAGCCAAAGCGGATGGAAAGCTTAAAACAACCAAAGTAAATGATTTCTGTAAATATAACATTTTTAAATTTTAAATATATAAGATTTAGTTATCCTTTTTTTTTTCAATTTTGTGTTCATATGTATGTATGTATTGGGTCGAGAATACGGTATTCGTCTCTTATTTTAACCCAATCAATTAGTTTTTCGGGTGACTTCTTAAATAAATTATGAACTTATATGCTTCACCTTATGACTCAGTAATAACTAGGAATTTAAGAATTAGTAGCTAAGAATTACAGAGATAAGGCTTGTTACATTTTGTCATACAAAACGATATCACGTAATTTAGATATAATTGTTTTTCGATCGCCATCAAAATTATCTTTATGAATCTCAAAGTACAAATCAGTGTCGATAAAAAACACCATGTGTTTAGCTAAAAACTCAATGAATATAGCACACAGAGTCTCAGTTGCGCTACCATCGTTCAGTTGATATTATAAAATTCAAAATGAAGGAAAAGAACACTAAAACTCAACTGGATGCAAATATCTTTCAAGTGTTATTTAAGACAAAAAGTGGTACATTGGGAGTGCCGTGGTATTATGCACTTCCCTTTTTGCTTACCTGGGTTGTTCTATTCTTTGGTGTGGTGATCCCGCTCTTTAACGATTTGCCTAATGGCATTACCATATCTGAGGAGTTATTAAAGCCGGGTGAATTTGTGGCAGAAAGAGCCCAAAATTTGCTACATTCATATGACCGTATTGGGCCTAAAGTTGTGGGCAGCATAGCTAACGAGGTGACTACGATCGCATTCCTGATCGAGGCAGTGGAACAAGTTCGCAGCGAAATGCGAAGTGACCTCTACGACATTGAAGTCAATGTTCAGCAGACATCTGGTTCCTATATGCATTGGCAAATGGTTAATATGTACCAAAGTGTACAAAACGTGGTCGTTAAGCTAAGCACGCGGAGTTCGAATAGTTCATCTTACTTATTGCTTAACAGCCACTTTGATTCGAAACCCAGTAGTCCCGGATCAGGGGATGATGGCACTATGGTTGTGGTGATGCTTGAGGTTCTGCGACAAATGTCCATCTCCTCTACTATCTTCAAACATCCTATTGTCTTTCTTTTTAACGGAGCTGAAGAAAATCCTTTGCAAGCATCCCATGGTTTTATAACTGAACATAAATGGGCGCCCCATTGCAAGTAAGTAGTCCAATAACGTCATGAGTTCTCATTTCTTAATATTACATTTTTAGAGCCCTAATCAACCTCGAAGTTGCTGGCAGTGGTGGGCGTGATCTTGTGTTTCAAAGTGGTCCAAACCATCCCTGGCTTATGAAAGTATGTTTCAATATTTCTATATTTTTGACCTATGTAATTATTGTTTCTATATCATAGTATTATAAACGGCATGTCAAGCATCCGTTTGCTACAACCATGGCTGAAGAAATTTTTCAGTCTGGCATATTACCTTCCGATACAGACTTTCGTAACTTCAGAGACTACGGACAGGTGCCTGGTAAGTTACATATATATATAAATACATAAAGCTGTTTGAATTTGTATAAGCCACATATTTCTAGGTCTGGATATAGCACAGATCAGCAATGGATATGTTTATCATACTCCATTTGATAATTTTAAGGCAGTTCCTCGCAACTCATTGCAGAACACAGGCGAAAATGTATTAGCTTTAGTACGGGCTTTAAGTAACGCCACTGAATTGTACAACATAGAGGTATGTCAGAAGAATAAAAAACATTGATTTTTACTTATTTATTTTTCTTTTACAGGAGTATAGTGAAGGTCATTCCGTTTTCTATGATTTCCTCGGTCTCTTTATAGTTTATTATACTGAAACCACTGGAATCATATTGAACTGCTCTATAGCTGCAATTAGTTTAGTTATGGTGTATATTTCCCTTTGGCGCATTGCTTCCAATTGTTTAGTGACACAAGGCCAAATATTAATTTGGTTTTTGATCATTTTAGTGCTTCAGGTGGCTGGACTTGTACTCAGCGTTGCTCTGCCATTACTCATGGCTGTGTTGTTTGATGCGGGCAATAATTCAATGTCATATTTTAGTAACAACTGGCTTGTGATTGGACTTTACATATGTCCAGCAGTAATTGGACAGGTGCTACCTCTGACGCTTTATTATACACTGAAACGAAATGTAAGTGGAATGCCATCACCTATAATTAAGACTAATATAAAATTAAATCACCTAATTCCTTTTTTCAGAAGAAAGTTGGTCGCATTTACTATTTACACATGAATCTGCATGCGCATTGCGTTATCTTGGCTGTTATAGCAATTATCCTGACTGCATTTAGTCTTCGTACACCATATCTTTGCATGGCGTCAATGGTTTTCTACACGACTGCATTATTTATAAATCTAATCAGCACTCTACATGACCGTGGTATGCTTTGGTCTATTTTACTTTAATTATTTCTTAATTTTTAATTTTTTTACAGGACTATATTGGGTTTTGCTGGTCGAAGCTTTTCAGATAATGCCCTTTTTATACTTTTGCTATCTTTTCCATACCTTCCTTATTGTTTTTTTTCCAATGACGGGTAGATATGGCAATTCTATTAATCCTGATCTGGTTATAGCTATTCTATGTGCTATAGGTACTTTTTTTGCCTTTGGCTTTGTGGTGAGTTTTACAGCATAATTATATTGACCATTGATGGCGAATTTGAACTTTTAAAATATAGGCTCCACTAATAAATATGTTTCGATGGTCAGAAGTAATTTTATTGGGACTTGGCGTGGTCACTTTTATATTTTCCATGATTGCCGTGTCGGACGTGGGTTTCCCTTATCGTTCAAAAAGCAATCCTATGAGGGTTAACTTTTTGGTAATTTAATTAATTACTCAATTTAAATTACGCTGATTGTTCTATTCTCTATTGCAGCACACTCGTCGACTCTTCTATGAGTACAATGGGTCAGTTAGCCTCGATGATTCTGGCTACTACTTTGACTTTCAGGACAGACGTTTATATCATCCGCTGGAGAACTCTGCTTTGGATTTAAGTGGCTTGGTTAATATAGAGCCTGAATGTGAAAAAAAATTGATGTGCGGGGTGCCATGTTTTAATCATCGGTGGTGCAAAGCACTAAAAAGAAGTTTTTGGTTGCCAAGAGAGGAAAATATAGTTATACCAGGCTCCCTTTCTGTAGAGTTATTGGAAAGAACCATATTGGAAACGGGTCAGACTGTGCGATATGAGTTCGAAGTTTCTGGTCCCCCGCATATAAGTTTGTATATACAACCTCTGCAGGGTTTTGAGATAGAAAATTGGTCTTTTATTCGTAGTATGTTAGATAATCCAGGGGATTACTCAAGCCCATATCATATATTCTTTTCATACGGTAAGGATAACACCCCGTTAAGATTTTACATAGAATACAAAAAAATTAATGGAGATAGAAACTTTAATGAACCTATCTTTGAGTTAGGAGTCGCAGCTAATTTTGTCAGTGATGAATATGATCGGGATTCATTTGGCTTGCAGTTTATAGCTGACTTTCCGGATTTTGTTTCAGTCATGGAATGGCCAACTTTGTATAAACGATTTGTTTTTTAGATTAACTATGTATAAATAGAATGTGTAATAGATATCACTTATCAATAAAAAATGAGAATCCCTTTAAATTTAGATATTGAAGCCAATAAGAAATCACACTTTTGGTTTTCGTATCAGTACCAATCTTTAAAAGGCATTTCTAAACAATCTTTTCATATATGCAATCGTCCATACAACTATGCAAGTCAGTAGATCGACGACTTTAGTACCTTAAGAAGCAATAAGCTGTAATGAATATAAATAATAATAAAACATTTTGCTGTTGTTTCTTTTAATTATACCGTCCAGTTTAATAAATGGCTCAGATGTTGAAGAAATGCAGTCAATCTATCTGGTGATCTATCTCTTTTTAAGCCGATCCACAACCCCAGCCAAACCCAAACCGTCAAAAATGTATCGGAACTTAAACCACAGTGAAACACAAAAAATCAAACCGCCCAGGATCATTTTTATATCATGCACCCAGGCAGAAGGAAGCTTTTCCGAACCCATGAAATATATATATTCTTGATCAGGATCAACATCCGAGTCGATCTACCCATGACCTTCCGTCAGTCCGTCTGTCTGGTCCATTAGTTCGGAGTTGGCCATAGAATGGCGGCGGTAAAAAAATTTTTCTTTAACCTCAACCTCATCGCGGGAGAACAGTCACCTATGCTGAACTCGAGAGCAACAGAATTGTAGATTTAGTAGCTGTAAATAATAATTTAATAAACACAGAATCAAATGCCGAGTCGATCTAGCCATGTCCGTCTGTGCGTATGCGTTTTACTCAGCCATCTTAAAAGCTATTGGGCTGAATGTGCTTTTTAATACCGTAGTCAGATCAAGTTTCAAAATCTTAAGGATCGGACTACTCTATTATATATGTAGTTGTATACGAATGTATTTTACACGCGGCATACGTGTAAAATAGGATGGGGAAGAAGAAGAACAAGAAGTGGGAATGACAGTTGAAAGGTTGCACAGAACCTTTCAAATATCATTTCAATTTCTTCTTCTTCCCCATCCCCTTTTACACGCATGCCGCGACTCGCACGCATACACATATAGTTTATGTAGCGTTGCGTCTGTATGTGTGCATGCGTGTGCTCTGTTGATTTGATGATGACGTAGTAGGCAGCTAGCCGAACCGATTTATATCGGCTGTAACTTGTGTTCTATTTATCCGATTAGATTCAAATTTTGGGATCTGAGATTTTATATGAAATACTATCATATTGGTAAATTTCATGGCGATACTCCAATTTTTGCAATTTTTGCAAAAATGTTTCCCACAGAGCTATATGATATAGTGGTCCGATTCTCCCAATTTTCATACTTTATTTTTCCCAGGTAATAAAAAGCCCCCAAAAAAAATTTCAACCCGATAGCTCTTAAGATGGCTGAGTAAAACGGATACGCACAGACGGACGGACAGACGGTCAGACGGACAGACGGACATGGCTATATCAACTCAGCTTCTCATGCTGATCAAGAATATATATACTTTATATGGTCGGAAACGTCTCCTTCTGTGCGTTACAAACATCTGACCAATTTTATATACCCTCTGCAAGGGTATAAAAAGGTGCTTCATATAATTAATTAACATGTTAAACTTTATAGAAACTTAAAAATTTTAAAAAGTAAGGATATCATATGTTTCAATTCATATCAAATTTGAAATGCATTTGGTGGCAGTTGTAGTTTAAGCCAGTTTGTTTCAAAAAAAGATATATATCGATATTTTGCATTCGTGTAAGAACAAGGTTTTTAGCGTGTTAAAAGGGGGATGGGAGCAAATTTGTAACCGTGTAAGACCGAGTTCGTGCTAAAAGAGTCCGTGTTAAGCGAGGGCCAAGTGTATTTAAAATTTTTTCGTATGATTCTAAGACTGAGCTAGGTAGTATAAGCTATGAGGCGTGTAAAAAGAGTTTATAGACATATGTACATATGTACTTTTGATCTTCGAAATTTAAAAAAAATTGTTATTTGGGGCATGGTACACCGAAGTCGGCGAGACGATTTACTTTCTTCATTTTACAATGTTCACAGCTTCTACACAACTTGGTACTATCAATAATCAAAACATACTATACTCAGGTCAGTAGTATAGAATTTCTGTCAAGGGTTACGTAGAAGTGCCCACTATAAGTGTACTTCCCCTACATTGGCAAACGGATTGCGTCTGTAAGTGTGTGTGCTGTGCATTCGAGCAAAGACGTAATAAGCTCATGGCAGGGCAGTCGGCGCATTGAAGCAAAGCCAATTTATACTGACTTTAACTTGTGCTCTATTTATCCGAAATTTTTTGAATTTGGGGACATTATGTAAAACATTTTTAGAATATAACTATCTAACAATACATTTTTAAAATAAAAGAAATTAGCAGTTGCCGCCTTTTAGGAACTTTTATGTATTTACGATGAAAGTCGTGAAAACTCCAAAGGTGAAGATCTTTGGCTTATATAATAAAAATAAATCAATAAATTTAGCTTATAAAATTATATTGCATTTGGTTTCTGAACTTGAGTTCTAATCTTTCTGTGATATTAGATTAGAAATTATCCAAAAAAACACATGTACATACGATAAAGCAAACTGAGATAAGTACTAGATGCCATAAAAGCGACAAGATGTTTTAAAATGAAAAGTTTTCTGAGCGTTTGGTTTAGTTGAATAAATGCTCCAAATTGAAATGGGTTCGCAAGTAGATCAAAGTAGAATAGTTGAGGATTGTTCTTCACAACTCTCAACTATAATTAACATAAAAGACAACAAAAAACAGAGTTTTAAGTGTCAAGCACCTTGGTATTACACGCCCGCCTTTTTCGCATTCTGGTTTGCACTTTTCTTTGCGTTAGTTTTTCCGCTCTTCAATAACTTGCCTTCTGCAATAAAGATTTTTGAGGAATCCGAGAAACCGGGTCAATTTGTAGCCGAGAGAGCTCAAATAATTTTGCTTCAGTTGGACCTAATGGGTCCCAAACTTGCCGGATATGAAACGAATGAAGTGGTTATGGTACAATTTCTTCTCAAAGAGATTGAAAAAATTCGTCGAGATATGCGCAGTGATATCTTTGAAATAGAAGTAGATGTTCAACAGGCGTATGGATCCTATTTACACTGGCAAATGGTGAATATGTATCAGGGTGTCCAGAATGTGATGGTCAAATTGAGTTCCAGATATTCAAATAGTTCGAATTACCTGCTTATAAACAGCCACTACGATTCAAAGCCTAGTAGTGTGGGTTCTGGAGATGCTGAGTTTATGATTACCACAATGCTAGAGGTATTGCGTCAGATGAGCATTTCCGAAGAGACTTTCCTCCATCCTATTGTATTCCTTTTTAATGGAGCTGAGGAACAACCATTGCAAGGGTCACATGGATTTATTTCCAGTCACAAATGGTCAGCTAACTGCAGAGCTGTACTCAATCTAGACTCTTGCGGCGCTGGAGGACGGGAGTTACTCTTTCAAAGCGGGCCCAATCATCCTTGGTTAATGCGGGTATGATTAAATTTAGTCACACATACATTTTAATTTTGATACGAAAAATTTCATTGAAACTACAATGTGCGTAACAGAAAAAGGGATCATAACAGTAAAGAAACACTTTTCAAAGAAGCTAACTTCGACTGTGCCGAAGTTCATATATCCTTGCAGTCCTTGCTAATAATATTTTTACATGTTTAAAATTCTTTTTCTGTAACTCAATTCAACAATACACAAACTGTCCCTTTTTATTCTGCTATAGCCGCAATTTTTATTGACTGTAACTTGTGTTACAGCCGCAATTTATATTGACTGTAACTTGTGTTCTATTTATCCGATCGTATTGAAATTTTAGGATCCCTAAATTTTCACTATGAATACTCCAACTCCTTCAAATATTTTTCGTATGTCACTATATGATATAATAGTCCTATCCTATAGATTTTCATCCTTGATCTCACGCAGGTAATAAAAAGCACAGAAAAAATTTCATTCCGATAGTTCTTAAGATGGCTGAGTAAAACGCATACGCACAGACGAACATGACTCGATCGTCTCAGCTTTTCATGCTGATCAAGAATGTATATATTTTTTATGGGTCGGAAACGTCACCACCTGTGCGTTACAATCATTTAACCAGTTTTATAATATCCTTTTACTTTTACTTTTAAAAAATTTTTCTGACGATTCGAAGTATTTTCGATCCTGAATAAGAATACAAAAATTATAAATGGTACTAGAACTATTATTATTTGTGGGCACCCTTAAAAAGTCGGTTAAAAGTTAAAAAATACGAAGCATATCCTCTACAAATAAAGAGAAAATAAAAATTTATTTATTTCAAAAGTCTTCAGTGGTATAAAGAACAAGAACAGGTATCATCTTCTCAATCAGAAGCATAATGCTTGCATGTTAAGTAGCTGAACTTAAATTACAAGAACAAAGGTATAGTAAGATGTACACGATCATTCATGACACTTTGAGAGAACATACGCACTTTCTCAACCAAACACGCGCACTAAATAATAAATAAAATATCAAAGAAGCTAACTTCGGCTATGCCGAAGTTTATATACCCTTGCAGTATACTTGGCAATAATATTTTTCCTTTTTGAAATTTCTTTCCCTGCAACTCAATTCATCAATACACAAACAAAATATTATTTCTCTTTTTACCACAAGTTTTTCTTCTTCCATCATTTTCTAAGCAAAGCACGGCACGCATACACATACAGTTCATGTAGCGTTGCGTCTGTGTGTGTATGCGTGTGCTCTGTTGATTTGATGATGGCAGTAGTAGGCAGTAAGCTGCGCTGCCGGCAGCGTTTGAACCGATTTATATTGACTGTAACTTGTGTTCTATTTATCGGATCAGATCCAAATTTTGGGATCTGAGATTTTATATCTATTACTATCATATTGGTAAATTTCATGGGGATACTCCAATTTTTGCAAAAATGTTTCTTCTAGAGCTATATGATATAGTGGTCCGATCCCAAAGATTTTCATACTTTATCTCACACGGGTAAAAAAAAGCTCCCAAAAAAAATTTCATCCCGATAGCTCTTAAGATGGCTGAGTAAAACGCGTACGCACGGACGGACAGACGGACAGACGGTCAGACGGACAGACGGACATGGCTATATCGACTTAGCTTCTCATGCTGATCAAGAATATATATACTTTATGGGGTCGGAAACGTCTCCTTCTGTGCGTTACAAACATCTGACCAATTTTATAATACCCTCTGCAAGGGTATAAAAAGGGTGCCCACAACCGGCGACATGACGGTTGCCACATCCGGGAATGACAAACACTTTTTCAAAAGAACAAAAAATTATGAAATGAATAAATTTTGATTAAACAGAACATTAAATTACAAAATAGAATAAAAAACAATGCAAATAAAATGAAACACTTACCTGTTTTGAAAGAATTAACATAAATTTATCGCAATTCAAAAATAATATACATAAATTACTTTACGTCTGAATTTATTCCAAATTTCCTTTATAATGCTCACAGCTACTACACAAATGTGTGTATTCCTTTTGGTATCATCTCAAAAACTTCGTACTGTCAATAAACACAACTTAGAATACTCAGATCAATAAAATATAATTTCGGTAAAAAATTAGATAAGGGCCCACAACTGAGCTCTTCCCCCATGTATGTATGTAGATAAGTGGCATCCAATCTGAGCCAACCAGAGCTCCGGGCTAATGTTTTGGTAGAAAAAGGCGTCAAAGCCGAAAAAAACATTATTTGTATGTATGGGGGCCCTATATGATATACATACATAGTTCCGCGATGTTGTTCAAATTTTGCACATTCACCTAATAAATATACAAATGTTTCAGTTAGGATATAACAAATCCATGTTTAAAATACATATAAGAAAATTGTAGAAGTTGGTAAGAATCGCTACAAAAAACAATTTTATTCATCATTTAAGTTTAAATAAATTTCTGCTTGTAGTATTACAAAAAGAGTGTCAAACATCCATTTGCGACAACATTGGCTGAGGAAATATTTCAGGCCGACCTTATACCATCTGACACAGACTTCAGAATTTTCCGGGACTTTGGACCTGTGCCCGGTAGGTAACTTATATATACATACATATGTATTAAAGAACTTTTTTTTTTTAATTAATTTGAAATACCCTATATAATTAACCCCTTCTTATATAGGTCTAGACATGGCTGGTGTTAGCAATGGCTTTGTCTATCATACAAAATATGATAGATACACTGCAATATCCAACAGAGCCCTGCAAAATACAGGAGATAATTTGCTTGCCCTAGTGCGTAGTATTTCTAACGCAAAAGAAATGTATGACACAGAGGTTAGTTGTTATAAATTACAAAATTGTATAATTCCCCTAAAACTACCATTAATAGGCATATTCCGAAGGTCATTCCGTGTTCTTTGATTTCCTGGGTCTATTCTTTATCTACTATTACGAGTCTACTGGCGTTGCTTTGAATATGTCCTTTTCGCTCGGCGGAATACTTGTGGTTTGTGTCTCCTTGTGGCGCATGTCAAAAGTGTCGTGTGAGAAAGTCAGCACATTTGCATGTGAATTTGGCATATTTCTTTTATTGGCCGTTGTTGGTTTTATATTGGCTTTTGGTTTTCCCTTGGTAATGTCTGTTTTCTATGATGTTGGCGACCGAACAATGACCTATTTCAGCAACAGCTGGCTGCTCATTGGTATCTTCATTTGTCCCTCATTAATTGGCTTGGTATTGCCCATGACCCTCTATTTGACTCTAAGAACTAAGGTATGTAAATTATAAATATTAAAATTGTTTTGCAATTTACTCATATATTCATTTGTAGGAGAAGATCTGCCATGCATATCGTGTACAAATAGCTCAACACGCCCACTGTGTATTTTTATCTGTACTTTGCATTATTCTAACAGCTGCAAGTTTTCGCAGTGCCTATCTGTGTATGATTTCTCTTTTTTTTTATTTTGGCTCCCAAGTCATAAATTTACTAAGCAGTCTCCACGATCGTGGTAAGATGAAAAGTTCTCTTCTTCAAGGATGAAGTTTACTCTGTCTAAATTCTAATAATAAAAAATAATTAAAATTTTTCATTGCAGGCTATTTATGGGCCCTAACTGTTGGTGCTGGTCAAATAATACCCTTTTTATATTTTGCTTATCTGTTTCATGCTTTACTTATTATTATTATTCCCATGACAAGTCGCAATGGTATGAGCATTAATCCCGACCTATTGGTATCTTTGCTTTGTGCATTGGGCACTGTATTTGCCATGGGATTTTTAGCACATCTAGTCAACATATTTAGGCGTCCTAAATGCTCTATAGGTTTTTTGTCTCTAATTATGTTTATATTTTGTATGATTAGTGTTTCCAATGTTGGTTTTCCGTATAGGCCGAAAACGAACGTGATGCGGCTTCACTTTTTGGTAGGTCTGTTAACTGCTTAGCAAATTTTATATTATTGAAAGTATTAAAAATTTTCAGGAAGTGCACAGGTGGTTCTACGAATATGACGGCACACTCAGCTTAGAAGATAGCGGCTATTACTTTGATATGCAAGACAGACGCTTAGAATCGCCTTTACGGGATAGCATGAATCTAACGGGGTTTACTAGGGTTGAAGAAGATAACTGCAAGACCCAAATGATGTGTGGGATGCCTTGCTTCAATCATCGCTGGTGTGCCACTGTTGAAAATGCTCGTTGGTTGCCCCGAATAGAGCCTGTTCAGCTTCCTGGGTTGCCAACGCTGGAGTTATTAAACAAAACTGTGCATGCAAACGGTTTTGAAGTGCGTTATGAGTTTCGATTACAAGGTCCGCCACGGATGAGCCTATTTGTAGGACCTTTAACTGGTGTGAAAATGTTAAATTGGTCATTTTTGAAGGGAATGTTGGATAATCCAGCTACATATAAACCGCCATATCACGTATTTATTGCATTTGGAATTGACCATTCGCCTGTTAATTTCTTCTTTCACTTACAAGTACGTTTTTACAACATAGTTAATAAGCAAACATATTCCCTAACTTTTATTTATTTGCAGAAGGAAAACGGCAATTTCGCGGAGCCCGTTTTTGAGTTGGGAGTCTCTGCCCACTATATGGATGATAGTCATAAAAGAGATGATGTGACTAAAGCGTTTTTAGACAGTTTACCAAATTTTGCCCATCCAATGGAATGGCCAACATCGTATGAAAGATATATATTTTAGTACCTGCCCCATAACCAATTTTTATGATTATATGTATATACAATGTTAAGTCTTATCAAAAAAGTAATCTGTAGTTGTCGCTATAAATCGATATTTTTCGATAAAGTAGTTATTCGTCATGATTTTGGTTGTGTACTATACTAATACAATTTCAATAAAACAGTCGAAAACTTCAATATAAGTGCCATCTACAACCACAAATATATGCTTTTTCGCCAGCACTCACTGGCCCATAATGATCTATGTTAATTCAAATGGTCTATTGCGTAGGTACAATGTACAATGTATGTACAATGTAAGAAACCTTGTTCTTTTCCAGTTTTTTTTTTTTGGAGAAAAGCAATACATTTAAATAATTTCAAAATAAATTCTATGTAATATCTCAGCTGCACAGACTTAAAATAAGTGTAAACTCTGTATAATGAAGAAAAGGCTAGCTTTAAGCTAAATGTAATTTTTTGGAAATAATGGTTTGTCTTAAAGGTTTGAGAATCCATAACTTTTTTTTAATTAAATCTATAATTTTGGACACATATATGTCCAATTTTATTGTGATACTGTTTTAACCACCTTAAAATTTGTACATCTGCTCAAAGCATCATCAATTTTTGAAGCTCTAAAGCCGATCTAGCGATTCAAGGGTTAAGTTCAACTTTGTTTAATGTCAGTGCTGTTAACTTTTTTTCTAATAATAAAAAATAAAAGTTGGAGTGATTTGACCACGCCCTCTTGACTTCCCATTCTAGCCAACGCAGCGTATACGTAATGTGATTCAAATTAATTTGGGATTAAAATAATTATTGCACTTAAAAGATAACAACTTACAATTTAATATTTTATTTTGAACTGTTATTAATAAAAAAAATGTTGTTTCCTGATTAAGCAATACAAACTATAAATAAACAACTTGGATTTTATTTTAAATAAGATATTTTTGACGATTGCTTCAATTAAATAAACACAGAATGAGAATTAAAAAATAACGGAGTAGAATACTTAATTAGTTATCTTCTATTTCTAATTCAAACGAATATGGATTTATTGATTCGGTTTCGGAATCAGAATCACTGTCCGACTGATCAACATTAATATAATCAGCAAGGAACGGTTCATCTAAAAGTGCAACGACATCCTTAGATAACATTTGTTTTTTTGTTGAGCAGACCTTTTTTTGAGATTTATACTAGAAATAAGTGGATCGGGGGAGTCCATTGATATTAAGAATACATCTAACATGTTTTAGCGCGAGAGTTTTGACGATCATGTAATTTTCTATCTCGTTTGTACAATTTGTTTTTCGCTTCAGAAGCATTTTCACCAAGGCAACCCACAGGTAGTACTGATGTTTCTATGTACCAAAATTTTGTGTAAAGTGGGCGACATTGGATTACACGGAAATATTACCATATACATAGTATAGACCTTATTACAAAACTTTTGAAATTGACTTGAAATGACTATTAAAATGGTACGAAGGCATTCTATAATTTCCAACTCGATTTCTAAGATAGAAGCAAATAATTTTGCATTTGAAAACGCCCTCCTCGCAGTGTTGCCATCGTTTGTGTTACCGTTGCCATTTTGTTTCGGTTTATCCGCATGTATACCCATTTTTTGCCACAACATCTTTTGTATATACTGTTTTTTCTCCATCATTATATATTTTTCTGCTTGATCCCTTACTTGTCATTTTTTATCCCAATTCTGTACGATATTTTAAGCAACAGTTTCAAAACTCATATCCAGGCATGCAGAGGACTCATATCATTGACCTCCATAAACTGTTTAGGTCCAGCACCACATATTGGACAAAGTTGACAGGATTTTGTTCCAGTTAAAAAATTTAATACTTTTCCGTCTATAAGAGTCATATGAAGATTATAGGACACTGTGATTGTTTTTTTTTTATTGCTAAATGTCAAAGGGAAAAGGTTTATTATTTGTTTGTCAGAACGTAATCTTAGGTTTCTTTAGCGAAATCTATTTAAAGAGGCCTACAAAATCTCACAGATTGAGGAGTTCTATTTAGCCAGAAAACTGTATCAGTGCTATATACATTAGTTTGAGCGGTATGACGGTCATCACAAACAAAGAGTGGTCGAGCGGATCCGGCCCATTTGTTTCGTATCTTTGTTTATTCATGATTTGTCCCGTAGATCCATCAAATCCATAGCTTAGTATTAATACGACACTCGCAATATTCTCCAAATTTAAAAATAGCTCTTATTGCATAAGAACGATTCGACTGGCCGTATGATTCAAAAGTTCTTGTAGGGAATCTTCGGCTGTAATATCAGTACAAGATACTCCCTTGGGTCTTAATAGCGATTTAACTTCTAGAACTTTGTGGTAGCTTGGAAATATATCAGAGTTTTGTTTTTTGATAAGATCTCGCATATCATTGTATTGTTTTTTTGCTTAGCGAGCTCTCAAGCAAATGCGCTAAGGCTTCGTGCGGAGTTAGAGGTATTGGTTCCCTAGCAATTTTTTTTCTTATTTCACTAGGACCACTTGGAGTAAGCATTGGGCGCGACAGTACAAATGCTGCATCAGTTTCGTTTGATTTTCTTGCAGAACAAGCAGCCGCATGCAACAGAAGATTTGTGTCATCTGCAACTTCTGCAAGTTCCGATGCCATCTTCCGCTTCAGACGTGCCCCTGCTGCATCATATGATAAATATGGGCGCCCCCCTTTATTATCTGATGTTGTTTTTAAGTCCATTTTATTCAATAAGATAACCAATGGCATTGAAAGCCATTTTGAGTGTCTTATTTTAAATACATTCAGATTATAAGAGCATTTCAAATAGTTTTGTCTCAAGTAAAGTTCAAAGCTCTTGACTTTTTTGTTAATTTCAGCTACGTTTTTATCGCTAATAAAACTCTCACCAACTTGCTCAAAGATCCAGCTCGAAATTGCAGAAGCCTTTCGATTATTTTTCGCCCAAACCTCCAAAAGCAGAAGTCAAACTTGACTAAAATAAATGATAATATAAATTTACCTCGGAAAAACTCGGAAAAAGTAATCATAACATAATTTAATACATACTTTGAGCTGTAATTTACTATAATTACAATTTCGCAGAAATTCACAGAAAGTTAGTTTCCACTCCACAATAGACGCACACATGGGTTAAGTTTTCTTTATTTTAGGACATAAGCAATCATTACACAAAAAACACAATTAACATACATATACAAATTGAAATTTCGTTAAGTATTTACATTCTACATACCTTGATAGATATTATTCATTACAAAAGTTATTATACCATACACCCATAGGGTGAAATGGTATATTAAAGTCGCTAAAATGTATGTAACAGGCAGAAGGAAGCTTTTCCGACCCCATAAAGTATATATATTCTTGATCAGCATCAACAGCCGAGACGATCTAGCCATGTCCGTCTGTCCGTCCGTCCGTCCGTCTGTATGAACACCTAGATCTCGGAGACTATAAGAGCTAGAGCCACCAAATTTGGTATGTAGACTCGTGTCATATGTACGCTTATCGAGTTTGTTTCAAATTTTTGCCACGCCCCCTACCGCCCCCGCAAATGATATAAAACCGATTTTCTCAAACACTATAGCAACTAGAGACACAAAATTTGGTATGTATATTTGCTAAGTAAATGCGCACATTTTATATTTGTAAAATTTTTGCCACGCCCCCTACCGCCCCCGCAAATGATATAAAACCGAATTTCTCAAACACTATAGCAACTAGAGACACAAAATTTGGTATGTATATTTGCTAAGTAAATGCGCACATTTTGTATTTATAAAAATTTTGCCACGCCCCCTACCGCCCCCGCAAATCAAATAAAACCGATTTTCTCAAAACCTATTTTAGCTAGAGACACCATAGTTGGTATAAATATTTGCTTAGTAATTGCGCACAGTTTTGATGTGAAAAGATTTTGCCACGCCCCCCTCCGCCCCCGTAATTTGAAAAAACTCGATTATCTCCCGTAATTTTCTACCTTGTGCAATCAAATTTAGCACACTTAAATTTGATACTAATATCCAGCAAAATACCAAATTTGATCAAAATCGGAATAAAAGTAGCCAAGTTATGCATATAAACGTTTTTCCATATGGCCGGAAGTGGCCGTTGGCTGGTGGGGGCGCTAGGGTGCTCGAATGCTTGAGTGAGTGAAATACTAAGATATGCTTCTAAAAAGCATGCAAACAGATTTTTTAAAAATACGAAAATGCATTGGTTATTATAAATTTAAAATATTTGTTTTACTGGTGTATGGTATATCCAAGTCGGCGAGACGACTTACTTACTTCATTTTAAAGTTTGTTTGTTACTTTTTTTACTGGGTCGCCGGTGATCTGCGCGGAGATATGTCGTTTCAAAACGTCATATCTCCGCCGTTAGAAATCTCCGCGGCGAGATATGTCGTTACCCCAACAAGAAATGGAAATGACAGTTGAAAGGTTTTGTCTGTGCATTAATAAATTGAGTTACAGAAAAAGAGTTTGGAACATGTAAAATTAAGTAGTATGGTCAAGGATTGCAAGGGTATGCAAACTTTATTTTTATACCATACACCCATAGGGTGAAATGGTATATTAAAGTCGCCAAAATGTATGTAACAGGCAGAAGGAAGCTTTTCCGACCTCATAAAGTATATATATTCTTGATCAGCATCAACAGCCGAGACGATCTAGCCATGTCCGTCTGTCCGTCCGTCCGTCCGTCCGTCTGTATGAACACCTAGATCTCGGAGACTATAAGAGCTAGAGCCACCAAATTTGGTATGTAGACTCGTGTAGTATGTACACTGATCAAGTTTATTTCAAATTTCTGCCACGCCCCCTACCGCCCCCGCAAATTATATAAAACCGATTTTCTTAAACACTTTAGCAACTAGAGACACAAAATTTGGTATGTATATTTGCTTAGTAAACGCGCACATTTTGTATTTATAAAAATTTTGCCACGCCCCCTACCGCCCCCGCAAATCAAATAAAGCCGATTTTCTCAAAAACTATTCTACCTAGAGACACCATAGTTGATATGTACATTTCCTTAGTAAATGCGCACATTTTTTATGTGTAAAGATTTTGCCACGCCCCTGGTGTATGGTATACCTAATTCGGCGAGACGACTTACTTACTTCATTATTTATTAATTGCACATATTCCCTATTTTCTTGAGAAAGAATACCTTTATCCGGCAATTAAGTAAGGTGACAGTCGTCAACATCAGTAACTTCGTGACGGTCATTTAAAAGGGCTCAAAAATCTAATAAGCACCTCGGTACTTAGGAGCGAACTTTTTGCACGACCCGAGAATAAATGACAACAAAATCATCGACTTTAAAGCATTATGATGCCTTAACGTAACCTTAAGGTTAGAGGGGTTTTCTAGACTAGCGGGCCTCCCCGATCGTAACCAAACAAGTTAAGTTGTTACAACACATGGTTTATACGCTCGACCTGCCCATTGGCTTGAGGGGCCGCAGTCGCTACTTTAATGTGGTCAATATTTCGCTTCTCTACAAATTCAGCAAACTCAATCGTAAATTAGTAGTAGTATTACCAGTTCTCGATCTGGTCCGTTCTTTAGACCAAAAGGCATTCTCAGATATTCGAACTGCCCCTCGGGTGTAACGAATGCGGTGTATTCCATATATACATATGGAAGATGTTATTCTTGACACCCGCACCGTGGATCAGGTTCATAAGTTGTTATCTAAACTGTACGATCGTTTTATTGAGCTCAATTTGAAGAAAAGCATTTTACTACAGAAGCGCATCTATTATGATATTCGAACTGCCCCTCGGGTGTAACGAATGCGGTGTATTTAATTGAGTCCTCTTCCAAGCCTACATACCCACACTTGAAATCAATAACGGAGAATACGGTCTCGTGGCAATCTTTCATACCCACACTTGAAATCAATAACGGAGAATACGGTCTCGTGGCAATCTTTTATGAAAGGCAACGGAAAACTATCCCTCACAGTCTTTTATTTAAATCTCTATATTCAACACACATTCGTATATCACCATCTTTTTCGCCACTAGGATAATGGCGGACACATAGGGGAAATTGCTTGGTCGGATTACATTATTGGCTTACAACCTACTAACTGTTTTACTAACGATCCTCTTTTAAAAAGTACTATGAAATGGTATTGTATCGGTCAGACGTATTCTTATCACTTATTTGGGCGAGTCGTAATTAATTGAAAATCGGTCAATGTAATGCTTATTCACAATATCTCGGCACTTACGCATCGCACCTAATCCAAATCCACTACCACAGTAAGATTCCCGGTATCAAACAGCCCTATTTCACATAACGATGAAATACTGCAAAAGCGACTTTCCTTTGACAATCGGGCGCTTTCTTATTTGGTTTGCAGTCTCGTGGTTTGTCATTTCAAGTCCAAATACCTTCAGAAGGGCATCATTCAACTCCTTCCAGGTTGCGGTCTTATCGCTTTCACGAACATGCACGTTCACGTACTGTTCTACAGGGGTATCACGAGACATCGTCGGCAAACGTTTAGCCGGTATACTCGGCTGCTCACTGTTTTCTAAGCCTTGATGCTCAATGGGGCTGCTGCGCAACATCCACAAATTGTATTGTGGGCATTCGCAGACACCGCTGGGCTGGACTCTTCTTTGTCGCAAGGTACGTGCTTGGCAGCTCTAGCAGCTCAAACAATGCGGTTTTATTTCTCGGAGTATTTTATAAAAAGACTTTCTTTAGGGCAAACCTCACACCTCATTTGTAAACTCTCTTTTCTTTTAATTATTAATCCGTTGGAATTGCCATTATAATATCGGATTTTATTATTTTTTAGTATATCGTAGGAATAATCCACTGAGGAGTCGAGCGGGCTTTCTAATAAATTACAGTATGCCATAATCTTAAAGCGTTTACATTGAAGGTGAATACGAAATCTAATTCAAAACTATTATACTTTTCTTCTGATCCGGTGGTTCGATTAAAAAATGAAGTAAGTAAGTCATCTCGCCGACTTGGATATACCATACACCAGTAAAACAAATATTTTAAATTTATAATAACCAATGCATTTTCGTATTTTTAAAAAAATCTGTTTGCATGCTTTTTAGAAGCATATCTTAGTATTTCGCTCACTCAAGCATTCGAGTACCCTAGCGCCCCCACCAGCCAACGGCCGCTTCCGGCCATATGGAAAAACGTTTATATGCATAACTTGACTATTTTTATTCCGATTTTGATCAAATTTGGTATTTTGCTTGATATTAGTATCAACTTTAAGTGTGCTAAATTTGATTGCACAAGGTAGAAAATTACGGCAGATAATCGAGTTTTTTCAAATTACGGGGGCGGAAAGGGGCGTGGCAAAATCTTTACACATGAAAACTGTGCACAATTACTAAGCAAATATACATACCAAATTTTGTGTCTCTAGGTAGAATAGTTTTTGAGAAAATCGGTTTTATTTGATTTGCGGGGGCGGTAGGGGGCGTGGCAAATTTTTTATAAATACAAAATGTGCGCGTTTACTAAGCAAATATACATACCAAATTTTGTGTCTCTAGTTGCTATGGTGTTTAAGAAAATCGGTTTTATATCATTTGCGGGGGCGGTAGGGGGCGTGGCAAACATTTGAAACAAACTCGATAAGCGTACATATGACACGAGTCTACATACCAAATTTGGTGGCTCTAGCTCTTATAGTCTCCGAGATCTAGGTGTTCATACAGACGGACGGACAGACGGACATGGCTAGATCGTCTCGGCTGTTGATGCTGATCAAGAATATATATACTTTATGGGGTCGGAAAAGCTTCCTTCTGCCTGTTACATACATTTTAGCGACTTTAATATACCATTTCACCCTATGGGTGTATGGTATAAAAACTTTGAACAGCCTTTGCCGTTTCAGGTGTTGGATGTTTTTATCGCTTTTATTCCTTTATCATCTTATATCGTTATTTCATATTTGATAGCCTAAATATTTAATACAGGACTGCATAATCTTATAAAAACTCCATATAAAGTTTCTAAGTGTTCATTTGTATCCTTGCTGGCGACCATGATATCCATATACACAATTAACTAATGTGCTTAATCATATCACAAAATATCTTATTTATAATTGTTGAAACACAGCTGGGGCGTTTTAACGGCGTTTTTTTTTTTTGGTAATACATATCGTTTATTTATTTGCAATCTATCCTAAGGGGACAATAAGCAAATGTGAGGAATGGTGAATATAACATGACAGGGTACAGCAAAGTTAAATTGTTTGTCAAGAGTTACATTGAATACATTGGCATAAACATAAATTAAACATTTTTAGCAGTTATATTAATATCAGACGTCCTCTGGGGTGACTCGATCATTCGGGAGAGCCATTTGGTATGGGGCCTCGAGGTGGCGACCACATCTTCGGCGTTGCACATGCTGAACGGGAAGAATGTGTTCTCCAGATGTGTCGCAAACTCCTCACTGGATCTACACCACATCCCATTCGATCCTCGGATGGGGACTTTTCTAGCCGCCCTTTTGAGGTACCTGCAGGCTTGCCACAGATTGTGATCAGGCTGATTTGGCTCAAGATTCCACAGGTATTCAGCAGTGGCTTCGTTGCGAAGTTCGAAATACAAGGCTTTGAGATTCTTTGTGGCACGATTGAGAGCCGTTTTGTCCAGTGGGTTGCGACAAAGGTGCCAGACACGTCGCAGGCGTCTCTTCTCTCGAAGGGCGGTGATTTCGTCGGACCAGGCAAACATATCCCTTTGTCGTGAATGGGGTTGACTGACTCTAAATGAAGGCGTGCTTGCGTGGGCGGCCTCACAGATGTCTCCCAATAGCTTCTCCGCAGCTTCGTCTGGTACCTCTGGTGATGGCGAATTCAAGAACATCCGTGCTCTTCATGATGGTTAGATTGAGACTCTGGATGCAGGGTATGAGCGCAAGTCCCTTAGGGTTGTTCAGTCTAGACCCCCACCAGGTGTGCTTGGCATTAAAGTCTCCGACAGCGAGAAACCTTGATCCGAAGCTGCTTAGGCTTAGCAGAAACATCTATGTGTCTACTAAATGTCTTGGAGGGACATAACAGGGCATTGCCACTAGGGTGATTGGCACGTACAAGGTCATTTCCGTTGGTGTGAAAGAATGATTGGTCTGGCAGGTGAGTTTCTGAAACTAACATGATGTCGACATTGTTCTCTTGAGGTACAGATCGACTTCTGGCCTGCTTTTACATAGGCCGTTTGCATTCCAGATGATTATTTTTAGCCCTAATTGGATGATGATGATGCCATGATTGTTTGCATCATTAGGGTCATCTGTTCCATCTGAGCTTGGATTATTGATTATTTGCTCAAGATGAAAGACATTCGGGGCTCCCTGCAACGATGGTACAGGAACAGGGTTGGTAGTCAGTACAGGGATGCTTGCTGTTGCAAAGTTTTTTGTTACTCCAGCATATGTCATTCCAGGTTGGGAATAGTTGGATGGGAAAGAGCGCAGCACAGTGCTTCTGGGCGCAGTTATGTTTTGGGTGCTTATGGTTAGCCGTGCGTTGCCTTGGTCGCGGATTTTTTTGGCTTCCTTGTACACTAGGCATCCTCCGTACAAGGCGGTGTGACTACCTCCGCAGTTTACGAATTCTGGGGACTGAGCATCGTCTTTAGGGCACTTGCCTGGTTCGTGTTGCTTGGTGCACTTGACGCATCTCTTCTGTTTTCCACAGAAATTTTGAGTGTGGTTGAACTCCTGACACTTGAAGCATTGTGGGACTGCAGTATTTTTCCTGGGTGTCTCTATTGTAATAATGGCATTACAAAGGCGTTTCACGTTGAAAATATCCTTGTTTTCGCTCTATAATGCTCTATAAGCTCTTTCCTGTTTTAGCTGGTATGTATGGGATCGACCTTTTTTTGCCTCTAACGGAGCAACCAGTTTTCTGTAGTCCAGAACGCTAGAAGTCATAACACGAACTTGATCATCTCTGCCTGCCTTGAGAGTAAAATCTGAACTGCAGATTTTATCCTTAAGAAATGTGAGCAAGCCAGTGATTACGCCTACGTTCGATATAAAGATTGGTGGTATCTTAGGAGTCTTCGAGGTCTGTAGACGTAGTGGCATTGGCTACGTTATGCTGGATGTCGCCAGCGGGGGTCAAGAGAGCAAACCTGTTTGGGTTAACAGCTGTAGTGGCAGCCGGAATCTTGCGTTGAACTTCTCCGAGCTCCAAAGAGCTGTCGTTGGAATCCGAATTAGATTGGGTGGACATCAAGGATTCGGACGATGAACGCCTCTTGTTGACAGGAGTTTTTACGTTCTTTTTTCGTTCCACTTTCGGAGACGAGGAAGCCTTTCTTTTAATGACACTTTTGCGGGTGACGTACTGCCATCGTAAGGGGCTGACAGCACAGCCACTGTGGCCATTATTAGCATCCATTACGGCCGAGCTGTGGCCTGCAGCACTTTGTTGTGTTCTTCTGATTGGAAGCAGATTTTTAGCAAGTGCAGCCTAAAAGCACTGAGAAGGTATGTAACTAAAATTATGCACCACCTTCTCAGCCTATCAAATAAGAAAAAAGTACTGTTGCTATGCAAGAGGAAGTACTCGAAAGTTCTTTACTGCACGCTGCAGCGTCAGCATTTGTTGGTTTTTACTAATTATTAATTAATTAATTATGGTCGAACTTAGCCGGCTCGAGATCAATCTTACTAAAGAAGATTATTTCAAAGGCAACACACAAAAAGGTGAGCAGGTTGTCTGTATAGCTATTTCAAGAACTACCAAGTTCTATCATCACCAGACTTTGCTAAAAAACTTCAGAATTGAAAACTGAATTGCAATAGCCATACCATGTCTTCAACGCTAAAACTAGTTGGGAATTACATTGCCAACTAAATGAAGCGAAAAAAGCTGGCGAAGCCTACAATACCGAAGACCACCTTTTGTGCATACCCTTAGGCGCTATGAAAAATTAGTGTAAGAGCTTCGCCCTTAACAAACTAAATTCACGACCTGTTATTTTATACACGGTATATTGTACCATATAGAAAAAAAGGTTTTTTTTAGAATAAAATTCCAAAGTAATGGCGTGCCTTCCGTTAGTGTTATCTGGTGAGAGATAACGACCTATTGAAATTGAAATTGAACTTAGCCGGCTCGAGGTTAATCTTACAAAAGAAGATTATTTCAAAGGCAACACACAAAAAGGTGAGCAGGTTGTCTGTATAGCTATTTCAAGAACTATCAAGTTCTATCATCAGCAGACTTTGCTAAAGAACTCCAGAATTGCAATAGCCATACCATGTCTTCAACGCTAAAACTAGTTGGGAATTACATTGCCAACTAAATGAAGCGAAAAAAGCTGGCGAAGCCTACAATACCGAAGAACACCTTTTGTGCATCCCCTTATTATGAATTATTTATTAATAAATGATTTATTCAACAAAATTCAATAACTGGGAAAACTTTCGCTCCACACTTTCACTTTCACTTTTCAGGGACACGTGCGCACGCTTCGAGAACTGTCTAGAGGTTTACATAAACATAAAAGTGTCCATTTTTAAGATCCAGTTTTGTTTACTAATCTGTCAACTAAGTCATCTATAAGTGGTAACGGATAATTGTCTTTAATTAAAACTTTATTTAGCTAATGTCAATACATAAGTGGATATCTCCTGTTTAAGATTAAGCATCGTGTTTATCTAAAATAGCTTCGCCAAATCAGATGCATTAAACAAAGATACAAAACGAATTAAAAATATAAAACAAAAATAAGTCATAAAGATATGACAATTATTGCTTGAAAACCAAACAAAACATGCATCCACACTCTGTGGAAAACACTTAAGATTATAACAACGGTGCGTTATCAAGTAACCTCCGCTGAGCATGAAGTATAAATAATTTTCAACTCCCGAAAAACGTGTGTCACGTAATAAGTAGTTTTAAGAAGAATGGTCGCCTCCTGGATTTTAAGAATTAATTTATGTTATGCTGAGTGACCGCTCCAAGAAGAGTCACGAGGCGCGGAGTCAGCAATCTGTCGGCGGCTCTGCGATGGGCCGCGGTCTGTGTCTGAGGGATGCAGCCTTGGGGTCTGGGTAATTTAAGTTTAAATGAAACTCCATTAACCTAAAGGTTAATGTAAAAATAAAAAAAAGTGATTTATGGAATAAACAAACCAAAAAGAAAAATGAAGTAAGTAAGTCGTCTCGCCGACTTGGGTATACCATACACCAATAAAACAAATATTTCAAATTTATAATAACAAATGCATTTTCGTATTTTTAAAAAAATCGGGTTGCATGCTTTTTACAAGCATATCTTAGTATTTCGCTCACTCAAGCATACGAGCACCCTAGCACCCCCAGCAGCCAACGGCCAACTCCGGCCATATGGAAAAACGTTTATATGCATAACTTGGCTATTTTTATTCCGATTTTGATCAAATTTGGTATTTTGCTGGATATTAGTATCAAATTTAAGTGTGCTAAATTTAATTGCACAAGGTTGAAAATTACGGGAGATAATCGAGTTTTTTCAATTACGGGGGCGGAAAGAGGCGTGGCAAAATCTTTACACATAAAAAATGTGCGCAATTACTAAGCAAATATACGTACCAAATTTTGTGTCTCTAGTTGCTATGGTGTTTGAGAAAATCGGTTTTATATAATTTGCGGGGGCGGTAAGGGGCGTGGCAAAATTTTTATAAATACAAAATGTGCGCATTTACTAAGCAAATATACATACCAAATTTTGTGTCTCTAGTTGCTATAGTGTTTAAGAAAATCGGTTTTATGTAATTTGCGGGGCGGTAGGGGGCGTGGCAGAAATTTGAAATAAACTTGATCAGTGTACATACTACACGAGTCTACATACCAAATTTGGTGGCTCTAGCTCTTATAGTCTCCGAGATCTAGGTGTTCATACAGACGGACGGACGGACGGACGGACAGACGGACATGGCTAGATCGTCTCGGCTGTTGATGCTGATCAAGAATATATATACTTTATGGGGTCGGAAAAGCTTCCTTCTGCCTGTTACATACATTTTGGCGACTTCACCCTATGAGTGTATGGTATAAAAAACACAAATGGTTAATTCCTAAAGGAAAATATTTTTCTGTGAAAATTTAAATTGTTATTCCAATAATTCAGTGGAAAAAATTTTCTCCATGGCGAACCCAAAAAAAACTGTTAAACAACACTCAACTTCAAGTGGAATTCAGCAAAAATTCAGTCCACTCTAAAAAAAAAAAACAACAAAAAACTATTAAACAAACTCCAGTTGGTGAGGAAGGCAACGACAAGGAAGTGATTTGCCGTCGGCTACTCAACGCTTTAAGTAGTTAAGACAAGGAAAAATACCATGTAAGTGAATTGCTCATTTAAAATAAATAAAATTGTTTTTGACTCCTGTCCAGTGATTGACTTTGAAAAAAAAAAATTATAATACATCTTTTTTTTATTAATTCGTATCGAACTCGTGATTTGTAATTGTTGAAACTGTGGTTAATTAAAATCGGGATTCATATTTCGTACCAAAAATTAAAATTCATAATTCATTTCGGTTTAATTTAAAATTCATATTAAACCGTAGCTAATTCTAAATAAATTTGAAAGAATCGTTTGTGGATTGAGGTTTTAATGTCAGGCAACAGTAGTGACGAGGATTTAATTTCAACCGTACACGAGTATAGAAACAGGATGACAGAACAACAAATCAAAAATTTAGAAGCGAGGATAGGCGAAATCCTAGCTGAACAAAGGCAATTTTTTGAAAATAAAATCACAGAACTGACACAACAAGTGGACAGCTTAAGGGTCGTTCGAAAAGTTGTGGTTTATGATAGTGCTGGGAAAATATCGATATTTTGATATTTTGTATGGGTCCAGATCGATATATCGATTTTCGTATCGAAATATTTTAACTCCCAAAAATTTAAAAAAATGAAGTAAGTAAGTCGTCTCGCCGACTTGGATATACCATACACCAGTAAAACAAATATTTTAAATTTATAATAACCAATGCATTTTCGTATTTTTAAAAAAATCTGTTTGCATGCTTTTTAGAAGCATATCTTAGTATTTCGCTCACTCAAGCATTCGAGCACCCTAGCGCCCCCACCAGCCAACGGCCACTTCCGGCCATATGGAAAAACGTTTATATGCATAACTTGACTATTTTTAGTCCGATTTTGATCAAATTTGGTATTTTGCTTGATATTAGTATCAAATTTAAGTGTGCTAAATTTGCACAAGGTAGAAAGTTACGGGAGATAATCAAGTTTTTTCAAATTACGGGGGCGGAAAGGGGCGTGGCAAAATCTTTACACATAAAAAATGTGCGCAATTACTAAGCAAATATACATACATACCAAATTTTGTGTCTCTAGTTGCTATAGTGTTTGAGAAAATGGTGATAGTCTCCGAGATCTAGGTGTTCATACAGACGGACGGACGGACGGACGGACGGACGGACAGACGGACGGACATGGCTAGATCGTCTCGGCTGTTGATGCTGATCAAGAATATATATACTTTATAGGGTCGGAAAAGCTTCCTTCTGCCTGTTACATACATTTTGGCGACTTTAATATACCATTTCACCCTATGGGTGTATGGTATAAAAAGCAGCATGTCTACTTGTTGCGATTTAAGGCAACTTCTTTTCTCGTTAACGATGTGTCCAGCTTTGCTGAACATTCGTTCACTCTCTGTGGACGTTGCTGGGACGCATAGGAACTTCTTCACACATCTTTTAAATACGTTATCAGTTGAAATCTGTGAAGAAATTGTTTTAATTAAAAATGTTTTACTTATATGTTATGTATTTTTACCTTCCAGTAATCCAATGGAGAAGTATTCGGATCGATATTTTCCATGTTAAAATATTGCTTTAGTCCCAGTATTGAGTCGACTCGACTACTACGAATTTTTTCAGACTTTTTCTTTTGAAGAAAGTCGAAAAGTGGGTGGTGTTGGTATGTTGGTTTTGGTGCTGGCAGGTTGGAGGATGCTGGACGTGGCTGGGACAATGTGTTGACCATAGAGAGTTCGTTTTCTAAAAATTTCTCCGCTTCGCTTATGTTAAACGGGGATAAAAATCCATCCCTCTTAAAACGAGGGTCCAGGAGTGTTGCTATTCTCGTATTCGAGCGCGACTCGTACTTAAGGAGTCTGTCTTTTGTTCCGCTTATTAAAGTCGTACAAGCAAGCTCACCCTCCTCTGTAGCTAGCTTGCCTTTGAGATTTTCAAGATTATGAAGAAGGCCACAGCATACAGGAATGACCATCGATACGGTGACTAAGTTGCTTGATGATGTGGTCATAGTCGCGTGTTCAAAAGGATACAAAACCTTTTCCAGGTCTTCCAGAATGGCAATTTCATCAGCAGATAAGGGCGGTAATGCTTTTGGAGTTTTGAGTAACACCTTACAGACAAGACAAGACAAAAATTTTTGTAGACCAAGTATGGAAAAAATTTCATTTTATTACACTAAGTCAAAAATAATATATACATACATACATAGAAGTGTTTTCAAACTGGATTTTTGGTATATTATATTACGCGTAGATGACAAAACTACAATTCATCAAAGAATATACGTTAATGAGATTAATAACACAAATAAGTTGCTGTCTCAAACATAAATTACAAAACCATTCGGTGTGCTCCTAGATTTGCAAACCGTTGAATGATATCTTCTGGTCTTACTTCAATGTCATAATGAATATTCAGCAGTGCTAGGCCTACCAATCTATTCTGTAGCATGGTTGTCTAGTGTTATATCTCCTGACTCCATTTGATATTTCAGCAGTGCCCGAAAATTTCCTTCATTTCGTGCAGGAACTGATTCTGTTAAAACTTCACCATCATCTCTATGCCCACGAAATGGCATGTTTTGTCGTCCGAGGAAAATAACTGCTCTTACAATAGACCTTAGAAATTTTCTATTTTCTTGGCTTTGAGACAGATGTTCTTCATTTATGATATTGTGGACGTCGAATTGTGGATTGTGGTAATTCTTCAGAAAATCTTTGCCTGCAACAACTGCATTCTTGTGGTAAAGGTGTTGAGAATGGCTTTCTAGATCTCCTAACTTGCCGGCTAGATTCTTGAAGTTAACCAACGGTTGCGTGACTAGTATATAGGTATACACCTAAAGGAGTATTTTTTTGGTAACCTCCTAAATTGTTTGTTGTGAACCATGGACAGTATTTGCAATAGAGGCCTTTTTTGACATCAGAAAAAACCAACCATTCGTTGTGATCAACTAAATGTTTATGTGATACATAATGCCTAATCTCTTTTCCGCAAACATTTCTGCTGGAGAAAGGAAATATATAATTCTTCGATGGTATCCAAGGGTTTTCCAAAAGTTCTCCTTTAACCCTATCGCTTATCTTCTTGCCGATAAAATGACCTATGTCGCTGGAGAATTCTGGCATAACCATAGAAGCTAGGTTATCATTTGTGTCTGTCATAAACGATGAACAAGCGCCTAGTGAACTAATTCTCGACAAATTCTGAGTTCCTTGTGTCAATGTAGTATTATTTTCGGAAGTAGTATCCGAAACTTGATCTTCGTCAACATGATACGTTTCATCTGAAGCGACGTCTTCTAACTTTTTTTTTTTTGAGAGGTTGAAAAAAAGTGGCAATCGAAGGCTGCTGGCGAGACTGAAATTAATCAACTCTATGAACATTTTTTCTAATCACTCATTAGGGATAATTTTTCAGAGCCACTATGGCCATCCCAGAAAAACGCATATGTTTATTCTCACCATTTTCTAGAACGTTTCATGTGCCAAGAAGGGCATTCCATACATTGAACGCTTCAGCACTCAGTAGCGACAAACAATAGCTATACTATTGCATAAATCGATTGCACAGTACTTACAATTAGTTTAAATATAAATTGAAATGAACTCGAAAAACAAAAGCTCCTTTACTTTGATGTGATCTAACTTGTGGAGAAATCTGGCAGTGTACGCACAGCTGAGTTAAAACGATGATCGATTAATCAATACATTAGCGCGCATACGACTATCGATTTTGCCATGTGCTTCAGTGACATCACGCGTGATTAACACGCGTGATAGCAATTTAGCACCCATCAAGCTCTCAACTGGCTATCTAGAATGTTTTGGTCTGTTTTTTAACTGTATATTGTAAAAATAAGTCAATACATACATATATCATATGAACTTAATATATTCACAAAAAGTCTCGCAATCCACGCCCCGTAGATCCGCCACTGTACGCATGGAACATTCCTTTTGGAAAGAATTTCGCAAGCGTTTTTTATATTCGATGCGTTGTCAGTAACAATTGTAGTGATTTTTGGTGTAATACCCCATTCATTAAATACATCGCGTAAAGAACTGGCAATGTTTTGTGCCGAATGGTTGGTTTCATCCCTAAGTTTTGTAGTTGACAGAACTGCCGTCCGCATCTCAAAATCGTCAGTTATGAAATGACAAGTGATTGTCAAATAGCTTTCATTCGCTCTTGAGGTCCAGCCATAAGTTGTAATAGCGCAGAATTCAATTCGATCAAGGATCTCGCGTAATTTTTGCTTCATTTCCATAAACAGCTTTGGGATGTAGACATCGCGCAATGTTCTTCGCGATGGCAGCTGATAGCGTGGATCAAGTGTTTCAACGAAATGCCGAAACCCCTTGTTCTCAACCACACAATATGGGCGAAGATCTGATGTTATATAGAATATAAGCGCGCTGTCCAGCGATTTTTTTTTGGCTGATGAGGACTCATATTTTTTCTGGAAAAGCGTTAAGATAGGGCCTGCAACCTTCGGCTCCTCAGTGGAGCTTAAATTTGGATGCTTTCGCTTTAAATGAACAGACAAATTCGTGGTATTTCCACTAGTTTGGCATATTTGGCCACATTTTATACATTTCGCAGACACCCCAGACATACCATATTTGGTCCTCTTGCGTGGTATATTATCCTCTCCATTATTGTTATCCACGATGTCGCAATCTACAAACAAAAACGTGTTTGTTACATTAGGTTAAAACTCAAAAGCTGCAGCCTACTTGTGTGGCTGCCACAACCCACAAGCGGTAGAATAATTTACCTTCGCCATTGTCCTTGCCCTTTAAAAACTTCTCCATTTTCACATCACTGCCAACACCAAAATCCTGAATGGAAAAGTGGATTACGTTAGTATTTTAATTATATTGCTAAAATGAATTTGCAATTTACCTTACAGCTTTATCCCGCGTGTTAAAGAAAACACTTAAGTGGGCGGTCTTTCCAGCTCAACCGCCTGATTTGCCAACCGCATTGGCCTTGGCTTAGGAGGCAGAATCAAGTAATGACAGGGGAATATTCGCGGCTAAAGAGGATAGATCCCAGAGAAATAATACGCGAAATTCAGATAACGAGTTACCATATAAAAAGAACCCTCATTATCAAAAAAGTCAAAGGGGAAATAGTTCGGCTAACCAAAATAGGCCAAGTAGCTCGAAACAGCGGTTTAACATGCAAAAATCACAGCAACAGGAAGCCAAGCGAATGGACTTCGATCCATCGACTCGCTATAAACAATCGAACCAGGGTAAAAAATCTCAGGACTATGATGTGTCAATGAGAAGTCTCCAAAAAATAAATCATATGTCCCAAGAGGAAGAAAGTGACCCTTACTATAAAGAGGCAGAAAATGCTGTCTTGGAAATAGAGGACGATATCTCTCATGCAGAGTCCTGTAATTTTTTACCGTCAGGACGCTACTCCCGTACATAACATTAGGCTCCTGATAGACACAGGAACCTCCAAAAATTATATAAAAAAACTACCATTTCTTACACACTTTATGCCTGTTGACAGGCTTTTTCGGGTCAATTCGATCCACGGCTATACCGATATCGACACAAAATGTCCGATTGGTATATTTAAAGAAAAATCTTATTTTTTTGTACTTAACATCCTTAAACAATTTGATGGAATAATTGGCATTGATTTTTTAAAGAAAATTAATGCAAAAATCGATCTATCAAAAAACTTATTAGAACACGACCATGGGTCGGAACCGATAGCGTTCACAGAATGCAAAGAGGTCAATTTTATCTAAATCGACGACACAGATGTGCTCGTCGCGTAAAAAGACATGGAGAAAACAGCATTTTCCGTGAATAATGGCAAATATGAGTTCTGTAGACTACCCTTTGGTCTGAAAAATGCACCAAGTATATTTCAAAGGGCTATAGATGACGTCCTAAGGGACCAGATAGGAAAAACTTGCTACGTCTATGTTGATGATGTAATCATTTTTTACAAAAACAAAGAAGACCATGTTCGTGACATTGAGTGGGTCTTAAGCAGCCTACGAGATGCCGGCATGAGGGTTGCTCAAGAAAAATCCAAGTTCTTCAAAAAGAGCGTGGAGTACCTGGGATTCACAGTGACCAGAGGGGGAATACACACTTCGCCTGCGAAAGTACAGATCATCAAGGACTTCCACCCTCCAAAAACGCTGTTCAGCTTCAGATCATTTTTGGGGTTAGCCAGCTAACGGAGATCATGAAGGGTGACTACGGCAAAATTAGCGCAAATCACTCACGAAAAGTGAGTATAGAACTAAAAACAGAACAACTTAAAGCGTTTAACAAGCTAAAACAGGTACTAGCTTCTGAAGATGTGATACTAACGTATCCAAACTTCAAAGAGCCATTTGACCTAACAACCGTGGCGTCAGGTTTTGGCCTAGGAGCAGTACTGTCACAAGGCGGGCGACCTATCACAATGATATCGCGCACACCACGTGAGAATGAGGTTAACTTTGCCACTAACGAAGGCGAGCTTCTTGCCATCGTATGGGCCTTAAAAAACCTAAGGAACTATCTTTATGGGGTTAAAAATCTGAACATTTTCACCGACCACCAACCCCTAACATTCGCGGTTTCAGATAAAAATCCAAACGCAAAAATAAAACGCTGGAAAGCGTTTATTTATGAACACAACGCGAATATAATCTACAAACCAGGTAAAGAAAATCTAGTTGCGGATGCTCTTTCTCGGCAGAGTGTGAATGCTCTTGAGGATACAGCTGACTGACGTACACGATAGACACGACTGATAAACCTATTAACTGCTTTAGGAATCAGATAATAATTGAGGAAGGTCCGTCTCCCCGGGTCAGAACATTCATATTTTTTAAAGAAAAAACGAGGCATATTGTCATGTTCAATGATAGGGATACTATTTTACAAACATTGCAAGAAGTAATAAAATCGGACGTGGTTAACGCAATTCATTGCGAGCTACCGATTCTCGCCTTTATCCAGCTTAAGTTAATACAGGCATTCCCAACCACCACCTTCAGGTATTGTAAAAAAGTCGTTACCGATATAACTGACACTACCGAACAACGAGAGATCGCAACTACAGAGCACAACAGGGATCATCGCGCTACACAAGAGAATGTCAAACAAATTCTCCAGGATTATTTTTTCCCAAAAATGAGCAAACTTGCCGCAGAAATTGCGACCAACTGCAAGATATGTGCAATGGGAAAATACAAGAGACATCCAACCAAATGTATAAATGGGAAAAACACCTGTACCATCGTACGCTGGGGAAATATTGCATGTGGATGTTTATTCCACTGATAGGAAATTTTTTTTAACTTGTGTTGATAAGTTCTCTAAATTTGCTGTCGTTCAAGCTATCGCATCACGAGCCATAGTCGACCTAAAAGCACCTATCTTGCAGTTAATAAACCTATTTCCAAGAACAAAAACCATCTACTGTGACAACGAGAAATCGTTAAACTCGGAAACCATTCGATCAATTCTGAATTCATAATTCTGAACTTTGACATCGAGGTTGCTAATGCCCCACCACTTCACAGCACCTCAAATGGTCAGGTGGAAAAGTTTCACAGTACCCTTGGGGAAATAGGTCGCTGCATTAAAATCGATAAGCAGCTGATCGACACAGTCGACATAATTCTTTTAGCAACAACAAAATATAACAGATCGATTCACTCGGTAACCGGGAAAAAACCAGTGGAAATTATCCCCGCAATTCCCGACGAACTGTCAGTAGAAATACAAGACAAAATCCTGTCGGCACAAAATAAAAAGCTGACGGAGGTTAACAAAGACAGTTTCCATAAAACCTATCAAGTGATGAAAAAGTATGGCTCAAGTCCAATAAAAGACTTGGAAACAAGCTATCACCGCTGTGCTCAGAAGTTGCCATTGAAGCAGACCTAGGCACAACAGTTCTTATAAAGGGGAGGGTGGTCCATTAGGACAATATAAAATAACATTGCCTTAAAACTTAAGTTCATTTTACAACTATCATGTTATCCATGTTATTTTATATTTTTTTATCCTTATTTGCACTTTTAGGCTAGCATTTTATTTTATATCGACTCTAACAGCCATCACCTTGACGACAGGGACTTCACGACTTAATGACTATACTCACACTGACTACATACCCATTGCGGACGGTGACGTGACTATCTGGGACGAATATATGTACCTCGGACACACTACGAACATAACACTATACGAGACTTACGTGGACGAAACAAGAAAAACACTTGACTTATTCGACAATCCCAACATACAAAAAATTATTGACACTGACCTAGGACACATACAGACATTAGTGGACACGGTAAAGGTGCATTACCGACAAGCTCGCAGCATAAACATGCTCGGAAGCGCGTTGACTTTGACGACTGGGAACAAATTAAGTTTAAGCAGGGACAGCTAATCGAATCAGAAAAAAAGCAGGTAGAAATTAACTTCAAAATCCAAGAACGACTCAATCAAATAACAAAAGGCCTTAACTCAATTCATAAAAGTAACAGTGTTGAATCCGAATATTTACTTGAATCTATTTTAGCAAAAAACAGAATAATAATTACAAATCTAGAGGGTTTAATTTTATCAATAACATTGGCTAAAGTAAATCTAATCAGCCCCCTTATCCGGGACAGCGTAGACATCAAAGAATTAGCAAATGAGCATTTCATAAATGTTAGTGTAACAAACATTTTAGGGATCTCATACATTAGAGCTTTCCAAAATTCGAACATCCTACATTTTTTAATTAAGTATCCCAAACCAAAGCTGTCGTGTAAAAAAATTAATCTTTTCCCCGTTCAACATAATAAAACAGTACTCGATTTAGATAATAATAGCGTTGTAGCCGACTGCAGAACAAAAACATTTGCGGTCACATCTGCAAGATGTCACCAAATTCAACATGCGCTCAGCAACTTCTCTCTTATCATCGCCCATTGTGCCACCCGAACCGGGCACCTTGAACCAGTCACACTTGTCGACGAGGGAATCATCGTAATCAAGGACTCAAAATTCGTCGTGAAGAATAGCAACGGCATCAATCAGCTGGTCGTAGGCACCTTCTTGGTAACCTTCGACGATTACATCTGCCTAAACGGCACCCAATACACTTACCGTCGGGGCATGCTAATGAAGAAACCCGCCGTCTCAGCGACAACTCCGATCAACGTAACCGAGCATCGGGAATACCTGAGCCTGCCTTTCTTGCGCGACCTTAGTCTTCAAAATCTACAACATATTGACTAAGGTCCAGAATAATCACGAGGCCTTTGATAAGCGGCTGTGTGACCTTTGCTGCCGTCACCATCTGCTATGTTGTAATCTGGTGGATCCGACGCCTTATAAAAAATACCAAGCGACCTGAAAGAGTGACCCCCTCCAAGAAAAGACGAGGACGCCTTTAACTTAAACCTGGGAGGAGTCAACACGCGCAACACAAGTTATGCTGAGGGCGCGCATGGGACACCCGACACCACCATGCCCACGCTGAGTGACCGCTCCAAGAAGAGTCACGAGGCGCGGAGTCAGCAATCTGTCGGCGGCTCTGCGATGGGCCGCGGTCTGAGGGATGCAGCCTTGGGGTCTGGGTAATTTAAGTTTAGTTTTAATTCACCAACCAATAAGCTCAGTTGCGAGCTAAACAAAAAATAATATTTAATAAACGAATAATCGAAATGTCTTAAAGGATTGATAACCAAACTCGTTTAATTTATAGACAACACTTTTTATACCATGCACCCATAAGGTAAAATGGTGTATTAAAGTCGCCAAATTGTGTGTGTAATAGGCAGAAGGAAGTTTTTCCGACTACACAAAGTATATATATTCTTTATCAGGATCAACAGCCGAGTCGATCTAGACATGTGAGTCCGTCCGGCTGTCCTGCACCTACATCTCAGTGACTATTAGAGCTAGAGTTAACAAATTTGGTACGTAGACTTGACTACCGTGGTAAAGTCTATTTCAAATTCAAACAAATTGTATTTTCTTAAAGACTATAAAAGCTAGAGACATAAAATTTGGTAGGAATAATCCTTTAGTGCGCGCGAAGATATTAATTGTTTAAACATTTGCATTTGCTATCTCGCTCACTATTACAAACACACAAGCAGCCGATTTCTAGTCATATTTTAATCATATTAGGTAGGTTGGTAGAAATAAAAAGGACTAACTCACTAGTTATCGGTACACTTCCCAATTTTGATATCGTTAGTCAAAATATTGCGGGAGGCAATCGGTCTTTTTATACTATACACCCATAGGGTGAAATGGTATATTAAAGTCGCCAAAATGTATGTAACAGGCAGAAGGAAGCTTTTCCGACCCCATAAAGTATATATATTCTTGATCAGCATCAACAGCCGAGACGATCTAGCCATGTCCGTCTGTCCGTCCATCCGTCCATCCGTCTGTATGAACACCTAGATCTCGGAGACTATAAGAGCTAGAGCCACCAAATTTGGTATGTTTGCCACGCCCCCTACCGCCCCCGCAAATGATATAAAACCGATTTTCTTAAACACCATAGCAACTAGAGACACAAAATTTGGTATGTATATTTGCTTAGTAATCGCGCACATTTTGTATTTATAAAAATTTTGCCACGACCCATACCGCCCCCGCAAATCAAATAAAACCGGTTTTCTCACAACCTATTTTAGCTAGAGACACCATAGTTGGTATAAATATTTGCTTACGCCCCCCTCCGCCACCGTAATTTGAAAAAACTCGATTATCTCCCGTAATTTTCTACCTTGTGCAATCAAATTTAGCACACTTAAATTTGATACTAATATCAAGCAAAATACCAAATTTGATCAAAATCGGAATAAAAATAGTCAAGTTATGCATATAAACGTTTTTCCATATGGCCGGAAGTGGCCGTTGGCTGGTGGGGGCGCTAGGGTGCTCAAATGCTTGAGTGAGCGAAATACTAAGATATGCTTCTAAAAAGCATGCAAACAGATTTTTTTAAAAATACGAAAATGCATTGGTTATTATAAATTTAAAATATTTGTTTTACTGGTGTATGGTATATCCAAGTCGGCGAGACGACTTACTTACTTCATTTTAATTATGGAGGCGGAAGTTTACTTTAACTTAAGGCGGAACTTTATTGGTTTTCGAGAAAATCAGTTTTATTTATTTTGCGGGGCAAAAGTGGGCGTGGCAAAATTTTTAAACAAACAAAATCTGCGCACACACTAATCCAATACATATACCAAAGTTGGCGTCTCTAGTTAATAAAGTCTTTGAGAAAATCGGTTTTATTTTAATCGGACGGACGGACATGGATAGATCGTCTCGGCTGTTATGCTGATGAAAAATATATGTACCTATATATACACGCCTGCTACATACATTTTGGCGACTTCAATATACCATTTAACCCTATGGGTGCATGGTATAAAAAGCTAGGTGCTGCAGAACTTCGAGTGATTTTATTTTTTTGGTTTTGGTAAGACTGTCACTGTGTATTAATTAATTTTAATTGCTCTTATAAAACTCTATTAAAATATTATTTGAGACGTACAAAATGACATAAAATACGTTTTTTATTATATTAAACAATATCAAATGCTTGACGTTTACATGTGAACGTTGCCACTTCAGAGAAATAGTTTTGTTTTCTTGGAAAATACTACGCAAGTTATAAAAAAACTAAAAGCGACATTAATTAATAATGCTTTTATTAATGTTTTAATACATTTACTTTGATATTACAACACAATTTGATTCTATTTTTTGAACTGGACTATGTGGCAACCATTTTGTTGCCAGCGGATTTATGCCTGATAAAAATTTCTACTGATTCGATAAAATGCTGAATTAAACAAATTATTACATCGAATCTTTTATTATTTTAATGCAGAATCATCAGTCATTATACAACGTTCATTACCACATTCATTTTTTTAATAAAAACCTTTTTAGATCCTCGCTCCCTTTTCGGTTAATGGCAATCAATTGTTAGACTTGCAGTTCACGCAGCGCATCATTTATTGGAAATATTGGATCTGCTTTGGATTAGAGAAACCCTGGATACATGCATGATCGCGCAAACCTTTGAACGATATTCCTTCGCCTGACTCTACAAGGCGAAGGAGCACGCTTCATATCAAGTTATGGTTACATGTACAAAAGTTATGGTGGCAAAATCGCCTGAACACTAGAAAGGCATAACGTTGACGCATCGGCACTTGGGGTCTTTATCGATCTCAATGCTTATTGCAACTTCATGGATTTTCGGATGGGTCATCAGCCCTATAACGATGTCCCAAGCTAACAACGCTTTCGCTTTCACATCATACATCAATATTAACGCTTCGCTCCAGAAGTTTTGGAAGCTAGAGGGCATCATTTCCACAACCAAATTGAAACCAATAGAGAGAAACACTTTCTCGTTACATACACAAACAAGATGGAAAGGGGAAGTCCATCGTGGAACTTCGGTTCCGTTCCACCACTAACCATAGAATACATAGATGCGTCAAACTCAAGATTTTTTGATTACAAACGCTAGCCTGAGTCTGGAACCCCAGAGAACTTCGGCAAAAGCCGAACAGCCTAGAACCCCAGAGAGCGGCCGCAGCGAGAGGGTATTATAAAATTGGTCAGATGTTTGTAAAATGTTTCTTTTAGAGCTATATGATATAGTGGTCCGATTCTCCCAATTTTCATACTTTATTTTTCCCAGGTTATTAAAAGCCCCCAAAAAAAATTTCATCCCGATAGCTTTTAAGATGGCTGAGTAAAACGCATACGCACAGACGGGCGGACAGACGGACATGGCTATATCAACTCAGTTTCTCATGCTGATCAAGAATTTATATACTTTATGGGGTCGGAAACGTCTCCTTCTGTGCGTTACAAACATCTGACCAATTTTATAATACCCTCTGCAAGGGTATAAAAAGTAAATAAAAATGTATCAAAAAAATATATAAAGCATTATGAAAAACTTCGACCAAGATGGGAGTCGAACCCCGGCCGCCCGATCGCCAAGCGAGCACACTAACAACAGAGCCACGTCGACACTTTGAGAAGCGCCGTCGAGTTCTGTAGTTAAGCACGCATCTCATTCTTGCATTGTCGCTAGCTCGTCGAAAACTCAAAAAGTCTGCGAGCGAGCGATTGAAATGCGATGCTGTACAACTTCACGTCACACACACACTACAAAGCCTGAGCATGTACCGACGAGTGTACACATACATATGCAAAACGAGAACACAGCGACACAGACATGCGTTCATCGTTCTGCGATCTGTGGCAGACTGAATTATTTTCGATGCGTAGCGACACTGCTGCGAGCGAACGGTTTTCGCTCTTGCTGCGGCCGCTCTCTGGGGTTCTAGGCTGTTCGGCTTTTGCCGAAGTTCTCTGGGGTTCCAGGCTCTGGCTAGCGTTTGTAATCAAAAAATCTTGAGTTTGACGCATCTATGTATTCTATGGTTAGTGGTTCCACAAAAGTGCTATTAATCGTTTCAAATCGGTGGAACGACGGTTACAACAAGATGAAAATCTAAGAGGAAAATATGTCAACTTCATAAGGGAATCCTTCGATTTGTGGCATATGCGCGAATTACCACCAGATGAAGTCAACCATGGACAACGGATTCACTTGCCACAACACGCGGTTTTCGGTCGGAAACTTAAACTGATAATTTTCTGACACCAAAGGCAAATCACTAAGTGATTATCTCTTTATAGTGACGGCTAGTACAAAATCAAACAGAATTCATTCAACTTCATTTGGAGCTTGGGAAATGGGTATCGAACACACCTCGCATACCAACAGAAGGAACTGATTCTACACAATCATCACCATTGAAGGTTCTTGGACTTTACTGGCAACCTGATCTTGATACTGTAAAACCCGATTATTATTTATAAGGTTGACTATTAGCATTAATTCTTAACGCGATTGAGACACATGTGGTCTCTCTTATGGACAAAAGAATATATCAAACTAGACTAGAACGGCAGACATCGCGACTCAAGCTTATTAACTGTTTCCTTTCTTTACAGTTGCTTGGGCGCGTTGGCCTCTCGCATAAATACAGGATAGCAGAAAATTCGATAGATCGGAAGAGCATGGAATAAAGAAGTACACAACATAAGGCAGGGCCCGGCACAAAGAGAGCCAACGAAAACTGTCAATGTATGTCAGAGCCCGGCACTCATATCCCCCGGGGGACGAACACGTTCGGCACCTCGTATGCGTGTAACCGAACGGCTGCCGAAGTCCTCACACAGAGGATGAGGGTGGATTTAGTTGCCCTAAGCATTTCGACGCGAGCACGTCTATGTCGCTTTGCTCGATCGCTACACATGAAAAAATTAATGCCTTCATTCTTTTTATGTAACTGGCAACTTTTGCAATATTCTATTCGAAACAGTCTAACAGATAACCATTTAGAAGATCTCCTTCGGATAAAAAGTTATACAAATAATATTGAAGTAAAGCAAATAGTTGACTTTCAAAAAATGTATTAATTCGAAATTATTGGTTTTCCATCGCACTTTTAATTTTTCTTGTTTTCGTCACATGCAATTTGCGCAGTGTAAAGCAACTTACTCACACAAGCAAGCGCACACATACATCAGGGCCCGGCACAAAGAGAGCCAACGAAAACTGTCAATGTATGTGTGCGCTTGCTTGTGTGAGTAAGTTGCTTTACACCAGGGGTAGGCACAAAGAGAGCCAACGCAAACTGTCAATGTATGTGTGTGTTTTACACTGCGAGAAAAGAAAAGTGAACTAATATTGCCTCAATCGTTCAGACGAGCGGAATCGACGATCTGCTGCAAGAAAATAAAAAAGAAAACAACCCCTAAATTAATTTTTCCATGTGCATATTTTCAACAAAGCGACATAGATCCACTCGCGTCGAAATGCTGCAAGCGACTAATTCAGATTTTACGCTCTCGAGTGCAATTCGGGTTGACTTCGGCATGCACACAGATAGCAAAACGAGCAATTGCCGAACAAAAGTGCCCGCACGGGCTATGGGTGCCTACCGCTGCTTTACACTGCGCAAATTGCATGTTAATTATGGCTTCTCGATTTGGCATGGGATAATAAACTTGGATATTCTACAACAACTTCAAATACCTCTGTTAGCTGTCAACGGCGCGGTCAACATGGATTCTCCGATGCACCTACGAAAGCATACGCTGCTGACTACAGCAGAGTAATCAACAATGACAATTTCTACATCGATTATGGATGCGAAGTTTAAGGTAGCTATGATAAAAACACATATTGTCACTCATCGAAGTCGGTCGTGTTTTTTTTTGCGCTCTCGCTTAATTTTTGTCTTTCATTCTTTCGTGAAGCTAATTTATAATATTCAATCTAAATTCATTGCCTTACTAATTCTTAATAAATCGCTTTACTCATCGCGAAGTTTCCGTTAAATTTACAAACATTTATATAAATTTATTATCAAAACTTTAACAAACGCAAATATAATTTTGTTGTTGCGCTGCTTAGTTTTTGTTTTCGTTCTATTTTTTGCTCCCACCCGCGCTCTCAATTTACAGTTCATAGTTTGTTTTTGTTTGTGTGGTGTTGGTGCTCTCTATTCTTTTGTTTTCTCTTTTGATCGCGCTCGCGGCCGTTAACTTCGCGTTGGTGACAAGTTTTTGTTGTTGTGTGTTTTAATACAGATAAGTACAAATATTCTCTCTTTTTGTTTTCTCTTTCTATTTGCATATTTCAGTTAGCTTTTGCCTTGGTTTGTATACGTCTCTCATAACATATATATACATTTTTCCCTTTTTATTTACATATTGATTTATAATTTGTTTTTGTATAAATCAATTATTTAATAATGTCTGTCTGTTGCAAATATAATTGCAATAATCCCAGCAAGACCAGTGAAGCCTTTCTTTACTGTTGGCTGTGTGACAATGTAATGCACTTTAAATGTGCTGGTTACACAGTCAAGGTGCGGGATAGTATTGCACAGGGTGGCGGCCTTAAATGGGGCTGTGATTCGTGTTTTATGAAACGGACTGGGGATGCATTTAAAACCCTGTCAGCTGGCGTTCATAAGCTCCAAGAGGAGCTTTTGGCGATGGAGGTTCAATTCAGAAGTTCTAAACTCCCCAGATCTTTTTGGCCAAATATGTCATAAAGATTTTTGGCCGGAACACCTTGTTGTAAAAGAGTATACAATAAAAAAGAAGAATCGGCCTCCGAATAGCTTGCTACCTGCCTCTGTGAATAACGTTCCTTCCGGCTCGTCTGCACCTGTTGGCGAGTCAAAAGACTAATTTCGTCCCTAACTCTGGCCTATCAGAACGTACGGGGACTAAAGACTAAACTGTCTAAACTCTATGTAGATAGTCTAGCTTTTGACTTTCATCTTCTTGCCTTTACTGAGACTTGGCTGAAGCCTGATATTGCCGATGCTTCAATTTTCCCCTTAAAATATTTAATATATAGACATGATCGGACTATCCGTAATGGTGGTGGCGTTTTGATCGCTGTTGACTCGGCGTTCTCGTCTGAAATTGTCCAGTCCTCCAATCAGGAGATTGAATTTGTTTGTGTTAAAATTTCGTTTAATTCTTTTTCTGGTGTTCGTATATTCCACCACAGTCCGACTTGGCAGTATACACTCACCATTTGGAAGCTATTCAACTTATTTCCTCATATCTCTCTGACAAAGACTTGCTCGTGGGAGATTTTAATTTACCTGAGATTGCCTGGACCCTTTCATTTGACTCTTTATTACTGTTGCCCTCCTTGTCACATTGTTTCATAGATGGTCTGCCTGAATTGTCCCTAACTCAAATAAATCCTGTCCGGAATAGTCGTAACAGATCACTAGATCTGGTATTTGTGTTGGATTCCTCCAACTGCGATGTTTCCAGGACTGATCCCTTAGTTATCCCCGAAGACAACTTTCATCCAACTCTGGATATAACCATTGACCTTCCTTTTGGTGTTATGTCTCGACATAATAACTCGATGCCTCCAACCCGTTGTTTTCGCAAGACAAACTTTACTAAACTTAAAAAACTCTTGTTAACTAATGATTGGACATATCTGTATACTTGCACTGATATGGACTCCGCCATTTCTGTCTTCTATAAAACTCTTGAGTCGTTCTTTGATGTTTGTGTCCCGCGTGTGACTCTAGGATGGTCTGATAGACCTCCTTGGTTCTCACGTGAGTTATGTAACTTGAAGAACGTAAAATCGAGATGTTATAAAAGATTAAAAAAATCCGGTAAAGCATCGGATTTTTCCCTATATGTAGTTGCTCGATCAAATTTTATGGTGCTGAATTCACATTGCTATAAGGATTATCTTCAGCGATGTAAACTCAGGTTTTCTCGCGATCCTAAGCAATTTTATAAATTTGTAAATGTTAAACGTAAGACATCAGTGCACCCGTCTTACTTGTCTTTCGAAAACAATAAAGCTGACAATGATCAGGCAATTGCCGACATGCTTGCTGATTTTTTCAAAACAACTTATTCCTCTTCGACTTATCAAGCAAATCCTCCTTATCCTCACCACTTGCAATCGTCTAATTGCATTTTAGACCCTGTGTTTGATGAAAGTTCGGTTCTTAGCGTGCTCAGTTCCGTCAAACCAATATATGCACCTGGCCCTGATGGAATACCAGGCTGCGTATTAAGGTTTTGCGCGGAGGCCCTATGTAAGCCAATACTTAAGTTGTTTACACTGTCCGTCACATCTTCCGCCTTCCCGCCTATCTGGAAGGAAACATATATTATTCCTCTTCATAAAAAGGGGAAGAAGTCCGAAGCCTCCAATTATAGGGGTATTTCTAAATTGTCTGCCATACCCAAAGCATTTGAGAAAATAATAACATCTCAATTGCAGCATTTTTGTAGCTCAATCGTTTCGTCATCCCAACATGGGTTTAAAAAACGTAGATCGACAACTACTAACCTATTAGAATTTACATCTCACTCAATCAAAGGGTTTAAGACTGCCGTGCAAACTGACGTCATTTATACTGACTTCAGCAAGGCCTTTGACTCTGTTAATCATACTCTGCTTTTATATACATAAATTAAACGCACTTGGCATCCCCAGCCTTTTGCTAGATTGGATTCTTCAATATCTATCTAAGCGTACACAAAAGGTCCTCTTTAAGTCTTCATTTTCTAGGACCATCCAAGTGACCTCTGGAGTACCTCAGGGTAGTCATTTGGGTCCATTGCTATTCACTCTTTTTATAAATGATCTTCCATTGGTAGTGTCACATTCTCGGGTGCTTATGTACGCGGATGATGTCAAGCTTTACCTCAGTTTTAAAGACATATCGTCTTCTTGCCTACTTCAATCGGATCTAAATGATCTTCAGAGTTGGTGTGAAACAAACCTATTAAACCTTAACGGCTCTAAATGTAATGTTATGTCTTTTTATAGATGCTCTCCATACTTAGCAACTTATTATCTTAACGACACTGCCTTAGAGTGGTTAGATATTATCAATGATTAAGGTGTTCTTATGGACCATAAATTAACTTTTAAACCTCATATTTCTGCTACAGTTAGTAAAGCTATGAATGTTCTTGGGTTTGTGAAACGATGGTCAAAAGAGTTTGACGATCCGTACACAACCAAAATTCTGTATACTTCTTTAATCCGTCCTATCTTAGAGTACGGATCTTGCATATGGTCACCTCAATATGAGACGCACCAAAGTAAAATTGAATCTGTTCAAAAGCAATTTCTGCTTTTCGCTCTTCTACGGTCATACTCCAGTAGGCTTCTTTTAATCAACCTTCCTTCTTTAATTAATCGTAGAGTAATGCTTGGTGCTATCTTTATTTATAAACTCTTAATAGGTGAAATAGACTCTCCTGAGCTATTGAACCAGTTAAACCTATCTGTATCCCGTAGACCTACTAGAAATTTTATTCCTCTATCCTTAAAACACTGTAGTTCTAACTATTCTTTGCATGAACCTTTTCGAGTCCTATGTTCTGATTACAATCATCTGCATCCCGTAATCAGATCAGAAGCCTCTCTTTCCCTTGTGAAAACTTCTATTTTAGCACATTGAGCTCGTAATTAGCTGTAGTTAATCATATTTTTAATTGTCTGTCCGTTTTATTTGTATTTGTCCACGCGATCGTGCCGTCCGATATGTGGCTGCGCCCCACGGTCGGTCGGGCGGGAGGTGGACAGCGCTCTGCTTGGGCTCGCGCGAAACAGGCTATGTCCTGGTGTCGTATGGGCCACTTGAACGTACTTCGCATTGTACGCGTCAACGTCCAGACAATAAAGCATTAATCTTTTAATTGCCGAGAGCTTTGGGCGGCACTGCTCCTAAGTCAACTCATAAGTTCGATAAAGGGGACACTTCGACATCAAAAAGTCGCAGTTTTTGCATGGTGCGATTATACAATCGTAATTTATTCCTTATTATATGCATCCTGTCCACTAAAGACATTTGTTGGGAACAGAACTTCGTAAATTTTCTACTCCATTCCAAGGCATTATTGGCGTCATGGGACTCCAAATCAAATCCAGCTGATTGATCCAGTGGTCTCATGGCTACAGGCCTAAAAGACTTTCAGTTATGGTGGAATGGCCTTTCATGACTACGTGATGTAGCCAATTTACAGTAAGGTTAAACAATTCACAAGTCTGTTTAAATATTTCAGAAAAGGGCATGCAAAAGGAAGTCTAAATCAATTGTCACGTTGCATTGGTCTATGCAGCTTTTGATCATCCACTTGATCATCTTGTTTAACGAGTATCTTCATGGTTCACACGGTTGCCTATATTCTACGCTACACCATTTGGGAACAAAGGCTCAAACTGGCACTCAGCGTGGCAATGCGGCTCGCGCAATCCTGTTTTCAGGATGACTACCAATTGCTACTCGCAAATAAACCATTGCGAAGTCAATTTCAGTTGTCTAAACTCTCGCCAATGATCGACAAGGACGGACTACTAAGGGTTGGAGGACTACTCAGGGTTGCACAACAAGGAATTGACCACAGAGGCGAAACATCCAGTTTTGCTACCGAAATCTTATCGAATCACCAGGCTGATACTTGAATACGAACACAGGGTCAACCTGCACCCTGGCGTCTCATCACTCTTTGTTAGGTTCCAAAAATTCTGGATTTTTGGCGCAAGAAACTTGATAAAGAAAGTCGCAGACGACGGTTTGGCTTGCTTTCGAGAATGGAAACATACATCACAACAAAGGATGGCTCCTTTCACTACCCGTGACACTTAGGTCTTTCATTCGTAAAGGCTGGATGTGACTATTCTGGCCCAAACCTTTTTAACGATGGAAAGAGGCCCAAACCGCGCATTATTTTTTTGCCTGGTACACTGGTTACTGGCAAAGTATCCAATCTAAGATGCAAAGGTTCTGGAAGCAAAGTATCTTACCACATTGCATCAGCGACCAAAGTCCACTACATCACCAAACATTTCAGTCGGAGATGTGGTGGTTGTAAACGAATCTAGCACCGCACCAGCTCATTGGCGTTTGGCGCTGGTTCTCGAAGCCGACCCAGGCAAGGTTCAATTGGTTCGAGCGGTCAGATTTAAGACCTCTTCTGCTGTGTCGGCTCTTTTTCTCTTTTTGTTCGGTAATAAATTGGCACTCAACTGATCCACTGCTATACCGAATCGTATTTTGGCCGAATTACGTCGGTTTTCGTCCGAATAAAGTGCTTTTCGTTCGGATTTCTTTGGCTTTATTCAAAAGTTTTGTGGGTTATTATTTTGGACTAGTTCTTTGCAATGGAAAAACTAAAGGCATTGGTGGGGCGTCGGAGCCGACGACGATCAGAAGGATTCTGGATTGATCAGAAAGAACCCAAACATCATGAACTACTGAATGGGCCACGCCATATTGTAAACTAATTTTTGAAACAATTTATGGGTCTACCAACGACAAACAAGACTGAAATGTCCATTTTCAGGAGCGATCAATCGAACGAGACGAGACTGCTGGATACAATATCTGGTATTGGGAAAATTTGATACACGGCGCAGGTGGATTGAGTGCAGTATGGGCAACAAGGCGCCGCGGCGTGCGGTTAGGTGTTCCTCAAGATTCGCAGCGGCTTGGATTCGACATTTGGATAGGCTGAGAATTGCCATATCATGGGCAAATGTGGACGTTGCAAGCACTGAACTCGTTGGTAAGTCTGCAGTGTACAGAGCAATGGATCGAGTACGCTACCTTGTGGTACACCAGTTTTAATTTCGATTTCGGCTGTGACGGAGTCATTGAATCTAACAGAGAATTTATCATTGTAGAGATATGATTCCATAAGTTTGTGTGTGTACTCTGGAAGTTTTCGCCTGATTTTTGAAAATAGGAGTATATAAGTCATGTCCACTTTAAATAGTTTTTAATAACTGTAGAGATCTCATCCGAATGGACTTCGTAGTAATCACTACCCGTTTTAATACTCAAAGGGTGAAGTACAAACGATTTCGATGTTGAACTAGGCTGAAGAACCATTTTAAGATGTGTGGCAAAGCCGAATGCCCTTTCCTAGTCACTATGGGCCCATCCACGAGTTCGACCCATAGGCATAACTGTCTTCCACAGGGTATGTTTTGTGCTGCTTAGACTGAGCTGTTCCCCCTAAGCACTACTTTCTTCTTGTCGTAACACCTTAGAGAGGTGGCGGTTGGCTTGTCCTATGTGAAGTTTTACTGCAGTTGTATTTTGTGCCGGTTTGTAAGCCTACCATGAGGATAGGTGTAAGTAGAAGTAGGTTGGGAAGAGACTATTGCTGCATCCCCAGCATTGACTTAAGTGCAGAGACAGATACATATGTATGAATGTTAATGCCCTCTGCATATTCCAGTTTTCCCCTCATGTACATTTGGAATTTAAGCCTTAAATGACGGGGTATTTTACAACATATTCATTGATTTAAAAAATTTATTAATAAATAAGTCGTCTCCCCGACTTCGGTATACCATGCTCAAGTAAAACAAACATTCTAAATTTATATCGACATAGTGCATGAATGTAGTTGATTGAAAATTTTCAGATTTTTATATAATTTGATGATACCGCCGAGAATGGATCCACGAGGGCCTTTACGTCGAACGTTTTCCCCCCGTCTCGAGACGTACCATCGCCGTTGGCATCAGATGGGGGTTGCGGTACTGCAGCAGTGTGGCCAGTGTCAGCTTAGGATCGGAAGCTGGCGTTGGAGCGGTCCTTCATCTGGGGGACTCAGGGGTGATGCGGCGCACGATGGAGTGGAGTTGGGGGTCCTCTTCACATTTGCGGCACCTATCGCCGCTCAGGCATGCTTCCTCGGAGTGTTAGTATTTCTTGAGCAGCACTGCCCGCATCCTCTTCTCCACGTTTAGCCGCAGGAAGCGCCGGCATCGCTTTAGAGGATAGATTCCGCGAAAGACTCGGTAACGGATGGACTCAGTTCCTCGCAAACATCTGCGCTCCTCCTTCGACGCCTAAACTGAACGTTGTCTTGGAGCCATTAAGTTGAGATGTGGATGACGGATATCAAAAAGCTGCCGGAACAAATAAGGAAGAAAACGGATTAATGGAGGACTTCACAACACACATACTACTACTGGCAGCTGGGCCCTTTTTATTTTGGAGGAAGTTTCACGTAGAGAGTTTGAATTCTTTCTTCTGGAGGAAGAAAAATCAGCTTCGCGACTGGTCGTTTCATAACACCGCGAGCGGTGAGCAGATCGACGTCACGGACTTTGCCGTCACTGCCGGGGTACGTTTGGTGGGTTCGCCCGAGACGCCATTTGTTGAATTGAAGATTGTCGTCCTTGAGTACTACAAGATCGCCTACTTCAAGATTTTTACAAGGAAATCGCCACTTATTCCGCTTATGTAACTCCTTCAGATACTCATCTTTTCACCGAAGGCAGAAATGCTGACCCACGGCCTTCTGACGCCGCCACCTGTTAATGATAGACGGAACCTGGTCCTTGATCTCAGGTTCTGTGAAGGAAAGCCATGACCGAAAACATTTCCTAGTAGGCGGTCCACTAGGAAATAGCCCGGGGTCAAAGCCAATGAATCGGTGGGGTCTTCAGACATAGGAGAAATCGGCCACGAATTCAGACAAGCCTCTAGCAGAGTGGAAAACTCCTTGAAAGTATACTTTTCGTTGGAAGTGGCCTCATAGAACAGAGTTTTGAAACTCTTAACTCCAGCCTCCTACAAGCTTCTTAGCAAAAATGTGCAGAAAATGAAGCAAAACGAAAAAATAAAAATAAAAGTTTCCAATGTCAACAGTGATGATACCCCCCCTTACGACATGACTCACTTGAGAAGCGCAACGGAAACGAAGGAGACAACAGGGACGGGATTCGGGCTGGATGTGTAGCGAGACCTTTAGCGAATTTAACCCCAACCAGTGTTGAGTTTAATCTCGCTCGAAATGAAGTCACTTTGTGGCCAAAAAAAAAAAGCTTAACCTGTTTCCAGTACATCTATATCGAGTGAATAATTTATTTAGAACCAATATCTCGACCGATTTTTGAAAATATCTTGATGAGAATTGACAATACTTTTTAATTTTTCGAGATTGCAAAGATTTGTATTAAGAGTAATCCTTTTAACTTCAAAATTAAAGAATTAATTTTTCAAATTATCGAAGAATTAACAAAATTTAGACTTCATGTTGATAATTATAATTAGCTGGACTAACATTCCACCTTTCGAAATTGGATCTAAAATTTGGTATTACAGCTTCGTGTAAAAAGTTTTTGAAAAGTCCGGATCACCCCTGATGCGTCAGTGAACGGATTCAAATTAAGCATGGCGCGTGCAACAAGCAGCGTCCCTCAGTTAAGACGAAATAACTATACATACACATACAGTGGCGGCAAAAAATTTGAAACATTTTTCTTTTGACCATAAATTCTGATTTCATTTGATTTGTATATACGGTTAGTGAAAAGCTTTGATGTATTAATTTAAAGCGTTGAGTTGGTCATTCTATCGAGATGATGTACCGTAAATTTTGTGGGCGTATCTCTAACGGTTTTTTTTTAAACAAATTTTGAAATAAAGCCCCAAAATTCGGAAAATTTTTAAAAATTTATCGTACACCTTCGGACCCTAAGAAGTTTTAGGTCTAGTCAAACTAAGATAAACTGCATACCATGAATTTTCATTTTGGCCCCAGGATCCAATTTGGAGTCAATTGAAAAAGTCAATTGTGTATGTTTTTTTTGGTCTTCATGCTTGGCGTCATTTTAAGCAACTAATTCATTCTAAAGTATACCTACACTTGAACTATCGTATGAATCGTAGTGAATTAAATTTCCTTTCAAATGAGATATTGTTCATCAAAATCGGATAAAAAATAAATAGACTTCCAACTGTTCCAAGTCGTATCTTTGGATTTTTTATTCGAATTCCAAAGCGTTCTAAGCCATTAATTGGGCCTTTCGGTACAGTTCCGGGAAATCCCAAAAGTTCCATTTCTTGTGAATTTTATTTAAATTTCAAGGCGCCCTAAAACATTCTTTGGGCTTTTTGGTCAACTTTTCAAGTGATACCAAACGTTCCATTTCGTCTTTGTGAATTTTATTCAAATTTCAAGGCGCTCCAAGCCGTTCCTTGTGTTTTTCTTGGCAACGTTCCAAGTTCTACCAAGCGTTCCATTTGTACTTTGTGGCTTTTACTGAGTTCCAAGAGCGAGCCCCCCAAAGGACGATAAAGGGGGCGACGATCACTGCTGCCACGTGCAAATGTTCGATTTTTTCTCCAAGTTCGCGACAAAGGAGTACCAGCCCTACTACTCCTCCTTTTAGGGCGTTTCAGATCCTTTATACTCCTTTAGCTCTCAATTCCGCGCCATGAAGCACGTCCTCTCAGCATGCCACGTTAGAGCCACATTAAGCAAGCCAAAATGGGTCAAGTGACCAGTACCATCTCCTCACATTGTGGTAACCGCTCCAAGAGTCGCTTGGTCTGAATCCAAAGGGACTCTAATTGCTTCTATCATGGCGTTGCATAAGTTTATCTCAATCGGCGATAAACTAATTCAGTTTGAAGTCGACACCCAAGTCACTTCATTGTCCGAGATCAGCGTTTACGCCCCGAGTCCGTCGTGATCGAGTTCGAACGTTGTGGGAGAAGGTTGAGCAGGAGTATAGGAAATGCGAAGCACTCCCAGATAATAAAGACTGTAGAATTTAGCCATCCAAGCTAAATATGGCAAGTGCTATCAAGTTTACGAGCGATGCACGGCTCGATTAGACGAGCTTATTCATGAAGCGTCTGTGCCTACCCCCAAACCGTCATGGGTCCACCTTTGCACCACCCTTTTGCAGAACGAGGCTGTCGACTTCCACCCATTGACACAGAGGTCCTTACGGGAGATTAACTTTAATGGCCTCCGTGACTAGTTTACGGCCATCTGCATAAGCGATAAGCAAAGTTCCCGCTTAAAAATGATGGTTTTGAAACGGCATGGAACGCACTCAAAAAGCGTTTCGAAAATAAGCGTCTTATCGTGAACAACCGATTCAGAGCACTTCTTAATCTTCTTAATCTGTTCCGAAAACCAGCTTTTTACTGTGGGAACAATCTCTTGGAGATAAGACTGCCAATCCAGAACGGCAAACGATGGGCGATTTCCTCACCGAGCGAATTCGTACGCTCGAAGCGGTTGAAAATACAACTGCAATGGTTATTTCAATTCCCACATTCAAACCTCCACGAAACCCCCTTCCAGTCACCCGAAAGGAAAATACATTTGAAGCCAAGGTGGTCAACAAATCGAAGTCCTGTGATCTTTGTTTGAAGGAGAATCACCCGGTGCGTCGATGTTCCCGCTTCCTTCAGATGCCGGTGCTACAGAAGGCGGCATATATAAAGAAAAGTCCCTGTGTCTGAACTGTTTCGATGGCAAGATGGCATCAAGTGAAAGATTGCCCGAGCCAGCATAACTGCTTCATATGCAAGAGTCGTCTCCATACGCTCTTGCACAATTACGCCCGACCAGAGAATAGTCCAACGCCGGTCCCAGCGCAGCCCAGTTCTCACAGTATTGTCCGTACATATTTTACATCTGAGGCAAAGTCCTCATGAGATAAGTTGCTAGGCACAGCCATCTTGGACCTTTGGCATAAGTGCACTACTTATCCTTCACGGGCGTTATTAGACCCGGCTTCAGAACAAATGTTCCGGCTAGCTGACCCCTAGCTGGATATTGGATTAGATTAAAGGTAAAGATCGATCTGCTTCTCGGTATTGACGTCATACCAGCGGTAATCCTTTCAGGCATGCAGACCGAAGCATTTTAATGGCACAAAAGACGACATTCGGTTGTGTCATTTCAGGCCAGTTGCGAGGGGTCCCGAGGGTCGCTTTAAGCAGAGAGGATACACTAGAAACTCTTCTCACAAGATTTTGGGAGGTGGAGGATCTACCGGTCAAACCGGTAGAAGATTCTGTCTCGTTTTGTGAGGTCAATTTCCAGAAGACCACAAGCAGAGATGTGGAGATGCGGAGATATATGGTCTCAACTCCGTTTCGAGACCCAAACAACATTAACCTCTGTCACTCCAGACCAGGTGCAATGGCCCAGTTGGTTTTCGCTCATAGATTTAAGCTAGGGTATTTCCCCACTGAAGTTTAATAAAGAAACAAGTGAATTTGATTTTATTGTGCGTGCCTACATTTTTTCGTGGGAAATTAAGAGGGAAGAAATTCATTTGGCTGCCTTCACAAACCAGAAGGAAGTTTTTCTCCCTCCCTACTTCTTAAAATAAAAATTTTAAGTTACGGAATATGTTAAAGCAAATAAGAGATTTTGATTTAACATTAAACTGGATGAAACAGAATGTTTTTGGTTCAGTTAGTTAAAACAAAGATGTGAAAATGATGATAATATGTCTGGATGACTGTGTCTAATATTGAAGTAGGCATTTCTTAGAATTTGAATTATGTGCAATTTAAACAAAGGTGATTTTTCGAACTACTGCAATTAAATTTGATACCCTAAAATCTGTCATTATTGTGAAGTAGAGTACCAAATTTTACAGGAATTTGAAAATTTTCAATCAACTATGTTCATGTATTATGTTGATATAAATTTAGAATATCTGTTTTACTTGAGCATGGTATACCGAAGTCAGAGACGACTTATAATAAATAATAATTTTTTAAATTAATGAATATGTTGTAAAATACCCCGTCATTTAAGGCTTAAATTCCAAATGTACATTAGGGGAAAACTGGAATATGCAGAGGGAAAGCTCATCCAACTTTGAGCGCTGCTACATAGACAGTTATGCCAATAGGTCGAACTCGTGGATGGGCCCATAGTGACTAGGAGAGGGCATTCGTCTTTGCCACACATCTTAAAATGGTTCTTCAGCATAGTTCGAAATCGTTTGTACTTCACCCTTCGGTTATTAAAACGGCTGGTGATTACTACGAATTCAATTCGGATGAGATCTCTACAGTTATTAAAAACAATTTAAAGCCTAAAAAAGTTCGTGGACATGACTTATTTACTCTAATTTTCAAAAATCAGGCGAAAACTTCCACAAACTTATGGAATTATACCTCTACAATGAGAAATTCTCTGTTAGATTCAATGACTCCATCACAGCCGAAGTCAAAATTAAAACTGGTGTACCACAAGGTAGCGTACTCGATCCATTGCTCTACCATCTGTACACTGCAGACTTACCCACGAGCTTAGTGCTTACAAGGTCCACACTTGCCCATGACATGGCAATCCGCAGCCTATCCAAATGTCCAATCCAAGCCTCTGCAAAACTTGAGGAACACCTAGCCGCACGCCGCGGCGCCTGTTTGCCCATACTGCGCTATTGAACCTTTCCTAATGAAGCTTGTGGTTGTACCAACCGTTGTTTCTCTAGGTCACGTAATCGACCTCTGGACGTAAACATCTTCCTGAAGGGTTATATGATCCCCAATTCCATTTCAATACTTTCCTCCAGACTAGAGTTAATCCATCCGAGCAAGTAATTTGGGTGTCGATTTTTAACTGAATTAGTTTATCGCCGACCGAGAGAAACTTCTGCAAAGCCATGGTGGGAGGAAATAGGGTCCTTTTGGATTCGGACCGAGTGACTCTTGAAGCGGTTACCACAATTTTGGCTTGCTGGGCGTGGCTCAGACGTCGCCTGCTGAGAGGTTGCGTAACGGCGCGGAATTGTGAGATAAAGGACTAAAAAGGGTCTGAAGCGCTCAGAAAGAAGCGCTCCTCTGACGCGAATTTGAATAAAAAATCGAAGATTTTCGAGTTGCAGCAGTGATTTTAGCCCTTTTATCGTATTTTAGGGGCTCGTGCTCATAATCTTCTATCGTCCTTTAGGGGCTAGTGATCATAATCTTAATTATTTGTTTATTTTTAATTAAGGTCGTCTGCTTTGTGCCGGTCTTTTGGCACATGAGCTTGCAGCTGTGCCTGTATACAGCGGTTAAGCGGGACTGGTGTATGTATGCGTGTACATAGGCTGTAAGGGATAGCGGGATTCTTTGCGGTGCGAAAATGAAACATTTTATGAAATACATGGATATGTATATTAGCGGACGTTGACGATACTATGCGCAGTACGTTCAAGTGGCCCCTACGACACCAGGACAAAGCCTGTTACGCGCGAGCCCAAGCAGATAACTGCCCACCTCCCACCCGAACGACCGAGGGATGCAGCCGTAAAACGCACGGCGCGAATCGCGTGGACAAATACACAAGAGAAAAAACAGACAAACAAATAATACTATAGTTATCTATTAACTAAATGGGATAGGATAGATGTTTTAAGCATATTGATAGAAAACTCAAAGCTGATTACAGGGAAAAGAAGGTTGTAATCAGAGCAGAGGACCCTAAAAGGTTCATGCATGGCATAGTTAGAAGAACAACGACTAAGGGATAATGGTATCAAAGGATGTCTACTCCGTCTACATGGTACCGACAGATTTACCTGAGCTAATAACTCAGGCGAGTCGATATCACCAATTAGGAGCTTGTGCATGAAAATTGCACCAAGCATAGTTCTACGGTTAGTTAGGGAAGGAAGGTTAATCAAGAGAAGTCTACTAGAATACGAAGGCAAATTGACATTGCGATCCCAGCTTAAGCCACGAAGAGCAAATAGCAAGAACGGCTTTTGAACGGATTCAAGTCTAATCTGGTGCGACTCATATTGAGGTGACCAAATGCAAGATCCATACTCTAAAATAGGACGGACAAGCGAAGTAAAAAGAACTTTAGTTGTATAGGGGTCATCGAATTCTTTTGACCATCTTTTAATGAAACCCATGGCCTTTGAGACCGTGGTGGAAATATGGGTGTTAAAATTTAACTTATGGTCCATAAGTACGCCCAAATCATTCATATTATTTAGACGGTCTAAAGGGCTATTGTTTAGAAAATAAGTGACCAGTTGAGGAGAGTTACGAAAAAAAGTCATTAACTTACATTTGGTAGTGTTAAGATTTAGTAGATTAAACTGGCACCAGGATTGAAAGTTTTTAAGATCAGCTTGTAGCCGACTAAATGAATCTGTATCTTTATAAGTAAGACAAAGCTTGACATCGTCAGCATACATAAGAACACGCGAATGAACAATGACTGATGGAAGATCGTTAATGAATAGTGTGAAAAGCAGAGGGCCAAGATGACTACCTTGAGGTACACCAGAAGTCACAGGAATGGAAACGGAAAAAGAAGACTTAAAAAGTACCTTCTGTTTTCTATTTGTTAAATATTCTCGAAGCCAAGATAGGAAAAGGGGTGGAAACCCAATGTCGCTCAGCTTCGAAAGTAATAGGGTATGATTAACGGAATCAAAGGCTTTGCTGAAGTCAGTGTATATGACATCAGTTTGTTTACCATTTTTGAACCCCTTGATAATTATTGATGTAAATTCTAAAAGGTTAGTGGTTGTAGATCTACGTTTCACAAACCCATGTTGGGATGGCGAAATAATAGAGCTGCAAAAATGTTGCAATTGAGAAGTTATAATTTTCTCAAAAGCTTTCGGAATAGCGGACAATTTTGAGATACCCCTATAGTTAGAGGCTTCGGACTTTTTGCCATTTTTATGCAGAGAAATGATATACGACTCCTTCCAAATAGATGGAAAAGAGGAAGATTCGACAGACAATAGAAACAATTTTAAAATGGGTTTACATAATGCGTTTGCACAGAACCTGAGTACACATCCAGGAAGACCATCTGGCCCCGGAGAATAAACGGGTTTAACTAATTTAAGTTCGCTAAGAATAGAACCTTCATCAATCACTGGATTGAAAATGCAATTAGCCTTTTCTAAATGATAAGGATACGGACTTGCTCGATATTCCGTTGAGGAATAAGTTGTTTTGAAAAAACTCGCAAACATATCGGCAATTGCCTGATCAGTGCTCGCTTTTTTTATTTTGAAAAGACAAAAAAGATGGGTGCACAGAGGTCTTACGTTTAGAATTAACAAAATTATAAAATTGTTTAGGGTCAGAAGAAAACTGAAGCTTACACCGCTGAAGATAATTCTTATAGCATTGTGTATTAAGCATCATGAATTTTGAACGAGCGACTGTATACAGAGCACAGTCTGATGAACGACGTGTTTTTTGAAACTTCTTATAATATCGTGTCTTCACATTTTTCAAATTGCACAGCTCACGAGAGAACCAGGGAGGTTTGTTAAGCCGGTCCAGCCTACCAAGAGGCACACAAATATCAAAGAGTGAATTCAGAGTATCATAGAAAAAACGAACAGCTGAGTCCATATCTCTACAATTGTACAGATAAGACCAATCGGTAGTAGCAATGCTTTCATTAAGGCTGGCAAAGTCAGTCTTACGAAAGCACCTAGTTAGAGGTAACTCATTTGAACCAAGTAATGGTGAAAGCAAGGGCAGATCAATTTTTAAATTTAATGTAGGATGAAATTTGTCTTCTGGAAGAACAAATGGTTCGATCCTGGAAACCTCACAATAAGAAGAATCCAATACAAAAATAAGATCTAAGGATTTTCCATTAGAATTTAAGACAGGATTGACTTGGGATAAAGATAAGCCTAGAAGGCCATCAATAAAGTCATGTGACAAAGAGTGCAGCAACATGGTACATTCATCTGTTGGTGACCATGCTAAAGCGGGTAAATTAAAATCACCTAAAACTATGAACATGTCTTGACTGGAAACCAAAGAGGAGACAAACTGAATTGCCTCTAAATGATTTGAATATACCACCATGTCTGACAATGGTGGAATATAGGAACAAGTAATAAAAGCATTAAAAGATTTAAAATTTACTTTAACACCGACAAACTCAATCTCCTGGGTACTAGAAAATTGAATCATTTTAGATGATAAAGCAACATCAACAGCTATCAGAACGCCACCACCTATGCGAGAAATCCGGTCACGTCTGAATATAGAAAAGTTTGTGGGAAAAACCGATGCATCAGCAATATCAGGTTTAAGCCACGTCTCTGTAAACGCTAGAATGATATGCTCAAAAGAAAGACTATCTACATAGAGATTAGGAAGTTTAGATTTCAGTCCTCTAACGTTCTGGTAACCCAGGTTAAGGGACGAAGCTAGTTTTTTGACACACCAGCAGATGCTGATGTGGCAGGAATAGTATTAGTTGTTGTTGTTGGCAAGCGAATCGGTTGCCGATTTTTCTTTTTACAGTATATTCCTTAACTATTATATGTTTCGGCCAAAAATCTTCTCGACATATGGTGTCGAAGATATTGGCAGAAACACTAATTTTAAAGGACGAAATGTCCCGAGAATAAGAAAATTTAAACTTCTCCACCGCAATATTCGAGACGTTAACTTTCTTCCGAATATAGGCTATTACATCATCAGATGTGACAACAGGGTCTAGCCTAGAAACAAATATATGTTTCTTTGGTGGTATGCCAACGAGAGGCCGCGGTCCCGAAGCGTCAGCCGCAGCAGTAACGTTGGACAAGTCACCCACTGCAGCAGTCAACTTGTTTACGGGGCCCTCGATACTTTTAGAACTATCGGCAATTTCCATTGGAATGGGTAATTGCCCGGACTTATCGGACACTACAATAGGCATCGTTTTTAAGAGATCATTCCCAGGTGATATCGGTAATTCCTTACTAATAGCATTCACAACTGGGCTCTTAAACGATATCAATTGCTGTACATTAGGAGTGGACGGTGCATGAGACCGGTCGGGGACGATAAGAGATGCTGGCGGATCTACAGATACAGAAGCACCCCAAGGACTGGTCCTTTTACGTTTCGGAGGCTCATTCATAAGCGATAAACTTCTGAACTGAGTCTCCACAGCAGTAAACTCCGCTTGGAGTTTATTAAAACCTGCCCTTAAGGTGTCAAAACTATCTCTAGTCCGCCTCATGAAAGAGCGCATCTCATTCTCGACCTCCCGGCAAGCATCACATCCATATTTTAAGCCACCACCTTTAGCAATAGACTCCTTTATTCTGCCTGTGTAACCTGCACACTTAACGTGAACCGCATTGTCACACAACCAACAAAGAATATAATCATGGGAGTCAACCGCATTAGTGGCAACTATACAATTATTTTTTGAGCAGACAACCATTTTATCAAAAAGTTTAATTTAATTAAAAGGAAATACAAAAAATAAAAAATAGAAATTCTAAAGGTAAAAAATCTGTGAATAAGAATATACTGACCAGTTCTGACACAATGGTTAATGTGCAGAGTAAGCCTTCACAACTAAAGAATTAAAAGAGATTAAAGCACAAAAACAAAAACACGTATCACAGAGTCGCGGGTAGGCAAAAGACGAGAGCGCAAATCAATCAAGAATAGGAAAGAGCGGGAGAGCGCGTCAAATTGAACACATGCAACAACAATTTGTACGCAAGAGCGCGAGAGTTAGTTAAAAACGGTAAAGACACAAAAACAAAAGAGATAAGCAAAACAACAACACCGCTAATGCGAGTATTGTTGTATGTTTTGATTTTATTTAAATTTAAACAAAAGCGACAGCAAGTATTCGCAAAATGAAAATAAAATTTGGATGCTGAAATTATTATTAATTAATTTAACCGGTAATAAATTTAAAAGTTATGGAAAAGTATTTAATCGCGAGAAAAAAATAAAAGTTGATAAGCGCAAAAAAAACACGTCCGTCCTCTGCAACGAGTGAAAGTCTTTTTATACCATACACCCATAGGGTGAAATGGTATATTAAAGTCGCTAAAATGTATGTAACAGGCAGAAGGAAGCTTTTCCGACCCCATAAAGTATATATATTCTTGATCAGCATCAACAGCCGAGACGATCTAGCCATGTCCGTCTGTCCGTCCGTCCGTCCGTCCGTCCGTCTGTATGAACACCTAGATCTCGGAGACTATAAGAGCTAGAGCCACCAAATTTGGTATGTAGACTCGTGTCATATGTACGCTTATCGAGTTTGTTTCAAATGTTTGCCACGCCCCCTACCGCCCCCGCAAATGATATAAAACCGATTTTCTTAAACACCATAGCAACTAGAGACACAAAATTTGGTATGTATATTTGCTTAGTAAACGCGCACATTTTGTATTTATAAAAATTTTGCCACGCCCCCTACCGCCCCCGCAAATTAAATAAAACCGATTTTCTCAAAAACTATTCTAGCTAGAGACACAAAATTTGGTATGAATATTTGCTTAGTAATTGCGCACATTTTTGATGTGTAAAGATTTTGCCACGCCCCCCTCCGCCCCCGTAATTTGAAAAAACTCGATTATCTCCCGTAATTTTCTACCTTGTGCAATCAAATTTAGCACACTTAAATTTGATACTAATATCAAGCAAAATACCAAATTTGATCAAAATCTGAATAAAAATATCCAAGTTATGCATATAAACGTTTTTCCATATGGCCGGAAGTGGCCGTTAGCTGGTGGGGGCGCTAGGGTGCTCGTATGCTTGAATGAGCGAAATACTAAGATATGCTTGTGAAAAGCATGTGAACAGTTTTTTTTAAATAAGAAAATGCATTGGTTATTGTAAATTTAAAATATTTGTTTTACTGGTGTATGGTATATCCAAGTCGGCGAGACGACTTACTTACTTCATTTGAATATGGAATGTATATACGTATAGTAATTATGTGTGGATATATGTATGTGTATGTGTCTCCGCTTATTCGGAAACTAAGAAAGTTTAAATATGCAGATTTGTCCTAAAGTTATTTTGGAAATATATGCAGATGTGTGAATGAATTGGATGAATAAAAATTTCTATAAAAAATAAAGTTTATATTATTTTTTATACCCTTGCAGAGGGGATAATAAAATTGGTCAGATGTTTGTAACGCACAGAAACACACGTTTCCGACCCCATAAAGTATATGTATATATTCTTGATCCGCATGAGAAGCTAAGTCGATATAGCCATGTCCGCCTGTCGTTCTGTCCATCTGTGCGCATTCGTTTTACTAAGCCATCTTATAAGCTATCGGGCTGATAGCTTTTTATTACCTAGGTCAGATCAAGTATGAAAATCTTTTGGATCGGACCACTCTATCATATATGTAGTTGTATACGAAAAGTAGGTGAAGTAGTTGGAGTATCGCTATGAAATTTACTAATGTGATAGTAATTGAGATAAAACATCAGATCCCAAATTTCAATCTGATCGGATATATAGAACACAAGTTACAGTCAATATAAATAGTCTCTGCTCAACTGCTGCCGGCAGCGCTGCCTGCTGCCTACTACGTCATTGCATTGTATGCGTGCCAATCGCGGCATACTTGTAAAAGGGGATTAAGAAGAAGAAAACCAAGAAATGGAAATGATATTTGAAAGGTTCTGTCTGTATATTAATGAATTGCGCTACAAAAAAAGAGTTTGGAACATGTAAAAATATTATGGCCAAGTACTGCAAGGGTATATAAATTTCGGCAGAGCCGAAGTTAGCTTCTTTGATATTTTTTTAATACATTCCGTCTCCGTTAGATATGCCCCAACTTTATAGGGTGTCGCAGGACAAAAGAAACATCTATGTAATGGCCCTTTATATAAGTTAAGACCGGGCATGCTATAAACCTATAAATATTTTATGACCGCGCCCACACTCATCTTACAATAGTCAAGACTCGTAATAATGGGCATCGGCACAAACAATAACCACCAGACTAAACATTCCTATGGGAATGGTGTCGTGTTCAGTAAATCAGACAGCAAGTCGCCCAATTCTACAATTCGGCAATAAACAGATCAAGTTCGGTACACCAGACTTCAAGTCGCCTAAATCAATTCATCGATAAACAGATCCCACGCCAGCGTTGGACTTTTGGACTCAGCAGACGTCGCTGTCACCAACGACGCCCAATACCAGAGGCTTCGTCCAAACATAATCGATCAACCCAAAGTCAGTCTTCAACCTGAGTGCAACTTGTAACTTCGTTGGAGCTCCGCGATCCTTGTTCATAGTAGTTGTCTTAAAGTCTTCCAGCAAATTAAAAGATTTGTGAACGTAAAACTAATAAAGATTTTTAAATAAATTTTATTTTTTTCCTACGGAGAACAAGGAAAGTGTTAATTGGCGCCCGACCAGGGACCCTGCTAAACAAAACTTGATCGAGTGTTAGTGACAGATATCAGTGATCGTGACCAATAAAACGCGTTAAATGCCTTAAGTGTCGACGAAAATAAAAACATTGTATCGAACTACGCTAAGAATCAGACAGGGTCAAAATTCAAACGCTGCAATTTCCTCCAAGATCCGTTCCGAGGAAAACTGATAACCCGAAAGTGTTTGCCCAGGAGCGTTAGTACCTTCAACGTTGGAAAAGCCCTCCTACAAGCCGATCAGTAAAGCACCGAAGATGCTAGTAATAATGTAAGTTAAGAAGATTAGATTTAAGAGAAAATTGTGAATCAAAACGAAAGTTAAATCAAAACGAAAGTTAAAAAAGAAAAAAAGAAAATCAATCAGTTAAATCCTAAAAAAGGAAAAAAAGAATCAAAAGAAGAAAATCAATTAGTTAAGTTTTTTTAAAAAAAAAAGAAAAAATCAACTAACCCTTAAAATATTTATCCTTACTAACAATTATCCTGTGAACCAAAAGCCATTTCCAACCGCGCCGCGAACTTGCCTATTCTTACAAAAAACCTGATTACATATTCTACGCGATTGTGTTACGTATGTGTTTTTCTTTTGAGTGAAATACTTCCCCTTTTAAATTGAAAAATGCCTGATGATAGTTGGGTAAAAGCCTCACTTCTTCAGCCAGGAAATCGTCAAGCTACAGAGCCACAAATGGCATCAACCTCAGGTTCTGCAGGTAGATATATAGAAGCAGTTTCTATCCAAGGCTTAGATGCAGCTATAGATGTTATATTAGCAGCTAGAATGGAGAATTATATTGAGCGCTTGAACTCGTCGCAATCAGAAAACCCAGTATATAAAGATTTAACCCCAAATTTAAGTGACAATTGGAACGATTTGGAAAGGGTTCCAGATTTAGTGAAAGGACTTAGAGAATTTTCAGGTAATCCAGCAGAGTTTACAACATGGTTTTCTACAGCTTCACGCATAATGGAGGTTTTTGATCCCTTACAGGGAACACAAAAATATTTCGCGATACTGTTGACGGCTAGAGAAAAAATTACCGGTCATGCAGACTCAGTGTTGAAAGCAAATGATACCGCATTGCATTGCGATGCAATCTCAAAATGTCTTTTAGAAGAGTATTCGGATAGACGAGACCTAGGTACACTGGAATACCAATTATTTTCCATGAGCCAGAAGAATAGTACCATCCATGAATTCTATTTTGCAGTCCACCAACAAATGTCCTTAATTATTGATCAAATCAAGAATATGGGACACAGCCCAGAAGTTAGAATGGTCATGTCAAAACAAATAAAGGACAGAGCTTTAGATACTTTTATTAGAGGCTTGAATGGTGACCTAGCAGACAGATTAAGTATGGCGCAGCCTCTTAATCTAAAACATGCATTGCAATTAATAGATGCAGTAGATAATAAACGCGCCAAAAATTCTATCGGCCTCGGTTATCAATACCCTCGTCCGAATATATCACATAAACCAGTACAACACAATAAGAACAATATGTTCCCTCAACCACCGTACCCTCCAGTACTTCCATCTAAACCACACATTAATACAAACTGGTATAACCCCAGACATATACAGAGCTATAATATTCCTCAGAATAATCCGTTCCGAAATAATAACCAGCCATTTTTTAATGCACCACCTAGACCATTCACCCCGAAACCGCAACCAAAACCCACTCCAATGGAAGTAGACGGTTCCATCATGACCAGAAAAGTAAATTACATAAACAGACCAAATACCAATCCCTCACAACAGCCAATTTTGTTGAAAAGAGTAAATCAGCCTATAACAAATTTTCCGAATAAAATTCAAAGACAGTTCCACATTGGAGCTGAAGCACAAAATGAATCATATAGTACTCCAATGCAAGAAGAACCTCAGGTTAATATGTCCGAAGTTCAGTCCGAATATCAAGAGCAAGATGATTATTTCCAAGTAGTCCCATATTCACAGTTTTCAGAGTATCAGCAACAGCAAGAATATTTCACCGCTCAAGGTGATATGTCCGAGTTAATTCCACAAAATAAAGAGGTATCACAAACCATAGTCCAAGATCCTCTCCCACAAATTGAGGATACTGTCAATTTTTTAGGATGAAATGTTCCTCTTTGCCGTACTTTGTAGTCCGGGACAAAGATGGAACAGTATACAATTTTTTAATAGACACCGGTTCAAATAAAAATTATATCCAACCAGAAATAGCCAGAAATGTAAAAACAAACGAGCACAAGTTCTATGCGAGAACTGTAAGTGGACGCATTCTAATTTCGGAACATGTCCACTTGGGTCTTTTCAATGAACCCAACAAACCTATAATCTTTTTTCTACTGCCAAATTTGGAATCGTTTCATGGAATCTTAGGCAACGATACATTAAAAGAACTTAATGCCATTATAGATGTGGGAAAAAATTTATTATACGTCAACAACTCTCATGTTGTTAAAATGAGACAAATGCAAACTCAGCAAGTCCACACGATCAATTCAGATCAACTCTCGGGTCAGCAAAAATTAAAGCTAGAAGCACTTCAAGAGGAATACAAATCGCTATTCGCGAGCCCAGACATGAAGTTGACTTACGCTACCAACGTCCAAGGAGAAATTCGAACGACGTCAGACACTCCAGTCTATACAAAACATTACCCGTATCTAGCTTCGTTGCGAGAAGTAGTTGAAGAACAAATCAAGAATTACTACAAGATGGTATAATACGACCCTCACGGTCGCCTTATAATTCCCCTGTTTGGATTGTCCCAAAGAAAAGTGGCAGTCTGGGAAGAAAAAAATATAGGATGGTCATTGACTATCGGAAATTAAATACAGTCACCATTTCGGATAAATATCCAATTCCCGAAATTGGAGAGATGATTGCTCAATTGGGCAACAACAAATATTTCTCTGTTCTCGACTTGAAAAGTGGATTTCATCAGATTCCTCTAAAGAAATCTGATATTGAGAAAACAGCGTTCGCTGTAAACGGAGGGAAATATGAATTTACCAGACTCCCCTTCGGTTTGAAAAATTCCCCATCAATATTTCAAAGAGCCCTTGATGACATATTAAGAGAACATATAGGAAAAATATGCTATGTTTATATCGATGATATCATAATATTCAGCAAATCTGAGGAAGAACATTTTCGACATTTGGCCGAAGTATTCTCTACTTTGTCAAAAGCAAACATGAAAGTACAGGTAGATAAATGCAAATTCCTCAAACGAATATAGCAATAGGTGCGTCACTAGAACAAAACGGGAGACCGATTACATTCATATCTAGAGCGTTATCTAAAACAGAAGAAAATTATGCTACAAACGAGAGGGAAATGTTAGCCATAGTATGGTCCTTGGAAAAATTGAGGATGTATCTCTATGGTGAGTCAAAAGTGACTTAGCCCGAAGAACAACAATGCAAAGTTAAAAAAGTGAAAAAGTTACCTGGAGGAGTACAATTATGAGTTGAAGTATAAACCGGGTAGCTCAAATGTAGTAGCAGACGCACTTTCTAGAAATCCTACTAGCATAAATGCTAGCAGCACGTCAGCAGCCACTGTGCATAGCGATGAGAGCTCAGGTCATGAACTTATACCAACAATGGACATTCCCATTAACGTCTTTAAAAACCAATTAATAATTCTCACCGGCGATAACGAATCAACGACATTCGAATTACCGTTCCCTACATACCATAGACATACAGTAGTAAGGAGAAACTATTCAGAGAGTGATCTTGTAACAATTTTAAAAGCAAAAATGGATCCTAGATTGGTAAATGGTATTTTCACTTCCGAAAGTATTATGGGAAAGATCCAATCCATATTTCCGGAACATTTTAGGAACTATAAAGCAAGATTCACGCAGATTCAAACTACAGATGTCCATGACCATAGCCAGCAACAAGAAATCATAGCAAAAAAACATGTTAGAGCCCATAGAAACGCATTGGAGAACAAAAAGCAAATTTTATCGAAATTTTTTTTCCCCGGTATGAAAAAGAAAATAGAAGCAGTAGTAAAAGCCTGTCAAACATGCAAACTTTCAAAATACCAAAGACACCCCCCAAATCAAGAAATTCAACCATCACCCATTCCTAGTTATCCAGGAGAAATCATACACATAGATTTGTACTCAACACAGAATAAAATTATCCTTACAGCAATAGACAAGTTCTCAAAGTATGTGCAAATAAAACTAGTTAATTCAAAAGCAGCGGAACATTTAAAGGTACCACTTCGCGAGTTATTAGTAGTTTTCGTTGTGACCAAAACGGTAGTCATGGATAATGAAAAATCCCTAAATTCCGCGTCAATAAAATTTCTTTTGAATAGTCGGCTAGGCATAAATGTCCATACAACCCCACCATATACATCGTCTAGCAATGGCCAAGTAGAAAAATTCCATTCGACATTCACAGAAATTATGAGATGTTTAAAGGTTGAGCATCCTGAGTTGGAATTCGAAGACCTAATATTAAGAGCCGTAGATGAGTATAATAGAACGATCCATAGCACCACTAATAGAAAACCAATAGAAGCATTCTTTGCGATAGACTTAGCACAAAAATTTCAAGGAAAATTTTAGATAAGCAGGATTCCGATTTACAATATCACAACAGAAAAAAAGAACCTATAAAAATCTACGATCCAGGTGACACAATATATGTTAAGATCAACAAAAGGTTAGGTTCTAAATTAACTTCAAGATATAAAAAAGAAAAAGTAGCTGAAGATTTGAATACAAAGGTTAAAACCATGTCAGGCAGGATAGTGCATAAGAATCAGCTAAAATACTGATCAACATCCTTTTTCGACAGGTTAATCTTGTTACCAGCCTGCTGGGGACACATGACTATCTTAGATTACTCAAAATCTAGGGTGGTAATGTTGGTACCTTTAAGATCATCCACGTGGTAGAAATAGAAAAGTATCAACAGGCATTGTCAGTATTGAAGGAGGTTGTACAAAACAAAACGAAAACAAATCCGTACTACCCTTTTTTAATTTACGAAATAACTCGAATCGAGAATGAAATCGAACGACTAAAAGCCAATGAGATTCAGAGCAAAACGCTCTCTCGATATACTTGGAACAGCGTGGAAGTGGCTCGCGGGTACCCCAGATCAACAAGATCACAAGATTGTAATCGATAAAATCAATGAACAGCTAAAGAATAATAACAAACAAGTAATAATAAATAACCTAGTAGAAAATAAGATAAATGATTTGGTCAAAATAACTAACTCTTTGTTACTTAAAAACAAACCCGAAACAAAAGATAAAGCAAAAGAAATAGAAATGTCAAAATACAAATTAAGCTTATTGAGAGAAGAAATTACTAATGTTATTTATGCAATAGATTGGGCCAAGGCCAATACCATAAATTCTTTAATTCTATCACCAGCAGAAATAAATATCATTGAATCAATTGCCGAAGAAAGCCTAACGTTTGTAAATATTGAAGAGCTAATAGAATGCCGAAGTAAGCATTGCATCTGATGGCAGAGCCCTTCTTTATATTGTTAGTATTCCTAGGGTAATAAAAGAACAATGTAAAAAAATTATTGCACTTCCTATAAAAAATGAAAAAACAATAGAAAAAATAGATTATGGACATATACTAAAATGTAATAAACAACATTTCGGGTTAGCTAATAAGAACAAATGTAATGAAGTAAGTAAGTCGTCTCGCCGACTTGGATATACCATACACCAGTAAAACAAATATTTTAAATTTATAATAACCAATGCATTTTCGTATTTTTAAAAAAATCTGTTTGCATGCTTTTTAGAAGCATATCTTAGTATTTCGCTCACTCAAGCATTCGAGCACCCTAGCGCCCCCACCAGCCAACGGCCACTTCCGGCCATATGGAAAAACGTTTATATGCATAACTTGACTATTTTTATTCCGATTTTGATCAAATTTGGTATTTTGCTTGATATTAGTATCAAATTTAAGTGTGCTAAATTTGATTGCACAAGGTAGAAAATTACGGGAGATAATCGAGTTTTTTCAAATTACGGGGGCGGAGGGGGGCGTGGCAAAATCTTTACACATCAAAACTGTGCGCAATTACTAAGCAAATATTTATACCAACTATGGTGTCTCCAGCTAAAATAGGTTTTGAGAAAATCGGTTTTATTTGATTTGCGGGGGCGGTAGGGGGCGTGGCAAAATTTTTATAAATACAAAATGTGCGCATTTACTTAGCAAATATACATACCAAATTTTGTGTCTCTAGTTGCTATGGTGTTTAAGAAAATCGGTTTTATATCATTTGCGGGGGCGGTAGGGGGCGTGGCAAACATTTGAAACAAACTCGATAAGCGTACATATGACACGAGTCTACATACCAAATTTGGTGGCTCTAGCTCTTATAGTCTCCGAGATCTAGGTGTTCATACAGACGGACGGACGGACGGACGGACGGACAGACGGACATGGCTAGATCGTCTCGGCTGTTGATGCTGATCAAGAATATATATATACTTTATGGGGTCGGAAAAGCTTCCTTCTGCCTGTTACATACATTTTGGCGACTTTAATATACCATTTCACCCTATGGGTGTATGGTATAAAAATCTAAATGATAAGATACTATGTAAACTGGAAGATTTAATTGACTTAAAGAATAGCAAATGTATAGGAGCGTATTTCTACAGAAAAAAACCAAATTGCCAAACTACGAACAATCAACATGTTAAAACGCATTCAGAGGTGGCTCCCGGCACACTTTTGCTAAACCAATTTAAAGGAACCATCAACATTGACGGAGAAAATCTTACGTTGGACGGAACCTTCGTGATCCAGTCGCAAAACGCAACCATCAATATAGACGATGCATGGTACATCATGAAGACCAAACGTGAAGTCGAAGTCCAGCCGCCACTACTACAACTCATATCAGATAAAAAACACCAAGGCGAGATCTTATCATTGGAAATGATTAAAGAGCTACATCTGAACAATACAGATAACTTGGAAAAAATTCAAACTAATAACGTAATCCTTTCATCATCCTACTGGATCATTTTAGCACTCTTGAGTATTACAGCAATAATCTACTGGGTATTCAAGAAGCGATGCATCCACAGACCAACAGAAAGCAATCCACCGATGGCCATGCCGATCACACCCGTACCACCCGTACAGTATGTGGTAGCGACCGAGGACGACCGCATTTAAGAGGGGAGGAGTTAAGACCAGGCATGCTATAAACCTATAAATATTTTATGACCGCGCCCACACTCATCTTACAATAGTCAAGACTCGTCATAATGGGCATCGGCACAAACAATAAAAACCAGACTAAACATTCCTATGGGAATGGTGTCGTGTTCAGTACATCAGACAGCAAGTCGCCCAATTCTACAATTCGGCAATAAACAGATCAAGTTCGGTACACCAGACTTCAAGTCGCCTAAATCAATTCATCGATAAACAGATCCCACGCCAGCGTTGGACTTTTGGACTCAGCAGACGTCGCTGTCACCAACGACGCCCAATACCAGAGGCTTCATCCAAACATAATCGATCAACCCAAAGTCAGTCTTCAACCTGAGTGCAACTTGTAACTTCGTTGGAGCTCCGCGATCCTTGTTCATAGTAGTTGTCTTAAAGTCTTCCAGTAAATAAAAAGATTTGTGAACGTAAAACTAATAAAGATTTTTAAATAAATTTTATTTTTTTCCTAAGGAGAACAAGGAAAGTGTTAATTTATATAAAAAGGGTTGTTCACTTGTTTTTTTTTTTATCTTTATTAATTTGGATTGAAAATTTTTCCCTTTGTTGGAACCACTTTTCACTTAGCGCACACACTTTTCGGAGAAATAGACTACAGTCTAAAATACATTTTATGGACATATCTAGCCTGATTCGTCACTGCATATACATATTTCCTTGTAGCTTATAATTTTTTTTCACATTGTAAGGAAGCTCTGGCTGGGGTACAGTTCTCAGTCTCCAGAGTCCCGTCTACAGAAAAATTTATTTGATCTGAAGACCTTGAAGAGTATTACGGGGTGAAATGGAGGCCACATAAAGGGAGAAACTTAAAAAGAAAGGGAAAGAGTATGAGGAGAGTCCAAGAGGAGCTGCAACGACTGATCTTGTCTGCCAAGCGTAGCCCGCTTGGCCAAGATCCGTTGCCTCTTGGACTGGGAAAGGGAGAGGCGAGGGAATCGTTAGTGGGATTAGAGGACGGGGAGGTGAAGAGAAACTGCAACGACTGATCTTGTCTGCCAAGCGTAGCCCGCTTGGCCAAGATTCGTTGCCTCTTCACCTAGAGTGACTGAGCCTTGAACTCAGTGACTGACGTCGTCTGCAGAAGAATAACTCATCCTGCCTCCACTGATCATTCGGCTACACTCCTAAATATTATGCGACAAAGGAAAAGGGGAGGGGAAAAGGGTAGACATAGTTTTAGTAACCGAAAGAAAATGCAAAACGAGTCAACTGATAAGAGCACAGATTTTTATTTATAATTAATTATATTTTCAACATTATTTATTCGTTTGGGTCCCTACCGCACTCAAGCTAGAAAAGGATCTTAGGAAATGGGCTCACCTGATTATCCTAGTTCCACTCGCTAATGTCTTGGTTTCTGGAGTTGCTTTTTTTTTTTGTACTTGTCACTTTGATGGTCACTTACGAAGTCATTTCTCCATAATTCTATGTCTCTTTTCAAACCCACCCTTCTCTGCCTACTTATATCCTAACGGTGAAAACATACGATGTGTCTTGCGCTTTGGCACACGTCACAATCTCCGTCCAGCTTTCTCACTTTCGATTTTCTTATTGTCTCCTTGGCGTCGGCATGCAGCGTGGCGTTTGCTGTCGGCAGGTTGCGTGACTCTCTCGCGCGCCTTAACCTGGATGCGGAACAGCCGGTCATCCACCCATATCAGGAGACGGTTATTCCTCCGCGGTTCGTCTTGAAAGAGTTCAACCACCCGGTCTCTGATTTCGGACGGGACACGCCTATCGGAGGTGTCGATGAGCCATTCCGGCGGTGTGAGGACCCAATTGGGGACTGCTGGGGTGGCCTCCGGCACATAGATAGCCATGGATCGAAGCAACTGGCCTCGCGAAGTTGATGCAAAGATACTCCCGGTTGGCGGAGTAACCGCGCCGTTTGCTATGGAGAGCGATGGCCGAAGGTGGGGCACGGAGAGATCCAATGGCATCTCTTCATCTTCGTGGTCGGAGGAAGTCTGGGCTCGTACTCGGGCCGCAGAGGGGTGTCCGGTATGGCTGCTTCTGCCAACCCTGGAAGGTGACGTCTCTCAGGACACTCACACTCGGGCCGCGGAGGGGTGTCCGGTGTGAGCGGAACTCTGTCTGCTTGAGTCCTAGGGTGGTCGTGCACGGGCCGCAGAGGGGTGTCCGATACACGGGGAGCTGGCGAATTGGACTTGGATCCACAGTCAGGGGCGGCGGGAACATTTCCTCTCGGAATACTCGCTCCGCTGGCCAGACAAGATGCTCCGTTTGGGGGAATGGGGCCGTGACCATGTTTTCGCGATATTGATCTAGTGTCATATCTGGTGGGCACACGGGTACGCGAGTCGAATTGAAAAATGCGGCTGCGGCCGAGACGATCGTCTCTTCTGGGCGGGTTTCCCCCGTCGCACAGTGGTCGGTACTGTATGAAATTAGCGGCCAAAAATGTTTCCACTGACTATATCAAAGTAAAATTTTTATATTAGCTTTATAAAAATATTATAAGTAGTAAACAATTGTATTGTCATAAATAAACCACTTCAAACCCCTCTCATTTCACTTCTAGGCTATCAAAAAATAATTTTTAGAAAGTGTCTTTTTTTTATTTTTTATACATTTATTAAAGCATCAAAACTAAGTAGAAAAATATAATAGTTTAATAATAATTAGTTTAATTATGATATTACAAAAATAGTAAATAAAAGAATAATGAATTAAGCCAAAAATATTATTGCGGACTATTCGAGTAAATCAAACACTGATTTTGGTAAAAATGAGTTTTTTTTGCTTGGTAATTTTCTTTGACCAGAAATCAGAGGATCAGAGGTCAAAAGCAACCTATTTATTAAGTCCTGATTTGTGGCTACCCGTGAAATTTTCCTTGTATGGTTTCGTCGATACTTCTTAACGTCCTTATTTCTTGCCTCAGCAGCTTCTTCTGAGAGCTCTCCAATAGATACTAATGCGTGCTTAATAATATCTGGCGCATGAATTAAAATTTTGTGAACGGAGGGAGGAATATAGTACCAGGAATACTTAGTTGTTAGTTCTCGAGCAGTAGTTAGAGCCAATTCTCGAAATTTTTCTACATTAATTTTATAACCTGATGATAAGGTTTGTAGTAAAATTGCACAATTTTCAATAAGGTGTTTTTCTATGCCAGTTATTTCAGCAGACACTTGGGCTTCATTGAAAAATCTTCTTGCAGTGTTCCCATCATTTGAGGATCCACTTCCACCTGTTCTTGGTTTGTCGACAATTAAACCCATTTTGTTACGAAATTCGCACTGAATAATTTGTTTCCTTCGTAGAAATTGTTGTTTATTTTCTGCGCCCCTTACTTGCCACTGTTTTATTTCGAGTCTATATGAAACGTGAAGCATATATTCAAAAAATCGAATGTAGGCATATAATGGAGACAATCCAAATTCGCAGCGATCTGTTTGAACTTGTTTTTGTAAGCAGTTGTCGATATCATTCATCTCTGTCGGCTTAGTTTCGCATATGTAGCATTTTGCAGATGAGGTTTCAGTAAGGGCATTGCAGACTTTGCCATCTACCATAGTTAGCATAAGAATGTGAGAGACAACAAATTTGCGGTTGGTAACTGTTTGGAATTCAGTAGGAGCCAGTTCGTGAATTTTGTTTTTAATGTAAAGTTCTTCATTTTTTATTAAAAGAACTGATTCCTTTTGAAATTGAATCCGTATAGGGCGGCAATAGCGGGTGGAGGAAGGTCGAGGGTTTTTCCAAATTATTTTGTGCTCCTCATCATCCTTTGATTTGGTAATTAATTGAAGAGGGACATATGATGTGATAAACAAATTGCTGTCTTCTGCATTATTATTTTCGAATGTTTGTTTATATTCGCTCTGCCCAGAGCTGCCATCAAAGCCCCATTTTCCTATTAATTTAAGGTTATTTGAGCAATCACTGAGTTCATTAATAACCTCACTCTGCAATTCTAAAATCCGAGATGCAGTGTGGTCCAATAATTTCTGCAATTCAACTTCAGCAACAGATTCTGAAACTGTTATTTCCTCCGGATAGCTTCTCTGTTTTTCCTTTAAAATACTATCATAACAGGGTAAGAAGTTAATATCCAGTTTATTATTAACAAAGCTTCTAATAAGCAGATACTGATGTTTTGTTAAATTTGCATCAGTTATAAGTGATATTGCTTCACACGTCTTTGCAGGAAAGATCGATGAATTCGGTTGTCTACAAGCATTTCGTAAATCATCAGCTGCGGATTCATCAAATTCAGCTATATCTGCTATCCGTCGCCGCTTAGTTCGTTCTGAGCACTCAAAAAGACTTAATCTTGGACGACCTCGATTTTGCTGTAACGGTGATGATTGCAGATTTAATAATATTAATTCATTTTGAGCAAACCAATCCGCATTTTTTTCGACAACTTTATATTTTATTCTGTGGCTTTTAGTCCACATTTCTCCAAATTTTTTAAAGCTATAATCCAGTCTGGACACCACACTATTGCCACTGAATTCATAACCATCAGATTCAAATGTATGTTTCAGGTTTCCAAATACTTGTTTAGCTTTATCAGCAAATGAACCTTTTTCCAAACACCACATATCAAAAATATATATGCGTGGGAGCTGACATTGATAAGATGTTCCTGTATGTATATACATATATATGTATGTATGTATAAATTAAACGAATGCTTGATTAAAATTAAGAAAATAAAAATATTGAAAGCAAAGAACAATTAAATATGACGATCAAAACAAAAACAAAATACACACTTAAGAAAGTGCAGTGTGAATACGAAGACAACACAAGAGAATAACACAGATAACAACAACACAGTAATGTACGCGTACAGAGACAACACAATAGAATAACACGAATAACACAGAAAGTTGGAAAAAGTAGCAGATGAAAAAAAGAACATAAACTAAGAAAATAATGAATAAAGAAAGCAAACAAGATTTATTTCAGGGTGAGACCGCGGTCACAACTTTTTTTTTTAATTAAAGTCACAAAACATAGTAAAATACAACTTTCACACAGGTCACTTATAAAACGTTAGTTATAAAACATTAGGTCAATATAATTTTACACAAAAATCTTTAAATATATACTATTAACCTTTTTTTTCAATATTCATTATTAAATTTGGCGGTTTAGCGCAATTATATATTAAATATTAATTTTTTCCCTCAGATCTAACTTTTAAGCTCCGTTCACTGCACAGCTTGCGTGTTTTTTTTCCTCTCTTTTCAAGCTGTTCTTAGCGCGTACCAACGAAATAACGGAAAAACTAATTCTCCAATTGTTTTGTTGTTTTATTTTGAATTAGTTTTCATACACAGAGTTGCAAATTTCAGTTTTTTTTTTTTTTTATTTTTGGCCTATGAAACCGACCACTGTGCGTCGGACCAGTTGACACTGTTCGGTCCTCCAAAGGGTAACGGATAGGGCCGGCCAACTCCGAGGGTTCGGTGTTCTGTGCCGAGGTCGAGAATGTGACCACTGATAGAACCACAGCGCGCTCCGGCAGAGTCATACCCGAGGCTAGCTGAGCCTCGTCGGGAGATTTTTTCCGAGTCTCTCGATCATTGCCTTCCGAGGGTCGCTCGTCCGGGGTGTCGGTCGGGGCCAGTTCTATCCGGCAAAGCAGGACCGGGTCTTCGGGTGGGCTACCGCTTTAAGTTGGACCGGACATGACGGGGCCATGCTCTCTTTCCCACACGGCTATCATCTCCTCGACGACACGGGCTACGTTAGCTTCGCGATCGCCGTCGTCTTCTCCTGGCTGTGACATACTGTGAAATATAAAGTGTGTTAAAACTACCCTGTATTCTGAGTGTACCTAACGAGGCCCTATGAGTGCGGTTTACAAAGGTGTAATGATTAAAGCTAAAATACAATGTTTAGATAATTTACGCCGAGTATCAGCGCGAAGAGCCCCTCTTTAGGAGGGAGGGGGACGTTGGGCAGGCGCACCCACCAACAAGTGGTTCCCCTTGCAAAATCTTTAGTCAGTGGCCTCGTGCGGGCCGTGGGTACGAGGTGTCCCGGGGCCGATGTCTTCAGAAGGACCGAGTTTAGGGGGTTCGTTGTCATCACTATTGAAGGCCTTCAAGTCATCTAGGCCTGCGATACGTCGCTCACGTCCATGGGCTTCTTGTAGTTTAACGACATTGCTGGAAAGAAACTTGATTATTTTATAAGGGGCTTTATACTTAGGCGCTAGTTTGGCGTTGAATCCTTCATTGGCATTAGACAGCACATGTTGCTCCCGATGCTTGGACGCCAGTCGCGTCGTCTCAAATCGTAGTATTTCTTCTGATCCTGGGTAGCGTTAAGTTGATTCTCATGTACAAGCTTGAAAATATCTTCTATTCGTCAGACACGCTCATCTGGTCTAGGGGGTTCATTACCGGAGACATCCGTTACTTGGTCATAAAGGGCGCCGGGCATACAGGGTTCCCGACCTAATATGATGTAGGCTGGGCTGAGTCCAGTGGTATCATTGACGCTACAGTTGATAGCTAGTGTCATTTCTGGAAGCCATTGATCCCAAGTGTTTTGCCCCTTCTCCAGGTATTGCGCAATCATGGTCTTGATGGTCCTGTTGGCGCGCTCGGTAGGATTCTGTTGTGGAGAATATGGGGCTGTGTGCTGAAGGGTAATTCCGGACGTCTTGCAAAAGTTTTTGAAAACTTTACTAGTGAACTGGGTACCATTATCGCTCACGAGGGTGCGGGGGTTACCGAATCGGGCCCAGATTCTTTCCCGAAACGCCTTCTCCAAAGCTGCCGAAGTGGCCTTACGGAGTGGTACCATCTCCACCCATTTACTACACAAATCAAGGAAAACTAGTAACATCGTATTACCTTGCTTAGAACGCGGCAGAGGTCCGACAAAATCGGTACGCACGGTATCGAAAGATTCTGTGACTTGACGGGTGAGCATTTTGCCAGCCGGTTTCGTTTGCGCCGGCTTGAACTGCAAGCAGATGAGGCAACCTCGAAGCAGATGAGGCAACCTTTGAGTCACTCCCAATGTGGTTTTCCTGATTCCCAAGTGGCCAGCCGTGACTGCATTGTGACATTCCTTGAGTACTTGCTCTCGATGTTCCCGGGGAACGCATAATTTCCAAGGTGTAGAATCGTAGTCATCTGGGTGTGGGTTTCGCCGACGATAAATCTTCCCGTCTTCGAGTACATATCCTGAAAAATCCACCGGGCGTTCCATGACCTGCTGTCGTAGCTTTAGCCACCATTTACATCCCAAATCTTCTTGTCGTGCCAAGTGCAGCACATCCAAAGGCTGTCGCGATAGGGCATCGGCGATCACGTTCAGCTTGCTTTGTCTATAATGTACCTCGAACTTGTATTGTTGTAATTCTAGCGCCCATCTTGCCACGCGCCCCGTAGCATTTTCTATTGAGTTTAGCCACTTCAGAGCCAAATGGTCAGTGATTACATTAAAACGATAGCCTTCTAAATAACAACAGTATTTCCTGATCGCCCAAACTATTGCTAGGCATTCTCTCTCTCAGTAGTCGAGTAATTTTCCTCCGCCTTCGAGAGGTGTCGACTAGCGTAGGCAATAACTCTTTCTGCACCGTCAATACTCTGAGTGAGCATCGTGCCGAGGCCAACGTCGCTGGCATCAGTCTGTAAGCAGAACTTTACAGCAAAATCTGGACAAGCTAAGACAGGGGCGGTGGTGAGGTGGGTCTTGAGTGCGTCGAACACCTGTTGGTATTCCAGGTTCCAAAACCATTTCAAACTTTTTTTAACAGCCTCGTGAGAGGTTGCACCGTGTCGGAGAAGTTGGGTACGAACCGACGATACCAAGAAGCTATCCCGAGACATCGACTTAATTCCCGGACATTGGTTGGTGGCGGGATGTTACGGATAGCTGTTACCTTCTCAGGGTCCGTCTGAATACCATCCTCGCTGACAACGTGACCTAGAAATTGGATTCGTTTTTTGAAGAAACGACATTTATCTCGGTTGATTCTTAAATTGGCTTCTCGTAAACGTCGAAAGACTTCTAGTAGGTGTGAGAGGTGTTCCTCGAGCGTCTTTCCAATCACGATAATATCATCTAGATAAGCGAAGGCATGTGGTTCCATTTCGGGTCCAATCACGCTATCTGAAGCCCTCTGGAAAGTGGCGGATGCCGAGTGTAAGCCGAAGGTCATGACTTTCCAATGGAATAACCCGCGTCCGGGGACTGTGAAAGCTGTACACTCTCTACTTTTGACCTCTAGGGGTATTTGCCAATACCCACTCTTTAAATCTAGAGCAGAGATGTATTTCGCGTTCCTCAATTTCTCTAGAATATGGGTTATATGAGGCAAGGGGTATGCGTCGCGTACTGACTGAGCGTTCAGTTGTCGAAAGTCTATACACATGCGAGTATCACCAGTTTTCTTACCTACCAACACGATCGGTGCGCTGTGAGGGCTTTTGGATGGTTACATACGGTCTTCCTTCAGCAGTGCTTCTACTGTTTCGTTGATAATCTAATTTAGTGATTTCCGCGTCAAGAATGTCTTGAAGTTCTGGCTCTAGTATCTCCTGACCCATGCTGGATGATTGTTCTGGCTTTAAGTCGTCATCCCGGATCTCGGCTTCTACTGAAGCTACTCGGTTACCGGTTCCTTTTTGCTGCCGGGCTGGCGGAATGTGTTTTTAAGAACAGCGCCAGGGACAGGAGGCGGCAAGACTGAGCCCAACTGACATACTGGTTTGTTGCTATGCTGAGAGTCAGAAGTATTCTTGGGCGTAGCGGACGTTTCTGCAGGATCCAGTCGATTTATAAAAGCGTTAGACCGGGTGTGGTCATCCGACGCTAGCGATGGCTGAGTTGCAGACTTGACGGGACTGTTGGGCTTATCGAAAGGGGGAAAATGTAACAGATAGCCTCCACAACGTATAGAAGTTCCTATGTTCCGAAGGAAATCTACCCCCAGGAAAGGAGGGTCCATCATCGATGGCATCGCTAACAATGTCATATGTATGGTCTGTGTCCCGAGACCGATCCTTGCCCTGAAAGAACTAGTAATCGCAGCACGGGTATTATCGGCAAGGGGAATATTAGTATGAATGTCTCGCAGGAGGAACGCGGTGAAGTACTGAAGAGCCACTTCCTCGTTTATGAAACTCTTGTTCGCTCCTGAATCCAAGGTAGCTACCATTAATTTTCCATTGACGAAGACATTGAGTTGGATGCGGTCTTTCTTTAGGAGGAGGGGGTTACTGGCCTGGGGTCCTGGTCTGGTCCCTCCGGCCCAGATTGAGACGCAGGTTTGGCCCGTTTCCCGAACGACGACAGCATTCGATGGTGCGTACCCCCCTTCGCCCGCATTGCCAACAGAACAACTCCCGGGGCTTCGTTCATTCTCGTGCGAAGTGACCTGCGTCACGTAAAGTTATATGATCAAAGGGCTTATTTTGAACGGCGTTGCTCCTTTTGCAAGAATGCACGGGGTCATCGCTACCCTGCTCCTATCGGATAGGCTCATAATTTACCACCAACTTGGTTAAGTCGGGTAACGTTTGGAAGTCATTTCGTCGGGTATACAGCTTGAAGTCTGGTAATAGGTTTTCGTAGATCCTGTCGAGTTCCTGTAACGTCGAGTAATGAGCTCTCTTCATCATTAATCGAAGGTCCACTGGATACTCTTTGCATGCTTCCTGATGGCGTTGCTTTCGAGCGCGTATGCTATCATCTAGTTTCTCAAAATAGCGCGGCCCGTCCGGTTAATAAGATGGCTATCATCGGAGGCAGTGTCTCCAAACTCAAACGGTACGTCGCGGCTCGAGTCTCTATTTGCTCTATGAAATAGATAGGAAAGGTAGATCCGCTAAAGGCAATTCCCCATTTGGTTACACGTTCTGCAATCGAGGCATTGCTCCCTACGGCCTACCAGAGATTCATGGACTCGATGCCGCTCACTGGGTTCGATGTTGATCTTTGAACCATGGATACCGAAAGGTGTCGGAGCCCCGGAGCGAGAACCAGAATGCGATTCAGAACGATAGTTAGTGTCTTGTGGCACCGGTAGTTGGGAAACAATTCCATCAGGAGTGGGCGAGGGTATTCTAGACTGTGGTTTTACATCTAATTTCTTGTCACCGGCACTAAATTGGGCTTCGATTTCGGCAAGTCGACTCAATGCTTCAGGATGATGATCCTCCCTTGAGGCGAACTCGCGGAAACGATTCCTTAGGTCCTCTACTATTCCACCGGTGTCTAATCCGAATTCGTCACAAAGGTCTTCCAATATTAGTAAGGACTCTGGGTCGTAATATAAGCGATAATCGGCCAAAGGAGTTCGAAGTTCGCCCAGTAGGCTACGCGATACTATGTAAAGATGGCTACGGTAAACCGATAGACTGATACTTGCATGTGCAAGTTAACCAATACGTATATATATATTTTATTGTTATTCTTTGATTTTTTTGTTTTTTTAATAAATTCTGCACGGGAGTGGTCAGAAAATATAAAAATATATGTAGGTATGTTTCTTCAAAGAAAAGTAAGTAATGGTGACGCGTAAATGAGAGTTATCCCCGCGATTGGACTCTTCGAGGTGGTTTTCGGTTTAAATATTTTGAAAAAATCTTTTCAATGGTTCGAATAAATAAGAAAGATCTTGCCTGGTGATAGAATTAGATCCCGTTTATTTATTTGAATTGGGATAATCCTTGATTGTAGAATATAGTTATTGGAGAAGTGATTAAATCTCCCTCGATGTCGCCCAAAGAAAATAAGAGTTTACTCCGATTAATGTTCCGAATATCCTTGGGAACGTAATGGTCCTTGCTGCCGAATTTCCTGATGTCCTTTGCATTAATCTCCTTGGGTGCTGAGGTATCCTTGAAGCTTAGTTCACCTTGACGGTGAATGTCCTTGTCCTAGGTCCTTGTTGATCCTTCCGTTGTAAATCCTTGTATTGATGAGTAGTCCTGTTGATGATCCTTCTTAAGTTGTTATCCTTCCGGATTGAAGAACTTTCTTTTTCTCGATGTTATCTTGCCGAGTGCCAAACACTGACTGCCCGTCTGTATGAACACCTAGATCTCGGAGACTATAAGAGCTAGAGCCACCAAATTTGGTATGTAGATTCGTGTAGTATGTAGAGTGATCAAGTTTATTTCAAATTTCTGCCACGCCCCCTACCGCCCCCGCAAATTACATAAAACCGATTTTCTTAAACACTATAGCAACTAGAGACACAAAATTTGGTATGTATATTTGCTTTATAAATGCGCACATTTTGTATTTATAAAAATTTTGCCACGCCCCCTACCTCCCCCGCAAATTAAATAAAACCGATTTTCTCAAAAAGTATTCTAGCTAGAGACACCATAGTTGGTATAAATATTTGCTTAGTAATTGCGCACATTTTTGATGTGTAAAGATTTTGCCACGCCCCTTTCCGCCCCCGTAATTTGAAAAAACTCGATTATCTCCCGTAATTTTCTACCTTAAGCACACTTAAATTTGATACTAATATCAAGCAAAATACCAAATTTGATCAAAATCGGAATAAAAATAGTCAAGTTATGCATATAAACGTTTTTCCATATGGCCGGAAGAGGCCGTTGGCTGGTGGGGGCGCTAGGGTGCTCGTATGCTTGAGTGAGCGAAATACTAAGATATGCTTGTAAAAAGCATGTGAACAGTTTTTTTTAAATACGAAAATGCATTGGTTATTATAAATTTAAAATATTTGTTTTACTGGTGTATGGTATATCCAAGTCGGCGAGACGACTTACTTACTTCATTAATCAAATAACCTCACCCAGAATCTGTCTGTAAAAAAATCAGCCTTTACCCGGTTTAATAACAGACACGTAGTTGCTGGTTGTGGTACGGAGCTATTGTCAGTCGAGGGTTGCCAAATGGCGGTAACCACAACATTCTGCAAAAGATCGCACACAAATGGCTGCACGCAACAATTAGTAGCCGTAACTCAAGCCCATTGTAGCTCCGACCAGGTCACCTGGAATCCTTAATCGTTGTGGATGAGAGAATGGTTATCATCAACGACGCCACCATTGACATCGTAGACGAAGTCGGCAACCTTGTGACATTCAGCGACAAGATTACCATCAACCAAACAATGTTGGTCAATAAGTATGATGTGCTCAGAAAGAAACCAATAATGTCAGCCGAGTCACAAATCAACATTACGATGTACCGGGAACACTTAAGCCTGCCTTTCCTCCACGAACTGAGCATAAACAACCTCCGGCATACCTATAACCGGACTACGCTCAAAACTAATATCGGGCCCTGTATTGAGCAGCAGTGTCACTATTGTAGTCGTAATTTGGTTCGCCATTTATCTGGCCATTCGCAGACGGCCTGCACTTAAGCGAGGGAGGAGTTAACATGGACAAGAGAATATAGCTAATACTGCATTTGGCATTGGCCACGATCGCTGGGTCAGCGATCCCACTAATTCAATTTCATTAATCAATCGTTTTTTTTTTTTTTGCAAAAACACACCTCCAATCTTAAAAGAATTTTAAAATTTCCATTTTTGCATGATAACAAACCAATAGATTTGGCCCGGAAGGAGCGTTGGCGTTCCTCATAGAAAATGGGTTGACGAAACAGCAATACATGAACATCAAATCGTTGAATAAACAGCTTGGATCTGATATTTATCCTCTGTATGTAGTAGTTGCGAAAGCCAGGCTAAAATGCAGACCATCCGGAATCCGTATTTGCGAAACAAAAGACGTATTTTTACTATGCAAGAGGAGGTTCTCGAGACTTTATCGGACATATCGTACTGTAAATTAATAGTTAGCTATGGATCTGATAATTCAACAGGCCAAAGCTGCTAGAAACAAAAATTTAAATTTGATGAACATACTACTCTGGACCATTTTTTGTTTGTAACAACAATCATTCCGTTGAAACTCATTGATGAATAGGAACGTGTAATATGGATTAATGGGACACCCCAGTCTGTTAGATTCTGTCGGCCGTTAAAACTGGAATTCGCCAAGGAAAGCTCGGACCTTATTCTTAATGAAAAATCCAACTTGGACAATCAGATTACAAATCTTAAAGATCATTTGTATATTTACAAAAACAAAATACTGCATACCAAATACGATATGCATTGCCCGCTTATTGATGGGAAAGTCTTAAACATTTGGACTGGCACCAACTCATGCCAGTCCTATTCTTTGTGTGGAGCCAATGTTGTAATTGCCGACTCAAGTATTGCATACAAGAAATATCAATTCGTCAACCTTTAATGGAATTAGCCCGCTTCATGCGTGGATTAGATTTTTAAAATTTGTTTTAAATGTATCCTACAGAATTCATATAAAAAAGTGGCACGTCAAAGATATGGACAAAGAGCTTGTACAGTTACGCAAGCAGCAAGAAAACTTATGATCAGAATTAGGTCCTAATGTAAGTAAGCTAAAACAGAATGGTAGTGGTAGTAGCAAATATGGCAATACTGCTAGGAGAGCTTTTTCTAATACCAAACTGTTTTCAAATATTTTAAAAATTAATTACGAAATTATAAAGAATTTTTATATAATATTAATAGCAATATCTTCCGAATTTTAAATTAATGTCGAAAAATTCAAAGACTTCTGCGCCCAGACTTTCGAGCTTTACATGAAATTGTGTGATTAAATAAAAAAAATTAAATTCCCGTTATTGAAGTTTTTAACATTTAGCAGTATAAGCTTGGACATTGGTCAAATTGAAAAATTATTGAAATTATATTTAAATCTGACGAAGATCCAATTTCAGGTCCCTAGCTTCATATTTGGAATTATTGCCAAAAACGCCACTGTATATATATTTACATATATATATATATATATATAATACACATATATATATTTCAGGGACCGTAATTGTTATAAGGTATATCGAAAAAATCAATAATAATAATTATTTTAAAACTTTTTCCTTAGAATAAAACTCGAATTTTTGATTTTTATTTATTCCTAAACGCATAACTGTTATTGAAAAAAAAAAAATCATTTGTGATTTATATAATCATTTCATGATTTTAATTTTTTTTTTTCTATTTCTATTTCAATTATCAATAGTTTGTTTTTGCAAAAATACACCTGCAATCTTAAAAAAAAATTTTTAAATTTCCAATTCCAACTTCTGGATGGTATTTCTAAGAAAAGTATAAACTTACAACGAGTTGGCTAGTGAACTGGTAATTTATTCGGAATTTTAAAAATAATTTTACAAAAAGCGTTTTTTGTACCGAATCGGTAGACAAATTGCATCTAGGGTCGCTTAAAATGAGCTTCAATGCTGAAAGGCCCTTTAAACGCTGACCTGGGTTGCAGGTACACTTTGTACAACTTTCGCCAGCTTGTACAGCTTGGGATAGACATATTTTTTTTTCTTCCCAGTATCCCAATACGTCCATACTGAGATCCACAGGCTTGGGATTATAAGCATTTATCTCTGTCATTGCTTTTGACCGTTTTTTACCCTTTCGAAAAGGGTATATTAATTTTGGTCAGAAATGTCCAACGAGTTGAAGTAAGTGTAAAAGTATATATATCAGAACTACGCGACGAGTTCATATAGTCTTGTCTGTCCGTCCGATTGTCTGGATCATCGCAAACTCCTCCTTGACCGTAATGTCAGCTTCTATATTCCCAAAAACTTTGGCTTATTGCGTTCAGCGGATTTGCTTCAAGTTTTTTTCTAACAATGCTAATATTAAGTCCTTTATCACCGGCAGTTTTGGTTAATAAGAAAGCAACATCTTTTTCATTCGATTTCCTTGCCGAAATCGAAGCAGCGTGTATTAAGAGTGGTTTCGTAATTTTCCTTTGACGCAAGCTCCGATGCCAACTTTCTTTTTAAACGACAACCTGCATTTTCATAATTTAAATATTTACGTCCAGCTTTATTTGGAGACGTCTCGTGCTCACCAAACGCAATTACAACATTGCGATCAAGCCAAGTAGAATGTTTAACTTTAAATCGATGTTACATTCGATTGCATTTCAATGTAGTGAATAAATTCCTCGACTTCTTTTTGGATTATTTTTTTAAGCTCTTTGTTCACATTGTTGTTCAAAGATTCGGCAATAAACGATATTATAGCGTCTCCTTGGGGGTTGTTGCAGCTCCGAATTTTCAGCAGCACTGAGCGTCTAAACTTAAGCGCAACTACAACATGTCAATTTTCGGGAAAAGGGGCAAAAACGGGCAAAAGTTATTAATTGGACCTTATATTATAAGGTTTAGTTAAATTCTCTTTAGTAAAACTGCCGAGGCCTAGCGAGGACTGGTAAAGTAATACTCCACAGGACGTAAACATATTTGTTAGGGTTAAGCTAAAAATACACATGAACAACACATTGCACAGTTACACAAAAACACAGAAGTATACAAAATCACTACGGACACTTATTATGCATACCTTTATTAACTTTTTCCATATTAACATTTAATTTGTGCGATTAATAAACAAATTTCTTACATCTGAAAAGTTGCGATCTATTTGGCGCGCTTTTGCACGTTGCAATGCAACTCTGAATCAGCTGACTTTGTAAAATTATCAAATAACAGAGGTAGTCCCCAAAAATTAAAAAAAAAAATATTTTGATTCTATCTAATGAATTTAGAATTGGAAAAAAATACTTGTTAGGCGATTTGAGACAACAAAAAAATTTGATTAATGCCAAAATATCGTACTTTTTTCTTATAGTGCACTGCGCAAATTGCATGTGATGAAAGCAAAAAAGGTCGTTTTATGACCCATCATAAAACTCGAGGCACACAAATTTTTGTGTGCGTCGACTGGCAAAAGTGACCTTTTTCTCTGCCCAGCCTCTGCCGCTGATGCTCTGGCTTCCAAAAACAATTTCCGTGACCACCCTTGATTTAGACCATCTGATAGGTAAATATTAAATCTACCCAGTGTATGTGGTCCTGCTATGATACTAGTTAATCATTGTTAACTGAGTTGCGACTCTACCTCGATGCGTACTGAAGGTTACATTGTAATAAAGAAATTTAAAAAAAAAAATGTTTCTAAATATATTAAATATATGTATGTAATCCCTTTATGTTTGTGTTAATTTTCCCAAACTATTGTTGTCAGAGCCCATAAATAAAAAGTTGATAAAAAAAGACCTGCAGCATCGCGCAGATCGTCTTAATGGGGCACAGCTGTAAAAACATGCTAAGTCAGAGATATACAGTATATAGTATAGTATATATAGTCTGCAAAAAAAGTTGTATGTCCATACGGACGAAAAGACAAATAAGCAGACAGACGGACACAATCCAGAATACATATATACATACATACATACATAGTTTAAATTAATATACCCTCTTGGCAAGATTATAAACATCAACAAAAGCCCGACATTCTACCATAAAAATTAATTATCTTTATGCTAGAGTAAAAAGATAAAATATCAAAGAAGCTAACATCGGCTGTGCCGAAGTTTATATACCCTTGCAGTCCATGGCCATAATATTTTTACATGTTCCAAACTCTTTTTCTGTATCTCAATTCATTAATGCACAGAACCTTTCAAATATCATTTCAATTTCTTCTTCTTCTTCCCCATCCCCTTTAACACGCATTTACCAGGATTCGCACGCATACACATATAGTTTATGTAGCGTTGCGTCTGTATGTGTGCATGCATGTGCTCTGTTGATTTGATGATGACGTAGTAGGCAGCAAGTTGAACCGATTTATATCGGCTGTAACTTCTGTTCTATTTATCCGATTAGATTCAAATTTTAGGATCTGAGATTTTATATGATATACTATGATATTGGTATTGGTATTGAATTTCATGGCGATACTCCAATTTTTGCAAAAATGTTTCCTCCAGAGCTATATGATATAGTGGTCCGATTCTACCGATTTTCATACTTTTCCAAGGTAATAAAAAGCACCCAAAAAAAATTTCATCCCGATAGCTCTTAAGATGGCTGAGTAAAAGGCATACGCACAGACGGACGGACAGACGGACACGGCTATATCAACTCAGCTTCTCATGCTGATCAAGAATATATATACTTTATATGGTCGGAAACGTCTCCTTCTGTGACCGTTACAAACATCTGACCAATTTTATAATACCCTCTGCAAGGGTATAAAAATATTTATGCTAGAGCAAAGAGCAATAAATCTTGGTCAATCGTAAAACATTAGATTGTGAATATTAAGTAAAGTTGCTGGTTGCGCGAACAATTTAGTTGCACGTCGTGAGTCTTTGCGGAAACGACCATTTTAAAAATACGACATAAGGATAAAAATATGGTACGAAAAAGTACTATGCATAAACATTTGGCAACATTACTAGTTTAGTTCTTTTTATATCATGCATCTTTTGGTGAAATAGTCAAAATGTATGTAACTGTATATATTCTTGATCGGCATAAACAGCTGAGTCGATCTAGCCATGTCCGTTTGTCCGATGGCCCGTCCTTATGAACACCTAGATCTCGGAGACTAAAAAGCTAGAGAAACCATATTTGGTATGTCGACTCGTGTAGTATGTAGAGTGATCAAGTTTATTTAAAATTTTTGCCACGACCATTTTCGCCTCCGTAAATTAGATAAAACCGATTTTCTCTAAGACTATACTAGCTAGAGATACCAAATTTGGTATGTGTACTGGCTTATTACACGAGCAGATGCTGTTTTTTTTTTAAATTGTGCCACGCTCACTTCACCTAAAGTCTCCAAAATTGGTAGGTAGATTTCTTTATTATCCGTGCAGATTAATTATCTAAAAATTTTTCCACGCCTACTAATATAGAACAAACCGATTACCTCCCGCAATTTTTTGACTATCAAAATCAAATTCAGCTCACTAATTAGTTTTATCATTTTTTCCAATCTACCAATTTAATTAAAATTAAATAAAAAATGTTATTTTATTAAAATCGGACTAGAAACATGGAAAATATACGTATCAACGAGATAGCATATGCTATGAGGCATGTAAAACGAATTAAATGAACATACTTATGTACATACATTTGGTTTTCGCAATTCAAATTTTTTTTTCACCTGATGCATAGTATACCGAGGTCCGCAAAACGACTTACTTACATCATTATACCATGCACCTATAGATTTAAATGATACATTAAAGTCGCCAAAATGTATGTAAGAGGCAGAAGAAAGGTTTTCCGACCCCATAAAGTATATACATATATTGTTGATCAGGATCAAACGCAGAGTCGATCTCAGAGACTATAAGCGCTAGGGCCACCAAATTTGGTATATCATTCATCGTTTATTTTTCGAAGGTATTAGTAATTTCCAATGATGGAGTAAGAGAGGAAGTTATTGACTCTGTTGAGGTCGAGATGAACATTGAAGCTAAACAGAGTTATAAAGAGTTGCCTTGGTACTTTGGAGCTGGTTTTCTGATGGCTTGGCTGGCCCTCTTTTATGCGATTGTGTTACCGTTATCTCATTCCCTACCAAATGGACTGAAGATAGTACAGGAAATAGAAAAACCTGGAGAGTTTGTAGCGGAACGAGCCGAATTATTGCTCCTCGAAATTGACAGAATGGGACCACGTGTGGCTGGAGATGTAGCCAACGAAGTTATAATATACGACTTTCTGCTCAATGAAATTGAAAATATTCGTTCACAAATGCTCACAGATTTCTATGAATTGGAAGTAGATGTTCAGCATGTGTCGGGCTCCTATATGAGAGACCAATTGATGAATGTTTATCGAGGTGTCCAAAATGTGATAGTGAAACTTAGTGCTAAAAATTCCAATAGCACATCGTTTTTGCTATTGAATAGCCACACCGATACCAAGCCGGGAGCGTGGGGTAAGAAGCTACATATTTCCAAAATTCTATCCATTTTATAAATCTTTTCAAACAGGTGCGGGGGATGATGCTTTTATGGTAGTGGTCATGTTGGAAGTCTTACGCCAGATGTCCATATCTAAAAAGACATTTCTGCATCCAATTGTTTTTTTATTTAATGGAGCTGAGGAGCAATCATTACTAGCCGCTCACGGGTTTATTACGCAGCACAAGTGGGCCCCAAATTGCAAAGCAGTCATTAACCTTGAAGGCGCTGGCTCTGGTGGACGTGAAATACTTTTTCAAAGCGGACCTAAACATCCATGGCTAATGAAAGTTAGTTATAAATATCCTTTCCATCTCTATTTTGATACGGTTATGCAAATGAATGAAGCTTATAAGGGTTTAGCATAACCCGTAATAAAGCTATCCCCATAACTTCATTATCCAAATAATTATCTTATCTGTATTTTCTAGCATTACAGAAATAGTGTCAAACATCCATTTGCGACTACACTTGCAGAGGAAATATTTCAAGCCGGCCTTATACCTTCCGATACTGATTTTAGAATTTTCCGTGATTATGGACCGGTGCCAGGTGTCTTTTTAAATAGCTCCTTATCCGACACAGTAAACTAAAAAATCTTTCATCGTACAGGTCTTGATATGGCCACGGTAAATAATGGATTTGTTTACCATACAAAGTTTGACCGCTGGGAACTCATATCTCGGGATTCCCTGCAAAACTCAGGCGACAACATCTTAGCTTTAACACGTAGCATTTCTAACGCAGAAGAAATGTTCCACACACAGGTTAGTTGTTATAAATTACAAATTTCTAATTCCACTAAAATTACTATTCATAGGCATATTCCGAAGGTCATTGCGTCTTCTTTGACTTCCTGGGTCTATTCTTTATCTACTATTACGAGTCTACTGGCGTTGCTTTGAATATGTCCTTTTCGCTCGGCGGAATACTTGTGGTTTGTGTCTCCTTGTGGCGCATGTCAAAAGTGTCGTGTGAGAAAGTCAGCACATTTGCATGTGAATTTGGCATATTTCTTTTATTGGCCGTTGTTGGTTTTATATTGGCTTTTGGTTTTCCCTTGGTAATGTCTGTTTTCTATGATGTTGGCGACCGAACAATGACCTATTTCAGCAACAGCTGGCTGCTCATTGGTATCTTCATTTGTCCCTCATTAATTGGCTTGGTATTGCCCATGACGCTCTATTTGACTCTAAGAACTAAGGTATGTAAATTATAAATATTAAAATTATTTTGCATTTTACTCATATATTCATTTGTAGCAGAAGATCTGCCATGCATATCGTGTACAAATAGCTCAACACGCCCACTGTGTATTTTTATCTGTACTTTGCATTATTCTAACAGCTGCAAGTTTCCGTAGTACCTATCTGTGTATGATTTCTCTACTTTTTTATTTTGCCTCTCAAGTCATAAATCTGTTAAGCACATTCCACGATCGAGGTAAGATAAAAAAATGCCCCCCATCTAAGGGTAATAACTTTTAACACTTTTAATTTTTGCAGGCTACTTTTGGGCATTAGTAATTGGTGCTGGTCAGATAATGCCCTTTTTATATTTAAGTTATAGATTCTATAGTATCATATCAATTGTCATCCCAATGACAGGTCGAAACGGCCTCTCCTCTAATCCAGACATGTTGATTGCCATGTTGTGCACCTTGGGTTCTATTTTATCGTTTGGTTTTCTGGTAGGAACATTTATCTAAATATTTTAAAGCCGTTATTATTGCATTCTCTATATTTAGGCTCCTCTCATCAACGCGTTCCGTCGCCCTTACTATATAATTGGTGGATTGGTCATAACAATGTTTATATTCTGCATGATCACTCTGTCGTATATCGGTTTTCCATATCGATATAAAACTAACGTAATGCGGGTTGATTCAATGGTAGCGCCAAATCTTTTATTCTTTGTATCCTTAGTTTATTTATAACACTTTTAAATTTTTAGCAAGTGAATCGCAGGTTCTATGATTATGATGGCAATTTGAGTCTTAAAGATTCTGGTTACTACTTTCATTTGTTGGATCGGCATAAGGAGCAGCCTCTTTATAAGACCATGAATTTGACTAACTTGCAACGAATGGGAGACACTTGTGGCGAGGAGCTAATGTGCGGCATTCCGTGTTATCGATGGTGTGCCTCTAGAAATGAGGCTCGATGGTTGCCTAGACGGGAACCTGTAGAATTACCCTATCCCACAGTGTTGCAACTTATCAACAGAACAGTCCTGGATAATGGATATCGAGTACGATATTTCTTTCAACTGAGCGGACCGCCAAATCTCGGTTTGTTTGTTAAGCCTAAATCGGGCGTAAAACTATTAAAATGGTCCTTCGATCAAAAGATGCTCGACTATCCGAGTAGGTATAAGCCACCTCTGCAAATTTTAATCACCTACGGAAAAGATAGTTCTCCTATTGATTTTTATTTTGAGCTCTTGGTGAGTAGTTAATATAAAAGATAAAGAAGAACTTTCATCTTTTTAAATCGAATGCCTTTTTTCTTAGAAAAGTGACGAAAATTTAGATATGCCAGTGGTTGAGCTTGGAGTTTCAGGACATTATGCGAGTCCCACAACAAGGCGGGATAACTCTAGTTTGGAATTCCTTAAAACATTCCCAGACTTTGCTTACTCCATGGAATGGCCAAGCAGCTATGAAAGACATATATTTTAAAGAAATTTGTTTTATTAGAACAGAAAGCGCTTTTTCTTTAATCATTTTATTATTAAATACAATTTATTTGATTCGCTCACTTTATAAGCAACTCTAGCGCCGCCACTGTTTATTCGACAACTCCGCAGTTAAGGCCCACCTAGTGGAAAACGTTTTATCCATTTTCCGTTTTATCCATTTTTAACTATTTTCATTCGATTTATAGTACAATTCAGTAAATTTATAGTTGTCATAAAATAAGATCAATTCGCCAATTTTGATTAAACTTAATTACTGTATATGATATTTAATACTTTTACTTTTTATACTTATACTTTTTATGCTGTTCAAGATTGGATTACTACATCATACAGTTTCTATAGGAACGATCGATCGAAAAATAAAAACCAGAGAGTCGGGGCTAACTATGGGAGCTATGTGATATAGTCACCCAATCTTAATAAAATTTGGCACAGTGATTAATAGATATATTAAACTGATAAATATGCATTTTTATGCCAATTGCGTGAAAAGTAAGGAAGTTATTGATAAAAGTCAATAAAAGGAGCAATATCTTGATCAAATTTGGCACAGTCATTTACAAGTGTAATAACCTCAATAATAATAAATTTCACGACAGTAGCTCAGAAAATAACGAAGTTATTAAGAAACCGGCTGAATCCGAGATATACAACCCCTGCAGTATATACAAGCCTACATGTAAAATTTCAACTCTCTAGCTCTTACGGTCTAGGATGAGTTTGCGTTGCGGACGGACGGACATGGCTATATGAACTCGTCTCGTCGTGCTGATTAAGAATATATAAATATACTTTATATGGTCAGAGATGCTTCGTTCTATGTGTTGCACACTCCTGACCAAAATTAATATACCCTTTTTGGAATAATAAGGGAATAATGAGGAAAAGTATATTTGCTTCTTAAGCAGTTATCACGGTTATTATCTCTAAGCAACATTTCTGGGTCAATGATTTTAAAATAGGCTGTATTTTAACATGTGCTCTAGGAGTGCTGTTTTCGATTGATGATTAGGTCTATCATTAGGCTATCATCATTATGATTTAGGTGCGTATCGATGGTCCGACTCTGCGATTGCTTGATCGATTTTTTAACTACATATTATCAAAATACCCCAAGTAAATTGAAATAAAGAATCTATACTAATGTTCCATTATATTGAAACTTTCCAACCACGTGACACTCTAAGACCACTTGGTTATAAATCAAAATTTTAAAGCAATTCGGATAAATCGATTTTATTTCAGTTAATACTTTTAAAACAGGCTCGAGAAAAATTTTTAAAGTCGTCCGATTAAATGGCTTTTAAGAAAAACTTCAAGTATTTGTAGTTTTTCATTTTCGATATAAGTATTTCGGTTGCACTCCGGCTACCGTCTCCAGGGCAAACAGATTTACATGTCCGCACCGTATTCCGAAAACTGTTGCTTTGCCATTGTAAAGCATTCACCTTATGTTATGATGTGAGAAGGCACATCAAGACTCAAAGTAGAATCACTAAGTAACCTGCAATAATAAATGTAGAAAAGTAGAAAGAAAATATTCTCAATGGAATTGTGCCCAGCAACGAGTCGATTACAGAGAGAAAAATATCAAAGAAGCTAACATCGGCTGTACCGAAGTTTGTATACCCTTGCAGTCCATGGCCATAATATTTTTACATGTTTCAAACTCTTTTTATATAACTCAATTCATTAATACACAGAACTTTTAAAATATCATTTCAATTTCTTCTTCTTCTTCCCCATCCCCTTTTACACGCATGCGTGTGCTCTATTGATTTGATGATGACGTAGTAGGCAGCAAGACGAACCGATTTATATCGGCTGTAACTTGTGTTCTATATATCCGATCAGATTGAAATTTTGGGATCTGAGATTTTATATATAATACTATCATATTGGTAAATTTTATGGCGATACTCCAATTTTTGCAAAAATGTTTCCTCCAGAGCTATATGATATTGTGGTCCGATTCTGCCAATTTTCATACTTTATTTTTCCCAGGTAATAAAGAGCCCCCCAAAAATTTCATCCCGATAGCTCTTAAGATGGCTGAGTAAAACGCAGACGCACAGGCGGACGGACAGACGGACATGGCTATATCAACTCAGCTTCTCATGCTGATCAAGAATATATATACTTTATAGGGTCGGAAACGTTTAGCTAGAGACACCATAGTTGGTATAAATATTTGCTTAGTAATTGCGCACAGTTTTGATGTGTAAAGATTTTGCCACGCCCCCCTCCGCCCCCGTAATTTGAAAAAACTCGATTATCTCCCGTAATTTTCTACCTTGTGCAATCAAATTTAGCACACTTAAATTTGATACTAATATCAAGCAAAATACCAAATTTGATCAAAATCGGAATAAAAATAGTCAAGTTATGCATATAAACGTTTTTCCATATGGCCGGAAGTGGCCGTTTGCTGGTGGGGGCGCTAGGGTGCTCGAATGTTTGAGTGAGCGAAATACTAAGATATTCTTGTAAAAAGCATGCAAACAGATTTTTTTAAAAATACGAAAATGCATTGGTTATTATAAATTTAAAATATTTGTTTTACTGGTGTATGGTATATCCAAGTCGGCGAGACGACTTACTTACTTCATTGGTTAAATGTTTATATAAATCACGACACAATAATTCATGTATATAACTGCTTTAGACTTTTTGGTTAAATGTTTAGGTATGATTTTACACTGATTAGATTCAGGTCGCATCTATTTGTTGGCCTTTCGGCATCTTTTTTCATGTTGGCGATTACTGAGTAATCTTTTCTATGATTTTTGGCGGATTAGGGCATCTTTTCCTTTGTTTTTATACTATACACCCATAGGGTGAAATGGTATATTAAAGTCGCCAAAAATGTATGTAACAGGCAGAAGGAAGCTTTTCCGACCCCATGAAGTATATATATTCTTGATCAGTATCAACAGCCGAGACGCTCTAGCCATGTCCGTCTGTCCGTCCGTCCGTCCGTCCGTCTGTATGAACACCTAGATCTCGGAGACTATAAGAGCTAGAGCCACCAAATTTGGTATGTAGATTCGTGTAGTATGTACACTGATCAAGTTTATTTCAAATTTCTGCCACGCCCCCTACCGCCCCCGCAAATTATATAAAACCGATTTTCTTAAACACTATAGCAACTAGAGACACAAAATTTGGTATGTATATTTGCTTAGTAAATGCGCACATTTTGTATTTATAAAAATTTTGCCACGCCCCCTACCGCCACTGCAAATTAAATAAAACCGATTTTCTCAAAAACTATTATAGCTAGAGACACCATAGTTGGTATAAATATTTGCTTAGTAATTGCGCACATTTTTGATGTGTAAAGATTTTGCCACGCCCCTTTCCGCCATCTAATTTGAAAAAACTCGATTATCTCCCGTAATTTTCTACCTGGTGCAATAAAATTTAGCACACTTAAATTTGATACTAATATCAAGCAAAATACCAAATTTGATCAAAATCGGAATAAAAATAGCCAAGTTATGCATATAAACGTTTTTCCATATGGCCGAAAGTGGCCGTTGGCTGGTGGGGGCGCTAGGGTGCTCGTATGCTTGAATGAGCGAAATACTAAGATATGCCTGTGAAAAGCATGTGAACAGTTTTTTTTTTAAATACGAAAATGCATTGGTTATTATAAATTTAAAATATTTGTTTTACTGGTGTATGGTATATCCAAGTCGGCGAGACGACTTACTTACTTCATTTTCTTTTTCCCTTTCGCCCGTTCCGCATCTTATCATTCCTCCTTTTTATACCCTTGCAGAGGGTATTATGAAATTGAATTGATAGTCAAAAAATTGCGGGAGAAAATCCGTTTGTTCTATATTAGTAGGCGTGGAAAAATTTTTAGATAATTAATCTGCACGGATAATAAAGAAATCTACCTACCAATTTTGGAGACTTTAGGTGAAGTGAGCGTGGCACAATTTAAAAAAAAAAAACAGAATCTGCTCGTGTAATAAGCCAGTACACATACCAAATTTGGTATCTCTAGCTAGTATAGTCTTAGAGAAAATCGGTTTTATCTAATTTACGGAGGCGAAAATGGTCGTGGCAAAAATTTTAAATAAACTTGATCACTCTACATACTACACGAGTCGACATACCAAATATGGTTTCTCTAGCTTTTTAGTCTCCGAGATCTAGGTGTTCATAAGGACGGGCCATCGGACAAACGGACATGGCTAGATCGACTCAGCTGTTTATGCCGATCAAGAATATATACAGTTACATACATTTTGACTATTTCACCAAAAGATGCATGATATAAAAAGAACTAAACTAGTAATGTTGCCAAATGTTTATGCATAGTACTTTTTCGTACCATATTTTTATCCTTATGTCGTATTTTTAAAATGGTCGTTTCCGCAAAGACTCACGACGTGCAACTAAATTGTTCGCGCAACCAGCAACTTTACTTAATATTCACAATCTAATGTTTTACGATTGACCAAGATTTATTGCTCTTTGCTCTAGCATAAATATTTTTATACCCTTGCAGAGGGTATTATAAAATTGGTCAGATGTTTGTAACGCACAGAAGGAGACGTTTCCGACCATATAAAGTATATATATTCTTGATCAGCATGAGAAGCTGAGTTGATATAGCCATGTCCGTCTGTCCGCCTGTCCGTCCGTCTGTGCGTATGCGTTTTACTTAGCCATCTTAAGAGCTATCGGGATGTAATTTTTTTTGAAGGCTTTTTATTACCTGGGAAAAATAAAGTATGAAAATCGGTAGAATCGGACCACTATATCATATAGCTCTGGAGGAAACATTTTTGCAAAAATTGGAGTATCGCCTATATGATAATATTTCATATAAAATCTCAGATCCCAAAATTTGAATCTAATCGGATAAATAGAACACAAGTTACAGCCGATATAAATCGGTTCGGCTTGCTGCCTACTACGTCATCATCAAATCAATAGAGCATACGCATGCGTGTAAAAGGGGATGGGGAAGAAGAAGAAGAAATTGAAATGATATTTGATAGGTTCTGTGCATTAATGAATTGAGATACAGAAAAAGAGTTTGGAACATGTAAAAATATTATGGCCATGGACTGCAAGGGTATATAAACTTCGGCACAGCCGATGTTAGCTTCTTTGATATTTTTCTTTTATATCTCTAGTTTTTGGTCCCACCGCATCTATTCCTCCATCTCGCGGTGGTACCACGCCTCCCAGTTCTGCTGTTGTTCTGCGTTTTCTAGTTCTCTGGCCTGCCGCTGGACTTCGATATCGTTGGCCACTGCCCTTGCCAACCTTGCGTTAAAATCGGGCCACCGTGCCGGCCACCACGTGCCACTCGTGCCCGTGGTGCCACACCTCGAACTGCGCCTTCATCCTGGCCATTATTTCCATTGAGGTGGTTCATTTTGCTTGTTAAATATTTATTATGGTTTTTGTCTTTACGTGACGTTTACTCGGTGACTGTTTCAATCTGAGTAATTGGGCCGGTGCTGTTTGAGTCCATGGGAACCTCGCATTTTTGGTGCACTTTCCCAGTACCGTTATCCTGGCTCTGATTTCCCCGCTTGCTTCCATGTATTGCTCTTCGTGTTCGGCAGAGAGAGAGTCTTGGTGGTCAACTCACTACTACTATCATGTTGTCCATTTGTTGTTGTATTTGGAGCTCCTTGATCCCGTTGTTTTGTCCTCGCTCTTTCCTTCATCATTTCCTTCAGCACAAAAAAAAAAAGATATGTTGATTGAATATCGTTGTTTACGATATTGTGTTTGGTCGGCATTCTATGTTGCGTGTTGTTTGCAACCTTGTTGCTTGGCTCCGTTCTCGTTGTTGGGTACATGTTGCTTGGTGTTAGGTACATTGTTGCTTGGATATGTTTCTCGTTGTTGTTGGACACCTGTTGCCTGCTGTTCTGTATTTGAATCTTCTGGTGGTTGTTTTAGCTGGCTAATGTGTGCTTGTCTAATTTTTCCTGTGACTTCATGTCGTAGATTGCATATGACTGGGGATATGAACACTTGAACCGTGTATGGCCCTCCAAATTTGGGTGCTAATTTTGCAGCAAATCCTTCTGCTGCGTTTGACAGGTGATGCTCCTTTGCCCATACCGTAGATCCAATCGCCGGTCTCCATTCGCGCCGTCTCAAGTTATAATCTTGTGCCGCAGTCTCCATGTTCCTTCTGATGAGATCGAAAAGTTCTTTCATCTGGTTAGCTTTTTCCTCTGTTGTTGCATGCTCTTTTCCTGTGCCATTTGTGACGCTGTCATATATGGCTCCCGGCATTCTTGGTTCTCGGCCTTGCACCACATATGCTGGCGTGAATCCAGTTGCTTGAGATTGGCTTGTGTTTATCGTCAATGTAATTTCTGGCCAGCACTCGTCCCAATTCCGTTGGTTGTCTCCTGCATATTGGGCAATCATTGTTTTGACAGTTCTGTTTACTCGTTCAGTTGGGTTTTCCTGGGGCGTATATGGCGCTGTTAATTGGTGGCTGCTTCCCCATCCTTCTAGCATCTTCTTGAAGATCCTGCTCGTGAATTGGACTCCATTATCCGTTATAACTATTTTTGGTGTCCCGAATCTTGATAGAATCCTTTCTCTGAAGGCCTTTACTAAGTTCTCCGCCGTTGCCTTGCGCATGGGTATGATTTCTGTCCATTTCGAGAAACGGTCTATAATCACCAGCAGCATCGAATTTCCGTGTTTTGATCTGGGCAATGGCCCAACGAAGTCCGCGCATATTGTTGCCCATGGTTCCTCCGGTACTTGTGTTAGCAATTTTCCTGCCACCTGTTGTTGATTAGGTTTGAATTGTAGACATGTCATGCATTTCCCGACGAAGATTCTGATGTCTCTTTGCATTCCCGGCCAGTAGTATCTTGCGGCGGTCCTAGCAATTGTTCGCCGACTGCCCGGCCGTCGCTGACGTGTGGTTTTCTTCCATTATTTGTTGTCGTAGACTCTTTGGCACACACATTTTCCATGCCACCACTTCCTTTTGTCCTGCTCTGTGTGGTATGTTTCTATATAGTTGGCTGTTTTCCATCACGTAGTCTGGATATTTTTGTGAATCCATTCACACTCCTTATTGGCTTGTCGTAGTCTAGCGCCGTTGTCTGTTATGCGGTTGCATCTCTCCATTGGTTGCCTCGACAGGGCGTCTGCTACTATGTTCAGCTTGCCTTTCCGATATGATATTTCAAAGTCGTACTGCTGTAGTTCCAATGCTCATCTTGCTATTCTGCCAGTTGGACTGTCTATGCTGTTCAGCCATTTTAGTGCCATGTGATCGGTCACTACTTTGAAATTCGTACGGCCCATACTATCGCCAGACACTCTTTTTCGGTTGCCGAATAATTTTTTTCCGACGAACTTAGTTCTCTAGACAGATATGATAGGACCCTCTCGCCTTCTTCGGTGTTCTGTATGAGGATAGCTCCGAGTCCCATGTTGCTTGCGTCTGTCTGTAGAACAAACAGTTTCGTGAAGTCCCGGCATGCTAACACTGGTCCATTCGTTAGCTGTTCCTTCACTGCGTTGAATGCTTCCTGATGGTCTTCATTCCAGTGCCACCTTGTTTTTTTCTTCAGTAGTGCGTTTAGTGGGTGCGTTAGAGTTGCAAATCCTGCTACGAATCTTCTCTACCATGACGCTACACCCAGATATTGGCGTAGTTCTTTCACACATGTTGGCGGTTTTAGCTGGGCTATTGCTGCTACTTTGTCCGGGTCCGTGGCTATACCATTTTCTGTCACTACGTGCCCCAGAAACTTTAATTCCTTTCTGAAGAACTGGCACTTCTCTGAGTTGATTCTTAGGTTTGCCTCTTTTATTCTTCTCAATACTCTCTTCTCAAAATGCGTTCGGCATCATCTCTGGGCCAATCACTTGGTTTAGTGCCAGTTGAAACGTTGCTGAAGCTGAGTGAAGACCGAATGGCATTACCTTCCACCATGGTAATTTCATGGCGATACTCCAATTTTTGCAAAAATGTTTCCTCCAGAGCTATATGATATAGTGGTCCGATTCTGCCAATTTTCATACTTTATTTTAGGTAATAAAAAGCCCCCAAAAAAAATTTCATCCCGATAGCTCTTAAGATGGCTGAGTAAAACGCATACGCACAGACGGGCGGACAGACGGACATGGCTATATCAACTCAGCTTCTCATGCTGATCAAGAATATATATACTTTATAGGGTCGGAAACGTCTCCTTCTGTGCGTTACAAACATCTGACCAATTTTATAATACCCTCTGCAAGGGTATAAAAATAAAAAGAAGTTTAGATGCAGACCAACAACTCCCCATTAAATATACATACTCCAGAAAAAGCTTTGGCGCTTTATATTGATGGCGATTATCCGAAGAACTCGTGCAAGTTATTGCAATCGGGCACAAAAGTGTGAAAAGCTAATATTTTTCCAACGTATGAAAAAGTGTTATTCGGATTGTATCAGAACGGAAGAAAGTTGGGCTGAAGTTTATTTGCAATAAATGCTGGACCACACAGTTACAAGAATTACTAAAGCGCGAAGTATTTAGCCAAATCTCAGATGATGACAATAAATATAAGTCTTTGAACCTCATTTCTAAATGGAGTTGCGACGGGAGTTTAGGACACGCGACGTATCGGCAGAGCTTCAGTTATTCGGAGTACCTCTACAATTACAATTGGAAAGAAAAGTACTTTGGAAAAATCCTCGCCCGGCATCAACTCGGTATTGTAGACCTTTAAAAATAATGTTTGCCAAAGAGTCTACGGAATTGGTTAGAGCGGAAATTTAAAAAATGAGTTTACAGATTGCAAATTGTTCCTACGCGCTTAAATAGTTTTCAAGTTCTCCACAAGTTTTAACTTACCATTATAGCGAGTGAAACACGTCTGATTTTGGTGAGCTTCCCATCAAAACTGAGCTGCTTTCAATATTTATTTGATTCTCTCTGTTCTTTTTGTAATGAGTGAGACAGCACACTTCTCGTACTGTATCACTGCATAACGAAGGTAAGAGTAAGATATAGGTACATAATTTAACACTCATTTGCAACAAAGAAAAGAGTAATATAAACTTAAAACCAATACATAATGCTGCACCATGATCGATGGCAAAGCTTTAAGCGTGATTGCCTAAACATCATCGCAAATACATATGTGGTATTTGTAAAGCCACGCCTAAGAGAATGAACGATTTAGATGCAATTAACAGCTTGCCAAGAAATGGGGACTTACTACTTATCAGGTAACGTCTACCAATTAAAAAGTAGATATTCCAATGCAAGGTTCTGGCAACACAAATAGTGGAAATACGGCTCGAAGGTTTTTTGAAAAGTCAGTACTGTCTTCTCAAATTACTGGAGTAAGCCATGGGGGTGTTGGTGTTCTTCAAAAAATGACGACAGCTTTCATATTCTCGAAACTGCGAAGATATTTGTTCGAGATTAATCTCGGTTATATATTTTTATATTCATGGATTAGCACAAAATATTTTGATAGCCGATATTATAGAAAGTGTACTTCCGATTGGCATGATGGCGGAAGAAACTTTGGAAGCAAACAAAAATTTACAAAATTTCGTGTGTAAATACAATGGAGGATTTGATGAACTCATTTTTAGTAGCTTCAGATCCACTCAACAAATTTGTGCAAAAGCCCAGCAAATAAATCTAGTAAAGAACTATTGTTTGATAAGGAAGTTCGAAGTCTGCTATGCAATTACCCTTTAGAATCAGAAGATACCGATTCGGATTTGGAAAACTGTAAAAAATTGTAAAGCTAAAAATCCTAACACTAAAATTGTTAAAATCTTGTAAACTAAAAAAAACAAGGTTGTAATTTGCAAAAAGGTATTAAATATTGTTTTTTTAAGGGTCCAAATAATAATTTTAATAATTTTAAAATTTAAATAATTGTTTAAATGTAGACTGCCTAAATTCTTCTTATTTATGCTTGAGTTGTAAGTGTTCAAAGCAACTTTTTAAAAGGCATACGTGTTGGTAAATCTAGGATCCTTAATACTTTTAATCGTTTCTCTTGTTACAATGCCTCGTCTTATACTTCATCAGAATTGCTTGTTATTATATTTTATTAAAAAGTGCTTTTTGTACGCCTGCGACAGATGTTCCTGTCCGCGCCTGGTTTAGGGAGTCTTCGCCCAAAGGAAAGGATTTTGTATGAAAATCATGCTTAAAATCTGACTGTAAAATTCGTCCAGCTGCAGGAGATATGCGCCTGCGTAAGCTGTCCGCGGTAAAGCTTTTGTTGAAACTAATTTTCGCCCAACTTAATGCATGCATAATCACACATACATATGTATATAGGCACAAAAAGTGCCAACGAAAATTAACAATGTATGTGTGTGCTTCACACAGCGCAAAATGAAAAGTGGTCAAAGTTTGCCTCAAATCGGAAAAAAGAGGGCAGCCGATAATCTTATGCAGAGCCCGGCACTCATATCCCCCGGGGGACGAACACGAGGATGAGGGTGGATTTATTTGCCCTCAGCATTTCGACGCGAGCACGTCTATGTCGCTTTGCTCGATCGCTACACATGAAAAAATGAAAGCCTTCATTCTTTTTATGTAAATGGCAACTTTTGCAATATTCTATTCGAAACAGTCTAACAGATAACTATTTAGAATATCTTCTTTGGCTAAAAAGTTATCCAAATAATATAGAAGTAAAGCAAATAGTTGACTTTCAAAAAATGTATTAATTCGAAATTATTGGTTTTCCATCGCACTTTTAATTTTTCTTGCTTTCGTCACATGCAATTTTCGCAGTGTAAAGCAACTTACGCACACAGGCAAGCGCACACATACATTGACAGTTTTCGTTGGCCCTCTTTGTGCCGGGCCCTGATCTTATGCCAGGGGTGGGCACCCATAGCTCGTGCGGGCACTTTTGTTCGGCAATTGCTCTTTTTGCCATTTGCCTACCCGAATTGCACTCACGAGTCGTGTCGCGTTAGTCGAGTTAGTGTCTGTGTCGCTTTGTTGGAAATATAGAAATTTTAATTTAGGGCCCAAATTTTAGGCGTTTTTTTTTTTATTTCTCGTATTTTGCGCTCGTCTGAACGATTGAGGCAATATTTATTTTTGTTTTTCTCAGCGTAAAACATACACAAACATTGACAGTTTGCGTTGGCTCTCTTTGTGCCCTGTCTTATGCCATGAATGGTACCCGCACTCCTACAAGGCCCGGCACAAAGAGACCACAAAAAAAATGTAGTTATTTACATATATGTATGTATGTGTGCACGTGCTTCTGTTAATACGTTGCATTACACTGCGCAAAATTAAAAGTGATCAAATTCCGCCTCAAATCAACTAAAACTAGCCCAGCCGATAATCTGATGCAAGAGAAAAACCAGGGAGCCCGGGCTAACTTCAGCCGGGCTTGTATACCCTTGCAACTTTACACATATGTATGTATGTATGTACCCAATTTCTTTAACTTTATTTGTAGTAAAAAATACAACATGAGTCACTGGTTTTCACCGAGCGTGAAATGAGATAGTATATATGAGATCCGATCCGATCAAATTTGGCACAGTCGTTTAATCATTTATAAGTGTAATAAAATCACCAATATTAAATTTCAGTAGCTCAAAAAATAACGAAGGTAATGGGGATTTGCCGTTTGTATGGGAGCTATAGGATATAGCGGTCCGATCCGTCTGAATCCGAGATATACAAACTGTGCAGTATATATGTACAAGCCTACATGCAACTCTGTAGCCCTTACGGTCTAGGAGGAGTTCGCGTCGATCCAGACGAACGGACGGACATGACTATATGAACTCGTCTCGTCGTCCTGATCAAGAGTATATATACTTTATATGGTCGGAAATGCTTCGTTATATGCGTTGCACACTTCTAACCAAAATTACCCTTTTTGCAAGGGTATAATAAACAAAATAAAGGAGCGATCGACAAAGTGACATATGTATGTATGTAAAAAATATCAAAGAAGCTAACTTCGGCTATGCCGAAGTTTATATACCCTTGCAGTATACTTGGCAATAATATTTTTCCTTTTTGAAATTTCTTTCCCTGCAACTCAATTCATCAATATACAAACAAAATATTATTTCTCTTTTTACCACAAGTTTTTCTTCTTCCATCATTTTCTAAGCAAAGCACGGCACGCATACACATACAGTTCATGTAGCGTTGCGTCTGTGTGTGTATGCGTGTGCTCTGTTGATTTGATGATGGCAGTAGTAGGCAGCAAGCAGCGCTGCCGGCAGCGTTTGAACCGATTTATATTGACTGTAACTTGTGTTCTATTTATCGGATCAGATTCAAATTTTGGGATCTGAGATTTTATATCTATTACTATCATATTGGTAAATTTCATGGGGATACTCCAATTTTTGCAAAAATGTTTCTTCTAGAGCTATATGATATAGTGGTCCGATCCCAAAGATTTTCATACTTTATCTCACCCGGGTAAAAAAAAAGCTCCCAAAAAAATTTCATCCCGATAGCTCTTAAGATGGCTGAGTAAAACGCGTACGCACCGACGGACAGACGGACATGGCTATATCGACTTAGCTTCTCATGCTGATCAAGAATATATATACTTTATGGGGTCGGAAACGTCTCCTTCTGTGCGTTACAAACATCTGACCAATTTTATAATACCCTCTGCAAGGGTATAAATATGTTTTCGCCGAATATATTCTATCCTAGGGGATATATGTATTTACAGTGAAGACTTACTCACTCAATAAAATTGTTCTTCTCGAGTTCAAAGAAGTGTAGACTTCGGTTGTATATACCACATTTGGTGGCTTTAGTTTTGTAAGTCTTCGATAAAATAAAAACTTTTAAACAACCAATATCTGCAGCAAAGTTTGATCTTTAAAAGGTTTCAAAAAATTTACGGGAAAAATTTTGCTGCTCGAAAAAATATTCATAGAAATGCACGAACCAACTCATTTGCATATGAGTGCCAGAAATTGAAATATACTGATTTTAAAAACTGTAAAAAATGCATACTAAAATTACATATAAACAAATTACGTATTACAACTTTTTAACAAAAACAATGAAAACCATATACAGTTTTTCCTAACAAGAAGACAAAAGTGTTTAAACCCACTTACTATTTATGTTTTTCTGCATTTAAATTTGTAAATTCGCTTCATATTTCGATAGAAGTGCAATACTATCTAAATGTGGGAAGAAAAGTAGCGAGATTTTAGAACTGTCAAACAACATTCCTGATACACCCTTTGCTTTTGGGTTGGATTCATGTGGTTATCGATTTCTGTGACGCCCCTGATAACCAACTTTTATGATTGCAAGTTTTTTGATTTTTCTTGTAAAAGCAATCTTCAAGTAGAATTGCGGCTATAAATCGAAACATTTTGAGTTTGTCCCTCATGATTTTGGTATGGTATGGCGGGATCAATAAAAAACTAAAAAAAAAAAATAAATAAATAAAAAAATAATTTGTCACCCGACATAAAACTCGCGACACACAAACTTTGATGTGTGACGACTCGCTGCCAAGCCCCATTTCTCTGTTGCACTGACTCCCAAAAACTATTTCCGTGGCCACCATTGTTTTGGATCATTAATTCCTATTGAAGTTCCTTGTATTTCTAAATTTTCTTATTTCTTATCACATACCCAAATAAACGTAATATTCCAGGGTACAATTACTCAATCCCACCTCAAAAACAGAATATCTTTATGGTAGAGCAAAAATTTACTCGTATAATACTGGGTTAAATCATAAACCAGAATTTTAAGTTAAATTGCCGGTTACGCGTGCAAATTTAGTTGCATGTCGCAAGTCTTTGCGGAAACGACCATTTTAAAAATGCGACATAAGTATAAAAATAATGTAGGAAAAAGTACTATGCATAAACATTTAGCACCATTACTAATTTAGTTGTTTTTTTTTTTCAAAGGTATTAGTAATTTCCAATGATGGAGTAAGAGAGGAAGTTATTGACTCTGTTGAGGTCGAGATGAACATTGAAGCTAAACAGAGTTATAAAGAGTTGCCTTGGTACTTTGGAGCTGGTTTTCTGATGGCTTGGCTGGCCCTCTTTTATGCGATTGTGTTACCGTTATCTCATTCCCTACCAAATGGACTGAAGATAGTACAGGAAATAGAAAAACCTGGAGAGTTTGTAGCGGAACGAGCCGAATTATTGCTCCTCGAAATTGACAGAATGGGACCACGTGTGGCTGGAGATGTAGCCAACGAAGTTATAATATACGACTTTCTGCTCAATGAAATTGAAAATATTCGTTCACAAATGCTCACAGATTTCTATGAATTGGAAGTAGATGTTCAGCATGTGTCGGGCTCCTATATGAGAGACCAATTGATGAATGTTTATCGAGGTGTCCAAAATGTGATAGTGAAACTTAGTGCTAAAAATTCCAATAGCACATCGTTTTTGCTATTGAATAGCCACACCGATACCAAGCCGGGAGCGTGGGGTAAGAAGCTACATATTTCCAAAATTCTATCCATTTTATAAATCTTTTCAAACAGGTGCGGGGGATGATGCTTTTATGGTAGTGGTCATGTTGGAAGTCTTACGCCAGATGTCCATATCTAAAAAGACATTTCTGCATCCAATTGTTTTTTTATTTAATGGAGCTGAGGAGCAATCATTACTAGCCGCTCACGGGTTTATTACGCAGCACAAGTGGGCCCCAAATTGCAAAGCAGTCATTAACCTTGAAGGCTCATCGGGTGGACGTGAATTACTTTTTCAAAGCGGCCCTAATCATCCATGGCTAATGAGGGTATTAACAATAATGAAATTTATTCATTAGTTATAAATATGTATCCTTACCACCTCTATATAGATAAGAAAAGGTTATGCAAATGAATGAAGCTTTAGGTCATGCCTTATAAGGGTTTAGCATAACCCCTAATAAAGCTATCCCCTTAACTTCATTATCCAAATAATTATCTTATCTGTATTTTCTAGCATTACAGAAATAGTGTCAAACATCCATTTGCGACTACACTTGCAGAGGAAATATTTCAAGCCGGCCTTATACCTTCCGATACTGATTTTAGAATTTTCCGTGATTATGGACCGGTGCCAGGTGTCTTTTTAAATAGCTCCTTATCCGACACAGTAAACTAAAAAATCTTTCATCGTACAGGTCTTGATATGGCCACGGTAAATAATGGATTTGTTTACCATACAAAGTTTGACCGCTGGGAACTCATATCTCGGGATTCCCTGCAAAACTCAGGCGACAACATCTTAGCTTTAACACGTAGCATTTCTAACGCAGAAGAAATGTTCCACACACAGGTTAGTTGTTATAAATTACAAATTTCTAATTCCACTAAAATTACTATTCATAGGCATATTCCGAAGGTCATTGCGTGTTCTTTGACTTCCTGGGTCTATTCTTTATCTACTATTACGAGTCTACTGGCGTTGCTTTGAATATGTCCTTTTCGCTCGGCGGAATACTTGTGGTTTGTGTCTCCTTGTGGCGCATGTCAAAAGTGTCGTGTGAGAAAGTCAGCACATTTGCATGTGAATTTGGCATATTTCTTTTATTGGCCGTTGTTGGTTTTATATTGGCTTTTGGTTTTCCCTTGGTAATGTCTGTTTTCTATGATGTTGGCGACCGAACAATGACCTATTTCAGCAACAGCTGGCTGCTCATTGGTATCTTCATTTGTCCCTCATTAATTGGCTTGGTATTGCCCATGACGCTCTATTTGACTCTAAGAACTAAGGTATCTAAATTATAAATATTAAAATTATTTTGCAATTTACTCATATATTCATTTGTAGCAGAAGATCTGCCATGCATATCGTGTACAAATAGCTCAACACGCCCACTGTGTATTTTTATCTGTACTTTGCATTATTCTAACAGCTGCAAGTTTCCGTAGTACCTATCTGTGTATGATTTCTCTACTTTTTTATTTTGCCTCTCAAGTCATAAATCTGTTAAGCACATTCCACGATCGAGGTAAGATAAAAAAATGCCCCCCATTTAAGGGTAATAACTTTTAACACTTTTAATTTTTGCAGGCTACTTTTGGGCATTAGTAATTGGTGCTGGTCAGATAATGCCCTTTTTATATTTAAGTTATAGATTCTATAGTATCATATCAATTGTCATCCCAATGACAGGTCGAAACGGCCTCTCCTCTAATCCAGACATGTTGATTGCCATGTTGTGCACCTTGGGTTCTATTTTATCGTTTGGTTTTCTGGTAGGAACATTTATCTAAATATTTTAAAGCCGTTATTATTGCATTCTCTATATTTAGGCTCCTCTCATCAACGCGTTCCGTCGCCCTTACTATATAATTGGTGGATTGGTCATAACAATGTTTATATTCTGCATGATCACTCTGTCGTATATCGGTTTTCCATATCGATATAAAACTAACGTAATGCGGGTTGATTCAATGGTAGCGCCAAATCTTTTATTCTTTGTATCCTTAGTTAATTTATAACACTTTTAAATTTTTAGCAAGTGAATCGCAGGTTCTATGATTATGATGGCAATTTGAGTCTTAAAGATTCTGGTTACTACTTTCATTTGTTGGATCGGCATAAGGAGCAGCCTCTTTATAAGACCATGAATTTGACTAACTTGCAACGAATGGGAGACACTTGTGGCGAGGAGCTAATGTGCGGCATTCCGTGTTATCGATGGTGTGCCTCTAGAAATGAGGCTCGATGGTTGCCTAGACGGGAACCTGTAGAATTACCCTATCCCACAGTGTTGCAACTTATCAACAGAACAGTCCTGGATAATGGATATCGAGTACGATATTTCTTTCAACTGAGCGGACCGCCAAATCTCGGTTTGTTTGTTAAGCCTAAATCGGGCGTAAAACTATTAAAATGGTCCTTCGATCAAAAGATGCTCGACTATCCGAGTAGGTATAAGCCACCTCTGCAAATTTTAATCACCTACGGAAAAGATAGTTCTCCTATTGATTTTTATTTTGAGCTCTTGGTGAGTAGTTAATATAAAAGATAAAGAAGAACCTTTATCTTTTTAAATCGAATGCCTTTTTTCTTAGAAAAGTGACGAAAATTTAGATATGCCAGTGGTTGAGCTTGGAGTTTCAGGACATTATGCGAGTCCCACAACAAGACGGGATAACTCTAGTTTGGAATTCCTTAAAACATTCCCAGATTTTGCTTACTCCATGGAATGGCCAAGCAGCTATGAAAGATATATATTTTAAATTGAAATAATTTTCTATCTATAAGTATGATGTATATGGTGTATATATTGTACATACATACATAAATTAATATACAATTTAAATAAAAATTCTTTTAACTTACTACTTAGGAAAAACAATAATCAATAATTGGGTTAAGTCTTTAAAAAAAAAGTATAATGCATTTTGTAAGTCAGTGACACTTTTCATTACTGCTAGACAAATATTTAGGAATGATACAATGAAAAACAATAGTAGGTACCGAATTCAAAAGCAGAAGAAGTAAAAACATTTGTGCTAACAAAACTTTTCAACAAGTGTTATAATAGTTTTGTATTTTGTAAGAAAATTGTATAAATACTGAACCCTGGCTCATTGAAAATTACACTTCGAGTGGAGCATCAATTTCAACTACAAGCTAAGCACAGAAATATCCAAAACTGTACCAATCCAAAATGAAATTCTTTGGCATACTGGTTCTCGCCTTGGCTATGTTGGTTGGTATGTCCCAGGCGCAATCCAGTACGACGACGCCCTCGACATACTCAACACCCACTACTCCATCATCACCCTCGACAACAACATATACCTACACAACCTCACCAACATCACCAACTTCCACATTAACGACTCCAGCGACAACAGCGAAACCAATCAAGCAACAATTCCTTTCATTGTTGTTCAACAAGAAGTCTGGATAGGATGCGGTGTTCCACAAGCAAACTTCTGCCTGCCGATTTCGTTGTATTTAACAAAATTTCGTTTCGTTAAAATGTGAAAATATAGAAAAATTAAAAAATTAAATCAATAACAAACATAAAACGTTTGATATTAATTTTAGAGATGAATTGGGACTTTCTGTTATCTCAACAAAATTTATAACTACGTAACCAATTCTTAAAGCTGGAATTTTGTCGATGTACACAAAATCAATTCCACTCCCATGCATTTCTTAATTGCGAGGAAGTTATCTTTTGTATGAGCATGTTTTCAAACACGTAGCAACTGCATTTCTTAAAAAAGTAAGCTGCAAATTAATCAATTACAAAACTGTCCAAAGGTAAATTATTGTGATAAATGTAGCTAAAATGTGATTACTTACTGTTAATAGAAATCAGACAAGATTGTTATCGCTTACTAACCTAGTCCTTAAAAAGTTATAACATTAGTAGTCACTTGCACAGAAATGACCCTTGAAAATGAAAATATCAAAGAAGCTAACCTCGGCTACGCCGAACATATACCCTTGCCTACCCCTGATGTAGCACATATGTATATGTAGCTCCCAATAGCTCTTAAGATAGCTGAGTAAAATGCATACGCGCCGACGGACACACGAACGGAACAGACGAACCTGGCTATATCGACTAGATCAAAAATACCCAAGTAAAATGGCTATACATATGTGCGAAAAATGTTATCCATATTTCTTAAAGCGTTACATTTATTGGTTTGTGTTGAATATGCATTTCATGTACATTCATATGTGCAAAATCAATTTCTTGCGTTTTGAGAGTAGCAACGTGGTCATTTAGTAAAGGATTGTGGTAAACTATATACTATCAATTGCTCTTAAGCAGTTCACAAAAGAAATCGATTCAAATATACATATGTAGTATATTTCTTTATAATGCCTCGAGAGGCAGATCGGTGCTATGCACCTAGCCGGGCTTAAAATTGGTCAATTTGCTAAACAAATAAACCGGCATAGAAATACCATTACGAAACGTCATAAAGATGGACAGATAGAGTTGTATGAAAAACATAAGTTTTGGGATGCTAAGTTCCAAAAAAATAATATTCAGTGATGAAAAAAAAATTAATTTGGACGGTCCTGTAGGTCAACTTAAATATTGGAGATATACACGTCACGCACGAGCCACATGTTATAAGCGAAATTATGGAGGTGGATCTTTAATGATATGGGCGGCCTTTAGTGCTATAGAAAAGCTCCAATATGTTTTGTATCCAGGTGGAATGAACGCTCAAGCTTATATTGAGTTAGTGGATAGCATGCTAACTCCTTTTGGAGAAGATTTTCATGGTGAAGATTGGACTTTTCAACAAGACAATGCGCCAAAATGTACTTGTTGCACGAGCTACGATGAAATACTGAGGCGCACAACAAACCCCTGATAAAGTGGCCCTCACTAAGTTCGGATCTAAATCCGATATAGGATCTCCAGGATATCCTTTCCGCAAAAGGGTATACATGTACAAAGCAGTATCATTCACTAAAACAGTTGAAAAACGTAATTGTCAAAGAATGTGGAAAAATTGAGCTACCAACTTTCCAAAACTTTGTAGCGTCAATAATGCCAAACAGGCTACATGAATAGGGCTTCCAGGGCGAAGGAAATAATAACCCGATCTTCATTCGTTGAATTCAAAATATGAACTGATTTTATTTACAAAAGTGTTGTGTATGTATATAAATGAACTCTTAAACTCTAGGAGGCAACATTTGTTCTTAAAAATGCTTATTCTAATGTTTATATTTCATGCTCAGCGTTGGCTACTTGATACCGCGCCGCTGTTATAATCTTAAGTGTTTTCCACATAGTGTGGATGCATGTTTTGTTTGGTATTAAGCAATAATTGTCATATGAATCTTTATGACTTAGTTTTGTGTTTATGTTTTTGTTTCGTTTTGTATATTTCTTTGGTCAATCTGATTTGGTGAAGCCATTTCAGATGAACACGATGTTTAATCTTAAACACTACATGAGCTTCATAAAAATAAGGGGGACTAATATAAGGTAATAGAATTAATATTTTCTTGCGAAAGTAAAAATAGTAGAAGTTAAAAGTGAAATGCCTATTATCTATGTATAACGACTAAAATTATTGTTTTTGTTTAAAAGAGAAACATATAAGATGTGTATATTCTTTGTTCTGATAGCATTGATGTGTAACTATAAACGAGAAAAATTATAATAATTGGAAAACCTTTTCCAATAAAAAATATCAAAGAAGCTAACATCGGCTGTGCCGAAGTTTATATACCCTTGCAGTCCATGGCCATAATATTTTTACATGTTCCAAACTCATTTTCTTTAACTCAATTCGTGTAGCACTGCGTCTGTGTGTGTGTATGCGTGTGCTCTGTTGATTTCGAGCAATGACGTAGCGGGCAGCAGGCAGCGCTGCCGGCAGCGGCTGAGCAGAGACGATTTATATGGACTGTAACTTGTGTTCTATTTATCCGATCAGATTGAAATTTTGGTAGCTGATGTTTTTATACCCTTGCAGAGGGTATTATAAAATTGGTCAGATGTTTGTAACGCACAGAAGGAGACGTTTCCGACCCCATAAAGTATATATATTCTTGATCAGCATGAGAAGCTAAGTCGATATAGCCATGTCCGTCTGTCCGTCCGTCCGTCTGACCGTCTGTCCGTCGGTGCGTACGCGTTTTACTCAGCCATCTTAAGAGCTATCGGGATGAAATTTTTTTTGGGAGCTTTTTTTTACCCGGGTGAGATAAAGTATGAAAATCTTTGGGATCGGACCACTATATCATATAGCTCTAGAAGAAACATTTTTGCAAAAATTGGAGTATCCCCATGAAATTTACCAATATGATAGTAATAGATATAAAATCTCAGATCCCAAAATTTGAATCTGATCCGATAAATAGAACACAAGTTACAGTCAATATAAATCGGTTCAAACGCTGCCGGCAGCGCAGCTTACTGCCTACTACTGCCATCATCAAATCAACAGAGCACACGCATACACACACAGACGCAACGCTACATGAACTGTATGTGTATGCGTGCCGTGCTTTGCTTAGAAAATGATGGAAGAAGAAAAACTTGTGGTAAAAAGAGAAATAATATTTTGTTTGTGTATTGATGAATTGAGTTGCAGGGAAAGAAATTTCAAAAAGGAAAAATATTATTGCCAAGTATACTGCAAGGGTATATAAACTTCGGCATAGCCGAAGTTAGCTTCTTTGATATTTACAATTACTATCACCTTCATAGCGATACTCCAACTGCTTCACCGATTTTTCGAATGTTGCTATATGATTTAGTAGTCCGATCCTACTATACTGACACATGTAACAAAAAGCACATTTCATCCCAATAGCTCTTAAGATGGTTGAGTAAAACGCATACGCACCCACAAACGGACGGACGGACGGGTGGACTAACGGACGGACAGGCGGACTTGGCTATATCGATCTTCTGATCTGCTGATCAAGAATATATATATACTTCATGAGGTCGAAAACGTCTCCTTCTGTGCGTTACAAACATCTGACCAATTTTATTATACCCTCTGCAAGGGTATAATAATTGTATCCATCGGGCTCCTCCAAGTTAAACTTATTTTCATCAAAAAAGACCACATAGTGCCAATCGCGATACCAGGCCATGTGCTCTTGTGCGAAGTTCAATCGTTTTTCTCTTCGGGCCATATCAAGTGGTGTTTTTTTTTTAATTTTAATCTCTTCAAAAAAAGCTTCTGCTCTCTGACGTGACGGTCGTGTTTTTGCATAGGTCCTGAGCATGATGAAATAACATAAGGTGGTCTCGTCGGAAGCCGAAGCTTACCGAAGTATACACTTAACTTCAGTGCACGTTTGCTCACTCATATCACCGTCTCGCTCACCCTCAATAGACACTCAGAATACTATTCCTTTCACTCGCACTTATTGCAAGCATACGTTAAGTGTATGTCTCTTGCCGACGGGACGACCTTATGTTATTTCATCGTGGTCCTGAGTTTTTATTAATATTTATTGTTTTCTCTCAATTTTTAATTGTGCTTAGTTTGTTTACGCTTTCGCTGGTGTTGTTTGCTTGACACCCTTGTGTTTTATTTCCATAATTCAGTTTTTTCTGTTTCGTGATTAGTGTTTGGTGCATTTAATTTTTTTTTTTCCTTTTTATTTTTCTCTCTCGTCATTGCTTCTGCAGTTGCTCCCCTCATCGCCCCCATCATGCCATCAGTGCTAGTGGTTTTGTTGTTCTCTCTGCTTTGTGCTTGTGCTCAGCTTCTCTCCCGTGTAATCACTTTTGAAAGGCCGCTTCTCAAAGCTCGGCGTATAACTGTTCTTGCACTCTCTCTTGTGCTGTGCACTCTAGCTGTCTCTTTGTTTTATTTGTAATTATTGATTTTTTATCGATAATTATCTTTGTGCTGTGTATTTAAATTTTTCTATATATTCTTATATCTATATATATAAAATTCTCGATGTGGTGTTTGTTACCAAACTACTCCGAAACGGCTAGTCCGATTCTCACGAAATTTTTTATGCAGATCGTGTAGGACTGAGAATCGGCCAACATCTATTTTTTATACCCAAATAATAAATAATCACTTAATGGTTAACACTGTTTTTTGTATACTTACAACTTTTGAATAACTTTGAAATTACGCGTGAATGTCTGGACTGATTTCACTAATTCTTTTTTTGTTGTATTTGTTATTATTAGGAGAAGGTTCTTACGGAAAAAAATATTAAGAAAATCTTCGGGAGCGCGAATAAAATGGGTTTTTATAACGGCTTTCCAAGTATCGATCGCAGTAGGCGGGGGCAGTTAAATGTCAACCACGTTGCAGGAAATTCGTTCATTCCTGTTTTAGTTACAAACGAAAAGTTACTAACGAAAAATGCCAAGAAAACGAAAAGGGGCTGATTTGAGCCGCAGTACAAGTAATGATTGGTACTTGCGAAATAGCAGACTCGAAAGAACAGAAGTACAAATCCAGCAACAAAGTATTGATGCACGTGTCAGAACAACAACAATCACGCCGTTTCACAGTCAATAGACGAAGAACAAATGTATTTTCGTTTTTAACAATGCCACCAACCAGACGTACAAGCTTAGGCCGCAGAACTCGAAATACGGCAAGTCAAAGAAATATAAGAGCAAATCAAATATGTTTAATCCCCACAGAGCTGCATTCAGCTATAATGTGGCAATTGATTACAGTTCAGCGAAAATTGTTCCTATTGGACAAATGAGTATTGTGTGTCCACATTGCAAGGCATTGAAATTAAAAAATGAAGCCCCTGGATTGTGTTGCGCCAGCGGCCGAGTCAAATTGACGCCATTGGTACCGCCACCAGAGCCACTACGTTCATTTGTATCTGGAATTGATCAAGATTCTTATCATTTTTTGACTCATATCCAGCAGTACAATAATTGCTTTCAAATGACATCATTTGGGGCAACAAAGGTTATTCGAGATTTACGATTCCGAATCATTAAGAGAAATGGTTGATAGAACAGTACCCCTTTTGAATCAACAACAAAGGATATGCCTACGATACGCTTATGAAAGTAGTAAACGAACTGGAACTGGCGGATTTTATTTTTTTGTTGGAAGGCAGTCAAACAGCTCATTCAGCTCTCCAGTTGTCGTTGAACCTTCAAATAAATGAAAATCCAACTTGCAACCTTTCGAGGAATTCTGCATTGGGCAAAGTGCTGCAGCAAACCAGATTGATAATTTGGGATGAATGCACGATGGCACACAAAAAATCTTTAGAGGCATTAGATCGCTCAATGCAAGATTTACGAAATAACAGAAACCGGTTTGGTGGTGCAATGATACTATTGGCAGGTGATATTCGACAAATATTGCCAGTTGTTCCACGCTGAACGCCAGCTGATGAAGTAAATGCATGTTTGAAGTCGTCCAGACCAGTCTGGAGAAGTGTTTTCCAAACCACTGCTCGATATTGGTAATGGTAATATTGCTGTTGAAACATCATCGGGATACATTACATTCCCTACCAATTTTTGTAACTTTTGTGAATCAAAGACCGCACTCATGGAGATGGTTTTCCCAAACATAGCTCAAAATTACGTAAATCACGATTGGTTAAGCGAACGTGTTATATTGGCCGCAAAAAATGTTGATGTAAACGAAATGAAATTTCAGAAAACAGCTGGCGAATTGAAATATTTCAAATCAGTTGATTCCGTTGATGATGATGTTGTCAATTATCCAACAGAATTTTTAAATTCGTTGGAATTTCCCGGCTTACCACCTCATAATCTGCAAGTAAAAATCGGATCAGTAATTATTATGGTACGGAACATAAACCAGCCACGTCTGTGTAATGGCATTCGGCTTGCGGTGAAGAAATTATTGAACAATGTCATCGAAGGAACAATTTTAAAAGGGAAGAACAAAGGCGAAGATGTTTTAATCCCACGCATCCCTATGATACCGAACGACATGCCATTCAGCTTTAAGCGTTTACAGTTTCCAGTGCGGCTTGCATTTGCAATGTCAATAAATAAATCGCAAGGGCAGTCGCTAAGTGTATGTGGCATCAACCTACAAAATCCATGTTTTTCACATGGCCAATTATATGTCGCCTGTTCCCGTGTCGGAAAACCAACAACATTATTTATTTACGCGCCAGAAAATAAAACTAAAAATATAGTTTATCAAAAAGCATTTGAGTAGAGAGAAGCAGTGAAGAGTACAGAACTTATTGTTTAAATGAATCCTAAGAAAAAAACTCTTATGAAAAGATTAAAAGATTTAAAAAAACTGGTTCGCGACTTGACTATGCAAATTACTGTATAGCCAAATCTCAATTTTGTCTTTTTAACACTCAATGCTACAATAATTATATCGTTCGCTGTAAGGTTGAATTTTATAAGAACCCCAAAAGATTTTACAACTTTGTTAATTCCGAAAGACGCTCTAATGTACTACTTTCCACCTTCAGACTTAATGACCAGACTGCTAATAATGATTCAGATATTGCAGATCTGTTTGCTAAATTCTTTCAGTCGACTTATTCTACTACTGTTTCGGATCCCACACCCTATCCCTTTTCAATCCCACATTTAAATTGTATGTTCTTTCCTAGTATTACTGAAGACTGTATTTATCTCTAGCTTGTCATCTATGACGTCTTTCTTCGTTCGCGGTCCTGATAATATACCAAGTTGCATCCTTAAAATGTATTCGATTTCCCTATCTAAGCCTTTACCTCGGTTATTCTTTATATCGAGGGAGACTTGTAGCTTTCCTGATGATTGGAAGGAGTCTTTTATTATTACACTTTTTAAAAAGGGCAACAAATCGGATATTTCCAACTACCGTGGCATTGCCAAACTTTCCGCAATACCTAAGCCGTTTGAGAAAATTATTACGTCTTCTCTTCAACACTTATCCAGATCCATTATTTCTCCTTGTCAGCATGGTTTCATGAAAGGTCATATCATGAAAGATCGTCCAACCTTTTAGAATTGACTACCCTTGTACACCATGGCTTCCGTAAAAAGTGTCAAACTGATGTTATTTATACTGACTTTAGTAAGGCTTTTGATACGGTTGATCATTCTATGCTTCTCGCGAAACTTAACATCATGGGGTTTTCCCCGAAACTATTGGCTTGGTTAAAGTCGTATCTTATTGGCAGAACCCAAAAGATGTCTTTTCGTTCCTCGATATCCAAAACTGTTCGAGTTACGTCAGGTGTACCCCAAGGCAGTCATCTGGGCCCACTGTTATTTACACTGTTTATAAATGATTTGCCTTTGGCCTTGGCTCATTCACGAGTGCTCATGTTTGCGAATGACGTCAAGATTTGTTATTCCTATAATGATCCTTCTTTCCAACAGTACTTGCAATCAGATCTCGATGCGTTCTGTGATTGGTGCCACGTTAATAAATTACACCTTAATGCCTCTAAGTGTTCTTTTATGACTTTCAGTCGTTTGTCTCCGTTCCTAGCTCATCACTCTATTAAGTCTGTTCTGTTAGATTGTTAGGCGGTATGTTTGACCCAAAATTTTCATTTAATGTTCATATTTCTTCAATTGTCAATAGATCATGCAGCCTTCTTGGCTACATTAAACGTTGGGCCAAAGAATTTGATGATCCCTCGCTTTAACTCCGTCATTAGCCCTGATCTTTGGGGTTGCCTCATGGGAATTTGATGCCTCTCGTAAAATTGCTCTCCTGTCCGCATCGGAAATCACTTTGTTATTACCGCCTTTATAATTTCGACCATATCCCGTTTTATTGCGCAAATAATTATATAAAACTTTTCGACTTCTGCCTATTTTTTTTGAGATTTCAGTTATTGATAGTTTTAAGTCTTCATATGCATCGATTTTAGCTTTCTCTTCAAGAGATAGGGATTTTCCTTTACCCATATTAAAAAAAATAGATTACTTGAGCAGCAAAAAAAATTTGGTATTGATCCGACTTCATGTTTCAAAGATAAGTGAAAATGTGCTAACCTGATGACGCAAAAATTAGCTGCACTTTTCCATTAAAAACAAAAGAAATAAGAAAAAAACATATAACGGTACATTGTATTCGCGTGCTTTTTTCGGCAGTGACAGTGAACAGAAGAAACAGAACAATAAAAAAAAAATAGAAGTGAATGTTAACTACAACAAAGTTAGAAGCTTGCGCTTATGAAGGTGTGCTATCCCGATGACTCGCAGTGTATGGTCGGAGATGCTTCGTTCTATGCGTTTCACAGGAATTATACTATACAGGAATTAAGTTTATTTTATATTTTGCACTATGTAAACCGGAAAAGAGGCCGTTGGTTGGTGGCGGGGCTAGAGTGGTTTTAAGAGTGAGCGAGATGGCCCATGAATACCCGTCAAGGAAGATGTTGACGAATGTTTTGCTCACCTAAATTCGTGCTATTGTAAATCAGCTTAGTGCGGCTAGAGCGGTCTGCCTTACTAACTGGTTGACCATTAGTTGCCAACGAAAGCTATATCGCAATGACAGTGACCTTTATTAAAAAAAAAAAAAAAAAAACACGGCGCTGCAATTTTTCGTGTCCCACACCTCTGAAAATCTTTGTCAATTTATTCACAACGCCGTCACAAAATGGGGCATTAAGAACAAAATAGTGGCAATAGCATCTGATAACGCCTCTAATTGGTGTCATTCGAATGGGAAATTGTGGGCAAGTCACCCATACCTTAACTTCGATTGCGTATCGTGCAAGCTTTATTTAAGTTGCCGTAACTAAAAATAAGTTGGAACTCAACGCTTAAAATGTTTCAAAGACTGTCAATCTCAAGCGAGGCGGTGATGGAAGCACTGTCGAACCGATTTAATGTTGTCACCAAAAGAGTGGAATTTTTTTCACGGAGTTCTTCCTATTTTGCAGCCATTTTATCACTTAACCGGGGAAATTTCGGACGAGAAAAATGTGATTCTGTCTAAAATATTAGTCATTATTGGCTTATTGCAAACAAAAATGGTCACCTTAAGCCAAACGACCAAGTCGGTGGCTCATTTCAGACCCACTAAATCTACAATTCTGTTGCTCTCGAGTTCGAACCCCGAAGAAGGTGACTGTTCTCCCCCGATAAAAGGTGGTTCCGTCGGCGATATTGGAAATACCTTAAGCCAAACGGTGAAAAATCCCACTTTGATGGATGTTTGCAATGAGGTTATTATGAATATGAATGACAGATTTCACAATTGCGAGGCAAACAACACGTTTGCGGAGAGCACAATTTTAGATACCAGATTTAAAGAAAGATGTTTTAAATCTGCGGACACTTTTAAAAAATCGCTTGCACAATTCTGCGTAGAATCTTGTTCTGGAATCGCTGCAGAAGATATGCAAGTGTGCTACAGAAACACTTCAGCGGCAATTTTAGTGAGAGCTGAAATTTAGGTGCCACAGACTGACATTTTGATCGATTTTCAACCCGCTCACCGATGTGCTAGCTAACGGTATATTGTAGGGAACTTAGTGAACTTATTAAAAAAATTAATGCTTTAGTGCACGTTGTTTAGTTACTGATGATTCTGCATTAAAATAATAAAAGTTTTTATCTAATAATAATAATTTCTTAAATTTTGTGTTTTAGCAAATCACTACACATTTTTATCAGGCATAGATCCACTGGCAACAAAATGGTTGCCATATAATCTAGTTCGAAAAGTGAAATCAAAATTATTCTGTTATAATATCAAAGTAAATGTGTTAAAACATTAATAAGAGCATTGTTAATTTAGAGACGCTTTTAGTTTTCTAATAAATCGCGTAATTTTTGTACATTTCCTAAGAAAAAACAACTATTTCTCTGAAGTGGCAGCGTTCACCTGTAAACGTCAAACATTTGACATTATTGTCGTAAAACCAAAAATATAACCAAATTCAATTGTGTATTAAAACAATAACCATAAAAATTATTAACTTTATGAATTGAATTCATGGTACTATATTAAAAAACTAATTTTTGAGTAATATTCTTGGACACATCAGACTAGGAAATGAATTAAAACTAAACCAACAACATCAGGACGAATCATCATTTTTACAATCAAAAACTCGAAGACCACCAAATGCTAAACATTTTGGACAAAATATAGAATGAAAAAACTAAGAAGGAAATTTCAAATATAGCGATTTTCCGTAGTACAAATTTTGGACATTTTTAAAAAAGAAAAATAAAGCAAGGAGTTGTTATCTCTCACATATGAACTAAAATTGTTACAAATATCAAAGAAGCTAACATCGGCTCTGCCGAAATTTATATACCCTTGCAGTCCATGTACATAAAATTTTTACATGTTCCGAACTCTTTTTATGTAACTCAATTCATTAATGCACAGAACCTTTCGGATATCATTTCAATTTCTTCTTCTTCTTCTCCATCCCCTTTTACACGCATACACATATAGTTTATATAGCGTTGCGTCTGTATGTGTGCATGAGTGTGCTCTGATGATTCGATCGACGTAGTAGGCAGCAAGCAGCGCTGCCGGCAGCGCTTGAGCAGAGACGATTTATATTGACTGTAACTTGTGTTCTATTTATCCGATCAGATTGAAATTTTGGGATCTGATGTTTTTCAACCTATCATACTATAATTTTTCATATTAGTAAATTTCATAGCGATACTCCAATTTTTATGAAAATGTTTTTTCTAGAGCTATATGATATAGTGGTCCGATCCTAAAGATTTTTAAACTTGATCTGCCTACGGTCCTAACAAGCACTGAAAAAATTTCAGCTCGATATCTCTTAAGATGGCTGAGTAAAACGCATACGCACAGACGGACATGGCTATATCAACTCAGCTTCTAATGCTAATCAAGAATATACATATATACTTTATGGAGTCTGTTAAATTTTTTTTTAAATTTTTGCCACGCCCCTGAATTTTTTGAACTGATTTTCTCGAAAACTTACAAAGCTAGAACCACCAAATTTGGTAATTGGATTTCTTTAGTATGCGTGCAGATTATTGATATTCACCATTTTTGCTACGCCTACTTTCGCCTCCAGAATCTAGAACAAAACCATTGCCTCGTGCAACTTTTTGATTATCGAAACCACACACTGGTGAGCCCTATCGATAGCTACCAACCTACCAAATTTTATTATAATCGGACTACAAACATGGAAAATATACGTATAAACGAGTTTTACTAGGCGGTCCATAAGAGCGGAGTTGGCCATGGGCTAGTAGTGGCGCTAGAGTGCTCGTGTGATTTTGTAAGGGTGAGCAAGATAGCATATGTTATGAGGCGAAGTTAATAGACATATTCGAAATTTAAAATATTTTTCACCTGCTGCACGGTATCCCGAAGTCGACGATACGACTTACTTACTTCATTATACCATACACCCATAGGGTGAAATGGTATATTAAAGTCGCCAAACTGTATGTAACAGGCAGAAGGAAGCTTTTCCGACCCCATAAAGTATATATATTCTTGATCAGCATCAACAGCCGAGACGATCTAGCCATGTCCGTCTGTCCGTCTGTCCGTCCGTCCGTCCGTCCGTCTGTATGAACACCTAGATCTCGGAGACTATAAGAGCTAGAGCCACCAAATTTGGTATGTAGATTGGTGTAGTATGTAGAGTGATCAAGTTTATTTCAAATTTCTGCCACGCCCCCTACCGCCCCGAAAATTACATAAAATCGATTTTCTCAAAAACTATTCTAGCTAGAGACACCATAGTTGGTATAAATATTTGCTTAGTAATTGCGCACATTTTTGATGTGTAAAGATTTTGCCACGCCCCTTTCCGCCCCCGTAATTTGAAAAAACTCGATTCCGCTCCATTTGTTTCTTTTGGGCGTCTTTTATCTTTTTAACTATTTGCAATCCCTCTTCTACCGTAGTTTCAGGAACTGCTTCGGTTGATTTTTTGTTCAAGACTGAATGGATTGACCTGTTATACTTTACCGTTGCTAGTAGTATAACATCGACAGTGTCGCTAGCCCGGGCTGTTATTTTGTTGCACCGTGCGATCTAAAGTAACGTGCTGTGGAATCTTTCCACTTGACCGTTAGATGTACTGTGAAGGGGTGGGGTATTGACAATTTGTATTTCAAACTCATTTAATAGGAGGAACCTTATTGTTTCAGAATTTATTGAATATATTGTCTTAACATTAGCAAAGTATTTTACTAACTGTAGAATGGCAGGCTTTACGTCAATGATGGCTCTTGATGCTATAGGTTGGACTATCGCAAATTTAGAAAATTCATCTATGCAAGTCAGAAAGAATCTTTTATCTGTGGAGCAAACGTCGATGTATAAAATTTCTCCTGCGTAAGCCGGTATTGGTGTGTTAACCAGCTTATGTTTTTTGCATGCCTGCAAAATATATTTTGCGACAGAGCAGATCTTGCAATTAGCTGCAATTTCTGTTTCAATTTTCCCATGCTTGGGAAAAAATAGTCTTGCAAAATTTGTTTCATGTATTCCTTATATTTAAACAGCAAAAATCTCACTTACATTTTAATTTTTCTGTTGATGAATTTCTCTGCCCTCTTTGTTTTTGTTTTCGTTTGTTGTGGCTGGTGTGTAGCATGTAACGTTGAATCTCACATAGAGTGTTGAGCAGATGTTCGTTCATAGTGCTGGCCGAGTACGCGACAGTTTCGGATAGGGTCAGGTCGGCTGGGGGACAAGATGGAAATTAGCCAGAACTAGTTACTCATATTCGATACAGAAGTAAACTTTAAATTCGCGTACTGAGTGACACCAGGGTATAAGGGTTTGAGTTTAGCGACGATAACAAGAAGATGGAAGCAAAACAGAACACACAACACGTTAATCTATGTCATCACTTTGCGAACATGTTGGCTTATTTCATGCTAGCCTATTGGTCTAATTATGAGAACGCCCACCCTACCATGATCCTTGGGCCACATCTGAATTGAGGATCCCTCCAACATGCTTTACGGCCTCTTTTTATTTCCCAGTGGGTTGCATGGTTCCCAATATTTTACACTTAAAGGGAGTTCATTTCAAAAGAACAATATTTTATTAACTTTTAAACTTAACAACAAGGCAGGATTTATTTCCTAGTTTAACTCATACTTCAGATCTCTTTAGGAAACAAACAAACTTCACAATTTCGCTTCTTGCGTTGTAGGGTTTTTCATTACCATTACATTTCATTACTGTGACTATTAATATTGTACAAAATCACTGAAGATAATACCCGAAGGTACCTAACATAGGGTTAGTATTAAAGTACACGATAAGGATTATTAACTTTCCGTGCTTAAAAAACGCATCGTCATACTTTAAAGCCTTAAATTAACTAATGATAATGGGTTTGGTTCTTATTCTCGATTTCAAAATGTAACCGATGTATGAACACCTAGATCTCGGAGACTATAAGAGCTAGAGCCACCAAATTTGGTATGTAGATTCGTGTAGTATGTAGAGTGATCAAGTTTATTTCAAATTTCTGCCATGCCCCCTACCGCCCCCGCAAATTATATAAAACCGATTTTCTTAAACACTATAGCAACTAGAGACACAAAATTTGGTATGTATATTTGCTTTATAAATGCGCACATTTTGTATTTATAAAAATTTTGCCACGCCACCTACCGCCCCCGCAAATTAAATAAAACCGATTTTCTCAAAAACTATTCTAGCTAGAGACACCATAGTTCGTATAAATAATTGCTTAGTAATTGCGCACATTTTTGATGTGTAAAGATTTTGCCACGCCCCCCTCCGCCCCCGTAATTTGAAAAAACTCGATTATCTCCCGTAATTTTCTACCTTGTGCAATCAAAATTAGCACACTTAAATTTGATACTAATATCAAGCAAAATACCAAATTTGATCAAAATCGGAATAAAAATAGTTAAGTTATGCATATATGTACATAAACGTTTTTCCATATGGCCGGAAGTGGCCGTTGGCTGGTGGGGGCGCTAGGGTGCTCGAATGCTTGAGTGAGCGAAATACTAAGATATGCTTCTAAAAAGCATGCAAACAGATTTTTTTAAAAATACGAAAATGCATTGGTTATTATAAATTTAAAATATTTGTTTTACTGGTGTATGGTATATCCAAGTCGGCGAGACGACTTACTTACTTCATTTTAAAAATACGATAATGCATTGGTTATTATAAATTTAAAATATTTGTTTTACTGGTGTATGGTATATCCAAGTCGGCGAGACGACTTACTTACTTCATTTTAATACAGCATTTGATAGAGGAATTCTTTTAAGCTTTAAATCGAATGTTTTCTAAAAGTGCTGGGTATACGTGGTGCAGTAATTACAAATTAAATTTTGTATTATTTTATAACATTTTTTTGTTAAAATAAAATGACTAGTGATTTTATAAGATAATTACATAATGTAAAAAAAAATATTTGCGATTTTTTCAACGTTAATTTTCAATATTTGTTATTGATGCCTGATTATCATAAAAAAAATGATCAATATTTAACAAACTTAGCATTTAGGAGCTGTAGTTGTGATTTTCCAAATCCTTTTGTAAAAACACGTCTCTCGGCGATGCAACCAAACGGACCTCCGTCCGTAGGTTCATTTTGTCAAACGCGAGAAATTTATAACGTATTTCTTAAGCTTTTGTAGTCCTTGTTTTTGTAGTAAAAACATATATTTGCAAAACAGCATTAAGCAATGTCCTCAATTAATTACGAACAAGAACCAAACAAAATTGCATACGCTCTGGTTCTTCCTTATACCTGCAACGTGTTTTTTAGGTGTCCTTAGTTTTATGGCTTAAAATTTTAATAGGTTAATATTTCATCCACCCTGTGTATGTGGTCCTATGTAGTTTAATATTCATTTTAGTTGTTATTAAAATTCATGCAACCGACTTATTATAAAGAACTTACTTTTCAGATAAAACAAAAATATCCAAGATGTTTAAATCGTCCAAAATTCAGTTTTAAAGCTACGAATTTTTGTAAAAATAAAGTATGTCGTCTCGCCGACTTCGGTATACCGTGCACCAAAAAGAAAAAATATTTTAAATTTCGAAGACCAAATGTACATACATATGTATATTAAATTTTTTTTACATGCCTCATACCATATGCTATCTCGCTTTCTCTTACAAACACATCCTACGGCTACCTTCGCCTATTTGGACCGCTTAGTTAAACACATGCGCGCGTACTAAACCAGTACACATTCTAAATTTGATGTCTGTGGCTATTTTAGTATTTGGGCAATTCGGTTTTGTCTAATTTTGAGCGTGGCAGAAATTTGAAGCCTACATACCAAAGTTGTTGACTCTAGCTCTTACAGTCTCCGAGATCTACATAAGTGTTCAAACGGACAGACGAGCATGGCTAGCCAGGCTCGGCTGTTGATGCTGATCAAGAATACATACAGTGGGTTAGCGCGTTTTTTATACCCTTGCAGAGGGTATTATAAAATTGGTCAGATGTTTGTAACGCACAGAAGGAGACGTGTCCGACCCTTTAAAGTATATATATTCTTGATCAGCATGAGAAGCTGAGTTGATATAGTTATGTCCGTATGTCCGTCCGTCTGTGCGTATGCGTTTTACTCAGCCATCATAAGAGCTATCGGGATGAAATTTTTTTTGAGTGCTTTTTATTACCTGGGAAAAATAAAGTATGAAAATTGGCAGAATCGGACCACTATATCATATAGCTCTGGAGGAAACATTTTTGCAAAAAGTAGAAAAATTGGAGTATCACCATGAAATTTACCAATATGATAGTATTATATATAAAATCTCAGATCCCAAAATTTGAATCTGATCGGATAAATAGAACACAAGTTACAGCCGATATAAATCGCTACATAAATGCGTGCGAATCGCGGCATGCGTGTAAAAGTGTATGGAGAAGAAGAAGAAGAAATTGAAATGATATTTGAAAGGTTTTGTGCATTAATGAATTGAGTTACAGAAAAAGAGTTTGGAACATGTACAAATATTATGGCCATGGACTGCAAGGGTATATAAACTTCGGCACAGCCGAAGTTAGCTTCTTTGATATTTTTATACCATACACCCATAGGGCGAAATGGTATATTAAAGTCGCCAAAATGTATGTAACAGGCAGAAGGAAGCTTTTCCGACCCCATAAAGTATATATATTCTTGATCAGCATCAACAGCCGAGACGATCTAGCCATGTCCGTCTGTCCGTCTGTCCGTCCGTCCGTCCGTCCGTCTGTATGAACACCTAGATCTCGGAGACTATAAGAGCTAGAGCCACCAAATTTGGTATGTAGATTGGTGTAGTATGTAGAGTGATCAAGTTTATTTCAAATTTCTGCCACGCCCCCTACCGCCCCGAAAATTACATAAAATCGATTTTCTCAAAAACTATTCTAGCTAGAGACACCATAGTTGGTATAAATATTTGCTTAGTAATTGCGCACATTTTTGATGTGTAAAGATTTTGCCACGCCCCTTTCCGCCCCCGTAATTTGAAAAAACTCGATTCCGCTCCATTTGTTTCTTTTGGGCGTCTTTTATCTTTTTAACTATTTGCAATCCCTCTTCTACCGTAGTTTCAGGAACTGCTTCGGTTGATTTTTTGTTCAAGACTGAATGGATTGACCTGTTATACTTTACCGTTGCTAGTAGTATAACATCGACAGTGTCGCTAGCCCGGGCTGTTATTTTGTTGCACCGTGCGATCTAAAGTAACGTGCTGTGGAATCTTTCCACTTGACCGTTAGATGTACTGTGAAGGGGTGGGGTATTGACAATTTGTATTTCAAACTCATTTAATAGGAGGAACCTTATTGTTTCAGAATTTATTGAATATATTGTCTTAACATTAGCAAAGTATTTTACTAACTGTAGAATGGCAGGCTTTACGTCAATGATGGCTCTTGATGCTATAGGTTGGACTATCGCAAATTTAGAAAATTCATCTATGCAAGTCAGAAAGAATCTTTTATCTGTGGAGCAAACGTCGATGTATAAAATTTCTCCTGCGTAAGCCGGTATTGGTGTGTTAACCAGCTTATGTTTTTTGCATGCCTGCAAAATATATTTTGCGACAGAGCAGATCTTGCAATTAGCTGCAATTTCTGTTTCAATTTTCCCATGCTTGGGAAAAAATAGTCTTGCAAAATTTGTTTCATGTATTCCTTATATTTAAACAGCAAAAATCTCACTTACATTTTAATTTTTCTGTTGATGAATTTCTCTGCCCTCTTTGTTTTTGTTTTCGTTTGTTGTGGCTGGTGTGTAGCATGTAACGTTGAATCTCACATAGAGTGTTGAGCAGATGTTCGTTCATAGTGCTGGCCGAGTACGCGACAGTTTCGGATAGGGTCAGGTCGGCTGGGGGACAAGATGGAAATTAGCCAGAACTAGTTACTCATATTCGATACAGAAGTAAACTTTAAATTCGCGTACTGAGTGACACCAGGGTATAAGGGTTTGAGTTTAGCGACGATAACAAGAAGATGGAAGCAAAACAGAACACACAACACGTTAATCTATGTCATCACTTTGCGAACATGTTGGCTTATTTCATGCTAGCCTATTGGTCTAATTATGAGAACGCCCACCCTACCATGATCCTTGGGCCACATCTGAATTGAGGATCCCTCCAACATGCTTTACGGCCTCTTTTTATTTCCCAGTGGGTTGCATGGTTCCCAATATTTTACACTTAAAGGGAGTTCATTTCAAAAGAACAATATTTTATTAACTTTTAAACTTAACAACAAGGCAGGATTTATTTCCTAGTTTAACTCATACTTCAGATCTCTTTAGGAAACAAACAAACTTCACAATTTCGCTTCTTGCGTTGTAGGGTTTTTCATTACCATTACATTTCATTACTGTGACTATTAATATTGTACAAAATCACTGAAGATAATACCCGAAGGTACCTAACATAGGGTTAGTATTAAAGTACACGATAAGGATTATTAACTTTCCGTGCTTAAAAAACGCATCGTCATACTTTAAAGCCTTAAATTAACTAATGATAATGGGTTTGGTTCTTATTCTCGATTTCAAAATGTAACCGATGTATGAACACCTAGATCTCGGAGACTATAAGAGCTAGAGCCACCAAATTTGGTATGTAGATTCGTGTAGTATGTAGAGTGATCAAGTTTATTTCAAATTTCTGCCACGCCCCCTACCGCCCCCGCAAATTATATAAAACCGATTTTCTTAAACACTATAGCAACTAGAGACACAAAATTTGGTATGTATATTTGCTTTATAAATGCGCACATTTTGTATTTATAAAAATTTTGCCACGCCACCTACCGCCCCCGCAAATTAAATAAAACCGATTTTCTCAAAAACTATTCTAGCTAGAGACACCATAGTTGGTATAAATATTTGCTTAGTAATTGCGCACAGTTTTGATGTGTAAAGATTTTGCCACGCCCCCCTCCGCCCCCGTAATTTGAAAAAACTCGATTATCTCCCGTAATTTTCTACCTTGTGCAATCAAAATTAGCACACTTAAATTTGATACTAATATCAAGCAAAATACCAAATTTGATCAAAATCGGAATAAAAATAGTTAAGTTATGCATATATGTACATAAACGTTTTTCCATATGGCCGGAAGTGGCCGTTGGCTGGTGGGGGCGCTAGGGTGCTCGAATGCTTGAGTGAGCGAAATACTAAGATATGCTTCTAAAAAGCATGCAAACAGATTTTTTTAAAAATACGAAAATGCATTGGTTATTATAAATTTAAAATATTTGTTTTACTGGTGTATGGTATATCCAAGTCGGCGAGACGACTTACTTACTTCATTTTAAAAATACGATAATGCATTGGTTATTATAAATTTAAAATATTTGTTTTACTGGTGTATGGTATATCCAAGTCGGCGAGACGACTTACTTACTTCATTTTAATACAGCATTTGATAGAGGAATTCTTTTAAGCTTTAAATCGAATGTTTTCTAAAAGTGCTGGGTATACGTGGTGCAGTAATTACAAATTAAATTTTGTATTATTTTATAACATTTTTTTGTTAAAATAAAATGACTAGTGATTTTATAAGATAATTACATAATGTAAAAAAAAAATATTTGCGATTTTTTCAACGTTAATTTTCAATATTTGTTATTGATGCCTGATTATCATAAAAAAAATGATCAATATTTAACAAACTTAGCATTTAGGAGCTGTAGTTGTGATTTTCCAAATCCTTTTGTAAAAACACGTCTCTCGGCGATGCAACCAAACGGACCTCCGTCCGTAGGTTCATTTTGTCAAACGCGAGAAATTTATAACGTATTTCTTAAGCTTTTGTAGTCCTTGTTTTTGTAGTAAAAACATATATTTGCAAAACAGCATTAAGCAATGTCCTCAATTAATTACGAACAAGAACCAAACAAAATTGCATACGCTCTGGTTCTTCCTTATACCTGCAACGTGTTTTTTAGGTGTCCTTAGTTTTATGGCTTAAAATTTTAATAGGTTAATATTTCATCCACCCTGTGTATGTGGTCCTATGTAGTTTAATATTCATTTTAGTTGTTATTAAAATTCATGCAACCGACTTATTATAAAGAACTTACTTTTCAGATAAAACAAAAATATCCAAGATGTTTAAATCGTCCAAAATTCAGTTTTAAAGCTACGAATTTTTGTAAAAATAAAGTATGTCGTCTCGCCGACTTCGGTATACCGTGCACCAAAAAGAAAAAATATTTTAAATTTCGAAGACCAAATGTACATACATATGTATATTAAATTTTTTTTACATGCCTCATACCATATGCTATCTCGCTTTCTCTTACAAACACATCCTACGGCTACCTTCGCCTATTTGGACCGCTTAGTTAAACACATGCGCGCGTACTAAACCAGTACACATTCTAAATTTGATGTCTGTAGCTATTTTAGTATTTGGGCAATTCGGTTTTGTCTAATTTTGAGCGTGGCAGAAATTTGAAGCCTACATACCAAAGTTGTTGACTCTAGCTCTTACAGTCTCCGAGATCTACATAAGTGTTCAAACGGACAGACGAGCATGGCTAGCCAGGCTCGGCTGTTGATGCTGATCAAGAATACATACAGTGGGTTAGCGCGTTTTTTATACCCTTGCAGAGGGTATTATAAAATTGGTCAGATGTTTGTAACGCACAGAAGGAGACGTGTCCGACCCTTTAAAGTATATATATTCTTGATCAGCATGAGAAGCTGAGTTGATATAGTTATGTCCGTATGTCCGTCCGTCTGTGCGTATGCGTTTTACTCAGCCATCATAAGAGCTATCGGGATGAAATTTTTTTTGAGTGCTTTTTATTACCTGGGAAAAATAAAGTATGAAAATTGGCAGAATCGGACCACTATATCATATAGCTCTGGAGGAAACATTTTTGCAAAAAGTAGAAAAATTGGAGTATCACCATGAAATTTACCAATATGATAGTATTATATATAAAATCTCAGATCCCAAAATTTGAATCTGATCGGATAAATAGAACACAAGTTACAGCCGATATAAATCGCTACATAAATGCGTGCGAATCGCGGCATGCGTGTAAAAGTGTATGGAGAAGAAGAAGAAGAAATTGAAATGATATTTGAAAGGTTTTGTGCATTAATGAATTGAGTTACAGAAAAAGAGTTTGGAACATGTACAAATATTATGGCCATGGACTGCAAGGGTATATAAACTTCGGCACAGCCGAAGTTAGCTTCTTTGATATTTTAACTTTGAATTTGAATTTCTCGGCTTCCAAGTAACTTAATGAAGAAATTGTTTTAGTTATTTGTTGCTTATTTAGCTTAGGATTCGACGTTTTTTTTACAGGTGCGTTTGAACGAAAAGCCCCTTCCCAATTCTGGTCATTAGTTTACCGCGGTCTTCCAAAATCTTTAATATTATAGGTACATACAAGTAAGTTAGTCGTCTCGTCGACTTAGGTATACCATACACCAGTAAAACAAGTATTTCAAATTTATAATAACAAATGCATTTTGCAAGCATACGAGCACCCTAGCGCCCCCACCAGCCAACGGCCACTTCCGGCCATATGGAAAAACGTGTATATGCATAACTTGGCTATTTTTTGTCCGATTTTGATCAAGTTTGGTGATTTGCTTGATATTAGTATCAAATTTAAGTGTTTTGCTTGATATTAGTATCAAATTTAAGTGTGCAATGCACAAGGTAGAAAATTACGGGACATAATCGAGTTTTTTCAAATTACGGGGGCGGAAAGGGGCGTGGCAAAATCTTTACACATAAGAAATGTGCGCATTTACTAAGCAAATATACATTTCAACTATGGTGCCTCTAGGTAGAATAGTTTTTGAGAAAATCGGGTTTATTTCATTTGCGGGGGCGTGGCAAAATTTTTACAAATACAAAATGTGCGCATTTCCTAAGCAAATATACATACCAAATTTTGTGTCTCTAGTTGCTATAGTGTTTGAGAAAACAGACGGACATGGCTAGATCGTTTCGGCTGTTGATGCTGATAAAGAATATATATACTTTATGGGTTCGAAAAAGCTTCCTTCTGCCTGTTACATAAATTTTGGCGACTTTAATAAACCATTTCACCCTATAAAAACAAAAGGGCCCAGTGTTTCACAATAAAGTAGGGGTAGGCACAAAAAGAGCCACTGCGATAAAAGAAAAGTGAACAAATATTGCCTCAATCGTTCAGGCGAGCGGAATTGTCGATCTGCTGCAAGAACATAATAAAGGAAACAACTCCTAAATTAATTTTTCCATGTGTATATTCTCAACAAAGCAATTGCCGAACAAAAGTGCCCGCACGGGCTATGGCCTGGCATTAAACAAATTAATCAACTATAAATTAACATTTATATTACTCAATAAACAAATTAATCAAATACAAATAAACATTTATACTACTTGCACGCAACGGAAACTAAGTGAAAAATAGAATTGAAATAAAAAAGAAAAAACCCAAAAGTTTTAAATATTGTAGTCAAAAAATTATTACTACAGAAATAAAGAAAAAAAAAAATTAAAACCAAACACAACAAATTCAAGTCACTGAACTGGTGACGGCAGCGGCGAAGAAACAAATTGAAGACGAGAAGCTGTAACATACGCTTGTCGTTCAAAATTCGAAAAAATCAACGGAAAATATTTAAAACTGGAAACAACCCAATATAACTTGTTTTTAGCCGTTTTTCTACACCAATGAGTACTTAATATTATCGATAAGGCCGTAAGACGGCCTTTATCAAACGGTGAGATACCGGCTTAAAGCTCAGCTCTAGGCAAAGAATGGGAAAGAAAAGATAATTGGCGAAACGAATAAATACGCGTTGCCTCGATCTTTCTTAACCCAACTGCCCAAGGACACGGAGGTGCTGCACCCTTCCCAAGTTCGCGGAGAATCTGGAGGCAAGGACTCAATTCATGAGAAACGGGGTTATGGCGAAACACCCTTCTCTTGGCGAAGCCCCTTTTGAAGGAGGACGCCATTTATTGCCTCAACATGGACGAATTCTGGCATCATAGCTTGCCGTATGTTCACAAAGTAATTACATATCTGAATAGACAGGGACATGCATATATTTCTTTACAGATTTTCGTCATGTACTTGACTAACTTGATCACTGGAAGTCAAGTATTGATATACGCAAAAAGCGTTTGTCCAAAAAGGTATACTTCCACCGAGTTTGAACGTACCTACATATTTTACATTTCAAGATTATATTGCATTGTGCTTCATTGCAGCTGACCAATTCTGATGAAGTTGCTGACAGCATTCTGAGGATTTTAATGCAAGTGCCCAAAGCGTTGAGGCGAAACATAGTGGCCATAGTGTCTGACAGATTCCGGATGAACATTCATGCCCTAAATATAGTGGAGGACATATGTCCTTACGTGCCACCTCCTCACGTATTCGATGTGAGACATCTGGTGAATTTTTTCATAAAGGAATCGGATATTTGCTGTGAAAACAAGCTTCTTTTGGTGGTGGACACTGTGTTCAAGTAGAACTAAATCAGCTTCAGGAAATACAGGAAGGATGCCGATCGATAAATTACGGCACGCTGGCTCTCTTCTGGGCCTTCATAAGCAGTATACAGGGTGCGTACGGTATTTGAGGACATGTACATATGTTACTATATCTTTCACATACCGATTTAAAAATATCGAAGTTTCTGAAGTGCGCCCGTTCATTCGTTCATAAGGTGCGCTGTGAGTTGGTAGCATCAGGGGGCGACGCAGAGCCTGTTTCAAAACGCAAAGAACACGAGAAACGTTCTGACACCATCCGATTGGCAGAATTTGTTCAAAAAGTGCAAGCGATTATTGATGAGGACCCTTCAAAGTCAATAAGAGCCCTGGCAAAGGATCTTAATGTTTTTGCCGGTCTTATCCGCCGAGTTGCCCATGAAGATCTCCGGTATAAGTCCTATGTTATGCGAAGAAAACAATTTATGTCGGATAAAACACGAGAACAGCGAGTTATCCGTTCAAAACGTCTTCTTAACAAAATTAAACACCCTGAAGCAGCGGAGATGACCACATAACCCCTGGATTATTACGTATGGGCCATAGTTGAGCGTGAAATCAATAAACATCCTCATAGCACTATTTTTTCTCTGAAGACTGCAATTAATACCGTTATGGTCAATATGAATAAGGATCATTTAATTCGGGCTTGCAATCGTTTTAGGTCCCGGAACGAGAAAGTTATAGCAGCCAATGGAAATTTTATTGAATAAATTTATAGATATATAACCAATAAATATTGTGTAAAAATTTCGTGAAGATTCATTAAATTTTGTTCGAAATATAAGCTTTTTATTTTTACTATCACTTTGTCCTCAAATACCGTACGCACCCTGTAAAGGAGACCCTTAAAAACATTTTCGCTTTGTCAAAACTGAACAGCGACCGGATGGAGCTCAAGGGGAAGTCAATTGTGACTCATATGCCGGTGAAGCCCCTAAATATGTGTGCCCAGGCTGGTGGATTGCTAAGCTTTATGATCTATGACGCAGCAAGTGATATTTGAGCGGATTTCATGTATAAAATAAAGTGTAAAATAAAATGATGTACCCGTACCCATTTTGAGCAGGCCAATTCGTTTGCGCAACATTTAGAAGCTCGGTTCACGCACTACCAATATACCACAGACGACCAGGTTAGCGAGACTAATGAAAGTCTGCAGACAGCACTACAAATGTCTTTACCCATCAAGCCTGCAAGAACGGAAGAGATTGCTGAAGTCATCAAGGACCTTCCGAGAAATAAAGCTCCTGGTATAGACCGGATGTGCAATGCCACTCTAAAAGCGCTGCCAATACGGGCTCTTATCTACATAGCGTTAATATTAAATGCTATTCTAAGAGTGCAGCACTTTCCTAAGCAGTGGAAAATGGCTGCAATCATAATGATCCATAAGCCTGGTAAGCCAGAGAACGATCCAGAATCGTATCGGCCAATAAGTCTCCTCCCCTCACTCTCTAAAGTATGGGAAAGGATTATTGCGAACCGACTGAAAGACATTATTAATGAACGCCATATCTTGCCGGATCACCAGTTTGGCTTTCGCGAGGGACACGGGACACAAGTTCATAGATTGGCAAAACACATACTACAAGCCTTTGATGATAAGGAGTATTGTAACGCAGTCTTCATTGATATGCAGCAAGCTTTTGATAGAGTTTGGCATATGGGTTTGCTGAGCAAAATAAAGAAATTATTCCCAGCACCACTCTATAGTGTCCTTCGAACATACTTAGAAGGCCGGCAGTATATGATTAAGGTCAGGAACACATTCTCCAACGCTCACTTTATGAGAGCTGGAGTCCCACAGGGCAGCGTACTGGGCCCACTACTCTACTCAGTGTATACTGCAGACATACCGAGTCCTAACGAAAATCATATGGTTTCCCCCAGCAAAGCTCTCCTTGCCACTTATGCGGACGATATCGCCCTTCTCTACAGCTCAAAATGTCGCTCTGAGGCAGCTTCTGGTATGCAGGAGTATCTCAACACGTTCTCAGCTTGGTGTAAGCGGTGGAACCTAAAAATCAACGCACAGAAGACTATGAATCCCTGCTACACACTAAAAACGCTCAGAGACAACACACCGGCTATACAACTAGAAGGCGTAACTCTCGATCAGCCCTCGCAAGCTAGATATCTTGGCATCACTCTCGATAAACGCCTTACCTTTGGCCAACATCTTAAAGCTACAGCAAAAAAATGTGGCCAAAGAATGCAGCAATTAAGGTGGCTGATTAATAGGAAAAGCTCTATGTCGCTCAGGGCCAAAAGAGCAGTATACGTGCACTGCATTGCTCCAATCTGGCTGTATGGCGTGCAGATCTGGGGAATTTAGGCTAAATTCAACTACAAACGCATACAGGTGCTCCAAAATCGGGCTGCGCGTCAAATAACGAACTGTCCATGGTATGTGCGTGGATCCACATTACACCGTGACCTCAACCTGCACACAGTGGAGGAACAGATCGGTAGACACACCAGCAGATATAGCGACCGGCTTAATAGACACCGCAGTATCCTCGCAAGACGGTTACTACCTGCCAGGCCTCTTAGACGGCTAAAAAGAAAGGGCTTCGCCAAAAATATTAGCTAACCAACATCAACAATAATATTTATAGTCCTCTTGGGTATACCAATGAGGTTTGGTCCTTTTTATATCATCTACTTGTGTTGTTATGATACTATTTTTGTATGTATGGATTCAGCGCTTAAATAAAAAAAAAAAAAAAAAAAAAAAAAAAAAACCCGTACCCATGATGCAATTTTGTTTTGTTTTAACTTGAGAGGTGTTCTTAAGTGATTCGGGTACGCCGAATCTGAATGCATTCTGGGTTTTTGTCCATTTCATCCATATTTTGTGCTATGGGGTTGAAAGTTAAGCACCCAAAAGTATGCTATAGAAAGTGGTAAATATTTACTTCAGCTACTTTGGCGCAAAACGGGCTTAAATTACAATTACATTAATTTGGTATCAATCGAAAGGGACAAATTCCACGAGAACGACCTCAGGTGCGCCTTGGCCAATTACCAAATCTTCTGGGCGGGGAAATCGAAATGCGTTGTTCATCAACAAATTTTTCAAAATGGATAATGAACGCATCGATTTTGAATTGAATTCAAATGATTGATGTACTGTGCAAATGAGATCATTTTGAATAATTGCAACGCATTTTAATTTAAGTAAGTAAGGTGTCGAAATGCTTCAAAAACTGAAACTCCCTAAGAATAGCAATACCCTTTCCGAACCACGCCGAACTGGTAGCAACCACAACGACAGTTCTACATTTAACAATGTCAATGAATATCAATTCATAATTATTTTAAATGTTTAACAAAATTAAAAAAGAATTCAAAAAAGTGCATTTATTTCCATGAATATATTGACAGAATTTTGTTTTCGTTCTGCCATAATAGTCCTACTTTTCATCCTTGCTTTTATAAAAATCTTCTGTTTTTCTTGAAATAAAATTATAAAAGTTCCTGACAGAGATATCAATATGCTGTTTTTATACCATACACCCATAGGGTGAAATGGTATATTAAAGTCGCTAAAATGTATGTAACAGGCAGAAGGAAGCTTTTCCGACCCCATAAAGTATATATATTCTTGATCAGCATCAACAGCCGAGACGATCTAGCCATGTCCGTCTGTCCGTCCGTCCGCCCGTCCGTCCGTCTGTATGAACACCTAGATCTCGGAGACTATAAGAGCTAGAGCCACCAAATTTGGTATGTAGACTCGTGTCATATGTACGCTTATCGAGTTTGTTTCAAATGTTTGCCACGCTCCTACCGCCCCCGCAAATGATATAAAACCGATTTTCTTAAACACTATAGCAACTAGAGACACAAAATTTGGTATGTATATTTGCTTTGTAAATGCGCACATTTTGTATTTGTAAAAATTTTGCCACGCCCCCTACCGCCACCGCAAATTAAATAAAACCGATTTTCTCAAAAACTATTCTAGCTAGAGACACAAAATTTGGTATGAATATTTGCTTAATTGCGCACATTTTTGATGTGTAAAGATTTTGCCACGCCCCCCTCCGCCCCCGTAATTTGAAAACACTCGATTATCTCCCGTAATTTTCTACCTTGTGCAATCAAATTTAGCACACTTAAATTTGATACTAATATCAAGCAAAATACCAAATTTGATCAAAATCGGAATAAAATAGCCAAGTTATGCATATAAACGTTTTTCCATATGGCCGGAAGTGGCCGTTGGCTGGTGGGGGCGCTAGGGTGCTCGTTTGCTTGAGTGAGCGAAATACTAAGATATGCTTGTGAAAAGCATGTGAACAGTTTTTTTTAAATACGAAAATGCATTGGTTATTATAAATTTAAAATATTTGTTTTACTGGTGTATGGTATATCCAAGTCGGCGAGACGACTTACTTACTTCATTTTTATTTCAAATATAATGATAATTAATAAAAATCAAATTAAAAAAAATTTTTCATTGTTGTTGGGACGATTTTTTTTCTGAAAGAAAAAGTAGAAATGGAGAATTAGCAATACTTTTCATCTGATTCTTATTAAAAAAATTAACAAACTAACCTTTCAATTTTGTGATTTAACGTGGTCTGATCAGGATCTGCAACGGCTTAGCTGCATCGTAGACCATAAAATTTAATAAACCTTATCGAATTATATGTAAATAAACGTTATGTTTAATTTGGCCCTTAATTATATATATATATCTCATTGTAAACAAAAACAATTTGGAGCCTTTAATAGCGCGAACAAAAGTTTTAAAAATCCCGCGTATTCAAGTATCCCAAATTTGGCATCTGGCAACGCCATTTGGTGCGCTTTCCAACACTAAAAACCGCTAGTTCGACTCCGAGGTTGTATGTTGCATGTAGATAGCTAATTATCTACACGCTCATTTACATTTTACCTTATACTGGGATTTTTACCTTACACTGGGATTTCTCTAGCTTATACTGGTTTTCTTTGCGTGACAACAACAAAAACAGTGGTTGTGCGTGAAAAAGATGGAAGAAGTGTTCGTGCGAAAAACTAAATAAAAAATAAAAGCAATAATGCAAGGGAAAGTTAAAAAAATTCAAGCCTCACGCAGACTGTAACAGAGCAACAAAGAAAGAAAATCAAACAGTTTTGGCAAACGCAACGGTCGCAACGAAAAAGAGTGCAGCCACGCATTGCAAAGCCATTATTCTTCTCGCGATTCTTTGTTGCCTTTACCAGCGGGGGCAGCGGCAGCTGTGCCGTCTGCGCGTGTCGTGTCCTTGGGTGCTAATTTCACAAAAAAAAAAAACTCACAATGCCGCCAGCGTTGATTGCAATCTCCGAATTCGTGGAGGAAACGCGTTCAGACTACAATTCCCCAACTACCTCCACATTCGCTTCCCGCATGCCAGATTTTCGCCAAACAATTAGCATATTAGAAGAGGTAAGCAAAAATCATTAATGGGTTTAGGATCCAAATGAGCAAGACTAATGCAAGTTTTAATTCCAACTGAAACGCATTTAATGGAAGTACTATATAACATATGTATGTGCCTACATACGTTTATTTGAATAATTTTTTTACGATCAGAAACAGAAAAACGAACAGAAAAATCGGACAAACTCTCACCCTGATACCGATAACGTTGCCTTCTTTTTATTGCTGCAAATTTCTAAATGCATATGTATGTATTTACATATGTTCTGTATGTATGTACATATAGTATTAAATCAATGTACATACATAGCTGGTAGTCGATCCCGTTGTAAGCTTTGAGAGGGTTGTTCTTTCTGCAACCAGCTGTTGCTTCCTCCAATTTGATATCATTCAGTCTCCCTCGCTGTTTTTTTGAAAACAAATTATATACACATGTTTGTATGAATAAAAATTGCATGTACATACATACAACGCCGGAAAGGCCTTCACGATAAAGCCGGTACAGAATCACACAATTTCATTTATAATAAAATTCGCCGCACCCACTGCAAATAGGTACTACAGGAGGGACGCGTCATTTGTCATTGCAATTGTCGATTATTGACCACGGAATACAATTATATAATCTAATCTACATTTAAAAGAGAAGTGGCTTTCAAATGCTGTAAAATATTTTACTATACACAATACTACAACGCTGGGCACAATCAACAATATATAGATAATCATTTCTATATTTAAAAATTTTTATATACTTGAAATGAAACAAAAAATTGTTTAATGTTTCTTAGCATCTCATTTAGATTCATACAACACGGAATCTAATGCAATTTAATAAATTGCTACAAATTTAAAATTCAATAGTTCAGACAAAAAAATAGAAAGAGGTTAAATGGGGGAAGAAGCATCGTCTTTTTTTACGCATGAACATGTAATGCTATGATGAGTTCTCGAAGCCATTACAAATCTTTAAGTGATAAATATGTAAATAGTGGTCGTCTGTTGTAGCACTTAGACACCAAAACGTAAAACCAAAATCAGATTATAAGGCAAACCAAGAATTGCTAGAGCTCGTAACGTTAATGAATATATTCGGAGTTACAAGAGTAATAAATATTTGCATAACATGATTGTCAATTGGTCAACAATCTAGCCCTTGCGAATCTGTAGACGTCGTATCATAATTTAAAATTTTTTTTTTTTTTTTTTTTTTAATTTAAAGCGCTTGGAATTTGATCGCGAGGGATTAACCAAACTGAAGAAGGCGGTTAAGGCCATACATAACTCAGGAAACAGTAAGTTTAATGGAAAGTTGAAAATAATATTAGATCTGATTTAACTTATTTAAATCTTTAGCCCACGTAGACAACGAAATGTTCATGGTGCGCGCAATGGAACGTCTGGGTGGAAAGGTGATTGATCAGGATGAGCCAGACATTGGCGCTGCCTTTCTTAAATTCAGCGTTGTCACTAAGGAACTTAGTGCATTGATGAAAACTCTGGTAAGTAGAAATGTACAACCATCGCGGTTATTATAATTTGATTTCGTCCGATGAAAAGATGCTGGAAGTAGATGAGCGAAAGTCATTAAGTCAGCAAATAAAGCGTTAATCTGTCGTTCGTTGAGACTAAATCTTTGTGTGGAAATGAATATGATCTTTTAAAACACTACACCAGGATCTATAAAGGAGGAAAAGGAATAGTTTGATTCAACAACTACATTATTCAACCTGTATGGTATACAGCGTATACTAAGTTTATTCCAATTAACACTTATCAATAATCTTTGACAAAAATTTGGTTTGTTGAAGTTTTACAAACTATCTATTTATCACTATGTTTCAACATTGCAGATGCAAAATATAAACAACATTGTCATGTTTCCGGTAGACTCTATGCTAAAAAGTGAACTTCGTGGCGTAAAAGGCGATATGAAGCGCCCATTCGATAAGGCGGCGAAGGACTATGAAGCTAAGTTTATTAAAATCGAAAAGGAGAAAAAAGCCCAGGCCAAGGAAGCTGGAATGGTACGCACAGAAATCGATGCCGCTGTTGTGGCCGATGAAATGGAGAAGGAGCGCCGCCTGTATCAGTTGCAGAGCTGTGAATATCTTTTAAAATACAAGGAGATCAAAACAAAAACAGGCATTGAGTTGCTGCAGCACTTTATTGAGTACTATCATGCTCTAAACAAGTAAGTTTCGCAGTTTGAATACAGACGAATGAGAAATGCCAATGTTATTTTCATCCATTGCAGTTATTTTAAAGATGGTCTTCAAACCATTGAACATTTTGGCACTTACATTGGCGACCTGAGCGATAGGCTGCATGTGATTAAGCAGAAGCAGGACGAAGATCGGAGAAGCTTACTAGATTTGCGAACGCTGCTGCGCAGCACACCCGATTTCGAACGTGTGGATAATATGCCGTCGGCCGAGAGTCGAACTGGGGGGGTTGGTTATTCCCTGCATCAATTGCAAGGCGATAAACATCATGGAGTGACACGGCAGGGACATTTGCTTAAAAAGAGCGAGGGCAAGGTGCGCCGAGTTTGGCAGAAAAGACGGTGCCGTGTGACCAGCGATGGGTTCTTGGACATTTTCCATGCTGATGAGTCCAAACCACCAACGAGAGTAAACCTTTTGACCTGCCAGATTAAGCCCGTGCCAGATGACAAGCGTGGATTTGATCTTATTAGCTGTAAGTCCGTTTAGCACTTTTAAATTAATTGTCTTATTGTCTTGTGTTTTGTCTTATTTGTATTTTCCAGACAATCGTCCATATCACTTTCAGGCTGAGGATGAGGCTGATCAAAAGGCCTGGATGGCCGTTTTGGTTAATTGCAAGGAGAAAGCACTGACCAAGGCCTTCCAGCATGCCAACCCACAAATGAGTCCCAGCTTGGTGGAGTTGCAAAAGACTGTAATCCGTTATGTGCAACTGCTTCCGGGGAACGATCGTTGTTGCGATTGCGGTTCCCGTAATGATGTCACTTGGATAAGTCTAAATTTCGGTATTCTCGTTTGCATACAGTGTTCGGGAGTTCATCGGGATCTCGGTGTGCATCATTCCCGTATACAAAGTCTGACGCTGGACAATCTAACTACCGCCAATTTATTAATTGCAAGGGCTATGGGTAACAGTACCCTTAACGATATCATGGAGGCTAAACTGGTCAGAGGCAAACTACAACATGAAAGCAGCATGGAAGAACGCTATGATTTCATAAGGGCCAAATATGTGGCCAAGCGTTACGTCATGCGGACTTGTTCAGACGACAATGATCTGAGATCCGATTTGGAACAGGCGATCGTAAATGCAGACATGAGCCAATTGTTGCAAGTGTGGGCTGAGGGAGCAGATCTGACCTGCTGTCTTCCTAGCTCTGATGCGGGAGAAACGTCTCTTCATTTGGCTGTGTTAAGAGAAATGGGCTCAACTTTGCATATAGTCGACTTTCTCATCCAAAATATGCCACCCAAGGGCCTGAACAAGGCCACTAATCCTCCAGGCCTCTTAGATGTGACTGGAAAGAATACAGCACTCCACCTATGTGCTTTGCATGATCGGAGAGAGTGCATGAAATTGTTATTACGATCAGGAGCCGATTTTGAGTTAAGAAATTCACAAAATAAAACGGCGCTGGATATAGCCAAAGAGATGGGACACAGTGGATGCAAGGAACTGGTAAGCGAAAACGAGAAGTATTTCTATATAACATACCCTTAAACTCATTTTCTTACAGATTGAATGTGCCATAAAGAGAGAGAAGAGCGCTTTTGATCACATAAATACAGACTGGAATCTGCCCAATGAGGATGGATCCACTGATTTCAGTGACGATGAGACGGTTATAGATGAGCGGGTAGGTTAGCAGGCCGACTTTCAATCCTTTTAAATTCATATTAATTTCGATTCGGCAGAAATCTCGATCTCGACCACCAAGTTTTGCTGGTGGTGATTCGCCTGTTTTACGCTCTCGCTCTTCTACCTGTGACTCGATACAGTCCAGTTCTAGCCCTGTTGCCAATTGTCCGAGCCGTCAATTTACGTTACCCTCGGTCTTGCCTGCCTATACTCAATCGGCTGGCACTTCGCCCAAACAGCATATGAATGTGGGTCAGTATTTAAGCAGTGGCAGTAATGTGGGCACAAATACTGGAAATGGCGGGTCTAGTCCCAGTTCTGTGTCCAGTCAGAATATGCGCGGTACCAGGAACAGCCTAACCATGCACACCGAATTGACGGGCCATTTAATCGGAGCTCGAAAATCCACATCAACAGCTAATATGAATTCACTCAAGAAGCGTGTTGCACCAGCTCCACCACCGGGAACTTTGACTAGTGCTTCATGTAGTTCATTTTATGGAACGTTACCACATCCCCCAAGGCACTCGCAGAATTTTGACACTAATACCAAGAATCAGTCATCAGATGTGGTATACGGTACGTTACCGCATCTACGCAGTATAGAAAGTAGCCCTAGAATTGCTGCTGGCACTGGATATCATATCTGTCAGGATCCAGGCGGCGGCATGGCCGGGAATGGTGGCCTAATACCAGTCATGACTTCATTCGGACACAAACGTTCGCCGAGTGGAGAGTCGCTTAACCGTAATATACATCTAGCTGGAGCCAAGTTAGTATTGCCGCCCACTGGAGAGCTCCCTACATTAAAACATGTAGATAAATCTGCTTTAGTACGGCCCAAAATACCACCACCAGGACCACCCGCAGGTTAAACTAACAAGTATTATTCTCCAATGCATTACTAATCTTTAATTTTTAACAGAGCGGGAAATCTCTAACGGTCAGTCATATGAAAGCATCAGTTCCATAGATGAGGGACCCATTGCTCCACCGCGTAAGGTAAGATGTCTGCACTCGCGGGTAGACCAAGAGCTTACAGATAGAAAATTAAAACAACAATTTCGATATCTCTAATTTTTCTGTTTGGCCCAATACACTTATTTCAGCGCAAACAAGACATCTTGTTAAGATTAGGCCAGTCCAGCGAGGAGACGGTAAATGGAAGAGAAAAAGAAAAAAGTAGAATAACATTAGAACCCAACATCGGCATGCCGTTGTTTATGTACACTTGCAGTTAACAAAAATCAGACGGTAGTGCTCACTTTCTTAAATAATAAAGTTCTGTACACTCTGACGTTCAGACATTTTTTACTTATAAAATAATGTGTCGCCACTGTCAAAGTTTGACTTTGGGAGATATTCAAACTGGAGTAAGAAAAAGGATTTCTAGTTAATTCCAACTCGACAGACTGTTAATCATATTAAAAAACATTTTAACAGGATTGCAGGATGTTTAGGTGTTGTGTTGAAAGGGGATACACTGTAGATCGGCATTGCATCGTTGTTTTATTTACAAAAAAAGATAACAAAGTTATCTGCAACGGTATATACAAAGTTTTTGATGTCTAGTTTTGCATTTTCATTGATCATGTGCAAAAACCACGTTTCTGGTACTTTGGTTTTTGCTGATGCTATCGTTTACTATTTGTGCATTTTAAAATAAGTTTTTGGCTTTTGCTATTAACTTTATCTGCAGTTACTCACCATATATCTATTTTAAATGTTACATTTTTGTTGCTCTTATCGATAACTTAACATTATTGATTGATACACTAACAACAATATTATTTTTTTTCTCTAGATAATAAATCAATCGGGCAATTTCACTGACTATGAGTCCTGGCACACAGACATGGACAGCTCTGGTGGGGGTCTGGATAACTCGGCTGAGTCGAATGTCTCTTCGAGCGACAATGATCGCCTCAACTCATCACCCGATAATCAAACGAAGACTGGGAAGATTAATTTGGTAAGTAACTGTTGGGTAATATCTAAAGTAAAGATTGTTTTAATAATTATTGCTTTGTGTGCAATCACAGAATGCTCAGCGTCGTTGTCGTGCGTTATACGATTGTGTAGCCGACAATGATGATGAACTGGAATTCAAGGAGGGTGAAATTTTGATTGTACTCAATGAGCGAACGGACGATGAGAACTGGATGGAAGGAATTGTCGAAGGGCAGCCAGAAAGGCGGGGAATGTTTCCCGTTAGTTTTGTTCACATGTTGCCTGATTAAGGCAAATCAGATTGACAGAGATTATTTATATAGATTATAAACTATATATGACACTAGTGTGCGTTATATGTATGTTTTTTAAATTGTAAAATTCTTTGTATTATATACGACATGCATTCTATTTATTACACACTTCTGTTTTATTCACAAGCAAAGTATAAAATTATGTACATTAGTCCCAATTTTCATTTCGGTACAGTAGCTCGATTTTGCTCTATTATTATATAATTACATGCTCTATAAAGTAAGTTTCTTCGAAACTTGTTGTCCAAACTAATTAACAAGCGGAATTGTAAGGATATATGCTATAAAAGAAAACAAGAAACTGTACGTACGCTGCCATATATGCAATCCACACATACAATCTACTCAATAAAGTCTGAATTGGTCTGACTTTGTCTCTAAATTTTTTTTGTGCGCAAACAAAAATATCTCACCCTGTTGATGGATTAAATATAAAGTTTATAAAACAACATTAATGGAGACAAATTCTATTAAGAGAACTCAAAATTAGTATGCTTAAACCAAATTGCAAAACGTTAAACTGAAAAATATCCAAATTCCAAATATGAACCAATTTCATTCCAATAAAAATTTTTGACTCTATAAAATTTACATATTACACTCTCCCTGTTATACATAGAAGTTGTTACCAATTAGGAAGAATACATGAAATATACATACACGCATTGATACTGTATCAATACGTCGCTTAATCGAAAAGTTGAAAACTAGGAATTATTCGGATCCGAAATAATACGAAGTACTTTGTTAAATATTAATCAATAAACATTATTGAAAACAACAGTGTAATAGAAAAAGCTACGAATTTTTCTACTTCAGTTTACTTTGTTTTATCTTAATTAAAACCCACACATTTACATTAAAACTAATAAACTGTAAATAAATACCTTCTTTTAAACAATCACACAAAATTGTTTATTTTTATTTTTTGTATACACGCTATAGTATTATTTATCAAAAGAAAAAAGTATTTTTTAAAACCCCCAATGGGAAACATATTTGATAATAAATAAAACAAAAACTCAGGCTTAGATGTATGGATTAAGGGTAATCTCTTTACAGATAGTTATATTTGTACGGGAATTTCTTACCTTATTGAACTTACAGCAGCAAAAATGAAACAATTATTAAAGGATTTATATCTTCCTTATTTTTATCTAGTGGACACAGGGCGCCGTACAATTTTTGAGAAATATACCCTTGAATGTTTTAAACTCTGTGTTGCAAAACTTTCAAGCTTATGCCTTTCGATTTCCTTTGCTGGAACACATAATTGTAATTGGAAAATGCTGGAAGCCTTTTTCACGAAACAAATTGCAGTTGGCATGTTCCAAAATAAGGTATGGTATGAGGATACCATTGCACCTTTTTCAAGGCTATGGTGACGAATATCATGAAAATTAAAACCAACAATTAGCTACGCACGTTGGATGTCAAAAGCCAAATATTCCTTTAGGATATTTTTATTTAGACATCAATTTCGGCATACAAAATAAGAAGAAAATGGTTTGCATGATTGCGATATTAAAGCTCCTTTCCATGATTTGAAATATATAAAAAGTTTTTCAAAATATGCAAATACTAACGCAGAAACCTCGGCTATAATATTAAAAAAATGAGCAATCATTTATGGTACCTAAATATAATAAAAATGAAGTAAGTCGTCTCGCCGACTTCCGTATACCATGCACCAGATGAAAAATATTTTCTATTAACTTTGCCTCATAGCATATGCTATCTCGCTCACCCTCACGAAAACACACAAGCACTCTAGCGCTGCCACCAGCCTACGGCCAACTTCGCCCTTATGGACCGCAGAGTAAAACTCGTTTATACGTACATATATTTGGCGTGTTTGTAGTCCGATTTTAATAGAATTTGATAGAAATCAATAAGACTAACTAGTGTCCCGAACTTTTGTTAGACCAAAAATTGTGGGAAGCAATTGCTTTTTTCTAAATTATGGAATCGGAAGTAGGCGTGGCAAAAGCTTTAAATAGTTATAATCTGCACGAATACTAAACAAGTGTACGTACCAAATTAGGTGACTTTTACTGTGTTTGTTTTGAAGAAAATCAGTTTAAATTATTTTGCATACATACTAATCCAATACACATTCCAAATTTGGTGTCTCTAGTTAGTATAGTGTTTGAGAAAATCGGTTTTTTATACCATACACCCATAGGGTGAAATGGTATATTAAAGTCGCCAAAATGTATGTAACAGGCAGAAGGAAGCTTTTCCGACCCCATAAAGTATATATATTCTTGATCAGCATCAATAGCCGAGACGATCTAGCCATGTCCGTCTGTCCGTCCGTCCGTCTGTATGAACACCTAGATCTCGGAGACTATAAGAGCTAGAGTCAACAACTTTGGTATGTAGGCTTCAAATTTCTGCCACGCTCAAAATTAGACAAAACCGAATTGCCCAAATACTAAAATAGCCACAGACATCAAATTTAGAATGTGTACTGGTTTAGTACGCGCGCATGTGTTTAACTAAGCGGTCCAAATAGGCGAAGGTAGCCGTAGGATGTGTTTGTAAGAGAAAGCGAGATAGCATATGGTATGAGGCATGTAAAAAAAATTTAATATACATATGTATGTACATTTGGTCTTCGAAATTTAAAATATTTTTTCTTTTTGGTGCACGGTATACCGAAGTCGGCGAGACGACATACTTTATTTTTACAAAAATTCGTAGCTTTAAAACTGAATTTTGGACGATTTAAACATCTTGGATATTTTTGTTTTATCTGAAAAGTAAGTTCTTTATAATAAGTCGGTTGCATGAATTTTAATAACAACTAAAATGAATATTAAACTACATAGGACCACATACACAGGGTGGATGAAATATTAACCTATTAAAATTTTAAGCCATAAAACTAAGGACACCTAAAAAACACGTTGCAGGTATAAGGAAGAACCAGAGCGTATGCAATTTTGTTTGGTTCTTGTTCGTAATTAATTGAGGACATTGCTTAATGCTGTTTTGCAAATATATGTTTTTACTACAAAAACAAGGACTACAAAAGCTTAAGAAATACGTTATAAATTTCTCGCGTTTGACAAAATGAACCTACGGACGGAGGTCCGTTTGGTTGCATCGCCGAGAGACGTGTTTTTACAAAAGGATTTGGAAAATCACAACTACAGCTCCTAAATGCTAAGTTTGTTAAATATTGATAATTTTTTTGATGATAATCAGGCATCAATAACAAATATTGAAAATTAACGTTGAAAAAATCGCAAATATTTTTTTTTACATTATGTAATTATCTTATAAAATCACTAGTCATTTTATTTTAACAAAAAAATGTTATAAAATAATACAAAATTTAATTTGTAATTACTGCACCACGTATACCCAGCACTTTTGGAAAACATTCGATTTAAAGCTTAAAAGAATTCCTCTATCAAATGCTGTATTAAAATGAAGTAAGTAAGTCGTCTCGCCGACTTGGATATACCATACACCAATAAAACAAATATTTCAAATTTATAATAACAAATGCATTTTCGTATTTTTAAAAAAATCGGGTTGCATACTTTTTACAAGCATATCTTAGTATTTCGCTCACTCAAGCATACGAGCACCCTAGCGCCCCCACCAGCCAACGGCCACTTCCGGCCATATGGAAAAACGTTTATGTATATGCATAACTTAACTATTTTTATTCCGATTTTGATCAAATTTGGTATTTTGCTTGATATTAGTATCAAATTTAAGTGTGCTAATTTTGATTGCACAAGGTAGAAAATTACGGGAGATAATCGAGTTTTTTCAAATTACGGGGGCGGAGGGGGGCGTGGCAAAATCTTTACACATCAAAACTGTGCGCAATTACTAAGCAAATATTTATACCAACTATGGTGTCTCTAGCTAAAATAGGTTTTGAGAAAATCGGTTTTATTTGATTTGCGAGGGCGGTAGGGGGCGTGGTAAAATTTTTATAAATACAAAATGTGCGCGTTTACTAAGCAAATATACATACCAAATTTTGTGTCTCTAGTTGCTATGGTGTTTAAGAAAATCGGTTTTATATCATTTGCGGGGGCGGTAGGGGGCGTGGCAAACATTTGAAACAAACTCGATAAGCGTACATATGACACGAGTCTACATACCAAATTTGGTGGCTCTAGCTCTTATAGTCTTCGAGATCTAGGTGTTCATACAGACGGACGGACGGACGGACGGACAGACGGACATGGCTAGATCGACTCGGCTGTTGATGCTGATCAAGAATATATATACTTTATGGGGTCGGAAAAGCTTCCTTCTGCCTGTTACATACATTTTGGCGACTTTAATATACCATTTCACCCTATGGGTGTATGGTATAAAAATTTAGTTTGCGAAAACGGTAGGGGGCGCGTCAAAAATTTTAAAAAAATTTGATAACTGTACATACTACACGAGACTACGTATCAAATTTGGTGGCTCTAGCTCTTATAGTCTCCGAGATCTAGGTGTTCATACAGACGGACGGACGGTCGGACGGACAGACGGACATGGCTAGATCGTCTCGGCTATTGATGCTGATCAAGAATATATATACTTTATGGGGTCGGAAAAGCTTCCTTCTGCCTGTTGCATACATTTTGGCGACTTTAATATACCATTTCATGGGTTATATATACCATTTATGGGTGCATGGTATAAAAATTAAACATTATTCTAATTTGTTGGACTTTCAAAAATACTCCTTGTCTGAATCTGTGTCAGCAAAAACAGAGAATTTTTATAAGAAAGCAAATCTACCACAAAAATTTCTTGAATTGGAACTAAGCATTCGAATTTGAGGAAGGTCGGAAATACTGCCAAGATCTTGTTGTGAATGATATGGCCGAAAAAGGAGGTATATTTATTCAGAAATACAACGGAGTTAAACCAAGAGGAAATAAACTAATTATTGCTTCAAGTTGTTGAAGCTTATAAAAAAATACCCCGCTGATCTCTTTTCACAATAAATATTGATCGTAACCAGGGAGACATATGTATGTATCTACATATGGGTATTTCCATGATCGCGAACGCGACATTTGTACGCCTTTACATGTTAAAAAAAAGCCAAAAGTTGTCATTTTTAAAAAACTTTTTTCAAGTGTTTATAACATTATATCAACACAATTTCTATTATAAAAGACAACCCTTAAAGCCTTGCCGTTTTCGAGTTATAAATAGAAAACAATGCATCGCGAACGTGACAAAAAATGGAAGTCTTGTTTGACTTTGTCTTGATAAATGCGAAAGTCTGTGAATTTTGGCAAGTTATTTGATTGAAGATTATTTTAAACAGTAACTAAATATTGCAGTTTGCCATTTAAGAAATAATTTTAATACGTTACTTACATTTTTGTTTTTGTACAACTTTTTTTTAAAAATTTGTAACGTGACATGGCGAACGTCACAAAATTCCATTGAGGTGGTAAAAGAAATTTTTCATAAAATTTTATTTAGAAAAACCAAAAATATAACTTCAAAACTTAAAATATAGCAATAATAATAATAATTTAAAACCAGTTTTTAAATGAAAATATTAGGAAATATATATAGATTGCAACCATAAAACGAATGTAAAATAAATAAAAACAAAAAGCAAAACCTGCACTAAAGATAGCCCAAAATGGAAAAAATCATGTTCGTAACTTTCTGAGCCAATATTTCACAACAAGATCAAAAATATGCTGAAAACTTATTAAATTATTTCAATTTAAATATTTCTTAAGCATTTTAAAAGAAAAATCATTTGTTTAACAACTTTTAATTTTTTCGTCGTGGTGGACCTTTTTCTGGATACGATAATAAATTAAATAAATAACAAATGTAAATATATGCAAAAATGTACAATGACTAGATCGGGTTGGCCGCTGGCTCCTGTTGAGTCCGTCCTGCGTATTGACTGGTAACCTTTGATTCGCAGAGAAATGTTTCTCTTTGACTTCTCGGCACTCAACATGATAATGTCTTATAAATCGACGACACCGCTACGCATGTACAAATTGTGTCCTGTTCTATTGGATATAGGTACAAAGAGAACCATCGCAAACTGTCAATGTATGTGTGCGTTTTACACTGAGAAAAACAAAAGTGAACAAATATTGCCTCAATCGTTCAGACGAGCGCAATCGTCGATCTGCTGCAAGAAAATAAAAGAGAAAACATAGCAAGTCGCCCAATTCTACAATTCGGCAATAAACAGATCAAGTCCGGTACACCAGACTTCAAGTCGCCTAAATCAATTCAGCGTTGGACTTTTGGACTCAGCAGACGTCGCTGTCACCAACGACGCCCAACACCAGAGGCTTCATCCAAACATAATCGATCAACCCAAATTTAGTCTTCAACCTGAGTGCAGCTTGTAACTTCGTTGGAGCTCCGCGATCCTTGTTCATAGTAGTTGTCTTAAAGTCTTCCAGTAAATTAAAAGATTTGTGAACGTAAAACTAATAAAGATTTTTAAATAAATTTTATTTTTTTCCTACGGAGAACAAGGAAAGTGTTAATTGGCGCCCGAGCAGGGACCCTGCTAAATAAAACTTGATCGAGTGTTAGTGATAGATATATGCCTTAAGTGTCGACGAAAATAAAAACACTATATCGAGCTACGCTAAGAATCAGAAAGGGTCAATTCAATCGCTGCAATTTCCTCCAAGATCCGTTCCGAGGAAAACTGATAACCCGAAAGTGTTTGCCCAGGAGCGTTAGTACCTTCAACGTTGGAAAAGCGCGCCCTCCTACAAGCCGATCAGTAAAGCACCGAAGATGCTAGTAATAATGTAAGTAAAGAAGAATAAAATTAAGAGAAAATTGTGAATCAAAACGAAAGTTAAAATTTAAAAAAAAAGAAACGAAACAATAATTATCTATTATCTAAGAGAAAAAACAAAATCAATCGGTTAAGTCCTAAAAAAGGAAACAGAAGAATCAAAAGAATAAAATCAATTAGTTAAGTTTTTTTACAAAAAAGAAAAAATCAACTAACTCTTAAAATATTTATCCTTACTAACAACTATCCTGTGAACCAAAAGCCATTTCCAACCGCGCCGCGAACTTGCCTATTCTTACAAAAAACCTGATTACATATTCTACGCGATTGTGTTACGTATGTGTTTTTCTTTTGAGTGAAATACTTCCCCTTTTAAATTGAAAAATGCCTGATGATAGTTGGGTAAAAGCCTCACTTCTTCAGCCAGGAAATCGTCAAGCTACAGAGCCACAAATGGCATCAACCTCAGGTTCTGCAGGTAGAAATATAGAAGCAGTTTGTATCCAAGGCTTAGATGCAGCTATAGATGTTATATAAGCAGCTAGAATGGAGAATTATATTGAGCGAATTATATTGAACCCAGTATATAAAGATTTAACCCCAAACTTAAATGACAATTAGAACGATTTGGAAAGGGTTCCAGATTTAGTGAAAGGACTTAGAGAATTTTCAGGTAATCCAGCAGAGTTTACAACATGGTTTTCTACAGCTTCACGCATAATGGAGGTTTTTGATCCCTTACAGGGAACACCAAAATATTTCGCGATACTGTTGACGGCTAGAGAAAAAATTACCGGTCATGCAGACTCAGTGTTGAAAGCAAATGATACCGCATTGCATTGCGATGCAATCTCAAAATGTCTTTTAGAAGAGTATTCGGATAGACGAGACCTAGGTACACTGGAATACCAATTATTTTCCATGAGCCAGAAGAATAGTACCATCCATGAATTTTATTTTGCAGTCCACCAACAAATGTCCTTAATTATTGATCAAATCAAGAATATGGGACACAGCCCAGAAGTTAGAATGGTCATGTCAAAACAAATAAAGGACAGAGCTTTAGATACTTTTATTAGAGGCTTGAATGGTGAACTGGCAGACAGATTAAGTATGGCGCAGCCTCTTAATACGCATTGCAATTAATAGATGCAGTAGATAATAAACGTGCCAAAAATTCTATTGGCCTCGGTTACCAATACCCTCGTCCGAATATATCACATAAACCAGTACAACACACTAAGAACAATATGTTCCCTCAACCACCGTACCCTCCAGTACTTCCCCCTAAACCACACATAAATACAAACTGGTATAACCCCAGACAGATACAGAGCTATTATATCCCTCAGAATAACCCATTCCGAAATAATAACAAGCCATTCTTTAATGCACCACCTAGACCATTCACCCCGAAACCGCAACCAAAACCCACTCCAATGGAAGTAGACGGTTCCATCATGACCAGAAAAGTAAACTACATAAACAGACCAAATACCAATCCCTCACAACAACCAATTTTGTTGAAAAGAGTAAACCAGCCTATAACAAATTTTCCGAATAAAATTCAAAGACAGTTCCACATTGGAGCTGAAGCACAAAATGAATCAATGCAAGAAGAACCTCAGGTTAATATGTCCGAAGTTCAGTCCGAATATCAAGAACAAGATGATTATTTCCAAGTAGTTCCATATTCACAGTTTTTAGAGTATCAACAACAGGAAAAAATCTATTATACGTCAACAACTCTCATGTTGTTAAAATGAGACAAATGCAAACTCAGCAAGTCCACACGATCAATTCAGATCAACTCTCGGGTCAGCAAAAATTAAAGCTAGAAGCACTTCAAGAGGAATACAAATCGCTATTCGCGAGCCCAGACATGAAGTTGACTTACGCTACCAACGTCCAAGGAGAAATTCGAACGACGTCAGACACTCCAGTCTATACAAAACATTACCCGTATCTAGCTTCGTTGCGAGAAGTAGTTGAAGAACAAATTCAAGAATTACTACAAGATGGTATAATACGACCCTCACGGTCGCCTTATTATTCCCCTGTTTGGATTGTCCCAATGAAAAGTGACAGTCTGGGAAGGAAAAAATATAGGATGGTCATTGACTATCGGAAATTAAATACATTCACCATTTCGGATAAATATCCAATTCCCGAAATTAGAGAAATGATTGCTCAATTGGGCAACAACAAATATTTCTCTGTTCTCGACTTGAAAAGTGGATTTCATCAGATTCCTCTAAAGAAATCTGATATTGAAAAAACAGCGTTCGCTGTAAACGGAGGGAAATATGAATTTACCAGACTCCCCTTCGGTTTGAAAAATTCCCCATCAATATTTCAAAGAGCCCTTGATGACATATTAAGAGAACATATAGGAAAAATATGCTATGTTTATATCGATGATATCATAATATTTAGCAAATCTGAGGAAGAACATTTTCGTCATTTGGCCGAAGTATTCTCTACCTTGTCAGAAGCAAACATGAAAGTACAGGTAGATAAATGTAAATTCCTCAAACATAGTGTTGATTCCCTAGGCGTAGTAATATCAAGGGAAGGTGTTAAAACCAACCCAGAAAAAGTGCAGGCTATCAAAAACTTCCCCACACCAAAGAACCTAAAACAACTAAGGTCCTTCTTGGGTTTAGCCAGCTATTATAGGAGATTCATTAAAGATTTTGCTAAATTAGCAAGACCCCTTACAGCCTTATTGCGTGGCAAACATGGCAAAACTAATGAAGTAAGTAAGTCGTCTCGCCGACTTGGATATACCATACACCAGTAAAACAAATATTTCAAATTTATAATAACCAATGCATTTTCGTATTTAAAAAAAACTGTTCACTTGCTTTTCACAAGCATATCTTAGTATTTCGCTCATTCAAGCATAAAAGCACCCTAGCGCCCCCACCAGCCAACGGCCACTTCCGGCCATATGGAAAAACGTTTATATGCATAACTTGGCTATTTTTATTCCGATTTTGATTAAATTTATTTTGCTTGATATTAGTATCAAATTTAAGTGTGCTAAATTTGATTGCACAAGGTAGAAAATTACGGGAGATAATCGAGTTTTTTCAAATTACGGGGGCGGAAAGGGGCGTGGCAAAATCTTTACACATAAAAAATGTGCGCAATTACTAAGCAAATATTTATAGCTAGAATAGTTTTTGAGAAAATCGGTTTTATTTAATTTGCAGGGGGCTTGGCAAAATTTTTATAAATACAAAATGTGCGCATTTACAAAGCAAATATACATACCAAATTTTGTGTCTCTAGTTGCTATAGTGTTTAAGAAAATCGGTTTTATGTAATTTGCGGGGGCGGTAGGGGGCGTGGCAGAAATTTGAAATAAACTTATTCACTCTACATACTACACGAATCTATATACCAAATTTGGTGGCTCTAGCTCTTATAGTCTCCGAGATCTAGGTGTTCATACAAACGGACAGCCGGACGGACATGGCTAGATCGTCTCGGCTGTTGATGCTGATCAAGAATATATATACTTTATGGGGTCGGAAAAGCTTCCTTCTGCCTGTTACATTCATTTTGGCGACTTTAATATACCATTTCACCCTATGGGTGTATGGTATAAAAAGAATGTTTCCAATAAAATCGAAATTCGTTTTGGCAAAGAAGAACATGACTCTTTTGAGAAAGTGAAAAATTCATTAATTTCACAAGACGTAGTATTAGCATATCCCGATTTCAATCAAGAATTCCATCTGACTACATATGCCTCGAATATAGCAATAGGTGCGTCACTAGAACAAAACGGGAGACCGATTACATTTATATCTAGAGCGTTATCTAAAACAGAAGAAAATTATGCTACAAACGAGAGGGAAATGTTAGCCATAGTATGGTCCTTGGAAAAATTGAAGATGTACCTTTATGGTAAGTCAAAAGTGACCATTTACACTGATCATCAACCGCTTACCTATGCACTTAGCCCGAAAAACAACAATGCAAAGTTGAAAAAGTGGAAAAGTTACCTGGAGGAGTACAATTAGCAGTAGCAGACGCACTTTCTAAAAATCCTACTAGCATAAATGCTAGCAGCACGTCAGCAGCCACTGTGCATAGCGATGAGAGCTCAGGTCATGAACTTATACCAACAATGGACATTCCCATTAACGTCTTTAAAAACCAATTAATAATTCTCACCGGCGATAACGAATCAACGACATTCGAATTACCGTTCCCTACATACCATAGACATACAGTAGTAAGGAGAAACTATTCAGAGAGTGATCTTGTAACAATTTTATAAGCAAATATCAAAGAAGCTAACATCGGCTGTGCCGAAGTTTATATACCCTTGCAGTCCATGGCCATAATATTTTTACATGTTCCAAACTCTTTTTCTGTATCTCAATTCATTAATGCACAAAACCTTTAAAATATCATTTTAATTTGTTCTTCTTCTTCCCCATCCCCTTTTACACGCATGCCGCGACTCGCACGCATACACATATAGTTTATGTAGCGTTGCGTCTGTATGTGTGCATGCGTGTGCTCTATTGATTTGATGATGACGTAGTAGGCAGCAAGCCGAGCCGATTTATATCGGCTGTAACTTGTGTTCTATATATCCGATCAAACTTTGGGATCTGAGATTTTATATATAATACTATCATATTGGTAAATTTCATGGCGATAATCCAATTTTTGCAATTTTTGCAAAAATGTTTCCTCCAGAGCTATATGATATAGTGGTCCGATTCTTCCAATTTTTATACTTTATTTTTCCCAGGTAATAAAAAGCCCCCAAAAAAAATTTCATCCCGATAGCTCTTAAGATGGCTGAGTAAAACGCATACGCACAGACGGACAAACAGAGGGACATGCTGATCAAGAATATATATACTTTATAGGGTCGGAAACGTCTCCTTCTGTGCGTTACAAACATCTGACCAATTTTATAATACCCTCTGCAAGGGTATAAAAATGGATCCTAGAATGGTAAATGGTATTTTCACTTCCGAAAGTATTATGGGAAAGATCCAATCTATATTCCCGGAACATTTTAGGAACTATAAAACAAGATTCACGCAGATTCAAACTACAGATGTCCATGACCATAGCCAGCAACAAGAAATCATAGCAAAAAAACATGTTAGAGCCCATAGAAACGCATCGGAGAACAAAAAGCAAATTTTATCGAAATTTTTTTTCCCCGGTATGAAAAAGAAAATAGAAGCAGTAGTAAAAGCCTGTCAAACATGCAAACTTTCAAAATACCAAAGACACCCCCCAAATCAAGAAATTCAACCATCACCCATTCCTAGTTATCCAGGAGAAATCATACACATAGATTTGTACTCAACACAGAATAAAATTATCCTAACAGCAATAGACAAGTTCTCAAAGTATGTGCAAATAAAACTAGTTAATTCAAAAGCAGCGGAACATTTAAAGGTACCACTTCGCGAGTTATTAGTAGTTTTCGTTGTGACCAAAACGGTAGTCATGGATAATGAAAAATCCCTAAATTCCGCGTCAATAAAATTTCTTTTGAATAGTCGGCTAGGCATAAATGTCCATACAACCCCACCATATACATCGTCTAGCAATGGCCAAGTAGAAAAATTCCATTCGACATTCACAGAAATTATGAGATGTTTAAAGGTTGAGCATCCTGAGTTGGAATTCGAAGACCTAATATTCAGAGCCGTAGATGAGTATAATAGAACGATCCATAGCACCACTAATAGAAAACCAATAGAAGCATTCTTTGCTATAGACTTAGCACAAAAATTTCAAGGAAAATTTTAGATAAGCAGGATTCCGATTTACAATATCACAACAGAAAAAAAGAACCTATAAAAATCTACGATCCAGGTGACACAATATATGTTAAGATCAACAAAAGGTTAGGTTCTAAATTAACTTCAAGATATAAAAAAGAAAAAGTAGCTGAAGATTTGAATACAAAGGTTAAAACCATGTCAGGCAGGATAGTGCATAAGAATCAGCTAAAATACTGATCAACATCCTTTTTCGACAGGTTAATCTTGTTACCAGCCTGCTGGGGACACATGACTATCTTAGATAACTCAAAATCTATGGTGGTAATGTTGGTACCTTTAAGATCATCCACGTGGTAGAAATAGAAAATTATCAACAGGCATTGTCAGTATTGAAGGAGGTTGTACAAAGCAAAACGAAAACAAATCCGTACTACCCTTTTTTAATTTACGAAATAACTCGAATCGAGAATGAAATCGAACGACTAAAAGCCAATGAGATTCAGAGCAAAACGCTCTCTCGATATACTTGGAACAGCGTGGAAGTGGCTCGCGGGTACCCCAGATCACCAAGATCATAAGATTGTAATCGATAAAATCAATGAACAGCTAAAGAATAATAACAAACAAGTAATAATAAATAACCTGGTAGAAAATAAGATAAACGATTTGGTCAAAATAACTAACTCTTTGTTACTTAAAAACAAACCCGAAACAGAAGATAAAGCAAGAAAAATAGAAATGTCAAAATACAAATTAAGCTTATTAAGAGAAGAAATTACTAATGTTATTTATGCAATAGATTGGGCCAAGGCCAATACCATAAATTCTTTAATTCTATCATCAGCAGAAATAAATATCATTGAATCAATTGCTGAAGAAAGCCTAACGTTTGTAAATATTGAAGAGCTAATAGAATTTGCCGAAGTCAGCATTGCATCTGACGGCAGAGCCCTTCTTTATATTGTTAGTATTCCTAGGGTAATTCGAGAACAATGTAAAAAAATTATTGCACTACCTATAAAAAATGAAAAAAGCAATGAGGTGTCACAGGACACCCGGGTAGAGCGAAGCTCTCTAGGAATTCGTCGAGTAAACGATAAACTACAGTCATATACAATAGCAGAAATGAATGAACATGAACAACAAATGAAAGCAATAGTATTTTTCTGATAAAATATAATATATTTCAGCTCATCGCAGTATTACAAAGCTTTATTTACAGTGGCTTTTTTGATAAACATATTTTATTAAACTTGCACATGACCAAAACATGAAAGCAATAATATTTATCTTCGTTTAAATTTTGACTCGTTGGAGTATTCAATTTTTTTCTAACAGTGACAGTTTTTTAAAAAGATATTTTCCCGAATATTTTCGACTCAAGTTTTGTATAATTGAACAATCGATTGACATCAGCTGAGAAAAGTGCAAGTAAATTATATATGTAAATAAGCTAAAGTTATGTTTAATTTTATGTCATTTTTATTTTTATGGTAAGCGGTTGTGCGGTCGGTTAATTCCTCATTCAATTTTAAATTCAAATTCGATTATTAAAAACTAAAAATTTATTGAGAAACTCTTTTTGCTTTGATTGGCCACAACCGAATTTTGAATTTTTTGAATCCTTCAAAATAAATTTTTTGAATATGAAAAGTCCTCTCCGCCCACATACACCCAAAAATACAGTTCTCGGCTGTGCGCGTGCCAATAATTTTCTATACAAACAAATTTCAACATTTCCTCTTTCTCATTTTGGAATTGGCGCCAACTTGACGGCAATGCAAAAAAAAAGTAGTCGCTGACAAATTTCAATATACTTACGTTGTCGCAATGGGAGGCTGGTTCACGGGTATGTTAGACTTTTTTCTTGGTTTGGAATCATCTTCCTCGAAAGATCGTTTATTTTGAGCCATATAATACGGTTTAATTTTCACACTGCACGCTTGATGGTTTACTTCACTGAATGACTGTTATTATGATTTGAGTATTGAGTACGAAAGGGTAGAAGAAATACTGGGGATGGATTTTGGGTTTCACTTATGATTATGCTCCCGCCAGATGCCGCGTCAGTTGGATTATGGATCTATCTGATCGTTTACCGACAGGATTTGCTCATGCGCCGTCTGTCGGCCGGGGTGATCACTAGTTTCTCACGCATCGCCCCCACCCCGAGAACTGAACCACTATTTAGAATCTAAATGGTTATCTGTTAGACTGTTTCGAATAGAATATTGCAAAAGTTGCCAGTTACATAAAAAGAATGAAGGCATTCATTTTTTCATGTGTAGCGATCGAGCAAAGCGACATAGACGTGCTCTCGTCGAAATGCTGAGAGCAAATAAATCCACCCTCATGCTCTGTGTGAGGACTTCGGCAGCCGTTCGGTTACACGGATACGAGGTGCCGAACGTGTTCGTCCCCCGGGGGATATGAGTGCCGGTCACTGAACTAAATCCACCCTCATGCTCTGTGTGAGGACTTCGGCAGCCGTTCGGTTACACGGATACGAGGTGCCGAACGTGTTCGTCCCCCGGGGGATATGAGTGCCGGTCTCTGATTTAGAAGATCTCCTTCGGATAAAAAGTTATCCAAATAATATAGAAGTAAAGCAAATAGTTGACTTTCAAAAAATGTATTAATTCGAAATTATTGGTTTTCCATCGCACTTTTAATTTTTATCTGCTCGTTACACAAATTTTTATACCCTTGCAGAGGGTATTATGAAATTGGTCAGATGTTTGTAACGCACAGAAGGAGACGTTTCCGACCCTATAAAGTATACATATTCTTGATCAGCATGAGAAGCTGAGTTGATATAGCCATGTCCGTCTGACCGTCTGTTCGTCCGTCTGTGCGTATGCGTTTTACTCAGCCATCATAAGAGCTATCGGGATTTTTTGGGGGCTTTTTATTACCTGGGAAAAATAAGGTATGAAAATTGGCAAAATCGGACCACTATATCATATAGCTCTGGAGGAAACATTTTTGCAAAAATTGGAGTATCGCCATGAAATTTACCAATATGATAGTATTATATATAAAATCTCAGATCCCAAAATTTGAATCTGATCGGATAAATAGAACACAAGTTACAGCCGATATATGTATGTATGTACATAAATCGGTTCAGCTTGCTGCCTACTACGTCATCATCAAATCAACAGAGCACACGCATGCACATATACAGACGCAACGCTACATAAACTATATGTGTATGCGTGCGAGTCGTGGCATGCGTGTAAAAGGGGATGGGGAAGAAGAAGAAATTGAAATGATATTTGAACCTCATTTCTAAATGGAGTTGCGACGGGAGTTTAGGACACGCGACGTATCGGCAGAGCTTGAGTTATTCGGAGTACCTCTACAATTACAATTGGAAAGAAAAGTACTTTGAAAAAATCCTCGCCCGGCATCAACTCGGTATTGTAGACCTTTAAAAATAATGTTTGCCAAAGAGTCTACGGAATTGGTTAGAGCGGAAATTTAAAAAATGAGTTTACAGATATTGCAAATTGTTCCTACGCGCTTAAATAGTTTTCAAGTTCTCCACAAGTTTTAACTTACCATTATAGCGAGTGAAACACGTCTGATTTTGGTGAGCTTCCCATCAAAACTGAGCTGCTTTCAATATTTATTTGATTCTCTCTGTTCTTTTTGTAATGAGTGAGACAGCACACTTCTCGTACTGTATCACTGCATAACGAAGGTAAGAGTAAGATATAGGTACATAATTTAACACTCATTTGCAACAAAGAAAAGAGTAATATAAACTTAAAACCAATACATAATGCTGCACCATGATCGATGGCAAAGCTTTAAGCGTGATTGCCTAAACGTCATCGCAAATATGTGGTATTTGTAAAGCCCCGCCTAAGAGAATGAACGATTTACAGTGGCTCACAGCTTATTTCGTGCAGGGGTACAGTAAAAGTTTAACAGCGTGTATTCCTTAAACTATTGAAGATATCAAATTAGGCACTTCATTGTGTTTCTTACTTATAAAATAACTATTATAACTAAAAAAAAGGAACGTCAGTGGCTTTTTCTATGTCACAGCTTATTTCGTGCACTGCACTTAACTCTAAAAATTATTCTAAAGAAATTAAATTAGTATTTGATGTGACCTCCCTTTTGTTTAATCACGTCTTTCATGTGTGTTTCCATCGAGGAAACCAATTTTTTGGTGACTTCAGGTGATATTTTTGCCCATTCTTCCAGTAGGGCCTTTTTAAGGTCATTTTTATTAGAAATTGACTTTTTCCGGATAGTTATGTCCAATATTGCCCACAAGTTTTCTATCACATAAAGGTCAGGAGACTGGGCAGGAGGAATGACCACATGTGGGCAGTTCCAGATCAACCAGGACTGGACAATGCCGGATTTGTGTTTTGGGTCATTGTCTTGATAAAAACGGAATCCACCCTCTAGACCCAATTTCTCAGCACTTTGAAGCAAATTCTCCTTTAAAACTGATAGATACATATGTCTGTCCATTGTTCCTTCGATGAAAACCAGGTTTCCAACTCCAGAAGCCGCCATGCATGCCCAAACCATGACACTGCCACCGCCATGCTTCATAGTGGGCTTTAAGTTCTTATTATGAAGCTCGGTATTTGGTTGGGGCCAAACATATGGCATCCCATCCGCCCCAAAGATATTGAATTTGGATTCATCAGCATATATTACATCGTTCCAGAAAGAAATTGAGCGGGAAACATGATCCTTGGCAAAGTTAAGTCGACATTTCCGCTTGCGATCCTTTTTCGCCTTAAGTTAGGGTGTGTATATTTGATTTTTACCTTAAGCCCATTTGGGTGTTCGGACACTTGGAAAACTTCAGAAATCAATTCATTTTTTAACATTTTTGCACTAATAAATAAAAATATCTTGAATTATACTGACGAATACTATTCATTCCGGATTTAAGGTGTTTCCACTTATGAAGTTAAAAATATCAAAGAAGCTAACATCGGCTGTGCCGAAGTTTATATACCCTTGCAGTCCATGGCAATAATATTTTTACATGTTCCAAACTCTTTTTCTGTATCTCAATTCATTAATGCACAGAACCTTTCAAATATCATTTCAATTTTATCTTCTTCCCCATCCCCTTTTACACGCATGCCACGACTCGCACGCATACACATATAGTTTATGTAGCGTTGCGTCTGTATGTGTGCATGCATGTGCTCTGTTGATTTGATGATGACGTAGTAGGCAGCAAGTTGAACCGATTTATATCGGCTGTAACTTCTGTTCTATTTATCCGATTAGATTCAAATTTTAGGATCTGAGATTTTATATATAATACTATTATATTGGTAAATTTCATGGCGATACTCCAATTTTTGCAAAAATGTTTCCTCCAGAGCTATATGATATAGTGGTCCGATTCTCCCAATTTTCATACTTTATTTTTCCCAGGTTATTAAAAGCCCCCAAAAAAAATTTTATCCCGATAGCTCTTAAGATGGCTGAGTAAAACGCATACGCACAGACGGACGGATAGACGGACATGGCTATATCAACTCAGCTTCTCATGCTGATCAAGAATATATATACTTTATAGGGTCGGACACGTCTCCTTCTGTGCGTTACAAACATCTGACCAATTTTATAATACCCTCTGCAAGGGTATAAAAATCTGGGGCTAACTTCGGCAGTCATTAAACTTGATACAGTCATTAATAGCTATGGTAAACTAAGATAAGATTACGATGTTATTGACAAATCACTGTTTTTTACCGATCATTCCTATGGGAGCAATATGATATAGTCACCCGTTCTTGATCAAATTTGGCACAGTCGTTTATAAGTGTAATAAACGCCAGTAGCTCAGAAAAGTCACTGCCCGTGACTTTGACGTTTTAACTCAAGAGAGTTTTCGTATTTGCAAAGAATTAATTGACAGTTGAAATTCTGAGTCGTTTAAGTTTTTCATTTTATACTTGAGTTAATATTAATTTTGATTAGTTTTAATAAAAATATACTGATGTGTTATATATCATTGTTCCAAAATACATGAAATACCGTTGAAATACCATAGAATATAAATTGTAGTACCAATTTTGCTTGTGCAAAGAATTTTTTGAGATACAATACATATGTATGTATGTATGTATGTACAATGCCAGGCCAGATCCCCAAGTGTGTATGTGCAGTGGCAATTTTCAGTGAACGTCATCCTTATGAATAGTGTGGTGCCACTAACCATAGAATACATAGATGCGTCAAACTCAAGATTTTTTGATTACAAACGCTAGCCTGAGTCTGGAACCCCAGAGAACTTCGGCAAAAGCCGAACAGCCTAGAACCCCAGAGAGCGGCCGCAGCGAGAGCGAAAAACGTTTGCTCGCAGCACTGTCGCTACGCATCGAAAATAATTCAGTCTGCCACAGATCGCAGAACGATGAACGCATGTCCGTGACGCTGTGTTCTCGTTTTGCATATGTGTGTGTACACTCGTCGGTACATGCTCAGGCTTCGTAGTGTGTGTGAGACGTGAAGTTGTACAACATCGCATTTCAATCGCTCGCTCGCAGACTTTTTGAGTTTTCGACGAGCTAGCGACAATGCGAGAATGAGATGCGTGCTTAACTACAGAACTCGACGGCACTTCTCAAAGTGTCGACGTGGCTCTGTTGTTAGTGTGCTCGCTTGGCGATCGGGCGGCCGGGGTTCGACTCCCATCTTGGTCGAAGTTTTTCATAATGCTTTATATTTTTTTTGATACATTTTTATTTACTTTTTATACCCTTGCAGAGGGTATTATAAAATTTACTTTACCTCTGCAAGGGTATAAAAAGTAAATAACTTTACTTCTGCAAGGGTATAAAAAGTAAATAAAAATGTATCAAAAAAAATATAAAGCATTATGAAAAACTTCGACCAAGATGGGAGTCGAACCCCGGCCGCCCGATCGCCAAGCGAGCACACTAACAACAGAGCCACGTCGACACTTTGAGAAGTGCCGTCGAGTTCTGTAGTTAAGCACGCATCTCATTCTCGCATTGTCGCTAGCTCGTCGAAAACTCAAAAAGTCTGCGAGCGAGCGATTGAAATGCGATGTTGTACAACTTCACGTCTCACACACACTACGAAGCCTGAGCATGTACCGACGAGTGTACACACACATATGCAAAACGAGAACACAGCGACACGGACATGCGTTCATCGTTCTGCGATCTGTGGCAGACTGAATTATTTTCGATGCGTAGCGACAGTGCTGCGAGCAAACGTTTTTCGCTCTCGCTGCGGCCGCTCTCTGGGGTTCTAGGCTGTTCGGCTTTTGCCGAAGTTCTCTGGGGTTCCAGACTCAGGCTAGCGTTTGTAATCAAAAAATCTTGAGTTTGACGCATCTATGTATTCTATGGTTAGTGGTGGTGCTTAGTTTTTCTTCTTTTTTTTTTATTGTTGCGAGAAGGGTTACCGCATTTCGAGACCCGATAACAGCTAGCCTGTGGGCCTCTTCGCTTTATCGACGCGCGGAAAATTACTGTAAATACAAATTGGAAATAATATTTGTTTTGTCAATTCTTTTTATTTTGCAACTACTGGTGTTTAAACTCGCTTTAATGCTTTAAATCCAATAGGCAATATGGAATTTTCAGATTTATTTTATAACAAATTTTTAAAACAATTTAAAGCAAAAAATTAAAAAAGTGAAATACGATTTTTTTTCATCAAAAACCGTGATCCTATTGGAAAAAAAAAACAATTCTATTTTAGTCCTAAGTGTAATGTTCTACCGACTTCTAGCATTCAAATTACATTTTATTCCAATAAAAAAAAAGGGGAATCCGGCAGATCGTTCAATTTAATTTTAACTTGTTTAAGTTGTTAATTTTCAATTTAATTAACTGCCGTCGCTCTGTATTGAGTTCGCCGATTGGAAAGTAAAAATTTGCCGATAGATATAACCTCACATTAATGGCAGAAATATCGAAATCCTTAATGTCAGCACTATCAAAACAGTAATTGGAAAATGTGTTTCACTTTATTAAAGTAACAAAAATTTGAAGCGAACTACCAAAAATAATGCGTAAAATGTTTTCCGTTTTTGGTCACGAAACCGTGGCAATATCGATAGTGCGTGAGCTTAGTCGATTGTTTTGAGTGCGATAGATAGGTTCGCAGATTTGATGCCATTTGCTTTCATATACGAAATTTCCATTGGATATCCATTCGGTCGGTAAAGGACTTTGGGTACCGGTGAGTTTCAAACGAATGTGTTCGGATAGCACAAACGACAGGATCAAAGGAAGTCATTGAATTTTGCTATTTGTGACTATTTATGTATGTATATGTATCTGTACCATTGCTTGCTGTCGCTGTCACGGTTGGTAACAGTACAAAGTTATGATTTATGTAGAAGAATAACTACATATGTATATATACTAACTCAAAAAAGAGATACTACTTCCTGGTGGAGCTTGTCAGGTCTATAAAAACATTCAGCAGGACAGAGAGCGCAGTAGTCGGCAAGGACAAAGGCACTGGCACTGGCAACCCCCTTTATTGCGAATGCCATTGCCGTTGCGGCCAGTTGCCCAGAGGATAATCTGCATCGCCTAGCGCTGATATGAGTGCTGCCAAGAAGTATAAGCCCATGGACACAACTAACCTGCATGAAAACACTGAAAACATTGCCGCTTGTCGAAAAAAGGAAAACGCAAACGCTGCCACTGCTACCTCCCCCATAAATTTGGGTCGAAGTGCATTTGCTGCCCAAAACATGAATTCCTCCGCATCCACAAACGGCGAGCGCTTGCCAAATTTCTCCAAGTTGCATGGCAATGACATACGATCGTCTTCAACTACCTCAAATCTCTTAAATCGTATGGGAGCTATACATAACAGCAAGCCGGGCGATGTCAAGAAGATTGTGATTAAGAATTTTAAGGGTAAGTTTATAAACCGAACTGTTTCTCTTTATTACTAAACTTTAAAAATGTTCCAATCGTAATTTGAAAATTTTAGCTAAGCCTATACTGCCCGATAACTATTCTGAAGAAACTTACGTAAAACTGGAGGAGGCTGTCATCGCCATTCAGCTATCGAAACCTATTAAATATTCCCTGGAAGAGCTCTATCAAGCCGTTGTAAATATGTGTAGTCATAAAATGGATGCCCAATTATATGCCAAATTGAAGGAGCTGACTGAACAGCACGTTAAACGAAACATCAAATTAAAAGAACTCACCGGGGGGAGCATGGACAAATTGGTAAGTGGCTTTAGTTAAATATATGTACATACATATGTATATACACATATAAGTATGCATTTTCTGTATAACATGTTGATAACTCTAGGTACTTCTGGAGAAAATAAATAACTGGTGGCTCTCATTCTGCCAGCAAATGATCATGATTCGCAGCATATTTTTATACATGGATCGCACCTATGTCTTGCAAAACTCCACAATATACTCGATCTGGGATATGGGGCTCGACCTCTTTCGCATACATTTTGCTCAGAATAGTGTTGTCCAGAAGCGAACTGTTGACGGTCTCCTCGCTCTTATCGAGAAAGAGCGACAAGGTTCCACTGTGGATCGCGGTCTCTTAAAAAGTTTGGTTCGTATGCTATGCGATCTACAAATTTACACATTGTCGTTCGAGGAGAAGTTCCTGGATGCAACCAATCAACTGTACAAGGCTGAAAGTCAACGCAAAATGCAAGAATTGGAGGTGCCCGAATATTTGCAACATGTTAATAAACGTCTATCTGAGGAAAATGAACGGCTACTTCATTATTTGGACTCAAGCACAAAGTGGGTGAAGCGATTCAAATGCCCTGATGTTGTTGAATTTATTTAATGTAATATTTGGTATATTTTTCAAGTGATACCATCTTAAGCAGTATAAAATAAGTTCTATAACACCAAATGTGTCAAATTAGTATTAGCCTCTGCATAGATTGCGGACCATTTTATCTTTGTATATATTTTTATATTTTGCGACTGTACAGGCATCCTTTAATATACAATGTGGAAAAGGAGCTTTTGGCCGAACATTTGACCACAATACTGCAAAAGGGCTTGGACTCGTTGCTAGAAGACAATCGACTGAATGATTTAACCTTGTTGTATGGCCTCCTAAGCCGGGTTAAAAATGGAACTTCCGAACTTTGCGGCAACTTTAATGGCTACATTAAGGTAACTATTGCTGTAAATCATAATTTATTTTGAGGTGAGTGCTATTTTATTCTAATTGCAGAAAAAAGGGCGCACTATTGTTATAGATCCGGAGAAGGACAAGAGTATGGTGCAAGATCTTCTTGATTTTAAGGATAAAATGGATATCATTGTGCGGAATTGTTTCGACCATAATGAAAAGTTTACGAATTCTCTGAGGGAAGCATTCGAGTTCTTTATTAATCAGCGGGCTAATAAACCGGCCGAACTTATAGGTATTCCAAAAAAAACTAAAAAAAAACAAAAAAACCTTTAATCTATTGCTTTGCTCCAGCTAAATATGTGGACATGAAACTGCGTTCGGGCAATAAGGGTACCACCGATGAGGAGTTGGAAAAAACTCTGGACAAAATTATGGTTTTGTTCCGTTTCATTCACGGAAAAGATGTATTTGAAGCATTTTATAAAAAAGTAAGCAAAAAGAAATATGTCTGCATTACGTTACCCAATAACTTCTTTCCAGGATCTGGCAAAGCGTTTGCTTGTTGGTAAATCAGCATCTGTGGATTCGGAAAAAAGCATGCTGTCAAAACTGAAACAAGAGTGCGGTGGTGGATTTACCTCTAAATTGGAAGGAATGTTCAAGGATATGGAACTGAGTCGAGATATTAACACAGCTTTTCGGGGCCATGCTCTAAGCAATAATCGTGACGTGCATAATCTTGATTTGTGCGTTAGCATACTGACCATGGGTTATTGGCCCACATATCCACCCACAGAGGTGACCATGCCGCCTCAATTTATTAACCCGCAGCAGATATTCAATAAGTTCTATTTGGAGAAGCACAGCGGCAGAAAATTACAGTGGCAGCCCACACTTGGCAACTGCATGCTAAGGGCGCAGTTTGATGCGGGACCCAAGGAGTTAATGGTGTCCCTGTTTCAAGCATTGGTTCTGCTTCTGTTTAATGACAAGCCCACCCTTGGGTATGAAGAGATTTTGGCCGCTACTAGCATTGAAGATGGTGAACTAAGACGAACATTACAGTCCTTGGCCTGCGGACGGGCCCGTGTTATAACGAAAACGCCTAAGGGTCGGGATATTGAAGATGGGGATCAGTTTGATTTTAACAACGAGTTCACCAACAAACTGTTTCGCATCAAAATTAATCAAATTCAAATGAAGGAGACGGTACGTTTCTATTTTAATTAATCGACGATATTTGTCAAATATGTACAGGGTCAGTTTTTGAACCTAGTGCTTAAATTTTTTTTTATCAAGGTGGATTGCCGTTTTAAGCACTTGGTTAACTTTCAACTATTCAATATTTTGAAAACTATTACTTTTTATTTATATATCTGACGAATACATATATATATATTTTTATAAAAAAAAAAAATAGTACTGTATAAAATATACACTAATTCTTACTAAATTAAATATTACATTTTAGAACGAGGAGCAAAAAGCCACCGAGGAGCGCGTTTTCCAGGATCGGCAATACCAAATCGATGCGGCCATTGTTCGGATCATGAAAATGCGTAAGACACTGAGCCACAATCTGCTTATCACCGAGCTTTTCAATCAGCTAACTTTCCCCGTCAAGGTGAGCAACAAGCTAAACCTCAATATTACTGCCATTTTATTGTCAATTTACATTGATTTAGAAAAATATTTACATCATAAACTTACATGTTCGAAAATAATTTCATAACAAGAAAATTGTTTTTATATTGTCACCTAAGTAATCTCACTTAATCTTGTTTTCACCCTGCAGCCTGCTGATTTAAAGAAACGCATCGAGTCTCTTATCGATCGGGACTACATGGAGCGGGATAAGGATAATCAAAATCAATACAACTATGTGGCCTAAGTCCAACATTGTAGCTTCGATCATTATCCTACATATATGCAAAACCAAGTGAAACGTTCTGAGTTGGTTGCATATATGTGTCAGATAAATGAAATATGAATAGTATAATACTGCTGTTGTAGTCCTAGTTGCTACGGTTATTTCATTATTGTAAGTTACTTTATATCATTCAATAAAATAAGAGTTCAATTAATTTACTTGCAACCCTCAGAAAAATGCGGAGAACGTGACCTCAAGAACTTGAACTCAATTCGCTCATTCGCATTCACTGCCGATGATGCTTCACTATTTTTTTTTTTTACTGCACTTCTCTAATTAACAAAGAATAAATCAGTTGAATATTAAAGGTTTATTTTTTATCCAAATCTTTGAATATAATACAGCGATTATTATTACCTACAATGAGAATCAAAGTTACTTACACTTGTACTTCGACGACAACTTTGTCGGTTGCCATGTTTCCAGCTACCAAGTGTACGATAGTTTTTCTAATACATGTGGATTTTGCACAATTTCTTAATTTTTATACCCTTTCAGAGGGTAATATAAAATTGGTCAGATGTTTGTAACGCACAGAAGGAAACGTTCCCCACCCCATAAAGTATATACTTATATACTTGATCAGCATGAGAAGCTGCGTCGATATAGCCTTGTCCGTCTGTGCGTATGCATTTTACTCAGCTATCTTAAAAGCTTCTGTGCTTTTCATTACCCTAGTCAGATTAAGTTTGAAAATCTTTAGGACCGGAGCACTCTATCATATAGTTGTATACGAAAAGTAGGTGGAGTGTATGTGTATGAGTGCCAATCGCGGCATGCATGTATGGGATGGGGAAGAAGAACAAGAAATGAAAATGATACTTCTGCGCATTAATGAATTGAGTTACAGAAAGAGTTTGGAACATGTAAAAATATTATGGCCAAGGACTGCAAGGGTATATAAACTTCGGCACAGCCGATGTTAGCTTCTTTGATATTTTATATAAAACATCAGGTCCCGAAATTTTGATTAGATCAGATAACTAGAACACAAGTTACTGTGAATAAAAATCGGCTCTGCTCAAACGCTGCCGGCAGCCTACTACGTCACTGCTCGAATCATCAGACACAGACGCAACGAGGCATGCATGTTCAGCCCCTTGAACAGAAGAAGAAAAGTAAATGGAAATGATATTTGGAAGGTTTTGTCTGTGCATTGATGAATTGAGTTACAGAAAAAAAGTTTAAAACATGTAAAAATATTATAGCCAAGGTCTGCAAGGGTATATAAGCTTCGGCACATCGAAGTTAGATTCTTTGATATTTGTATTATAGGACCATTAAGAAACAGTACTGAAGATAGCAATGAAAGTTTGATTTATTACAATATAATTATTTACAACTAATAAATTACAGATACAAATATGTTAATTGTATGTACAAATAGATAGAAAAATAATAGTAAGAGAAACGTAAAACATGTAAACGTTACAATAGGGTGGTTAGCAGGCAAAAGGTATTAGGTTGAAGCTGGGGATTGGTTCGAACACGGTATCACAATTTCTTATCTTTTGCTTTTGAAATCTTTCAGCGTCTTAAAATATTCTTATATCAATTATGAATGTAACTACCCCTCGATTGCTTATTAAAAGATTAAATACTTAGTTTTTTAACTAAGCCTCAACGCTGTTAACGCTGTACTGAGAGCTGTCATAGTCGGATACACTGTCCGATCCGTAGCCATTAAAACCAGCGACCGAGGTTCGAGCATTATTGGTACGTATTGTATGGTCTTTCAGAACATCAGGCACATATGCTGGAGCTGGCCCAGCAATTTCCACAATGCTAGGTCGACGTGTGGCTGCACATCTTTTAATTGGCGACATAAATGTGAACAGCGTCAAAGTGATGGCCAGAGTTATTATAAGCAATATGAAACGGGCCATTCCCTCTTCTCCACGGAAGTAACAGATCATAGCCATAACCAGAACAAGAATTACTACCGAAAACTTTGTCATGGTAACTGCTGTGGAATGGATCTTGCCACCTTTGCGCGATATCATATTTGATGGCCCATACGCAAAATATAAGTTGTGACGATCCACAAAATGCTTGAGGCAAATGTAGACCATAGCAAACGGCATTATAAGAGGACAAAAAATACTGTAAACAATAGCAATGGTGAATACTAGAGTGGTCCAGGCATAATGGATTCCAAACGGGAACTCAATAAGTATAGATTTTCTAATGAAGGGGGTTTCGGCTTTGGAATTTGCCTTCAGCAGTGACCAAATGTAGACAATCAACTCGGGGAAACGCAGCAATTCTAATGATGTACCAATGAAACCTGCCGTTATAATGTAATTGACATAGAAAGAGCCGCGTTCTGGCAAAAAAATACACTGCCACCTCCCAGTCTCATTTGTGAAGCCCCATTCCAGCAGAGCCTGAGCTGAGGTTAGGCCCAACGAAGGCAGTATCAGTATCATTAGAAGCAGGTAACTGAAACATTTAGTCATAATGGAGTAATTTTGTTTCGACCTTGTATAGTGACCCATCCACTTGTCTGAAATGGCAACGATCACAGGCATCAAGGCGGAGAGCGTCCACAACATGAGTGTTGGCAAGAATTCAGAAACCAATGGAGAGATTTTGCTTTCGGTGTCCTTTAACCAGGGTCGACTATTCAATAAATTCACCACCATGGCCGGGGTGGTAAGAAAAAAGAGGACTATGAAAAGCACCACATTTACACAGATGAATTTCAAATACCAATGACTCTTGTTCACATTTAAATTTTCCCAGAAAATGTCATCCGGCGAAGGTGCAAACATCATATGCCATTGTCTGTAAGTGCCAGGACTAAAATGAGTGACTATGTTTTGAGCCTCCTGCACGGTTGACACTGTGAGAAAAGCAATATCCAGAGGCTCGTTCATGGTTGAGGCACGTAAACGGGCCACATCCCCAGACAGTTTCCTTTCCTCCCTTTGATAATACTCGAATGCATTCTCTTTTTTGCAGCTGCACATTTCCGTTTTGGCCTGCGAAAAATAAATGGAGACAGAACGTATTTTTAAGTTTCCAATTTTTCATTTGTTACACATACCACCAGAGTATCGCGATCTCGATGATGCTCACAATAAAGACGCGCTTCGTGCACTCTTTCGTATTCCGCATTTTTTACATAGAGCCGCGATATGTTATAGGCTATGCTCACACTTTCAATAGTGATATCAGGAAAAAGTTCCTGCATATAATTTCTCACAACAGTTTTATTACGATCACTGGAAGCAATGTTTGATATCATAATGGTGCGAGTGGCTGCCTTTTTGAAGGCGTTGCGACCAGATGCGCGTCTCATAATCAGCACAACAAGTGGAATATATAATATAGTAACTATTGTGTGTACCCACAGCCAGGGTGAATTTGGTAGTAGATTGGCCATTGTGGTTCTTCCAAAAGCATTAACATCATACGCGTTTTTCGGCCCATTTAAAAAATTTACTGGCAATATAATAGTCAATGAAACTAGAGTCACAAGTGCCATAACACCCATTAGATGTTGCTGGAAGGACAAGTAGTGAACAGCATCAGGGCCAGTGTGAAGCAAAATGGTTTCCTTTCGTAACTTAAATGTTATTTTGATCCAACCAAAGAGTCCTTGCTCGAGCTGTACAGGGGAAAGTGGAGTTGAATCTGGTGAGGAGGCACTTGGCCTTGGTGTTGGCTGACCGCTGGAGGTGCCGGGTTGTTGTTCAACCATACTTGTTGTCCTCGAATAAAATATCTCTGTCCAACGCTTCTTATTGCCATTGTTATTAACCAGAGCTAGACGTCCAAAATCACCTGCTTGATGCCTCAACATTGTAAAAAGCAGTATGAGCAGCATCCAAAATATGGTGTTCAGTATTAGCGTCTCTGGGATGCCATTATAGGCACTTGTAAAAAACGAAGTGCGATTGGATGCAACCAAACAGTAGGAATTATTGTTGCTGTCTGACATGATGAGATAGATTTACAGCCGTCTTGGTCTATAAATACAAAAGAAAAAAGAAGCATACATATTAAAAGAAAAAGACCTACCCAAGTGACTGATAAATAGTTTTACTTTTGCTTTAATTTTCGCATTTGACATACAAGTTTTGATAAATCAAAATTTTAACTTAACTCATTATCATAGATTGGATTATTTTATTTGAGAGAGTCTAACAAAAACAAAACATTTTGCCAATAGTCGATCTTCACACTAAAAAGAGCCTAGGATTACAGTGCAATAGGGAGAAAGCTAGTGAATCTGGGTGATATCATGTCCATGTCAGAGACATATGTATCTTAGTAGGTAGTTGTGCGGTAAGCAGAGAAAAAAATTTCGTTGATTTTCAGGCTATACAAAATGGTCCTTTAAATATAATTGAATCTCAATAAAAAAACACAGTCACAGGCTTACGATAACTTATCAACACGACAAAAGCTACACATAACTTGCGGGCAGACGTTTTTCCCATCGTCACTTTCTTTTAGTCCTAAAATTATGAATCATCTGGGCGTAAGTGGTGGATTATAATGTCCAATTCGGCGTATAGCGCATACATACATAGGCATGAACACAAATGGAATTAATACAAGCATTGGTAAATGTTTTTTTTTTCCTTTTGTGCCTTAGTTTATCTATTGTGACCATGTTTGTGAGTGCGTTTAGTAAGTTTTAAAAACATCGAAAACTTTACTTTTTAGGCACTAAAATTGACTTTTAATATGTTAATTTAATTTAATTCGAGGTTACCTTAGCCAGACTAAATCTTTTATATCCTGCACCGTTTTACTTGTTAAACATCAATAAACAGATTGTACTTAATAAACCTTTTTTTTGCGCTGTAATACCTATCGATAACATCCTAAACTAACTAAAAAATCCATTTTTTTCTGTCTGTTTAAAAGCTATCGATAAATACAAAACGATATTGTGTTGGGAACATCTAGAAAATATGAATTTCTCCTTGAAGCGGGCAAGTAACTGATGTGAAGATAAATAGCCCGACTTTTTAAGTCAGGGAGAGAAATTTTGGAATAAGAAATGTCCCTGATTGATCGACAGATGAAAAATGTGCGATATTTAAGACATTGATCGAATGATAGAGTAAAATATACATACATATGTTGATTTTTAAAACAAATTATACTTAATGTACTTTCTATAAATTTTTAAAAATTACAATTATTCTTTTTTTTTTATTTGTTTCAAAATTTCATTACCTACCTGCTATAACCTGAGTCAGCTTCTCAGGAACGAATTACCTGTGATAATCAGTGCTGCCAACTCTACGGGGTTAAAAAATGCTAAATTAACTTTGTAAACCTGCTAGAAACGGCTAGATCAAATTCAAAAACATCCATTGAAATGGTAATTTTTTTGTTTTAGTAAAATATTTTTATTTTTGAAAATTGATAGGCAATTATCAAGCTCAAAATCGATATTCTCCTCAAGAGTATAGAAGTTGTTTGTTTGCTTGTGAGAAGCACATGTGAACACAATTTTTTTTTTGTGTGATGCAAATCGTAAATTTTTTAAATTTGACTTGCAATATTTGGCTAAGTTGGCAGCACTGGTGATATTATCTAAAGTTGCCACTCCGCTGCATATACATACATACATACTTATATATTTTTCCCGTTTTTCGATACTTACCCAATAAAACAGTTTGATGGTGCAAAATGTCGGCTTGCTCATCACTAGCGTTAAAAATATATCGATAAGATGCGACTTCCCTATTTTTTAATTTGTCACATCTCTACAATAGACTTCTTTAAAATGTTGTATGTAGATAAATAATAAATTAATTATTTTTTGACAGTTTTATAGTTACGTTATCTCGGTATGTAAACATTATACTCGATAGCATATTTTTTTACAAGTTTATATACTATATGATAGTTTTTTCTTTTTTTATTCCCAATTTTAAGACATTAATATTTAAAACTAAAAATTCAAAGCACTGCAAAATAACATAACGACGATGCAGGTTTCTATAAACAGTCCTACCGGTTTTAATATTCAGATGCTTTCTGGCAAGAACGTGGTACTAGTTAATTGCCAAGGCTACGAGAGTGAACTATTTATGCCGCAAATTGTCAGCGGACGTATCAGTTTTCAGAACATCATACCAAATAGGCGATGTTGCGACAAAGCTAGTATAACAACTAGACCGCTGCAGTTAAAAGGTGGTTTTATTGGGACTGGCGCAAGGGCAGCTTCGGCGGGTAATCCGGGCAACCAACAACTGACGTGCCCTCCACTGGCTCGGAGCACACCTTCTAGTAGTTCCTCAATGCGAAGCCGATCAAAAGGAGGCGAAGAAAATATATCTCCTCCCCCTGCTGAAATATTGACACCTGAACAATTACGTTACAAGCCAGCCGAAAGCGAGTTTTTTATTCCCAAAGATTTGAACAAATTTCAACACAATCCAGAAAAATTATTTTCCATCTGTGATGTAGAGCTGCCTAATAAATTTTCCGAATGGAAAAAAGATTTGGATCCAGGGTCAAAAATGCATACACCACCTAGATCATTGTATACCACGGCTGCCGCCAAGTCTGTAGAGTCAAGAATTTGTAGCATTTTGAGCAACGTTCGTACGTATTCTCGCCGAAAATCCAATGCGATCAGTAAGTCCAAGTCAACCATCATTTGTTCACCACTCCAAAAAAAGATCTCGTCAAAGGTCTCCACAACAAAAGGACCACAAGCACATATGAAGCTGGAGATTCGGCCCCGCAAATTAATTGTGGATATCAAAAAATCCTTGGACTCCCTCAGTGTTAATAGATTGTCCTCGTTCATAACCAAGAAGAAAGTTATGCGCAATCAAATAACGGCCAAGACCAGGAAACAATTCAAAGCACTTAAGACGACTGCTTTTGATTTGCTTACCATGCCAACTCATAAGCATATATCGAAAACACTATATGATCAGTTCCAAATGGCGTGCGTTGACAAGATAGCAACCACATTGCCCAATTATGTTCAACTAGCTCCGACCACGCCGCTAGAAATCGATCGCGAAGTGAAGACAATGATTTTCAAGCAAAAGCGGCTGGAAACTCGAAACGCAAACGGGTGTAGTTAGTGAATAAATGGGTTTTTGATTAGTTTTCTGGTTACTCCATCATTAACGATTAATTACCTGGCTGTCTGCATGCTGCTCTACATAAACCAAGAACGAACACATTTTTGGCCACTGTATGTGTAAATCTAATTACAAAATTATCTTAAAAGTAAAAAACGAATTGATACTGTACAAAATATCTATAAGAATCTACGAACTGTAGCAGCGGAAACAAGCTTTAAATCCTCGTTTAATAGCGCGTATATTATGCACAACTTCTTCCTATAAAATTAAAAAATTAGAAACATTTTTGATACTAAAGAAAACTTTTACCTGCATCAAATTAAAACACATGGCTATGAGAGCCATACCCAGTAGCAAATAAACAGCGCACAGAATGAAGCTTACTTCAACTTTGTCTTTGTCAGCTGTAATCTATTGAAAGAATGCAATCGATAGTAAATCTTGTCTGCATTCTCAAAAGTATACTCCTACCACTTTATCTCCGGGCACTAGGTCTCCAAAACCGATGCTGCTTAACGAAATAAAACAAAAATAGCTACCGTCTAAATAGTTCCATTCTTCCCAACGACCAAAAAGTAGAGCTCCCCATAAAATATAACTGAAAAATGAAACCGAAAATTAGAATGCGTAATGATGTTTTTAAAAAATTGTGTAAAAAAGTCGTTTGGCCGACTTCGGTAAACCATGCACCAAGTAAAAAATTATTTTAAATTTCGATGACCAAATGTACGACTTTAAAGTGCCTTATAATATATGTTATCTCGCTCACTCTTACAAACACTCGAGCACTGTAGCGCCGCCACTAGCCTACGGCCAACTCCGGCCTTATGACACAGTAAAATACGTTTATATGTATAATTTGAATATTTCTAATCCGATTTTAACAAAATTTCATAAGCCGGTAGAAAATAATAAGACTTATCCTTGTGCCGAATTTAATTCCACAAATTGAGGTATTCGGTTTTTCTTAATTTTGGGGCAGTGGGCGTGGAAATGGTATTCATACGGACGGGCGGACATGTCTAGATTTACTCGACTGATTATACTGATCAAGAATATATATGCATTATTATATGCATTTTGGCGATTTTAATATATCATTTCACCCTATAGGTAAATGGTGTAAAGCAAAGGTGGCAACGGAAATTGTTTTTGGGAGCCATAGCAACAACGACAGAGCCACACAAAAATTTGTGGCCGCAGAACCCGTATTTGCGGGGCGACGGAAGAGGTCGCGATCTCGAGTACGCAGCTTGTTGACAGAAGTATGGCCATAATCGAGTTTTATGGTGGAGGGGGAAATCGGTCGCGATCTCGGGCTCAGAGGGAGTGAGGGACAGGTGAGGATCTGCCGCGAAGATCGCGAAGATGTGCGTCCCGTCATAAAACTCGCGACACACAAATTTTTGTGTGCGTCGACTCGTTGTCTCCGCCTAGCCTCTGCCTGGCTCCCAAGTAAAATTTTCGTGCCCACCCTTGGTGTAAACATTGGCATGCTACTTTTTGTTACCCACCTGACCATAACAAATATACAGACCGTCACTGGTACAGTAATCTCATCCGTATCGCCACGAATCTCTCGTTCAATATCCGAATCAGATTCACTGAACGGCATATCCACAACACTTGACGATTGCAAAGAACTTTTCGTACAATCGCTGCTACTGTTGGCTGTAGAGCTAGTAGAGGTAGAGTAGCTACTGCGCACATTTTGCAAGTCATACATCTAAGAATTTTAAAAAGACAAACCATGACTTCTTGCTCTGATGAGAACATTTTCTGATATATGTATTCAACTCACCGCTTTCGCTAATACACGCATTTTATTTCGCTCACGTAAAATTCGGCGCTTAGCCACTCCTGGGCATATGCGACATAGGCAGACCTTGGAGTAAATCCATTTGAAAGATTTGGCCAATACATCTCCAATGTTGGACAGATATAGCAAAAACAAAGGCATTCCAATAATCGCATATAGAATCGTCACTAGTTTCCCCCACTCTGATCGAGGTGTTATATTGCCATAACCTATAGTCGTAATGACAGTCAATGAGTACAGAAAAGCTCCGGAGAAACTCCATTGCTCCACATGCGATCCTTCAAGTTGTTTGCCGACAATTTTCTGTTGGTATTCTAGCAAAACGTCGTTGACCCTTTGATCAACATTTTCATTTATAAGTATAACACTTTCCTTTTATCTTTTTATATATTATTCTCACCTTTTTCGATAAGCTTGATGATCATAGAAACTAATGTTTTCCGATGTTAATTGCCAGATCCGCGTCAAGCAATCGCCGCTAAAATTGCCCTTCTGCGTTGAGTTCAATTTGAGTTTTTCGTACTCAAATATTTCAATGGCTTGGAATATAAAGGCGCCTCCAATTGTATAGAATGTCACTAACAGTATAATGCCCACATTGCTGAACATAAACGCAGTAAAGTGACGGCAATGACTCTTAAATCGATCAAAAGATGGCTTCTCCTTGCGACTTCGACGTACAGAGCTTCGCCGTGAGGACATTGCTCTGATCAGTTTACACTTCAAACCCTACAACTGTCGTTTTCGGTTTTTTGTTTTCGCTGGGTGTTGGAATGTTGTTCGACTGGACATGCTTTGGGCTCACACTTTTCAACATTGGTGGCCTGTGAAAATACAAAAATTTATTAAATCAATATCGAAATATAGAGAATAAGAATCTACCACGTCTTCCAATACACAAAGAAATACGGGAAACAATAAGTGTATATCAACAAAGAGCAACAAAACTAAAGAACTAGCAACCGTATAAATTAAATATTAGAGTTCATGGCGGTATTTAATTTTCACTGTCGAAGATTACTGTTGAATTCAAGATATTTATTTGCAATGGTATTTTAGAGTCGCCAAAATGTTGTAACAGGCAGAAGCAAGTTATAAAGTATATATATTCTTGATCAGGATCAACAACCGAGTCGATCTATCCATGTCCGTCCGTATGTATGTATGTCCGTATGTTTTGCATAAAATGTCCCTTATTGATAGGCGATAAAAACGATCTAATTTTGTCAGATATGTCATTCGGCGGGAAATTCAATTTATTTTCTTTCGTAGTTCAAGGAAAAAAGTATAGTGGAGAATGAAGGATTTGTTAAGTACTTTAAGATACTGTATCTTCGATACATGCTTCCAAGTGGTCCAGGATGGACAACTTAAAAAAGAATTCGACAAAAGCATTGTTTACAAACTGCAAGACCGTTGTCTGGTTTTTTTAAGCAAAGTTCAATTGCCAAAGAGAAATTGAAAATAGCTTAACAGCTTCTACTTCATGATAGAGCGTTTATTGGCAACACACGAAGCCATTGCTACAGTTTTGTTGTCCACAACAAATGCGCCGATGCCATTTAATGCTGATGAAATCAATATTTTGAAAGATATTGAAAAAATTTTGACATGTTTTCATCAGGCAACCGAAAAAATTTCTGAAGGTACGTGACGGTTTCACTAATAATACCGAGATTGGATCCTCGTTTTAAAAAAGGTGGGTTTTAACACGATTCCAATTCTGCGCAAGCAGCCCCCGTTTTTGGAGAATGAGTTGGCGAGTCTATGCATCAAAGATATCCCTAGTAGCTTGGAGGAAAAAGCAAGCACAGAAACTCAGGACTCTGATTCTTTTTTTGGATCAACGAAGCAGTAGTAAACGGGGAAACTCGCGCTCGGATGCGATTATCATGAAAAGACAACACCTGGAGAGTGTCATAGCCAGCCAGCACATGGATCCTCTTGCGTGGTTCAAGGTAAAATTAAGAAATAAATATGTTATTGTTACTGAGATATTAAATTATTATTTTTAATATACTTGCAGGTTTCGTGAGCTGGGAATCGAACCAGGGACATTTCGATCGCTAAGCGACAAACACTCTATCTGCACAGCCACCGGGATGCACCCGAAGCTGATGCCAATATTTCTTTATATTCTTTCCACAGGGGCATATCTTATTCGCATTGTCGCTGTTTTGTCGAAAATTAAAAATTTTGGTCAAGTGAGCTATTAAAATGCGGTGTTGAACAACTTCACGTCACACACACACTACGAAGCCAGAGCATGTATCGACGAGAGTACACATACATAGACAGAACGAAATCACAAACGACATAGGCCTGCCTTCGTCTTTCTGTAGTCTGTGTCACACTAAATTATTTTCGTAGCTGCTTGGCCCTCTCCCCACTTTCCGCTCTCATTGAGAGTACGAACGTTCGGGTTTTTGCCGAAGTTCTCTGGGGTTCCATGACTAGGCTAGCGTTTGCAATCAAAAAATCATGCGTTTGTCCCATCTATGTGTTGTATGGTTAGTGATTTTACGCTCTCGGGTGCAATTCGGGTTGACTTCGGCATGCAGACAGATGGCAAAACGAGCAATTGCCGAACAAAAGTGCCCACACGGGCTATGGGTGCCTACCCCTGCCCTAATATATAACCGTAGCTCTTCCGGGTGGGATGGGTTGTTGCTGCAGTTTCCGTGGCATCTCACTACATATAATTTATTATAGAGTCCCTAATGAAACTAAAAGAGAACACTATATTCTCCAAAATAAACAAACTTCTTGATCTTAAATGCCTCAGTAAACAAGACAGAGATGAACATAGCCAAGTTAATCAAGTAGCTGTATCAGGTGAACTCTTCCAAATGTTTGACATCTTGCTTTAGTATGGCTTGGATGTTGACTGCCATCATTCATTTGTACCCTCCCGAGCATGGCCCATAACAACAAAAAAAACATGATATATCAAACCGAAATGTACATTCTATTTCAGCATTTTATATAATCATGTTGGGGGAAATTAATTTTCTATTCAAACACATTTTTTCTTATTTATTATTATTCAAACCAAACTTCAATTGCAAAGGGCATTTTTTTCTAGTTATGTATACATACATACATATGTATGTATACATACAGCTGTGTTCAGAAAAATAGGAATGAAGTTGTCTTGCACAGAAACAGGAGAAAAAAAACAATAAAAATGCAAAAGAGCTGCAAAAATAAATGAAAATACGAGTTTGTATATATTTCTCATAATACTACACATTTTTATACCATACACCCATAGGGTGAAATGGTATATTAAAGTCGCTAAAATGTATGTAACAGGCAGAAGGAAGCTTTTCCGACCCCATAAAGTATATATATTCTTGATCAGCATCAACAGCCGAGACGATCTAGCCATGTCCGTCTGTCCGTCCGTCCGTCTGTATGAACACCTAGATCTCGGAGACTATAAGAGCTAGAGCCACCAAATTTGGTATGTAGACTCGTGTCATATGTACGCTTATCGAGTTTGTTTCAAATGTTTGCCACGCCCCCTACCGCCCCCGCAAATTAAATAAAACCGATTTTCTCAAAAACTATTCTAGCTAGAGACACAAAATTTGGTATGAATATTTGCTTAGTAATTGCGCACATTTTTGATGTGTAAAGATTTTGCCACGCCCCCCTCCGCCCCCGTAATTTGAAAACACTCGATTATCTCCCGTAATTTTCTACCTTGTGCAATCAAATTTAGCACACTTAAATTTGATACTAATATCAAGCAAAATACCAAATTTGATCAAAATCGGAATAAAATAGCCAAGTTATGCATATAAACGTTTTTCCATATGGCCGGAAGTGGCCGTTGGCTGGTGGGGGCGCTAGGGTGCTCGTTTGCTTGAGTGAGCGAAATACTAAGATATGCTTGTGAAAAGCATGTGAACAGTTTTTTTTAAATAAGAAAATGCATTGGTTATTGTAAATTTAAAATATTTGTTTTACTGGTGTATGGTATATCCAAGTCGGCGAGACGACTTACTTACTTCATTTGGATAATACTTCATATTTGTTTGCCTTCCATGGCTCAAAATCAAAATAAATTCTTAAATTCGTCTGTTCAGAAAAATAGGAATGCCTACTTAAACGTTAAAGAAAACAACAGGAACTTCATTTAAATTAACCTAAGCCGGTTAATATTATTGGTTCTAGTTAGTATTTTGTTATATAACCCTTATTATTTAAAACTGCGCGGCAACGACGTGGCATGGAATCCACAAGGTCCTGACAACGCTGCACAGATATTTTGCCCATTCTTCTTGAACTGCCTGCCAAAGTTGGGCTTTGTTTGATGGATTAACATTTGCCACATGGCTCTTGATATCTCCCCATAGGTTTTCAATTGGATTAAGGTCCGGCGCTTCAGCAGGCCACCCCATAACATCTATTTTCTCCGATAAGAAATAATTTTTTCCCAACTTGCTAGTGTGTTTGGGGTCATTATCCTGCTGAAATGTCCATTTCAGCGGCATCTCCCAAGAAACATATGGTAGCATAATGTTTTTCAAAATATTGACATAAACATTTTTATCCATTATGCCTTCTATTTGATGAATAGGGCCTACACCATTGTAGGAAAAACAAGCCCAAATCATAAGCCTCCATGTAGTTGGTATAAATATTTGCTTAGTAATTGCGCACATTTTTGATGTGTAAAGATTTTGCCACGCCCCCCTCCGCCCCCGTAATTTGAAAAAACTTGATTATCAACCTTGTGCAATCAAATTTAGCACACTTAAATTTGCTACTAATATCCAGCAAAATACCAAATTTGATCAAAATCGGAATAAAAATAGCCAAGTTATGCATATAAACGTTTTTCCATATGGCCGGAAGTGGCCGTTGGCTGGTGGGGGCGCTAGGGTGCTCGTATGCTTGAGTGAGCGAAATACTAAGATATGCTTGTAAAAAGCATGCAAACGGATTTTTTTAAAAATACGAAAATGCATTTGCTATTATAAATTTGAAATATTTGTTTTACTGGTGTATGGTATACCCAAGTCGGCGAGACGACTTACTTACTTCATTGGTCCTCAAATTACTTTTTGGTGTAGCTTTCTTACAATCCCTAATGAAATGAGAACTAAAAGTGTTACAAATTCCAATCTTTTCGTTTAAATAATTGAATTTTGCGTTATAATCACTTGATTATTTACTCACTTTATTTAGGCTGGCGCTTCTGCCTCTAACATTCTTCGCGATGTAGGTGTTCATACGGACAGAAGGGCTTGGCTAGATCGACTTGGCTCTTGATCACATGATCGGAAAAGCTTCCTTCTGCCTGTTACAGACATTTTGGCGACTATAATATACCATTTCACCCTATGGGTGCATGGTATAAACATAAGTCACCACATGAATTTCAATTATTGGACTACAATTTTGGCAAGTAGCCTAGACAAAGCTGCTTCTAGATTTGGATTGTGTGTGCTCTCTTCACTATTCTCGGGTGGCATACTGGGACGACACTTGTTTAAGAATCAAAAAAAAAAATTTACGGGCGCGAAATTGAAGTTCCTAACGGTGCGTTTCTTCGGTTGTGGTTGTTTATCCCGTAGTTGTTCTTGGTATGGTTGATGCTGGTGGTGCTGTTGGTGTCGGCTGCCAAATGATTGTTGTTTGCGTTTTGTTTAGTTTTTACTCTACATTTTATGTAGTGGGTGTGAAATATATTTTGCAATTATTTTCAAAAACTTCCACATTGGACAGGCGTAGTCATTTGTATAATTTGTAGTTTGGTCAGCCTTGGGGCCAGAGGCCTTTACATTGTAGAGGATTTCATAATTTAAATACAGTTTGTGTATGTATAATACAAAATGATTTTAAGAAAAGAGTAAACAGAACAAACTATATAATGTATAAGAGCAACTGAGGTAAAATTACGACCACAAACTCACAAATACAATACAAAAAGCAGGTTCTTTAATCAAATTGATGGTATGGCATGAATAGGTCGACAAAATGGAAAAGGAAGTGTACCTACAAATATACATATGGGCATTTCCAGAAAAAGGTCCACCATGACGAAAAAATTAAAAGTTGTTAAACAAATGATTTTTTCTTTTAAAATGCTTAAGAAATATTTGAATTGAAAGAATTTAATAAGTTTTCAGCATATTTTTGATGTTGTTGTAAAATATTGGCACAGAAAGTTACAAACATGATTTTTTCCATTTTGAGCTACTTTTGGTGCACGTTTTGCTTTTTGTTTTTATTTATTATACATTCGTTTTATGGTGGCAATCTTCTTACGAGATTTTAAAAACAACAACAAACTATTGCAAAAATAGAAATATAGATGAAGCAAGCATCGATGAACGGTAAATTTTTGACTTTCTTTCACCTGCTATTCCATTGTCACGTTCGCGAGCAAAAAAATGCATTTTTCGTCAGTACTGCATTTCTAATCGAAGGAAGTTGATGAAAATTAATGTGCAAAAAAAGTTATTCGTACTTAAGTCAAAGAAAAAAAAAAAAAGTGTTTTCGCTTGGGAAATTTTTTTTATTTAATTTAAAAGTTTGTCACGTTCGCCATAGTAAGTTTGACTTATTAGAAAAATATTATTGTTTTTCGTTCATATAAGCTTAATCTTATGCAGATGAGTAAAAATAGCAATAAAGAAGCCTCACGACGGTATCTTGAAAAAATTAACGCTGATGCCATCAAGCGCCGAAAATACCTGGACAATGCTGCAATGAGAATGAGAATACGGCGAGCGAAATCGAAACAACTAACAAGCGAAAATATGAGTTTTTGGAAAATAAGCGTGAAAAGGATAGAGTGCGTCAGCAAAACCACAGGAAAAAAATGAAGAACGCAGCAAATCAAAACGAAAACATCATTGAACCCTATGGTTGTAAGCAAACGCTTGGAAAAGCTGTGAAAAAAGCTGAGATGGGCTTACCTCAGGCGCTAGATAAAAAAATAATAGTCATAAAAGAGAAATAATGTTTTCGGGATTCGCATTTTGTATGTTGAAGCAGGTGAAATTATAATAACATCAAACGTAAAAGAAAAATGGAAACAATCGGCAAATATTCCAGGGATCAGAAAAATTCATCATGTTTTTTGCAATGATAGTTTTGTATTACAATTAGCTCAAACAGCATATTCCAAAAAAATATATATTTCCTAATATTCTCATTTAAAACCAGTTTCCTTATTATTATTATTGCTATATTTTAAGTTTTGAAGTTATATTTTTGGTTTTTCTAAAGAAAATTTTATGAAAAATTTCTTTCACCACTTCAATGAAATTTTGTCACGTTCGCCATGTCACGTTACAAATTTTTGGAAAAAATTGTAAAAAAACAAAAATGTAAGTAACGTATTAAAATTATTTATAAATTGGCAAACTGCAATATTTAGTTACCGTTTAAAATAATTTTCAATCAAATAACTTGCCAAAATTCGCAGACTTTCGCATTTATCAAGACAAAGTCAAACAACATTCCATTTTTTGTCACGTTCGCGATGCATTGTTTTCTGTTTATAACTCGAAAACGGCAAGGCTTTAAGGGTTATCTTTTATAATAGAAATTGTGTTAATAATATGTTATAAACACGTGAAAAAAGTTTTTTAAAAATGACAACTTTTGGCTTTTTTTTAACATGTAAAGGCGTACAAATGTCGCGTTCGCGATCCTGGAAATACCCATATACATATGAATATGTACATACATTTTACATTTTTAAAATCCACATGCTTGACAGATAGTTGCATTAGGATTTCCTCCTTGTACAAGAATTTTCCAATTTTACAAACATTTATTTCATTGTTACCCCATAACTACCCCAAACCACTAGACTACTTCTGGTCTTTGAACATTTATGTTGGCATCAGTAGCAATCACTTTAAGTTGACCTGGTCAGGTGAAAATACCCGAAATGTTTGCACATCCACAAAAATGCATTTTGAGTTAAAAGAACCGTTAAAAACTTTTAAGTAGTTTCAACAAACGTTTTGTAATGATTCTTTATTTTACATTCCGCTGTCGATTGAAGGGCACATGTTACTATTTTAAATTTATAAGAAGCACAAGAGCACTCTAGCGCCGCACAGTGGGGCCTTTTGGCATTTTACATTCCAAAAATCATAGCTTCTAAACCGATTGAGCGGTTTAAAAAATGTATGATAAAGAATTCCTCAAGCTTCAAAATGAATGTTTGCCAAGTTTGCTGGTTGTTCGTGGTGCTGTAATATTCAAGGTCAAAGTCAGAAAATATTTCCAAGCATGGGTTTCCTTTAAAAATGGAATAAAACACTTTTTTTGTAATCACAAACGGAATTTTTTATTGTTTTAAACGACTATGTAACATTCTTTAATTTATTTTCTTTGGAATTTTTATACCATGCACCCATAGCGTGAAATGGTATATTAAAGTCGCCAACATGTACGTAAAAGGCAGAAGGAAGCTTTTCCGACCCCATAAAGTATATATATTCTTATTCAGGATCAACAGACGAGTCGATCTAGTCATGTCCGTCCGTCCGTCCATCCTTCTGTCCGTATAAAGATTTCGTAGATTTCGGAGACTATAAGAACTAGAGTCACAAATTTAATTAAAATCAAACTAAAATATGTAAAATATACTAGGCGGTCCATAAGAGCGGAGCTGACCGTAGGCTAGTGGCGGCTCTAAAGCAGGGCCCGGCACAAAGAGAGCCAACGAAAACTGTCAATGTTTGTGTGCACTTGCTTGTGTGCGTAAGTTGCTTTACACTGCGCAAATTGCATGTGACGAAAACAAGAAAAATAAAAGTGCGATAGAAAACCAATAATTTCGAATTAATACATTTTTTGAAAGTCAACTATTTGCTTTACTTCTATATTATTTGGATAACTTTTTATCCGAAGAAGATTTCGAAATAGTTATCTGTTAGACTGTTTCGAATAGAATATTGCAAAAGTTGCCATTTACATAAAAAGAATAAAGGCATTAATTTTTTCATGTGTAGCGATCGAGCAAAGCGACATAGACGTGCTCTAGAGCAGAGCCCGGCACTCATATCCCCCGGGGGACGAACAAGTTCGGCACCTCGAATGCGTGTAACCGAACGGCTGCCGAAGTCCTCACACAGAGCATAAGGGTGGATTTAGTTGCCCTCAGCATTTCGACGCGAGCACGTCTATGTCGCTTTGCTCGATCGCTACACATAAAAAAATTAATGCCTTCATTCTTTTTTTTATGTAACTGACATTATGTTAATTGAATATTCTATTCGAAACAGTCTAACAGATAACCATTTAGAAGATCTCCTTCGGATAAAAAGTTATCCAAATAATATAGAAGTAAAGCAAATAGTTGAGTTTCAAAAAATGTATTAGTTCGAAATTATTGGTTTTCCATCGCACTTTTAATTTTTCTTGCTTTCTTCACATGCAATTTGCGTAGTGTAAAGCAACTTACGCACACATGCAAGCGCACACATACATTGACAGTTTTCGTTGGCTCTCTTTGTGCCGGGCCCTGCTCTAAAGTGCTGGTGTGTTGTGTGAGGGTGAGCGAGAGAGCATATGTTATGAGGCGAATTTAATAGACATTTTTGAAATTTAAGATATTTTTACACCTGGTACATGGTATACCGACGTCGGCGGGACATGCTATTGAAGGGTGATTTTCTTCAAAATAATTTTCAATATTTAAATTTTAAATCAATATCTAATAAACTGAACATTTCGGGACTATAGTTGCTATTTTCCAAATCCTTTCGTCATCGCTCGGGGCTCAACGATACAATAAGTGGGTCCGAAGAGGCTGCCAGCATGTTGAAAAGGTCTTCATTTTGTCTAACACGAGAAGATTTTAATGGATTTGTGTATCTGAACCTTATGTAGTCCTTGTTATACCCTTGCAGAGGGTATTATAAAATTGGTCAGATGTTTGTAACGCACAGAAGGAGACGTTTCCGACCCCATAAAGTATATATATTCTTGATCAGCATGAGAAGCTAAGTCGATATAGCCATGTCCGTCTGTCCGTCGGTGCGTACGCGTTTTACTCAGCCATCTTAAGAGCTATCGGGATGAAATTTTTTTTGGGAGCTTTTTTTTACCCGGGTGAGATAAAGTATGAAAATCTTTGGGATCGGACCACTATATCATATAGCTCTAGAAGAAACATTTTTGCAAAAATTGGAGTATCCCCATGAAATTTACCAATATGATAGTAATAGATATAAAATCTCAGATCCCAAAATTTGAATCTGATCCGATAAATAGAACACAAGTTACAGTCAATATAAATCGGTTCAAACGCTGCCGGCAGCGCTGCTTGCTGCCTACTACTGCCATCATCAAATCAACAGAGCACACGCATACACACACAGACGCAACGCTACATGAACTGTATGTGTATGCGTGCCGTGCTTTGCTTAGAAAATGATGGAAGAAGAAAAACTTGTGGTAAAAAGAGAAATAATATTTTGTTTGTGTATTGATGAATTGAGTTGCAGGGAAAGAAATTTCAAAAAGGAAAAATATTATTGCCAAGTATACTGCAAGGGTATATAAACTTCGGCATAGCCGAAGTTAGCTTCTTTGATATTTTTATACCCTTGCAGAGGGTATTATAAAATTGGTCAGATGTTTGTAACGCACAGAAGGAGACGTTTCCGACCCCATAAAGTATATATATTCTTGATCAGCATGAGAAGCTAAGTCGATATAGCCATGTCCGTCTGTCCGTCGGTGCGTATGCGTTTTACTCAGCCATCTTAAGAGCTATCGGGATGAAATTTTTTTTGGGAGCTTTTTTTTACCCGGGTGAGATAAAGTATGAAAATCTTTGGGATCGGACCACTATATCATATAGCTCTAGAAGAAACATTTTTGCAAAAATTGGAGTATCCCCATGAAATTTACCAATATGATAGTAATAGATATAAAATCTCAGATCCCAAAATTTGAATCTGATCCGATAAATAGAACACAAGTTACAGTCAATATAAATCGGTTCAAACGCTGCCGGCAGCGCTGCTTGCTGCCTACTACTGCCATCATCAAATCAACAGAGCACACGCATACACACACAGACGCAACGCTACATGAACTGTATGTGTATGCGTGCCGTGCTTTGCTTAGAAAATGATGGAAGAAGAAAAACTTGTGGTAAAAAGAGAAATAATATTTTGTTTGTGTATTGATGAATTGAGTTGCAGGGAAAGAAATTTCAAAAAGGAAAAATATTATTGCCAAGTATACTGCAAGGGTATATAAACTTCGGCATAGCCGAAGTTAGCTTCTTTGATATTTTACATTGATTTGCTTCTTCGGATAGCTCTCCAATTGGTAAACACTGATATTCTATTAAATCCTTTCCGTGAACTCAACTGAGTTAAGCAGTTTTTAAAGTATATTCGGCAAATTTTTCACCATTTACAATTTCCTTACAATTTATAACATTCAAGATAACAGCCAACCTTTTAATGATCTCTTGACAAACACCTGTTATCAAAGATTTTATTTTATCATTTTCAAAAAATCTCCTTGAAGTATTTCCATCGTTCGTATTTTCGTATCCGTGCTTTGGGCAGTCAACTTTCAGTCCTAGCTTCCGAGAGAATTCAGCCTGAATAATATCCTTCCTACTCTGTATATCCTCACGGGGTGAATTATCCGTTTTTGTTTTTCCTGCCCGAGGAAGTGTGTGAGCTAGCTTCAGAATAAAATCCATAGACCTTTTTCTGCAATGCAACGGAGAAATTCCATATTCGTAGCAATTCTCCTCCCTCATTGAATCGTCTAAGTCGTGAAATTCTTTTTCAGTTTTTTTTTGCAAATTGGACACCTTAACGTTGAGGAAGTGATTGTAATTGCGTTTAAGACTTTTCGATCAATCATTGTCAGGAAAAAATCAAACTTAACCGTAAATGTTTAATTAATTCCGAGGACTCCTTTGCATATTTGAAGAACAAAGGCCGACAATAGTGCGTCGATGACGGTCGAAGATTTCTCTAATGTTCAGAACTTTCACTTCTTAGGCGCAAAGGAACTACAGAAGCAATGAACATATTTTCATCAGAAATAGCTTCGTCTTCCGTGTGTTTTATCTGCTTTGTAGGCGCTCTGTCCAGATGATCCATCACATCCCCATTTGTTGAGTCAAGTCAAATTTTCCGGAAGAAGCTCCAACTCTCCATCAGGCATACCAACAAGACGCGTTGCAGTGTGATCCATTAAGTCCTGGAGTTTCACTTCTAAACATATATCGGTTATAATTTTATTTTCTAGAACTGCTTCCTTTTTGGCGCATCCAATTTTTTTGTATACGAGAAGAACGTCGTCTTTATGACATTTTAAGGAGCTCCTTAAAATTTCGTATTTCTCCTTAGTCAATCCCAGGTCCATAAATAAGGAAACGCCTCCTCCTCAATGTACTTAGTGGCAACTAAGTTTAGTGGGGTTGGAATACTTTCCTTAATCCTATTAAGTAATGTAATGCTCGACTTTGTCCTCTCTTGTTCCTTTGTATACTTTGAAGAAAGTGCTTCTGAAACATGTTCCTTTGTAATGCTATCAGTAGCGCCCTCAAGCTTTCGTTTCCTTGTAAAACTTGAACAATCTTATAAATCTGTGACCTTCCTTTTCCTCGGCTAGTTGATGGTTGAACATCTTCCTTCTCCGAATCTTCGAATGTTGTATACTCCCCCAGTTAAACTTAATTTTTTTTTCACGAAATGTGGCACTTTTCTGCCGCTTGCGATCCTTTTTCGCCTTAAGTTAGGGTGTGTATATTTGATTTTTACCTTAAGCCCATTTGGGTGTTCGGACACTTGGAAAACTTCAGAAATCAATTCATTTTTTAACATTTTTGCACTAATAAATAAAAATATCTTGAATTATACTGACGAATACTATTCATTCCGGATTTAAGGTGTTTCCACTTATGAAGTTAAAAATATCAAAGAAGCTAACATCGGCTGTGCCGAAGTTTATATACCCTTGCAGTCCATGGCAATAATATTTTTACATGTTCCAAACTCTTTTTCTGTATCTCAATTCATTAATGCACAAAACCTTTCAAATATCATTTCAATTTCTTCTTCATCTTCATCTTTCATCCCGATAGCTCTTAAGATGGCTGAGTAAAACGCATACGCACAGACGGACGGACAGACGGACATGGCTATATCAACTCAGCTTCTCATTCTGATCAAGAATATATATACTTTATAGGGTCGGAAACGTCTCCTTCTGTGCGTTACAAACATCTGACCAATTTTATAATACCGTCTGCAAGGATATAATAAGCAGTCGCAAACGAGAGGAATACATATTTAGCACTTTATATTATATTTTTTGAATTTACTAGGTAGAAGGCAAAATCCGCTTACGGCTGCGCCCTTGCGGATCCCGAAACTGCTCGATTTTTATGATGCGGTCTTCGCATGATTCCATCGAGGCGGCTTTGAGGCACTTGCGATTTGGGAGGATTGAGAATAGCCAGGATGACTTCAATTCAGTTAGTTTTATTATCTTAACCTAAAATATAGTACAATTGTCGGCGGGCAGAGAAGGTGCAACCGCTTGGAACGAGATGATTTTCAAAAAATTCAAAGTTCTAGAAATTTCCATAGAAGTAAGAAAGAAAAGAATTGAAGTAACGGAACTTCAAGTTTGTCTCTCCAAAGAAACCCGCGATATTCTCGGTCTCTCTCTCTCTCTCTCTTCGGTCGTTTTCTCTTTTCAGCAAAGAAAGTATTGCTTCAGTTGCAGCCCAAACATTCTCCCCCTTTGATGATGACGATCTTCAAAATCAAATTCAGGTCCGGAAGTCTCCTGCGAAAAGATTAAACTGAAACGAGAAAGTAACAATTTTACGCTTAGGTGTAGGGTGGATGTCATTCTCCATCCGGTTCTCCTGAATAGGCAATGGACAGAGTTTGGATACCGGTCGTTTCAAGAGCCCCTTGACTGTATTCAACGTCACCACTCTTAGTAGTCCATCGGGCCCTGCATGTGTCTCCATAACTCGACCTAGAGGCAATTGATGAGAAGGGAATCGCTCGTCCCTGATAAGCACTATACAACCAACTGTTAGATTTTCCTTGGTCTGCAGCCATTTTGGCCTCCTTTGTAATAGTGCTAAATATTTGGAATTCCATCTTCTCCGAAATTGTTGTGAATAATATTGACAATTCTTCCATCGGTCAAGCAGAGTAACTTTAGACAATTCCGTAGTAGGAGGTGCTAAAGGCGCTTCACCGATCAGAAAGTGACCGGGTGTTAATACCATTAAATGTTCAGGATCATTTGATAGGGGACATAACGGTCTTGAATTTAAACATGACTCAATCTGCGCTAACACAGTAGCGATTTCTTTAAATGTTAAAACTTGTTCTCCGAGGGTTCTCTTTAGATGATACTTCATAGACTTCACTCCAGCCTCCCACAATCCACCAAAGTGTGGCGCTGATGGGGGGTTGAAATGCCAGGTAATTCCCTTTCTTAATAATGTTGTTTCGTAATTTTTTACAATCTTTGTAACCACGATGGCCCATGCCACTATAAGTCATACGATGCCAACTTGGTTGCACTCATGCCACGGCTGAACGATACTTTCCCCTTTGACAATACCAAACTCTGTGTGATACATATTCTCTCCAATTGGGAACATGTGCAGTTCAGCTGAACTGCAGCGGTGTAGCTACACCGCCCATTACTCGCCCACTTCCGAAGTTCAAATGTACCTTTACGAAGCATTCCAATCTCTTGGTTTTTTACAACTTCCGTCACTGCAATACTATTACCACCAGACAGTATGTCGTCTACATTTGACGATTCACAATATCCACCGCCAGTGGATCGTTCTTGCTTTCATCCATAGCTAATTGTTTCATAACTCTCATGGCTAAATAAGGTGCGGAGCTTGTTCCGAACATTACCGTTGTGCAGGCATATTCTTCCACATGATCACTAGTGTCTGGATTCCATAGAATACGTTGGTACTGTGCGTCGTCGGGTGGAATATTAATACATCTATACATTTTTTAAACTTCCGCCATAAATACCCATTTTATCCCTCGCCAATTGAGAATGATTCCTTGGAGATGTATGTGCAATTTTTGACCGATTGCTAGAATGTCATTAAGCGATTAAACGTTCTTTATGTCTGGGTGATACGGTAGGTAACAATGATCGACTCCCCCTATTGCAGGATTGCCCATCTTTCTAGTCCGTGACGCTACACGTTCCAACTGACCGAGCTCCAGATATTCTTTAATCGTGCCAACATTAATTATTATAAAATTGGTCAGATGTTTGTAACGCACAGAAGGAGACGTTTCCAACCCTATGAAGTATATATATTCTTGATCAGCATGAGAAGCTGAGTTGATATAGCCATGTCCGTCTGTCCGTCCGTCTGTGCGTATGCGTTTTACTCAGCCATCTTAGGAGCTATCTTAGGAGCTTTTTGGGGGCTTTTTATTACCTGGGAAAAATAAAGTATGAAAATTGGCAGAATCGGACCACTATATCATATACATAGCTCTGGAGGAAACATTTTTGCAAAAATTGGAGTATCGCCATGAAATTTACCAATATAATAGTATTATATATAAAATCTCAGATCCCAAAATTTGAATCTGATCGGATATATAGAACACAAGTTACAGCCGATATAAATCGGTTCGGCTAGCTGCCTACTACGTCATCATCAAATCAACAGAGCACACGCATGCACACATACAGACGCAACGCTACATAAACTATATGTGTATGCGTGCGAGTCGCGGCATGCGTGTAAAAGGGGATGGGGAAGAAGAAGAAGAAATTGAAATGATATTTGAAAGGTTCTGTGCATTAATGAATTGAGATACAGAAAAAAAGTTTGGAACATGTAAAAATATTATGGCCATGGACTGCAAGGGTATATAAACTTCGGCACAGCCGATGTTAGCTTCTTTGATATTTTTTTTTTAATTTTGCTGCAAATAATTTTCTCGAAAACTAACAAACAGGGACCGTAACTGTTATAAGGTAAATCTAAAAACGATGAAAAGGGCGAGTGGTAATGTGAAAACGTTCAATTTTTTAATTATTTATGCCACTAAAAAAATTAATAATTTTTGATTTTCCCTTTATTTAAAGAGGTTCGTATTTTTTCATTTTCAACCGATTTTTAAGGGTGCCCACAACCGGAACCAAATTTTTTTTCCCCAAAAAATGGACACTTCACTAAATTCTTCATACAATTTTTTCAATTGAAGCAAACAATTAAATTCCTTTACTGGCATTTATATAAGCCTGCAAGGGTATATAAACTTCGGCACAGCCGATGTCAGCTTCTTTGATATTTTCGTATTATATTTGTTCACGCCACCGTGTGAACAGCACTGAGTGAGGGGTATGATTTTCCCCGGGGAGGGTGCAGAAGTATTATATTTCTATATACATATGTACATACATATTTATTTTTTGCCGCGGCAAATTACACATCATCTGTTCGTCTGTGCGTCCATCTTAAAAGCTATCGGGCTGAAATTTTTTTCTGTGCTGTGCAGATCCCAAAATTTCAATCTCATCGGATAAATAGAGCACAAGTTACAGTCATTATAGATCAGCTATGCCCGCTGCCGACAGCGGTTATTGCTAAATTAAAAGGGGCAGAGTGATACCTTGAAGATTTTGTCTGTGCATTGATGAGTTAAGTTACAAAAAAAGATTTTGGAACATGTCAAAATATTATGGCCAAGGACTGCAAAGGTATATAAAATTCGGCATATTCGAAGTTACCTTCTTTGATATTCTTTATCAAAAAAATGTGTAAGGAATTTAATAAAAAGGACAAGTGTTAATGCGTTCAATACCCAGTTTAATGTTTCATCAGGTAAAGAAAATTATGTTTGCTGTTATTGTGCAATATTTTTTTTTTTTTTTGCTCGCATGCTGCATGTCTGGTTTCTATAGATATACAAGCTTTAAAACCAAATGGATATATCCATTTTGTAAAAGCGTATAAAAACGTATAAAATACAACCTTGTGTTTATTATGGGTGATGGATATGTGTAGAGATTGCTGACGCCTTTGCTGTAGTTGCCTTAGTTACGGGTTTGTATTATTTTTGTTCCTTGCCAGATATCGATGGTGACGTCGCGACGTTAATGCCGTTCTACGTCATAAAGGCACTCTGTTCTGTTACGTTTTCAGTTCGTTTAATTTATTTCGGTTATTTTGAGATATCCCGTCTGCTTGTATACCGTTGAGTATTATTTTATTAGAAAATTTAAATTGTTTGTATGTTGGATAAAGCTTGTTAAAATGTTTGTTGTTTTGTTGTCTCTGCCTTGCAGCTGCCCAACATAAGCAGTACCAGAAAAGAGAGGAAGAAACAGCACATATTTTATTCTTAAACACATACAATTCCTTCTTTTTCACTTTAAATTCAGCCCATGCTAGTTTTTTTCCCTCTCTTTGTTTTTTCAAACAAACGATTTGGCGGCGTATCCGTACGGTGCGTTCTTTCTAATGCTGGCCAAACTACTGAACTGACACTCATTTGGCTGGTTCCGCTATCTATGAGTGTACATATGTACATATGTATGTTTGTATATTTATAGAGAAATTTTTCAAAAACTGACTTCGATCATGGTGAAAATTTATATACCCTTCTAATTTTCGACTATATAAAAAGACTAATTTTTGAAAGATTTTTAATAATTATACTTAAGCAGTTTTAAAATGTACCAGAATTCAATCAAATTTATATACATATATCATAAAGGCACTCATACATATATGTACATACATATGTATATAATAAAAGAGATGGGCTCTACTGTGGAACGTATGTTCATATATTTTCGAATCTACTCGTTGCTAATGTTGACGTTTCGTCTGTGACGTTGCCTGTTTTCCAAATTCGTGCATGTTGGATGCCTTTAAGTGAGTCAGAAAGAGAAAGAGAGGGATCAAAATCGAAATTTCCCCTCGGCTAATAATATGACTTGACTTATTTATACCCTGTATCTAGTGGCTATTATGTATGTATGTATCTACATATGTACATAAGCATTTATATATGTATAATAGCAAATTATAAAATACAGTCGGCTAGTGAACTTCCATATTTCTTCGTTCGGTCATTTTCCAAAATGTATTTAATTCTAGAAAAAGTTATGTGACAAATGTAATATTTGTCATATTAACAGTCAACTCTGCTACATACATACACAAATATGTACTTACATATGTATGTGCATACATATGTGCATACATACATATGTATGTATCTATAAATATATCTCTTATTTTCATAAAAAAATATTTATAACAAATAAATCAATTGGTTCTTCTATTTATAAGTGTGTTAATGAGGACCAAAACTATTACCTTGAAATAACGAACTTAGTTATAATGAAATCTTCAAGGTGCTTGAAAGTTCCCTTAGATTCGTTTTTAGAGGAGTTTACGATACTATGCGCAGTGCGTTCACCACAAGCACAACACCTGTTACGCACACTTAAATGACACAATGTAAAAATTAAGGCTGTGATACTGGGAATCGTAAGTACATAAATGAATGTCCGGTTACTAATTCAAAAGTATTTAAAGTGTCCTAGTGCGATTTCTCGAGTTCTTTGACTAGGCGCGAGTAATAATGCTATATAATATATACATATAAAGCATTAAAGTTCATGTTTAACATTAATTTGATCCTTTTCTTACCAATGTGGATTTCTACATAAGAATTTTTTTCAGTTGTTTTTCAATACATATAATTAGCTAGGTAATATATGTATATCTTGACCGCGGTCTCTCAAAAGGTGATCCAAATTGTGAATCTAAACCATTTTAAATCTCCTTAAGTTTAAATATTAAGTCAACTCCTTTAGGAGTGTACACACGTAAAGTAAAGTGCAAGCCAAATATCAGATTGACAAATTGTGAAGAATATTTTTAATTTTATAGTCGGTGGACGAGCCAAATGGCCTATGGTGTCTTTCATGAATCGCGCTAAGGTGATGCACCAACATATTTCGTTGCTTAAGTAGCAACAACTTACCGTTCCATCTTTTACTGCGATAATTCATCATTTCCATTTGTTACATACATAAATATGTACATACTTTATAGACTTCACGTGAGTCTCTAAAGCTTTCAGAAAAATTGGCGAGTATGGTACAATCCAACGATTGTCTATATCGATATTTTATCCCCTTACATTGACAACTATCAAACGACCATTGTCCGCAACTAATTACCGACAATACAACGGATATCCATCATATCCCGTGTTTGTTTGAACAATCAGGTCTCTTGGGTGAAGGTCCACGTATTATGTGTTTGGTTTCCTCTGAGATGTACAAGGATGCGTTGCTACTCTGCAGTGCCTTTTGGTGGCGAGTGTATACATATGTATATACCAAATTTCATAATATTAATCGGTCCAGTAGTTTTTGTGTTAATCAAGGACACATTCATTTATATACATATACATATATAAATAGATTGCATGTGCAAAAAATATGATTTACTGTGTAAGTATGATTTATTTATTGAGAGTTGTCGGTTTTGTTTTATTTCGGTCTCGACCGTAATCCTTGGCTCATCAGTGGTTGGACATCCTTTGGCGTTCGGCCTCGTGTTTCTGGCAAATATCTCCAGGTTAAAATAAGACAATAGATACAGACGCACATGCAGGGCATAAAAGCAAAAGAGCCCCAGGCACTCTGCAGCAAGGGGAAAAACATCCCGACTAGAAAATTGGCAACCCAAGAGAAAAGACTACCCAACGACATGGCTACTGGACGAGGCGTATCCTCAAACAACTCTGTAATTAAAAAAACATATATATAGACATAATACGATTTTCGCTTTCATTTCTTCAAACCAATGCAGACCCACCTGACCCAAGAAAGTAGGCAATGGGACCCAGTCCAAGCTGGAACCCCAATATAAATAACAGAACAAAGACAATGCACGAATAGGCAACCACAGTACTAGGTGATATATCCGAGAAGTACAGGCCGAACGACATGCCTATTAGAGAGAGCCCACAAATAGAGCAAGAGCACATCAATAATGGACGACGATCAGTTCGGTGAACTAGCAAAGGTCCTAGGAGGGAGGTGCATAGATTGAAGCCGCCTAGGCCTAAATTAAGCCAAATGGCTGTAGAGTAAGAGAATCCGGCATCGGTAAATATGGACAATGAGTAAAAAAAGATCTATAAGGAATTAAGTGCAAGTTAGTGTTGGCAGAGACGGCGTAATTTTAGTACATACAAATATACTTATGTACATATTATACATATCAGTATTGAAAAGGCCTATTGAATCATTCATTCTGAAAATAAGTACATGTTCTTACTGTACAGCTGCTTTAGTGTTGTAAAAATTTTAATTTTGACATGTACAGTGCAGTGCTGTACAGAGAATTATTATTATACCATACACCCATAGTGTGGAATGGTACATATGTATGTATGTACATATATTAAAGTTGCGAAAATGTATATAACACGAAGAAGGAAGCTTTTCAGACCAAATAAACTATATACATATATTCTTGATCAGCACCAACATACCAGCCGATATAGCGATGTCAGTCCGCCCATAGTGATGTAACGAGAGGACCGGAGATAAGTTCGACCGCTCGGATGTTTGCATACCTTTGCAAGCCTTTCTTACCTACAGCCGTCAATGTGGACAAACGTTTTATCTAAAAATTATATTTTTCGCAAAAGATCGGCCTACAATGCATGATATTTTATCATATGTGTACATATGTATATGACAGCTATAAAATTTTATTATTATTTTTATTATTAGTATTGGATATAGTTTTGTGAACTATCAACCTAATTAAATTGAGCAAGCACTAGCAACTATGGCTTTCGGCTTGGACGAAAATTATATCTATACACTATAACCTGGGATTCGAACCCGGATCCTCGTTGACTGGGCCACTTCGACAACTTATTCGATTTTGATCAAATTTGGCACAGTCATTTATCTTAGCATGAAAAATAACAAAATATTGGTAGGTAAGAGGTACATATGTATTCGATGCGTCTGATTCCGAGATATACAACACGTGCTGCAAATAGAAGCTCACGGGGAATGTTAGCTCTATAGCTTAATTGGTCTAGGAGCAGCTCGATCCAAACGGACATGACTATATTAACTCCTCTCGACGTGTTGAACAAGAATATAAGTGTGAATATATAATTTATATGCTCGGAGATTCCTCCTTCTTTTATACGTTGCACAGTTCTCACCAAAATTAATGTGCCCAAGGATATAAAAACTTAAATTGACATAGGTTCAAAATTGGAAGGCCTACTTACTGCGTTAATACCGCTTAGTTGTTGAGTGGCTTGGAATGAACAAACCAAAAGCAAGGGCAGGAACAGTTTGCTATCTGCAAATACTTTCCACAACGAGGCAGTCTCTGTGTTTGCTTGTAGTGTCAAGTCCATTTCCAAGAGCTCCTGCTGTATTACATCTTCATTATCCTTGGGACGGAGACGCCGCAAAGCCTTTGCACCACCAGCCGCATCACGTTTGACTAAGTAGAGCCATCGTGGACTTTCTGGAAACCAAAACCACATGGGCACTAAAGATACCACTACAAGGATGGTATAGCTGCTTAATGCATAGTGCCATAGATTTAGATTCCCCATTATTTCTGGTAGGGTTATCACCTGGCCAAGCAGTATGCCTCCTGTTATACCTAGGCAAGTAAAAGCCCCAACGCTACCACTTAACTGGGATGGAGCCGATTCTAGCAGATACATGGGTTGAGCGGTAAAAATTAAGGCAGAGGCCAAGCCACCTATAAAGCGACCGGTCATCAGCATTTCCAGCGATTTGGCTGTCCGACACCATGTCATGAGAATTCCGGAGATAATGAGCAGCAGGCTACTGATAATGAGGGAACCTTTGCTGGTAAATAAGGTAGTACTAGTCAGATTAGCCAGCTTCAGTCATATTCGAAATCACTTACCGTCCATACCTGTCACTGCACCAGGCACTGAAGCAGGAACCTCCAATGCCTCCAATTAAATATATAGAAACAATGCATGTCCATATTATATTCAAATGTGTCGAACTAACGGAAGTATCATATTCATTGAGCAAAATATCATTGCACCAATTCTTGATCAACTCTGCAGGAGCATTAACCACACCGAGGAAGTAACCCACTGGGATAGCTGTACCGAAAGTGATTGTCATACAAATGACGACCAAAAGCGGTGTCCATCCGTCCTTCATGTTTTGGTGGTACCACCGGCTGCAAAATAGGACAGATCACCATTAAGGAATACGCATGAATAACAAACAAAAGATTTGGGCGACAAACTTATAGATACCTGTTATTAATTATCAAATATCAAAGAAGCTAACATCGGCTGTGCCGAAGTTTATATACCCTTGCAGTCCATGGCCATAATATTTTTACATGTTCCAAACTCTTTTTCTGTATCTCAATTCAGTAAGGCACAGAACCTTTCAAATATCATTTCAATTTCTTCTTCTTCCTCCCCATCCCCTTTTACACGCATTTACCAGGATTCGCACGCATACACATATAGTTTATGTAGCGTTGCGTCTGTATGTGTGCATGCGTGTGCTCTATTGATTTGATGATGACGTAGTAGGCAGCAAGCCGAAGCGAACTTGTGTTCTATATATCCGATCAGAAATTTTGGGATCTGAGATTTTATATATAATACTATCATATTGGTATTTCATGGCGATAGTCAAATTTTTGCAAAAATGTTTCCTCCAGAGCTATATGATATAGTGGTCCGATTCTGCCAATTTTCATACTTTATTTTTCCCAGGTAATAAAAAGCCCCCAAAAAAAATTTCATCCCGATAGTTCTTAAGATGGCTGAGTAAAACGCATACGCACAGACGGACGGACAGACGGACTTGGCTATGTCAACTCAGCTTCTCATGCTGATCAAGAATATATATACTTTATAGGGTCGGAAACGTCTCCTTCTGTGCGTTACAAACATCTGACCCTCTGCAAGGGTATAAAAATCACTATTATGATCGATTTTTTTGCTTACGGAATTCTTAACTACGAAATGTTGCTCTTTTTAACTCCAATGCTAAAGTAAGACTAAAAAACGACTAGTCGCAAGTACCAGCTTTTTGTGTACATATGCTTGAACATCCAACTATCAGTATAAATCAATCAATATATATATCCATATATATTGCCAATATAATTTCCTAAACAGAAGTACAAATACCTGTCATAAACGAACCTACATACATACATATGTACATACATACGTAGCTATACAAGGCCTCTTCGAATAGATATCGTTTTTGTTTTTGCCTGTAATGTTTTCTTATCATAGCTGCGTCTGTTTGACTTAGCCCACAAATTGACAATGTATGTTTGAATTTACCTTTGAATTTAATTAAGGTTGCTTCGTGCCACGTTTTAACTTTAACAACATAGTAATAACTTAGGAAACAAAACTGAGCTTCAAACTTCAATAAAGAAGGCATTCACAAGTTAATATGAATATCAAATGTTAGTCCCATAACCTTGTGAAGCGTCTCAAAAATATGCTTTGTGATTGTTTCCTTATTTAAAGACAATTTATCTAGAAAGTTGACGTAAAAATACTGTCGATTATGTTGTAAAAAAAAGTGCAGTGGTTCAAATGATGAAAAGACATATTGTTGGAATTGGGTTGTTAAATTCACCTCACAATTTTGTTGTCTCGTTATTAGGTAATTCATTTAGAAGTCAAGTTTAAAAAAAAACATTAAGTATGTTAAATGGAATAAATATTTATACCAAGCATAGATAGAATTGTCAAATTAAAGTCGCAAAAAATTTATGTAACAGGCAAAAGAAAGCTTTTTCGCCCCATCAATAGCTGAGTCAATCTATCCATGTCCGTGTATCTGTCCGTATGAACATCTATAGCTTAGAGACTACAAAAGCTAGAGTCTACGCCGTAGACTCTACGGTGATCACCTTGAACTAGTTTTGTTCATATTTTCTTAAAAACTAAGCCAGCTAAAGACATCAAATTTGGTAAGTACAGTATACTCGCTTAGTAAGCACGCAGATATTAATTGTTTTACATGTTCCAAATTCTTTTTTTGTAACTAATTAGTTACAGTCAATATAAATCGGCTCTGCTCAACCGCTGCCGGCACCGCTGCCTGATGTCTACTAAACGCACAGACGCAGTGCTACACGAATTGAGTTACAGAAAATGAGTTTGGAACATGTAAAAATATTATGGCCATGGACTGCAAGGGTATATATGTAAAGTTCGGCACAGCAGTTGTTAGCTTCTTTGATATTTTTTAAAACACAAAATTGTTAAAAACAACGTTACAAAAATAAATATTAATTTTGTCTATATATAAATTTTGTTAAAAAACATCAATAGCCAAAAAAATGGTTAATTTCTTTCATATCTCCCTTTGGCGAACATCTTCCTTGGGCGGACAATACTACTGGCACTGTCGCTGTCCGGCCAAGGGAGCTTTCACTGTATTTAAAATTGTTGCCACACAACACTAGTTAGCCCTATTAATATCTAGGGCCTACCAAATTGTATTAAAATCGGTATAGAAACATCAAAAATATACGTACAAAAGTGTCTTAATTATTATGGCGTATGTGGCCGTAGGCGAGTGGCGACACTAGAGTGCTCGTTGTTTGTAGGAAGAGTGAGCGAGATAGAATTTGCTATCAGGCATGTAAAAAGAATTTAAGACAAATCATCCAAGCTTAAAATATTTTTTCACCTGGTGCATGAAATACCGAAGTCGGCGAGACGACTCACTTACTTCATTTTAGATTACCATTTCAGTTTTTATTTCATGCATCTTCCCAAAACAACGACCATTTATTATCGCAAGTTGTTTGGTTGGTTTAAAAAAAAAAAAAAAAATTGGATGAAAATTCGATAACACAACTTTTTGCCTGTTGGTGAACATATGTATATAGTTGTCACGATGATATAAAACACAGTTATGTTTCATAAATTGTTTTGTTTTCTATTTTTTACAAAAATGTTACTTAAATGAAAAAGGTATTAACTGAGCATTGAACTGTAAAGGCTTGATATCCACAATTGCAGCAAAGCTCTATTTTACTTTCGAACGAAAGCCTTTCGAGACAAGTGGTGCCACTTCGGAGGGATCACGTCCACGGGTTTCCGGCAGATAGAATTTCGTCAACAAACATAACAAAATGCACGTTATAGAAAACGGAAGAAAGACAAAAGCACCCCAGGCATTTTGAAGACTGGGAAATGATATACCAATTACGAAATTGCAAGTCCATGATGCCAGACTTCCCATAGACATTGCCACGGGACGGGGAGCCACTTCAAAGAGTTCTGCAAATTAAAAAATTATTTGAGTAGGTTAGGCAAAAAAAAAAAACATTCACCGATATTGCCTTTGACGACCTTGCGTCTGGAACAAATAAATAAGCGTCAGCCTACTGATAAGTGTTGCGAAATTTAATTACTAAAATCGGAACCTTTTTGTCTGTACAATTACCTGCACCAATAAAGTAAGGAATCGGACCCAGACCAAATTGATAGAAGAATATGTAGCCCATAATACAAAATATGCAAGCCGCGGCAAACCAGCTGACAAAGTCCTACCGTAAAAATTGTTTTAAGTATCACAATAATACTTTAGATCTTTTTACTCACTATATAGTAGAGGACAAAGGTAATGGTAAATAAGAATATAGAACATAAACCACAGGAAAACATCATAAGACTGCGTCGATTACAGTAGGCCATGAGTATTGGCCCGAGCAATGAGATCATCAAATTCAGTCCTCCGGCTGCCAAATTCGCCCACTGAGCATTTACCGTAGATAAACCGGCCTTCTCAAAAATAGATACTGAATAATAGAAAATCTGCAATGGTCAATATTTTGCTACTACTTGAGAGTCAACTTATTAGAATCCACAACAACTTACCGCATTAATCCCGGATAATTGTTGGCCGCCATGAAAGCAGCAGACAATGAATATTGGCAATAAAAAGTTTGAGTCCCGCAGCACATCACAGAAGCTGCTAGATTGTGCCTTCGCATTGGCCTCTGACTCCATTTCAGCTATCTCTTGAGAAATCAAGTCATGAGCATTTAAGCCACGCAATCTGGTAAGCTCACGACGCGCAGCTGCGTGATCCCCCTTGACTATGTAGAGGAACTTAGGACTTTCCGGAAAGACGAATGAAGGTAAATAGCAGGCAACAATTAATATCATGTAGGCAGTCAACGCATAATGCCAAAGGTTTTCAGTACCGAAAACATTGACTAAACTGCAAATCTGTCCCACCACTACACCTCCTGTGACACCTACGGCACAAAAAACACCCAAAGTGCCGCGTGCAGACAAAGGTGCAACTTCCGATAGGTACATGGGCAATGTGGCTGTAACCAAACCGGATGCCAGGCCAACAACGAATCGCCCAATTACGAGCATTTCCACTGAACTGGCCGCACGGCAAAAGAAGAAAAGTAATGCTCCAATGGTAAACAGTGCACCACAAATGAGAAAACAGGCTTTTCTATAATGGAAAGAATTTTATTATTTTAAATCGATATATATCACTTTGCTTTGTGCTAGCTGGTAAGTGAAGTAGGGGTAAAACTATTTTTTCATTATCACGTAAATACTTTAAATGAATTACACAGGCCGACATGATTTTTGGTGACCCTAATTTGAGAGGTGCCCATAATATAAACTCGGTTTTTTCCCGTCACGTCTAGATTTCGTAAAGTTAGGGGATCTTGGGTTAGAAATCAGGCACCCAAAAGTTTAAAAATGTATTACCTAGATTTTTATTAAATTTTAGAATATCCTGTATTATTAATAATTCATTAAAATTAAAAAGCAGCAAATTCTTCGGATCCGTATAAAGTACTTTTTGCCCCAATTTTCACTTATTTTAGAACCATAGTCAACGTGTGAGATATAATGCATTATAGCAAAGTATTTCTTTCATATTTTGTAAATTGCTTTGAAATCATATGTTATATATGAATAGGGTAAGTTAATAATGTTTTTAGTATATGTAATATGAATATGTTTATTGCAAATGAGATCATTTTTATACCCTTGCAGAGGGTATTATAAAATTGGTCAGATGTTTGTAACGCACAGGAGACGTTTCCGACCCTATAAAGTATATATATTCTTGATCAGCATGAGAAGCTGAGTTGATATAGCCATGTCCGTCTGTCCGTCCGTCTATGCGTATGCGTTTTACTCAGCCATCTTAATAGCTATCGGGATGAAATTTTTTTTGGGGGCTTTTTATTACCTGGGAAAAATAAAGTATGAAAATTGGCAGAATCGGACCACTATATCATATAGCTCTGGAGGAAACATTTTTGCAAAAATTGGAGTATCGCCATGAAATTTGCCAATATGATAGTATTATATATAAAATCTCAGATCCCAAAATTTGAATCTGATCGGATAAATAGAACACAAGTTACAGCCGATATAAATCGGTTCAGCTTGCTGCCTACTACGTCATCATCAAATCAACAGAGCAAACGCATGCACACATACAGACGCAACGCTACATAAACTATATGTGTATGCGTGCGAATCGCGGCATGCGTGTAAAAGGGGATGGGGAAGAAGAAGAAGAAATTGAAAGGTTCTGTGACTTAATGAATTGAGATACAGAAAAAGAGTTTGGAACATGTAAAAATATTATGGCCATGGACTGCAAGGGTATATAAACTTCGGCACAGCCGAAGTTAGCTTCCTTGATATTCTTTTCCTGAAAACATCATGTGCATGGACAAAAACTAAGTACAGGGCCTTGATCAGCACCCCCTTTTACTATAAGAGCCCTATTGAACTTAAAACATTTCTTTATGACCTCAAAAATGTCGGTCTGTGTTCTTGTGCAACAATAAGTTTGTTTGCATGTTTTCTAAACTGTAAGTAAAAATGCGTCGCACATTATGGAAATACCTCAATTTGCAATTATCATTTATTGTAGTTGTCAGCCACCACAGTAAAGATTAATAAATGACGGCGTTAAACTTAGTAGGAATTCAAATCACCCCAACCTCCGTCCACATCTTCCCCACCCACTCACCAAACAAATCTAAAAATCTTAGCCGAATTACATTTCATCAGAGGATTAACTTGCCTGCCAAATTTATTAGCTACTCCAGCCCCCCCCAACGATCCGATGGCGCCTCCAACCAAGAAAATTGAAACTATCGATGACCATAACAAATCCAAGGAACTTACACTCAAATTGCTTCCATATCTATCATGCAAAGTTTGATTGCACCAATTTTTCATTAACTGTAAAGGTACACAAAATTAATTGAATCAAATTAAACAATTGTGAACTTAGTACCTTTGAGGGCGCATTTATAACGCCTATGCAATAGCCAGTTGGAACCGCACCGCCAATTGTTGTTGCAAAAGCCACCAATATGAGCAGCTTACCCCATTGGGTTCGCTAAATATACCAAAATTTAAACATGTAAGATTAAAAAAACATTTTATTAATGTATGTATGTACTTGTAGCTGAAGAAAGTACAACACACTTGAACTTTAGCTTGCATTAATGATAACAGCAGCCATGCGTATTTGTATGAAGGTGACTTTTAAATAAGACTAATTAAATATTTTTTGACAGTTCATTTTCTTGATTAACGACTTTTGCGTTTAAAAAGCACTAATTACAGACAGTCTTGACCTAAAGCATATGCGAAATAATGTATTAAAAATGCTTCAACTTATTTTTTGACGAGTAAGTAAGTGTTTTTAATTTATACGTATTTATATACTCCAAAAACATATCTGTTATCTTGAATTAATTAATAGCATGGACTGATAACGAATGATTAGATTTACTTGGACGGTGTTTGGCTAAACTATACAAAGAAGCTTGAATATTTACACATACCAATATGTCCATTTGTATATATTGTATATGCCCATATGTATTATATACATTCGTACATAAACAAATGTTTAAAAATATCGCCTAACACAATTTCAATGTCACCATCATATACCCTGTGCCACTGTAATATGGTATATTTGATTCTAAATTTTCTCTTTCTTTTAATATTTGGCTTTATTGAAATTTTTACTCGCATACAATTTTGAATTTGCTAAATTAAATCTCGAATCAAAAATATATATTTTGTTAACTTTGTAATATTCTTTAATTTAAAATTTTTAGAGCAATATCAAAAATTAAAAGAAGACCCGCCATTTTATTTCATATATCGGTGTAGCTTAATTTTAAAATTTTAAGTGTGCAGGATAGTGCAGAAGAAAAGTCAGAGAATTTAGTATTTACATAAATGTACCACCTCACCTGTTGCTGCCTTGTTATCAACTCAATTGTATTTTGAGGATTTAATTGTTGCACTTCAGCTTGATGTTGACCATAGTTACTTTTATTAGCCATATTTAAATAAAAACCACTTCACAACTACTTTATAAGGCACAGAATTGTTAATAACAATTTTATTGATGTTGCCGGCGTTTGTGTAACCCGAAAACAGTTAACCACTAAACCGCATTACTTTCGCGCTTGCCACATGAGCCCAAGAAAAAAAAAACGAACAGAACCTCTTGCTTGGAAAATAATAATAACACAATTTATATCTGGCAACGCTATGTATGTATGTATATTTTCGATAATTTAACGTGTGACTTTGAAACAAATACTCGAACATTTTGATTTGGAAATTATCGATTAAGATGTCAATCGAACGGTGTGAACTATCAACGTCTCCCTTGGTGATAAAATTATTGCACGACTAAACTTTATGCTAAAAAGATAGATGGCGCTCAGTGTGCATCGGGTATAGTCAGTACAAATACTCTGCAGATGACGTTTTAAGGTGATATATTAATTATCGTCGTTACAAACCGATACTATCGATTCTAATGTCGACACATAGTAGAATCGATAATGCTTTGTTGCAATCATCAGCTGTTATTTTTTTTGTTGACGTTAACAACATTCTTAAATCTAGGATATAGCTTTATATATAAAGAAATTAAGATATGTCGGCATTGGCCTATGATTCCCTGTTATCCACGACGGCGGTGATTAGCACTGTCTTTCAATTCCTTTCAGGATCGTGAGTTAAATTATTAACCAATAACTTGAAAGAAACTATAATTCATATAATCCCAACTTTTTTTCTTCTTTTAGCATCGTATGCCGGAAATATATACAAAAGAAAAGCACGGGCGACTCCTCAGGTCTTCCCTTTATTTGCGGCTTCTTATCGTAAGTTCTCTAAAAAACTGTTGACGTCAACATCCATTATTACAACAATGGCAATACATTAGTGATACTCAAGTTCTGAATTGGTTTATTGTTTTATTTGTTTGAACAGCTGTAGCTTTTGGCTGCGCTACGGAGTCTTAACGAACGAGCAAAGCGTTGTTCTAGTAAACGTAATTGGAGCGACTCTGTTTCTAGTCTATACCTTGACCTTCTACGTATTTACAGTTAATAAACGCCGCTATGTCAAACAATTTGCAACTGCTCTTCTAATCTTAATAGGAGTAATTTGTTACACGAATCGACTGATCGCACAGCCAAAGCAAATGATTCAAATAACAGGTATGCCATATTTTGAAAGAAAGCACGTTTTGCTAATAATTTAAATATACATTTGTATATGCTTCAATGTAAAAATGTACATATGTATGTATGTATCTTTCCATTAACAGGCATCGTTTGCTGTGTTGTCACTGTCTGCTTTTTTGCGGCACCCTTAACCAGTCTAGTCCATGTGATAAGGGTCAAAAACTCCGAAAGTCTTCCCCTCCCACTGATATCTACATCGTTTTTCGTCAGTTTGCAGTGGCTAATCTATGGCATACTAATATCTGATTCATTTATACAGGTGATACCTTTCACATTATAAATATGTAAACATGGTAAAATTGAATTGAAATTTTCACAGATACCCAATTTCCTTGGCTGTATATTGTCTCTCCTGCAGCTAAGTCTTTTTGTAATTTATCCACCGCGTAGTTATACGGGCCAAGGCTATAAACTAGTCGAACAAGCTGTTCCGTTTTAAAAAGAATTGCAACAAATATCATTTATGTATGTATGTATGTATATGACATTCGAGCAGATATCAGAACAGGGTGGAAATGTTCCTTGTCTGTTGCCTTGAATGTGGATCTAAGGTAATAACTAAGTATATGCATTGGTTATGCATACTTGTATGTATTATTCTTAGAACCTAATCGTAGTACCTAATTTTAAGTATTTATTAAACTGAACTTGAATATTCGTTTCATAAAGAAAGAAGTATTTACTTACATTATTTGTGTGATCATGTTTTAAATCCATTTCACTAATGTATGTGTATACATATATTAGTATATGATATGTATGCAATCCTGCAACTGATTATAATTGCGCTTTAAAAAAAGAGGTATTGAAATTTAAAGCAACCTGATCGTTAGACTGTTAATAAAATTTAAACGAGATATGTATTTACTTCTAAGCTTCGGCATTGCTAGTCGGTGAATAATATCGACCAGCCAATGAACTTCTTTATAAGTACATACATACATACATATGTATGTATTTAATGGTCATAAATTTTTAGATTAAATGAGCGTGGTTTTTGTGTTCTCTGCTCTGCCGTTTCTTTGGTATTTTATAAATATCGGTATACTTAATTTAATAATTGGCTTTCGGATGCTCAATGGAGGCAGGAGTATAGTAGGATGTTTATCTTTACAATGGGAACCCACTAATTGCCATTCTATTATGTACTTAACAATAAGAGATAAGATTAATATTAAACCATACCCCGAACTACTAACATAAAAAGATACAGTTAAAATAAATACATGGGTAAATATTTACTTAAGCTACTCGAGATTTCAGTGTTGGAAAATGAAAAACGGGTTAAAAATCTGCTAGATTGCAATTTAGTGTTGGTAAAGGCAGTTATTATAGTTTTTGGCGCTGTCAGACTGTCTTGTTTTTTGGCGCGTATTTTGAACAGCGTTTTTATTTTGGCGGATAATTTAAACAGTGTTGTTAATTTCAATTTTTTTCCCCCAACTCAGTACTCCGAAAAAAAGATGAAAAATATGACTTAAAAATAAGACTTAAAATAAACGTATAAGTTCAGAAACCAAAAATTAAAAGCAAAAAAAATGTAAGTTGAAAAACCAAAAATTAAAAACAAAAATATAAACCTTCAAAAACAAAAAATTTATAAAAAAAATATCAAAATGACGGATGATGAGTTGTTTAAATTTTTTGAGCAATCGCGATTAAGTCTGGGAGAGATCTGCTACATATGTACATACATACATGTACATTGAGAATACATTGCCATATGTTTCTTACTAAAATAAATATGTATAAAGACCTATATGTTAATTATCGACCTATATGTTAATTATCGTGACTTTGGAAATTTTGACCCTTTAGCTGTGATGAAAACGCTATAATAATTTTTTTTTTTTTAAATAAAAAAAATTGACAAATTGAAGGTTGTTGAAATTAAACCGAACCGGTCATTTTTTTTCTGAAAGTACATTTATTGAATAGCAAAACCCTATTTGGGTTTTTTAAAGTTAGTTCGTTTTTTTTATAGGGAGTTGAAATTTTAAATTTTGAGGTTAATTTTTGGTTTGTCATATGAGCAGAATATGACTTTTATATCGATTCCTTCTTTATGCAATGCATAATATGCATCGGATCTAAATCTTCCTTATTGAATAATATAAATATTGTTAATGCTTAAATAAATTCAATTCATGATTCAGCTATAGTTTTCATTTTCGAGAGTAGTTTTGGAGTATTTTTAATGTATAACTATTTTTGTGGGAATAATAATTGTAAAATTAAATAAAACTAAAACTATGTTTAGAAATAAGGCAAAATCCCATAACTTGTTAGCGAAAGATACAAAAGTCACGGCATATCGAAATCTCAAGGAGCAATTCAAAAAGTTTTCACGGTAAACCAAGAAAATACTTTTGCTTATTGTCACAATGTTTTATCCCTCTTGAGTGAAATGGTGTTCAATACAGGCCAAATTATTGAAGACTATTCATTGATAGTTCAAAATTTAGCTTGAAAGCCGATTTACTTAGAAAAAACAATTCAAAGCCATCGATTCAAAAGTGAGTTTTATTTTGAGTGAAAAAAATAAAAATCCTTTTAATCATTATTTTTGATTTTTATTTTTCGTTGATCAAAAAAAAAAATACAACTAAAACTTTAAGTAAACATACAAATCATGCACTAAAAAGTAACAACAAATAAGGGTTACATAAAACATAAATTTTAAAAAGACAAATACACAATATAGTTTTTAATAATTTACTAAAATAAAATAAACACCTTTAACTTGAAAATCCGTTGATAATTTATAAATTTTTAATCACAACAAGAATATGTGAATCACTTGAAACTGACTTTTGCACTGAAAGTTGTTGCGTTTGCTTTGTTTTACTCTAAAAGTGAACACTTTTAGCTACAATCCCTCTAAAAACATATTTTTATACCATACACCCATAGGGTGAAATGGTATATTAAAGTCGCCAAAATGTATGTAACAGGCAGAAGGAAGCTTTTCCGACCCCATAAAGTATATATATTCTTGATCAGCATCAACAGCCGAGACGATCTAGCCATGTCCGTCTGTCCGTCCGTCCGTTTAAGATAAGATAATTTATTGAAAAATTTAAGCAACGCCTTTATGCCTTTATTTTAAATACAATGAAAAAATTGAAAGGATAGCGCAAATTATTGGCTGTGCAATAATTTATTGAAATCAGCATAGGACGATTCCAAATCAAAGAGAATTTGTCGCACCTGGCTTTCGCTTAATGCATCCGACGCCTGCATTTCGTTAAGAGTGGACAGCCATTTCTCCACCTTTTCTTTTGCATCGAAATCCTCCGGAATCAGAGATAACCTATTCATGTTATCGGCCAAATCCTTAACATCGGGTTGCAAGGCATCCATCGTATTGATCTGTAGCCGTAATTTGTCCATTATTGTGATGAACAAAGAAACTATTTCTGCAATGCACTTGGATGTGTTGCCCTTGTCGTCGCGTATAGTGATGGGACGATCCTCACGGATGCGTTCCAAGGCAGCTGGGCAGTCAAGGCGGAATTTCTTAACAAATGTGTCCACCATGGGAAACTCGTCACTCTGGACTTGCTTAAAAGCTATCTTGAACTGAACCAAATGCTTAGAGCAGGCGGCTGTGTACTCCTGGGGTGTGATGCAGTCACGGATATAGGCCTTTTCCAGTTGTTGGATGGTGTTAATAATGGCATACAAATCAGCCATGTTGTCGTACCGTTCACGCTCACGAGCATTTCGAAACAGCTTGACCTCTTCGTATAGCTCAGGACTACTCTCCTGCATGATGTGGTTTTGTATGAATAAAGAGCTGGTAAATTAACGAAATGCCAATGACTGCCCCAAATGTTAATCACTTTCTACAGAAAAAACAACACCAATGTTGCAAAACGGGTAAATATTTACTTAAGCTACTCGGGCCCAAAACGCGCTTAAACTACATAACTGTGGTATCAAACTAAAGAGAATAATTTCACGTATACGACCTTAGGTGAGCCTTGGCGATTTATTTCGTAGTTTTTGTGTACTTAACAAAGAAAATTTAATTTTTTAGCGGAATTAAAGTGTGGCCAAATTTTACGACAATGTTGGAAAGCACGCCTAATGGCGTTGCCAGATACCAATTTTTATATAAAAATTGGCGCCATATTTAAATTTTTGCGGCAAATTAAAAAAAATTGTTCAAAAAAATTTTTACGTTTGCGAAAGACAATTGGCAGAAATTTATGTAGAGAATAATGTGTTAATACTAATTGTTATATTTTAGTGCAATTGGGTTAATTTAATTGGCAATGGCCGAAAGCTAAAGTTAAAAGATGTTTACCTACATATGTATTTACCTAAATAAAATATTGAATTTAAATAAAGAAAGAGGGAATAGAAAATAAACGAAAGCATTGACAAATCGTGTAAGTTGTTTCAATCTCTATAAGGATGTATAAAATGTGAATTTCTGGTGTTAAACAATTTGATCGCGGTATTATCGAAAGTTCTCGGAATAACAGCCATTAAAATTCAAATTAATTAAAAATTCTTTTAAATATTATTTATTTTGATATTAATTAATTTCAACTCAAAGATTTAATATTTACTACTTTGGAAGATTGAAAGTGAAATAAATAAATTTTTAATTAATTTGTTTGTGGCATCCTAGCATCCTAATTAATTTTTAGTTAGGCTAAAAATAAGATTATTTGGTTTCATTTAAAATAGAGCAAATTGATAGCATATAAAATGTCTAAAGCTGTGGCCTCCTATTTTTACTACTATTTCTTTTGTGAGTGTGTTTTTGGGACCATTTTAAAAAAAATTGTTTAATAACGGAAAGAGCTATTAAGATTATGTTCTTTTATTGAATTGAGAACAAATAAAATTCAATTTTTTTCTGGCTGCTCTAGGCCTCCAGCCAAAGAAAAGAGAAATGCTGATGGCGGAAAGGATTACTTGATGCAGTAAATAATAATAGTGTAAGGCGGCTTTAGATTCAGCATGGATGTAGTTCTAATTTTGGGATTAAAAAATGTGTAGTCATTTAAGTTTTGTATAGCCAAGGTCCTAAATTTCTTATAAGTTTTGCATATAGTGACTGCATTTCAAAATTTTCTGTGGAAGTAACTAGACATAACTGAAAGTACATTCTTATTAACATGTCTGTGGAAGTAACTAGACTTAACTGAAAGTACATTCTTATTAACATGTCTAAGTAATCTAAAAACTCTGATAGAGTCCACCTGTCAGAATGACTAGAGAAGTGCCCAGGCAACTGAATTTCCGACTTTATTTTGATAATTATTTGAATTTATTGCCTCTTTTGAATATTTGGCGGTATCATATCATTAGCATCCACCTATGGTGGTTGTTGGAGGAGAAATCCTGAATTTAAACTCATTCATTTAATTATTCTGATTTTCTTGCTTTTCCCTTTACACTGTACTTTGAATTGCTCTCTCTCGTAGCATATAACTTTAAGAATTTACTGTATCATGAGAACTCGAATGCGACGAACGCACATAAATGTACAAACGGAATAACGTCGAATAATCTTTTTGGGAATCTCGAATCTCCTAACAAGGAAACAATTTAGTAACTGGCCGAGAAATTGGCCAACAGTGGGATAATTTTCAAGGACAAAGTTTAATTGGAAGATACAATTCGCATTTTTCACCATCTACTAGAATTGTTTGTCAGCAATGCCAGGCTTTTATATAAACGCGCTCGCAAGGATGTATTACAAACGAAGCTTGAAACCTAATCAAATGGTGCGGCAGGATGAAGTTGGACATTGGCCTATCTGGGCAGAAAATCGAAAAGGGTACAAGTACCCAAACTGCACAGGATTTTCACAAGTAATGTGCGAGAAATAAATAATAAATAAAACGATTGTTTTTAAAACGTTCATCTAAATTAAACATAATTCAACTATAAATTTATGTTAATTAGTTTAAAAACATCCACATAAAGAAAAAAAACATCCCTTAGAATTGTAGGCATCTTTTTCACCCAACACATGTTTGATGCATTCATGCAAGAAATCCTTAATTCCTCATAAAAACGTTCTAAATCCAAAATTTGGAAAATTAAAAAATTGTGTATTTTTCATTTCAACTTTTGAATCAAATAAAAAAAAACCGTGTCAAAATCGGATCTCGTGCCATACAAAGGGTTAAACTTTTTTGATTTTAACGGGGCCATGTCCTCGTTTAACCATTCCTGCCATGTTGGGTTGCAGTTTTAATTTTTACTGATGTACAGATGTCGAACAAATGCATATTCAAAACATGCATCTCTCTTTTCAAAGTCAGCTTATTCGTAAGACTTTTCAGCAATAAAATAGACGAGATATTTATATTTAGTTTGTCCGCTTGTGGTAAATAAATATTTTACAAAATGAAAAATAAAAACCGTGGCGGGCAGTATAAATAAAAAATAAACATTTTGAAATAAGGTTTCTTTTACGTACAAAACTAATGTCATGTGTGTTTTTGTTAATCGAATATATAAAAAAAAATTGAAACTGTGTATTTAAAATTAGGAACAATGCTCCAATAAAGCTCTATGATTACACAGGCCGACTTGATTTTTGAAAACTTTAATTTTAGACGTGTTCGTAACTAATTCGCTTATGCTGCTTCCGAATATGAACTTGGTTTTGCCAAAAGTTAGTATAGAACAATTTCTTACAGAAATGCTTAAAAACGAAACAATTACAAATTCTTTCAATCCATTCGAGTAGCTTAAGTAAATATTTGCCAACCATTTTATATATTTACATATGTATATTTGTATGTGTTTTGTTTAACATTTATTTTGTTTTTAGGAAACCTTGATTAATGGTTTTGTACGGCAGCTTCTACTTAAAATTAAATTTTTTAATTCCCAGTAAATTTCGTATTCTAAATTTTTAACAGAAATAATAAATGTACAATATAAACGGACAATAAAGCAAATATTATCAAAGGTAATCATGAAATAGGGTTGGAGTCACCATTTCGACCACCATTTAGACCACCTGAGCTGAATAGCAAGGAATGTTGGTGACTTCTTTTTAGACGTCTGGTCTGCATGCTGTTTGAGTTTGAGGGCCAGTGCATACTCATGCATTTCTAAACTGGAGAGGTACCAAATGCTATATCTCCGGATCTCGCACTTAACTGACGGGATGTTAAGATCTCCGTGGATGACTAATTTACGTAAACGTAAAGCTTGTTCTGGAATCGCTCAGCTCAGCTCGAGCTCCCGTCAAGTAACCACTGTATCTTGGACAGTTTTAAGTTTAGCTAAGTTCTCTTGATCTTCATGTGAGCTTTCCAGGTTAGATACCTGGAAATGGTGAAGACCAGGTACTTTACCTTATCCACACTCGGGATATGCTTCCCATTAAGGTTGACTGGGGCGCTGTTGTGCATGCGAGTTGCGCCTTAGAAATAGAAATAAAATATTATTGCTTTCTCGTGGAAACTACAAATGGTTATATGTATGTAGTAATTAGACTCAAAAGTTATTTCAAAGACTTTTCACCTCTTTCCAAAATAGCCAATATAAAAAAATGAGAGAGCGATATATTCTTGCATTTTGTTTGGATTTAATCGTATCTTCTTTTCTTGTATTTAGTTTAAATATTAAGGTTATAATTATACATATAAGTTTAAACCGATTACAATAATTAATTTTTTTTTTCTCATTCACGTTACGTTTTATATTTGTTTTTCGTTTTTAATATATATATATAATTTTTAATTTACTTTTCACTTAAATCTGCTTTTTTTTTGTTTCATCTTTTGTTTAAATCGTTTTACGCCTTTAATCTTTGTAAATTTATTTGTATGAAATGGTAATTGGTATATTTATGTAGATGTTGCTGTATGTTTGTGTGTGTGTGTGGCAAAGCAAAAAATTCTGAAAATTTTCAAAAATTCTTGCCATATGTATATGCGCATATATTTCCTATAAATTTATATATATAACTATATTTATATATAGTTATATTTATGTTCGAAGAAGCGGGAGTGTCGGAAAGAGCTGGTGCAGGCGCATTACAAGTTGTTCTTAAAAACATCTCTTTGTATTGTTCACTCTCTTATTAAGTAAAATATGATCTCTTATCCTCATGCATTAGATAATCATCTTCCGATGAATGCTGCTCCTCATCGGTTTCGATATTACGTGTTTGCTTCTTAACGAGCATCAATAACTGATTGGGTGTGCCTGGTATAGCAGTTGCTGCTGAAGCTGATGCTGTGGCTGTTGTTGTGGTGTTTCTAGTTGTGGCTACATTTGTTAGTGCTGCTGTTGTGGTCGTTCTTGGAGCATTGACGGCTGCTGAGGTTGTTGTAATTGTTGTGGTTGTATGAGTTATAGGCAACGATTTCTTGTTAAAAAGGTGAATGGGCGTGGATGTGGTGGTGTTTGTAGTGCGAATGCTATAAAATTCGCTAGCTCGACTTGCGCCACTTGGCTGCAATGTTATCTGCAGAGGACGCCAAATTGTATTCTCCGGAAGCTAGTTCTGTCCGGTCCAGTACGAGGGTGAATAGCCTTGCTTGCCGGCTGACTTTAATTGGCTGCTTGACTGTTGGCGCTGACCCGCGCTGTTCGAGTCCTGCAAATTATATAATTGAACCGTGAAATCAATGAACTAAGATTTGATAACGAATCGTACAAACAAATGAATTTTAATACTATCAGTAGAGCTTAGCTGAGATCCATATTTATTATATATGTATACATGTGTTGGTTAGCATTCACACATAAATGATTTATTTTGCTTATAGCTTGTTATCCATTTTTGAATATACTGCCGTCATGATATTAATGAATTGAGTTGTATCAAACACATTCTAAACTCATCATCCTATAATTAACTATTTGTGTATGTATGTACATATATATATATATAAAAAAAATTGTAATAGTAAATTTTTGATGTGAGTGCAGGGATTGATTAGCGATGTACTTATACCATTTACAAACAACAGATCCAAATACTAAACAAAATGCAAAACAACAACAAAGAAACTTACCCGGCGGGATGAGCTATGAATCCTGCCGTCCATCTAATGTTGTCCCAATAAAAAAAAATTAAAAGAAATTATAAAGAATAAAAGAGTCGGCACAACAAGAGAAAGAAAGATAACAATTTCATGCTTTTTCTCTAACTTAAGTTTACAAGGTACAAAAACAAAAAAACGAACCACCCCAACTCCATAAACAAACATATACATACATATGGGAGAAGACTACATTAAAATCCATGAAATTGCCATTCGATAGTTTAATTACAATTTAGAACAGAAAGAATAGTATAATATTATACAGCAGAGTGTTAGTTTAATTGGAGATCTGCTGTAGTTTTTGCTGAAGCTACATTTATATGGGCCGGTTAAGGAAAGGAAAGTAACCTCTGCTTTTGGGCAAAATAAATACATGGTTAAAATATATAAATCAGAATATAACAAAGAAAGGTAACAACAAAAATTAAACATTTTTGGGATTGAAGGGTGAACACCAACTCGATATTTCCAAATATAATTATATAATTTAGTTCCATAATTCTATAGTCGTAACGATGCGAAGTAGACCTAATTGCAATGCAATGCGAAATTCTAATACCCAAAAAATGATTTTTTTAAAACAATATTTTTTAAAATGCTGTACAGAAGTCATATAGTTTTTTATAAATTGGATAAGTTTTAAAGTTTTTTGTGGGTTTCTCCATCTGTTAAACAAAAAAAACATCAAAAAGTATGAAATATAATTAAGACAAGAAATTTTTTCTCAAGTGTACTACTCATATGTACAAACATATTTAACATAAAGTGAAGGACAAGATGTGGTATGTCAGGAAAGATTCCGAAATATATTATTTTTGTTCCTCTTGTGCCTAGAGTAGTTAATAAGCATTACAGCATTGGAACTTGCTATTCATTCTTTAATGCTAGGCGAACAATAGCCAATTATTTATAATGTAAATATTACAAGTTCTGCGATAATGAAAAAGGATAAATGTGAAGGACAAGCAAAACATTTTTAGCAGATTTTGGGTTTTAAGGAACTATACACAGCCTTATGTTGCTGAAATGACAAAAAAAATGATTATGACTAAGTCAATAATGAAATAACTGTGGTGAGGGTAGAATTATATTTTCATAGGCCAATAATTACAAAAAAATAATAAGCTGGCATAACATGCAAAATTAAAAAGTGAAATTTTAAGGTGGAAAATATGCGGCAATATGATCAATCGGCAAAAAACGATATGCCATTGACATCGTCTTGAATGTAACGGTGGACAGTTTGCTCAAAGTCATCAATATTATTATTATCAATTATGTCCCCACCACCGTTACTAATCTGATCACCACCAGTCATAACTATATCATTATTGGTGTCAAATTCATCTGTTTCTTTATGCCACATTTGGCCATAAACAAGTTGATCTTGAGTAATATCTTCTCGCTTTACCTGGTGTATGGGCTGATGTATCATGTTATGATGACCGGCGGCTGGCATTGGCAGATACATGCCATATGGTTGAGCTGAAGTGCCTCCAGCAGTTTGTGTGTTGGCCATATTGAATGGTGGAGGTGTACCCGAATGGAAACTCTGCTTTTCATATGACTGTAACGAGAGAAAAAAAATAGGGCGTTAAGCAAACTTCAATGTTTAAATATACAAGTACTTACATTAACTTTGTTTAGCGCCACATGCCCCTTGCCGTACATTGACGAAGTCAGATCAGAACCAGTGCCCGACTGCGGTTGATTGGAAACGGCTTGTGTTTTACTTTGCTGATTGACGCTTGAAGAGTAGCCGCCTTTGCTATAGTCCTGCGTGTTCTGGGAGAGTGTATCGTAGTTAGTCGTCCCGTAACCAGCGCTATACGAAGGTTTCGGGAATTGCCCGCCCGATGCAGTATTTGCTGCTGGTATTTGTTGCTATGAACGTAATTAGTTCAAATTATTGCTGTAATAAGTTTAATTGAAAAATGTGGGTTTGGTAGAAACTCACTGGATAGATGGCAGGAGTGCCGTATTGAAAACCACCTGGCATTACATTGCCACCATAAATATAGGCATAAGGAACATTCAGCATGGGCGCACTTGAACCCGCTTGTTGCGACATTGTGCTAGACACCTAAGTATGGCGAAAAACATAAAAATAAATGATTAATTTATGACACGAAATAATTCCTATATCTTATGGATTTGGGATCTGTGTATGCTTTTCAAAACATATTATTTTCAACCTGGAAATGCAAAAACAAAGGATAGAAATGGACAACTTGCATATGATATGATCAAACTCAATATTTTGCAGCTCATACCAAACTCACATTGCTAACAGGACTCGAGTTATTGTCGGTGCGCGCGAAGCGTCCATCAGTCATGGTTGAGTATGCCACTGAACCTAAATTATCACGACCAGCACCTATGCTAGTTGGCGTGTAGTTCAAATCATAATATCCTTGCTGCAACGGTAAACAAACACGTAAGGAGTTAAATAATCATATTTGAAAACCAAAAAACAAAGCATATTTGTAAACGAAAAAAACAAAGCAAAATGATAATAGTTATTCAATTAGTAAAAAAAAAAAAAATTTACATTAATAATTCTTTTCTTTGATTAGCAAAATTAACATTTTTGGAGTATTAGTAGTAGTAGTAGGAAATGGCAAGGAGTATCAAATACACAGGCCGACAAAATATCTATAACCTTTGATAATCGAAGAAATATAAGTCTTTACTAACATTTCTTATAATTATTAGAAATAATGACACTTTCATCCGGTTTTTTTTTTGGATATAGGTTATTGTCGGTCTGAGCTAAGAGACGGGGGAGGAATTGATTAAATCTCACCCTAAACCAAAGTGAAATTAAATAATTTCCCGTGTAAGTTAGTGAGTTAGTTAAAGCTTATTTATTAATGAGCGTAAGAATTGCCAATTAGTTTCACAATGGAGTGCCAAAGCAAACAAGAGGAGGAAGCATGGATAAGAGCTGGACCAAGAACCGATTATACATAGAGTAACTACGCTATTTGTAATGTGATTGTGATGATAAATGGATGGAATAAATGAAGGACTACGTAAATGAAATGCGGTGTTGGTGTTTTTCGGCCTTTTTGAAATACAAATATCTAATTTTAATGGAGTACAATGAAATGAAGAAAATTTTGATTACTGATATATTAAAATATATGGTTGTATAAAAAAAAACAAAGAAACAAACATACACACACATACATACAGAGAAGACGCACTGATATCGTTACTAGTTTGTATACAATGTGTATGTCCATACATGTTAATAAATACTAGGTTCGGCAGAAGTAAATCCATTATCTTTTATCTGTTTTATCCACTACTTGTCTGGAGAGAAATATTAAAATTGGTTTTTCGTTCCCTGTCTCTAAGTATAGTTGTGAAGAATTAAGTAAAACTTAAAGAATAAACATGAACTTTTGCCTATTGTGATCAATTTAGAGGTAGATTGGTATGTTATATATATATATGTATATATAAAAAATATGTTTCTCGGACAATGTATGAAAAAAAGACGAATTAATAAAAATACTAGATTTCTTCTTTAAAAACCGAATACATAAGTATATGCTGAACAGAGCGGCCAGACGAGAAAGGGAGGCGAGCTCTATGAATTTGATGTTATTGTTATTATAAGAACAAGAATGCAATTTTGGACACTATACACATTAGTCGATTTAAGATGATCGGTTGAATTTTTGTTTTTGCTTTGATAATTCGATATTGACGAATGGTTTTGATTGTTTTTTTTTTAACTTGTTGGTTGGTTTGGGTTTTGCTTTTCTCCATGAACTCACCACATGTGGCACTCTCTGTTGCATCATTTGTAATTCCTCGTAGGAATAAACTGGATGCTGATAGCATGGCAATCCAGTCTGAATATATTGACTAACCATTTGGATGTTGGTGGGCACTAAGCCGCCGCCGCTTCCACCACCACTACCAGCACCAGTTCCAGCGCCGCTGTTACCGACGCCTCCACTAGCACTGCCCGCTGTTGTGACGCCTGAGCCGCTGCCACTACTGTTACTGCTGCCGCTGTTTTTGTTGGTCAGAGAGGCAAGCACTGCTACGCTTCCGGCCGATGTTTGTGCAACAGCCGAGCTGTTATTATTGTTGTTGCCGCCAACTCCGACGCCTACGCCAACAGTAGAACCTCCGGTCACACCTACAACTCCGGTACTTACACCTGTCAAGGAGCTGGCAACGCCACTTTGGCTAACACCGACGCCAACTTGGCTGTTATTACCACCTGCCGCAGCACTACCAGTGGTGCTGCTAGCACTCACATTATTGTTTGCTAGATTAATGTTGGTATTTATTTATAAATATAAATAAACTTCTTTTCTTCATTTTGAACTTACTGTTTGATACTACAGCCTGGTTGGCACCCGTTGTGCTGCTGGCGACACCTCCAGCTCCGTTACCAGTGCTTCCACTGCTGCTACTCACACCGCTGCTAGTCGAAACACTGAAAGAAAAAAAAATTAATGTTTAGAATCGTGCCGATTTCGTTCAATCATTTATTAAAAACAACTCATTAGTATCCGTGCAAAAACTTTTCCTTACCTGTCGTAATGTGTCCCACCGCCGGCTGTGGTGGCATCTTTAAGCTTGGCGCTTGTACTAAAATTGCCATACTGTGAGGACGAGTTGCTTGCGCTGGCGGCAAACCTAAAGAACCCGAACAAGCAAACATAAAAACAGACATATGTACATATATGTATATCTATATACAACAAGGGTGTCCACGTAGTGGCTCTTTTAGCGCACGTTGCTATTGAGCAACCTGTCAGAGGCTGAGCAGAGAAAAGTCATTTTTGGCAGTCGACGGATCAGACCCGATTCTCAGTTTAGAAATTGGACGCCCAAGAGGAAAGGGGAGGAAAGGGAAAAATCTAATAACTCCTTTCTAATTTGACTTAAATAAGGCTTCATACAATAATAATAAAAAAAATTTTAATTTTGCTAGCAAAATTAATTTTTGCTTATGTACTTATTAATAAATAGACCACAAGAGTAAGTAGTTAAGAAAATCAGTAAAATGTTTCAAGATCCTTTGTATGTATATCGCCATATATCAATGTTTCAATGTAATATACCAATATACTTTGAATGTATGTATCATTTGATGTGACAAGAACAACTTTTGTTATCTTAAAACAAGAAAACAAAATCTCAAAATTGAAGTAACATGCACATTTGAAGAGATAGGCTGTTAACAAAAATAATGACTACTTACCCGCTGCTATTTGAGAGGCCAGCGCTGCCATAGACACTCTGGCTAGATTGGTAAGCACTTTGCGGTGTAGAATAGCCCGATGTGAGATATGCGGAATTCGCATTAGCGCTGTCATGAAATGCAAGTCAAAAGGTGTCAGGGGAAGGGGGCAAAAGCACATAATATGATAATTGGTAAGTTAAAAAAACATTGAGTTGTTGGTTAGAGCAAACGAAACGGGTAACAAAATTAGAATGATGACTAATTTGCCTTCAGAGACATACCTGGAGCTATTTTGGTTGCCACTGCCGACACCGACCGGAATGTTTTGTGTTGCAGATCCGCCGCTGCCCGCGACACCGCTGACCGATACAGTGCCTCCAGAGCTAGTCTGTTGTTGCTGCTGTTGCTGATAGGAATTGACCGCACTTGGCTGATAGGAGGCATATCCCTGAGGCTGATAGCTATTCGCTACCGAAGACTGGACATTCGTGTAGCTAGAACTGTTGTAGCCCACACCTTGAGCAGCACTCTGATACGCATTACTAGCTTTATTCACCGAACTGGCTTGATAGACGTTTTGATATACAGCGGCGGCAGCAGCACCGCCATTTCCACCTGACACCTGTCCATAGGGATCATTCTTTGTCAGTTGATCCAAAGCATTTGAGCCAGAATTCACAGACGACCCGGAACTTTGCTGCTGCTGTGAAGAGGCACGCGTTGCATAACCTGACGAGCTTAAGGCATCTCCCTGTAACTGATAGGGAAAAGCATAAGTAAGAGCCATAACGAAAACTAATTCCGTATTACAATTTGGGAAGTTTGCAGTCCTGCTGCCAGAGCCGACTGCTGCTGCTGGGATTTGCTTTGATAGTCATCCAATTGTACTGGTTGCTGCTGGCTCTCAATACCTCCTACACCCCCAACAGCTACACTGCCGGCATTAAACTTCTCTGGAATAGCATCGAAACTCTCGTCTGGACCAAAATCTAGACCTCCAAACTGTACATCAAGGTAGCCAATGTTATTGAGAGCGTTATCGCCAGGCATTTCTACAGCGCTCGATGGTATCTTGGAAGGCGGCGGCAATTTAACGCGAGCCCGTCTAACTAGCGGCTGTTGCTGGTTGGGATCTTGAGTTGTGCCGGGAGCCGAGGCAAAAGCATATGCGGTATTTTGGGCAACTGAGGCGTTAGGACTGGCGCCTTGTGACGATAGAGAATTAAAATACTGAGACTGTTCCACCGACAGCGTCGCTGACGGCTTGATAGGCGTTGCCTGCTGGTGCTGTTGTTGCTGCTGGAGCTGAGCCTGCTGCACCAAAGTTGCAGCCGCCGATGCAGCGCTTGAGAATGTATCTGAGGCGGTGGAAACGAACGGCGACGACGATGAGCCTGTACTGGCTGCCACACCAGCAGCGCTGTTTGAGTTTTGCGTACTCTGGTTTGGTTGTAGTTGAGGCGGTGGATTGCTCACAGCTGCACTATATTGCAATAGCGGCGTTGTTGTTGATCCCGATAGTGCTGACGGCGGTTGCACTGCCGAAATACCACTACTGTCCTCCAGCACATTACTAGAAGGCTCCAGGCCTGGCGGAGCCGACAATTCGCCACTTACCACACTAGCCGCTGTCTGTGGGACCAGATTACTGGTAGTAAAAACTTTACTGTCCTTTAGTGAACCCTCGTACTCCTCGTTATTCCAATCACCCCATGCATCATCATGAGATTGCTGCTGCTTTTCAGCATTTTGGGCAATGGTATTGTCCCACAGTTCAACTTCATGGTGATCTTCGTTGGAAACTCCACCGCTCCGTCCGCCGCCACTAACACCATAGCCTCCACCGCCGCTGCGTTCACCTCGTGGTCCACCACTGCGCACTCCCATGCGACCACCTCCACGACCCGATCGTGAGACATAGCCACCACCTCGTCCTCCGCCACCAAGTCCACTTCTGCCTCCATTTCGCTGTCCGCGATAATTGTCGTTGCTGCGATCATCACCCCGCTCCCCTGTATTACCACCGCCGCGAGATTCTCGATTGTTGCGATCATTCTCACGTGCCTCTCTACCGCGCCCTAAAAATTTTAGATGCCAGAAAAAAAAAGTTGGTTATCTTATACATGTACTAGTTGGCATTAGGGGAATGCAATTGAATTTCAATAAAAATTCTAAAAATGAGATTATTTAACTTATGTATATGATTGAAATGAATTTTGACGATGAAATAATTAAATAATCGGATCACTATTTCATTTGCACTACTAGTCCAATCCTCTGCAAAATCCATTTAAAATACATATTGGTATTGGTATCCTGAAGTTATTATTGGGAACAATCAATATTAACTGTCAATGAATATTAATTACGATACGACTGGGTTTTTTTTTTGCTTAGACAAAATTGTTGTGCGAAAACAGATAACTTTTGCATTCCCCCGTGTGTTGAAACTTACAGCCTCGACTGTCAGTACCTCCGCGTCCTCCACGATTGGCACTACGATTACGCGATTTCTCCCGCCTATCGGCAGCATTTGCATTGCCATCCGCCCAATCACCATCACCTACAGTACCATCGGTGCCAGAGGCATTTGCAGCCTTATTCTTGCGTTTTTTCTCGTATTTTGCGAAAGCACCCTGCACAACGGAACGTTATAATAATTATGATCAAGATAAATAAACGATCCATTAAGCAACTTGCCTGTGGCAGAATTTCGATCAAGAAATTGGCTGCTGCCTCCAAATCGTAGTCACACTCATTGAGGGCGCAACAAACTTCTTCTTCGGAACGTTGGGTCATTGTCAGCAAAAGGGTTACTTTCTCGTTGATCTGAGGGTCCTCTGTTGTGCTATTGGTTATCTGGGCAATACGCAACTGTTCCGTGGTGGCCTTCGGTTGGGCCTTCTCTGGTTTTTCTGTCTGCTGCTGTTTCTTTTCGGCAGCAGCGGCTGCTTGATGTGAGCCAGCTGCATCATAATGGTGGTTACCACTGCCGCCAGAATTGGCCGAATTTGATTTTTTCTGAGTGCGATTGCCTGCACCTCCTCCGCCACCTGAACGAGTTTGTGTGCTCATCTCTATGTACACTGTATATACAAAATAGCTGCGAAAACGAATAAAGATAATCAGGGAATATATTAATAGTTGATTCTAAGCCAACTGTTGTAAAGTAACAACAAAAGGGAAAAAGAGTAACTTCGGAAAATCAAATAAGTTGTTGACATTAGAAGTTGAGTGGCTAAAAAAATAAAAAATATCAAGAAATCCGGCAGCTGAGAGTTCAATGTACATTTAATCAAGAAAAAATCTAAAGTCACACATATACACACACACACACAGGAACTCGCATACGACATGACAAAGAGAGCGAGTGAGAATCGTACGCACAAAGCGAAACTCCATGAAAAGAGGTGTAGAGAGGGTGGAAACTTCGTCGGCAGATGTACACATTTGCAAAAACAGGTACCATTAAGGGCAGATAAAGAGGTGAGAAAGTAAGTAAAAAAAAAAAAATATATTGACATGACTTCCGGTTTTAAAACTCTTATTTATACAACATAATTAATACTGCGACCCGACACAAATAATTCGTCACAGAGGTTTGCTCACGCTGCAGCTTTAGAACGCCGACGCTAATGTCGCGTCATTGCACACTCACTGACCATTTTTTTCCACAGACACGAAATTTTTAACTAGCCTTAGTTTTCTTTTCGTCGAATATGATTTAAGATAATAATAGACAGTAACACTGTTTTGTTAACGGTTTTCAGTTTCCGCAGTAACATTACCTTATAAATATAAATTTACAAGCTCTTGCATACAGAAAAAATTGATTAATAAATTTTTGCGACACAGATGTTATCGGCTGCAATCGAGAGTTATCGATTGATTTTATTTTGCAACAATTTTTTGTTATATCGGTAACGCTATAGGAAATTTAATTGATTTAATTTACACCATTCGAATTATAAACAAAATGTACATTTAAAATCATTAAACAACCAGTTTTTGTCATATTAGGCAACACTGAACGTGTGGGAAAGGGCATTGAAACCGAATGATACGACCAAAGAGGAATAAAAAATTCGAACACAATTCTAAATGGCTTCAGAAGCACTTATCGATGGTCGTTTTTATTATAAGTGGCTTTTGTTTGATTTATCTTTCTTCACAGCCATTAACGGGTAAAGTGCATTACTTAAAATAATTTAAGTGGGAGCGTTGTTTTTAAATATTTATGAAAAAGTCTCTTCTGCTACACTTTGTGCTGTCTCAAAATTTGGCCATGTGCACGACGCCATTAATATTATACACTAGAGACGTCTCTTTCACACTTATGTCAAGTAATGAGTGTTGTTGTTGCCGCCTGCCGCTTTCCAGACAACAGGCCAAACAGCTAATTTCAATTTTTCAATCGCACTATTCAGCTATCAAGACAATTAAACTCAAATGATATAGTCTACACAAATACGCACACACACTGGAGTTACACTTTAATATTGAATTTCTATATTTATAGCGCCTTTTTTGGGGTAAAACGAATTACCAACGGAATCACACAATCCGTACCTGCAAATGCGCCGAGAAACGCACTTATAATAAAACAGTGTTGCAAAACAAGCGCAATAAGCAAACCGTTACTATCGATACTATTGATGCAGCAATTATCTACATGTCCTCCATTTCCTCACAATACATCCAAGTGCAGTGTTAGGTAAAGCTAGTCAGCTGCTGTGAGTCTTTTGCCGATTGGGCCAATTAAATTGACTTTACTGATTTTGTTTATAATTATAGCGTTTTTACTATTTTAACTTCCTATGCCTTAGCAGTTATTGGACATATTTAAAAATAAAAGCAATTGAACAACAAGGAGCCTGGTTCGAATCCCAGGCTGGTGTTTGGATGTACATGCATACATACATACATACGAATGTAATCTAAACCGATGGCTATACTTCCAAATGCTGGTAAGAAACTATTATTATCAGTATAGAATATACATAGTTGTAAGTCTATCAACCTAACTATTTTTTTTTACAAGCCCTAACAACTATGGCCTTCGGCTTCCATACACTAGCCGCCTAGACAACACATCAACGTGTAAAAAATAGTTAGGTTGATATATTAAGTACATAATAATAATTAAAAGATACGGGCGAACATCCTTTTTTTTACTAGAAAAGTAGACCGATAGCCAAGGCATTCTTTTCCGCTCCCTTAACATTTCTCTTTAGTAATGTTTGCCATTTCATCGTGTAAGTTACACCATCCAACAACGAGTCAAAATTATTAAAATTTACTGCCGATATTCGAAGTCAGTGGTCTCAAGAGTGCTACATACATACGTCGAATTTTACGTCCAACAATTGAGCATCTGGTGAAAAAACAGTACAAAATGTTCCCGTGGCAAATAGTACATCAAAGTCAAAAACTCAAATTTTCATGTAAGTACTTAGATACATGTATACGTAGATTTGTCTCTCATACTGACTTTTGACGATTTTCAGGCCTTTAAAAATTAATTATAAACCAAATATTGACATCTAATATTAACATTTCCCAACAAGTTAAGCAATGTACAAGAAAATAAGGAAACTGCAAAAAAAACTACACAAAGTCCTACACAATCAAAATGAAATTTTTGATTTGTTAAATTCTGTGTCCAAAGGTCCAAATAGATTTAAGCCTGCCGAGTCCGATTTCTTTCCTATGAAAAAGACTGAAGACTTGTTGATATTGGATGAAGCCCTTACTGATACTAACAGCAAATTTGTAAGTCATATTAAAACAATTATACACTTAGAAGGAAGGATTAAAATTGGTATGAAATCAGTTTAAAGAGAAATAAAATTAAACGAAGTTACATACATTGCACCAAAATTTGCTAATAGAGGTATAGTTACCTATAACACAAAGAAAGCAAAGAATATTCTTGGTTCCTACAAGAGATTCTCTGTACACGGTACACTGTCCTTTATATTATAAAAATATATATACAAGATATGTCAAGTATCAGATCCAGTTTTCTCAGCCTAAATGAATTTTTATTTCAAAAATAAGTATGCCAACCGTCTAAATTGTTCACTTTTAACTAACTTTTGACTAAAATCTATTTTAAATGAAGAAAGCTGAAATAAGTTTAATATTTGGGCCTAACAATCAATTATATAATTGAAATTCAGGCAATCCAGTTTCAAACATTCTACTTAGATTCAGAATCGCAACTATCATTGCATTAGTCTTCACATTCCTTTTTAAAATTTTGCGGTGGACAATGTTACGTCTCCTGGATGAAAAAGGATATATGTATATATTTGTTTAAGGTTGTTTTAATTTTTGTTGCACTGTTTTATTTATGCATTCAGATAACACAAATGACGAAAATCTTAAAGCCAGTTGGGTCCACGTCATTTCAACCCCTGAAAAAACGTTTCCACCTGTTGTTTGAGGACCAGCTATTTATGCAGTTAAATTTTGAAGGAATCGGCAATAAAGAGTCATTTAAACAATTTAAAAATATTAACAGGGCAATTTTTGGTAAGTACTTATGTACATACAGTTGGGAGCCAAAAAATAGTAGCGCATAACACTCGCCGATGTTTATTACTATAACTTGCAAGATAATTATTCGATCTGTTTAACACTGCTAAGTACCGTAATCAGGATTATCTAACACGTGATCACTCACTTGGTGCGTAAACTTGTTTGCTAATTCATCTTTAAGCTAAATTGATGAATTTAGATGTAGCAAAATAATATTAGTGAAGGATCCTTTTTTGCAGGAAGCTTAAAATATTGCTGGAAGATTGCGTTTTTCACTCTATTAGATGTGTTAAGGGTTCGCAATAGAAGACTCATTAAAGTATTCCAATTTATAGACTTTAATGACACGGGGTACGTACATGTCCCTTGAAAAGAGGACTCGGATCAGAAACCTCAGCTGAGGGCAATACTTAAGAAGTGCATGAAATTCTTAAGTGCTTTACAACTGCAGTTCGAAAAGGTGAAAAAAGATCAGAAACACTTGGCCGAAAACGTAAAATTAGATAAACGAATAGTGCAAGGAAGAGCTTGAAGTACCGGCCAGTGTTTGGACAATGCGGCGAGTTTTAACAGAAAGTAACTTGAACGCTCGGAAGGTTCCGCTTCTCTTACAGAAGAACATTAAAGAACGGATTGATTACTCAAATACCTAAAAGGGCTGTGGAGAAAATGCGGAACATATTATGGTCAGATGAGTCCAAAATTGTGATGCTTGGACAGGCGATCTAGGCTGTTCGTCGACCAAACAACACGGAGTTCAGTTGGCAGTACACCACCAATACAATTAAACATTACGGTGTTGGTCCTATATATTGCTAATAAGACGTAATGGGCAAACATGTTTACGTAAAAAATTATTTAAGAAGTGATGCTACCATATGCAACAAGGAAAGTAGCCAAAGCTTGAAGGACCCGTACAGTCGCCCGATTTAAACTCGATAGACAATTTGTGGTGAGTGAGAAAAGAGTAGCTACTGCAAGGCCGACCACTAAAAGAGGTCATAACATTAGTAATATGCCAGAAACTGGTAGACTCCATGCCACGTCGGTGCTTAGCCATACTGGAAAACAATGGATATGCCACCAAATATTAATAGGCTAATACTAACTTAGTTTTTACTTTTTAAAACTATTTCCTAAAATAAAATTCTATACTTTAAAATTTCAAAATATGTATGTGCGCTACTATTATTTTGCTCGCCCTGATATGGCACCATTGTCACAAAATCTTCATTATTTTCGAAAAATCTAAACGGAGTGCAGTTTTTTTGTTTATACATATTATAATTAATAACAGACCGAATAATAAATTTGCATACCAGTCTAGCGCCGAAACATAACTTTCTATGCTATAATTAAAAGCAAAATTATTATGATCTATAATAAATGTGATTATATTACTGTCTTTTTTGTATTAGACATTCAACAAAAACGCGGTTATACTCCGATGGAATATATAAAGGAGATAAGAGAAGCATTTCGTCCAATTCAAAATCGTTTTTTAAACGAACATACAAAATAATTCACCCACTTAAGGAATTGCAGTATTAACAGGGCCGTAAAGAGAAAATCTGCCCCCAAGGAAAATTATGTTCTAATTTATTTTTTGTGCGTCGATCGTAATATGTATAGTTAATTTTTAAAAGCTTTTAATATACTTATGTATAAATTGTAAACCGATAAATATTAAAATATTATAACGACGAAATGACGTGTAAATGTACATACATTTGAACATGAGCTCTTAGACATTTTATGGGTATTACGTTGAGTTTTTTCTTTTTGTTATGAAAATAGTCGATAGATGGAAAAACGATAACTTAAGAGTTATAAAGAGCGGGAAATTTTAAATTGCGAGAATTATTTTGTAAATTGTTTTCTTTCGGATAGAACTCCAACAAAACCAACAGTCAACAGCAGCAGCAGTAATAATAAGCAGTAACATCAGAAACTGCAAGACAATTGTTACTGCACACAAAACTCGTTGTGGTACATTATTTGTTGGCCTAAATAGTGTAGGCCTTGAGGAATCGGAATCGCTTGAGTTGTTTTTGTTTCGGTTTTCTGAGCGCGGCGCTCGCGCAGATTTAACGCTTGTAGTTTCAGTGTTTCTTTTTCTTTTGGCACATACGGATGTGGCCACGGCGCGCTTGTCGTTCAATTTATTATCTTATTACTTATTATTATTAATATTGTTATTCTTGTTGTCGTTGTTACAATTAGTTAAGCTTTAACATTTTGCCCATTGCCCTTTTGTTTAAGCTGTTTCTTATTATTGGTGTAGTAGTTGTTGTTTTGTCTTCAAGCTACAAAAAATTCGCGTTTTGTGCGAGGTTAGTTAAATAACTTCAAAGAACAAGAAAAAAATAAAAATCAACAAAAATGAAATTTAAGACAATTCTTATGCACCTTGCATTGCTATTCCACTAATGGAAAAAAAAAAATAAAATAATTACATCAAGAGAGCGAACGAGGGAGCCAGCGTTCAACTGCATTGCCTCTGACTGTGTGTGCCTCTGTGTCTGTGTGTTTGTGTGTTAGAATGCACCTTGTGGTATTTTGAAATCCAACGAAAAAATATTGCCAAATCGAAACGCTTTTTTGAGAGCATTGCGAAATATTCCAGTTGCACTGAAGGTAGAAAAAAAGAGCAGACTAGAAATAAAACAACAAAGTAGAACCAAAATAAGAAAAAGAATAATTTAACAAGGCTAGCGACTTGGTTTTTTAGAAATCCATTTTCATTTATAGCTTTTAGTTGTTCGTTTTTCTTTTTGCTGTTGCGTTAGATTATTACGAAATTTTGTATGATTCTCCACTCCTACCCCTCCCACTTCAACACAATGATGGCTATTTTGGATATTCAAAATTTCGACAGATTTTCTAATATTATGGATTATAAAGACCCAAGGGTAGAAAATATTCCCATACACCTTCACATACATAGAGAGAGACACACACACACTTTTACCTTCGTCACGCCCACCTGATTTCAGTTGCAATCACGTTGGCCCAGTTTACGGGCATGCTCCAAGACACAAACTATACTCCTACAAGGTCGATGGGGCCCATAACTAAAAGTGTGAGTGTGCGTGCATATGTGTGTTATTTTTATACCAGTTTCTAAACTTGCCTCAGCCAGTTTCAATTTCTACTGGGATTAATCTGTTTGCAGGTGGCTGCAGTTCACCTCCACCTCAAATACAAACACATATTCGTTTTTATATATTTTGCTGCCCGTCTCACTCTTTCTCTTCCTCTGCATCTCCTCTTTGTCATTGTGTGTGTTAGTGATTGTGACACAGAAACCAAGAAGTATGTGGCAATCTCTGTCAAACGCACATACATGTACATGGATGTGCTTATCTAGCTTTAAACTGAAGTTGGATGAACATCTGTTAAATCTTTGCCAAAAGTTTAGATGATGGCAAATGAATTTTGATCTAATCTATTTTTAATTGATTGGACTTAACTAAACTTTAACTTAGGTTTTTTTTAATTATCTCCTTATCTTATATACATATTAGGCTCTTCCATCCCTCCTATTTTGCAACCGCAACTGTCCGAGTTTTCATTTATCTATTGCCTGTATGGAATAAAAATGGGAACACCATACCCTCTCTAAGTCACTGTACCCTTTCACCTCATCCTCACCTCGACCCTTGCACACAAACCATTGTGTGTACCCAATATATATTATGTACAGGAGCGGAATAGTAAATTTCACGCCCGTCTGTCTGTTTCTCTTTAATTGTCTTGTTGTTGCACACAGCACCTTTGTCGGACCCTTTGCGGGTCCGAATCCTGATTTAAACAGGAATTTAATACAATGCAACCTTCTATCAGAATAATGTCAATTGTGCCAGAATGTACTATTTTGTACCATAATAGGTAACGGACCTGAAAATGTGTGAATAGATGTAAGTCCATGCATCTCTTCCCCCACATTGCAATACTGTAAGCTATATGAAACGATGAATTGAGCGCACTGCGTTGGCGACGACAGCTCTGGCTTGGATGTAGTCGTTGGCGATGCAGTTGCTGTTAGCTTCTGCTTTGGTTTCTGGTTAGATGATAATTATGCTGAAGATGATGATGATGACGACGAGCGTAACGTCAAAGCACAAGACAACCGAGGTCGTTGGCAAAGACAGCCAGCACGCTCAAGTAACTAGTGTAGGCAGTCACCATCATTATCATCTCAGGTCTCGCAGAGTGCTACTGCCGAGTATGCTCTTAAGGCCCCTTTTCCACCACTCTACCAAACTAAACCTGTTGACCTAATTTCAAATTCTGCTGCTTGCGCCAACCGCCATCTGCGTTGTCTTGTTGTTGTACTAGATGTTGCTGCTGTGTCTGATCTGTCTCTCTTTCTCGCTCTCTCTCTCTCTCTCTCGATGTGTATGTTTGTGCCGCAACGATTGGCAAATCTTTGTCAGTGGCGTTAAGAGCTTGGGTGGGGAAGGGGTGTGTGGGCAGATGGTACATTAGTTTTATCTAATGTAGAAATTTCTAAAACACTAATAGGGATCATTGATTTTATAAGTAGGCAAAATTATTCAATAGCGACCCCTTGCAAAGGTCCGCCCATGGCATTTCCGACCAAAAACAAAACAGATACAGTCCAACTTAGTTTTTTTTTTTTCACTTCCCCTGCCAGACCCAACGTCAGTAGCGGCAGCAGCGGCAGTGACAGCGGCTATAGCTATTGCAGTTTAAGTTTTTCAGTTCATCGTTTCGTGCGCTTTGATGTCGTTGTCGACGTCGTTGATGAAGATTTGAGTTTGGAATCGGTATCGGTATTTTAGGGTATCCAACTACATACGTCACGAACGTATTTCGTCAAATAGAGCTAGAAATCTTACTCCGTGTAATTGAAATGAATCAAGTTAGTTTCATTCAGTTTAGTAAATAGTGTAAAAGGTTATGTTATGAATGTTTTTTGAATTCTGGGGATGCAGTTATCGTTTCTTCTTAAATTTAACCAAGAAGGGTAGTGAAATAGTGTCTGAGTAAACCAAATTGGGGTTTTTCTCCTCTTAATAATAATAGTGGAAATCCAATAAAAATGTGTGTCCCAGTAACCAAAACAAATTGCGGTCGCCCGACCATCCAGCTAACGTCTCCGCCTCCGCTACCCGTCGTTGCTGGTGCTCCACTTGTCGCAGTGACGAAACGTTGGAGGTGTATATCTGTTTGCATGTGTGTGTATGACTGATGATGTGCCTGTGTGAGCAGAGAAAATCAAGTGAATCGAAATGAGCGTATAATTAGGTCAACACAACAAAAAACTATACGCCAGTGCCACTTACCAAAGAGAGCGCAGAGCGGACTACTTACATATGAATCAGAGCAGTGGGACGAGGATACATGCGTGAAAGGGGGGTGTACAACCCAGGGGGATCTATTAGAAACTAATTCACGCGCTTAATGTTGATAAATTGCAATTGCACTTTCAGAGAGAGGGAGAGAGAGAGACAGAATCAGCGACGTAAACAAAAATTTTGACATGCGCTCTTATTCATATTCTCTCATACTCTCTTCTACTCTCTCCTACACTCTTTGTAAGTATGCTATTGGGGCTCGGCTCCCAGTGAATAATTATACCATGCACCCATAGGGTAAAATATTATATTAAAGACACCAAAAGTATGTAACAGGCAGAATTAGGCTTTTCCGACCACATAAAGTAAGTACATATGCACATACATATGTATATTCTTATGTATATTCCATAACAGCTAGAAGCACCAAATTTTGTTTGTAGACGCGTGTAGCAGTGATCAAGTTAATTTGAAATTATTGCCACGCCCCCTTCCGTCCCCAAATTTAAACAAAAGTGTTTGTCTCAACACACACACAGCCACAGACTTCAAATTTGGTATGTAAACTTGCCAAATACGCGGGCAGAATTTGGTTAAAAAATGTTGCCACGATTCCTTCCGCCCCTGTAAATTGAATATTATTTAATTATGATTATTTAAAATTTCATGCACTTCCGTCTGCATAACTTAGAAAAAACTGATTGCGTATTGTAATTAAATTGGTCTTCGAAATTTAAAATATTTGTTCACCTGATGCATGGTATACCGAAGTCGGCGAGACGACTTCCTTACTTCATTTTTTTTTTCTGCCGCTTTTCTCGAGATTTGTGGCTGTTGTTGCTGTTGTCGTTGCGTTGCCATTTGCTTGTTGGCCGTGGCAAGTGTTTCGCAATGAACAGACGGTGAGGCCAAGCTGCAAGAGCTAAAATGAAATCATCGTGTGCCCGCTTCTTTGGCATTGATATGTCTATGGTTGCTTTTGGGCGGGAATGTCTGCAGAACCAGGGGGGAAATTCCTGTTCCACTTTCTATTATGGGAGTAGGTGCCGCAGTCGCAGTCGCAGTCGAAGTCGTCGTCAACGCAAACGCTTTGTTGTAATAAAAGCAGCGGGCAAAAGTAGCAAAAGAGCACGTATAATAAAAGTATGTCATCGTGGAAAGTGGTTTGTTTCTTTCCCCTTCTTGGTCTCCACATTCGTCTTTTGTGGTTTGTGTTTGTTCTGGTTCGCGTTCACGTTTAAACGCACATGTCGCATAGTTCTAGTTGTATGTTGTTGTTGATGTTACTACTTTTGGTTATTTGATTTGCTTAAAAACCCAAACGAACGATTGACGCTTTTTTTTTTGTATCGTCACTTCTCCATAGTTCCATCAACATCTTTTTAATAGAGCCATCACCAGAAAACCAGTAGGTAACCAGTTGAGGTCAAATCTGTTACATTAGACCAAGCTAACTAACAGACCAACACGAAACAAAGCACCAAAATAAACACATCCAACGGTCAATGTAATGATTTTTAAATACATATGTATGTATGTAAGAGTATGTGTGTTGGAGTGTATATGTATGTATATATAAACATACATACATACCCATCATTTTAATTTTTAATCGTCATTTAGCGTACAAGTCGCATACAGATTGGCATCGGAATATGTCTTCACACATAAAAAACAAAAAACTTATTTCTGGGCATTTATTTTAGGCTCTAGTAAAGTTAAAGTACATAGTAATAAAAGAAGTATTAAATTATGTATTTTAAGAACGGCCTGTTTGAGACCAATAAAAATCTTCAATATCTTTTGGTTGCGTCTTGAATTTTCCAAAAGTAAGCTTTATCATATTTGCAGAATGAAGAACTAGAGAAAATTCAAATTGTTTTTACAAATTAACAATCGATTGGCCCCAAAACAATTGAGCTTTTCTCCCATGCAGTTAAGTTTAGTTCAACTTTCATCAAAAGATGCATAGGTGTATCGGTAAAAATAAAAATGAAACAGAAATAAGTTTAAAAACGGACCATCCTAACTGGGGAAAAGAAAAAGATAAAATGTTTCAATCTTCAGATCATTTAGATCGGTCATATACATAATTCGTGTACTCATAATTTATGAACAATACAACTGTATTACAGCTTTACTTCATTAAGGGCGCTGAAAGTGTTCTGATTATGCTGGCCTTTTTACGCTTATTTGTGGTATCGCTTTGTTATTTGCAGGGTAAAACTTTGAATTTGATTTTCTTAATTTTAGCAGGCATTTCTTGTTTTATATTTCTTTCATTATTTAGGGTATTTTAAATTGGGAACACAGCAACCTAGTGAAAATGCGGAACACCCCAAGCTGTTGAGGTTGTCGCGCGGGCAGCAACAGAGGATGGTAGAAGCAGAGTTTGTTGTTAAAGATTATGATGACCTAGTTGCACTTTAAAACTTGACCCAATGACTTCATTGGGTTACCAATGACTAACTATGGCATTTATAATGCCAAAGCAAAAGCGGTTCATAATACTAAAAATGCAAAGGTTTTTGTTCATCATTTTGGGCACTCTGTGCGTTTATAAGTTGAAACATTATAGTTGCTTGATAGTCCCAAAACTGAATCTTGAATTAAAAATAAACCTGTTTTGTTTACAAAAGTGAATTTGCAATTATAAATACGTAAATATATTAATAGGCCTAGGCAGTGAAGGTGCAGGAGGCGACGAAAAGCGCGTCCTCATTTTGCATGACCCGAGATAAAAATTAGGGCTAGAGTCTTTGTATGGTGACCACCTGTTTAGGTGAATTATAAAAATACTTATACATATGAATGTATAATTTAGGTATAGACGTCTTTATAGGGAAGCTTTGGATCGGAGGTTGAGGTCGTCTCAATGGTTTTTTTTTTCTTTTTTGGCTTTTGTGTGATCCGGCGACGAAAACGACTAATGCTAATGGCCAAGTTTGAAGGTCTTCGGTTTAAATGAGATGCAAAGAGCTTTTGAATGACGGTGAATTATAATATTGATCAATGACCAGGCAATGTCATTTGACCTATTAAGAAATTATCAATAAGAAGTTAAATAGTTTACAAAGCGACTTTGTAAAATGCAAACTTTGCATTTACACAAAAAGCATTTGGGATTCCAGCGTTATCGATTAGTATAATTTGGCTGTAATTTTATTAATCTTGTAGTTTCCATGAATTCACCAACTCAGCCAACCGGTTGAGTAAAAGGCATCTATTTAATCGTCCTTCACTTAATTTTAGATCCCCTAAACTCCTCTATTGATTGTGTTCCAAAAGAGCTATTTCACATTGGCAGCATTGGAAAAACCTTAGATTGAAATTAACCGAACGGGAAGAGCATTGTTTTTCATATGCGTTCTTGGGTCCTAAAATTTGACTTTATTCTTCTTTGGTAAAGCTCGGTTCATGATCTGCATACTCCTATGGAACTAGATCGCAGTATTGATACCTCAGGGAGAACATTTTTAATTTGCTAAATTTTTAAAATATATGAGTTTCTAAGGACTTTTGTAGTTTCTATTGGGCCAGACTGGTTAACACTGCATTCTTTACTAACTTGGCATTAATATTGTGCACAATTTTTCCCATCAGACAACGCGGGCATACTTTGATCGGCTATACACATTTTTTATCCTAATATAAACACCACGTTTCCTTTCAAAGCGCATTATCTTAAAAAACCCGATATCGATAAATCCGCATTCGTGCATGTTTCTGTGAAAACCAACCAAACTTTTGTGGCAAATAGGTATATCCAAATCTTCTGTAACATTTCACAATAATTTGTCGATAGGGGATAGCTTCTTTTTATCGAGACTTTCTTTATACTCATTTAAATTATATTATTCAATTTATTACTCACAGAAATGTCCAAAAATGTATATGTCATAGCAAATTTTTTATATTGGAACGAATATGTATATTGTGTCTTTCTCCTGTTTCCCCTTATTATTATCGGCTGGACCGACCAGCTTCCTTTTAGTTTGCGTTCAATATTTTTGAACGTAGCAAAATGACATTTTTTGGGACATTTTATAGGATAACTGCCTTGCCTATAATACTCACGGACGGTGAGTTCCCTGTAAGAAACCTGTGTGTGTGTGTGTCGAAATGATTGCCCACCTGCAAAAACTAACCAGTAATTGGCCCCAATAACTTTGGTATTTTAGCGGGCAGCATACACACGGCATGGAGGCCGCCAAAAAAATAGTGCTAGCTTGGTTCTTGGTGAATTCCCCCGCTTCAACCCCTTCACAGCAGGTTTTGCAGCTGTATATGTATTGAATACAGCGGAGCTGACACCAATTTGCCTTATTAGAGTCTGACAAAGTCTACAGGGCATTGCAAGGGGAGGAAGGCGAACCACTTGAAATGCCAACAACTAAAGAGAATTGAGAAGCAATGCCAAAACCGAAATTGAAAATCAAAATTTGGGCGCGACGTAGCTAAATGATATATTTTGTTATTTACAGATGGCCGAAACGATCAGCTCAGCAAATGGCATGGATTTAGCACTTAAGGATGCGACAGGTGGTGGGGGAGGCGGAGAAGGCATTGGAGGTGGAGACGTCGGAGGACTCTTAGTGGATATGACGCCGACAGCAGCTCTTCTGCATCATAATGCCTTGGCCCTGCGTAGTCTAAAGGAAGTGGCTGTAGCAGCCGCAACGGCAACAGAATCCGAGAAGCCGGTAGCACGTTCCCCTACGCCGACACCAACAAATTTATCTACGGGCCCCCATTCGCCGCCCATGACATTCCGTTGCGAGCGTTGCGATAATTTTGAGACAACTTCGCGAGCATCCCTGCTGCTGCATGTGGTCCAATGTCTAGCAGGGCAGGCAGCAGTGGCCGCAGCGGCAGCGGCCACTGGACGCCTGAAGAACGAGGAGCCGGAAAACATGAGCATTAGTCACATGGATACCAATAGTAGCAACAAAACTGACATATCCACAGGCCTGTCGAGTGGCAATGGCAATGGCTCCAGCTCATCCGCCAGCTCCTCGCCAGCAGGCAATGGAAGCAGTAACAGCAGTTCCCGGAAGGTCTTCGAGTGTGATGTGTGCAACATGAAATTCTCAAACGGAGCCAATATGCGACGGCATAAGATGCGCCACACGGGAGTCAAGCCGTACGAGTGTCGTGTATGCCAAAAACGCTTCTTTCGCAAGGATCATCTTGCCGAGCATTTTACAACACATACCAAAACACTACCCTATCATTGCCCTATCTGTAATCGCGGTTTCCAACGACAGATTGCGATGCGTGCCCACTTCCAGAACGAGCATGTGGGCCAACATGACCTGGTTAAGACGTGCCCGCTTTGCAGTTATCGTGCCGGATCAATGAAGTCTTTACGCATACATTTTTTTAATCGGCATGGCATCGACTTGGACAATCCCGGTCCAGGTGGAACTTCCTCACTTTTACTGGCACTCGAATCACAAGCTTCAGCAGCTGCGGCCGCAGCAGCCGCCAGTTATGTACCGCCTCCAAGTTTAAATTCCGTTCCAGCACAAGTAAAGAGCGGCCAAAATCCGCCACAGCAGCCCCCGCCACCAGCCAGTGACAGTGGCGAATCTATGCGTAGCCTGGAGAATGCCACACCTCCCATGCATTTTCTCACGCCTCATGTAGAGATATCCACGCTGAACGAGAATGGAAATACGGAGCTATTTAATGTAAGTTTCCCCATTTTTCCTTCTTATCACCGTAATCGCTTCAAATAGCAATCTCCAATGATGAGAGAACTTAGTTGATTTGCGTATGGCGTGAATCTGCATTGCAGGGCAACAACAATGGAAGTACTACTGGAACGAATCTTAACCTGGAGTCCAATTGCGAAAACGTGAAAGAACGTACTCTGATGATCCAATCCCCAGTCGATTTGCCCATGGATTGCAATACAAAGGCTACACCTATTACGTCCAGTAATACAGCAGGCGCGTTGAGCTTGAAGAGTCATAATCACCATCATCATCTACATCATCATGAGAATCACATAACGCCCTCAATCAGCCTTATACCCATTAAACAGGTTAGTCCATTGATTTTTTTTTTGTCAGAAAAAGATGATGATCGATATCTTTTTGCGCATTCATAGGAGCCAGTGCAACAGGATGAACTGGATAAGAAGGAACAGATCAATGGCAATGATCCCAGTAGTGATACAGAAGTTGCTTGCAATGATAACAACAACAGAATCACCTCACTAATCAAGGTAGAACTAGATGTTTAAAGCCTTTCCGAGAACAAGATAAACTCGAAACAAAATCTAGAACTTATAGTTATAATGTAGTTTTTCATGGAACGTTTCTTATATGTATCCCAGGTCTCTCCCCTAAAATCTCTACTTCGAGAAGATCTAAAGCGGCGAATTTGCGCAAAAGCAAATAATCGGATCAGCAGAAATGCCACACCATTAGAGCATAATAACAACGTACTGCCTCCACAGAATTTAAGCAACGGATCGGGATCAGCGTTAAATATGAATGGAGGGGGAAACAATGGGAGCGGCAATGGTGGTGGTGGTGGTGTTAGCGGTAGAGCCTCATCGCCTACTGCCCAAAGTAATGGTAGCTCCACTCCCATTTGCAATGGGACGATCACATCAACTGGTCAGGATGGCGACCTATTAATGAATCGGAAACAAATTCTCACCTGTCATTTCTGCGGCATTGAATTTCCCGACGAGACGTTGTATTTCCTTCACAAGGGCTGTCACTGCGAAAGCAATCCATGGAAGTGTAACATTTGTGGCGAGCAGTTGAACAACGTTTACGAGTTCAACTCGCATCTGTTGAGTAAGAGTCATCAATAGCAGCCACAGTTGGCCGGTAAGGACTAAGTAAGTGGGGCTTGCCGGCTTTAAAAGACAATGCAGCGAATGAGGACGCTTAAAACAAAGTCCACACACCCACAACCGTACACACACATACACATACATATACAACATACACAACATAACATACACATACATTAATAAGCCTAGTTAAAGCAATTCTCTTGAACAAAGAAAATGAGAAGTTATTGAGAATTATGAGAGCTACGTAGTTACCTAAATATCCCAATTATCCCCAAGCCCGTGTCCAAAACGAACCACATTAATGACATTTTCCCCCTATTCCTTCCAGAATCAATTCTGTTATGTAGTGTTATTATGGATGCAATTAGGTTGTAGATATTTTAGAAATTTAAGTACTTGGCAATAATTTCCAGCCAGTTCAACTGGCCCTACGTAAACGCCGTTACAAATGCCGTTGCGTATTGTATCGTAATGCAACGTAATCAAACGTAAGTTTTAAACATGGCTTTAAATTTGTTATGTTTTCAGAGTTTAATAGTGAGATATAAATGCAAAAACATCGTCTTTGATTATATAAGAATAAACCTATATATTAAAACAAATATAAACTAAAATCAATATACACCAAGGAATGTTAAAAATACACCTTATAGCCAGGTTATGTAAACACACACAAAAACAAACAGAAAAAGGTAACCGAAACAATTAAATTATTATATTCGTACCTTTTTTTAGCTCTTAGTTAAACTTAACGTAACTGACACATTTGAAATAAATTCGCACAGTGCTGCTCAAAAGTTTGCATACAACTCCCACATGAAAGAGAATGAGTGACAAAAAAAAACTTTGTGAAACAAAAAACATGATAACAAATGTGATACGAAATTGTTGTAAATAATTGGTAACCGATAAACAAAAGTGCATAATATGAACTTTTATTGTTTAAAAAAAAAAAAAAAAACATATATATAAAAAGGAAAACACAAAATACTATGCCTTAGATGCCTATGATATAGCATTACGTAAATACTAATATAATACAACGCATACACTGTACAAAAATCAATTCAAATCTGTTGATTAGTCTAGTTAACTTTAGTATAAATCAATCAAAATAATACCCCGTTTCCCGTACCACTCACCTCATCCTCTCTTCTAACATCCCTTTTTCCTGTCTCCCACACTCATTTAACGTACTTTGCCTTTGGGGGTTGTATGCAGCCTCCAGGCAGCTCTCAACTGTGCACCCAAAATTTTTCTTCAGATTTATAAACATCCGTCCATGAGGTTCACAAATATCTAGTTAATCAAAAAAAAATATATATACATATATAAAGATGTATACATATATATACATATATAATATGTATGTAATGTATGTGCACATACATAATGGTACAGATAGGGAGATACTTATCTGAAGACAAAATGTTTTGTAAAGTTATTTGTTTTCTGGGTTCTTAGACTTAATAATTTTTAGTCCAAAATTATGGTAATTTTTTTTAACTGTTGTTTAATCATTTTGTTGTTTATTGTACATTATCCACTTCTACTTCCAACATATGCAAATTAATGAATTAATCTAGTAAATTCTTTTTTATGTTAAAACTGATTTGTTTTGTTCATTTTATTTTATTTTTTCTTACGATTAATTAAAACCCATGGGTTATTATCATACATACAAACTAACACTAACACACAGAGTCTCAAAACTCAACTCATTTTAAAATCAATCGACCGTTAAACGTTTCAATAATGCAAAAAACAAATTTTTAGCAAATGCAGATGAAGTTTAGATGTTTAAATTTAATAGAGATAAACAAGAAGAACCGAATATTTACTTAATTAGTGATTGTAATAATAGCTACAAGAAAGGCATGTTAATTTTTTTTAGAAATAAAAATAAAATAAAAAAACATTTGTATGAAAAATTAAATTCAACGATTGGCTGTTAACGGTTACAATAACAGCCCCCTATTTGAGTATCGACATTGCCAGTATTGGAGTAACCAAAATAACGGCTTTTGCCATTGGGTAAACAGTGTTCGGCCAATCAACTGTTCGCGTGACAAATGCCAAAAATTTCAACAAAGATTAAGATTAAGTCAGTTTATATCCGACAAGCTGAAAGTTATAAAATTAATCTAATTGTTTAAAACTTTATACATATAGGTATAGGTAAATGTGGGTGGTGGAAGAGTCTGTTCTCTCATACCGGCAGCATTTTCTAAAATAATTTGCACAAACTTGCAAACACATTAATGTTCATTGAAATTGCTGTAATCAGGGCCACAGAGAGAAAATCAGAGCCCGGGGGTAACCATGTTCGGGCCCCCTACTTCCCTTCAAATAAATCCGTTATTTTCGACTGTGAATTTGGTGGGCACTTCTGAAAACTGCGGGGCCGGGGGAAACCCACCCGTCTCCCTCCCCCCTCTCGGTGGCCATGGCTGTAATGGCATCTGTTTATTTATGAACTAAATACATATGTACATACATATATTTGCTAATGTTTTTGATTCTAAAAGAATTTTATTTAGGGAATTCCAACCCAATACAAATAAATAACCCTAGCTACTAGTTAGCTTACGCTAAATACATGCATACATACATATGTATATACGTACATATGTATATACATATTTACACAATATTCAGTTTACTTCATATCTAGCATCAGTTGCAACTTCAACTTGACGGCTCGATGATATTTATGATGATGTTGGGAACGTGAATAATGACGACTCGACGTCAAAGGAAAAACGACATTTCGTGCTAACGAATTCAATTGAGTTGAATTTTTCATTTAGCGTTTATTTAACTTTTTTGTTCCCATTCGCAATGAGCAGTCCAAGGGGAATACGACAAGGAAAGAACAGGCTGATAGAAAAGGAGGAACCAGCCGCAGGGAGTCCGTTTCAACATACAGCAAAAACATTCTGTGTGTATGTGTGCCTGTGCTCGTGAGTTGATTGTGCCAATGGCTGCTGTATATAATGTACATATGCCATCTATGTACATACATATATAAATACATACATGTATGTACGTCTCGTATATGTATATATGTATACATTGTCGCATTGTCGTTATTGTGCTTGATTATTAAATGACACATTATGTGATTTTCAGCATGTTTCAATGACTTTGTCTCAGTACAGGAGCGGGAGGAGGATGGAAGTTGAAGTAGGAAAGAATAACATCATCGATAGCAGTTTCTTACTTGAATATAAAATTCAAAGCAAACGCAAAAGGGGCTTCTCAGCATGTCCATGTCCATTTGACATAGACGTCATTTTACGCATGTGTGTGTGTCTGTATGAGCTAGTTGAAAGGAAGGTAGTTAGACTCGAATGGCTGATCGAGTGTTGAAATATGGACATGGTAAATGGAACAACATCAAATAAAGTTCTTTCATCCATTTTTTACAGTGTCCAAATGGAAGGAATTCCTTTCAGTTGATTTCTCAAGTTTTTGGATTAATTTGTCATTTTAAGGAATCAGAAAAGCAAATTTTTAAAAATGAGATTAATCAATAAAAATGTATACATACATATATGTACATACATACATATGTACATAAATTTAATATTATTGCACTTTTAAACGACTGCCAAATTTGTTCAAGATCGGATGACTATATCATATTGCTCCCATAGGAACGATCGGTAAAAAACAGTGACTCCTGTTGTGTTTTTTACTACAATTAAAGTTTGAAAATTCTTTGAAAATGGCGCCGAATCTTTGCCCTTGAGTTGCGGGGCGTTAGAAACCACACCCACTCACCCTCTCGTTCACCCGTTACTTATTCGATACGTCCCACCCACTCTCCTAGCTTAATAACCAACATGTGCAAACAACCCCTAGTGCCCCAAAATATACGCTTCTATTCATTCCACCCATTCTTGGGCTTAGTCAGGAAGACACAGCCAGAAGGCTGTAGCAAGGTTCCTCTGTACAAAACTTTGCAATAGCAATACAAATAATATAAAATTGTGCACGAAATGTATTCCTTGTTCTCTTCCACGAGGCACACACAAAGAAGCAACCACAGAGTTGCCCTCCCATCCCTCTTTCATTTAGCCCTCCAGGACTTTGCTGGCCCGCTTAGTTACAGGTCACAATCAGTATATGGCACGCCTTTTGTGCGCCATAATGAAATTAAAAAATCAGTTACTGTTGCCCAACGAGACTAAATTCATGGAACGGAAGGCACATTATGCCATTAGAAGAGCACGCCAGGCAGGCATACAATACAATACCTACGAAAAAGAGAAATACAACAATGAAACATAGTACAATGCATTAAATTTCCCATTCAATTCGAATTGCAAAAAGCAAAATGGATCTGGTCACAGTCCCGGACCCACTGTCTCAACTTTATGTGTTAGGAGTTCAAATTACAGAATGCTGCGACAATAATGGCATAATGTGAAATTCAGTCTATGCCTGGGATATACATACATATATATATACATACTGTATGTTCCGCCCAAAATTTTATGTACATATGCATGTATGTATACTACATACATTTATGAACATAAGTAATTACATACAGAAATTTGTAAAAGCTAATTGAGTTTTTTAGGCATACTGAATTTCCTTTTTGAGTACTCTACATAAGCTAAAAATCACAAACTTCATATTATTGTCTGTTTTCGGTTCAGTTCAATGTTTGTTAATTAAAACTTGCATGTGTAAATGATTAAAAACTGATAGAACTAACACTGGTATATCAGAGCACAACGGCCACATTTGAAGACGAAAATTAAAGAACACGAAAGTGTACGTGGTAACAATTTAAAATATATTTAATCTACTATTACACCACACCTACATATAAAATTTATTCTCGAAGCAGGTGTTCATGCGGACAGACTGGCGGATCAACAGGCGGATCAACGGTGTGGATGATTATCAAGAAAAATACATATGTACGTACATATGTACATATATGTATTTAATTGGGTAACGGTTAATGTATGCACTATACTAACTTAGCATGGTGTAAAAAGTTATCCTTCAACTGTTTAAAATTCACATAATAAGCAGTTATAGTGCCAAATTTGATTAATATCAAATGACTAGCTGCATTAGAAATTTATAAGAATAGAAATAGGAGAGCTGAGCATCTATTATAGGCAATTAGAAAATTAGTTTTATACTTGCAGAAAGGAACACGTTCCCGAACACGAAAAATGTACTAAGAAATAAAAATAAAAAATAAATATTTAAGAACTAATACGATAACACGATTCTTTGATGTGACATTATTGTAAGTCAGTTGTAGTTATTGTATAATGGTCATAACAAGGACAGAAGTAAAACAATTTTCTGTAAAAACTATTTTTAAAGAAAAATCACTCATTGCAATTGGTGTACAACTTTAGAATTATAAATAAATAAGAAATCAATTTTAATTGAGTGTAAGATTCTTGTGTGGCATTAGACAAATTCTTTAATTCCAGAAATGCAATAAAGTATAATCTGTATCCGTTCCTGTTTAGCTCTTGATTGGCTGTGGTTAATATTTTTAATGACCGATCGGGCTATCCAAGAACACATGAACACAATATGCACGCTGGGCTTTCTGTGCAAGCAAGATACATAGATTGCGTTTTTATCAGCTTTTTACAGTTTATTTTTATACCCTTGCGAAAAGGGTATATTAATTTTGGTCAGAAGTGTGCAACGCATAGAAAGAAGCATCTCCGACCATATAAAGTATATATATTCTTGATCAGCACGACGAGACGAGTTCATATGGCCATGTCCGTCCGCCCGTCCGTCCGTCTGGATCGACGAGAACTCCTAATAGACCGTAAGACCTACAGAGTTGAAATTTGGTATGTGAGCTTGTATATACTGCAGAGTTTGTATATCTGCGTTCTTTCGTTATTTTCTGAAATTTAATATTGGTAATTTTTTTACACTTGGAAACGACTGTGCCAAATTTGAACAAGATCGGGTGACTATATCATATTGCTCCCATAGGAACGATCGGTCGAAAACCGTGACTTTGTCAATAACTTCGTTACTTTTTACGCTATTTTTATGAAAATTTATGATTCTTAGTTTAAGATAGCTATTAATGACTGTACCAAGTTTGATCAAGATCGGGTGACTATATCATGTAGCTCTCATAGGAATGATCGGCCGAAAACAGTGACTTTTATCAATAACTTGGTTACTTTTCACGCAATTGTCATAAAAGGCAAATATGACTATATCATATAGCTAGGATCCCATAGGAATGATCGGTGGCTCTTGTTTTATTCTTTACCATAATTAAAGTTAAAGAAATTTGGTATGTACATATAATGTTGCAAGGGTATACAAACATCGGCACGTCCGAAGTTAGCCCCGGCTCTCTGGTTATAGTTGCCTTTCTCTAAATACTAAACACTCGAATCATTATACCATACACCCATAGGGTGAAATGGTATATTAAAGTCGCCAAAATGTATGTAACAGGCAGAAGGAAGCTTTTCCGACCCCATAAAGTATATATATTCTTGATCAGCATCAACAGCCGAGACGATCTAGCCATGTCCGTCTGTCTGTCCGTCCGTCCGTCCGTCCGTCCGTCCGTCCGTCTGTATGAACACCTAGATCTCGGAGACTATAAGAGCTAGAGCCACCAAATTTGGTATGTAGACTCGTGTCATATGTACACTGATCAAGTTTATTTCAAATTTTTGCCACGCCCCCTACCGCCCCCGCAAATTAAATAAAACCGATTTTCTCAAAAACTATTCTAGCTAGAGACACAAAATTTGGTATGAGTATTTGCTTAGTAATTGCGCACATTTTTGATGTGTAAAGATTTTGCCACGCCTCTTTCCGCCCCCGTAATTTGAAAAAACTCGATTATCTCCCGTAATTTTCAACCTTGTGCAATCAAATTTAGCACACTTAAATTTGATACTAATATCCAGCAAAATACCAAATTTGATCAAAATCGGAATAAAAATAGCCAAGTTATGCATATAAACGTTTTTCCATATGGCCGGAGTTGGCGAGACGACTTACTTACTTCATTTTTGACATAATTATGTTTGCACCATGCAATATTTTAAACAATGTTGTAAAATATCAAAAAAGAAAAGAAATTAAATTATACAGTTCTACACAAAAAATTTTCCCGTATGCGCTATTGACTAGTCCTGGATTGGAAATTTAAATGATTTTGTCACAGTCAAATTGTCATAGTAAAATATTTCTATTTGCTTTAAATTTATCATGATTAAATTGCCCTTCAATATATCCTTTTACTTTACTGAAAATTCGGAAAATTTATTCGGTGAACACGAAGATTTTCTGTGTCTTCTGTTCTTTCTTTTCATTTGTCTCTGATCTTTCAATAGTCTTATACTTACATATATACATATGTACATACTGACATACCAAAATAGACGGGATGACTTTCTAATTTATTTTATATGTTGTTTAATCCTAGTGCTTTTAATTGCTTCATAGAAAATCACATTTTCTTTTTATTTTTAGTAGTGCAAAAAGTCTTAATTAATAAAGGTCAGAAGAAGTATCCCCGACCACATAAAGTATATATTCATAACTCCTACCAAAACCTACACCGTTAAAGCTACAGCGCTGAAATGTTTCATATAGGCTTCTATATACTGCAGGAGTTGTATAACTTGGATCGGATGTCAAATGTTGTTTAAAATTGTTGTTTAAATAAAAAATAAACCGGGTATACAAACTTCGGCAAGGCTCTGGGCTTTCTTTAAGTCCGCAGACATATTAAGTTCTAAGGAATATTGGAGATCTCCGATATTTTAATGATTCTGTATTTTTGTATTTTTGAAACAAAAAATGCTTAATTCTGTAAATATTTTGAAGTTGAAAATAACTAACATAAAATAAAAAAATAAATAATCGAAAAGTAATTTTATTTTTTCTTAACTAATCACAGCTGGTTTTTTAAATCTTGTTGGATTTTCAGAGATTTTCTTTCAATTCATTTTTTATCTCTGACATCAAATTTATGGCTTACCTATTCGTATCTGAGGAATAATTCATTTGGCTTTAGGCTAACCTTCCTGGCAAGACCTTTCGGTGTCCAATGGAAGGTTTCTTGTTGCCTGGTTTCGAATTGCATTGAGGAAAGATGATTTGATTTGATTTGCTTTCTGTTTTTAGCCAAGTTTCATTTTACTGCTTGTGCTTTTTCTGTTTCTGGTTGTTCCACCATTTCCTTACTAGTGATTAGGTTGTGGATTTGCCTAGGATGTTATCGATCGATTTGACTCGCTGACTGAGCTCATTTCCGCCTACATAGGAGACAGTCAATAAGGAAACCAACTTGGTCAGGACATAGCGGGAAGCAGAAGGAGAAGAGAAAGTTGGGACCGTTTGCCATAGCTGAAATGCAATTGCTAACCGTTTAAATTGCATTTCTTTTCTTGTGGCCTGGCCCGATATAATGTTAATTACAATATTATGACAGCCTCCTGACTCTGGCGATGAATAACTATCACCTCATAAATTGTCGCAAACCGCAGGGCGGCATTTTACACATGGTTGGCCGGGACTGAGCCTGGGTGCGACTCGAGCTCGGTGATTAATTGCTTTAGTTATTTGAGTCGCAACCGTCAAATGACCTGGTCACTTCTACATCCATTGCCACTTTCATTCCACACTACCAAGTTGAAACGTAAATGTTGTGAAAACCAAATCTAATTACGCCACTATTTGAATTCCTCAGTGGGCAATTCCTCAAGATATTTATCTAATTAATAGCCCTCTCCACTCTCTTCCACCCCCACCAGTCCACACTTAATGACCTATGAACAAGAACAATGAACGACACTCCCTCTTGCCAAAAAAGCAAAAGGAAGCACCAAGTGAAAACATGCCGCTGGGTAGGCGTTACCACAATTCATATAAAAAGGCAACCGAAGTACACGTATAAAAAACAAAAACCATTCAGTGATGTCAACAAAGCAGTCTACGTTCGATTAAGCAGAAATCTTCACTCCGTTAAATGTGGAAGGGGAAACATTAAAAATATTAAAACAATAGGAAACTCAAAGGCCAATTGTCAGAGACAGGGAGAAAACTGAGCAGCGCAACGAATTAAGCTCATTGCGCATTTGACGCGCTACTTCGCTCGACTATTGTATAGCTCTTTAAAGAAAGCAGGGAAGCGGCACACGCGGACAGGGGAGTAGTTCATTAATTGACTCCCCTACTACTTCCAGCCAAGACTCCAATAGGCAGCACCTCGTCAACAGCCAACAGTTCAAGATGATCGATTCTCTTTTGATACCCTTGATCAGAATGATTTTGAATGTTTTCAGCTGTGTGAGGGTCCATAAAAGAATATATGTATGTATGTACATTCATAACAACATACATATACATATGTATATATATGTATAACAGACAGAGTACATATTTTATTTTCTATTGAGTTTTAATCCAAGTGAAATTTCGAGTATAGTTTTGCCAGGTAAAGCATCTCTTTCAACAAAGTATCATTTGGAGGGCTGATTTAATTATCGCTTTTCGTGAAAATCCTTATTTGCTACGCCCAAAGTGTGAAAGATAAATTCGACAAATTTTTACCTACATATATTAGAATTAATTACCGAAAGCACGTGCTCGTGCTAGCCTGCTCGTCTGCCCACCTATTTGTATATTCGTTGCACCATCTGGAAACAGGGTATACTTTAGGCGGCATTCCGTACACCAATTCGTACACTTCATTCAGTTTTATAACGATCGACAATTTAAATTGAGTTGATCGTTAGGGCTGCATATTTCCCCTTCATTTGACCACATTAGCATGGTGTAATTAACTCAAGTATGCTTTGTATAATGATGGCTTTTTAGCACCGATTAAGACAATCTGAACAGATATCCCCCTACAAGTAATTATCCAGTTAGCGCTTTTTATGCAAAAATTAAGCGGCAAAGTGAAGTTCGCATAGTTTTCATACGACACTCCTAATCATCATTTACAGTTAACCATGGGATATTTGCGTCGCAGATCTGCACAAAGCACTGCCATCTTTGGAATAACAAATTCAGTTACGTAATTGATTAAAATATGGATGGGCATTATGAACTCTTCAAAAAGGGAGGGAGATCATTTTGACCAAAAATGGCTAAGTTCGATATTCAGGCATAAACGGACGGTTCCCCCCAAGTGGCAACTGGCAGTCCCTGGTGTTAATGACTTAATTAAAGCTACAGGTAACCAATAACACAAACCATATCGGTGTTGCCTGGTGCCGTTGCCATTGCAGTTGCTGTTCCTGCGACTGCAGTAGTCCGACAATTTCACACTTTTTGCGTGGCAATATCAAAAGTGGCATGACAGCCAAAGTGTCGCACAAAAAGCCGGGACTGACACAGGCATATACACACGCACAGACAGTTTAATCTTACCATCGGGCTGTATCGCCTTGGTCTAAAGAAGATTTCACGCATGTTCCGTGCTGCGTATCACTTGATCATGGACAAACGCTGGCGAGGAGGATGCCGACGAGAACGAGGATGTCAACTTGTGTGATGATGCTCAATCGTTGATCAATACACGTAAAGAAATCAGCGAATTTATTGAGTGGGGTTTGGAGGGAGGTTTACTTTGACCATTTGTGTAAGGATGGAAGGATGGTGAGAATGATTTTCTGTTGTATTTTAGTCATCCTAACTAAAAAAAAGGTCAAAATTAGCGTTAAGATTGGCACATAATTTTTGCTTAGTGTACCGGTCGAATGGGAACAACCTCGCTAAATGATTAATATGCGTACCTTTGAGTGCACAGTAGCCGGTCGCAGTGGTCCAGCTCTTGACGCACTGATGCTGTTGGTGCTGATGGTGATGGCTTGGGCAAGCAGATGACACTGAGCCGCTCCGCTACTCTGCGTCTGACGTTTCTTTCTTTCTGACATGTTCATTAGGTGGAACAAACGAAAACTCAGGCGAAATGCTGTATGGTTCTCTTACTGGTTTGTGTGTGTGTCCAAATTATTTTGCCGGTTCTGTTTCGGACTCTGTTCGGTTTTGTCCTGTCGCTTCCCTTATCGGCCTCATCATAATTATTAAATTCAGCTCAATACATTTGCCGTAAATTGTTCAAATTCCTGTGCGAACTAATGCTCGAAGATATTTTTCTTGGAGGCCGCCGCCAGCTTCATAGGACCAAGCCTTATGACTATGGAATGCAGACCAATCGCCACCAGAGCCCGTAGAATGGGTCTTTCGTTTCGACCAAACGCCGGCGCGTCTGGTGGGGATGACGGTAAAGAACGATGTAAATTAAGCGAATACCATGGGACAGCGCCGATCTTGAATCATTATTATTATCATCATCGTTGTATTCAGCATCCATTCACTGTGTTTCACTCCTCTTCATTCTCTCAATCAGTGCGTTTTTTTCGATTTATTGAATTTCGTATAAATTAAAATATTAAATACTTGCAGCGACATCTTTTTAATTACACAGGCAGTTTTTTTTTTTCGATAAATTTCTTTAGATATTTCATAAGCAATTTTTATGGGTTAACGAACTGTTGTTTGTCCGAAGAAGAAGGTAAAAATTCCGGGAGGAGAAAAAGTAACCTCAAGCCAAGAAAATCCATTTGTATAACGTTTAAATTCAATTTCGTTTCCCCATTCCACACATATTTGGGGTCAGCTTAAATTGAGATGAGAAGGAACCAAACGACAAAAAATCCAATGATTGACATTTAGGTGTTGAAGTTGTTCTATAAAATTCGACATAAATATAGACATTTATACACACATGTGTGTATACTCGTAAGTTTATTGCATTGCCAACATGGTTGACAAAGTCCAGGCGAAAGACCAGCAACCCTCGTCCTTTTATAAATATTCAGGTACACAAAATCAGATTAAATTATCTTAAATAAATTGAGTCGCAGTCGACAACAAAAGTTCCGAGTGTTCCATACAGGCAGGGGGAAAATAACCACAATCTACCAAAAAGGAAAAAAAAATAAAAAAGAACAAAAACATTTAAATTATATTTCATATATAGACTCTAGACCTTAGACCATATACAAAATTTACTTGCCTAAAGGCAATGAAGTCCCCCTCCTGTAATGTGAGTTTGTTAAAACATTTCGCTTCGTTTCGTTTGTTGCTTTTGTTTCTCTTGTTTATTGGTTTCTATCTTCTTTAGCTGAAGTCACTTCTCCCCCACTACCTCCTCTCCCTCTTTGGAGTGATGAAACCCTTTAAAGTTAACCCAGGCGAATTGCAATCATTTCTGTAATGTGTAAAAATTGTTTTTAATTGGCTTGTAATTGTTTTTTGCAAAATGGATTTTAGCTTTGATGCATTATGTATAATGGTATTCGGTATCTGGCCTAATTACATTTCATAAGGCTCAGCTGATATGGAATTAATATTCGAGATGTTGATATAACGCGGATGTCAAGAAGGGTGGTTGGCATTTTGTTATTTATTGGACCACTGGGCGTATGATTTGATTGGGCCAGTGACACAGTTCCACTTTTCAGCTTCGACTTAAGGTTATGGGTTCCACTTTGACGGTTGAATATTTTGATTAGGTCCGCAAGGCAATTTAGCCAACAATATGACATTATATACCCAAAATTGTGCGGTTCGTTAGGCAATTGAAAAAGATGAAATGCAAAGCGAATGACTCGCACTTTTCGAATGGAAAGAGACCGAGTGGGGGGACGATGCCCATGGGGTAGATAACATCCATTATTGAAAGGATCAAAATTTCAATGTCTCTTTTAACGATTGGCTAAAATTTGTACTTTTGCAATAAGGTGAAAGATATTATGTTGGCGATTAATTGGAGCATACGATTATGCTGACAGATACATTTGGTCGAAAAAACAAAAAACTAATTTTTAAAATTTCACATTTTTTACATAATGAAAAAAAATTCAGTGTTTCTTCCTTTAAGTTGTGTCAAATGGTTCACTTCTGACTGTTGGAAGCCGACATTAGGGTAAATATTATTTTTGTAAAATTTGTTTGTGCGTGAATTCCAGCGACAAATTATTTGTGGTGTCTTTATTATAGAAATGTCAAAGAAATTAGCTTCGGCTATGCCGAAATTTATATAAACTTGCAGTCCTTGGCCATAATATTTTTACATGCTGCAAAATCACTCTATCCCTTTCTAGTTTGCTATACCCTTTCTTCCCCAGCCCTTTATATGTAAACATACATCAGTTTATGTAGCTTTGCGTCTGGATGTATTTGTTTGTAAGTTTGCTCGGCTCGAAGACAGCCTAGCGTTTGAGCGAGGCGATTTATATTGACTAAAATTTGTGTTCTATACAACCGAACTTATTTAAATTTGGCTATATAATGTTTCACCGTAAAAACTATGATCTTAGTAAATTTCATAAGAATAATCCAACTCCATCTCTTATTTTTCGTATAGCACTATATTATATAGTGGTAAGATCCTGAGTATACGGTTCCCAAAATATAGAGGAATATTTGAATCATATGTTTAAGAAAAATGAACGGATTTCACCATCAAGTTCCTCGACTTCAGGTTATCGTCGACACTTCTTCAATTCGAAGGTTCACTATACTAGTGTAATCAACATATTAATTTTTGATATATAATTGTAGGCATACATTGTATCTAAATAAGACCAAGCTTGCTTGACCAAAGCATTATATAACAGACGTCGTGATGATCTCAATATCGAGAGGACAAAGCCTTAGGAAATTTGTAAACTAAAGTGACCTTTAGAGACAGAGAGAGCATCAAAGAGGCTTCCGCTTATACTTCGAATCGGAGTTACCTCGTTTAATCGGACATTTGTGTAATACCATTATCCAAAATGCTCAGTCAACTACTCAAAAAGTCATCGTTCAGATCTAACAATCCAATAGAGAGACCCATGACACTGCTTGCAAACCAGAGCCAACTAGAGAAGTGGCAATGGCGCAAATGGCTGCACACACACACACACACACACATGTGTATTATGTGGTCGGGTGACATGGTGGTGAGGGGCTTGGGCAATTTTAGAAAACTCATTTACTTGTGGCATGTAAACAACTAATCTGTTAACACTCCGGACAAAGACCCAACGATACATTAGCGTGTCCTCCCAGTCAGGGCCACAAGGCCTTCCACATCTTGCCTTTGTCCTGTCCGACAAAAAACCGAAATCTCGTATATGACTAAAAACCAATATTCTTACCAATATTTTTTCCGCTTGTGCCAAAATGGAAACGTGAATTTTGTACAGGGTTGATCAAATACATGAGACCTGGGCCAGGCGTTGCAATACCGCATGGTGTCACACATTTTGCTACACTTCAACAATATGTTGCAGTTACAGTGGTCAACTAATATTATAAAGCGTCAAATATTGGCAATAGTTAGCCAAGTTTTATCGTTAATTTCACTGGTTCACTATACAAAATCAAGTATCTAATAGAGACATGTAATCTGGATAATAATTCAAGAGACGACGTCAAATAAAATGTTTAAGCTTAAATAATGAACTTTAGAAAATATATAATATGACGTACTACATATTACATCCTCAATTTGCAAAGATGGTTACACTAATAAGCAGACAGACGTACTTCGAAAAAATTAAACAATTTGAATCTCACCCTCTAGAAGCATGGGATATTTAAGTTTAGCCATTAATCTCAGTGGACAGATCTTATTAAACCATTCGAATTGATTACTTGCTTTGTAACGATTGTAGGACAGCTAAAACAAATTTTTGTTTTTTTACCACAGATCCGAACCCACTGTAAGAGTTTAAGTTGAATTTTTATTTGATTCCTTTATCAATATCAGACAGTTGCCGTTATTTACGTCTCAGCTTCCCTTGCAGCACCGCCAACGCCCTTAGTCAGCCTCATCACGTTGTCAACTTCCACCCCTAACCCGCTGTTTGTTGTTGCGATTGCAACTGTATGCGAATCGCCGCCTGCATCTGTGTGTGGGTGACTATGTGTGTACGTCACTGAGTGTTTGTGTAGGGCTTATATACAGTTCATTTAAAAGATGCCGAGGCTATATTATGCACCACCGCACCACCACCAAGCCAGAGAGAGAGAGAAAGAAAAACAGAGAGAGAGAGAGAGCTGTGAGGTAGAAAGAGACAGCGGGAGTGCTACAGACTGAGCAAGACAGTAAAAGGGAGAACAAGCGAGAGAGAAAAAGTTAAATGGTTGCCCAAGTGAGTGCGAGAGAGAAGCTCTATAGACGCATGGCCACTCAGCGATGTCGGCAGCTATGGCTTTGGGTAGGTTTGGTGGTGTTTCTGTTTCAGTATCGTATCCGTATCTCTCACAGTATTGCACAGCCGCGCCTCGGTAGCCAACTGGTAGTTGTAGTAGTTGTTGGCATTGGTATATGTGGGTATACGCATTGGTATTGGTAACTAGCAACTCGTTTCTGTATCTGTAAACGTATCTGCAGCTGGCAGAAGTGGCATAGCTGCTAGCTGTATCTTGAGCTAGCTGCCAGAGTATCTGTATCTGTGGCGCGTCATTGTTGTGCGCCGTTGCTGTTGCTGTTGCCGTTGCCGCTGCCATTGCCATTCCCATTGCCAGCCATCGGCCGTCGCTGTCGCTGTCGCTATCGGTATCGCCTTCGCGTTCGCGTAGTAGGCCATCTCAGTTACAAGACTATTATTTGGCGTATTTTAGTAGTTCGGTTGTTCGTTTGCGTTTTGGGTTGGTCGCTCGTCGCCTGAATGGATCATAGTACGCCCAGTGGCGTCTACAAAGCGGATTTGAATCACAATCACAGCGCAGTTGCAATTTCATAGCCAGACTCGGAGTCGGCCATTGCCATTGCCAGGTATCGCATTCATGAGCTGGCTCATTGGCAATCATTTGGTTTCGTGCTCCGACCACCGGCAGTAGTGCGCTATTTACCTGTCCTTCTCCGCCGTCGCCTGTAACCTTCACTACCACCACCGCCACCTCCGAAATCCAACTCTCCAATTCGCGAGTAATCTAATAAAAAAGTGCAAAAAGAAAAAATGTATGTGGTGTAATCAGAATTTACTAAAATTCCAGTGATAATTAAGAGATAAAGAGACATACATACATACATTCTCCAGTGATTGTGATTTTAAATAAATTTTCAAGATTTCAATTCGACTTTAGATTGTGACTAACATTATACATATTGCTGTTGTGATCGAGACACTAACAAAAATTGCTTCATTTTGGTGCGGAATAGTATGCGAATTTGTTCACAGTGGATTCAACGAATAAAATGGCCGTTGGACCGACGGAGGGCAAACAGCCGCAGCCGCCCTCAGAGACCTTCTCGCCCACACACCATCAGATTATAGCACCCAGTCCAATATTGGCGGTACCCACACTGGCGTTCTCGGCAGCTCAAGTGGAGATCGTATGCAAAACTCTGGAGGATTCGGGCGATATTGAGCGATTGGCTCGATTCCTATGGAGCCTGCCAGTGGCCCTGCCCAATATGCATGAGATACTCAACTGTGAGGCGGTGCTACGCGCTAGGGCAGTTGTCGCCTATCATGTTGGTAATTTCAGGTAGGATTCCACAATTGATAAAAGCCCAACTGCATACAATGAACTCATACACACGGACACACACACACTCACACACACACTCACACACACACACACACACACACACACACACACACACAACTTCTACGAAAAGCTCAAATAACAGCAGCTAAAGGATCTCAGCCCTGATTAACCTCGTAAAACGACGCGACGCTTTGTTATATGATAGTTTGCATCAGCTTTGTGTTGGGATCGTAATGAGCACACAATAGGATCCGAGATCTCCTAAATGAAGAAACAAAGGAATTAATTTACTAATTAGAGAATGGAGCAGACTTGATTAATAAAACACCGACTCGAACAATGCCAAAACAAGCGTTTAGCTCTGACATTTCGGCTTCCGTCTCCATCAAAAAAAAATGTTGAGAAATTTTCCCTCAAATTCTCACATTTCATATGCCAAATCTGAATCTCAACAGAACCGGAAATAATTCATTGCATTCAATGGAATTCATGCTCCAAACGCGAAGACTCATGGATTAGCTTTTCGAATTAGATGGAAACATCCAAAACTATTCAAATTCGGTCTCAAGAGACTTACAAAATGGTGTTCGACATGTTGTCATTTATTAAATAAGAAACGTACATACATATATGAATGATTTTTCCGCCTGTTTCAAATCTAAAAGAATTACGAACATATTATTTACCTTATTTTTATATTACTAATTAGGATTACAACTTACCTTAAATCACAGCTTACCTTACTAAAACACTCAGTGGACTATTTTAATACCTGTTACTAGTAAATACTGGCTCTAGCTTTCAAACGGAATGGTGTATCTCAACGCTTTTCTCAAAGTGTATTGGTAGTTTGTCTACCATTGCTTTTAATGGTGAAAACAGGTCAAAAAACAGGTCTCAACTGTCCGTTTAGTCAGTATTTGTCTACCCGATACACTAGATGATATACGAACATGATTTATGAGCTATATTACAATCGGTTTTGGTTAAGTTAAGTATGGACTGACTATTAGAACGAGCTCACATTGATTGTTGGATACGAAATATACACACATAAATCTGCCAATATAAATATACATATGCATGTACATATATACAAATATGTACATACATATATACAAATATGTACATACATACATAAGTACATGCATATGTAATCGGCAGTGCAATCAATCAGTAGTGATTCGAGTGATTTGAGTGATTCGATTGCTTCGAGTTGGTAAATAAATGACTTCCAATTAAAATCATTTGACGTACCCAACTGTTTATGAGATCTGGGCTGCTGCTGTTGAGCTGTCATTGCCAGTTACAGAAAGCCTAGCTAGGATGATGACGACAATCGAATTGCTTAGGAAATTGTTTCAAAATGAAAATACACCCAGCAGGACATCACAACTAAACACTGGGTGGTCGGTGGCTGTGGTGGTGTTCCGTTAATGGGGTTGAAGTCTCAACTGACTCACGGAACTTATTCTCAATATTTCTATCTTCCAGGGAACTATATGCAATAATAGAGAATCATAAATTTACAAAAGCTTCGTATGGCAAATTGCAGGCCATGTGGCTGGAGGCTCACTACATTGAAGCCGAAAAATTGCGCGGTCGATCGCTGGGTAAGTTAGATATCATCTGCATAATTTAGTCAGCGATTTATGCTCCTCCTGTTTCTGTTCCTTTTACGGTATTGCTCAGGTCCTGTCGACAAATATCGAGTGCGTAAGAAGTTTCCGCTGCCACCCACCATTTGGGATGGTGAGCAAAAGACTCATTGCTTCAAGGAGCGCACGAGAAGTTTATTGCGCGAATGGTACCTACAGGATCCCTATCCAAACCCCACAAAGAAACGCGAACTGGCCAAGGCCACTGGCCTAAACCCCACGCAAGTGGGCAATTGGTTCAAAAATCGCAGGCAACGAGATCGTGCTGCTGCGGCAAAGAATCGGTAAGTTTCAATCCCACCAACTTTAATTTCCAATCTGAGGCAAGTAATTTGAGATCCAAAGCGCCGTGAAGCAAACAGCAAGCAAACTGGGTAAAATGATATGCCAAGTGGGAGTATAAGAAGGAGCAGGCAGGCTATGTTAAGGCAAAGGGTGAGCGTGACGGTGGAACTAAAGAAGGGGCGGGAACCAGATTAAGGTTAAGGGCTAGCGAGTTCGAGGGCCAGGGCAAGGGGACCATACAGGAGCATGTGGCATTTCCATTTCATTGATCCGTGCCGATTGGCGGTGGCGGCATCGGCAGCTAGTGAAGTATTCTCGATTTCTGCTAGTTGTTGCGGTCGTCACATTTGGCCACAATAAACTGACCGCCGCCGACAACGATGATGATGTCGATGATGATGATGAATATGCTGATGATAATCATGATGAAGATGACGGGGCGACAGTTACAGCAACAACAGCAATGTAAACTCAGCCCCATGCTTCAGTTTGAAAGGTGCAACCGCTCGCGAAATTTGAAACAAAAAAATAAAAACTCGACCAATTCGCGCGAAGTGAAAACGAAGGAGATCCCGAAACTGATGCCGATCCCAATCTCAATCCCGCTTAGATCTCGCACTGAGAGCAGGCCAAGTTAAGTGGAATGACACTGCACAAAGCCAAGCCGGAGCCGGTACTCAAGTGCTCGTTGCTCCTGCAGATGCGCAAATATTTCAAGTCGATTCTACATCTACCTGCTAACCGAAAAAAAGAAACAAAACGAAACCCAAGAAGGAGCCGAGACAACATTTGGCATTCTTTGGAACTCTTCGCTGCCAGCTCCAAAAAAAAAAAGAACAAACTATGAAAAATCGGAGAGAGTAGCGACCGTGTTTATTAAGTTAGGAGCAGGCGGCAGGGTCTCAAATTGAATGAATCTGCACAAAGCGCCAGTCTTCAGCACAAACTGACTTCCCCCTCCTCTGTCAATACGCCTTCAGCCTCTCGGAACAGGTCATTAGTTAAAATGATGGCGATTATTTCGCTTGTAAAGCAACTACAACGCCAGTCGGACCAACGGATACGCAGCCATTACAACTCCATCCAAGCACCAGATCCCTGACCACCCCGTCTCAACCCGTTGGCCAAGTCAAGTTTTAGTTTCGTGTAGTCATCGTGTTATTAAGCCCCAGAAGAGAGGCAAAAAGCGATTTGAACAAAAGTATATATGAAATGGAGGGAAGGGGCAAATAAAAAATATGAAATTAAAAGCCGTTCATATGCCTCAACGACGACGGCAACATCAACATCAACTTCGACAGCGCCAGACAGACAGATGTACAGAGAAACGTCGCGTCGGTGAGACAGAGGAACAAGACAGATTCTAACCTGATCCAAAGATCCCAAGATACCAAAACACCAAGGCACCAAGGCACCAAGACACAAGGCGCTGACTGTTCAAGCATTGTGCGCTGAAAAAATTGTTAACATTTTTGCTACTGCACTTGCAGTGTGCAAGGGGCTAAGAGGGTTGGGAGAATGTTTAATGGGAATGGGGTGTAAATGGCAGAGAAGTGACTGTGCCTGAAACTGGCAGCTGAGGCAGGCGCAGCCAAAACAAGATCAAGACAGAAACGAAAATGGTGATCGATATAAAAACGGCAACGGGCACGGGCTGGAGGTAGATGCTTACGCAAGTTGGTAAATCAATCAAAACGCAACTCCATCTCCTTTCCCCTACGTGTATTAGAAAGGCCAACTACTTCATAGTCTTGATGGAGAAAGGCAAGCGCACCCGAATTGAGTAATTAAGCCATCAGACATATATCGGTATATATTTTTATATACCTATGTATATTTGTATACACATAGTATACAATAGGTATATGTACATATGTATGAGTACATCAAGTCAAACTGGTGTAAACGTCACACGCTTGGCTGCTCTTCTAAGCCCATAAAAACAGAGTTGCAAATATTATTGGTGTATGTTTTTGTGTGTACCTATATTTTGGAGAAACCAGCCCCAAACAGTGCCGATATTTAAATACCCTTGCAGTAATGTATGCATTTATAGGACTATATTAAAAGAAATCTGTATTTAAAATAGTTGTCGGTCAGCCGGTGATTCACATACTTAATTAGTTATTTATTTCAAAAATTGATTATAAATCGAATTGCCTAGAAAGTATTAGCTGTCCATCGGAGTTCAAAAATATTGGTGAGGAAAGCGTTTTTGTTGCTTAGGCGCGATTATCACTAAACTAGGTAATTAATACGTGCATATAAATTGTTTTAAGCCGATGAGGTTATATAGGCAGTTTCGTCCCTGACTCTTAGCAGATTGATAAATGAACTAAATAGTACTCCTCAACATTATTGAGAAAGTTGGTTTTGTCCTAAACTTATGGCCAAATCTTATAAAAATTGAATTTTCGCTCGCAGCTGGTTTCCTAAGGATCCACTTAGGAACTTGTTTTCGATTCTGGAGTATTTATGACTCGTAAGGCGGCAGCTCGATTTTGTGGTTTTTGATTTTAATCAATTACCTCTACATGATCCACGACAGCGATACGAAAAGAAGCCTCTTCAACGCAAATCCAAAACAAAGGCAACCAAATGGCGTCAATTGTTTTATTGCGTGAATTACACGAAAATTGAAATGCGTGGCTCGTGTTGATAGCCAACTGAGATGGTGAGATTCGACCCACATGGTACTTGGAGAGGATAGTAGCGAAACCAAATTATTACTACCGTGGGCGGGAGTCAGTGTGCGAGATGGGGTAGACATCGGCAGAGAGATTGTGAGGGAGGGAGGCTGAGAAATGAGCCAGCAATTTGTCAAACACAACACGAAGGGTAATCGAATTGGACAAAAGCAAACATAACAAATATGTTGTAAATGTCAATGATCAATCAAAAAAATAACAAACAGAACACGCAAAACACTTGCTGTTGATTTGATGAGAAGGACAAGGATTGAGATTGAGAAGCCAGAAATGAGAAGCAACTGCTCAATGATTTCCCAGGCATCCGAATGAAATTCTAATGAAGAAAGGTCCGAGCTAGTCTTGTCTGGCAGAAGCCACATCCATTGTCAATATCCGAGTCAGAGTGCCCACTTGGCTGCGCGTTCGGACAGAGGCACTCGAGTTGGTCGGATAAGTACCCATACCCATACCCAAGCTCATTCTCCATATGATGGGGAGCTAGTGGAGCAAGCACTCGACGTTGTTTGCCCAACACAACTACCGTTTTCGGTGGCTTGTGAGAAAAATATACAAATTGGAGCATCAGCAGCAGCTTGTAAGAAGAAGATGAAAGACGATGACGGGGTAGAGAAAAAGCAGACATGTCGGACACTTCAATGCCATAAAGAAAGTGTATTGAAGAAATTAATAAGAATCAACAAGAGGGTCAAAGTCGTCGATAATGACGACCGGATGTGAATGTGAATGTTGATATGACTGTCTTGTTGCCTTGTTCATTCACAACTGAAACAAGCTCAGCAAAAGCCGTAACTCCCTCTCCTCATCTCACAGTGTCTATCTTTATCAGTAACTCTAACTCCCTCCCATTCGCACATGGCAGGGTTGTTCATTAGAAAAAAAAAACTGTATTCAAATGCGAACAAATTTAAATCCAGTTTGTCAACAGATCTCTCAAAACAGGTAGCGAACTTGAAATTTTCCTAAACGTTGATTGCACTTAAATGTGGGCCTAACCACCCCGCATGCTTTACCCCTCGGCTCATGCCAGCTTTCCCTTGGGATTGCCGTTGGAACTGTTCTTTATGTCAACGTCTGCCGTTTCGATTGTCTAAATATTTACACAATTTATAACAATCAATTTGAATGCGAAACAATTTCGTGAAAAGCGTTTTCTCGAGGATTTTGTTGCTTGAATTGGTCTTGTTGTTCTTTTTTATAGTTTAACATGTCCTTCCCCATCATTCAATCATCGAATCAGCATATCTTTAGCATTTTCTACGACTACAATGATGGGGAAAATTTCTACATAGTTGTAAGTTACATCCAGAGTGTCAATAATTTTAGGCAAGCTCATCGTCTAATCTCAGCATAAGATTAGCCAGTTGGTTTATATAGTTGCTACTTATTAATCCGTTCGCCCATGTTCCTTCGAGGTATTTAATCCGCATTTATGAATTTAAAGAGTTATACACGTATACACACCTTTTGGAGATCATATTACCAATGTTCTTGCAGCCTGACTGAGTTCCATTTCGTTTCATTTCAAAAATCTGAGTCAGAATCTTCATCTCCTGACATGAGCCGATTAAAAAAACATTTCAATGTCTCTACGCGAATGGGTTTCGGATTTCAGCAAACTCTCTCTGCCTCTGTCTGAGATGTATGTGGGTATCGGACAGGGATATGGCTGTGAATGGGAATGGGGTTGGGGATGTCCAACCGGGTAATTACATACGTGTCATTTCGGTTAGGTGCCACACAATATCCGATTTCCATTCAAAAATCGAAAAACCCTTTACTTTTGCTTAGTCAATTGTGTGGAAAATATGTATCGAATTCATGTATCCAAATATGCTTTACTTTTTCTTGCCTCAAGCTGAGCGTGCCGGTTGCTTAATTCAAGTGGAAAATGGCCTTGACTCGCCCGTGCCAAAGTTGGCTACCAGGCAAAAAGCAGACAAGAGTATGTCATTCAAATTCAGGATCGTTTGTGACTTCTGCTTCTGCGCTGAAAAATCTACAGTTTCATCCGAAACGACCCACCGCAAACTCTTTCTCTATCTATGTAAAACCTCTATAGTTTGATTGGCTCCAATTACCAAAGAAAAAACAATCTTTCCAATCGATAGGCCCCTTGGTTTTCTTTATTGTGTGTGTTAAAATCCCATCAGCGGGATGCCTGCCTGATCTTTCGCTAACAATTCGTCAGCTACCCCAAAGACGATCCATCAAGTTGGCACATTAGGCATCTAAACGATTTTATGCCGCAAAGCAAAAGCAAAAGCAATGGGATAAAAAATACAAAAAATGATGCAGATAAAAGAAAGAGGAAAAAGGTAGCCACTGATACATTTCAATGATGTGACTGCAGCTCCAACTGAGTTGGCACAACTAAGTTGTCCATTTGGCATTGCAGCTCCCGCTGCCACTTGTACATCATGGGCATCATTAATCACACAACACGAGCCGCTAAAGGACTCCAACTACGACCCCAACTCCAAGGCGAGACTCCGACTCCAACTCCGAATGGGAGTCGGCATTATTAATGCTGATGGTTCAACAAATTGTTGCCAGCGAGTTGAGAGAATCCTAACCAATAATTATGACATTGCAGGAGTCCCATGCAGATGATGATGTATATGAGGCGGCGGCTAATCAAGTCATCTTCTACTCCAGCTGCGGCTGCTGGTCAAGTCATGCGGTGCGGTACGTCTTTTGTTTTATTCGAGGCCAGAGACGATTTGTCTTTAAGCATGTGTGAAAGTTGTGTCAGATTTATGGCTCAGAGGCTTACGATAAATGAGCCAACTAATGGGCCACTGCAACTGCCGAGCTTTGACTAATTAACCCAAATGGAACATTATGTAACCTGCAGTTAAAAGATTCAAATACATAGAAATGCAATTGTTCGTGCCTGAAGGGATGGGCTTATTTGGCCAATCGGAAAATATACTTTTTCCCAAATTCTTTACTTGAATCTGCATAGAAACTCAAAATACGGCCACAATATGTTTTGCAAATTTTGGCAGAGAGTGACAAATATATATTTTTATTTCTTGGTAAATCTCTCCATTTTCATTTGAGGAACTTTCGTTAACTTTCGCTTGAAGTAGTCCAGCATTTCCTTCATAATTAGAAAATTTATTAATACTTTGTGGACGCACACACACATAGGCATATTAAAAGAATTTAAAAAATATGTTCTCTTGGTGCCTGTTATACTGAAGTCGGCGAGACGACCCAAATCATTTCATATTTACAATTCTGCATCAATATAAAGTCAATCCTGGAGCCAATATTTCTTTTAACTAAGCCACGACATAGGCCGACCAGAGAGATCAAGCATGAATAACGCCGGGACCGGACCACTATATCATGAAGAGCTATACGAAATATCGATTAAGGAGTGGAGTAGTTTTTAATCTAAAACATCATATACAGAAACTTCAATAGGATCGGAAAAATAGAACACAATTTTCCACATATCACAAAGGGCTTGCAAAGAATGGGGGAAGGACGAAAAAAATAATTTGCGGGAATGGCGAAATAAAAAGAGTCCCAGTGGGAGTTTGAAGGTCAGTCCTACATGTGTCCTATATGTACATCCATTTAGGCATTGAGACACAGAAAAAGAGTTCGGGATGTGTAAAAATATTGTAGCCAAGGCCTGAAAGGGTATGAAAACTAGGGCATATCCGAAGTTATTAAACTATGTATCTGTTCTGTGAGATTTTCTTTTCCATATCGAATTTGTCGTTGATATTTAGAACTAACGAGATAAGAATAATTTGAAACGCAAGGAAAATAAATAAAACAAATTTATTAAATTGTAATTTTCATAAACGATTTCGTTGCAGTATTCAGCACAACCAAAACAATTCGGGACTCGGATGTCGCAGTCGACGGGCTGACGGAGGGGCATCACCCACACCCTCGGATAGTTCCGATTCGGATATTTCTCTAGGCACACATTCGCCTGTGCCGAGTAGTTTGCACTTACAGCACAGTCCTGGCAGTACTTCGAACGGAGCCAACGATCGAGAGGAGAGTCTAAGTGTGGACGATGACAAGCCGCGAGACCTAAGCAGCTCGCTGCCTTCACCGATACCTATTCAACTGCCGACGGCTTACAGCGGAGCTGCAGCAGGTTCGCTGCCGCCTGGTTGCCTGCCTCCCTTTAAGTTGGAAACGACTGCAAGCAGTTTGTTCAATGCCGGATGTTACCTGCAGAGCTTTAGCAACCTGAAGGAGATGTCGCAGCAGTTTCCCATCCAACCGATTGTCATCAGGCCACATCCGCAGCTGCCGCAGCCGTTGGCTCTAAACGGAAGCGCCGGGGTACCTCCGCCACCTCCCACGCATCACCTGCACCAGCATCAACATCATTCGGGCTACGCGGCCGCCTACAGCGTCGAGTGCGTTCCACCGCCGCCGGCTCCCAAGCTGCGGATCAACTCACCCGAAAAACTCAATTCAACGGCCGTATCGGCAGTGGCAGTTGCGGCTGCTGCAGGAGTTGCTGCTGCTGCAGCTGTGGCAGCTGCGGCTGGCCATGAGTCCAGCAGCAACTCAACTTCGGCTTACCATCATCACAGTGCGGCTCAGTTGCTGCACCGACCGTTCTCTACGTCGCCCGAACTGAAGCACAGTGCCCCAGAAATCACATGATATCAAAGGGTTTGAGTTGCCGATTGCCCCCGACACGGCCTCCCACTATCCATCACCATTTTCCCCTCTGCCGCACTCTACTCTAAGGCCCAGCTTATGAAAATTGTTTCAATTGTAATATTAAGTCGTCAGTAGTTAAGCGCATTCCCGGAGCGTCTTTCAAGAAATAACGATTATTTTGTACATCTAACCGATATTTGGCGAACGACTTTCAGATCCCTATACTCCCGAACCGCAACCAGCAAAACATACTTATCCGAAATTCATAATCCGGAATACGATCTTCTTCGCACAACTTTCAAAGATAGCTATTTAAGTCAGACCGAGTATGAATAAGAAACCCATTGATAGCTGATCTGGGGAGCTGAATTTCGTAAAGTTTTGATTCTAAGTTCTTTGTGTGTACGTAATTTGTAAATAGAGTTTAAGTATGCGAATCATAGAGTTTACGTACATATATATACCTATATTTAGAATGCAATAAAAATGAAACAAGCGAATGAACAGTTGAGAATTTAAATCTGATAAAAAAAAAGTGAAAACTGATCAAAAATATTGTTTTTAATAGGGAGGAATTGGAAAAGGGGTTTGAATATCCAATTCCTGGTGTCTGCTATAACCCTTTGGGATTAACAAAATTGAAACTATCAAGTTCTCTCATCAGTTAGCAATTGCAACGTAAAAAGTGCCGGACAAGAAGAGAGCCGTAAAGAAATGTAAACGTATTTGTGTGAATGTGAGTTACTTTATACTGTGCAAAATGCCAAAAAGTAATCAGATTTTGGATATCCGAGTCAAGTAACTCAGAAGGAATTCTTTGAACTAGATGAAGCTCCGACATACAACTTAACAATTCATTCAATAATGAAATGTAGCTCAGGATTGAATTGTGATTCTTTCGATAAAGGAGAACTTCGTTCACGCGAATGCTAAGATATTGTCCTTAAAATGTTACTGCAGCTTTGACGCTTAAGAAATATGTAGTACTATAGCGACTACATTTGGAATTTTTAAAATTTTCTTAAAACTAAGATAAGCATTTCGGGATCACATGTATATCATATCCGCTTAAGTATCTTTTTTTTTTTGTAAGTTTGTTTAACTTTTCCGCATTCGCCCTTTTAGCATTTGTAGTATTAGTTGCTCGTGATGTTTTATTTTGAAATAAAATATCAATTTCTATGTAAACATCAACAACAGTTGAAGGCAGAGAACCACACACAAGTCGTAGGGAAAGAACAACAATATTGAAATCAACAGCATCAACAACAGTCCCATGTGGCAACGAGGCAGTTCCAGTTCCAAAGCCTGGTAAAGTCGTCTTCTCGTGAATCGAACGTTGCCGTTGCCCACTGGCTGGCTGACTGACTGACTGGCGCCAACGATGACATGTCCGGCCTTGCCATGTCCTACTTGAGTGGTTTACTTAGCTGCCTTATGAAAATATCCAATATGCAGTAGGCAAACAGTCAAAGATGCAGAAGATCCCAAAAACCAAAACCAAAAATGACGCGTCACTGTCACTCACTCACTCACTCACTCACTCACTGGTATAGTACAAATGCACCACATCATCGTCATTATGGGCTCAGGAGTTGTCTGGGAACATTTGGCTTACACATTCACATCCATGTACGTGCATGTGTATATAGAATCGTATTCCGATAAGGAATATGCATATATGCGATATAATCTGTTAGATGCAAGCGCCAGCAACTGCCAGATTAATGGACCCAGATGACTGACTAGTTGGATAAGTGCTTCCTTCTTACATAAATTTCGGCTCAAATTACAAGGTGAGATGCGGCCCCCAAAAACCATATGTAAGTTGTCAGTCGCCTGTCGACAGTCGTCGCCCGTTCCTGTCTCTGGCCATACACTTGAAAGCGCAATTATCAGTGGCTGTAGTCTGCCCGCATTAAGTATACGCCGAATTGTCAGTTAATTTTCATTGCAACTACCTAGAATAGTATTTATTTTTGGTCTGGCTTCTAGCCTCGTCATGGCGTCGTTGTGTTGTTGTTCTTGTCGTTGTTATCGTCACCGTCATCATTACGCATGATGTGACACTTTTGACCTTATTTCCCTTTTTTGGCAGACAAACAGACAATATAATGAGGAATCGATAGTTGTACTGCTCTGACGATTGCCATATGTCTCAATTAGCCACAAAATGGCGGCTCACCTGGCCCATCGAAAAAGGAAGCTACATATAATCCGCAAATTGATTTTACACTCGAGCCCAGTCAGAGAACTGTGAGGTGAGTCGTTGCCCGAAACTAAGGCCATTTACCAATTAAAGAAGCGTTCAGCCAAAAACTCGGAGCTGCAGCTAAAACAACAAACAAAACGGAGTCAGAGACAAAAGCAGGGCCAGCGATAGCGACTGATGAGGAGAACTGACTCCCAGACTGGCCAAGCAATCTATTGTCACTTCTGCCTCTGTTTTTTTATCAAATTAATGCCTGCCCTCGATTTGGAACTGGATCTAAAATTGGACCGTACCTAGAGTCATGAGTCGGAAAGAAACCAAGGGACAACGAGGGTTGAAGCATATTATTAACGCCATGGATTTTCGATTCTGGGGGCGGGGCGGATGGCTGAGGCTGCTGCATTTACATATTATAAAAGACGACTCAATTAGTTTAACCACAAAGTACATGCAAACACATTGAAACACACGAAAGAAAGAAGCTTTAATGCCAAAGGTTTACATATTTAAAATTGAATTTATGCACCCCTCCTGGGGGCGAAATGGTTTTATGCAATTTGCTTCTATGTTCGGTTTGTCAATTGTTGTTTTTACGACTCTCCCTCGCCCCTATATCCATCCCACCTTATTTTGCCGCCGCACAATGCTCCCCACCCCCCAGTGAAATAAAATGTACTGTGGAACATCACTAAATATTTTGATACATGAAATGAATTAATAATTGTGTATTATTTGTCAAGTGAAGTTGAAATAAATTATAGAGTATCATTCCATATGAGAGAGAGGGATAGGCATACAATTTAATTGGGATGTGTCTTAAAATTTATCAGCGGGAAAATGGAGAAAATTCAGAGTTCCTTTTCATATCAGGTCGATCGCAATTAGTGATCGTCAAGAATAATTTAGCGTGTAACTGAAATCATGATTGATCCAAAACTGAAAACATTAATGGGCAATTAGACTTTATTTATTTTATTTTTTAAGTCAGCTAACAGAGCAGTCGGCAAAAAAAAAACTTAAGCTTAAGCTTAAAACAGTTGACAATTAATCATAGAATAGAAAGATAAGGAGATAAAGGCTAAAAACAGTTGTTAAAAATTGGAAAAGAATACGAACGGGTTCGTGTAGGGAGTATTATGTCAGACATCCCATGAGGGGAATAGGAAAAAAGCATTTCTTAGAATATCAATTAAATTCTGGTTTATGGAAAAAGAGGATGCAAAACAGAAGCAATCAAATATAAAGTGAATTAATAAGAAGAAGTCTGTCTGAATAAAAAGGTAGGCAAGGGTACATACTGGAAAAGGTTAAAATCCCTTTTTGTCGAATTAGACTTCTCCAGATGATCGAAGTTTCAACTTGTCCTATTAACGCCGGAGTATAAAGTATTGGAATTTAATCAAACTAAATCAAAAAATCAGTAGTAATCAATTTTTTTCCGAAACTTTATGAAGATTCTTCCTAATAAAAATGACAATTTTTGTCTCGGCATCATCACTATGAGTTCCATTTTAACATTGATTTTATTTCTGCTCCACTGTATTTTGGTTTATTGGCCCTTCCTGCATATTGACAAAAGGGGGCTACGTTTACTTGTTTACCACAAAAAAAAAAAAAAAAAAACATATTTAACTTTGCGCATCTTTAGAATCTTTTGACAGACATTTGCTCACTTTTTTCCGCCTGCCATGTGGGCGCTTGGGAGGGGTTGGACTTGGTATTGGAGTTGGGAAGGGGTGATGAGATGTGGGAGAGGGGTCACCCCATCATTAAATGCGTAAATGTACTGTAAATAGACAAACGCGTTTTGAATAAATTTTCGTAAAACGAAAAAGAGTTGCATTGTTCCGACTGTTTGTCTGCCCGCCCGTCCGTCTCTGGGATGGGTGGATAGAAGAAGACACTGAATGCGCAATGGCAATGCAAATTCCCAGGGCAAACAAATGTCGACCACCACCAAAATAGAATCAGCCAGCCACCAGCAAGGGGAGCATCTGTGTCGGCAATGGACCCATGGAATGGGCTGGACCGGGTTGGTTTGGGTCGACAGTCAACAAGGCGAATCAATAAACTCGTCGACTATATTATGATAATTTAGCGTGACAAATTGAGTCGAGTTGGGGATATGAAAGTTCCTTTTTGCCTGCTCACTTCTTTTTTGGGTTCTATGGTTAAGCTTTGTCAAAATATTTGCCGCATTAAATGCGCAAAGCAAACACTTTACACATGCTCCTCAACATGCCGCACCGTGTTAAACCCTTTCTGGAGGCATATGAAGAATACATACATTCTTAAGCACTCTTCGCTCCCAAAGGCTAGTGAAAGTTGGGCGTGTCCGTGGGGCACCTGAAAGTGTCTACTTTGCCAATGGGCTATATATAATTTGACACTTGTCTTAATTGTCATCTCAAATGAAAGATGAGGCTCAGTCGCAGGCATTGTTGTCGTCTTGGCGGGCCTAATGAGATTTACAGACTGATGATAATAATGAAGATGCCTTTATCAGGGTGCAAGGAGTCAGATTCGGATTCCGGTATACAGATGCAGCAGACAATGGGCAGTCAGCCAGTGAGTCAATAGAAATAGAAGTAGAGCAAGCGAGAGAGCGAGGGAGCGAGGGAAAAGGCGTCAATGCGTAATTCATAAGAGCATTGAGAAGGCAGATTCAGACCCAAACCCGAAACTACACCAAGACCCGGACGTTCCCATTCTTCTATCAAGATACTGCTTGCCTTTGCTAACAAAGGCGTTCTATGTCTTAGGGCGTGGCTGTTTGCGGTTCAAAATCTTCAACAATTTCTGTCGTGCCAACGAGACTCGCCCCATTGCGGTCTCTATCCTCATTTTTATTTTTATTCTCGTCCTAGTCCTGGTTCTGGTTCTCGGATTAACAAAAGCACTCAGCCAACATCTGATTCTGATGGAAACATTTCCGCTGCTCAATGAAGATTTTGTTATTGTTGCCCACAGATCGCTTGGATTTAAAGATTTTGGAAACGGATTAGAAACAAAATAAGATGTGCATATATTCATGAGCAGAAGGCCGAAGATTTAAACTGGGATGAGGCCAAGAACGAGGAAGGGGACAGGGATGCATGGAGAGCAGAACGGCTGGCAGATTTTTCAGATGACTACAAAAAACGCTTTATCAGATATTATCAGAAACTAACAAATAGAATTACAAGAAAACGCAGCAAATGCAGTACAAAATGAAGAATTTATTTATTGTTCAATTATAATTCTTTTGTTTCGACGTCAATCAACTTCTAATCAAACCTCCTGGGATATTTCAACTTTTGTATATATGTATGTGTATAATGCTTAAATTTACATTATAATAAAATTACTTACATATTCCTCATTGCTTACCCAATGCTTGTCGATTTTCCTTCGTTTAACTAATTACATAAAATTGCTTTTCCAATTTTCCAATTGCCTAACAATTTGGCTAGTTCAGTCGTTCTCATCACCATTCCTCAGCATGCCCAACGAAAATTGAGACTAAAGCTTTTTGCCCCTAGAAATAATCTGCGAGGTCTTCATATTGTTGCTCTATTGTTGTAAGATTGAAAAATCGTATTAAATTACTTGAAAAACAAGAGACATACACACATACAAGAGGGAAAGAGAGAGAGAGAGAGAGAGGGAGCTATTCCTAGCTTTCTAGAGAAAGGGAAAATTGAAGTTAAATCAAGGCCCAGGGAGAGCCACAGAAAAAGGCAAAAGGCAAAGGCCCTGAACAGGCATTGTTCTTACTGTTCCATAGTACTCCAATTGAATTATGAATTAATAAAGATGTTTCGCCCGCAGGCAAGATTTGGGTTACGCAAGTTCCAGCATCAACCCCTCCGTATTCCTCTCCCCCTCAAACGATGTGTGTGTTCATCCTGTGTTCCGAGCTGTTGCCATTTTGGCTTTTTGGATTTGCCAAACAAATCCGTTACAGCAACAACTTCTATTCCCAGTGTGTGTAACTTGAGGATGCATTTTTCGTTGCCCTTGCCCCCTTTATATTGAAAGATAATTGGGTTCGCCAGACAAGCGTAAAGCGCCCGTTTCCAAAAATAAAATATAAAAAAGAGCACCAATAAAGTAAGACATCGCTCCGCCTTCGGTATACCATGCACAAAGTGATACCAATATTGAAAACTCTGGCTGGCTCTGTGGGCTCGGAAACGATATCTTTTGTCTGTTTTATTTATTTTTGGGATTTCAATATGCCATTTACTACATATTTGAGTGCAAGGTATAATAATGGTAAAACGGAAAGAGGAAAATATACACTCATACAAGCAATTCAATTGAGATTCAAATTCACTTAGTGCCACAGCCCAACTCATCAGCCTCAACTTATTGTGTTTCAGTTGGAAATCATCCCAATCACCACCACCACCGCCATCACGTCATTTCTTCATCATCGTCACCCGCAACAACAGTCACGCCCAATCCTCCTAGCCCCCACACGAATCATGCTTTGACGTGTAAATGTTATCTCTTTTACAAATTAAGCCCGCAACATGGATTCGGAATCAGATTCGGATTACGATTCCACCCTCGCCCTTTCTGGTCTCGAGTAATTCTAATCGAAAACAAAATGTTTCAACAATTAAATGTAATTTGAACCTGCGTGACATGAGCGTTTTATAGATCGTGTGATTTATGATGTTGTAGCAAAGATACATATATACATAAATCTGACGGACCCCTCTATATACATACTTGTTTAAGGATGTGAAAACCATGGAGTTGAGCTAACCCCAAACAGTAAATGTATATATATATATATACATATATATACTTGATAGTAGATGAGTGAGACATGACTTATGACAGATCGAAGAATAGATGTGAGTGGTTGTATTAAATGCCCATCATGTAACCATTGAACCTTTCTTCTGGATTTGCTGACCTGGTGCATTAAAGTTGTGGCAAGAATTTGGCCACTGAACAGTTGCCATATATTCAGACAGATGCTTTTGTACCCATTTTTCCCGTAGCTCTAAGAAAAGAAAGGGAAAAAATGACTTCGCTTGTTACTAACATCTGATACATGTAGTTAGTAGGTGCTACCAACCCACTAGTGTTGGCTGAGTGAGTGAAGAAAAATGCACGACTCACTTCAGTAAGTTAGTGAGCCTGTTCCCTTAGCAAAAAATGTAATAACACATTTTTTAATACATTTTTTATACCGTCCACCCATATGGTGATGTGTGTAACAGGCAGAAGGAAGCTTCTCCGACCATATTAAGTATATATATTCTTGACCAGGATCAACAGCCGATGCGATCTAGTCATGTCCGTCCGTCAGTCCGTATGAACACCTATAACTCGGAGACTATCAGAGCTAGAGCCACAAAATTTAGTATGTAGACTCGTGTAGTATGTACAGTGATCGAATTTGTTTCAATTTTTGTTTTATTTTTTAGAAAAACCCGATTTGCTCAAAGACCATATTAGTTAAAAAACCCGAATTTGATATGAATACTGGCGCGCGCAGTTTTTCTTTGGCTCAAAATTTTGCCACGCTTACTTTCGCCCCCGAAAATTAAATAAAACTGATAAAGTCACCAAATTTGGATGGTTGAGTATGTGGCAGATTATAACTTTGCTATGGAAACCGAATTCAAAACAGTAATTATTCGTATCAATTTCTACCAGCCTAGCGTATTTTATTAAAATCGGACCAGAAACATGGAAAATACACGTATGGGCGTGTTTTACTGAGCTAAAGTCACCCTATATATGTAGACCGAGATGCTTTAATCGTTGCAGATTTTTGAACATGATTAATACATTCTTTTTTTGTAAGAACTGATCACTTTAACTATAGAAAACCATAGTCTGTCAAATAAACACATGAGTCAAGGAGGAACTGAACAACTGAGTCAGCGAGTCAACTGAAAAAGTGAGTCAGGAGAACAAGTGCTGTAAGTGAGGAACAATTCAGTGAGGAACTGAGTGACTAAGTGAATGAACATGTTCATTCGTTAAAAAGTGAATCGGTGGATTTGTTCATTAGAGTTGAAGAGTATGTGACCCATGCAAGACTGTAGGGAGAAAAAGCCTTGCATTTATGTACATATAATCGTCTAGGGCTATATTGAACATGTTGAATATAAACATTTAAGGTGGAGATGATGATGGGAAATATACGTCAAAGAGTGATATGATGTCAAGGATAATTGAAAATAATTTTCAATAACTAGTTTTTTCACGATTTTTATTTTTTACCACGACATTTAACTTGGTACGAGCATGTTTGTCAATTTACTTCCGAATCATTATCGTTTTTTAACTTGTAGCAAGTAAATTACATGCAAATTTAATGGGCTTTCCGTGGCAAACTTGTACTATGTAACTTTAATCGCATAAATAAGAAATAGGTGCATATATAAATTAAAAAACCAAGCAATCTGATATAAGCTTATTACGTTCCATTAAGTTTATATGCAATTTCAGATTGCACTTGAAATTCATTCGATTAGTCAATATCAAATCGGCTTAAGTCTATGGACCCCACAGAAACACACGCCCCACGATTATGTCACACGCCAGCTCAGAAGCATCGCCCTAAATAAGAAGGTTCTTTGCATTTTTGGATGACTCCCTCTTCCAGCGGCTTCACCTGCTTCTGCTACGCTGTGAGCTCCTTTGGATCGTTGAGCAGGCTGCCGCGCATACCGTAACCCCATTCCAATATGGGGAATGGCTGAAGGAATCGGCTTAGGGCAAAGTTATCAACATTTTTGGAAATGAAAACATGCGCATTATCGACACCATCACGGGTACATATTTCTGATAACCACAGACAACAACTGGGATCGAGAGCTGGGTTTGAATCTGAGTTTGTATCTGCCTCTGTATCTGGGATGTCAATAAGGTTTTCAAAGCCGTCACCCTGTCAATGCATTATTTTTCGTTTGTCGCCTCTAATGACACACATATTTGGGTATTTAGGTGTTAATCGCCTCATTCGGACGCTGGCAGAGGATTTGCTGCTGGCATTCTATTGTTTCCGCACGGTTTTACGGGTAAATATTGATGCCAGCGATTATGGCTATTGATGCATTGACAACAATATGGACTTTCCGTGCATTATCCTCGGCAGCGGCAAGCGATCGGGTCCTCTTCGATTCTGAATTCTCTCAATTCTCTAAGAGTCTATTAGTTGCAGCCGCAGTTGGGTCGAGTCGCTCCGAGACTCAGTCAATCGTGTTTGGCTTTATAACGCATTATCCTAAATCGTAAACAAACCGGTAAACAATTATAGCCGCTTCCAGGCCAAAGAGCATATGTTTGGTCATAGGCATTGAAATCGGGGATAGAGGGCATTAGCAGAATTGCCAAATGGCTTCATTGGTGATAGAAATAAAGGAAGCAAAACGAAACTGAGCTGAGCTACCACTGATACCGTTCAATGTTTATTACATTGACAGATCAGGAAATGTTATGACTAACTGTAATAGGGGTTTTCCTAATCCAAACATTATTTTTTAAGAAGTGATTAAAAAAAAATTAAATGAAATATATGTATGCGTATATATGGATACAAATACAGACTATTCTAACATTTGACCTTTCATATTCATCGAAATTATGTACCAATGCAGATTCTAACCATTCAGACACACTAGTGAAGTATAATTAAATAATTTATTTTCATATCCTTTATTCCGCACTACATCAAGTTATCAATGTATATCTGACAAAGAATAAGTGGAAATAAATTGTAAATAGGTGTTAATCGCCTCATTCGGACGCTGGCAGAGGATTTGCTGCTGCACAATATTATATATACATAGATGTTTGTAAAACAGTAAAGGAATCATTTTATTCTTGAACAGGAGTAATTATATTCTAGAATCTAGATTATCCAATCCAAATTGGCAAACACGCCCTCAATTTTCAAGCGACTATAATAAAACTTTCTATTTAAGAGCACTAAAACCAAGGTTTGACAGTTGGAGTGTTTACACAAATTTCCCATTTAGTAGGTTTAATTTAGTTTTTAATGTTAAATATCATACATGCATATCTATAAAAATAAAATGAATACAATAAGTAAAAGTTTAAAGTTTAAATCGAAAATTGCAAGATTGACAAGTTTATGGGATTAGTATCGGATGGTGAAGTGCCATGTCAAAGCAATAAATCTGTTTTCTTTTGGTAATTCATATATCAATAGATATCAATACAAAAAAAAATGCTAAAATATAACGGATTAGTTTTACAAGTTGTCATTTTTCATTTTATTCATTAAAGCTCATATTCTAATTGCAGTGCTCAAAATTCTAGCGCCCATTGACGTTGCACTGTCAAACACTGTTCTCTACAAAACTATGACATCAATGTGCGAAAGGTTAATCAGTTCGAGTTACCTAAATCACACGTAAAACTGTCCAGCACAGTGAAACATCGAAGAAAGTGAACCATGCTTGTCTATACGTCCTTTATCAGAAAAACCACTTGTAACAAATGCAATTATAAATTAAATTATGTCCATACATATACGGAATAATAAAAAATGGAATCATATGAGAATGAAAAAAAAATTTATTAAATTAATCGATGCTACGCAATAATCAATAACTAGCCATGCATTTGGCCACACAATATGATCCAGTGGTTGACTAAGTCACTATTTATTAATCCAAGCTTTAATGCATCAATTGATTTTTTAAGATTTTAGAACTGAATGTGGATATGTACATATGTACATATGTAGATATCCGTATCTCCCCAGCGGCAGAGTTGCAGAGCTATTTTATTATTTGAAACTAAACAGTGAAGAGTGGGAGGTGAAATAGAAAGAGAGAGAGTGAGAGAGAGAGAGGGGGAGAAAGAAATAGGGAAAGGGAGAGATCGAGAAATCGGGTGTGGTGGGTATAATGGTATTGGTATAGACGCCTTGCCTTTCAACGGAAGTTGAAAATAACTCAACTGGGCAGGTAGTATATACGAATATTCATACAATGGAATAATACAACAAAAAGCTGAAGAAAAAAGAGGAAAGACACTTTTTGAAAATGGTCGATGGAGAAGATGATGATGACGAAGGCGATGATATGGCAGAAACGCGCGAATGCGGCTAGCATCCCCCCTCGGAACGGCTTCAGTCCGTCTGTCAACGCTTCCCTTGAATGTGCTACCGTGTACGGGGGCGGCGGCGGCGCCATACAACAAATTGCCATTTACACCACTTACAACAGCAGCAACAAGAGTAGCATCAAAAGCAGAAGCAGAAGCCTAGGCAGAGGCAAAGACGGAGAGAGAGAGAGAGAGACAGAAACAGAGCCAAGTGCACACACAGTTACAATGTATGTACACAAGTATGGATAAGTGCTGATACATACATACTTAAGTATAAATATATGTATTTATGTATATACACACATTCATTTCAATATGCATATAGTTGTCTCTTTCTTACCATCGGGTAGGCGTGCCTTACGTCATAGACACACCCCTTTGCCAATGGCAGTCTCTCTGTGTGTATATAATGTAAATGTAACTGTAAATGTAAATATATACATATATCTGCATCTGTGTGAGGTAAAGAACAGTTACAGATACTTTGGGACTTTGTTGCTGCCGTTGCCGCTTCGAGTAGCTGCCGTTGACGTTTTGAATAAATTTTAATTGAATTCGCACAATGAAACTGTTTACTTAACTTGCCACTTTGCCAGATGAGCTTCATCGTAGCCACATTGTAAGCAGAGCGCGCATGCAGAGATACAGATAGATACAGATACAGACATACCTAGGCACACACTCACACAGCCACACACAAACCTACATATGTATGTACATACATAGATATGCATATGTATGTAAGCGGTGATGATGTGTACTCGGCTCTTGGTTTAATTACAACAACCAAACCGATTTGTCAGCGCTTGTTAAATGCATAACCTTTCAAAATCAGTGTGGCAGGAATTAACCAGAGGGCCAAATGGCAAAATATTCATATTCCAAATACAAAATTGCAATTCATAAAACCATAATGATTTGAATGGAAATTCCACAATTTATTGTGATCCTTTTATTTTCTTAAATGTTATTTGTTCGGATATACATATATAACATAAATTTATCCGATTTCTTAGATAGTATCTAACTTTTTGTTTCCTCAGATCGGCCCAGAAACTTTATTCCCATTCATTTTATTTATTGTAAAGACTTTACAAATTTATTGGATATCTATTGCCCACTTATGAAGCATCCTTGGACCCCTAAGCTGTAAGTTGAACCGTATTTAGCACCCCCGCCATTCTTTAATAATGTGTTATGTAAATACATTAGACTACAACGATGTTCCGCTTATAATAATACAATCAGGAAGGTTTCTTTGGTTTTCATACAAACTTCTGTAGAAGGACAATCGGCTATAACGATATCGCTTTTAACGAAGTAATTTTGAGCACACATACCGTTTATAACGTTAAAAAGTAAGAATCCGAATTTGCGAGAGAGTTACTTCATTTTGACGCTCTTTAATATTCATCGTATTAACTTCGGCCTATTCATGTGAATTGATCATTTCCACACAAAGACGTATAAATTAGGCAATGCTGTACAAAATTCGCTTTAAGACGAAAAATCTCGATCTCTAAAATCAATTAAAGATTTTGTGAAAAGGGTCCCAAACAAATCAAATGACATGAAATGAATTCTTTAATTCGGGTTATAGCGAATATCGGTTATAACGTTGCAAAATGGCTGTAATTGAATAGACATTTTAATTCACTTTCTTGCTAATGGAAGAATGACTCCCCTTTCCACAAGCTCTTTGGCGCTGTGTGTGTCCTGTATAAACTAACGGCAGATAATCAAGCTGTTGTAAATATAATCTGTTTATACGAAAAAACGATAATTTGTAAATAAAATGTCATGATAATGCGATATTTCCAATGACCTGCGTAATAAATTGCTAGTCCGCACTCTGTAAAAACCTTGCAATTGAATTGCCATTGAATATAAATCGCGTGTCACCTTATCAGTCGTCTGGCATCTCAAGAAATCGGAGAAAACTTATGAATCAACGTTTCACACATTTTCCAATAGGTTTTCTGCCCCACTCCCCAGATCAACACCCTCGATGATATGCCGCAGGCAGCAGCATACAGATTTAAATAAAAATTCTGAACAGTAGGTCGACTTTGAAATACTCTGTATCAACTGCATATGCACAGAATAAATGGACATGTTGCAAAACTTTTGCCTGTGCCTACATCCTGCTCCATGACTTAAGTCTACCCAATTGAAACATAGAAGAAGGATACATAAATGAAATTCTCATTTCTCCCTTTGCGCAACTCTTTTTGGGCTGTGAATCACGTGTCAGGTAAATGCTGTTCGCTCACAACACTCCTTCATTAAGTTAATAACAGTTTCCCAAAGTACAAAGTGAAATTGCGAAATTCCGTTTCACAATTTTTGAGCGACGCTTTTCCTTTTCCTTTGCCATCCCCTGTGCTCCACTCGTCCACCAACTCCATTCACTCCTCGAACTGAAACTGTAGCATAGAACGGAGGCTGTAATTTGCCAGCCGCTTGCCTTTTGATTCCGCAACGGTTTTGTTTGGTTTTGAATTACAACCTACCACGGCCACCCGCGCCCGTCATAGCCACACGCTTGTCGGATTGTGTTTTACATCTTGATTATCTGCCGTTTGTTTATACAGGACACACACAGCGCCAAAGAGCTTGTGGAAAGGGGACTCAATCTTCCATTAGCAAGAAAAAGTGAAATAAAATTTCTATTCAAATCCATTCAAGGATAAGAAGTCAATCAGTCTTCAAAGTGCAAAGGATTTTGCACTTTGTCAAATTCAAATTCCGGACAAATCCCACACACATACACATGAACAAAGTGCAGAGAGCAAGCGAGAAAAGAGAGAGAGAAAGAAAAAGAGAGTTAGCGAGGGAAGGAACCATAACCCTGGGCACAGCTGGCTTTGAAAACTTAATCCTTGCTTCTGAAACATCCCTAAGACGCTATGACCAAGTCAAGGCAAGGGAATATCAAATTGAAACTTTTGTTCGCACCGCCCTGCTGCAAGACCTTACTACTCGTATGGCACGTGGCCACACCAGTAAAAAAAAAATGAGACCAAGACCAAAAATGGGTTGAGTGGTTCATTCTTCAATTACCCTTTTCTCGAAGCTCGGTCGCATTATCGTAATCGCATCCTAATTGCGAGAAAATTACTCCCACGCGTGCGGCTATGTAACCTGATCGGGGCGTTGGGATCACAAATCAAAAGGATGTCTCGACAAGGCATGTTGGCGCGAAAGTGAAAGCATTGATATGTCATTGAAATTATAATAAACTTTTTGCCTACTGTTAGCTTGGAATTGTGAGACATATGTACAAATAGTACATATTAATATAAAAGTTGTACAAAATTTTGCATATTCTAATTTATACGAGATGGCCGGGCTAAAAACTTTTCCGCTAATATCCGTTTGAAAAAAAAAAACAATTTTTTAATCTAGTGCAATGCGATAGAGAAAAGTTTATTCTTTATATTTTGTAATCCAAACTTGAGTTCCCGTGGCATACAAGACATTTGATGATTTGCGCTTAAGTTTTAACACGTAAACTCAACAAAATTCCATGGCAGCGACTGGTAACCACCAGTCAAAAACCTTTGCCTTGTTTTTACGTTTTGCTCAAAATAGCCCAGAAGTCCATTACAAATATTTCAAACAACAGGGTAGTGCATTAAACTTTCAAATGACAAATTCCGTTGAACATTTGGCATAGTCGTCTATCTTCAATAGGGGTAAAACAAAGACCCGGTTATATTTAGAGGGTAAATAGTACAAAAAATATGAAATTCTTGGGTATACATAAAAACTAAAAATAAAGCTGGTTCTATACTTTTTTGGTTGTATATTTACCCTATTGAGAAATCAAAAATGACTATAACATAGAGCACGGGAGCAAAAAATGAAAATCAAATTTTTATCCATCACTGAAGAGCCGAAGGGTTTGATTTAAATTCGCGCATTTGCACGAGTCTGGCAGCTCTGGCTCAATCGGTTCACAGATGTGACTCCGTTAACAGAAACCTGTTAACCGCAATGCAAAAAATAACGAAAAATATTTGTTCAAATGGAAGGCGCGCAAAGAGAAATTATGAAAAATACATTTAAAGGGCAAATTTGAGTGTTTTTGGAAAACCAATCTCTCAGGTGTTTTACAGAAATCACAGTCAGTTTCGATTCCACGCGGAATCCTATCCACTTCAAAAAATACTAGCTGCCACAGAACTTCGAAACATAGTTTGTTTTGGTAGGATCACTGTCATTGAGTATCAATTAATTTTAATCTCATTTATAAAACTCTATTAATATATTATTTGAGACCTAGAAAATGAGTTTAAAAAAGTTTTTTATACAATAAAATTTATAATTTTTATATTTTTAAGAAAACAAAACTGATTTTGAAAATTTTGAGTATATATTCAGAGTAATAGTTGTTTTTCTTGGAAAATACACAAAAACTACGGGATTTCTAAAAAAAAAACTAAAAGCGGCAATAAATCAACAATGCTGTTATTAATGTTTTAACACATTTACTTTGATATTTTTGAGCTGAACTATGTAACAACCATTTTGTTGGCAGCGGATTTATGGCTGATTAAAATTTCTGGTGATCTATTAAAACACAAAGTTAAACAAATAATTGCATCACACCTTTTATTATTTTAATGCAGAATCATCAGTAACGAAACAACTTATATTACGACATTCATTTTTTAACAAAAACCTTATTAGTTCCCTGCAATAGACCATTCAGCTAGCACATCGGTGACCGGATTGAAAACCGCTCAAAGTGTCAGTCTGTGGCACCTAGAGTTCAGCTTTCACCGACATTTCTGTAGCACACGTGAATACCCTATACATAGATTGTGTGAAGTCTGCTAATGACTAATCACTAGAAATTTTAATCAGCCATAAATCCGCTGCCAACAAATCGATTGCCACTCTCATTGGCTTTCTGCATTTTTAAAATTTCTTTAACTAATTCGAAAAGGCACTTGCGATCTTACCTAAGCAATTTGAAATTAATTCTTGACTGAGTCAAGACTTGGGGATTTTTTCCATTCCATTTTTTCCAAATCGTGCTTTCACTATTTTGAGTAATAATTACTCAAATTCTTCCAATATATAATATTTTTTATTGTGATTCGGTGATCTAGGAAATTGATCCAGTCCGTCTTATAAGTAATTCCTAATTTCTATTCGATCAAAAAATTATTGGCAAAAACATTTCTGATCCTACCGATCCCGATATTGTTTCTATATTTTAATATTTTTCAAATTTCAAATACATTTCCACATTACAACTTTTATTAAATCTTATCCTTATCCTTGTTTAGCAAAGCACGAATTTCAATTATAGTTTCACCTTGAACAAAGCAAAATGCATGCCTTTATTTCTATCTCTCCCAGTTAAATACATACTAAGTATAAAAATATACCCATATACATTTGAAGGGTAAATTTGAGTGTACCCGACTTTAGTTGTTCCACATATCTATCCAATTATTCAGTCCATTTCCTACGATTTCGATCCGATAATATCCTTTTACTTCTTTGTTCCTATTAAGACAGGACATGAGCATTCCAGTGGTTCCTGCTGGAGCACCTCAGGATGACATCGAAGATTCAGTCTCGTCCATCCCATCCAAAGAGCAACGACCCAAAAAGGCTCACGCCTTTCATTCGGACTTCTATTTTTAATTGAAATTCTCCATTCATCTCCCCGAGCGTCTTGGCGGTCCAGAACGCTGCCGTCCCCTTTTCTCAGGACGGGCAGTTCTCCTGTGTATCGCCGAATATTTATGTAGGTCTTTATGAAACGATATACATATACATAAAACAAAGAATCCGCGCGATTCTTATACCCAACTTGGCCTTGTCAGCTACAACTCCAGCAAGTGATGGAAAGGACGGATAAGGCTCTGCCGCAGTTTTTTCTTATAGATCTGGCACTGGCATTGATGGGAGGAGATTTAGAGTCTGGTGTGCTAGGAGACCATCCTCACTATTCTGTCCAGGATGGGCATGGCCAGCGCCACGGCAATCGCTCCACTGTTTCCAATTGGTACAGACACGGTGTCACGAAAGTGACCATTTTGTCGCAATACTTCCGCGCCGTGAATGAATGATTCGTCAGGACGTTCGGTTATTTCTCAGAGATGTAGGGGATCTCCACCTCGCCTTTGTTGTAAAACAACTGTTTTGAGATAGAATGCGGTAATTTTACATATTATATAGTTACGGGAAAGCTAGTTATGTTCGTAAGTTCGAAAAACTATAGAAACCGGGAACAGTAAATGGAGCTCGGTACGGTCATAGTCCTCCAAATCCTGGTGCTCTAGTGTTGGCCAAGCAAATCTTTCAGGAGCCAGGTACTGTAGATGCCGTAGGTCAATTTGCCATTTCGAAGGTCCTCGAGTATGAGATAGAAGAACTATATTATTATTTGAATTCCATCGGCAATTTCGGGTCACGGCCGGGACTTTAACGTTTGAAAAAATTTTGGGAAGTTAGATGTTTGTTTTCAACAATATGTTTTAAAAGCATTAGTCAGAAGCATTTTATATCGAAATATGTATAATACTAATTGGCTAACAGCTTTATTAGGCCAGATTTAAAGTGTTCAATTATTTGGCTTTTAACCAAGTCCGCCAGTAACTTACCTCAAAAGACAGCGTTCTACTCCAAAACAAATATAATTAGCCGCAAAAGATCTTAGAGTGTGACGAAGAAAAGGAATTCCAATTTGCACTATTTTTTTTTAATGAGAAAACAAATAATGGTGGTTAACCAGGGGACGGCTCTCTTTGTGCCTGACAGATCCCAAACTATCTTGGGCCATGCCGCATTATGTGTACCCATGGAAGTATTTTGTATCCTCTTCCCTTCCCTACAGGCTTCAAAGCCGAAAAACGTTTAATATAAAAATTCAAATTTTAATATGCAGAGCATATAACATGTTTATTATATGTATGTTCTTATCAGGGCCGCAGAGAGAAAATCAGGGCCGGGGGGTAACCCACCCGCGTATTTTGGCGCGTATTTTGAACAGTGTTTCCCCCAACCCAATACTGCGAAGAAAAGATGAATCAGCATAAGCGAATTAGTTAGAAGCACCTCTCAAATTAACATTGTCCTCTATTTTAAATACATACTTTTCCACTTTATTTTCACGTATATTCGATTAAAAAATATCAAAGAAGCTAACATCGGCTGTGCCGAAGTTTATATACCCTTGCAGTCCATGGCCATAATATTTTTACATGTTCCAAACTCTTTTTCTGTATCTCAATTCATTAATGCACAGAACCTTTCAAATATCATTTCAATTTCTTCTTCTTCTTCCCTGAAATTTTATATGAAATACTATCATATTGGTTTCATGGCGATACTCCAATTTTTGCAAAAATGTTTCCTCCAGAGCTATATGATATAGTGGTCCGATTCTGCCGATTTTCATACTTTTTTCCCAGGTAATAAAAAGCCCCCAAAAAAAATTTCATCCCGATAGCTCTTAAGATGGCTGAGTAAAACGCATACGCACAGACGGACGGACAGACGGACATGGCTATATCAACTCAGCTTCTCATGCTGATCAAGAATATATATACTTTATATGGTCGGAAACTTCTCCTTCTGTGCGTTACAAACATCTGACCAATTTTATAATACCCTCTGCAAGGGTATAAAAATACACATGACATTAGTTTTTTACATAAAGCAAACTTTATTTCAAAATGTTTATTTTTTATTTATACTGCCCGCCACGGTTTTTATTTTTCATTTTGTAAAATATTTATTTACCACAAGCGGACAAACTAAATATAAATATCTCGTCTATTTTATTGCTGAAAAGTCTTACGAATAAGCTGACTTTGAAAAGAGAGATGCATGTTTTGAATATGCATTTGTTCGACACCCAACATGGCAGGAATGGTTGAACGAGGACATGGCCCCGTTAAAATGAAAAAAGTTTAACCCTTTGTATGGCACGAGATCCGATTTTGACACGGTTTTTTTTTATTTGATTCAAAAGTTGAAATGAAAAATACACAATTTTTTAATTTTCCAAATTTTGGATTTAGAACGTTTTTATGAGGAATTAAGGATTTCTTGCATGAATGCATCAAACATGTGTTGGGTGAAAAAGATGCCTACAATTCTAAGGGATGTTTTTTTTCTTTATGTGGATGTTTTTAAACTATTTAACATAAATTTATAGTTGAATTATGTTTAATTTAGATGAACGTTTTAAAAACAATCGTTTTATTTATTATTTATTTCTCGCACATTACTTGTGAAAATCCTGTGCAGTTTGGGTACTTGTACCCTTTTCGATTTTCTGCCCAGATAGGCCAATGTCCAACTTCATCCTGCCGCACCATTTGATTAGGTTTCAAGCTTCGTTTGTAATACATCCTTGCGAGCGCGTTTATATAAAAGCCTGGCATTGCTGACAAACAATTCTAGTAGATGGTGAAAAATGCGAACCTACCTTTTCTTGGTAAAATTTTGTATCTTCCAATTAAACTTTGTCCTTGGGAATTATCCACTGTTGGCCAATTTCTCGGCCAGTTACTAAATTGTTTCCTTGTTAGGAGATTCGAGATTCCCAAAAAGATTATTCGACGTTATTCCGTTTGTACATTTATGTGCGGTCGTCGCATTCGAGTTCTCATGATACAGTAAATTCTTAAAGTTATATGCTACGAGAGAGAGCAATTCAAAGTACAGTGTAAAGGGAAAAGCAAGAAAATCAGAATAATTAAATGAATGAGTTTAAATTCAGGATTTCTCCTCCAACAACCACCATAGGTGGATGCTAATGATATGATACCGCCAAATATTCAAAAGAGGCAATAAATTGAAATAATTATCAAAATAAAGTCGGAAATTCAGTTGCCTGGGCACTTCTCTAGTCATTCTGACAGGTGGACTCTATCAGAGTTTTAGATTACTTAGACATGTTAATAAGAATGTACTTTCAGTTATGTCTAGTTACTTCCACAGAAAATTTTGAAATGCAGTCACTATATGCAAAACTTATAAGAAATTTAGGACCTTGGCTATACAAAACTTAAATGACTACACATTTTTTAATCCCAAAATTAGAACTACATCCATGCTGAATCTAAAGCCGCCTTACACTATTATTATTTACTGCATCAAGTAATCCTTTCCGCCATCAGCATTTCTCTTTTCTTTGGCTGGAGGCCTAGAGCAGCCAGAAAAAAATTGAATTTTATTTGTTCTCAATTCAATAAAAGAACATAATCTTAATAGCTCTTTCCGTTATTAAACAATTTTTTTTAAAATGGTCCCAAAAACACACTCACAAAAGAAATAGTAGTAAAAATAGGAGGCCACAGCTTTAGACATTTTATATGCTATCAATTTGCTCTATTTTAAATGAAACCAAATAATCTTATTTTTAGCCTAACTAAAAATTAATTAGGATGCTAGGATGCCACAAACAAATTAGTTAAAAATTTATTTATTTCACTTTCAATTAATTAATATCAAAATAAATAATATTTAAAAGAATTTTTAATTAATTTGAATTTTAATGGCTGTTATTCCGAGAAGTTTCGATAATAATGCGATCAAATTGTTTAACACCAGAATTCACATTTTATAAATCCTTATAGAGATTGAAAGAATTTACACGATTTGTCAATGCTTTCGTTTATTTTCTATTCCCTCTTTCTTTATTTAAATTCAATATTTTATTTAGGTAAATACATATGTAGGTAAACATCTTTTAACTTTAGCTTTCGGCCATTGCCCATTAAATTAACCCAATTGCACTAAAATATAACAATTAGTATTAACACATTATTCTAAACATAAATTTCTGCCAATTGTATTTCATAATAATAAACATTTTTTTATCAACAATATATTTGAGTTTGCAGCAAAAATTTAAATATGGCGCCAATTTTTAACCAGAAAATTTCGTATCTGGCAACGCCATTTGGCGCGCTTTCCAACATTGTCGTAACATTTGGCCACACTAAAAACCGCTAGTTCGACTCCGAGGTTCGACTCCGAGGTTGCATGTTGGATTGAGAGCGAGGGATGGCTAGCAACGATTAGGGTTGTCAGCTCACTCAAAAAGCAAAAAGTGAGAATATATATCGATGGAATTCCCAGCCCTGCTTAGTGATGTAAATTTGGGTCGAAATTTCGATGTCGATGTTCATCGATGTTTCTTTACATCACTAGCTCTGCATTTTACGACGCAGCCGTGTTTTGTTGTTGGTCTTCCTCGCGGATTTTGTTTAATTAAGTTAATATAAACTCTATTGAAGCATAATACAACTGTTGCTCGAAATCGAAATTGAAGCAACAAGTGGTTTAAACTCGGTTTTTTCTAACCTTTATCGTGCCTTACAATCATCAAATCCACTCGAACACAAACACCATTACAGTTCTATCTGACTAACAATAACAAAAACAAGTACGTGAGAGTGCTACATGTTGTTGTTTCTTTTTGAAATTACGCCGAAAGCAGACAAAAAATGTTAAACGAGTAATTAATGCATAATTCAATTAAGAGGAGTTGGCTTACTTAAATACAAATACAACAACGTTTCGTGAGTGCACAGTGGCTGTGAGACGGAGTGAGAGAGAGAGCTAGAGATCAAAATCCCCAACGCGAGGATCCGTATCGCGTTTACATACCAATATCAATATTTGTGTTTCATTCAATAAGTGTTAATGCTAATTATAGATTACAAGTGCACTTAACTAAATAGAGCAACATTAACATTTCGCATAAACCAACGACAGAACGCTTACTTGAAGGTAATTATAACCAACATTTCGCTGGCGCTCTTTTTCACCTTTTTTTCATTTTGCCTTATTTCGTTCCGTTTAGTTCGTTGTTGCCCACTTGCCTCTTTTATTGCTGTTGCTTTTCGTATTCGTATTCATTTTCGTATTCGTATTAATAAACATTTCTTTTTTGACATTGCCTTTTGTTTTTAGCTTTTTGCATATTGCAAAATATTTTCTTTTATTATTTTTACCAGTTTCCACCTTTCTTTTATAGTTGCTTGATTTTTGCACTTGTTTCTATGTTGCCATCTCTCTCACTTTATTCGCCCCCTCACTACTGCAATCATCATCCTCCCTCTCCTCTACTCTTAGTTCGATATGAGAGCGTTTGGTCTAAAAAGACTTGAGAGTTTCTTGTTTCACACACACACACACACACACGTATCCAGTTGGACGCGCTCTGCCCAATCATGCTAAGGAATGTGACGGCATTATTAATGTTTTTGTTGCTTCTACACACGTACATATATTTAGCTGTTCTCAATACATATGTATGTATTTGTTGTCAACGGTTTACCTTTTGTTTACTTATCAATACATTTGTGTGAGAAATAGCGCCATAGAGCCATAGAGTCAAGAAAATAGATAGTTTACATGTACAAGTAGAAATTTTTGACTTTAAAATTTACTTTGTTTTAGCTTTGTTTTATTCACTATAAAGTTTATTTACTTCAATAAGAAAACGTACCACTCGAAATTATTTTATATACCCATTTATACATATATATATTTTCCGTTCGTACATTTTTTGTATCAATCACTTGTCCAGCCTCATCTCCCATTATGTAAGTAAGTCTTCTCGCCGACTTTGGTATACCATGCACAAAGTGAAAACAGGATCAAATTTCGAAAAAATATTAAATACTCTTGCAAAAAGTGTATATTAATTTTGCCCATCGATTTTTATCTCCGACCATACAAAGTACATAAATACATACATATATTCGTAATCAGCACGACGAGACGACTTCATATAGCCATGACCATTATTCTGTCCGGTCATCTATTTAATACACGGACTCAGCCGGATCTGATCGCTATGTCACAAAACTCGCTTAGATGCCGCAAAATCACTAACAGTGACTATTTTCCAAGCAATTGTCATAAAACGAATTTTATTAAGAACGGGTACATATGTATTATATACATAGATCCTATAGGAACGACCGGTCGATAGTACAAAGGGTGGATAGAGAAGAATCTTTCATCCCAAAACTTTGCGCAACTAACAAAGTGCTCATATTTTCAGTAATTTTGAAAAAGTGCATAACATTTTGTTGGATGCGCCGAAAAAACTGCAACGACTCAAAGGTCATTTAGCACATACAAATAAGGATTTGGTTGCGCTCGACATTACGGGAGCCACGTCATAATGGGCAGTCTGGTACCCATTGGTCAGATGTTTTGTAAGGAAGAAAAGCAGACTTCTTCGACCCTGTAAAGTAAATATACATGATTAGCACGAGAAGCTGAGCCGTTGGTCTATTGAGATGAAAATTGGTATATACATATATGTACATACATATATAAGCTTTTTTACAGCCTGAGTAAGATAAAGCAAAAGAAGGCTTAAGTATATATTTTCTTCATCGGAATCAACAGCCAAGTCGATCTTCTGACATTGCTATGTTCGCCTGTCCGTCCGTCCGTCTGTATGAACACCTAGATCTCGAAGACTAAAAGAGTTAGAGCCATCCAAATTTGGCGTGTAGACTCGTGTTGTATGTAAATACTTATATAGTGTTGATACAATTGTAATTTTTTAAAATTGTTGTCATGCCTACTACCGCCTCCATGATCTAGAAATATCCGATTGCCTCCCGCAGTTTTTTGTCTTTCAAAATCAAATTTAACCCACTAATTAGTATTATTAATTTCTACCAGCCTTTCGAATTATTATTATTTTGTTAAAATTGGACTAGAAACATGAAAAAAAAATATACGTATAAACGTGTTTTACCAGGGAATATTAAATATTTTTTTCTGGTGCTTGGTATAGCGATGTCGGCGAGACGACTTGCTTAGTTTATTTATGTAGTGTTTTTACCAAACCGGTTAAAATCTAACAAATGTTTACAAAAACATTTTGAAAATATTTAAAAACGACAACTTGTGGCTTAAGGTTGCGTTTATCAAAACAGGTTTTTGACTAGATTTAGTTCATTCAGTAAATGCTTCTGCATTTGGTCTGCAATCTTTATATGTACATATGTTTCGAAAATAAAGGCGAAAATTTTTGAAACACCTCGCGTTAACACTAATGTTTGTCTACGTCTGATCAAAATTGCGTACGTTGTTGCGCCTAACCGAAAATTATTTATTAAAGGCGCCATATGCAACAAGCAGGAGAAAGCTTATCCGAATCCATTAAGCATATATGTACGTATGTATGTATTCTTGATCAAAATCCGAATCGCCCTAACCATATTCGCCTGTCCATCCTTTCATAAGTATAAACTGACGCCACGTCCCACTGCCGTCCCGGAATTTTATCACAACAGATTTTCTCTAAAACAGATAAGACATGTACATACATATGTTTCTTTGTTTAAAAGCTACGTTTAGATCCTTTAGCTGTTGAAAGCAACTTTTGTAAGAAAAGTACAATTCTAGTAGCTAAGGAAAAATTGAAAAAAAATCCTTTCGCCTTGATTTGAAATCTTCATCAGAAGACAATTTACGAAAAGTGGAAAAAGCATCCACTAATACGATTTTCTAAATTCAATTATTATTCTCATAATATACAATTTTTGTGTCATTATTCGACCAGCTGCTTTCACTCAAACCGCTCCTGCTTAATTTCACACAAGCCGCCAAACAGCTGACTGACTGAATTCGCCTGTTTTTATGCTGCTGTGGAGGGTGGCTGCGGTTGTTGTTGCTAGAGCTGTTGTTGCGAGTCAGTTCGTATCGATATTTTGAACAGCGTGGAAAGAAATGCCGCAAGGATAATCCTGCAGCATGTGTATTTGTGTTTGACTCTGCTCAGTTTCGGCTACGTGTCGTTCTCAATTATTCAAGACGCAAAGTTTACTAGCCTGCACGCTCCTCCTCCTCCTCCACACTCCTCATATCAGCTGTGACTTATGTGAGTGCAATTGTATTCTGGAATAGCTGATCAGATGCCAAAGAGTAACAGAAATACTCGAAGCAAGTGGAAAAAGTGCAAATGTATTAAATAAATAAAAGGCAAAAAAAAAAAGAAACGAAACTATACCTAACTAAACTGATATGTATGTTTTTGTTGCCTGCGGTTTAAATTTATAAATACATCGCCATCTATGTACATACATAAATACCTATCTACTAAGAAGCGTATATTTATCAAGCCAGAGGCAAATACTATTTTGGAATCCGTCTATATATCAAAGCAGCGATAGATATTGTTACCATGAACCACTTGTAGTAAACTCTATGTATCTACGGGTCAGTCAAATCCAATTCTATAAAAGAAAGTATTAGGCATTTAATCCACGCACAATATCCCGTTATCGCATATTGTATTATACATATAGATCAAGCAATGTCCTTCTGTCCGTCAGTACAAATGAACTTTACGCCGCCAATTTAAAAACTTTTGGGATGACGCTTGGTATTTAAATTTTTTATAACCAGGGTGAGATAAAGTATGAAAATTGTCCAGATCGTACCACTATATTATTTACTGCTATACGGAAAATCGGTGAAAAAGTTGGAGTATATTAGTAAACATCATATCTCCATTTTTCATCATATTTGAATAAGATCCATCAGATAGGATGTATATATTTACATATGTAAGTCAATATAAATCAGCTCCGTTCAAACGCTGTCGACAGCGCTCCTTTTTGTCTTATTATCGAATCGAACTACACATTTACGAACTACACATTATACATGTCTGTATGTCCATAATATGAGCTCCATATTTATGTGAACAAATGTGGACATGTATGAATAGTGATGTCTGGAACATCCAAAGTTAAACTTACTCTGTGTTTTTTTTTTTTATTATTGTTATTTTTATTTTATTAGTTAAGCCTCTGCTATTTACACATTTACTACGAAGCATTGCATAAGTGACTTTCTTACTCAGTTTTACCTGTTTTATTGTCTTCTTCTTCATTGTTTTCTTTTTTCTTTGCAGATAAGCAACGTGACGGTGACAGTGAGGCGTGTTTTGTCGGTTGTGGTTGTTGTTGCTGTGCGTTTTGCGTTGACCGTTGATTAATAATTTAGCAAACGATAATAGAAGAAGTGGATAAAGAAAAACACTTGAACAACTGCAGCTCTCAGCATGGAGTCCATGGAATATGAAATGGCACGCAACATGACATTGCTATTCTTTCTGGAACGTCTCCTGGATAAAGGCGAGCCACGCACTGTCCACGATTTGTCCTGCCAGTTTGGCAATAAGGAATTCACCAAGGAAATGCGCCAAATCGCCGGTGGCAGTCAGTCAGGTGAGTGACAATTTCTCTGTTCATCCATTTAAGTAACATGAGAAACTTGATTGTCGACAATGAACAAATACATAGGCTAGGCTTAGTAAGATATACAACTAGAGACACCGATTCATATGTATCTGGTTGCGAATAGATGCGTGCACCTGCTGCGGGTTCAAGAGCAAGGCCATTGCCCCAGCATGAAATCCTTTTACTGACAGACTCTTTTGCACCAAAAACCACAAGAAATAAAACCTTTTATAAAAACCAAGCTTACATATTGTCAATTGGTTATGCATATTATTGTTTGGATTTTCAATTCCCACTCTTCTACACATAAACAGCATCATTCTACTTATCCAAAACGGTGTTGTAAAAATAGAAAACAACTTCCAACTTATAAAAATAAATTCCACTTGAAAAAAAAAAACAGAAATAAAAACAGACGAACAAGGTGCAATGTACTTTCTTTTGAAATTTATTGGGTATTATAATTAGAAGTTTCAGGGGGTTAGGTTTTTTCGGATACAGAAAATCGATCTAAAGATTGATTTACCACACATTGGGTAGAATATTAATAAAACTTTTAAGTATAAATCTTTACAAATATTGGAAAGGTATGTCAAATTTAAGTCTTCTTGATTTAACAATCATTAGATTTCTTCTGGTTGCCATGCCAAGTTGTTTTTCAATTTGTTGATACCAAACCTAACGTTTTAGATTAACTTTTAGCGAAACAATAAAATAATTCTTTTTTTTTATAACTGGAATTTTTCGTCAAAGAAAAGTGAATAATTTTCACTGTACGAATTATCATGATTAATTTTTCACACGTGTTGAGTACATTAATTGCAGCATTAGGTTATGCGATTTGTTAAATAATGTGTTAAGATAATTTACACCTTGTTTTATGAACAAAATGTTTGTGCGTGACTCTTTATCAAAGATAATTGCATTACCTAAACGGTATAAATCGAGCGAATCCTAAAGTCAAATGGCCTTATTTCAATCACTCATCACCCAAAGATTTTTCTTTGCCATAATGTAGTAAGTGATTGCCGTATGTATTTTCGATCAGCATCAGCATTTACTATATCAATTAAGGCATTGTGTCCTGCTTACACTTTTACTTTCAGAACCATTATTCTGTCTTTCTTACATGACTAGGGATGGTTTGTGTTCTTTCTTTCCTATATTATGTTTGTAAGACAAAAAAAAATATATCATAGGAAATTTGTTTTGCCTTTAATTTGATTACAACCAAACTAGTTAATTACTATAGGCATATAAAAATCTATACATCTGGTCCGAATCGGCTGAATCCGAGATATTCAAGCTGTGCAACGGTCCAGGAGGAGTTCGCGTCGATCCAGGCCGACGGACGGACAGACGGATAACTCGTCTCGCCGTGCTGATCAAGAACATATGGTTATGTGGTTAATGTTGGATATGCTTCTTTCTGTGCGTTGCACACTTCTTACCAAAATGAATATTCCCTTTTTTCCAAGGTATAAAAATAAAATTTTGCAACTTCTGCCTCAGTCGCTGCCAATTTTCTTGTTTTGCAAAATGTGATGAAAAAATTACTGATAACTTGAGTTTGCTAAAAAGAAATCCATGGCGGTAGCCAATGAATTGTGGAAATCAAATTCAATATAAAATAAAATTTTAGGTCAGTTGTATCACAAGTGGATAAGAATAATGAAGAAAACCATTCGGTATTCCATTCATAAAGTAAAACAACAACAACAAATATTATTAAAGTGCTGCACAGGTGGAAGGCGGAAGGAGTCGTAGCAAAAATTTTAAACAAACCTTATTGCATTTCTTTGGTTTACTCCAAAGGGGGATCAAAATGTAAAGAAGGCAAAAACCTTAGATGGCATAAAGACTAGGATTAATTGCAGTTGAAAAGTAAGCCATCTCTTCTTCATGTCCCATAAGAGTCACGCAAATATTTACTCCCGAGAGTGCGAGGAAGAAAAGAGAGATATAACCCAGTATGAAAATCCTTATAAACATATTTTATGCCTTGACCATTTTTGTCAACGTGTTATTTTGGCTAGAACTAGTAAGTATGTATTAACCGTTAAGACACGCAATACCCCTGATAATGCCTTCTCATCCCTTTCTGACCCTTCTGCCTTGTCCGTAATGTGGTAAAGGGCACTTCAATCTGAGTCTTTGGGCCGACGATTGGATTGGGTGGGAGTGTGTGGCAGTTAAGCATAGAAAATTTTGTAATAGAAAAAGTGTCGATTACGTGACAAAAATGTTCAAATGAATTTCAATAAAATTGCATGATACTCTTGAGTTGACTCTCTTTTCGCCTCCATATTCCCTCCCATTTTCGGTTCCATTTGTTGCATCAATAATAAATGTCTGGAACCACCATAGATATTCCCCAGTGATTGACGTGGGTTACCTTCGTGTTTTTGTGTCTCTTGAAGAGTGAAAATTTGTGTAAATTGTTAATTGTTTTCTTAAATATCTTTAACCTCATTCTCTGCCATTTCAACGCCAAAACTTCATATAATTAACTTGTTGTTTCTATGCCAAATCAAATAATTAACTCTGTGGCTTTCCATAGACTTTCCTACGATCTAATGTTGTATGCTAACCGAATTGTATATCGTGTCAGCGAAACGGGTATATTGAGTTAACTTTTGCTTAAGCAAAAGAATATTTTCCTCGCTCTTTTGATACCCACCCTCAATCTGAGAAACAGAGAAAAAATTCTGTACTTTTCTGAAATGATATTATACAGAGCATGAATTGATTTTTTGTCATAAAAGTGTTTGTTATAAAGGTGTTTAAATGTTCGCTGCAGGGTGTCTGAACGTCGATACTAGACCTAAACTGCTCATTTTGTGCAAACGGTGGGGGTTTGACAAAATAGGGAACGTGTATGTGCTGTTGGTGCTACTGAAAATAAATGATTATCTAAGTACATGATCGATTGTGACAGGGTTAAAAAGGTTTCCCTTTGAGCTAAGCTTGGTTTTCGCCTTCGATTTCTGTACACTCGTCTTGGTCTGGTTTTGGTTTTTCTTCTTTAGGTCTTTATTCTGCCTCATTTGACGTTTTGCATTTCCGTTACACATTTCAATTTTCGACTCACAAATAAACCAAACGTTTTTATGACGGCAACAGCAGGCAATCCGAGAGTCAGCCAGTCACTCAACCAATTTCTGTTTTCTCCCTCCTCGAGAGTCAAAAGAAATCCTTTAAGGCCTAACTTTAACTCCTGACAGTTGCGTGCGTGCCTGCGTTTCAATGGCCATGAGAGCAAAATGTATGGTAACGGGCGCTGTGGATGGCGAAGGGTAAAAACATTGATTTTTGCCCTACCAAATAAATTTGCTGTTCATTATTTTGCCAGATGAGCAGCGGGAAAGGGGCTGGGTCCGCCCTGCTGACTGAGTTTCAAATTAATTAGTACAAATAATTTTTGGTAGTACTTCATAGAATTTGCTATTCATTTTGTGAAGAATTTGGCCATTCAACAATTTATAAATCAGTCCAAACAGAGGTAATATTTCAGGATTAAGAGAGCTAGGCATCTACATACATAAGTGTTTATACCCTTGTAGATGCTTCTATTAAAATCAAGTTTCAAATCGTTAATGAACCCATGCCATAGAATCTATCGGGCACTACTATGACTATGACTTGTACTGAGAAATATCTTAAATATATAAAAATTTGAATAAACTTTTTCAAAGAAGGTATTGATAAAAAAATGTTTTCAAATACTCCGCTTTGGATAACTTCCTTAATACTTTACTTCATTATATTTATAAATCTCAAACTCCGTTAGAAACAACAATAACTAAATACACGGACTAAGTTACACTATTTTAATCATTAGCTGAATAACAGACCTAATAGAACTCAAATCTTTTTTAAGTTTTACAGTCTCAGGAAAATCTGGGAGCAAATTTCGAAACCTTTAAATTTCTTTTAAACTTGCATCCATTGTGTTCGTTGATGAAAGCATTTTTGATTGGCCTATAGGATCCATAATTGTAGAAATGTAATTAAATTTACAATATCTTAAAATTGGGGTAACTATTTGTGCCATTTGTTTATAATGAGTAAGACATTCAGTTCAAAATTAATTAAGAGAAAGAATGGGAATAAAAACTCTTCTCAACACTTTTATATTCATCTAATATTTACTAATAAATTCACAAATTTATGATTCTCCACCATGTATACATACATAGATATGTACATACCTACTTCTTAGACGCTCGTAGGTGTAACCCTTTTTAGCCCACCTGAATTTTTATAACATATTTTTACCAATAAGCAGCCATAAATATACTTCAATTTATAGCAAGTGTCCTTAGTGCATTTTGAAAATTGCCACAAAATGTGTCCAAGTGGATCGAGTCATAAAAAATGCCACCCCACTTAGTTCCGTTCCACGTATACTCAACCCCCATCACTGTGCCACCTGCTCCATACTGGCACAGAAAATCTATCCATGAACCGACCTTTACATACCCTCTACATAGTTGGCATTTGTTCTTCGCTTTGCGTAAGCTTTGTTTTCGTATCCATTTCTTTCCACATTCCGAGGTGCGGATGCCTTAATGGATTCTAAGCTAATATACCCTTTTGCCAGAGTACGGGAGATTAAAGGGTATAAAAGCAAGTTGTTTGCCAAGAAATGCGGCTAAACACACACAAACAGAAATGAAATGTACAATAAGTGTGTGTCTGTATGTGTGTTGTTGGGCAAATTGGGACGGGAAATAGATTTTTACTTATATATACAAATATTTAGGTTAGAATTTACTGCTCCGAAACCCAGAGTACTACCTCGATAAATATTAATATCAGCCGCCTTACAATTTTTATGAACTTCGATTTGCGTCAGTTGGAAAAATTTCAATTTCTCTAAGTAAACATAAAATTGAATTATGCACAAGTTGCTGCTGACACCCTTGGATTTGCCTGGTGCCCCTTGCCCACGAGATAAATCTAAAAGGACACACATTTTTTTGTCAACTTTGAGGTTCATTTGGTAGGATTGACCCTGTTAAATCTTTAGATCGTCATCTTCAATTTCGATTATCCAAAGATAGCGAATTGGAAAATATGACCTGAATTCATTTTGGAGGGAATTAAATTTATTTCAAACATGTTGCAAAGTTAGTCTGACAACAACAATGTCAATCTGAATCTCTGCCCCATTGGCACGCAATAAACTTACCTCGCTCTCTAATTTTCCCCTCCTATATTTTGTATCCCTCATCCGTTATAGCGCGTTTGCCGTGTCACATCATATTACACAAATATATTAGACGACACAACGAAAGATGGGATATGATGGAAGGAAACATATGGTTATATATGTATGTAGTTGAGTACTCATAGCAATGCTAACAATTGTTTTCGTGGAGCAGGGAAGGGGGGATCAATAACAGCGTCTGGAACAGAGGTCGAAGGAGAGCTATTGTCGGCAGTCAGTCAGCCAAATGTGACCTGATTTATTAAATAAATAGCTCGCGCTGCCAAAGCAGCCGCCGCGTTTGTCTATCTCATGCATTGAGTGCATTCACTTTTCATATTACGGCAACTTTTTACACTGTAAGTGAAAATTTTATCTGAGAACTCTGAAATTAGCGTTTGGCATTTTACATGTATTTCATGCAGAAATTTTACTTACACTTTTATTTTGTTCAGTGCACGACAGATAGGAGTATTGTGATGGCTGTGGGAAAACTGTGAATCGAATAACTTTTGCCAAACAAACTTGTACATTTGTGTGGGGCTCTAGGAGTGCTGTCGTTTTTGTGATTATACAATTACCAACAATAATGTTAATTATGGGAATCCGGGCATATGCAACATACGAGGGCATTCATTCGTTAAACTTAAAGCTGAGTCTCAACTTAAGGAAACACAGTGATTTGACGAACTAACTATGTACAGTCAATTCACTTCACTAATCATCTACAGCTATGGATCCTTTAAACGTTGTGTGGTCGACATAATTTGATTTCAGACCAAACTAAAAGCTTGTGGGAGATTAATTAGATTGACTGGTGGTGACGGGTGGTGCAATTTTTTTTACACTTTTACAGCATTTACTCGCCCTAATGGGTCTTTTAATTGTAATTGACATCACATCCTTAATTATATCCTTTTTCCATGTGCCCATCATCTGAACACAAAAGGTCTGAAGAAGTTTCTCGCCCAATATCCATCGATATTTCTGGTCGACGGTGATTACGTCCAGGTGAACGCCTATCAGCACACCACTGCGGATGATGGCAGCTACGGGGGCAAACGAGACTACATACAAGAGGCTAAAGACTACTTTAAGAACAAGATGCTGCAATATGGAGCAGCTGCCGAGGTGCCAGTAAGAAGCTTACTTGGCCATCGCTCGCAGGCATCGCCCCAAGTGCGGCATATTTCGGGTGAGTTTTGAATTAAAGTTTTCTTCATAATGGCTACTAATTCTTATGCCATTCCAGGCCAGCACATCAAGGAATTCACTGATTTTCTGATGAAGCACACCGATACTTTTAAGGTGGTGGATGATTATGTAATGCTAGTGGGCTGTGAGAATATGTCAGACTTACCTGCGCGTGATCGTTTGCATTTGCCTCAGTCGAATATCGACACTCGAGGCACTCAACAGATGCTGGACTTCTTTGCCCAATGCATTGAGATAAAGGGCCCATTGATGGTCGACCAACTCTTCCATTTGCTTACGAGCAATTTTCCGCAAGATCAATGGCTGCGTATGTTTAAGACGCCCGGTGACCTTAGCTCGTTCCTGAAACTATTTGCCGACTGTTTTCACATACAAGCCAATCTAGTCACTTTGCTGCAGAAGCCCAAGCTCAGTGACACCCACATACAGCAGGCCCAAGCTCAGACTCGCGAGCAGTTCAATGTCATAAACAATAATAGCCATCAGGCAAACTCCCGCCAAAAGACCGAGCTTAGTTCGGTTCAACAGCGATTGCAGAGCCCAGCTCTTCGCAGTAATGGTCATGTCAGTAGTAGCAATAATAATAATGGCCAACAGCAATATAGCAATACAGTCAACAGCATCAGCAACATCAGCAACAACAACAACAACAATAACAATAATATTAATAACAACAGTGTAGACAGCAGCAACATAACGTCGCCCAACTTTAAGCTGAATGCACCAGTGTCAAATGTTTTGGTGAGCGGTCAAACTGGGCAACAGCAGCAGGGCTTTGGTCAAACGAAATCAGAGCCCAATTCTGGATTTGACAGTTATGTGCCCATGTCGGAGCTAAAGCTGGAGAATCTATGTGAGAATAACTATCCCCCCAGTTCTAATATCTGTTATGGCCCGATTGGGGGACCTAATCCCATATCGAACAACGGAATGCAGCAGCAGCAGCATCAACAGAGTCATCAGCAGCAACTGCAATCCTCTACGCTGAGTCCAACGGAGCGTCTGAATGCAAATCAGACACTAAAGCAGCGCATCAATACTCTGGTCATACGCACTCTAGCCGAGAATCTGGAAAAGGACAAACTAAGTTTGGCCAATCAGCAATCGGCTAATTCAGCTGCTTCCCCCGGCTCCCCTCAGTCAAGTCCCTTGCACAACATTCTAGCGAATTCGAACCCCACTAATGCCAATCAGACTAATGCCAATCAGTCACCTAGTCACAGTTACTTTGTGGGCGACACGTGGAAGATCAAAGTACTGCAAAACACTACAGTTATAGCTAATGTTAAGCAATCAGTATTCGTCACCGATATTTTGCTCAAATATGCAGCCAAAAATGAGAGCATTGTGATTTCGCTAGACTGCGAAGGCATCAATCTTGGCCTTAAGGGAGAAATCACTCTTATCGAAATTGGCACTGGTCGTGGTGAGGCCTTTCTCTTCGATGTGCAATCATGTCCGGCTATGGTCAGTGATGGCGGTCTTAAGACTCTTTTAGAACACGAACAAGTCATTAAAGTCATTCATGATTGCCGCAACGACGCTGCCAACTTGTATCTTCAGTTTGGGATCCTATTACGGAATGTCTTTGACACGCAGGCGGCACATGCCATTCTACAATATCAGGAAAATGGCAAACAAGTCTACAAAGCCAAATACATATCTCTGAACTCGCTGTGCGAGCAATACAATGCGCCATGCAATCCTATCAAGGATCAACTGAAACAAATCTATCGCCGGGATCAGAAGTTTTGGGCTAAGCGTCCGTTAACCCGCGAAATGATGCTCTACGCGGCTGGAGATGTTTTAGTTCTAATCCATGACCAACTATTTGGCAATTTGGCGAGACAGATCAAACCGGAGAACAGGCAACTCTTTTCGGAATTGTGCACTGAGCAAATTTTAATGCAAATCAAACCCAATGAGGTGAAAATACGAAAGAAACAGCGCAAGGTCAGCACTGAGGTCTCTGATCTCAAGCAGAAACTAGGGCAATCCAGTAAAAGTATTGTCCTCTCGAATCGCGAAATTCGTCTATTGCGGTAATTTAAATAGTAAATTTCAAACCGATCGGAACCTAATCGAAATTTTTCGTTTTAGCTACATGGACTTGACCGAGGAGGAAAAGGAGCGACTGAAAGGCTATTATAAAGTGGCTAAGAAACTTGAGAAGATGGAGTCGGCCGGCAATCCCAGCAAGTGAGTGATGCAAAATGTATGCGTGTTTCAATTAATATATGCTTTGCGTTTTTAAGGGATCAAAGTGACTCTGAGGATGAACCAGAGCCGAACGAAAATGATGCGTTTACCAGTTTGGACTCAGTACCATCTGACAACTCGCTATCGGGAACTTTTTCGCCCCGCTTCAGCTCAGAGCCGCCTAGTCTGACTGAATCTATGCAAATGTTGGAGGAAATTCTACAAAATAAGTCTATGGACCGCATTGCACGCATTGATAAGCTGGAGGCAATACTAACCACAGCCACATCGCTGCCATGTGACCAAGTAAGTGAACAGTTACTTCAGATCAAGTATTTAGTTTTCATTAACTATTATTATTATTATTATTTTTTTTTTTTTTTTGCCAGATTGTAGCATCTAATTCAATGCAAGAGCAACTGGGCTCGAGCATTGCAACCACGGAGAATCTGCAAATCGTACGCGAGAAAACTAGAAAGTAAGTATGTTTCCATTCCATAAATATTGTACTATATGATTTTTTCATTTTCAGCAATAAGAACTGCAATTGCCATGGGGAACGCAGTGTGACGCCCATTCTGCGGCATTTGGACAAACGAGTGGTTAAACTAGTAGATACGGAAACTCAGACATTAAGCACTGGCGATGTTGTCATTACGAAAATCTTTTTCCAAGACGAGCACGAGCGTGCCAAGGAAACTGTACTGACTAACTCCGGATCCAATCCAAATTCCCCCAAGAAAACTGTTCCCTCTACTTAAATTCCAATTCTCTCACACATATATTTTCCACTTCCTATTTGAACTATACTTACCACTTGTTTTTTCGACTATGATTCCTAACGAGCAAAGCGCAGACATATTATGTATTATCTTTAATAACTAGTTACTTTTATTTTGAGTCCTCCACTCGAGTAAATGGAGCCAAAAAAAAGACCCGAGTTTTCAACTCTATTCTATATTCTAATCCTATAACTATGCAATCATTTTTACACCCAATTGAAAAGCAATATATTTTGTGCCTAAATGTTGAACATTGCAATAAAAACCAACAACACTACTAACTATTATTATATAACTTATAAATTGTTGTATTATATAACATATAAATGAACGTATAAAACTGAATAAGAATGAATCGCACTTCTCATATTAATTGAGAACTTTTGTGTTTGTATTCCCTCAAAAAAATTTCAATGCTGAAAAAAAATGTATACAGTCGTTCAAGTACATATACGAATGTTTACACCCATTTCACGTCTTGCTTAACAATGTGCTCTATGCACCAACATACATACATGTCATGCAATTCTGAAATTTTCGAGATCATCAGAGACCAATCCTTTTTTTTTTTGTATATTCAATTCTGTGGAAGTTTATCAAGCTTAAATGCAACTTATATCTTTGTCGCCATATCAAGAAAGTAAACTACATATATATTTTAATCATAAACACAATCGAGAAACAACAATAATAAACATAATATAAAATTCTATTTCGACTAAATTTTAATTTAACTAATCAAGTCGAACAATAATTCACAAATTATGTAATCAATGATAAGAAAATGAAAATTAAATTATACCCAAAACCATTTGAAATTGTACGATTAGAAAACCATTATAAATATGTTTACATCTACAAATTGTATCTTCTAACTAAATAAAAATTGTATATAAACACATACCACTTTTGTAAGCGAAATTATCATGGGGTTGTTCAAGATGCCGAAAAACAATTATACATATTTAAATGTTACATTACATTGCTTTACAGATATGACTTTCCCGACTGTCGAATCTGCCGATCTGATAGATTCAGAAAAAACGCCAACTTCGGTTCATGGGATAAGGTTAGTAGATTAGTTAGGTAAAAGGCAGTACTATAAAATTAAACATATTGAAATGTTTTTTTCCTGAGGTTTTTAATCAACATCACGAACATCAAGATTTTTAAAACATTGTTAATTAAGTTCTTATTGATATATTGTTTAACTATGTATTTATATTATATAAGTAATAGCAATTAAGCAAAACCTCCAAGGAGCAGTCATATGTGGTTTAATTCAGGATCAGCGACATGGCAACTGAATTAGGTAACGCAGAAAAAGGACAATCTTACAATAAATATTACATAATTATACCTATATATTTATAAATTCAAAATTTCAATTATGCTTATATTAAGAACATATGCACCTATTTACTTAAGTATGTATGTATGTATGTACAATGTATTGTGTTTAGCCTTAAGTTCTACATACATTTTTGCATACATACATACATTTTTATTTGTCCAAGATTTTTGGTTTTTAACCAAAAGGTGCTCTATTTGATACTTTTTGGTTTTGTGTTAAATTCATGCATTCATTGATTTACAGTTAGTTTCACATACATTTATGTAAATTGTTGATTACGATTCTGTTAGACATAAAAAACTTGACAAAACTGAAATTACACTTTGGTTACTTATGAATGTAGAAATCCGTATTTTCTCTTATTTTTCCAACGATTAAAGCGGTTTTTTTTTTTTTTTTTTGGCTTGGGATCCTGTTAAACAGATTCCTTTTTCTTATAAATTCGATATTGAACAATTACGATATAGTAATGCGATCTACTACATTAATTGCTAAACACATACATATGTGTGCTTGTCTTTCAAAATAGGTTCACCTCAAATATCATGATTTTAAACCAGATTTGAGCGTTCTGTTTGTTCACCTAAATCCGAATGAAAATTTCACAAAGTGATTTCAATAAATTCGTCAGTATTATGGTTAAGTTTATTTTTATATGTTAGCATGTAACTATAGATAATAACAGCCTTCCGCAGATTTTGAGCTATATTTTATTGATTTTGTAAATACAATTTGTGTGGTCATACAAATTTCTTTCACCTTTTACTTGCACTTTACGTTCCATTAACGCAAAACACCAAAAAACCAAAGCTAATCACAGAAATCTATAAACGGTGTTGTGTCCGAAATAATTATAAATTAGTTGTTTGCAATTACGTATGTGTATTTGTGTGTGCGTGTGTATGTTGCCCTTTTCTGTTACTTCTAGTTCAAATATATATACGCATTTTCTGTATATGACTATATGCAAAGGTATACATTTATGTATATATATTTGGTAAAATCACATCTTTGAATAATCCATAGCTCGTTAGAGAAATATACAATTGTTGCTAACTCGCTTTACTTGGACTGGCAAACTGCTAACACGAACTTAATATTACTTATTTATCAACTATAAAGAATATTTCTCTCCATGGGAGCTTCCTTTCTACTTCCCTCTGCCTCTGTCCAATAGCGTATAGCGTTTAAGATTTTTATAAAAGATAGCATTGAGAAAATAGAATGAAGGCCATCTTAGGAACTAACTCAAAATTTTGCTTCAAAAATTAGTTTCCTCATCTACAATGAATGCAATGCGATTCCCCATTTTTAATAAATATATATTGAGAATAGAAAAACAGCCGAGATGAGATTGACAGATTGACAGATTGATCCAGATCGGAATCTCCTTTACTTAACTATGACATTTAGGTTCTAATTCAAATTTATTCACTTACGCATATTATGCCGTATTCGATATCACGAAACCTGTTTCAAGACCTTAATAGGTATATACACTTATCTAAATACTATTCGAACTATTTTTTATACATTTTAAAAACATATTTATATACGCATACATTTATATAATCACCAATAAGTACAATAAACACTTTTGAATTTCTTGCATTTCAGGGTAAGCTTATTGTTATCAGCAAATCTTGATTAACCTAATGGGTGCTTTTAATGGTGCCAAGATCCCATATAACTGTACAATTCCTACACAAATTAGCCCTGTAATTGAAAAAGTGTAAAAACTAAATATATACAAAATTATAAAGTTTATGATTTTGTAATAACACTCCGTTCCTTAATCTTGTATCTTTTGAAATGTAACATAAAATTAGGAATATACTCATATACAACAGAAAAGAAAAGAAATGTCAAATTTTTATTGTATTTATAATTAAAATAAAAAATGTATTTATTTCACTTAAATAATTAAAACAAAACATAATACATATGTACAGTGATTGATTGATGGTTGCTTGCACGAGAAAGAAACAGAAAAATAATTGAAAATTGTAAACAGTTTTGATTAATTCTGCTCGGTAGTTCTAAAGTTTGACTCTACAATGGGGTTTAGTTCGGTTGAATCCAAGTACATATCTTACAACAGCTAATCATAGATACATACATAGTATTTGGTTTAAGAATTGCTCACACTTATAAAATTGGACGTTGACATTGAATTCTAAATTTATGCAATAAAATGTGTATGTAAGGTATATACTTATATATGGATATTGTTAAAAATTATTACTTCTATTTACATTGACGTAAATTGGCAATTGCACATAAAATCTCAATCGAGTCCTACATATTGGTATATATGTATGTAGGTGGTGTGAAATTGATTCACTTCATTGTGTTCTGTTCTGTTCCTTTTCGTTTTGAATAATTTCGTTGAAATAACAAACATTTGCCTTCTATGCAGACATGTTTGAGTGTGTTTTAAATATGCATATATTGTATATATAATAGGTTATATGTAGATGTGTATGCGTGTGGGTGTATCTTTTATTCACTTAATGAGATCAAGTCATATAGCGCATTATTTCGCGCAGTGCATAGAGTAATTCGGCCTGATTACGGGCTTCCATTATCATTAGATTCACGTGAACCTGTACAAATACAAGAAATAGAGATTAAAAATGGCATGGAAACGAACGACCAAGTCGTACCTTTTCACTGTCCTGCAGCTCTACCAGCACGCTGTCATAGTCCTTGGTGGTAATGCGTTCGGGAAAGCAACAGGCTGTCTTAATAAACATTTTCAATGGGCGGACAAGCAGCTGGAAAGAAAAGATCGATTCGGTTTGTAATATAAGTTAATATTTTTCTCACGGATTGGTCGCACCAACTAACCTGATTCACCTCGCCATAGTCATAGTCATCATGACGTATGCCATAGATGCATTGTATGTAATTCCATATGGCTCTACGAAATTTTGAGGTATCCACATTCTTAATGCCGCCCATTGTAAAATATGTGAGATTATAGGCAGCCCGAAATTTCTCATCTAGAAAAGTACCGACCTCATTGTACAAGCTGCAAGCGCAGAGAAGAGATCGTGAATGAGTTAAATAGGCGGATTGTAATCGCCCACTTACCCATCTACCAATGAGTAGCCATGATCCTCCCAGGAATAGTCTTGTATGCGAAATGTGTTGATATTCTCGGCTCCACGACGGGCAAAGTCTTGATAGGTAAAGTTCGGATCATCCACATATTGGGAGATTATGGGCGGCAACACTGCAGCGGCCTCGGGAGTGACTGCTGGCAATTCGGCCGTTTGCATTTCAACACTCTTGAAACGGTTGCTCAGCTCTGCCTCGCTGCATTCGTCCTGCTTCTGGGACAAAACCTTCATGCGCTCCATGAGAGCCTCCACGCAGATGCCGTGTTGCTGCGGCTGTTGCTGAGCGGTAGCTGTGGCAATCAGAAATAAAGAGTCAGTTACCACAAAGATGAAAAAACCAACTAAAAATGTATAACTTCTTACCCAGATAGCCATTAAGAGCAGCTGCCCCAGTTGCTCCCCCAGCTGAATTGTCTATCGGATTTGCAGAGCTGCCATTTAGGGATATTTCACCAAGAACAGTTTTCTGCTGTTGCTGCACTTGTAGCTGCTGTTGATGTATAGGACTTGTTGTGGTCTGACGTGACCCGGCAGCATCACCATTCCCATTGGGAGCCATCTCTGCTGGAGCAGTCTTCAATTTGGGACTAGACAAACCATCCAGTTTTTGTGTTAGACCGCAAGAGAAAACAAACGAAGATAGTGAATGGAAATGCGATAGCAGGACCATGGCATGTACCACCTCCGACAATGACCAACTGTTTTTGCCCTTGGTCAGGCGCTGCAAAATAAAATTTAGCCAGAGTTTAGTCAAGTTGGCGGCTTCACTATGATGCAAGTGGTTACCTCGATATGCTCCTTGCGCAACAGCCAGGGACGGTGTGCTAATATTTTATTTATATCATATATGGCACGTAATTTGGGAGGTATGTACTCCAGCCCATTGAGCCAATCGCTGCTGCCACCCTGATTGATGAACTCCTTCTCGTACCGTTTCACCAGATAGGGACACTGATGCCGAGCAGCTGCCTGCGATCAAAATAAAAGTAAAAAAAACTCATAAAAGTTGGTCATGATCTATCTATCGCTCTGTCTGTCTGCATTGTACTTTCTATTTAATTATTGAGCCCTCATAAATCTTAGATAATTTTCCATTTGCCAGTTCTCTAAACGACTCGCAAATAATATTTATGTGCATATGTAAAAATCAACCGATGTCACTTATTCTTAATATTCATACATATGGATAATGTCTACTGGACATGGATAATTCGAAATAAAGAATTTGATGATAAAGTCAATATTAATAAGCTTCCTAAAGGCCATTACACATAATCATGGACATGTGGATTCCCCTTAGCTGCCAGGATTTTGTCTGTGGCCCTAGATTTTCATTTGTATGTAAGGACATTTGAGAATATTTAATAATGTTTCCAGACATCTTCATATTTTCGGGTGACTGTTTCTGCTGTTGGTCAAAGTTATTCCTTTTGTCTTTCAAATCGGCTTTGCGGTTGAAAGCAATGTGCAAGCACCAAGGACATAGAAGTGCGTCATGTCCTTTGCCTTTTCAACAAATTTTAAAGCTGCTTTCCCAAAAATGTATGAAAATAATTAATAAGCACATTAAGGACTCAACTGCTCAACATTACTAAAACAAAAAGCAAGTAAGTTTCCGCGACGACTTCGGTATACCATTCAGCAAACTGAATAGCTGCTGATGACATTTTTTATACCATTATATATATGCAACATGAGAATTTTTAAAAAAGTTCTGAGATTTTAGTCACGCAGAGTAGAGAATGAGAATGCCTACTACACACATTTTGTTGACTTCAATATACTATTTCACCATGTATGTATGTATGTGCATGGTATGAAAACAAAAGTTGAATGAAAAACACAACCAGAATTTATACTACATATTTCGTTTTACGTTTCTATATTTTACTGGATATGTCTGTGCGAGTCCGAATTGAAAGGGGCTTTACCCTAGTTGTTGCTTTTATTGGTATAAACGGACGTTAACGTTTATACATAAGTTTAGTCTGTTTTTCAGATGCTGTTTCACTGCACATATGTATGTATGTATGTATGTATGTAGTTTTGACGTATAGAAAGCGAGAAAGCGTGAGGGGAAACAGAGCCCCAGGTGTGTTGTTATGACTGGGATAGGTTACGATGGGGGACGGGGAAGAAGGGGGCTTAAATCTGTGGAAATAATTTGCTCATGTTGTGGATATTTAGACATCCCGATGTAGGAGATGGGGAAGCAGGAGATTTGGCATCGATAGGATATCAACAACCAAGCAAACAAAAAGCGAAAAGCAAATGCAAGCTGCCAGCCCCAGTCGACGGGTGAGCTAATGTGCTTAATTTTGCTCAGAGGCAAACAATGCACACAATACAGTGCCGCATCGCCCACAAAACTCTCCGTGCTCCATTGAACCCCCCGTCTTCTTCCTGTCTGTCAAATGCATGATGAACAGAACGGACTGCCCAAGTCCACCTATCCGATGCCACAATAGAACAGAACAGAACGAAATGGAATGGAGTGGAAAGGACGAAGACACCGCACAGGTGGGTGCTTATTAATGGGTTGTGTTGAGAGAATTTTCGCAGCTTTTTCCGTGAAAAATACAGCAACTCCAAAGGACTCAGCTGGTACTTGAACAATTCTGCCCAAAAAGAACGAGAATAAAAACCAAATGAGAGGCAGTTGCTTTTAGCTGGCTCAACTTAAAGACCCAAAAATCAAAAACAGATATATACTTTCATACATAATATGTATTACATATGTAGTCGTCGGTCAGTCGTCGAGCTTACTATTTGATCTCCCTCAATTTTCATACAAATTCGGTTTTTAAATATTTAGTTATGAAAAGCAATTTGGGAAATCTTTAACAAATGTTTGCTTGTTGCGTGAGTCTGATAGATGTGAACATGTTTTGTTCATTTTTAAATGAATTTAATATTTGCCATATAACTGTTTTTCATTTGTTGTCGAAACAAATTTATTGTAATAGTGCATGTTCCACATGTCGTTAAATTCGAACAAAAAACCGATGAGTTCCATATACATACTTTACTCTGCTGTTTTGAGAACTTAGAACATAACTAATGGAAAAATATTTCTGCTCTGAAGCTAAAAATACTAACGAAAGTTTATATATCCTTGCAGTCCTTCTCTATAATATTTTAATCATGTTCCAAACTCTTTTTCTGCAACTCAATTCATCAATACACAGACAAAACCTTCAAAGGATCTGTCCTTTTTTATTTCGCTATACTCGCAATTCACTTTCCTTCTCTTCCCCCATCCCCTTTGTGTGTCTACATGCATGCAACACTGCAGTGATTGGCACGCATACACATACAGTATGTGTGCGTGTGTGTTGGCAGCGCTGTCGGCAGCGTTTAAGCAGAGTCGATCTATATTGACTGTAACTTGTGTTATATATATTCGATCCTTTTCAAAATTGGGAAAATTATGTTTTTTTATTAAAAACTATCTCATAAGTATATTTCATTGGGATACTCCAACTCGTTTACCTATTTTCCGTATACCTTTAAATGATATAATGGCCCGATCCGGATGATTTGAATACTTTATCTCACCACGCTTATAAGTAGCTCAAAGACCAAGTTTCATTCCAAAAGCTTTCCGACAGCCGGACATGGCTATATCGACTTAGATTTTTATGCTGATCAAGAATGCATATATGTACTTTATTGGGTCGGAAACGTCTTCTTCTCTGCGTTACAAACATCTGAACAATTTTATAATACCATCTGCAGGTATAATTAAATAAAATATTTGTTGATATGAACCTAGGCAAAAAGGATTTATTGGCTCAAGAATGATCCTTCAAGGATGCTTTGGAGATTCCTTGCATACCGTTATTTGGCTCCACTAGATTTATAACTTGTGGACGGTACCCATCGAGATGACCATCGTTTTATTTTGTAGACACAAAATATTATGTCGATGAAAATGACTATAGTTTTTCTATTTATACCATGCACCCATAGAGTGAAATAGTATATTAAAGTCGCCAAAATGTATGTAACATAATGTATATACATTCTTAATCAGGCTCAACAGCAGAGTCGATCTAGACACGTCCGCCCGTCCGTCTATCAAATTTTTATAAATAATCCTTTAGTAATCGCGCAGACATTAATTGTTTTTAAATTTTGCCACGCCCACTTCCTTCCCTGCAAATTAAATGAAACCGAATTTCTCAAATTTTGCGCTAGCTAGGACACCAAATTTAGTACGTGTGCAAGCGCAAACTACTTCCGCCCAAAGTTAGCAAATTAAAGAAAATAGTACTAATAGTATGCGCCTAAAGTATATAGAATTTTATATTTTTGCCACCCCCATTTGCGCTATTTTCGATAATTTAAAAAATTGTTTGCCTATTGAAATTAAATTGAGCACACATATTAGTCTTACTAATTTCTACCAGCCTACCAAAATTAAAATTAAGATCGGATAAGAAACACGGAAAATATATATACGTATGAATGAGTTTTACTAGGCGGTCCATAGGGCCGGATTTGGTGGAGATGGAGATAGCATATGCTATGAGGCATGTAAAACAAATTTAGAAATAATTTCATCTGGTGCATGGTATACCAAAGTCGGCGAGATTACTTACTTACTTCGGGTTTATAGTATTTAAAAGTGTGCTATATTAAAGCAGAATCAAAAATTACTAGTCCTAGAACGGAAAATTGAATTCCATGAAAGCAATTAAATGCAGTTTTGTCTGGCACAAAATAAGTAAATAATCAATTTCAATGCCGCTTATTTAAAGCCAAATGGGAAATATGCATTAAAAACGAAAACAAATACATACATTTGTTAAACCATAGATGTAAATATGCCTCGACTTGAATACACTCTATGATATGTCGTCGAGATAACAAACTCATTACATGGATGTGAATACCAGATCTTCAAGACCCAGCTTGGGAATATACATATATGTACATATGTATATTTGAGGCTTCTGGGATTGACATACCCGTGCTTTTAATCTATAGGTATAGGGTAGGCAGAAAGAACTAACTTATTATGCCACTTCAAAATTTAGCTCATGCAAAATTCAATCACTAATTGATTCTCGTCCGTGTTTTCCCACACCCCACCTCTTTTACATATGAATGATAATGGCAAACAATAAAATGCAAAATATAATTGAAATAAAAATATTCTGTTCACAGTTGCTTTAATGGATTTTGGTATTGTATTTCAATACGCTTTACTCACAATTATGGCCAAATAGTATCGGTAATGATAGGGCAATGGTCCATCACCTTTCATTATAAAGTTCTGAGTGTGTAGAAAATGGTCTTTGTATCGCGGATGATAGCCAATCACCTGGGTCACTTGATCCAAATCATCGAGATCCATATCAACGAAGTGTGTGTCTGTGCTGGAACACTGCAAAAAAAAGAAAAAAGGTGAGAGAAAAACATAAAGCCATTTGTTATAAAATTTGCAATGGAAGAAGATACTCTGATAGATAAACAGGCTAACTAACTCATGCGGAGGAAGAGCTTTCGGCACATTCACAAATTTGCCCAGTCCAATATTAATATCCACTTAAAATGATTCTTTAATAAAAGGCTGCCATGGAAATGGCCAACTACTCAAAAGAAGTGCCCTTGCAAAGAAACATAAAGCCGAGTGCATAAGGCTTGTTAAAGATATGCCAAGGAAATAATTATCAAATGGCTTATGCAGAATGCAGCAATATGCAATTTATGTTTAGGTGTATTGTGTATCTGGCTAAGAAGATTGCTCTGTTGCCTATTAGTTGAGGCCATTGAATAGCCCCCAGTGCCAGTGCCAGTGCCAGTGTGAGATAATTTTAAGCAGCTTAGTTCACTGAACACTCGGACTTCTGCTCAACTCCCCTCTACTCCCACTAAAATCAAGCATGGAAGGTTATCGCACAAGCTCTTCAACTTGGAAACGAAAGATAAACCGAAGCCAAAGGCAAATCCATAAGGCATCTGGTTGGCACTTTGGCAACACACACACATATTTTAGTTTTAGGCTACTCATACTTGACTACATATACTACTACTACACAATAAGAAAAATTTAATCAAAGCTGCTTTTTTATTATTTTGTTTTTCTGCTGCTGTTGTGCTCCGACTGTCTGCCTGAACTAACTGGGGCGATGTTATTAAGCGTTCAATGACTTTTTAGTTGGTTTTGCTTGTTTCTTTGCAGTTGATAGCGAAATTAGTTTGTATGCTAGTGTGTAGACACATTGTGCTTGTAATCAGTTAGATGTTTATCGTCGGACGCCTACAAATACTGCACGTAGATATCTAATATATACATACATATGTATGTCTGTGCATATATATGTACATATATATAAATGTATATATGTATTGCATACATGTATAGTAAGATAAACATAAACAGACTAAACATAATTTTGCTGCAACTCTTGGGTAACTTAGTCAGATGGAAATGGGCCAACATGTTGTATAAAATACTGATTCTATCACAATCTTATTAAATTTCTCTATCAATTTGCCGTAACACATCTTCTTTCAATTAAAGATTGTTCACTATTATTATCAAAATTAATATAACATACAACCAAATATACAAATATACAACCCCTGCTGTAAGCCCAGGGAGGAGTTTGCGTTGATTAATATACCCTTCTTATGATAGTAATTACATATTAATTTCTTATCAGCATTCTTGATCAGCATCTACAACCGAATCGATCTAGCCATGTCCGTCTGTTCAACCGTATGAACACCTAGATCTCAGAGACAGTAGAAGCTTCAGCCACCAAATTTGGTTTTTAGACTCGTGTAGTATGCAAAGTGAACAAGGTTTTTTAAAATTTTTTGATTGTACACTTCTGATCAAAATGAATATACCCTTTTTGCAAGGGTGTAATGATTCTGATCAACAATATACATATGAATGTATATGTATGTATGTATGTATAAGTAAATAAAAATGCTATGAAAAGCACGTTAGCTTCGATAACGACTTCTTAGCGCAAATTCAAGGGGATTCGACATATGAAGAATGTTGTTGCTTAAAGACACATATTTAAATTAGTTGTAAATTTGGTTTTGTCAGCTGTTACACATCATTTGCATACCTCTAATGTAGTGAATAACTTTAAATAATGTAAATAGGAGAAGGTGATACTGTGTGAGTGTTCGTTTGTGCATGGGTTAAACATATTCATATCATAAATTGATGGTTTAATGGTGATTGGGTTTCGGTTCATATATGGATCTAATCGAAAGCTAGGCTAATAAAATATAGTTTTTTATATCGTCCAAAGGAACACCCACTCACCTACACATTGAAAAATGAAGTAAGTAAGTCGCCTCGCCGACTTCTGTATACCATGTACCAATTAAAATTTCGAAAACCAAATGTGTGTCTGTTAAATTCATTTTACATTCCGGATAGCATTACCACATCGCTTACTCTTACAAATACACGAGTACTCTAGCGCCGCCACAAGCCACTAGACAACTCCGGCCTAATGACCCGCCTAGGAAAACACGGGGAAGGTGGGGCAATTCGCGTGAGGCAAACCGGCGCATTCGATTTTTCATGAGATATTTCAGCACGATCCGTAAGGTGACAAGTCTCATAAGATCGTTTATTGGTAGGTATTTACCGTTCATAAGCTATAGGTAACATACCCAAAATTGGTGTTGTCAAAAATACCAGGGCAATGTGGCGTATCGGCATTTTCAAGATTTTGTTTACAAAAAAAACATTTTTCGACAAAAATCAATATTGTTTAATATTTAAAATATTTTTTTTATCAATAAAGCTTTCTGTACTATCAACAATGTTGATTGTTGTCTTCATTTGTTAGACTTTCATTAAGCAGCTATATGATATAGTATTCTTATCTGAAAATTAGAACAATGTTTCTCTTCTTAGCGAGCCAAAATTAATTTTCGAGGTTAGAAAATACATAATACCAAATATTTTATTATCCAAATAAAGCCTACCAAATAACGATCTTAGGACACTTATCACTTTACGGACAGCCCCACCTTCCCCCCCCCTCTGTATAAACGTGTTTTCCTAGGCGCGCCATATTGCCGGAGTTGTCCGTAGGCTAGTGGCGGCGCTAGAGTGCTCGTGTATTTGTAAGAGTAGGCGATGTCGTATATGCCATCCTGAATGTAAAAAGAATTTAACAGACACGCATTTGGTTTTCGAAATTTAAAAAATTTATTCTGCGGCGACTTACTTATTTTTTTTTATAATTTTATTATGGTACTATATTTTGGGTCAATGCATTAAAACCATGTTAACCAGCACATCTTAACCGAGTCTAAAGTTTTGGTTTTTCTAGCCTTTATAGTCTCCGAGATTTATGCGCAATCAAGATTATTCGGCTTATTCGACTCGGCTGCTGATCAAGAATATATGACTAAAAGGTATAGAAAAAAGAGATGCTTTACCATTGCCAATTCAAAGTCACTCGATGATTATCATAAAATATCAGTTTGAAAATCATTATCAACTCGTAGATCTAGTTAAAACTAACGCCTACCACATTTGACTTAATTTGGTTAAACTATTCGAAATTTAAATTTGTGTTTGTATTTTGTGACAATAATAGAAAAAAAACAGAAAAATGCCAACACTTTCACATAATTAATTAAATTTTTTTCTTTCGAAATGTTAAATAAAGAAATAAGAGATATATTTTGGTAGCTGGCATCAGACAGAATTAACAAATGTTTAACAAAACACAAACTAGACAGGAAAGTCAGATTGGTGTTTTGGTCATTAATCAATGTGATTTATTCCAAACTATTCTCATGCAAATGTCTATCTTTTGTGAGAAACAGCGGCGAGTGGGGGGAGGTGATTTTATGGGTTGAAATTATGTAAATTTATTTCAATTAATTTGCCACATGAAAAACAAAAGTCAAGTATTTAATAGTTGGCTTAATAGACCACTGGAAAACACAAACAACAGCGGCATAAATGATCAAGTTTGATTTTAATTGAACGCAAGCGATAGGCAACCTTTAACTTGACATTTTCATTTACTACATACATACAAATGTACACATATGTACAATGCACATATACATACGTACATTTATGTAAATATTTCAAAAATATGGTATGGAAAATTAGCACACTTACACGTAAAAACACCCGCATATATGTAGGTATAAGTATGTATGTATTTACCTGCGATGAATACTGACTACAGAGCAAACCCGTTTTGGGAAAATCAAAAACAAGTTTTTGATCCACAGCAAACTTGGTTTCGGTTTGGTTTAGTTTGATTTAGGCTGGCCAGGAGCTCAACTGGTTCAAGAGGACTGTCCATTAGGACAGTTTCGAAATGATGCTGCTTATTTCGAATCTCGTTTGCTGCTTCGTTCTATTAGGATTAACAACCCAATAGAGTTCAGTCTACTTTGAGATGTTAAAACAAAAGCTCTCGGTTTTGGTTAGACAAAAAACATAAATTCAAATTCTGGCGAAGCAAACTACTTTAAGTCCAGTCAATAATAGAAAACTCTCAATGTCTCAAAGGTGTTCGAAGTTAGAAATACAACTTCAAATATGTTGTTCATTGCAGTTCATTTGTCTCAGGCATAGTCGTTAGGTGTTTGCTAAAGGCGCCGCTGCTGTTACTAGCTTAGACCAAGTTTAATGGATATATACAGGAGGACGATTTGCAGAGGGAGGAGGAATCATTAACACGAACAACCAACAACCAACCTGCTGGTTGTTATTGCGAAATTTTGTTTCTCCATTATGGCGTATACGTGATTTAATGGGGTTTCAATTTCAATTGCATTTACATTTGCATGGGTGTGTGTGTGTGTGTGTGTGTGTGTGGTTTGCACTCTGGTATGCCTAATTGAAACTTTGTGGCCATCTTTCGTGCATCTAATGAACCGACACGCGCGAACTGTGTGCGTTACTCAGTGTCTTTGCTTCTCTCTGTGTGTGTGTAAACATTAGATCAGCAAACGAAGGTGCTTCTCCTTATGGCAAGCAATGGAGGTCATCAGTATATTAAAGTATATTAAATAGGATCAGCAATAAGGAAGTCATATTCAATCATTATCTATGTATGTATGTATCACTCATTGAAAGCGTAAACAAAGAAGATGGAGTTAACTTGGTGAAAATCGAAATGTGATTACAATCAGCCAAAAGCGGAGATTATAGAATTTTAAAAACAAAATTAATTAGAAACTATAGTGTAACAACATTTGAAGTTTAAAATTCGTCCAATTGCCCACATTCAGACTAGGTTAGGTAGGGGAAAAACCTGTTATAAGATAAATGCGCTCCTGCTTTCAACACTTATGCATATTCAATAAGGGAACTATTTTCTTGGACACTGTATACGGCAATTGTGTTTACGTGCGAAATCATGAAGCGTGGCGATTAAAATCAGAAGATAATGTCAGCTTTTTCTGTTGCTTTTCCGATGAGCAGTGAGTATTTACACATACATACATAAATAAAATATACATGTACATATGTATGTACCTACATATACATACACATACTGACTGCCATTTGTATCTGCCGGATGTAAGCGGAACACAAAACAAAATAAAAGAGTACAAACAAAACAGCACAAGGGAATAACGCGCTTTACGCTTTTTTGAGCTTATGCAAATTGAGGGTAATTAATTTTTGTAAGCTAATTTTGATTTCCTTTGTGTTTGCAGCAATTCCAACACACACAGCAAATTAATAAATTAAGATAATTAGCTTAGTAATGTGCCATAATTTTAAAGTTGTGAACTGAATTTTAGAACGCAGGTTTTCAAGTTCTATTTCATTTTATTCCATTCTGTTTTAGGCGTGGGCGTGCCAACCGCTTATCCCCGCACCACCTCCCGGAATGGCATCGCATGGCCAGAGCGGCCTCAACCTCAACAAATTAAAACAAAAGCTGGTAAACAAGCAAATAAATTAGCATAAATGGTAGAAACGTCTGAGAGAAAGAATGAAATGGAAATAGATGTAGCAATGGAAATATAATATAAATAACGATAGGGACAAGCAAAGGCAATGGCAAGCAAATAGGTGAGCAAATATGTATGTAGGTAAACAACTAAAGTGGAAAAAACGTCAGGTGTTATAAAATAAAATTATAATGTAAGCCAGCTAAGAAGCATGGAAATACGTATTAAATACATCGTACATTGATACATCGTACATGTACCTACACATTTGCACATGTTAGTGTTAAAGTTATCAACGGACACCAATATTCAACATTTTGTTTTATTCCATACCAAATTGCAAGTGTTTAAACTTTAAAGACAGAATATGCCACCCAATGGCTGCACGGTATAACACACAAACCAGGTGACTGGCTGAACTTCAAGTAGTTCTCATTTGCATGTGTTCATAATAATAAAATCAAAAATAACAACAACAAATTTCTTACATATTGTCCAATGTAAGTGTGTGCGTAGATAATAATAATAAAGACTTGTCTAGACGTGATGAACAATTTTTTGGTCAGAATTTTGGCATCTCCGACCAAATAAAGTACATATATATATGTATTCTTGATCATTCTCCTCATGGACCTCAAGGACCGTGGGCTTCTGTATACTGCAGGGGTTGTATATCTCGGGTTTAACCGGATCGGATGTTTTCCAAGCTATTGTCATAAAAATTAATATTTGGCGGATGGCTATATCACACTAACGATTGGTCGAAATCATTGACATTTTAAAGATCAGATAACTATATATATAGCTGCCATATAAACGTGCGCTAAAAATAGCATGCTACATGCGCCGCAAAGCTCCAGCCTAAGATTGTAGGCCGTTCTGTCGCGATAATTCGACTTTTTTAAGAAGGAAGATTTTCTCGACTTCGGAGAGTATTATCTATCCAAAATCGAATTGAAATTGTCGGCATAAACGGCACAAAGTCTTACATGCATAAATACTTTATTACTTTATTTTAAAGAGAGTTGGTCAGATGTTTGTAATGCGGAAAAGCAACATTTCGAGAACCGATAAAGAATATGTATGTACATGTATATTTTTGAAAAAACCTTAATTAAGAAACTAACTTGATAAAATCCATTTTCCTATCCTATCATTCGTAAAATATCTCATTATAAAATTGCTAAATTAATGTCATATTCATTTAGTATTACGCACTAGAACTTAGGGAGTAAACAAGTTCTTCAATTAATTTGGGTAAAATAAAGAAATTATACGATTTTTTTGAATCCCGTAGGTATGCAGGATAATTGTAATTAAGAGAATGTTCACACAGACATATGTAAATATCTAATAACTTTGATTTGATCTGATAATAGATGACGGCTATGGGATTCATACAATGTATTAATTAGACTTCATTTACTTGCACAATACGAGAAGCTTGTCTGAGTAAACAATTTTCTGCTTTCTTTGCACTTTTTGAATTTTTATCAAAAGGAAATGCAATTATCATTATCATTCAAATTGTTGTTGTTAATGTCGTAGTGAATGTATGTATGTATGTGGAAATATTTGCAAATTTGTTGTTGATATCGGCACAATGCAGTCCTTTATGAAGCCAACACACACACACTAACGAATGTGAGTGGGTATGTGCGCTTCTGTGTTAGTGTACAAGTATCATGTTCTGTTCTGCATTTGCCCAATTCCCTTTTGTGTTGTCGTCCCATTGTTTGAATCGACATGCAAAATATTTTCCACTTGTGCATGACTCTCTTACATTCCATTCGTAAATGCATGTGTGTGTGTGTTCTGGGGCAATATTGACCAACCTCAATATATTTATGTGTGTATACACATACATACATATATACAAATATTCATGTGTGGGTGCGTGTTATGAGTATTGGCACTGACTGCCGTGCCTCGATCCTGGACTTATGCATATTGTAGATATGTATGTATATGTATGTATGTACATACAAGCACCAACTTGTCTGGTACTTGGCATGGCACTTTGTCGACTGATAAAATGCAAACAATTGAACAGAAACAGAAAAAGTGGCAAACTGACAAAAGCAAAAGTGTGACAAATTATTAGGTATACATTACTACTTCGAACTAAACAGACAACAGAGCGACTACTATCCGCCCTTATCCGTCGAAAATTGAAGCGCAATAAATTTACATATCTGCGACCTAATGCGATTATTGAAGTAAGGAGTCTTTAAATAAACTCTTTCCAAAAGATAGCACACAGATTCCTATTTTACTAGGACAATAAAAAAATATAGAAAATTCGGGATAATTTCGTTCTCTTTGATAAAGACTAAATGATAGCAAATGGAAATTCTAATATTCGCGTGGAAAAACCAATATTAAGTTGATATTATTTTGTTTATTATATTTAACCAGGGTTAACGAACTTTATCCAAGTGAACTAAATACATATATACATACATATATGTACAAATGTAGATATCAAAAATATTTTTCTGCCATTTATTGTTTTATACAGATGTATGTATGTACGTACATATATAAAACTATTAAAAAGATTAACAGAAAGAAAGCATTTTTTATGAAAACACCACAGTCAAAGCTAGCTAAGTACAACACTTTCTGTACCTACATTTGAAAGACTTTGATTGGATGTTTTTTCCATCTGATGACTTCCTCAATTGAATAGCCAAAAATTTATGAACATTTTTTGAAACCCAGAAGAAAAAAGAATTATTCGGATGCATTCTCAAGGTGTTCACTCTTCCCAATTTAATTTCTGGGCCATCATCATCATCAGTTTTCGCATCCCGAATTGAGTTCCGTCACTCATTCAGTCACTCGGGCAAGTTTTTGGACGATTGCCAGCCTCTGGGAATTGCGCACATCTGTTTATTTTTGTTTGGAGTATTTTTGTTCAAATTTATTCAGATTTTTTATTTTTGATTTCTGTGGATTTTGTTTTTGTTTTATGATGCGTAAATAAAATGCTTAACCTCTGAAAATTTTGACAGCAACGAAAACAACAACGAACGCCGTCATTTCAATTAACGTTTTGCACAAAATGTCCAATTCTGATTATTTATATGTAAGTATGTATGTATGTATAAGTATGTACACTGTACATATATTTCACTTGACATTTTCTATTAAAATTTAATTTACAGCTTCGATGCCTGTGATTGACAAATCGTTATGACATTTCCATTTTCATACACACGTAGTTTAATGAAATATATTATTACAATCGGATTGCAATAAACTATCTATAACCCTATCAAGAACACCCAAAAGGTTGAAAAGTATGAGAAAACCTGTTGAATCTGAAAATCTCTTCAAAAATCTTAGGTTTTTGGCAAAACTCAAGAACCGCGATTTTAGATGACAGCATTTAAAGCGATCGGATTGGGGCCTAAAACTAACAGACCTCATCTCAACATGGGTACATGAATTCTGAACGTTTTGTTCCTAATCTGAATTGTCGAAGTTTTTGTAATTTATTTATTGTAGAAGGCTTAGGGGATCTAATTTTATTTAAATTAAATTCCAAGTCGGTCGGAATTACGTAACATTCGCATCGTTTGCTGATTAGATGACCCAATTTCTGTTTTTTTTTTCTTATTGTTCGTTGCTATTTTGAAGTCTAATGGAAAAGTTGACTGAAAATGTTATCTTATACATATATGGCCAGCTCAATGCTTATACATTCTTATTCTCGTTAAGTTGAAGTTTTTGTTATTTTTTTAACATTAGAGCACAAACAAACACATACACATACATACATGCATATGTGAAACGAGTGGTTATCAAAGGCTTATCAAGGTTTTTGGTTTCTTTATATATGTAGGTACATGCATATGTATATGCATAAGTATATGTATGTGTGTATGAACAATACAAAGCAATGGGGAGAAATTGCGCATCAACAATAAATGAATAAATTTAACAAGGAATCGGAATAGTGTGCATGTATGTATGTATGTATGTACATAAATTATAAATCTAGTCTTTGTCTTGTAAGAAGAGTGAAAATGAGGGACAATTCGATTTGATTATCTTATTTTCAGTAGTCGGACCTGAAACCACTTTGTCCTTAATCTCGTGCTAACTATTTGTTTAGTAAAATTAACTCTTATTGTTTTGTAACATTTTGTACCTTTTATTCAATTTCATTACTTTCATATTTGTAAAATTTAAGTGAAATAACTTTGTTATTTTCTCTCTCTCTCTCTCTCTCTCTCTCTCTGTCTCTATCTTTCTCTTTTCGGTTTCATCAGTGAGTGTTGGTGCTGTTGGCCAGGCAACGTTTACTGGCAATTGAATAAAAAAGTTTGCAACCTGCACCAAAGCTTACTATCAGAGCTACAGATTCAGAGAATTCAGTGGAGGAGGGAGAACTTGAGTTATATGTAGTGGTCTGTGTATCATTGTTGCGGTGCGAATATCTTTTCATTAACAGAGGAAAATGCAAATAAAAATTTGCTGAAATACTATAGAAAGCGAAATGAAGAGGATGAGATACATACCTACAAGTTGATATAAAATGTTGTGGTCAGATATGTAAACAATAAGCATAATGAATGAATGTGTATGTGACTGGTAAAGGTATACATAAGGATATAACTACGTTTTCAGTCTGGAATATGTCCGTATGTACATATATCTCTGCATGTTTGTAGATTTAACATTTGCAAAGTAAAATTTTTAACTAATATCACATTGTTTTTCCAATTATGTTTCCGGTATTTTTTTTTAAGTTTTTGAATTTCTAAGCAAAGACCAATTAACAAACAGAAAGATGGATAACATGGAGTTAGAAGACTTATGTCTATATATCTTATATTAACTTACGTCTTGTGCGATTTGTCCCATTCCCGCGTAATAATCAATAGCGGAGTACATTTGACTGTAGATGGGCTGTGGTTGGTTCACGATCCAGTTGGCTTATCGATATCAATCACTTTGCTTTTAATAGCGATCGGAGAGCAATACCAGTTTTGTTTTGTTTTCTTGTTCTCTTATTATCACAATCACGACAAACCGCTACAGCTCAACAACGACAACATTAAAATCAACAACAACGGCAACGACGAAAGTGGAGCAACAGAACTGGCCAACACCAAAAACAAAAACCAATCACCGAAGGGGGCTCGTCTGTGGCTGTGGCTGTGCTTGTTGCCGTGCAGCTTGGTGGCTCTTTCAAGAAAACCTGATTGTTTTCGGCTATTGCATTCGGCTATCAGTTCCAGGGTCCAAGTCCGGTTAAGTTTCTTGATCTTTTCGCTCTTTGTTGTTTCTTCGATAAAGTTTTGTGCAACAGACGGCTTAACGGGCGAACTTGGCTTTACTCGGTGGGTGGTTAAGTGGTTGGTTGTACTTCAGTTGTGAGGGTGTGTTTCAGGTGAGTATCTTCAGTCGCGGATTATGATTGAGACACTTGTATGTATGAATTAAAATTCTTTTTATATTGGTACCACTTTTGCCCTGTTTTAAATTGATAAGGCGACTCGTCAACGATGTAGTTGCTGATCTGGTATCTGATTCGCTGTATTTTCTGTTGGTTTTCATTGGTTGAACGTTGAGTAACTTGACTAATCGCAGTTAATTCTTCACAGGTTATTGCTGGTTGTGCTTTTTCTTTTTGCTTTTGGGTTCACACTGAAAGAGAAGGATCAAATATATATATTATAACAGAATTTTGTTAATTTTATTTTGGCAAGACCGCCAAGTAAATATTTATAATTTATATTAATAGCCTTACTCTCCTTCACCACCCAGCAACTCATCAGCCCAACAACTAAGAAGAAATGCGAAGTACAACTTCAATTAGCATTCAAATGCCAGTCAAAATATTCAATAAGCAAAAAAACAAAAAACATATTGCAAATATAACCGCAATGTCAAAAATAAAGAATAAACAGCAAACCGAAATAAAGGGTAAATAATAACAGAGATGCGGAAAGAGAAGACCAGCAAATTTTGGCCGAATCGAGTTTGCTCGTCAACCAGCAGCCGTTTGCTCCATCGAGCTGGTTGTTTTTCCTGCCGCAATACCAGCGACTATAGCAACAGGCACAAATGTATCTATAGTGTAAACATTGAAATTTTTGGCATACAGACGAAAAGTGACAAACAAAACAAGCAACTCAACAGAAAGAGAGCAACAATAAGGGTGGACCATGAACCAGACAAGTGACCATACTCCAGTCGAGTCAGCCAGTCCGATTGTCTGTCCCAGAGTGTTAAAAAAGTAACTTAATGCATTCGCCTGATAATCAGTTTGCGGTTTCACCGAGTCGAGCATCAACTTCCTCTTACCCTTCTCGTAGACTCAGGCTGTTATGGAATCGTTTCGACAAATCTAGCTAGAAATAATAGGTATACCCGGGAATAGAGGGTATTAAAAATGCTGTTCATGGCGACTGAGGTTTTTTTTGTGGGCGTTCCCTGCCTATGTTTGTTATTCTTAATGTAACTTAAGCCACATTGTGCTCACTCAAATAACAAAACAACAACTATCACAACAACAAGTTTTCAATTTCATGGTGAGTATTTTTGCACGTGTGTGTGAGTGTGAGTGTTTTTGTTTAATAATTTTATTGATTAGCCAATAGCTTTGAGCAAGCTAAACGCTTCAGCGATTTACCCAAAGTCACATTCAAATTGTTCATGCTTAGACGACGGCCAAAAAGAAGAAGAAAGCTAACGTAGAGGGTGTAGATGACTTAAAAAAACCACATTGAAACAAATATAACATTTTGTTTAACTTGTTGTTTTTCACATTGGCTTACCCCAGTAATTAGCAACAGACCAGATCAGACCAGACAAGGCTAGTGCCAGAGCACAGCTGTTCGACTCTCACAATGTTCGAGTGTTCCTAGATGTACATACGAGTATCAATAGTTTGTTATAAAATACTTATTGCCATGCAAAGAGGAGGTTTGACGAGTCCGAGGAGACCGAGGGGTGGGTAAATGAACTCTAGTTGAAATGACATTGAACTAAGCCAAATAACAGTCAAACCCAATGAATATCGTTAGCACGCACTGCGTATGGGCAACAAAAATCACGTATACGCGGTGTAAACACTTTGTTAAAGCTCACATTCATAAATATACATGCATATGTACATATTTATATATATATATATATATATATATATTGATGGATTGCGGTACTGCTTACATTGATTTTTAATTTGAATATTTTTCATAAATTAATTAATAAATTATCTTAGTTTTGTTGCACGATAAAGGTTTTACATTTCCATACAATAAACCCTGCCATGGACAATCCGCCCAATCATCCCCAAATCCACAGCGGGGTGCAAAGGAGAGAAAAGTCAAAGGAAAACTGTGCTCTCTGCGGGAAAGCAAATATGGAGAGCACGGTTATCACTCAAATTGTTTTTGCCGAACAATGCGAAGAGTCAAAGCACGAACACCAAGCACAGAAAAAGCCAAAGGCCGGAAAAAGATCCAGGCGTCATGGTGTGCTTTATGCAATTTACGTAGTGATGGCAAAAAATAAAATTATTAATCGATAACGTAATTTTTTAAAGTCCATTATCCCTCGCGGTCCATGAAAATAACATAAAAATAACAATTTCTGAACTTCAAAATACAAATTAAATTAAATAAGTCGTAAAGTGAAATAAATGTTCGCTTCCTGAGATACCAAATGCTTTCTCTCTCACTCTTGCGATCACACGGGCACAATTTGGCGTCGCCACCAGCAAACGGCCAACTACGCCCTTTGACCCAGTTAGTAAAAACCGTTTGTGGGTACAACTTCCCCGTTTAAAGTCCGATTTTAATCAAATTTGGTATGTTGATTGGTAATATAATATTGGTAACATATGTACTTGTGTCCCAAATTTAATTGCGTTAGTTTCACCCAATTTGGCGTCACTACATTTTTATACCATGCACCCATAGAGTGAAATGGTTGTATATTAAAGTCGCCAAAATGTATGTAGCAGGCAGAAGGAAGCTTTTCCGACCCCATAAAGTGTATATATTCTTGATCAGCATCAACAGCCGAGACGATTTAGCCATGTCCGTCCGTTATTCTTCCGCCTCCTTAACTTAGAAAAAACCGACAGCCTTCCGCAATATTTTGACTAGCGGTATAAAAATCGGCACACTAATTAGTCCTATTTATTTCTACCAATCTACCAAATATGATTAAAAACGGACTAGAAAGGCCGGAGTGCGAGATAGCATATGGCATGAGGCATGTAAATACGTTTGGTCTTGGAAGTGTAAAATATATTTTTATACCCTTGCAAAAAGGGTATTTTAATTTTGGTCAAAAGTTTGCAACGCGTAGAACGAAGCATCTTCGACCATAAAAAGTAAAGCACGACGAGACGAGTTAATATAGCCATGTCCGTCCGTCCGCACGGTTTGTATATCTCGGACTCAGCCGGATCGGACCACTATATCGTATAGCTCCTATACAAACGGCAAATTCACGAACAGTGACTTTTCCCAATAACTTCGTTATTTTCTGAGCTACTGTCGTGAAATTAGTTAGTTTATTGGTCAGTTTATTACACTTATAAACGACTGTGACAAATTTGATCAAGATCGGATGACTATATCATATTGCTTCCATAGGAACGATCGGTCGAAGAAAGTGACTTTGTCAATAACTTCGTTACTTATTACGCTATTATTATAAAAATTTATGATTCTTAGTTAAACATAGCTATTAATGACTTTACCAAGTTCGATCAAGATCGGGTGACTATATCATGTAGCTCTCGTCGGAACGAACAGACGAAAACAGTGACTTTTATCAATAACTTTGTTACTTTTCACGCCATTGTCATAAAAAATAATATTTATCAGTTTAATATACCTTTCAATGACTGTGCCAAATTTTATTCAGATCGGGTGAGTATATCATATAGCTCTCATAGGAAAGATCGGTGAAAAACAGTGACTCCTGTTTGATTTTTTACTACAATTAAAGTTAAAGAAATTTGGTATGTGTAAAGTTGCAAGGGTATACAAACATCGGCACGGCCGAAGATAGCCCCGGTTCTCTCTGGTTACCTGGTGCATGGTATACGGAAGTCGGCGAGACTACTTACTTACTTCATTTTTTTTATCATCCTGATTTTCAATCATGTACACATCGTCACATCATGTAAAACGCTTTATGTTCTTATGTTTTAAACTAAATTTAGCAGTGGGTCTCCTAAACCGAAAGCGAAATAGTTATTCTTAACAATCCAAAAATGATCATGTCTTATTGATTTCTTAGGGTCCACCTGTTTTTATTATCTTTGTATTAATCTATCGCTGTCTGAGATATTTGTCAAATATTAGGCTTGTCTTATTTGGTGATTTGTAAAGTGTAAGACAAATATTTGTAGAAAAAATACAAAAAATTGGATTTTGTGTCCGGCTATAAGTGATGAATTGGCCTTCCCCTCGGGCCAGTCTTTCGCAGAGATGAAGTGTCAAGAATGCTGCCCGTCCAAGAGCCCCTTGGCGCGGCGTCTGCAGCTGAAGAAACAGAAAGAAGCCGAAGAGGCGGAAGCCAAAGCCGGACCAAAGCAAGTTCTGGTGACCCCGCAAAGTCTTCTGTACAACTACGACGATGTATGCGCCATGGCCGAGTACATCCTACGAACCTGCAGGATTCGTCCGAAATTCGGTGTGGTATGCAGCACCGTACTGTCTTCGATGGTGAACATGATAGAGAATCCCGTTGACATACCATTCAAGGATATCCCACAGTTTCCAGTATCGCCAGTGGAGGGTCACGATAACAAGCTAGTCGTGGGCACTTTAATGGGCGCCACAGTGATAGCCATGCAGGGTCGCATTCACACATACGAGGGATTTGAGATAGCCAGTTGCACTGTGCCAGTGCATGTTATGAAATTGTGCGGGGTGAAGTATGTCTTCTTCACTAGTGCCGCAGGCGCCGTCAATCCCGGGTATGCAGTGGGCGATATAATGTTAATTAAGGATCACATCAATTTGATTGGCATGATGGGATCCTCGCCTTTGATCGGACCGCACGATTCACGCTTCGGTGGCCCATGTGTCTCCATGGTAAACGCTTATGACAAGCATCTGTTGGAAAGGGGTATGGAGATAGGCAAGGCTTTGGGCTACGAAAAATGCCTGCACACAGGAGTATTTGCCTGCTTGGGGTCACCCGTCTATGAGACGGAGGCCGAACAAAAAATTTTAAGTTTACTTGGAGTAGATGCAGTCGGCATGTCACTAGTCCACGAAGTAATTGTGGCCCATCATTGTGGTCTAAGAGTCTTTTCCTTCGTCCTAATCACAGTTTCCGGTTTTGGCGAAGACGAAGATTCAGCTGTCGTGAATCCAGAATCGTTTCTCCGGCAGCAGCAGTACGCTTGCAACGAGTTGATCGCCCGTCTTATCTACGACATACAGAACGACCTCTGATCGCATTCGAAATCAAGTTAATTAGTTACATCGATCACCATTAAATGTTGTTTATATTCGCCAAGAATATAGAAAGACTTTTGCAATTCTCTTCGCCCTTATATAATGGTCTCCGATTTAAGAACAAAGAGCATCCTCCTGTGCGTTTGTTTTTACCCGATAGTTGGTCTGGTGTCAAACTGTCTAATAGGCACACAGACAGACCGACAGTTCGTAAAACTCTTAAATGCGCTTAAAATTAATATTGTATTATTATTGAGGAAAGTTGTTGTCATTAAGGAGAGCAATTGTTATCAGTCTCTTCTTGGGGCTGTCCTATAATAGTTTCAGTTTGTTGGACTACTATGTGATAAATAGGATGGGCAACTGGCAAATGACGATGACAGTGATGTTTTGTTGTCCCTGCGCATCCCATCATTGACGTTGATTGTTCGGGCACACACACAAAAACAACGAAACATGTACATATGTACATACATATGTGTAAAGACCAACACATATCTATTATATAGAATTAGCCACGCGCTGTTTATATTTAGTTTCGCATATGCCATTTTATACCCTTGCTGAGCGTATTATAAAATTGGTTCAGTATATGTATATATGTTGCTCAGCATGAAAAGCTGAGTCGATATAGACATGTCCGTTTGTCCGTCTATCCGTCCGGCCGTCCGTCTGTGCGTAAAACTACTATGGCCAAAAACTGCACTGGTATATAATAGCCAAAGGTATAGGGAAGTTAGCTTCTTCGATATTTTTTAGAATAAGTACTTTGTGTGTGGGTCTTTGTGTTCCATCATGCATTAAGTGTTTCCATCTTAAATCTGCGAGGTTTTTCATTTGCATATTGGCTGATTTTGCTTCGGGTGTGTGTTTTTTGTTCGTCATGGGTTCATTGAACCCATTTGCAATTAATGATTGTACAAAACATTTAGTAGATATTCCATTTTTCATGTGCTAATAATACCTGTTGTTCGCCTTTGTCTGTACATTGTGCTTTGCCGTTGCAGTTCAGCGTTCGGTCGTTGCGTTTGCAAACTCAATTTTAAAATAGTATCGAAAGGCATTTGTTGAATTTGTGCGTGGATTTGCATCTTACCAACAATTGAAATGCCCATTATGTCAGATGGTCAGATGCTTCTATGCGCGGATGCTCTAGAATGGATACAAACCAAATAGTTTTGGCATTTCATTTGCTGCATTTACGTGTGCACATCTGTCGATTGTCGCCAAATGCAATTTAAATGGTAAACAGCTGAGCACGGGAAATCTATTTAATGTGAAAATCAACTTGTTTATTTCGCACAATAGAATATATACCCACACACATGTGTAGTTGCACATAAGTATATATACTTGATAAGTGGCTACAAATTAGAGGACTGCGTGGATGCATTCTATCCGATCTTTACTCTAATAGTAAAGTAATAGTATATATAGTAAAGTATATAAATATAATTAATATTTTTTTTTCATATTTTATTGATCGCGATGATTTGGGGGGAAAGAAATTCACACAATTTTTTATCAGTGAATCTAGATATAAAATATCTCATAAGAAACCTCAATTTATTTAAACTACATTTTTGATGGATCGCACTTTTAATAATAATTAAAGGTTTAAATATAATTGTCGCAGCAAACCTTTTGACTCACTGTGACAACTAATTATTGGTTCTACTTTAAAATACTGTATTCAAAATGAAAGAGTGCACTAATCATTCAAAATGAATATTGTCAACATTACAGTTAGTTAGAGGACAAACAAATTTAAAATAACATTCTTACAGAAAACATGTGTTCATTTTCAAAGTCAAGGTCTCATTTGCAGTGTTTAATACAATTTGAGTCTCAACATTACTGATTAATAAACACACCTATCTACTTCTGGGTTCAAACTACACATGTATACACATTTGCAATGCAATTGTTACTTAAATCCTATTGACATATTTCACTGGCCAGTAGAGTGGAAATTCTATTACGCTAATCAAATTTAATTTTCATTTGAAATATCTAGGTATATGTATCTAGGTATGTGTATATATGGCATACCAGATATGTATCTATGTCTATGTCTGAGTCGTTGACAGCAAAAACAACAATAGCAAGAAATACAACAAATTAAGAAATAAACAACTAGTCAACCAATCCGAAAATAGCAACAAGAACTAAGTATTTACATATATACATACAGAGTATAAAATAATCTAACGTAAATAAGAAAACAAATTTTATTTATTGTGTTTAGACTTGAAAATATCCTGTAACAAGTATCAGAATTGATTATACCAGAATAAAGTAAACTCAATTCAGTATCGACATAATATATGTATATATACTGTACAAGCCTAGTCGTTGCTAAGGCTAAAATTGTTTCATAAAACAAGTGTGGTTAGATTAGATTTGTTTATTTTATTTATTATTACCATATCGCATTGAATTATTTAAGTTCAACCATTTACCAATCAATCTTTATTAACTAACTGTTGTTTACGCCAAAGATACAACAAAAACAGCACCAGCATAATCGCTTCATTAGTCACAATTGATTTACGCCTAGTAATAATTTCATTTTTTTCTAATTGAGTAAATTTCACACCTCATTTCAGCAGAACTTTGAAAACTTTGGCAACTTTCTCGCAGCTGCATTAGGCGAGCCCTAATTAAAATTGGAAAAATTTAGGGACAATTTAAGGATCGAAACGCAATATCCTTATGCCTTAATAGTGCTGATCAACCAGAAAGTAAATTTTCAAACTTCAAGCAAAGTTACATTAGTTCCACGGGTCTTCATAGGATAAATAAAATATTTAATCCTCCTATAGATAAATTAACAAATATTTTTGTCGACTTTTTTGAATTTTATAAATCCTTTGATACTACGCATAACATATACTAGACTCAATTTTGAAACCGACACGGTCCCCTCCCTTCCCTTCCATTATGAACATACTGGTGATGGCTGCCATCTAAGTATTAATTTTTGTTAAAAGAGTAAATTCTTCCTTTGTTTTACCTTGCTACCAATTATGCGCTTTGCCAATGAAAAAAGGTAAGAGACAGAGAGAGAGTAAAACTTTTTTTTACCAAAAGTTTAGTTTCTCTAACTAAACAGATGGAAAAATGGAAATTTATAAATAAATCCATAAGAGTTTATGTACAAGCCTTTCGACAACGATTTTAGAATTTGGAACGATTGCAGGCTGGATTGGAAAAAACTCGTAGATAGATATAAGTATATAATGGTGAAAGAAAGATAAGCAGGGGGAAAAATGAAAAATTGTAAATGAGGAGTTGTTGTTCCCAGTTCAGCAACCTCGCTTTCTAGTCTAGAGAAGTGACATAATTTAAGTAGCAAAGTATATAATTTAGTTCAGTTCTTCAATTGCATAATGGTTGCTGTTTAGGTAAAACTTGAACGCATTCCAAGTATAAAAACAAAATGCATTACATCTGGAGAAATTAAAATGAAAAATAGATAAATCGTTTTCTATTTACCCCATTAAACTCATCAAAAATAATAAGAACAAGGGATTTCGATTATAAATTTCATTTATAAACAAAGAAAATTTGCAAAGTGTATACTAAGTACAGAATTATGAGGAATCGGCTAAGGAAACATGTTTTTAATCGAAAAAAACACAAGATACCTTTACAATTTGGAACTCGCCGCAGAGCATTTATATTGGTTGTATGCCTGCCGACGATCTAACCAAGTGAATCCACTTAAAAGCTGCTTAAAATTGATTGCAACATTCAATGAAAATTTTCAGTTCAAGTGATTTCCCATCACACACACAATGGCCTGGCAACAGCAACAGTCAACAGCACAACTCGCCAGCAACAGTTGTTCCATTGCAATGTCTGTGTATTGAATGTGTGTACGTTTACGGGTTTGCGTGTGTGCGTGTGGGCGTGTGGGCGTGTGGGCGTGTGGGCGTGTTTACGTGTGAGTTGTTGTCGTCATAGTAACCGCGTTGGTATCATAATTGGCATTAACTATCAAAAATTCTTTAATTTTATTTTTTGTGGCTGGTTTTTAACTTTTCATGTACGTTTGCCTCAGTGTGTTTTGCGGTTATACATTACGTATACGACATGTTAATTACCAATTAATAAAAGACACGAGATAAATCTGAACTTGCAGTTTGTTTTAATTTTCAGAATTCACATTTATAATTATTATTTAAATTATACGAGTTTCGTTTAAATATAAGAGAGATTTACAGATTGTAAGAATTATTTTACCCAATTTAGAAACTTTAACAAACTTTGTATGAATTCCCCGATAAGATGGCTGATTCCTGGTCTGTCTGAATAGCTATCTGCAACTATGGATTCTCATTTGTTGCCAAGTGTTTGTCTTATCACCTTTGTGTCTGATGGCAGCTGATAAGCAAAAAAACAAAAAACAAATTTATAGTGCACTGGCATATGGCAACAACAGTGGAATTTGCCGTTTAGTACCAGTCAGATATACAAAAATTTAAACTCTAAAGCAGTTTAAGACACTTGTATAGGATATCGAATAGAAAGGTTCGTCGATTAATTCATTATTACAATAAACTGCTCGTGTCTGGTATAGGGGTAAAACTCAAAATTTAATTATACATATGCACACATAACAACAATTTAAGTACATATATTGTATACAGACATATAAACACGATAAATGTGCAATGTACATAAATACATATGTACATATGAACTCTTACATGTATAAGTACGAAACCACAGCAATCCGTATAGCGATACAATAAGAAAGGGAAAGAGTGAGACAGAAGCAGACAGAGAGGCAGAATAAACGGGACGCACAAAACATGTTGGCTGTTGCTTAATTTAGATTTCCGTGTGGTAGGTCAAGTGCCAATTTCTCTTACTCAACTCAACGAAATGCTGAGTCTTGTGGCACATTAAATAAAATAAAATTCTCAAATTATTTGCGTTGGTTTCTGTCATGGGTCTGCCTGGGTTAATTATACACATGCATATGTAGCTAATGTGTATAATGGGGAATTGGATGTGGATTCACCTGTTGCTATTTCATCGATTGATAATTTCAAATATGCAATTATGTAACCATCTCTTAAAGAAGCCATAAACCTGGCATCGACTAGATGCTGCAACCGCAACAGCCAGAAAACCACCCAGTTACAACCAGCCAGCTAACCAGCCAGTCAATCAAGAACTTTTTGCAGCTTTGAATTGTGGTTTGTGTGTTTGCGTTGGCATATATTAAAAGGTAAAGCCAAAAGCAAAATGCAACTCAACTCAATTCCAAGCACACTTGGTCTCTAGCCTACACATGTTAAATGGAAATTCTTGGTTACTTCCTGACAAAAGAGTTGAACCAAAATCTTTCTGCAGAATGTTTCTGCTGACGTCAATCAGTTGCAGACTTTTTAACGCCCAACAAACGAAATGTATCTAAAAATTTGCCAAAGGTAAAAAGTTTCCCCAATAACAAGATCTGGCTTACATTTCAGAAAGCTGCTTCAGTTACTTTTTGGATTAAGACTTTTCCTAAAACTGGTTGCACCTATTCATAAAAGTCGTTTTGGCTTTTGTTTGTATTACACAATGGATCTTTAAACATTTCAGGAATTTTGATTTAACAAAAAAATGAATTAAGTAAATCGACTCGCCGACTTCGGTATTCTATGCACCAAGTGAACGAAATCCTTATTTTTAATTGCAAAGACCATGCTTCATAGCAAGCATATGATTCACCCGTCGGGCGTCGAAGGCCACGTCAAAGTTGTTATACCCTTGCAAATTTTTCAATTACTCTTTCTTTAGCTACAGCCTTTAAAGTGGGGAAACGTTCTATCTAAAAAGTTTGCAAAAGAACGGCCTACAATCATACAATTAGACTGTTTTCGACCGATCGTTTTAATAGGAACTATTTGATTTGGTCACCCGTCTTGATCAAATTTGGGACCGTTATGTGGGTATGTTAAAATTGAGATAAGTCACTGTTTATGACTTTGCCGTTCGTATGGCAGCTACGGTGATATAGAGATCCGATCCGGCTATATCCATGCAGTTTGCACATACACGTGCAAAGAAGTTTGCGCTGATCCAGACGAACGGACATGGCTATATAAACTCGTCTCGTCGTGCTGCTCATGAATAATATACTTTATTTGGTCGGAGATGCCTCCTTTTATGCGTTGCACACTTCTGACCAAAGGGTGAAAAACAGATTTGTCTTAGTAAATGGAAATATGGGGAGATGGCCAATAGCTAAAATGTTTGTCTGTATGTATTGTTGCCACACAGCATATAAATAGAACTTTATATTTACTTATTTATACATATGTACATACATAGAATAATTTCGATCATTTAACACGTTGTGTAGGTCAAATCAATCAAAGCCTAGAAACAATACAAAGGAAATTTTTTTATGACCCACAATGAACAGGTTTTTATCGCAGTCTTTTTAAAATGCAGCAGTTAAAAAAAATGGGATGTAAGCCCAAGAGTTACAGTATGCATAAAAATATTAAACTTACCCATTAAACCTGTGGAAATATTTGTATCTCTACATTTATTTTATTTAGCGGGTGCGCGCGAACCGAAATTGAACCGGGATCGCGGTGAAGGGAACCGGGAACGAACGAGGGAACAAAACTAGCTCGTTAGCTGTCGCTCGTCTCTTGCTCTGTCAATGTCACTTTATTGGCGACGATACTGGAAATCAACGACATAACAACAGCAACGCGGAAGAGGAGGACAGTGGCGACGTGAGCATAAATGAGAGAGGGAGCAAGCGATATGGGAAGATGGAGAGAGAGAGCGACCGCTTGTTGCTGCCGTTGCTGTTGTTGTTTTTGAGGTCGTTCTTTTTTTTTAATATGCTTTTTTCGGTTTTGTTGTTGGATTTTTGCTTCTTTCTCCGCTGATAAAGCGGACACACTGGTTTTTCGGGACTTTTGATAACGAACACACACACATAAAACGATGCAACGGTAATTGAGAGGGCTGGATATAGGTGTCGGCAGCGATGACACTCAACTTTCGCGTTATAAAAACCAAATTGCAGTTGGATAGTGTAAACACACAGATAGAGAGTGAGAACAGAGGAGAACACTGTGGATAAAGAAAATATAGAATATATATGTACTATGTATGCATGTAAATATTTATATATGTATGTACATATATACATATGTATGTATGTATGTATGTGTGTATGCATATACATACATATACATAAATACGCATTCTTTTTTTGGATTTGAAAACATCGAAATTGGCTTTTTGAAAATACAAAACAGAAAAAAAGTAAAAGCGGCACGTGTATCCATTGTTGTTATTGTTATTATAATCATTATGGCTTTAATCAGGGCCGGACTATGGTAATGGCCTAAGAAACTAAAATAATTCAAGCCATTTAATAAACATATGGACACACATACATTTGTATGTACATATTTGAAAAATTTTATATGAGAGTCTCAAATGTAGCAAAATGATGGTAGAATTTCGTGTCGTCTAATTTGGTAATAAAATATGGATTTATCAGTCATTTCAAAATTAATGTGGCAAAGAAAAATGATTTGGAAAAATTTTAGTTATTAGCCAAGGGTAACATCATATTACATAATACAAGAAAAATTTACAGTTTTAAAATATCTGAAGTTATTTATTATTTAAAGTAAGAATAACTATTACATGCATGACGGTAAATGTTTAAGGTTTTCATTAAAAGTGTGTAAAGTTTTGGTAATTTTTTTTTGTCGAATTTATTATTTCGCGCGAAATTCCCAACATTTTATTCATTTTGTTTATTAATTGAAAAAACAACAACAATGGCCGCAACTAACAATAATAACCGTACAAATTTTAATTTTAATACAACAACGACAATAGGACAAAATCATAGCATCATTTAATTTGTTTATGCTGCTCGCATTTTATATTCAACCAATTAATTTATGCTTTTATATTGCTCCCTCTTGTCTTATTTATTAATTTTTTTCGTATTTTGTTTTTGACTTGATTTTTTACTTTTTTTTTTTTTTTTTGGTTTCGTTTTGTTATTTTTGTTTTGCCCACCGAACAACAACTAAAATTTCTGTAGTAATTTTCCATGCAATAACAATGAGTATGAGTTTTTTTTATTATGATTATTTGAGCGCTATTTTGCGCGCTCTTTTTAATTTTGGAAATTAAAATTCGTATTTTATTGTAGTATTAACTTTTGCTTTGTTTAAATTACCAGTATAAATCAAATTAAATTAACCAAACGAAACAAAAAAATTTTAATATTTCGATCCCGATTTTTCGATTATATGTACGTGTTTTTGTTTCTTTTTATGCAGAAATTATAAGGATTAAGAGGGAAAACAAAAAAGGTAAGTTAGGCTTTCTAAGAGGAAGGCGAAGGTCTAGTGCTTCTCTGCTGCTACTGCTGGACAGCCGTTGCTGGCTAATAGAACCGAACGCGGCCACTGACAAAATAAAACTGAACAAGAAACGAGAAAGATGAAAACCAGAGGGTCGTGCCGAAGTCGACAATGCCGAACCGAGTATACCCTTGGCCATCGCAAACTAAGCTCTTGGATCAGTTATACATATATTGTCGTAATTATAAGTTTAAAATAGGAAAAAAATTTATACATACATATGTACCAATCCTTTTAAATATTTGGATATATGTACATATGTACCAATCCTTTTAGTTATTTGGATATATGTACATGTGTACGATATAATTCGAAATATTTGCGTTTTAAACTTCTGACCAAAACTAATATTCTTTGTGTATAAGAGTATAGCAGGCAAACGAAGTACGAGGACACACACACAAACACAACAGTAGAAACACATTTACACACACGAGAGCGACAGACAGGCATCGAACGCATACACCCACACATTCTACACTTGCATTAAGCTTATTACATGCAGTCGAGAGAGATAGAGAGATATACATTCTTACAAATGCATGTACATACATTCACACATCGATGTATGTATGTATGAAAATACGAAAAGTTTGTTGCCGTTGGTTACCCTACATCGCCATGCACCCTACTTACAACTGATAAATCTCTTTCCTGCGCAGTACAATGAATGAAAGCCAAATTTTTTTTTTCAAATTTTTAAATAGAAAAGAGATACGGTTTTTTCCAATGAATTAAATTTATTTAGTCATATCTGTAGTACCTATGTAGAATTCAAAATGTACGTACAATGAATTGTCTACTTGAACACAACTCTGCTTCTTACAATATAATATGCACATATGAAATTCAAATTTGGTAGACAGCTCACAGCTCAAACAAATGTTTCATTCAAAAACTCAGCGATAGATACTAACCAAGATTTAAAAACGAAAAGTATTATCTAAATATTCCTTAAAACAGTCAACGTTTCAGACAATTATTATGATGTCACTATTTTTATATTTCGATTAGTCCTCTACCATGCATTAGATATTTCCTAAAATTACTTACAGACAGTTAATTGAAAGCAATTTATCGGTGTAAACTTAGTTTAAAAAAAAATAGTATAGTACTATAGCAAGTATGCTTATGTCAAACAACCGGTTGTAAATACATACATATACATAAATAAAAAAAAAAAATTGTGGTATATTATGGCGATAATAACGGCGTTGAAAGTCTTTCACTTTTCGAAGTAGCGTATCACTCAAGCCTAATCGGCCGTGCTCACGCCAGAAGTTGTTTTTCTGTTTTTGCTTTGGTTGATGTTTTATGTTTCTTTTTAATATTTTTTCAACATATGGGCAGTGCACATGCAAAAGCAACAACAAGTCATCAGACTCTGTAGAGAAACAACAGCAGAAACAACAACAGCATAAAATATAAAAGTCAAAATACCCTGTACCTATGTACATAAAAGTAGGTTTTCCTTTCTTTCCTGGTCTGCAACTCAAAAGAAGTCGTGAACAAGCGTATACTCATTACTTAAAAAAAAATTCAATCTATAAAACAAATATGTCTGAAAAAAAATGTTTAATATATGATCGATTTCATAAATCCGAATATACCCATCGTGTGTATCGCAGCTGGATGTGTATAAAAATTGACAACGACGGTTTAGCTACATATGATTGAACTCTTAAATGGCCCCCTCTGCCCTACTTCCGCTACCTTCTCTCATGCCAACGAGATAGAGCCAGCAGCGAAAAGCGAAAAGTCTAAAACTGAGGCCTACATATGGGTTTGTGTATGTGTCTGTGTATGTATGTGTGTGTTTGACTTGAATGTGCTCTTACTTTGGCTAGCTTCGCGCCGTTTGTCTGCTCAATTATCAACAGTTTGTTTGGTCGCGCGCTTCGCCATAGCCCCATCCCCATTTTCATTTCCAGCCCCGCTCCACCATCGCCAGCACCACCCATTCCACTTTTCAGCTTGAGGCGTCAATGCAAAGTGCCAGGGCACAACAATAGCATGGACAATTGTTGACTCTTCTTCTGTCACAACAACTGAAGCATGGGGCGTAAAGAAGGCTCCATCCATACAACCATATTGATATGTACATACATACATATGTACATTCATAGAAATAGATATAGCACACACAATGTCGTCGTAGCGCCGTCAAAGCTCAGCAAACCTAAATGTATACAAGTATGTACATACATACATTGTACCTACATACATATGTATGTACATATAACTCAAACTATCAGATTGGATAGACAACTGATCTACAGTTTCGCTTCGATATTAGTTTGACTAAAAAATACATACATCTGTATGTATGCATGTATGGATGTATATGTACATATGTATGTACTTATATTCATTTGTAATCAACTGGGCCGCAAAAAGAATCAAATCATTTGCGGTACAAAGGTTTTGCAGCTCAAGATTTGCAATTAGCGTGAGACTATGTACGTGATTCTGTGGCTTTTTAGATTGGGTTTTATTCTTATCAGTACTTTCGGGGGCACATACATGTGTATGTATTTATGTACATATGTAAATACAAACATTTTCATTATGTATTGATGTACATACATACATATGTACATAGATATTTACAATTCAAATGCGTTAGTACATATGTATGTATGTACATAGATATCTGTATATACATATACATTTTTGTACATACATATATATATATATATATGTACATACATATGTATGTACAACTGTATATACATATGTCGACGATTATTATTAATTACTAAAAAGTTTTCGCATTCCTATCAAACGGTTTGAATAAGAATTTTTCTTTGGCGAACTACATACATATGTATGTATGTTTGTATGTACATAGATGTATGTATGTATGTAAATACATTCTGTTTCTATTTATGTAGGCTGGTGTTAAGGCAATGGCTACGCTGATAAGAAATGACCGATTTAGTGTTATAGTAAAAGTATATGTTTTAGTATGTTTGTACATATATATGCATATGTACTTATACATATGTATGTATACATATGATGTATACTTACATATAACTGTATGATAACCAACTTACACTCGAATGACCCACAAAGCTGAGACGCCAACATTAAATTTCAATACCTAAAACTGCATGATTGTACACACATACATATGTATGTATGTATGCACATACATATGTATTCATAGCATTTTTAATTACTTTTGTAAAAAGAATACACTATTTATCTCCGATTGCATAAGATATCCTTGCCGTTGACAACTAATCTAATATTTATCCAATTTTTATGAAACATGTATCATTCGAAGAGAAATTCAATTTACTTTCACTCGTATTTCAAGATAAAAACCAGAGAGCCGGGGCTAACTTCGGCCGTGCCGAAGTTTGTATACCCTTGCAACTTAACACACCAAATTTCTTTAACTTTAATTGTAGTAAAAAATTCAACAAGAGTCACGGTTTTTTACCGATTTTTTTTTGTAGGAGCTACATGATATAGTCACCCGATCTTGATCAAACTTGATACAGTCGTTAAGAGCTATGTTAAACTAAGAATCATAAATTTTTATGACAATAGAGTAAAAAGTAACGAAGTTATTGACAAAGTCACTGTTTTCGACCAATCGTTCCTATGGAGGCAATATGATATAGTCATCCGATCTTGATAAAATTTGTCACAGTCGTTTATAAACTCACCAATTTTAAACTTCACGACAGTAGCTCAGAAAATAACGAAGTTATTGAGAAAAGTCACTGTTTGTGACTTTGCCGTTTGTATGGGAGCTATACGATATAGTGGTCCGATCCGGCTATCCAAGCCTACAGACGGATCGAATCAAGAATATATATATATACTTTATATGGTCGGAGATGCTTCATTGCATCTTCTGACCAAAATCAATAAACACTTTTTGTAAGGGTATATTGACTTTAGTATTAATTAGGCTCGTAAAACGGGGGCCCTTCCTCAATTTTCTAAACCGATAGAGCCATTTTTAAAACTTAAATTTTTTTTAATCGCAAACGTAATTGTTTATTGTTTTAAAAGACTATGTAACATTTTGTAATCTTTTAATTCGTCTTTCCAAAATAATTGACAAAAATTGGAAAAGAAAATATTTTGGCAATTTGTTTAAGGTTAATTCTGAAAATTTACTTTTGATGGCTGATTTTCATCAAAATAATTATTTATTTTTACATCAATATATAATAAACTCAACATTTTGGAACTATACTTGCTATTTTCCAAATCCTTTCGTGTCTCAGCGATGCAACAAGTGGTCAAAAGTTGATCTGTTTCTGATGCATATTCGGCAAACTTTTCACCATTTCTCATTTCCTTGCAGTTTATAACATTTAAGATAACGGCCAACGATTTAACGTGACTAACACCTGTTATTAAACATGTCATTTCATAATTTTCAAAAAATCTCCTTTCGTATTTCTGTATCACTGCTTTGGGCAGTCAACTTTTAATTCTCCTTCAATCTTTTTTAATCTCCTTCCTACTCTGTATATCCTGACGAGGTGTATTATCCGTTTTAATTTATCCTGGCCAAGATAGTAGCTAGCTTCAGAATAAATTCAATGCTCTTCATTTTCCAATTCGTAGGAGAAATTCCTAACCTTTACCTAATTTTTTATTACCTAAAATGAGATATTTCTGTTTTCGCATATCTTTGCTATCAGGTAATTAAATATCTAGACTCTAGAGTTACTAAAACGGATATTTATAGTCAAGTAATATTTTTACATACATTAAATAGCAATGTTACCAATTAACAACAAACAATCTATAGCGAAATATGCATGCGCTCTTCTTCTTCCTTATTCATGCGACGTGGTTTTCAGGCGAGGTTTCCCTAGTTTTATGGCCTACGATTTTACATCGCATTACTTCGCACACTTAAACTATATGATACTAAGTATTTTATCTACCCAGTGTAAGTACATATGTAGTCTGGCGTTGATACTAGTTGAGCCTTGTTCGGGCTGTTCCACCAAAATTCAAATGAAGCAAATAAGTCGTGTCGCCGACTTAGGTATACCATACACCACTAAAACAAATACTTCAAATTTATAATAACAAATGCGTTTTCGTATTTTTATTATTATTATTATTATAAGTATAGGATATAGTTGTAAACTATCAACCTAACTATATTTTACAAGCACTGGCAACTAAGGCCTTCGGCTTAGACGAAGACTACATCCATACACTAGCCTGGGATTCGAACCCGGATCCTCGTTGTTCAGTTACCTAATTGACTGGGCCACTTAGACAACTCATCTGCATTCGTATTTTTAAAAAAGTCTGTTTGCATGCTTTTTACAAGTATTTCGATCACTCAAGCATACGAGCACCCTAGCGCCCCACCAGCCAACGGCCAACTCCGGCCATATGGAAAAACGTTTACATGCATAACTTGGCTATTTTTATCGGTTTTATTTAATTTGCGGGGCGGTTGGGGGCGTGGCATAATTTTGAAATAAACTCCGAGATCTAGGTGTTCACACGGACGGACATGGCTAGATCGTCTCGGCTATTGATGCTGATTAAGAATATATATACTTTATGGGGTCGGAAAAGCTTCCTTCTGCCTGTTACATACATTTTGGCGACTTTAATATACCATTTTACACTATGGGTAAATTTGCCATTTGCCTTAGTTAACTCAAAAATTCTCTTCATGATTGAAGCCACTAAATATCTTTTTCCAGACTTTGCATTACATTCCGCCAAATACTCCTTTGTACGTCTGCTCACATGGATCCTGGCATTGTCTTGCTGAAAAACTATTGGTTTCTCACGAAATAGAATGAGACTACTATCCAGAGTTTGAAAATACTCGTCACAGTTCATTCGGCTCGTTATAAACTTCAATACCAAGGTACCAAATGAACAAAATGCTCCCCAAATCATTACGGAGCTATCTCCAAAGATTCTTCTTGAAAAAAACATAGCATCTTTTCCCAAATCATGCCAATAAGAATTAAACCCATCAAGACTATCCAGGTTAAACATCTTTTCATCAGAAAATAGGATAAAAAGGGTAAAAATTTATAAATATGTCCAATCGATCGCAGTATGTCTTTCAGCAAAGTCAAGTCGAGCAACCTTGTGGGGACTTAGCAACATGGGTGCTCTGGTCAGTTTAGACCTCCTTATTATTCCTGAATTCTTAAGTACTCGCCAAACGGTCATCGCAACACAGATCCAGCCCCATGTGAGGCCAAAGTTCTCCAAGAGGTTGAGCTGTTGCTGGCTTTGTTAATAATTTTGCGTTTTCGGCCAGTTCGTTTCCTGGATCCATATTCGGGATTCGGGATATACTCTGCTGACTCGAAAAGTGAGATAATACGGGCCTTTTTATATTCCGATAATTGTTTCCAAAGTGGCATTTCCTAAAAATTATCTAAATTCATTTAGTATGTAATTACAATGTCTGTAAATCCAAATGTCTGCTCTGCACTTAATAATTTCCAAGTTTCTACTGTGGACTGTGATACACAAAAATTTAGGCAAAGATACGAGGACTCAGCAAAAGTCAACAGTTATTTCTTAGTTTTCTATAATTAGAACACAAATTGCGGTAAATTCTACTGAAAATGCTTCTGTCAACAAAGTACAGTAAAATTGATTTTTGAAAAACCAAAAAAATGTTGTTAAAATTGGTTCAAAGTTTAAGCTGCTGCATTCGAACGAAACAAAACGAACTGAGTGAGTTAGAATACATATGTATAAGACAATGAGTTGCTATGTTTCGAATGCATTCGAATACCTATTCTGATTTCAGTATTTAGTATTTATTTGTATTGTATATTTTTGAAAAATAGGTAATTACTGTCGGGTTGAAATAGAATGGTTGATGACCCATTGGGGACCTACTCTGATTACAATCCGGTTGCTATGGGGTTCAAACCACAACGGAGATGAATTTGTTTTTCCAACTATTGAAGTAGTACAGAAAGGTTATCCATCGGATATATGGATTTATAGATAAGCGAATAATTTATTTTTATACCATACACCCAAAGGGTGAAATGGTATATTAAAGTCGCCAAAATGTATGTAACAGGCAGGAGGAAGCTTTTCCGATCCCATAAAGTATATATATTCTTGATAAGCATCAACAGCCGAGACGATCTAGCCATGTCCGTCTATCCGTCCGTCCGTCCGTCTGTATGAACACCTAGATCTCGGAGACTATAAGAGCTAGAGCCACCAAATTTGGTATGTAGATTCGTGTAGTATGTAGAGTGATCAAGTTTATTTCATATTTCTGCCACGCCCCCTACCGCCCCCGCAAATTAAATAAAACCGATTTTCTCAAAAACTATAGCAACTAGAGACACAAAATTTGGATGTATATTTGCTTAGTAAATGCGCACACTTTGTATTTATAAAAACTTTGCCACGCCCCTTCCGCCCCCGAAAATTAAATAAAACCGATTTTCAAAAACTATTCTAGCTACAGACACCATAGGTGGTATAAATATTTGCTTAGTAATTGCGCACATTGTTGATGTGTAAAAATTTTGCCACGCCCCTTTCCGCCCCCTTTTTTAAAAAAACTCGATTATCTCCCGTAATTTTCTACCTTGTGCGATCAAATTTAGCACACTTAAATTTGATACTAATATCAAGCAAAATACCAAATTTGATCAAAATCGGAATAAAAATTGGCTGCTGGGGCGCTGGCACGCACTAAACTTTTATTTCTTGATTCGATTCACTGCATTTTTCCTTTATTATTCCTTACATTTTTGATCAAATTATGTGGTTTTGCATCAAAACGTCTCAATCCCAATGAGACCATTCGAATATTCGAGTGGCTTAGTACATTTCATTGCCTTTCATTAAACAGACTGATGTATTTTTGAGATTTCATAAGTATGTATATGGGAGGAGGTGGCGATAGGAGCGACATAGCAAATGCTATCACCTGTATGCACAGCAATAAGCGAAGGATATGGCATGTTCGAGTACATACGCCATTTGTAGCCTTTTTGCAAATAGTATTTGTACATACATAATGTATATGTACATATGTATAAAAAAAAGTCATAGGGCACAAAACAAAAAAACACAAGACATGGCAAAAGGAAATCGGGAAAAACATTTACATCTGGTGGTTGCCAATTAATTTCGTTGCACCCAAAGGGCGAAAATGCTCGGCATGATGTTATGGCAAGTGGGCGAGGATGACTGTCATACGTTATCGTGAAGTTGTAACCTTTTAAATGGACAACATTTACGTGCACATGTTGCACCCATTCGCACTGCCAAAGCCGCATTCATCAACCCCAAGCAAGCTGGCTACACATATGTATGTATACATACATTTATCCACTATAGTTTGCCGTTGGCCAATATTTGTCAGCGATGCGTTAACCACGCCAACCGCATTACTAATATTGCGTCCCCCTGGCCACGTGGATGGGAGGTAAACCGAGATCCCGATCATTTCCATTTCCACTTCACTCTCTGCTTTCCTTTTTTCTGCACTGGTTGCCAACTGTGGGCTGTTAATCTACCACACAAATTGGCCATAAGTTGATTTGGTTTCATTTTCACATCACTGCCAAAGTTGTAAATCGCCAAAAGGATGTAAAGTGAAGAGTAATATTATTTCGTGGAAAGGTTGGGATATCTACTATGTAATAATATAACATGTAATATGTAACATACATCTTACGCAAACTACTACATTTCTGTTTTTTTTTTGTTTGGATAAAAAAGTTTTTTATAACCGATTCCCAAGTTCGGTATTGATTCAGTGCTAGAAATCATAGTAAAAGCTGCTTCTAAGGTAGATTCAAAAACAATATATGTACACGTCATGTCCCTCAATGGCCAAATGATCATTTCTTCCAATTAACCCCAACTAATTTGAATATAGACTATTCAAATGCTCCGTACCAAATGGCCCTTCCCATTAGCCGAGTCACGCCTGAGGTGGTCAGTTTGGAGATCGACTGTCTATAGCCGAGGAAACGCCCTGGCTACGACGGCATTGACTTCATCTACCACCAAGAGCAATCCAGCTACTACTTGATCACTTTCAAACCCAATAGAAGTCCGCAGAGATTATGGTGACAGGCATATAAACCTTATGCCTGTGCTGCAGCATGAGCAGCTCCTGATTACCTCTTTTGCAGACGACACTGCCTTTGTTGCTTACGCTCCAGACCCTAGGATCAACTCAACCTTTTGAACACATGGTCGGTTTCATGCGCAGATGGAATGCATATGACTTTTGCAAAGTTAAAACTGTTCAAGATAAAGACGTTTCTCGGCAGAAGTTCTGAGCTCAGCAACTGCAACAAATTGCTGCTCTACAAGGCCTCTCTGAATCCTGTACGAACTTATGGGATACAACTCTGCGGCGCAGCCCACTGAAATTCTGCAATGATTCCAGAATAAGCTTCTACGCAGAATTGTTAAGTGTGATATCCGGATGTGTGGCATTCGGTACCTCTCCAGGCTAGAAACCCATGATAACAGCATGCAGACCAGACGTCTGAAAAGAACCTGCCAAAGAAGCTAACTTCGGCTATGACAAAGTTGGTTTTTCCTTCTCTATCGCCGTCAACGAGAAAAAAAGGTTTTCTATAAAAAGTCTGGCTTCGAGCTAAGGCTAAATACGGCGCATGTAGCATGATATTTCATCGTTTGTTTATACATAGGGCAGTTATCCGTTCTTAACCATGTTTGGCAGAATTATTATAAGGTATATTGAAATCACAAATCTTATTTAAAAAAGTTACTTTGAGAAAAGTCACTGTTCGTGACTTTGCCATTTGAATGGAAGCTATTTCACATAGTGGTCCGATGCGGCCGAGTCCGAGATAAAACACTCCTGCAGTATTTCAGCTTTGTAGCTTCAACGGTCTAGACGGAGATCGCGTCGATCCAGACGGATGAACAGATGGGCATGGCTAAATGAACTAGTCTCGTCGTGCTGATCAAAAATATATGTACAAGTATCCATTACATGCTCTGAGATTCTTCCTACGATGCGTTCAATACTTCTTACCAAAAAAATGAAACCCTTTTTGCAAGGCTATAAAAATTGCTTTATAAACGCCAGGACTTAAGTTGTACCCCACTTAAAGGAGTTTTATTTCTGCAGTTTCCTAAAATATTGTTCCTTTATGTTAAAATATTATATCTTCAGTATTATGGCTCTAGCCATAGGCAAAGTTATCTACTTTAACATTTTTTCAAATTTCTTTTACATAACAGGAAGCGATGTTCAGAACAGATAACGTTGCAAAGTATACGAACAGGATCATGTAGGGAAAAGTTAATAGCTGAGGTAGGAAGTGTGAGCAGTGAGTAATTGCGGGTCCTTCTAGATGGAACAGAAATATTAATCTGGCTCAACAAGAAACAAAACTTACACCAAGCATAATTCTATCATTAAGTAAAGAAGGTAGGTTAATTAACTGAAGAGGAGACCAAACACAAGATCCATACTCCAATATGGGGCGCACTAATGAAGTATAAAGAATTTTGGTAGTGTATGAATCTTTGAACTCCTTCCTCCAGCGCTTTATAAAGCCAAGAACCTTCTTAGCCCCACTAACAGTAGTCGATATATGCTGATTAAAACTAAGTTTAAGGTGATAAGGTGATGAAAAATCCAAGCAAGCAGAGCATCCGGAAAGCCAACTAAATTCAGCTTTTGTAATAGTAAGGCGTGGTTTACCAATTCTAAAGCCGTGAAGTCCGTGTTCATGAACGGTGTAACGGACAACTCAAAAAGCTTATGTAAAGGTGAACACACTGACTCTGCACAGAACCTCACCACACAAGCAGAAATACCATCTGCGCCCGGTGAGTATACCGGCTTCATCATCATTAGTTCCCTAGCTACCGAACTTTATAATCCGTTATAATAGGATTATGAATGTAGTTAGATTTCGTTATAGTATATGGATATATCTGACTAGAGTTGTTCTTAGTGGATATGTACGTAGTCGAGAAGAAGTTAGCAAATAAATTAGAAATAGATTGATCAGAAAAGGCCGAAACATTCTTAAAAACTGCACACGATGGAAACTATAGAACTCCTTGGATTTTTCGGAGAATTGAAAACTGCAACGTTGTAAGTAATTATTATAGAATTCAGAATTCAGGACAGACGATCTAGCAACCAAGTAACGAGAAATATCCGATGATAGAAGCGTGACTTTATAAATTTTGTAATACCTAGATTTCATACACTTTAGTTTTGACAGCCCCCACGTAAACCATAATGATTTTCGCGTCACCATAGGAGACACTAGGGGTACACAATCATTAAAGATTGACTCGAAAGTGGTATAAAATGAAATTCATATCCGTACAAGTGTATAAATTAGTCCAATCGGTGTTAAGAAGGCCATTGTTTAGTGCGACAAAGTCAGCCTTCCAAAACATCGGGCGTACCGTAGGATCACACTCGGAAATGGGCTTGCGGCAGAGAAACTCAATAGATAACTCCAAAGATGGATGGACACTATACTTAGGTACCACCATTGGACTAGTTTTAGATACTTCACAAAAACTGGAATCAGAAGTAAAAATCAGATCCAGAAATCTGCCAAACAAATTAGAAACCGAATACAGCTAAGTCAGCGAAAGCTCAAGCAGACCATCAAGAAAATCGTGGCACCCAGAGGGCAGCAACGTTTTGCTACCTTTAAGTGTTCACCAAAGTTTATTCGGCAGGTTAAAGTCCCCAAGGACTTTATAAAGAGTCTCTGGCAGAAAGCAATTCAAGTTAAAATTTAATAGATTCTAAATGTAGTAAGTAGGTCGGCCATTCCAATTGGGTTTAACTATATCTCGGTAAAGACAGCTAGGTCAAAATCAAAAGACAGACTATCTACAAGGAGTCTAGTGAGTTTAATATTAAGCCCCCTGACATTCTGATAGCCAAGAGAGAAGGAAGTTTTTAGTTATTTTGATAGAGTAGAAGGAAGATAAGGAAGGAATCTGAATAGATGCAGAAGAAAGACGAATAGATGGTGAAGGGATCCTTGAAAGGAATGCTGTTGGACATTCAAAATTTAACTTTTATATCATATATTTTAAAGCATAGGATACAAAGATGAGATAGTGATTAGATTCCATTTGCTTTACATTGGATTTTCTAATTTTTTATGAATTATGGTAGTGGTTACATAAGAGAAAAAAAAAACAAGTTTAATTTAGTTGAAAAATTATTTTTTGATTTCTTCTTAAACAGGTTATCCACAATGCCGTTTATCACATGGATAGGGCCAACGCCGCGGCGTTTTAAGAAAAGCGTGCTCCTATCATTATGCTTAGGCCACCATTAACTGTTTATTTGGTGTACTTAGGCTTAAACATATGTATGTTTTTGCTAGTGCAAATCACTTCAATAAATTTGAAATTTAAATGATTTTGATAAAAGTTTTTAACCTTTACTTATTTAACCATACAGATGGAACGAAGCATTTTGGTTTATCTAAGAATACATTTTTGATTAGCATCAACAACTAAGTTAGACATACCCTAAACATAAAAATGAACTGTGAGAAAGTGCTATATAAAAGTCGGTTGACTTCGCTATTCTTACAATATTTTTTCATTTTTTGTATGTCAGAGCATATTAAAGTCGGCGAATCGACATTGTGAAAGTTTGCTTTCTTTATTCAAATTCAGCAACTTCTGAACATGTTCACTAAAATTGTTCGTTTTTGACTCATTCACTTGTTCCCACAGTTAATCGCTCGCTCGCTTTGTTCGTTCACTAACCTGATTATAAACTCGTGGGTTACCATCCCTGATATGCTTTTATACCCTCTGAAAAAAATTAGAAAACCCTCAGCTGTTGTTTAAATTTGAAAAACGTCAACCATTCTAAAAGTTACTAGCGATTTCTAATGTTTTAATTTTTACATTTTTTTATGTTTTCATTCATTTAAAACTAACCTTTTTCTTAAAGCCATCTTTAGTATAGGGATATTTATTGTCTGAGTGCCAGTCATGTTGAAAGTTATACAGAATTTTAGCTAAATACGTAGGGGTATCTCTTAATTATTCTTCTTGCGTAATTAACAGGGTGTGCTAGGGAAAATTATTTTTGCACCGGTGATTTATTTTGGGGCTACATATATGAAGAATTAATCGGATTTCAATAAAATTTAGCATACTGATGAAGCGATTAGTGTATTGAACTAATTAAACTTATCTTTTAAGTTGGACGACATTTCGGATTTACGCACATAATCAATAAAAAAGAATGAAAAACTGATTTCACTAAAAGTTTCTTTTGTTTTCAAGGAAAATGGTTTCCTTTTAAAAGCTTTGAATAACAATTTCGGCGTTTTAAAACGATTTGAATTCATTTATTCCAAAAATAAATTGATAAATCATAAAATCGTTATATGGATATGCCAACGAAACGATGAACCATGAACGATACAGTTGGAGGATGTCTCTATATGTAAATAAAGTCTAGATCTGGCAATGGTACGTTTCCTTCAAGGAGAAATAGAAATTCCATCGGATCGTGACCAGCGATGCATTTGCATTTGTTGCGAACATCTGCCCGAGATTGATATATGTATGTACTCATTGTGGAATTGACTGAAATGTCCAATCAGGTTTTCAGAAAAAATAGTCGCGCCGTCCAATCGTTCACTTGAGCGACGGAAACACAGAGACACAGAGCGATTTTTTACCCAGCGATTTTCCAAAATTTACGAAATGGCCAATATTGACAACAAAACGCTTGCCCAGATTTGGAGGCCAGGTGGCTGATGTTCTGACAGATTTTGCTAAAATTTGTCCATAGATCCAGTCCTTAGTTGCAACGAGGAGTTTTTGCCCTATACGGTAAGAGGAAATGATGGCTCTTGTCATGGGCAATGGTGGATCGAGTAAAACCATTCGGTTAACCTATGGAGGCCCCATATCAGTGTTGTACGACTTCTCCCACTTCACCGACATGTCAAAGTGAATCGCGTACTGTGCAAGATGTAAAATGGGGGAGTTGATCGGGATGGCATTGAGGCGTAAATTGATTCCATTTTTGCAGCAATACCAGATCAGCTCCCTGAAATTTTGAAAGGGAAATACCAACGGGACGCTCTAAAAACTGTATTCGCATGCTTTTTTAAAGCAAAAGAGGGCGAGGATAGGTGGTGTGTGAAATTCTACACAAACCACTTCATCGAGTTGCTGAGTGCATCAATTTTGAATGTAAGTGGTGAATCGTTTCACCTCGAAAAATACAAACATCTTTTTGAGGTGGAAAATATACATATCAGCAGCAGCAAAAAGCTTTCAAGTTTCACGCTCTTTGGGGCTTTTAAACATTTTACGAACCGCTAATGAAATCGGGGTAAATCCTTGTTATTGTGTATCTGAATATAAAAGGGAAAGAAATATGTATAATTCATTGAAATGACCAATACACATTTAACTTTACTTTAATTACTTTTATAATTCTATTAGATAATGGCAATGATTTTTTTCACTAGCACTGGAAGTGAATATTTCATTTTTAAAAACAGTGGCACACATTAAATTTGTTTTAAATGCTGCCTTAATGCAAAAGAATAACAAATGTCTAGATATTCAACCGGCATCCTGCATAAAAAGGTAGTGTATATAAAAATGGCTTGGAAACTTAAAATAAATGCTGATTGTCAAATTTTGGCCGTTTTGACATTTTTATCAAACGGACAGAATACACTTCGATGGAGAATTTGTGCATACTTAAGAATGCTTCCGCCCGAAAAACGGTTTGTACAATTAGGGGTTTAAGTAGTGTGTATACTTCCGAAACGAAAGTATAATTAATAATTAGTAATTGGATTGAACGTGAAAGTGGCTTTCGGGTAAGTCAATGAACTGGAAACCCCACCGATTCAACACATCCCATCACTGCAGCTTAGTCAAAGGTCGGGGTTAATTAAGTTCCATTTTAAATGAATTTTTTGTTAATTTTTAAATTCAATATACTGCGGTATATTTAAAATTTTCTTTTTTAGCTTTTCTTTTGAAATATTGTTATCGATAAACTTTTATAAAACTGCCATCGCCATAACGCTCTTCAGCTGATGTAGAATCTTTGAATGTGTGCGTGTGTTTGTGTTCCGCCGTGTGCTTTATTTGATTTATAATTCTATTTATTTTATTTCCACACTTTGTATTGTTACACCTAAGATGGCCCCTCCGAAAGCCAACTTGGCCAATCGGGCTTCAACTAGGCGCAAGAAATCCAACAACTTGTTGCAAACTCAACTGGATAAATACATAAATTGGAACTTTATTAAGTATCTAATATTTGAGCCGGCTGCCTTGCCCATTATTAGTGTGTTAATTGTGTTGGCAGAGGCTGTTATCAATTTGGTGGTAATAAGTCGCGTGCCCTACACGGAAATTGATTGGATAGCCTATATGCAGGAGTGCGAGGGATTTATTAATGGAACCACCAATTATGCTCTGCTGCGTGGTAAGTACACGTACCACACAACGTGATTTTGGTTTATTTTTGGACACCAGACCAGACAAGACCGTCTACATTTATCTATGTACATATTTGTCTATACATAGATTTTTTTGGGAATTAGAATATTTATTAAAACATACAAACAGGCTGTAAAGGACGGTACCTAGACTCATCTTAACCTTTAAGTTTTGGTTTCTTGATTAAGGATTAAAATTAAAACTGCATTATTGTAAAGTTTGAATTCTCACTTAAAAGAAATATTCGAGTTTTAGCATTCAACTTTAAGCGTCTAACGGTTAAAAAACGAAATTAACTAATTTAGTGATTTGGAGTGTCAATTTGGTTTATTCTCTTCGCACAGTTCTGCCTCGTTTTGGAATACAAATCTTTACCCCCATGGACTTAAAAAATAACGCTTAACATATAGGGGAAACATCTTCTCAAACTTTAACAAACACTTTTGGATGAAGTGAAAGTTTAATTAATAAAATTTTTTAATTAAACATTGACTTAAGTTTTTTCAAGAAGCCTCCGCTTTCATTTTGCTGGGCTCTGCCGTTTTCTCCCTCGCCGTGTGGGGTGGAGTTTTGTTCGGTTTGGTCTTTCGCCGGATCTGTGGTTCCTTTAAGTCCAGATCCTGCTTTGGCGGCATTACTCTTTCCATTCGCTCCTGCGCTGCAACGAGTATGTGGGTTACAAGAAGAACGAAAATAAGTTTATTAGATTTTCTTAAAATGTGATAAATCTTGTATTTCAAGTAGAGAAAATGAATGAACCAAACGTAATTTTAATGAGGACATAAGCTACTGTGATTGTAGTTGGATGAGCAAAAAGGAAGTAATTACGTTGCTTTCTTACTGCCGTCTTTGCGGTTGGCTATGCCATTTATCTGGCCGGGGGTGTCCAACTCCAATTCGGCATAGGCCTCCACAAGGGCCCGCTGCTCGTTGCTTAGCTTCTGAGGGACATCGATTTTGATGTGGACATAGTGATCACCGTGGCCGTGGGCGTTTACTCGCTTCAGTCCCTTGCCCCTCATGGTGATCTTGTGATGTGACGAGGTTCCAGCCTCAATATTGATCCAGTGATCCTCATAGACTCCCTGCACACGAACAGTGCCTCCCAGCACCGCTTGGGATAGTGAGATGGCGACATTTGTATGAACATCGGCTCCTTCCCGCCGGAAGTAGTCGCTGCGTTCGACACGAAAGGTGACAAACAGTTCCTTGTTGCCCACCTGCATGCGCACTGTCTGGCCATTTTCAATACCAGCCGGAACGGGAACTGTAACCTTGCGTCGCTGCACTGTCTTGCCCTTACCCTCGCATTCAAGGCAGGGATATTTAATGTACTGGCGTGTGCCCTGGCAGTAGCGACAGGTGGAACGCATCACAAATGGACCTGTCGATATGGTTTCGAATCCGGTGCCATTACAGTACTGACAGCGTCCTGGTTTAGTACCCGGCTCACATTTAGATCCCGCGCACTTGGGGCATTGATCAACCACATTAACATTTACGTCTTTGTTAATTCCTCTAGCGGCTTGGGCGAAAGTCAGGTCCATTACCAACTCTTGGGCCTGGCCAAAGCCAAATTTCGAGTCAGCGAAATCATCAAAGCTGTTGGATCGAAAATTTCCTTCGCCAAATATCTTGCGGAAAAGTTCTTCTGGATCAATGCTAGAGCGGAAATTCCAGCTCTGTGAAAAACCGTCGGCTCCAAAGGGGCCCCCACCAGCACCGCCAAATCCTGCACCTCCTTGACGATTCATATTTTCTGTTGTTTGCCCGTAGGTATCATATTCCCTTCTCTTCTGGTCATCGCTTAGCACCTCGTAGGCCTCAGAGACCTCCTGAAACTTCCGACTAGAGTCTGGATCGTCTTTATTAGTGTCTGGGTGATATTTTTTGGCCAGCTGATAGTATGCCTTCTTGATATCCTTGGCACTGGCGTTCTTGGCCACGCCCAGTGTGGAGTAATAATCTTTGGCCAGTAGCGTGCTAGATGTGTGTATCGTGCGGATTGAGCCATGGGCTGTGTTCTTCGCCTTGTCCAAGAGGTCCACAATTCTCCATGTTGAGGCAGCTCTCGTCGAGGACGGTCTGGCGACGCTGGAACTGCATGACAACGCTGCTCTCAAATGGACCTGATAATGTCGGAAACTCCTAACTGTCGACAGCTTCCGAAATACAAATAAATTTTTACACGATATCATTTTCCATAAACTTAAATTAGACAGAAGAAACACATGCCGTAACTTTAGACTAGAGCTGCGAAAACCATCGATGGCACAAAAGTATCGATGGATTCTCGATACATCGATTTCAAGATTCAAATTTGCGAAACAATAATCGCTTAGCAAAAAAAAAAAACCAAAAACTATTTTTATAAACCGGAAAATGTACATTTGTAAATTTTATAATCTTTTTCATTAATCTCCCTAGTCTTTTCTTAGTAAGTACGGACAAAATAAAAACTGGGCGTAAGTGCTTTTGTCGGATTTCAACTAATTTTTTACAAACATACACTTTCTATAAACATGTCACATGTATATTTTTCTCCCCTTTGAGAAATTAAACATAAATATGATTCAAAGTTTTATTTTTCAATGTAATTTTCAAATATAATTTTTTTATTGTAACTATCGATAATGAACTTATGTTTCAAGAAATTTCCGCCAGATGCGCCACTGTTTTACCAAAAGTACCAAACAACGAGTCGAACCAAAAAGTACCAACGTTGAACGATATCCTTTTTTCGTCCTTTTTTTTGGAAAATATGATTCAGCAAACATTTTGTTATGAAACTTAAGAAAAATAGATTAGAATAACAAATAATCCAGAATCCATATATGCATACTTTTTTTTTACTTTTTAAATACATTGCAGTTGATGGCGAAAAATTTATTTTCAATTACTTATCTTTTTTTACAGGAGACACTGGTCCTTTGGTTTATCCCGCAGCCTTCGTCTATATTTACACGGCTCTCTATTACATTACGTCCCACGGATCCAATGTCCGACTAGCTCAATATATATTTGCCGGAATATATTTGCTACAAATGTGTCTTGTGCTCCGTTTGTATGCTAAGAGTCGGAAAGTGCCACCCTATGTCCTTGTTCTAAGCGCTTTCACTTCCTATCGCATCCACTCAATATATGTGCTACGCCTGTTTAATGACCCAATTGCCATCCTCCTGCTCTATGCAGCACTTAATCTATTCGTAGACCGTCGTTGGTCTTGGGGCAGTTTGGTCTTCAGTATAGCCGTGGGAGTTAAGATGAACATACTATTATTTGCCCCAGCTCTTCTCCTCTTTTATTTGGCGAATCTTGGAGTGATCAGGACTCTTATCCAACTGGCCATTTGCGGAGGAGTTCAACTGATATTAGGGGCACCTTTTCTGATGACGTATCCGTTGGAGTATTTGCATGGCAGTTTTGACTTGGGACGCATCTTTGAGCACAAATGGACTGTGAATTATAGATTTTTACCCAAAGATATATTTGAGTGGCGGACATTTCACATGACATTGTTAGGAGCGCATTTAATACTATTGCTGTTCTTTGCTAAACCCGCTTGGACGTATTTCCAGAGCTATGTGCGCCTGCGTCTTGTGCAGGAGCACGTACAGCCTCAAATAGCTCAAAAGAATCGTGAGCAAAAAAAAACGAAAAAAATTGAAAATGAGGTGCAGGAAGAGGAGAAACTAACCCACCAACAGAAATCGTTTTTGAAGGCCTTTGAAAAAACGTTGCAAAAATCAGCTGGCGGGGTGAAAGCACCGGCTCCACAGGTCTCCTCTCAGCCCTATGACATTCACTTCGATCAGTGCACCCAGTTAGCTCTCCTGCCGTTTTTCCTATGCAATTTTATTGGGCTCATGTGTGCCCGTTCCCTGCACTACCAGTTCTACGTTTGGTATTTCCACACTCTTCCCTATTTAGTATGGTCTACTCCATATTCCTTGGGTGTGCGTTATCTCATTTTGGGCATTATTGAATATTGTTGGAACACCTATCCCAGCACCAATATATCCAGTGCGGCTTTGCATTTATGCCATTTGTTCTTGTTGGCCGGAGTATCCCGACAGATCTACCAAACCCTAAGATTAAACTCAGTCGTCAAGCAACAACAGTCAAGCGGAACGACCCTGAAAAAAGTGCAATGATTGGAATTGTTCGCAAAAGATTATAGCAATACATATAAAGCAAAATACATATACATATATTTAGTCTTTTATTTGACGGGTAAGGGAATTGGTCACCAATTCTCTATTTATGATCAAAATTACTTACAATTATGTCCAAATATAAACTACTAATTATATACTAATAATAGTTGGGGGTATTTGATAAATCAGATGTGTGTTTTGGGGCCAATTTACAAAGCTTCAATTCTAATGCAGTAATGCAAACTAATCAAATGCATTTAATTAAAATGTAGAAGTTTTAAAATGAAATCGGCCCGTATATTTAAACAGAATTTTCCAACTGTTAAAAAAAAAGGTAAGCTTTGAAGGATATAAAATTCGAAATTGCTTAGTATATTTCCTTAAAACAGGACAAAATTCGGCACTTTTTTATAAGGCTTAAAGGGTCATAATCGGATCAGCAAATTTCGGTTGAACTATGGAGTTTGGGTTTCGATTCGAACCGAAACTCAAAAATATTATTTACATAGCAAAAGGGGGTCTCATCGGAAACCAGAATTATTCCATTCAATTTCTTTCTACTTTTGTCTCTTGCTACTATAAGCCTGGCTAGTGCTCATTTCTCTTGGCCATACAAGAATTATTTGGGCCCATTTAGTGCCTGATCCAGTCAAAATTCTTCAATCGCTGCTTATTGTGGCCGAATTCGAAGGTCTTAATGTCAGAGGCGAGGTGGCTGAGGTGGACCGTGGTGCTTGAGGCGGTGATAGAGGTGGTGCCTCCTCTGTCACCACACTGGTGCTTCGTTGTACACTAAAGAAACGCAACAGGGTTGTCTCGCTGTTCCTGCGACTGGATGTTGGAGTGCGTGGTGCAGCAGCTCCACCATTATCATTGTGTGATATCCGCCTCCTGGGCGTTGTTTGTAATCTAGGACTGCATTCGGATTGGCGCAAACTTTGCAGTCGTGGCGATGCCAACATATCCGTAGACTGCTGCTCATCGTTGATCTTGTCGCTGAAGGTAATGGAACTGCCACCTCGGCTGCTTGTCATAAGTTTCTGCTTACGAATTTTAGTCAACCAGTCCACCTTCTCTTTAGCCTTACGTTTGGGTGACATAATGCCCAAATGAGGGGCGTCCCCATCGACCACGAAGTTTGGCAGGTTGGATGTGGGCGAGTATATCACAGAGGAGAGTGGAGCGGCTGAGGACTCGGAGGATGTCGGTGCTGCCGCAGTTGACGTGGTAGGTGGCGAGGCATAAACATGATTCATATTCTCACTGAGAGGCGAGAGCGTGGTATTAGGATTCAGAAGCTTAGGCAAAGGTGTGACATCCTCTTCTAGAGCACTTGTGTTTTCCTTACTGAATGTAGTTGTCTCTTCTCCTATAGTGGCCAAATGAATTTGCCTAAACTCTTGACTGACACTTGTGTTCGAGGAGGAGGAGGAAGAGGAAGCGGGGCCAAATAAACGACGCCCGCGTGACTCCAATGGTTTTGGACGTTTCTGCGCCTGGTGCTCGACATCTGTTACTCCCAACATATCTGAAAAGGATCGCTTCATTGATAACTTCTCCATCGATCCAGGAGTCCGTTCATTCTGATCCATTAAACGCTTCAGAGAGCGAGGAGTGGACTCCAAATCCCTCAGATTGTACTTGTGATTGGCCGAGGTCGTTGAAGATATTTTCTTATTGAATTCCCTAACATAGTTGGACTGACCACGATACTGGTCTGCTTTCTCGGCTTCGCTAAACCCTTCCAGACTAGGTCCAATACGCCATATCTTGTGGCGGGCATCATCACTACAGGTCACAATCGGCCGATCGTGAGTGGATCCCCAAGCAACACAGGTTACCTCAACCGTATGACCCGAAAGAGCTACCAATGGCTCTTCAGCGTGATCCAGATTCCATATATAGGCCCGTTCATCACTGCTGCCACTCAGCAGATACTTGCCATCTGGGCTAAGACAGGATTTAATGTAGAACGTCGAATTGAGAAGACCTTTATAACAGGCCAGCGGTTGTGGGGAGTACGACATTAGATTGTAGCAGTATATGGTGTTGTCCATACAATTTGCGTAAAGCCGCGCTCCGGCCGCATCCACAATTAGATTGGTAAATCCCTTAAAAGTTGATTGTCCGGCATATGGGAGGCTATGACGGGGCAGGGGTTCTTTTTTGTATGCAGTATAATTACGACGTAGATCCCAGACTTTAATTACTCCATCGCCGGCTCCACACGATATTAAAGTGTCATTGTCCTGAAAGGCCAGGCCTGTGATGCTGCTCGACGTATTCGCCGAATACATTTTTGGAGTGCGAGTGCGCTGTTTTCTTTGGGACATGGGGGTGCCCGGGCCACCCGTGTGACCACTATAGATGCAGTTGTCTACTCTAGAAGTAAGGTCCATATTAAGATTAGCTCGTACATCCCAAATTAAAATAGCGCCATCACGTCCCCCTGTGGCAAATACAGCTGGATCCGTTCTTTTAAAGGCAGCTGTCTTAACGGACCTCGTGTGGCCCAAATATGAGTTTAATCCACGAATACTTGACCCAGTCACCTCCCATAGTCGAGCTGTGTGATCACCCGAGGCGGATACAAAGCGCATCTGGCCTGGGGCCCATTCCAGATCGAACACTGCATTGCAATGACACTGCGGACCACTCAACGACTGCTCCTCATGATCTTTATTTCTTTGGGTGGTGTCTTGGAGAGCTATTTTGCCATCCTCATTAGCAATGGCCAAAATATGACGATAACCATTGCAGTTGGCGAACTTTGCCGAGAAAATTGGTGGCTCTGGATTAAAGTCGGAGCCATAGTTAAATGGAGCGATGCCTCGCCAGCTGTCCTCCTTAGCTACACTGAGCCGACTCAAAGCGAAGTCGTAGGTCCGATCGTCCACTACATTGAGATAAAGCAATAGACAAAGAAAAAAACAACAATTAGTGCAGTTCCCACAATACGAGCAGTATTTTTTTACTACTCTAGTTTCTAGGTTTTTTTCTGCGGTATCAGCAAATTCTCTTTGAGTCTTCGAATTTCAATTTAAAACAAGCGTTGTTTTATCTTTTATTATAAACAGGTATTTTCTGATTTTGTAATATATATATGTATACGTTTTATTAATTGTCTTTGTTAATTTCATTTACGGTCAAAAATATTCAACCGCCAAAATGTAAAATTCTCCCGCCATTCGAAATACTTACCAAGTCCACGCTCTCGCCTCAACAATTTGCTATATATATTCATTTTGTAGCAACCGAAGTGCGGAAAACAGTATTATAGACAGAATTTTGGTAATTTTTTGGCAATGTTTTTTAAATATAAATAACAAATTCAACACAAGCTAGTACATTTTCTTAACGACGCAGCTGCTAACTATAAAGAAGCGATCGATTGTCCGATACTTACATTTGCAAACGTAACATGATATCGATAGCAGAGTTTGCAGAACTGCGACTTCAAAATGGTAAAGTTGTGACTAAAATCACAAAAATTATTGATTGTTATTTGTTCATGTATAATAAAGAGAAAATATTTATTTTGTTTTAAGTTGTTATATTCTACTCGGTATTATTCAAAATAAAAAGACATTTTGAGCTGTATGGAAAGTCACTGTTATATCTGATATAATTTATGGCCATCTCTAATTGATTAAACGACACGATAGTTTTGCCTATCGATTCACTGTTTTTGTTTTGTTGCTGCTCCTGCTTGTTTTATGTTTGAATTGCATAAAATAAGTTTTAACATACTCAATAATCAAGTAAAATATATCAAAGTTCGGCATAAATGCGCTAATTTGCAGCTGATTCATTAGAGCTGCATATTATTCATTGCCAAGGCTACTCCCCCCCCAAGATCACAGTGAAACAGGTGAGAGTGAATTCTAGAGCGCCAAAGTTGCCTCTGCTATAACTTTGACGGTATATAGCTAAATATGTACATAAGTGAGCCTGTTTCAATCAATAAAAGTATTAAATCCCTCAATCCTCAATTTCCAATCGGCGATTGTGTGAGGCAACAACAGCAGCAACGACCATATCAAACACGCAAATGCAGAGAAATAAAAAAAACGACAACGCAACTGATGATAAAGACTGTTGTAAGCTCTACATATGTGTGAATGTCTTTGGGTTTGGTTTAAAACCTAAAGTATCTTTCTTCGGCCACTAACATGGCCAGTGTACAGAGTGTAGCGCACTTCCGCCTTTGCTTTGTGTCATTGTGTCTAAATGCCCATATGTCCTTGATTGCGAGGGGGTGGTCGGTGAGAGGCCGACGCCCCGTTTAGGCTCGATTCTTTTAGAAGCAAGACCATGTCATTGCAATTCGCGTGACCTTAAACATTTTTGGAGCTGTCCGTGTCGGGGGTACTAAAGTGAAAATTAGAGAGAAAACCCAGTTGGAGCACCACTTTAATTAATTAAAGACTATTTCAAGATGTTATTACATTTGGTACGTTTTTTTTATTCATATGTACATACATATGTATGTTTATTTATGTTTGGAAGTATTCTTGGTATATATACATAAATATATATGATCTTCTAGACACTTAGTTCTAGACAACTTTTGCCTAGCAATTAGTATGAAGCCCTGTCGTATTTCTCTGCGAAGTGCTTTCCTTTTCTGGATCGATTAGGAAACGTTGTTGCCTATGCCGCTACAGCCATTTACGGCTTAGATACGTACATACTATACAAACAAATGTATGTATGTATGTATGTACATGCATACGTGTTCATAGATACAATATTTTACGCTGTAGCCATACTCGAAATCCGTTAGAGCTCGAGCCTTATAAAAAATTCATTGCATTAAGTCAACGAGCACCGCAGAGATTTTTACAGAATTACAGCTGGATTTGTGTCTTTCACTGATCCACAGAGTTTCGAGTACACAAAAACGACAAATAAAGAAAAGGTTTCTTTGTGTAGAAAAAGATACTGCATGTGTGGTTGATATTGTACCCGATTGGAAATTTCTTATCAACAAATTTTTCTCTCAATAATTTTCTAACATGCCTGCATTTTGGAAAACAGTCGCCTTATCATGTCGGTGGCAAGTTTACGCCAGAGCTTGTTGCTCTGGAGCGTCGACTATTGGAATTTGGAAGGTAAAACTTGCGATATTATAATGCATATATGTACATATGCATACACATGCATTTAGATGTCTATTGTTTAAGACACATCATTTGAAATTCAAATGCTATTAATATGTACACCCTTCTTGCCGTATCTTTCTCATAGTCATGACGGATAATGTGTTCAAGTCGCAAGATATTGGGTTACGCGCCCAAAAGAAAATACTCTCACGCATGGCCACAAAAAACATAGCAAAGACGTTCATTGATGGCACCACAGCCTCACTACTGGATAATCTTTACAGGCTTTGCAAGATGCATACGGGGAATAAAGCCCGATCAGAGAAATTGATTAAGAATATCATTAAAATTGTCATTAAAATTGGTGTCCTACATCGAAATAATCAGTTTAGTGACGAAGAGATTCAGAAGGTTGAATATTTCAAACGCAAATTTCAGGTAACTCAAATTGTAAATAGATTCAAGTTTTCAACTAATAATACAATATTCAGTTTATACACTGTGATTGGTGAACTAATTTCATATAAAACTTTAGATATTTTGCAGATCCTTATAAAAATTGTTTATTGATATTTTTCTAGAAAACTCAGCTATCTATTATATCATTTTATGAAGTGGACTTCACTTTTGATTTGAACTATTTGCAAGAAAGTATAGCAGAATCGCACAAGGCCCTAAAGTCCATTGTACAGCCCCATTTAACAGAGAAATCATTGGGCCGCATCGATGAAGTGTTTGATTTCTTTGGCGATGCAACTCTTCTGGAAACTTCGTTTAAACGCGACTCTCCCTATCGTGAGGTAATGGGAAAAATTGTGGCAGACATTAATTCAGCAATGGAGACGGGCGATATTTGAACCACTGTCGAATGCATGGAAAGGCTATAGATAATGAAACCAAATACATATGGGGCTATTTAACATATAGCGTTAGAGAAAAAAAAATGCGCGCTGCACCCACCAACACCAAAATACAAATTACTAATCATAGGACACGCCTAAAACACATTTTTTAAAACTAAAGTTTTCAATTTTTAAAATGGTGATACCGTTGACAAGACAACAACTTATAGCTAATAGAAAGATACGTCCAACTTGATTATTTTGAAACTAGAATTGTTAACATCATTTGTGTACTCGAAGTCTAGAATTTAAGTGGGAAAAATTGCATTTCGTTAAATCAATTTTCTTAAAAAAATTGTTTGATTTGTCTAATTGTCGGTGACTGTATGCATGTATGTAAATATGTTGTAGAAATCGTTTTTACAAATGTGTAAATCTGTCTAAATGATCTAATCGATGGTATTGTAACAAATTCCCCAAAGTGGTAGGTGGTAAAATCAGTTAGATCTTTATGCCATGTATACTTGGTGTACGTTGATGTACTTGTACTCGTATTTTGATACTCTTGAACTCGCTGTATCCAATTATGATATCTATATTCACAGACACATTTATAAATATATATACAAATCATACTATTTTTATGTACTTAAAAACATTCCACTCTGCTGATCTCCACAAAAAAGCTTTTCCAACGAATTCCGCACTCAAAATCAAATGACAAAAAATTCAAAACAATTTTTCTTAAGTGTTATGCCATTTCTTCTGTTTGGATTTCTAAAAACCAAATAACCCTTTCCTTATTTATGATATTTTACGTATTGGTATTTGATATTGAATATTTTAGGTCACAAAACATATCGAAATTTCCATATCATTTTAGGTAACGATATAAATTGTTCGATCTGATTGACAAATTAATTTTGGATATTACAAATTTTTTAAGAAACATGACAGTCTTTGAGCTTATTGAAATGTATTTTGTTCATAAACACACAAAATTATGTTGACTATGAAAAATAAAGAAACAATTGTTGTAATAGTACTAATGATCGTGTGTTTTTTTACTCAGATGCGTTTCATCTTCAAGCTTCTGTTGTTTGAACAATTCAATTAACTTTTCGGTTGCTGTTTTTGGAGCATCAAGTGGCTTGGAAGCATCACTACTGGGATATTTTTGACTTAGGGCATCCGGTGACCTTAGCATGAACGGCGTCCATGGTCCTTGAATGGAAGGAACATCGGTATGCCACATTTTGCGAAGGCGCAGGGAACTGGATCTGCCATTCTGAGTTTTTAATAAGTCAATCCATTTTGAAATTTCGTCTTGAGTACTATTACGACAGCTAAGCCACTCGCGTTCTCCATTTACTGTAACATGTTGAAATACAGCAAGGACTTCAAGTGGGAATTTTTCTTACTTACAGTATTCTCCCACTAGGACAGGAGTCCGATGACGTCGCGGTTTGACATAGACTACAATTCCGGGATTCTCTTTGGCAAAATCAACTAGATGATTCTCAATAAAATCCCTAAAATGAATTTTAAATATGACTTCTGATCAATAAAATTAAAACATTCTTACCGCATGCCGCGACTAGACCCATTGTTTTTGCAGAATTTCAGCGTAATCCTTTGCAACTGGCAAACATATCGACCCAGCCCATTTTGCAAAGGAGCGCGGGGAAATCCCGACTTTAAGAACAAATGGCTGTTGGACATTCTGAAATATAAAGAAAGAAGCAGCCGTTGCACAACTTAGTCCCCACAGGTGTCTTATGGACGGAGCAGTGTGCTCCTGCTCAAATGGAGCGAAAATACCAGAAAGACACAGAAATACCAAACTGTCAGAAATGGAAAATACCAGAAAGACTTAAGTGTCTATAGTATGTTTGTGTCATCTCTAACATTTGATAACGGCGAAAAAGCGGCACAAAAGAAAATCCAAAGAAAATGCAGGCGTCACTTGTGTGTGTGCGCAACGAGTAAGGGGGTGAAGAGCTGGAATCATTGCCACATGCTTATCTGCTTAGTCCGAACCAAAAATGACCACAGTAAACAATCATGAAATGATTATCAGTAAATAAACTAGGTTAACCGTTTGTTTTTATTTTTGCACAGACATTCATCGGTTCTAAATACCATGGCAAGGAAGAGGAGGATGACGACGACGATGAAGATGAGGAGGAAGAAGATTCATGCTCAAGCACATCATTTAGTTTGCAAGAATGCATAAACGAGTTTCGAGCTCGTCGCATTAGACGTGTCTCTACACACAGTCGCGACTGTGAGAATATCCACATACCTGGTCCAATGGTCGTTCCTGATCCCCAAATAGCCGCTTCGGGTGACGCAGACCTGATTAACCAGAATCGCTGTAATAAGGCCCAAGAACGCAAAGGCAAACCGTGTAAAAATGGTTTCTGCTATTGCTTCACTAGCGACAGTGGAGATTGTGCCTCTATAATTGTTCCAACTAGAACGCGTGACTCGCACGTGCGCCACCAGAAACGCAGCAGGCGATCGGATAGCCATCATAACCAAAAGGTGCCCGCTTACCCTTTATTTTTAATGTAAAAAACATTCCAATAATTTTAATATTTTATTTTTCTCTGTATTATAACATATAATACGTGTCAGCCTTCGACTCAACTACCGAAGGAGAGCCCGAAGAAAGGGGACAATCAACGAAGTTGTAGAGGTAATCCGTCTGCATTGGGACCGTTAACTGCCGTTAGCCGTTTATGTACGACAGACGAGAATGCTCCACTTATACACATTATTCAAGAGCTTCGTGACAATTGTGTTGTTTCGGAAGTAAGAGTGAATCGGCAAAAATTGTCTGCGACAAGTCGCAAATCAAAATCCTTACCGGTTAAAACGCCCAAATTAGGCAGAATGCAGTCCAGGATTTATGAGCCTACCGCACCGCCTTTGTCGAATATCAGCGAGCAGAATGATACAGCGGCTATAGAAGAGGATCCTCATTTGATGGAGGAGGTAGGTGCTTCTCTAAAAAGTGGGCGACCGCGACGCAGTTCCAGTGGTGGTGGTGGCCGCTTGCTTCAGAAACGACTCTCATCTCAGGGTGAGGTGAGCTTCAAGACACGTGATGCCCAAAAACCGCCGCCAAAGCCACCACGCCGCATCACACAGAGTCTCGATGGTAAATTCTCTTTATCGTCGTTGACCTCAACCTCTGCTTCGGTGCTGGAAGCTGAAAAAGTGCTCGATGAGTTTCTAAAAAGTCGTGGTATTCAATTACCCAAAAGCTCGTCACCCAATAAAAAGATAAAAAGAAAGTCCTACCCAATGTGTAAGTAATAATTTTAAAGAAGAGTTCAGAAGATAATTAGTTGTCTATATTTTAGCGGCTACGGAGAAACCGAAATGCAAACCAAATACCGTTGTACCTTCGTGTCCATCGTTGAGCGATATGGAGCGTATAGTGAAATCTAAACGTGGAGTACATTATGCGAAAAACATTCAACATTCCCTTAGTCGAAAAGAACCTATGGAGAAAAATATAATCATTGGTTGGACAGAGCCGAAAATCAAAGAAATGCTCAACCATCAGAGCAAAGTTTATCAATCCCAGGCCGAGCCTCAAGTGGCTGTTGGCTGGCAATTGCCATCTCAGCCTCAAATTCAACAGATGGAACCGGGAGTGGTCACGCCTAAAATCTCTCTAGACACTGTGGATGGGGGCGTATGCGAGAATCTTGACAGGGGCAAGAAGCATACGCCCATTAAATACCCGACAAGAGGAGCACAAGCCAGTCAGAAATTTATTTGGGGTGAACAGTGGCGCAATTTGTCACCATGGAATGGTTCGAAAAAAGGAAAATCACTGGGAAAAAAATCAAAAAACTTTCTCAATCAGTCTAAACAAAAAATTCTTCGATTTGTTTCACCAAAGAAATCCAATCATCCACAAGAAGACCATTCCGTAACGTCGCCTCGACATTGCTCAGTAGGAGTTCAGACTTCCATGCAATCGCAATCCAATCTGGAACTGAATTCGCAATCACTATCTCCACCCGGTAGCTATCATTCACCTGTGCAGTCAACACCGTCAGCTAGCTCTAGCAGACAGCAAAACGGAACGGATTTAGAGCCGGAAAGACCCTACTTTGACTTTGACCGTCAGGTCCCTGCTCCACGAATATCGCCTAAAAAGTTGCCTCGTTGTAATCGGGCTCGCAAATTAGATTTTAAATCCACGGAACAGCCCACTAAAACATATCGGTCCTATCAAAAGGAACTTGACCAGGACGTAACCATCACAAAAATGGGTTATTTGCTTAGTAGTATTCGAGCCAAACTGGAAGCAAGCGATGATCGGGCAGTGCAAACATTTCAGGTGAGTGACTGCAGAGTGGGTAGAACACCTAATTCCTATTCAGTCTAGTCTAGTTCTAGGCCATGTTCGTCTAAATGTTTGTACGATAAAATGTTAGCTTCTTAAATGATTTCTGTTGTTGATTTCGGGGAATGAAATGCATTTCTTTACAATAACTTTAGTCAATTTTATTTGGCTAAACAACCTGGAACACTGCCCCCAATGAGTAGTGATCCGATCCGAGGTAGTGGTTAGGTATAGGACCAATTTCACGACAATTTTCGATGCTGGGCAAGGTATAAATGCTTTCCACTTGGAGCTGATGCTTACTTTGGGCACAGTTTGAACGCACGATATAGTCCACAGTGATCCAATCGTGTTGCAATGTAGACGCTGCAGAGTCACCCGTGTCCAATACTTCAAAATTAAACGATTTTTGTGAATGCTGCGTGCTAAGCAGCACTTCGATTGGTGATGAATCAAATTCGCTATTAAAGTCTCCAGTCAGAACTATAGGCTTAGTTAGGCCCGAAAACGTTTGTAGTTCTTCCAACAGTTTTGTGACCTGAGCACAGCGCACATCCTGACGTTTTGGATTGTATAGTAAATGGGTGGTAGCCACAATGAACTCCTTGGGATCGTCTTGCGTTTGTTTTTGATTGTCTTTCAGTCGAAACTTTGTCAATAGGGCTACATTTTCTCGATTCAAGAGCGTTACACGGTCATCATAGAGTTCCACACTCCGGTGTTCGATTAGATTGAACTTAAATGAGTCGTATATAATGGCGCATCCGTCGGTTCGATGTCCCGTTTTTTTCTTGTATACATATTCCAATCGCTTGCCATTGCTTCGACTTTGCAGGCCCTGTACGAGTAGGGGTAAATGATCAAACTGCATTTCCTGCAGGCAAAGTATGTCAGGATCTAGCTTTGTTATTTCTCGTTGAATGTTTTCAAAACGACGACGCCAGGTTAGCCACTCCTGTTTTATCTTTAAATAAAGATTTATATGCTCCAGCAGTAAATCCTGGGCTAGGATGTTGTACGAAACAAGCTTGAAGTTAGGGGCCCTCTGTCGAGAAATGTCTGAGCTGGACAACGTCACCCATTTTCTTTTGAAATCGTATCGTGGCTCCATTTGCTTCTTGCTACGGTTGCTGCTGCACCGTTTGATTTGCGATCGGCCGTGAGTGAAGGTTAATTGAATATTCACTGAGCGAATTAGAGTTTGGTACATCTCACTAGTCAGGAGTTAATGGATAAATTGTTGCCAGAAAGTGGTATAAATTTATACCTAAATCAGCTGTGTAGGAAATTATTGTCTTTATGAGCAAAGTGATGGCATCAATAATTTATCGATTAACGATAGTCAATTACACAAAGCGCGCTGAGTTTCATTTTGGTTTTAAAATTATAAATATTCTTTAAATTGACAAAACTCATCGAAGAGTAAACATTTCAAAGAAGGCAATCAGGTATGATTATAAATCCATACAGGCGCAGAATGGGCGAGAATGATATATATATTTTTTTTGGCAATTGCTTTTTATTTCTATATTTTTCTGCATCATAACAGAATTTCTCACCTAAAACTTAGCTTAAATTACGAAATATGAAGAGAATGGGCAGAATTGGGCAAAACGTGTTATAGTGTATAAGAAGCAGTCTAGAGCAATTACATATTTTCATAATTACATGTACGAAATTATCAATTTGTTTTTTTTTTTCTTGTGGTGAATATTTGATGATCAGTCTGAACCTGTCAGATTTTGTCAGTATTGTCTGTCAGTCTGTATAAAGATAATACAATAGGATTATATTTGCAGTGAAATGCAGCCAATTTAGTGGGCTTTCAAAACTGTTCCATTTGACTTTTTTTTAATTACAGGATTGTACACAATTCAATCCTTTGAAACGTCATGAAAACGTTACTTTTGATTGCCTAGATGCACCACATCGTTCAGCTATCAGTACATCCGACGAGGCTGCACTACAACAAACTCATCGGCATTTAGAACAACTCCACAACAGCGAGCCGATATACTCAGAGATTGAAGAAGACTGTCTGCGTATCAGAGGCAGTCCCCAGTATGAGGTAAGAACGGCAGCATTTTTGCCCGAGATCACACCACTTTCCACCCCCCGCGTAGGGGTCAGCACTCTAGCTGTAAGTGAAAGAACAGCAGCAACTGTTCAAGTACCCCCTCCAATCGACCCTGATGTAATTTATGCGAAAGTGAATAAACCTTGCAAGATGCAGGTAAAAACACAGCCGGTAGCATTGGGCAAATTTCTTCACGAATCGCTCAAGAACGGCAGCTTCTTCCAATTTAGTCCTCTACCAATGGAGCCAAGTTCTAGCTTTGACGTTCTCACTGAGGCAACTGGAAGTAGAAGAACCCCATCAATTGTTCATCAGTCGCTAAACAACATTAGCGAACAGCACTCGCCTCCAAAAAAAAATCGTAGCCTCTCTAAATCCGAGCTATCGCTGCAGAGGAGCGAGATCTTCCTTGATAATTTATGCCGCAGTGAAATTGTGCTCGACAAGGAGAATAGTACGCGTCTGGAGAAGGTCCCAAATGTGAGTACAACTAGTCCAAAAAGTATACCAACAATCTAATTTGATGAATTTATATAGAACTGTCTGCGACAAATTGCCAAAACTACAAGCGCTGATGTCGTGTCCTATGACTTGCCTCATGAAAGTGGAGCCGGTCTTTATGAAGAGTTTGATTTGGTAGATGCCAGTGCTGGTGGAACATCGTTTGCCACAACAACGGTCTACGGCTCGTGTCAAATTGAGCCGCTGTCCCCGCCGTCGGAGAATCAGAGTACACCCAAAAAGAAGTCAGATTCACTTTTTACAACTAAGGTAGAGATTTTTGTTGATTCTCATTAGCAGAACATTTTGTTTTCTTTATTGCTTTCGCTTCCACATACATGCATACATACTTATACATACACATACATACCTATTCTTAATCATATTTTGCAACTTTCGCACTGTACCCGCTTCTCCATTCTTTCAAATACAAACTTTGCCCTTAACTCAATTTGAGTAAAATTTGATTTGACTTTCAGCCCACGCGGTCACTCAGCGTAGATATAAATGATGGTCCCGCAACGCCAGTGCGCCCGTTTGGTCTCAATCTTAGCCACAGTTGCCCAACGACACCTCACCAGCCGCCTTCTACTAGTTTGGATGCATTTATCGACACGCTGCCTTCACCCACTGAGAGTCAAATGTTATCAGTAAGCGCCAGGGCCCGTTATCGCCAGCTGAAGGATGCTTTGCGACGCTCTTACCGCAGGGGTAAGAATTTGATTCTTGCTAAAACACAAAGTCTCAATCAGTCGCATGATCAGTCCAATCAGACGGAGGGCGAGTTGGATGGCAGCACAACATATGCCAGTTTTCAACTGGACTCCCTGTTGAATGATTCTCTAAGCATGAACGAGCAGCTGGCGGCAGCAGTGAGCATTTGCCGGCAAATGCCTGATTTGGAAATTTCTGCTGAAATGGTGGAAGCCGAGCGCTTGCTGCTCTTTTCATCGTTACGACAAAATTCGTTGACTGATGCTACTCGTTCCCAGATCCAATCTCAGAACGGGCGTAAGGCTCAGTGCTTTCTCATAGATGCCATGCAGTTCCCAGTTAGAGCTGATGCGAGCCAGGATATGTTCTTTAATTATTATTTTATCAGCACATTTGAGTGTGGGGGACGCATTTGCTCCACACAGTCGGTAGAGTGTCAGGATGGCATGGCTGTCTTTCGTGATTGTGGCTTGGAGTTTTATAGTTCAGATCAGGCGGAGACACTGGAGTTGCGGTGTCAGATCTTTATGCTGCGGCTACGCAAGGTATCCACACTAGCTCTGGAGCCGACTAAGACATTGGTGAGTTGGAGTTTCAAATTGCAATTCTTCCCAGTGCTGACCAGCTCCCAACTCCTACCTTTTGTAGAAACAGCGTGACAGCACTAGCTTGAGTAGCTCATCCAGCAATTCGACGTTTAGAGATCAAATTGTGTCTCGCTTTCGCTTGCATGCTTCCTTCTCTTTGCGTCCTAGCCAACTGGCTCCCTTCGACCTGGTGGCCAGTGAAACGAAATCGAACCATGAGATGTGTCTCCGCAGTTTTCGTTCTTGGCTTCTGCCATTAACGTCTCACACAAAATCCACTAACCTTGAACCGTACATTACTCTGACCGGACGTGTGGAGGTCCGCTTGCCCAAGGTGCAATATGCTGCCTATCTTAATGTCCAGGATTCAAAGATAAAACATCATTGGAATCGCCACTGGTGCACGCTGGAAGGTATACAACTGAGTGTTTGGCGGCAGGAGAATAATCTAAGCGATGACCCACCACTTATCAATATGCAACTGGACACTAATAGTCAATCGACAGTGGATCTTGTTCCTAGAGAGCTTTGTGCTCGACCTCGGACATTTATGCTAAATTGTAGAATATCTAAGGGAGAGTCTGTGGAATTTTTTTTTGCCGCGGACACTCAGACGGAGTTAACCGACTGGCTGAAGCATTTGAATGAGATTTTAGCATTTTCCAAAAAGTGGCTTGGTGGTGGGGAAGCCTGATTTTGCTTTTAAATGTTCAAAGGGTATAATTAATATTTATTTTGTAAGAATTGTTATTATTATTTTTTTGTACTATTATTTTCCACTCGAATTAACGGGACGTATATGTTTTTTGTATTGTATTCAGCACTTATTCTTGCTGCTAATGCTTCCAAATTGTACGATGCCTATTCATTTATTAAATCATCATACGTCAGAGAGGGATCCAATAGATAGCTCAGTATACCCACATTATCTATTGCGCTTGTATAAATTGTTTTCCGTGTTATTGAATCATTCCATTTGGTTTTGTATTTAGCTGAAATGTTTGTACTCTGCCATAGTAGAGAATTAGTATCAAATTCTTAAAAAGGTTTGAAACTCCTGCTAACTTTGCTAATAACAGAATTAGATCAATGATATATTTCCCAATACGATCCAAGTTAACGTCATTCCGCTTTACGCTGGCAAACAAATTTAAAATCAAATCTTTCTGGCCAAATGCTGCTCCTCCCAAATGTAAGAAATATTCGAATATTAATATTATTAAATTTATTATCTCCATTATCTCTATTAGAGATACGAACCATAATACATAATAATTGCCCAAAGTTTGCCATTTATAATCTTTGAAAAGATGCGACTGACAATCTCCAAAACCTTATGACACAAGTAATCACTTAGGAATGCATCAAGTATACTGAACGTCTCTGATGCAGTTTTATCCTGCACGAGTTTCTTTGGAAACCAACGAGAAAGAAGTTTTTTCTCTGGCTTACAACTAACTTTCTAGTTAATACCTCAGCCAACTCTGATCAAAGTCATAAAGATCAAAAAGAGCCAAAATGATTTAAACATTCCAGAAAATTCAGCCCCGGGGGTTTCGTCCGTTTGACTCCCGCAGTCCATTAAGCCACCACAGGATGGAACACTCATAATTGCGTAGATTTAAGTGCTAGCGTGTCAATTTAAAAAAAAATTATTATTGTACATATATAAGACTGAAAACTGGCCAAGTTTGAGTAGTTGAAAATGTTGAATATAGGGCCAAATGTTGTATTTTCTATTTTGGCCCTGTATAATGACTTTAATTATGATATAATGTTTGAAGTTTCATCATTCCATTGTGCATTGAATCCATTCTTTGACTTTGTGGGCTGTAGTACAAGTTACAATAACAACAGTTTATTACATACATAATTTACATGGATTGTTAGATAATAGATATATTATATGTGTATATATAGGGTTATCTCATATGATACATAGCTCTTTGATATAATAAGTACATAATTGTGTGTAATAGTCCAGTAATATGTTTGACTCTGTGCTATGGTTAAGGTTTACATACGTATATGGTCACGCCCCTCCTCACAAATGTGCCTTTGGTTTGGTTTTTGTGTATTAAACTATATGTAGTCAAATTCTAGTTAATTAAGCAGATTTTTGTAACTCCATTTTTGTTTTCGGTTTTATGATTGCTCATTAAAGTGCAAGAACATAAGAGATTTGAGGTTATGTTTGTTGTGGTATTTTCTTTTGTCCAAGCAAAATTTATACACTTAAATTGTATAACCTTTAACATTTACTATTATTGAATAAGTAATATTGAATCTTCCATTCAAAAGCCAGGCTATTTGGCTATATTCTATTTATATGTGGGGGGTGGTAGAGGGATATGCAGGCGTGGTGGATTTTCTGAAATGCTTACCTTTTAACTTCAGGCCAAAATGTATTTCCAAACGCGGTTTGTCTGGTGATTTGTGCCGATTTCTGTCACATACAAGGCTGATCCATTTATGCTCACCGCCATCGAATGCGGATTCGTGAATTCGCCCCAATGACCAATGATGGATTCGGAGCGGGGATCGATTGTGAAGCCTCGCACTGGCAACATCGAGGTGGGTCCATTCACAGCGAAAACAATGTCGCCATAGCTGCTCACACCAAAGACTCGTCCCAAATCGGGCTCTTGAATGGTAGCAGCCGGTTGTCCCTCGCCATGGGACGACTTAAGACCAGCCTTGGGGCATACCACTCTCATATTTTCGCGATCTGCGATGCAAAGTAGATCCAAATTTTCCAGCAAGGTAATGGCATGCGGCACTTGCAAGGACATGAACTCAGGAGGTTGAGGAATGGTACGCAGAAGCTTGCCGGCTGCGTTGAATTTCAAGATGCGACTATTGCAATAGCCATCGGCAATGAAGAACTCTCCTGTCTTGGCCACCGCAATTGAAGTTGGCTTGCACAAGTGCTTCACGGATGATCCGGGTCGAAAGCGTTTGCCAATGGTTAAGAGGGGCTTCGTTTCAAAGGGCTTGAACTGCAATTAGAAACAAGGCATTAGGATTCGATTAGGCTCAGAGCGCTCCCAGTTTTGGACAAGAACCTTAAAAGCCTGATGCATTGCGACGTCGGTTATCCAATAGTTGCCATGTCCATCTATGGTCATGCCATGCGGCATATAGAACATTTTGGAGCCCCAGCCGGACTTAATGGATCCCGTTTTGGAATCCAAAACATAAATAGTCTTTTCTTTGATCGGACCATATTCAATCAAATAGTAGATGTTGCTCTCATTGAAGGTGCTGCAACGAAAGAGGCGGAAAGAAATTTGACACTTGTTACTCCGTTGTTTTGGGGGAGGGGAACACACAGCTGTTGACCTACTTAACATCCCAGTAGCGGTCGGCACGATGAAAAATCACTGGATTGCCCGTAGGATCCACCGAAACAGCTGTGACTTGGCCAAAACTGTGCTGCTCTGTTGGCCAATTCTCAACCAGCACCGGAGTGGGCACACTAGCAGCTGCTATTGGGACATTATCGTAACTCCGCTGATTCTGTAAGGCCGCTTCATCTCCAGCCAAGGACGATTCGTGGGCCTATCAATGATATTATTGTGGGTACCAATTGGCAAATAGGAGGGTCCAATCTCTTACCACCTGAAGGCCCTTTTCCTGCATACGTCGTTTGATGAGCTCCCGCACCTGATCAAAGAATCGTTCATTTAGTTTGATAGCAGCATCTGGCAGGTGGTTGCCACTGCCACTGGAGGTCGACGCGAGTCCTAGGCACAGAACCGCCAGCATCACCGACTGAAATACAATACTCCACATGATGTGTACTCGCTAAATTATGCTTTCTAGATGATTTTCTTTGGTTTTCTTCTTCAGGCAACTTTGCCCACAGCCAACATCTGTTGGCGATGTCTATATGTTGAGCTGGCAATGGCAATAGCTTAACTGGCTTTGGACCCTATACATACAGCAAATGCACACACACGCACAGAAAGGTTCACATAAACTATCTGCCTCCTACGCTTTCGATTAGATTTTCGCTTTCATTGCCGACGCCTGCGCCGGGATACAGGGGTTACAGTGGGCCCGATAAGTTATACAAATGAAAATGAAAGTTATGTAAAATTGTCTCTCCGGCTGGTTTGGTTATCATTATCAGATCTTTCACTAAATCGTACAAGACTTGAACAAAAGATTTCTTTCTTTTTTTATCAACCGAAGGGGCATACATTTTGGTGTCACTGTGGCCCAGCAACACTTTGCTCGCCGTACACACATATGTACATATCTAAGTACATATTATTGATTTTTCAATTCCCCGCTACAGTGGGCTCGCCACACATTTTATTTTCAAAGAAATGTTTTCCGTTTGTATTACTCCTTTAATAAATTTACAATAGCCAATCGATGAAAGGAGCAAGATCAATTGCGATGAGGATTACAACCAATTTGTGCCGTTAAGAGTTTGTGTGTGTGTGTGTGTGTGTGTAGAGGCCACTCAGGAAATGGAAGCATACTTTTTGCAGTCAGTGTTTTGACGTCACAGGACCCGGCAAGCTCTTCCCGCAATCTATGCTGCCACGCTGCTACTGCTATGGCCCCCAATCCCAATTGGGTTGAGTCCAAATATAACCTGTATCCGTCATAGAGCAGTAGGCATTGTAATAGCGTCCCGGCGAACTGCAGGAAAAGAGCTTTTGCAAATGATTTGTTGTCGCATTTATGGGCCGTTTCACTCCACTTACCGGCAATACGAGAATTGCGGACACTTGCATCTGAAAAGATTTTGGAATTCTTCCTTGCACACCTCATTCCACCAGCAGGTGCGCTCTGTGGTGTACCCATGGACACTCTGATCCGAGAAGCTGCGCTTAGTCAGGTGGGCCAAACATCCGCCAGGCAGAACAATGCCAATAAGAAGCAACAGCCGAACAGTTGCCTGCAATTTCACAATATTTACATTCATAACAAACGAGCCGCTAATCCACTATAAATTGTTAGGCGATTCACCTCACGCATTGTATTCTCTGTCGTCCTTCGTCTTATTTGGGGACAGCTTTTTTGTTTTTCTTCTTTAATTAAACTCGTGCTTCACTGTACTTTTCGTACGACATCTCCTGCTGTAAATGAGTCGAATGCCTCTGCCTGGGCATCGTCATCGGCAGCCTTGCATAAGTTGGTCGGTCGGTCGGCTTTCACTTGCACTCAAATAGCGGGAGTTTTGTGGGTGGGGCAGTGTATAGGACGGTAGGCGGAAGTATCATTTGCTCTAGAAAATACAGGGTGTCCCGTTCCGTTGGTCCAACATGTACATACATGCATATGTATGCCAAAATGCACTCCTCAATGCCCGTTCGAATACGTCACATCTTGTATGTACATATGTACATACATTCATACATACGTACATATGTATGTACATATATTTATTTGATCAAATAGATTCTAGACGCACGCGACGTGACTCAGCAGCAGATGCTTAAAATAGTTTAAAAACTCATCTATACATTCATAAATTCATACATACATACATATGTAGGCATGCATACAAACGTATAAATATTTGTATCAAAATATTCTACAGGTAGAAAAATACAAATATTTATCAATAAAAACAAAAATATAAAAACACATCAGTTTCGTTAGATACATATGTACATATGTATGTATGTATATACATATAACTAAAAGTATATTTACATCCATAGATATAAAATCAAACGAGGTTTAATGAAATAAAGTGAGAAAGTCGTCTCGTCGATTTCGGTATACCATGCACCGAGCAAAACAAACACTCCAAATTTTGAACAACATAATGTATGTATGTACATACATACATACATACATATGTATGTAGTTAAAACTTGGTTAATATGCTCTCGCTCACTCTTACAAGCACAAAAGCACATTAGCGCCGCGGCGCGCCGCCACGATAATACGAATAACTTTCATACTTTTAGTCCGAGTTTCAGAAAATTTGGTACTTTACTGGATAATAATGACAGGTTTTAGAGTGTCAAATTTAGTTGTGGAATATATTCGGTTTTTTAAAAATTACGTGTGCGGAAGGGAGCATGGAAAAAATTTTAAACAACAAAAATCTGCACTGTTTCTTGTTTTATGCCAGATTTTATGTACATACATACATATGTAGCTAACTTAGTTTTTGAGAAAATCTGTTTTGTTTAAATTGCAATGGGGACAGGGGGCGTGCCAAAAATTGAAATAACCTACACCGTAGGTACTATTGGAGTCTAATTGTAAGTACCAAATTTGGTGATTCCAGCTCTTATGGTCATTAGATCTAGGTGTTCATACGGACAGACGGAAAGACGAACGGACGGTCCGGTGGACATAGCGAGATCGGCTGTTAGTCCTGATCAAGAATATATGTATACACTTTACGGGGTCGGAAAAGATTTCTTCTGCTTGTTAGATACCTTTTTGGCGACATTAATATTCCATTTCACCCTATGGATACATGGTATAAAAATGTCAGTTTTATATTTTATGCCCTTGTAAATATGTATCATATCCGACTGCATACATTCATTTGTACAAATATTCTTGTTTATAATGCTAGGACGAGTTTATGCACCAATTAGGCTTTAGTTATATCTCAGATTTAGCCGTATTGGACCACTATTTTATTAAGCTCCCATAGGAACGATCATATAGGGGGAAAGATAAGATAGAATATATCCAAACTTTCTAGCAGAGCTCCACTTAGTTTTTGAGCCAAACCAATAAAAATAAAAATCTTTAATGTGTTTTGTCTGCAAATTGAAATCCTTCAAAGGAAGCTGTAACTATTTTGCAGGATGAAGAAGAAATAGCGAGAAAGCAGGTGTGTTCTCTTCAAGAAACTTGTTTGTTAATGAACAATTTAGGGGATCCTAAACAAGGATAAAAGTTAATCGCTTTCCATCATCCCAACGCAACTGCCTTTTTTGATCTATGTTATGTCAAGATAGCGGTGATCGATACACCCTTTATAGAGGTCTAGAATACAGGGTACAGGGTACAGAAATTTTTGCAAAAAAATATGTATGTACATATGTATATATGTATGTACTTATGTACATGTATGTATGTATGTGTATACATATATTGCAAATAGAATTTCTGGAAGACTTGAGAAGCCATGTTGCAAATTAATTTTTTAGGGTGAGTTTAGATACAATTATTTAAGTATTTACATACATTGGTATATGTACATACATATATATAACGAGGTGCTACCCAAACATGACCACAGGTATAGACATCTTTAACATATCAAGGCAGTTTAGCCGATTTCGTCTAGAGAATGTTATAGAATATTCCATAGGTCAGCGTCATAGCCGGCTTCTGCGTTTTCTGACAAACCCAAACAATTAAAGTCAAAATAACAAAATATGCACAAATGTACATATGTATGGATAAGTATTTACTGCCTACGTATGTATTGTATATATGTACCTACATAAATGTATCTACATATATCATTCTCTATATGTGTAACCAAGTCACAATGTATGACGCCTGGCTAAAATTAGATGGCGAATAAATTTTCATATTTTTAGCGCTACAGATGTAAACATTTCTTATTGAGAACGATGTTTATGGTATATAACCCAGTGGATAGGCAAGTTTTTCCAACAAAACCATTTCGAACTCGAATAGAGAAAGACGTGTGCGTGTGAAGAACAGTTGATTTAGGACAAAGCAAAGGTACGAGAGCAAGGATTAACAAGGCTCGGTTAGTGTGTGCAATTAACTAGTTTTCAATTCGCTCTGTGTTCACGTAGATGTCTGTAGTGCCTCTAATGTTCCGCGACTGGTGGGATGAGCTCGATTTTCCAATGCGCACATCGCGCCTCTTGGATCAGCACTTTGGCCAGGGATTGCGGCGGGATGATCTGTTGTCCTCAGTTTGGAATTCTCGCCCCACTGTTCTGCGATCCGGTTACCTGCGTCCCTGGCAAAAGAACAGCCTTCAAAAGCAGGAGTCTGGCTCCACCTTGAACATTGACCATGAGAAGTTCGAGGTGATCCTAGATGTGCAGCAATTCTCACCAAACGAGATCACCGTCAAGATTGCTGACAAATGTGTGATTGTCGAAGGCAAACACGAGGAGAAACAGGATGAGCATGGCTTTGTGTCGCGCCAGTTTTCGCGGCGCTATCAGTTGCCCAGTGAGTTATTCCTGAATGTATGTAAATGAGAAAGTGGATTGTCAATTCTTTTTTTTTGCTCCCTTTAGGCGATGTCAACCCAGACACAGTCACATCTTCCTTGTCTTCGGATGGTCTTCTCACCATAACGGCGCCGATGAAACAACTGCCGCCTCCATCGACTGAACGCCTAGTGCAAATCACACAGACTGGTCCCTCTTCCAAGGAGGACAATGCCAAGAAAGTGGAAACATCCACAGCCTAAGCACTACGCATTATAGAAACAGATTATTTTTATACTCACAAGTTAAATTAGATAACTACATACATTAAATATACACTACACCATATATTGCATATTTTTTATACAAACATAATTTAATAATGTAAACACAATTATTCTTCTCTCAGCAGTAAAGTTTTTTAGTGTTACATCATGTTTCTTTAGTTCTTCATTGATAAAAAAACTTATCTTCGCAATCATTTGAAGCTTCAGTTCATCCTATTGTCGTTTTATCATTATGATAGGTACTTACTTGTGATCTTCTTTCCCAGCATTGGGATCGTTAACAATCTTGCGTTCCCACTGGTGGTTTGTGTGTGGATTGTCTAAAAGAGATAATGCATTTATTCAAAGGGTACAAATCAAAGTTCACCCAACTAATTTTTTTATTTGTTTGAATAATAAATGCTTAAGAGGGCGTTCCATTTGCTCATCTGTTGTGGGTTTATTTAGCAATTTAGCAACATTCTCGATTACCCTGCGTAGATTGTCCTTCATGTTCTCAAAGCTAGTATAGAATCTGAATAGAACTGGGCGAAATGGGCAATGGGATTATCCTCAACTATTCTTTTCGTTTCGTTCAAAAAATTGCTTCATAGTTTCATTATAATTAAAACCCCATAATAGTCCATGGTAATAGCTAGAGACATAAACCACTTTCGCCTTCTTCTGCCAAAGCTCAGCCGGCAACAAAGCCAAGGGAAGATGAGTTTCGATTAGACGAGGGAAGTTAAGATCCTCTTATATCTGCATCTGCAGAGAAACTGAATCTGAAAAATATGAAATAAACTTTTTTTCTGTTTCTCTCCTAAAAGTGGTTATTTTTTCCGATCACTTACTCCATAAATGGACTGTGTATCTTTTGATCTGTGGCCAAGGCGGTATCAAAGTTACAATCATCACTTTGGATAACTTACAATCCAAACATCATCATCTCTTACTTCCAAATACAATTCAAGCTTGCTTCAGTCCTTGTAAATCAAATTCATGGAATAGCATTTGGGTCTAACCCTCTCGCATTCCATCGCAGATAATTACTGAGACTTTGATTACCAAGTATGTCAGTACTATACTCAGAAATTAAAAATATTTCAGATTTTTTCAAAAAAAGAGAAATGAAGTTAGTCATATAAATAAATTTTAAGACCAAATTAAAATTGTGTTCCTCCCTCTTACAAGCACTCGAGTTCTTTTGTGAAATGTGAACTATTTTTTTTCCTTTAATTATGAATTACTGCGAACTACACACAAATGATTTAAAAAATAAAAATTGGAGATAAAACGCCCCATTATAGAATGGCGATACAATAAACAACTATTAACAGACCTTTTGTGCATTCCCGTTCGTTCGCGATCTCTTAAACTCTGCGACCATCATAATACCCTGCACCCAAATGGTAAAGTGGTCTATAAAAGTTAACGAAACAAAATAAGCGTAATCGTTGTTATTACATGTATGTATATTAGTGCTGTTGATCAGTATCGACATCAGTTTTAACTTGGGTCTCGGAGAATTGGAGTCTTGTCTAATATGTAACTTCTTAAAATCTTGTTTAAAATTCATTGCAAGAAATGTATACTAATTCTGGTCATAAACAAGCACAAAGCATATACTCTTCTTGATCAACAAGGCGAGATGAGTTCATATTAAGTTGTCCGTAGGACCCTCCGACATTTTGTATCAGCGGTAACTACCCCTAGACCCTTAAATCAGTACTACTGCAATTCCACATAAGTAAGAAGATCAGGCCACAAGTTTTAAAGGTACGAAGGTATCTATGTCGAATTTGAGAAATATCGTGTGACTATATTATACAACCTTCCATCGGGACGATGGGAATTACTTTGAAAGTAATAATAATGTATTCACTGTTAATTACTTTCGTGAACTAAACCTTTACTAAACCCTTTACTTTGTCATCTAAAGGGAAAGCCTAACAGAAAATTTTGCAGAGTTCAACACGGATGAAGTTATTCTGACTTTTTCCTGAAACGATTCACTAAAGTTCAAAACTTATTACTGATAATGCTTTTGAAAAAGTCGAGTCAGAATCACAATTAAAAGATTGAATTTTGAGAAAAACATTAAATGAAGTGCAATTAATTGTGAACTTTGCCTTACCTGATCATGTAACAACTTGCGTTTTCCAATGTTATATTCGCAATTCGATTAACTGCTTGTCATAGATTTTGCTTGTTATTACACTTGAAGAAATTCCCATTTGCGATATATCTTAATACATTTCTGAGTTCTCTTTATTCATATAGCATTAGAAAATTAATATTGGGTTGTTTTTTAGCATTCAGTTAAGTCTATTCTGAAAATTAGCTTATGGTATTCCGACTTGCTTACGGTTACGTATATGTAGGTGTAATTATTTCCTCCATTTTCATGAAATATAAGAGATTGCGTTTCGTCTCATGGTGTACTGCTTATCAGGTGCATTGTCCCCAATTCGATTCCTAAAGAGAGACCGCTTTCGCTCTCTTAGTTAGGAGATAGTTGTTGAGCTGATAATGATGTCTGATTGTATTCAATGCTCATTGGATGAAAACATGCTCTTTATTCATTTATTAGGTATTTAAACATACATACATATACATATTACTATGGGCTTACTGTCTACTGGTGCTACTTGTATCAACAATAATAACAAAACAGCAAAAAATAACAAATTAAAAATTACTTGCTGTTGTACTTGCTGTAATTGGCAAAGTCATCCATATGCAATTTGTAGTCCCGCAAATTGATGTCCGACCACAAATCGAACTCGCCGATTAAGTCGGCGGTGAGCTCATCCTTGTGGCTGCCCACAACGCCGCGACGAACAAACCTGTGTGGAGAGTCACTTGGTTTTTACCATAACTCTGGCTATATATTAATTGCGAGAATCTTGTGCAATGCTCACCTGAATTCCTCGACATCACGTCCAGAAGCCGCCTTCATGCTCTCGAATTCCTTGACATGGTTGCAGGCAGGATTGTCGCGCATACTCTCGAACGACAAATGCTCTTCCAAGTGTTGAACTTGCCCGGGACTGACATTGCGTTGAAGAAATCGGGCCACCTGTGTGATAACCTTACCCAAATGTTGCTTCATCTGCTCATAGCTAGTGAAGAAGATGTTGGCCTGGTGCCGCAATTGCCAAAAGTCCAGGATGTGGGGCCAACAGGGCGTAAAGTTCACATAACCATCGATAAAGGAGTGCATGAAGTCCGCCTTGGTACCCTGATAGCCAACCATGCCGCGCCAGTGATGGAAATACGATATGGCTGCGTCCTTGGGATTGCGATAAACATAGATGATTTTGGGTTTCTTGCTCCAGATCTGATGTGGAAGCAGCCAGGCGGGCAAATGCGATTTGATCAGACGAGGGGAGCTCAAGGCATCGGCCGCTTCAATGGTGTCATGGGGCACATTTTGGACAACGCCGTTGAACTCGAGGAAAGGCGAACGCAATGTCAGATCCACCTCTTTGGCCGTTTTAAAGTTACAGTCATTCATCAGCAGCCAGGCCAACTCCTGCATCCAAGTTGTGCCACATTTGGGCAGGGTAACAATCCAGACATCATTCTCACGCACCTCAAAGTTGTACACCCGATCCAGCACCGGCTGAAAGGTATCGGCCAGGCGGCAGAAACGTTGCTCCCAATTCCCAACGACTGTCAGGTTCGGCTGCTGTGCGGCATAAATCGAGGAGTAGCCACCGGTAATGGCTAACTTATCGATCTGGTCAAAGGGAACGCTCTTGGCAAAGAAACTCGACTGGGGCATCGTGTCGTATCGACTCGAATCGAACTGAACCGATCTCGCTGACTGACGCAAATGTATTGAGCCAAGCTTGAGCACTGGCAAGCGATCGGAACAGAATTTCTCTCATCGTACGATGTGAGTGTTGTGAATGTGAGTGGAGTGGCAATAATATGAAGATTAAACTATAACTCACGATGTCGTCTCGTTCGGTTCGACATTATATAATTAGGCATTGGGCATTGGTAAGAGCAGAGGTTTGTTTATGGTCGTAACCAGACCCGTTTCTGGTCTTCTCTCAGTTGAGTTGTCGCTGTGCTGTAAGACTTTCTTTGTGGGATCTTAAAAGAAAGTTTTAGGTGCACCTTTTGACAAGTCAATTTTGAGTCAGGTGAAATTATGTCGCCACAATTCGAGCTTTAATTTGTTTAAGCAATTCATTTGAATACAATAACAATGGGCATGGAATGTTCCCATTAAATGTCTTGAGTGACTGAAATATTAATGAGTGAATACACATATTTTGATTCTTTGCCAATCAGATTTAGATTGTATATACACTATACACATATGTGTGTAGATGAATCGATTAACTTAAAACTTCAACCTTGACCGAAAAAAAAAAACCAGTAAATTTCACTTTCGAAACTCTGTGTTTGTTTGATTTTGTTTTTGTAGATAATTTTCATTTTTATTGATTTTTTTATTTGTATTTGTTTTCTTCTCTTCTTTTCTTTGTTTTCTTTTACAATAAATTTGACTAAATCTTAACATTTAGAATCCTTAACCTGCAAGGAGCAAACAGATGTAGTAACAAATGTACAGTTTTATGTAAAGATTTCTTTGTTGTTGTTGTGTGTTTAGAAATATACATACACATATAGTTATTTGTATATATAGGAGCGTATAATATATAGAATTTATATATTTGCAAGTCGCTTTAAGAGCGTCATTTTTGTATTTGAAAATGAAATTTTTTGCTGATTGAAATTTGTCTTATAGATCATCATGTTCGTAAATATTAAATACATACAATAAAACAAACAAACGCACGCACATATACACACACATTAACAACAATTAGGTATAAATCGCTCCTCTTTCGAGTCAATCCTCTAGGTCTGAATTTGAATTCAAAACTTGACTGAGATTGAGTTGAATACATTTTGATATAGAAAAACATTTTAAAATGGCTGAAGCAGAAATGGGAAGGGGCCGGGGCCGGGTCATTGGCTCCTCGTCCTTCTCGATCACAATGACCTTTGGCTTCAACATTTGGACCTAGAGTTGGTTTTTGGTTAGTTTTTTGCTTTGTATATGTATAATTAATTTTCTTTTTTTTTTTTTTTTTATCAAAAAATGCTCAAGCACGAGATGAAAGGTAGTTTTTTTTTTTTTTTTCGTTAACACATATAACAAAATTTAACTGTAACTATGTAAATAACTGATGCTGATGCCCGATATCGATAGCATTTGCATACATAATAATATATGTATGTATGTATAATATTTATCGTAAAAGTTGTATAAATATTGTATATTGTTTTTCTTTTATTTTTATTATTATTTATCTCTAATTTTTTTTTTTTTGTTATGAATACATATGTATGTATATATAGTTACTTTGCATTAACAAGAACGTATTATCAATTTGCTTTTAATTATATACACAAATGTATATGAATATGTGTGTATGTGTATATGTATATGTAATTTGTTCAGTCAATTAGATAAAAAAGATTTCAAAAAGGATTTTCTTAACTATTAAACATAGTTTGATTTCTCATACCTTAGATGCTTAGAATAGGATAGGGTAGGATAGATACATAGTTAGTTACATAGGTAGATACATGCATACATTCATACATACATACATACATACATACATACATACATATGTAGGTAGTTAGGTTGGTAGAGGTTACTTATGAAGTCGGTAGTAGTAGTAGTAGTTGTAAATAGTATCAATAAAGAGGGCCCCATTAAATTTCACATGTCTTAAATGTGCATTCGAATTGGTAATTGGTTTATAACAATTAAATATTTAGGTGTATACATATGTAATTCAAGGATATCCCACAGTCTCCCACGATTTGTGTCCTCGAAATGGCTGTGTGAGCATTGCTCACATTGCTTCCTTTTCGAAAAGAGATTGTCTTCTTGAAACTTGCCTCGGATGGGCTATTTTCAGGCAGGTTAGAGTCGGATTTTGGATGTTGGATGACTATAGAGTATAGGCTAGCGTTGACTGATTCGACACATCGTTAAGCCGTTTCTAACTAGGTACTTATTGAGCGCACGCGCACGCCTTGTGGACTAAATACCTAAGTATAATTGGGTTAGTTTTCTTCTAGGCCCTTTATTTTTGTTTGAATTTAGCCTAAACACGTTAACACTTACACAGACGGGAGACACACACACATGCGCACGCACTTTACGTTACATACATACATATACATGACATACATACATACATACATTAGTTCTGCTGTTGTTCTTCTTCTTTTGTGATGCTTTTTGTTTTAAACACTAAATTTTGAGTCCAGCCCAATAACATTTAGCTTACATATTTCATTTTCAGTTTTTAGATATTATAATTTTCTTGTTGTGCTCTTTGAACGTTTGTGACACCAAAGGGCACCGTTTTTGCGTTTAGCCGTTGCCTCCCGCTTTCCATTTGCCTAGGGGGCAGCAGGAGGTGGCATTGGGTTAGTCCGAGATATGTTTTGCGTGTGGGTGGGTGGGTGGATCGTTAGTTGGTTAAAGGTTGTGGCTAGACCGAAAGACTGCGACGCCAGCCGCCAATCTGACACTAGAGCACATCCTCCATTTCCGTCGTCTCGCCAATTGTGGATGTGGCCGGCGCCTGGGCCGGCAAAGGCTTCAGTAGACCCGAGAATAATCTCCGGAAGGCCGTATGCTATTTGGAGTTGGTCAGTTTGTTACCCACAGGCGGCTGCTTGGCCATTATGTCGGCCAACGTGTTGACGCCTTGCTCGTCATATTTTTTCCATTGTGAGTAGTTGATCTGCATGTAGGTTATGAGCTGGGGCATGTCAATGAAGCCTAGAAGAGTGGACAGCAATTGTTATACATGGATCTAAAGCATCTGAAGCATCTAACAACGAAGCACTTACTCTCCCAGGCGTGCATCATGTCCTGTATGATGTATTCGATGAAACCAATCTGGCTCTTTGGTATGCTGCATGTGGCGCGATCGAACATGGGCATTACAATGGGCAGATGTCGTTGCTTCTCTTCGTCCGTCTGCATAAAGTATTCCTCAGCAATGCGTCGCGCCCACTCAATGCAATATTGCATGGGCCGGGCCGGATTGCTGACATCGGCCACTTTGATCAGCATGCGCCGCATGAGTATGGAGGTCTCCTCCTCACTTTGCGACATCTCACGCGGCTCTTCGCCGCCAAAGACACTAACAAATTTGGCCAAGTGTTCGAAGTGTCGCGTCATTTCGGTGGCCAGTATCATGTCTATGATGGTACTGCGAGCCGATTTATATGTCTCCTTATCAAGATTCTTAAAAATATTTATCTTGTCGTCACCTTCAAAAAGAAGTCGAAAATCAAAAACCAATTTTCTTGACACAACCAATTTCTTGAATGTTCCACTCACCCAATGTTAGTTTGAAGGTAATAGCCGCATGGTGGGACTCCAGGACTGTCAAATCATTGTACAGTATGGCTAGAGGATTGTTCGAGTTGCACAGAAAGGCAGAAGATCGTCCCGGATGGTCGACATCGTGGGCTGCTGCCGCAATCAGAGCCGTAGCCTCTTCCATGCGATCCATGACCATCATATCCCGATTAGACAGCTGCGTAATAAAAGCACCGGTGGCCTAGAAGGCGATAAAGTGAACCAATTGGGAAACGATTTAGACATTAGATTAATCGGGATATCAAAGGTGTGTCTCCTACCTGCATTACGTCGGCCGCATGGGTGCTATTGTGATATGTGTTGCTCTTATGATAGTGTGCCTCGATAACGGCCAGCCATGCCTTGCACACATTCTCGTCGATATTCAATGTGGCAAATACATCAAAGCGGCGGAACATTTCCATGCCTAGGTATAACAGGGGATGGTAGTCGGTGATCTCTTCCAGTTTGAAAATGTCAAAGTCCCAGCTGAGAGATTCTTCAAGGAGTTCCATGATGATAGGATTGGCCTAGTTCGAAGGATAGACAGACTTAATTGGAAAAATTCATTTAAACCGACCCACCTTCATTTTAGCTGGCACTATTGAGGCAGTTCGTGTCGAAGTGCCTGTCCGTATGATGGAGTCATTCGAGCTGCGGCGGGACGAGTAGACGCTGGGACCCTATAATTGACGAGAATCATATAATATTAGATCAGAGTTTTTATATATGTATGTATGCACATGTGTATGTATGTATATATGGAATTTAGGCCAAGCAACTTACCGTCAAAAGTGCACCAATTAGGTCTGTTGCAATCGGATCGTCGGTGCGGATCTCTTTCATTTGCGGACTGTAGAGCCCTTCTCGCTTCAGGAACTCCAGGACCTTGTCAATGAGACGCGCCTCATCGGCTGAACAATTCTCCTGTACTTGTGATAGTAAATTGATTATCTAATGTGCGTGTGCCCAATGGGGTTTTTATTTATTATTATTATTATTTTTTTTGTTTTTGTGTCGTTTAAGTTTTGTTTTTATTGGTCGATTAGCCACGCGCAGCGAGCAAAACGAACGAGCAAACGAGCGAGAAGCGAGCGAGCGAGCGTGCGGACGAACGAGTAAACGGAACCAGTACAGTTTGCACATGATTTTTTAGTTATTTGTGTTTTGTTTTGTTTCGTTTTGTTTCATAGTTGGAGTACACAAAAACATAAAAGTAAAAAAGAGAAACGAACAATGAGAGATAAAAAGAGAAATATATACATATGTAAAAACATTTTTAGTAGTGCAACTGTTAAGTACATACTTACATACATATGTATGTACCTAACTAAGTGTATATTAAACTGTGTTGTATTAGTATATGTATGTACATACATACATATGCACATGAATGTACGTATCTCCTATACTCAAATGAAAGGATAATCCATTGAGTAAATTAAGTCAATATTACATCGAGATGTACATTGGTTTTTCGAACATACATAATTTGGCGTTATCACCGACAATAGCATTGTTGATTGTTGTTCAAATTGGTTAAGTAATTCATTTTGACTGTTAATTTCATCGTTAACATCGATCAAAATTTAAAATCGGAACAATATTGAAACCTTTTCTTGCGATCTTACAAGACCTACATTTCCCAAATTGTGCTGTTATTTCTAATGATAACTTGACAAAACCTGGGGTTTCCCACACACCGAATAGCCTTAACTTACCCTACACGTAGGTAAGTGTAAGTGTCTATTACATACATGTATTGAAAGAATCTCCCAATAATCGATTCCGACCCGAAAAAGTATATCTTTTCTTGATCAGGATCAACAGCGGAGTCGATCTAGCGTTGCCCGCCCGTCTGTCCAAATGAACACTTGGATCTCGGATACTATAAGAGCTAGAACCACCAGATTTGGTATGTACATATGTATGTATGTACATATGTATGTTTACTTCTTTAGTAATTTATAAAAACCGATTGTCTGCTGCAATTTTCTGTCTATCTCAATCAATTGCCAAATTATAATTGAATAATAAATTGAATTTAAAGCCAAAATAGATTTTTACTTTGAAAAGTTGAAATTTTCCAACTATTTTAAGGAAAATAATTTGTATCAATCGAATAAGCAGGCTCGATGTCATTTTCGGGAAAACAAAAAATGAGCAGAGTCCATGTACTTTACTGCATATAAAACAATATTTGTTTTTTTTTTTTTTTTTTGAAAACAGAGTTAATACCTTTAGGATTTTTCTTAGTTATCCCAACCATGTAGATGTAGCCCCAAAAGAAATAATTCATATGTACATATGTATGTATGTATGTATGTTAGCAGGTTTAGTGAAATTGTGTGTTAAATCTGTTGAAATAAATTATATATGTACATACATACATATGTACATATGCAGGTACATATGTATATATTCATACATGGATATTATGCATTTGTATTTGTATAACACCTGATTCGCATAACTCATTAGTAAAATGATGCACGGCCTATTTGGCCTACTTAGTTGAATTTTAGCGCAATGTTGGAAAAACCGTACGAATCGCAAGCAAAAGATTGTGTCCTGTCTGTATCTACTTATGTTTATCTGTGTGTGGGTGTGTGTGTGTGTGTGTGTGATTGTACGCTTTGAAGAGTTTGTGCTTGTTTGATTCTACAAATATAGGAATTTACGACTTTTGCAAAAAAAAGGGGAGACAAAACACTGGGACACACACATCACACACGGACACCCACAGTGGTAGAGTAAGCAATTCGTTTGTTTATACTGAAAACCAATTTGGATATGTTTAGGCAACAAAAAAAGTCATACTTTAGTGATCGGCGCCTCCAACGGCAGGGATGTAAGCTTGGCCAGACTTGTCCGACGCAACCCATCTGAGGCAATTGAACGTACATCGAAACTGCAACGCCTCACCGAGTGCAAAGAACCACGCGGTGCCTCCTTTGGCTGGGGTAAAGTGGCTATGAAATCCATTTGGCCGCCAGGTATGTCAAAGTTGAAAATCAAATGGGTGGGCGCACTGCAACAGGATTTTCAATTAGTTTACACTGGAGCTGGTGGAGTGTGGGGGTAGATATTCCACACTGATTGACTGGGAGTGTACGCTTACCTGCCGATGCAGGCCACCGGCACAACACGGACGTGCATTGGGATGCCCTCTTGGTTCTTTCGTCGCACTGTGAGGATTCCATCAAATTCTTTAATGCTTTTACCCTGCTCACTGATGGTGGACAGGTCCGAGACGAAAATGTCGGCTAATGGCTTGCTAATTATTTCATCCTGTTTTGGGGTGGTACACGGGAAACTCATTAAAATTGCAGTTGCAAGTGCCACACTCTTCGCCCCCACTCACCAGTCTCATGTTGAGCAGCCGTTCGGTGGCGCGATTTGCGTACTGTATGCGTAGCACGTCGTCCGTGATGAGAACCACCTCCTTCAGCCGATGCAGGGCCGTGTATAGCGCCTATATATAGTGGTAAGAGCCAGTATAGTAAATAGAGTTTTGTGGCAATTTAATTGAGTTTGTGTGGGGCCCCCAAAGGACTTTATTACCTGTTGAGTGGACATGACATTGTGGGGCCTTATGATTGAGTGCAGTATCTGCTTCAGCTCAACACTGCACATGGCTAGGTTTGTTGTCTCGGCTACGCACTGAAACGAGGCAAGAAGATTGATCGCATTGGGGGGCAATTGTCAATTAGAAAAGCCAGAAATAAAAATGTAGAAAAGTTTTCTTTTTAACTTACTCTATTAACGCCAGCGTCTAATAGAGCAATTAGCACATCATCCTTTTCAAAGAAACTGCAAAAGTCGTTAATTGAGTCCAACTCTAGCACCAAGTAACTCCACAACGAGGAACTTAAAAAGTCGCACGAACTCAACTTACCTCTTTTTGCAGACGGCAATTATTGTCGTTAAATGATGTCCGTGGGTGTGACGTATAGTTCTACGAGAAACAAGAAGCAGAAGACAGGGCAGATGCGGTAAGATGGGGGTGGATGGAGTAAAGTGAAAAGTTTAAGTGAATGCCGAAAAAAGGAAAAACTTTGCCCATTTGCTTGGTTTTTCTCTCACCTTGCAATGTGCTCGGCATCAAGATTTTTGGTGGAGCGCGCATCAATTATAATTAGATGATAACACTGGGCCGAGGCATATGACTTCTGCAGAGTATCCAGAGCCTCCTCTTTGGACTTGACCAGAGTAACATCCAACTGATGCCGCTGGCAGGCCGAGGTGACCACTTCGCAGATGCTATCTGCTTTGTGAAAAACTAAAAGAGCCTGAAAGGAAAGCCGATCAGTTAAATTCGCTGGCCGAGTGACAAATCCTGCCGCCTTGTTGCCTTGTTGCTGGCTGCTCACCTTAAGTTGAGGATTCGGTGGTAGCACGGTTGGATATTTCAAGTCCATGAGATTTCGCTGCAAACCAAATAAAGCAATGTGTATAAGATTTAATAAAAATCTATAGCTATGGCCGCCTCGCTTCCTTTCTCTTTCTCTATCTCTCTCTCACTTCGTCCCCGGATTTGCCATCAAAATAAGAGGGCTTAACTCGGCTACCCCGTCTGTGTCACCTGTATTGTACATGTACAATGTGTCTGTGTATCTGTCAGATACGCACATGCGTGCATACATACATATGTATGTAACTGTCTATCTGTGTGTTTGTGTGTGTCCCTGTGTTTCAGTGTTTCTGTGTGTGTGTGTGTGTCGCTTAAATGATGATAAATTAAAATAAAATTGCTGGTGCCTGACGGAAATGGCTGGAGGTGACTTGGCTGGTGACTTTGGTCGCGCGAAGATTTATAATAAAAAGAGAAGAAAATTCGATATGTGGAAATCAGGGATTTTGCTCATCATGAATGGAAGGATGTGAAGCAGAAACGCGACTTCAATTGCTAATGTAAAAGCTTACTGTCAAAATGTAATCGCAACTGGCATTTAAAGTTGGATGGATTTACAATTTTCCAGTTGTTTTTTGTTTCCAAGCCCTTGGTATTATTCTTTCCGAAACCCAAACAAGTATTTGTATACCTGTATTTAATACCTGAAAAAGTTTATACTCATCGTTATCATCGGTCGGCTCCTTCTTCTTGCCGGCGACGACTAGATGCAACTTGGGGGTTTTGGGCATCCGTCGTTCGTATAAACTGTGAGCCTTGCGTTCCAAGGATATGGACGAAACTTTCCGTCGCAATACCACACAGTCCTCCCCCTCGTCGTCATGCACTAAAATCACATCATCAGCACTCCGCTCCATCTCCGGCAGGGAGAGATTGTTCTGACGATGTGATTGGGTGTCCAAATTGCGAATGACCTCGACTAGTTCCGTTTGCATTTGGCGTCCCATACTGAAGGTTAGGCTTCGAGGCAGAGGTGTCATTATATCGCCGGCCTCGGCCTTCACGTTCGCCTCGTACTCCAGTTCCATTTCCTCGGGTGTTTTGCAAGAGTTGCGTAAAGCGAATGTCCGTGTGGTGTTGATGGCGGCAGAGGCGGTCTCGTCGGCGATTTTCATTTCCGTTGAGGAGCTATTTTCGCTCAGGATAAGGCCATTTCTGTTTGCTCTGCCCGCTCTCCAGCTTTTTGATTTAATGTCTTTGTCTTGATCTAAATTCCCAGCTGTTGCTGTTTTTTCTGTTGTTGTTGTTGTTATTGTATCTCTTATCAGCCGGTTACGACTGCTACTGGTTCCATCGTCATCACTATCGCGTCGCTGATCGCATCGACTTGCTGTAGGTTTAATGTTAGCTAAACCCACAGCGTTTACGCCTTTGGCAGCCATATACTGTTCCGTATCGGACTCCGAATCGGTGTCCAAATCACTTGTGCGTCGTCGTCGACGCGACGATGAGGAGGTAGAGGACGATTTCGAGCGGAACACATTTGTAAATTTTGGCAAACAATTGCGCATTCTGCTAATTATAAAACGGACACTCACACGCCCCACTCAATCTCAATAACAATTGGGCTGCAAAGTCTTTCGAAAGACGTTGACCAGTCGTATCTTCAATGTCCTACACCGACAATAAGCTGGCTATTTTGGCATTGTCGCCGAACTTTTCCGTCCAGTGTAATATAATTCAGATCGATACTTAATCAAAGAACTTGAGATTTTAAAATTTCCTTTAAATTTTGTTATTATTTGTTTTCCGTTGAATTCTTCTGGTCGAAATACTAGGCCGAACTGAGTCAATTGACTTGAGTTCGACAGCGAAGGGGGTATAATCTATTTCTTTACTTTTTGATTTCCCACCTTCAATGTTAATTGATTTGATTTCTCTGGCAGCGGGGCATTGTTTATGTGTGACAGGCAGTCGGTGCCAATGCTTTATAGGTACATACATATGTATGGGTGAGCGGCTATTTAAAGCGAAATGTAAAGTAAAACTTACGGAGAGAGCTAATTAAAAACGCTACCGATCATACGATACCCTTTAAAAATTTCAAAAACAAACAACGTGGGCCTTGTTCGGGATGTAAATTAAGTGCTCAGATTTTGCTATTGACAAACTTTACTAGATTTAATATAAGGCAAAACATTAGCAGTCGATTGTGTTGTACTAGTTTTTAACAACAACTATTTTCATTTATACTGACAAATCAGAGATCAGAGAGTAATTTAATGAACATCCATGTTTCCCATTTTCTTGAAAATGTATTAAGATCACCGAGAGAGCCGCTAAGTAAAACAGAGAACAGATATACATATATATAGATATAGAGAGGGAGAGAGAGAGAGGGGACTCTTTGGCTATATAATGTCGATTGTGATAAGATATCTTATCAAAAGACGTAACACCCATTGCCTAGTGGGTAGTGGGTAGACACCCCTAAGCTTCACCGCTATTCGTTTTGTCCCAGGGCCAAAATGTTATTTTTGGTTGGCATGCAAATTGATTTCATTCACTTTATCCACCACTCACTCACCTGATACACATCCATTGGCTCATCCTCAGGAGTGAGAACCAAGGCAAGCGATGACTTTCGATGACCACCGCCTGGTCGACTGTTGCCACCGCCGGATGAACTAGTGCCCGATGTCCCTGTGCCTGTAAAACGCAACGTAAACAAAGTAACTTTTAGAACTCTTGTAATTCAGGCAAACTCAAAATAAATGCTGCTTGCCCAATGTCAGGCAACAAAAAACAGTTTCCAATTTTTTATTGCGTGCATTTTGGGGCCAAAGCCCAATTTCAGGCAATGGTTTTAATAGCTGCTTTTCTAGCACCTTGTGTTACATATGGGGCAGGTAACCTATCAATATTCATACACATTGGCACTTCTTCCAGTTGTCATCATCATGGCAAAGAATCACCTTTACATTGGTCCATTTCGACCCCAAAGTATGCAGTAATTAATGGACACACGCACGACGCATCGTACACATTAATTTCTCCTGCACGTTCCATTTAATTGTAAACGTTGGCATTTCAAAAACACTTTATAAAAGGGGCACACGTACACGAGCCGGATAACTGAAGAAACCGGAGGAAGATGGCAAAGGGCTCAGTTTCTGGGCTGACAGTTGGTCTCCTCTTATAGAACACGTGCAAATAGTTTTTTTTTTAGCCAGAAATCCAAAAAAAAAAATATTTTTTTAGCACCACTATTTCAGCTCTAGGATTAGTTGATTAAGAATTATGTTCTTACACGAATCTGATGATCAATTGTAAAAAGTTGTTTTCTTCATCTAATAGCAATTCGTAAATAGTTTTAGCCTAACAAAGTTTACTGATGAGAGAATTTTGAGTACTAAGTCGATCTAGCTGAAAAAGCTTTCTCGTTATTTGATAATGATTTTTGTTTTCTTTTTACGTAAATATCTTAGAGAAGTAAATAATAATCAAAATGAAGGGAAGTTGGGTAAAGGTTTTAGCCATTTCAGCGTACAATCTTTGCTCACTGATTATTTTGGTGGTTAAAAGTTTTGCTTTTACCTTCAATCTAATATTAATTAAACAAGAATTTTCTAAAAAATGTTTTTGTATTATGTGTGGGTGTCAGTGTGTGTGTGTGTGTGTGTGTGTGTGTGTGTGTGTGTGTCTAACCCAAAAGGCTTACCCACAACCAGTTCGGACTCGGAGGCCGGACGCGTTAATGAAGCCTTGCTGGAAGTTGTTGTTGCCTCTATGGCTGGTGGTAATTGTTGCTTTTGTTGTCCTTGTTGCTGCTGTTGAAGTTGTATTGCTGTGGCCATGCCCACACTATGCACAGCCACACTCACAGCCACACCCACACCCACACCCGCACAATTGCAATTGGGTGGCAGTTTCTCAGAACTTTCGGATGCCGATGCCGATGTCGATGGCTGTGGCTGTGGCTGGGGCAGTGGCGCCCCAGAATTGACGGCAGCAGCGCCTCCATTTCCACCAGCAGTAGCCAAATTTGGTTGGCTAGATATAATCATGTTTGTTTGGCTTGTTATCTGTATTAGTTTTTGCAATTGTTTTTTTGATATTAATTTCTTCTTTTACCTATTTTTTGTTATTTTGTTTTAAAGTGAACAGAATAAATTTCGACTATGCTAATTCAAATGTGTTGGCTGGTTGACTGACTGACTGACTGATTTGCTGATTTTGTTATTGTTGTCCATTTATCTAAATGCGACGACGACGACGACGACTACGACGGCAAAGGCAACGCGGCATTGATTTCAGACAATTAGTGCGTAATGATAACCTGCTCCACATGCATATGCTTGGGCCAGAAGTTGAGATACAAATGAATTTAGCCCATGCATATAAAACATAAACACGCTGTGTGTACTATTCCAGAGGATTGTACGCGGGTCTGGGAGTGCGTCAAGCATGCACATACAGATATTTATACACATACATATATCAAAGGTAGAAAAATGTATGAAATTTATGTACATAGTCGTGTACTCGCATATATGTATGTATAGAGAAAATATTTGCGTATATTTAAATGGGTGGGGGGTATCTTATCGTTGGCGGCCTCGCCGCCGTTGCTGCTGCTGCTGCTGCTGCTGCTGCCCAGTGCCAGTCGGGCTCTGCGGTACATGCGTTGTAATCTAAACGAAAATCGATAAATTGTTTAGATAAAACCAAGAGGCAGGGTAAGCAGAAGGCCAGGGGCAGCAGCAGCAAAAGAAGCAACAGACTTTAGGGCCAACTCTAGTGCCTTTAATTTTGATATTTTGTTTTTCCTCCTCCTGTTTTTAATTCAAACTATTTTGGGAACACTGCGAACCATAAAGGGGAACGGCGATGATGTACATACGCCGTAGGCTGACGGGGCCCGGGGGATGATACTTACAACACTGGCTCACATGAAGGCTCATATTACGCACACCGAAGTCTAAGTTTGTTCAGTAGTCGCTCATTAGTGTGTAAAATTCAACGGAACAGAAATGACTTCCCTTCCCTTCACTTTCCTCTTGCTGCACTTGCTCCACGACCACTTGAAAGAACTTGCGAATGTCGATCGATTTGCTCCTAATTGTATTTTGATAAAGCAAGAAACTGTGAATTATACAGAGCCAATTTGTTGTACTGTATTCGAATCGAGCTCATTCGGTTCTGAAGTGCCTCTTTTGAATGCGAATCGTGGAGACCAAAGTGACAGGGACAAACTAAGAGCCACAGACGAGAGAGACGGAAAGAGAGATAGAGAGAGAGTGAGAGACCGATAAAATTACGTCCGTACTAATCCGTTATGAGAAACTGTTTGCCAGATGATAATTCTCGCACGGATTTTGAAACTGCTGTCCCCATACCCAGTCACTTTGCTGCGCTACAGCTCAAACTGCCTGGCTTCTGGACTCTCTGCCCCAGTGCCTCTCTGTTCGTATCTATGTGTATGTGTCCGTGTCTATGTCTGCAGCACCTAAGGCGCTTAGATGGCATTATAATTGGAAAACTGCAGGTGGAATTTTGGAATTTTGTTTAGTTAGATATGATATTTGAAAGTAATAAAAGTGTCAAGGGTCTTGCAATGTGCCAACAAAAGTACACAACGGTATTTTAATTCAAAGTGACCCAAATACGAGGTCGGGTGCAAAACTGCTTAAGCAGTTTAACAAGTAATAAAGTAAAGAGGAAGATGATTGCATATTAAGCCATCTTTCATTCATATTGTTTAAATTTAGATAATTTTGGGAAGATTCTATTTTGGGTAGAGGCTTATTTAAACAGAATAGTCTGATTCGTTCTTATACATATATTTCATTTTGCTGGTCTTTTTTTATTTTTTGGAGGGGGCCCCTTTAGCGGCTTTTGTCGTTGTCATGGCAACCAATTAATTTTTGATAAGATAATATCAGGCAAGTTTGCTCATAGTATTCAGATGTTTAGGCCCCATAGTACACATAGAGATACTGTGCTGCACAGTTCACCTACTAAAGCCATTTGAGTGTGTCTAGTACACCCAACTCTCATATACACACACACACACACACACACACACACAGAGAGACAGAAGAGTATTTGAGGCTCGTGCACAATCTACATCTAACTATTTTTGCTGCAGGAAGTGGGTGTTGGGAGAGGGGGCATTGTGAGAGGGCGTAAAATAATTTGGATTTCGGCCTGTTTATTGGATTTGGCTAGAGTTGGCCATGCCTCTGACCCAGATGGACTACCTACCTATGTAGGAAGGGGGCGTGCACGATCATCTTTAGTCAGCGACACCCTTGATAGCCACTGGACATGGACAGTGGCCATGATAATAATAATAATCACAATCATAATAATGGTACCATATCGGTGGGGGAAATTTAGCAGTCTTCCATGTCGCTGTCGTCGTCGTCGTCGTTGGCATAATCTAATCTCTTGGTCGGCGGGCAATATTTGTGAAAAGCTTCACGTGGCTTTATGGGGACATGGGAATGGGTGGGTCGGGGGTAATGAGCGGTGGCGTACGCGGCGGCATTCGCATACGCGCGACTTCTAAAAATACTTGTAATTAGCGCTAAACTCGAAAATCGTATTCTAATGCGACTGCTTGTCCCATGCCTAAGAGAATAAGATGTGTGCCAACAACTTGGCCAATCAATTCAATCAAAGTGCCCGGGGCAATGATTTCTTGATTTTGATTTTGATTCCGATTTCGTTTTCGTTTTCAATGAAAACGATCAATGGCCACGGCAGGGTTACGAGGGAGGGGCCAGGCCGAACGAGTTAATTAATTTGAAAATTGATAAACTGCAGTAAACTTGCCACTTGTTCACTGACAGGGGATTATAATTCGAACATACAGACATAATGAATCGGCATTGGCATCATACAAAGCATCGGATACGAGTTCTATCTATTTGTATTTCGTTCATTTGATTTCATTTTTATTTTGTTGGTTTACTTTTCGACTTTGTGTGATTGATATTGATGTTGATGTTGATGTTTTGGCGCCATCGAGAGAATAAATTGATCGATATACATACATATCTACATAGAATAAACGAAGTCGGAGACAAAAGAGCGTGAAGGAAGAGGATGGGTGATCGGCAGTCGAATAGTCGGGTGTAAAACCAAACCAGATTTAGATTGTCATGTGAATCTGATCTTGTGTGAAACGGGTAAAGTGTACGAGTATATTCATATTTTTTACCCCCCCGACCAACGGTGTGTTTGACTAGTGCTCAACATGTTAATCAGCAGTTTTTCATATGTATGTAAATGTATGTATGTATATTGCCAAAATGCGAGTGCAGTGTGCAAATGGAACGCACAAGAGCGAGACACAACGCAATAGCCAGACACACACACACACACACACACACACACATGTGTTCCAATTTGAATTCAAGAATGAATTACGCACATAAGGTACATATACACGCATCAAGATACAAATGTATCTTTGGATGTTTGCATGGCTTGCAAACACACACACACACACACACACTCGCGACACAGATTCAGATACAAAATATCTAGTAGATTTAGCCACTCGTTACACTTGTTGTTTTTTTTGTTGTTGTTGTTGTTGTTGTTGCTGCTGCTGGCACACTTAGTTGTGAAGTTTATTTTGATTTTTAACACTTTTTCGATATGTTGGTTGTGTGTATCTTATTCTTATACGCTTTTTTATTTTATTTCATTTAATTTTATTTATTTATTTATTATTTTTCTTTTCAGTGTGTGTGTGTGTGCGTGTGTGTGTGTAGCTGTTACTGTTGGAGCTGTTTTTTTCCACACTGGCAATTGCAGCCAAATGATTTTTCTTTTTTAGCTTCGATTCGATTTAATTGCATCGGGTTTTTTTTTTCTTTTTTGTTGTTGTTGTTGTTGTTTTGTGCTTGGTTGGGTTCTCAACTGGTTGTCCCTGGACTCTACCGAATTCGTGTTAGTTTTGCTTTTAGTCACTTTGTCAACGATCGATTTCGATGGATTTTACTTCACATTTGCAGATGGCCGGTCTCAAGGGAGATTGCAATTGCCGTAAAGGTAAATGGTTTTTACCATCGAAAGGCAGCGTTTGCATATACATTCTAGGCAGGCTCGACAGAAGATATATGTATGTATGTATGTATGTAGAGACAGGTACAAATACAGTAACGGCTCTGTACACTCGCATGTAGTGAACAATTTTTGGCCAAATATCGCAAAAAATAACCGACCGACACGGCGAACCTATTCCAAGCAACTGACTCCATAAATGGCGAGCAGCTGTTGCCAAAGCGCTGAGCTTTGAAGTGAGTTTGCTTTGGTAGAGCGAAAATACCGCCTCAGCATGGCTAGGGGGGTAGGAGGCTGGTGGTAGGGGGCAGCGGTAGGGGTAGATTACGGCGGCCTCTGGCTCTCTTTTTCGTTCTCTCTGATTACCTCTCGGGCGATCGGTCACGATCAAGTTTCCAGTGCTCACTCAGTCACACACACACACACACTCTGACTGATTCGCTCTTTGTGACAATTGCTTGGCTACCGCTAACGCTACCATCCACCGATACTCTTACCCCGTACCCCACCTTACCCCATTGATATGCGAAGCTCAGACTTAAGTCTGAGACTCGGATTCAGGTTCAGACACTGGGGCAAGTTGTTAATTGGACGTCGAAACAAAACAGCTGCGCCTAGCGCCAGCTGACTTGTCCTCAGATCATATTTCCAGGTATTACCCCTTCACCCCTCGTGTCTGGTTTGCAACTCACTGATGTATCAGTGTCTAAGCATTTTGTGGACGAAACAAGAAGCTTAGCCACACCGAAACAATTTATGCTCTAGAAATACTTTTCGTATGTCTTTTAATTATCAAATTTCACTTCACGTTACTACTTTATTGGAAAGTTATAGACTCCTCCTTAATGCCAGTGTAAAACGACGAACAATATCAAAGTTCGAATTTCTAGGGAATATCCATGGACTATGCCCGAACCGTACCAGCTCGTCTCATTCTATGGTGCATTAAACAATTGCCTCATTTTGTTTGAAATGAATGAATAAATATGACATATTTGATTGTGTACTTACTGCCCGTTGCACGACGCACCACACTGTGGGTGAAGTTTCCCAATGCTGCCACTGTGACAATCGAGTCCTTTTTGCCGGTACTCAGCTGTCAAAGGAAATGGAAAAACGGGATACGGCGCTTAATTGGCTTGTCCAAGAAAAGTGGAGCGGAAAGAAGGGAAATCGAGGGAGACTTTGAATGCCTCTTACCTTCTCATAGTCGGCCTCGTTTTTGGTTTGCAGCGGATTCAACAGCACCTGATTGCAGAGATTGTCCCCGCATATTGCACTGCCTGCAGTGCTGCCATTTCCATCGCCATTCTGTGTGAGAGTGACTGCTCCACAGCTGCACCGACGCAACCGACTGCGGCGCAACTTGATGCAGAAGAGGCGGCTCCCATCCTTTTCAGTGGCATCGATGGATAGCGGTGGAGCCCCCGGTGCCGGAGCCGTTGTTGAGGATGAGCTGGTGGGCAGTGTGCTTGGTGAGCAGCCCATGGCGATGACGAAGAAGAAGTCCTGCTTCTGCCTCTTTTGCTGGTGCTCGTGCCACGCCTACTGCGAATGCTCCTGCTCCTGCTGCTGTTGCTGTTGCCGTTCCTCTTCTCGTTATGCTAATTTGATATTGGTTCCGGTTTGATTTCGGTCGCTGTTTGGTTTTATTCTTCAGTTGGCTGCTGCGGCTTACTCTCTGGCTGCTTCCCTTGGCATTGAAAATTGTATGTTGGTGTTGTTGGTCTTCTTCTTCTTGCTGCTGTTGTCGTTGCTGTTGCTGCTGTGCGGTTTTTGTGGATAACATAATTGATACATTTTGGGCAGCGGTCTATTGATTAGCTGATTGACTTTTGCTGGTTACATTTCGACTCGTTCCTGCAAAAGGCCAAGAATTCAAGGGAAAAATTTAGAAAGATGAATAAGTTAAGGAATTATTGGGGAAATTTTAGTTTCAACTATGGGCAAAAGTAAGGCACTTAATTTGTGGCGAATAAAGTCTAGGGGCAGGTTCAGTTTCAGGTTAGTGACAATTATTAGAGTTTGAACCCTAAACTAGTTTGACGGCCCTCACAAATAAATTATAAGTACATATGCATGTATGTATAAGGCGATTAAAAAACAAAAGGTTAACTAAATTCAATGTTTTAGCAGATTCATAAAAATAAGTCCCACAGTCATTTAAAATTGGTAATTGAGATGTTGAACAAATTGAACCAGTTGAATAAATTTAGTTAAAATCGAAAACGTGCCTGATTAACAGATTTACAATGAAACAGTAGTCTCATATTCCAATTCCCCTCCCTTTAAACACATATTTATTGCTCTATATAAGACTGATTTCGATGTATGACAGCGATACTTTTGATTATTTTCAAGTAGTTTCCTTGAGTGGGTGCCGCTCATAAAATATATATGCACACCCGTTTCATATGTAGGTAAATATATCGTATAAAAATATAATTAAGCAAACAGTGGAGAAAAAATTGCCAAAACTTTTTGTTGTTCATATATTGTAAATTCATAAAAAGCCCAAATATTGGCAATGATTATTTAAGTCAAGGTGTTCGCTTATACGTGAATAAGTTAAATGAATGTAAAAAGAGACAAAAGGAAGGAGACTTGAAAAATAAAAAAGCAATGCAAAGGTGCTCCTGGTCTTGTCATTTTAAATTTTGGAGACCCAAAAGTTGAGAAATTCGATTTGTGTAGTAGCCCTAGCCTGGGTGAACCTTTTTGCTGGCACGTATGTATCAAACGATTGAATTGTGGGTATTTGGCTACGTCATAGACGTCATTTCTTTATCAAATGAAATATAGATATAGAGAGGGGAATAGAAATACCATTGTCAGTCAGTCAGCTAGTCAGCTAGTCGGCTCAGGCCGTCCGTCAGTTGGCAGAAAGAAACAGAAAAGTGCGAAAGCAATTTTAAATATTTAGATAAAACTTTGAAAGCAAATCAACTGATAGGGGCCCACAAAACCACTTTTAGATTAGTCAAAAAAGAGGGCTAGGTCGTTCGACCTATTTCAACTACTTAGTTAAAGGAAGGTCCTTTTTTTTATCTTTATCTGTAAGTGAAATGTTTTGTATGCAGCCCAAGGATGTCGGCAATGCACGACATTGATTGACTTTCCCTTTGACTAAGTGTTGGAGCCATGCGGATGATAGAAAACGAGTGTCACCATTTTCTCCACTTGTTGTTGCATTGTTTGTTGAACAAAAACAAAGGCGTCACAACAAGACACAAACTAGACATCACAGCAGGAGGATACAATAGACCGACAGCAGCCGACAGAATCATCCACATCCAGATCCCAGCAACTACAATACATACACCTATCTACATTTGAACACATACATATCTATAATACATATGTACATATATCCAAGACATTGCCCAGGCAATTTCAACGAGAATCAGCATCAGCATCATCAGCAACAGCCTCGAGTATATAGAAAAGTCCAATAGCCCATGGCGACTGTCTGTTTGTTGATTTAAACAAATTATTTTTAGCTTCGACCATATTAAAAAGAACAAATAATGGCTTTTGCTGTTCACTTGGTTTCTTTTAAGTTTGCTTCTTCTCAAATAAATAACGACGTATACGTAATTTGTTTATCACGTCGACGATGAGGCCAAGGACGACCTTTACAAGGAGCGCCTGTTGGTATGCAACTAAAATACAGAATTTTCTGATGCCAAAGAAAAAAAGAACACAACCTAATCACATCAGCAGGGCCATGGAGAGCAGGACAGACCTGAGAGATAGCGCTCTAGAAGAACGGTAGGTGGCGGTTGAGACTTAGTGCCAAATTCTATTAAGTTGAAGGCAACGGAAGAGACACGGCAAACTCATTAGATGCAGCAAGCAAGGCAAGTTATTAGTATGCAGGTGCTTGTTGGTATTTGTCTAATAGCATCATCATCATCATCAGGATGAGTTTGCGGGTGCGTGTATGTGTGTTAGTGTGTGGGTTAATAATACAATTTATAGCCACACACACATCAAAACAGTTGCGGGAACTGTTTGCCACCAATCAATACTATCTAGAGCCATATCCATATTCGCATTAGCAAAAACGAACTCGGCGCAATTTTGTGTCTAAATAATCTTTCTTCCGTTGATGCCTTGCAGCTGCTGCGCTTTGAATATTGTTTACTGCTTGCATTTAAACATTTGAAATTCAATGAAAATATTCTCGGTTTCTCCCCTGTCCCCGTTTCTCCTTCTCTTGTCCGACACATCCGAGCATGTAAGAGTAATAGTTTCATTTGTTCGTCTCGTAATTATCTAAGGAGATGGTCAATTTAGAATTGGCAGTGGGGCCAGGGCCGTTAATACACTGAGAGAGAAAAAGTTGCCAAGTATATATAAAATAAAAGTCTGGACATACATACAGTAGGTATTCTAGGCCAAAGGCATTTTAGCCAAGAAGTCTCACAAGAGAAGCAAAACCCTATTCTTTCATTTGAAAGGTTTGCAGAATCCGAAGAGGAATCGGGAATATCCTTAATACTCGATATTCTCAGATAAAACACTTTTTTCTGGGAATGCAAATGTCCATTTAAGATAATGTAATTTCATTTGGCGACCTTCAAGGCAATAACCAATTCAATTCACAATTTGTGCGTCACAAGTGTCCAGATTTTAGTGTTCTCTATTTTATGGCGTTGACCTTAAAGAAGGCGGCAAAACGCTTACAAGCGGAAGGTTGGCCCCAGTTTATATGATGGGGCCTCTAATTAATAACCACTGTGAATGTGCGTATATATACTTATGTATATATACAGAATATATTGCTCGGTCTTGAATATGCTTGGCGTTTTGGGGAGAAGTAGACGAGTTGCCCATTTGCATTACAAATGCCGATCTAAACTAAAAGATATGTACCTAACGCGAAGCAAAGATGTCGCCTTCCATTCAGAATTGAACAGACTGAGAACTTCGTCGACGAGACGAAGAGGCAGGACGGTGACGGGGAATGTTCTTAAACAGTTGACAATACAATAACTGTGTAAATTGTGCACATACCATACGTATACATACATATGTATGTACATATGAACTGCGAGTTGAAAAATAAATAGGCAGTTATTCCACTATGTTTAACCATCCCCTGCCATTTAGTTAGCATGCAACTAACAACGATGGTGCCCATCGATGAGCGGTTAGTTTCACAACTTGTTAGTTGCAATTCGAATCGAAATCAGAAATCAGAAATGAAAATGGATATCAGTATGCACGAGGGCCATCAATTTGATTTGCTGTAAACAATAGCTAGCACCACCGCGACTAACAATAAGGGAACCACCATTCACCACCAGCAGAGGCTAGTTCAAATCAAACAAAACACAATTTCAATTTTTTAATAAACAGTTAAAATTGAGAATTAATTAAGAGCGGAGGCCTCCAGGTGATATGTGCGTCTAGTTATTGTGGCCGAAAAAGAACAAAAAATAAACAACAAGAAGGAGGGAAAACAATAACTGATTGTGAGACAACGTATCGCATAGATAGTGAAAATGAAAAATATATAATAGAAACATATTAGTCATTAGATAATCAACGAAATGGGTCACTAGTCAGGAGACGCATACAAACGGATACAAACAAAACTAAAACCGAGACCGAAACTGAAACTGAAAACCAAAAACCGACACGAAACTTAACGAAACTCGACGCAAATTGCAAATTTATTGTTGGTTTGCTTATAAAAACGAAAAAAAAATATAGTATATATTTGTATGTGTATATAAATTTAAAAATTCCGCACATCGAGTCATCAGACTTCGAGTCTCCGACTTCGGGATGCCCAGCATAGATTCCAGCAGGAGCCATTTCATTTGGGATGATCTTAACAAAGAGTGCATGGACAATATTCCAAATGAGGGGTGAGTGAGGGGTTGCAATATAATCCCCCAAATTGGATCCTGCTGCTGCACTCTGGCCATTCGAATACAACTTTCTGCCGTGTACGACTACAGGGTATTCGGATAAAAAAGAAACTACAGTCTAAGGCGATGTTTTCGCATTGTTTATTGCAAGTATGGGCATGGGCATCTACGTCGCTGTTGGTGCTGCTGCTGCTGCTGCTGCCGCCGATGTCGCTGCTGTTGCCGTGTATGCATGACTGCGACAACATTTTAAGCGATTTTTTATGTGCCTCGCCTTGCCCGTTGATGGAGAGGCACACCGCCGCAACTAAAAACTGAAAACGAAATGTTTTTGGTACGCCCGATGCATGAAAATTTCCAACAAAATATATATATACCCCCTCACAACACCAAAATTTAATTGCTATCGAAAAGATGTTATGTCTTAATGAATTTTATATTCCTTTTTTTCCTAGAGAGCAAGTATTATGCGACAATGTGGCATAACCAAGGTAAGATTTTTAATGTACCTACATATACATATATCTATTATAATATTAAAAGCTAGATACATACATACATATGTATCAACGATTTGGAAATGTAAAATATTTGGAAACTAAAGTACATATAGAACACCATTATCATCTGTTGACGTACCGAAACAAGAAAAGAGAATGAACAGCAACAAAAAGTTATTTTGTTCTGTCGCTGCTGCTGATGGCTGATGATGTTGCTGCTACTTGTGATATTTTATATTTTATTTCAATATTTATATCAGACTCTAGATATAAATTAAACAAATACACACACACACACACATATAAATACTTTATATATTCAGATACACATACATATGCACAAATGTATATATAAATGTTTGTATGTATGTATGTGTATACTCAAATACTTCTTCGCGGAATATCGTCACAATAACAATAACAAAACATTTTTGCTCTTTTCTTCACAAATTAGAATTTATTTTAATACACGGAGGTCACGTTCATAGCACGGAGGTTGCTGCCGCTGTTGTTGTTGTTGTTGCTGTTTTTTTTTTCACGCATAAGATATTGAAAATATGTAAACTGCATACTTAAATTGAAAGCATTAAGAAAAATAATACAAAAAGGTGGAAAAAAAATGATTAAACAGCAGCAACAGCAGCTGCAGCTGCACCCCAAGTAACTTCTCCATCTCTGACGTCACAAATGGCTTACGATAACACCAGAGACTAAATATTGTATCTGAGAGATACAGTTGCACACACACACACACATGCACAGAGAGATACACACACGCACGCAGGGAATAAAACGAAACACTCATATGTATATCATCAATTGATCACAAATCGAGTGAATATGATTTCTGATTATTACAGCGGCTGCGATAATTTGATTTCTTTCCATTTGAGTGTGGGTTAGTGGGTGTTTTGGGTGTGGGTTGCTTTGCTGACGAGCGCGGCGCGTGAGGGCAGTGAATGAATTATCTTTTTCAGCTGGCTGCCGGCGAAACGAAAATTAATTCTCGCACTAGATCTCAAGATCCGCAACCGAGAACGACCAGCGGCAACCAGCGACGACGGTTGCCTGTCAAAGCAAAACGTCAAACTGATATTTTTCGCTCAAAGACGCAGCTCCAAAAGCTCCGCGATACGATACGAAAATGTTTAACAGAAAAACGAAAAGAAAACACACACAGATACACACAAACACACGCTGAATGCAAAAGAAACAACAGAAAATTTCGTAAAAAAAAAATAAAAAAATAAAATATAACCAAACACACACACACAATATGAAAGAAAACCTAAAACAATCTGTGTTGAGATACAATTGTGAAGGCGAACAGCGCGAACGAATGCGAACGAGTATCTGTAACTGAACTTGGCAACGCCACCAAGCACCCAGCCAGCCAAAGGGGAGAGAGCCCCAGAGAGATGGAGAGAGGAGGCGACCTCAGCGCAGACAGCCAGATGCAGATGTGGAGAGCAGAAGAGAGAGCAGAGCGTCTGCGAGAGGCTTTCGGCCATGGCGTGGAAACGAAGAAATCAAAATCAAAGCAAAGACTTCAAGAGAGCATGAGAGCCAACAAGAGAGAGAGAGAGGGAGAGCACCAGAGAAAAAAACATTTCGGCCGATCGGAGCTGGTCTCGTGACTAAGCACGATAGTTACGCTCGATCATAGGTAAGCGATTTAATATTTAAGTCGAACGTTGCAAACATTTTTTCCAGTTTACGCAATTTAACCAACAAATCATCCGCACACAATAAAATTTGGAACGCTAATGCATAAACTCGGAGTATACAAAAAGTGATGAGCTTTTAAGTTATTTAAAATAACTATCGAATTACATTGCTATTAAACTTTTCCATCTCGTCAAAAGCAAAACTGGAAACACAGTATACCTCCTACAACGTGGTCAATGGGTTCTTGAAAAAATCCGCGTTGTAGGAAATCGGGTTGTAGGAGTCTTTTACGCCATACAAAAAAAGGGATAAGGTTCATATTTGAAGAAAAATTGTTATTACATACATATATGTTTATTTAAGATATTCCCTGCAGGAATTTTTATGATGGTACACACTGTCTGTTACAACATAGCTTACTTTTGTATGGAAATTACCGCTTTTCACAGACAGATTGCCTAAAAGTTAGATTACAGTGACAAATATGTAATCTTACTCGATTACAAAAACTTTTTTCTATTGGCAAAAAGTTAAGCTACATTGTCATTCATTACTTTGAATCTAAAATGTGATCACTTGCTGGTATTAGGAATCAAACAAATATGTAATCATTTACTATTATAATTAGTACTGTTAAAAAGAAAGCAATATGGTAATCACTTACTAATCTAATTACTACTGTAAAAAGTGATGCATGGACTAAAAACGCAATAATTTTAAATCGGATTGGGGAAATAAAAATGGAAGAACATATATAATTTCGATTCCGATAAATTTATTTGATTCCAACAAATTTATTCGGAATCGAAAACGGGAACAGGCCTGATAATTTTGTAATTTTTTGTACTAATTAATCAACACAGATTCTCCCCTACTAAAATCGAGCTAATTGAGAATTTACGTTAGGCAAATAGATTTTTATCGGTACTTTACGGTACAAAATAGACGGAAAATCAGAGAGCAGGGGAAAATTCGTAAATATCTACCCATCACAACCTTCCAATATTGACGATCGAAATGGAGAATTTTCATCAATGACGTAATTTTAAAGATAGACAATGGAAATTTTGACCCACTTGCAATACTGACGGTGAACCAGGGAAATGGTCATCAATGCTTACAAAAATGAATGCAGAGCATAGACAGTGTTATCAAAGCCTACAATACTGAAGGTGGTAGAAACAAACTTTCATCGGCACACAAAATACGTATACTCAGATCATTGATTATCTAATTGCACGGAGTGCTCGGACCAAAAGTAATTTCAAAATAAGCAAATTATATCGTACATAAATCTAATAATCTAAATCTAACATTAAGAGTTTACTCGTGCATATTCGGTATGTATGTACATCGGTGTACTTTAATATTCACTTTTTTAAGTTTTATCCGTTTTCACAAATCTATCTTGGTAGAGAAGCTAGAGGAGATATCGGTCCCCAAAGACTAGCTCATTTCCCAAAACAACTACAAAACCAATCCACTCTTTATGTTTTTAATCCTGTAAAATAGTAAAAAATTGTGCATTATTATTTATTTGTTTTATTTTAAACTTTCGTAGCTTTATTTTATTATTTTTAAAATAGGCCGTTATTAAAATAAAGTTAGTAATGCGTCTCGCCGATTTCGGTATACCGTGGACCAGGTGAATATATATTTTAAACTTCGATGACAAAATGTATGTCTTTTAAATTCTTTTTTACATTCCTCATAGCATATGCTATCTTGCTCACTCTTACAAACACACGAGCACTTAAGCGCCGCCACTCGACTACGTCCACGTTCATACGTGTATTTTCCATGTTGATCAAGAATATATATATATATATATATATATATATGTATATATATACTTTATGGGGTCGGAAAAGCTTGCTTCTGCCTGTTACATACATTTTGTCCACTTTAATATACTATTTCACACCAAAGGCGGATCTAGGTTGGTAAAATAAGGATATTTGCCCCATTAAGTATGCAAGGGGCTCGAAAAGCAACTTAGAAATTGTTAATTAAGATTTTTTGCATAGAGGATAAGTTTTTATTCACAGGACATTCTAAAATTACGTTCAATGTTTAAAAAAGCGAATTATTGGACTGCTTATTGCATACTTTAGGGAGAAAATTTCCCTTATTTTACATACCTAGATCCGACAATGTTTCACCCTATGGGTTCATGGTATAAAAATGATTTCAAAATTATTGTTTTTTTGTTATAAGCCATATCTTGCAATGTCTATATTTCCCCTTAACAATATTGCTAATTGTTCCTACCTGTTTTGGAACAAATACAGGAACACATACAGTTTTGTACATATATCGTTGCGTCTGTGTGTGGACGCGTGTGCTCTGCTGATTTCGAGCAACGAGCTAGAAGGCTGCTGACAGCGCTGTCGGCAGAGCCGATTTAATTTAACCGTACCTTGTGTTCAAATTCGGGGAAATTAAGTTTTACATATAAAATTTTCACATTAATTAATTTCAAAGGCATACTCCAACCAATTCACTGATTTTTCGTACATCACTAAATGATATAGTGGCCCGACCCTAACGATTTTCATACTTAAAGCTTAAGATAGCGGTGTTAAGTTGACTTGCACCAACAGACGGACGGACGGACAAACGGACATGTCTATATCGACTCCGCTTTTCATGCTGATCAAGAAAATATGGATACTTTATGGAGTCGGAAACGTTACAAACATCTGACCAATTTTATAATACCCTCTGCAAGGGGATAAAAAATAATTTCCACATTTCAAAATTTAAATACTAAGATATTTGAATTGGAAGCATTATAAGGCGTTATTTCTATAAAAAAGTGGATAGGTGGATTATGCCAAGAGCAGATGCGTTTAGTCTCTCGTAGTTTGTATGTTTTCTTTTGAAGTTGTGGTCTTAGTTTGTTTGAGACCGCATCTCGAAAGCAGCTTAGACACCTTGGATCGCCTCAACGCATGTGGATGTGTGTATATTTGTGTATGTGTTGCACATATACGTATATCTACATACGCACGTATGTACAAAGATACATAAACACTTATGTATGTAGTATATACGGACCTGTATTTATAGGAGCAATGGGACTTGCTGTTCTTTTGGTAATTGTAATTACGTTTGCTTTCATTTCATTTCATTGAGTTGCGTTTCATGTGCTTGCTTTTATCAGGGAGTCAGGCTGTCGGGCTGTTGGGCTTTACTATCAATTAGCTAGTCCATGGCAAAACAAATCACGGTAAGCACTCAGTGGGACCATGTGGTTTCCCTCTTTGCACGATGAAGTGTGTATTATGGTATATATTTGACGACTAACCTGCGGTTTGGAGATTCGCACAATTTTCAATTTCACTAATTCACATTTCGTTTGGATCACTGTACTTAATTATTACGCTGGTTAATTGGTATGTTTTCTTAATTTCTGTGTTAGAATTTATTTATTTATTTTTTTTAATGGTAAATCACAATTTTTGTGATGATAAAAAATCACCGTGCATTCACTTAGGCCAACCGTCGACAAAGCGTCAATGTGTTGGCGCTGGCACTGGTATTTGCATTTGTATTGGTATTGGTATTGGTATCGGGAGCAACCAAATGTTTCCCATTGAAAGCGTGCTGCTAATGGCGATAGATACTATATAGACATACACGTAGCAGGGTCCAAAAGCTATAGCTACAGCGGTTAGTCAGTCAGTGAGTCAAAAAATCACCGAAAACTGCGGGATAAAACAGTGAAAGCGAATAAAAAGTGTGTGTGTGTGTGTGTGTGTATCTGTAGCTGTGTCTGTATCTGTAGCTATATCTGTATCTATGTGTATCGATGCCAAAGCGTGGGTATTGCGCGTTTCGTGTATCTATCAATTCGGACAAAACTGAACTAAAACCCTCAAGTGTGCAAAAATCCTACATAAGTGAAGTGCGGTGGTCGTTCCTCGCTGTTGTCGACGTCGTAGCCGAGCGCTTTTTTATGTTGAGCAGCTGGAGCTATAGCTGGAGCTGAAACAGAAGCAGAAACTTAAACTGAAGCTGTTGGTATGTATACAGACTGAATGGCATATACGCAAACAGCAAACAAACAAATCAACAAGCTTGTTGCATGCCATCAGGAGCTTTGCGAAATGTTGAGATACACCACCAACACACACAAACATCCAGAGACGAACACACGTACAATGGAAAACATCAGAAAAGCTTCGACCGACATACATACATACATACGGTGGTGGTTGTAGTGGTAATGGTGAAAGGAAGGTCCGACAGGCAATGCTCAGTTTCCTTTTTGAAATTTTTAATTTATTTCACATAAGTATGCTATACATTTTTTATGCGCAGGCGTCGTCAAACAAGTTGCTGTTGCTGATGTTGCTGTTGTTGTTGCTTAGTTTATGCTTTGGCAACATGCCAGGAAGTTGGAGAAAGGACAACTGTTGCGCTACATGAGCCGAAGGATCGAAATCAAACCGAATCGGTCAAATCCAATGCCTGCTCGTGTTCTAAAAAATTCGTACACAATTGTTGTATTACACACTGTGAGTACACATGCTCCCTCTCTCTCCCTCTCTCTCTTGTTCTCTCTCTCACTCTGTTTTTCTTCCTTTCTGTTGCTTCTGTATATATGTATGCCCTTCTCGCTTTGTCTCTCTCGTATTCTCTTCCCTTCTCTCCCTTGTCTTTGTCAGTGTCTCTGTGTATAGGTAATTTTACAAATTCTTTTTTAAGCTTAGTTTGTATTGGTAAATAATAGAGAGAAGGCATCCAAAAAGGGCAAACCGCTATTGTACTTTATGTATGTATGTACGTGTATCCCGACATTGCTGGGGCGATGAAAGGCCTGGGAAATGAGTCTGGGGTACGGAAAACAGCTTTCTTATTGTATACCAAGCAGCAGAGGGGCGCATTATATAAAATTTATAAATACTTTTAAGCGGTGCCTCCAAAGGTGCGTATATCTCCATCTCCATCAAAGTGTGTGTGTGTGTGTGTATGTGCCTATGATGGCGACTTTATTACTGTATTATTGGCCTTTAATTTGAGCATCCAAATACTTCCTGCGCTTTTCCATTCTGGTCTCATTTGTGTGATGACGGTCGGTCCTCCTTTTTATTTTCTGCACTCTGATTGTTTGTAGAACTTTGATTTAATGATTGAACAAATATTTATGTATTGTATTTGAAACTTTCATCATTACATATTATATAATTTAAAGCCGCATCTTATCAATTGAATATAAAACTCGTTCGTTTTACCGTCATCCTCGTACAACTGGTGGTTGAACTTTGCAAACATTTTTTCTTGACTGCATCACTTCATGTCAAAAATTACCCATTATTTACAACCTTACTAGTCCCTCTAAACTCCATTTAAACATCCTAAAGGATAGCTTCAGCGTTCTCTTATTTTATCCTTGTAGAAAAGGTATATTCATTTTGGTCAGAAGTGTGCAACGCATAGAACGAAGCATCTCCGACCATATAATATATATAAATTCTTGATCAGCACGACGAGACAAGTACTGTCCGTCCGTCCGTCTGGATGGACGCGAACTCCTCCTAGACCGTCAGAGCTACAGAGTTAACGTCCCATAGGAACGATCGATGAAAAACAGTGACTCCTTTTGTATTACTCTCTAGTTTTAATTAATTCTGACCATTTCTAAAATAAATTTAAATGATTAACTTATGTATGTGCGTATTCTTTTTAAATTTGAATAACTCTTTATTTAATATCAGAAGCAATTCACTAATTTTTCATATATGTATGTATTATTAAATAAAATGAGACTTTAATAAACTTTTATGCGAAAGTTTTCTAACATTATTAAAATAATGGCCTTTATGATGAGCCTAATTATAAGTTGTAAACATTTAAATATGTATTGTTAATTAAGTCATTATCATGGCCAAAAACCGAATTGTTGTTTACACTCCCATCCAAAAATGGCCATCAGTTTTGTAGCCACTTGCCATCGTCCAAGAATTTGGGAGACGTAAATCGTAAACGCACTTGGCACTTAAACATTGCTACTAAAGAGAATCAACCAAATGTTTCCCTCAAAATGGGCTCGGCTCATTATGTGGGATCCATCAGTGGCAGCAACATCAGAGGCTGCTCATCCACCGTCGGCCACAAAGAACATTATGCATTAATGTAGTTAGCACTGGGCCTCACCTGGCTTGGCTTTCAACCTCAAACCAAGCCACAGTCCTGGACCCAAAGCCAACCTTCCCCCACCGACGTTTTCACGCATCCATTGTCTTCAGACAACATTTGTTTTTCATCACTTTGTTTGTCTGGTGTGTGCATTTTGCCCTCTGACTCCACCCCGCCACCCACTATACCCATCTGGCCCACTCCGGTTGGCTCTCCTGCTTCAGCTGCCGTTTCCGGATTTATAATCTACGGCCACTTTGCTGTGTTTATGACTTTTTCGCCTCGCCCAAATATAAAAAGGCGGCAAATATTTTCGTTTTCATAAAATAACAAGGATATGCATTATAATCTTGTGCAAGCTTCTTTACGCCGAACCCTGGAGTGGGTACGCTCCTGTATGACTTATAGAGTTAGTATTTCTCCGGACGGATGTTGTCGTCCTGACTATTAATTAGTCTTTTTACGGCCATCGAACGACCATTATTTACGACTAGCTTTTGCTGCTCATCAGAATCCCATTTCGAATTGAATTTGAACTAAAATTAAATAGATTTATTAATCAATAAACGCTTATGTTTAGACTATGCGTATATATATATATATATATACGATATATATATGCATACATATATATATGTATATATGTTTTGCATGTTTGTATATTTTCTTATATTCTGTGGCTATTTTCTGCTTGTCTTTATATTACCTACTTAAAAGGAGAGTGAGAGGCATACATGTATTTAGGAATTGGGATATAAGCATGGGAGGCGGAATTGGAATACATGGGAGGATCCAGAAAGAGGAGGAGGAGGTGATTTTGCCAATTGCGCAATTGAATTTTATGACAATACATATAATTATTGTATTACTTGCTTATGCTTTATGTCTAAATTATATCTCTATGGGGTATTCAATATGGTCATAATAAGATACATATTTCTATAGACTTATATAAATATATATGTGTGTGGGTGTGTTTCTGTGTGTGTGGACTTATAACAACGATTACATATAGTGCAAAACATACAAAGGTACATATATGTATTTGCATATATTTGTATAAGGTAATATTAAATTATTAATTGATATGTACACGGAAAGCCTAATAATGAACTAAAATAAAAACAGATTTTCGCTCTAAAAACAATATGTGATATACCCATTTAACACTCAAAGATATTCTCAAATGAAGCCTAATTGCTAACCTATGTATGTATATATCATCTATAGAGAATGGAGTAATGTACCTACTATAGCTTTATGTTAGTTATATATTCTTGATGTCTCAAGGTGATGATTGGCTTAAGCTTAGATTGTATTAATAAATACATGCCCGCGGGCTTGTCTTTTATGCAAATATGGAAATTTAACAGACATCTAAGCAATGTACGGGATTTACTATTTAGATATATGATATACACTCATACATTTTATATTGTGTATGGTTCTACATGCTGTGGGTTAACACTTTAGTCTTACTCTTGGGGCGGGGGGCGGTACTCTATTCAATCAGACAACTAAATCTGCCTCATGCTAATGCAGTTTCTGTGTTAAGTGGATAACTACTAACAATAGCCTGGATGTCACCTAAAATGGTGTCTTCGTCCTATTCTCTGTCCTGTCCTGTCCTGTCCTGTCCTGTCCTGTCCTGTCCTGTCCTGTCCTGTCCGGTGTCTCCATCTTGTCTTATATATTTACATATGCTGGCATTTCTGTGCGGCTGAGTGTGATTTCTTTTCATTTGCTTTGCTTTGTTTTTGTTTTCGTTTTAGTTTTTCTTTTATATTTTTCTGAAAAATATGACTTTGGTATTCCTTTCCTAGATGCTCACTACTACCTTTTTTTAACACTACTCTATGAACTGACCACCGCATCCTTCAACAAGGGCACTCCTACGCCTACACCAACGCCCACGCCGACACCCACACCCACACTATTGCTGCCACCATTCACAATGGCTGTGGCATCCATATCCTGATCATGGGACGCCTCGTTTAGGGCAATCTCCTTGGCAGGCGAACATCCAACCGCAGCCGACTCATCATCGTCGTCGTCCTCCCTAGCCTCGTCGTCGTCGTCGTCGCCGCCGTCCTCGTGCTGAGTGTCAGCATGCGTTTGCTCAATGTCCTTATCTTTGCATGTTTCCGAACCTCTACTAGCATCTGTTCTTTCGTCAGAGGGATTGACATTAGCCACAAGAACACCCGAATACTTGATCCCATTCAGCTCCAAGTTAACAGTTAGCTGTGATTCCCCATTCTCGCCTGTGCCTGGATCAAAATGACAATGGATTAAGAATGCATTTGGACTTGATGGTACTCTATCTCTCTGCTTACCATTGCGCGCCACTTGGAACTGCATGCTCGATAGCAGACTCAGGGTCTCTAGGGCATTCAGTTTGCCACTGCTTGCCACTGAACTTTTCCCGCTGGCTGGGGATTCCTTGACTCCAGACTGACTTTTGGTGGAACACTTCTGCTTGGTGGAAACAGGCGAGCTGTGCCGGTGGCCCACCGATGCTGTGGTGGTTGATGTGCTTGGCGAGTTCTCAATGGCTGAGTCATCTGATTTGTCCAAATGATTCTGATGATGGTGATGGCCATTCAACTGCTGCGGCTCACTGTCATCGTGCATGGTTGAAGAGTTGCCCGTCGTATTATGCTCGGCTTGGCCGAATTCGTCCTCCGGCTCCCCTTCGGACACAGCATCTGGATGCTGATGGTGATGGTGAGCCCCACTGTTGGCCTGGTGGTGGAAACCCGCTGCGGCGGCCACAGCGGCCATGTTGTGGGGATTCAGGTAGAAATTGGCCGGAAATCCGGGGGGCATGAGGCCACTGCCCACGCGCTTGGCGGGCGGCGGCTGATGGGGCGTCTCCTCTTGGTCGACGTGTTCAGGCGTGGGTTCCCGTTCGCGTTCCCGCTTGATGTTTGTGAGATTGGGAGGGGAGTCTGAAAGGTTGAGGGCCTCGCTAAAAGAAGAAACAGAAAATTGAATTCAACTGTTTTCGAAAGTGTCAGAGCTTTCGAACAGGGCTTTGGGGCTTTAATAAAGCTTCGTGTTTCGACAAAGCTTTGCCAAAGCTCTCCACTTACCCTTGCTGCGGGGAATTGTGGGCGGAACCCGGCGAGCTGCTGTTGTTGTGGTACATGTGCCACAGGGCAACCTGAGCACTAAGTGCCTCGCGGGTACTCATCTCCGGGCTTTGGGAACGCTGCCGTTGCTGCTGCTGTTGCTGGTGGATATGTTGCTGCTGGTTTGGCTGCGACTGTTGCTGCTGATGTGATTGCTGCGGCTGCTGCTGCTGCTGCTGCTGCGGATGAATGGGTGTGAGACTTTGCTCCTTTTTGGCCTGGATTAGCTGTAGGTACTCCATCATACGATTCTCTATCTCTTGAGTAACCAGATTCGGCATTTGACCAAACCCAGGAGCGCTCAGCAGCCTGCGATGGGCCACAGCCGCAGCTGCTGCAGCCTGAGCCTGTTGATTGTTGGCCGCCGCTGCATGTGTGACCAGGGCCAGTGGCGACATTTGTTGCATGCCTGCGGGCATCCCGGGAGGCCGTGAAATGGGCGTCTGTAACGAAAATCAAGGCATTTAAATAACCGACGTCGTTCCAATGCAATTCTCTTACCAATGGCATCTGACTGTGCATGGCCTCGTATTGGCCATAGCTAGAGCGACGTCCTTCTCGACGATTCCCGTCGATGGCCGCTTGGAGTTCAGCTGGAGTGCTCAGATTCTTTTTCTCGCACTCGTATGGGTACAGATATTTCATGTATCTGCAAGATGCATAAAATTAATAAAAGCAAAAGCAAATACAACATTAACAACAACAATGACACTCGTCCTGTGGGACATTTAAGTTGAATTATCATGTAAATACGAAAGCGATGGGCAAACACACAAATCACAATCCAAGAGGCAGTGACAGTGACATAGACAGAGACAGAGACAGAGAAAGAGACGAAGTCGGTGACAGGGACCTAAACAACAACAGATCTTTAGCTGATCGATTGCCGCCTGATCGGCTGCTGCAATGTTTGATTTTGCTTTTGCCAGTTTCTCTGTGTGCCCTCTGTGTGTGTTTGTTTTGCGCATACTCGAACCTGGCCAGCAGGTGAGCCCCGGTCCCCCCGCCCCTTCCTGCTGGCCATAGCAAAAAACGAGGGTTTGTACTTACTGGGTTCGCAGGGTGAATGCCGCACTGGTGATGCTCGATGGAAGATGCAGCCCCTTTATGATCTCCTGCCAAAGCTTCTTATTGATAACATCGACCAAACCGCCGCGAGCTATCACCAGATTGTATAGCTCATATAGATCCAATACCGATTTGGCCATTATCGGCAGTCGATTAATGGGTGTGCCTGCAAAGCAAAAAAGCGAAGAAAACAAAAATAATAGAAAAACAAAACAAATCGACGAGATCAGTAATAAAACTTGCACTTGTAAATTGTTGTGCGCGAGCTCGTTAAACGCATCAATAAGCTAAATACAATTAAAAGATGCCATAAAACAGATTTATCCTAAATACACACTTACATGCATACATACATACATAGAGAGTGGAAAAAAGGCGAGAGGGGCTATATATATGTATATATGAATAGAGTCCAATTAACACTAGTAGCCTAGACCGATAAAAACAGAAATAAATCCTAATTGTTGCCGGTTCCCCACTATATATAACGTACACACATGATGTTTGTACATATGTCGAACTGTTTATGGCATCTAATCATCATCTTCCATCCCCCATCTCCAATCCCTCAAACCCCATCCCCCATCTTCCATCATTATTATCATTCCCGTGAGCATCATCATTAGATTGTAAAAGAAAAAATTCACGAGACCGAATAAAGAAAGTGAAATAAAAATTACCCCGAGTAAAAGGACTTGAACGGTTTGAACGGCAAGGAGCCAGTTTGATGTACGAATATGTATATGTATAGTAGTAGGCTTACACACACACACACATACGTACAACAAAATATACATATAAAATCGACTTGCATAATTGCCAACTTGGTACGTGAGTAATTCGATTTTGTATAATGCTGATGATGTTGCTGGCAACTCTTTTGCTCCTCTTGACTTTTTTACGAGAGATGCTGGATGTAGTAGTTGTTGTTGTTGTTGTTCTTGTGTCTGATGCGCTGCCCCAGAGAGTTTCTCCAACTCTTGAATTTTGTATATTTTCCACTTTTTTTTTTTTCTTTTGTTGGTTGTTGTTTTTTTATGAGCCCGAAAGGAATCAATCAAACTCGTTGATGGACGTGTTGATTGAATGAAAATACGTTTTTGTTTTTTATGCATATAAACAAATTCGATCGAAATTGGAATCGAAATCGGGTGCCGATGGTATGCATATGAGAGAGAGACGAGAAAAACATATAAATGAACCGAACTGAACGATTTATTTTGTAGGTAAGCAAAAACTGAGGATCAATCATTGCACGAGCCACAGTTGGAGCCACAAACCACAGAAAGCGCAGAGCAACAACAACAGCAACGACAACAAAAAAATAACATAATCAATGGCAATTTAATGATTAACTTTGTTGCAGTCTCCGATCTCCGATCTCCGATCGAATCATTAAAGCAGCAGCGAGTTGCCCCGAAGGAGATCGCAGATGGAAGATGCCATATCGAAGGATTCAGCCAGTCTAACACGCACATGCCATCCTAAGATGTACTACACATTCTTCTCAACGTTTGGGGGTTTTTTTTTCCTTCCTTTTTTTGTTTTTGTCGATATTTATTTATTTTTTTTATTATGGACTTATATTTTTCTTAGATGTCACGCGGCGATTTTTAATGGAAATTTGTAGAAATTTGATCGAGTCGGAAATCATAAGAGCAAATGATGCCCACTGACAACTGATTTAGTTGAGTTTATTTTTCCTCGCTAGATATTTAGACCGAGTTGCGGGGATCTGGCAAGGGTCTGTCTACCAAAAATAGCGCCTTCAGTTGATAAGTGATTGACGTCTTTTAATTAAGAATTGCGCCGCTCTTCGTTGCACAAACAAGTCTTCCATACACATAAATACATACATACATCCATATGTACATCACTAGAAAATAAAAACACACGGGGCCTCACGGCCTATAGTCATAGAGAATTCTTTCATTTCGGTTTCATTTCATTTCGAGAGCATAATTTCCGTTATACAGTTAGTTGTACAATTGTACAATAATATCACAAATATAACTATATACATACGTAGATATAGATACAGTCACTACAAATACAATGTATGTAAGTATGTACATATTTTATGCGCATTTCGTCTGTTTATATATTTCGGATGATTTTTTGGTCGCTTCCTCGTCAGACAGACACTTTAGACAGTCCCTGGGTACGAAGAGGATTCCCATTGACCGAGCCGCCGTCGACCGAGCGAGCATGCATATGTCAAAACTTGAACGCATGTGACAGATTAAAATCCATTAAGTTGTCAACCTCCTCCCAGATACACATACACACATAGACACATACATGCATACTTGTGTACATACGTTATATCCCCCACCGCCCCCAATACAACAGATTTGAGCACAGATAGATAGACAGACAAAGAGAGATCCATGATCCGCCAAGCTGCAATGGAATCGGATAAAATAAATAATTGCAGTTTGGGGCCAACTCGAGCTGGGCTTAGGCATTAACACCTCGTTCTTTCCTCAAAGAGAACTTGCATAGCATAGACATGCGAAATGAACTGTGGCACAAGTCCGCGGATTGGGCTTGGCGAGGTAACTGAATAAACATGGCAAGACCAAGATTGAGGACAACTCACTCTCGAAAATGTTCTAAATCGGAAAACCCTAAGAAACTTTAGGTTCGGATAGATTCGGAAAGATTCCGCTTGGAATTAGAAAGTGCAAAATGATTTCAGTGTTAAGATACTGACTAAAAAACCTTAGACACAGAAGGATTACAGCAAATCGTGAGCTACTCTTTGTATGTATTCAAAATGTTAGTTATTGGTTTAAGCCTGACTAATGTTTGAGTATTACCAATAACTCTAAATATACCTAAATATTTCGTCCATCTCGCTCACTCGCAACGCCACAAACGGCCAACTCCTCATAAGTTTTTCATTAATAAATTAGTCTCCGAGATACGGCTATATATCGACTCGTTGGCTGTTGATCTTGATCGAGAATATATATAGTCCCAATGGGTGGAAAAAGAACTCACTTGGACTAACCACAACATATTTTCATTTGTAATTAATGATTGTTTTGCATGTTGCAAATATGCAAATAAATATATAAGTATTATATAAATTAACTTAACTGTGGGCCCATTGCAACGAATGGTTAAGGACTCAAATGGAAAGTTTGATGGTGGGGGTTACAGGAAATATTATTTATTGGCTATTTGCATGCCTGGCCCCAGGGCTGGGGCCTCTCTGGTCCCAATTCAATTCAAATGGTTCGGTGTCGCTTTTCTGGGCTATTTTGTTTTTGGGTTTCTGTGATAATTTTGATAATTAATGAGAAAAGTGCAGGAAAGCAAACATAAGTATTTTGCATTTATAAATAGGCTGGTTGCCTTTAAAAGTTTAAGTACCAATATGCATATGGCTGGGTACCCCTCGCCACCATTGCCCACACTCGTAACCCCCTCTCGGACCCCTCTTTACCAGTGCCACAACTGTATGTATGTATGTGTTGGTGTGTATGAGTTTGACAGTAATTTGAAGTGACAAAATGACAAAAAAGGCAGCCTCATAATGATTTCTCTCTTGTCTTCCAAGGAATTCGGTGCATATTTTAATGGTTGCTGCATCATTTGTTGGTCTACCCATCCCTTTTCTTCTCTTCTTCTCTCTTCTCGCTGTCTCGTTTCTCCCAGACTATATCTATATATAAACGTTTCCATCTCTTTCGCATTCTCTCTGTCTCTGTCTCTGTCTCTCTTTTTTACCAAAATTCTCTTTGGCTTCAAATCAAATATCAAAAGTGCCAAGAAATTTATTCAATTAACATAATTTAAGTGAGTTGGACAAAAAAACACTTGGCTGGCTGAGTCAGCAAAGATCCAACTGCCGATGCTGACGATGATGACGATAATGGTGATGATGAACTGGGACAGGAACACATAATATGCAAATGGCAACAACAAAGTGTAGTTCAAGTACTCCGCCCTCCCGATATCTCCCCGATATCTTTAGAATGCATCAGAACTTACCGCGCTTTTGCATAAACGAGAACAAGTCATCGAGAAACTCTTTGCGCTTGGGATCGTCATTAATTTCATAGAGCTAAAACGTGAAAGAGATAGAAGAAAAGAGTATATAAGAATCAGATGGATACAAGTTGTACAACACATAAATACCTAAAAATATTGAGGGCAATACTTATAACAACAGATTGGATTGGCACAAAATGGTGGCCATTGCCTAGTTGTCGGATAATACAAAACAAGGGCAGGGGGAGTGGTTAAACTGGGGGTTGAAATGTGGTCCTTTCTCTGAATGGGCGTGAAGGACACAAAACATTTCAAAAAGGTCAACACAATGATATGCAATACACAGAGTGAGGTAATCAAGATGAAACATTTTCCTTACTATCTCTCTATGCATTTTCCTCTATGTATCTCGTGCTTACCCCTGACTAGTTCATGGTTTGACCTTTGCCCCAGGAAAAAACCAAGAACCATGTAAACCATTATTTAAAAAAACGAAAAAAAAAGGGTAAAAGTAAACCTAGTCTGAAAATTAATGACACTATCTAGAGTTGAACTCATCAAATTTGGAATTCATCATATTTTCCGCCTACTGCAGAAAGAAGTTTCAGTTTCTTCATCCACATCCACATCCACATCCACATTCAGATACCTTCTTTCATGGGGCCCGGGTGAACATTCTAAGTCAATGCGAATGATGATGAACTGCCATTGCCCATTCCCGTGCCCGTGCCTGTGCCTGTGCCTGTGCCTGTCCCTGAGACTTTGCCTATGCTATGGCCATTGCGTCTTCCATTGCTTTGCTTTGCCTGGCATAAATGATTTAAAACCAAGTCGGAGTCACTCTCAGGGTTCAACAAGTTTGCTATTGCCTCGACTCAGCTCTACTCGGAGCAGACTGACTGACGAGCTGGCTGGCTGACTTGTTGACTCGAATGAAGCTGGAGAGACGACTGGTTGGATATTTTTTATGATGCACGACGCCCACAAGAGAGTTATAGAGTTAATACTTAATACTTTTTGTTCCTGGGCACAGGCCAGGCACAGCACAGCACAGGAGGCATTGATTGAACTTCAACTTCAAAGTTGTTTTTCGACTTTATTTCATCATCAGGAACTTATCATCATTATTATGTTCATTCAGAGAATTGATGGAACTTTTAATTAAATTTTTTCATTGATTGGATGGGAATACCTCTTGGATTTGATCCTCGGAAATTAACATTTTGGCACAAAACACAGTTCGTAGTATCGTTTGAATTCACTTTTGAACAGTTAATATATTATTTATTATTTGAGATCAATAATTATAATCAATATTATAAATGTATCTATATTTAATTATTACTTTTACACTCTCATCGATCAGAGCCACGATGCAACGCCATCAAAGGTCGTTTATCAACTAAAAATATGTTGAGATGCTGTCGATGTGGACTGACAAAATCAAAATGACAAACACACACACACACACATTTACATGCATGTGTATCTTTCCCTTAGCAACCGCCGCCGCCGCCGCCTGCCTGCATCTCTTTGGGCATTTGTTGTTGTTGTATTAATATCCATAAAATGAAGTCCGATTTTATTCCACACACAAGGGTTGGAAAACCTGCCATCCTTGCATCACAGAAGCAGCCGCAGACAAATTCACTCAGGACTTGGTCTAGGTCCTGGACCTGAGACCTGAGACCGTTTCCAAATCCGCAGCAATAAAACGATAAACATGAAAAACAACGCGAACAACGAGAAAATCCCCTAACACAGAAGTTGTAGACCAATCATAATCGTTTTTATAACTATTTGTCAGTATCCTTGGGCACATGGCACACACACACACACACACTCACACACACACACATACGCACAGGGAAGCAATCGCTCGTTTTGGGTTTGGGTTATAAAAATAATCTCACTTATTTGTCGCTAGATTTAGTTCGTACCTAAATGATGCTTTCTCTCTCTCTCTCTCTCTCTCTCTCTCTTTCTCTAGGGCTCGATGCTTGAAATTTGAATCCTTCATTCTGGGAATTCTATAAATTCCATTTCATGTGCATGTGTTAGAGTGTAATTTATAACTATCAGAGTAAGTGTATAAGCAGGCACTGGCAAAAAAGGTTTCCAATTTATATCTATATATCCCGTTGCATTTTGGTCCTTCCAAGTGTTATCCCGCTGCATTGCGAGCATAATTTAAGGATCTTATCCACTTAGTCACACATGCATAAGATACATCTGCATCTATGTACATGAGTACATATTATTTGTTTAAGAATTTCACACTCATTGTCATTGAAAAATGTGTCGACCAGATTTCCAATTTTTATTTCATCTTTTTATGTTATATTCCTCTTTGATTCTCTCCTTTTCTCTCTCACATTTGTCTCATAGATGTCGACTAACTAATTTCATTTTACCAACAAAGCATCTACTTGAAGATACGTCTTATCACCTTATCTGGCTTTTTCCATTTTTCAAACATAATGAATCTATTTAGTAAAATGAAAGGAAGTCTTTTATCAGCAGGTATGCAGGATCATATCGATTTAAAATATAGCTAAACCAGATTTCTTTTCAACTGATTGAGATGGATTAGAATGTCGCCTTTCCCAATCGATGACTCAATTCTTTTTCATAATGGAACATTCCCTTTTGCTAATTCCACTAACTCGCGATACTCAATAACAGGAGAGTTGAAAAACACACGCGAAATTTCAAAATGAAGGCAAATTCTTTCAATAGAATTACAAAAGAAATAAAATATATATAAATACATCTATATGTGTGTGCATATGGTATATAATATATACAATACCGCGATCGTGTATTGGAAAATGCTTTTGGTTGGCAGTGTGCGCTATAATTAAACATAATTATTCAGTATGTACAGATAATTGACATTGATTAATGAGAGCAAACGTGGGCAAAGCAAGTAAACGAGACGAAGCACTCGCAGAACTACGGAATAATACAAAAAATAAGGAAAAAGTCGAGAAGCAAATACATAAAACAAAAAGAAATAAGAATATACCAAAAATAATATTTCGTCTTCGTCTGCGGATAGATGGACAGACGGATGGTTAGATGGATAGATAGATAGATAGATAGACGATAGTCTGACTGCTCGAATTTTGTGTATGAGTGTGGCAAATGAGCTTAGATATAGAAATAATCTACCCCACACCCCCCGAAAACACACCAAATATAAATTCAAAATGGCTTTTCATAGAAGTAATTAACATAATTATCATCGCCTAGCTTTGTCTCGTTTCATCTCATTTTCCAAAAGTAATGAAAGCCGCCATTTTTAGCACTAAGCCGGTTTATAGATTTTGCTTACATCGTAATCGTCGCACCGTCGCATTGTCGCATCGTCACATCGTCGCGGTGTAAGCAAAGGTGTTAAGCGTGAGGTGGCACATACAGACTCAATTCGAGATCCAGATACAAAAGTATCTTTTGCACTTTTTATAGAGCATAATGAATGCGGGCCAATGAATTGATGAATTGCTCGAGTGCCAAAAAGGAGTGGATCTATTAGAAGGGGCCCCCTCACATAACTAAGGCCCGGGAATGCAAGGGGAACTAACTGGCAACAGGGTGCATTCAAAGTTAATCGAAGTTTGGTTTTTATGAGACTGCCTGTTTTCCGAAAAGCTGTTGAGGTTCACACGATGTTCGGCATTCGGTGGGGTCAGTTTAGACAAATTTCGGCCTCGGTCAAGCGTGAAAGTTTAGGCCATCGAAGCCTAATTGGCTCTCTTCTTGGGTCCAGCAGCCAGCATCTGTTAAATTTTTTGGGCTATTTTCTCACCAAATAGACGCCCTTAAAGATGTGCTTCCCTATTAATTACTCAATTGCAGCAAAACAACAGACACAAAACCGGAACTAAACGCAGCCTCAAGCCGAGCAAAACGAGATCAAAACCAGGCCGAGCTGGCAACTTTTTTCTCAACTGGTTAACCAAGACACTTCATTTTGGACTCAGTAGGCTCTGTATCTGTATCTTTCTCTGTCTCTGTCTGTGTCTCTGCCTCCGCCTCAGTCTCTGTCTCAGGCTCTATCTTAGGCTCTGGGGCTTTTGGGCTATTAGTAGTAGTTAATTGATAGTTTGCCTGCTTGCTGACTGCCTGCTGGCTGCCGGCTGCTGGGCTAGTTGCATCTCGTGTTTACTCAGTTTTCAATTGACTGGCACTAACCTGTCTGACTTGTTTGTACTGCTCTTCAAAGCTCCAGCCATTATTCTGCTGCGATGAATTGGATGCCTCGCTGGATGTCGATGAATTTGATGCGGAATTAGCTGCAAAGTGTCGTAAGGAGGAGGTGGCTATTGAGTGCGAAATATTTTAAATGCTTGACTCTCCACATTGACAGGATGTGGGAATACCAACCTTCTTTGGCGCTGGGTGCTGCTGTGGGGGAGGCAAATGAAAAGGGATGAGAGCCGCCGCCAGTGGAAACGGACCCTGCGCCAGCTCCGGACATGGATCCGGCGCCGGACCCTCCGCCGGTGCCTCCTCCCCCTGGTGCTCCATTTGTGGTTGTGTTGTTGGCGAGGGAATTTACACCGCCTCCTCCATTATAGCTGGCTCCATTACTGGCCGATGTGGGGGCAAAGGTGGCCGCTGCTGCAGCTACTGCAGCCACTGAATTGTGAGGCAGTGGAAAGGCCGAACTGATTGTTGTGGGCAGCATGTTGGCCCCAAAGGCAGCAGCATGGGCTGCCGCGGCATAGTCCTGCTCCTACGAAATCAAATATAAGGAAAAAACGTCCGCATATGCACATAAATTTACGCTCCTATGGCACTTACCATCAGTCCAACTTTCATGTCACGCACCTGCATCTTGAGCTTCTCCAACACATCGCTATGCTGGAGATTTGGAATGCTGTGTAATCCACCGATGCCCATAAAGTTGCCCAATGCGTTCAGCGGGTGATTGGGCGGCAGTTGTGGATGATGGTGACCCAGGGCCAGTTCCGCTTGCTGTTCTCCGCCAGTGGCTGCAAATTGGCCACCGGCTACTGTGTGACTGAGACGGGCTGCTATAGCCGCCTTGGCACTCAGCTGATGCTGATGCTGTTCACCGTCCACCGAGTCGCAGTCCCTCATCTCGTCATCAGTTCGATCACCGTGTGACTGAAGGGCATGGGGTGGGGAGATTGAAATTGAGATTGGATCAGTCTTTATTTGTAAATTAATGACGGCGCTTATGTCAACAAGCCGCACCAATTGACACCCAACTGTGACAGCCTAATGTCCCCCACTTTGTCAACTTGGAAATCAAATAAAAAGCGGCATCATCATCATCATCTTTTCGAGAATCCCGCGTGGGCAGCACTTAACCAACGAATGGTCATTGTTCTCAGATCTTTCAGTGTCCCCTCTGTCTATTCCCTTTCTGTTTCTCTCTCTCTCTCTGTCTCTCTTATGACTCGTGCCAAAACAGAGACATTAAAAGAGAAGAAACACAAGCTGGCAGAGATTTCTTTTTACCTTTTGGATGGTGCGACAACAAAGGTAACCACTTAATAAATTAACAATGGCAGGAAGAAAACGGCAATCAACCAGAGGAAGACGAAGATGAGAGAAAAGAGGAAGGGGCTCCTAGACAGGAGCGGACTAGACCTCTCTAATCATAAGGGGAGTGGGGGCCGATGCCGCTCCTGATCCCCCACTCTTCATTTCGCACTCCTGACTCATTTTAGCTTTACAGCATCAGCCGTGACTGTTCGGCAAGAAGTCCGCCACGCATGGCCGAGAGTCACTCCAACTCCGGCGAATTCAAGCTGTAAGCTTCATCACGGCTTCTTGCTTTTTTATGCATTTGGAGAGGTGCAAATTAAGCGCATCTGTGACTGTGTGCAAATCGGGAATTTTCAATTTAAACACAGCCAAGAGCCCCAAGAGGTCCAATGGCCAGAAGAGAAAGAGCAACAGCAACAGCAGCCACCACACAAAGTAAGCCAAGAGAAGCCAAAGCCAAAGCCAAAGCCAAAGAGTGAGGCCAAAACCCAGAGTGGAGATGCCATCTTACACATGTGAGTGTGAGGTTTATGAGGTGAGTGTGTCTGTGTGTGTGTGTGTGTGTGTGTGTGTGTGCGTATGTGCAACATTTATCGTTGCTGTTGACGTTGTCGTTGCTGTAATCATAAATGCAACCAAAACCAAAGCATAGACAATGCTTAGGCTTTGCTCTTCCCAAGAATTCTTTGAAGTTGGCGCAAATGCAAACGTTTTTTATTGCAAAAATGTTGCTACACACACTCGTACACAGAGGCAAGTCTCTTTTCTCTATAGAGATATTTCAACTCTTGACTGCCAGTCCGCCTAAATGGGGAAATGGGAGCGAGAGTCGGCTGCCCTTGTGTTTGTGCATCTCATTGATTGGACATTGGTCTCTGGTTCGAGAGATGATGCTGGGCGTTGGTATTGGTCTTGGTGTTGGTGTTGGTGTCGATGCCGATGCTGATGTCGGTGTTGGCTAGTTGGTTAAGAGGATTGGCCGATTGGTTGGTTAACTTTAGCTCGGTTGCCAATTCGCGGTTTCAGTTGCTCTGTTGTATGTGCATCAAATTAATGCAAGTTATCGAAGCTATGCGAAATATATGTATGTTCACATATGCCTAGAAATGTGTGTGTGTGTGTGTGTGTGTTTATGTGCAATGTGTGTTGGGATGCTTCGGTAGGCTGCATTTTTACTTGCGGTTAGGTCTTGCTGTTGACCAGGCCCAAACAATCTTACAATTGTGGTCTGCAAAAAAGGTATGCCAAGTTGCACCTATAAAATGTCTAATTAATGCACAACGAATTTCTGACACAGCCCGCACACTCATAGGCCATGTATGAACGTGTTTGTGTGTCGGCTTTCCAGGAAAAACTGGAATTTCCTTGGAAGCACTATAAACGGATCAATGGAAACAGAGATTAAAGCTGTAAACACCCAGACTGATTTTTATCACAATGCATTCTGCAACCATCTGGGAAATAAAACCTGATTTAGGTACTGAATAATTATATATAACAAACGACATTTGCATCTATTTTGTTCCCTAGAATTGATGTCATATTCCAACTCAATCAAAATACATGTTTATTTATTTTCGAAAGTCTTTTAGTACCTACAATAGTCATTAACTACCCAAGGATTATATCCTTTACATTTTTATAGGCTTGATAGTTGATTGTCGTGTTATCTGATCTGAGAAAATACGCAAATGGGCGTCATAGTGAATCTAAATCTGAACCTGAATCTGGGTTCACTTTATAGAAAATCCATTTATGCGGTGGCTGATGGAGTCGAGTATGTCGGTTCTCTGAAACTTGCAATAAGCGTCACATAAATCACCATAGAGCGATAAGATGGACTAGTTTCGGTTAAAAAACATTAAGTCATTGCAATTTAAGTAAGGGGAACGCACCCGGAGTACCAACTAATGAGATGTGCAGCAAGTTGGACCACCTCATTCCCTCCGCCACCCACTATCGCCTTTCTCCGCGGCAATACATTGCTTCCATTAATTTCGCCGAGCAGTGGGGTTCAGGTATTGATAAAAAAGGCTACTGCACTATGTTATCGCATTCCAGTGAACCAAAAAGAAAACACAGCTAAGGCACTTTCATACGAAAATGAAGCCCACAAAAGACATTAAATCGCAATTAGAGTTTGTACTCGAACTCATACAGGTATGTATCTATCTATCTACATATACATACATATGTAGATATGTATGTACATACTTATATGCCGCGATGCCTTTGCAATTTACTTTAATAGCTTTCCATGCGGGGGCACACAAAGAAGCAGGCGACTTCAATTTCAATTTTGCCGTCGTCTCCGCCACTATCTCCATCTCTGTCTCTCCGGGTTTCTAAGTGCAAAGTGTCATTTCGTATAGGTAGGTAAAATATTTAATTTATTTACCGCTGACAGTTTTTATCACTAATTAGTTTTGCATTATTGTATTCTCGATCTATCTTTATTTATTATCATTGTATTTCGACCCGACCACAAATGCAATTTAGTTAATTTCCATTTGCTGTTACAACTTGATACAAAATTGTCAACAAATTGTAGGAAGTCTTTTCAGCCCTCAGGGTTGTTGCCTGCCCGAATCGGAGTTGGCCCGGACAGGCAGACAGATAAACGCAACAGCAGGAACGAATACGCAGAGAAGGACGGACAGCCACAGAAAAATCCGACTCGACTCAGAACACAACCCAACCCAACCCGACCCGTGCCGCATGTGCAACATGCCGTGCTAATTTAAAACAAAAGGACGCACCGCTGTGGCCGCTTTGGAATCCGTAATGTGCCGCAGGAGGAAGCCAAGCAACAGCAAGCTGTGAAGGGCGCAGCATGCAAACAGGATCAGAATCAACTACTACCATGAGCCTTCTGCAATGAGCAAGAGCAGTGGCAACCAGGGGCGTTTATTGTGTGAAGGATTAAGATTATGTGGCCAGAGCATATGCCCATCTAGCCATGCCCTTCTATCCATGTATGTAGATTTCGTAAGTATATGTGTGTGGTGTTGCGTTTCCTTTATTATTCTTCTCTTTTTTAACTTGAAAACCCTAAACTAGATTAGCCTTAATGTCCTTATAATTCAAGTGTCTCTTTCTTTGGGTCGAGGCGTGCTGGCGTCCCAAGTTTATTAGCCTTACTTGTTTCTGTTCATTTTCCTTAGAAATTCTGCCTCAGATATTACGCACAAAAAAAGGAAACAATCATCTCTTCCATATGACTTACAGAGGACGAGCCCAATCAACTATTCAAACTAGAAAGTCCATTAAACGATTTGGAAAAACTCAACTTCTGCACACCTCATATGAGGAATGTTTATATTATTCACACATCTGAGCACATCTCTTGGAAATATTTCTTGAGACTTCTGCAAGGGGTTTTCGAATTCCACTGTACTCGATTAACACATTGTATTCCCTTCTTTAAACCTAGCAATACTTGATATTGATAAATCTGACATCGAAAACCACGAGTAGTGCATTTATAGCTTATTCCGTTTATAAGGATCTTGTGCTAGAACCAGTTTTTAGCAGTTTGACATATCAATTAAGATCGTGGACTGAAATCTAAAGACAAAATGAGGAAATCTATGTATAAGGACAAATCATAATGAGAATAACCTTTTTTTAATCGATAGCAAATAAGTTTGCTTTATATCTTAATAGCTGCATAAAGCTTTATCTGGAGATCAATAAATGTCTTAAAAGCCTTTTTAAAGTCTATGTTTTGTTTGATTTACACGATTTTGTCTTCCGTGTGATCAGTGGTACAGGTGTGCAAACAAATTGTTTTTCTGTAAAGATAATGATGCGTTGATAACGCTCTCAGGACAACTTGTCCTTTAATACAACATCTCACAAAATGTTTCTGGTTATACCAAACCCAAAAAGCCCATAATTATTAATCGTGAAACTTTAGATACATCCTAGTTTAAATTTTTTTGAAGATCTTGACTGGTCGAATGACTCAAATTAAACCACTAAAGTGCATAATTTTCCTGCTTAATCAATCGAAGAAAATTGTTAAATTCAACGAGGTAGTTTTTTCGACATATGTGTCAGAATTTTCCATCTCCTTCTTTCTCCTGCGACCAATGCAAAAAGTACCTGTTAATACGCTTCTTTAATAATATCTATTTTGGTGATCTTCATGATGAAAAATATCTCAATTAAATTTTTATAGTACTTTAAGACCCTAGAATACATACAACAATTTTAAGTTTTATTTGAACCCAAAATTAGAAATTTTTAACTTACTTAGGTATTTGGTATATGGGGCACACATACACATACATATTAATGTGTGTATGCATGTAAGAACAAGCCTACATATGCATTTATGTCCCCATAATGTTTATTTGAATAAATATAAAGAAAAATTGCTCATTTACGCATGGTGCCCCATGGCGAATTAAGTATTTCAACGCACTGCATTGGGGGGTGGGGGTGGGGTGGAGTGGGGAAAAACATAGTGCCAGCGGCGAAAAAGAAACGAATAAAAAGGAGATATGAAATGGGAACTTTATGCATCTGCAACGTGGTTGTGTACCCTAGCGTGCAGATGAAGAAGGACCAAGTAAAGTCAGAGGATGGAGGACGCGGAGGCGGAAGAGGCGCACCCAGGCATGGGGGCATCATCGAGAGCATGAAAGAATAAAATTAAAATGCAAAACGTATCTAAGAGATGCCTATATATGTATGTATATATGTGTATGTATGTATGTATTTATGCCGGCTCTCTGTACGTTTGGATGTGTGTGTGTGAGTGTGTGAGTGCGTCTCTCACAAACGCGATTTCATTCGCTAGCCAAAGCGTCGAAGCGGAAAAAATAAAGCGAATAAAATATAAAAATGGAAACAAGAAAACAGAAAATGAAATGGGCAACAACTACACACACACACACACACACACACACACACAGAGACAATCACGAAACATAATGGCGCTGGCGAGCCGCATTCGATGTGCCTTCACTAAAGCACCCCTCCCCCAACCAACCCCCTGTCATATGCTATGCTGTGCGTGCAAATGTATGTGTGTGAGTGACGCAGGGCAGACGAAATTTTCGCGTAAAATAAAAACACAAAAATAAAACCGGTTAAGAAACAACAAAAAACAATAGTTGAAGAAGAAGCAAAATGCAACGGTTAAACAGCCAACGACCAGCAAACAATCCAATATACATATACATATATGTACATATACTCGGGCTGGGCTGGGCTGGGCAGGGTCTCCGTCTCCGTCTCCATCTCCATCTCTGTCTCTGTCTCCATCTCCGCCGCTGTCAGAGTCGACGTCCAGGGTCTGGCCTGGGTCTAGCTTCGATTGCAGGCGGGCAATAATTAAAAACTGCATTGTTTTATTGCCTGCCTGCCTTCCCTGATATGTTGGAAGTGCTCAATGGAGTAAGATGGGAGAGGGGTAAAGAGGCGGAGGGAAGCACGCAGATGGAGACGGTGAGATGGTCTGGGCTTACATTTGGGTTTGGCTTGGGCTTGTTGCGGTTATATACAAACATACAAACATGTGTGTTTGTGTGTGTGTGTGTGTGTGTGTGTGTGTGTGTGTGCATACAAACATACTATGTATCTGCATATAGTAATTAAAGGAAATGTTTTTGGCATTATGAGAATTAATAAGAAAAGGCTTTCTATCACATTACTGTCTAAAGGGGCCCTTTTACAGACAATTTATGAACACTTCCATATAATTGAGTTTGAATTAAACAACAGTCATCTGCATTTGTTGATTCTTAGGTATTCATAGTTTGTTTATAAAGCCATTCACACTTCATTTTAAGCGGCGGTTTTAGCAAGACGCTTTGTATTTAATAGACCTATTCATTTGATGGTCATACTCAGATACTTTTTAATTGCCACGAAAGACACAGTAGTCTGAAATATTTGGCCAGTAACAAACATGGTTACTTTTTCTGCGCCGAAGTTGAAATACCCTCTAGAACTTTTATGAATAGGTTTTGTTTCTCAAATATTTTGGCATTGCGTATTATGAAAAGTGTCTTGCTAAGCCTAAATCGCCCAATCGTCAACTTTAATCTTAATTTGTCAGAAAACAGGTAAGTATCAACATTCATTCGATTGTCCTTCAAATTGAGGGCGTAAAGTTAAATCGGACAGTCGGACAGACGGATTTTGCCATATCTACTCGGCTTCTCAAGTTTAATTTAATTTGCATTTGAAGCTTCGATCACAGCTTTTGAAATATAAATATGAAATTACATATTAAAATACACATATAAGTACAAATAGTACAAAGAAAAGTACTTAGCGACTTCCTTTGTATTTATATTTCCATTTTAATTACTTTTATTTCTGCAATATGTAGGTAACAAGAGGAAGGAAGCGTTTCCGATTCCATAAAGGATATACATACATATATTATTTAACAGCATCAACAACCTAGTCGATCTAGACTTGTCTTTCGGCCATGTGTTCATCTCGGAGACTTTTTTAAATGTGTATGTATAGGTTTGTGTGGGATGTACGAAGATGCATTTTATTTTTGAATGTGTTCAGGATACTTTTGTCTCATTTGGGATTTTAAATAACTAAGTTTTACACTTACATACAATACACCTATGAACCCTCAGCAAAAGTTAGTTAGTAGGTCTAGTAAAACGTACAGAAACTTTCTACCAGACATGTGCAATTCGTCTCCGAACGTTGCTTTAGAAAATCTTTGAATTCCTTTAACAAGTTAACGAGGTATCGGTTAACCAGCAATCGAAAGCCGTCGTTTTTAATTGGTTAACCGACCAAAATTGAAAGAGTCCTAACTGAAAAGATAGTGGGATAGTAACATATCTAGGGATGAATATAAGTTCAGCATTAACGGTCCTAAATTAAAATCACTGAAATATTCATCACGTTCCGCATCAATAAAACAAAAAAAAAGCTGAAAGTAGTATCATAAATGACAATATAATCTGCTTAAATGATATAAACTAATGCGATTCATTGTTTGGTTCGCTTTGGCAAAAAATATATCGCAATTTTGTTTTTTTGTCTTTGCACGTTTAAAACGAAAGCTTTCCATTTTCATTTCACATTTTTCATTACGTTCATGCATTTCATTAAAGAGCAGGGGAGCCCCCGTTCAACCCCCGCACAAGTTTGTGTTCGTGTCGGACAACCGACAACCGACCACTCCAAAGCCACGCCCTTTTGCCGGCACACATACGCACACACACAGCCGCATCACCTCGTGAGTGAAACGAAGGAACGAAACGAACAGAAGGTTCGTAGCTTTTTTAATGCCCTTCTGCAGAGAGCAAGTTGGGAATATTAATTCACTTAGAAATTATCAAAGTGTTGGGAATTCAAAAATCCCTTTAATGTCGTCTCATACATATGTACATATATAGTATAGTCCGATTTCGGAAACACAACAATTAGTTTTGGTGTTATTTGTAAAGGATATGGTTTAATTGAAATAAATTCGCAAAATTGTAGGGTACTAGATTGGAGTCGACTCTGTAAAAACTAATGCAAACCGTCCGATTTTATTAGCGCTGTGATAATATTCATTTGCATTCTCATATTATTCGCATTCGCAATTTATGCATGTATTCATGTATACATACATATGTACACATGTATTCGTTTTCGTTTATTTGGCCTGTAATGTTCTGGCAGCTGTGCTGGAAAAATCCAATTAACTATTTTATTAGCTATGGTTTGGGGAAATAATTCATAAATTCATTAAAAACAACCAACAATGGCATTAGCAAAAAATAAACTGTAATAATAATAATCGTCACTTTTATGAGTGTTGTTTTTGCTTGCGCCGTTGTTGTTATTTATTTTCATTTCGCTGACATTTGTCGCCGTATTTGCGTTTCTCTATTCCTTCTTGTTTTGTTGTAAATTAAATTAGAAAATATTGTGTATAAGAACCTCAAATGACATAACGAACACACACGGATTCGCATAGTTTCAAGTTCGCGGCCCGAAAACTAAAAGAAAAACAAATTTATTTTGTCACTGCGGTTGAAAGCGATCAAATGGAGTGGCTAGAACGGGACGAAGCAAAATGCGGCATGGGGGGAAAGTCTCCCCAAAAGGGGCAGCCCAGATACTTAATCAAATATGTATCCATGTGCTTCTTTCTGACCCCCGCTCTCTTCCTCACCCACAATCTCACATTGTGTATTATGCAACAACAACAAGAACAACAAAGAATAAGATATATGAATATGTATGCAGCCCTCGAGACAAAGAATTTAATAAAAATCGTTCGCTGTCAGCGTACAAGAAGCCAAACAAATTATAACAGGTGCCGATGTCCGTCCACCTCATTTCCCCAGCCGCATTCTGCACCATCCCCTCTCCGTCATGTCCATTGCCAGCGGGCAAAGCGTATGGCAAAACAGATTACCAGAGTCTCCAATCGAATTGAGCAAATTCTATAGACTTCCAAATTGTTAGTCACCGATCAATTGGTCTCTAATAGTCATAGCTATCTGAAGATATTCAGTGGAACGACCGAATACCCCTCACCCTCAGCTCATTCATATTCACTTTGAGATATTATATTTTTCACCTATGGAGGATAATTAATTTTCATAAATCCTACAGAAATATTACATAATACGACAACTTGTTGAAATCTGAGACTCTCTACAGATAACAAAACAGCAACTGAGATTTACCCTCCTCCCCACTATTTGGAATGATTTAATGTGGGAACAGGAACCCCTTAGACTTTCCCGTATAACTCTCTATCTCAGTGCTTCTGGTTTTTGTTGCTCATTTGAAGCACGTGCTGATACGGAGTCGGAGTCGGAGACCTAGACCGAAGACTGAGGCTACGATAGAGTCTGATCAGTGTGTGTGGTCAATTCTGTATAATAATATTAAGCTGGGCCAATTGTCGCATATCATGTTCGAGGCTTGATTTAATTTAAAAACAATTTTAAAAATTAAAAGAAAAACCAACGAAAATTCAACGACATGAAATTATTTTAAACTTCGAGTTTAACCCAAGTAATTAAAGTGCTGCTCGAATGACGAGGCACGACTCCGAGCCCAACTCCAACTGCAATACCGACTTTGACTCTCTAGTATGCCGCAGCTCTCCATTGCTTCATTTGAAAATTTATGAGTTTTTGACAGCCCACATTATGGTTTAATCGTGACTTTCGAGGCAAAATCTCAGTTTTGCGTTTGGCCCTAGGATTTTTGATATTAAAAATCGGACGCGCGAATGACACCAGCATAAGTATTATGGGTTTTTAAAGAGACTGTGAACGGATTCAGTGACTGAGAGTGAGAGTTGAATTTGAAGTTTCTTCGATGGTTAATTAAACACACCCACATGGACAGTTTTTGAGTTCAGTATCCGTCACCGATCCCCGGTTCCCATTCCCCTCTAACCGTTTTTGTAAATGATATCCAATTGTGCACCCTCGCATACCACACACATACATACACACGCACACACACAAACAGTTGGAGTTCAATTAACACCAAAAAAAAAAAGTTAAATGAAAAACAAGAGGAATCGAAAAATCGAAGAGTAGAAATGACGATGACAATGACGAGGCTGAGAAAGGGGTAGAGGTGGAGCAGGAGGGGCTCTAAGTACTGATAGAATGTTTGCGTAAGACTTGCTATCAGAGAGGAGCATCATCCCTCCCTTCTTCTTTGTCCAAGCAGCAGCAGCATCTTGGCTATTAAAAATTATGTAAATAACTTTGCCGCCTTGAAGTGTATATAAAGTCTGGCTCATTGTTGATCGACGTTTTGGGCCCAGTGTGCCGGCACTGCCTATTAACAATAATAAAAATGAAAGGAAAACAAAAGAATAAAAAAGGCAACAACACAAACAGCAGCAGCAGCACAGCAACAACTAACAAGAGTTTTATTCCAATTTGAATTCAAAAAAAAAAAAAAAAAAAAAAATTGGTTAGATGCATGCATGGCGGTTGGCCTACCTGTAGATCGAATGTTAGTCAGGTTCGAAAGACAGACAAGGCAATAAAACCCATTTAATATTCATTTAAGGTACTAACAAATAATGCAAATATTTAAACAATTTATTTACATATGAACGCCATCAAAGAAGCTGAATTGAAAGAGATCTTTCAATTGATGAAATGTGAACGAGTTGCCACGGCGAAGGCACCCCAAGAAGAAGAAGAAGAAGAAGTGGAGGAAGAAGAAGAAAACGACGACGAAGTCAATATCGAGAGTCGGAAGATAGGCTCGAAAACCGGGTCCAACACCGAAACAGATGAATCTATTTGTATTTATGAGTATGCTATGCACTTAGCTCTCCATCTATCTATCTCTCCATCTCCCTTTAACCATCAAATTACTCTCTCTCCCTCTCTCTTTGAGTGTGATTGTGTGTGTGTGTGTATATAATAAATACGTTGTATGTCCATTTAGCATGTCACCTTTTAACGGCTCTCTAACAAACAGAAAACAATATTGAAAAAATATCAGCGCCAAAAATATGATTGAATACCCCCAATCACCCCTTCCCTCCCCCATGAGCGGTTGAACAAACTGTCTTTTTTTTAACAATATAATTAGGTTTTGAATCATCTGCAAACAATTGAGCAGAATTGCATGGATCCATTTATTTTCCAGTGGCATAAAGAGAAGATCATTATCAAAACACACAGGGCATATACCGTCGGCAAATCAAGATTAACACCTGTTATTTATGTTATGTCTATTTTCAGCAAATTTCAAATGTGAATTCAATACTTTGTTTGAATACCAACACTGATCAGCGGATCACTTTGGCAGATGATGAAAATAGATTTTTTAACATACTTTCTGTCTTACTCTTCTGGGTTCAAAAGGGGGGAAAGGGGACTTACCAAATCGTCTCCCAAATCGGAATCGCGTTCAATGTTATTTGAACGGCCGCTACAATCCATAGTAGGATGCACACGCAGTTGCATTGGAAGCGCAATTTGTTGATAGTACTCTCTCGCCGCAAAATTATAGGATATCGCCAGAATTGAATTTTTCCACTTTTTTGCAATGCGATCTTTGAATTTTTTTTTTGCACACTTTATTTATACACTCGTTTTTGTTGTTGTTGTTGTGTTTCTTTTTGGCTCTCTTCTTTAGTGGTTATGCTCTGCTGTTAGGCAAACCGTTATGTTGTGATCGAACTACGAAATCGGCATAAATGCAAGACCAAAAAGAATTTTCGTTAAAGAACCGTTCACTGATCGCTCCTCTCTCTCTCTCTGCTTTAACACTTGGTCGCCTATTTGGTTTCTTTTTGTGTTTCTCTTTGTTTGTTTAGTTGCAAATTGATTTGGTAAAACTTTTTACTGTTGTTTAATGCAATTAACACTAATTAAATGTTTGCCTGGTTATGGGTTACGATCACGGTTGATTTGGGTTGTACACACATACATACATACACTCGTTTCACATCCACTCACATTCGCATTCGCATTCGCATTCGAGTAAGTACAAGCGATATACTCCTTAACAAACATACACGGCCCCAAAAGGCACACAAAACAGGGTAAACCACACACGGAAAGTATCCATAACCAACGGTTGGATTTCGCTTGGATCAGCGTCTGATGCTCCAGTTTATTAATTAATAATTAATTTGTTCATCTGTTTTACATTTGATATCGAAATTAAATCGCGCACTTATCCGCCGCATGACCGACGCACACGGAACTCCAATTGGAAATAAAAAATTTCGAAAATGACACACGATGTGAAACAAAACGAACGAATGAAACGGCATCTACAATGTTTCATTCCGCGTTCCGTTCGCCGCATGCTCATTCTCTCTCTCTATCTAAATACATGATACGCCTGAGTGCGCGCGTGTGTGTGTGTAATTGGATGTGTATGTGTACATTTTCTCTCCAACAGTTGGCCAGCATCAGCCAATCGGATTTAAGGTGGCAGGGAGGTGGTCAATTAAATTTGTAATCGCAATACACTGCACTGCATAGAAAAAAAAACATAGATGCTTTTATCAATTTAGATCATTATGTAAATGTTATTAATTAAGCCAAGAAATATTTCCCATTGGTATACCATTTTTTATTGATTTTCCAAATTCGCAAAATTGACTCTTATTTTATTTATAAATGGTAAACCTTTGCTAATCTCCTTCAAATTTGTTCATACGCAATGCTGTAGCGCAGTTTTCGCTGCTGCCTCTGTTGATTATGTGAGTTCGGGATTATATTGGAGCATTGTTTGTATATCTTTCAATCAGACATTATGCCATTGGCGTTGTTTGGTATGCGTTTGAATTGAAAGTACGCCCTTTTGTGAAATGGCGAATGATAAAGCTAAATAAGTATATAGTTTAGCGATCGCGTGAGGGGCGTTTACCATATATATGTAGGTATGTATGTATGTATGTACGTATGGACATGATTTCGTACGTATGTATGTATGTTTATGCGAATCCCTACATGAAGCTCTAATGAAAAGAAAAACATCAGCCGAAGGTTGATTAATGATTTGCGAGATAAATTACACTTGTAATGGCCAAAAGGAGGCTACATTTGCCACTGTCGATGCGTTCAGCAGATAGCCACCCACAAATGGATGGTGAATAATTTCCGTTTCCGTTGCCTCGATTTTTACTAATTTGAAATTGATGAAAGTAGCAGAAGCAGCAGCAGCAGCAGCAGCAGCAGCAGCAGAGACAGCAGCAGAGTATATCAATTTTCGACGCCCTGTCTGTGAAAGCAAATAAAAAGTTAAGGCTAAGACATTTTTGGTTGGGAGCGCAGGCGCACACCCTCCATCAGCCGTCAGCTACCCACAACCCCTCAATCCCACCGGTGTGCCCCAATGACGAGGCGAGGCAAATACAACTCACCAGACTTGACTGATGATGAAGTGAGAAAGTAATTAAATACAATTTTAAATGTGACTAATGAGACGACGTCAAATTCGTGGGCCAAATGAGTTGAGGGTGGCGGCGGAGGATGAGGATGGGTCTTAGGTGGGTGGTTGGGCGGTTATATCGGTTGAGCTTCAAACGAAAAGGCATTTATCAAAGCTCAATAAATGGGCATAGCATTTTCGCACGCGCACCACAAAGTACTTACACACACACACACACACACACACACACACAGAGAGACACTATGTATCCATGAGATACTTATAACAATTGCCTGTTTGTTGTTGTCATCGTGTCTGTGCTAACTTTCATTTTTTTGGGCCATATCTATTTGATTTTCAAAGTACGTCCCCCATGGCGTCGCATTTCAAATGCTTCACAGGTGAAATTCGAGTATTTGTTGTTGTTGTTGCTGTTGTTGCCGTGTTTAATTCATAGATACACATATTGGTAAATACGAAGTACGAAACATCGTTTATTTGTCAACACATCCATTTCCTGCATTTTGTGTGTCCGTTTTTTGTGCCGAAAACGAAACAATTTGAAAATAAATACGAGATAGAGACAAATAATACATACAAATGTATCTATAGAAATATGTATATCTGTATATGTATATATATGCACGGCTATATGTATGCTTTATTATCCACACATCCGTCGGTGCTGTCGGAGTTTTTAGGCCTCATTAGTTGATGTGTATTAAGTGATTTGGCAATTACATTCGTGCTTTGAAAATCAAATAAAATGCCCGACAAAATTATTTCAAAATATATATATGTAAATTTAAATAAATCATCTTAAAAATTAATCATATTTTGAAACATTATGATAAAATTTCTACTCTCTTTAATCTATGAGGAAGAAGAATGTCTACTAATCTTATTATTAATTATGAGTTGTTCGGAAATAATAATTTGTTTCCTTCAGAAATTAAGAACACAAATCCGAAATTCAATTTTCGCGGACTCTTATTTACTTCTAGCCAAAAACCATTTCATTCCAGTTGAAACATATAAACATCCACATCTTTATATGTATGTGTATTTATTTAGAAATATTTGTAATATCTACGATCATGAAATTCTATAATACATAATCTTCTCAATCTAATCGTTAATCGTCTCACTCCGTTCGAATAATTATTGCAAATGCGGATCATTTAAATTGGGTTGAGTGCCGCCCATAGATATAGAATAGAATATAATTACTTATACATTTGGATAGGTATATAATTAGCCAGGGACTTAAAAATTTCATCGCCCAAAAGAGCAGAAGATAATGTTGATAGGAGCCAGATCGATCGCTTTGGTTTCGGTTAATTAATAAAACACCATTTATGAGCAATCATTAATATGGGGAATGCAATTTGTCAATTTGAAAAACCGATGGAAACGTGTGAGAAAGCGATTTTCGTTTCATTTAACTGACAATCTGTTTACCTGTTAAGCGTTGTTGGCCCCGTGGGCCAGGTTAAAGCCAAATTGATTGACCAGATCAACATGGACAAACTTACAGACATACAAACATCTATACGAATGAATGAGCTCGAAAACATCGGCGATAATTGATGATATTTAGTTGGTGTGTGTGTGAATGTGTGTGTTTGAGTGTGTTTCAGTGTGTGGCATAGACAAGCAACCATCGTATCGCATTTATATCGTTTCACACACTCATCCACAATCTGGCTTAAGGCCTCGACGGGAAAGAGAAAAATATATAAAAATAAAATCTCAAAGTTTCATTAATAATTTGCTCAACCGCCTCTGGATATCTGGCAATAAGGTTTCGATATTCAAATTGGTTGTAAGAAATGGACAGCGGACAGTTAGAAATTCATTCATAAAAACCAATCCACGAGTCTATCTATCTATGGATGTATGTACCTCCACACATGCACACGTCTATGTATGTGTAGTTTCTGCAGCTCTGGCCAACTGTCAGGAACTTGTCAATGGATTACAACATCGCATCGGAGTTGGAATGGCCATAGTGACGACCATTATGATGCGGTTTAAGGCGGGCCATCATTAACTCATCGTATCTCATCGAATCGTTTTTTTTTTCGTTGTGTGTTTCTTTTCTTATTTATTTAGTTTTTGTTTAGATTTTTACGAAATACTTTTAATGAAGTCTCGAGTCGAAGTCGGCCCAGTTAAAAATAGAATATCAATTTGGGCAAAAAGCATAACGGATGCGGCTGTCAATATTTTGACAGTTCTCCCTACATAAAGAGGAGCCCCACACACCAGAGACATTCTGACGACGCGACGGCAGCGGCATCTGTCCGGCCCCCAGGTTCCGTGTAATGCACTTCGTCGCTCACTTCTGTCTCCCTTCTCACCGCTTTTCCGCCTAGCCACCCTGACACCCTGCCCTGCCTGCCCTGCCCTTTCCCGTCCATTCCATTCCGGGAATGTTACATCCAAGCCTTTAATTGAATTTCACTGGAGAATGGAGCATCAGGCAACAGCATCTGTGGTCGCATATTTTAAACACAAAATAAATAAATGGATTTTCGTATAAAACATCAGAAAAAATGATTAATATGCGCTAATGTTTTATAACTTTGCCCTTTTAATATGCCCCATCGTCCTGGCCTCAGCCTCATTCGACTCGATTCCCGGCCAAACCAAAGTCGAAGGCAAAACAATAAAGCCCGACCAAAAAATAAAAAGAAAAAAAAACCCCCGACGAAACTCAGCCACAACATTAAAAATGCCAAAAGCGATAAAAGAATGAACTGTTCTCTTTGGAGGAGCCTTTGTCTGCGATCTGGGAGCATCAAGAGAGCATCAACAGCATCAACAGCATCAACTGAATGACTGATCTCGATCTTAACTGCTAATGACTTTAATCGTTAATCTCTGACATAAAAATTTTGATTGAAGCGGATCTCAAATGAAATACAATAAATTTCAAAATATGGCATATATGTATGTACTGTGGGCGTTTTGCATTAATTCGGCTCAAGTCGCCCAAATTCTCCTCATTTGGCTCAATGCCAAATGCTCATAACTAATATTAACAAAATTAATTACTTGATTTTACTTACGTAAAATTAACGTTGTATAAATCCGAAGAATCTCTACTAAATATAATCCGAAACAAAGTTTAATTTTAATAGAAATAGAACCTTCCTATTTATGCTTTTATACCATGCACCCATAGGGTGAAATGGTATATTAAAGGAGAGTCGATTTATCCATGTCAGTCTGTCCTGGTCAACACCTAGATCTCGGATTTGGTATGTAGTTCCGTCTAGTGTGCATCAAGCTTATTTTAAATTTAATAAATAAAACTGATTTTCTCGGAGACCAACTAAGCTAATTCCTCCAAATTTAATACATCAATTTGTAAAGACATAAACGATTTTTACCGGATTTTTTTTTTATGCTTAATTCAGTGAGAAATTAATTTGGTCTTTAAAATTTTAAATATTTTTTCACTTTGGGCATGGTATACCGTAGTCGGCGAGACGACGTACTTATGTACTTCATTCTAATTTTGGTCCTATTATTGTTCTGTTTAAAACAGAATTAGGAAACATTTTCTTACTTTAAATCAACTCAAGAAATAAATTTAAATTATTTAAAAAGATTATTTCATGGGCAAATAATTCTATTGTCTTTAAATTTGAAGAAAATTCTTATCATTAAGTTTATTAAGTCTGTGTATTTTGTGATAATTTGTTTTTTTGACACTTATCGTGATTAAAATTGACACAGTTTTTAATAATATGTATTTTTGAATGATGATATTTGATTAAATTAATTTGGACACGATGGCCATAATATATTTGCATGTTCTAAATTCTTCTTTCGATGCACAGTCAAAACCTTTCAAATATCACTCTGTCCCTTTTTATTTCGCTATACTCGCAATTTGTTTCTTCTTTTACCCCCATGACCTCTGCAAACCAGCAATTGGCATGCATTCAAAAAGGAGTTTATGTAGCGTTGCGTCTGTGTGTGTTTGTGTGTGTGCTCTGCTGATTTCGAGCCGTGACGTAATAGGCTGATGGCAGCGCTGTCGGCAGCGTTTGAGCAGAGCCGATTTATATTCTCTGTAACTTGTGTTCTATTAATCCGATTTTATTAAAATTTAAGAATATGATGTTTTTCATGCAAAACTATCCCAGTAGTAAATTTGGTAAAGATACTCCGACTGCTTCACCGATTTTTCGTATATCACTAAATGGGATAGTGGTCCGATAGGGACAATTTTCATATAAGTAGCTTAAATATCAAGTTTAATCCCAATAGCTTCTAGGTTGGCACCGTGAAGATGACAGACAGCTTGTCATACTGATCAAAAAATATAGATACTTTATGGGGTTGGAAAAGTCTCCTTCTGGCGTTACAAACATCTGACTAATTTTATAAACACAATTTTTTACGAAATTTGGCCAAAGTTTTAGTTCTTCAGGTTATAATGCAAGCTTAAAGCTTACTTTTGAAATATAATTTTTAAATTTTGAACAACCAACCGATTTCAAAAAGTTATGTATACATCATAAAATTAAATTAGGGCTTATTTAAATACATCGCTGTTCATTTAATTAATGAAGTAAGTAAGTCGTCTCGCCGACTTGGATATACCATACACCAGTAAAACAAATATTTTAAATTTATAATAACCAATGCATTTTCGTATTTAAAAAAAACTGTTCACATGCTTTTCACAAGCATATCTTAGTATTTCGCTCATTCAAGCAAACGAGCACCCTAGCGCCCCCATTAGCCAACGGCCAACTCCGGCCATATGGAAAAACGTTTATATGCATAACTTGGCTATTTTTAGTCCGATTTTGATCAAATTTGGTATTTTGCTTGATATTAGAATCAAATTTAAGTGTGCTAAATTTGATTGCACAAGGTAGAAAATTACGGGAGATAATCGAGTTTTTTCAAATTACGGGGGCGGAGGGGGGCGTGGCAAAATCTTTACACATCAAAACTGTGCGCAATTACTTAGCAAATATTTGTACCAACTATGGTGTCTCTAGCTAAAATAGGTTTTGAGAAAATCGGTTTTATTTGATTTGCGGGGGCGGTAGGGGGCGTGGCAAAATTTTTATAAATACAAAATGTGCGCGTTTACTAAGCAAATATACATACCAAATTTTGTGTCTCTAGTTGCTATGGTGTTTAAGAAAATCGGTTTTATATCATTTGCGGGGGCGGTAGGGGGCGTGGCAAACATTTGAAACAAACTCGATAAGCGTACATATGACACGAGTCTACATACCAAATTTGGTGGCTCTAGCTCTTATAGTCTCCGAGATCTAGGTGTTCATACGGACGGACGGACGGACGGACGGACGGACGGACGGACGGACGGACAGACGGACATGGCTAGATCGTCTCGGCTGTTGATGCTGATCAAGAATATATATACTTTATGGGGTCGGAAAAGCTTCCTTCTGCCTGTTACATACATTTTAGCGACTTTAATATACCATTTCACCCTATGGGTGTATGGTATAAAAAGATAATTTAATTATTAGTTGATTTACTTTGTAAAAAATTAAAAGTATTAAAATGAGGTATTACAATCGAAAATGTGCTAAAATTTGCCTTTCTTTCATAATTCAACAAAAATAACTTTTTTGAATTAATTTCGTAAATCTCTGCTAAGTTGAAGGCCCAGAAAACAAACAGCCCCATACAAAGTTCCAATTTTAATTGGCCCCAAGTTGGATTCTGGATTTAATATTTATGGTATGGAGTATATCTTAGTCTTACATTTTCTCTTTGGGCTTAAAAGTGGATTGTAAATATTTAAAACTTTGAAAATTGTGATCCGTTTGGATAGACGAGTTCAAATGGATGACTTTACAAAATTAACCATTACCAACTCAAATCTGTTAATGACATAAGCAATCTGTTCAAAAACATTATTTACAAATCGTATAAAATAGAAATTAAGAGACTAAATACTGTATTGCTACCACTGTATATAGTTCAACCAAAATAAATATACCCTTTTGAAGGGTATTAGAAGATCCAGAAAACGGCAAAACTGTTGTTTCCTTGTCATTAATATTTGAATGTTTCAAATGTATTCGCTAAACATATTCGACATTCTTAATGTGCCTAAATGCGATTGTTGATGCCTGTAATCCTAGACTTAATTGTTCTTCTAATCAATGAATTCCCATTGGCATCATTAACACGAATTAACATAATTTAATTTCGTTAATTTCATTATGGTAATGCAAAAAGAAGAGAGGCCAAGTCGTCGAATCGGTTATAAAACCATATAAATACGAGTGCAAATGTGATGTGGAATGACATCAAGAATGACATCAAGAATGACATTGAATTGGCATTGTTTTTACCTCCGTCGCCCCCCCCCAACCCGCCTCTCTCTTCTTCATCGCAGTTCGCCTTTTGTTTTAATACGTGCAAGCTTATTTATTGTATGTTTATTATATATGCAATATAGAATATCGCTTGGCCCCGGGGTATTTGTGGGGCTTCTGCTCTGCTTCTGGTTGTGCTGTTGAGGTGCTCCGTGGATCGGCCACAATTCAAATGATTAGTACCTATTGCGTATACGACACGTTGGCTATCGATTTAGCACCAAGAGCCGCCAGATGCCAGCAGCACATTGGAGTGACGCACACACACTGAGAGAGATATACAAAGGAAATGACACTAAACTATTTCGATAAAGAAATTAAATTAAATGTGAGCCAACATGTCCAGCTGTTGACGTCCATTGGCCAAAGAGACAAAACAATCGGGGGCCGGTCAAAATGAAGTGGAACCGAATTGTGTTTACCCTCACAGCACTAATTTGTTGACCTGACATCGTCTCTGTCGAGACTGTCAATCCATCTGGCCTGGTCGAAAGTATTTTCAATAAATCAAAAATTTAATTAAAGGCTAGTACTAAATTAACTAGTATGGAACCTGGACTGGACTAAGAAAGAAAGAAAAGTAATAAGAATTTAAATAATTAATTAAGTACCTATTAGATTGTAAATTGAAAAACTAGTGTAGATATTTTCTTAAATTCCAATTATCGATACTTTTGAGAATTACAATGTTCTTCTTACGGTTCTTAGTTACTTTATGACAAACATAACCATACCCCTTTGGAAGAAAGGGTGTAGAAATAAATAAATTATTCTAGGCTGGGCGAGTTAGATCCGAATTCAAATTTAAAGCATGAGCCCAAACGAAATGAGATTGACGACAGTGCACAAACACACACACACACACACACACACACACACATGTACAGGCACACACGTTGATTAATTAAACTGATGTGTGGTTGACATTTAGTTTGTTGTCTCAAAAGGCGCCCACACAGAGGTCGAGATATTTTGCAAATTTGAATACAGAAAGAGATAATTCTGATGCTGCTGCCACGACAACAATTTTCCACCCACGCCGATGAGATTTTCCATTTCCAGCCTATCATTTCCTTGGCCTGGGTGTTCCCGTTGTTGCTGCTGCTAATGTTGATGAAATCAAATCCCACCCATATAGCATAACATCAAACACTTTTCCACTCGCAACGCAGTTGCTGCTGTCCATTCTATGCTACAGATTTCCATTTTAATTTTGGTGACTTTTATAAATCGCTACATGAGGAGACTGGGGTGGCACAGGGGGGGTTTGGGGAATTTTCTATTTATCAAAATATGTGTTTGATACGATGATGATGATGATGATGATCATGGGCCCGATGAGGTTTATTTTTATAATTCTTGATCTGGCCTATTCTGTTTGTGCCTTGGCCAAAGCTTTTGCGTAATGGCCAAGCGATTAGCCTTAATGCCACGTCTAATCCATTTTCTAGCAGCGGATGAGAATCTCGTAAGCACACACACACACACACACACCGACACAAACACCCAAATGTGTCTGTGTACGTATATTCAGCGAAAGATATTCAAATTAACTTGTCTAACGCTTATTAGCAGGCTTTTGACCTTTCGTGTTGTTGTAGTCGTCGTCGCCGTCCACTTAATTAATGCTGAAAAGCAATTAATTGCTTGCAACAACAACAACAACAACAACCACAGACATCTGCCTCTTTTACACTTGTTGATATGTGTATATGGACAACGGGGCGTATTTAATTTACAACCGCATATTAAAATGTTGCAGGCAAAAAAGCAAAGCCAAAAAAAATATATACAAAAATAAAATGGCCGACGTGGCCAACGTTCGAAGTGGTAAAACAAAAAAATGCGAATTATAATAAATGTCGGACTTTTCAACGGCAATAAATAATAGACAGACATCACACACACACACAGACACACACACACAACACAACAAGCTAACTTTTTACATCGAACTCCATGTCGATGATATGGCAAATTTCAGTCTAAAAAGTCGAAGACGGACACAAAAAGCGAGAGAGAGAGAGAGAGATGGATGGAGAAGACACAGCCAGATGAAAGATACACTTCACTCCATATACTAAATTATCTGCACAGTGGCATGAAGACCAAAATACATCATGAACAGGCTTAAACCAAAAAGCCAATTACCCCAGCAGTTACAACAAGATGAGCCTCTAGGAAAACCTGAGATTAGAAATTTAAATAGAATTTTGTGGAGAAAAACACATGTATATACTTATGTATATCACTTTTTCCATTTGCCTGCATTTTTTGGCTTTATTAAGTTGGAATTCTCAACTAGTTTTAACACAGTCGCTGATGATGGACTTGACGATTGTTGGATCAAACCAAATTGTTTCGCCAACTCCTAAAAATTGATCAGATACGAAAAGGTCGGAAAAATAAGGATACTTGTTGCAGTTAACTGCAGTTAAGATAGTCCGCTAGAAGGCGACAGTGGGCTGGTAACAATTCTTGAACAATTCCATTTTTATTTGCCATGGCTATAGATCAGTGTACTAATCCTTTTGGCCTTTTTTGTTGTTTCTATGTTTGGTATTTTTTTGTCGTTCATACATACTTACATACATATATGGAAAATCATATTGCACTATGAATATGGATGATGTATTTGGGGTTTTTTTTTATGTTTTTATGCTTGAAAATGCAACTAGCTAAAGAGCAACACTTTTTGAGATACACAATGTAAAGGCAAAAAGAGAAACGCCTTTCTGCTTTTTCGTTGTTGGCTGTAATGAATAGAGCGATGTTCGTTGACAAAAGGAGAGGACAGGAGGACGGTGGGAGGAGGGAGGAGGGAGGGCGACTTCATATGACTCTGTGACTGGTTAGTGGTGACTGCTGACTGGTGAGAGTTGATGCCACAACCAAATGGGCCATAGCTCTTCCGCAATGCTGATCCATTGCAAATAGGTCCAGAGATCTAAACGCTTCTTTGGCCCATCTTTGGCCCCAACTGCAGCTTCATTATGGCGATCGTCATTATTATTGCTGCTGTACTGTGCAGTCCAGGGCCATGTGGACGTGCCTGTGATCATCAGGTCGATAATTGATTGCCACATAATTTATGTCATTTCATGTGCGTGCCGTTTGCAAAATATGAAATGCAGCGATGCGCAGCGAATCCGAGTCGGAGTCCCACTTCGAGACCCGCACCCAGACTTGGTTTTAGCTCAGTCCCAGTCCCGTTCCCGTTCCCTGTCTCAGTGCCGGTGCCGGGGCCGGTGCCAGTCCCTTCTCACCGAGTCGACAACAAACAGTAAAAATCGTTGTTGTTAATAGGTTTTCTACTATTGTTATAATGCGTATAGGCTCCACCTCCCCAAAAACCCTAACCCTAGCCCTAACCAGTCGGTCCACCCAAAACCTCACAATGTTTGTTATGTTAATGAACTCCCGCGGCCCAGGCTCAGACCCAACTCGGCCAACCAGTCAGCCAACCAAAAATTCATCATTAAACAAAATTATAGCCAACTTGTGGAGGAGAAAGAGACGCCTTACAGCTCGGGAAAAGAGAGAAACATAGAGAGAGAAAAAGAGAGAGAGAGAGAGAGAGATAAAGGAGTATGAGTTGGAGAGACAAGAGGTTGAGAAGAAGGAGGACTGAGTCGACATGCTTGTGGACGTGGACCGTTCCACACAAAAAGTGTTTATGACCAGAAATCCGTCAACATATTAACACTAAATATTAAAACGTACGAGCGTGTTTATGAATACTCCTCATATACACCTATTCGCATATGTAGACATGTATGTAAGTCCATATACATATGAACATATACACTTTCGATGCCAAGCCATGTCTGACAGCCTGCAAAGTTGGCAACCGCAAAACTAAATGCTCCCAACAACGTTTCAAAAGTGCAGGTACAGAGTTCACTCTCATGGTACTCCAAGTCGCTTTTTGATGCATTCCACAGCTTTAAAGGACTTGAACATCTCCGACTTTAAGCTTTACAGGTCGGATGTACAGTCTGAAAAAGCACTTAATCCCCTAAAGGACTATCTTGATCCATGGAAGCGGAGAATCTGAAAGAAATCATCTGACTTACCTTCAAGAGGTTAAAGTTTTAATGATAAAGTTTGCAATCTCGAAATTGGGCGACTTAACTTGGCAAGTGCTCACAGTTCTTCGAGATCAGCATACATACATAGATGGTTTTTCCTCAAACCCTTTTATCCAATAGGTCGTTCCACACTTCACAAGATTTGCCCCCAAAGCCTAATATCATTAATTTAAACACACATGTTTATACGATTATGGGAAATCATTAGATCGTTTCTTCGTTTGGTGCGTTGGGAACCGCGAGAAGAATCATCGGAAAGTAGAGTGGGTCAGAATGAAAATCAATTTATAATGGCATTAATAACATGTATTTAACATAGTTTAGGGCTAGTCGCCGGTTTGCTCTCCATATCGCCGTGGTTCATCGGGGAAGATACATCGATCACTTGACACCCGCACAACTTGCATACTCGTCGCTCGGCGGCGGGAAGACTGGTGACTGGTGACTGGAGACGGGGGTGGAGATGGTGTGTGGCGATGGAATGATTAGGGCAAACATTGTTGTGCTCCATCTCGCTTGCTCTTTCAAGAACCCGGGTCTCCCACTTCGGCTTCGGAGTTCGCGGAGTAGGAGGCAGCGAATTCTGTGTTTTGCTTCCGCTGTGGCACCGATGAAAGATGCCGAAATACTTAAACGATTTTTAATAATTTTATGTCTTTTCCGCGAAGATGTACGCATAAAATACAACAAATGAAGAGCAAAAGAGCAAATGTTATACGCCCTCAATGATTTACACAAAGCCACGACAACATCGACGACCACGACTACATACATACATCCACGACAAAGGGAATGGGTATGTGGATGTGTGGAGTTGAATGAGGATGAGGCCGAGGACCCTGTTTCTGGTTCTGGTGGCCTTCTTCGCCAAACTGAAATGTTTTCATTTTGATCTCTTTACGCTGCGTTGGTGCTCGTTTCCCTGCTGTAGATTGTTCTTCCCTTCTCGTTGCTTGCCTCATCTTTCCGTCGCTTTCCCTTTGTGTTTTCATCTTGTGGCATTTGTGCAACAAGTTTACAGCTTGTTGCACATCGACTGTGATTTTGCATTTCGCTCCTTTTACTTCAACTGCGCTTTCCCCGTCGCCCGTCGTCCTCGTACCGGCAAAAGATTTCCCTGAATTACTTTATTATATCTGCTATGCTGCAGTGGTCCTTGCTGCGACCTCCCTACCACCCTTCAACTGCCCATGCCCACTGCCCCCGGGCTTTAATAAATTTTATAGTCACACGCATGTGTGGAAGCGGCTTCTGCAACATCTTCTTCTTTGGCTTTCATATGGTTGGTGGAATGGAATCTAAATCCGTGGTGCTCGGGGCTCATATCAGGGTCTTGTTTATTACTAATTGAATTTGCTGCCTGCGTGTGGGTCTAGTTTATGTGACCAATTCGAAAGGTGAAATCAATTGACCTGGCCGGCAGACAGGTGTGAAAACTCTCGTCCGCTTTGCCCAAACCGATGCGATGAGATTTCGGTCACAGTTCTCCGCCTCAGATTCAGTTTCCGTTCACATGGATTTTCCCACGTCTCATCCAAAAAAATGCTTCGATTGTTGGGCAATTAATTAGCACTGCGTGAAATTATTGGATGGAGGTGGGAGTCCATTGGGGGTGGAGTTGACTCTGTGGGGCTGAGGTGGAGGTGGAGGCGGAGGGGCGTCGTTGTGTGCATAGTAATTACTAAAACTTTGGCTAGTTAAACTGAGGGCCTGGGAAAAAAATGACGAGAAGTGTTGCATCAACAAAATTTTGCAGAAAACCGTTAATCTTACGAAAAAATAAAAAAAAACAATAAGTAAAAGGGGAATAATTATTACCATATATTTGTATGTATATTTAATCAGCCACAAAAATCGTGTCATTGCCTGCGTCGAGTTGCCAAGTTCTGCAAAATAATTTTTTCCTATAGATAAAGAAGGGCAGTAGATATGCAGATCGTAGGACTATGATGAAACTCCAAGTCGAAGTATACCTTTGTAAACGGTAACCAAATATAAATAAAGATGCTTAGCACTAGTTAGTCCGAATACGGTTCCTTGAGTATCGGTATAATTAGTTCGCTTGATTATATTGTTGGAAATAATAGTTTCTGGAGAGGTTTCTTAATTGTTCAACTGTCATTAGCAATATCGGAAAATTTGATTCACTTATGGAAGACACATCCAGTGTTGTGCAGCAGCCAGTCGTCCTAGTCCTAGTTCTATCCAATCACAATAAAATGCCACCAACAATTACACTGCAAATTTTTATGTTCGCTTAAGCTGTTAGAGTTCCCACACGGGGTGAGGGTGAGGGTGAGGGTAAACGTGCTGGACCATTTAATTAGCTAACTCAATTAAAAGAGCGTAAAATGAATTGTCTGTTGAGAGGTCAGGTGTTGGCGTCGTAAAATTAAGGAAAAGATATTCGTCTACAGAGCCTCTGAAGTAACCCTCGCTATGTGCCAAAGGTGTGGTATATGTACATTATGCATGTATGTATGTATGTATGCACCATATTTATGGATGTCTATGTGTGTGTCCGTGTATGTGTGCGCATGTACATGTGCGCTTTAATTTTAAATATTTTTTTTTTTACTGTCGTCGTTGTATTTTTTGATATGGAAACGCCAATAGTTCACCTGGCAATGAAACGGCCATCCGATTGGTTACCATATGCCAGATAAAATAATCAAAGAGCGAGCAGAGCAGCAATTTCAACGTAAGTATCGGCGACAACGAGAGAGAGAAAGAGCATGAACGAGAGCGTGCGCACACAAATTGGAATTGAAATGGAAATGGAAACAAATGGTAATGGAACAAAATCCTCAAATGAAAGATGCATAGGGCACATGTATGTGTGTCTCTGTGTGTGTGTTTATGTGGTGGTTTATGTAGGAGGTAGAGGTGAGGCGAAAGCCGTGGAAATTGATGTAGGAGAGAGACTAATTAAGAAGTTTCATCCAATCGGATGCCTTTAAATCGTACACTCTATCAAATTGTTTAATAACGGCCAAACGAGTTTCATAGTCCGCCAACCAATCGGATGAGAGCAGACTGCTGCATTTTGTATGTATGTATATGTTTACATCAAAATTCATTTCCGTGGGATACGTGGTCAAGGGCTTATCAAAGCAATTACAATTACTTGTTAATCATGTCGATTTACTTAAGATCACATTTGTTAGATATACATACATACATAAATGTACATGGTCGAAAAAGATACAAATGTATCTTTCAATCATGGCTTGAGTTTATGTTCAAATGAAGTTTATGCTCAAATTGTTGGGTAAATTGTATTAACAACAGCAAAGCCAACATGACAACACTTATACTTGTATGTATCCCCTCCCGCCCTTGCCGCCTGCCCCTCTGCTTTCAATCTCAGCCCATGGACTTGCTTAGTTAAGCCTATTAAATGCTCGAAACGCTTTGTTGTACCGTCTTCTTTTGCTTTTTGGCCGAGTGTTTATTTGTTTGTTTGCCTTTTGTGTTTGTCTCTTTATTTGTAATAAATATGTTTGGTCATTGACGGGGGGTAGACAATGGAGGGAGAAGTCTGTAGGAAGTGGGATTGGAAGGGGAGGGGGTAGTTAAGAAGGTGAGTTATTAATTTCACAAGTTTCGTCTGCTTTTTTTCGTTGTTTCTACTTTTCCTTTAGCGCTCTTATCGGGTTACATAATTGGAGTTCCTTACCCCGACCCTGACACAACTCCCACAATCCATTTTATGGAGTGTAATTATCACTTTTGTATTTTTTTTTTCTTGTAGGGTTTCCCCACATGAGGAGGACTTATCAATAAGGACACCAAAGCAATTCCACGACACATTTTCTTTGAGGGGTTGTTGACTGGTTGTAATTGAGTAATTTCCACTTGAATTTCCCCTTTCAATGTCGCACTTAATATATTTTGTGCCTTCTGTCTGGACTCCTTTGTGACTTTGTGTGGATTTTAACAGATTGAAACGTGGACTAGGTTCAAGTATCTATTTCGGACTGTGGTCGGCTTAAGGATTTTTGTGTGTGCTTCTCCTTATGGTTTTTTGTTTGTTTGTGGTTGCATTACATTTAATATAGAAGTAGTAGAATTTAGTCGAGGGTTGGATGCAAAGTACAAGAAATATTTTTGCTAACAAGTTGTCGACTCTTGCTGACAGCGTGACGTATGTGAATTTCAATTTAAATTCAAAATTTGGTAGCAATGATGCGGCCCTTTTTTTGGTTCCACATTCTCTCCCTCTCTCTCTCTTTCTCGCTGTCTCTTTTTTACTTTCTCGCATTTAAACACAAACAAATATGTAAAAAAACTGACAAATAACTGAGCTGAACTTTGTCCCGAACGGAACTGAGGGTAATAATGATGCAGCAGTCATTGGTAGAATGAATGAATAAGAATGCAGACAACGTGTCCCATCTTCCAGGTCTCAGCTCCCAGCTGCCGTTGCTGTACCTTGATAGAATTTCAATTTGGTTTCGTTTGCAGCAATAAAAAATCTATTAAATTTCCAACTAATCACAAAAGCAATTAATCATTTGACACTATTTAGGCGAGCTACATTCTCTCTCTCTGACATGATTATTAAATGCATGGGTGAGAGAGAAGGCAAAGGGAGATGGAGCTTACAGCCTTTCGGGCTTTGTTATGCTGATGCCATTGTTGAGATACAGATACAAAGTAATTACAATTCTTTTGGCATGTTAAAACCACTGCCGCCCGGTCATCATCGCCGCACAACAAAGATCATCAGCCACACTACGAGTGTGTACCAGTCTGTGTGTGACTGTATAAAAAGATATTGTATCTGCATCCACATCCACATCGACATCGACATCGACATCTTATTCGTGCGTTGGCTGAGCGACATTGAGTTATCACATTGCTCATCATACAAAAACCCCTTTCTTGCTGGGGTTTGGGTTGACAAACTACAAAATAATAATGTGGCATTCATTGTCAGAGGCGTAGAGGGCAGGCTGGGGCAGGGGGAGGTGCACCCGAGCTCGACTTATTGTCATGCAGCGACAAGATATTTACACAATTACTCCACTTCGTATCTATTGTATGTACATTTGTGTGTATGTATAAATAATATTTTCACATACAGATTTTCCTTTTACGAATTTACGTACAAAGCCAATTTATCATTTTGTTTGGGTTAAACTGTAAAAAAAACCCGTCGTGACTGAAAGGACGGCAATATGTTTTCGTAAATACAATAAAAAAAGACGTATTATAACCGCAAAATAAATAACAAATATAACAAACGATGACTGCGGGATCCCAACGTATAGCTATCGCTATCGCTATCCCTGCCCCTACCCCCGATTCCTGGAGCTCTTTCAATCTCTCTCCCCCTCCCTTCCTCCCCCTCCCACAGTTTGGCCAAAACCCCTTCCCAATCGATTGAAGCTGTCAACGGGTATGCACAATAAAAAACCTTTTTCTCTCGGCTGCCATTCTCTCTGTATTTGTAGTCCGGTGTCTCTATGTGTACTTAACCTGCGTGAGATCGTTTTGACCAACAACGACAACGACAACAACAAGGGCTAAGGCAAGTGCCTAATTATGTGGCCAAGTCAATTTGTTCATGGACTCGGGCGCTTTTGTTTGACTTTTCACGCTGCAGGCAAACAATAAATGTGTTTTGTAGTGATTAAAAAGTAGTGTGAAATCGATTATACATATGAATACCCATAGTCAACCCGTCAACTCAGTCATATTGACCGGATATACCTAAATCCCAAGTCCGACTCTGTCAATTCTGTCAACATTGAGTCAACTTTAGCCGCACAATGTTAATTCCTGTTAATCGACCGAGGACACACACAGATCGGCATCTGATCCAAGAGTCGGTGATTTTTGATCTCCGATTGGACAAGAGCGCTTTGTTAACCACTTGTAGGGGTGAGTGAAATAGACCCCCTCTCCCTCTACAACCTTCAAAAGATAACGCAAATAAAAGAAATTCAAAATGCATATATTTCAACGCCTCCCACAGATTGTCTGTCTCTCCAAGAAAGCTTTAAGCTTGAACAGAAAGCTTTGCGCCATGTGAACTTTATTTACAGTAAATGTAGATAACGTGTCAAATTGAGGAGACACAGTAGGATGACGGGTGGGTTTCCCCCGGGCCCGCAGTTTTCAGAAGGGCCCGCCAACATCACAGTCGAAAATAGCGGATTTATTTTAAGGGAAGTAGGGTTCCCGAACATGGTTACCCCCGGGCCCTGATTTTCTCTCTGCGGCCCTGTTGTGAATCCTCTTTTAATGTCTCCATTAGCATTGTATGCGTTGAATCAAATTTTTTTCAAACTAGTGCGTCCAGAATTGACATCGTTAAAAAATTTTGGAAATATTCAAGATGATGTTTAAACAAGTATTAATGGCTATGACGAACTTTTTATGCTGTAACTTTTTATTCTGTAACTCAATTCATGACAAAACCTTCCAAGTATTACTATGTCCCTTTCTATTGCGCTATACAACTAATGTGTACATGCATATACATACGTCAGCGATCGGCACGCATACACATACAGTGTGTGTGTGTGTTCAGCTGCTCTGATGATTACGTAATAGTGCGTAGTGCTGGAAGCGCCTGTAACTTGTGCTCTACATATGCAATCTTTTTAAAATTTGGGAAAATTATGTGTTACATTAAAAACTATCACATTAGTAAATTTTATAGGGACACTCCAACTCCTTTGCCTATTATTCGCATATCGCTAAATGATATAGTGGTTATCTTACCCGGCTATAAATAACTTAAATACCATCAACCCAGATTTTCGTAGTGATCAAGCATATGTACTATATGCGGTCGGAAACTTCTCCTTCTCTGCGACACAAACATCTGACCAATTTTATATTACCCTATGCAAGAGTATCAAAATATTACAAAAATCCCTACATGATCACTGCTTGTGAATTTAAAGTAGAATTGCGTAATCTAACACCACCAAGTTAAATATATAAATTCAAAAAATATAAACAGCTTTCAGCATTTCTTCACAACAGGGACACTTTTGGCACTTTTGGAAATGTTTATTCCGATGTTCCAGTTGTTGGCCGGGCCTGAAAATTTCTTTAGACATCCTTGGAGGGATTTCTTACATCGATTTCTTACATATGCAGCATATGTGGCAAGCAAAGTATTATTGCTAATATCCGGGTTCAATTTCGAGATGTCTGGCATATCGGAAGTGAAAAGGGTTTTCCATGTTGGTGCTAGTCGGTGACCTTGAGGGACTCGTAACTTGGGTTGCAGAGACACTTTGCCCAACCTTCAGTATGTATAATTGGGATACACATATTTTCTTCCTTTCCAGTACATCATTATGTCAGTATTGAGATCCTCGGGCTTTGGATTATATCCAAGTCTTTACCAAGACTTCCGACACTTCAACCAAAAACGAGTTTGATATTCAATTAGCAGAGAAAAAGTGCGGTGGCTCGACACGTGAACTCGATCAACACGGAGTATTGTTGCTCAAGTTAGCGTTGTCCTGAAAAGAAAATTAAAATATACTTGAATATTTCGAAATTTTTTTCTACAAGGGCAACTTCAGGTATGCGAATCACCGATTTTGGATGAGTTTTTGATATTTTGTACCCCATCATTTGAGGCTTTATATGTATGTATTTTTCTAATAAATCCCCTTTAAAGCTATAGAGTCGGTGACTTATTTGTCAAACGCCGAAAGGACTTCGAGAAGCTTGGTGGTCTAGTTGGTCTACTTTATTGTTTTCTTTTTTCACTCTAGACTACGATTGAAGCCGATTGTTATTACCACTTTATGCACAACTTTGCCCATTCTCATTAAATTTCGTAATTTAAGCGAAAGGAAGGAATTCTTTCCTTTAATTGTATTTTCGATATTAGTAATAGTTTGGACACAAACGCGTTTTGCTTGATTTAAATAACATGATAAACTAAATAAAATAAGGAAAATTCTGGACTTTTTTATACTGTGAAAAGATATTTGTGTGACACCCTGTATGTCCAATATTGCCAGAATATGTTTTTTTCCCCAGCCGTAAAGTATGCAGTTAAATCACCGATCGATTGCGCCAGAAAGATGTAATTTAGTTTCATAAAGATTACCAGGCAATGTATCCCGCATCAGCAAACAGTATCTGGCTTAGATGAGCAAACAGCTGACTACAGTAGCTTCGATTTTAGTTATAAATCTTTATTGGCCAATCCGACATGAGCGCGTAGCGAAGTTTATTAACAATGTACATAGGGAATGTTTCTGCAATTTTTCCACTAATGCTGATATAGCCACATGCAGGGCAGTACATATGTATGTACTATGTGGCACTAAAGCAATAACAAAGGCAAAGCAAAAACTATGGGGGTAAAATAAATCTAATCGTATGTGCATGAGTTACGATCTTTGCGTCAAAGGGGATCTGCTATATAAATCTATACTACTTATATAGATAAAAAATCAATAAAGCCAAAGAGAAACTAAAAATTACACTGAGAGAACTGGCAATGAGTGGGAATCAAAAGCAATTACGCTGTCAATTAAAATAGAACTCCCCCAAAAATAAAACGCCTGCGGAATCAAAACAAAACCCGAAAAAACACTTGTTGGTCTCTTTGTTGTTGCTGTTTATAATACTCGTTTTGTGTTTCTACGTTTTATATTCGTTTTTGTTGTTTGTTTTATGGCCTGCCTTTTGCCATTTTGCATGCGATGGCTGGGCTAGTGGCTACGTCGACATGGCGTTCACTCTCTGCCTCCGTCATCGTGTCTGTGTCTGTCAGTCAATCGGAAGCGTTGGAGCTAAATTCACATGCGGGGCAGCTGTTGAATGCAGATACAAATACGGCAGACTTTGTCAGATACTCTCGGTGCGACACGCAGAGCAACGCCAGCAACAAAAGCCACGGCGAAGAGTGTAGCGTTTGTGAAGTTCGCTGAATAAACTGAATAAAATTAGCATTACGAGTGCAAGTGTGCGTGTAATTTAATTTTGCAGAGCAATAAACTGAATCTTAAGTGTTTGACAATAGTAAAAACATGCCTGAAGAACAACACCACCAACAACAACTGAATACTGTTTCAGCTCAGCTCAGTCATCATCCGCAGCAGCAGCAGCAGCAGCAGCAGCAGCAGCAGACAGCAAAGCATTTAAAAATGTCGGCTAACATCAATAAATCATTAAGAAGGTGCGAATTCATATGGACATGCAAATAATTAATGCCAAATTAATATTGTAATAATATTATTCAATCGTTTTGACCCACATTTCGGACGTTTAGTCGCATTGCGTATACGTCACGTGTGCATCGATATGAAAACAACTTTTCCGCATAAGTATTTTTGGCACACAGGCAACTCGAAGAAAATAGAGAAAAAGCGTCGCTTGATTATTATTATGTTTCTTTTTTTTGGTGCATGTAGTAGCTTGATTTTTATTTTGCCAGCCAGTTAACCAGTTTGTGGTTGAAGTCGGCCAAACAAGCTCGGCCCAGACATAAAATAAATCACAACCTGAAATTATCATAATCATGATCATGCTCATACGGCAGCCGAAAAGTCTGTGCTCGATAAAAAGTTATCAATCCGTTGCAAAAAGTTAGAAAAAATTGTGTTATAGATAGAGTATTGTAGTTTTGGCCAACACCAAAGTGCGTATACCCTTACAAATGAGAAAACTAAAAAGTTACTAAAAGCGATCTCATTGGCTTCTTAAGGCTGTACTCCTTAAAAGGATCGATTTTTTTACAGCTTTTCGTTTTTTATATACATTCATTTAGTCTTTTAAACTTAAAAAAGTTGTTTCACTTACTTCCTTTTTTTGTTTAGGTTTATTGAATCTAAACCGTAAACCAAAGACATTTTGTCGTCTCAACGGCGATGTCAAATGAGTAATACTTTGGGCAAGGGCATTCAAATGGAAAACAACAAATAAATAAAATTTCGCTTCGCTTTGATGCCGTTTCATTGAATTTATTTATTAATTGATTTGGCTGAACTACGGTTTTTACCTCATTTTATGGCAGCTTTAGTAGCATTTTATTTATGATTCTTTAATTTTAACTTGAGACTTGAAATAAATTATACATATTTATATACAACTATTAACTTATCGAAGGAATCGGATATGCAAATCGTCACACAACAACAATCCGCGTTTTAATTATTCTGCATATGAAATGCAATTGTTGTGAATTGAAGTGAAAATATGTTTAATGCCGGGCATAAATATCGCTTTTAATGGTTATTGTGCAAGTGCTAAATGAGAATTGTGTACCTAGACAAGAGAAAAAATAAATCCAAGGTAAGCCTGAATTTTTATCTAGACGATGTCCCGGGTAAGTACCAACTACGTTGAACCCTTTTATCTATTTTTGTTTATCGGTTGCTCTGCAATGAATGTACCTCCATTTGATCAGGCCCCCAGAAATCATCAATTTTGATTTGGAGTTGTTATCGTCAGAATTCAAATATATACTGATTAGACTGAAAGTTTAGCTACACTTAAAAATGAATAATAAAACGCATAGAAGTAGTTGGGATCCCGTCAGAGGTTTGAATTGGTACGAATGTAGCTTTTTGCAAGAGTATACATTTGTACAATTTTGGTCAAAAGTGTATAGCGCATAAATGGACGCATACCCACCTTACGTAGTATATATTCTTGATACATCATCAGTCAGTCTGGAGTAAACTCCTCCTAGACAGCACTTTTGAGCAATTTTGAGCGGTGAGGTGTATAGACATACATATATTGTTGGATTCAGCCGGATCGGAACTTGGTGGTCATAAAGTTCCAATAGATTCGGCAAAGTCACGGAAAGAAACTGTATACAACTGATTATACCTGAGCAAAATGTCTCGAGACAGATGTTTTTTAAAGTGGAATAATAGGAGTCTGACCTTCTGCATGATTCTATGGGAACTAAGCAGATCCGACCCATACACATATTATTGAGGGTTGAGATATATTTTATAATTTTAATTACCCAATCATCATTTTTATATAAGGATGAATAAACGAATTCACAAAGCTAAGAAAGTGGCTGGATTAATCAAGATTAACTTAATAAATGTAATATGCTGGAATATTTGTATCCTAATCGTATCAAATCAATACGAAGGAAATTAATATAAAAAGCAATGGATAAGGGTAATTGAAATAATTGAATACAACTCGAAGCGTTTACATTTGATTTAGTTTTACACCGTGTATATAGTCTTCAACCGTTCTTGTTAAGCTGAGACTTTTTTGGACTGTAAATTTTAACTATTATTAAGACAAGCGGGTTTTCAATTACCCTTTTTGTTTTAAGAACATTTGTTAGTTTAATTACTTATTACAAATATTATAACTATAATTTGATTAGTTATTGTTTGTGACGAATGTTATGTAGATTTGTCGTCTATATATCATGTCATATATGTTGTTACATATACGTGCATACATTCGGAACGATGGGTCTGAAAAAAGGCTAGAAAAACTTGTTTGTTTCCCTTGCCATTAATAGCAGACTAGTTTAATAACTTTTGCACGGAACAAGCTATAGTTCTGGCAAAGTTCTTCCAATTCGGACGACTTTAACATATAGCTGTCATACAAAAATGCGATAAAATTGCAATAACATGACAACACGAAAGGGTATACTAACTCCAGCACCATCACTTTGTTTAGATTAAATATTACCTTCACATTAACTGTTAGTGGTAAAATTGATTTATGAACTCTATATAAATATATGTATATTATTAGATCAGTTTTATCTTATTCTGGAAAGAATACACCTTAAACATATTATTTCAAATTATATACATATATGTATACCAGATAAGTAGTAAATCTAACAAATCATAGCTCTACAACCTATATACAGGGTCCCAAATAGACAAATTTGTATTTTGTCATGTCAACGCATCTTTTTTTTCCTATAGCTAAATTTCCTAAAAAATTTCCTATAACACCGTTTAAAAGCATGAGCTTTCGTCTTATAACGGTTTTTGATTGGGCCCCAAAAGAGCTTTCGCATCACTATCGTGACAGCCAAACAACACGATGCCGACGCTCACTTCGATGCCGACGCCGATGCCGACGCCGACGCCGACGCCGACTCCGAGCGATAAGCAGCCACCTCCAAAAGGCAGAAGGCAGCGCTGCTTGGTTGTTCCGCGCTGCCGTAAAACAACAATAATACGCCATGGTGGATGTGAACGGATCGACAAAGCTGCGTAGTGTTTGGCGATCGGACAGTTTACTGCTGACTCTGGCCGCGGGCTCTCTTAATAGCAAATAAGCGATCCATAGAGCAGGTTAGTTTTCCCTCTATTCACCTGGCGGTTGGAGTAATTGCGTGAACTAGTGTTGTGTGTGAGAGAGTGTGAGTGTGTGCGTGTTTGAGTGGAAGACAGTAATTAATTAGCAATCTTGTCCCCATATTTCAACTCTCTTTTCTCTGGGTGGTTTGTGATTTTTTTTTTTTTTGGAACTCTGTGAAATTTGTATAAAAAGGCTCAAAGTGGTTTGATTAAAAGCAGCTTTTTGCATACGCGATCTCAGTATATTTTCATATTTCTGGAGTTAACTTCCTGGTAAAGTTATTAATACAAATGACATGGTGTGTCGGTGATTGTGCGGGGCTTGAGAGCGAAAATCCCAAAATGTGTAAATTTTATTCTCAAATCAATTTGCGTTCCAAACTTATCGACCAAATTACATTTGCCGCCTTTGGGGCTTATGGGCCTTGGGTTGCCAAGAAATTGACACTTGTGTGTGCGTTAGGCATTTTAAGCAAATGCTCGACACAAAGACTGAGGCACTTGGGCACACTGTGAGGCACAGTTTATCAATATTTGCCATTCGTATTGTTGACGCCAAGTATCTAACGTATCTAACGACTCTGCCCACATTTTTCATTATTGATCAATAATTATGTGCATTATTTTGCATTTAATGCAATTGATCCCCCACACCACGTGCCAGTTTGCGAATCGAATCGGGAATCATTAAGCTGATTATATAATCTAGAAAAGGAGAAGTCGTTTCGGTATTGAACATTCAACACAAGACTAAGCAGCTAACTAACTAACGCAACACACAAAATGAGAGGCGTGTGTAAAAAGTTCAAAAGTTGCATTTTCGTGACATTCATTTAACACTAGATGGAAAAGAAAACAAACCGTAAAGTCAAAGAAAAAATAACACTGCCCTCCGAATGAGCTATACTCTTCCAATTTCACATTGTATTTAACTAAATTAAAGGCATTTAGTGCAGTTATTGAACTGCCATTTATTTCAAATGCATTTTATCACGAATTTAAGACGAATTTACAAAGAATACTTCCAACTTTATATCGCAATGGATATACCCGGCTTCAAAGAGTAGGAAAAGTCAAAGAAAATACAAAATATAAGCAAGTATTAGGCATTAAAACCCGTACCGGAGAGTATTTATTTTTAAAATATGGCAGTCTAGATGTTTGGAAATACTATATTTCAAACAGACACACACACACAGACAGCACACATACGTGCTGTTCTACTTTTTAAAGAAATATTCATGTGTGTATATAGATTTCATTATGTGTATCAACATTTTTTTTCTTATACTAATTAAGAAAGTTTGCGCCTCGTGTATTTCATTTGGTCTCTTATCAAATTTACCGTTTGGGGTCAGCTCCTGATAAGTAGGTGCTATGCCCATTTATATGTGTATACACACATACATATGAATATGAACATGTATTTATATAGTTGGACAATCGTACGATTTGCGAATTTCCATTGATCATTTTCTGATTCTCTGCTAGACCCAGACAGAGAGGGGTAAGTGGCCCGATTGGCTCTTCCACTTAAAGCCCTATCAAAATTATTAAAATTATAAAATGCCGAAATTAAACATTTAAATATTTGGCATAGTAATCACGTCATTTTTATCTGCGCACTGAGGAAAAGAACAAACCAAAATTTTGCCGCCCACACAAAAGACAAAATTTTTATACTCTTGTCAAATGGCGAATAAAAGTTCTTTTTTTGTTTTCAACATGAACAACTTGACATTTTTTACGACAAAAGATAAAGAAATGTTCAAAATTGTTGACCGAAATTATTTTGGATAAACTTTAGTATTAAATTATAAGAAGGTTTTCCCCGATTATGAAGTCTTTTAAATATGGATTTCAGCTAGATTATCTCAATGTCGACATGACCCAAATCAGCCTTGCCCTTGAAATTTGGTACTCTGGTACCAAATGTTCTGATAAAACAACCAATTTTATAATTCGCTTTGGAAATATTAAGTGGAAGTAGCTTATAGACACATTAAAGAGTTTTCAGCAATCCGCGTGGGCCGATTCGTTTTATATAATCAATTTTGAGTTAACACCTGTTCACATGTCTTTGATTAAAAGTGGCAAGCGTGCTCTCACTAAGAAAACTCACGGGTTACTTGTTAATTTGTGTGCTAATAACCATATTTTGATAAATCAATCGGAGCTTCAAATACTCCCAACATATTTAACTGTCAAACATTGATTCTATGTAGATACAGATGTATACTTACATACATATGTACATGTGTACCGACATACATATATGGCTGGTGTTTATTCATTTCGAATTATTGCGTCAAATCGGTCATGGAAAAAACTAGTTTTTTTTTTTTTGGAAATATTTTGAATGAATAGACTCGTGTTGGATGAGTTGCGGTATTTGTTGATATTTCACAGTTCGTTGAGATGATTTAATTATATTCGGATTATCAATATAGGAGAGCAGCAAAGCATAACATTCTATTGATTTTCTAAGCATTTGAAGCTCATTTTCGTTAGACATAGTCGAAAGTTCAGTTTATCGTTTATTTATATGCTGCACCATGGGCCAAGTAGGTAGATTGGGATCGCCAACAAGAAAAAGTTAATATTTGTTATGAAAATCATTTTATTAGATCTAGGTCAGAGCTAACGAACTCGCTTGGTACTGGGTATTCCCGAAGTCGATATTCCATTGCTACTTCTGAAATTGTGTTTCACTCATTTCGCTTATTGCATAATTTATAAGCTCTGATTCGGATTTATTTTTTGTCGTTTTTGTGGCTCTACTTCTTAGTTTTTTGGTTTTAAAAAAAATCAGAAATAATAGTGGAACAGAAAAAGTCATTATCACCCTATAAACAATACATTGATATCAATTTGGTTTGCTTTTATATTGAATTGTTGAACCATAAATCATATGAAAGTATATTTTTACTTTTCCAAACCTAGGTCAATATGCAGTTGAGTGCTCAAGTATGTACACTCTACGAAGTAGTGGTTCCCTTAATCACTCAATCACTTCATCAGTTGCTCACTCAATCACTAACGTACATGTATGTTTCCCGGAGAAAGTAATCTCTGTTTTTTTAGTAAATAAAATATTACAATCATTTGGCCATTTTAAAACCTCTTCTTCTTAACAGTTGTTTTCTGTTGTTAGTGTAATAAGATTTAGCTACAAGTTTATTTGTTACAAGTTTTTAATATTGTCTTAGCCATTCTACTCTTTATATTTTTTTGCGATGAAAGAGTATTTTATATAACAGATACATTTGGTCTTGTAATTCAAAAAAGTTGCTAATTTTTTGGCCTTGACAAGTGTGTGGCATGTAAATGACATCTCAATGACCATTTCAAGTCGAATGTATGTATGAGGTCATAAAAAAAAACTATTATTCCGAGATACACTAGTTTATAAATATGTATACATATATTCTGAAAAGCTTGCAAAAACTAATATACCCACGCTGAGAACATAACAAAATGATAATTTCGGTTTCTCCTGAGGTGGAGGAATTAGTATTTGAAGTTTTATGATGTGATGAGTTGGGAATTGAATAAACAATTATTTAGTTAGGAATAATTAATTATCAAGTGAGACGACTATCTTGCCTATCGGCCTTCAGGTGACGCGAGTCTCAACAATGTCGTGTGCGCCGTTCCATTCCGTGATAAGGTGAGACCTCCGCCCATCGAGCAACTAGCTCAAAGCGCCTAGAGGGCGCATGTCTCTGACAGAGTCATGCCCATAATGTCTGGTTTTCTTTTTCGGTGTTTTTGTCTTTTATCACCAAGTTAATAAACATGTTGGTCCAATAAATATACAGAATACAATTCAAATACTGAAGTAGCTTGGCGCTTTCTGTCGCTCTTTTGTAGCTCTCTGGGACTGTGGCGCAATATAAATATAAAACGTCAACGGTTGCGATTGCAACTGATAAGAGGCAATGATAAGAAGTATTCCATGTACATAGTAAACTTGCAAAGGCAGAAGACAAATAGCTAAACGAGCTGGATTGAACAAATGCGGAAGGCAATTCAGTCTTTCTCAATGACGCCGATCAATGGAAATGTAAATGACAGCTAGTCAGTCAGTAGTCCCCAATGCACTTCCATTCCCAGTCCCATATGCCAAGTATATAATGAGTTAAATTAGTTTCCAATGACGGTTCGCAACAAGTTTCGCCGAAAATACATATACGTTACAAGCACACATACATACATACTTATCAATATATAAACATATGAATTGATGCAAATTTATTGACTATATTATTATTAGATGAACTATCAGTAAACATTAAGTTCATATTCCATTCGATTCAAAATCTTTGCCCCTTGAAATGAATGGTTCGTCAAAATCACAATTATCAGGCAATTATTCCCAATCAGTTGCCTTATCATCGCGACTTTTGTGTGTAACCAAATAATCATTTGGCTTTATGGCCAATGGAAACCGTTTTAATGGGCCCTCTTCACACAAATCACTTCTTAAGCAGCCGATATAAACAAATATAGCCTGGAAACCTTATCATTATGATAATAAATTTTGATTATTTAACGTTGTGGAAAACGGATGAATCATGTCTAAAGCAAATGTTGCTCTTCTTAAAAACCGTTTTACTAAGTTCATTCCCGACGGATTTTCCAAAATTTCTCTCAGTGTCCCAATTTTGTTTATTGTCAGCAAAATAAAGTAACATGTAACATGTAACATGTTTAAGCAATCAATTACAAATAATTAAAAGAATAGATTCAATTATATCATGGAGTTTGTGGTATTCAATCTTGGACGTTTGATGTTTAGGGCGCTTTAGTTAAGTGGTGGAAGAGGTCGTGTTTAGGGAGGGCCAGGTGTACTACTATATCTTGATCCTACCACTTTGCCTTTAACTCTTTTATGGTCCTAAGCTTTTCAACAAGCTCTTTTTAAAAGCTGATCGCAGAACTTTTTTAAACTTTATTCTTTCGAAAGCTCAATTCATTCCATCAACTCAAAAAGCTGTCAATGAAAAGCTCACGGCATCGAAATCCTATTATCAGATATAGATATACGTAACTTCCGTAGGAAGATACCGACCACAGATCTTCCACTCGCTTTTCTTATTAGCACTCTGCAAAAAATACAGCACGTTTGGGCACTTAGACAAACAATGAAAATAAAATATAAAAATAAACCCATTGTTTAATCAATCCCACGATTCCATCGGATCGAATGGGCTACGATCGAGTAGGTGTTCATGTGCCTGCTACATGAAAATGCCTCAATAGCTCGCAGGCAATGCGTGATCCTGCATATCAATTAACAGCAAAAGTATAAATCTATTACGATCAATCTGGAGGTGATAATTCAATTACTAATAACCCATTTGGCTTTACATTGAAACGAAAGATTATTATATTGAATACCATTTACTTTTATCGCGCGATTTTATTATGGTTTGCTTGTGGCAAAACGTGTCGTTCCCCCGTTCCCCTGCTTTTTTTGTTGTCATGATACGCTACTGTCAATCATGTGGCCAAACATTGACTCTGAGACACTGGGCTAATGGCCAAAGCATATTTTCCCAGACCACTGTCAATATTAGGTGGGAAATGCGTTAAAAACTTAATCAAACATCTCATTGTGTGAGGTTAGTTGCGGATTAACTTTGAATGCATATAAAAACGTCATAAAAATTCAAATAGAAACAAAACATTTTTAAACTATAAACCTAACTATATTTTACAAGCACTGGCAACTAAGGCCTTCGGCTTAGACGAAGACTACATCCATACACTAGCCTGGGATTCCAACCCGGATCCTCCTTGTTCAGTTACCTAATTGACTGGGCCACTTAGACAACTCATCTACCGAGGACTGCATTAAATAAAATATTTTTCTACATTTTTGCCGCCCAGGGCCAAAGAGAAAAAGGATGACTATACTTCTGATATTTCACGTGGCCTTTCCTTTTCATTCTCACTTCAATATAAAAGTTGAGCAAAGCAAATCTAGGAAGTTATTTCGTTAACTTTTAAATCATATTTAGAATACGCTATGAGGACATTTTTATTATTTTGATGCAAATCTATTTTAGATAGAGAAAACCTTGCCTATTCCGGACGAAGTGCAAAATAGAAACATTATATTGATTTTGACATGAGTGCTGAGATTTGATGTTTGCATGGGTTGTACACCCATTTCCATTTCATTTAATGTGTGATTGAGACATTTAAAGTAAATTGCATGCAATTTGATCGACAACCAACGCCTTTCCACATAGTAGGAGATTGTTTTTCTGCGTCTTGCAGTGATTTATTTGCGTTCCGATTGCGTAGCACAGAAAACGCAATTGCAATTTGCAATTGATGCAATTCCATCTTAGTTAACTTAGTAGCTCATGGTAATTGATATTCAATTGCTGCAAAAAAAAAAAAAAAAAACAATCACACGTCACGCATCCAAGCTCCCAACCCTGCTCCCCAATCCCTTCCCCATTCTCATCCCCAATTGTCTTGTGGTGTTACCAGTAGTATAAACCACGTAAACATGGAAATCTAAGCCCTATCAGATAAGATTCCAGTAGCACTTGATATAAAATAAACATTTATATATATTTCAATGTGTTAAATGCGAGAAAATGTGCAGACAGCGAGAGAGAGAGAGAGAGAGAGAGACGGAGAGCGTGAGTGATAGAGAGAAAGATTAGCGAGATCTGCTCATAAATTCTAAGAATCTGACTGCTTTATGCTCTTATGGGGTCTGAGGATTTAACATTATTCTCACGCCATCCACACGATGAGAGGATGCAAAAGATTCGACGACTCGACAAGTTGTTCGTTCGTTGGCCTGGCCTCTCGCAGCATCTAAAAATGGGCTTTTGATTTACGCAATAATATATGGAGATACAGATATAAATATTTGTCTATAGCCCACAAACACTTCAGATTGACATTGGCCAGTCAGTGGAGCTGTCATTTCACTTCCATTCAGACATTGTTCTATTTATCTCCAGCGCAGGAGCGGTGCAAAATGAGTCGCGAGTGTGTGGACCGGTAAATACCATAGAAAGAGGTCGAAAATCCTTAACCTTGACCCCAATCATTCGCCCTCTATCAATACATACGGTGCAAGGGAAAAGTTTCCAACAATATTAGCTCTCGAGTGGTTTTACTGATAAATCCCATCAATGTGTATTATTTAACTTGGCTTTGATTATTTTTTCGGTTGTTATTGTTCGTTTTTTTGGCAAATAATCTTTCAGTTTTGACAGTCAATCAAATAAACGAACATTTTCGTGATAGCTCCCGTTCACATATAAGTGTAGTGTCTTTATACCTCCAACCGAGTTCGCACGTGTCTATTAAGTTTTTTTTGGGAAAAATCGATGATATTAACCATGTCACCAGCAGCAGCAGAAGTTAACAACCACCAAGAATCGGTATCAGAATCCACCCCTCGACAATCTGTAGAACAGCATGGAGAGGCTAAAAAAATGACCAGGTCTTGGCTAGAGCTAAGTACAGTAAGAGCAATTGCAGATAGTTGATAGAAAGGCTTTTGCCAGGATATGCAAATATGATTGATGAACTGCAGTGATTAAAATATAAAATACTCCTTCGTTGTGTGCGTGTGGCTGTGTCTGTGTGTTTGCGTGAAAGAGAGAGATAGAGAGCTAGTGAGTGCGTAATACCTTAAGTTTTATCAGACATTCCACTTTTGTCGGTTCAGTTATTTATTTTTGTTACACACCAATTTCAGTTGCTTGAAAGTATTCAAAATGAAGCCATCGACACTGGATAAAATTTGCTGCTTCCTAGGCGAGCTGCTGGGCACAGCGATTCTCGTCTTCCTGGGCTGCATGGGCTGCGTCAAGACCGAGTCCTTCCCCAACAGCCATCTGCAGATTATCCTTAACTTTGGTTTCGCCGTATTGATTGCCATTCAATGTTTTGGCTGTGTCTCCGGGGCCCATCTGAACCCGGCCGTAACGGTAGCTGCCTATGTCTATGAGATGGTTTCATTGCCGCTGGCTTTCCTTTACGTTGTGGCCCAATTGTTGGGCGCCTTCATAGGTTATGGTTTGCTGAAGGTTCTCCTCCCTGAAACGACTCTTAGTGCGGGGGTTGGTCTCTGTGTAACAGTGCCTCACGCTGAGGTCACCAGTGCCCAAGCCTTTGGCATTGAATTTGTTATCACAGCCATTCTCGTTCTTGTCTGCTGCGGCGTTTGGGATCCCCGTAACTCAAAGTTCCACGATTCGGTGGCCATTCGTTTCGGTTTGGCTATTGCCTGTTTGGCCTGTGCGGCGGTAAGTGCAGCCACAAATTGATACTAAAGAGTTGAAAACCATATTAAATTTTTATCTCTGCTCTCACTCTCTCTTTCTCTGTTTTTAGGGACCCTTCACTGGCGCCAGCATGAACCCTGCCAGGTCCTTCGCTCCTGCTCTGTGGAACACACACTTTGAATACAACTGGATCTACTGGCTGGCTCCTCTAAGCTCAGCCGCTGTCACTGCCATTGCCTACAAGGCAGTGTTCCGGCGGGAGGTGGTGGAGGCGGAGATCACCAGCAACGAGAAACTGCGTGAACTCAATGACGTGCAGCTCTCGTAGAGGAGCCGCTGGTGATGTGCCAAAGACATTGTGAAACAAAGCAAACTCTATAACAAAAAGCCTTTAACAAATCTAGTTTTAAGCATAAAAACCATCGAATTTTATATTAAATGCAATGTATTGTACACAAATATAAATCGTTCGATTATAATAAAGAACTTAGAATCATCTATAATTACTTTATCTTGTACCATGCATTTTTAAGTAAGTTATCTTAAGCAAAACCAGAGAGCCGGGGCTAACTTCGGCCGTGCCGAAGTTTATATACCCTTGCAACTTTACACATACCAAGTTTCTTTAACTTTAGTTGTAGTAAAAATATACAACAAAAGTCACTGTTTTTCACCGATCGTTCCTATGGGAGCTATGTGATATAATCACCAGATCTTAATAAAAATTATCACAGTCGTTTACAAGTGTAATAAACTCACCAATATTGAATTTCAGTAGCTCAGAAAATAACGAAGTTATTGAGAAAAGTCACTGTTCGTGACTTTGCCGTTTGTATGGGAGCTATACGATATAGTGGTCCGATCCGGCTGAATCCGAGATATACAACGCCTGCAGTATATACAAGCCAACATGCAAAATTTCAACTCTGTAGCTCTTAAGGTCTAGGAAGAGTTTGCGTTGATCCAGACGGACGGACGGACGGACGGACGGACGGACATTGCTGTATGAACTCGTCTCGTCGTGCCCTTTTTGCAAGGGTATAAAAATGTCAATTAGTTCTTAATTGGTAGTTACCAAATCTTCCTAAAACATATATGTGTATGTATGTCTATATTCTTGCTCAGCACCCACAGCCGAATTAATCTGGCCATGTCCATCCACACGAATGGACACACATGCCAAAAGTGTATATTCACAGAAGGACGAATCTTCGACCAAAGCAAGTTTGCACTTGTATGTGTGTGTTCGTCTGTCCGTCTCACCGCTCTTCCCTCTGTCCGTACCGTAGAAGCTAAATTAGCTTCGTGGGCTTCCATATACTGCAGGCATTGTATAAATTAGTTGGTTTAATATACCTATTACTGACTATCTAAAGTTTCATCAAGATCGCTTCTTGTGCTTTCATACGTAGTCGTTGGTATTTTGTAATTTATTGGCTGATCCTTTTTAAATGTTTAAAGTTGCTTCTTTAAGCTTCGACAAATAGGTCAAACGGCAGCAACTTCAAACCCCATTTTCGTTAAATATTTCCAAAAGACAGACAAAATATTTTGCCGTTATATTTTTACAGGTTCTTTTTGTATAGCTCAGTTCATCAACGCACAAATATCTTTCCAATAGCTTTCCAAATGGAGGCGTGAAGTTGATTTGCAGTCGACGGACGGACAGACGGACATGGGTAAATCGACTTAGGTTTTCATGCTGTTGAAGAATATATATATACATATATGTATGTACGACTCTAGGGGTCGGAAGACGGTTGTTCTTTATCGGAAGATGCGCAGGTTAGAGCTTCTGTAGTTGGCTGCTGCAGTTATTAGAAACATTTCGGGTAAAATGCAAACAAATTTTGATCTTTCGACAGTTACCAGAATCATCAAATGTGGATGAACGGTCTAAAAGAAGTTTGCGTTGATCCAGACGGACAGACAGACAGACAGACAGACAGACAGACATTGCTATATAAACTCGTCAGGCTTTCTTCGAAATGCTTCCTTCTATTTGTTGCCCAATTCCGACCAAAATAAATATACCTTTTATACCCTTGCAAGTATGTATAAAAATTGCAGAGCGTCAATCGTGTGATAAGTTTACGATTCGATTGTGTACGTGGTTTTCGAGTAATTGAATTGCTAATCGAATGATTTCTCAAATAATCGCTTAATGGTACACAATATTTGTATTTTTAAGGAAAAATCCAAGAAATTCAATTCCTTTTACCTTAGACAATTAGGCCAATTATAAACACAAGAAAAGAAATAGCTAATCTTCAAAATGTTTGAAGAGATGCTGGCGAAGTTGAGTCGGATTTATGGTCCCTCAAAAACGCCGTAAGTCGTGCAATTCTATTGCTTAAATTAAGAACGAGTGGATCCTTTGTTTTCACTTAGTTACTGACTATAATATATGTATGTCGGTAAGGCTGACGGGTTTTTATTTTCTTTTGCTTAAAGGGTCGTGAACCGCAGCCTTCTGTTTTCTTCTGTATTTCAATGATTAATAATTCAGCTTTTTCCCATGTCAAGCATACGGAAGTCCTGCCTCACGCTCAGTCCATCTAGCCATCTCGCTCGAACCTCGCTTTTTGCGTATATTGGTTTTTAATTGGTTTTAAACACTCTCTTTGTCTTTTTTTTACGTTTATTGACACTTTGCTCTATACTGACAATATTTCCTAACATAGAGTATTCTAAACATAATGTTATTAACATAAACTGCTAATTAATCTATCGTTTATCGTTCTTAATCTCCGACAAATACAAATAAACTTTTTAAGGTTGAAAAAGTTGAAAAAAAATGTTTGCATAAAATCAGTCTAAACCTAATGCAAGGGAATAAAAAAATTTGAATCAGAGTCAAAAAGAATCAGAATCAAATCTTGTAGAATATAAGATACTCCAAAATTCTTGGAATATTTACATTATGATTTGAATACCTAAGAAAAGTAAAATAGCAAATTTTCTTCAAATGCATTAATTTAATTATTAAGAACAAAAATTTTAGGAAATTTCATCTTAAATTGAAGAAATTCTTAAAAAACAATGTAACAATTTAACTCTGTAGGGCGGACAGCCCTGCTCATACCTGGTTACGCCCTTGCTAAGAAATTTAGTTTCCAAAACATTCAATCTTTGAAAATTCTGTCACTTTTTTGTCAACTTGTTAAATTGAATTTGGAAAACATCTCATTCCTTTGTTAGTTATCATCAAAGTCGGTTCGTTGCTAGAAATTTCTACACTTACCTTCAGTTTATATTTTTATTTTCCGCAAATTCATTCATTCATATTATCAGTTTTTTTTTTCATTTATAAAAATCCAAAACCATGGCTGATGAACAAAGAGATGAGAAAAAGTAATTCCAAGAAAAGCGCCACTATCGGCTTGCCTCCATTGTTAATTCCTTTTTCCCACAGACCCATCAAGGAAAGACTGTGGGATTGCTTTGTTCTCTTCCTGGCTGAACTTTTGGGCACTGCTCTATACGTTTACATTGGCTGTATTAGTTCCGTGGACTTGTTCAAGATTACAGTTGTTTCGACCTGCTTGGCCTGGGGGTTAGCAATATTACTATCTGTCCAGTGGTTCGGATGCGTTTCTGGTGGTTTTGTCAATCCGGCTGTTACCCTCGCTGCGGCCATTCTTCGAAGGCTCTCCATTGTCAATGCCATTATATATTTCGTGGCCCAGTTGCTGGGTGCTTTCCTCGGGTATGGATTAATTATTGGATCCTTGCCCAAGAATTTGTGGAAATACGATTTCTGTGTGCCGAAAGTGCAAACTGGAATAGAGGTATGGCAAGCCCTTCTCATCGAGTACTTCGTCACATTGGGTCTAGTTTGGATTGCCTGCGCCTGTTGGGACCCACGCAATAAGCAAAACACCGATTCAACTAGTATACGCTTTGGATTAGGCTACGCTGGTCTCTGCCTAGCTAGTGTAAGTTGACAAGAACGAAGTTTGACGCCCTTAAACAGCATTACCCATACGACCTGTTCATTCACCCATTAGATTAACTTCACTGGAGCTAGTCTCAATCCAGCCAGAGCCTTTGCAACGGCAGTTATCCATACGTACTTCAAGAATCATTGGGTGTATTGGGTGTCTCCCATCCTAGCATCGGTCACTGGATCCTTGCTCTATAAGTACGTGTTTAGTCGCGATGCGGAAAAATAGGCTTAAATAATTCGCAGATATTGTCGGAAATTGTATACTTACATAGAGCTCATACTTTTCAAGTGTTTTCAGGTTCTGTATGCAGTCTGTACATGAACTATTATTTTCTTCAGTTCCTCTACAAAAGGATAAATAAATTAAGGTATAATATTTACAGAACTCTGTGCTTCGGTGTCATCGATTACGTAACCATTGGTATTTATTGTTATTTGACCTTAACTGCGTTGTTGGGCATTGTCCAAGTCTCAGCGCCTCATTCGGGCCACTGATAAAGATCTTAGCCAGATAAGATTAAAGGCCAAATCTTGGTAGAGTGTGCTCTGTGGTTCCTCGGGCTTATCGGAGCGCCTAATAAAAGTCGCTTTGATTAATTGATTTCCCATGAATGGGACTTTGCGTAAATTGTGAGCAGAGCCAAGGCGAGAATATCGTAACTGGCCACATATCCATATGATAATTAGCATTAAGGTTTTATAATTGATATTGATTGATTGACAAATTTTGGTAATTTTAAGTATCAGGGGCATGCGCTAGTCGTAAATGCCCACCTTCATGGGCACAGTTCCAGTTCCAGTTCGACTTCAGTCAGTCAGTCAGCATGTCTCGCTCGCAGTGGTGGCGCCTCCAGCCCCAGCATAGGAACCGCGTGGCCGCCTTCTTCGGTGAACTAGTGGCCACCGCTACCTTCATATTTGTTGCCTGCATGGGTTGTGTCCAGACGCCACTGTTTCTCAACTCACATTTCCAGAGTGCTTTGAACTTTGGCCTTGCCATACTGATTGCCATCCAGTGCTATGGCTGTGTGTCCGGGGCTCATCTCAATCCTGCCATAACCTTGGCTGCCTGGATCTTTGGCGTGCTCACCTGGCGCATGGCCATTGCCTATTTCGTGGCTCAAGTGGCTGGCGCTTTGATTGGCTATGGCCTGCTAGTGGCTGTGATGCCCTACGATGCCATTAAGGGCGTGGACAATCCAGCAGGCGTGTGTGTTACAGTCCTTGCCTCGGATATAACCGTATTGCAAGGCGTGTTCATTGAGTTCCTCATCACTTGCTGCTTGGTAGCCGTGGCCTGTTCTGTTTGGGACCCGCGAAATGCCAAATTCAAGGACTCGGTGCCAGTAAGATTTGGCCTGTGTGTGTCTAGTTTAATTTTAACAGCGGTAACTGAAACGATAGGTGTTCATTGGTGTTATATTGAGCTCGACTATTATTTCAGGGTCTCTTTACCGGCGCCAGCATGAATCCCACCCGCTCCCTAGGACCAGCTGTGTGGAATGATTCCTGGGAGCATCATTGGATTTATTGGGTTGGACCACTAGTGGCTGGCCTAGTAGCTTCACTCATCTACAGATTTGCTTTCAAAGGTGACGAGGAGATAGAACTGAGAAGTTCCACTGCGAAACTCCGCGTCATCGAAGAGGTTATAGTTCCTGCTCCATAAGAAAATCTTCTATATACAATAGTTTTAAATTACATATTTTTATTAGCTTTGATTCATGAGCTCTATTGAGTAAATAAAAATCTGTAGCATACCTTGGGGCTGCTTGTTTTTATTTACATTCCCAGATAAGACGTGATTGATCCATTTTATGACTCAGTCGATCATATCTGAAATGCGCAAATTACGATTACGCCTTAAGTCCACAATGATTGACAACCTGCAAGTTATAAATGGAGAGATAACATCCAAGCACTTCAGAAGTTAAATAAAGAAAATCGGGCAGCTGCCCCCGCAAGACAAAATTACAAATATTTTCCACCAAAATCCCTTAGATTTTTCATCCAAAAATCGTACGAAACGATAATAGGAAAATTTCTCCCCTTCTCCCCTATCATTTAGACGGCGCTAAACATTACGTTAATTCAACCCACCAAAACTGTAAAGACTGAAAGATCACTAAGCAATTACGAATAAAGACTTGCTTGCTCGACAAACGGGGGAGAATTGCAATGGGTTCTGGATCTGGTTCCTATTTTCAAAACTTGATAAAAGCTTTTCTTTTATGCCCCAAGGTTTACGTCTTTTGAATGTTCATGTGAATGTTTTAAATATTAAATATTAAAGAAGCTAACATCAGCTATGCTGAAGCTTATATAGCCTTGCTCTCCATGGCCATAATATTTTTACATGTTCCAAACTCTTTTTATGTAACTCAATTCATTAATGCTCAGAACCTTTCAAATATCATTTCAATTTCTTCTTCTTCTTCCCCATCCCCTTTTACATGCATGCCGCGATTCGCACGCATACACATATAGTTTTTGTAGCGTTGCGTCTGTGTGTGTGTATGCGTGTGCTCTGATGATTCGAGAACGGCAACCGGCAGCGGTTGAGCAGAGACGATTTATATTGAGTGTAACTTGTGTTCTATTTATCCGATCAGATTGAAATTTTGGGATCTGATATTTTATTGTCAATACTATCACATTAGTAAATTTCTTACCGATACTCCAACTGCTTCACCTACTTTTCGTATTGAACTATATGATATAGTGGTCCGATCCTAAAGATTTTTAAACTTGATCTGCCTACTGTAATAAAATGCACAGAAAAAAATTTTCAGACCGATAGCTTTTAAGATGGCTCAGTAAAACTCATACACACATACGGGCATGGCTATTGGCGACTTAAATATACCATTTCATGCCATGGGGACATGGTATAATTAGAGAATTTGAAGAGACACAATAGACAAACACTTTGAATAGATGTTTTCTAAAATAAAACAATATTGATCGGATAACGATCGTATTATCATACAATTAAAACAGAATTATTAATTTATATCAAACCTTGCATTTAAGCCGACTCGAGGTCAAAAAGGTACAAGAAGCTGCACACCAAATGGCTCAATCTCTTATAGTCTCCGAGATCTAGCTGTTCATACAGACGGGTACAGACGGCCGTCTTAAAAGCTATCGGGCTGAAATTTTTTTTTCTTTTCTTTATTACCATAGGCAGATCAAGTTTGAAAATCTTTAGGATCGGACCACTCTATCATATAGTTGTATACGAAAAGTAGATGAAGCAGTTGGAGTATCGGTAAGAAATTTACTAATGTGATAGTATTGACAATAAAATATCAGATCCCAAAATTTCAATCTGATCGGATAAATAGAACACAAGTTACAGTCATTATAGATCAGCTATGCCCGCTGCCGACAGCGGGTATTGCTAAATTAAAAGGGGCAGAGTGATACCTTGAAGATTTTGTCTGTGCATTGATGAGTTAAGTTACAAAAAAAATTTTTGGAACATGTGAATATTATGGCCAAGGACTGCAAAGGTATATAAAATTCGGCATAGTCGAAAATACCTTCTTTGATATTTTATAGATAAATTAATTTCACAAAATTTAATAATAATTCTGAATAGGAAATAAGTTTCTAGAGCGACCCTTTTTTTTGTCATTGAAATCTTTTAAAAAAACACCCATTACTATGACTTGAAAAATCTGCTTACAATCATGAATGAGTTCAATTTACCTATAAACTTTCAGACTGTTTTACTTCTGTTCCGGCCTTTGTTTTTATCAGTATGATATTAAGAATATAAGAGTGTGGCAGGTATTTCATACCATTTAATTAAAGTGAATTTTACTTATTCATTATATATTCAAATTGGGCAGACGAAACTGTCTAGATAAGAGAAGCTAAAACCTTTAAGCGGGAGGGACACAAGTGAATGGAATGTCCCAGAGTGGAAAGGCGCCCTCAGCGTGCGCCAAATGCTAATGTTGGGAAACACTTAAACTAAATTAAGTAAATAAGAAGGGCAGGCTGATAATTGGCTTTGCCGATTTCAAACTTGATAATTGATAATAATGGGAACTGTTGTTCGAGATTAAAAGCCAACTGGTACTCGTATTCGGACTGTTGTATTCGTCGAGTGGCTAGCGGCTAATCAACACGGTCAACTCAGTTGCGCTGCACTTGGGCCACATCAAAAGAACAATCCAAACGAAACCAACCACGCCGTCGCATACAATAATGTCTGACCGCAGTCTGAATACAAGGTGATCCCAGGATCGCTGACGAGACTTTTTCCAGGCGTGAATTCTAATTGTTGTATCCTCTCTCTTTCAGTCGATCGTCATGCTGCCTATTGCAGCCCCGAAAGCTCGACAAGATCGCTATCGTCTTTGGCGAGTTAATTGCCACCGCCATGTTGATGTTTCTCGGATGCATGGGCTGCATCCATACCTCGTTGTTCCCCAACTCGCATTTCCAGGCCGCTCTCAACTTTGGTTTTGTCGTTTTGATATGCATCCAGTGCTTCGGCTGTGTTTCCGGAGCCCATCTCAATCCCGCCGTAACTTTGGCCAATTACGTCTACAATATGATTTCGCTGCCGATGGCCTTGGCCTACTTTGTTGCCCAAATGGTTGGAGCCTTTATCGGCTATGGCTTGCTTAAAGCAGTGATGCCGGAGAATTCCATCTATAGTGAGGAGACGCCAGAAGGTGTGTGCGTAACCTTCATCCATGGAAATCTTACTCCCCTGCAGGGTGTGTTCATTGAGTTCCTTATTACCTGTGTGCTTATTTCCATTTGCTGTGGCGTTTGGGATCCCCGCAATGCAAAGTTCGAAGATTCAGTGGGCGTAAGATTCGGATTGGCCATTTCCTGCCTATCTCTGACAGCGGTAAGATATGCACAGCTCTCTTGCTTGTAAGCCAACTGTTCATTATTTTCTTTAACAAGGGTCAATTCACTGGCGCCAGCATGAATCCCGCTCGCTCCTTTGCTCCAGCGATCTGGAATGGGGAATGGTCTAACCATTGGATTTATTGGGTCGGCCCATTATTAGCCGCCCTAGTCACTTCGCTAATATACAAGCATGCATTTAGACGCGAGGTGGAGGACTCGGAACTGGACATAGGCGCCATGTCCACGAAGCCGGACCCCAGTGAGGATGTGGAAATACCTTAGTGTTTAATGTGCATTGTTTAGTCTTGGCTTAGGTTAACGGTCAATAAAACGAATTTGTAAATAAATATTGAGTATTTGCGTTAATTATGTCAAGAAGATTCTAAGTATTGTAAAGTCGATCCCCCTATCGGTCATACATATATCGAAGCATACTATATGGATGCCAATAGTCCAAATCTTATCTGATTCTTATCAAAATTGTGAAACTTGAAATCTAAAAGCAAATACACTGACAAAAGTTTTGCAGCAATACAGATCAACAAAATGTTAAACGTAATATATGTACAGATCAATAACTAAAGTCATGAGACTAACTAAAAAAATGAGATTTTGCAATTTAATTTTGGGTCGAAAAAGGGCTTTGCGCTTTGTTTATTTTGCTTTCATCGGACTTATAACATGTCCATAATATATACTGTATATATATGATCTCGCATAACATTTTTTTCACTTTGAGATCTGTAGGTATGGAATAGGTAAGCAAAAAAGTCGCAAGGTACACAGCTGAACTAAGCTCTATGTGACAACTCCTTAGAGTTAAAAAACTTGAAATAAGTTAACAGATTAATTCTCTGATCTTCTGAGCACTGTCTAACAGGTCAAGTCCACAGTGAAGGATGCATTTTCGGTGTCGCCTTAAGACGTTGACAGTGAGGGGTACGATGACTCCTGCGGAGAATAGAGCTTGTCCACCTAGTTGAAGAGTTACAGTTTCGGGATTGCCTTGATGGAGGGAAACCTCCAATTCGATTATGCCACGGCGCCTACTTGCCGAGTGGACAGACCAGCCAGTGCCTTGAACAAGTAAACTGCCGTTTGGCTATCATCAATTATTTCCTGGGACATCTTTTGATGAAGGACTAACCCACCAGATCTCCCCTAAACCGGCACGAAACATAAAGTAAAATCATGTATTTGGGTATATATCCAAAAATCGAGACGACCATCGCAAGGATTGAAATCAAAAGAGAGCCTGTATCCTGACTCGTTGCTTTCCCACTAATGCAGCCGGGATCCATGTCGCAATCGTAATTATATCTTCGATTAATACATAGCAGAAAAAGGTGTGCTTTGTTTTTGATTTTTGCTGATGTGGTTTTATCTCTGTTGGACAATGGACATTTCCGCAAAAAGGTCAACCGTGGAATCCAACCAAAAAAACCAAAAAACTTGATGTTTATTAGCACTCATAGGGTGAAATGGTATATTAAAGTCGCCAAAATGTGTGTAACAGGCAGGAGGAAATTTTTTGACCCCATGGAGTATATATGTATATTCTTGATAAGTATCAACAGTCGAGTAGATCTAGCCATGTCCGTCCGTCTGTCCGTCCCTATGAGCACCTGGATCTCGGAGACTATTAAAGCTAGAGCCACCAAATTTGTTATATAGAATCGTATAGTTGTAGAGTGATCATGTTTATTTCAAATTTTTGCGACGCCCTTTTCCGGCCCCAAAATTTAAACAAAAGTGTTTTTCTCAAAGACTATTTGGTATGTTACTAAGCGAGTAAGTAAAGGTGCAGATTTTGTATGTGAAAAAATGTTGTATGTATGTATGTACAAATGTAAAAAATTATACTCGAATTTCAGTTTGTATGTGTCATGTACTTTGTATTGTACCTAAATTTGTTGTTTAAATTAGTTATTTGCATCTCAAAACTATCACTTTAAAATTTGTTCTTCTATTTTTTGCTTAACTACTAATGAATTGACAACAACTATTTTTTTATCAGGAGATAAACAGCAAAGACCCTAATTTTAATTTTTACGGTTGAATGCTGTAAAATTTTATTAGTTATGAGTTTGATTTTCCTTGATTTATTTCATGTATATATATATATTTTTTTTTTATTCTTTTTATCTGAAATCTATCCTAAACACAATAAGCAAATATTATCAAAGGTAATCATTAAATGTGGGTGGAATTACCAGTCTGTCTGTGGTCTAAATGGCAGGTCAAGTGGGTGACATCTTTTCTGACGTCTGGTCTGCTAGCTGTTGACCAGCAATTTGAGGACTAGAGCATTATCATGGGTTTCTAGCCTTAAGAGGTACCGAATGCCACTCCTCAGGATATCGCACTTAACTGACGGGATGTTATGGTCTCTGTGGGCGACCGAGTTACGCCCGAGGGTCCATACAGGCTTTATATTGGACTTGTAGAGCAGGAATTTGTTGCAGAAGCTGAGCTCAGATCTCCTGCCTTTTAACCCCTGCATCTTGAACACACTCGGAAGAAGCGTCCCATTAGGGCTGACTGTGGCGAAAGTCATATGCAACGACTTACCCTTAAGTTGATCCTGGATGATTTCCGATGCCACCATAGGGTCTCCAGCGGGAGCAACAAAGGCAGTGTCGTCTGGTTTAACGAATGGGGCTTTTGTGCGCTCAATCCTGGACATCGAACTCTCACACTTGACGTAGCAGCGCCTGTCGGCGAGATATGATTTTTATACCATACACCCATAGGGTGAAAATGGTATATTAAAGTCGCTAAAATGTATGTAACAGGCAGAAGGAAGCTTTTCCGACCCCATAAAGTATATATATTCTTGATCAGCATCAACAGCCGAGACGATCTAGCCATGTCCGTCTGTCCGTCCGTCCGTCCGTCCGTCCGTCCGTCCGTCCGTCCGTCCGTCCGTCCGTCTGTATGAACGCCTAGATCTCGGAGACTATAAGAGCTAGAGCCACCAAATTTGGTATGTAGACTCGTGTCATATGTACGCTTATCGAGTTTGTTTCAAATGTTTGCCACGCCCCCTACCGCCCCCGCAAATGATATAAAACCGATTTTCTCAAACACCATAGCAACTAGAGACACAAAATATGGTATGTATATTCGCTTAGTAAACGCGCACATTTTGTATTTGTAAAATTTTTGCCACGCCCCCTACCGCCCCCGCAAATTAAATAAAACCGATTTTCTCAAACACTATAGCAACTAGAGACACAAAATTTGGTATGTATATTTGCTAAGTAAATGCGCACGTTTTGTATTTGTAAAAATTTTGCCACGCCCCCTACCGCCCCCGCAAATTAAATAAAACCGATTTTCTCAAAAACTATTCTAGCTAGAGACACAAAATTTGGTATGAATATTTGCTTAGTAATTGCGCACATTTTTGATGTGTAAAGATTTTGCCACGCCTCTTTCCGCCCCCGTAATTTGAAAAAACTCCATTATCTCCCGTAATTTTCAACCTTGTGCAATCAAATTTAGCACACTTAAATTTGATACTAATATCCAGCAAAATACCAAATTTGATCAAAATCGGAATAAAAATAGCCAAGTTATGCATATGAACGTTTTTCCATATGGCCGGAGTTGGCCGTTGGCTGGTGGGGGCGCTAGGGTGCTCGAATGCTTGAGTGAGCGAAATACTAAGATATGCTTCTAAAAAGCATGCAAACAGATTTTTTTTAAAATACGATAATGCATTGGTTATTATAACTTTAAAATATTTGTTTTACTGGTGTATGGTATATCCAAGTCGGCGAGACGACTTACTTACTTCATTATGATTTCCACGGAGCAGAGCACCTTGCTCACGATGCGACTCTGTGATGCCGTCGAAAACCGAACTGATCTTGTGAATTAGGTTGCCTTCGTCCAGTAGGGGTAATATTCTTGGAGTTTTTTCCGAGTAGCTTAGTTGCGGATTACCGTCTCGACTGGGATTTGTACACAGACCTTCACCGCACTTTGATCGGAATGTTAATTAAATTTAGCTTCTGTGTAGACGCAGCTACCATTGATCCCTCTGATGATTACGAGGTCCATTATTGAATTTTTTATACCATGCACCCATAGGGTGAAATGGGATATTAAAGTAGCCAAAGTGTATGTAAAAGCAGAATATTATTATATATATTCTTCATCAGCTCAACAGCCGAGTCGATCTAGCCTTATCCGTCTGTCCATCCGTCCACATGTTCGTATGAAAGCCTAGATCATGATCAAGTTTATTTAAAATTTTTCCCACGCCCCCTTCCGCCCCGCAATTTAAACAAAACTGATTTTTTCAAAAACTATACTAGCTTGAGATATCAAATTTGGTATAAAAAATCGATAAAAAAAACAAGTTAGAAAAAAAAACGATTATATCCCGCAATTTTTTAACTAATGCTAGTTGCATGTGTCATTATTATCCAGTAGAGTACGGAATTAGATACAAATCGGACTAAAAATATCAAAGTTATTCATATAAACGTTTTCTACTAAGTAAGCCCTAATAGCGGAGTTGGCCGGTGGCGGCGCTAGAGTGCTTGTTTTACTTGGTGCAGCGTATACTTAATTTTTTTAGTCTAGGATTCAAATTTTAAGCAAAGTCGGAGGTAATTTAAACTTTTTCCTTTAATTGAAACCATAATAGAAATCCAGTGGATTTTCATGTAAAGGTTTAAAAACATTTTATAAATTTAATTGTCTGTTTAAACTTGACCTCACTCTATGGGATCCAAGCTTCGATGAAAATGCGATCAGGATTGTCTTAGAGGTTGTTTAAACGGTTAATTCTATCACTTTTATCTTGTAAACATTAAGAAATTTAAATTTTTATTAGCCCAAAAGAGTACGAAACTTTTACAGAGATGGCTGGTTGAAGGGAGGGCGCTCAAGAAGACGATAACGTGGCGTGTAGGCAAACAGCCAAATGTGTGGAACTATTATGGAGGATAATATTTGGCCACCCAATTGAAGCAGAACTGTTTCGGGATTTCCATTGAATATTGTGGGCACCAGAGTCTTGGCTGGGTTCATTGAGGCACCGGTTAATGTACTCTGCCAGGTAATTTAAGAAAGATGCACATTAGAAATATTGTTGAATTATTGAACATGAGGTTAACCGTACACATACCCCCGCAAAACTACAGGCCGTAATTAGAAAGCCCATTCTCAAGGTAACCGAATCCAGGAAACGTCCACTTCGAACGTCCCAAAGGGCGCACCAGCCCATTACCAATACGGACGTGAGGAAGCACTCAATGCCCACAATTTGCAGGTTGGAAAGGCTAGCCATTGGTTCCACCAGGCAAACTGCCGGCTTGCTGTTATCAATCACCTCCTGGGGCAACATTTGCAGTAGGAGAAAGTACCCCGTCAGAGCTCCAGTAATCTGGCACGAAATATAAAGCATCATCATGTCCATGTGTATGTATCCGAAAATCCAACAAGCAATCGATACACAAGGATTGGCATGGGCCCCCGATATGAATCCAAATATATGCATCACAGTCATCCCAGTCAATCCATATTGCAGACTTGAAATCAGAAGAGAACCTGCATCCTGACTGGTTGCTTTTCCACTCATGCAGCCAAGAATCATGTAGAGGAGCATGGCACCGAATTCGCCGAATCCTCGCATAAAAGTATAAAAATTCAGAATCATATTTGGTCGATTAAAATTTGGTAACACGTTTGAATAATATTATACTGCGTCTATTTTACATATGTGTCTATATTCGTGAGTCCCAGTATCAAAACTCAAAATAAATAAATTTACTCATCTGGTACAACAAAAAACTAAATGTTTGCTTTGACTTTGTTTGAGGTTCAATCGAGCGGACTTTTACGTACAATCGTACATATGTATGTACCATGTACATATAAGGACTAGAATTAATTACCTTTATAATTATTTTTACCTAAAAACAATAATGCTACTTCTTTTTTCAAAATATGCGCCACACCTTGCGGTCGATTACATTTTTATCGTTGAACCATTTTATGTTTCACAACACTGGCACTTCCGTATGGTTGTTGTTTGTTGTAGTTGTTGGCACAGACACGTATTTATTTTACATTTATTAATGTTTTTGAAAATTGCAAACAATTAGCTCAACAATAGCCTCAAGATGTTTGCCAATCTAAAAAACAAACTTATCGAGGAGGTGAAGGCGTCTCCGTCCAAATTTCAGCAATTCGCAAGCGCGGCTCAAGTAAGACAGAGAAAATCGAATAGAAAATTTATGAAAATGAAAACATACGCACACCACTACAATCGCTACCTGTGTGCGCGTGTGTGTGAGTGTATGGGTGGAATGACTGGGACTGGGAGTGGAAGAAAAAATAGCAACAATTGCAATTTTGACCCATTTTCCTTAATGCACCAAATGCCCTACTGCTGTTTTAGCCCAAAAAAAAAAAAAAAAACAAGAAAAAACACCAAGAAATCCACTAAAACGGCTCTTTACTGTTTTTTAGGCCGCTGTGAGCTCATCATCATCCAGCACACCCAACAGTTCCGACACCAATACCAACACCAGTGCCACCAATGAGAATTTCTTTAGCATCACAGAGGAAGGTAATGCTTATCTTTGATTCTAATCAATTATAAAATATCCAATACACATTGACAATGTATTATGTGCATTGATCCATCCAGATACACCGCAAAATTCACCATATCGCATACAGAAATTACCGGCCACTAGTGCCTCCTCGCTGAGAGGACGGTCCTCCACACAGTCTTTGAATGGTCTAGGTGCGGTACCAAGGACACGAAAACTGTCCAATTCGTCAATGGCCAGCGATGTCTCCTTTCGCCTGCCAACCTATGATGCACCAGCCGTAAGTGGCAACCGGCACGTATTAGCGATAACTGATTATTGGGAATCAATTGATTTCAGGTCTACCACCTTCAGTCAGATCTGGATGAAACGAGCAGTGAGTTTGACGATTCCGCATCGACTGCTCGTTTGGATGTGATAACAAAGGATCAGCTATATGACGCATACAAAAAGTCGCTAGATCGTTATCATAAATATCGATGTCGATACACCGATTTGGCCAAGAAGTACAAGGAACTAGAGCGTGATAGCACCAAGGCCAGGGTATGTAGATGACTCATTGCCAGTATTTTTATCTTAATGAAGTAATCAATATTTTATGCTTTGCAGTCGGTTCTCGTAGAGACCCAAGACAAAGCGTTGCGTAGAATCAGCGAGTTAAGAGAGCAATGTACTTTGGAGCAACAGGCCAAGGCGCATTTGGAAGAAGCCTTGCGAATCGAAATGGATGACATGAGTTGCAAAATGCAAGCCTACCAGACTAAATTAAAATTATTGGGCGAGAATCCTGATAACATTGCAGCTGTGCTGGAGAGATCTGGCGAGAACGAGAAGCTAATCGATCTAGACGAAACAGCGGCAAAGGCAAATGGTTGCCAAGTTGAAGAGGATAAAACAATAATACAACAACTTAGGCAGCAAGTCGAGCAAATCACGGAAAAATACGAGGCTCTGCGCAAGCAGGAGGAAGAGAATGTTTTGCTCTTGGCTCAAACCAAGCAGGATATCCACACCGAGCTCGACCATAAAGATAATGAATTGCGGCAATTGCAGGAGAAACTAAAACTACTGGAATCGGAGCGTGACATGCAAGTCGATGAAATAAAGTCTCAGTTAAAGAAATTGCAGTCGGCAAAGCAGGAGGCCGATGCCAAGGTAATGGCCTCAGAACATCTTCTCAAGGAGACTATCGCAGCAAAAGAGCAACAGGTGGCATTGTTAGAAGAAAAGCAGCAAGCCCTTAAACTAGAAAATGAACAGAAATTACAGGACCTGAGTCAACATAATAATCAATTAAATGAAATGGTTCAGCGATACAAAGAAATAGATATTGAGGAACAATTTCAGCATGTGCAAAACGAAAATGTGAAACTGAAGGAGAGGTTGGACATATTGGAACAGAAAATACAGGATTCTGAAAAGTGTCTGGAAATTGAAAGAGAAACCATTGCTGCATTGACTTCTGAGAAATCCGCTGAGAATGAGCAGCACAGGCTTAAATTGGAGCAATTGCAAAGGGAAATGCAAATCCTGAACGAACAACACGCTAGTACAGAGAGTGAAACAATAAGCAAATTGAAATCACAGCTGGAGTCTATGAGCAGCAGTCAGCAAGATCTTTTGGCCAAGGAAAAAGAACTCAAATCCAATATCGCAAAATTAAATAAATTAAAGAAGCAACAGGAACAAAACCAGGCCAAGATTAGCGAACAAGCGGCAGCAATTGAGGAACTTCAATTGCAGTCCCAAGAAAAGGAAAGAGAGAAGGAAGATCTCCAAGCACGAGTTGTTTCCATTCTAGGGGAGATCGGCACCATGCAGACACATTTGCAACAGGTTCAGGACTCGCATAGAGAATTGGAGCGAGAAAAACTACAACTGGAGTCCCATATTAATAATTTGCAGCAGAAACAACAGCAAGATACCATTACATCAACCAAGTTGGAGGAAATCCAGAGTGAGAACACAAAACTTGCCGAACGCAACTGCCTGCTTGAAGAGCAAACCAATCATCTGGAGAAACAGCTAAAAGAACATAGCGATCTTCGACTGCAAGTTCAAGCGAAACAGGATGAATTGTCAAAAGTACAACAAAAGATTCAGCAAGTCCTGGACGAACACTCGAAACTGCAGAATGCCCAAGAACTAATGGACCACGATTATCGCACGCTCCAAGACAAATGCGATGCCTATGAAAAGGAGAATTTGATAGCTCAGGATAAGTTGGAGTCCCAGAATGTTATCTGTGCAGAATTGAACCAAATAAAGACGAACTTGGAGAAGGAACTGGATGAGAATCAACAAAATCTTTTGCAACTACGAGAAAGACAACAGGAACAAATTGAACAAGCGAGAGAACAATCCGATCGCATAATCGAATTGGAGGCTAATCAGGCACATAAGGAATCCCAGTTGCGCGAACTTCAGTTGAAACTAGATGAAGCGAAGCAACTGCAAGCAAACAGCCAAGAAAACCAAGCCAACGAGCAAAATCTGCGCGAAACCATCGAGAATCTGCAATGTCAGTTAAAGGAGGCAGAGGAAACTGAGCGCAAAACTAATGCATCTCAAGTGGAAAAAGAAGCGGAATTTGAAAAGCTTGCGCAACTATTGAAAGATGCGGAATCAAATGTGGCAAAATTGCAAACCGCTCACTTGGAAAAAGAGCAACACCTGCGTCAGACTTGTGACAGTCTAGGCCAGCAAATTAAGGAAGTTAAAGAAGCTAATGCGGATAGTTTGGCTAAAGAATCCCGCCTGCAGGAAACCATTGAAAATCTTCGTCAAGAAATTTTGAATGCGGAAGCGGACGCAAACTTGGCAAAGAAACAGAATGTAGCCGAACTGGAAGCGGCCATTCAAGAGCTTCACCAAAAGCTGGACGAATCTTCTCAAATACACAATCAAAGCCTGGAAAAAGAATCCCAAATGCAGCTAACTATTCAAAATCTCCGGGAACAACTAGATTCTCTCAGGGAGGCTGAGAAAAGCGTGCAGGAGAAGATCCAGGCTACGAATGCGGCACATTCATCTCAATTATCTACATTGCAAGCACGGTGGAGTGCCGCTAATGGGGATGTAGAACGTCTGCATGAGGCCAATGATGCCTTACAGCTAGAAATAGAGCAATTGAAAAACAAATACAGCCTACAAATCGACGAACTGCAAAAGAAATTGTCCCAGCAAAATGACAAAATTGAGAATTCAGCCGAGATCTCTGACAAATTGGCGAGGTTTGAGGAGATTCAAGTTGAGAATGAATATCTTAACAAACACACCAAACAGCTGGAGCAGGAACTGGCCGAAAGTGTCGAGGTTAAGGAGAAACTAAAATCATTGCAGTGCGAACTATATGTATTGCAGGATAAGGTCGAGGAACATGCAAACCAATTGACTGATAAGGATAAGCAAAATGAAGCTGCCAAAGAAGAAACGAAGCAGTTGAAATCTGCATTGGAAGAACAAACACTGGAGTTAAGCCGGCAACAAGAGCATGCTAATTTTGTCACGGAACAGAATGATACGGTTCAAAAGGAGCTGCTTCAAATTCAGCAGCAGCTACTGGAAAAACAATCGGAACTCTCGAAAGCGCATGAGGAGCAGCAGCGGCTTCAAGTCGTTATCGAAGACACTTCCAAGGAAGTGGCTACACTTAAACAGGAATCATCCGCGACTACAGTTCTTCCACTAAATCCTGACGTCGACAATTTGCGCAGCATTAATGACGAATTGCAGAGAGAACTGGAGGAGTTAAAGTACAAGAGTCATGGAATTGAATCAAATCTGCAACAGGAAATTGATGAACTGCAATCTAATAACAAGCAAATGGCCGAACGCATCAATGAACTCGAAACGTTGCGAGCTGGCATCCAAGCACAACAACTCATGGCCAGTCTGGCGCCCAAAACAATCAAACAGTCGGTGGTAGTCGACGAAAAGGCCGAACTGGAGGCCAAACTCAAGGAGATTATGAACGAAGTCCAAGATGTTACCAACCGAAATCTATTCCTAGAGCAGAAATGTGAAAATTTCCTTATACTCGAACAATCAAATGAGCGCCTGAGGCTTCAGAATGCCAAGTTGTCACGGCAGTTGGATGAAACACTGGTTAGCTAAGCTTAGAATTATCCCTTTTTTTCATATCGGAATCGAATCTATCCTCTGTGTATCTACAGGTATCCATCCAACATAGTGATAGTGGAGTGCCAGCTAATACGGAGTTTGAATATCTTAAAAACATAATGTTCCAGGTACGTATGCAGTGATTTATTTTGAAACAATTATCATTTTGTCCATTTTTGTATCTTGCTTCAGTATCTGACCGGAAATACAAACAACGAGACTCTGGTCAAAGTGATTTCAGCAGTGCTGAAATTCTCTCCGCAACAGGCTCAGGTCGCTCTGGAGAAGGAGCATCAGCGTCGATCTTTGGTATGGGTTTTATCTATTACTAAGTGTGCTTGAAATTGTACGACAATTGATCAATATTTTTGAATCTCTATGGTTCTTTAATACCTACTACATGCACATTTATCTATATCGCATCGATTTTGGTGACATTAAATTTGACCTGTTTTACCTCATTTCTATTACTTTTCAGCTGAATAAACTAATCTAGCAAGAGGAATCAATGGGAATCCTCTCCAGTCGAGCTTTTAGTGGCAAAGTCAAAGCTGCATGATTAAAAAGTACCTAAACATCATCACCATCCGCGCATTACCTGATGGACGGGCAAATAAAGTTCAGGTCCCAAGGCATTTTGACTTGTAGATCCAGTCTGCTTATATATTACATACATATATCAATGTTATTTGTACAGTCGTAGCCACAAACTTTTGTAAATGTTTAAATTTCGCTTTTCTCTAATAATTTTTGATGGTAACCCGATAGATGCATATTGTTACTCCCTTTATACATAACACCCCGCTCCCTATTTCCGTTTCTAAGTGCAATTGTTTCTGTATTTTAGTTCTTAAGTCCAAAATCAAGAAAAAAAAGTGTATAAATCAATTGCAGTTAGCATTTAGTTTAATTCAAAATCTATATATATAAATATATATAATACACATAAATAAATAGTCGCAATTCCTAAAACAAAGGAATCATCCGGGAATTCTCCCTCTCCTCTCTTCTGTTTGTCATTGGGGGCGCTGATACTTTTCACGACGAACAGCAAAGCTGCGCATCATGGCCCTGGTTAGAGGAGTCAACGTATAGTTGGGTGTATAATTCTGTAATGCATCCAAAGCATACTTGAAGCCAAATTTCTGCAAGCGTAGTATGGCTTGAACTGCAGCCTGCTGAACTCCCGGTCTTGTCACCGCCATCAGAAGACGTCTAAAGAGCACAACATAGCCAGATACATCTGTGTCCAGCGGCAACTCCTTCACAATCATTGAAATGCATTGCAGCAAAGCCTGGAGACGATCGTCGTATTCTTCGCTTTGGGTGGAAAGATCGCAGTAGCTAGATGCCAGCGGCATCAAATGGTTGCCAAGGACTTCCTTGACTACCTGCAAAGGATGCGAATAGCCGCGCCGGCAAAACAGGGCGAAGGCATAGGTAAGATCTTGCTGCAACTTTCCAACCTTTAATTTCTCTACAAGATTCTCGACCACCTGCTGGCGCGTCGGCTCAAAGGGCTGGTAGTGATATTCAAAGCGTAGCTTAGAGAGCAAAGAGCGTTCTGCGCCCTGGGGATCGTGCATATCGTACTTTCGGTTCATCAGTAGATGCTTGATGGCTGTGATAATGGGATCTGAATTGTCATAGCTACGTTCTTCGCGATGGGGCACCACCGTGGGAAATTCAGTAAGCACTTCCAATACTAACACGGGCATATCTCTGTCATAGTGATAAAGAATCTTGACCAATAAAAGGCGTGCAGGATTCACATAGATCTCTTGGCTCAGACTCGATTGAAGTTGGATTAGTTTTAGATAAACTTTCACAAATTTCAGTGCGATATTTGTTTTTAATGACTTTTCCTTGCCGATTTTGAACAGGCGCTTCTCTAAGGCATTCATGAAGTTCTGTATAATAGTGTTGTAGGTGGTGGTGCTTAGGTAATGCAACGCTTTAATTAAACGATCAATCTCTTGAGGATTGTGGCTAGGTTGATCCATATGACCGATGATGTTGATTAAGGCTTCAATGAGTATTGCTTCGTCCTTGGTTACCCTTTGCAATGCATTTGCAAAATCGCTACAGGTTGACTCCAGATCTGGACTGTTCATTAAATACTCAACTATTTTTGGACGTAGTGCATCCAAAACCGGTGGCTTCCAATTCTTCTCTTTCTTTATTTGTCTGGCCTCTGCCTTGGTGATGGCTATAACATGCTTTATTAAAGCAGAGGGTGCCTGAACGAGAATTGGGGGATGCTCGAGAGGAATTTCCATTGGGTATTTGTAAGATGCACAGTCTTCTTCTGCAGAAGTCGGATTTGGCGATGTTGGGGATTCTTCTAAAAAGGAATTAGACGATTTTTTGAATTCCTCCTCAGGTGTCTCTTGTTTAGCCATCTCTGTTACATTCTCTTCCTGCTTTGTCTGCTCCTCTAACATCAATTGTTTAGCTCTCTGACGAGTGAGACGAAATTCACAAACTGAAGGAGATTTACTTTTACCCGGGATACGCTTGCGTTTTGCACTTGGAGATGGCGAAAATGAAGGTGAAGGCGAAGTAGTGGGAGTAACAGACTGGCCAGAAGATCTTTCCTCTTCATCAATTATCAAACTTCCCGGTTCGCTGATCATGTCGTCTTCAGAAACTGTATCTATCATAACGTTCAGCTGCTCTAATGGGAGATCTTCGGTTTCTGAATCACTGCTGAATAGAGAAACCTTTACAGAATCACTGACCTGCGTGGAGTCGGTGATTTGTAAAATGGTTTCGGTATCTACGTTGGAGTATGATTCTATTTTTTCCTGAATTGAGACATTTGTGTTCCATTGCTTGGTTTTGCATGGAGAATTTGTTGGTTGTTCCCTGGTCAGCTGTAACAAACGAAGTTCTTCTTCGTCGAGTTCTAATTCCAGGTTATCACAGTTGGCCACATTGAACGCGTTTAAATTGGTGAGGAATTGAATAGCACATTGACCGTGAGGTCTTTTTTTTGGTGTAAGGATCTCACAGCATTTTTCCATTTGTGGGTTTTTGTTTGAATTTGGCAGTGTGGTTTCGTTTGGGGACGTTGGGCGGGATAGCGCTGGATCTCGGTCTATAAGACTTATTTCAGGAAACACTGTTAATTTTTCGATGGGCTTTTTTTGGGATCCATTAGCGGTATTGTTAAAGAACTTTGCAGCATCCGATGTCACTGCCCTAGCTTCATTTTGAGATTTTTCTATTCTTGGTATAAGAAGCTGCTGCAATTCCTCATTGGGTATTAAGGAGGCCTCAATTTCATTATTGATTACCGTACAGGATATTGGAGGATCATAGGCAGTACCTTGTTCCAATAGGCTATCTTTAGCAGATTTCAGATTAACTCCTCTTTGAGGGTGCTCCAATGGAATATGCTCTTCTTGGGCATACAACGGTTCCATTTTTTTCCTAATATCACAAACCATTTCGCTTTCCGCCAAATCGTCTTTTCTCTTACGTCTTCTTTTGGAGTTACCACGCCAATAGGTTTTACCTTTGCGTTTTTGTTTCTTGCTTTCTCTCTCCCGATGATAATTTTTTGAGGCCAGTAGGATGGGCCTAAGATCTACATGAAGGGCCTCTGAACTTGGTTCAATCCTAATGCCAGGATCCTCACAAGCTGCAGATTCATCTCCTTTTTGATCCTGGCATGGTTTTTCATTATGTCGTGGCACCTGCTGCTCTTGCAACTGTGTTCCCTCATATAAGGCATAAAGCCAATTAGCGAAATCGGCTTGACTAATGTTCGACTGTGTTGATTGCGAGGCATTTGAGCGACGTTGTAGTAATCCCAAGACCATTTGCCCGAATACCTGCCACAACTCCTCAAAGGCATGCGCTGGTACATTTGACAGGCAGCTGGGCAGCTCTGGGCAAGGTAGAAAGCTCAGCATCTCTCTGGCATGGTGTGAGGCGAAATTCGCCTCGTCCTTGACACCATCAAACATGGCTCTCGATGGTGGTCGCGAATTGGAGACTTTGATTTGTGTTGGCTGGATGATTGATACAAAGTCAATTTCGCGTTGGACGTTGCATAAGGTGGTGCAGGTTCCAACACTTGATTTGACGAATGTGCAGGGCCTCTCCGCTGACAACAGGCTATCACTTATGGGACTAAGTGGTTTTATCGCCTGGGTATCGCGCCAGGATAACATTTCATCAAGGATCTGGCGAACATTAAGTTTCGGCTTCGGCTCCGGGAAACATGTACCCGCGTCTTGGTATTTTATGAACGATGCAGTAGTGGTACCCCTGGTTGTTGTTGTATTCTTGTGCTGGGTACCCTGATCCCGCATTTCCAGACGCATACCAACTTGCACGCCCATGGAACACATTTCAGGACGCTTTGGAATGACCGCTGCATTAGTTTGAGTGGCTTTGCTTATCCTCAGATCAGACAATGTTCCTGAACCTTTCCGCCGGCAACTGCCATTATTCGTATTCGGCAGGTTAATCTTGGCCATCTTGCAGTAGTCTTTAAGCTTTTTTATCATATTCTGTTCCCGTCTCGTTAGCCCGATGTCTTCACCCGCCCTCTGGGCCAGTTGCATAAACACCTCCACTACATCTTTGGCATCCACAGGCAATCCTCGTGTAGTAAGTTCCTCTTGCAAACTGTCACAGTTTAATACCTGGGCATCTAGCTCTTTCTCTAACGATTTGCATCGTGCGCCAAATTCTTTCGCCTGTTGTTCCAATTCAAGACGCTGTTTCTTTTCACACTGATACAGATCCGACACCTCTTGAGCGGTGCGTTGCAGATCAGCCTGCTGTTGGCGTTCGCCCTGTAGGTGCTTTACTTGCCGTATCAGCTCATCGCTCTGGGCTATACGCTCGGCCAGCCGGCTGCGCTTTCCTGAAGATTTTGTGAGACTGATGGGCTGACACATCACAGGACCCGTAAACGTTGCCCGCGAAGTAGAGTTGAGTAATTGATCCAAATTAAAATCGACAAAATCTCCCATGGCGGTAAAGGGGCAGAGCAGAGTTTTTTTTTGCAATAATAACTGCCCTTTTGGCCTACTTGTTGTTGCTTTTCACGTGTACGCGGCGCGTAAACGTTTACCTCGAATCGCATTTGAGAAGGCATTTAATATTAAACGACATGACAGACTACACTACTTTGAGTTGGAAATCACTTTTTAATTATCTGCACTGGCTACCAAAATCTTTAATGTTTATATTATGTAGAATCAAATAAATAACAAAAATAAACGTGCTTGTCTCCCGCCGGCTGCCAGTTAGAGATGCGAATTTCGTCGATGGAAAAATCTATAACTCAAGTTAATCAACTATCGATAAATTTTTGCCTCTAGTCAAATGAAGGCGCGAAATTGAAACGCGTATCAAAAACAGCATTTCAATTAAATGTTGACATTTCAACCAAATTACCGTACCCGAGATACGTATTAAAAACTTTTTAGCATGGCAAGACATGCTTGGTATGAACCAAGAATGCTTTAAATCTATCTTAATTGCAGAAATTTAATCAATAAATTAACTTTGAATTAATCAATCAAGTGTGTCAGCTGATTTCTAGCAGTGGCGTAGTTCGCTGCTGACGGTGTTTAAGCAGAGCTGCAAGGGTATTACCTCTGGATTTGCCTATTTGGAAAATCAAGTGTGTTGACTTTTCTTATTGAATCATCCGCAAAGATGGGCAACAAACAAAGGTTTTTGCAATCAAAATGTGCGGCTCTAAAACATACATATGTATGTATACTGAATAGTTTTAGGTTATAGTATAATATAATTCGACGTGCTAATTTTTTGCGTTTTTTTTTTTTGACACATCGATGGTTCTTAGGATTATTCTGGTCTTGGCTAGTAATATACCATAAGTCTGGGATTTTATTTCAAATTCGATACATCCAATTTGTAAATTTTTACCAGTGTACCAGTGATGGCAGCTGTATCAAAAGTGTTGCACCCACTATTTTCTATCCAACTCCAACAATTTTTTTTATCCGGTTCCCACTGCTAAATACACAGCGCTCGCAAATGATGTTACATTGACAGGCTTATCTCACAAATAAACAAAATTTAATTCATTTAAATTTTTCTTTTTAATTCATTTATTCGCCAATGTTAGGTTTAATCCAACACAAAACAGCTCTGCAATATTAAGAACTAATTCCAACCAATCCGCATCTGGGGTTAATGGTGCTCAGCAGCCTCTTTAGCCTGTGACTCGGCCCAGTTCTTCTTGTTCTCGGGCGAGTTGGCTATGGAAAACAATAATTAGTTAAACATACTTTTTGCTTTTAATAACTTTCATACTCACCCAGTTTGCTGATCTTATAGAACACAGGCACGCATGCTACAGCTGCAATGAAATAATAGCGCCAGATCCACTGATTCTTAATATAATGTTTGATCGGAAACTGCGCCACCTTTGCAGAGAATGTGTATGGATACCGCATTGGGCGTCCGGCAGGTTTCTCAGCAGCAACTTTGTCGGCCATAGTTCACAATGATTCAGTTACTGTTGAAGATGAAAAACAGAAAGTTGTGATATTTTTTTCCTAAATTATGTAATTTTCGAGATGTTAAACCTACGAACCTACACTTACGTACAAATCAAATGGATGTTGCCAGAAAACAGGTTGACGGGTGGCAACTCTGAGGTGAAGTTGGCTGTGCTGCACGGAACTGCCAGACCGAAATCGAAACCACTAATTCTAAAATGAGGAGCGAATATCTTTTAGTTTGTTTTTGTTATTGAGCAAACGAATCTAAAATTGAGTATACGTGTGCAGAGCTCCACAAGTAGCTTAATCAAGGTAAACTTATTTAGATATTTATAAAACCGCTTCTTTAAACACCTTAATGATTTAAACTCCAAGAAATAGGTATCCATAAGACAAAAACGCTAATAAACAACAAATTGAAAACATAACCCCAAAAAGAAAGTATTTCAACGTTTAAACTAAGAATTCAAGAATTAAGGTAACTTGAAATAAAAATAATTTATGAAACACAAATTAACGTGGGGCTTTTAAGATTATGGGCTGTCGTTGCAATTCAACTGAGAAGAGTCTTTAACTTTCATTGTAAACATTCTTTTAAATTTGAATATCTGTGTCTTTTTAAGCCAGCAATCATGTTTTTGTCATCAAGTGAGCAGGCGGCCCAGGTATCTAGAATCAGTTAAATAATTTCTTAAGTTTTGAGTTTTTGGATATTGCATGTTTTCAATATGATTTTATTTCACAAAAATGGGCCCCTTGTCAAACTTCTCTAACTTTACTCTCTGTCCCCACCCTTTCAGAATCAAGGCAAAACAAAGAAGCAACGCCAACGCAATCGTCCCAAAAACAAACGAAATCGCGTAAAAGATAACGAAATTCAGAAAGGCATCGTTACCATAATTGATCAAGAAATCATGCCACAGGTGAAGAGTCCGACGAATCAGGATGAGAAAAGCCGCGAGGAAATAATGGCCGCAAGAGAGGCCAAGAAGTTAAGTAAACTGGCCAAGAAACAAAAATCAACTGCTGCGGCACCGGCAACGGTACCGACACCGTCACCATCATCACTAGCTGCTACCACAATTATCACTGAAGTGGAACAAACAACCATAACTACCAAGCTCACAACCACCACAACTACCAGCGGCTGCACAAAGAATATTGTTGAAGCGCAAGGGGCTGCTGCGCCAACACCAATTGCTGCAGTTAAATCCTTGCCAGGAATTTCCGGCGATGAGGCAGGCATGAGTGAAAAAACTCGTGATCAAATCAAGGCGGAACGAGAGGCAAAAAAGGCAGCGAAACAAGCAGCAAAGGCGAGCAAAAGCACGGAAAAGATCACTCAACAGTTGGCAAATGTGACGTTAGACGGGGGAAATCCAGTACCAGGGAAGGCATCAGTGAAGGCAACTTCATTGGCGACGGCTCCAACAGAACAGGTAAGAATGTCAGATGAGATAGTTCGTTCATATAAACTTTCGTTTTTAAATTGAAGAAAAAACCAGCTACAAAGGCCGAACGTCGGGCTATTCAAGAGGCCCAGCGTGCAGCGAAAGCTCAGGCGCAACTTCCAGGAAAGAAATCGCAGGGCCCAAGTCTTAATGCAAGCAAGTCCAAGATCAATACTTCTAACACGCCTCCGCGAGAAACTGAATTATCACCTAGTAAGGCTTCATTGCTCTCAAAATCCCCTCAAACCATTAGCAACAACACCCCGAAGTCGGAGGGGCGAGTCAAGTTGTTCAACCATCTACTAACTGCTGACAAGGATGCCAGTTTATTTATAAACGATGCGCAGGTGCATCCCAGCATAGCCCGGCTTGGAGTCCAATACGCGCAGCGCACGGTTGTCGGCTCTAATGCACGATGTATAGCCTTTTTGCATGCCCTGCGCCAGGTGGTAAATGAATTTGAAACACCTGCCAAAAAAGAGTTTGGACGCAGTCTTGATGCAGCTGTTAAGCATCATGTTGATCATTTGCACAAATGTCGCCCACTGGCCGTATCCGTGTCCAATGCCTATAAACAGTTCAAGAATCAGCTAACTCAATTGCCAGCCGATAAGCCAGAGACGGAGGTGAGTACTTGATTGTTTGCATTTCACTAAGCCCGCTAATTGTCTTGGTTTACTATTCTAGCTGAAGGAACTCTTGGGCCACTTTATCGACACCTACATAGAGAACCAAATCGGCAAAGCTGCCCAGGCCATTAGCAGTTTCTTGCAAGAGAAGATTACCGACGGCGATGTCCTGCTAACCTTCGGTTGCTCGTCGCTCATTCATTTCATTTGCGAAGAGGCTAAGCGTCGTCTGGTCAATTTTAGAGTCATCGTCATTGATTCTCGGCCCAATTGCGAGGGTCAGGAGATGCTGCGGCGCTTGCATGTCCATGGCATACCCTGTTCCTATGTTCTGATCAATGCTGTGGGCTATGTAATGCCCGAAGCAACCAAAGTTCTCTTAGGGGCTCATGCTCTGTTGGCCAACGGCTATGTGATGGCCCGCACAGGAACGGCCCAGGTGGCGCTGGTAGCCCATGCTCATAATGTCCCGGTGTTAGTCTGCTGTGAGACCCACAAGTTCAGTGAACGCTTCCAGACTGACGCCATTGTCTACAATGAGCTCAGCGATCCCAATCAATTGGTGCGAAATGAAAAGTGCTGCCTAAACAACTGGCAAACCAATTCTCGGCTCACGCCCCTCAATCTAAACTATGACATAACCCCCCCCGAATTGGTCAGTGCTGTGGTCACCGAAGTGGCCATTCTGCCCTGCACCAGTGTTCCCGTCATTCTGCGCATTAAACCGGAAATTGGATATTAATAAGATTCGATTAATAGAAACCGTTGCAATTGTTGAATAAATTATTTTTATTACTTTTTCTTGTGATCAAGTCAACGACAAATATTCGTTTTCTTTCGCCACTATGTAAAGGAACCGTCATGGAAGGTTGTAAACAAAGCCAAATACATATTTAAGTAATCAGTTAAATATTCCGATCACTAATTCACTTCTCTGTTCGTGTTTATGATAATATTGTTAATAGGGAATTCTCGATCAATCCGAATGTTTACATAATGTTTTACATAATACATATATAAATACATATTCATATATATCTAAATAGAATGCGACTGCCATATATCCAAAACCGTTGTCTTAAAATTAACTCCAGCCCAGGTATTTTTAAAATAATATGTTTTCGCTTCTTGAGAAAATACATAATTAGGGTGTACCAAAAAAATTAATTGCTAGTGACAGTTTTTCCAGGAACATGAATTTTGTTATAATATAATAAGTTGTCAACGATTGGCCCTGTGATTTGTTGATCGCCTTGGCGAAGGCAAGACGAATCGGAAATTGAATTAGTTTAAACTCAAAGGGCATATCTATTGGGATCATCAGAATCCTTGGCATAAGAAATTCCTCAACTTAAAATTTTCCTTGAAGTATTGTCCTGTGAGTCACACGACATAAAAAGTAGACAAAAACCAAGCTTGAACCTGTGTCAAAATTTAAACTCAATCGGTTCAGTAGTTTCTGAATGCATAGCGATTGTAGGTACTCACACAACATTTTTATATACATATATAAGATTAAAATTTTTGTAATTTCATTGTTTCTGGATTTGTTAAGCGAACAACCAATATATTATTTACTTCGTTAGTAGTACGGATCGCGCAGTTTTAAGTAGTTGCAATTTTGGGGTCTATCCTTTTCAATGTACTTTTAGTCTGCTAGGCTATATCCGTCCACGGGATAGACGGCTAAGCAGGCCCTTGCTAAAAGGCTTCTTCATTGTATTGTAGCTTGAAAATTAACGCAACATTTAATGTTTGGCTTTCAGTTGACAGGGTCTATACTTATGAGTTAAAAAAAGGAAACAAAACTTTGTTGTCTCATCTTTTATCCAAATGGTAATACCAACCCTTTAAAGCAAAGATTCCAAAACTAGATCTCAACATCTTGAAAGACTATTTAGAAGTCAATGCTAAACAAATGGCTAAAGGACATCCATAAGAAGTCAGAAAAAATGTGTCACTTTTTTTGGGACACTCTAATTTGCATATATGCATACATTGTATTTTTTTTCATATTTAATTTAACCTTGTACTTTATATTTGTGTGTCATGTGGAAAAATTATAAACATATGGAATAGATAGAATCACGAAACAAATATCTTATTATTTTATTTGCATGTAGTGCGCTTATGTAGTGGCCGACTCTTAGAGGCCCTTAGGCTTGGATTTCAATCGCTAGTCTAGCTCATACACTTTTGATTTTCATGCATATCATTAGTTTTAAATGTGCTACTAAGCAGCTAAAACTATGCAAATGCAACAGTAAATATATCATTTGTATGTAATATTTGTAATGACTTATAATTTTGTTATTTTGTTTTCACACATCACGTCCTGGTCTAGCACTACTAAGGAGTATGCTAGAATCTCTTTATGGGCTCTGCTTTTGCATCTGTCGAAAACAGCCGCGGCAGACGGGCACCGCCTTTCCACTGTCATGTCCTGGTAGTGCCACATTTTTGTCTATGCAGCGTTCGCAGAAGATGTCTCCACATCGCCAGCAGTGGGTCTAAAACAAAAAAAATGTTTTACTTAGTTAGTACACATGCTACTGACTTATCATTTCTTTACTTACCTTTTTGCTAAACTGATCGAAGGGGGTAGAGCAAGAGCAGGTGGTAACATTTCGCATGGGTTTCCAGTCGACTGCGACAGAATTTATTTCATCCGGCAGCGCCTGTGGGGGACTTGTCTGTTCAGCGTTTAACGAGAGGTTGGCAAAGGACATGTTGTTAGCTTTGAGGGGATGGTCATCATCGGCGGCGGATAGTTCGCTTAGCTTTTTATCATAGTTGTATCTAAAATCATGGGAATTGGAAATGATTCTTCTTGAAAATGGGTTTTCATTTAAGTTGCTCACTTGTTGTCGTTGATTTCGCTGGTGGTGGGTTCTTTTGGGGCCTTGGTGGTGGAAGTTGTTGTGGCATCCTGTAGCTTCTTCGCCGATTTGGAAATGTAGTTCTTAAAGCTGGCTATACGTTTCGTCAAATGCTGAACATGATCCTCGAGAGAATTGCAATGTTCTTTGCTATCTAGAAGTAAGTCGCCCAACGGTTCTCGCGGATGGATGCCACTTTCAAAGCGACAATACATTCCCCGCCAGAATCTGCAATGTAAATATAGTGATAATAAAACTATGATTCACATGAACTCTAAATCGAATCATACTTGATGCATTGCGGTGCCAAATTGGCCTTGATTGATTCATCAACATTTGGTTTGTATAGAGGATTTATGTATTCATTCAAGTGGTTGGCCATGAAGCCCCACAACGAAAATGTCCGCTCTGACAGCTTCAGATCCAAGCGATCCTTCTCACAGTTGCCAACAAAGGTGCCAAACTGACAGGAATGCACATGATCGTGGAGTATGAGGAGAAACCGCTCATTGAACTCAAAGGAATCGTTGCGCTGGGTCATAAGCTGCCAAGTGCAGTCTAGAAACTGTGTGAAAATGGGCGAAACTTCCCTAGCATCTGTTTGAATGTGGCCACAACGTTCGCTAAACTTATGACCGAAGGCCAACCAGTCCTTCTCAATGAGCGCTTGGAAGCCCTTTATTGTGCGATAATACGGATTCAGCATTAGCTGGGCCAGGGAGCACACTTGGGCAGTGCGATCCCAGCCATCCGAGCAGTGCACCACCACAGAGACGCCTTTATCGACGGCATTAGCAATAAAACTAAAACGAATTCCAGGAAAATTGCCAACAATTATAGAGATGGATGGGTATTTACTCTCGATTTCAATATTTACTTACCTAGACGTGTCCAATATGGAACGTATGTGCTTCAACCATCCGGAGGACTCGAGGGCGTTCATGAAAGCGCTCATTGTGGGTGACTTCTGTTCGCAAGCCTCCAGGACCTTTTGCAAGCTGGCTCGCTGTACGTGAATATTTTCAATACCCAAAAAGTGGAACTTAATATTCTCATAGAAAGCCTCATTTTCGTACCCCTTCCCGGCAGCCCGATTGGCCATGGCATTGATCTGAAGATAGGGACAACAAATGAAAAAAAAAGTTCTTTGTTTTTAGAATGGTTTTTTCTTCTGCTTATTTTACTCACCCTTGGTCGTGTATCTACCACATACATATAGTCGGTATTCGGATTGGTTTTGCGAATAGCCTCCAGCATTTGCTCATCCTCCAGACAACGGGCACTAAAGCCGGACAAGGGCTGACTGCACCGGCAAATCGAGGCCTGGGATAACGAAAAGCTTTGAAAAATAATTTACGCAGTTTTTTCTTAATTAACTCACCTTGTTGTTGTGCAAGTAGGTCAATGCTGGAAGACGACCTTTAGATCTAAACCGGGAGCTGCTGATCAGCATTAGGGTGGTGGCCTCTTTGGGTACATAGATCTGGCGAGGATATGTATCGCATAGTTCGTACTTCTCATTCATGCTGCACAGCGTCCAGTTCTCATTCGGCACCAACATGTGCTTGAACTCGGCGTCCAATTTGAAGAAATCCCATCCAGCATTTTTGGGGAAATCGTCTTTGGCTGGCTGATAGTTAAAGCAATACAATTTGTTGATGGAAACTGGCGGGAAATTCATATGCAAGGATTTGAAATCAGTAAGTGTTACAAAGAACTTTACCCTGCACCCACCTGGCTGGTATAGTTTAATGAGTGACGTGTAAACATCATGGCACTCGGAATCCTTGGGTATAACGAATGTCACCGATAGGAATGTCTTGCACCGTATGAGCAAAGGTGACCCCGTAGTGCTTAGAGGCAACTTCTCAATGTTGGCTATGTGCATGTGTAAAATCTGCGCGGAACAAATGATAACTACGGTTAAATGGTCACTTTCACTGACACCACCACTTAAAAATTTAATAGCCCGAGAAGAGACCACTGTAATCACTGGCAGAGAAAAATCGATAAGGACCATCCGCATAATTGGCACCTTGATGGAGCCAGAGAGCTTGGCTCAAACTTTTAATTACTAGAGCTGTAAGTTGGGCCACTGAGCGAGTAAAGTCCTTCTCCGTGTCATAATTAACCAATTAAAATCTCATGCATGTGTGACCGCAAATGTCAAACAGAAACTTTGGCCCAAAATACTCTTAATGCAGTTACATGCCTGGCCCTCCCAGTCAGAGCCGGGAAATGACTTTTACTTGAGAGCTGAGCATAATCCTATGTTGTTAGATTTAAGTTGAATAAATTGCCAGCGAGATTTGCTGGGGTATTTAGAAACCAAAGGACCGGGGATAACTTTGGACATGCCCTTCCCAAAAATCGTCAAAGTGGAAATACAAAGAATCTGGGTTTAGCTATATAATATAGTTAACCGATTTTGATTAAATTTTGCACAGTCATTTTGTAATACAAAACTGACAAGTTTTAATATTTATGACAATAGCTTAGTAAATAAAGAGGCTATTGAGATAAGACACAGTTCGTGACTTTTCCATTTGTATGAGAGCTATATGATATATATGTGCAACTTATAGAAGCTCTAACGATCTAGAAGGAGTTTGCGTAGATCCAAACGGACGAACGGACGGACATTGCTGTATCTTCGTGCTGATCTGGAAAATATTGATTTTGCATGGTCGGAGATGCATTTAACCTTATTGCAAGAATAAGAATCGCTTAACATAGACGGAATAAGAAAGCTGTATTCAACTGGACATTCATTAAAGAAATAAAGTGCAATGCTTGATTAACATGAAAGGATAAACCGAACAACACGATTTACATGATTCATGAAAAATTGTATTTCATTTGTCTACTTTGTGGCTTTGTCCATCACTGACAAACGAAAGCTTGAATGTGCAACAAATGCAAATCCCTTGTGCTGACAGGCCACCAACCCCCCTTTCCTTTTTTCTCTGTTCTAATATTTTTGTTTTGGTTGATTGTTTGGGGCCAGGCAACATACATCCATAATGGCAAAGCATTTTAAAATCGTGTTGTAAATAATACATACATATGTACATACAGGATACGAGACGTATACGCAACATTTTCTATGTCAGCTTTAAGGCGTCTTCAAAGGAAGAACTTTAAAGCCTTGAGGCCAAAAGTTGGCAAATAAACGTGGAAAACTTTTAACACTCAACCTAAGGACCCTCCATGGCCAAGTAGCGGGAGCCAAAGAGAGCAAACACACACACTTTAGACAAGCCAAGAACAAGAAAGAAGAAGGCGGAAGAGACGAGGTAAAGCTAAAACACTTTTAAACACGTTCCAAGACACCGACTTGTCTTTGCCATTGCCCACATTTATGTGGCAATTACTTTGTGTTTTTTTTTTCAGTCACAAAACAAGTGATGATGTCACATGGCATTCCTCTTTGGATTATAGTATTCAACTTACCCACGTCTCCTTATTACTATCCGGCTCTACGAATATCAAATGTGTGGCTGTTAGATACAAAGTTCCAACAGTCGGATTCTTTGTATTATATCTATCGATCATACGCACATTTTCCACCTGAAAAAAAAATATACGAAAATATTACAATAATTTTTCCCTTTAATACCAAACTCAAACGACATTTGCTGACGTCAACTATTGAAGCAGCTCACATTTGGCAGCCACCCACAGACAAGAAGTATTTCCAGCCAAGTGAAGGCAAAGAGATACTTGTTTGGTCAGTTGGTTCAACTACAAAATTTCCCAGCCGACTGTATTTGTGCTTTTTATTCAAGTTTACGATTCTTCAGTAGATAAATTAAATTGGGGTTGGTTAGCCAGCAGTTTTCCTTTGATGCCGCCTGTTTTATCTTTTTTTCCATTCCTTTATTTGTGCATTTCTGAGGCATTTAGGCCGACTATTTGCCATGTTCCTCAGGAGAATTTCATATTATTTAAATTGGCCGAGTTAGGATAATTTTATTCAATTGTTTTTCCTTTTTGATTTCAGGCCAGGATGAACAGCCTGACCTCTGAGCAATCCATCCATGAAATTTAAAATGATAAGTCCTTCAATTAGGGACCGCCCACCACCCCCATTTTTTTTGACTATTTGCATTTTCATTTTTTAAAAATATATAATTTATTATTTCTAAAATATAAAGCTTCTTGAATTAAAATCAATTTTCTCCATTTCCTTGGCTAGAACTCTTAATTTGTGACACAAATATTAATAGATATATTAAAAATTTAAATGCTCTCTGACATTTCTTGTTCATAGCCTTTTTGGAACAATTTATAAAATTTTATGAAATTCATATTATGGAAAAATTTGATAATGCTTTGGTCAAAATCACGTTCCCAACTTTAATAACAACAAATTAATTTAAAAAACTCTTCTAAGGGATAACTTTCATTTTTAACCTGTTTATTTTTTTTTTCAATTTAAAATTTAATTGTTCACTGCAAACCATTTTACCAAAGGCTTTATAAATTTAATATTATATTTTGTGTATAAAAAAGGTTTTGACACCTCACTCAAATTTGTTTGACAATCTGTCTTAGATAAATGTCAATTTGTTGTTTTAGTTTGTAATAGAATCGTCGTAGAAAAAATGAAAATGACATATTTATGTATAGTGTTTTGCCTGTTGCAGTTGAAAAGTCCGTGTGGTCCCTGAGCATATTGCCATTTGCGACAGCAATGCAGGAAAGGGATTTGCTTAAAGCAGGACAATGGCAATATGCTAGCTCAGTGATTCGTATGCCTTATTACCTTTTTAAGCACACAATTGCCATTGTAGTAGACAGGAGCCTCATTGAACTCCTCTTCGATCCATGAGACGACTTTGTCGGACACAAAAGGGGGCACTGGTACGCCCCAGAGTCTTTTATTACCATCGGGCGGTTCTTCTGTCTCCGGCGATATGTTATCAAAGCTCAGGCGTAGGGCCGAAGTTGGAGACAGTTGGCGCTCGATTTCGTTAAACTTGTTCATGAATCTGGTGAAATCCATTATGCTAATAGGTAAGAAGGACGAACAGGACGACCGAGAGGTGGGAACAAAACGTTTATTGATTTTAAATTAACTAGAAAAACATTTGTAAGACCCTTTTATATCAGCAACGCCCGTGAATATAAATCAAATCACGTGAGTGGGATTGTGTGGCACAAGACTTTCACTTTTTGCCTTTCACACACACACACTCACACACACTCACACACACTGCACTATACTACTATACAATATTGTATATTGTATATATAAACGCGTCACTTTGTTGTGTTTTTGTGGTAGGTGGGCGGACACTTTGCGGTCCCAACAGAATTTAGGACCAGCGCGAAACACTCCCGACCAGCAGTTGATGTGAACTCAGCTCCATGTGTGACGGTCGCGCGCTTAAAAGCGAGCTATGGTTATTTTCTTTCCTTCGCTTGTGTAGGGAAATTGGCCAGGGATTTTTTCTCTCGACGAAAGAACTCGAAACGGCGACAATTTGTTTTTTGTTTTGTTGTGGTGTGTGTTAAAAAAAATGTAAAAAATTAAAGTTAGGTCTAAAAATATCCTATTTTCTGAATATATTTTTACTCATTGGAGGGGCGTCAATTTAGCATTAAACCAGAAAATATAGACAATAGTTTTCAAATGTTGTGCCAAGATTTTTCTCGGTAAAGATTAGAGAATCACAGTTTTTCAAAAATTTTAGGTATTTCCGCTGTTGTCATTTTCTTAGAATTAGGAAATTAGTAAAAATACTTGACCATTTCGAAGTCTCACCGGATGGCCGTAAATAGAGCCTCAAAAGTCGAAAATTATTTGAGAAAGGATATTTCGGGGATGCCAAGAACCGGACTCCGACCCTTGCATATAGTTGTGAACAAATGCTCACTTTCTTTAAAAAATGCTTTATTTTTAGTAACTTTACAGATAAATTACAAGTTGTCCATAACTTATTGACCGCATTACATCTGAAACACTTCTGTGTAGGTACATACATATGAACATGTACATGCATATATGTATAGGTTTAAATAAATTTGTGAAGTCTAATGTATCAAAAAATAGAATTATAGAATTTTCTCACAATATTTTTGCAAACAATAGATCTTGTTTTTGGTAATCGTTTGTTAAAAGATCTTCAAATGAATGTTTTGTTTTCACGCTCAAAGCGAGGCCAAGTTTAGCGGAAAAACACTCGAAGTGCGCGCCCCAAGTGCTTTAGGAATATGCAATGTCAAAGGGCAATCGCCACGTGAGGCCTGTTTTTTGCACATTTGGAGATGGAAAATTTCAATTTAGCCCAGCACCTTTTGTTGAGAAAATCTTTTCAACTTGGCCAATAAAAATTACAAAGCAGGGAGGCGAGTGGGCGGTTCTTGGGTTTATTTACTGGCCGTCTATGCGCATGTTTACATACATATATTTGCATACACACAAGCACACAGTGTACGTCTGTACACATATTAATATAGATTATTTTATATTTGTTGCACAGTTGGTCCTTGTGTAGAAGTGTGGGTGGCATTGAGTAAATGGAGTGGAAGGGGAGTTGGCCGATAGCGCCGGCAAGGTAAGTTACAGGAATTTAGGTTGGCCATCGATTTTGGATAAATAACAGGTCAGGAGCATGACTCACAGATGCAGATGAAAAGGATTTTTATTCAACTGACGCATCGACCACAACACGTACGACATGGTTTTTTGATAAGGATTACACTTAGGTGGCCATAATAAAAAAAATAATCTTTACCTTTGCCAGCTTTATATCATCCATTGTTTACGTTAGGTTTTGGAATCGGAATCTTTCAGATTCCTTGAATTCCATATAGAGAAACACTTTCACTGGTTTTTATGGTCTAGAGAGCACAGCCTCGGTGTTTACTTAAAATTCTAAAAATAACATAAGCTTTTCTTAAGAGTTCAGTTTAATTTCCAGTATAATTATAATTAAAAAATTACTTGTTGTGTTTTCGGCTCAAAAACTCGCCTCGAACTTACTCAAACCTCCTCGAACCTTAGTCTGGCAGCACTGCTTCAAATTGAGCAGGTTTGACGAACGTGTTAGACCCATTTTTGGGAAAGAGGTGCACTGAGAAAAACGATCCATTTAAAAGAAAAATTATATGGATTTTCAATTTAAAAAAAAAACACTTGGAAAACACTCTTTACTCTATTTGAGTCAGTATTGTGCATCTAGGACTATACAAATTATATATGTTTGTTCGTCTGGATCGACTGAAACAGAATTGATTGATCAGGATCAGCCTGATCCTTAACGGAAATTCGACTTCTTATATAAAATGTTTGTTTTAGCTTTGGTAAGTAATGAAAGAGTAATAGAAACACTAGCGAGGGTAAGCACAACTGTTCTAAATAATTATTTCAACTTTTGCAAATAGTTAATAGTTTACAATATTTTGAATTGTCAGCTGCCATATTTCTTTTTACCATTTTAGCCATCTGAACAATTATTTTCAATAATTTTTTTTAATGCCTGTAAAACATTACGATCACAATATTAAAAGCGTCGTTTCCTAATTTATTTTGGCGTTTGATTTTCGATTGTTGGAGAACGGCGATCATAACTTCCAATAGGACTATTGAGAAAAAGGGCCTTTAAATTTGAAATCGAAAGCAAAAAGAGCAAAAACCGATCTTCAACTTGTGTAAATTGATTTCTCCGAATATTTATTACAAATTGATTTACACTCACCAGAAAAATTGGAGCAACAATTTGGTTGGCAATTGTCCCGAGAACTTTTCAAGACTGTCAACCCATTCTTTTGCGATAGAATAAAAATTGTGCGGGTCAAATGAAATTTTGCTATCTATGTATATATGTTAGATCGAGACAGAAATACTTCTTGGCAAGAAGTTCTTGCATTTCAGTGGCTGAGATTGTAGAGTGTGATCTTCCTTATCCTGCTATACGATCAATCCGGCATAGTACTTGCGATAGTATTTATCCATCCAAAAACCAAAGAAAGTCTGTTGATAATTTAAGAACTTTCAAAATTTAAAAATTGTGCGTAAAATTGTATATTTCTAAAGTTTCAATAATTAATGTATATGGATACGCGTGTTAACTATGCGAGTAAGTGCACTAGCGGTTCAGTTTTGACGGTTAATATTATTTACGTAAACCAACGTATTTGGTCCAAACTCCTTTTTGGTCAAAATAAGATTTGTTACGTGAACAGATTATGGAGTCCTTTAAAATTGTTGTGTAGTTTGATGGAATCGAAGAATGCTTATAGAGATTATAGAGAAATTCGTAGATTCTAGCTTCCTGATCTTTCCAAAATATGTGATCACACAAAAACTGAAGACTTTCGGGAAAAAGCAGAAGCCGCTCATTATCATCCGTGGCCACCACATCCACGCTGCCTAGGAGCACTGCGCAACCAGAGAGGACATCTACAGCCAGTATAAATATGTCCAGAAGGTACAGAGCTCTAGTTAATTTCTCCTTGTTACTCGAAGCCTCAGCCAGAAGCATTTGAATCTCGAGGAATAATTCCATTATCCAATTGCAGGCATTTTCATCACTACCAAAGGCATACAAAGTGGAGGCCAGATGCCGATAGAAGAAGCCGCGCTCTTCCGGCCTTCGTTCATATGCGTCAATAATGGGTGTCAGCCATTTAAGGGGATTTGCCAATTTGTCATTGAATAGCACTAAGTAGCAACGTATGATCGTGGCTTTCCTTAACTTTCCCATTGGAGTTTCCCACCAGTTGGCGGGCGTTGTTAAGCCATTAATAGCATTGGGATGCAAAACAGCAACTACTTCAGTGTAGCGTTCAAAAAGTCGCGAATCTAAATTCATTGAGTCCATATAACGCTCCACGATTAGAGTGAAAACATCAAGGACTTCGGGAATCTCGCATTTTTCAGTGAATATATGTTTTACGCTTTCAAGGAATTTCTCAAAAAGACAACCTGGGGAAAAATTATAAGATTAATTCAGTGGTTTTACTAGTTATACAATAGCCCACCTTCGTTAAAGTCATTTAGTTGGGATTCCTTGAAGCAATAGACAGCAACCTTCTCGGCGAACGCTTTTAAAATTTGTAAACTCACACTGTTGGCTATTTCCGGCAGCAGCGAGAAAAGCAACAACAGATCCTCCTCAAAACAATTCGGCTCGAAGTCAATCAGGAAGTTTTCCAACAGTCGTCGAGCTGTGCCAGAATGCTGAGCTTGGTTTTTGGCTATCATAATGCAGAACTTCCTCGCGTCAAAAGACAAATGAAAAAAACTGGTTAGGCAACTCCAGTCCAGTGGCGGAATGGGCTTCACGAACTTTTTGGACAGTGCTCTGAGGGCAAATGTCACAGCGTAGGGTTCTGGAACATAGTCACCAAACCGGGCTTGGCTCACTAGATAGTTGCTGACTGCACGCAATGGGCTGTTGGCACTTAAACCAACCAGTTTCCGCGGCTCGGGTTTACCTTCAGGTAGGCGATAAAGTTCCCTCCGGAAAAAGGTAACCTCATTTGCAATGTAGTGGGCAATGAGATCTGCAGCTGCATCTCCACACTCCGGCCGTATCTTTTGTAATAACTGTACCCACACTTCGCCAGGCACAGCATCCTGCTGCAAATCGATTACATCACGACCACCACTGTTTACTGCTCCACCAACAATTTCGAATCGAAAGTGGGTAGGAATGTGGCGGAGATTAAGTGTGGATCCGGGCTCGTAACTCTTAAGAGCGGATAGTGCATTCCGCACTTGGGCGGCGTCAAGTCCCGGTCTACTAATGGCCTGCCAAAGGTGTTCCAGTGCATCGTCTGCCAATTTCTCATACTCCAGCGTAGGCGTCTGCAGCAGAGGAACCAATCCAAAAAATCTATATAATGATCTAAGAGTCTGTGTTCGTTGCTCGTTCCGAAATTTACTGCCCAAAGCTTGCCAGGTAGAAGCAATATTGACTGTGTGGCTATCACAGAGGACATAGATTGCATCCAGAGCCATGGAGGTAGCCAAATCGCCTTCCTCATCTGCGCAGCTGTTAAGGATGTTGCTAAGATGTGGCAGAATTTCAGAGCCATGCAAGGCGGGTCTAACAAAATACGTATATTAATTGTCTGGCAAAGATTTAAATAAACATTTTACTTCTCCTGGCAGATTTCTCGCATGGCATAGGTGCGTGCTATTTGCAGCTCCCAGTGTTTGTTGTTCTCCGGTAGAGGTTGAGCAATCTGTTTCAGCAAGAAGGGATAAGTGCGCCCCTCCACTCGCCACAAGCGAAGATACAAGTCAATACATAAGGTGGCATTTTCGGTGGCTAAATTGCGAATAGTATTTAAAATCATGGGCACATTATCCTGTGAAAGGAGAGATAGCGCATTATGAAAAAGCAGCAAGATCCGCTATTGGTCAACGAAAATTTACCTTAGATACAGCAAAGCTGGCCAGGCCTCGCAGCAGCTCCAACTGTAGCTCTGGATTGTTCTCATGGGCCAGTTTAAAAATGTAGGTCATAAGAAAATCATAGGCTATGCTTTCATTCACCTTGATTATCTGGAGTATAACTTCGTATATTTTGAACCAGCAATCCAAGGCTGGTTCACGCGACAAAAACATGGCACGCAGGAATAAATGCAGGCGCTGACAGAAGGCAGTGTTAGCCTTAACGTTTAAGGCATCCACAAAGGCGAAGACATCTTTGTTCTCGGAGCTGTCAAAGGACTCAACCAGTAGAGCCAAATCGAATGCTATGGCTATATCCGGATGGTAGTTTCTTATATGAGCCGGCTGCAATTGCTTAGTGGAAATCGTGTCCTCTGTTATTTTCTTTTCCTGTTGATCGAGCACTCGGTCCACTATCTGCTTCGCCAATGCCAGTCCCTCGGCGGGGATAAACGTAGTCTGGGACATCCACTGAATGATACCGTCCAGACACATGTTTAAAATGTATTCGTGGCCACACTGTTCTTGCACCACTATGAACACTATGATCCTTAACAGGTCAGTCAGATAGAAGGGAGACAACAAGTGCAGGGTCTCGGCCATAAGAACCAGGAGCACATGATAATGATTCTGAGTGTGCTCACGCGTGGCATGCAATACCCTCAATACACATTGCAAACTGGGTCTTGGATCTATGCCGTAGATGGCCAATTGCTTGATAATGCAGGCCTGGTATATGCAAAGATCAATGGACTGAGCATGATCGGACTGTTGCAAAAAGTAGTCAGTGGCCTCAATCACCAAAATGCTGGTGGAGAGACAAGTGCCGGCGTTGTTAAATTTACTCCACGACAACAGCTCCTGCATGAGATCCCTGGCTTCAGGCTGATTGCGACTTAGGCCAAGCAGGCAAGTCCAAATTGGCTTAACATCAGCCAAAGTCTTGGGATTACACAGTACATAAAGGAAAACGGGACGCAGATACTCAATGCTAAAATCGCGAATACTGAAGCAAAGTACTTGTTTTAATTATAATTATTAATGAATCCAAAAAGTGCGTCACCTTTTGTCGTGGTGCAAGCAGATTCCAATAATCTTATTGCTCACGTCATGCATATTGGCGCTCGAATGCTGCATAAGTGATATTATGGGATGCTGCTGCGTCTTCATGCCGTAGGGGCATAGGTAAGTTTCCTGCTCCTTCAACAGAGTGGTTTTTCGCTTCAGATTAAGTAATTGCAAGTTAAGTATGCTCTCTGTTATAACGGCAAAGTGAATGGGGCTAAAGGAATTGAATTAAATAATCTGTAATGTAATGTAAAGTAAGGAAATTGTTTGTGTGTGATGGTTATGACACCCTCTGAATAATAATGGTTGACCTAGGATCGGGGAATGGAAATATTCCTACCATTTCCATTCCGCCCCCTCCCCATGAACATCTCTAATTTCAAGCACGAAGTCTTGGCAATGCCTTTATCCATCACTAACGGGATTCTAGCGATGTTTGTATGTATTCGGCCGTGAACTGATTTTGATTTTCCAGTTGGTCATTAAGGTGTAACGACTTCAACGGCGTTTAGCGGCAACTTCCGCCGCCTTTCCCACATATTGTATGTGTGCAGTTCATTTGATTCTGGCGGGTAAATCGCTTTGCGTTGGGCGCGGTAATTACTATTCACACTAGGGCGAGGATTGCCACCAGGTTGCGGTAATTGCGGTTTCTCTTTCAGCCAATTAATATGCAATTCTTTTTGCTTGCACTTGCAGTGCCAGCTGGCATTGGAAGGTTTATTCATGTCCTTCGGTTACTCCTTGAATTCAAGTTCAATGTTACGTTCGTTTCGGGGCTCCTTCTCATCAAGGCTCTGAGCAGCATTTTCTGTGTACTACTTATGCGTATAGGAAATGCTTAATAGATTTTATGGCGCCTCATGCATAATTCGCGATTGCGGTCAACAGGAAACCAAGCCCAATGCCAAACAAGAACTCCAGTTTCCTGTCCAGCCCGTTATAAATCATTTTCACATTTATCCACATGACGTGTTAAGTGCCTGGCAATTAATTGGGGCATTCGCATCCAGGGCGTTGCGTGTGAGGAAAAAGGGCTCTGGTGATGCGTTACGATTTCGAAGCTCAGGCTTTGGTAAGTGTTAAATGGTGTTCTATACATTAAATCTCAGCTAAAACAAAGTTGTTTAGAATAATTTATGCAAGCAATTGAACGTGCGCCTTTAAGACATGTCTACTAAGTATGTGGGTCGTTGTCCACGCCCGTGCCTTAATCGTTCGCCTTACCTGGCATTGGCCAACAGGGATAGGAGTGTGTTCTGCATACTAGTGGCCTCCAGGACTCCCTCCTCTACAAGGCGTACCAAAGTCTGACAGCTCATCAGACTCAATTGCATGTGCTCGTGTTTGCATTGCTGCTTTAGGAACTCGATTTCCTTGATTTGATGTTCGGGCACTTGCTTCTCCCGGCTCTCCACGATTTTGCTGTAAATTTTCTCCAGGCAAGTAGCTAATTTAACCACCGAACTGCTCGGCTTAATGCTCTCAAAGTCTTCCATGTTGGAGCTTTCACTGCAAATGGTAACAAAGAATTAGAATTGGGTGAATTCAATCAGTGCACTTGGAGGCAATTCAAATTCATACTAAGGCCGTTGTCACACACACACACACACATACACACGCACACACACAGAGATACACAAACAAAACGGAAAGAGCGGGATTTATGGTTTGTTGGGGTCACTTGGATTTTCCTTTTTTCGTATTTTGCCGAGCACGTCCTTTCAGCACCGAGGCTTTGACTCGAATGTTTTGGCTATTCGCTTGCTTGAATTGTCGCTGGCGTTTCCGCCTTTGAAGGTTTGCCAACAAGTGTTGCGTGAGTGATTCTACATAAAAGCTATGAAATTCCATTAACATAAATAAGTTTAAATATTTAACTTAACCTTTTGATGGATGCACTTTCAAGTATCAGTTGTTATTTTTCCAACAGCATAAGCAAACAGAACATGACCAGTTGGAACTCGAAATAGGATTAGTCATTAAATTCTTCATTTGTAGATACGCCAAATATCCAGTGTCACTATCGTATGTGGTTATAAATCAGCAAAATAAAAAACACTCTAGTGTAGAATAAACATTGCAAATAACTTTATAATTTGTTTTTAAATCAGAAATGCGAACAATTTCCAACAGGGTGGAACCGGCAACAGCTGTTCCATCAGCTGCTTTATTTATTCCGCCTAAATTTAAATTTAGCCAAAAATAGCTAATTCTAGCCGGAAACGAAACACTGGGATTTTACCATATAGTGGGACTTCCATTACCGTATGCTAGGATTTTTAAATTTGAAATTATAAGAATAAGCCGCTTTCTTTCATTTAATTTTAATAAACAAGGTTAATAAATTAAATAAAATGTTAGTCTATCCGACTACATAACTGTTTTTTATTTATTTCAACGTGTTGAAACTGGGAATTAAGAGTTGCCGAATGTTATCAAGGGGGTTGAGTCCACCTAGGAGAAAATTTCTTCAAAAAATTGAACAAAGCGGTATCCTTCTATTATTATACTTGTCTGATGTGTGTTAATCTGTAAAGATATATATACACATATATTTAATGCACCCTAGTTAGGATTTATGGACTACTTCACTTTTTGATTCATTGCTAGGGTGTAGAGTTAAGCCACTACGACTTTTTCTTCCGCTACTAACTTTTCACTTAATTGACTTTATGCATTTTTATTTTTTCTTTTCTTTTTTTGTAACAAGCCTCATCGTAAAATGAAATTAATTATGTTGCTGCAGCTATAAAAATGTAACCAGGCAGAAAAGAAAAGTCAAGACAGAATGATCCGAACGAAACGAGACAACAAAAAGGAAGGTGGCCAAGAGGGTCCATTAACGGGGAAGGAAAGTTAACCGGAAAAGGTACTGCGGCTGTGATGCGACCCAAAAGAAAAGCGAAACAAAAACTCCTGTAGCATTAAAATAACTATGGGTCGAGTTTAAACTGCAATCATTCATGAAGCCAGCAAAATCATAGCAGAAACAAAGGTTAAGCCAAAAAAAAAAAATAAGGCAAGGCCAACATAATTTCCGCTTCCTGGGCCAAATATTTCTCGTTTGTTTGTCCGTGACTTTTTGGGCCACGGGGATTTATGTTTTTATTACCACAAGGAAAGAAAAAGACAGAGGAATAGTGTGAGATGATGGTAGGGAAGAGAAAGAAGCAATAAGGTGAGGTGATGTCGACCCTCAGGACTCAGGAAGAATTTTATTTTTCATCTTAGGTCCAAAACATTGCATTTTGATCGCTCGGCTAAGAAAAATTGAAGGCCAAGTCATGTTCATTAATTTTATTCAACTCTTAATGTTTATTTTGAGCTCAAAGAGATTTATACGATTTATCTCCATGTGCTTGTACGGAGGACAGCAATGTCATACGGAAAGCTACTTTTTTATACCCTGTAATCACTTTTCAGTAAGGTATATAATGGAGCTTTTAAAAGAATAAGATATCAAAGGGGCCAATTGTTTGACTTGACGTTTTTGGATTATTATGTATATGTATTACAGGATATCGTGTATTCGGTCTTCTCCTCCTCCTGGCTAGCAACCCTGCCATTAATTCAATCTGTGGATTTTCCTTAGAAGTTCAATGACATATTTTCTGTGGAAATGTTGCTGTTATACAATAAATATTTATATTTGCGGCTGCTCTATAGTGTCAATGAACTGACTACCCATATTCGCAAAGTGAAAGTCGACTTGGTTGCTCGGTGTCAACAGGTTGGCTAGAAAGAAGTGAATTGGGTTTAGGTAGGAAGGGGAATCACTGCCTGATGTGGTAAATTCCTATATGCTGCCACGCACTGTTGACAATTTGCATAAAATATGTTACACGCCTCGTAAATATAACTCAACGTACATACATGAAAAGCAGCACGTGGCATATGAATTTGCATGTCACGCCCCTTCTCTAACCCACACTAAAGAGTCCATCGCTTCAATTAATTATAATGGGATGCCCAATATAGGAGAACTTTATCTTTCCATTGAACAATTTTTAAGATAAAAACCAAACTTAAATTAAAACTGACAGTTGAATGGAAAGTTTTTGTTTTTCATTTCTGCCTACATACTTAGGACCGGCTTATTTTTTTATTTTTTTGTGTTGTGAAGAGAACTTTGTGTTTAATGTAAATGAAATATATGAATATGTATATCTCCTTGTTTGCACTCAATTTTCCACAAACTTGGCGCAATGAATATTTAAGGCAGTCTGTCGATGACTGTCTTTTCCGTCCATTTTGTTGGGCTGGTTTTGATAACGTTAACCCAAGTAACCAAAATCTACTACCTCATCGTGTAATTAGTATTGGAAAGATATAGGAAAGGTAATGTGGCATTGTAAAAATGCACCTGCCTCTTCGAGTGGGCAGCGTTACTTAGTTACATAATACATTGATTATTCGATTTCTCTGAATCAAACGTAACGTCTATGCTTAAAGTTACAGGTTTCGGGCACAATTCGGCGGCAGACTTTAAAATTTTGCTGTTGCCTACCTTCGGGCGCGCGTTGGTCGTCCTTGTGCAGAATGTGTGTGAATTTCATTCATTCATTCATATACATTCATATATAGATTTTGTGTGCCTACATAAATTGTAGCTAAAAAGTAGGAAAGAACCTTTTCAATTTCCTAACAAACGTTTTCTTTGTGCTCCAGCTATTTATTCTCTAAATTAGAAAATTTCTTTAAATACATATATAGAATGTAGAAAGGAACAAAAACTTCGAGTGTGCGTGTGTGTGTGTGTTAGGCGTCTGTATGTGTTTGTGAAGTAGAGGCGGTGGGGTAAGGTTAAATATAATTTGTGCGGCACGTGCGTAAAATTTAATGAGGCGACCGCGACCTGTAAATTGAGCAGGCGCCGTTGTCTTTTGACCCCGCCAGTCACAGAAAAATACAGAAATAAATAAAGTAACTCGATTTGGGTAAACTATGCACCAAGTGATCCAACCATTTTATATATGTATATGTGCATATAAATATAACTTATAGCAGAAGACATAGACTATCTCCTTATCCATAGTAGCGCACGAGCACTTTAGTTATTCTACATTTGATGGATTTAACTCTTATAATGTTCGAGATAGGTAAAATGTAGTATTTTTCACCCCAATGCTGTGTTTTGAAATTTTAAAAATTAACTCTAAATTTGTGGATTTCAAGTGGTGGCTTAACACACAAGTGTTGTGTCTTAGGCAGATGTAAAAAGTTTCTTCGTAGGTTTGCGTTGGGTTAAAATGTTTTATGTGAACTATGTATAAACCTAGCTTTAAGTTTAAATTCTGACAAAAATATTTGGGCTTAACATTAATTAAGCAATTTCAATTTGTTAACTGCATAACTAACTTCTGACCCTTGCCTGATCAAACACATACACACAAGCAAGCACAACCACTCACACACACACGATAATTTACGAAGTCATGACTTTCAGCGAGGTAAACATGAAAAAATAAGAGATTGCCAACTACCTTACCGCCCACTAGCCAGCCCATCTTCTCCGTCGAAATGTTTAAGCATATTTTCAGAATAGAGCACCAAGCAGCTCCCTTTCCACCTCCACCATTGTTATTCTTGTTGTTCTTTATGGGTCTTTGTGTCTACCGTGCCCTCATTCATGTGTGACGACCACCCACACACCGAGTGCCTGTGGTTGCAGGGTGTGAAATATTTTGCTCTCTCACACGGTCTCATCCCCTACCCCCCCTCAAACGCAAAAAGGAGAGGCAGAAAACGGACCTAGGGACCTGCTTGCTCGCTATATCTTTCCTCCTGAACAAACAAAGGCCACTCCCGGCCCCCTCACTTGGTAGCAGCCGTTTGTTCCTTTTATAACATATGTTTAAAACACTATTCGTAGTCAGTTTTCAAATGATTTCCACGAAACACTTCTGTTTACAATTCGGGTTCATCATCCTTGCATTTATCGTAGTAAATAACACCATGTGTAAGGAAAACCTGTAATTAAAAATTCGTTGCGGTTTCGAAGAATTTTGGGAAATTTAATGCACATATTTAACATATTATTAGACACGTGAAATATATATATGTATATTATATCACATATTTTATTAAAAAAATAAACAATGTTTTGCAATACGAGCAATAACTTCCAAATTTACCCATTAAGCACTTTTATGAGGAAAAGGTCAAACTACATTCGTTGCATGATTTGACGAATTTTAAATACAGAAAAGTTAAAATCTTATTGTTAGGGGTCCTCCTACCTGCTATATGAAGGTGAACTTTGCACGTCAATTTGTTAGGAGGTCGTAAATATTTTAATTAATGCAAAATAGTTTACTGCTCAGTTGTCGTGTAGTCATAATTTTTGACAAAGTTAAGTTTTAAATCAATTAAAATTAGGCAAGAGGCGTTATTCATTCAATTCGGTAGAAATAAATGAAACAATTCATATATTTTTATGGAATAATTGAGAAATTTATCAAATTACTATAATGGGTGGAAATTGAAAAATAATAAGCAAAAACAAAAAAAAAAATAATTTGTTCCGACTAATAAATTATACAATGAACTATGTGAGTCGTCGCGCCGACTTTGGTATGCCATGAATAAAGAGAATGCCGATTGTGATTGTATTTCTAAATCTTTGGCTATAAATCTCTTTTGAAATGTTTTGGTCCTTTTGCTTACCATTAAGGGCACAGATTTTAATATTTTCCAAACCTTTATATCATATTAGATATATTATAGTAAATATTTTCCGGTAACGTTCACAATCTTGTTTAGTAGATTAAATTACGCCAAAATTTTCCATTGGGATTGGCAGAAAAATTAAAAAATTATGTAAGCAAGTCGTCTCGCCGACTTATGTATACCATGCACCAAGTGGAACAAATGTTTTTAATTTGCGAAGATCAACGGTATACAAATGTTTTTTAAACTCTTTCTTAATGCTTGATTGCAAGCATTGCACTCTAGCGCCGCCATCAGCCTACGGCCAGTTCCGGCCTTATAAACCGCCTAGCGAAATCCGTTTATACGTACCTATAATTTAAACATTTCTAGTCCAACTTTTATAAAATTTAGTTTCTATTGTCAAAATGAGGTATGTAAGTCGCCTCGTCGACTTACACCAGGTGAAAATTTTTTTTTTAATTCAAAAACCAAATTTTAAATTCATTTTACATGCCTAAAAGCATATATGCTATCTCGCTTTTTCATGTTTCTAGTCGATTTCAATAAAATTTGGTATAAATTAATAAGACTAATCGGTGTGGTGAATCTGATTTTAATAGTCAAAAAATTGCGGGAGACAATCGGGTTTTTCTAGGCTGCGGAGGCCTGTTACATACATTTTGGCGAGTTCAATATACCATTTCACCCTATTGGTGCATGGTATAATTATTATTATTATTATTATAAGTATAGGATATAGTTGTAAACTATCAACCTAACTATATTTTACAAGCACTGGCAACTAAGGCCTTCGGATTAGACGAAAACTACATCCATACACTAGCCTGGGATTCGAACCCGGATCCTCTTTGTTCAGTTACCTAATTGACTGGGCCACTTAGACAACTCATATACCGAGGACTGCAAGATATAATTATGTTTTTAGAATTTTTAGTATGTGCAATGCAAACAATTTAATATGTATTGTTATCGTTTTTAATTAAAATTTATAACTGAAATTTTGTATGTGGGCATATATCGGATTGGATCCGTACATCATATTACGCTTATAAGAAAGGCAAATTTACGACTAGCGACTTTTCAATTCAAAAATTTCAAGTCAATTTTTATCATAGCTCTTCAATTCATAGGAACGATCGGTCGAAAACAGTGACTTTGATGAATAACTTTGTTATTTTTGACTCAATTGCCATGAAAATTAATATTAATGTAAAATTTAATCGAGATCGGATGACTATATAATATAGTCGTATAGGAACGATACGTCAAAAAATAATTTTGCCTCTATTGCGACCAAAACCAGGCTCCTAATGAACTCAGAATAATCTATAATTCTGTCAATTGTGTTAAGAGTCGAATACTGTGTATTTTTTATTTTTCCGAAAATATTGTGAAGACTTCAGAAACCGTGGGTATGCCAAAGACTCTGTGAAGGCCAGAGTTTGGGGTTTGAAAAGGGGCCCCAGCGATGAGAGACAATATTTGAAAATTTTCAAATCCATTGGATATCACATAAGTTATGTGGCGATTTACGGTCCTTTGGCCCACTGTGCATCGGGTTATGTATATGGGAAAATGTCCTTTAAAATCCGAATTTGTGAAATTTATTTGTTATACTGACACAGTTTTAATAAAAAGACAAAATTTAAACAATATTTAATACTAAATATATTAGCCGGAATTCGCCGGATCGCCTTGGGCAGGTGGAGCATTGCCTCCGATCAAACCGCCAATTGATTGCTGCAGGGAACGCAAAATGCCAATGGGAATCTGGGTGCGAGAAGTTGGATTAAATCTCCATGTAACCAAAAGTACTATATAAGTGTGTATGCTTACGTCGAGGGCCAGTCCGACGGGATTGCCTTGCGGAGCCACGACATGTCTGTCCAGTGACTGCGGTCTCTCAACAGTTTTGGTGTACCTATGGGGATGGACCACTTTGGCTTCGCTTTTCAACGGCACCTGGCATTGGGAAGAGATGGTTATGATGTTAAATACGGAGTTCCATTTAACCAAAAACCCAAAAATTAAATAAATGCCAAAAACATTTCAATTCAACTGCCACCCATCACCCAATCAGAACGAGCAAAAAGAAATTAAAGCTAAATCGGGCAAACGTCGTGTGCATGAAGTAAAAACAACAACATTTTGGTTTCAGCCATCACCATGTCAGACTTGGGTGGCTAGGGAAGGGAGCGGGTTGGTTGGTGTGTTCAAAGCGATATTTGTTGCCGTCGATGTGTGAATGTGTTATATGTGTATATGTATGTGTCCTTTGTCGGTTACCTCATCGAGCTGATGCACCTCCTCCACGTATTCCTCCTGCGGCTGTTGCATTACATAGATTGTGCGCTGGCGATGACGTTCACGCTTCGCATGGAGGCGTGGTCGTTTGACAATTATCAGCGAACCAGCTGGCACAGCTGCCTGGTGGATTGGAGATGATGGTGTCGGTCTGGACAGCTCTGTGGCTGTTTCAACATGATTTTCGTTGTCCACTCTGCGGTTCGACTAACACATGAATATGAATTGTGCGGGAATGCGATTAGGTTGGGGGGCGAAGAGAGTTAGTCAGAAGATTGATTGCCGAATTGAACGCGGGCTTTCAGAAACGGCTATTTCATATAAATATCGGACTGATCCGATATTCGATTTTTTTGTATATTCCCTGCATTTCGAGCCAAAGGAAATGTCTAGACAATGTTTTCCTAAAACTTCCCTTGTTTTTTTTGGTTTTTCATACTCACATCTTGTTTAATAAGGGAGTACTTCTTGGGTGGTTTAACCTTCTGGACATGACTGGCAACTGTTGGTAGAGGTGCCTGTCCTAGCGGTCCGGATGTGATTGGCTGGGTATTGTGCTGGGTCGCCGAAATGGCGACTTTGCCGGGTCTGTGGGCTTCGGCCCCAATATAGCCGTGCTCACCGGCACTGCCGCCCAATAGGGCACTGGCTCCAACCTGAGGATTAGCTTGTGCGGCTGCATATCCCACTCCAGCTGCGCGACCTATGCGTAAATTAAGCAAAATGAAATCAATTAACGTATTGCGTGGCGGGCTCATTTACTTACCATCCAAATCGCCGCCAAGACCAGCAGCAGCTCTAGACCCCCAGGGTGTGCCAGCGGAGGCGCTTAGACCACCATGGGCAGAGTTTCCGGTAAGCAAGCCTCCGAGTCCTGCATCGGCATGATAGCCGGCAAAGTTGACGCCCACCTTGCCGTCGCGCAAAGTAATCAGCTGCGGCGAAATGTGAGAAGGACCCGAAAAAGTTTGTTTGTTAGTTACACGCTGCGTATACTTAATGCTATTGAAAGTTTTGCTGCCCCCTCCGCCTAAAAGTTTTAGGCCCAAAGACCTTGGTCATTTTTAGCAGAATATTAGGGAAAGTTTTCACCTTTCCTAAACCCAAAGGCTGTTTGGCTCTTGGCTGTTCGGCTTTGTGTGTGCCAATCAATTGAAATTAGGTTTCAAAACTTGCTGAATAAACTCCAATTTGAATTTTTTGACATTGGCATAAATTTCCATTTAGTCAAATTCAAAAGTTCTTTTTTTAACAACCCATCATCATTATGAAGCACTACAAACGTGTCTTAGCCAATGGAGATGTGGTCTCATACTCATAAGGATATTTCTAATTCTAATTTATTGAATTTCATTCTTATAGTGTGTAGGAACTTCGATTAGATTCTGACTCTTTTTATTTGCCCATTAGGAATGTGTTTCAAGTATTTACACAGTTTTTCTGTATTTCTATAAGAATTGTTAATCAACATTTAGAAGGTGAGAAGCAAAGAGACAACGCGAGAGAGAGAGAGTGACGGGGCATATGACGAGGGGAAAAGAGAATGATTGCAATATATGTATGTATGGATTGTATTTGTACATGCCACAGAGCTGAAGGTAAAGTTAAACGAGTTGACAGAGCGTTGTGAGCCATATACTTTATCAATAATTATGAAAGTGGTCGCAAACAAAAATAAAACAAAACATAAAAGATAAGATTAGCATGCAGGGTCGAATAGTAATTACTCTGAATGTTTATGAGGTTTCTGAATAATACCAGGGAAAGTTGTAGCAGGTTTAGTTTCAGCCCCGTTAGCGGCGAATGGAAGAGAGGGTATTAAGCGTTAGGTGTTTAGAATTGTATTTGAATCGTGTGTGCACTCATTAGAGCGGTGAAACACCTGAACACTGATAAGCGCTCTGGTTCTCGATGTAGACACCAATATTTAACTTGGTTGCCCTGACAGCGGCTCATTTGAGTTTCACACTTTGGGTTAACCAAAGAACTTGCCCCGTCCATTATATGTGGGAGTGAAAAGCGACATCAAATTCAAGTAGAGGCCGTAGACGACCCTGAAAGTGAAAGTGAAACGAGAAGGCGGCTGGGTCAGCTGTCAGCTGGGTTTGAAAATCATACCATGTTGTTGTCATAATGACAAATAGAACGAACTTTCCTGGCAAGCGGCCATTGTGCTTGTTGCTGGTGTTATTGCCTCTGCTCTTGCAGTCGATTGACGGCGTTGCTGGCGTCTCAGTCACCTGGGGCCATGTCAATAAATACGCTAGCACATTGTACACAGAAGACATTTACCTGTCCCAGGATATGCCCAGCAGGGATGTTGTCTACGGCTCAGAGGTGAGGAATCCGCAGTATTAGCGCCGCATATTTCCAGTATATGAATACAAATCGATACATTTATGTGCTATAAATCACCAAATTTCTTTCCCAGCTCGCTGATGGCTATAAAATTACGGCCCTGCACGTAGAGGACCTGACTGCAGTGAATGGAAATGAGTCTGACCCCACATTAGTGCAGGGAGGTATTGGTCAGCCTTTCGCTGTTGTCCGTTTCCAAAGACACAAAAATCTCAACGTTTCTCAGGATGCCCACTTCATGTTAACCATTTATGGCTTAGATCTGTGACATTGTGTGTGTGTCTCTTCCTCTTTGGGATATTATCTCTTCACTCGTGGTGACGAGAGTCTAAGAATTTTATTTTAATTGACTTTAATACAAACTAAATATACGTCATAAGGTAACAATCAAAGGAAACATCCGTGGGAGAACATGTTATGGGAGAACAATCCTTTGGTGTAGAGTCTCAAACATATTTGCAACTGTTTAAGGTGGTTAAAGATGTCAAGTGCCATCTGCTCTGGCTACTCCTGCTTCAGCTGGTAATGATATGCAAATGCAGTAAGGCTACAATTCACATGCACACTTGCAGATACACCCACACACCAACACGCATATATACACACGTATACACACACCTGGAAGCCGCTAAGCGGTTTGGTTTCGCCGGCGTAAGCCAAGTCAACCGTTTACTAAATCACTTTTCTCCAAACACTAACATTCCTTCTCTCCCAGCACCCCCTGCTTGCCGCTCTGCCATCGACTGAACTGAAACTGCAATATAAGCAGCTTTAATACGATTAAGAAATAAATCACATTTACAAGGCGGGAGAACCTGCCTTATTGGCTGAGACAGAGGCGGAGACTGTGGCTGACAGTGGGCGGGCGGGGTTCGGTTTGGGGGGCCGATGCCGACGTTGGCTAAAGGACAAGGACAACTTTTATCTCTCCATTATTTAAGTAAATGTATACATTCCCTTTGGGATTAATTGATTGAAAATTTCAATTTGATTTTCGTTTTACGGAAACATATTTCGCATGCTTGGTAAGCCATCTAGTTCCTAGATTTTATTTCAATGCAAATAATATTTGCCAGCAAAGGAAGGCCAGAACGACAGGCTAACAGCGTGCATACCCTTTCTTTACATTACATTCAAAAGATTCTATGAGAATTTATTTGTAGATTATGAACTAACTATTTTTTCCCCTATCCATACTCTAGCCTTAAATTTGAGCCCGGATCATCATTAATGGTAAATTTCAAAACCGTAAGTCGGATCAATTAATATTGTATGGCTATGCCATCTTTTTAACATTGTACTCTTCAGATTTATTACCAATATATATCATATATAATATATACGAACATTGCTCAGTCGATAAGGCAATCTCAAGTGCAGAGTCACCTTTTATTCGAAGGGTACGACAATCTCTGTTGTGTCTGGCATAATATTTAGACAGATGAGACTCAAATATTTGTAGGGAATAAAAGAGAATTTGCAAAAGAATTATGACGATTCTTTTATAGAAAAGCTTTAATTGTAATTAGTTCCGAGTCATATTTCCTAAATAAAACTAAGAGATATATTTGCAATTTTCTTAACAAACAAATTATAAAGAGATTTCATGTTTCGAACAATTCACAAAGCACAATTGGACGAAAACTTTTTGCTGCTTTTTGTTTTTGGCCTGTATATGACTTCGATATGCTCATTTGTTGTTCACTTGCTTTTGGCCATAACTTTAATCTAGATAAAAATCATCAAAGTCAAAGGAATAATGAGTTGATGGGCATAAACAACTGTCTCCTCCTCCTGCACTTATTCCACTCACTCTACTCCACACCACCCTCCTTTGGGCAAACACAATGGCACTTTGGACAATTGTATGTTTCAGCTAATTTACGTTTATGGCTAAAGATTACAGATTGTGCTTCTCAAAATTCATAGGCTTTGGGTCATGGCCCGCAAAGAGCACTCACTTAATCTTCCTTTCGGTTGCCCACAAAGTCCATGCCGAGCCCAGCAATTTGCATGAATTCCAAAGAAATGAGTGCTAAAATTATGTTTAACTCCAACCGAGTAACCCTTCTTGGGGCACTTTACTCGGGTTCTTAATTTCAATTCCCGTTGACAAGAATCGGCAAAATGGGAAAAGAAAACTTTGGTTTTTTTTACTAAGAAATGCAAAATTCATGCATGCGTAGATTAAAATCTAAATTCTATTAGCCCCTGGGCCGTAAACAAAAGGGAATAGAGGAAAAATGAAGAAAGTAAAAGTGTCGACTTTGGTATACCATGGACCAATCATATGAATCTCTTACTGCCAAGGGGATGGCATTCATTTTTTTTTTTAAATCTTTGAGGCTTTAGCTCTTAAATTATCCGAGATTAAGTCGACAGATATTTCTGATCAAAAATATCGATACTTACTGGGTTTGAAAATGCTTTCATCTGCCTGATAGAAACATTTTGCCGATTTTAATATACTCTTTTCCTCTATAGAAGCAGGGTGTAAAAAAGAAAGGAAACTTGGCCTTGCCGAATTTAGTTCACGTTAGATTTTAATGTGCCAAAATACAGCAATTCGATGTAATAAGAAACTCTACACTTAAATCAGAAAGAGTCTTTCGTGAAAGCTTGATGACAATAGATGAATCTAAATATTACACATTGTGGCATTGGTCCGTTCCTTATATTTCAAATAAACTTGGCAATGGAATTAATTTTCCAAGAGTAAGATTCTGATATTTGGTTTTTGGCCTTAATGGCAGAGCGCTAGTCGACATGGCGTATGTGTAATATACTTGCATATATTTACGACATTTACACAAAAACATTCCAAGTTAGTCATCAAGTGGATTAAAGTTCAAGGCAACAGTTATTAAAATGATGTATAATTATAGTTAGCTTGCCAAAGATTAATGGATAAGCCACGTTTTAATTGCCAAGTTGTGCGAGCGCCTTTTGCCTGCAATTAGACATTGAATGGGACGGCAACGGCAACGGCAACGGACTTGGATGTGGAAGTGTTGAGAAACTAGCTACTAAAAACAAAGCACAAAATTCTTCATTACCGGCATTTAATAGTCTCAGTGATTTTCTGGTTGTGCTTGTTGCATAACAGCCAACAGTTTAATGGCCACGGCTGAAACCACTGCGGGCTGTGAGCACTTTACCCAAATTGCGAAAATCAAAAGTTGGACCTGCAAGCGAGTCAATGTTGGTATTTTTTGGGTAAAATGCAACCAAACCGCAAATGAAATCAACGCCAGAGCCCTGGCCAAAGAGCTATTTGCTCTCAATCATTGGATTGCGCTTTGCTGCTAATACAAATTTCGATTATGTTGTCCGCAGGAATAAGTGATCCTATTGATTTCGTGGTTTCGGTTAGGCTTTTGCAGGCAAATTTACATGGAATTCCGCGATGAATGAGAGTGCGAGGCGAGGGCAAAGACAGTAATATAGTTTGGTTTTAACATTTCAAACATTTGCGAGATGGTCCTGGATGATTTCTGGCTATTATTATGATAGGCCTTGACCAAATATTTCGATTAGACCGTAGAATAGATTCTAGTTAAAAAGGATAGTTCTTAAACCAAATAGAATTACTTCAAATGTTCATGCAAAGAAGTCGACTGATATCAAATCCTCACATATATTTAAACCTTTTTAATGGGAAACTGATTATCATTTCCTGGGCACCTTCGAGCACCTCCCAATGTGGCAATGTGGAAATGTTTTAGTGAGCTCAACTTTTGTGCAAATTGTAAATAAATAAACAGGCGCACAGAGAATTCTGGGATAGTGGGGCAAACGGGTTTCCAGGTCTGACCATGTGGTGGCGAGTTCAATGTGAAACTCACCGAGCTGTAATTAAAATATTTACATTTTACATAGCCTGGCATCTCGCCACAACATAAACACAAAACAAGCTGAAAGAATTAACCACAAAATGGCCTGTTTGAGTGGATCTGCCTCCGTACATGTGGAGTCCATGTGAATCTATTTCTCTCCCTCTCTCTCTCTCTCTCTCTGTGACTGCATTGATTGAGTCTGCGGCATTGTAAGTGATTTGCATGCAGCAGGTGCTGAGTACCAATTTGCATGGTCCCGACATCCCTTCCCCGGAGGACAATCAAAACACTCACCTGGGCTGGGGCCAAAGTTATCGTCTGCAAGAGACAAAGTATTCCAAGTATGGCAAACATTTTTCAACCTATGAACACAGGATGGAACAAGAAACAAAAGAATAAAGATAATCATTCTGATGGCAGCTTAGAAAAACAAAAGTTTTAATTGTCTTTCGTATGCGAGACGCGTCGGGTCTGGGTCTGGGTCTGGGTCTGGTTGTGGATCTAGGTGTGGTATCCCACACCAGTACAACCCCCACCAAGTCCAGCATAAGCACGAGAGATTCTTTTCTATTTCATTAACACTTGAGCATTTTGTTTTACACACTTTTTCCGCCTTTGTTTTTGCTTATTCTCCTTTTTGTTTATAACAAATTAATCTCAGAGTCGTCGGACCGTTCGCGTCGCGCTGCCTTTTAGCACTGAATTGCTGGTCGAGAGCCGGGCTTAAACTTGAAACTTCGAAACGGCTCGAGCTGTCCAGACTATGACTATCACTGTCAGACTGACGCTGAGGCGGAGAGGCAGACAAAAGGCTGTTGTAATGCCTCCCAACCGAAACTGGAAACTGGAATTGTGGCGCAATTAAATATGCAAGCTTGTCTTTATATAGGATTTGCCATTTCACTTTGTTCTGCGATCATTTAGTCTGATTGATGCTATCTGAAGAGTAGATAACGCAGATGCACACACACGTTCGCACATCGATGAGCTGATGACGCAACAAAATTGCAAAAATTTGCTTGTATTGTCTGTCAATTAACATCTAATTGGCACTTGAGGAAACTGGTGAGAATCTATTGAATGAATGCAGATACTTTCAGAACACCTTCCAGACTGGTGATGAGAGCCAAAACGCAAAGTCATAATTATTATGTAGGTACTAAACCAGTTTCATTCCTTTGATTTTCATATGAAATGAATTAATCAATTTAAAACAGCAGTTATAGAAGATTAACTGTTAAACAGGTTTAATACACTAAATACACTTGAAGAAATAAATAATAAAATTATTTTTTAAAGACGTTTTCCCCAATGGGGATCACTTCATGCTTAAAATCCAACGATGTTGAGAGAAAAAGCGATGGGTGTAAAAGAATTAAAGTTCATATCATTTTTATTCATCAGCCACCCATCCCCACTATTTCTTTCAGTGTATTGTCATGTTTAATTTGTATATCGAGTGGCCGCGTATAAGAGCACTTTTACTCTTGATTTTTAGTGAGTCGTGAAGCATTTGGCAATGCCTGGTTGGCGGTTGTGCATGTGGTCGGCATTGGCTGCAGTTGACCATAACGATGTGGTTGGCGTTTCTTTCGCTTCACCGCCATTGCAGGTCAATTTTCCAGTGCGGCAATTTGTCCATGTATCCACATTGGCTGAAGCAGAAACGATATAATGAGATACAAGGACAACTTGGTCATACGAGGACTCAGAGATGGGGTCTGAGGGCGGAATTGCTTTTGGTCGGGTGACAGTTTTGCTTTCTTTTTGTATTCGTTTTCTTTGTTCCGACTTAAACTTTCCATTTTGGGGTTATTCTTTTTTTCGATGCTTCGTTCAATGTTTGATGGTTGGCATTCTTCTTTTGTCCTAACAAGAGGCTCATTAAATATTCAAATGACAAAATAGCCGGCCGTTAATGTGTTTTTTGGCTTCGTTCTGTGCTTTTTGAACCGAATTCGATTCGCACGTGCCGGGCAAAGTCAAATGCCAGGAAAAAAGGGCGAACAAGAAATAATTAAATTCAATTCGATTTGTTCTCAGTCCTTTTTTCTTTCGAAAGTTTCCAGCACGTATGATTTACTGGCGCGTGTCGCCATTTGATTTTCTAATTAACAAATCAACCGATGGCCTTTTTTTGGTAAATAATTTATATTATTTTCACTTCAATCTCTCCGGAATGCCCTGGGCCAAATGGTCAGTCATTTGCATTAAGTGATAAGCCCATGTGTATACATATATGGCAGTCATAGCGTTCGTTACCCCGAACGAAGAGGGATTTCCTCCTTATATTCTAGAATCTCGAAAAGAAATCCCATTTCATACTTCTGGTCAACAATATAATTAACTAACTTTAAAGACCACATAAGCTAAAGACTTTAAAGTTATGAGTCATTAATACTTAGTTAGTAAGACGAATTTGTAATACTCTTATATATTTAATTCCAACGGATTAATCAAATAAACGAATCGAATAGAGTTATGCGTAATAAGGGAATTTGAACCTCGGTTTGTCTAAGTTGACTTCCGGAATCTATATATACGAATACATATATTAGCACATATTAGCTAGCATTTATTCATTATATTGATAACCAAGGGGCAGTGGCATTGCTCTGCATAAATGTTTACTGTTATTGCCATGAGCGTTTGAAACTGACATGAGGGTTTGATGCGATTGTTGACTTCAACTGATGTGACCCATGGACAATAATTCGCACACAATTTGTAATCAGGATCAAGTTTTTTAATTTTAAAATGAAATACATGCTTTAAATAGCTTTTGGCTTTGTTTTTATGCTATTGCACAACTATGTACGTATGAAAATGAATTATTTCTGTAGTGTAAAGTCAGCCTAAAGGTATGCTTCTCCAAAACAGTTGAATTTAATTAATTTTTTTTGGTTTAGCAATGTATACATAACTTTGGGCTGAGAGCTTAAAAGTAAATTTTGCAGTTTTACAGAGCTTTTTCCATGGGTCACCTATTAGGTGGTTTTAAAGGCATGTTAAAGCTGTAAAAAATTGTATTCTAGCGAATAAGCCAAAACAGCATTAATTGCATAAAAGTCAAACAAAATATTTGAAATTTCAAGTTTCTTTGGCTGTTCTTTTGTGAGAATCGCGTGTGCCCTCTATGTATATTAAGTGTTATTGGGATTCTGGGTACTTAAAACTGGAATCTGGAATGATTATGTCAATTTTGTCACACAGTATTGACAAAATGTTCAAGTCCCAAAAGAAGGCCTCATCTAAGTCCTCTATCTATTAATCATAGTTTATACTACCACTCTAAAAAAATGTTGAAGTCTCTAATATAGTCTCCGATATAAGGGCGATCATTTAAACGAACGGACCAACATGATCGACTCGATGATATTCCAAAGTCGACAAGCCTTTAGATTGGTTTCCGGTTATTGGAAGTTTCCGAGGAAACCAAAGATTTGCGGTAAGCGAATGCAGATTAAATGATTTGAATACTTTAGAAATTATCTTTATCACTTTATCACATATGTATTTTGGCTTTCCACAATGTATTTCCTATTTTCCTAATTCCTAAAAAGGAATTTATGGTTATCTCAAAAAAGCAAAAAATAGGTATACTGACATTAAAAAACCAAAGTGGTTAAACTGTGCGATTTCGGTTCAAATAAGGAATAAGAATCATCAGTTAGATAAGCCGATGTCCAATGATAATGATCGCGAAGAGAGGATTTAAAACATCTTCGATTCTTTAAAACGTTTTAATCCAAGATTATGTAGGGGTAATGAGCCCTGGAGTAATGAAAGATCTAATTGATCATCAAGTCTTGGCTAATGTTATTAGCTCAGACTTGTGATTCGATGAGGCACAACGAAGTATCCCTTAGCCACAACCATAAGTCGAGGCATCTGCGACATTTTGCTAGATATGCCAAATAAGTCTCACTAACTCAAATTAAGGGAGAACGGAAATAAAATAAAACGTTAACTTTAACTTTAGCTAGCAGGTAATGTGAATATGTATGCATATATTTCTTTATAGTTCTTCCAAACTCTCCTTAAATCTTATCACAATGTTCTGTGACCTCGTGGAGATGTAGATTCGCCCATATTTTCAATTCAAATTAAAGAGAGTCGAATCTTAGTGGAAAGTTTTTTCATCTGTTTAAAATACCAATGTTAGATTGATTAGTAAAGATTGCAAAATAACACCATGTGAGTAGATTAAACCCCTTTCTTACACGTAAATGATAAATGATTTCATAGTATTTATATTTATCATTAAATTTTTTTTATTTATACACATTTATTGCGTTTTTTGTTGTTTTTAATTTAAATACCATAAGACTAATTGTAAGAGCTATAAACTATTTTTACATATATCACAAAGGACGACATCTATTCGTAAGTTACATGAACTCAATGAGAAACAAACAAGCAGAACAAAAATAACTATGTAAACTGACAACAATCACTCACAAAATTCGCCCAAGCCTAAGGTCAAAGTTGACGTATAAAGCTAATTAGAATTATTTAAATTTTCAGCGGGATGAACTCTGTCATCTTCCACCTCACATTCACCCTCCATCTGTGAAAGGAACTAACTCGAACTACGCCAGTTCCTCGCGCATTTGCTTGCGCTGTGTAGTTGTCGTCGAGATTTTGAAGTCCTCGCCCGTCGCATGGTTGCCATGGCTATGGCCAGGGCCGGGAGGAAGCCGTGGGGGCGTATCAGTTGCCTCAATTGTGATGGCGGATTTTTGGCCCATTTCCGACGTCGTTGCCTGCCTATAGCCGCCGGTTAGCCTGCCCACCAGATTGTTGACAGCACGCAGAGTCGATATTGGTATCTGCGGCAAATGCGAAATTGAAAATTTGAAAATCACTAAATATCAAAAGGTTTTTTGTGGTGGCGCTCCGCCCAGCAGGGGTAGAGGGGCCGTTACATTAATTAAAAAATGCTTACAACTTACCTCGAAAATGCTGTCAATTAATGGACGGATACTGAAGAGCGGATAGCTGGGTTCGCCGCCAGCTAGGTTGCTGTTGGTGGCAGAAATCTCACCGACACTGCCGCTGCCTGCTCCTCCTCCACCGCCACCGCCACCGCCTGCAGATACCCCCGCAGCCAGACTCCCCAACAGCAGTGCCGCATTCTGTTGTATGCTATTCACCGAGAGAGCAGCTGGGCGTTGCTCATAATGGCCAGCACTGGGATACAGCAGCATATTCTGTACGGGCATCGGCTGAAGTAAGCTCTAAAAAATGAAATTCAATTTCAATATCGTTCAATTCAGATAAGTTCCATAAAGTGTCAGAAGAAGGGTTCGAGAGAATCTAAGCTGACTAAGGTGTTTGACTCAGCTAATTCATTATATATAGGTGATATGGATTTTTACTCACATCGTTGACCAACACCAACTCGTGTCGTGATCCGCGTGCATAGCCAGTGACTCTTGTGAACTCGGTAACCAAATGGGACATCACCACCAGAAGAACAAACCAAACGAATCGGTCCATGGCTGTAATAATTATCTGCAAATAAAAGGGGCGAAATTATCAATCAATATTGATTTTTAAACCTCGCACTAAAGCAAACGAATCAGCGAAAGAATCGGGAAAAGCAATCAAAAGTGACCCGATCGACCCAAGCCAGTGTGACTTTGCGAGTACATACATCATTGTTGAAACTCATTCTTGATCTTGATGGCTGCAATTAAATGTTGGCACTCGAAACGCAATGTTCTTGCAGTGCAAAGTCAAGTTTCAGTCAAGCTCGGCTCGGAGTTCGTGCCACATGCGATAGACGCCAAAGACGGAGGTGGATGCAACCGCGTTTGAGCTTCTTGTGAGTCTTGATCGTGCGTTGGACCACAGCGTTCTGAGGCACTAACACAGTCGGCTCAATGGTTTTGTGCCAATGAAATATCAGAGGCATAGGTAATACCAATACCATTGCCATGTATCTGCTATTGCTATGGCTGCGGGAGATTCTGAATATGTGGATTAGCACAAGGCCAACATGCGGCGTGTCAGCGGCAGTGTTTGCGTTTGCCAAGCGTAACCAGTTTTTGTTGTACATAGATGTTGCTTTGGTGCAGAGGTGCAGAGGTGCATAGGTGCATCGGGTTTTTCCACTTGGCAGTGAGAATTTAGTTTTCCCCTTCAGTCTGATCCTCATTCTCAGGCAAGGCCCACAGATTGGCCAAATTAAGTTTGTGGTTCGAAAGAATTGAACTTTGTGCTCCACGCTTCAAATGAAACTTAATAACATTTTTCAATTTGTGGTTGGGTTGGTTGGCTGACAGGTGGCAAGGGGGGGGTGGGGGGACCACACAAATATAAATCAAAAATCCATCAGCATTATCTGTCTGTGTTTATATTTGATGTGTGTCTGCTTTTGATGATCCCACCGCCCGTCGCCTTCGCCCCCATTAGCTATTGGAATTGTTGAAATGGAAGAAGGAGGGGGTCAACTCTTAAAGCAACCAGCCATGACAATAATTTGTTAAGCGGCACTGACTTTGCACATGGCGGGAGGGGAGCGAGGACTACAAAACACTCAAAACATACTTCAATTACCTCTTAATGGGTATGTGTGATGTTTTTGCTTTTTTTAGTCTCTGTGTGTTTGTATCTTTTATTTTGTTTACTCAGTCGCAGCTCCTCCGCTCAAGATTCTCCTAGAGCCTTGACACGCTAAATTAGTGAGTATGTTAGTCTGGGTAATTAAATAACTAATTAAGCAAATGCTCACCCTGACCCTTGATGTCAAATGTGCAGAAGAAGCAGAAACAAACCAGCAGAAGGCTAAAAGCCGAAGATTCTGTTAAATTTTGTTGTGATAACAAACTGTGACACACACATAGATACTCTCACACACACACATACACACACATACACTGAGTAGTCATACGCGCCGAAAACTTAAAACAAAGCATAACGAAACACAGAAATATAAACTCAACAGTTTAAATGCTGAAATTATTAAAATTCATTTAGGAAAGGCATAAATCAACTGTAAACCCATGATTCATTCAAGTGGAAGGAAAAAGATACAACAAAACAAAAAACCAAAACCAAAACCCATGAAAACAAAGTGCGGCAAACGAATCTTATGTCGCACAGAATGAGAACTCTCGGTTGGGATTGGGATTGAAATTGGAATTGGTAGGTTGCTGGAACCCTTACATTAAACTAATCATGCACATATTTTAATGTATAACATATATAATATTATATATGATTGTGCAAGCCGACCGAGGTCAACTCTTTAAAATCACATGCTGGCAATCTTCAAGTTCAATGTCGTATTTTGTGTTCTCTGAAATTAAATTTTACTCCATTCAGTGTGGAATCTAATGTAATAGCTGTGACATCAGGCACCTTTTTGTGTCAACACCAAGTGAGAGTGGAAATAGGTTCAAATTAAAATAAAATTGAACGGAAGACAGTAAATCAATACATTTATATTATGAATGGCAAGTTCGGGCTATGCAATTTTCATTCTAAACGATTTTGTTAAATATGTAGGCATTTCTTTGATTATGGCCACAAATAAGGACCCATGCAAGAACTATTTTCCAGCAAAGAGACAAATTACAGGTCAGAGACATGGCAAAAACTTGAGCCGCTTTTTCTGATTTATATGCAAAGCTTCTCTTTATTTTCGAATGTGTCTGTGTATATGTAAGTATGAACGAGTGGGAAATGCATTTTCGAGAAAGTTTCTATTTGCATAAGAACAAAAAGCATTCCCCCGAAAGTTAGCCACAGAAAGATAGCAAAACCAAAACTTTTGCAACTCCCTCGAGGTGTGGTACACTGGTTTTTCAGTGTAGGGTTTTGGGTGTGGAGGTTTCTCAAAGGCCAAAAGGAGGAAATTGTCATGCTAGAGTATTTTTTCTTTGGTTATTTTGTCTTCAAGTATTTACCGGCCGGCTTATGACCACAACCAAACAATTTCATTTGCATTTTGCATTTTCAATTTTGGGTTGGGTGTTTCTGTTTCATTTTTTGTCTTTACTAGTTTTAAAACGAAAATTAAATTTTGGCTACTTTTTGTCTATGAGAAACTTGAACAAATAAACATGAAAAACATTTGCGGCTAACCCCCAATGTTGGTTAAACATTTACTTAAGTTTATAATGGAATGGTAGACAAAATAGTTGGACACAGTGCAGAGAGCACCGTGGGCGTATACGCAATATTTTGTGTGAGTTGGATCATTTCCATTATGAGTTTCGGTCCTAGTCTAAGCATATTGTTCGCCTCATCTGTTGATTTAGCATAAGCAAAAAACAGAAAAGCAACAAAAAATCTTTTGTTATTCTTAGTCAAAACTCTGGCAAATATTAAACCGGTAAACAACAAAGTCTTAGAAAAGCGCGAAACAAACGAAGTAAAGCACCAACGCATTTGTTCTTGTGGGCGAGAGCCCATCGGCTGGTAGACAGACCGAGCCAAAGTCAGAATGTGCAACAAAATGCGGCAACTTGAAGTGTCTGGCTGGCTTGGCCCACGCAGTTTTGCCCGTGTAAATGATTTCATAATTTTTTCTGTCTCAGCTGGCGACATACAAGCAGTTGATAAAGAATTTGTGAGTAAAGTGTTGTTAACTCATTCTCTCTGTTATCCAATTATTAGAAATTGAACCCTTTTACATATACATCAGAGATAACGACTCTGCAAGGTATTTAGAGCGAGATCAATTAACGTAAAACTAAATAATCTTTATCTTTTATCTATTGGACAACAGTGGTGGGGAATATTGATATTTTTGATAGAGATAGGGGCAATTGATTGATTCGCTTCCGGCTTAAATTGCGATTCAAAACACGCAAATGTTTGAATAGATTTCGAATATTTGTTTGTTCTCTTGTTTGTGGCAATCCATTTTCTTGGAACTTGACTCAAACCTCTAACTAGCATAATTATAATTTGCATTTCAGTTCCCAGTTTCCCATTCCCATTTACAGATACCAAGCGGTGTCTATTTTCTCTCAGCTTTCCTTTTCCATGGAAGTTGATTTGTTTTGATTTGGCTAGGTTCATGGCCCACAGCTGTTTGCTTACAGCGAAAATAAAATGAAAAATTAATTATTTATACTAATTTATTCTAATTATTGCCAAATCCAACGGCAAAAGTTCTGAGCACCACAAATGCAAATTGTGAAAAGCAAAAGTGTTAGAGGGAAACGGGTTCCGCGTTTCGTTGTTGGTTTGGTTTCGTTTCTCTTTTTCAGAGTTCTGTTTGTTTATGCGCTAATTGTGTTTATTGATTATTAATTTTTACAATTTTCTGCCTGGCTCAAAAGACCACCCTCCCCACTCGGTCTGACCTTTCCTGGCATGAAATTATGCTTTGTTTCGAATTCTGAGTCTGGGTCTGGAGTGCTTCTGCTGCTCCAAAACACTTTGCGTTTGACCATTCTGTGTGGTTTTAATGAGGCAGCACTAATTAGCAGCCACTTCCAGTTGTTCTCGACGGTAGACGGAGGCCCACTCCTCCACTTGTTAGAGGAGGCTTCAGACCCAGTCGTTTGTGTATTTCGGTTTAAATTCTGTGTGTATTTTTGGCAAAGCAGGAACTCACCTCATTGGTGATGCGATGGGCACTACCGGCTGTCATTTTAATCGTATAAAGATATATTTTTACGGAGCGTATATAAAACTATCGTGTCCAAAATTGGAACTGCACATGCGAGTTCCGCGAGTAAGCGCGGCTGCGTGGTTGGACTGGAACAGACTGACTCCGACAGATTGATTGAGCGACTGAGGGTAGCGCATGCGCTGGCTAAGTATAAATACATGAATATATATAATATACATATATGTATACACCGATTCAACACGTAGCACCAAGCACACTTCTACACTATTCGGAGGTACATACGTATGTATTTATATTCTCATCGAACTTTTCATTTTACAGATGAGACACCTCTCAGCTGATCGCACAACACTTTACGCAGTCAGTAGCCAGTACTGCAGTTCCCTGTTTTCAGTTGCCAATCCCACATATACGTACATTTATATATACATGAGTGTAAGCACATCAACAATTTCTTTTTACTGCTTTCTTCCATCAGCAGAGAGAGAGAGGGAGAGAAAACTGGTTTAAAGAAAAGTGGACATACGACTTTTTCTTAGCACTGACACACTTATGGTTTAGAAGCTCGGAGAACGGGATCAAGATATGAGCGAGACCATATATAAGTATGTACAGCGTACATATACATATATATTTCAATGCCATATTAAGCCTTATGTATACTCTGTATACAAGCAGATCGTCAAATTGTCTGTAATTCATTGCAGTTCAGTGAACTTGATCGAGCTAGTCAGTTGTTCACCTCACTCTGACCGAGTTTCCAACTGCAGATGCAAATACAATTACAGATGCAGATGCATATTCAGTTTTCTATGTGTGTGTGTGTGTGTGTGTGTGTGTGTGTGTGTGGGAGATAATAAGGAGGTTGACTTAACGAAAGGAGCCTGACAGGCCGATGAAGTGCTCGCAAAATTGGATCTTCCGGAACTACCTTGAACTCGTCGTCATTTGTATGTAGACGATTGCATATGCCATACAGCTTAATTAATGAAGTGCAATTCGATTCGTAATAAACAAAAACCTCCAAAAAAGAGAACATCAGCACAAAAAAGCAAGAGAGAACAATAAATGAATATGCAAAAATTAATGAGAATGACCGATTTGCTATAAGAGATACATTATATATGTGGTAATTGCTGTTAAATTATTTGTACTTGTATGTTGTAGAGATTCATTAAGCCGGCTCGTTCGATTAATCAAAATGGAATTGTTCTTAATTGAAATTAAAATTTAATACAAGTTTTCACTAGCTGGTAGTTAGTCACTGCTGCAATTCATTAATTAATGTCTCGATGTTAAACTAAATCACAACTGGCCTTGTAATAAATTACAAATTAAGCAACCGACATAAGTAACTCAGTATTTTTAATACAAATGGGGAAAGTTGGAATAGGCAAATGGTTAATTAATGGAAATTACATATTTCTCCCACCTCCCCCTTTCGCCCATCATCGACTGCGACTGCACTTAGTGTTGACTGATCTACCCTAAAGCGATTTACATTAACACCCATTCACAGACTGGAGGGCTATTGTAACCTTTTTAACCCCAAGACCATTATTATCAGCGATAGTCTCGGGCAAATCAATCAATAAATCGTTGAACCTTCTCCACCAATGAATTACACTGGAGATGAGTAAGAGGGTCGTTGTCTAAAGATAAATATAAAATCAAATTCGGATTCTTCGTTGAACAGCGAGACATTGTTGAAGTTTTTGTGTTTACAGCCATTTGGCTATAAGTTGAGATACGCCTTTTTTACATTCTTCAAAAACCAATATTTGTTTGGCAATTTTACAAATTGCAAATCAACAGCGCGAGCCCCCCACCCCACCACTGTCTCCCCTTTCCTACATAAATAGCCAGTTTGACCAAAATGCAGTCGGCAGTTATTGACCCTAAACTTGAACTAGAAACCGAAAATAACAAAGCGGCACAAAGCGTCAAATTGAATCGAGTTGAACCGACGTTTCGGCTACCGTTGACTTTGACGCTGACAATGCAGAAAATTTGAATAGACAGACCAACAAAAACCCACCTGAGTGGTCCATGTGGATAAAGATGGATTGGTGAATATGTGTGTCTGTGTGTGTGTGTGCGTCTTCATAATCAAACACATTAACATTTGGCGTTTAACCGTTTTGAACCTTTTCGCTGCGCCCCATTCGCCCCATACCCATGCCCATGCCCAAGCCCAAGCCCCTGACATTGCTCAGGGTCAGGCCTTTATAGCCAGTTTTTGAACATACTTTTTTCCCCTCTTCGTATTCGTTTTGGGGCTATTGTTGTTTGTTATCGTTCGTTTTGCTTTGCCGTGGTTTTTCTTCCATTCGTTTATTTTTTCTTTCTTTCTTTTTTTTTATTTCTCTGTGAATCTCGAATTTTGTTTTGGTTTTTTCTTTCGCTTAGCCTCATCATCATACCGCAAGTACGTGAACTTTTATGCGGAAAACCTTAAGATACGATTAAACGTTTTCAGTACGATTTCTCGTTTTGGGTTTCCGAACTATACAGTCCCCCTCCTACTCCCGACTCCCACAACCAATTATGCAAACACACGTGCTTGGCAAGAAGAAACAACAAATAGTTAAAACAAATAGGGCCCAATTTCGGATACTATCAAAGGTAGGTATGTACAACCAAAAAAAAAGTTACTCATCGTTCTCTTTTTATCATATATCCAACAATTTTGAGGAGGATCTTTTTAATTCGTGTAAACTACAGTTTCTTGTTAAGTGATTTATTTTGATTATTAGCAAGTTGATTTTGCTGTTCATTTCGCTTTATTCTTTCTTCATTCTGTGTGTGTTTCAATGCTGATTTGCGGTGAGAACAATCCGCCAAACAATTAGCTAACAAATGGTAATGGAACAGAATTGAGAGATTGCGTTTACCCAGTAATTAAGTTTTACTTAGTCTTTAGTGTTATGTTATGTGTGTGGTATCGTAAGGAGGGAGAATAAAAGCAAAGTTCAACAATTAAATCTAGGCAAGGTTTAACTGCTTGTATCAAGCGATTGTTGGGCGGAGTCGTAAATCAACCAGCTAATTAATGGTATATGTTGGTACACACATACGCACGCACACACACACACACACACACACATTCATTGCAACACATGCAGGTGTAATTACCACAAGAGCCACAGAATTGGCAGCACCCACTTAATCCTCAAATAATCAATATAATTAATTTGCATTAATTAAATTACAGAGTGAGATAGCAAACGAGAAGTTTCAAAAATAGAGGGAAAATAAGTCAGAAGAAGGTTTGATATATTTGCAATATAAAAACTCAAAAAAGCCAGGCTAATAATTGGTTGAAATATAAATAAAGCTTTTGATCTCTCCTTACCCATCATTATTTATTGTTAACTCTCGTCAACTGTCTTTTACTGTCTAACATAACAATAAATTCATTTATTGTTTTAACACTTTACCAAATCAATTGCGTTACATATACTTTATGGGATGTATGTGTGTATGTGCATATATTTAATTTGCAGTTACATACATTTTATCCCACAATCTGTGCCCCTCAGCCCAATTGGCTACAGCTGAACCCACACGAGTGTTTATTAAAATGATGAGCAGGTCGACTCGATTGACCATTAATGTTGATACTTTCATTAATTAAAGTGCTCGATATGGGTCACGGGATTGGTTGCTAGGGGGCACGGGTGGGGCCAGGCAAGTGAATTGTGATTTACTGGGCAAGTTTTCTGTATGTGATTAAAAACTCATATTTATCAATTAAGTGTAAAGTACACCTACCTACAGAAGTGAAATCAATTTGTTAAATTAAATTGAATAATTGTGTAATAAACATTGTTTAACACTTAACGAATAACATTGAGCCAATAAATACATGAAATCAGCAAAAAAAAAAAAACGGGTCTACTGCATTTTGACCATCTACATACTTGCGATTCCAGGGAAAAGTTTGAGTTCTTAACCGTACATTGCTTGATAATTTGCTGAGTTGATATTTCACTTTGATAAATATAAAAATAAATTCCCGCTTTAAATTTGTATGTTGCATTTTGTCTTTGTGCTTTTATTAGGCTCCATTTGCCAACTAATTGGCTGTCATTTTTCCTTTGCTCCCATCTCTCTAGTTCACCTTCTCCTTGAATCACGTTCTTTGGCAGTCCATTTGGCGCACAGTTTGCTATTAGCATTAATTGTGCTCTGGGGCTCATTAATAATGGGAGAGAGACGCAGAAATATGGTGAGTGGGACGAGGATGGCGAGATGGAGATAGGCAAACAATCAAATGCCGAACAGCTGTTCCTGGCACGTGTTGTGTGTGCTATGCTAATGGCAAAGCTGGTCACGTTAAGTTAACCAACTATTGACATAGTGGAAACCAGCAACGAGTTACTCCTAGTGCCAACAAGATGCAAGTAACTATGTGGGTGAATTGAATGAAATTGAATGGAGAACGTGGACTACGTGACACGGATCACAGCATGGACAAGGAATTTAGTAGACGTTCTCCTGCCGTTGGCCCCCACTTTATATGCAGTTGTGATCACGCCCAAATGTCTCTGACGTACATGCATTTAAATATACATATATATATATATATACTTATTTATATATCGCTGCTGACGTCGGTTTATGTCGATCAGTTGGCCAAAAATACGATATGAAACGATATATTTGTACCTATTTCCGCTGGATGAGATTGAAGCTGAGCCTGGGCCTGTTACCTGAGAAGATTTTTATGACAACCAATGAGTGAATCAGATTCCGACTCATGAATTATTCACGATCTGACGAGAATAAACATTTTTACTTTCGTTTCAAATTCTTACGTAATTTGGCACGCACATATGCATAATTAATGTGATTATTTTTTCTCTTTTTATAAATTTTATATTCTTCGCCAAACATTGACGGCAAACAAAAGCAAAAGTTATAAAACAAAAACATTTCGTTTTTTCTCTGTGTTGTTGGTTTTGCTCATGCAAATGAGTCAAAGTCAAGTTCTCTCATTGAATCACATTTCAAGGTATATGGCAAAAGGTAGCCACAGCTATAGAATCCATTTCGCGAATATGGAAAGATAAACAGATAAATAATCCGAGAGGGAGAAAAAAACCAAACAACAAACTCGCTAAATGAATACAATAGTTAACAAAGTTCTAAATTGTTGTAGAATTTGTTTAAACTGGCTATAAAACTTTTCAGTCATAGAACCTTAGAGTCATTTATCTTGCTGTTCACTGATTTCCGTGCCAATTGTTCTCGGAAGTATCTAACTAACTAATTGCCACTTGGTTGCCATTGCCCCAGGTTAGGCCCGCTTAAGTTGCCCTGCCAGAGAAAGTGCACGATCCTTATCCAATTACCTTATCCAACTGACTGCGTCTCTCGATCATTGTTGCAACTTTGTTTACTTTGTTCACAATTCACTTGAAATCACTTGCCACTCTTTTTACTTTGACTAATTTTGATCTTCTTCTACAATGATTTGTTTTATGCTCGTGGCAATTAATAAAGTTACTTGGATTGTGTGAACTTTTTGTTTGTTTTTTCTCTTCTTGCACTGAAAATAGTCAAACAGCGCAACGTCAAGTTCTGTCAGGCAACGCAAGCAACGTAGTCAACCGTCTCGCTTTGTATGAAATTCGCAACTGAATACTTGAGAGTCTCTTACAGATACTCAAATAAGCCTGGGCCCTGGGGCTGGTGTTGGTGCTCCGTCACTACGATTCAAGCCGGCAACGAAGCGTCTCACGTTTTTTTTTGGTTTTGTTGTGCTTCTCCGTTTTTTTTTCTTTTCGTGTGACGGAGAATGGCAAGTGGAATGGCTAACTGAGGGGCCAGGGAGCTCGGCTTGACGGGCGGTTGCTAGGTAGGTTTTCGGCGCTTTTTGGCGCCTAACGTGTTTGCTATAGGGTAAGCATTAGCAGAAAGAAGGACAGAAAGAGAAGCAGTGCGCGAGAGAGACAGAGAGAGAGAGGGAGCGACCCGAAAGCACGTACATACACATGGGCTGGTGCGCGTGCGCAGTTTGAAATTCGGTGTTTTTTCGCAATCATCATTATTTCGCTCTGTGTAGCTTATGAGCTGCTCGAGGAAAGGCTTTAACAAATTCGAGTGCTCTTTAGGCAGTGCGAAAAAGCAACAACAGACCAACGCATGAGCGGGTTTCTGATTAGTTGGCTACACTTGAAGAAAATTCGATAGGTAATAGAAATGATTTGGATCGGATGTCAGTCAGTCAAACCAAAGATACATAGTTGGAAATTGTGTTTGAAGTTTACTCTGATGCAACTACCTTTTTCCTAGTTACTAATGTTTCATTGGTCATTATCAGTTCGATTTCTTCGAGTGCATTTAATGTATCAAAAGTGTATTAAGTCAGTAAGTAGATAAGCAATTGGTATGGCGAGGCCATTGACGTTTTTGACTTTCTTTTCCGCGTTTGGCAGTTGCAATACAAGAGATTGCTAAATGCAACCGAAACCGAAACCGGCTTTACTCCCTGGACTGGCGCTCTGAGCAACAATTAACAACTTTCACTTGGGGTATGGTCTATGGGCAAATTTTTCACACAATCCGTATGGGACAAACAACAAAACAAATTACAAATAGTAAAAATTGAGTTTAGTTTGATTGTGATGTTTTCGAAGTGCTGTGAGTCATTCAATGCCCATTCGACCAGTTCAGTTGCAACTGCATCATCAGTAGATGCATCACACATACGCCACGTGTGCTGCAAATATTTACATATATACGGTCTACGTTCTAAGTTTACCTTGTTAGCAATTAGTTCACACTTGATTTGTTTGCTGGCAATTGTTTATCGATATATACATACATACGAATGCGTATATTTGGTTTTTTTTTATTTGTCCACAAATGAGTGTACAATTGGTTGGATGTGCGACTTTCCAATTTTATTGCCACTATCTATTGACCTGTGCACTGGTCTAGAAACTTTGCTGAACTAACAACAGCATCCGCCAACTTCATCGGTATTTATGGCCAACCGATATATATTGAATGTATGTGGATATATCGAAACTTATTGAACCAACTTAATTGCTCGCTCATTTAAAATCCATATAAACCAAATGTGATTCAGGGCATGACATACCAATCGCTAATGATTAAACTGAAATGGTTACAAGTTCAAGAGTGGGATTAATTTCAGGGTGAAATCAAATTCCTTTTGCTAACATGAACAGCATAAAGTAGAAGGACAATAATTGGAGGACGTACATGATACCATATTCATATCCAGGAAATGCATAAAAGAAAGATTTCCCAAACCCCAAAATCAATGGGAAGATTAGACAATTTGGTGCGGGAGGGGGCAAGGGATACGTAAATTCATTTGCCAGTAGTAACAACAAGGCAGGGGGCAAAGGCAAAAGATATTGCTGATGGTGGCAAACAAATTTTACTAGAACTTTAACTTGTTTCAACATAAAACTGATTTATTGAAACGAATATTTATTTTGTTGCTATGCCAAATTGAGTTGCTTTTATGTGCATCATATGAGTGGAAATTTGATTTTATTAGCTTTTTGCATAATGAAAATCGAAATTGATTAAATTAAACAGAGTGCACTGGACGGCGTTAAGCAAATATGTATATCCAACTAAATTATTTGCATTTATTCAAACAAAATACAATGACTCTCAGTGGTCGACATGTATCATAGTCACATGTGGAAGTAGTCGGCTCTCGCCACCCATCTCCTCTTTACCAGCTAACTCCATCCCTATATAGTTGTCTGTCACGCTCTCCATATAGTAAATACTCTATGGAGCAGATCATCTATTTGGGTTTCTGCTTGTTTCGGCTATGCGGCATTTGATGATCTCGAAATTACTTTTAAATTGCTCTCGACCGGCTGGCATTCAAGCAATTTAATGTCATTTTAACAAAATGCTTATCTATTTGCCTGCACGTAAATCCCAACAAACATGTCAAGGTTGACAAAAAATATGGCAAATAGTCGCAATTAAAATGCAGTTTTCCAGCTGAGTTAACGCAAACTTAACTAAATCTTACAGAAATTTACCTGAGTCAATCAAGATTTCTGTGTAGAAATGCTCAAATTGGAAATGTAAACATAAATAAGTAACTGCAGCTGTCGAAATTTATCTTCTGTTACCTTTCTTTGTGGGTGTAATAAAAGTGGTTAGTGTTCGTCTGTCTATATGTATCATAATATAATAAGTATAAAAAAGTCTTGTTAATGAATAGCAAAGCTTAATGAAGGGCGAGAGATACTAAACTAAGTGCTGATTAAACATTATATCTGTATTTCGGACACTAATACTAGCTATCGATATCCTCAAACCTTTAAATTATGCAAATGCTTATTTGCTAGTAAGTGTGAGTAGATCTGCAAAACTATCGATAGTGGCTCCAATACATCGATACTATCGATGGATGGATTTATATACCTTTGTGTAAGAATACAATACGCAGAACATCCTTAGAGTTATTGAAATAGCTGAGTTAAAAGGACAATGTTGGTTTTTTTTGCCATTTTTTTGACAGCCCCCTTAGGAAAATTAAACCATTTTTTTAACGCTATTGAAAGTACTTTACTGAAGGCTTTATAGTCCCGATCCTGGAGGATTGCATAAATTTAATCTTTTTAACGTTTTAAGAATAAGAATAAAGTACAATATTTAATTTCGAGATCCTTTTTTCTAATCTTAATACAGGTTGTATAATTTTGGTCTTAAGAACCAAATTAAATGACTTAGTTAAACGAAAAAGAACATGGTTTTTGGATTTGGTAAAAACCAATTGCAAATAACAACTTATTGTCTAGCAGGCACTGGGTTTTGTTAAAAATATCAAAATATCAAGTTTTTTTGTTTTAAGAACTTCTCCATTGCCCAGTGCCCGATGGATTTGTAGCTCTACTGCGCAGCATATAAAAAAGTTATATATTCAAAATTGCTTTTAAAAATTTAAAATAGTTGTCTCATTTGGTATTATCATTTTGGTTCATTCTAAGCTGAGAATATTCAAATCCTGGAATATTAAAATCCTTCCAGAATTGAAAATTGTTCTTGGCTTGTATAATTTAATGATTTTCTGAATCAAAGAAAGCAATCTGTACGCATCGAAGGTGGAAGATTTGTGTGTTGAAATTATTAAAGTCAAAAACTTAAAAGGCAGTTTTTCGCTTATCTGAAATATTAAGTTGTTTAGCTTCCAGTGGTAATGAAAATCGATTCCACAAGGCACAAAAAATTTCTGAAAAATTGAAAGAGTTCTTCGATCTTTTTGGAGATACTAAGGCGGAAAATGTCAGGGTATAAATGTGAAACTAGTGCAAGTCCACTCATACAGACATGTGAGTTAAATTTATCAATTAAATTAAGATATATATACTTTGTCTGTTACATATATTCATTTTTACCTTTATCCCATTGAACCAACCCATTTAGGCTATAAAAATCATCTACCACTTTCATTTCGAATCGAATGATTTTTTGTTTTGCTTATTTTCTGGGGCTCGGTTTATTTTATTTATGCACCAGATCAATGAAATTTATTTATTGATGGCATTCATTTCAATGCGGTTTTCCCAATATTTCAACAGGAAAAACTAAAATGAGAAAAAACAAGTGGATGAGTTTTTTTCTGGATAGATACTCGAAACGATGTGCATTTTTTGTTGGCAAATAAGTGACAGCTGTTTCTACAAATAAAGGAGAGTGTTGCCTACTTTTAGGCTTTTTCTTTTATTTTTGTTTTTTTTTGCTTTGTTTTGCTTGTGCGATCAAATTAAAAAGTAATTTGCACCTCTAACCAGCTGGCTTCCATTAAAGGCATTGTTTCCAACGAGTCGAGTGCGAGTAGAGACACTGTGCCACAAATCAATGACAATATAAGGGCAAATGGCAGGGCCCATCGATTGACACGCCTCATTTAACTGAAAATCGCATTAAAACCCGTTAAAAAGACATTAAATCACACGTTATCAATAGCAAGGATCCCCGACAAGAACCTACAAGTCCGACTGCCGCCTCCCGCATCGTAAAAAACTTTCAAGGATGAGTAAATCTGCACGTGCCTTGCTACCGAGAAGCAATCCGTTAAAGCCACCTATGCCTACGCATCAACATATACGCTGTCACCGATTCCCATTCTCATCAACATCATCAGTATCATTGGCATCATCATGGTTTGGCATTTAAAATTTCAATTGTAACGTTTACCTTAAGCAAATCCTCCATTTGTTCATAACATCCCCAAGCTGGAATCTTTCAGCGTTCCAAGATTATTGGGGCCACCAGACGCAGCCCCGTTGAGAGGAAAACGTGTAATAATTGCCCCTTGCGAGAAGGCAAGCTTATTTTAGCTTCTTTTTTTATTTATTTATATTTATATGTACTTACTTGTGTTTTCTTCTTATTTTCGCTTGTGCGTATTTGTTATTGACATTTGCATATATGCCTTTTGGCCACGTTCATTGTGTACGCCCACCGCCTTGCGCTCCTTATGGTTCTCCCCTCTGGGACATTAGCATTTATGAGGCAGCTTGTTACACATGTGATTAAAGCCAACTGCAGAGTGGGAGGAACTCACGAGCTCGTAATCACCACATTCATGCCAAGGCCCAGGTCGCCAATTTATTGCTTTTATTTAAATGTTACATATTCGACAATGGTACGACAAAACTGTTTCAAACAGTTGGTTTGATAACAGAATCTTAGAAAATTCATGCCCGGATTCTCGTTTCAAGAATCATTAAGATTCTCGTATTGTCCACTAAAATTTAGACAAACATCCAAACCGATTACAAAATCGTTTATAAGGCTGAAGAAACGTATATATTCTTGATCAGGGTCAACATGCTATTTGGCTTAGCCATGTTCCGGCTGTCCGTCCGGCATAAGCATTTCGTTTCAAAACGTTTGGAAACGAAAACAGGTTAATTCCATTTCGACTGCTGTTACAATTTTTTTATTCCATGCATTCGCAGTTTAAATTTGCCAGAAAGTCGGACTGAAAATAGCCAAGTTATGCATAGAAACTAGTAAGAATACTATGTGGTCCATAAGGACGAAGTTGTCGCTTTGTTGGTACCGATAGAGTGTTCCTGAGTGGAAAGAGTGAGAGAGATAGTGAGATGAGCTTGCTAAGCAGCATAAAAACAAAATTTTAAAAAACATACATACATACATATTTATTCTACATAAATTTAAAATACTTGTTTTACTTGTTCCATGGTTTTCGTGACTTTATGAGAAATTTGCTATTGCTTGTCATTCAACTAACTCAAAGTCGATCGATTTGAAACCGATAAACTTGACCCGGAATGGGAAGCGAAAATAGGTCCCAAATCCGATAATAATTCTAAATTACCGATTCTAATTCTAGAAATTTCCGATTAAAATTTCATTGTATGACATAAAAATGGGTTGGCGTATTTTGGGAAAAACTTTAATTTAGTAAGATTCTAATAATAATTAATCTAATAATTCTAATAATTTCATAAAGATAGTCTTACGATTTTGTGGAGAATATTCAAAGTGTACCTCAATGAGAAAAAGGTACCTTTCCACTAACCCCTACAATTCGGTTATTCCTTATAACTCTTACTCCTATACATAAAGAATTTTTACAGGAAATAGATCTTTATCATCTTATATAACCCCAAAAAGTAAAAACATATCTATCTATATTACTATACTAAACTCACCCAAATACCCATTAAAAAATAAAAATGTTAGACAATCTACACCACACACCATCTGTAAATATATTAATAACTATACTAAACCATAAAATAGAATAATTTAGCTTAAGGCCTAGTAGCTATAGCTAATAAATAAAATAAATAAATAATTCATGGAGTTTTCGTATAGCACAAAATGATGTAAGGATCCGATCCGAACAAATTTCATACTTTATCTAATGCAGGTTATCAATAAAAATATAAATAAAAGTAAATAAATGCAATAAAATGAAATAAGTATATAAAACGTGTAATGTATACTTTACATATACAAATACTATAAATTATACCCCATCCTCAAATTTAGTTTAATAAGCATTAAGAGCACAAAGACCATTTCATATTTTGTCCTAAAATATTGACCTGACTAGTTCTCCGTCGGCGCCTAGCAATTTCAAGAACAGCAAAAATAATGTTAACTAATTTCACCGCTAGAATCTTTTTCATTCATTTCATTTAAAATAAACAACTGCACCCGAACGCGTCGCCAAAATCCGATCGGCTGCAATAAAGCAACTTTGTAAATTTCTCATTTGAGAAAATAATATCAAAGACACTTCATCAGTCTGTCTCTTTTTATTTTGCTATACCCGAAAATTTGTTATACCTTGTAAAAAGGAAGGCAGCATCTCCAACCATATAAAGTATATATATTCTTGATCAGTACGAAGAGACGAGTGCAAATAGACAACAACAACTCCATCTAGATTGTAAAAGCTCCAAAGCTGAAATTTATATATGCGGCCGGATCGGCCTATATACCAGATAGCTTCCATACAAATGGCAATGTCACGAACAGTGGCTTTTCTCAATAAATTCGTTATTTTCTAAGGCATTGTCATAAAAATTAATATTTGTTAGTTCTGTATATCAGTTAATCACTATACTGAGTTTTATCGAGATCGGTGACTGTATCCGTGACAGTGACTTTTACCAATAACTTCGTTACTTTTTACATTTGTCATTTTAAAATAGCTATTAATGGCAAATTTAATGAAAGTCGGATAACTAAAGTTAATAGATGGCCCATTAACAAACAATAAAATATGTAGTATGCCACATGCGACGGAGCCTAAGCTTAAAGGGTGTTCTTTCGTTAACATTAGACTTTTTATACAACATCCTTTTCCTTCATTGACCGTTATAGGGAAAGGGGATCGAAGTTAGCCCCGGCCCTGTGGGTTTTCATGTTTTGTCACATGGCTTTCAGTTCTGTGCTCATTAAGACATATTTTTATAAATTTTATAATTGTCTTTGTGGGTACTTTAAGTCGATTTCAGATAAAAGATGTCAAGTATCAAAGCAAATTAGCTTGTCCGCCCACATTCACTCACTTGTCGTGGTCCTGGGCTTGGGTTTTGGTTGCTGTCAGTAATCGTAATCCGTTGGCAAAGTCAAAGTTGACATTTATTTGCCCCAGTCCCCTTCTCCCTCCTTCTTAGTCCTATTTACTCATATACTCTTTTCTGCTCAGCATGTATGTGTATGTGTGAGTTTGGGCGGAGGAGTAGAAGTTGTCTGTCGCCGACAAGTCAAACTAATTTCGTCCTTTCGAGACGAAGGCGTCTCCGTCCAGGCACAAATACCGCTCATTAGCCATAATGAGTTATAGTTGGACTCTTGGTTTCCCGATACAGACAAGGAAAACGTGAGAGAGAGAGAGAGAGAATGGCAGAGAGAGTGAGAGAATAACAGAGGGCGTCAGAGTATTTAGCAGACATTATACGGATGGTGTTTTGGCTTTTTATGGGCATCAGGCGCAGTCTCAGCCCGGCCGGCCGAGTTTGTCATAAAGTTTTCGGGCTATAAATATAAATATTTTGGTGGGCAAAGGGGAGCTGGGCCTTAAGCTTTAAATAGAGGCACAAATCAAGTGGTCGAATCACATGGACCATACAACGAGCCGTAGTAGATGGAGCGGCAGAGATGAGGAAACCACAAATTGTTTGACATTTGGCACTGGCACATTGCTTCTCAAACTCCAAAGTCCTAAGCGCAATCCTTTCAACAACTCGGATCTGAGATCTGGAAAACTGTGTTATTGTCACTTGCCACTGGCAGTTTCTGTTATTTTATACCAAAGTTTTCCGTCTCACAAGTATACACACTCACACACACACACACACACACAACTCTTGTTGTTAATTCGTGCAAGTTTCTGGCAAGTATTTACGTGCCTTGGCAAAGACAGAGGGAAACAGATGAATGGTGAGAGAGCTGCGGAAGGAGAAGGGAAGGGGCTCAGAGTCAGGCTGGTTTCTATGAAAGTTTTGCATGTTAATGGCATAGTTTAGGCAAATGTTTTTACTGACACTCCCCCCACACCTGCTCTGCCTCCGCCTCTTCCAGTTTCTTTTTGGTGCCGCTACCGCAGCCTTTTGGAATTCCCGTTACTTGTATTCCTCAACGAAATTAACTTTCACTCGCCACATCGAGCCGCATAATGTGCCATTGCCGCATCACCTCGGACCACCCCATACGTGTAGGGTGCTTTCTCTCCCTCTCCCCACTCACTCTTTATACTCCACGTTAAGTGACTTTCTTATGCCGGTTATAAAATTCTCCATTTTATACATGCTTGTTTGTTGGACTAGCATATGTTGGCTGATGTTCGTGCATGTGTGAGTCTGTGTATGGAGACATATATATAGACACACATACATACATATGTGTAGGGAGATAAACAGTTTCTTCCGCACAGAAATACATAGGCATAGTTGCGGCTAAATATTCCAAAAGACTATGAAAGCTTGTAATTTACTTAAGTATCCTTTGCTTACCACCCATCACCTCAGACCAACTTACCCGCCGCCCCTCTAGTCAACAAACTTAAGCCATTGACAAAAGTTTTGGTGTTGGCATAGTTTGCGTATTTTTTGATTTGCCTCAAATTTGAAAATGTGTGTTTTTCCTGAAAACTTTCTTCTTCCTCTTTGCTTCGCATGGTTTTGGTTGATCCGTGTTAAGTTCCATGTGTGTGTGTGTGGGTGTGTGGGTGGCAGTGTGGGTATATCTTCTTATAAGAAAACTATTAATTCGACAACAAGCAAGTTCTGTTTGCTATTCGAAATTACTTTTAGTTTGTCTCGATTCATTTCAGTTTCCCTCTCAACGATAATTGCTAACTAATTTAATGCAAAGTTAACCAAACAATATAAGTTAGCTTATTGGGAAATTGATTTAACCACGGATGTTGCTGTCGACGTTCTTGCCGCTGTACCTGTTGCCGCGTAATAAGCTTGAGTGTTTGAGTTTGCAGTTCGAAACTTGAAGTGGTCATACATACACACATACATTGGTACATAGATGAAGCCAAACTCACTTGCCACATATCCACTTGTGGCTGCCACAGAACCAGCAGCAGCAGCAGCAGCAGCAGCAGTAGGAGCAGCATGAACAGCAGCAACGATAGCAACCACTTGCACGGCAATTGTATTAACATTTCGCTTAACAACGAATTACTGAAATGGCCAAAGCCAATGGGGCCACTTCAATTGAAGGAACACTGTGAAAAATAAACAACAATCGGCAGGTGAGGCAACCAATTCCAATATAGGGAAATGTGAATACAAATTTTAATTTTAATTTACAATGCATATCGTATAAGCAAACCTCTCCTGGATCTATTAGCCAAATCTGTATAACTTTGTTGGTCTCAAGCTCTTCGAGAGTAGGATATTCAAAGGTTTCGTTGCATGAAGAGAAAGTCAAAAGTTTTACTTAAATTACAATTTAAAGATACCAGGCCACAAATGAAAGTATGAAAGTATGAAAAGTTGATGTGTTAATATATATCCTGGCCAAACTGATACAAGACTTTTTCCTCATATGAAAAATTTGTCATTGCCCTCCAGTTATGGTTAAAAAGGCGAAAAACTTAACCCTACATCAGTAACACTGGTCAAATATAGAATACATCATCGGCAATTCTTCTTCAACGGCTTATTTAACTTATTTCTTGCGTCTCGTTTTCGGGTTCTATTTTTTGTCAGTGCACAAAGTTTGCCAACTAACTTAAGTTGCCGTCGCAACCATCAAATGCAATGGACTTTTCAAGTAACAGTTTGCATGACTTACAGAGTTTGGCCAAGACGAAGCAGGCCCCTGATGCTGATGCTGATGCTGATGAAAATGATGATGATGATGATGATGATGTGGATGATTATTATGATGACGGTCCTGACAAAATGGCGACACTGTCAGTGTCGTACTCTGGCTCTGTTTGCCAGCCTCAAATAAGTAAATGAAGCAAGTGGCAAAATACAATTTTCTCTAAAGAAGAAACAGCTGAGTCTGCTAAATGCTTGAGAAGTGTCCTGGAAAGCTTTAAGAGAAGCACGAAAGTAGTTTATTTGCCAATTTGTGAGGTGAGGAGAGGCCTTTCCTCTTCGTTTCTTGTCTGTTTTTTCTGTTTTTTTCCTTTTTTGTGTGATATTATTTTGATTAAAAATTAACCACTGCCCGGCATATTTCGTGTGGAGAGTAATTTAAGGCGTGACTGGTCGAAGACCGACAGACGAGCTGACTGAATAACTACGTGCCCTGCTTGGGGAATCAACAACGAAGCAAAAAGAAAATGGAAAAGGAAAATGAAAGTGAACTAAATGCGTTTTGTAATAAATTCAAATCAACTTTTGGCTGGCGGCTGACTCCAACCCGAAACACATCAACATCAACTCACCAATCGATGCCAATCCCAAGCTGGTTGGCCTGGATATAAATTGTTGCTGTGTTTCGAACCTTTTCCTGTATTCCCGCTCCAATTCCAGCTCCAGCTTCATCTCCATCTAAATCACCCATCTCCAGCTCGCCCGGCTCCACGTTTTACAATGTTAACTTTGCAGATTCAACATGACTTAGTGCCGGACTTAAGCGCATTACGGACTTTGGCCCCCAAACACAAAGCTCTGCAAGTCTTTTAATGTCTTATCGTTGTGCAAATAAATAAGCGAGCACCAACAATAGCAACAACAATAAACCAGCTCTGGGATTGTTGTTATCCTAGTTGAAGCAATTGATTTGTTTGCCGCCTACCCAAACCCCGTCTCCTGGGACACAAAGATAGATACAATGCAAATTTTCTAAGTAGTGATTCCAATTAGCTGTTGTCCGCACATGACTCGTGTCCCAATGGCAAAATCAATTATCATCTATCGCATCTGCTGACCTCTTACTAATTCCCTCTTCCAGTTGACCAACGGAAACTTTAAATGACTTCCGCTGTTGATGCTGTTGCAGCTCTGATTTATTGACCTCACTTTCTCATTCGCAGGATGATTGTGAACAGCGAGTAGGCAAATTTTAGGGTGGAGAAGAAAGTGTCCACATGTACTCGAAGCATTCCCCCCGCCATGGCTGTGCTCCTCTTTAAAGAGCGTTCCACGAAAAGCATGAGTTTCCTCTTAAATGTCTTGCTCTGGTCCAGCCAATTGCAGCTAAAAGCGGCATAGTGGAGGCGACCGAACCAAAACTCGTTGTCTGTGCCAAAGTAGCATGTGGGAAAGATCTGCAGGGGCATGGCCATAGCATAGAATAGAAAATAGACTCGCGACATCGGTTCACTAACGAAGAAGAGCAAAGCCGCAATGCCAATGCAGACATTTAGGGCAGTAACAGCGAATTGGATGAACATGGGCAACGACATAAACGCTTCAATGGTCCTGAACAACCTATGGAGAGATGGGTTTCGATTACATTGTTTGGGAACTCTCAAAAATCGACTTACTCTAGCAAATGCTTGTGGTCGGTTATGCAGTTCTCCAGCTCGTTTTCGGCGACAACCTGTTCGAACCTTAGGCATAGCATCTTAATGTGGGCAGAGATGAGACACAGAACCACAGCAGGGAAACAGTCGCTCACATAGTTTTGCAACAGTTGGAACGAGATACCGACTATCTGATAAACATTGGCTATATAGAAGTTTCTGGTTGATGAAATCCAGTCAAAGGGAAACCACGCAGGATACATGAGAGCTCTTTGCTCTTGGAACAGGAAAGATAACTCCGCGAATACGGCACAAGGCAAGTAGATGCCGATAAAAATGTAGAGAATCATACGCTGTTGATTCCTCAGCTGACTGTAGATGTCAATTTGTTGGGGGCCGCTAACGCGTTGATCAAGTTTTCGCAGTAGATCCTCTATCTTAGACACCATCTCAAAGTTATAGGCGTAGATAAGGAACTTCAGGGAACAAGCCAGGCATGTGACGAATGTGGTGAGATTTAGAATGTCCTCGGTCAAGGTTCTATTGCGGAACAGCGACATGCCCAAGTGAAATGGATAGCCAATGGTCACCAGAAGATTGGCCAGAATGGTAGCCACTCTGTATAGGCCTTGCCATTGTATCTGTTGGTGGGCCGAACCCAAAACCTTCCATGCTGTCCAATGGCTCTTGAAGAAACTCAAACTATTGATGTCCATGATGGGTTCAACTGATTGATTCGAATTCGATTTCGTTGCCTTTTATACAGGGAATAGCTCTCCTACTAATTGGTTGTCCTCTAATTATATAATTAAGCTTGCGTGATCATAGCAATTACCTAAAGTTACACACCTGCTTGGCTCCCTTAAGTGATTCTCATAGTCAATTCAAGAATTCGTTGGCCTTTTAGTAAGAGCGTACATGATTGCAATTAAAACGGAATTGGGAAAATAAATATATGGAAAATGGGGTAGAAAGTTTTGCATGCCTTGCAAAAAGTTTAACAAAAATTTGCATATTCAAAATGAAATGTGAAATAACATTGCATAGTTTCACGTTACTTTTCGACAGCAAAACTTTTTTATTTATTTATTTTTGCCCCTCCTTTTTAGTATCTTTTTTTTTTTGGAAAGTGGTTGAAAAATGCTTTTCATAATTAATGAAACTGACAGGAAATGTAAATGTAAATGTTTCGTTTAGTTCGTTTTATGGCCGCTGTCTGCTCTTGTCAGCGGTTGCCTCTCTGCCGCGAGTCTGTGTGTGAGTGCGAATGCGAGTGTGTGCATCAAATCTGCTACGCTAAAAAGTATGCTACACAATTTATGGCGCATTCGCTGTCAATTTGGCCAGCCAAGTTATGGCGCATTAAATCATGGCGAATGGTTCAAAAATGTTCACTTGCAATTAGCATGTCCAGGGACAGCAGCAGAAGATTAAAAAACAAAAAGCCATGCCGCTGCCATTTTGTTGACAGCACCATAAATTGTTGCATGCATGTCGAAAAACCAAATAAAAATATAAAACGTGGGAAAGACATGACACAACATATGTATATACATATGTTCTATGTATGTATGTTATGAGGTTCTCGTACAATTGGCATTGCCCAATCTGGAGTCTTAATTTGTCGTCGTTTTAGTTTTTGTTTAAATTCAAAAACTTTTACGAGCTTTTTTCAATTTGCCCCATGCATAAAATTGTTAAATTTGTTGACGCACTACAATTTTTTTCTCTTTGCTGTCAAATGTTCTTCTATGCACCAACGGAGCGACAGTCTATTGAAACCATAACCCAACCCAATTATTCGAAACTGCAAAAAGCATTTAGTATGGAAAATATCACAGAAAAAATGTCAGAGAATGTCCATTATTAAGAGGCCCATAAACTCAGACCCATTGCCATTAAAGCGCGATAACTATAGCCGCCAAATATGAGCCATACATGTTCATATGACTGACTATAAAATGACCAAACAACGTATTAATTAAGAAATAAGCAACGAGTGGAAGCAGGCCTTATCATGGGCGTAGTCCAAAGTTATTTTGAGCAGTATATCTTCATGTATGTAACAGGCAGAAGATCAGGATCAACAGCCGAGTCGATCTAGCCATGTCGGACTGTCCGTCCGTCCATCTGTATAAACACCTAGATCTCGGAGACTATAAAAGGCAGAGCCACCAAAATCGGAATGCAGACTCGTGTAGTATGTAGATATATGTATAGAGCTAAATTCAATTTTGGCCACCGATTTGTTCGTTCGTTCGTTCGTCGATTTGTTTAGTATGTGTGCAGATTATAAATATTTAAAATTTTGCCACGCCCACTTCCGCCTTTTTGCTGCTGCAGCCTTGTAATGTTACTTGAAATAAATTAAAATGGTGGCAAATAATATAGTTCGATGTAGCGAGAGAATCAATTAAGGGACACCAAACTTAATAGGACTCCGTTGATAAAAGATATTAATACAAAAATTTTTGTTGCCAATTGTCTAATCATTGGGGAAAAATTCGGTAGGTAAAGCCTCGACTTTGGCATATCCTGCAGCAAGTGCAATAACTGTATGTACACAAACAGACTGTGTGTATATAGAATTAATTTTTCTGTTATATCGCTCAAAATTTGAAATAAACTTCAACTGTTCATAGTAGGCGAGTCTACAAATCGCACACATTTGGCTAGATTGACTGTTAATGCTTTATGAGGTCGGAAAAGCTTCCTTATACCTGTTACAACATATTGGCGACCTTCACATCATATTTCACATGGTATAAAAATATGCAATAGACAGACTGAAATGGCTAAACCAACTTAAAGAGGTTGGTTAGGGATTTGCTCTCTTTTACGCATTACTTTATTCTGCGTAAATGATGTTGGTTACTTGTTTAAAGTTCTCTACTTGCAACTTTGTAACAACTTTCTAAATTCTATTGAAATCATGGTATTTCAATGGGATTTCGTAATGTTCCATCGACTGACCAGATTAACTATAAGCAACATTGAATTCACTTAATTAGTTTCGCTCGAAGAGCAATTGACGAAATGGAGTAAAATGGTTTATTTTGCAAATTATTTTACGAACTTTCATTTGAGTTAATAAAATATGTCACCCCAGTTGCACTTGTAAAGGGGTGAATTACACCCACTATTTACCCCTTTCGTTCTAAACAAAACTGGCATAGCTACAACAATGTAATTATCATAATTAAAAGTCTGCCTCATCGCCCAAAACAAAACAAAAAAAAAAAAACAATGATGAAGGGAGACGACGACCACGAGTTTCCTATTAAAATCAGCGCACAATTTTTACAACAACAGCAACAGCAACAATGACTATGAAGAGTAGGGGAAAAGAAGGGGACAAAAGAGGGACACAGATGCAGCCGCATGGTTTCCTCTGTCTGGGAAGCGACTGCATTATTTTGATTGAGGTAGTTCACTAATTGTAAAATCTGGCACATTAATTGCATTTCTCTGTTTTCCTGTCCCCCCAACTGCGTCTCTCTCCCTGCCATGTAGAGGAAATTATCAAGTAATTGCTCTTCTCTAGCCACTTTTATTGTTGTTGTTCTTGCTGTGCAGCTACAATGCATTTCTTATCAGTTGCCCTTATCAGTTGCTTACAAAACTCACCATTCGACAAAAAAGCCGGACATTCGGAACTCAACAGCTGAGATTTCGGCACTGCGCATGTCCTGGAACTAAGTGACAGTGGGTGGAAAACATCGAAGTTCCTTTGAACCACTTTTGAGAGCTCTAGATTACTTGAAATGTACGAGATAACTTCATCAATTTTTAAGAATGCATCGATTTGTTAATGCATCGATTTTATTAATTACAGTCAAGTTTATCGACGAATAAACCATGATACTCAGATGGCCAATTAACTTTTTCAAACTAAACAATGACAGATGATGAAAAACAGTCAAAAATTAAACTGGATTCAATATTTGTTCATTAAGGTACTTCGGAATCGAGAAAATCAGATCTAACGTCATAACGTCTCCAAAAGACAAATTTTGTATTAGATTTAAGATTTCAGTCGTATAATGTATATTTCGTAATTGATTAATAACAATTACAATTTTTAATAACAAGATTTTTTGTAGTGTACTATATAATCGAAATAGTTAAGTAACAATTATAATTAAATAATATACCAAAAAAAAAAAAATTTTAATCTAAGCTAAGCATTAAATATATTGCTATGCATAGCAATAGCAACAGCAAAAATTTGTTGAGTAGCTCCCAGAATAACGTAAAATCATTTTATAAAATGATCATTTTATTTACTGAACATCCACACATGTTTATCAGTGATCAGGACGTCAATACATACATATGTGTGTGTGCTAAGCTGCTGGCAGCGCTGTCGACTTATACTGACTGTAACTTGTGTTGTTTATATGAAATCCTATTGAAATTTGAGGATATAGTGATTTACACTAAAAACTACCTCATTGGCAAATTTTATAAACTTAACTCCTTCATCGTTTTTTCAATTGGCCTTAAGTGATCTAGTGAGCCGATCCAGATAATTTTAAATTTTTTTCTCACCTAGTTTAAATAGCTTAAATATCAGATTTCATCCCCATAGCTTTCAAATGGTCGCTGCAAAGTTAATTTGCACCGAGGAACGGATCGACAGACAGACGGACATGACTATCTCGAACCGGCTTTTCAATATATTTTATTTTGAATCAAACACAAACTTATTTAATAAGTCTCGTCGCTCGTTAGGTTTAACGAATGCCAAAGTACAATCTATTAGAAATTGATGTGCTTGTTTATTAAAATAATATTGCTATTTTAATATAAAAGTTTACTTGAGTTGACGGAATAGCAAAATATATTTTGCTAAGAGCATAAAGCTCTGGATTGCTTGTCTAACAATCTTTGCAGACATTTGAGACATTGGAATTGGTAAACATCTGTCAATTGATTACTATGTTACCACTTAAAAAGTTGTCCGAAATTATTGTGTATCGAGAGTCAGTCTCTATTGAATTATTTGCAGATGTTGAATTAAGGATGTCCTTTCTAGACGTGAACTAGGGAACTCAGTCTTACAGTTTACATTAAAAATCAAAATGTAAAAACAAACTCAGCCAACTGTATATCAATTTGTGTTAAACACAAAATCATCATCAAATTAAGCAAGTGAAGCAATGCAATAAATAAAAAAATATTTTGCAGTCCAAGCACCATGTGCAGATGGAATAATGTTTACTACAAGAGGATGTTGCATGCAACAGTTTAAGATTTGGAATTGTTGAGTTCTTATCAAGCTCTCATCATAGATGGCACTTCCAGTATAATCAAAGAAACATCGAAAAAACATCGCAACCCACGAGCTCACTAACCTGCCTCAACGGCAGCGGGGACGGCTTTCACTTTTACACTCGCCTTTGCATTGTGTCCCACAGACCCACAGTCGAGTCGGGCCGAGCCAGGCCGAACCAATTGGATTGCCTCGGGCTTGAACTGTGGTCGTTGTCGTCGTTACTTTAGTCGTTGCCGAAGTCGTGTCGAGGTGAGTTTCGTTTGGATGACGAGCCGGAGGAATCTCTGATTTGGATGATGGCTAATGTGATTTTCAGTTCGTCTTTAAACACGTCGCGACGTGGTTGTGTTTGTTCAGATAAAATCGTCACAAAACGTTAAAATCTAAGATCAATCCCGTGGTGTCAAGTGGACAAGTGTGTTTGATCGCCTTGCGACAGAAGTGAAAGTGCAACCTTAAGACAAATCGAGCTTATTAGTTTAGTCATATCAAATACATCAAATCTAAACATATTAAAAAGATAGATACAAATTCAACTACGAGAATATTAAAATTAAATATATTTACGGGTAAGCTATATCCAAAATAAAAGTGCGATAAAAACATTTAATTTGTTTGCCATCCATTTAAAAACGAATTATTTTTGACTCAATTTATATCCTTTAAACAAAAGCAAAACTTTTCTAACATTACAAAAGTTTCCTTTAACTTTGAAATGTTGTTCCTTTTTTGTTTGTTGATTTCAACTTGTAGTTGCAGCTGACATTCTCTTCTCTGCTTTGTCTAGCCTTTCGAATGCTGAACTATGCGAAGATTTTTATTGCATACCTCTAGGCGCCACTTAATGAGATCTGCATAAGAAACGAAGATAAGTAAATGAAGCGAGGTCTTTGCTCAAACTCTGGCCATTGATTGCAAACGATTTGCATAAGTAAATATTTTTCTTTAATGTGCTGCAGAAATCGAAGTGTGACTGCAAAACAGTCTGTGAATTTGCAAATGAACACAAGTTACATACATACATACATACATCGAGAAACGATCCGTAATGCAAGCCGCTTCTGGTTCAATTCAATTGTGCAATTTTCCCTTTTCCAAAAAGTTTAAATGGCCATACATGCAAATTTCATGTGAACACCAAAATCGAAATATATCGAAATAAAAAACGATTCATAATAAAATCATACTTCCCCCTTTCCACCACTAATACCCACCGTGTATTTCCCAGCTGCGGGCATTTTATTCTTTTATTTTACTTTATACATGGCGTGCAAATGTGCCGCCGGTATTGAAGGGGTACAGAGGCGTCACAAAACCCCGTTTCAATTCAATTACATTGAAAGCTTGTTCGGTTCACAAAGGACATTCACACCCTCGCACACACACACACTCGCACACACACACACACACGCGATGAAGGAGGATAAATTCCATTATTTGACAATATTTGTGAATGCAACACAAAAAAAGAAACAGCGAGAGCGAGTGAAAAAAACAACATTTTCAAACAGGGTTTGGCAATGCATCCCAACCACGCCCCTTTTATCACAGGCAGTCATAGGTAAGAGGGATAATGTTTATTGGGGAAGAAGAGCAGCTCGAGCGTAGCAAGTCAATTAATTAGGCAGTGAGAGAGAGAGAGAGAGACCAAAAGGCGTAGGCAACCATTAAAAGCGAAATAAGAAAAAATCGCTCATACGCCTCGGATGCCGCCTGAATTGGGTGCTTCCCGTGCGCAGCACAATGGGCACCAGACGAAGTGTGAAATTGTGTTTCAGCCAACTTTCCCCGTTATGCCCTCTCATGAACCAGAGTAAAATTCTAGCATTAGGACCTATGTAGGTAAATTAATTAAACTCTTTTGTTTTAGTCAAAATTACAATTAACGCCTAATTAATTCCGTACATTTCTTTTCGCGCAAAGCATAAAGTCCTTTTCTGCCTGAGAAAGAAAAATGATGGCGGCACGAGGGCAAGTAAAAGGAAACGGAAATGGACAACTTGAATGTCATTAAGCGGATTTGTCTAGAGCATGTGAATAACCAGCCAGCCATCTACTCAGCCATCCGGCAGGCAAAGTTATTAGATGCTTCATTCAGCTTAATTGCTTCCAGCCGCCTCTGCTGTTGCTGTTGCTGATTCTGATGATTGTTTTAATTTGAATCGCTTACCTGCACGCACTCATCCAAATCTTGGGACTGGGACTGTCTCAGTCAAGACCATGCTCGGAGGTGGTGGTTGGTCTTTCCATTTGCCACTTTTCCCTATTTTCTGTTTTGCATACAAATGGCTTAAATGCGCGCAACTGCTTTATGAATGCAAATTTACCCAGCATCATGCTGATGCCCGCAGTTTTTTTAGTTAGTCACTATCGCGCTGACCCATGCTGAGTTGAGCTGAGCCATGTGGAGCGGAGCGGAAGGCTAACGTCGGGTCTGACTACTCACACGACCACGATTCAGTCAGCCACTGAGCAATCCAGCCATTTACAGCCATTTGCATACATTCTGAGGAACCTAAAAAGATAACTTGCTATACCTATTTCATGATTTTAGTAATGCGAGGACTCTAAAAACTGTTATCCTTTAACACTGTATATTTTTGGCAATCCACCATTAGATTTATCCACACCCACAAACTATGCCTTCCTTCATAGTTATTAAAATTAAAGTTTTTCATTTATTTCTTATTTATTGGCCGCTGACATTTGATTGGAAAATGTCAAAATCATAAGGCAACAGAAAATGTTGAGTGTTCAAATAATGGCTAAATTAGAAGACTATTGAATGTATTAACAACCCACCAGAATCCATTCCTCAATCTATAACTTCTGTTGCCGATCTGTTGCTGAATTATTGATCATACTTGTGTTGTTTTAAAGGATTTCTATACACTTAATATAAATAATAATAAAAACAACAAAGAAAACATATTTGATGAAGATTTTTTGCCCGTAACAGAAGCATTAGATATAATATATATAATTAGATAATATATAATTAGATATTAGCCCATATCCTTGCTGGATTGACAGGACTAGTCCGACTTAATTAATTTATTTATTATTTAAAAAGAGTTCAGAAATCTTCAGTTTCTGATCTCCGTTATTAAACGGCAAGGATATTGCTTGTATAAAATCTTTAAAACCAAACAACAAGTTCCTTGCATTTGAAAAAGTTTTCCCCCAAGTGTACATAGAGTTTTCCCCTGCTCTCATATTTAGCAACAACACAAACAGCTCTAAAAGAGAAGTCAGCGGGAAATTCCATAAACTGGCCGCTGGCATTTGGCAGCTGTTTTTCTTTTATTTTATTTTGGCCTCCTTTTGCTGTTGTTCTCTCCTTATTCATTTCGTTGCTTTGGTTTTTTTTTTCTTTAAAGGTTTTCTCTGCTTTCTGCTTTTTTCTTGGCTTCTTTAGGCTTAGGTTGATATTCTAGACATTTTGCTTAACTCAAAGATGTTGTTTCTAAACGTTCCACTAGGCGACAAGCATGCCAGAGCAACTGAGTTTTGAGTACACGTGTTCAGATTCAAATTCCATTCACATATATACTGCTTCCCGAAATGATTCTACTTGGGGATTTCAGCAGGCTCGAATCCAATATATGTATGTACTTGTCAGGGTCAGAATTATTTGCATAATTTTATAACTACTTAATACCGCACACCCTACACCACCCACAGAGCATTATAATTATATGTATAAAATACGCTCTTCCATCGTCCGCTGAATTGTTTGTATTCTATTTAATTATTATTATTATTATTATGTAAGCGCTTAATGCGTCAAAATTGTTTACACAACCAAATGTAATTAAAATAAACAAAAAGAAAAGAAAACCCACAGAAACAAAAAAACAAGGCAGATCTAAAAACAAAATGTGTGGGAATAGAGGAGGCAAACAATTATTTCATTACATTAACCTGTACAGACAGTTTGCAATTAACTTCGTGACTTTGGATAAATTTTTAAACTATAGCATAGTTTGGACTTGAAGAGCATTTTGAATGCGTTTTCACGTTTGGTGGAAGAAAGAGCATCTAATTTCTGTTTACTCTTCAATATTTCCATTTTGTGGTTTGCCTAATCGGATTATGCGGCTGCACTTTAGTTTCGGTTTCAGTTCTACTTGCCAAATTATTATTTCTCCACTCACTCTCTCTCTCTCTCTCTCTCTCACACTGCATCTCTCGATTTCTCTTTCTCACCCCTCTCTGTTTGGTATATGGTTTACTGGCTTTATATAAACATGCTTCTCTCTGTGCTTCTGTTTTGAGATTACTTAATATCCAGCCAAACAAACAGGAAACTCGGATCACTAATTCCGCTTGAAGGACTCTCCTATGCGTGTGCACGTGTGTGTGTTTGTGTGTGTGTATATGTGTGAGTGACTGAGTGAATGCGCTGTTAATTAAATGAGAATGTTGGATGAAAGAAACGAACAAAAACTAAAACTCATTTAACTAAACTGTGTTCAAATTTTATGGCATAAAATAAACACTAATTTATTGGAGAGCTAAAAGTTTGTTGAGAAAACTAGAAAAATTAGGAAAGTAAGTCATCGCTCCGACTTTTGGTATACCATGCACGATTTAAAATATCTTTATGCCACAAAACTCTTTTCTCACGTTATAATACCCTTGCAAAAAGGGTATATTAATTTTAATCCTAAGTCTGCAACGCATAGAACGAGGCATCTCCCACCATATAAAGTATATATATTCTTGATCATCATGACGAGGCGAGTTCATATAGCCATGCCCGTCCGTCCGTCTGGATCAACGCAAACTCCTCCTAGAGGAGGAGGCTTGTATATACTGCACAGTTTGTATATCTCGAATTCAGTGACTCTTTTTGCATTTCTTACTGAAGTTAAAGTTAAAGATATTTGTAAAGAAAACATAAATTCCAGCAACATTAATAATTTTTACAGAGCGAATAAAGTTGCAAGGGTACACAAACTTCGGCACGGCTGAAGCTAGCCCTATGATTTTACATTGTTTTATATTATTTCGCCGACTCTTATATATTATCCTTTTATTTGTGGCGCAGATGGGAAGAATCTTACGAACTCTCTGCTTAATCAATCAGACTCTCTTTGAAGTGAAATTGATTTGGCATAATTATTTATTATTTGGCTGCCCAATGAAGACCAATTGCTACTCAATCGCCAACTTTCTATAATTGGCAATTAAAAATCAAATAGAAATCGAAATGCAGTCAATTGGGAAGCATACTTGCCCACACGCAAACCGACGTCCTTGCGTCCTTTTCGTCTCATTATTCGTCACTCGTCATGGGCCACCTTTAACTCCGCCCTGATTTCACAGTAAATTAGTTATGATTGTTGCGTGTTAATCATTAATTAACTTGGCTTGATTGCGGTCCGGCATACATATCAATTATTTAAGCGGTTTTAAATGGTTTGCTTGTAGGCCCCTGATTGACAGGCCAAAGCGCCGAAATGTGGGCGAGGCGAGGACTTCGATAGAGTCCTAATTATGTGGTGTGGCTTTGCTTTGATGGACAATATGAACGGAAATTCCAGGAAAGACCAATTAGAAGAGAAATATTAGCTCATCCCGAGACAGGCGAAAAAATATGTTCTTTGATATTGTCTTCATGCTTTTTAATAGCCCACTTTTTGGGGCCAATGAGATTTAGTTTTTTTTAGTAACTTTTCATTATCGAACACTGGCACTAAATAAGTATCTGCAATTGGATTACATTTCAATGATAACCCCAAGTCACAATCCTGTCGGTATATGGGCAGAAGAAGGAATGAAAAAATCATTCGATATAAAGGAAAAACTAGGAGTCCTGCTGGCAAAGTTGAGTGACAAGTTATTTGAATGTCTGTCATGCAATCTTCTTCCTTCTGGCTTGCCTTTCGATGCCATTGAACAATGCCATTCGTCCTTTGTTGCCGTTTTGTCTCTGCTCTCCTCTGTCATTTCAGGCACTTCCTTTTTTGTTGCCTGCGTCCATTCCCTGGTTACGCTGGCAGGTGATTTGAGTTGCGTTGAAGTTTCCTTTACCTTGTTCCTAGCTGTGATTGAGCCGCTTGCAAATGGCAACAATTGCTGTGGTTCTGCGAAAAACAAATGTACCGAAGGCCGCGATGAGAATGCGAGGCGAGGCTAAAGTTTTATTACCATTCTCTCCCCAGACGGCCAACTGCTACAGACTTGGGACCGACTTTGTGTGTAGTTTCTGTGTGTGCGCCTGTGTCTGAAACTTGTTTGGCCAAGTGTCGTTACGAACTTTCTTCCTGGTTGTTGCACGGCTTCTCCGACTCGCTTGTCCTGTAAAAGTGAATTATGGCGACAGTTGTCGGTGGGCACAACTTTTTAAGCTGAGTGCATCTGCAAAAAAAGTACCACTGAGGAAGAAATAAGTTTTGCCTGCCAAGCATATCATTTATCAACAAGGCATGCCGTTGCCACCTTAAGGCCTATGACAATGGGGAAGAGTGTCAAGTGTCAAGGTTGAGATGGCAAGGCCACGCGCGCGAAAATTGTCATCTTAAATTTTCATTTGTGTGTGTACTCCGAATGGCACAAAGGACACAATACACAAGCATTTCACCGTCACTTGACTGACAATTCGTGCATGTATGTGACTAGAGCCTGAGAAATCGAGTGAAGCACAATGGCAGGTGAAGTTTTTACCCCGTTTAGCACAGAGTGTAGTTAGTGAGCTGACAATGCAGCAGGGGCAAGTGAGTTCAGGGTAAGCACAAGTCGCCTTACGATCTCTGATGACTGGTTATGGCCTACCCATTGTGTGGAGCTCTGGTGCCATCACTACTTTTCATCCGTCACATAGTGGCCAGGGCCATTTCCATTCAGTTTTATGTGCAGATTGTTGGTTTACTTACGCTTATATTAATTTACGAGCTGCAATAAAAGTGAAACCAAAATGAGAATGACCCTTGGCCTAAAAGCTTGTCTCCATACATACAATACATACATATGTAGTTTTCAGGGGCTGGTGTCGGGAGGTGCGGTCTGACTCCAGTTACCTGTTAGACAGCCACGTGCCCTTCACACGCACGTTTATTTCATGTTCAAGGCCTTTTTGCCCACATTGATTGACATGGGCAGGAAATTAAAAATCAGACATTTTGCATGCGCGCACAAAATTTGTGCGCTCTTTTAAATTTTATGCCCCGACAGTGCAAAATGTATGTGAATTTGTGTATATTAAATGCATATACATATATACATGGACTAAATCGAATCAATGCCATTAACCAAATTGGATTTGATTATTTATACATGACAACCCACAACAACAACAACAACCGAAAAGAGAGATGAAAAAAAAAACATAACCAACTTTCAACATTTTATAAGAACATAGAGAAAAAGGCATCCTCAGTCAATGTCATAAATCACATTGGTTAGCCACTCTGTTGAGAGAATAGGAGTATTGGGAGGGCAGGGAAAAGCCGTAAGGAAAGTGTTATTGATGGGCATTTAACTTTTGTTTTGCAATTTCAACAGCAGACCCCTTTTCCAACCCACCAACACGCACGCTTTTGGCTTTAAAATTGCGCCACACCAAAAGGGAAATGATTCGATATTTCCCCTCTGGTTGTTTCTGCTTGCGTCATCGGGCAAATTCTATATCTTTCTATACTATCATGTATGTATGTTTAGACCGGGGATTTGTTTCAGTTTTTACGATTGGCAGTCGTCCGACAATTTACTTAATAGTTTTACTACAGTTTCAGTTTATGCTTACGCGAGCCTCTTTTCCATTTTGGATTATTTTGCATGTTTCTGTTTCTGGTTGGCATTCATTTGGCTTAAGGCTGGTCAATAAACTGCGACGTCATGTTGTCGACCATAAAATGAGCCGAATTTCTGATTCGATTTCGCTCTTGTTTCACTTTTTTTCTCTTTTTCTAATTCTGTAAACTTTTTGCCAACACTTTGACCATTACCATGAGATGGAAGAAAATTTAAAGAGTGGCCACTGGGCGTATGAGTTATTGGGCATAATTGTGTTTTCTTTTGGCATTTGTCTTGCCAGCATTGTTCTTGGCCATTGTCAAAGCAAAATGAAGGCATTTGATTGTTGTTTTGTTCACTGACTGGCTAGACATTGTCTGGCCTAGGAATTTATTGACCTGCCAGATATGTCTACAGGATTTGGATTATTAGACCAACAAATAGGCAAACTTTTTTGCCTGCACATAGAACCAAACAACTTCTAATTGACTTTGACAGTTGCAACTGACTGTCCCCTCGAAGGCCCGTTCTCGTCTCTCTATTTGTGTACATATCTGTGGATCTAGGGCTGGAGTCCCTACCATTTGTAACCGCCAACCAAAATGAGAGATTAAAACGTTGCATATGACATCAGCCAGCCGCAAAACACATTGACAGCAGCCAAACAAATTGACACAGTATATAAGGGAGGACAAATTTAGTAAAATTATGCGCATAATAAATGAACATCGGTTTGATTTTGGTTTGCCATCAAACAAATTCAGTCCAAATGGGAGCCTGCAGTTTGTTTGAGCAGTTTTAAATCAAATCTAATGCAGATGCAGACAAAAACATAATAAGGATGCAATGCGAATTGGAGCGCGAATTATAAAAATTATTGCCAAATTTGATATATCGTTTATACCAAGCTTTGATGTGATTCGTTTCGCATTTGCTTTAATCTATTGAAATTGCCGACTTTTATAAATGCGTCCAAATAAAAGTAGGAACTAATAGAGACAATCTGGCACACGTGGCACACAGGCTCAGACTGGAAAAGGGTTGCCAATGCCAACGCCCACGCCCATCCTTTTTGGAAAGTTCTTGGTGTTGGTAATTCCATTTATAAATTTCACTTGAAATAAACAGTTTACCAAGCAAACGGTTTCTGCCAGTCGTCTTGCTTTGGGTTAGGATTAAGGCTACAGCTTCATTTTATTACCATGACGCGTTTAACATGTGGCACGTCTCCATCTCCACCTACTACAGCTCCAGCTTCTTCTCGGGATGTGGTTCTCGTTCCAGTGCACCATGGTTTCTGTTTCCGTTTCCGTTCCTGTTTCTGTTTCTGTTTCTGCCTCTGATTCGGATTTTGCTTTTGACTATGTAATTTATGCGCTCACGTATAAATAGAATTGATTTTGCTTAAGCATCGCATATTTTACCTGATGCCAGTGATTTAATGGCTGGCGACATAATCTGCCATTTGGCACTCGCTTCCTGTCAAATCACGTACCGACTACCACACGAGCCTTATGTACACCAATATATCCTTATCGCAGTGCCTTTAAGCTCTGCGTAAATCCAAATCCATTTTCGTGAAGATTCCATTATGTGACACACACACACGCACACACACGCCCGCACATACGACGCATAGTTAAAAAAATGTTTGCCTGTATGTGGAAGACAATCAAAAGTATGCCATATGTAAGCGCGGTGAGAAAAGCAATTATGTAGGAAAAATAAGTATTAAAGCAAGTCTGCCTACATATATGCAAGGAATGAACAGTCCGTGGTAATACCGAACGGCATATACCCTCACCTGCCATCTCTAGGTGTATGTATAATTGCCAACATATTATTAGAAATTTGTTATTGCTTTTCTTATTTTTCTGATTTATTAAATTCGAGATACGTAATCGACACATAGCGCTAAATAGAATAAAATATAACCAATTGCTGTTTCCGACCCTATAAAGTATATATATTCTTGATCAGCATCAGAAGCTGAAGCTAGCTTCTTTGATATTTTATTAACATTTTTCTTCTCCCAAGTTTTGAAGAGCTTTAAATCTTTAAACTAAAAATCTTTGAAGTTAAAGAAGCGTCGAAAAATTCGCTCCCACTATATACTTCTTAATAAACATTTCTTTGATTTTAAATGATGTTTTTGTTTGCCTAAAGTTCCTTCACTGGAATAGGATATAGAGAAATTAAAAAATAAATATTCAGTTGCAAAAATTATGCTTATAGAAAGCATTTCAACCCAATTATGCTGGGAATGTTCACAAGCTATGCATATATGTCGGTAACTCAAAGAAGAAGATTTTTTTTTTTGTTTTGGTGGGTGTGGGAAATGTGGAAAAATTTTGAATTTAAGTTCTCCTAAATTCTCTTAAATTCTCAGGAAAAAAATGAAATTTTAGGAAAATACGAGAGGAAGTGAGCATTACATTAAGTATGCATTTTGCGTTGGTTGAGCTCTACCAAAAATAAACAATACAAATGACTGACAACCATATCGGAAAAGCGAGAAAATTGAAAATGTAAAAAATCCATTGCCAGAATAGAGAGCGGAGAGACAAACACACAGATAAATAAATAAATAAATATCCAGACAGACTCGAACTCATCCTGAAAGCAGGAGCGACAACAACGGATAAACCCCACAAATGGTAGCTAATGAACAAAACTTTCCTTTGGTAGAAAACCCCCACCAAATAGACGACGACAAGGAGCAACGCGTCGTCTTGAGTTGTGGTATTCGTATTTTCATAAATTTCGAAAGTGTATATACTAGCACAACATGACCATAAAAGATGCTGCAATGGGAAGGGCGGGGAGGAAGCAGCGTGAGCAGATGCGGGAAGGGCTAAAGGGGAGGAGCAGCTTCCATATGAAAGGCAGCCCAAGTGGCACATAATCTGAGCAATTTGCTTGCGTTTTATGTGATTTTTGTAGCCAGTATTAGTGGCTGTAAAGCACACACACATACACACCCGGTGTGAGTGTTTGTGTGAGTGTGCAACATTTGTATGCAAATTGAAAGCATCTTGTTGAAGAGAACTCATACATAAGAGAGTAACCAACTCATAAGGACACTGTAAAATCAGAAATGGAGATCCTTAAACTCTCATCAATAGTATTTGTCAAAAAGATTAATGCAAGGAGCGAATTATAATTTTGCCAGCATTAAATTATTATTAAGCTTTTTTCTTTTCTCCTTTTTATTTGCCGCTCTGTTTCTGGTCTTCTTTTGTTCGCTTTGCAACTGATTGGCTGTGCTAGAGTAAGAGCGAAAAAAATTATCCAATTTAAAAGTCAAATGTCATTTTTTGTTTGCGCCGCCATCACATAATGTGAGTTACCTAACAAAAGGTGATGCCTTGGTCCTGGACCTAGAAATGGTTTCGCCTGATGCCGATGCTGATGGTGATGCCAATCCCGCTGTTGCTGTTGCTGTTGCTGATGATGGTGATGAGTTGACGAGACGTTGTTGCTGTTGCTGTTGCTGCTGCTGCCATTTTGACATTTGCTTTTTGTTCCGTTTCCGTTCCTTTTGAGGGAGCGCAGACATTTCATTTCGAAGCGGCAGAAAAATTACTCGAATTTCATTTAACGCAGGCAACTTTGTCACTGGGACAGGCAACAAGGACAACAAACATCAACCGGGGCAAGCAAATGCGTTGAGTTTGTTAATGTGTTTGCATAAATTTCCCAAACGACAACAGAAGCAACAAATAAGACAAGCGGAAAAGTTGGCAAGTACTTACCAAGCATCTAATACATTTTCCAACCGAATGTGTATGTGTGTATACGTGGGTGTGTGTGTGTGTGGCTAAATAGTTGACACTGGAAAAACTAAAAGAGATGACGAGGCCAAAATGCAGTTTAAAAACTTTGGAGGTAACGTCAATTAATTTCAGTGTATCCCTTGGGTTATTTCAGTGCTCTTTCTCTCACTTTCACTTTCTCTCGTTTTCTCTCTGTGTGGATGTGTTAGAGAGCTTGTTTGTTTGCTCTGTGTTTTTCTAAACATGAAACTTTTTTAACTTTCAAAAATAAAAAGGTCTAACCCATGACCATGCATTGCTGGTACAAGTTTTATGATTCAATTTGTTTGAAAAGCTGCAACTTGTTCTCCCACCAGCTCCTCCAGGCGGCAGCACCTTTGCCTGGCTGAGCATTAATCAGGCTAAGCACCCAGGCACAGCAGAGTCACCAATGGCAATGCTTTTGAGTTGAAATTGGATTGTTAGTTTTGAAACATCCAACAGCCAACAGTCAGGAGCAGGAGAAGGCTTCTGCTGATACTACTACTTGCAGCAGCCACTCAACCATGACGCTCCAGCTCCAAAATGGAAGGTAAAAAAGGGAAGGGAAATTCCGCTGTCAACCGACGACAACAGCGGGAGCCACATGTTCAAGTGTGAGTGTGTCTGTCAAGGGTTAAGTGCATGAGGATGTTGCCTGGCAACCAAATGCTACCATCCTTTGGCGCTCCTCCGTCGTCCGTACTCCGCTGCCTGTCGTTCACCTATACGGCCAAATTGCCCTGGCCCACGTGTTGTCCTCGACGCTGTTTTTTTCTTGGTTATTTTGTTTGTCCTTTTGTCGTAATGCATTAGCCGTGTCAGGTGGAAGGGGTTAACCAGCATACCGAACTTTTTGTGCCCCGGAGACATTGCTGACAGAGCATTCGCCGATGATTCTGATTAACTCTTGCTCTTTGGGAGCAAACTTAAAGGCAACTGGAAAACTGATGAGGGGCTCTGCGTTTGACTTTTGACTTATGTCCTAAAATATATTGTGCTTCCTTCGAAAAGGGAATCATGAATTTACAATCAAGCAATTGTAAATTTATTGTTTGATTTGTTTGTTCGTTTGCCAATGCGAAACCCCAAGGAACTCAACTAAACCCCTTGGTGGGATTGCTGCGAAGGAAGGGGATGCTGCTGTTGCATGCATAAGCAAAGTTTTCCACTTCTTACTTCTTGCAATTGAATGCTATAGACCATACTTTGTCAGGTTCAACAGAGGCAGGGACTCCTGTTCATATGCTGGCAATTTTCTTGAATTTCATCTTTACCATAACCAGAGTTTGTGTATTAACTGGGCTCTGGCATTAAAGACTCTCAAAAAAAGCGTTTATTAAACGGAAAATTGCCAAATCTATGGCTTTGAATAAAATCTCAAACAAACGTTTCCCAGCCAACAAACTGTGTAACTTTAGTCGTCCAATCGATGAACTCACATTTGACTTATTGTAAACAATTTATCCGGTCACCATGAATTCGTGACAAACGAAACGCATGAACAAAGAACAAAGTTTACTTGGATACATTATTCCATTTCACTGTCCACATCTGCTTTCCCCTCCGACACTTCAACTCCCAACTTTACTCTCTTTGTGTCCTGCTGTATCACTAAAAGTGGGTGTCAATTACTCTTACTGCTGGTGCCGCCGTTTTTGTTGTTGTTGTTGTTGTTGGTTTTGCTGTTGCTATGTGTATTTGCCGTTTTTCTGTTTTGCCTTTTGTCGTTTCGACTGTTTGCTATGTTGCTTGCGTTGTCTACGTTGTCTGTGTTGATGTTTGTCTCGCCTCGGAGCAATTTTTATGGCTCATAAAATCCGAAATTAGAAGTGGAAGCGCCATCTCTGCCACTGTTTCGCTTTCAACATCAGCCTCCCCATAAGTGTGTGTGTGTGTGTGCGCGTGTGTGTGTAGTACTCGTACATAAACAATTTTTATGCTGTATTCCAAGCAACAATGGGGAAAGCAGGAAAGCGGAACTAGAAGACGAATGAATCCCAAAACAGAAGCCGCGAAGTGGATTTTCTTTTCAAAATTAGTATTACATTTAAATGGCATATAATTTGTTTGCACCATAATATTTATGCGGATTCTGAGCTCACTTGGCTTGACTACGCCCCTCTTCCAGGCCTCAGAACCGTGACTTTTGTTTTTTTTTTTTTGTTGAGGCTGCCACAAAGTCCCCAAGCTGAAAATCACACGGCAATGCTAAGAAATGGTGTTTAATTTGTATTCTCGGCCTTGGTTCGGTCGTACCTCAGCCCCATCTCCGGCCTCAGCTACTCCTCTGTGCAGGAGCACAATGCAGGCGCACGCAACGTGGCGAATGCGCAATGTTTTATCCGCTGGCACCAACATGAGACTCAGGGGGAAAACAGCAGCAGGAACAACAATTGCTTATTTGCTGTGCTGCCGACGCTGCCGACGCTGCTCTTCTTTCTTTTTGGGTAGGTGCGGAAATTTTTAATTGCCGCTTTAATATAAATTGTTGAAATCTGGCTTGTTGTTGTTTTTATTGTTCCTTCCGCCTTTTGTAACTAAATGCCTCTACCGCTGTGAAGTACCCTGGACTGCCTGCGTACCTCATTCTGCTTACCCTATGCAAACAAAAACACACCCACACACATACACACACTAGCACATTCACAGGTATTGGGAAGTGTCCTTGAGCGGGTCGCCTTTTATGGCAAGTAAATAAAAGAAAAATTCGCATAAATCAAAGCAAATATTTTGCTTACGTTTTTGAAATCCAACAGAAAGGACCAAAAGGAAAGTAACTGAAGCAAGCTCGGTGCTTAGAGATGGTCTAGTTGTATTAAGCATATCTAATTTTATATATATTTTGGGAAAACAGAATAATTTTCTTAACATTCAGAAGGGCAAAGCTTATAATACTCATAGGGCAAATACTTCCGACAAGTTAAGTCATTTTAATGAGCCTCGACAAGAAATGGGATCTTTGAGTTATGTGTATCTCAAAGGTGTATCAGTGTTTTTTACATTTTGGAGCAATTTTTTAAATCTCTATTTTGTTCAAAAGCAACTGTTATTTTTTATTTAAATCGTGATTTTAGTGCTCACCTCTATCTATAACCCTTAGTCTTTTCCCCCGTGCACTCCATTCCTTTCCCAAATTCACCCTCATTCTGTTATCTGGCATTTCGCATTGAAAAGTCCTTCGAAGGCTAATCATTGAATTTCTGTTTTTCTTTCTCCTCTTATTCCTTTTGGCAGCGCACAAGCATAACATTAAAGTTGGAAGAGAGGATGACGATGAGCGTCAAAGCCGCGACTCCGGGGCCCCTGGCCTTCCGCGTAATGCGGCCTGGTTCAGGGGGAAAATGATTGACGATGGCCTTTGATGATTGAAAATCAACAGCAGGAGCAGTCGGGTCACAAATCGATAACCACAGCGATCCAAGCACTAACCTGGACCACAAACTCGAACACGCACAGAAAGGAAGAAGTAGAGGAACAAAGCGCTGATCGGGCAATCATCCGAAACGCGAAGGACACATAGGCATTGTGAATTGGGCACCGCCCAGCACCCCCCCCAAGGACAGGAGCACACAGGGGTTTACATTGTAATTGCAAGAGAAACTACTCCCGTTCAAGTGAATCGAGACCACCAGGGGCAAGTCGGGGCAACGGCCCATTTCCGGCCAAAGAGGAGTGGAAGGACCGGGAGGAGCAGTAAAAGGATGTTGAGGCCGCGGGTCTGTCGGCAGCTGCTGCTGGTGGTAATGATAACAATGATGCTGGTGATGCAGTTGCAGCTGGGGCAAGGCCAAGCGGATCTGGCAGTTGCAGGAGGAGCAGAAGCAACAGCTGCTGGTGGGTTTCCCCAACCAGCTAGAGCTCGCATCAAAGCGGAAACGGAAACCATGATGGCTGGTGACAGTTTCAACATTCGCCATGGGCGCTCCCGTTCCCACATGCTGCTCCACAACAGCGGCAGCAGCAACAGCGGCATTGGCAATACTAATAGCACTTTGAATCCGCCCACACAGTTCCCATTTGCGGAGTCTACAACAAGCTCTAGTCCTCCAGTCACGCATAAAATACGCAAATTGCACAAAAAGAAAATCAATGAGAGCATACGTAAAAGCGTGGACAAGAGTCTGGGCATGGTGCGCCCGGCCAAGAATCACCGTAGTTTGGCAGAGGCTGAGCATCTGCAGGGTCGCCCCACAAACGACGGCAGTGAAGGGGAAGATGAGGCGGCGGCAGCCTTAAGTGAGGTCATGCAATTGGCGGATGAGATTGATTTGGAAAACTCATTAGAGTCGGCTTACTTGGTTGGCGATGAGCCGCAGACGGAGTCAGAGTCAGGGCAAGGAACAGCCAACGGCATGGAGACGGACACAACTATCGCACCAATTCCCTCAGCAGTTGCCATGTCAACAACGCGACAGGCCACAGGTGCACCTGATGATGGAGCTTTGGGTATCAATCCAGGCCGGCAATTTGTGCGTGCCAACATTGATGATGCCAATTATGAAGAGGACATGGATTCAGATTCGAACGGGGGGGATGGTAAAAGCATGCATGGCATCGCGGATGATGATGATGACGATGATGATGATGATGACGACGACGAAGAGCTGTTGCTGTCGCTGTCGACGACCACATCACCGATGAGAACGGCGACATTTGCGCCTCGTGATGGCACCGCAAATGGGGCAAGAACGCGCCTGGTGCCAGTGGATGGTAATAGCAGTTGGGCAAAAAAGAGTGGTAGAGGAGGGCTTTCATCGAGCACTGAGGAGTCTACGGAATCCGATTACCACATAGAAGAGCCGCGGCTTCATATCGAACACAATGCCCGAAACAATGAAGTCGGTGATGATGACGATGATGATGAAGAGAATAATAATAATGATGGAGGGGATGGCCAGAATAATAATAATGGCGAGCATCGGGCCAAGTTGCCGGCTGGAGAACTGCAACAGCTCAACGACAGTAGCAGTGATGCAACCACCACCACCACTGAGTGGGACTTGCTGGAGGAGCAGCACAACAATGTAAATGAACCCGAGGCCGAGGCACGCTCGCAGGCCAGCATGGAGGTTAAACAGATCAATTTCGAGGCTGAAGGCGAGTCTGAAACCGTGATGGACACTTCCGAGGTAACAATGGACGACGGATATCCGCCAGAGGTATTAATAGACGACAACACCAAGCAGTTGGTCATTGGCGATGTCGAGGGTGATAATTTGGATGCGGATAACATGGAGTCGAATAAGATAACGGCCGATGTGATCAATGCGAGAGACAGTAAAATTGATTTGGTTTCTAAATTTTTGCAATACATTGAGCAACAGCATCTGATGGGCTCAAATTGTGTGGCCGGCACATCACTGAATTTGGGTGAGGGCGTGGTCGACCGATATGCCCAGGATCGATTCCGTGTGGAGGCTGAGGTGGCGGTCAATCGCGCCAATATGCTGACCAGGTGAGTAGATGAATTACAAAAACTTTTCTGGCACATGCCGAAATGAATGCGAACGAACTTTTCCAATCAAAGGATGACCCAAAACTGCCAAGAGCTAGGCTAAATAGCGATGAGTGCGTGATGGAGAAGAGATATTTTATTGAATATAGAAGTCTAGTCAGCTAGTCCAGTTCCTCCCATTTACTTTCGTTACGGACCAATTCCTCTTCGGAGGAAGTGAAGTCGTTGCGTATGTTGAATAGTCTTCGTATTTCCTCGGGGGTGTGGCCAATAATCATATTGGCCACTGTCTTGCATGTGACCTCCATTAGACCACGAATATCCAAATAATTCGCCGCCATTATGAGCTCGAAAAGTGTGCCCTGATCGACTTGCAAAAACTCCGCGTCCCAATGGCTAATGTTAAAGGTCCGCTCCTCATCGTCCTCGTCAACTGGCTCGTCGTCCTTGTGATGATTGGCCCAGAGGAGAACTTTGGTCAAAATTATGGAATTAACATTTGGCAGAGGTATTATTTGACTTTCAGCATCTTCCAATTGGCAATCCTTGAGCAGAGTTTTGATCGTCCCGGAGCACTTAGCTGCCTGATCATCGGTTTCAAATATTTCACCATCTGATGACTGCAGCTTGACAGTCGGCATTCTCGAGTACCCGTAGGAGTAAAGAGTACAGGAAGTGAACAAGAATTTTGATTTTAAATGTAAAAAGCAAAATCAAAGACAAATAAATGAACTACAACAACTGACAAAGTCTGGCATGTGGGTCAGAGCTGAGCTGAGCAGGTATTTACGTGTAATTCACTTGAAATTCACGCAATCATCCCGATTTCTTGGCTACCTTTCGTTCGCTTTGTGGTCATTTTGTTGGTGGATTATTGTTGGCCAGGAGTTGCAAAATATTTCGTCCATTCCCTTCTTCTCTGATAAAAGTTCAATTACTTAGCTTTAGCCAAAAAAAGTTCAAGCATATTTTCGGGAAGTCGCTGCGGGCAGTGGTCTGCGGACTTTCATTTACTCTGACATCCGCAACTCTGGCAATTCATTTGGTTCTCTTTCGCCTGTGCGTGAGTTAGTTTTCTGCTTTCCCATTTTTCTTTTCGTTTCTTTTTGTTATTGCTTTAGTTCGTCATCGATTTCACAGGACTGTCGTATCTCGATTTCTGACCAAGTGACAATCTCAAGGACAAATCCAAGCAGGCCTGTACAGCGGGAGGGTACGGTAGGTGGTGCGTTTTCTCGTTAAACCAGCAGCAAAGTTCGCCGTCGCTCCCGAACCTCCACTCCACTTCTTCAGCAGTACAATAAACCGAAAGTTTCAGCAGCAATAGACGCATATGTGGCAACAAGATGGTGTCCACGTCATCCATATCCTGCTGCCTGCATATGTCTATGTCGATGTGTTGTCTCTCACAGACATTAGACATTGAATTTATGTCTTTGTAGCACAGAAAAAAGCATTTTTAGTTTTTTGTCGGTTTTGCTTGTGGTTCTGGTTTCGGTTTAGCTTTCGTTGCCCCAAAGGCAAAAAATGCCAGCAGCTACCTTTTTTATGTATCCCTGGTAATGGATAGCCAAAGCTAGTTTCGTCTAAAAGAGAGCGATAGAAAAAACGTCAAGCACTTAATTAAAGTATCGACTTTGGGATTACCTTTCTTGTATGATATACCTGCATAAGGGTGATTGATCACATTCTTATCAATATTCAGTTATCAAAACTCCATCCAAAGAAAGCTAAGAAAACTGAATCTCTTTTTTGTTTTTTGGTTTTCGTCTGGCGTTCGATATTCCAGAAGAAATTGGTTTAGAAACTTTTGCGATATCTGCGCATATTTTTTATAAGCTCATCTTCCTTAATGTTTCATTTGGGAATCCTAATTGAGTTCCCACAGGGTATTCAATAGTCATACCCTCCAGTTGGCTGCTAGACACACACACAAGCACATAATTTTACGATAAGAGCTTTTTGCTTTTGCGAGTGAGTGTTGTCCTGCTGTGGAAAAATGCTTTGATTAGAGCACTAAGAAATCAAAGCCATTTGTTCAAGAAAAAGTAATTTGTTAAAAGCACGAAGACAAGAAGTAAGCAAAAAAAACTTAAATGTTGTTAGAGGGGGAACGAGAGGGTAGGGGAAGTACAAACTGGCAAATCTAATGAACAAATGCCGCCTGTCAATAAAACACACAAATAAACAATTAACCGTACAGACAACTTGACAAATTAAGTGAGTGAGTGAGCGAGGGGACTAGGAGGGAAGCGGAATCTAACAATCGGGTTTGGCCCGGCCCAGCCCTGGACTGGCCTGGTCTGGACTTAGCCTAGGGAGCAATAAAATGCCAAAGACTTGACTTGACTTAAATTGTGTCAAAGGACTTTTTGCGCACAGGATCAACAGTGCCGCACTGTACAGTTAAGTAGAGCAGAGTAGAGCACAAGGGGCAGGGGATAAGCAGAGTATTATTGCATTTAGTATCCATATGTTTGACGTTTGTTTTCATTATTTTCGCTCAAAATGAAATGCCTGGAATGCGGCTTCAGGGAATTGAATGCCGAAGCTCTTCGAATCTGGCCATAAATTAACAAACTTAAACTTTATGTTATCCAGTGGTAAGTCCCTTGCTCATAATTTTACCTCCAGCTACATAAATAAACTACGGATGATCATCTTTTCCCATCATCATCATCTGCAAGAGCTTTATAAGAATATTTTAATGAGGTTTTCCATGGCTCAAGCTTAATGTAAATATTATCCTTTTGCTGTTGCAAAAGTTGTAGACCCATCATCCTGCCCAGCCCTGCGTGCCACTGCTCGCTCGTCTTCTCTTCCTGTTCGTGCTCCTCTTCCGGAGCAGACACCTAGCGAACAAACTAATTGAAGTTATTGTTTTGTGATACATTGTTATCGTTTCTCCTTGGTTGTTTTTTTCGGTTCGTTCCGTTTTGCTCACTTTCGACTCTCGTGTTTGAGCGTTTCCGTTTATTTGTTGCTCAAACAAAAAGTGAATGAAAACGAAAAACGAAAGCAGATACAAGAACAACATTTAGGGCAACAAAAGGCAGACAGGAAAAACAATATCAATTCAAGTCGAAATTACGAACTTCAATTGTTTTCTTGCCTTGGCCACTTTTGTTAGTTTTCCTTTACGGCGCCCAAAGTGTCGACAGTCCGGATGGGAGAATGCAGGCGTGAAGGGACACACATCCACACCTACTTGGGAATGAAAAAAAACCAACGCAAACGGTAAAACAAAACTGTGGATTTGGGAAAACTTTTAAGTACTTAAATGTGCTGTCGTTGCCTTTAGCGAAAAAGGAGCCGTTTGAACTGGAGCTAGAGCCGAAGACGGAAATGAAGATGTACTCTTGACTTCCACTGTTGCCGCTCTAAGAGCCATTCTGGTCCAACTCTTTTGACAGTTGCGCATCTTAGCCATGATTTTGATTTTGTTTTTCACTTGAACTTTTCCCATTTATGTACATATATCCCGAAAAGTTGAGCAAATAATTTATAGCCTGTTGCCGGCTTGTTTTCAATTTGTTTTGGGGCTAGCAAAGTTTTCTCGTATTTTTCCAATGGCATTCGAATTTCGATTAAGACAAATCGAAATCTGCATAACAAATTGCAATGCAAGTGCATTAAAACGCGACAAACAAGGTCAACAGGCTCATGCCATCACATCACATCGGGTTCTCCCCAACCAACCAGGCAACGAAACCATTCTGAACAACCTCGAGCAGTTGCGTCACAGCGAACACAAAAACCTATTCAATGGGCGCGGGAGAAGGAGGATGGGATTTGGGAGGGATGATAGGACGAAAAGTTCTTAAATTGATGCCATCTTTTTGATATTTTGTAATCTTCATTTAATGAATATTTTTTGCAATTGTTTCGTTTCTATTTTTGTGTCCTTTTGTATTCTGTTTTGTTCTTCCTTGTACGGAGATTTGCATTTGTTGACTCTTTTCTACTTGATTTGGTCTGTGGTCTCCATGGGTGGTGCTAATAATACCACCCATACTAGTACCACTCTCTCGTCACTCCACCTCCCACCAGTCTTGTTCAAGTTAACTCAATACGCTTGGGCGTTGGTTCTCTTTTTTTATTGTTCCCTCGCCCAAAATGGAAATTGTTTTCATTTCGCAGAAAACATTTCTAATGTGGATTTTCAACTGCCCGCCCGCACTTGGCATAGCAGTGCAACAATGCAACTGACACAAACCCACTGCAATGCCTCGCGTGTGTGTGTGTGTGTGTGTGTGTGTGTGTGTGTGTGTATATAGTGCCACGGTTGTTGTGGCAGTCTCCAGTCTGCATCCCCTTTCATACCGCGGCCTTTTTCCAGTTGGTTTATTTTACTAAGCGCATCTGACTTTGACTTTTCTGTAGTTCGCTGCCTGCTGCCACCCATTGTTAAATGTAGATGCTGTGTGTCTGTGTGTGGTTCTTTCTCTATGGGTATTTGTTTCGCTTCTCTTTTTTCAACGTTTTGAATGCAACCAGTTTGAACATGAAACCAACAATCAGAGGCAGCATCCTGCCCCGTTCCACGCCCTTCTCCCGCAGTCCGCTTGTGTGTGTGAGTGCAACACATGTTGCCATAACTTAACAGCTTAACAAACTTGTCGACCAAAAACGACGCCTGCATCTCCTGCAAGTGGCTGTCCCACTTGGCGAATGCGTAACATTTAAACCGCAGCAAGTGGCTCGTTTCAACGGCAAAGTCTATTTTTGTGCAATAAAAACATTGCCCGCTCATAGTTAATCTTCACTTACCTCCCTCGCCATTGAAAGGCGAGGCAAGAACAGAAAGTGCCATGGCGGACCTCCAAGTGAAAGAGTCATAGACAAAGCGTGCCCAAATGTGGGTTTGGGCTGGGAGGAAAAGTTTCTGTCTTAGGCGCGAAACACTCGTCTCATTATGCCCTCCATCTCCGCCATCTCTTCGCGTTCTTATCCGCCATTGGCTCCCCCTCAGTAGACTTGAAGTGCGTGCAAAGAAAATCAAAAGAAACTTTTGGCCCGAAAATGTTTGCCAACTTTTTCGCTGTTGCGCGCCAGTAATAATAATCATCCAGAAGTTGGCAACTTGAAAGCAATTAACGGACTAAATCAAAAAAGCATTTTTCAACAAAACACAACAACAACAACCATTAGGAAACTGGGCGTGGCTCTTTTTGTAACCATGTGTGTGTGTGTGTGTGTGTGGGTGTGGGTGGTTGTGTGGGTAAGTGGGAGATTGTATTGAAACTTGTGGCCGGTATAAACATGTCAACAACAAATGCCTCGAGGTTCATTTAGTCATTTAGCCACAAGTCGAACAAAGAGTAACAAACCAAGCAAAGGCAACACCAGAACCGACAACAACAGCAACGGCAACAACTTTTTAATTAATTGAACTCCTTTTCCAGTTTGCTAATTGAACACATATGGCCACTTTGCTGCCGTTCGAGATGAAGATGGCAACAGGCAACCAGCCAACCAGCCATCAAGTCAGTCTGCTATCGAGCCAGCCAGCTTTTGATGCTTTCCTAAGGGCGAACGAAAAGAGAAAAATATTAATTGAACTTTTTTCTATAAATAAAATGAGTTAGGTTCATTAGGGCATCTCTACTTTAAGCCAATTTCTTTTAAATCTCGCCTCACATGGAGGCAGTAAACAAAGGTGAGGTCCATTCCAAAATGTCAGCTGCAAATTCAATTAACAAAACATTCCATTTCAATAAGACATACAATTCAGTGCTTCTTGTTGTTAAGTGATTCATTTGGTAAACATCTTCTGCATCCAAATATCTTCACCAAATAAAAGAAACTATTTTACATTCTTCGAATTCGGTTGGCAGTGTTAGGCTTGGTCTGAGCTGAATATTTCAGGCAAATATCTTAGGAAATGATAGAATTCGGTAAATCGACTTCGAGTTGCTCTCTATTAAGCATCTTTAAGCAAACAAAATGAACACAAAGGATAAAGTATACTTTTGTGGATCGGACCACTCTATCATCATAGCTGTCATACGAGGCAGGACAGTATAATAGAGAAACTTGTAAAGACTCTGGCAAAGTAATCCTCTGGATTTTTTAAATGGTCTGGAGTAGAACAAGGATTGGACTACTTTGTTTCAGTTTTCTTCAAGTTCTATTAAGCATAATGAAAGAATCTGTTATAAATTTATCTACTCTTATTACAGTTGTTATTATATTTAAAGTCGTTATATGCAGAAGTGGCGAACTTTATTTGGTAAAGGGTATTAAGATAAGCGTAACAATGATCAAATTTCTGTTTGGTATGCAATTAAAAGTTTTGCTTAGTCTTGACTTAATCCTTTGCAATTTCAGCTAATGGTACATACGGAACTACCAAAACACTTCCCTTACCATACTTCAGCCCACTTGGCCAAACCATGGGTCCTAATGAACACTGAAAATTCGAGAAAGGTTTCCTTTTGCGTGAGATGACTTCAATGATTGGTTGTATCATCACTTTTCTTTGAGGGGTTGTTTTTATTCTGAATTATTTTTTAAATGTCAACGCATTCCATATCGTTTTGCAATTGGTTGACATTATCTTTTCCATGCAATCGGCTTATCTTTGACGGTCCAAGCCAATTATAGACTGCGAAGACAACATATTTTTCGCATTGGTTGTTATCTTCATATTTGATCATTTAATTATGGCCTAATTAAAATTAACAAAAGCTTGACCATTATAGCACATAACAAGAAAGTATTGAAGGTATTTACGGCCTTTCCTAACAAACAAAAGGCGCCAAAAGGCCTAAAACAAAAGGGTTTCATTCTGTTTTCGTCTTGTTTTTGTCCATGTTTCTGTCCGTGTGTTTGGCGAAAAGGTCGCAACCATTCATTCATTCGACTTAAGCCTCTTGAGCAGACGTTCCAGGGCAACGAGTTGCCGGGGATGCCTGTCTCTGCTCTATGCTCTGCGTGTGCTTTGAATAATTAAACTGGAACATTTCGCTTTCAATTAAGACGTCGACACACTCAGCCAAACAACATAAGGACCTCAACCATCGACGATGTTGGCGTCGACGACCAGGTTTCTTGTAAAGGTGCGTAAAGCATCACCGAAGGACACAGATTCAGTATACTATTTTACAGTTGCTATTTTTGTGTTCATCCTTTTTGAATGGAATAAAGCGGCGATGGGGCCATGTTGTTGTAGCCGTTGAGTGACGACGTTTAAAGGAGCTGCAATGGGGATTTAATTTGCCAATTCCTCTTTTTTGGACTCAGTTATCATGCATAATTAATTGGTTTTCACCCATAAATGTAATAACTTTATTGCGAATAAGTCGTCCCATTATCCCAATTTACACCTTTTGTCATTCTCACTAAAATTAGTATACCAATGAAACAGACATTAGACCTTGCTATCGATTACAAAGGCTACTTACACTCATCTGTCATCATGACAAAACCAAATAAACCAAAGAGCGCGGCTTTTCTTGGCCTTGTTTATGGGTTTTATTTGAATGTCATCATCATATGGTAAGAAAATAAGCAAAACAAGCGAATGCCGAGCTTAGCCGCCGCCTGTCATCCTTGCAAGGACTAAGTTGCCAAAGCTGAAAACCGATAGACAGTCCCAGCAGACAAAGCAGCTCCCCAGATACCAGGAATGGCTCTGGTCAATGATGCAGTAGTCGCAACAGGATTTTAATTAAATGTCAGAGACTTTAAGAGGCCTCCCAACTCCCACCAACTTGGCATACTTACACAGAGAAAAACAGACGCACACTCCAGCAACCAGCTGGGCATTAAAAAATTCCCACCAACCTGAGGTGTGAGTTTCTCGAAAAATGCTTTGATTTTTTGTGAACTTATTAAAATTAAAAAAAGGAGCAGATTAGCTCCTGAAAAAGAGAATGTTTAATTCAATTAACATGAAATTTACTTGACAATTTAACGAAAAACGTACAGAAACAACATTTGTGATTTCAGGTCTTTAAATCTTTTCGTTAAGGACTCTAACTAAGATTGCACATAAGCGGTCTATTTAAAGTTAAAGTCAGATATCCGCCACAAAGCGCTGCTTACTAGCTGATATAGACATCAGTTCCTATTCCTAAGTCAAACTTTCGGTTAGACCCTCGCAAATGTAAGCTTGTTTTTGTTTAGTTTTTACTTTTCTCACAGAGAATGAAGCACTTTCGTGTACTTACCGAGTTACTTACCCGACTCCATTCCAGGACCAACTCCAAGTGACTGTGTCAGGTTGTGTTCCTGGTCTCTTTGGCAGAGCTTGTTGTTTTCACCCTTTGTTTTTTTTTTGTACAACTGCACTTAAGTGTTGCCTAAGTGTCTTTAACACACTTTTGGCAAGGGTGCGGATGCGGATGCGGATGCGTAACTGCAAGTGTAATCACCGTAACAGCAATTGCCATATTCTCCAAAATATACGAGTACTCTCTGACTGTGTACGTAAAGGGCGTGAGCAGTATATGGAAACACGCAGGGCGTAGAATATAGGGCCATGTAGAGGGCAGGCATTTAAACATGACCATCCAGTGAGGCCGGAGTCAGGACTTGCTAAAGGACATCAAAAAAGATAACCGAAACCTGAAATGCACAAACTTCTTGTGTAGTAATTAAGCTCAATCAATTGAAGAACGGAAAGTGCATTTGTTTAGGTCCCAATAAGTCAGTTTGGAATCTGAAGAGGTTTCTGTTTTTAAATACTAGATGGCTGTTTAGCATGTGAGGGCCATAAATTACAAAGTGGTAACGAAATTGATGTCAACTTCATGGACATGCTGCAGCATCAGCAGCAACTGAAGCAACATTATCTCACCCTTCTGGGGGCCAGCTCCTCGTCATTAGAGGACGTTTTGAGGCTGTAACCGGCTTGACAAAATGCCGTTGACATTTACAAATGAGCTGCGAGAAACTAATTAATGAAGCCACGCCCAATTAGCCAGCGAATCGCATAAGAATCTGCTGTTGAAATTGTGGAAATTGGTGCCGAAAAAAAAGAAGTGGGTATTGGTGGAAAACAAACGCGCGAATGTTTTATTAAAGCGACATTTTAATTAATATATCCGAGACGCAAGGAAAGGAAAACAATGGAGACGACAATAAAGGCTTCCACGACGGGTGAAGCTCTGTGGTGCACTCCAAGCCCAATCTTGAACGTAATTTTCTCGTTAACTTATATGCATGCATATCGTACATATAGAACAACGAGCTGGGCAGACAATAGCCAGCCGACAGCGCACTTGAGCACAGCTTGAGGCAGCATAATGCGCTGCGCCTATAAGTATGCACTTGTCCCAGGCCCCACCTTCGCCCAGCCGACACAGCTGGGTCATAAAAATAGTACCCACAGCAAAGAGACGAGGCACATCGGGGGCAAGGAGGCCCACTGGGCCACTTTAGACTTGCCTGTATTGTTATACAGAACCAAAATGGGAACACGCCGACTAAGTTTTTTTCTTGTAGTGATCGGGCCTAGGAATTGAAACTGTTAAAGCTATCTATCAGCAGAAACCGATTTATTTTTGTTTTCTTTATGCTCTGGCCTTAAAACTGTGAGGGTATCTCCATTTCGGTTTACTCATCTTTGGCGCTTTTCATGGTTTTTTAATGTAATTTCCTTGCTCTGGGCATGTCATCATAAATTCAATTTCTGCATCTAATATCCGTTGTCTTGACTCACTCTCTATCTTTCTCTCTCTCTCTCTCTCTCTTTCTCTCTCTATCCCAATTTTCGCTCTCTGTCTATTGTAGAATCTTTAAGACAACGGCCCGCTCGGTGCAGGAGGATGTCAACCTGCTGCATGCCTCGGTCCTGTCAATGGTGGAATTCGATGATGATATATTTGCCGCCGGAAACTGCTTCGATTGGAACGAGCATCCAGCCCAGCCTGGATTGTTTTGCCCATTCGCATATCGACTGCCGCCACCGAATTTGGGAGCAATATTCGCCAAGGATCTGGCCATGGAATATCATTATCTGGGCAATACATCTGAATGGTTCTTTTTGGCGCGCAAGAATGCCGAGAAGGTGATAGCGCGCAATGAGCAATACTTAAAGTGTAAGTACCCCTAAAATTGTGCTTGATTTATATGTTCAGATTCAGGAATCTTATTTATGAGGAGAGCAGGATATATGTGCGTATCCCCTACCTCCAACTTCCACGCTAAGATGAAAGTACGTAAGCAAATGGCATTGAATATTTATATTTGTTGCCTATTTTAATCTCCGACTTCATTAGTCACCCGAGCCAGACGACAAGCACCAAAGGCCAAGGACAAACCCCACCAGCAGAACGGCATTTGCTCGAACTGCCTAATTGCGTTGCCATTTTGGCCAAAGAAGAAGTCGCATATTTTACTACATTTTATCAAAAAAGAAAAGGAAAATTCCCCATATCAGGCTACCCAAAGCAATTAAGTACGAAAATCTAATAAATAAAAGCGAAAATGGGCGCAGCACATAAATGTATAAATATTTACTAACCTGGGAGGGGGTTAGAGCGGGTCACTTTAAATGCAAATTAGCTTCTCTCCTTACCTGTAACCTCCATTTTCCTTAATTGGCCACCATTCTCATTCACTCCGACCAAGGAAAATGCATTCTGTAGGTAAATAATTCAATTCCCAAAAGTATATACAGTGTCACTTAAATGCACGACTCTCTTCACCAAGTACTTATGTTCTTTTGATTTGAAGAGAAACAATTCGACTCAGAATAATAAGTATTATTAAATTACGTTCTCTGACTAAAATGTATAGTCCTTTTTCCCTTAGGATAACTCTAACTTAGGATAGAGTATATATTCTTGATCAGCATCAACATCCGAGTCGATCCGTCCGTCTCATAGACCTCAGAGACTATAAGAGAGAGAGTTACCAAATTGAGTACTTAGCCTCCTGCAGTACCTACGGTGATCAAGTTTATTTAAAAGTTTTGGCATGCCCCCTCCCGCCCTTGCAATTTTAACACGAAGACTACTTCTGATTAGATACATCAAATTTTGTAGTACCTACGGTGGTTAAGTTTATTTAAAAGTTTTGCCACTCCCACTTTCGCTTCCACCATTCCATTGCCTCTACCACTACCGACATATAAAATGTGATTAAAATCGGACTAGAATTATTCGAATTATGCGTATAAACGTGTTTATTGGTGTGGCAAGAACAGAGTTGGCCGTAGCCTGGTGGCGGCGCTAGAGTGCTGGTGTGTTTGTAAGAGCGACCGAGATAGCACATGCTTTTCATGAAGCCTGTAAAAAGAGTTTAATATACAGATGGCCGTGCCAATTTAAAATATTTTTGCATTTTTGCAAGTCGGCGAGACGCCAAACTTACTTCATTAGATGACTAAATGATTTCTTAGTAGTTACTTCCTCAATAGTTTACTAGGTCTAAATGGGGGGGTGCTGATCACGGCCCTGTACTAAGTTTTTGTCAATTATGTCGGGTTTACGAGAAAAAGAGTTTAAAATTTTCAAAATGACCTCATTTGCAATATTTAATTGTAAGATATAAACATTATGTTATACCAAAAACCTATTATTTTTACCTATTAATATATTAGGTATAATTAAGAGGCAATTTTTAAATATCAACGAGATATTTCAAAATATCAAAGAGATACTTGATTGATATACTGCATAATATATTACACTTTGGATATGGTTTAGAAATGAGTACAATTTTAACCAAAAAATGCTATAGCGATACGAAGAACTTTCAACTTTTTAAAGAATAATCTAAAATCTATCCAGAAAAAACATTCTTAACTTTCAATAGTATACTTTTGGGTGCCTATTTTATAACACCAGATCGCCTGATTTCAAAAAATTTGGCCGTGATGGACGAAACCCGATTATGTAGTCAGAATCAGCGTACCCGAATTAGTTATAGACACCTCTCAAATTAACGTGACCAAAAGTCATGTCGTCCTGTGTTACATATTGTTTGGCGTTATATAAACTGATAATTGGTGCTCCTTCCCTTTTTACTTTGCTACACCGATTAGGCAGAGCCGATTGGTATTGACTGTAACTTGTGTTCTATCAATCCGAAGTTTTTTAAATTTTGGGATGCATTCAGAACTATCTAGTAAAAACTTATTTGGTAAGGATACTACCACTGCTTCAGCGATTTGTCGTATAACACTGAATGATACAGCGGTCCGATCCTGACGATTTTCATGCTCTTAAGATGGCGGCGTGAAGTTGATTTACACCGACGGACAGACGGGCGTTTAAATTACAAACATCTGACCAATTTTATAATACCCTCTGCAAGGCTATGAAAAGGTCGAATTATTCAGTCAATAAATAAATTCGAAATTGCCAGCATTCGTAAAACATTATTGCCCCTCTTCTTGCACAATTCTAATCTTGCCCTAGAGGCTCGACCTGCTGTGACAAATGTCGAACTTTTTGCATAACACGCATCCGCCACAGCCGCAACATTTCGAAGTAATTTACAAATTAAAGGTTACGCTTAGGTACAAAAATGTGTCCCGACTGCACTTGTGTGTACATTGTACGTACTATGCGGTGCACGCCGTTTCCGTGCCTTTTCCCCTCCGCGGAGCCTACACATGATGTGTTGTTGTTTGCCCATGTTGGCATGCAAATTATTTGTTTGCTAGCCTATAACTAATACGGCCGTAGTGACGGGGGCAAGGGGATTGCATGGAATTTCTATGTGCACCGTCTCAGCCGTGCATTGCATGGTAAATTGCAGCAGATGCCGCTGAAAAATGTACACAAACATTTACATACAATCATACAGATGTTCATACATAGGCTATGTGAAACACAAAGGCCACGTAAAGTGATTGGGGCGAGAATGCGGATGATGGGGGGACAGACAGAGAGTGGAATGACAAACGGAATCGAAAACAAACAACGCAAAATGGACACGAAGGACACGTAGCCATGCATACTAATAGTATTTTGGGCTGATTGCTGGGCCAGTCGGTCTGCCAGGCCAACTATTTGCCATAGATAAAATTCCATTTCTGGTTTCGATTTGTTTGAAAAAGAACAAGTAAAGCCTCAAAAGAAAGCCAATAGAACACAAGGGTCTAAACTTTGAGATTCTCTGTACTGATCAGAATCAGTCAGAACCGCTCTCTAGTTAGACATGTTAGTATCAGAAAAGTTGCCAGCCCGACTCAGTATGTTTGTAGAAAACATTTTATGCTCTTTATTACGTGGTATAGATTGCCTCTAGACTTGAAATATAAGTTGATAAGTTTAGACATCTTCACCACCCCGCCGTTTTATTGACTAGGTACGGGGTAGACATGTAATGGGATCAAACCAAACAAAATTATATTTGCAGCCTCAAACAATAGGCGAAAGCAATTTTATGTGAGTCATTTGACGACCTTCGTGTTATTTTTTAGAGGACCTTTTTTGCCATTGCACTGAACTATGATATATGGCGAAGTCAGCATACCGCCCAAAATTGTAGGAGGCGGTGTAGTGTGGGGGGGGGGCACTGAGCCAGCCTTAGGGCCATCTTGGGATAACTAACACATCGTTCCCTGACTTTCAATTTGTGTGCATTTGCATATTTGCATTCGCCTTTAAAGTTTTACCGCACAAACTTTGCCTTCGCCCAAGACTTTGGGCCACGTCCTTGCCTGGCTGTAAATTGTTTCGACGACTACGAGAAGCTTGTCTGGATGCCCCAAACGGGACTTTATTAAATTTCCAGCAAATCAAAGAGCAAATAAAAAATAATGGTGAAATTTAAAACGAGAGCATAAAGAAAATTGTGAAAGTTTTCACACCGCAACCAATTGGCGAACAATTCATGTGCAATTAATTTGATTATATTTATGGGGTTTGGCTTACTTTTTCGTGGAAAAACCAATTAACAAATATGATTGCCTTTTCATTGCATAATTAATAATGTCATTAAGTATGTATGTATGTACATGTATTTTGTTGTTGCCCAATTCTTTTGAATCATAAATTTAGCAGACACACAACTCCACCCAATTAATTCAGTAGAACTTATTTAATAGCTTTTCGATAGCCAAAAAAACAGCCATTTTAATACAAATAATTTAGCTGTTTATAAAAAAAATTTGCCAATAATTAAAGCAGAGATAATTGAGCAAAAAACCAAATAGGATTAAAGCTTTAAATTATTTTACATTAAAACATATTTGTACACAAAAAAGTTTGCAAAAGACTTGTCTATATCGGGTTTCTATTGCCAGACACAACAAACGATTCTTTAAATCCAACCATTTGGCAGTAACCAGATATAAGCAGGGGAGGGGCAGATGTTTTCAAAATTAAAGTTGGTCATCTGCCCCAAGAATAAAAAGAATTTCTTCCAATAGGCAAATACATATGTCAAACCTTTGAATCCATCATTCCGTACAACATCTGATACAGAGCGTTCTGAAAACAGTTTTTCAAATAATTTTCAACTTTTTCGGTTCTCTTTAAGTCCGTACAGGTAGTCTTCGAAAGAGAGTCCTTCTAAAACTGTAAAACAATTGCCTGGGAAGTGGGCTAGCTTTGAATGTCCTGAAGTTTGTATACTCCTCATTAATCTAACACAATCCAACACTTTTTTAATGATATCGATAAGGTGATTAAAATCATATTTAAGATTAAAATAGACTTAAAAACGTATACTAATGGAGTAAGTATGCAAGTGCAAGTGAAACAACTAATTCAAATTCATAAGACCAATCCAATGTGCACATAGGTCCATGTATAACATTAATGCTGATCAAGAATATATATTCATAGTGTCAGGAAAGCTTCCTTCTGCCTGTTACAGTCCATTTCACCTTCTGGAACATGAAAAAGATCTACTAAGTGAAGCTTTAAACTAAAAAGGAAGTATTAAACCATTTCTTAGTTCAGGAATCGTACAAAACATGCGACGATTTTGAATATTTACATTTGACAAGCAAAACATTTGACATCCAAAAAGCGGGAAGCAAATCAGAAATGAGGTTAATTTAAAAACACATTGGTTTAATATATCAACCTGTTGGAACTGAATTGCATCTGGCAAGACCAAAACCAACAACGAACGGAAGTAAAATCCTGCAAGTTGTATATATAAGCATTTTGCTTTCTGTTTGGTTTCCATGGCAGAAACTCCTTTCTGCCCCAACCCTTATTTATGGTTCATGTGGAACTTGTGCGGGCGGAAAACCGCAAAAATATGTCAAATATTTGCTTTTTGCCCACTGCCACACACTTTACCCTTCTCTACTCCCTGAGAATTCACCCCATTCCTATTCCATCCAATATTATTATTATTTTCTTTAGCCTCTGCATGAGGCTCCGTTCGTTTCGCTTTTCTGGCTACAAGTCACGTGTTTAACATAAAATTTAAATAAAAATCACATACAATATGTAAACAGTTATATATACTTCCTGTGGTTGCCTCCAGCTCGTAAGACAAGGCCAGAGCCTGAATCCAAATCCGAATCCCAACCAGAACCAGAACCAGAACCAAAGTCTAAGCCTCCCGTTTCTGCTCCCGATGGTTTGTTGTCCGTCCGTTTGTCCGTCCGTCCGTCCGTTGTTTGTCTGCGTCTGTGCCGCTGTTGTAATTTCCGTCTGTTAACACAATTTGCAAATTCGACTTCTCTTCCTCTTCCACTTTCCATCAGCAACCACCCATCAGAGCGTACTCTTGATTCACCCTCCGCCATTACATTACCATTTTGAGTGCCGTTCCAAAAACTAAATAAGGCAAATCTTCTTAGATAAACTATAACGTATACCAATTCTATGTAAATTTATCATATAAAGATTGGGAGGGGAATTTGTTTGGCAAATAGAATTAAGGGTAAATCTTATTGAAACTGTTCGGCCAGATTCATTTGACGCACAATGGTTATAATGCTGAAAGCAAATTTGGCCACCTGAATAACGAAACATATTGTCAGTGTCAATTAAATAATTCTGGAAGGTGAGACTTGATTTCCACTACTCACACTGATGTTGCTGTTCATTGAGATGGGAAATATGCCGCCGGCTATAAATATGATGGGTTGCTGGACATGATGAATGAAGTGAACCAATGTGGCCTTGTAGCGGGGCTCGGCGTCAACCCAATTCGATTGGAATATGGTGTTGGCCAAATCCTCGCCGTCATCGATTAGCAGATTGCACGTATAGCAGAAGGGAAATGTCTGTAGGAGGATGGTTATGACAAACAAGAACGAGGCTACGCCCTTCCAGAAGTTGGAGAAGAAAAACACGTTGATCAAAGTCAATCCCAATACGGAACCAATCAACATGAACTGCACGAATATTGTGCGCGATATCATGGGTCGAATCATGTCGCAGCACCTGGCAAATTACTAATCTAATATATATTGGGACTAAATATTTTTCAGTCTCCTACCTGAGTATCAACTTGTGATCCATGACACAGTTCACCAACTCCTGGTAATTCTCAGCTTCGGTTTTTGTTGGATCGGTGCGTAAATTCCTAACATGGTCCTTGAGCACGTCTACATGGGCTCGAAAAATGATGGTAAACATCAACGGATACGTATCAGCGAGTTGATCTTGAAGCACCGCAAAGGACATGGTTATATATTCGAAAATCGCCTGAATCCACAGACTGCCCAGTCCATCGCGCCAGTCCACAAATGGATTGTAAACCGACCACGGTGGACGACCACTCAGGGCGTAGGACAAGAATGTCGAGCCTGCATAGCCACAATAGATGAAGCTGTACACCAGAAAGGCGTAATTGCAGCGGGCCACCATCTCGTGAATCTTTCGACGATCGCTCTCGTTCTGAAGGCGTTGGTCGAGTGTGTCCAGCAGCTGTTCCGTCTTTCGCAGACGCCAGAGGAATATATAGGTAATCGTTGACTTCACCGATGCTCCGTAGACATTGATGGCCACCTGCAGAGAAGTCAGGAACTCGCCTGGGGTAAAGTTCTTGAACTCCTTGGCATAGCTTATGATGAAGCCAACGGGTAGATAAAAGACCCCGAAGGCAAACGGTACACATGTCCAGAATAGATACACGTATCGTGTGAATCCCTCCTTGGGTGGTATCCAGCCAATTAGTTTCATGGCCCGATAGAGATAAATGTTTGCCTCGCGGGATTGCACACGCTCGGTGAGCGGTGCGGGATTGATTAACTTGAATACAACCATTGCAGCAGAAGTGGCATTCCGAGCTCCAACCGGCGCCTTTTATACCCTTTGTCGCCTTTACCCAAGACATGCATATTGGACATCTGCTGAATTCACGCCCAGCCCCTTCAATTCCAATTCCGTGTGTGGTCTGTAATTACGCCCCTAACTCACGGCAAGTGTTAAGTGTGTGTGGACAGGGGGTTATCAATTATTCAAGTTCATAAACCTCAATAACCATTAATTATCAACTGGGATAGCATATTAAATGGCACCTAAATAACTTTTACAAAGCCTTAAATTCAATTGGCCAATTGTTGCAAAATTTTTTGAAAACCTATTATTAATCATAAAGACGTTAGTTTAATTTATATTTAGAAGAACTCTTTTCTTGCGTACGAGGGACCCGGAAGGTCTGTATACAATCCATCTATCTGTATTCCCAGTTTTGAAGCTCTGAAATTCTAATTAACAAGATTAAATATACTTTATACATTTCTCACCAAGGCTGTAACCATTTTGTTCTGTTTATCGTCGAATCGGGTTGTTGAATGATTTTTTTCTCATTGTGTTGATACATCTCTAAACAATTTTAAAGTTCAATTTTAGATCATTTGAGGGTTTTTTCTTAAATCTGAAAAGTGGCAATCGTTTTTCTTTCGCTGACAGTTATGCAGTTCTGTCAATTGGGGAACTTATTAAGTATGGGAGCGTCCATTATTCACGGCGGGAGGGTCACACGGGGAGGTGACACGGTTTTGTTTATAATGTAACGGCAACGAACTAATCTATTACTTCTAGCACCTGTTAACAAAGTCTTGGAAAAAATCTAATTGTTGTATTTAAAGAGGGCGTCTGGGATGGTTGCTTCTATCTCCATGAATGTTTTGTGAAAGAATCTCATTTGAGCTGTCAGAAACAACTTCCCCCAAAAAGAAGACCACATTATTCCTCCAGAATCGTTTGGGAATGAAAATGCTAAATATACATATACACTACGAACAAGAAAGCATCGATTCGAGGTCCAGTAAGGAAAGCATATAACTTAATTTCAAATAATATTTATAATTTAAGCCAAAGGACCGAGCTAACTTCGGTCGAACCGAAGTTTGTATACCCTTGCAAGTTTTTTTTGTTACTCTTCCCTTATAGCCGTCAAAGTGGAAAAAGTGTTGATTAAGTGACTAATAAGTCAAAGCCTACTAGTTAGTTCCAATAGATTGACAGGTGTGTCAGTTGTAGCCCTGGTTGAGCATCTAAGCAACCTTAGCAACTAATGTTGAGAGCTGTCTTCAGGTCAGGTCCTATATAAAGGGGGGCTTCGGGATAGAGAGCTCAGTCAACAAGCTCCCCGGGAACTAGCCACACAGCAAATAGCACAAGTGAAACTAAAAAAAAGTCTAAAGTGAATATTATAAATTAAAAACATGAGTGAAACAAACGAAAGTCTTGGCGTCCCGACATATTTATCCGATTTTGATAAAATTTGACATATTCATATATCAAACTCTAAAATGTTAACTTTTAATACCATCGTGTTAAAATCTACGAAGTTATTGATTAAGTCACGGTTTTCGACCGAGCGTTCGTGTGGGAGCTATGTATATGATATAGTCACCCGATCTCGATCAAATGTGGTACAGCCATGTTCATGATATAATATCCCAATCCGTCTGATATTGGCAAATGTACCGTTTTCATCAATAATTGGTTTTTTTTATCAGACCTTTGTTTAATCATAGTTATGATTTTCAAGTGCCAAACTAAAATCTCTACTAGTGATCCATTTTGCTCCACCCTTATTTGAGTATTTCAGACTAAAAATTATAAAGTTTGGTGAATTAACTGGAATAAATGAATTACACACGATAAGTTAATACATTTCGGAGCCCAATTCATTTAACATCGATCAAATTTAGAAATTAGAACAATCTTTTTGAAACCTTCCCTTCTTAGCTTCCAACTATTGATTTTTGAGGTTAGAAAATGCATAACCCCAAAGATTTTGGATACCACGAATTGTAGGAGTCTAATTTTATTATCCGAATAAGCCTACCAAAACACGACCCTACATGCATTTGGTCAAATTAAATGAAATTAGTTATGGTTTGGTACTGGCCAATTCGAATATACTCTCCCAGGTCGAAAAACCTTCGACGTATATCATTGGCCATAAAATTCTAAACAGCAAACAACACAGAAGTCACGAAATACTGCGGTATTTGAATGAGACTGTGAGAATCATTATGGTTTCTATTTTAAAATCCAAAGTGAGATTTATGAACTCATTTGGAGTACCATTCGATATTGACTATATTAATGCTGTTCGCGAAACTTTTCGCCCAAATTCATTTGATTAACAATCGTTATGATGCTAAAGGCGAATTTGGCCACTGCAATGTTGCTCTGCATGGATATGGGGAAAATGGCCCCGGCCACAAATTGAATCGGCTGCTGCACTCTGTGAAGGAAATATACAAGCGCCGATTTGTATCGGCGGTCTGCATCCATCCAGTTGGAGTGAAAAATGGCATCTGTGAGGGCTTGGCAATCGTCGATCAAGAGCTCGCAGTTCATGCAAAACGGGAATGTTTCCAGTAGCAAAGCAAATACGAATGAAATGTTTGCCACAGCCGTCCAAATGGAGGATGAAAAGAAGAATATGTTGATTATGGCCAAGCCGAGGACCATGCCAATCAGCATGAACTGTGTAAATATAGTCGCCGATATCATGGGGCGCATTATGTCGCAGCATCTGAAAGAAATTATCTGTAATAATGGGAGGTATCATCATCATTAAAAGTAAACGGAACCCACTCCAATATGATCTTGTGATCCTTAATGCAGGTTACCAACTGCTCGTAATTCTGCTCGTTGGTCATTTGCAGATCCGCCCGCAAATTCTCAATGCGATCCTTTAAAATGGCCAGGTGTCCACGAAATAAAAAGGTGAACACTATGGGAAAGGTGTCCGACTGTTGCTCCTGTATGACGACAATGCACATGACAAAGTATTCCATGAAAGACGCCAGCCACAGATTGCCAACCCCCTGCCTCCAGTCCACAAGGGGATTGAACAGCTGCCAGGGCGGTGATCCAGCAAACACAGACGACAACAGAGTCGAGGTGGTGAAGGCAATGTACATAGTGGCATAGAATAACACTGTGCGATTGCCCCAGGCCACGGTATTATGCAGCTTTTCCCGCTGGTTCGGTGTTACACAGTGCTCGTCCAACTGGCCAATCAGCTCATTCATCTTCTTCAACCGCCAAATCTGGGAAAACGTGACACAAGCCTTAACCGAATTTCCAAATGCATTTAGATCAACCTGCAGCGAGGTGAGGAACTCGTTCGGCGTGAATTTGTCAAAGTGAACGAAATAGGTGGCAAATAGTCCGCAGGGCAAATAGAAAATGCCCCAGAGGATTGTATTGGCAGTCCAAAGCAAATAGAGCCATCGGTGTGGTCCCTTTTCAGGTGGCAGCCAGCCTATTATGGTCATGGAGCGATAGAAGTAGACGCATGCATCCATTGACTTCACTTCTTCAGACAATGGAGCTGGTTTGAGGCGTTTAAAGAGGGGCCACTTCATCCTGCTCCTGCTGTGATACATAGTTCCCTGGGAAATGAAAACCGCCCCAATCGAAAGCCCTTATATATCGACAAACGAATCGAATCCTTGATTTCTTTTTAATGTCCATCCATTATTGGTTTATTCATACAGTTCCAAATCCAGTGCGTCATTGAAGTGTTGCACTTATAAAGACATTAGTCGGACTCGATTTCTGCGAAGGTTAACAGCCACTGAAAGAAAGAAAAATAAATATTTGGATTACTTTGGCATGAACTCAAATTTGATTTTTCACCAAAATTCTTACTTGTAATGCTTGGCAAATACTAATTTCTGAAGGAATGTATGTAGATTGCAAATCAGGACATAAATTGTTTAAGCCAATTGATTAAAATGATTTGGAGTAACAACATGGAGTAAAAATTCCATCCAACTGATCCATATCAGCTGAGCATTAATTGGATTTTATTCTGATTCGCTGACTAAAAAAGAATCATTGAACAAAATGCATCCTTATGTTAAAAACATATTTAAAACTATTTAATTGGTTGAAGAGCAGAAATAAAGGGTATATTAATTTTGGTCAGAAGTGTGGCGAGACGAGTTAATATAGCTATGTCCGACCCTCCGTCCGTCCGTCTGGATCGACACGATCTCCTTTAAGACCCTTAAAGCTATAGACCTTAAAACCTTGACTCCGAGCTATGATCATGGGTTGTATATCTTGGATTCAGTCGCTTTGGTCCGTATCAAAATTTCTGAGTCGAAGTCTATTGTGGTCGCTCTCTGGAGAGAGGCTAGGAAGGCAAGAAATAATAAAGAACGAAAACTGAAATTCTAATTTTCATAATAAGTAAAGACAGTATGTAAAAGGTTTAGGTTAAGGTTGTAGGTTAAGGTCCTCTTTTTACCTTTTTCCTCATTTTAACTAAATCACCATTTAAATCTTTAATTAATTTGTCCACTATTGATAGTCTTTATTTTATTTTTTAGAATTTTGAAATTGAATTGCAATTTCTTAATGTGTAGACATTTATATTTTTTTTGTTGCATATTAGACCCTACCCAAATGTGCATCCTTTTGACAAGGAATATCGATTTCTCGGGTTCTTTAATTACAAGTTGCATAATGCAAAAACCCATTGAAATGTTTCTGTTACCACCATCACCCACTTGTACCCATGCTCCCCATGTCTTTTGTCCCAGTGCACTGGTAACACACTCAACCTCTCACTCCTTTGTGCTTGCAGCCTTTCATCTGTACTCCAACCGCACCGAGGAGAGGATTGAGGACGATACTTTGGCTGTGAAATATGAGGATGGCAGATGGTCGAAACCATATTACGATTGCGGCGGTGGCAATATATGGATGCTAACCTACACGGTGCCATTCTTTGGCTATGAGAACGGCAGCTATCATTTCAAGTAAGTACGAACCCGAATGAAACAAAACAATTGGAACAATAATGCACATGACGGAGCACTCCATAAATAATTCTCAGAAGCTAAGACAGAAAGCAAAATCGAAAATTGCAATGCTAATATAGGATTGCTCCTGTCGAAGTGTCTATACCCAACGCGAATCAGAAACAGTTCTGGGCACAAAGTGATGGCTTAAACGAGTTCACCCTTTGGGAAGGGTATCAAAATTCTAGAGCGGGCCACCATGTCGAGCTGTCAGCGCCAGCGTCAGCGAAAATAAAAGACAAGGATGAAAAGGGATGACAAAATCTGAAAGCAAGCAGGATGTCCTCCTGTAGAAGCAGAAGTAGCAGCATTTGGTTGCAACTTTTTTGGCTTTTGTCTGCGAGCAATAATTGAATAGCCGAATGGCTTGCTCTTACTTAGGGAAAGCTCTTAGCCTGGCACGTGCAAGGGAAAGTTCTTCCTCTTTCCTTCTCTCTCTTATACTCTCTCTGTCTGTTTTTGTGTCTCCAGTTTCTCAAAAACTGATAACGAATTTTGCTCACGCATTGGCAAACGGAATACGTTAAAACATAGAGAACATAACATTCTTATGAAACTTTATGGCATGCTTTCCGCTTCCTGTCCTCGAATTTTGCTGATTTCTTTTCTTTATTTTTAAGTAATTTTCAATTTTTGTTGCCTTTTTTTACATAGTTCTTCTTTCTTTTTTCATCTGTTCTGCTGGCGCTTTTACCAAAACTTTTCCAATTGAATGTTGGGGCAAGAAGGCAGCAAGCCAGCCAGCCAGCCAACAGAATAAAAAGAAAGAACACAAAAAAAGTTGGCCAAGAAAACGCCAAAAAGGAAAGAGCAGAAGCCGAGCAAAACAAGTTACATAGTTAGTTTGATGAAAATTTCATTGATGTCGGGTCCGTCCGTGGGCTAGTCCATTGCACGGCGCGTGGGCAAATCAATAAATTTGAAAATGCTGCGCGATTTGGTAAGATTCTGCGAGATAGTCCGTAGTGGGAGTAAGTAAGTGCACTTTGGGCATATTTAATTAATTCACTGGGGGGCCATTTCATTAAATTTGTTAAATCAGCTGTGCGTGTCAAGCACTTTATTACAAATATTTCTACTTATGAGCCCCACACAACAGAAAGGCGAAAGGCGTGGACCTAGGCCCAGGCATCAGAAGTACGTGGGTGAGGGCAGAGAAGTAAGCCGCTTACATTCCCGAGTAACTTGAGCCCAATTACAATTAGAGAGCCAGAACCAGAATTAGAGTCCTGGTCCTTTCAGTTGGTTAGAACTAACCAAGAGTGCTGATGAGTGCCTCAAATGATGTTAATTTTCGTGTTGATGTTGCATCTGTAGTCCCATCAGCATAATGACAGTTACGATGAGAGTAAAAGCCTTTTGGATATTTATGATGAAACCTGGCAAAAAGCCAAATGAAAGGATTGCGTTTGCGCCGAGTGGTAACAGGAGAATGGACAAACAATTAGTCAGTTGTTCCACTCTACTTACTTCATGCATAATTTGTAATTATCACTTGGCAACCAACCAGAGAAGAACATCAACGACGACGACAACAACAACAACAGCCAGACAATTCGTCTGCCAAGTGGTCCTACAACAGCATACATACCTCCACGGACAGACACCAACAATGTGACATAGAAGAAATGAAATAAATATTGAATTTCTTCTAAAAAGTTGGTTTCAATTTTCGCTATCAAATCTGTTTCCCTCTTGCTCGAAATTGCATTCTTTCACTTCTCATATTCGGCCGGTGCTGAAATTCCATTTCACTCAAATGGCTATTTATTCAATATAAATATTTCCTTGCCCTCAACCATATACTTCTCATATTGGCTCGTCGTCGACTCACCGTCTAGGGGCGGATGATAGCAGTAGCATGGGTAAACCATTCGCGCGTCCTGAGAATCGGTCCTCCCGCCTGGCCCTGGCGTTGTGGTGAAACGTAATCTTTGCTTCCCTGCAATGCGTTCTGAAATCACTTCTCCGAACTCATTCTATTTCCAACTCACAGCGTATCTGATAGTATTGTCTCTGCCACCAGCTCAAGGGCTTTTGTGGCCTATCCACTTGACGTTGCCCCGAAAGAACCATGCCAGGGATCAGAGTTGCCCACAGCAGCAACTGTGTCGCTATGGTCGTGAATAACATTATGCCACTGACTACTTACAAGTTTCGCATTACAAAATTACCGCAAACAAAAGCGAAAAAAGCGCTTAAAATTTAATTAGCCATACCAAGAAAGATGTGATGCCAAGGTCGGGCTAGATGCTTTTTACCAGGTGCTGGCTGGTGCTGGTGCTGATGCTGCTCTTATTTTTATTCTCCACTCGCGTCGACAGATAAAATTTCGAAATTTAATTAAAGCAATCAATTATCAGCTCACATCCCCCAGCTCGGTCTATGTAGATATGTGTGTGGGTACACACACACACACACACACACACACATGCCTATTTAACGTTCAATGACTTTGCACGCTCAATAAATTCCACGCACAGTCGATGGGAGTGACTAGCCAGGAAAAGTTGCCACTTTGACAGGCGGAAACCCAACTACTACATACATATACTGACTGCAATTAGTTGCAACATAAATTCAGATCGTGCTAATGGCCCTATGCACCGTGGTCCCTAGATAATCGAACTCTAAAAGTGAATGCAATATTTTTATATGCATGTTCACGTGGAAGAACTAGGCAAAAACTCCTGCACATACCAAAAATCCAGGACAGATTTGGTCATTAGTGAACTTTACGAAATAAATATTACGATTTTATTGATTTAAGTATTTTTACCTGCAACAGAAAAAGTTTTCGATGGCCAAATCAAAACTTCACGAGCTTTGTCTAAAACGGTGTTCCTCTTCTGGGGTCGCGGAGTGAACTGAATTGAATGGAAGTTAGGACCCACGCACGAAAACTGGAACAGACCATTTGAACATTCATTTAAATATTTACGATAAAAATATAGAAATAAAATATATATGTGCTTCAAGAGAGAACTCCTGTCCCAGTCAATCGCAGTCGTAAAGCTTATGAAGCGACCACTTGATCCTCCCTGCTGCCGGGTTGCCTTTTTAGTTGTGTGTTGGGAGTCAGGTCGGTGAATCATAAGCGAGACTTTCTTTTCGCTTTTCCTGAAACCTGCAACCAGTGTAAAATGCAACTAGAATTAATGTCTAAATGTTAAAAGTTCATTAGTTCAGTTGAGTTTGGCAACATTTTTGTTGCACACAGACTGAATGCTGCAACTGGCGCTGCACTGGTGCGAGAGTTTCTGTTCCTGGTTCTTGTCCTCGTCAAAATGGAGCTCATTTGTTTCAACAGCTTAGCACTGGCACGCTCCTGCCCAGCACAGGCCTGCCCTGGCCTGCCCGTTCTTTGTTTGCTCCGCACCATCGGAGACTAAATGAAAATAAAGTTGTGCAGTAAAAAGTTTGCGGCCGCTGATGCTGTTCCGGTTTCTCTGGCCCGGTTGGTCTCTTGGCTCTCCGGCTCCGGTTCGTGTTAATAATGTGCTGCTATCAGTTTCCCATTAGTTTGGCTAGCTGTGGCCGCAAAATGAATTTGTTTGCGTCGTTTTTGTTGGTGTCGTTTGCTAGTAGCCGCCATCAGAGAGCAGCGAGTCAGTGAGTTGGACAGTCGGTAAGCACAAGGCAGGAAAAGTTGCTAATTGATTTAATTTATTATGCGGTTCATTTTTCTTAATTGCATGAAATATGCTTAATCAACGAAAAGCGAAACCAAACCGGAGAGAACGAGCGGAACGGAGCGGAAAGGAACTGAACGAAACGAGCCGGACAAAAGCCAACAAAGCATCAGCATTAAATTCAAAATAATTTTATTAAAAATTATTTGGCACTTGGCAGGACCGAACAAAATGCGCATTAGCAGCTGCTAAACAAACAACAAATCACATTAAGCGCCTGCTGTGAAGGGACATGGACAAAGACCACGACGACGACGACCACCGCCAGGATAACCGAGGCCAAAACCAGGACGAGGCGAGATGCGCCCTCCTGCTGAGGCAATAATTTTATTTGATTTCATTTAAGTTTCGGTTAGCGCGCACACACAGAGAACCTACTTATCCCCCTTCCCTTCCCTTCCCTTCCCATCCCTTCCCTTCCTCTCTCATTCTATTTCCCTTTGAGACTGTTTCTCCCTCCACATGCAACAAATTTTCAATATTAAAAGAGGAGTGCCGAGTGACGGGAGGATTTGCCTCGTCTGTGGGTCGGTAATCTCAGCATTGTATTTATTTGACTTGTGCTGCAATATTGCCAACCAACTAACCAGCACACACATCCTCAACGCACTCAGAGATACAGATACACACACACACACACACACACACACACAGACATACATGTGTATGTATTTATTCAGGTTTCCATCATCTCCCCCGTCACCCTCTTATCGTGGGCAAAGCATAATGAGGCAAACGGAAACGGAAATATCAAATATTGCAATAAGCATGCCTTTGTGCTAAACCCGAGCCCTTGTTCCAAAAGCGGCGGCTTGTTAGCTTGTCGAGTTGCAACATTTGAATATCTGCATGATTATGAATATGCATGCCACAGACCAGACCAAGGACCAATCTCCATGTCTGTGTGTGTGTTTAGGTTTCTTGTATTTGTGTAACATGCTACATTTGGGCCAGCATTGGCATACCCCGGCTGCCCCTCCCACAACTCCAGAAGGCAATATCTTGGGGTCTGGAATCCCAAGTTACCTTAAATTTCTAAACCAACTCGCCATAAATGTGTATATAAAAGACCATAAGGAACCGACGCGGATGCTACTCTTCATCCGTGTCATCTGCCAATCATCGGGCTTCAATGTGTTCTTTGTTGCCCTTTATGTGCGCTCAATTGCAGAATATAGAATACAATGTCAGTGTCAATATCGTGTCACAGGGCCAATTACATAGCGTCAGCTAACTTTTATTCATTAAAAAATCATCAAGGTGAGCTCGGCTCCCTCGCCTCCCTTTCACTCCATTTTTCTACACATTGTCCTAGTTAGGAAGGACAATGAGAGTCAGCTAGCAGAGGAATTATGTTTAAGTTTGTTTGGAGGGAAGAGGCTCCAGCTGGTTTGGCTCCGCTGTACAAGACTCGTTTGCGTTGATATGTGAGAGCCTTATCTACACTCAAAGTATTTTCAGTCAAGTCCATTTCTATTTTGGATGGTTTGTCTCCCGCACAGTTCTGTGGTGAAACCCAAGAAATACTTCACCCAAACGGGAATCCAATCTAAGCTAACAGACCTCGCTGTGAAACTAAGCCAACCGTTTTGAAACTAATTCGTGAAATATACAAATATATATACATATATGGCTTTGCCCGCATAGAGGAACAAAAAACAAGAATTCAGCCCGCTCGGTTGAGTTTTGGCTCATATTCTGGGAAATCGCAAAGCATTAATATGAGTCAGAACCTCATGCTCGGGGTAGTTTCATTTCATTCATAAATATGGAAAATGGCTACAAGTTTGCTGAATTTAATATGGCTGGATGGTCTCTCTATCTTAGCCACACGATTGCAAACATTTGTTGGAGCCCATTTTTGGCATCAATTTCGTGCTTGTCAATGTGTCTTTTGCGGCAAGGCTAAAGAGAGAAATAGAAAGAGAGGGATGAAGAGAGAAACTACAAAACTGATTATGTGCATTAACAGCCAGCGGAGCCAGCGACCACCAACCATGTCGCAATACAGAAAACAGTTTGCTATAGGCAAATTGAGGCACACATTGCGTATACGTAATGCGACATTGGCGAAAACCAGATGAGTTGTTTACAAACTGGTTACAAGTTGAGTGCGTGACATTGTGGCGGTGACGCGGGGATATGCGGAGGTATTGTTTGTTGGAAATAAGGAGGGTGATTACACTTTACACGTATTGGGATTGTTGTTGTTGTTTATGTTGATGTTGCTGGTTGGTGGCTGTTGCCTGCCATAACCAAAACTCGCTTACAACTAGTCAACTTTATGAACTCGACAGAGCAAGCAACAAGGATCCAACAACAAGTGCTATGTAGAAGCGAAGGACTTGGCAGCTGTATTAGCTGTCGCCATTTTTAAATAGCTCGTACGTGCATGTATCCCAGTGTGTGAGTGAGCGCGCGTATGTGTGTGTATTTTTACGTTCGCGTTTGAGTGTGAGTTCCAAAAATGCATTTCAGCCATTCACGTAACGTGTGCTTGGGCTCCCAGCACGTGCTCTGTCTACATAAAAAGGGTATATAAAAGTTGTTACAATAATGAATACATTTTCATCTGAGTTTTGAGCCATCGGACAAGGTTTTTTAGTATTTTATTGGGGAATGATTTGATAAAAATAGTGCAATAGAGATCCAACTTTGAGCTATATTCACGTTGAGTTGGAAAAAATAAAGTTTAAATCCTTTTTATTGTTTAAGTCATGGGCTAAATGATGAATCTATCAGATTTAACTGGATTAGTTCATAAATGGAGATGCACTCGAAATTTGGCACTCAAAAAGAACTTAATAAATTGCTGTGGGCTGTTCTGATTAGGGATTAAGCGAGAGTGAAATTTTATTAAAATAATAATTATTTGAAATTCAGAGAGAGAATATTTTACAGTCGGCAAAACGATTTTCTTTCAAGGCTTTCTTCTGTTTAAGTCATCTGAAAGTTAAGTGAAAAATTCGGAATGGCTGTTTAAAATTTACTCAAAAAGGGAGACAACCAATTTAATTAGAAAATTTGCAACTTATTTAGGGAAAAGTAAACAAAAAGACCAACGCCCAAACAGAAAACCAATTATGCTAATCAGACCCGCTCAGACGTTGAGCAAATTTAAAGTCATCACTCCTTCCTCAATCTGGAAAACGCTCGTTCCCACGACCCCCATCTCTCCCTGAGTCCTTGGACAAATTTACATCAGTTATCAAAACTAAGAGACACAATGTTATATCTATGTTTGGCCATTTGTAGGCTTAAATACTAAATCAAAGGCGTTTTGTCAAATAAATCAAGTATATGCCAGTGATATAGACCAACATTGTCACATCACTAGCCAAAGCCATGGGCACACACACACACACACGCACACGCACACTCACACTCACAGACTTACACTGGCAAACTAATAAATCAATATGAGAGACACGCACACTATGGGGATGGAGGAGGAGGTGGGGTCGACTGTTCGGAGTGACACAAAACTCATTCGGTCAGCTCAATAAGCTTATTTTCTAATATCCGTTTACAAATTATCTGCAAAAGGAAAAAGCAAAACGAAACGAGAAAAGAAAAACTGTCAACAACAACAAAGGAAAATGCTTAAAGGAAAACGAGAAACCACAGCAAAATATAAATAGCAGAAAAGAGCGAGGGGGAAAAGCAAATGAAGATGGACAAAAAAGGGCCAGACACAATTCCAGGATTCACATCCACAGGACATAAAGGCGTTGGGATCAACTGCTGGAGAATTAACATAATCATTACTATAGTGTAATATGGTCATTGTGTTCTTGTTGTTTTTGTTGCTCTTGGGTCGCTGTGCATTTTCCAGCCTTCGTCTTGGTTATCCTTTTTTCTCTCCTTTCCTTTTTTTCTCAATCAATAAGTTGTCAGAAACAATCAAATAAATACAAACTGATATGTCAATATTAACTGACAGCCGCATGGAAACGCCCAGACCCAGACCCAGACCGGATATGGCCACACACACAGACCCACAAAACTGACGCAAAGAGAGAGAGAGAGAAAAAATCATTTTTGGAAGAAATATTTTAGGTGCCTAGGTCAGAGTACTTCCGATAGAGTTTCAAACGAATCTCATCCTGCAATTCGGTGGTAATGGCAAGTTGGAATTGAATTAGGTCTATTTTATATAGAGCAGAGCCGGTGAAGTTGGAGCCGGATTGGCTCGAATTGATATTAGCATATTGGCCTTTTAGTTTGCTCTTTGTTTTCCAAAAATAATGGCCAAGCCATCAGTCCCTTTGTCCATTGACGTCAGTCAGCTGGTACACACCGACACTCACACACACATGAGGAGAACCCGGCCACAGTTTCGGCGTGAAAATGTGGGCTTTAGATTATGCGTCAAATTGTAGATGTGTTCCGGTTGCCTTCCAACTGACCCCCACATATAGTCCCACATATGTATATCCATAGGAGCGTTTCGTTTCTGCTTCGGTATGCGTGTAATTGCTTGTAGATGGGAAGGAAAGAGGAATGTGCAGGACAGGAGACGGGCTGTACGATTTCGCAACTGGAGTCGTCTCGCTCCCTCATTGACTGTTTGAGCGTAAGGGGTATGGGCGGGAATCGGTAGCGACGTCGTCGTTGGCGGCTTAGTGCACCCTTTTTATGGCTTTATGTCTTTGCAAAACGACAAGGGTGGGGCTGGCCCAACTCAGCCTAGTCTCAATCCACCCGGACAAGAAAATAATTTTCTGCGAAACCGGAACCATAATACGCTAGTTGTTGTAGTTTTCGCATGGCCTTTATCCTTTATCCCTTTTATTTTGTATTCCTTTTGCTCGGCCTTTCTACTCCATCTCGGACTATGCGCAATCAGAGCTGGAATTTATTGTTTGTTATCGTATGTAGAGACAGGGAGACACCACACAAATGAGAGTGGGTAGAGAGACTGGCGGGGCGTGTGGTGGTCCTGTGTCCATAAATTTTAGTCCCAAACCAAGACAAACTTCGCCGGTAGGTTCCGCATTTTTATTGAATTCCAGTTTATAAATGGGCGCCATTTCGGTTTAAGTACCGCCCAGTTGATTGTTAAACTGACAAATTAATAACATAAATTTTTAACGCCTTTAATGCTGACTCCGCACGGCTCCCTTCTCTCACGCAGAGGCACATCTGGCATTGATATCGACTTGCGGCGCGTGGACATCGACCAATGCCCCCAGCGTCATACTCCAGGCACGAAGCGACCGCTGAACATCTTCGCCGGCACCGACAAGTGCAAGCAGCGGACCACAATGGTGAGTGTCAGCCCTCCACTTGGAATACTCCCAAGTCAGCAGCAGCACTTAATGCCTGAAACCTCTCCTTACATCTCTCTCTTTTTCCAGTGCGAGGCCATCATGGGCTTGGGTTTTCGTCGTGGCTCCTACAAATGCCTTTGCCGCAAGGGCTTCTACTTCCCCGATGTGATATCACAGCACAAATTCTTTAATGGCAGCCTCTTGGAGGAGGAGTACGAGAAGCTCATGCTGGTAAGTGCTGACCCAAGTCATTTCCTTTATACACTTGCAAATATTTAAAAACAAAAAATATTTCTGAAATTTTCGCCATAAGTTATAAAATGCCAAGTTATATGCCAACATATATGTATACTTTTTTTTAATGGACCATTGCCAGATAGATATTCTTGCCCCACATATATATTCTTGATCATCATCAACAGCCTGTTTGATCTCTCTCCATCTGTCCGTCTGTGTGAGCGCCTCCAACTCGGAGACTCACCTCAATTTCAAGTTTAATCTCCACTTCGATTTTAAAAAATGTAATATAGGAAGACTATGGTCTTGACTCAAGGGCCTCCCCTCCCTCACCACAATGTCAATGGACCTCAAGTTAATATAATTGTATTCAATATGAGACAATATGAGAATATACACACTAAATATGAATCCTGTATTTACCCATTTTAGGGCAAAAACTCCACATATAACAGCAACAGCGAGTACGAATGCCTGCCCTGTGCCGAGGGCTGTGATTCCTGTGAGGATGCCTCTCCATGCATAGCTGCCCTTAATTGGCCAATGCGCACCAGCATCCTGGCTCTGGCTTGCATTGTCATCGGCCTGTTGCCGCCGGCTGCCTGGTTCACCTTTCGCTATCAGCAAGTCAAGGTAAGTAGCCAAACGGGTGCCATATGGCCAATTTTCACTTTCGATTCTCTTTGTATGTGTATGTTTATAAATATTATAAGAAGAGCTGACAAATTCCTGGCCTCATCCAGTTTAGTTTACTCGATCCCAAGCCAAGAGAAGGCCAGGGCAGGTCAGTAAGCTGCTGTCATTGAGCCGCTAAGCGGCTTAGCATTGTTAGTTTCAAGTTAATTTTGTACGTGCGGCATTCGTTCAGATCCTGATGACAACGGACATGGGGACAGGGGACACGGGACACGCAGGGTCGGACACGGACATCGGATACGAACAACGGAGATTGTCGCGTATAAACGGAAGTGCAAACATTCACACAAACTTTAACCGACTTCCGGCCAATGCAGTCCTGTACAAGCCATATCTGCATCTATATATGTATGAATGGGTGTGTGTGTGGGTGTGTGTGCGGGTGTGTGTGTGCTTATGTGTATCCGTGCTTGTGTGCTGGCGCTCATTAAGCTAGACTGAGCCAGAGTCGCAGAGTCAGTGTCTCTGGCGTATAGTTTTAAACCATTTTGAACTTTGTCGTCGAGTCCGCCATTGCTTTCCGAATAGATATATACATTCGCAATGACTGTATATAAGCAGTATATACGTATGTATAAATGGAGAAGGACCCTGAATTATTTCATTCCCTTGTCGTTGTCTGACATTTGTGTTTTATCCTCCTCAGCACACGCCCCCCCATCGTACTCCCAGTCAACTAAACTGTTTTCATTCCTAATGCGATTCTGTCGCATTTGTGTCTACGTCGAATGTCATCCAGTTTCCTTCTTCCCCTCTCTGTGGGTTAGGGTGTGTGAGAACGCTCCAAACTAATTAAATGGCGTTAAACATGCTGCCTGACATCCCCTGCCAAGTGTGACTGCACTTCAAACTTCTTTTTCTGGTTGCTTGCTCCTGGCCCAGCTGCTGTGAAATTGTGTGAATGAAGAAATTTCAGTTTGAATTTCATTTCAAGTTAAAGAAAACTTTTTCTTGCACTCGGCCAAGTAACGAAATTCCATATGAACCCCACCAACACGATAAACTTGCTGCTGTTTTTCATACCCTTGCTTAGGCTATTATGAAACTAGTCACCCGTATGTATCTATATAGGGCAAAGCAGTAGGCATTTTCGACCTCCCCAAAGTACCCCTTCTTCGTAAGCATCAGCTGATCTCGATCAGTGCATCCCTCAGTTAAGAGCTACTGAGTTGTAAGAAGATATATGGATCAATCGAAAAATCGGTTGGAAAGTAGAAACTTTGTTTTGAATCTAAATTTGGGTTGCATTCTCTATATTTTCACCAAGCTTTCTTGAGATCGGAGAAAAACAGTTCTTAGTTTTAGTTTTGTTTAACTACCTCTACAATCATACACCCAAGTCAAAGCACTTCCGATACATAGAATTCCTGCAAAAATCAATATAAATTGGCAGTTAATAGCTGAGCTACAAGGATATTAACTTCGACGTGACTTATTATTAGCCAATGATAATAATGTTCTTACTCTATATTTGTTTTCCTTCTTTTCGCAGGTTGTTCGAGCAGCTAGCCCAGCATTGCTACGGGTCATTGCCTTGGGTGCATTCTTCATATACTGCACGGTAAGTGGATGGGAATAAAAGGTAAAACAAGCTAATTAATTAATTAAATTAATTGAAATTGAGAATTGTTTCGCCTTTGATTTCGAGATTTTATAACCCTCCAAAACATTTATTAAATTGATAAAAATATGCAAAACAAAAGGACGGTTTCTTGATAATTGTGATAAGATTTACTAGTAAGACGGTTTCACTCGAAAAAGTGACTCAAACTGTAGCAGAGTCGTTGTCTATGCACAAATATCACTCATCCGACATGTGGCTTGGTTAAATTTCCTTCAAAGAAAGCATCTCTGACCGTATTAACGAGAACTCTTCCTAAACGACTTAAGTTACAGTGCCCAGTGTATTTTAATACATTATTTATCTTTTTAAAAAAGATACTCCATATAACTATTACTGTAATTATAGTCTTTGTCTATTGTCTAATCGCACCTGCCATTGTAGTAGTCATCTGGGACCCCCTTGAGCTGCCTACCAGTCTATAAATCCCTGCATTGAATATGAATCATAACATACTCAAAAGCTATTATAAGTATTATTAAAACAACTTCAATGAGTCTCATCAAATTATGGACATCAATGCGATTTAGGTATTTTCAATTGAGAATTTCAGCACGTTGTCATAATTCGATTGAAACACACAGCCTAAATACATAAAACGGAAATGTTCTTTGCATATTATCGATCTTAGTCAGCCGCCTTTATAAAAATTTCCATATTCAAATCGAAAAATAAATCCCACACACCCACACACAGAGAAGAAAGAATCTCTGCCTTCCAAACACGCTCCAATGGCAATGACATTTGCCGTTTGCCGTTTGCCGTTTGCCAATTCCAATCAATTTCTACACAATTTAATTTGATTGATTTATGACTCGTGACGAAAACTAATGGGATACTGACCAAAATAAACAACTTTAAACGAGAGTTCATTGGACATTGGATAGAAGATTTATTTGATATGTATACGCTTGTGGGTGTATGCATGTGTGTTGGTGTGTGGAGTGAAAAGAGTATCTCAAGCTCTACTCGGCAGAACAAAATAGGTGGGGGGTTGGATGGGCAGTCGATGAAGTCAGACCTTCGAGTGTGGATACACTTTTTGCCATTTTTGGCATTTTGTGTCCATTGAGTGTGCTTTATGATTTTTTAATGTCAAGTGATAAAGTGGATTCCCCTCCCCTCCCATTGCCATCCCATGCATTTCTTTGTCATTTGTTTATGGCCTTGATTTATGAGAGACAAACATCGGATCCCGGTGAAATATTCATGTCAAGGATGTTGACTAAACGGTCGATTGCTTATTAATGTACTTATTTCTTTGTCTTCGTCTTCTTTCAGAATATTGTAATGTATCCGAATCCGAATCTTTATACCTGCACCGCCCGCATTTGGCTACGTGAGATTGGCTTCTCGCTAACTTATGGGGCTCTGATGCTCAAGACCTGGCGGTAGGCCACTTCCACATTCATATACATCCGCCAAACTGAATGGTACTCTAATCTGTCTGTTACAGGATATCGGTGATTTTTCGGGTTCGCTCGGCCAAGGCCGTCAAAATCACTGATGCGGCTTTGCTTAAGCGGTTGGGCATCATATGTGGAGCCATTGGCACTTGCCTGCTGGTACGCACACTTGTTTCGCCGCCGGATGTTGTAGTTGGACGCACCGCCGATGACCTCAAAGCGTTTCTATGCAAAACGGACTGGTGGGACTACACATTCACATCGAGTAAGTGAGAGAGCGAGATGGAGGGAGAGAGATTCAAACTGATTTATTGGGTGGGAGACGGGGCTACGAATAATTTAATAGACCAAGCATGAAGTCACAGTTGATTGGTCCCAAAGAGCAGCCAAAAGGAAATAGCATCAACAACGCAGCTATCCATGTTACCCATACGCACTGTAGGCAGCTCCTGCAAAACATGAATTGCGACGAATGCAAATTGCAAACCGTTACCAAGACAACAATACATTGCACAGCATCAACGTATGCTCCTTTTCAATATATACAATTTTAAAAAAATGCGAAACAACATAAACTATCAGGATCAAAATCTCAGTAGTGATGTATGTACGTATAAGGTTTCTTATATTCGACGGACCCAGGGTTTTTTTTATAATCACAATTTTGTTTGATTTTGAGGATAGTCGATGTGCTGCCATCACGTTTTGAATATGATACCTCGCAGTTGGCCGCTTTGAGCCAGTTCCATAGTCTTGGCTAACAGTTTGGCTGGAATGGCGGCTATTTTGTCCGGGATGTTGTTATCGATCTCTTCTAGGTCCGCGAAAATGGACAACCCTATTAAATTATTATTAAAGTCCCCGAAATGTTTATATACAAAAGAAAGCTTTTGTCGACCCCTTAAATTATAAATCAGCATCGACAGCCGAGTCTATATAACCATGTCCGTCTGTCTGTCGACCAATCCGACATAAGTAGATGATTTCATTCTTATATTCGTTCCAAGTATATATTATTTATGCTAAAAATTTATATTGAATCTTTTTTATATTTTTGAACTTCACAAACTATCCCGATTTTGACCTAAGTCAAACTCTCACACATTTTATGTTGCATCTTTAAGCAAGAGTGAGGAAAATAATGATTTTTTCTTATGAATTATTTTTTAATTGTTATTTTTAGAGTCTTGTTATTATGGTATATGATCTCTATTCCAGCATCTGAGACATTAAAGATGTTTGCAGGCCACGCAGCAGGCGAGTTGATTTGAGATTGGATTCGAGTTGAGTTGGCATCTGTCATGTTTTGGCCTTCTTCTATGTTGGTTGTCAGTCCGACTGTTTGGCTGTGTCTCTGTCACATTCACAAACGACTAAAGCTGCGTGTCGCGTGTGTCGAGAAGCACAAGAAAATCTGCTGCTGGGTAGGGATGTAAAGGATGTGAGAAGGAGGATTCCTTAATTAAAAAACTTTACATATAGCCGAGAAAAGTTTCCATATCCCCCATACATAGGGCTTCAACATGCATCTGAATGTATATATGTATGCATATATATATATATATATGTGTATATATCTATCCACAATCCATTTGTATGTGTATAGAGAATAGAGTCGAAACAATTATCGCTGATTCGCTGACTGCTCTCGCAGTCACGCACTTTGACTGCAGCCAGATGCTGAATAACTTCATTTGGCCCCAGCCAGGCGAACTCGTCTAGTGGCACGTAGTGGGTATTACACATTTTTAATTGCATGTTACTGCAGTGCACATTTACTTGCAATCAGATTTGTTTTCCACCTAAAAATTGTGCTGGCAGTGGGCTTCATTTGAGATTCAGGGAAGGGATGTACATTGTTTATTTAGCTGCAGTTGCTCCTATCTGATGCTCATTATGATAATGGAATTGTAACTAAACTGCTACTTCCACGGTAAAATAATTGGTTGGGCTAACTAAGGTTGAAAGCGAAAGAAAAAAGCCATGCAGGATATTTATCCCGGCGTCTCTTTACATCTCCCTCTTTCTTCCTGCTGCTGCTTTGCCAGTGGAGGTGTTGTTTCTGGCCTGGGGCGTTCGCCTTTGCATCATGGTGCGGAAAGCTCCATCCGAATTCAACGAGAGTCGCTTCATCTCCATGGCCATCTACAATGAGTTCCTGCTCACTTGCTTCCTAAATGTGTCCATGTAAGTGCCAAAAAATAAATCAATGATCAGATTAGGCATTCAACTACTCATAATTCGTACACCCCTAATTCATCTTCTTACCTTTTCCAGGCTCTTTTTGCAATCTCCAGCCAATCCGGATCTGTTGTACATCATTTTCTTTTGCCACACTCAACTGACAGTAACTCTGCTACTGGCCCTCATTTTTGGCAGCAAGGTAAACATAATGCCAATGTGTCACACTGACTTCCGCTATCTTCCTCTCCTGGTCTCTCCGTGCATTTGCAGGTGTACATTGTTCTGCGGAGTGGCAAATCGCATCAGGAGAATATCGGCCTGGGAGCCAAGGCGTCGGGGGCCAAATTCAATTTTCGGCCACAAGTGCGCACTTTCGCGAATCCCAGTTCGGTAACAACATCCACAGCTCCAGTGGCGGGCACCACATCAGCAGGTAGGCCTCGAATCATCAGCATAATCATCGCATGCAGCTAATTGTGTCGTTAGTCCTAATGGGAGGCGGCATATCCACGATTTATGACAAACGACATGGACTTGGACTCGGACATAGACATGTACATTTTGACAAATGATGCCCACAATTCGGAGTAAAATTTATGCAGAGCACAGCAGCACTGGGAGACAGTAGACCATAGACCGTAGACCGTAGACCGTAGTCCGGAGCCTAGAGCTCCGAGGTTGACTGATTAAGTTCTCTTGGCTCAGATTTGTCAGAGTGTCTTTAAAAACGAGCAGAGCAAGTGGCGTCACTTGCCGTTTATCGACGGTGTCGTCGTCTAGACTCAACAACAATCACCTCCAACCACACAATACCACGACCCACAGGACACCCCACACCCCGTTCAATGTCATCTTCAGTCGTTGATTTATGTATGTTCCCTACCAAAAAAACACACACAAAAATAACAAAAAACAAGCTTTTACAATTTCCGTCGAGGTCTGCGGTTAACCCGAGCGTGGATATCCTTCCTACATATAAGCAAGTGTGTGTGTGTGAGTGTCGAAGTGTGGGGGAGTGTGTGTTGGTGCGTAGGTGTATGTCTATGTTTCTCAGAGAAGGAAGGAAGGAAACCGTTACAAAGCGTAAACTTCCGCCTTAATGCCGCCGCCGAAGACGCCATATTTGTTTATCACATCTCGAGACATTGGGCGTAAATGGAACTATTTGGAAAATTTGTACCAGAGATTCAAAACCATTAACATTAGATAGCTACTAAGGTAGTAATTCATCTTCGTAGCGACTTTCCCCTACACACCCACACATACACACCCACACCTACACCCAACATACACATATACAAGTATATAGATACTGGTCTTACTCTTATCGGCAGACTTTTTAATTTGCTGCGTTCATTTCCACTTCAGTTTATCACCAAACGCTCGGCAGCTTTATGTTTTAATGCTTTATGACCGACCCTATATACTATGCTATATATTTATTTATGTATGTTAAATGTATACGGACTTTATATATCTATGTAGGTGTTTCCATTTTGGGTTTTTTGTTTGCCTCTCCACGGTTTTTATTTAATTTTTTTATTACTCGTCGTATTTCTAGACGTCACGCATTTTTGTGGCTGCCGTAAATTGTGCGTTAAATTTACATCTACATTTTTTCCTTTCTTATATTTTTTTCTCCTATTCGCATTTTTAAGCGGCCTTCAATTTGCATATTTAAATTGAACAATCACAAAGCAGCAAAACCAGCAGCAAAAGCCGACTTCTGCAGATTCCATTTGTGTGGCGAATTTTAAATATTTTCGCAAAAAAAAAAAGAATAAATGAAAATAGAAAACTGTGTTGGATGGAACTTTATATACTCTAACTCTCATACACACACACACACACACACACACACACACATGTGATGGCTATATTAAATTTCGCCCACTGTCGAGATCCTTTCCTTCCTTAGTTCGCATAATTTTCCAGCCATAAATCTAAATTCAAGACCAAATAAAAAGTTTCCAAATGTAAGCTTTGCTAAAAGACGAAGTCCAAATACCCTTTGATGTAGACGTAGTGGTACAACGCTCAGTACGAACAAGTGGCCCATATGACACTAGGCCCGGGCCTGTTACGAATGACCCTAAGTAAAGTAAATGTTACAACCTCTACCCTACTCCGACCTAAGGGCATAGGCGTATTACATATATAAACATAGATTAAACTAAAGAAATAGAAAATATTAAATGTAATAAGATAACAGGTTACATATAAAGAGAAAACATGATAGGTTAAAATAATGATGATTACAACTAATTACGAGCGAGGAAGGACAAGAGCGCAGTTTTTATACCCGATAGCGATATATAGCGATGTTTCGGAACCGATAACGTGCCAAAGTCTGTTGTAGTCACTACATAGTATACGAAAAGCTTCCTGCAGAGAAAAGTTAGTTGTGCAAGTGGGAAGTATAAGCGGTGGGAAATTGTGGGTTCTTCTAGATGGAACAGAAATGTTAGTTTGGCTCAACAGCTCGGAAGAATCAATCTCACCATTCAAAAGACTCTTTGACTCTAAAATCAGCTACCTTTGACATGGACGGACGATGTGGGGGGCCTGGACACCCTCCAAAATATATATTTCTTAATATTTGGACACCTTAATTATTTTTCTAAAAACAATAAACAATGGGAAAATCTGAAACCTTCTGTTAATCAAGAGTTGAGAAACTTTAGCATTTTCTAACATGAGAATTAGAATTATAGAGTATAAATAAATAAAGTATTTAATGGACGACAGGCTAAGGTCAGTGTATGGATTATTACAACTAGTTTCGCTCCGAAACTGAGAGTTCATATGTTCCACAAGTATAAAAGTTAACAAAGAAAGAGTCCATCCTCGTCGGTTGGACTCTGTGCGAGATGTTAGCGAGTATATTTTCTTATTATTGAAAAGTCGCGGTGGCATTGAATGGACTTCACTTAAATCACACTGACAGGCTTTCACTTGAATTGAACGGCCATTTATCATGGGGAGCACATGTCCTGGCGAAGGCGAAGGAAAGAAAATTCAAACTGAGAACAACAACTGAAAAACAGTTATAAGAAACAGCAGTAACAAGAGCCAGCTAAAAGCCACAAAATGCCAGTGAGCCCCTTTTCCCGTTTTCAGGTCTTTTCTTTCCATTTCCGTTTTGGGTCTTGGCGGTCACAGTAGCTACAGCATTACGCAATTTAAATGAAGTGAGTACACGGCTAAAGGGCCGGCGGGAAACTTGGGGCGAATGGGGAGGGGAACTTTTTTAGTGGAAAAGTTTTGGGGCGTGGAGCAGAGTTTGGCCGAGAGAAAAGTTTCAGCGGCGTGAAAACGCTTCTTTATGCAATATTTTACTCTTTTTGTTCAGCAGTAATTGATAGGGCCTTCTGTGGCACTTGCTCTCTTCTTCTTGCAGAGAACAAATTGTCCGACCAGGAGGCGTTGGAGGAGATTCGCCAGCTGAGCATGCAACTGCAGCGCATCCAGGAGATGGCTCCACCCAAGGGGGTGGCTGTGATGACCATATCCAGCCTACTGGATGGACTCAAAACGCCCGGTGGCATGATGGTGGTGGCGGCAGCGGCCACCCACGCCTCCTCCCAACAGCAGAGGGCTCTGCCCTTGCTAGCGCTCAATGCGGAGATGCAAAAATACAATCAACAGCAGTTGCAATTGCATCAGCACCAGCACCAGCACCAGCACCAAAACAACAATGCCAATGGGCGAAGCGGCGTAGGAGGAGGAGGAGGAAGTGGTGTTGGCGTAACACGTACCAGCATACCCACCATGGTACTAGAGACGCCCCCTTCGTCCACTCCGCCATCAACAGCGTACGAGGATCGAGCCATGAACACCGAACTTAGTGGCGACGACTTCCGCGAGCAATTGCTGCGTCGCACTGCAGATGGCCACATCATATGCAGTCGGTGCCTGGATGCGTCCAAAGAGCACTACTACTGCTGCCCGCCGCGCACCGCTTGCGAGCAGCTGGGGTCGCCACAGCCAGAGGGCAGCCTTAGTTTTGCGAATATCAAGCTCGACTGCATGTGCTCCCAATCGGAGGATCTGGATCAGATGCAGCGCCGACGTCCAGCCCTGCGCTCGGCGGCCACCAACACGCCGCCGACCAGCTGCAAGCGCGGCCCACGCAATCTCCTCGAGGCGGAGGTCAGCATTTCGTATCAAATTTGTGATAATTGTAGAAGTAAGTATAAGCTTAATGGTCGGAGACGCAGTGGCGAGGAGTCCACTCACCCGGCGACCAGTCTGCCCAGTCAGACTCGCAGCAGCGAGTTGCTGGACCGCAGTGCTTCGTCCACAGCTGTGGGCAAACTAACAGCCCACTCCACAGATGACATTGCCTTGTTCAGCGCCGTCGGCGGCAGTACCACCGTGACCACCGTCGACAGGCAGCTGGACACGGGGCGAGATCCAGACGATCAGGCCCTGCAACCCGCTGCCACTCCCACACCCACTCCTGTTCCGGCTCCCGCTCCTTCGCTGGGAAACGTGTCGAATGCATCGAATAACTCAACTAGCCAAACAGACAAGACAAACGGAAGTGGTGGAACCACACGGCCCAAGCGTCCAGATAAATTGGTGCTTGATCTTAATGATCGCTCGAAATATACCAAGGAGGTTTCTGTATGAAGAGGAAGATCGGGCTACCAAATCGGTTTGGATCTGAATGCAGGTATTGAGTTCGAAACACCAAATTCAAACGTTAAATAATTTCAAAGCATATTGTACAAAATGTATCTTTCGATTGCAATTAATCCAAACAAATTCAGCTTTAATAGGTTTAACCGCTTTCAATAACTCAAAACCAGTTTCCGAAAACTCATTCTACCCCCCCAAAATCAACTATATTTAGTTTCGAAACCGATTTCAAACCGATTTGTGTGCTCGCTTCTTTTGGGGGAAATGTGGATATTATCTAAGTAATACATATGTGTAATATTTCTGTATGTTATGCCAAGAGTTTAAAATTACCAAAGACTTTACGAGATTATATATTATGCCTAGGTACATCCATACACATAGGTCGGTAAGTAAGAATTTCATAGCTAATAGATATTTGTTATTATTGCGCTAGTACTAACTAGACTAATCTATTGTTAAGCCTAAAACGCCTGTTTTCAGCGAGAGAAGTGAACCTATAAAGCGGAAAGGAAGTGTTGAATGTTCAAGGTATTTGCATTGCTAAGCAAAATGATTTGCAACTCTAATGAGCCCCTTAAAATGTTGTGAATATTTTGCAAATAACACAGATACACATGCATACATAAACACCCTCACACACACACACTCACACAGATAGAGCAAACAAACAAACGAAGCCATTTTGTTGAAAATCATGTGTTTTAGCTGAAAATTGAATTTATATTGTATTTCTATACATACATATGTATGTACATATTTAAATGTGTATATGCATATATATATATATATGTGTATATATGTATGTATGCATATATGCATTGAACATAATTGAAACTAAATTGCTTACTAATTGAAAACGTCACAAAATCATTTGAAGCAGCAGCAGCAGCAACAGCAAAATGCTGCAAAGTGCAACAAAATGCATTTTGTGTGTAATTAATTAAGTCACATCATTTAAAGTGCCGCCAACATCTGTGTATATATTCATACTAACATAATATAGAGCGTACATTTTGTGACAAATAGTTAAAATGTAAAATAAACATATCTCTGCCAAAAAACCAAAAACAAAACAAAACAAAAAAGAACAAAATAACAAACCCTAATGTAATTCAACATAAAAATCAACTTAGTAATAATTGATGGTTCGGTTAATGAGTAATTAGCTGCAATAAATAAGTAAAAGCAATCAAAAAAGAAAAAAAAAAATAAGAGATATAAAACTACAACTAAAACTAACTAACAATTGCCCAAAAACTGTTTTGTTTGCCTATATTTACATATATATTATATACATCAATGTAGTTAAATATTCCAGTTATTGAGTGGAAAATGCATTAAATGTATGAAAAATGTTGAAAAATAAATTAAATGAAAACCCAAACTAACGAATGAATGTACAAAAAAGGACTCTCCTATCACTCAAGTTCGGAAGGTTCATTAAAATCTTAGACAAAGACCCAGCCAAACATCGGAGACCAATTTAATGACACTCTCACTGGCTTATCAATATGTGAGTGTACGTCGTATATGTATTGCATACCCTTACCAGATCTCACACATACAAATTTTCGTTTGAAAATTGTTGACGCCTTTTGCGCCTTTATGAGCACGTTATGGTTTTTATCTTTATGGACATGCCTGTGTGTGACCCTTTTTTCTTTTTTGGCCATTTATGCTGCCATTCCACAAATGCCTTTTCAACTCACAAACACACACTGGCACACACACACACAGTCGTACCCAGACAATGCGTGTAACTGTTTTGAAGGAGACGTTAATTTAAATGTTTTACGGCAGTTGCTCCTGATGATGTTGCGTCTCCAGTGTTCAGGCCTCATCGGATGTGTGGATGTGTGGATGTTGTCGTTGTTTGTGTTTCAAATTAAAATTCTCCAGCCAAGCCGACAGTTTCGTTTCATACCCTTGGCAACTCAGCCAGATGAGAGGTATGTTTATCCCGAAAACCAAAGTAAGTAGTAAGCAACAATTGTTGGACCTAAGGTTTAGTTGGATAAACTGCCAAATGGAGATGCTTATTGATATTGCATCATAATTAGGATTGGTAAATTGACTTTAGTTTGTACACATGTTTGGCCCAGTTGGTATACCTAATAAGGCTTAACAATTGAGGGAAAGGCAAAAATTTTAAACTTATATTTAATATCTTTAATAACTATTTCAGCCTGAAATCATAAGATCTAGTAGCTTTTCAATCTTTCTTAGGGGGAGTGGCTAATGCGTTGGGATGGACATCCATCCATCCAATCGGTGTCATTAATACTCGCCTTGGTATCTTTGATTGGGCAGCTCTAATTTCATTGTGATTACATTTACACAATGCCTAAAGTTTGCTATGCATACGACCTGAATATAGTATGAACTTCAAATGGTGTATTCCTATGACAATTGAATTCCGTGTCAGTGTCCAAGTGTCTTACCTCTTTCTTTTACTTTATCTGTCTGTTTGAACCGCGAGTACTGCATACTTTTAGGGGGTACAGTGTGGTCGCATATCACATCCAACCAACTGGGTTGTTGTTCATTTTTTTAAGGATGTCAGGCAGAAGGAAAAGGAGGCGCAAATGTGTTATCAACTGCAGAAAGAACTGCCAGGATGTGTTTGTGTATCCTGCTGTGTGTTTGTGTGCGTGTATTGAATTTGAAACCAGATACAAGAAGGAGCATTTGAAATTAATTTAAAGACACGTAAGTTTTTAAATTGTTTGAAAATTGAATTTCCAATCATTACAGAAGCACACACACAAACAGCATATAGATTTATATACATATATATACATCGATTTCAGTCCCGTCTGACAATGGGAGTTATTCGCAAAAGTTTCTTCATGCACGTGACACGAAGGCATGTGGCATTAATTAAACTTTCAGCCAGCGGGAGAATGCTAACGGAACCGGATTCCGAATCGGAATCGGAGTCGCAATCGGAATCTCTGCCCATTAAATTACATAAAATTGTCGCTTGGCAAGTGGCTTAAAACAGCTTTTTATTTGTATTGACTTTTGCCTCTGGTCCCACATACTGCTCCAACGCCCATCTACATCCCTATTCCCCTTTCCACCAGCACCCTCCAATTCCTCCACACTTAATGGCACAACCATCAACAAGAGTCACTCGACGCATTGCTGCTCTATTTTTACGGATACTGTTTAATGAAATGCAATCCAAACAAGCGGCTTCAGCGCATTTCGACGGAAATTGAAATCGCATGTCTGACCACAAACAATTGCAAAAAAATAAAACAAACAAGCGACGAACGTAAAAATAACACAAAAAATACGAATAAAAAGGTAAAAACTGTTTGGCGTTACGTAAACAGCACAGTGGGCCACAAACTATCCCAACAGACAATATTTTAAACACTGATGAGGCAATAGCACAGTTCCCAGTATCGCAATTTTTATGGGCCAAAAGTTCTTTGAGAACCATCTCCTGACGATGGCCAGATTGAGAAGAAGAATTTATAAAACATGTATTTTTAATCTTGATTTAATCACTCACAAAAGGCCTCTAGAAAGGTTCAACAGTGCGGTAAGAAGTTGAAGAGTTAAATTGTAATCCTTTAAAAAAGTTTTTAAACCACACTAACTACATTAATTATTTTTAAATTTGTAAGAGAATCTTTCTAATTTTGTATGCCAAATTTCTCTCTAATAAATAATTTTTAGCCACTTTTGATCAAGTTTTGTTCCATAGTGCCATTGCCATAAGTTCATCAATTGATTCAAGCTAGGGGCAAGTGGTCAGAACTATTAAAGCTCTCATGTAGGCAGAGAGGAAAGCCAATTAAATACTTCAAATTGAGATGGCAGAAGAACAATTTGAAATTTCATTATTTTAAAGTAGTTAACCCCGAAGGCCTTTATTTGGGCTACTCCATTGGCTTCTTCATGAGCTGCTGAGAACATTTAATTAAACGCCTGTTGCAGACAGTCAGCAAGGCAGGGAATCCAGCTAGTAGGAGGCTTCGAAAAGTCAAGTCAAAGAAAACAAAAATAAAGAAACTTCATCTTGAATTGGGTCATAAATTTCAAAGCAAAGTATTTCGACTTCACTCCTCTCCCTTCCCTACCCACTCGCAGGCATCCTGCAGGTCGTTTCGTTAAACAAAGGAAAATTACACTTAACAGAGAAAAACACACAACACAACGAAAAAAGCAGAAGAAAATATAACAATGTAGGTACAAATTGCTTTTCGGCTAGCCCGGGCCAATTGTAAAACAGAATAATGGATAATGTGCCTGATGTCGATTGTCGGGTGACTGGTAAAATGCTGAATGTTGAATGCCGATTCTTGGTCTGTACTTCAAACATTTTTCATCACTTAATTATGGCAATAAATGCCAACGGCAATTTCTTTTCGCCGCATCAAAATGGCATTAAATAAAAAAACATGTTAACGACTTTTACCAAAAAAAAAAAAAAAAAAACCTGCCCAAAATTCTTTTATCTGACCAAAGTTCGAATACCCTTTAAAATCCCTTGACCTGCCACAGTTAATTTCCTAGAAACTAAAAGCTTTTAACATATTATTGGATGACATTGAACAAATGTCTACTCATTTACATTGAAATCGAGCATTGATAGGATGCTGTAGAAATAAAGATGATGTTCATTTGGAAACGGGATATTATGCCGATCAGGAATATGTGTATGTATGTGGGTCGATATACACACATACATCGCACCAGGAATCCTTGTTTCGCGAGGGTATAAAACGAGAAAAGCAACAAATTTATGTGCAAAACAATAAAGCAGCCTATTCACCCACCCAACCACCCAACCAAACACCCTGACACATACACACACAAACACAAAGGAGAGGGGTGTTGTTGGCTGGGAAAGGGGGGACTTCTTTAATGTAATGGAGTTACATGTCGTTGGCAAGGACATTGCTATTGACTCACGTGCTTTCTAGGCGTGGAGCCAATTAAAATTAAAGTAGGCAAAAGACAACAACATATTCATACATACCTACACCCGTATACGTTTGTTTGTCTGCGTGTGTCTGTGTCAATGTGTGTGTGTGTGTGTGAGTGTGGGTACAGTATAATAAAATTAAATTGCTCAACACCTTATTAACAGCATCTGCTGCCTCACAGTAGGAACTAAATCGTTTTCCCACCCATTTCTCGCACTTTAGATCATTCTTTTTTCTCCCTTTTATTAGGGGCCATAATACTGTTATTTCTGAGCTAAACAAAACAAAAGCTAATAATGTACACTGGCTTTAAATATCTTCGATTTGTTCTGAAATTTGTTAGAAAGGCAAATTCAGAATTGTCTTCATTTCGCAATTCAACTTTTGCAATATTTTCGAATGTCTTCTTCAATACCCTTGCAGAGGGTATAATACAATTGGTTAGATGTTTGTAACGCACAGAAGGAGACGTTTCGGACCCGATAAAATATATATATTCTTGATCAGTCGATGTAGCCATGTCCGTCTGTCCGTCCTTCCGCCCTTCCGTCCGTCCGTCGATGCGTGTGTGTCTTACTTATCCATCTTATCAGCTATTGGAATTAACATTTTTTTCTGTGCTTTTCATTACCTGGGTGAGATCAAGTATTTTTAAATTATTTAAAAAATGTTCCAAAGATGTCGGCAAATACATATTTTGTGATAGTCTTTTAGAGAAATCAATTAATTAATTTTGGCCTGCCAATGGCCTTTTTAATTATATATTGCTAGGACACATTTTTCACTTGCTAAAAGCTATTTTTCCAGAGTTGGATTCCGATTTGTGATAACCACAACTTTGGCCAACTCAGAACCTTCTTTTTAACCCACATTGTAGACGGTTTCTGGCGATTCGACCTTGCGCTGTAAACAATTTCTCGGCCATTGACTGTAATATTTATGAAGGCTTGGAGGGCTGTTAGCTTTGGGTCAGTTGACAAAAAAGTTTTAAAGTCAGTTGTATATGAACATATGGTTCTTACCAAGACAGGTGTTGGGTGTTGCCTTCAAAGTAACTAAACGGAAAGTTTTTAAACTCTCGAACTTTTCACGCCCTTTCCCTATTTTGTTGATAAGTTTTGAGTCAATCAGATATTCATGACCTCCCCCATCTCTAAGGACGTACAATTCATTATGTAATAATAGGCGAGCTTCAGTTCGAATTAAGTACCAAATCGAAGCTTTGGCTTAAAATGTTCATGTTAATTGGTTTTCATTGTTTTTCGTTCCACAGGCAGACAAATATTTTCTCTGTGAGATAAAATTTTATCTAGTCCTTTGCTTGGGCATTTATTATTCAACTGAAAAAGCCGGCCTGAACTCTGGACCGGGCCCATGTCAGAGAAAGCTACCTCAACAATTGTGCACAGAATTTGTATGTATATTTTCAATGCACAATAAAAAATACAGAAAAATGGAGAGAAAAATGTTTAAGAGAAACCCAAAATCCACTGACACACAAGACAGTTACGTAGGATACGTGGGGTTGGGGGAGGGGAGGAGCAGCATATGCATCGAATTAGAATGCCCGGCTAGATATCAAAATGAAAGTCTGCACAGAGCACAAGTTGTGTGAAAATAATGCGAAGTAAAATAAAAGCTAAAGAGAACGAAAAGAAAATAACGAAAATATTTATACACACGCACTAACCCACACACACACTCACACCCACACCGAGTCCCACTCATACCCAAACACAATTGCATTTATGTGCACACGTGAATTGCATTAGAAAGTTTGTGCCGGCATATAAAATAAATCTGCCTCAAGTGCAAAGATTGCTGTCAGTCCTGTGTCCTTAGTCCTTAGTCCCACCTCACCTGACAGGCAAAAAGTAAAGGAAGCAGGCAGCCAGTGTTGGAGAAAGCAAGCTTAGTGATGGCACGCTCCAAACAAATCAAGCAGTAACAAAAGTCGACCTATCGATCTTCCATTCTAATGAAATTACATTCGCCTGGACATCCTATAATTAGAAAGAAACGATTAACTACAAATACCAACATCTTGACAGAAATAGTATGTAAGTAAGACTTTATTAATTCAGTGTGAAAATATGCTGTGAATATCGGGCATATCCCATATGCCGATGGCTAGAAAAGTGTGTCATCTCTTAGGCAAAGATACAGACATTCTCCCTGGCTGACTGCCAGTCAGTCGTTCAGAGAGAAAGACTGGCGACTGGCAATTTTTAGCTCCATCTCCAGAGTGTGTACATACGTTTGGTTTCTTTGTCAACTTTGGGTATGTGTGGACGGACATGGCTGACGTGTCAGTTACAAGCAATTGTGCAAATGTGTCGGTTGCCATTTTGAGGATGAGATGTGCGATAAGCGCCAAATGCAAAAATTGAGTATAAACTCAAGTTCTGAATGGGATGGGGCGAACGGAGAGGCATGGGGAGGAATGTGTTCGTCGTCAGCAGATGCAGATAAAGATAGAAAAGTGTGAATAGTTTCCCACTCGTTTTCACTGATGCCGAAAAAAGAAGGAATCAAAACGTAAACGAAACGAAACGAAAATAAAGAATGAAACTGAAACTGACACTGGCAACTGAGTTTTAGTATCCATGTAGGTAAGTCCTATCAGTTACTGCTTCTCCTCCTCCTCCTCAGCCTCCCGCTGTGTTGCCAACCTTTCCGCCATATTGGCACACCGACTATTTGTGGAGCCTCTGCTAGGCACTTAATAGAACATCTGCATGCCGAATGTCGCGTGTATGTCGTTTCCACAGTCAGTTGGCTTATTCCTTGGTCCTTAGTCCTTAGTCCTTGGTACTGGGTACTTTTCATCTGCATCAATCGAGCGTGCAAATGTGAGTAAATGCGATTTTGTAAAGCAGCAGTTAAATTACTCTTTAAAAGTGAAAACCCTTTCTGCCACTAAGTGCATCGCAGATGGCACAGGACGAATGCTCTGAACTAAGTGGAAAGTCAAAGGGTAGGTGCATATCAGAGTGGTCTGACTAACAGTGGCCCATTAAAGTATGCAACAGTTATTCCTTCGATCCAACTTAAATGCGCACTGTTATCTACTCAATGTACTCATGTCAGCACTTTAATACACTTCGGATTACCGCCACAAAGAAAGAAAGGCAAGAAATATGGCACAAAGTAAGCGGAAAAGTACACATCACAAAGGAGGCAGTGGCCACTAAACAACAGAATGGAAATCCTAGTGAGCCGTACAGACCCAAAGGCAGAGGAAGGCAGCAAGTGAGCAGGGTCTGGATATGTTTCTGTGTTTTATGTTCTGCAGCATCCAACAATAAAAACGTGAAATGTTTGTAATGAAAAGCGCAAAGCGGTAATAAAGCTCACATAGTCAAACTGAAAAACACACACACTCACACTCACACACACACACACACACTCAGTTAAGCATTGCTAAGTGCCCACGTGTATGAGTGCGTTTGTGTGTGTAGCTACTTTTCCCTAATTGCTGCACTCAATTCACATTTAAGCGCAATCGAGGCAAAGAAGCACTGGGGGAAAGGGCAACAAGGCAGGAAGACAAAGCCACAAATGCATTTTGCGGACATGCTTAAGCCAAAGGCAATTACATTTTCGGACATAATACTCAAATTGAAGTGATACAAAACCATGAAGAGAGTACTAAAGCCATAAAAGATATTCACTGGGCATTAATTGTTCAATCGAAGTAAGACTCAAGGTGAACAACTGCCGCAACAAATTAATTGCTAGCCTGCAATATAATTTTCACGCTCATGCGGTGCCATTACTAAGTAATTCCATTGTCTAAACTACATCTACATTATAGCCTTGACTATTTGACTAAATATGCACGTAAGTCGATGCAAAGTTGGTTTTATTTTTATAGGGCAAATCAAACATATGTATGTAGAACAGAGAAAAGGAATCGTTTCTGACCCCTTATTTAATATTATTGTATTACAAACTATCTTTCGGAACTGAACTTAAAAAGATTCATGAATTTTAGCCACGTAGAAACGGTGGACTTGACTACCTCTCGACATTCACTTATACCATAACAAAGGAGAGAAATACCAAAATTCGAATGCCACTTCAGCAATTTCTGTTTCAGTCGTCCATTAATTGTGAGTCGCCGATATCATAAATATGCCGAGTGAGAAATTTTAATTAATTCTCCAAATAACGTACAGAAATGCGTCAGACATTCACACGGAGAATTACATACGTATGTATGTGTGTATGGTTGGTATAAATTGTGTGTGATTTGTGACAATGTGGCAATTGGTTACATTTCAGTTAATCAATTGGAGATTACCACTTTCGGCCGCAATAAATGTAAGTAATTTTGTGTGCAAAGCAAATTAGCAAAGGACACGAGGAAAAGCTGTAAGTTATACTCTTCTGCTGTCTCTCTCTCTCACTCTCTCGTTGGCTCCATCTCTTTCTCTATCCTACTCCAAAACCCTGTAATTTTTGGAAAATTAATTGCTTTGAAAACTCTGCAAAGATGCTACTTGACACAGAACTTTTTGCGTCCGTCTCTCGCGTCCTTTATTACTCGGTGCTTACAGCACAGCCAGCCAAGAACTGCAGCCAGAGCAAGCAAAGTCACGCGGCGTCCAAATTAAATGGCTGACAAAGTGAGCAGCAGCAGCAGCAGCAGCAACAGTATTTCCTGACTGTAAAAAAACAAGAAGTTTTATTTTATAATTTGTCGCCAATTGCACTAGACACACAGAAAGTAGCGAGAGTCGCTGAAAGAGGGCGGGGAAAGTTTTCATAAATCAGAATATTTTAAAAGTGTTTGCTCTGTCAGGCGAATGCGAAGGATAGGACAAGCAGTTGGGGAGGAAGCAAAAGGAAAAGTAGGAAAAGAAATAAGTAAATCGACAGAGAATTGCGGGAGCCATTAGCCAAGATTATGCCAAAGAAGTTGTAGCAATGTCAAAGGGAAGGAACCCAAACAGATGGGAGAAATTTTTAATACGTCTGCATCAAAGCTTACACACTCTTGCAATCTAAATACTCTATGTAAATCAAGATATTTTATATAAAATTCCTTTACACACCAATTATGGGCTCGAGCACCAAAACTTGTGTAAAGTGTGCGAATTTTTTTAGAATATTAACTAGAGAAATGGATAGATATCAATGGATAGTTTACCAGCTTCAGTTCAGAAGAAAGCTAGAAAAATCTTGTATGACAATAGTGGATTAATTTCATTTTCGAGGTCTAATAGAAGTAATAGATAAATAATTGAGACCACTTTTTTAATCCAAATTAACAAAAAACCATCAGATTCTATTCAAGTCATCCAAGTATCCATTAAATATTTATGCCATCCGTGTTTGACCAGTTGGCGGGAGTTGCAGCTTTTGAATAGCCTGTTCCTTCGGTGCTCCGCTAGAGACTCGCCTAGACATTAACCCGACTGTGGGCAGTGCCAACATTTGCGCCTCTTACTCCTCCACCTATCTGGAGACGGAGTCCTAGACTGATTCGCAAATAGCAATTTAAATTCAAATTCAACTTGGCAAATGACTCGCAGGATATGAAGCAAATGATTTGCATTCCAAGCTGATCTAAACGACTTTTAGGATAGTTTTCGATAACTATGCGGCGACGAAGGACGACGACAGTAAGAAAACTGAGGAACAAACAAACAAGTAAGTAAGTAAGCAGGCGGCAACGACAGACAGACGAACTTTGATTGACATTTCAATTAAATTATAGCCAAAGTCATTGGGATTCAGATTCGGTTGTCACTAGCATGTTTCGAGTGCAGAAACTTTTGGTCTTCGAATTCGAAGCGATCTACGAGCCAGTGTTGGTGGAGGGGCCCTTTGTCCTGGTGGATGCCCAAGGAAATGGCTTGCGACAGTATCACATGGCCCTAACCAGCCGAAACGTGGTCTTTAGCTGCGACAATTTCTTCAAGAACTCAACTAGAGGCCCCCCCGATGAGCCATCCTGGGAAGGACGAGGCCTGGATCCGGAGATCGAGTGCCTGGAACTAGTGAGTTTGGTGCCGTTGGAATGCCTACGCTTCAATTTCTACCGCAGGGGCGATCGCTGTCTGATGATGCTCAGCCCGCATCAGACCCACCAGCACCTGAACGTCAAGGAACCTATGATCTTTGAGTTCGGTGGCCACAATTTCAAGCACCATTTCTGGTACACATGGCGAGAGCGAGTGGCCTCCATTCGAGTAGTGCAGCCGCGCTATAATCAGATCACCGGCTCCTCGCCCTTCTCCAGCAGCGACGTTCAGCTAGAAGACGAAGTAACTGTGCAAGTCCAAGTGCACCCAAGGGCGATTCGTTGGACCTCCGGCATGTTTCCTAAGTGCTACAGCTCTTCGGGGGAAGGCTTCTAGATGCTCGTATGTGAGGATACAACTGTATATGGGCTACTCTGACTTTGTCCGCTCGGATTCTTTATTTTTTAGTTCGTTAAGCAGCTTTTAGTTGCCCGGCAAAGTTTCCTTTCTACCGCAGATTGATTGATGCAAAGTTATTTCTTCTGAAAACTTGTTGCCAAACTTTACTCTCGTGCAGCTTGAAAGTCTTGTATATCTCCTTATTTATTTATATTAAAAAGTAAACTCCATAACAAATAACAAAAAGCAAAATAACACACCTTCTTAGTCGATAGTTGGCCAAAGTTTTGGCCTTCAAAAGACAAAGGGCAAAGAAAATTATAAAGTGCGGGAAAAAGGAGACGCAGTCCGCCCCTTTTGACTATACAGGGTATTCCATTGTTCCTATCGGCCGTGGTGGGTAAATCGAATCCTCATTGAGATCCTTCCGCTCGAAAATAGCAACTGCTTATGCAATCATCCAGGGTGTTAACCAGTCTAGCACTTTCGCTGGAACAAGTGTCCTGTATTTGTTATTGTTTGGTTTTATGTTTGATGGTTAATGCAATCAGGACAAAAACAACAAGAGCGGAATGAAGGAGAAGGCAGCCACCGCAGCTGGCAAGCCAATGCTCTGGTTTCGGCGGCTTGTTTGTTGTCTCTTTATCGTTTGTTTTTAGGAATCGTTGGAAGCGTCAGAAGTGGGTGGTGGTGGGTGGTGGGTGGCGGTGGTATTGGCCATTTCTTTTTATACATTTCTCGGGTTTGCTGTTGTCTGTTCCCTGTTTTCACAGCCAAGTTAACCGAAAAAGTTTTCAATTTGTCGACAAACTTAAGCCGCAGCCGCAGCAACACTTGTCGAGTCTGAGAAGCTTTCTCAAGTCCCCTCCATCTTCCCGACTCTTTGACTCCTCCCGCCAACGGTCCGTCGCTCCGTCTGTCTTATACACTTTCCCTGTCTCTGTTGGTGTCTGCCTGAGCGTACAGCTGACACCAAAAATCAATTGCAAGCAAATAAAAATAAAAACCAAAAACAAAATCCCGAACCAAAAAAAAATAAACAAAAAACAATCGTCATTGGCCTCATTTGGTTTACAGCATTTAATGGTCAAAGTTTTCTGTTCAAGTTTTTTGGCCTGTAATTTATTTGATCTGGCCATGATAAATTACAATTTATTTTAATGAAATTTCCAAAATATCGAGCCGCATAAATCATACGCCATGTGGTGCCTCTACACACACACATACCCACACGCACGCACACTTAGAAGGAGAAAAGAAATAAATACATACGCACGTTTTAAAGTTTAAAGTTTTCACTCGCTTTAAGTTTGCTTGCCAAGGCTAATTAGAGCCCTCATTCTAGCCAAATCCATATTCGCATGGCAACGGCAGCATCAATGCCAAAAAGTTAATTAAAAACCCATGGGAGACGGATCAAAGTCGATAAAATGAATGCGAAAAGACTCATAGTACTCACAATTTAAAATCCCTTGCCGAAATGGTTACACCAATTTTATTCCCCAAGCATGCGGAACTACAGGTACAGGATTTACAGGTCATTTATATTGGCCTGTAACTCCCAAGTTTACATTGAACTTTATGATTATTATTATGTGTAGTATGAATGATTTGGCTATGCGGAAATGGCTCTCTGAGAGTAGAGAGAATGAGAAACGTAAATGAAAAGTACAGAAGAATTGTGGAAATTCAAAAGTGGGAAAATTGAAGTTTACTTGTAATACTTATGTCCTTTCCTCACCAAAACAATCTTTGATTAATAGCTGAGGAATCGATAGGAATGGGATACCCTCTTCAAATTTCTTGAGTCGAATTGTATTCAAAAATATTTCGTTTACAAGTTTTAAATTCAATGCTGAACAAGACGGAGTTTAGAAAAAAGCTCTGAATTTTTTAAGGTAAATACGTGTGGAGCAGACTTTGCCAATATCTCTGAGGATAAGCAGATAAGCTGGCCAATCATTTAAATATAATATTCTAAACTCAAAGAGTTTTCAGCAAACCGTCCAAAGTATTTTGGAAGGATGATAGGAACAATAAAATAGGTGAAACATAGACAAAACTGTCACATACACAGACTAACACTAAAAATTAAAACATAGAACATTAAATATCAGATGTACTTACAATTCTATAACGACATGTGGGTTGTTGTTACTACCTGTTGATTCTTTTGATGAAATGTTCTCTTTTGTCTTAACATCTAATATTTAACAAATCAATTAGATAATAGATAATTATATAGATACAATGAAGAACATTTTGTAGAAATTACAACTTACAACGTAATAGTAGATTTTTCCACCTGTTTTAAGTCCTAACGTCTATCTACATAAATGTATTATAGAATGTTTAATGATAAGTTGGATGCTTCGGGTTTAAAAATTACCAACTAAGTATATGCGATGAATGGTATTTTCTTAGTTAATTAAACATTTTCAACATTCAGTCAATATACTTAATTTATTGGCTTTCGCTTTGCTAGTGTTTGAGAAAATCAGAAAATCAGGGGGCATGGCAAAAGTTTGACACAAATTTGAACTGCCTGCACACTACAAGGAGCCTGGTTTCAAATTTGGGGGCTCTAACCTTTTTAGCCTCCGAAGTATAGGTGTTCATCAGTACAGACGGACGGAAGGACGTCGAGAATAAATATGAAGAGTTTCAAATTCTGCCTGTTACATACATTTCGGGGATTTAAATATAGTTTTTCCCCCTATGGTAAAATTAGGCTCTGTGGGGTTACATATTTAAGCTGCATCAGCAATATTCATATATATATAATTGTAATTGGAATGTTATATATTTTATTTAATCTCAAATATTGTTGGAGCCATTATTTCATGCGATGTGAGTAAAAAGAATCCCTTGCTCAACCCACAATCTTATCACAACAATTTGTGTTTAATTTAGGCTTAAGGTAAGGGAAGAGGAACACCTTAGGGGTGCTCCAGATTCCACTCGATATATCTTGACTGGACTTACTATTCCAGCTATTAATGAGGCTTAGGAAACGTGATAAGCTCGGGACAGTCCTTTTAATATGTGGCTAAGGCTAATCACCGATTTTCATTACAATTTTTGTTCTCCCTGCAAGATCGGCCGATATTAATCAAGCATGATTTCAATGCCTTTTGATTAAAGAATGGTTTTGTAGAGTGACAGTAAATTTAACTTTTGTATATTTAAATTATAAGAAATCATTTTGCTTGTTTAAAGTACAGTATGTAAATTATGAATTTGCCCAACATTTTACACATTTTTCTTTGTGACTTATTTATGCTGTCGTCATGCTTTTTGTCTTCCCTTTCAATGCTCGGTGGTTTTCTGGGTGCTGGATTAGTTCAAAAGCAGCCGTGTGTCAGTCTGGCAGGCAGGCAGGCCACATCAAACAGGCTCTCGATGTGGATAATTGCCTGTGAGAAATTTGAATTTGAAATTTGTTGTCCGTTTTGTTGTGGCTCATTTTTGCCATTTGCGGTGGCCAAAAAGAAATTTCACTTTAAGCTCTAGGCTCACAGCACAAACAAAATTCATTGACAGCATCGATAAGTATGCTACACATTTGCGCCCGCTCTCCTTTTTCCACTCTTCTCACATCTCAACTTAGCCAATCGCCGGTCTGGGGAGTGAAAAGATGAGCAAAGGCAGCACGGCGTATGCGTAACATTGAAGTGGGGTTTTGTTGGCTTTGTCGGCCAGCAATATTTCATTAGGCAGGTTTGACATCTTGTCAGAGCATTAAACCTTGATATTTGTGAGAAAATTTTAAAGACGAAATTAAAGCCCGTTTCGTTGACGCACATAAGCTGACAGTGATGTATGTGTTTTACATATAATTTATATGTATGTGTGTGTGTGTGTGCATATGCTTCTGCACATGTGTGTATATGTACTTACTTCTATTCAAATTCCAATAGACAGGAGACTGCGGATAAACGTTTTAATGTGAGAATTTTGTGGATGCGTATGGAAATTTATTTTATTAATGTGGCATGTACTCGCATATACCCGTCCATCGCAGGCATGGAAGGTATCTAAGATTTGCTAAATTTATTTTAAAATTAAAAAATTCACCAAATGCTTTTCGAGAGCTGAACAAAATAGTCTATTCTATTTTAATGTATTCTCTAAGAATTTCAGGCCATGGAATTCAATTTGGACAACATTAAGAGACAACATGAATCGTCTAGAGGATTGTACTCATTTCTATCGAAGTGTATTCTATTTTTAACAAACGAAAGGGAATTCGCCTTTCATGTGCAAAGCCATTTTTTACATGGATTCATTCATTATATACCTATATTCCACTATCTTTTAAGTGGGCGAGTATGAAAGTTTGGAAAGTTTAAAAATCAAACAGAATACACAAGCAATGATCTTATTTTCGGCGGAACGATGTACTTATGGACCTAGTTTAACTGTCGCAACATTTTCCATGTAATCAAGATTGATAGTCAATTGTTTATTTTTCAAAATTACAATGTCCAACGGTAAAGGATCAAAGAACGAAGGTTTTTATCAGAAGACCAATATCTGACAATAATATATCAATATAAACCTTTTAATCTGTTTGTTGAATCTGTTAGTACTACTCTTATGATTATGGGGAGTTTGTATAAAATATTTTTTATTTTTTGATTTAATCCATTTTTTAAAGTAGAATAAAACAACTCTACATCATCTGCTTGACTTCTTGAGGACAGATCGAAAATAAATGCTTTAAACGCAAAACAAAAGTAACTTCATCTCACAAAAGGAGCTTTGGAAATGTGTCTTGTAATTAATCAAATTTAAGATTTAAAATATATGAAGAAAGAGCAGATTGACAGAAACTTGAGGCCCTTCGCCCCTTTTGTAGTTTCAGGGTTTTTTTGTTATTTTTGTTATATACACGCTGGACTGAGATTGTATGAGAGGCATAAGTGAAAAGAAAATTGAAAACAATTTTCTACCATTTTAACACACACGCGTAGCTTTTCACTAATTTTATTTGATTTTCATTCAATGTTTGTGCCAAGTTTTAAATGAATGGAAACGTGACCGGCATAACAAGGCTGGCGGAGAAAGGCGCAGCTCTTTGAAGCCTGGCCACTGACCGCAAAAGGTGAGAGGGCATGGCAACAAGACCGCGGTCAAAGTTGCCAAGATTTTATGGGCCGGAGCCAACAGCTACCCTTCTCTCTCGAAATAACCCTGAAGACGTCAGCTTTCATGTTGCGGTGGGCAAAGTTCTAACAGATTGCCGATTTAAAAGTGTCGCAGGGCAACAGCATTTTGTCGCCTGTTTTTGCTTTTATTTTTAGCCAGCTTCAAGGCAAAAAATCTTTCGCACACACGTCGCATGTGAAAAATCACTGTGGAAATTGTGCGCTTAGCGAGAGGAGCGTTTTTACTAGAATACTAGCTTTTGTGTCAAGTGCAAAAGTGACTGCTGCCATGAACTGTGAGAGTAAGTAAAAGCCGTTAATGTTTATGATAGTGATAGAGCATCCCCATAGCAAGCACCGCCCAGCCCCCTTACACACAGTCGCATGTACATAGACACATACACAAACACACAGGTATCTACTTGCATACATAAAATATATTGCATACTTGCAAGCGCATTAGCATGACAGAGTCACGTCAGAGAGACAAAGAAGCCAAACGAGAACGTGACTCGACGGTAGGGAAACATCTATTGTCTTGGGTGGGGTCCGGTCTCCATCATCATCATCATCCTAACAATAATGACAACACATTAGACTAAATGGCTATGACATTAAATTTAACCTAAATTGACAAAATTCTCTGCCATTCACAGAAAATAATTAATTTGCCGAAATTGGGAAATCACAAGTGAAAAATTTCTTCTTATGGGTATATATGTACATAAATTCGAGTAATCCAGGCTGTCCGCCGGCTTACATACATATACCCTTCATAATGAAAAACTAAATATTCTTGTCATCAAATGAAAATAAATCTTACCTTAACGCTCGTCTCACTTAGCAAACGATTAATTTGGTGCATATATCGGCTAGCCGGCTATCCTTTGACCTTGTTATCATAAAAGTCTAACAATAAATGTTACTACTTCGATCGCTAATTTTTTAGCGTTTATTATAATATAATAGAAGGGAAACTAATTTAATACTTGTACTTACTATTATCGAGAGATTGAAGTCAACAAGACCAAACGCCACAACTAACTTAATTCAAATACCTAAAAATTTAATTTTAATTTTGATACGGCACATTTTACATGTAGTATATCGTTTATGTAGAAAGTCTCGCACAAAAGTACGACATATTTAAATTAATGATTCCTTCTGCCTACTATTTACTTACGAATAATTATCGGCAAGAAATGCCCTAGATATGAAATCTCTTTACAACATAATCGTTTAAGTTTCATCTGACTTTTGTTTTCTATAGTTGAGTTCATTAATGGCAATCATGATTGGGTAAATTCTGATTTGATTTTGTGAAACGACTTGAAGAATTTCAAGCAATTTTACCTACTAATGGGGTCAGCCCATTTGCACTTCCAGGCATGATTTAAGCCAGATTGATGATACCCATGATGCATATTTTAATTGTGGCCAAATTTACTGAAATTGGTCTTGGTCAAAATTCAATTGCAGCAGATGGTCAAAACCTAAGCCATAGCAATCCAAAGCCGAAAACGATGCAAAAGCTGCAACATAAACAAACGGTCGGACAAATCGGCAAACCTGCAAATTGATGGCAGTTTAGAGCCTATTAAAATGCAAAACTTTGGTCGTTAGTTCATCGATGGAATACCCTTTGCTGGGCTAACTTCTTCTCTCTCTCTCTCTCTCTCTCTTCCGCTGCCTCTGCCTCTGTCTCTGTCTCTTCTTATTTGCATGTTTCCCTCTGCCTCTCTTGTGGCTCTCACGCCCAGTTGGGTTCCCTAAGTCGATAATTTTTCCAGAGCACTCGAAATACAAATGCAGGCAAACAGAAGGCTCTCACTAGTCTTCCTGCCTGGTTGCACTCATCCTTGAGGCCAAACAAACATATTCGGTATTTTCGTTTCTGGCACTCAAAGATGGAGAGAAGCAATAGAGAAGGCAAACATTTGCCATGTGTATGGGAATCCGATTCCCTCTGGCCCGAGCTCCACAGCTGTGGCCAAGGAACCAATACGAGATCGTAAATGTTAATGGTCGTACCGATTTAATGTTCGTGCTTTAAAGCCTAGAAAAAAGCTGAGGTACGGCTTAATTCAGGTAAGCCGTTATTTGAATACTCTTTAAATCTTTACTTGTCTGTGGATATATTATTGGGGCTAATCCGAGGTGTTACAGAAATAGCTAAATCTAGACCTGCCCAAAAGTATGCTATACATATGTGAAGGAAACAGCACCAAAATAGATACAAAGAAATATGTAAAGCATAATTTTAGGCTGGTGCATTCAGGCGTTTGTCGTTTCTTGTGGCATCCCTGGTTAGTGGAAATGGAAATGAGGAAACACACACCTAATTAGCCTAATTCATGGAATATATTAATTTGATGGTCTAAATGAAAAATGGAACCTGACCTAATGGAAAATTTGTAACATTGTCCCTAAAAGTTGATATACCCGATTTTCCAGTGACATAAAAATGGTTCTTAATGTTCGAATGGGAATTCGGGAGTTCCTACTAGTCTATTAAGCCTTTTTCTTCCCCATTTCGCTTAAACCTATGGGGGATAAAATTTAAGCAGCTGCAATTTACTTAAAGCCCACAGATAAGACAATAAAACTTGAATTAAGATTTATGCTAGTTCCACTGCTTTTATTTTTCTGTCCATGTCTACAAATGCCAGTTGAGATTTACAAAGACAACATTCGTCATAATTCAAGTTGACACGATTTTCGGCGTCACGTCCCAGCAGCTAGATAAATCTTTACCAGCTGGCCAACAGAAGACTCCGGAATGGGACGAAGGAGTAGCAGCACTCAACGCCATTTTCAGTCAGTGTAGCAGCCATTGTCGGCACCTTTTGCCAGCACGTGAACGCTGTTAACCTCAAAAACTGCAAAAACTGCGCTGCTAAAACATTTTTAACGCTCTCAAGAGCTCTCCCCTGCCTACCGCACGTCTCCCTCTCCGTTAGAGTCTCCAGCTCATCACTCTATAACCCGAAACCAAGGCGGCCAGACGGTCCAGGTCCCCGGAATGTGTGGAACCACAAAAACACGACCGCAAGGGTGGAACGCCATCGACGACGGCATGATGACGATGGTCGTCATCGTCATCCCAAACCACAACATCTAATCGAGCTGATGGCCAAAGACCAAACCGATGCCAGCCATCGTTGAAGTTGACCAAACGCGTGGACAATCCTTTTTTGGCTAGCATACGTGGCATGTACGTGAGTTGTGTGACAAAGTGGATAGATACATACATATGTACATTTATATATAGAGGGTGTTTTTTCGTTTTACCCCTGATTATTTTCCATGATAGCCTTCGCAGGATTTCATTTTGTATGTTCGATAACCGCACTGACCGATTGAGTCTAATTAGAACTTAAAGGTATATTCACAGATACACAGCTCATCTACGATCTTGGTCACCCTATATTAACACTACAAAATATTTGGTTTACAGTGTGCGTGTGTGTGTGTGTGTGAGTATGAGCGAGAGTGTGATGAAAGGCGCGCGCTAGTTAAACCCCAAACAGACTTTGCCTTCAAATTAATGACCAACAATGGGAAATGTCCATGACTTGGGTGTCGGTCTGCGGGTCTCCGGTTAAGTCCGTGTGCGAAAGTCACGTACACGGACGACGACGCGCCATATTTGGCAGCCGTAGCCTGAAAGCATGCTGCAGTGTTTTCTTTCTCATTTTTTCTATTTTACTTTTGCATACAAAATGCAAAATACCCGACTTTAAGAGCTGCCACCAGCTTTAAGAGTAGCTCGTGTCGCCGGATGGGCTGGCGTGGTGCTGGCGATGAGGGCAAGAATGTCGACTGAGCAGTGAGTGCGGAGTAAAGCGGTTGCAATAGAAAGATTATCCCGAAACGGCACACAAAGCGCCAGTTTATCTCGAGCACATTTATTTACTTTCTCGGCTGCTGTAGGTTAAAATATTTGCGCTGGTTAAGAAAGCAACGCCCGCATGGCCACTTTGGAGGCCATTGGGCAAACCAAGGGTCTGGCTTGAGGGGTGTCGGGTTGCTCGAAATGGAGGTAGGGTAAGCAACAGGAATAGTTTCTGTGCAGTAGAAAGCGGTTACAACGGAACCAGATAAGGGAGAACAGAGCAGAGAGCCAAATAACCAAACCAAAGAAATGCTGCAAAATTTTTGCTTCAACTTAAACTTTATGTAATTTCAATATTTCTGTTATCTTTCTTTTTCCCGCATCTTTTTTATACCCTTGCAAAGGCACTTTCTTCTTCTTTCAGACTGATGGATAAAGCATTAGATGGATCCGTTTTATTCTTGGTAAATAAATGTTTCTATATATATAAATGAATAAAGCTTAGCTTAAATGAGTGTGCGGCGACCAAGTATTGATCTGACATCCTTGGTAAATCGAAGCGCATCTAAAAACGGAAGTAGTTTTACAAGTTCCCTGTCGTTGGGGTCGTAGATGAAGGTCTTAATGGGTATGGCATTCTCAGGAAAGTCTCTATAAGCGTTGGGAGAGTTGTCGATAATAAAGATGCTACGCAAATCTTGATTCACCAGGCTTAAGTCCTTGCAAAGGAAGTTCGTACTTGAACGACAGTGTTGCCTATAGAAACGCCGAGGTAGTATGCCGCGCCCTGCGTCCAACCTGTCCACCACTTCTGAGGCATACTCCTCTAGACTGGCAGTGTATATAACCAAATCGTACCATTTGGATACAAAGTCCAAAAACTGGTCGACGTGTGGCCGCTTGTATACTTGAAAAGTGATAGAACTCATCTCCTCGATATTTACAGTCATCATATAGTCAGGTACTGCCTGATCAGGAACTTGACTGCAACCAACGATGTCATTCGTGTCCGGATCGTTGTAGCAGGAATGTATTAATGTCTCATCTAAATCTAAAACAAGTGTCTTGCGACATATGTTGGCCAATGTCTGTTCTGTTTCGAACGATAAAGGAACTTCATGATAGGCAAAGTACCAATCGGGCTGAAAGAACGCGTTGATTTTGAAGGCCAGATAGGCGAGAAATCGCTTTATGAAACTGCCCAGCTCGATGGTCCAGCCAAGTGAAATACCAATAATTTTGATGCGATTGACAAATAAAATATTTTGCTTCAATATGTTGTTCTCCTGTGACTTTTCGGCAACCGTCTCTGGGACCGACGGCTCTCTAGTCATTTTTGGTTTTTAACGAACAGGAAGCATTTGAAAATCTCTTACATTATATTGTTGTAATGTGTTCGACTATTTAAAGTCATATTGAATAATAAGAATTATAATTCAAATATAATATGTTTTTTTTATTTCTATGTCAGCACACGAGCTCGAACTATAACGAATTCCCGTCAATTATATATGTTGTGTCCACAGTAGAGAGGTACGCGTGTTCTTCTTGAGAGCTTATGCTAGACTGACCGTTTATTGATGTGTAATGACAATGTTACCATATCTAAGGAATACTAGGTTTAACAATGTTGGGAAATGCTTATTTTAGATTTTAAATGATACATGACAAAATATATTTAGCACAAAATCAGTTTCTGTAAATGTTGCCAAAAAAGCAAACTATATACATTCTTGATCAGCATAAACAACCAAGTCGATCTAGCCATTTTCCTCCGCCTGTCCGTCCGGGTATCTGTCCGTATGAACACCTATATATCAGGGACTATAGGAGCTGGAGCCACCAAATTTAATATGTAGATTTGTTTAGCATGCGTGAAAATAAAGATTGCTTTATGAATGTTCCGACAATATAATTAATTAGTGTTATAAATTCCTACCGGCATATCAAATTTGATTAAAATCGGACAGAATATAGTTATGCATATAAACGTTTTGACTAGGTTGCTGGTAGGTCGCTAAAGTGGTCATGCTATGTGCAGACATACACTTGGTAGGCGTATAGCATGGTATACCGAAGTCGGCGAGGCGACTTACCTACTTAATTTTTTCTTTCGCTTTGTAGGTTAAACGTAAGAAAAGCGTAACGCAGAAAGTTGCTAGAACAACCAACTTTGGCTTATTGGTGGCCATCTAATTTAAATTAGCCAGATTATCTAAAGAAGTCCATTGGCTTTCCTTCTGAAGGTAGGAAAAAAATCGTTTCAAGTAAAAAGAAGAGAACAGTTGGCAGTGGTGGACACATCTTCACTAATAGTTTATAGAAAGTTAAAGCAGAATATAAACATTTACCCAAATGAGAGATTGTCTGATGTTAATATAACGACCAATAGACAAAGATTTCATTTTCGAACAGTTGATGTAAATGCATTAAAGGATCTTTTTTGTTGAACTTTATGTTTAATTTTTAATTTATTCAATAAACCCCTTTTTCCTCATTTAAGTACCAATAGTTGGCCACAGGGCATTGTTCATGAGGACTGCCCACTGGCAGTGGGATTGAATGGCCATTTGCGACCAGTGATGGCATTTAATTTATGTATGTATCATTGGTAAACCGCAAATTTCACTTAAAAGAGGAGGCCTCTCCAATTGCAAAATAATGAAATCTTGGCGAGCAATATTTTATTTATCAATTGCACCAGCTGTCCGCAGGAGGAGCAGCGATTCGGAACGAATTGGGTGGCCACCGGCATCACAAGTGGCCTAGAGGAGATCTTTCTCCTCGATACTTGCCAAAATGGTGAAACATATTTATTTATGGCAAACTGATAGCCGAGGCCATAAATCTTTCAAGTATGAGACAAACTCTTATCAACAAACACATAAGACACAGTTAAAAAAGTGGAACAAGAAAAAGGGAAAACTATAAACATAAATAAATATGTATAGTATGGTACATAAAAACTGCCAGTACTTGCGGCTTATCTCTAACCAATGATCAGCTTCAATGTTACGTCAGTCCTAGCCTGTCCTGTCCACCGACCGATTACTGATCCAGCTTCAAGGAGCCACTTTTTGCACAGTTGTTCTGCTCGATGGGGATTCTCTGAGATGGATAGAGGAAGAGAGTTCGGCAGTGTGATGGAAGGTAAGTTTAGGAATGTAATAATATAATGAATGTGTTGGTTTAATCGCAATCTGTTTATATATTTATGGTAAAGTTTTCAGTTTCAATACCGACTCATTTTGCTTACCAAAAGAAAAAAATCGATTTATCTCTACGAAATAATCAGATCGCTTACGAGTTCCTGCTACAGTCAAAATGCTAATAGATCGAGAACATATGGTGCATTGGATTACTCTATGTTGCAAAAGTACATTAACTAGATAATGGATCCTACACAAGGGTATAAACTCTTCTGCATAGCCCAAGTTAACATCTTTGATATTTTTATACTCTGAAAAAACTTAAGCAGGAGGTTGTATGTATGCAGTAGAACCTTCATTAAACGCATTTGTTACAAATTCGAATTCGAATTGTCTTTAACATCAAAAATTGTGATTCAAAAAAACTAAATGAACTGCAAATCCAGTAAATCGTGGCTCTTACACTTTGAAAGGATATGGCTATATGTACATATATACTTTATATGGTCGGAGATGCTTCCTTATGTGCGTTGCACACTTGTAACGAACACGCGGGTGTCGGAGTGCACTCTCTGTCTTACTAACAAGTGGCTCGGCTGAGCTCAGGGAAAATGGGGTGGTTCTTGTGCTCTCCCAAAACATGCGCTACATAAGTAAAATGAAGACAGAGATAAGGAATAAAGGACTACACCTAAATAGAGATTTTTATGCAGAGGTGATGGGTGTTATTCGAAGGACCTAGATGTCATTGCCTTCTCTTTACCCACCCAACCTTGTAATACCTAAGGAAACTCAGTATTACCCATATTGCGGCTGTTAAATCTTTTACGTCAGGTGCCCAAATAAACTAACTCAGCAATTCATCATTTCATACATATATTCAAATTCACGAAAAAATTGGCATACGCCATTAAAATAAGAAGATAACATCGGACTTCGTATCCCACTTATATAATAGAAGCATTAACAATAATTTCAAATATAGATAATTCCTAACTAATTCGGTGAGAGGAATCGTACAAAAATGTGGGTTGTTTCATAAGTATAAATTTTATCTAAACTAAATTTTACGTTAAGCATTTATTTCACTTTGAAAAACAAAAAAAACTAACTCTGTGGTCGCGGCAAGCGGTTATATTTCGCCAATAGATTTTATGCGGCTATGCCGTACTTACAGTTTGTAGAGTCCAATCCAGTCAGCAGGCCTGATGATGGGTGGAGCACTAGAGGCTGTTCAAATTATTAAGAAGGGTACAAAATATAACTTGCTTCTCGTTACCAACGTTATGATTTTCAGAACCTGCTATATAGCAATTTCATTATAAATATTATACTTATAAATTTGAACACATGTTTGTACGATACTTAAAGAAAAAGAAAAACGGCTGTTTGAGGGCCCACTACGGGCTGGGGGGTGAGGTTGGGGTCATCAAAGTTGGTATTTGAATCTGCGGCAACGTCTTCCCAGCAGAAATCTCCGGTCTTTGTTGCGAGGGGCTATCCCGTGTCCTAAGGTGAAGCATCCACTCCAACGAGGGTTCGCCTAGGAATTAGGCTGGCTGGGTACGCTCCACACCACAATATGTGTGCGCCCTTAGGGCCAAATCGCTCTCCAACAATTCATCCTATGGTCAGTTCATGGACCGGGCCGACATTTATTTGGTCGTAGTCCCAAAAGTCCGACATGAAACCATGGATGGGGTCGTCTGATGGCCTTATGGTGGCTAACACAATGGGTACGCGCTTGCATTTAATGGAGGCAAGACAGCGCTGGCAGTGGCGTTTTATTTTCGTTCCTTAATTAAAATTGGAACTCGAAAAAAAAAGCGTGGACTTATGGGTGTCCATGAGGGTACCGGAGTGTTACGTCACTCCACGTGCCTTGCTTGCACTTGCGGTTTTTTTTTTTTTTTTTTTTTTCTTCCCGCGTTCTCCCTCCTCTTATTCGCACAACTGCACTCTCGCTCAGACCATTCTAGACTCCCCGCACACTATTCAAGCTCAATTCTTGGGCCCTTCTCTTGCATGAGCTTTTCTATGGAAGTGGATCGTGTAAGCTCGGTTCCAAAAAAAAAGCTCAAGGTCAATTCGCCTTAGAAATAGTGTATGCCAAATATATTCGTCTAGCTAGCAGATTTATATAATTTAGTGTTTGAAACAGCGCACCCTTACACCACAGATTTGAATGACACGCCCTATTAAGTGGAGGCTCAAAGCTGAAAAAAAATCAAAGGGTGCTAAGCTGATTACCAAAGGTCCTTGGCATGGAAGGTTCCAAGCTCTTTTCCTGAAAGGTTTTCAACTACATACAAATGATTTCCGAGTTTTTTCTTGATCTTAACTTTAACTCCGACTGGTGCTAATTTAGCATTAAAATTGGCTAGGTTGCTGAGATTAAAGTTACGCTTAGTGACTGTTTGGCCCACTTCGAAGTTGCGTATTTTACTCCTCAAGTTATATGTCCGTTGATTGGTATCATAAGCTTTATCTAAATATTTTTGAATATCAGATCTAATCCATACGAAATTGTCTAGTCTATCTAGCCGAACCGTAGCTTCATTCAGTAGACTGAGGTTGGTCAATAATTTGTAGTCTTTTCCGTGGGTTATCATGTTTTGACCAAACACCGCCACATAGGGTGAAATTCCAATTGATTGATGAATATGATTTCGTAAGGCACTGTTTATACTACTGAGAAATTTATCCCAGTGACATTGATCCGAACGGAGATAGGACCGTAAGGCCGCATTAATTGATCGGTTCACTCTTTCAGCCGCATTGGCCTGTGGAGAATACGCAGCGGTAAATACGTGCTGCACTCCGTAATCCCTAATAAATGTTGTGAACTCCTGGCTTTTAAACTGAGTGCCATTATCACTGACTATATACTGTGGCACACCAAAGCAGCTAAAGATATCATCCCTTAAAATAGATATTATTACATTCGAGTTAAATTTCTTTACAGGTTTTAAGAAGGTAAATTTACTGAAGTGATCTAGAATGATAAAAATTCCGATATTTCCCTGTTTTGAGCGAGGGAAGGGACCGATAAAATCCACATATAGTCTTTGGAATGGTCGTTCGCTTATGGTTTGGTTTCCCATAGGCGGTTTTAGTTTACATGTTGGGTATTTGCAGGTTTGACATATCTCACACTGTTGAATGTACCTCCTAACGTCTACAACTAGTCCTGGCCAGAAAAGGTTACGCCGAATACGCTCTAAACATTTTGCTATGCCGCAATGGGCTGAGTTAGGAGGATCGTGGGCTGCTCTAATAACACTATCACGGAGTTCTTGGGGCACCAGCAATTTCCACATCTTATCGTCATCCGCTGAATTCCCAGTCATAAAGTCAGTGCGATGATATATATATTGATTAATAACTTGAAAATCCGGAAGATTTGCCTTTACATATTTGTCTCTCAGAGATCTATATTCTTCGGATTCAAATGCCGACGAGGACAAGTCGATTTCAGGAGATAATTCCATTTCCAGGGAAGCTATTTCATTTTCAAATGATCGCGACAAAGCGTCAGCAACAACATTTTCACTCCCTTTCCGGTGTTCTATCTGGAAGTTATACCCCTGCAGCTTCATTGACCAGCGGGCTAATCGACCGCTTAGTTCTTGTTGGTTCATCAGCCACCGCAAACTAGCGTGATCAGTCACGACTTTAAACTCATGGCCTTCGATATACATCCGAAATCTTTTAATCGCCAACTCTACCGCAAGACATTCGAGTTCGGTGACCGAATAATTTCGTTGTGCTTTGTTAAGTTTTTTAGACATAAACGTGATGGGTCGTTCGAATCCGAACTCATCAACTTGGGCTAAAAGCGCACCTACTCCAAGCATACTTGCATCACATTGCACTATAAACGGTTTCTTATAATTTGGGTGTGCTAAAAACGGAGCCGTACTAAGCTTAGACTTGATGTTCTCAAAAGCACATTGTGCTTCTTCGTTCCACGAAAAAGAATTGCCACGCAATAATTCTGTTAAAGCAAAGGTGATAGTTGCATATTGTGAGATAAATCGCTGGTACCATCCAGTCATTCCTAAAAATCTCTTAAGCTGTCGCTTGGTTTTCGGCACTGGGAACTCTGATATGGCTTTAACCTTGTCTGGGTTAACTCTTAACGTGCCCTCTCCTACTATATATCCTAGGTACTCTACTTTTCGCAGACAAAATTGACTCTTCTGGATGTTAATGGTTAGCCCTGCCTGCTTCAGACGGGCAGATACCTCACTAAGATGAGCAAGATGTTCATCGAAATGATTTGATAATATCAATAAGTCGTCAAGGTAAACTGATACTTGAGTTTTAAGCTGATACGGAATAACTTGGTCCATTAAACGACACATCGTTTGGGGGGCATTACACAGTCCGAAAGGCATTCTCCTAAATTGATACAATGGGCGATTGGGAACTGAAAATGCTGTTTTTCCTTTCGATGATTCGTCCAGACCGATTTGCCAAAAGGCATCTTTAAGGTCAATCTTGGAAATACAATGTACAGGGGGAAGTCTACTTAATAGACCTTCTAGATTAGGTATTGGATATGCGTCTTTTACTGTAACCGCATTTAATTTTCGAGAGTCAAGGCAGAATCTTACCTTACCTGGTTTGACTAACAAGACGCAAGGGGAAGACCAAGAAGACGCGGGCGCTTCTTCTATCACTCCTAGCTTTAACATTTTGTCTATCTCCAGACATAATAAGTTTTCCTTCGCTGGTGATATTGGGTAAAATTTTTGTTTAATTGGCTTGGCGTTTTCGGTGTCAATAATATGTTCTATAAGGCTCGTAAAACCTAAGCCATCTCTTTCAAAAGTTGGAAATCCAGTTATTACAGTTTGTAATTGACTATGCTGACTAGCTGTTAATGGAAATTTATCCTCCTCAACAGAAACTTCAGAAATTTTAGGGTCTGATTTGATATGAGAAATTGAAAGACCAAATGCTCTCCAGAAGTCCATGCCACAAATTACCTTTTGAGTAATAGTCGGTACTATGAGAAATTCCAAGTTGGCGCTTTTCGAGTTATACGTGAGATTGCTTGTAATCGTACCAACCACCTGTTGCGATTGCCCATCGGCTGTCCTAACGTTACCGCGCGTTTTGGGGCAATATTGCTTGGTGGTCATGAGTTTTGTTGCTAATTCTCCACCTACTACACTTTTGTTAGCTCCGCTGTCTAGTAAAGCAGTGTAAATTTGTCCATCTATTGATAAATCAATAAACGGTCGTATGTCGTTATCCAGGTTGATTATGGTTGATATGGTAAGTTTCTTTAGCTTGTGTCTATTAGTCCAGAACGTTCGCAATCGTCGCTTAGATCGCGAGTGCGGCATCGCGTTGTCAAATAGTTCAGATCTTCGCTTGGTATACTCTTGCAACCGCACATGATATGGTTTGAACTGTTTAGTATTAGGTAAGTCAGGGTTATTAAGTAAGGTCACGTCTGAGTTGATTATTAAATTCTTTGGTTTATCCAAGACTACGGGCGGACATCCCCCTTCACTAATCGGCGGATATCCTGCGACTGGTTTCCCGTGCGCGGATTACATTTTAAACAATTTGGTTTATACACATCTACTAGTCCACACCCATAACAAAATATGCGACGTTGTTGCAAACAGTTCTGATAACCATGTCCTAATTCGTCACAATTCCAGCATTTTATTTTCTCTGGTGCACGCAATGCGCACACATCCATAGGGTGATCTGTTTCGTCATCTAGCTGTTCAACTACTGGTTCATCATGCAACAACGCATTCACCATACGTTTACTGCCTATTTGACGCGTTAGCTGTCTTGACCGAAAGCTGCGGAAAAATTCTTCATGCTTATGACATTCCCTACGCAAGGCGGCTAGGTTTGGTGTCTCTACATGCAAAATTTCATGAAATAAGTCGGGTCTTAAATTGTTTCGCACTTCAGCTATGAATTCTGAATCGGTTAAAGGTTCTCGCAAAGCATCTGTAATAGCCAACATAGAATCGAGAAATTCATCAAAATTTTCGTTGGAGGCCTGCTTGCGTCTGCGAAGGGCATCCATAATGTCTCTGTCTGATCTTTGGTCTTTATACCTCTCCCTTAAACGAATGCATAGATCGAACCAGTTCATTTCGTTCGAGGTTCGATGACATCGCCAGAAAAATGTTAGGGCTGGTCCCGAGAAGAGCAGATTAGCGAATTTATAAAGCAAGTTAAAGTCTGCATTCAAACTTTGGGTTGTTAAACAATTTACTCGATAAATGAAATCTTCTACGGTTATATCTTTGGAGGACCCTGTGAATCGTATATGCCAGTTAAAAATTATACTAGATACTCGATCGGGTCGTTCTGGTACTATCTCTTGGTCAATTGCATTTGGATTACTCCGAATATTAAATGGTCGAGTTCTAACACTATTTTCGAGACTTCTTCGCGGAGCAACTGAGGGTGGTGGAAAGTCCCACTCTAATTGAGGTTCATCAGTGGATTCCGCACGAACTCCCGTGATGCTTAAATTTCTCATGGCGTTACGAATTTCCTCGGTAATTACCGATGCCATATTAACTCGATAAGTTTCTAATGAATTGGAAATAAGTTGTTGAATGCGTTCTTCTGACACTACTGGTGGCTGGTTTGGTTTTGAATTTCGTGGTTGTTCATGTCGCGGTAGTCCCCCAGTTCTTGGATTCTGATTTGGATTGGCACGAGTATTTGCTCGTGTGTTTGGTCTTTTTGGTATTGCTCCTGAGACTGCAGAGTTGTCGGCTCCAAGAGAAGCTCGTGGAGGTTGGACATTAGTAGTCAATCTATCATCGCTACCAAATAGACTTTTCAAACAAGGTTGCCTACAATTTGGACATGATTCATTGGTCTCGAGCCAAATCTTGAGACAATGTTTATGAAACGTGTGCCGACATGGGGTCTCTACAATCTCTGTTTGTCCACTGATATCATTGCAAATTACGCATACGAGTGCTTTTTCACTTGGCATAGCAGAAGCCAAGTTGTCTAGGCTTCGCCTTACGGCCATACTTTAAAAAAACTAAAACAAAAAAAACTTTGGAAAACTAAAGGTAAGTATCAATTTTTCGTAATCACGAAAGATACAAAACAACTAAAGATAATTTGACGATTCTATTTCGTAAACACGGATTATGGATTCAAATTTTTTTTTATATCAAAATAATTTCCTTACAAATTTGGGACTTCTCCTTCAATAAAAGTTTAACAGCATTAATACCCCCACCACTCTGCACTTTATTTGCATCAGCTGTATTTGAATGTGTAATTCGTTGAAAGAGGGACTTGCCAGTAACGATTCCAGCAAGAACAGTTCTCAATTTCACCTCACTATAACAATTTTATTTGAGATCTATGAAACTTTATGGCCTGGTAGGTATCCGAACTGTATCCAGACACATATTCCTAAGCTACATAATTTTCCATACTTTGTCTGTTCTATTTATTTAAAATGATTTGTTCAAAATTAAGAAAACATTATTGAAAGGGTATACAATTTCACTTGGTCCAGCTATAATCTGATACTCATACGCTGGCCTCTCCAAAGTGATATATTTTACCATCATATTGCACGGTAGAAGGTGTTATGGGAAGTAAAGGAGTGGATTAAGGACACGTAGGGCAAAAAAAAAATCCTTGCTTCTTCGAGCCCCACGTTGAGCGCCATTTATCATGTAACGAACACGCGGGTGTCGGAGTGCACTCTCTGTCTTACTAACAAGTGGCTCGGCTGAGCTCAGGGAAAATGGGGTGGTTCTTGTGCTCTCCCAAAACATGCGCTACATAAGTAAAATGAAGACAGAGATAAGGAATAAAGGACTACACCTAAATAGAGATTTTTATGCAGAGGTGATGGGTGTTATTCGAAGGACCTAGATGTCATTGCCTTCTCTTTACCCACCCAACCTTGTAATACCTAAGGAAACTCAGTATTACCCATATTACGGCTGTTAAATCTTTTACGTCAGGTGCCCAAATAAACTAACTCAGCAATTCATCATTTCATACATATATTCAAATTCACGAAAAAATTGGCATACGCCATTAAAATAAGAAGATAACATCGGACTTCGTATCCCACTTATATAATAGAAGCATTAACAATAATTTCAAATATAGATAATTCCTAACTAATTCGGTGAGAGGAATCGTACAAAAATGTGGGTTGTTTCATAAGTATAAATTTGATCTAAACTAAATTTTACGTTAAGCATTTATTTCACTTTGAAAAAAAAAAAAACTAACTCTGTGATCGCGGCAAGCGGTTATATTTCGCCAATAGATTTTATGCGGCTATGCCGTACTTACAGTTTGTAGAGTCCAATCCAGTCAGCAGGCCTGATGATGGGTGGAGCACTAGAGGCTGTTCAAATTATTAAGAAGGGTACAAAATATAACTTGCTTCTCGTTACCAACGTTATGATTTTCAGAACCTGCTATATAGCAATTTCATTATAAATATTATACTTATAAATTTGAACACATGTTTGTACGATACTTAAAGAAAAAGAAAAACGGCTGTTTGAGGGCCCACTACGGGCTGGGGGTGAGGTTGGGGTCATCAAAGTTGGTATTTGAATCTGCGGCAACGTCTTCCCAGCAGAAATCTCCGGTCTTTGTTGCGAGGGGCTATCCCGTGTCCTAAGGTGAAGCATCCACTCCAACGAGGGTTCGCCTAGGAATTAGGCTGGCTGGGTACGCTCCACACCACAATATGTGTGCGCCCTTAGGGCCAAATCGCTCTCCAACAATTCATCCTATGGTCAGTTCATGGACCGGGCCGACATTTATTTGGTCGTAGTCCCAAAAGTCCGACATGAAACCATGGATGGGGTCGTCTGATGGCCTTATGGTGGCTAACACAATGGGTACGCGCTTGCATTTAATGGAGGCAAGACAGCGCTGGCAGTGGCGTTTTATTTTCGTTCCTTAATTAAAATTGGAACTCGAAAAAAAAAGCGTGGACTTATGGGTGTCCATGAGGGTACCGGAGTGATACGTCACTCCACGTGCCTTGCTTGCACTTGCGGTTTTTTTTTTTTTTTTTTCTTCCCGCGTTCTCCCTCCTCTTATTCGCACAACTGCACTCTCGCTCAGACCATTCTAGACTCCCCGCACACTATTCAAGCTCAATTCTTGGGCCCTTCTCTTGCATGAGCTTTTCTATGGAAGTGGATCGTGTAAGCTCGGTTCCAAAAAAAAAAGCTCAAGGTCAATTCGCCTTAGAAATAGTGTATGCCAAATATATTCGTCTAGCTAGCAGATTTATATAATTTAGTGTTTGAAACAGCGCACCCTTACACACTTCTGACCAAAATTAAAGGATATACTTTTTTGCAAGGGTATGAAAATAACTATTGTTATCCTTGTAACATGTAAACCCTTGGATTCATTTCACGTCAAGGTGGTCTCTGTTGTCGTAAAATGTTCGAGATAATTTCACTGATTAATTCTAATTTGTAGAATGATGAATCAGTAGAAAGAATCCTTTACACTTTGCCCACACCCTAACCCACACAAGAATATACTTTGTTTTAGGATGTCTTTGCTTCTTTGAGAATGATTTCTTAGCTGAAAATATAGAAACTATTTCATATTAAACACAACTTACAAACTGAAAATGGGCATGCATACACAAATCCAATTTGCGGAAATGGAAACAAAAAACCAATGAAGTATTGAGAAAGAGGAAAATTGCATATATTGGTAGCAATCTAGAAGAAGGAGTAAGGGTCATTTTCCCCCTTTCACGACTACTATCCACCCCCACCCACCTCCAAAGATTTGCTCTTTCTGGTCCTCTACAAGTCTCCAAGTTAGTTACAATAATGCAATTTGGCGAACAAATCAAGTCAACAAATAGCTGCAGTAACCATGGCAAATGACAAATTGTGGTAAATTGTTTAGTTTTGTACTCGACAGAGTAAAATATATAAACAAATCTGGAAAATACTCTAAAGAAGGCTACATGTGGGAACTCAACGAAAATCGATAATCTCAATAGTTATTCATAGCAACTTTAATGCATATAAATTGCATATGGATGCTTGATTTACTTAGTAAACGATTGCATTTGATTACGGACGGACATGGCCAGATCGGCTAGGCAATTGATGCTGATCAAAACCCATGACAAGAATATACCTATATTATTTATGCCTTCAGGATTATTTTTTTTTTTGGGAGACCCTTTGGGATATTCGCTTTCATACTGATTAAGAGAATAGAAATTTATTAGTTGGCCGCTCAAATTACACGATTCACATATTTTTGTAATCACTGTAATTAAAAAATTGTATTATATATTATTATAGCCCAGGAAATCGATACTCTATCTGCCAGTATCAATATTGAATATTGAATATATCGACCAGCTTCGATACTCTTCATGTTTCTTTATACAGTCCAAATCGAAAAATGATAGGGTTGGTAAAAAAGGAAACAGGTTTTAGGCATTTATTTAAGTTATATACAACATCCCAAGACATTCCCGTTTAGAAAACACAATGAAATTTGATTTCAATTTGAAATAGATCTTACCGTACAAGTTTACTCATCATTGACTGGATTGGATTTTGTTTCCAATCTGTCGGTGTATCACATATTATTAATCATTTATCGTTTTAAACAAATTTTATTGTTTAAATCGATTTAAATGACTTCTTATTATACTGGAGCTAATTAATTCATTAAAACTGAAATTTATTTTGTTATGTAGCCACCACAAGAACCTAATTATTTTAATGAAATTAGATATTAATTTTTTCTACTAACATTTTTTTCGCACTATTTAATCGTATAACAATCGAATCAAAATTAAGCTTCCCAAATTGGATTTAAACTGGCCCATTGAGACAGTTGAAAATAATTAATTAATTTGAACACATCTTGCTTTGCGCTTGATTTTGTTTTCATCGCCAGTTTTATCAACCAACATGCTGACAACATAATGAATTCAATGAGGCAGTGATATATAGAAAGTCCTCCGCAGGCCACAAGCTAAAATCGGACATAAAACGGCAAAAATTGTTTGCGCACGTAAGTATGCAACGATTTATTTCGTTCTTCAGCGCTGTCAGAAAGTAACTGCTGAGGGGAATGGGGTGGGGTTTTTGCTCTGGCCAAAAACAAATAGCCCCAAACGGAACGCAAAAGAGCAAAAGTAAAGACCATGGGCATATCCTACTTTATACTGACATACACACGTTTATTGGAATTTAAATGTTAAAACTAAAAAAAATAAAAGATAATTATTATTATTATTCTCTAATGCATGACAGTCTTTTTTTTTAGAATAAAAAATATACAATCAACTAGCTAAAGAGTTTCATATTTTCGCTTAATACTTACCAAACTGCATTTTTATTTTAATTTATTTATTTATTAACTTAAAGTCAATTCCTGAGACCCAAAAAAACATATTTATTTCCAGTATGAATAAAGTACTAAGTCGTCATCCTATTTTTGGTATACAAGTTAAACAGCTTTCAAATTAGTAAGTACAAATATGGCTTAACTTAGATATTGACGGATTTTCTAGTCTAATAGATATTGATAGTTAATAATCGTGTGCCAAATTTGACAACAATAGGGTAACAATATTTTTGAGATATAATATGGATATAATATGAACAAAGATTTGAAACTCTCATAAAAGTTTTTAAAGTGAGGAAAGCTGCTAGTTTTTTGCACTTCTAAATCTTATTAGCAATACGGCAATTAATATTTTCAAAGTGCAAAATGAATTCTGGATTACAGTTTATTACATTGTCAACTGCCTAAGCTACCCCTATTGATGACTAGCATCACTCTTAAGAGTCAGATGGACCCAACCACGGTAACAGCAGTTTAAGCCAAGAAAGCTTACGAACCAAAAACAACTTGTCAGCATCTACATAGATGTTGATGTTGTTGTTCCTCCTGTCTGTTTGTCCTGCTGTCGAGTAATTCATTAACATTTAACTTGATTGACATACGAATCAGGAAAGCGAAAGAGCAAGAAAGAGGGGAGAGGGGAGATAGATTGGCAATGGCCTAGTCGACTAGGCTGTTTTCATTTTGTTGGCAACGCACGTATTTTATAGGCAAACGATTTGTTTGTACAGTTATAATGCATGTAACGGTAACATTGGATTTCCCCTGGATTTGAGTATGAGTATGCTCACGCACAGTCTGAGATCGACAGAGAAATACCGAAGTAGAGCGAGAGAGAGAAAGAGAGAGGGACACTGGCAAAGGGAGATTGTTACTTTGTTAATTTAATAAGCGGCAACTGACGACAACAGGTGCTGTTGCCACGCCCCAACTGGAGTCAACCATTTGCCAAAATGAAGTCACGTAGAGGGTATAAATCAATTGACATGAGTAGAGGTGCCATTACCACACGAAAAGTGTTCATGAAAATTGCATGCTGTATGAATAGAGTGGACCTTATTCCACAACAAACAGAATGAGCCAAACTTAAAGGAAAAAGTTTATTGAAGCCATTCGTGAACGGACCCAATGCTTTGTCATTTTTATTCTCTGCTTTGGACAATAATTATTCCCAATATTACAGCAAATCTCTTGCCTTCGATTGAAATACATATGTGTATATTCAAAGCAATTGCATTTATATCAAAACTAATAGTAATAGGCAAGTGCTACAGCAGTAGATAAAGATACTTTCTCAAAATATATAGTATTTAACTCATCACCTCTCCCAAAAGTCCAAACCTTGTAGTAATTTGATATTCTCAATGATATATACTTTCATTCTCATGTGACAAAACTCATTCTTTCTAATAAAACTGTCTACTTGAAAACTACTTAACTAAGGTTCACTCTAATATAAAGTGTTCCCATTCTGCCAAAAGCAACAACTGGCAGCTAGCTACGAGCCACGGCTTGTAAACTGAGCGCGGGCAATGAAAGTGTAACGAGCGTTAATTTGTTTGTCAAGCGCCGCCAAGTGGCCATCCAAGCATCCAGCTAGGGGCTATCCACACACACATACACACACACACACGCACATACAGCCAGTGGCAAACCCTTGAATAGAAGTTATGGGAAATCCAAGCGCCAGCCAGACAATTGGGAGCCATGCCAAATTTTATTTGGCTTTAAGTGCCAAATGGGAAACAATTTCATATTGAATTCAAAGCCAAAAGTAGTTTAGTTTTGGAAATCATTAAAAAGTGGATAATGGAAAATCGTCAAAATTTTCAGTATGTCCTATGCGCTTAAAGGCGAATTTCGAGAGCATTTCAGCCATTTCCGTCGCAGGTAACTGGCAAAAGAAATGCATGAAAAAATGTACCTGGCAAACAAGCGAAGGTAGCAAAGCGCTCGTTCGTTGCCTTCACTGTCACAGCAGGCAGGACAGGTGACTGCAATGAATATTCGCAGATTTTGACCAACCATCTGGCCAGGCAATGGGCAATTAAGCACCCAGGGGGCTACCAATCCCGAAAACAGACACGGATACACGGTGGCCGAGCATTTCGCTTGATATATTTTTTTGTTTTTTGGTTTACATTGTAGGTTGGATACTGCTGGATATTGGCAAGGTGTTGAACTGTCTCACCAGGAGAGTATGGTGAGGGCGCCACGTAGAAGTTCTGGTATATCCCATCCATTGCGACGCAGAATTCGCAGAGGTCGGACCATATCGCGCTTGACCTAACGTTGAAATGGTTCGGAAATGACGAAATGAGGGATTAAAGTGGTGGTCTTTAAAGGGAATTTTGATCAGTTTCAGCTTACCATGTTGGCCCGAAGACGCTCTTGGAATTCTGGCGATGTAAGAGTATTGGCTAAGAGGCCAAAGTTGGACTTTTGGGATCTGGCCAGAGACAGATAATTATGAACCTTCTGCTTGGGCATGGCAAGCAGTATGTCCGACATGAAGCTATGTCCCCTCACTGCCCTGCAATCGCAATCACTGTCCGCCTTGGCCACGGGCAAAACAATGCAGGCGATTATATCGACAATGTTCTCCAGGTCCGAAGTATCCACGCCATCATCTTGTAGCTCCTGCAACAGCGATTTGTAGGCGACACTCTCCTGCAGTATCTGGGCCACCTCGTGGAAACGAGTTGTATTGTAATAGCTCATGGCCCGACGGAATTTCGAATCGCACTCATAGTGTGTTTGGATGATGGTAACCAAAGTGTCCCTATCGATGGTGGCTCGAAGATTTTGGAAATCTTCGCATAAATCCTTTCCGCCACCCTTTCCTGGGTCTGCAGTAGTAGCACGTGGCTTACAAGTAGTGGTGGTGGATGGCTTACAAGTGGTCGTTGTCGGTTTTTCAATCCGTTGATCCGCCCAGGACTGATGGCATAGCATCAACAGGCCCAGTGCCAGGAAGCCCTGGAACGGCGATCCTTTCAATTGGAACATTCTAAATATCGTTTTCGTTCGAATGTCTTTCCCAACTGACGGCTCGCCACCCGCTTTTATACCCTAACCAGGTGCTGGCCCATCCAATTACATGAATTCCCTTTTTAGCCACTTGGCTTATCAATAACCAATTAGTGTAAATCACTGCGCCAACTAGTTTTCCTCGACGTTGTGCACTTGTCTCGCTACAAGTTTGCCCTTATCAGAAGATGTGGCAAATGTTCCAAATCCGTAACCCATCGGTGACGCATGGCCTGCATAGAAGCCCACGCGAATCCACGCTAAATCTAGCAACTAAAATCGAATTTAAAGCGTTTTCCTTTAATTACATTAATTGCATGCACATGCCTAAAAGCCAAGTTCACTGCAAGAAGTGCCCTCACCTTTGTCAACAGATATCCCTATGCAAAGATGATTTGTGTGGTTAATTTCCCTCAGTGTATTCTTATTATTAATAATCTTCCTTTGTGCAGATAATTCGTAAGACTTTCGCTTCGTTAATTGGCAATTATCTATTGAGGGTCGTTTGGTGGGTTGCCAAGCCATACAAACACTTGCATACCCCGCCCACTGGCAACCCCTGCTTCAGTCCTTCGACAACAGCTTAAAGCCGCTTTGAGTATGCCCTCATTAAAACCAAAAAGGCAAATGAGTGAAGGAGTAGGGAGTAGGGAGTAGGGGCGGCTTACACATGTTCGCACATACGATTAATGGATAGAAATGCAAGAGAGGGTGTAAGTAGATGGAGAAAGCTGGGAGATTTACTTGAAATGGGGGGACTATGATTGCATAATTGTAGTAGGCAGACAGATAGACAGGCTGGAAGGCAGGCAGGAACCAAGTCGGAACTATTGTAAAACAACATGATCTATGTATGGCCAACATTTGGTCACAAAATTCACAATTCTCGTGCACTCGAGAGTCGACAGCTCAAGTGTTCAGTACGGCAAGAGAAAGGAGGGAGAGTGAGCACTTGTCGAGGCAGGACAGAAAGTGATTCATAAACATACTACATACATACATACATACATATGTATATTTGCAGTTTAAAATGAAGACGGATGCTCAAGCTTAAACATTTGCCATGGCGATTGTGTATACAGTCATTTTGAAACAACAACCAAAAAAGGACAAAATTCATCTATGTAATAAGGAAATTATTTGTTATTATGGAAATATTGATTAGGGTCCCTGGTATAAAGTGTATGCCTATGCATGTATTTTTTGCATAGTTCAATGAATTCAATGTACGCTTTTCTTTAAATTTGTCATATACAGTATTCAATCAACGAAAAAAAAATCCTTTTGTTATAATAATAATCGTTCGCACTGTTGCACGGCATTTACAAGCATTTATCTAGAAATTTGTATGAGTTTTCTCTTTTATTGTTGGCTATCACATTTTTTTCTTTTTGTTTTTTCTTCATTTGACAATAGACTGGGCATATTGTAACAAATATTTGCCAACCAATGTAGCGGAAATAGTTTCCCGCCCCTCTCGTCGCACCCTGCCAACATTGGGAAAAGATAAAACAGCAAAAGAGCAAAAAACCAAAGAGCCGGCATAACTTTGGCCGTGCCGAAATTTGTATGCTCTGGCATATTTTTCCAAGGGTCAAAGTATAAAGAACTCGAATTTCTGTATATACTAAAATGTGGCTGTCATGCCGATCAAGAATATATATGCTCTTCGTGGTGGGAGAACCTTTCTTCTAAACGGTGCACACTCCTGACTAAAATGAAAATACCCCATTTGCAAGGGTATAGAATAGAGCATCGAATGGTAAAAAAAACGGTATGAGAAATAAATGTATAGAGAAATCCATTTCAGCTATTTTGTTGTTCAATTTATTGGTATAGAATTAAAAAGTTCCCATACCAACGACTCAATTCGATTTCCAATACAAATGAAGCACATAAAAACTCTTCCATGCTGGGACAGAGAAAACTTTTCCCTTTCCGTTCCTCTCCATGCCATTCCTTTCTATTCGTTTTATTTTTGCCGAAAAGGTTAAGTTGAACAGTTTAAAAAGCGCCTCACGAAACTTTTCCATCTCACCAAGGTTAAGTGCACAGCATAGAGAAACTTTCAATGGCCAAAACTGGGCACTTACCACCCACATACGTACATATATACGTGCGTGATTCCCATTCCGATAGCAATTCTTGTTGTTAGATACTGATACTGATGAGTCTAGGACTTCAAACGTGAGTTGTCAGGTCATCAGCATCATCATAAACATCTTTATCTAATCGTATATTCCGCTTAACTTTGTGCTCTTCTTTCAAGTGCAAGCTGTCCCATTAAAGCCATTGCCTACTTTCAGGCTGAAATTTGAAATTCAAATTTACGGATTCAACTAATTGTCCGCCCGCCCCAACTCCTGTGCCCCGACATCGATCTCCCAGAGCGAGCATTTGCCATTTATATTATATATCGCAATAAATTTTCATTGAATTAGTTTTGGCTGCTAATAAAATGTCATTGCCAAAGTAAACCACAGACAATGGAGAGACTCTTCCCATGTGTGTAAATTGCATTATTTCCTTTTTCTATGCTCTGGTTTGTCAGCTATTCCTGATTTTGCGCTTGAACCACAAAGCACTACACACATACACAGGAGCGGACTTGTACCTTTTGATGCATCTTTTTACTCTTTACTTTTACAAAACAAAGCTTTAGATGACAAACTCAAACCTAAACAAAAAACCCAAAATTGGTGTTATCAAAAATAGCGGGCCAATGAGGCGCATCGGCGTTCTAAAAGATTTTTATTTAAAGTAAAGGAATTTTTCGAAAAAAGAACAATATATAGTTTAATATTTAAATCACTTTTTTATAAATAAAGCTTTCTGTTCCACCAACAATGTTGATTGTTGTCTATATTGGTTTACACTTTCATTATGTCTGTTAATTCATCGATTTTTGGCAGCTATATGATATGGTTTCTGATCCGTCTGATTCTAGCACATGTACTGTTTTTATCAGTAAATAGTTTGTATATGAGACTTTTATTCAAATATAGTTACGATTTTGAAGCGCCATTTTGCCCCAACCTTAGTTTTAGTATTTCAAACTAAAAATTAGAAAGTTGTGTGACTTAATTGGAATCTTCGAATTACACACGACAAGTGAATACATATCGGAACCCAATTCATTTAGCATTGATCAAATTTATTAATATAAAGAATTGTGAACAATGTTTCGGAAACCTCCTCTTCTTAGCGAGAAAAAATTAATTAACGGGGATAGAAAGTACATAATACCAAATATTTTGGATACTAAGTTTATTATCCCAAAGACCTACCAAAACACGATATTAGAACACTCAAGGTGAGCTGATATATCTCAATAGACCCACCTTCCCCTATATGGTATATAATATGTATAAAATATTAAATAAATATTAAAAATAAATATTCTCATATGAAGCAAACAAGTTTTTCATACATAAACATTTATTCGGGCCGAAAGTAGCTGCAATCTTTAGAAAATTGGTCACAGTCATTAGTATGTATATTAAACTGACCAGTATTAAAATTGACAATCGCTTAAAATTATAAAAAATATTGACAAAAGTCACAGTTATTGCTATAAGCGGTATATGAGGTTGTATATACAGTGCCTGCAATATATATGTAGGAGCTTACCGTCAAAATTTATAACTATGTAAACTCGTCCGTAACAACGAGGATCCGGGTTCGAATCCCTGGGAAGTGTATGGATGTAGTTTTCGTCCAAGCCGAAGGCTTTAGTTGCCAGTGCTGGTAAAATACAGTTAGGTTGAAAGTTTACAACTATATCTTATACTAAATTGAATTGGTTGTGCTTCCATACAAGTTCCTTTGCCGAGTTACTTCCATCTAACCGACTCAATGGTATAATAAACTATGTATTTATGTTCTTTTCATCATACATTTACTCATTAAAGTCCGGGCCTGGAGCAAACATACTAAACTATACATATTTGAACTATACATACATACATATTTATGTTTGCCACAAAACATGTTTGCTGCTACAAATATTTACTTACATACATACATAGAGCCATTTTCATTTCCCTAGATAATTTACTCAATTAGAGTAGAAACTTGAAGGCTTTGTGGCATTTACGAGAATCGCTTTATTATTGCACTTACTTAAGTAAAGGGAAGGGGATGCTGGGTCGGGTTGGGTCGGGGCGTTTTGGGGTGAAAGCAAATTTAGCCAGCTGATAAAAACTGACAAGACATAGACATGTTAGTAGCAAATAAAAACCAAAAAAGGATGGTTAAAGTAACTCCGATAAACAGGCTTAATTAGCGTCGAAGCTGAAAGTCAACAGACTGGCAACTACTGAAACTACCGACTACCGACTGGCGTTGGGACGCATTAAGCCCAAATCCAAACATACATAAACACACACATACACTCACACAAACTCTTGGCTGTAGTAACAAACACAAATAAAGTTAATGCCACTAGCACACCGAATAGATATACATATATATCTATATACACATACATACAGTCATAAGGCACAGTAGTCTTGCTCATATATATGAGCGATATATATATGCACGATTTTTTTCCATAAACATAAGTAGTTTTTCGACATTTAACAGAAAGATTTACATCTAAGATTTATTGACAATTGTATTAACAAAACCAATCACAAATTTTGCAAATATAAACTTTAATATTAGTATGTCACAGATAAAAAGAGCTTGATATACATACGTTTAAGTTTTTGCAATTTTTGTAAAGACATAACCCCAAAAAAAATAAAAAACCTTAATTGAAAGAAACTGAGGAATGGAAACTCTTTATAAATTAACTAAAAATTACCTTGTGACTACTGCGACTTTCGTTTACAACTTGGAAATGGAATTAGTTATTATCTATGTATTCTCAGTAATTGCAAAGTAATGTATTAAAATTCGTGTTTTTTCCCAATGTGCCGTGCATACATATGAGTAAGTTGGTGTGTATCCGATTCTGTGTGCGTGTGTATTTGTGTATGTGGGTCCAGGGCTGTGTGTGTGTGTGTTTCCTTGGGGGTTTCGTTAGTTGGCAGCCGGCATCATTGAGTTGCCTGCTTAATTATGTGCAAGCAACAATGATATTTATATTATATTATCAGCCAGTCAATGTCAAACGTCAGCACTCGAAACCAAATGCCCTCGCCATCTCCTCCTCCTTACGACCGAGCCCACACAGACCATAACCAACAATTCCCATTAAATCCCAAGACAAAGAAAGCCTGCCTAAGGTAAGGAGCCCCAGAAAGCTGCCCGTTGTGAAAACGGCAAGAGAGATGGGTGGTCACAGGCTGGGAGATGGAGACCTTAATAGCTTTGCATGTTCTGGCACTTTCAATTGCCCTCCGCCCCCATAAAGACACGTAATACAGAGGCATAGGACATAGGAGAGACATGGCCATAACCCAAAGTATTTATGCACACATTGCCATTGGCCTCATACTGGTGACTTGACTTTCTCGCATTGGGTGGCATTCGCTTAGGCTCAATAAGAGGTTCAGCTACCTACCAAATAAATGCAGATTCATGGCTGCGTAGTCAGCAGACAAATGATGCAGGCAAAAAATAAAATCAGTGGACCTTAAATTTTTGCTGAGATGCCTGTTCAAAAATTGCCTTAAGCTTCAGCATGAAAATGACCGTGTGAATTTTCCATGGCCATGACCCCAAAAAGTTTTTCTTTGTGAAAAAGCAAATTTTAATTACAATCTACACACACACACACACACACAATAATAACAGAAGAACAACCTGTTGCAGACACAAAGTGTTTAGTTGTTGAAACTTGAAGGACAATCTGGATGAATCGCAATGGTTCGGAAAAATGCATCCTTTGTTCTTGTCCATTGTATTTCCCTGCGGGGGCATCGATGCCCTCGCAAACAATTAAAAAAGCGGCAAATGGCACAGTTAAAGCACTGGCAGCAACAAATCCTAAAATAAAAGGTGACAATGCTCCTCCACGCACAAAAGCAACGAATTGTCCTCCCCACACCGAATCCAGCACCAAGACCAACAACATCAACAACAATGGCCCAACAAGCGCCACACAAACAACATAAGCAAAAATGGCGCTCACTCATGGCATTCACATTTCTCAACTTTTATGACAGGTTGTGTGAGTAGGTGTGCGAGTACCTAGAAACACGTGTGTTGCTCTTAAGGGGTGGGCAAAAAAGCCATGAGCCTGATCAAATTTGACCATGGCAAATTCCATACACTCTTTTGGGCTACAAAATGCAGCCAAAGGATAAGTCACTCCGACCATCTTACTTAATAGCCTAACTGGTTGTCTTTCTATGGTTTCAAACAGGCACAAATAAATAAGCTTAATTGATAGTCTATCTTACTTTTCACAATGGAACTGAAAATCAAATCATTCGAATAAGCTGTGAATCTTCAAAAAATAATTGAGTGACACCTGACTACTAATTGTGTTTAATCGCATAGATACGAAACCCATTTTATGTGTACATATACTTATATTACATAATACAATTTGTATCTCTGAGTACATTGATAGGTGTGTTGGATTAAACTGAATGATCGGATTGGAATTTAGAAATTTGCCTACTAACAATTCCTTGCACAATTGTTAATGTCCCATCAGTTTCAATATGCTGTATAGTGTATGTATACCATATAGGAATAAGAAAAATCGCACAAAACAACGTGGAAGAGTCACTTGGTCTAGACAAATTGTGTCCTTATGCCTGCCAGCCGCACACTTTCGATGGAGCGAGTTTAGGTTCATTTGTGTTAGGTTCAGGTTCAGCTGGCTTGAGGTTTGTCGCTTTAATGGTTGCCATATTTGCTCAGCTTCCATTTCCATTTCACTTACGTACATATTGTACATACATATGTAGGTATGTATGTAGCTAGCAGACCCCATCTTGGCAAATTGGCAACGTGAGTAGGCAAAGCGGCAACTCATCCGAATCCAGGGTGATGAAGTAATTTGGAAAATTATGATAAATGGAGTATCTCTAGACGTGGATGGATAACAACGACCATCATCCCATCGACTCATTAGATATATATTATCTATACAACATTTGCAGTATGAAATTATTCACTTAATTCACAAATTGTCAATTCAAACCAATGACAACTCTTTCGAATTGAAATGCAATATTTGTATTTATAGCCATAGTAATTGTATAGAAATTGCCAATTCGTGTGACACTTCTCAAATGAAATAAATAACCTAGAGGGAAGAAAACCTAGGAAGCTGCTGTGCCTCCAGCTTGTCCTGCTCTCTAGAGTTGCAATCGCACCCAAGTCCGATTTTCCTTGCTTAGTGTTGAGACATTGCTCAATTAAAATAACGTTAAATTAAATTTAATGTCTACGTTCATTTCTCTCGCTCTCTCCCTCTCTCTCTCTCTATTCGCTCAGGCATTTAGAAGCATTGGCAGTTGAGTGATCATCTGGGTATATTAAATTATCCAAAGTGTTTATAGCAAATACATATGTACCTATATATGTCCATAACAAAATAAAAATCAATATCCTCTTTTCTTTGATTTCGGGGAAAACTTTCTCAAAACCTCAACTCGTAAGAAATTGCCAACTGATTGAAAGATGATTGGAAATTAAAATATAAATATACATAGATTAAGAATTTTACTTTTAATAATAAGAAATATTTTCATGAATATCTGAATATCAAACTAAACTTCAGTTCAATAGTATTTCACCATCAGTTACTTTGAAAAAATAACTATTTGTTCGTATTCAAAATATAAACTCCCTTTAAAAACAATGTCTTATATGCGTTTTCAACAAATTTATCCAAGTCATTGTCAAATTACGAATAAGTCATGCCTCTGTTGAGATATCCAAATATTCACGAAAATAGTTTACTTTTTATGCTGATAATGGGTATCCACTGGTCGTTCCCATTTTACATTAGCTCTCACTAGCTCATGCTGTTGACACTTCTTTCTGTGCAGACACAGACAGCCACAGCAGCTGTCTATGCATGTGGGATTTGAGCTTGAGACTGTCGTTGGGACTCGGCTTGCCCGCAGCATCTCCTTCAACTTCTTTAGCATCTGCCTTGTCATCCTTCTCATGGCATTTGTCCCGTTTACAGATGCGTGACCCCCTCAGAGTCAGTTGTGGTCCTTTCCATGTCGTTGCATTGCTTCCAGCATCGTCGTCTGCTCTGCTACTTACATTGCTTTAGTTTGCTTTGCTTTACTTTCCTTTGGCATTTAAGTTATTTTTCCATCAGCAAAAGCAAAGCAATTCTCCTTGCTTGTCTATTGTTTTTCCTGTTGGCCTTAAATGGCGCCTGTAGTTTTATTCAATTGCCAAAATGTCAATTTAAATGGATTTTCATTGAATTTATTTTCAAAATATTATGGAAATTGCATCTGTCACACTTTCCTCACAGTTGTAAGCATAGCTTGCAAATAACTGTTAACCGTTTTTTTCCTTACGCTCTGTTCGCGAGAACAACCGAAAAAAATCATACTTTCTCGCTCTCGCTCTGAGCAAGACCCTTTGGTTGTTTTCGATTCGGTTTTCGGTTGAGCGCTAACAGTTGAGCAATTTGCTTATCGGTCTTTGAGTGAACAGCGCGTAAAGAGTGAAACGATTCACGCTCACACAGTGAGGCTCACCAAAAGACCGATTGACTGAAAAACTCAACGCAAACGGTCTTTTCAACTATTTGTCTTCTTTTCGATGCACAGTGGTACGTTGTGTAAAATTGCAACATTAAATTTCACTTTAGATCTTCTTGAAAAAATTGTATGTATTTCAGACTAATTTTTTGTTTAGAACAGGAATAGTTTTATTTTTTTAAGTATTTTATTTTGAATTAAGCTTAACAACTAATAATGAATAAATGTTTTGGGAACTTAGTGAACTACGTCGCTCGCTTAAAATAAAGTGCAAAGCTGAAAATGCTCTTTCAACGGAGACTTGAGTAGCTGGAGTGGCTAATACCACCTGCGCCAGAGCACTCAAGTGTGGCGATTTAAGCTTCACGTTTTGAAAAAAATGTAATATATTTCACGTCGCATATTTTACACACTGATTTTTTGCTTACTGCATCAAATTGAAAAAATTGATGCACTTTTTTATTAGTTTCACGTCCCATTTTGTTAAAATCACTGTGCTCAATCGAAACTCACAAAGCAAATTGACGCATAAAACATACATGCGCAAAAGACTTTTTGAATCGTCGTTCAGAAGCAAACGGTCTCGGAATGAGCAGAGCAAAAGAGAACAGAAAAAAGTGCTCTTCGACTGAGCGCGAGCAAAATTTATTTACGAACAATCCAATCGGTTGCTCTCAGACCTTTTGCTCAAAGTCTCAGTGAAGAACACTTATTTCGCGACAGTGTGAAACGGTTAACAGTTATTTGCGAGCTATGGTTGTAAGTCATTTGGCTTATCTAAGGCTCTCAATGCACTGTCGAGTGAGTTGGCAATGACTTTTAACTCTAATTGTAGAAAGAACAATAAAGCAGCGGATTACCTTATTCCCATTAACGAGGTGTGTCTCTTTCTTGGTATTCAATATTTGTATTTGTTTATAACTTCAAGAAAGTATAAATAAATTAGAGGAAAACATTAAATGACAACGAAGCCTATTTAAGTATAACAGAGCTCTGAATTCTCTCAAATTCCCCAGTAGAATTAAATTATTTTAAGATATATAAATCGCCACGACTCTACCGCTAACATGGCTTAAATGGAATTTAGTTAAGGAAACAACTCATATATGAAACTTTTTAAATTTTTAAATGTGAGCTTGTGTGTGTGACTGTTTTGACAAGTTTACCTATGTTTGTATATACAGTCCAGGAGTAAAATGTTATACGGTGATTTGCATTTAGGAGTTACGTTTATTTGCTCGCACTCTACGTGCAGATGTAGTAAGTACATATTAGTAAGTAGTTACGACCGGTCCGAGCCAAAACTGTAATAATGCCGCATAGTTGACAACGCCCACAATGAGCGAAGGAACGTCGTACCCATTTACCCACCCATCCATCCTCTCATCCATCCATACAGTAGGACCAGGTCCTTTCAACGATGGTGGATGATGGTGGAAGCGGGGAGGTAGGGATGTGAGCAGTTGGTGGAGACGCCATAAAGTATGCATCAGAAGCGAGAATATACGCTGAACTGCAGCCCATAACCGAAACGCTTGTTAAATATTCAAAATCATTTGCATGACCAACTTGCCAGGAGGTCATGATGGGTGGTCGGATGGGAAACAGAGATTGGGTAGGAAGTGTTCAACACAAACACCTCTCACCCAGCTATTTGTTCGTTTGCATACTTGATTTCCATGTGTGTGTGTATTTGTGTGCAATTTATGTGGCATAGAGAACAGAACTTTAGTTGATTTGACATGCAGAGGCTCGTAAATATGCCAAAACGGACATGTAATACGATTTATATGCATAGGTCCAAATAAAAATATTGTTGTATGTATTAAGCTACTAACAGGCTTTAACTTCCAATCATCAACAATTGACGCTTAACAAAATGAAGGAAGAATGTATTCTAGCTGCGACTGGCTTTTAGCCGATTAAATCGGATCAATCAAAATTGTTTTGTGTTTTAAAAGTAAATTGTTGAAATTCATTTTACAAATAATGCATGACAATTGCAGATGCGGAAAAAAGGCGGGGGAAACGCGTGTAAATTTAAAATACATTTTACTAAATTCAATTGCTGATCTTAGAATCTTATCATTTTGAGATTTAAGTGGTTTCCATTTCAAATAGGATTTAGTCAGCTATCTTTCTGTATTGTTTTTTGAATAAATAATTAAGTTACGATGGAACCGTTTCACCTTTATCATAACCCTCTCTAATCGAGTTGAAAAAATAACATAAGTTGGATATTCCACTCCACAATTGCCCTTTGCTATTGTCGTTCTCTACACAATTCTGTCATTATAAGATAAAAATGTACAAATGTAAAAATGAATGTGATATAAAACTTTCCTGAGCGGACACAAATTAAAGTAAAGTTTACAAAAGTCCTCTAGAAAGGGTAAAAGGAACAGGCATTTCCTATTAGCATATCTAAGTATTAGTTAATAGTCGTCACACAACTTAATCTCTGTAGTCATACTTTCTTGTTTGCAAAAAGGATTACAAAACAGATGTATCAAATGTACATAAAAGAATCATTCACAATAGTTGTTCAAATGTTGCCACATAGAAATCATGTCAATTGGTAGATTAAACAAATTTTCAAAGTAAGAGTCGAATTGAGACTAAAATGATTTACTCGATTTGCCTTGGACATTAACTGGTGGTTAACCAAATTGCATATGTGCGTTACACTTACACACCCGCATACACAAATACTCTAAATACCCAAACGGGAGGGTAAGCTGTGGGCTGCAGTGCAGCAGATGGCCTTCTGTGTCTCACCTTGATTACTTTGATGCATTTCTACATCATTAAGTCGTCTAAACACCAATAGCAACCATTTTCAATCAAGCACAAGACATTGAGATATTTCTATGTGTTTGAATGTGTCTGTATGTGTGTGTGTGTGTGTGTGTGTGTGTTGCCACAATCACGACTAGGCTAGAAAAGGAGCTGAACATGCGTGTGTGAGCATCACTTCCGGTTGAATAGACAAACACATAGACAAACGAGTGGCCCACGAAGCGATGAGAGACAGAGAAAGAGAGAGAGAGAGTGAACTCATTTACCATTTGCCATCTTCGCCTCCTGATCCTAATGGTAAATCAATGAGCTGATGCCGCGTCCAACAGGCAGTTAGGGAGTACGACCCAGTTGGTCCACGGCCATCCACAGGCTAAAGCTCCATCTCCAGCTGACTGCAAATGTGTTGATGACACTTGAATGAGTTTTCGGTTCGCTTTCAACGCTTTACGCTAAATTGCGCATATTATTTATATATAAGGAATCAACTGACCATAAGTTATGTATATGTAGTATATTATACTAATCGCTAAAGTTGCCGCAAACAAAAAGAAAGACCTTGGCAAAGTGACTTTCAGTTTAAGATTAGAGCCACCTCTCTTCCCGTCGCTTTTACTTTCTCTCCCTGTCTACCGATGTTAAGAATCATGTCACGAAACTCAATCTTAATGCACAAGCACTAGAGGTGGCGTACCTTTACCCCCACCGACTCCTCCATAATACATAGTACTACTTACACATACATATTGTACGGAAAATAACCCTTGGCTTTGTTAGGGGAGAGCATTAAATTCCAATTACACGTTAAGTTGCTGCGTTAATGGCCAAGTTAATGGTGAGTTCTTGCAAGCAAATGACACAGCCAAGTTACTTACAAACACTTCCACAACTATGTATTCAATTTTGTGTATATTTATATGTACGTATATATATAGAATATTTGTATATTTTATATCAAAATGTGTTCTTTGTACATGAATTGCAGTGTGTTGTAATGTGTGTTTGTATATGCTGTGTAGTATGTATTGTGATATTGTGTATTCTCCCTGTTGTGTAAGTGTCTGTGGTTTGTGGGTTAATCTTATGTTTTCGCTGGGTTGGCGTTTCACTCGGCTTTGGGGTTGATTTAATGTCCAAAATGAGCTTGGAGCGACGCATATAAATAATTAGAATCAAAATAATATGCATTTAGGCGATTGCTGATTGAAACTTACGATCTAGAAATTAGAAACTATGAGCCGCTTTGAGTCGCCTTGTCCATAAAGTTAGCAACAGCTCGTCTATGGCCTAATCAGTATTTCCTATATTTTGTTGTTATTGACGCTTGTAACCAAGTTTTTTTTAAATGTATCGGGAGTTTTTTGGTTCTTTTTTTACCGCCTAAGCTGTACCAAATTATCGGATTTTATCGTATTCGAACTAAAAGTTAGTCTGCTTTGTTAACATCACAAAGGTTCCTCTGTGTATCAGTTGAATGCTTCAATAGCAACAATATCGGGGCCTCTCCACCTCTCCCAGGGCGATATGCTCAATGCTCCAGGGCGGCGTCTCCAGACGTCCCACACCATTCGTTTTCACGTCTTCGCCATCGTCGACGGATAAGCCAATATCGACGTAAGGCAAGCGAAAGGCCGGATGTTCCGGGCTGCGCGCCAAGGCGGCCACAGAATGACTGAAGGCAGTGTTGGTGTTGGTGTAGGCCAATGAATCGCATGACTCAAATGAGCGTAATGAACGACTCTTGCCCTCGTCGGCCAGGCGCACCAGTCCCAGGGCTGTGGCTAAAAATACTTGTTCTAGACCCTGCTCGGTCTCCGATGACGTCTCAAAGTAGGTAGCCCCTATGGAGGTGGCAAAAAGGTAAGCCTCATCTCGGGAAACAGCTCGCTGGGCCTGCATATCCACTTTATTGCCTACCAGAGTCAATATCATCGGATCCTGAACATTACGATGTAGCTCCTGTATCCATGACTTGATTTCCGTGAAGGTTTTATATTGCGTCAGATCAAAAACCAAAATGGCTGCATTGGCATTTCGATAATACATGGGGGCAACGGCTCGGAAACGCTCCTGGCCAGCCGTATCCCAGATCTGCAAAGAAATAATCCCGGTTAGATGTATAGCAAAACTTTAATTGAGTCATTCTATATTTATTCTGCAATTTCGTTTTCCCACAATAATAACAATCATATTGTTTGTGCTGCGTTCTCTATCTTTCTTTTTATGGTCGGACCACCATTGAAATCTTCATAAAAAAATTTGGGGCAACGACATGTTGATGGGCCAATCTAAATTGAAGAACAAAACCACAGAAAACACACAAAGTGAAAGGAGAAAGTACTTAGGAGAGAATGGGGCGTAAGTGACCTCAGAAAGAAGAAAAAAGACTACAAATTCGGAATAACCATGGGTGTGGCATGGTGAATGTACATACATATGTACACATTTATATATTTATCTGATATTTCAAATATCTATCACTATAACTAAATCTTAGTTTTTGATAGTTTGTATTAAACAATCATAACAATCATAATATTAACAACCTTTGCTTACTAAACAAATCCGATTCATTTAACGATAATCCTAGACTTCATATATGTATGTACCTAAATATATATGTAGGTATATATACATATGTATGTATATGTTTTTAGGGCATATAAAAGTTCGTAGATAACCCTTATTTTTCAAACTTATTGCATGTTGCCATTGTTAAGCCATACGGAGGGAGGGTTCGTCGGACATAAGCTGCATATAGTCGAACATAAAAACAAAATCACCCAAGAGAAAATATGCGCGAAAAAAAGGGGTGGCAACCCTAAAGCATAAATGCGGGGGAGGATGAGCGGCTGGCGTCCGCGCTTAGCTTATCAATAAACTATAAAAATAAAGCAGAATAAAAGGGAAATCTAAAAAAACAACAACAGCAGCAGCACTAACAGCTAAGGAAAATAAACAGAAAGTGCAGTGGACGTAGAAATTGCGAAATAAAAAACTAAATAAAATTTTCAAAGCAATGTGTGGACCAAAACAAAAACACCAAAGCGGAGGCGTGCCCACAGTTGGTAGCATAAAACCCCAGATTAACTGTGCTGTGACTATTGAACCAAAATGGCAAATAGGATTATGGTAGTAAGCAGGGGCAAATGTCTTTTAGCTTTCATTTTTTCCTTTGCTTTTTCATTGGTTTTTCATTTGTACGCACTTGTAATTTGATTTTAACCTGATCCAAAACGATGTTACATGTGAAAAACGAAACGGCTATTGTCGGCACCTCGCTCTCATTTCGATGCAAAGAGTTCTTCATATATTTAATTACCAGACGCGTCTTGCCCACGCCTGTAAATAGAACAGAGAAACGGATATACGGATTAATCTAAAATGCCAATTATTGATAAAATTATGATTATAGGCGCATGGGCCAAACGACAGGCAATTGATAAATATAATTTGATTCGCACATAAGGTCGGTAAACACTTTGGTGATAAGGAAACAAATAACGTAGATCTAGATTCTAGAGCTCGCATTTTTTTTACTTTGCAAGTAAATTCCCCCATTGGGACTTTTTATATCTTTTTAAAAATGTATACATACATTCATACGTACCTACATTTGCATAAGTAAATCTATGAATCATCTTTAACAGCAGATGACATACATATAAAAAAATTTACTCTGATTACGATTAAACAACATTTGTATTTAAAAGTAGTGAAATGCTACATTGTATGTTCAGACATAAAACATGGCAAAGTACCAGACGATTCCTCTTTGATTATATAAGTTGTGAAATTAATAAGTATCTGACCTTGGATATAACAGATACTATGCATACATTTGCATGTTACTATTAGCCTGCCGTTTATTAAGTGTGGAAGTCATTTGGAAAGCACACAAGGGTGACTCGGTTTGCAAATTTGTGCCAGCTAAATAAATCATTCTCAGCGTTGCAACGAAGAGAACAAAGGTAATATGCCTTATTCGAAGGCAAAGTAAAGCCAGCTACACAGTGCAATGCTCTTCATAGAATTTAGCTAAGCAGATAGGAGAATGAGGCCAAACCAGAAACAGTGATTGCTACATATAGCAAGTCTGACAATTTTAAGCCGCTTTCCTATGGGCAAGCATCTGCTGCTACTGCTCCTCTTCCAACCACCCTCGATTGGCGGTTTTCAAGGCTGTTGCTCTTATCGATTCAAAGTGAATTTTCGGCCTCTTATCGGCACTGGACTTGTTAAAATGGACATGACAATTACTCAGAATCATTCAGTGTCAATCAGGTCTCGTCTTATGAATGAAAATGAAAAGTCATTGGATTGTATTGTGCTTTGGGGATGTTCATATTTCCGGATTCTTCTTACCTCGCGATCCCAGTACCACAACTTTGCCCTCTATTCCGCGCATCTTTGCTCCTTCGTAATCAATTTTATGACATTGCAAATATTTGTATGTGTGAATGTTGCTCTTTGCCTTTGCCTTAATTTATCTTCAGTGTGACGAATTTGTTGCTAAATTTTATTGTCGATGTGTGCATTTTAACTGCAAACGCATCAAATTTAAGTTAGCTGCAATTGAATTTATCGCACTTGTTAGTGTCTTGAATGCACATTAAATGGCTTTGTTGCTTAGCGTTCGCGCTTGTCTGTCGCACTGGGTAAGATAAAAGTTATATTAAAATATTAAGCAATTATTTGGTTGTTGTTAATGTTGTTTTTATTGTGTATACAAATCAGCTGTTTCGCAAGTCTTGCCACATCCAATCGGTAAATAGCGTTACCAGACTATCTGAACAAGCTGGAAGAGATGGACAGGCAAGCGGCAGTTTCAATTTCTGACGGTTCTAATAATATTTGCAAACGACAATTAAATTTTGATTGTAAAACTTTGACTATGAATAAATATATAAAAAGTATTTTACACGTTAATTATATACACGGTGAAATACCAACAATTTGAAACCACAAGGGAACAACATATTTTACAATTGGAAAATATTGTCGATTTATTGTATAATGGCTTATTCGAAGGTAAAGTATCTTTTCGAAACCCAGAACTACTACTACTCTCATACAAAATTTGTTTGCCAATATAAATGCAGAAACTTCGATTGTTAATTTCTTAACTTTGCCAACAACTTGATATTAACTATACCATAAGTAGTTCTCTACACAAAAGCAATCTTCTATTTATCGAACCGCAAAAAGCCGAATATTCGAAGCGTTTTACCTCGTAAACTTTTTAAAGTACTTTAAAAAAAGGGCTATGTAAATTAAAACTTCACAAGCTGTATAATTTACCGTTTTCGTTTGTAAAGTATGTCAAACTGATACCAAAAATATATCGACCCTAATGCACATCTCTAATTAAAACAATCGATAGTGCCACCGCCAAATTCTGGCATGCCAGAATGGAAGAGCGAGAAAGACATAGAAGCCCTGGCAGATGTTCGTGCAACGCAGTCAATCCATAAAAATATAAGTCGGCTCTTTTTTCATAAATTAAACAATGAATTGTGGTCTTAAAGTGTTTGAAAACATGCATAAACTTTAAACATAGTCTTTGGTTTGTTGTGCATTTGTGCAAAGTGCGCACTACGGGCATTCAGCTATATTAGGTGATCAAAGCAATTGCGCGCGTTTTCCGCTTGTTTCGTGAAATAGAGTGGAGGGTGAGACAAAGTTTTCCCACAACAAGAGTTGGTGGAGGTAAAAGTGCCACATATTTCCGAAAAGGTAATTGCTCTAGGACTGCCCAAAGCTTGATCGATGAATAAGATAAAGAAATTGACTCTCACATAAGCTCCATTTGATTCGTTCCCATTTTCCCACGCCCTTCTGCATGTTTTTCCGCGTGCTGCTTACCCAAAGTTTCTATTTCTATTTCAAGGCGTGAAATGGCAGCCACTACCAACACGGCTAGGAATACAATCAATAATAGCTATGAATCCGAACCATCTACAGGAAGCGGGGTAAGACTAGTGAGAAATTAAAAAAGATAGAACTTATTTTAACCGAATATCATAATTAACAGTCTTCGCTTAGTGAGAACAATGAGGGCCATATATCTGACGATGAACATATGAGTTTACCATATCTAATGAAACCCAAATCCGTGAACATTGACCAAGACAAAGACATGGTATCGCAAGAACTTTCCGTTGCATCATTATCCAATAAACCAAGCAGTCAAGAGACATCTCAGTTCCTGGGCTTTAGCGACAGTCCCTACGGCCAGGTCAATAAACGATTCTATGGCTCTCAGTTGGCAAATTTAAAATTGCCAGAACCACAGCCAACGGACAAAGAGCTTCAGCAGCCCACTCACCCAGGCAGAAGTGTATTTCCCCGATTTTATGATACTGTTGTAGAGGAGAATAGCTGTAATGCTGTGGATATGGCTGAGTCCATCAACATCACATGCACCACAACCACTTTGACTGGCAGCCTTTCTTTTGATGGCAAAATTAAAAGCCTGACTGATGAGAACAAATCCAGCGCTAGCACCAGCACCTCCCGTCCATCTAATCCTCGGCTTTCCACTGTATTAGAGACTTCTTTTAATACCTCGCAGCAAAAATACAATAATGAACGGTCCCCTGATCTTTTTGCTGACAGTGATGACGATGATGCTGATAATGATGACCAAGACGATGGGGATAGGGGGCTCGGTTCAACTCTTGAAAATCTGCCCGAAGTTTTAGAGGAAAGTATTGTAGCGTGTCAACCTCGTTGCTCTCTTAATACGCTTACAGAGTCGAGTTTCGTGGACGATCATACTCTTGATACCTCGATTACCACTCAATCGCTGAGTACTAGCAGTGGTCCACGTTCGCATTTCCTTGAGAATTGTCGACGAGAAAGGGAACTCTATCGCCGCACACTGCGTTGCCTTCAAGGTGTGCGTCCTCCACCATCGGTAACCACACCAGAGATGGATATTATTGCCATGGTTGCTAACAAGAAAGTCCAAGTTCTGAACTTCTTGTCTTCATTTTCCGCCACCGCGTCGTCGCCATCGTCTATTGAAGATAGTGGAATAAGTATGACTCCATCTATCTTTAAGCCCACTCATACTCTAGTGGAAGCTCAACAAATGGGATGGCGAGAAGTTCTGGGAGTGCGTCACCATGGACTAAGGTAGATATCTTCTCACGTCGTCCTCATTATTTATAATTAAATATTAATTATTATGTTATTATCGATCAGTTATAACCTCAACAAGGCTGCCGAACAAAATGAATACCTCAGCATGTCAGTGGTGGATAGGTATGTGGGTATGGAGACAGCCACATCCTATGTACGTTCACCATCCAGTGCCAAAAAGCGCAATATGCGCATGAAGTAAGTTAGATGAATGTATTGGTGTTTCAGTTAAGTTATTTTAAATTTTTTTTTTGCAGAATGTTGACCCAATCGCCAGGTAATCGCCTTAGCCATTTGGCCAAGCGACGTGCCATATTTTCCTCAGCAAATTTGGCCACGAATTCCATGAAACTAACTAGCACCATAGGACCACAAATCTTGCTTGATAAGAAGTCAGTTTTTATTTTATTTATATATTAGCATAACCCTGATATAGATTATTTTATTATTATTATTATGTATATTTTTTGGTTCTAGAAAAGCACGAAACAAGCGAAAGGCCACTCCGAAAAGAAAAACACCGGGAAGCAAAAAGAAAACCAGAAAAACGCCCTCTTCATCTGCCCGTAAACGTCTTTATCGCAACGATCTCATTAAACCCGGACCATCGCGTGAATCTTCCAAGCGAGCTCTTTTTCAAAGCCCAGCTAAGACTCAGCAACAGTTGTTAATGCCCCCCAAGCCTCTGTTCAAACCGGAAATAGCCAACCGTGTAGAGAAATCAAAGCGTGCCCTTTTCTCGCCGGACCATCAGAGTGGAAGCCATCAGTTGGAAACGTTGATTAAGAGAAAGCGTAATGCCTGCGATGAGGAAGACGCCAATGAATTGGCCAGCCAAAGTAGCAAGCTTTTTAGGGCCTGCAGCAACGGAGCTAGTGGACTAACGCCGCGTGCTTTAAAAATAAAGAGCCAGAGTTTTTGTATTGGAGCAGGTACCTCCACATCTGCAGCAGCAGCAGTTCCAGGACAAATGAAAATATCTCAGAAGTCAAGTTTGAATCCGGCAGTGGGTAAAGCTCGATACAGCGGCAGCAGCATAAATCTAGCCTCCAGTTCTTCTTTAATCGGCTCTGGAACGCCGTTGCAGCGAGCTCAGTCAGATTTGAGCGGAACAAGCAGCAACAGCATGACGGATAATCAGCGCAAGGTTAAATACAAAGATTCGTAGAAGGAATTGTGCAAATTATTAATCAAGTTTTATTATCGCAGAAACTACTTTGGGCCGTTTCTTTAGCATTACAAGAGAGGAAAATAACCGCTAAGCATGAGAGTTTCCGGCAATTTGCGGCCGATCTAACCCGCATCGTGAAGCGTATTTTCCAAGAATTTTATTTGGGACATTCGACCAGCAACAGTGAAACCTTGTTGCGGTAAGTAAAGGCTGACATTCTGCAGATTTTCCCTTTACATTTTCAATGTTTTCCATATTCGCAGACTGGCCAAAAAGTTTGCCTACAATGTGGTTGCTGGCAAGCAAGCGGATGAGATTTATATCCAGGCTCGTAATCAAGAGAGCGAGGCTAAACGCGCCTCAAACACACGCCTCTCTGGATACATTGGTCCCGAAGAGTATGCACAACGCAAATTGTTGATAACTTCGAATTCGGCCTCTTCCTCTCAGCAATTCCTATCACAACGCGGATCGATTCATAATCTGTTTGGCAGCGAAAATTCGATTGAATCTTTTGGTTTAAGCCAAATGAGTCAGACCAACATTTGCTCTGACACTCAGTCCAGTCTCATCGATCGCATCTCAGATGATTTATTTTCCAATAAGCCGCAACAGAACCAGCTGCCCATACAGGCGAATCCGTCCCTTCAAAATAGTTCATCTAAAAGCAATTTGAATGGGCTGGCTTTGAGGGAGAATGTGGACTGTGAGCAGCGAAGATCGGCTCAGAAGAACTTCACCGGCAAGGATCAACGGAATATAAGTCCTTACTATGGCGGGGGAGGGGGCGGAAGCAACAATGGATCCGCTCGCAAGTTCCCACCAGTGACTACTACAAGCAGCATAAATTCTGGAGTAAAGGCCAAGCGACAGATTTCCTTCGATAGCTAAAAGATATTTATTTAAAAAAAACCCATTTTGGTTTTCAGTTATTTTGGTTTATCCTTTTTTTAATGATTTTTTGCTGATTGTTTTATAGCTTAATTTAATTTATAATAATTTTGAACTTCATACAACCCATATGAACGCGAGATTTGCACAAATGGATATAAATCTATTTTTAAAGGTTTTTTTTTAAGTATATCGATATGTTAAAGACCTAATTAACACATTTTTTGCAATATTTATCCACTGAAATTTTTAGATTATCCATTAAACTCATTAACAGTTTGTGCTTCAAAATTGCTATTTTTAACTAACCTAAAACCTAGAACAAAATCATAACTTTGAAATAATGTAAAACTTTCAAGTGAAATATAGATTTATATAAATATACACAAAGTCTGTTCCAAAAAGAAATCGAATTGAACATAGTGAACAAATAAAAGTCGAAGCCGGCACCATGCGATGATGTCGTTGATTAGGCGAATAGTACGATACTCATTCTATATGATATGATAATTAGCCAGTCTACTAATGTTACAACACACGTTAGTAAGAAACCAATTTTATCCATACAAGTTAGTGTATCCAGCAGGTTATATAGAAGCAGACGGAATTGAGTTTTATGAAACTGTAATAAAGAAAATGTAATGACATAATCTAAAGAGGATTACTCTTAAGACGACAATTTAGATATTGATGGGCAAGAAATGTTGCTTGAGAAGCGTAAAAAATCGTTATCTTTTTTGAGGAGAACTTTTATGTGTGGGTATATGTAATGTGATGTGAGTAGTAATCAGTAGTAACCACTTCGATGAATATACCGTCGGACCAGGGCAAAGGATACGATGTGGAAAACAAGAGCCACCACCAATAAGCTAAAGCAATCCAGCCAATATGTGTAATCGGCCGTACGGTAGGAGCCCTGTTCCAATACCTCCACTCCACTCTTGATACAAGGATGATCCTCGTTGACAGGACAATCTGTTGAAGAGAGAAAATCAGTGAATGCATAGCAAGATCCTGAACCCTTCTTCTCACCTATGTTGTCAATGTCAATCCAGAATTTGTACATCAAGGCTTCATTCGAATAGAAGAATAGGGAGAAATACTTAAGCCCCGGCACTGAGTCCACATTCATGTAGGTTCCGCCAAATATCAAAAATATCAAATCGAATGGTGCTGCACATTCCGACGCCATTTTATCAGTCTCAAAAAGGCTAGACAAAAAGACACCGTAACCAACAGCGGCCACAGCGGAAAGGCTCATCAGGAAACCCATGCTTATATAAAGTAGAAATCCGCGTGTATAATAAATCGAAGCGTATATGACCGAAAGGAAAACGTAGGCCTTGATAAAGGCAATCGGCACAAAGGATAGCACCAGGGCCACATAGTATGCCGATAAGCTATACGTTCCCTCGCCGACTTCTCGACGAATTATCGGCATGGCAGCGGGAAAGACATAAGTCACGCCGTAACTGAAGGTGAAGATCATCTCGTTGCTGAGCATAAATATGGAACCACCCACATCCTGAACAGTCCGCTGGGTGAGTCCCCCAATGCCCGAGTACATCAGAGAGAGCGTAACGGCGGTGATCTGCGATTACCAAACTCTTATAGTTACAGATATACAAATTGCGGCTACCGAAAATGTTAGCCTACCATGAAGAACCCGAAGGCAATGAGTCCATTCTTTATATTTCGCAGATCTTCAGTCATGAATCGTATGATTAAGAGATACACCTGATATATCCAACGTATCTTCTTGCTATGAATTTAGGATTTTAGTCTAGGGGCTTATTCCACTGATCTTGATACTTACAAGTTCTTCACATGTTTCAGATAGTCACCACTATAGTTTTTGGCGAGCAACCAACTGCCGCCGTATAAGCCATCCGTTTCATGCTCGTATTTGGCTCTTAATATGGATCCAGCATTTTTTGATCCTTGATTATCAGCCAGAGTCTTTAAATAGAAGTCTGCTGGATTGCAATTCAAGGGTAACTCATAGCCGAGACTAAAGCGAAAGAAACATATCCTCAATTCGTTTTCCTGTGCATGCCACGCAGGTTCTAACTCACTTACCCCGTAAAGAATTTGGCCACCTGTTCTGTCCGTCCCTGATACACAATGCGTCCGCCATCCATCAGAATGATATGGGTAAATAGCTCAAATATATCCGAAGTGGGCTGGTGTATCGAGCAAATGGCAGCCTTCTTGTGGGTTCCATTTGGGCTATTGTTCAGGACACTTAAAGTGGGCATATCCCTCATCGACTGGAGCAGGAGACTCTCATGTGACTCACTCACAGTTTCCATCTGTATTGAGTTACTTCCCCCACTGCTCCCACCTTCTTCGCTTGGCGTCTCAAAGGAGTCCTCACCATACACCTGATTCAGCGAATGCTTCGCGATGCGCCGTCTAGTGCACAAATGCCGCAATGTTTTGATCACCGAATAAGCACTGAAGCTATCCAATCCTGTAGTGGGTTCATCGCAAAATAGAAATATTGGATCCGTAATCAATTCCTCGGCCAGACTGAGGCGCTTGCGTTCGCCTCCCGACAGTTGTTGAATCCGCGTATGGGCTGAATCTCGGAGACCAACGGCTAACAGAAGATCAGTGACCCGTTGACGTTTTTCCGCCTTAGTGGTGCGACGATGCATTTTAAAGTGGGACTACAATGGAAGGAAAGGGCTTTGGTTTAGCCGACACATTGGATTCCGCTATTAATTTTAAGACCTACCATGAAATACAAATGCTCGTAGGCCGTAAATGTTTTAACATTGATTTCGAATTGTGGCAAAAAGCTGGAGATGCGCGTCATTTGATTCCGTTCCATGGCTATACCATTTAAAACCACATCCCCGGTCAGGTTACCACGCAAACGTTGCGAAATTGCTGCCAAGAGAGTCGTTTTGCCCGCACCAGAGCCCCCCAAAATAGCTATGAGGTCGCCCGTTTTCATGTGACCGCTGACTACGAAGAAGTGGGAGAGAAGTGGAGACCACAATCAACCAACCAGTCGAACCAATTCCCATGCCGAAAACGGCTGGCTTCTTACCATCGTGTAGTATGCGCAACTCTCGTTTCTTTCGGCACTCGTTCCAGAAGCTGTAGTTGCTCTGCTCCTGGGCAGGTACATAGTAATTAAGCTGTTTCCATTCCAGGCACAAGGATGGCCCTCCCGCCTGTGAGCTGGAGTCGTTCATTCAAATGGCAATTGACAGACAGACAGACAGACAGTAGTGTGAACAAGGAGGTGATGCGAGTCCAACGGGTTCAATGCACTTGCACTTAAATTTTGGGATTCTTGTCTTTTTTAATTGCATTCAAGCGAGCATTCAACTAATCTGCTTATCGCTCGAGTTTCAAGACGCTTTATCTTATCAATTAGTAGTCAGTGGACTGGGGATATTTGCATATCTCTCTTAGCTTGCACACACACTCATGCTCACGGATTCATTCACACATGGCGGCGGGAAGAAACCTTAAATCTGCCCAAATAGATTTACATATGTAGACGCCTACCGTACAAAAGCGCAGACCGTTCGCCTCAAAGACTGAAAGCCAACTGGGCAACGACAATGACTGCCACATGGTTTTCTACCCCCAAGCGAAAAGCCTTAGCCACATCAACATCATCATCATCATCATTATGGGTAACATTAAACTTTTGACCGCATTCGGGTTACAATTCGCTTATCAATTCAATTCAAACAAACTCAATTCACATATTCAAATGGAGGTGGTGGCGACGAGGGCGTCGGCAATTGCAGTTCCGCCGTGTCTGCCAAAGAAATGCGCTCATTGGCCCTGGACTTCATTTGCCTCTGCTTTTTAATCTGTCTGTGTCTGATGATCCACCCTCTGAATAAGGCATAAAACCAACGGCTTATGTTCAACATGTCCAGCAATACATTGTAGATGATAACGTGGCCTATTTGGACTAAGCCCATCACACTGACGCCCACAAAGAAGGCCAAGGCTCCGCCAAAAGAGACTGCAACAGAACCAAACCGAATTAATCAATGTTCGATGTTAAAAAGTATTAGCAACTAACCCACTAGATCCTCAAAGCTAAAGACGACGTCGTGGCGAAAGCGAACCTTTGGTGGAATCAAGTCCCAACGAAAACTTGACGTTGCCATTTCACTTCCCTCTTCGTTGTTCTTTATCCCCCACGAGCTCTTCTTCACCGTCTGCATAGTGTATTCAATCTCGGTGCACGTCGATGGACACTTGCATATGTGCAGAGCCCAAATGGGCCACTTGAAGTCCAGAAGACATTCAAATCCAGCCGGATTACAGCTAGGACCGTCCACAAAGGGATAGAAGAAGGGCACACAATTACACATCTCGAGGGCCATTACAGCCCGACACCGGGCTAGGCACAAAGACTTGCTATAGATCTAGACAAATGAAATTAAAATTTAAAATGAATATGCATCTTTATCGCTCTCGACTGAAGAAGGTACTGCGTGCAATCACAATCAATTATTGTGTTCTTGACTTGACAAATTTGTATATTTGTTGAACCGCATCGTCGCGCGGATTTATGTAGTCCATTTTAAATGCCCAGTGGTATGGTTTAGGGGGCAGATTTCGAAATAGAAATCAAACAGATAGATCACGCCAATCCCAGGCAATTGCAAAAGGTCCACGAAAAATATACATACATACATACATACATACATACATATGTATCCTGCACGTACATTTGTAGAATATCATTCCTAGTAGATCTGCCGGCTTAAAGTAGTTTAACCTGGCCAAAGAAGCTAACTTCGTCTATGCCAAAGTCCTTGGCCGTAATATTTTTACACGTTTCAAACTCTTTTTCTGTAACTCAACTCATTAATACACAGAACCTTTCAAATATTATTTCCATTTCTTGTTCTTCTCCTCCTTCCCATCCCCTTTTACAAGCATGTCACGATTGGCACGCATACACATATAGTTTATGTAGCGATGCGTCTGTGTGTGTATGCGTGTGCTCTGATGATTCGAGCAATGACGCAGTAGGCAGTAGACAGCGCTGCCGGCAGCGGTTGGGCAGAGCCGATTTATATTGACTGTAACTTGTGTTTTATTTATCCGATCAGATTATCCGATCACATTAGTGAATTTCATATCGATACTCCAACTGCTTCAACTACTTTTCGTTTCCAACTATGTGTATGATAGAGTGGTCCGATCCTAAAGATTTTCAAACTTGATCTGACTACGGTAATAAAAAGCACAGAAAAAAGACGGACAGACGGACATGGCTAGATCGACTCAGCTTCTCATGCTGATCAAGAATATATAGATGTACATATGTACATGTATGTATGTATATACTTTATGGCGTCGGAACGTCTCCTTCTGTGCGTTACAAACATCTGACCAATTTTATAATATCCTCTGCAAGGGTATAAAAAATAATTCTCAACCTGTAAAAACTGACGAGAAAAAATAAAACAAAAGGTTCTCTTGCTGATTGGATTGAAATCGCCAGGTAATTTGGCGCCTAAGGCGAAAAGTCAAGTTGGCGTATAAGTCAAGTACGTATATACATATACATATGTACATATATATTGTTGCTTAATCTCGACTAATGCTCTAAAATGCCCATTTGTGGCTCTTTACATTGTTATAAAGAAGTTCTCTATTTCAAGATCCAACGCCCGCAATGGATACCTCTGAAGACATTCATTGGAATAGACCCGACAGAAATTTAGTGCACAAATTCTGTATCCCGTATTGAGGCGAATGAAACAACCACTTTTGTCCAAATAGATTAATGATTTAGCAGCTTTTGAATCGAAAATCTTGGGTTCGGCATCCACAGTGGGTATCAAAAGATGCTAGATCCAACAAATTACTGTGAAGTACTTACTTTCAGATTCGATGTCTCCTCATTGTTAAAGACACACTTTCGCTGCTCCACACTTAGATCCCGAAGATTCTTCGATGCCCTAAGAGTAATGTGAGTCATAGTAACCTCTATTAACTGTAAATGCTCCCTGTTGTCTGCTGCTGTGCGTTGTGGGCTACTTACACAGTTTCGAGCACCTTGAACGAAGCGGTTATCTCATCCGATTTGTGTAGAGCCACAATGTTTGCTTCTGTTGCGGAAACTTCGTACGGCGAATGAACGTCCAACTAGAAGGGCAAACATGATGAGGGTGAGTAGAATTGGAGGTGAACTGAATGCAACTCATTGTCGTTCAGCCTACCACGCCGGTGCTCTCATAGAGATCCATGCGAATATAGCATTGCTGTTTTCCATATTGGCATGAAAGCGGTTGGGGCATTTCCTCATAGACCACTGACCTACATCGAGGATAACGAAATTCCTTACTCGTTAGGTCCTCAATACACAGAACACACTTACTTTCCACTTAGCACTGCTGACATGGGAGCATTGATCGCATAGCAGGAACCCCGCTCGGTCATTACCATTTGAACATGGACCTGAAAATTGGTATCGAAGCTACTGATCACTTGCTCGAAGGGTCGGTCCACCCGCTGGATCATTTCGTACAAGTCGATCTGGTCGAATCGTTCGTCTTCGGCGAATTTTGTTAGCTCCGCGTAGTTGCTAGCGGTGGCATTGACCACTGCATAAAGGAAGTCCATAAAATAGAAATAATCCTCATCGATGATCGATACATTCCACACTTCCTGTATGTATTCATTGGCTTTGAATGAGTCGATATGATCGTAATAGCAAAGAGTCACCGCCGGCAAGGAGCCATTCCATCCGCGATAATCCCGATCCACAGATATAACCGTGGGCGATGTCAGATAACGAGTGAACTGAAACCGACTAAGCATCAGGGCGGCGGAAATGCTACTGATAAGCACAATTAACCAAATGATTCTCTCCAGGACATGTAAATGTCGATTAACTGTCAAACTGATGGCCAACAATCCAGTTTCGGCTCCCGCCTGAGCAGTAACTCTCTGCACACGGGATAGGTGGACCTGAAGCAAATTCAGTGTAACTTTACTCAGTTCCACCATCCTGAGACCAATCCACTTGGAGACAAGTCTAGTCCGAGCTGCCCAAATCGTCATCTCCATGAAAATTAAAACACAAATGAAACTTTTCCAACCCATTTGAGCCTTTTATTCAAACATAATTCCAATGAGATCTATTGACGGCGAAACCCATTAGTGATTTATTGCCCAGTTCGATTTGTATGAGGAATATAACAATAGCCATAAAAGCACTGATAAACTGGCAATAGAACAATGAAACACAATATCAATTATCCAGGACAATAGTTTTTAATGTCCGGTAAACCTACCCCGCCCAAGGCCAGAGTGTCCAAATCGATGATACCGCAAGCTCTTTGCCTCAGCCCGACCTGAATCTCTAGCAAGAACCTATTAACTGATTGCTCCAGACGAGTTCCGCATACCTCCAATTGATTGAGAAGCATCGAAAGATGGCATTTCTATGATAATTAAGAGTTCAATGTAAAACAGGAGTCACTCTCTATTGATGAAGTTAAATCCCTTAAAGGTAAATAATACTAAATAGTTCTAAAACCCAAGAGAAACGAAAACTTCTCCTTTTAAGTTGTGGTAGTTGAAAGTTTGACGTTCCCAGCACCCAGATTACCTGTTCCAATAATCTCTCGTTGGCCGCCAGTATAAACCAAATCCGTTCCGCATGCATAAGCGACCATAAGCATCGATATATCAATAGTAACCACTCGTCCCATTCTGGCTTTTCGAAAAATTTAAACAAACTGAACATTTCCTCGCAAAGGCTAATAAGGGAATTTCCGCAGTTAACGACTAGGATGAGACCGAAACTCTCAATCAGTTGTCCATGAAGGCGATTTAATTGGGAGCTGGCGGAACGGATTTGCTCCAGTAACAACAAGGAACCACCTCCAGCATTGACGAGGAGGGAAAAGGCCATTTCATAGCCGGCATCCAGTTTGTTTAATCCCATCGATGGTCTCTGGCTCAGACGAAGTTCTTGAAGACGCCAACACAGCTGCTCCTCCAAGAGACCCAAGAATCGAAGAGCCAGATCGAATTGCAGTAGATTAAGACTTATTATGACGGCTGGCAAATTATGGACACTGTTACTGGACCAAGTCTTGACCCAGTCGAAGCCAAAGTACGACATGTCAATCAGCAAGCATAGACTATGGAAAGTCAACGTCATCAGCAAGAGTTTTAATGATTTTCGGTGTAATCTAGCTTGAAACTGATAAGCTGACTTAGATTGATCTGGGCCAATTATTACTTGAAAAAGTTTGGTCTGTCTGGCTATATACTTGCGTCGCGGGCCAGATCGAATGGCATTGTATATTACAAGTGCAACTATGAACATGTTGCCTGGATATTCCATCAGGTACAACACTCTCTCAATGGTCAGCATATCAGCATTGAAGCTAGTGCACTTCCAAATGCTAAAACTCCACACGTAGCCCAAAACAAGGAAACACCAAATACCGTGGAGAACTCTTCTCCGCTTACTGGGAGCCACTGCAAGCCAAGGGCTAATTATCCACAATAGACCGACCCGCGAGTTTCCCTGTGAATTGTTCATCTAGAAACCCTGAATGCTACTAATTGTTTTTTTATTTTGTCTATTATCGAGAGTCATCAATAAAAATCTAATTTGATTTTAACTGATGATTAATGATGACAATCGATGACTAATTAAAATTGATTTGTTTAATGATGCTAAATGACTGCCTAAACCGAAATTTGCTAACAATCCTTCGGAGTCATGCGGAAAGACTGGAAGTTGACACGGAAACGAGACCAGGTTGCCACTTGGTTTAAAAGGACTCAATACGAAACATCCGTATTGATACGTAAGAGAAAAATAAGAGATCTGCATTCAAGGTAAGGAATATTGTAACTTCCATTTTTAAATTTGTATATCCTTGCAAGTTTTTGCATGCAAAAGTTAAAAGGCCTTATCCTTTCGTTTTGATATTTATTAATGGTCCGACATTAACTAAGAGCTGATCAGTTGGAATATTATTTTAACTTTATCAAAGTTATTGAAAAAGACAATTGGCTGGGTTTGTTAAGAAACTGGGCAAACTGTTTGTTTGGATACAATCGAACGAATCTTTATGCCTTTTCGATCTGGACTGAACTTCTGGTACCAGAGGTAAAAGGTTATCCCTTCCATTCCTTTCGTGGTCTTTAAGACACTACAATTAATATTCTAAGGATTGATCGTACAGAAATTAATCTTTAAAAAAGGAGGATGTCAGCATTACAGCAAATCAGAATGTTTTGTAGAAAAAGTTTGGTTGTTTTTATACCATTTTATGTACAATTAACATAAAGCGAACAATTGCCAAAGTTCAAAAAGAGACGATATATTTGCTAGAGTGAGCGAGGTGGCCTCTGTTTGTTTTATGGCAGTTGGGAAAAGTTTTCTTATAAAACTTAATTTACTATATACAGGTACATACATTTAACATTTAAATTATTTTTATAACCTTGCAGAGGGTATTATAAAATTGGTCAGATGTTTGTAACGCACAGAAGGAGACGTTTCCGACCCTATAAAGTATATATATTCTTGATCAGCATGAGAAGCTGAGTTGATATAGCCATGTCCGTCTGTCCGTCCGTCTGTGCGTATGCGTTTTACTCAGCCATCTTCAGAGCTATCGGGATGAAATTTTTTTTGGGGGCTTTTTATTACCTGGGAAAAATAAAGTATGAAAATTGGCAGAATCGGACCACTATATCATATAGCTCTGAAGGAAACATTTTTGCAAAAATTGGAGTATCCCCATGAAATTGATACCAATATGATAGTATTATATATAAAATCTCAGATCCCAAAATTTGAATCTGATCGGATAAATAGAACACAATCATCATCAAATCAACAGAGCACACGCATGCACACATACAGACGCAACGCTACATAAACTATTTAAATATATTTTAGCTATTTGTTCACATTGAATTGGGAAGAAGTACAATCTACAAAGGACTCATTTAATCGGGACTTAAACTGGTTGTTCATGGCATCGTTTTTGGCTAGCACAGCTCCATCATCAATTTACCCAAAGTTTCAGTCCCGATTTTATGCTCACCTCCAGCTTGGCTGGATGCTGGTTTCGTATGCCTGGTTATGCCTCTCCGCCTATTGGGAGTTTGTTAATATAACCCTGAGTTTGTCGGATTTGGAACGAATACTGTATGGTATAGAATCAATAACCTATATTCTGCATATAGCCCACATAATGTTTTTGGTCTGGCAATGGCGTCAACGAATCCAAACTGTTTTCAATGCCATAGCCCAGTTTGATTTGGAAATGGGTTACATTGAGAACCGTGAACGATCGAAGCACTTTCTGCAGTTACAACTCTGGTTAGTTGGCATCCTAGGCGTCTCCGCCTTCGTAATTGATTTTGGCTATCACAAATGGAACTTTTGCAAATGGCTCTTCAGTATTAGCACTTATGTCCTACCAAACATAATTAGCTCTGTTTCGTTCGTCCTGTATTACGTGCTTCTTCAAGGAATCGCCTGGCGTTTACAGAAAATAAACGAGTTCCTGCAGCAGGAGCTATTAAGCTGCGAGTCTCATTGTAGACCACGACGACCAATGGTGCAGAAACTCCGTGGACAGCAGGCTCAACTGATACGGTTCACGAAATCTGTGAATCGAACCTATGAAACCTCCATACTCTTCGTCTATGTGGGCTCCTTCATCAACTTCAATTTGAATCTTTTTCTGGCCTACAAAACAATTGACAGACCAGAGACATCAGGTTGGCTCTGGTGGTGCTACATGATGTTATGGTTGGGTATGCATATGGGAAAAATGTTTAGTATTCTCTTCTTTAATCATCTCGTTCAACTGGAGGTATGTAAAACAAATTGATGTTCCTCTTCCTCGATGTATAGAAATTGTTTCCAGCAATCAAACTGTTTGGATCTGATGTTCAAGGTGCGTCTGTCTGATGGCCATCATCTAATAGAAAGTTGCAAACACTTTGTTCTCCAACTTCAGAGCCGAATTCGCGAAAACGTCGTTTGCGGCGTCATTCAATTGGATTTACAATTTGTTACTACTGTAAGTATACAGGAAGTAAGGCATTACTTTAATTCATTGTGCTCTGATCCTTTGCAGCTAACAATGGCTACAACAAATGTGTTTATATTTTTACTGCAATATGATATCACATTCGAGGCATTATCAAAGCCTGTTAACGATACGAAAACTGTTTAAACATTTAAGTATACATATATTATGAGAAACTCCTCACTAATATGTTCTATATTTCGAGGGAACACAAACCTTCGCTCGAAAGTTTATATTGTCAAACTTTCATTCAGCTTTCTGAGTACGACAAGTTAAATCATAGAGATAGATGGCTTTATCAACAATGCTTACCCTGCTGATCAGGAATATATACATTCATATATAAATATATACTCTACATTACAAACAGCTGACTAATTTATTAGGTTTCGATCTTAGTTTACTTAGGAATCACAAAAGTAAAAGTAAGTCGAATTATTTGGTTCTCTACGCAAACAGACACGATTTCCGTTCAAAATTTGAACTTAAACCATTCAAAGGGCGCACTTGAAATTCTGAGAACAATTACTAAAAGAAACGTACTAAATATACATACCTAGCGTAAAATCTGATACAGGTAATCAGAAACTAAATTATTGTGCAAAACGGATACCAAGACAGTAGGCAGTACTTAATTAGGGGACGTAGCGAGGGCTTAGCTATATTATATTCTTTGTCTTATACGGCTTGGAATTTGACAAAAAAAAAAGCTTTTAGGCCTGAAATAATGGGTATTTTGGTAAATATTTACTTAAGATACTATAAATGGCTGCCAGAGCAGCCGAATATTCCTCAATTTTATAATTCAGAATAAAATATTTGGCTGCCAGGGCGGTCAAACAACGCGCCAAATAAAAATTAGCGTTTGTCAACACTGAAATCTAGCTTTAGTCGATTTTTTACTTTTCAACACTGAAATCTCGAGTAGCTGTAGTAAATATTTACCGGATTTTTAATTTGAACATATTCGTTGAACTCGAACATGCTAAGAATCGGACCTGATTCGAAATTGGTTTAAAACGAAAATATTTAATTTGGCTGAGCGAAAATACTCAACTTGACTTGGCGAATATTCAAGTTTGCTAAGCGAATTCAAAACTAGAGGTGGAGAAACATCGATGTTTTCGATTTTTTAAGCAAAACATCGATGTTATGAACGGTTTTTACTTTAAATGAATATTAAGCAAATTCAGTAAATATTAAAACGAAAAACAATATTTTTATTCAAAAATAAAATCTTAACAAAACACCAATGCAATGCCACAACACAAATCACTAATCCTGAATAAATTAAAATTTAAAAAAAATTCGAAACATCGATACGTCAAAAAAACATCGATGTTTTCTCCACCTCTATTCAACACGCTACGAATTTTAGCGAGGAATTTCTTAATTGAAACTTGCAATTTTTAGTTTTTAAACTAAAATGTGTGACGTAGCCACAGTTAAAAAGATTGCCAATTGCCTGGAAGTGTCTCCAGGTCAGGTGAAATTAAATGATGAGCAGGTAACTATCAAGAAATTTATAATATCGCCTCAATTCATTTTGCCTTGGTCAAGGTCGTTACGCGTAGCAGCAAGAACAAATCTGTAAATGGCTTTGCTTCTATTCTGGAAACCCTGGCCCTGGAATCCAAATCTGAGACGGCCCTGAACAGTAAATCTAGTCGAGAAGTTGAGGCTCAGATCTATCAATGGATTGAATTCTCCGTGCTCTATGTGGCTCCCGGATCGAAGGATAAATACGTGGCCAAGCAATTACTGGCGGATTTCAATAGGCTCTTCATCAACAAATCATACCTGGTCGGTCACTTCATCACACTGGCAGATTTGGCTGTCTATTATGCCATCTATAACCTAGTGGTCAGTATAAATCTCAGAACAAATAAAAGATTGGGTTAACCAATTCATTTTATTTAAAGAAATGTCTTACCCCCGTGGAAAAGGAAGCCTATTTGAATCTATCGCGTTGGTTCGATCATTTGCAGCAGCGGCCGGAAGTAAACCAGGGAGAACCCCTTCTTAATTTTACCACCATTTATTTGCATGGCTGGGCCACTGGCACCCACATCTAATCTACTCTACCAAGAGATAAACTTAGATTTATTTATTTCATTATCTATTGCATTTCACAATATTTATGTAGCTTTTGTGTGTGATTTAACCATTTAATGCCAATGAGATTTAGTTTGCTCCGGAATATAGAATATCTCTTATCCATCCCTCGATTCACTTCTCAATCACTTTTCATTTTCGATGATGTACTGTCGTATAACAGCGACTGGAGCTTCTCCAACATCAGTTTGCCGGCACTTCCCGTGGCGAATTTATTGAGTTGTTCATCTCGTTCGGTTCGGTGCATTTCCAAAGACCATAGGTCTTGCCCACTGTAGTCTGCCAAAGGCGCAGAGTGCCATCTTCAGAGCCACTGGCATAGAGTTCGCCATCAGGACTAAACTTAACCGAATGCACAGGACCAAAGTGACCTTTGAAGGATTCTGTTGAATATAGAACCGATATATTGTTACTCAATTGTGTGTCTTGATACAAACAAAATGATACATACCTATTTCATTGCCTGTAATATAATCGAATTTGTACATTTTAAAGTCCTCGCCTCCGCACACAAATACATGCTTGTCGGGATGCAAACTGGCCGACGCTACATTTGTCGGCACTTTTACCTCCTTTAGCTTTTTAAGCGTATCAATTTCCCAGAAACTAATGCTGGACCCGTGAGCGATGGTCAGCACATGATTGTCACGAGAGATCTCCAGGCTATTGGGATTGTTGGGAAATTGCAGGCGTTGCACTTCAATCCCGGTCATGCGGTCCCAAAGACGCACAGTCTTGTCTTCCGCCGCTGAGATAATGCATTTGTCACCACGACAGAACAAAGCCCGTTTAATAGCCCCGGTATGCCCACAATATATTTCCGGGTCCAACTCTGGCTGCTCCAAATTAAAGACTCGCACAAGTTTCTCATTGCTACCGGTGACAATGTTCTCGGACTGGGTATCGAAGGCCACACTCTTCACAATGTGCTTATGCTGGAAACTGTGAATCTCTGCTCCGCTCACCGCGTTCCAAACCTTGCCTGTGAAATCCGCAGCACCCGAAGCGGCCAAAGTGGCATTCCGATTGAGGGTTGCATTCCAAACGGCACCCTTGTGCCCTTCAAATGTACCCACCCAATCTCCGGTATCGCCATGTCGCAACATGGGACTGCCATCTGAAATATAGAAGAAGAAAGGCATATAAATCATTTTGTTATCATATGTGATTCCTTAAGATTCTTAGTGGGCAATGGTGTAGATAAACAGACGTGGTAGAAGATGATTTCTTTCTTGCTAAACTTTAAACTTTTGAATTTTAACAATGTTAAGATTTCATTTTTGGCACTTGCCGTCGGTTTCTGAAGTTTCAAATGAATATAAATATTTATAAATGAGCAAAATACCCTATAAAAGGATTTAAAAAAGAAAAGTATCCTTTTTTACAGTCTGACAACTATTCGTACTATTAATCGACATGCCCTTGTAATACGTGCGTGTTTTTGTCAATCGGGCGGAAGCCACCTTGACTGAATGACTATAACCAATGCCAACGACCCGACACTCTCAATTCACAAAGTCGTCGTCGTCGTGTGCATGCAAACATTCAAGTTCACTCGCTGCATAGATGCGCGGGCGGGGGACTACGAAGTCGTGAGGCGGTTGGGGTAAATGCAATTTTGAGGCAGGTTGGAAGCCGGGACACTAACTAAACTGTTATGAATTTTTAACACATTTGTAGCCTATTTGTTTTGAACAAAATATCTTATCAATATGATAATATTTATTTTCCATCAAAATGTGTATTTTGAAATAATCAAATTACAGTACATTTAATCTTGATATTTATATTAATTTGAAATCGGTATTCTTCAAAAGTCAAAGAAATCCACTTTGTAGGACAAATTTTTTTTCTTCGAAAGAGTAATAGTAGTCAAATTTTAATACATTTTTTAAAAGTTCCTCAAATACATTATCTATAGCAGCTAACTTACAAAGTTTTTAATTCAGAAATATATATTCAATAAGCAATAATGTTTATGTTTATACATATGTATATTCCCCAAGAAAACTTCTTTGTAATCTTTTGAAAGAGTATGGCCCATTCGTGATATGTATGTATGTGTAAGTTTTGTTTGCCTTTTCTGATGAATCGGCTCATCGGAGAAGTTGTGTATATAAATATAGAAGTTTCAAGGTACTTCCTGTACACACTTGAGACTGAGAAATGAGTTTCAGTTTTTTGTAAATTAAAAAGTTGTTCAACCAGAAGTAGGGGCAGACGGGCATTAAGGAGGAGGGGGCGAATCGGGAAAGTTAATATGTAACAGGCGCAATGAAAACTTAAGTGGCGATAAACAAAAAAAAAATAAAATTGGCTTTGCATTGAAAACTTAGTTGATTACTTTCCGCATTAATAGCAAGTTATTATTGAGAGATTTCTCTCGAAAAGCCATTTAGCAAAAGACGGACAGATTGAGATTGTGTGAGACGGACGATCGGAGGCTGGCGTCAGCCGACAGGTAGACAGACATATCAAGGTAAAGAATGCAATAATATTTATAACATGATAGTTCACTTTGTTGCTGTTGTTTGCTAAAAGGGTTTGCGAAACTGGTTTCGCTTTTATTAACAAATTGTTTTAATGTGTTTTGTTTTTCTTTTTGCATTTGGGTCAAGGTTTTAGTAGGCAGAGAGTGCGAGAGGCTGTCTAAAGATGCTATGAGAGAAGATGCTACTCTAGTCTAGACTCTAGAAGTATAAATAAAAACAAGGCCACACATCTATACCGCATGAAAATTATTTACCTTTACAAGCCGATATCAGAAAATAACCGGAATCGCAAATATCACTAAAATCCAGATGGACCACTGGTCGCGTATGCCCGCTGCAGGTCAAGGGTATTTGTCTCAGATTATTGGCAGCCATTTCTAACTTAACTTCGGTTGCTTTTGTTAATAATACTTTTCTCTTACAATAAATTATCTAACTTTGTACTTAGTATCTTTTGTTCTTGTTTTGAGTAAATTATTTATTTTTATTTTGTTAAACGCAATTTAAACAGTTTGCATGTCCTTGACCGGGTCTTCGTCTCCCTCTCACTCAGTACTCTTTCCCGACACTCGCGCAATTTTTAAAAGCTGGCAATGAAAACTTAACTATTACTTTAAACAATTTATTTACAAATTCCTTTTTTCGATTTTGCGTTTTCACTTGCCAACAACAATTAAATAAGGTGGAAGTTATTTACGCGAAGCGGACACGTTGTTGTTGTTGTTATCGTTGGACGTTTCGATGAAGAAAAAGACAACCAGAGAAGGAACATTCATCGATTGCCATATATTACAATATGAACTATCGATTTTATTATTTAAACTATCGATGCACTGAAATTCATCTCACTTTAATAACTTTAGCTTTAGTTAACTTTATAATGGTTAATATATGAATAAAACGGCAACATTCAAAAGTTAAATTAAAAAAAAAAAAATTGACTACATAAATAAAATTATTGTCACGCAAAACCAGTATAAAGTTACTTGTGACTCACAATGAAGAATTCGAATTTCGAGCGCGCGTATTTCAAACCTGGTGATTTTACTTAAACACATATTTGCATTCAGTTCATCCCGAAAATCCATGCAATTTGCGAGGACCCAGCTCACGCTCTTATTAAATAAAGCTGGCACAAAATATACCACTTATAATTATGCCAAATAAGCCCTTCCAGCTCACTCCCTGAGGGTATGTGTGGATTTTAAGATCTTTGAGACATGTTTTCCTGGATTACGAACAGAAGTTTCGCGTAACGAGAAACGAAAAAGGTGAAAACCTTAATTGCATGTAAGCTTGCAACAGGGAATAGCCCGAATATACATTTCAGCCCGAATATACATTTCAGTGTCTAGTGTGACTACTTTCAATATAAAATCTTCCAAACTTATTCCTTTCATTTTACTTTTAACAAAAAAGCTTATAATTATGGTAGTAACGCTAAGTCATTGCACTTAATGTCACTTAAAAAAATAACACAATTAACACAAGTTTTCAGTATTTCAGAAAAAGGCATAAAAGACATAGTAATTAGTTTGGATTGAAAAGTTTCGTTTCATGCATTTATATCCTCCACGCTTAATGTGAAAGATGAGAAGCATCGACTGACATAAAGCTCAGAGAAATGTCGTCCACATTACGAAAAACAATTTACGGATTACAATTAACAATAAATAGACTAGTTCAACTAATTAAAAACCAATGAAGGATGTGTGTCATGCCAAAATCTTACTGGTTAATAACAACATTCTTAAAGGACCGTTTGGAGCATTGATGGAACATTTCAATTAATTGACTACAATAATTAGAAGGTCGACTTAAAAGTCGAAAGTAAAACAGAAAAGCCAATAATATAATTTTAATTTATGTTTTATGTATCAGAAAAAAATTATTAAGTGTAAGTAAATAAAACCATTATTGTAATAATAGAATTTATAAATATAGTAACGCAGAATCCACGGAATTATTTATTCACATATTAGTGATGGGAAAAATAGTGATGTGCAAGGTAATAAATTGATAACGGCGACGTAAAACGGAATATTGGGAAAAATGTTCAATTTTTTGTTTTAGGAGCAAATTGTTTAATATGAATGGTCAACAAACAGGGTTCACGTAAATCCTACCTGTCCATTTTTCATTTTTTTAATTTACCCAAGACTCCCTTTGAGGGGTTTAAAGGTTTAATTTTGAAACTCCAAATATGTATATCTAATTTTTCGCGCCGAAATTTCGTCTTCGACTTAGTGTGACCGATGTCGAATTATATTAGAAATCTTATGTTGTCAGTGTTTAACCGTTTTGTTGCTGCCCATCTCTCTGGGCAAAAACAAATTCTTATCATTTAACTATCATTAATCATAGTTCCGATTTTAGCATAATGATGTGATAAATACGTGAAGGGAACTGCACTGCCAATTCCAATAAAAATGAGCAACAGCCAAAATCAACGCACGAACGGAGATGATGGAGACGGGGATAGAGCCAGAGTGGGTGGAGGAGTGACTGGTGGGGGTGGGAGTCAGCAGGATCCATCAACAAAGGAAAAGCGTGGCTGGTTCCATTCCTTAACCAGACGAAAGAAAACCGACTCGGGCAATTCCTCACATAACAACAATAACGAAGGCTGCGTCCTTGATGCAAGTGGACCCAATGCTAGCGCAGATGCTGCATGCTCAATGGCCTTGGCCAGCTGCAGCAACAGCTCCTCCAATGGTGGCACCCTGCGCAAGCGTAAGGACAAAAAAACCATGTTTTCCCGTTTACGCAAAAAGATGGGCCAAAGACTCAGTTCCCTACGCAATTGGCACTCCATGGGCGAAGATTGTGAATGTGATGGAGGCACCACAGATGCCACTTATGAGTTTCTAACTCCACCCACATCTCGTATGGAGCCCACATTGCCCTTCACCCACGATTACATGCGTTTCATAAGAAAGAAGTGGCTGGAACGACCCGATCAGAATGGACCCAATGAGGTCATGTACAAAGCCTGCTCAGAAATGCTCAAGTAAGTGGAGCAAAATCATATTGAAAACTTGTTTGCAATGACTCATCTTGCCCCTTTGTTCTGATTGCAGTCAAGTTTGGTATTGGGGTGAAATATCCAGGCGAGATTCTCAGCGCCAGTTGAGCGACAAGCCTACTGGATCCTTTCTAGTACGCGATTCAGAGACCAGTGGCTCCCAATTTACCCTCAGTTTTCGCATTGTTAATGTCACTTTGCATTATCGCTTGGAATTCCGTGATGATTTCTGGCATTTCGAGGAATTGAAATATGAATCGATTGTGAAAATGATTGACGACATCTTACATCGATGCACCAATGATAATTTTGTTTGCTTTGTCAAGGTACCCAATGAGATACAGCCGCCGTTCCCAGTGATCCTTAAATATCCCCTTAGTCGATACTTGAATATGCCCAAGTTGCAGGACTTGTGTCGCCGCGTCCTGCAGCGGCAAATGCCAATGGATGAATTGACCCAACTACCAGTACCCGCAAAAATGTTGGAGTACTTGTCCGTGGAAAGAGAATTAGTATTTCAGAGCTAGGCAGATGCAACAGTCAGATGTCTCTGCTTACGCTGCTGGTATAAGCTTTAACATGGAATGTAAACGCATCGCAGAAACCAAAGAGGTTGACAAGAAGGATAAGAAACATTTCTACCACACGCACACAGACGCACTCACTCTACATACATACATTTCAAGTGTATGCTTTTACTCTTTTAGTATTAAAAAAAGTATCAAATATACAAATACATATATGTATATTTACGTATGTTATTGGCCAAAAATGTTCGGTTGATTCGTGTTTTCCATGTGAAACTTGGTCAAGTCTGTGTAACCAAGCATCTCTCCTTAAATCAAAACTAACAATAGTCTTAAGACAAATTTGTATATTTACGTTATACTCGTGTATTCGCATTTGATTCTGATTCCTACAACAAAAACTCTGCTACATCTAGAAATTACATATATGTATCGCATAATAAATATAATATAGCATAAGCAGCTTTATATAATACATACTGGTAACTGAATCTGTTCTAAGCAAAATTTTACTCTATTGTTGCAAAAATGTGTATGAATGTTATTTATTTAACATTAATTTATGTATGATGATTTCAACAACAAATAAATAATAAATTAACTGGACTTATTCATTAAAAAAGGAAATAATTGAATAATTAAAACTAAAATTAAATATTTTAAATGAATATCTTTGTGCATAATTTCAGTTCAATAAAAAAACAGATTTCCGCGAAAGAACGGCGTACAAAATGTGTTATCCGATTTTGATCATGCTGGCCAAAATTAAAAATTTGTAGTTTTTCAAGACGTTCCGTTTAGAAAATATCGAAGTTTCTAAAAGTCAGTGCTTTTGACTGAGTGTTCCTATGTAATACAAAATGCCTGCTGTATATAGAAGCGCACATGTAAAATATTAGGGCCCATACCTTAACGGCCTTTTTTATCCCTACACCCGCTAACCTCCGAAGACCTCTTGATCCTTTAATAGTACTGGACTGCACATTTGCCAATTTGATATAGACTATAATTGTGCAGTCTATAAGTAAACAATATAAAATATGTACATATATCAAAAATTTTTTAAAAAGTGATATATGTACATCATGATGAAAATAATTGGTACACCAAAAAGTTTTTGGACATTTTGTCACAATTAATTAATTTTTCGTATTTCTGGATAAAACTGGAACAGAATTGCTAAAATCCTTAGAAATAGTGGAAAATCTTTGCGGGAAATTGCGAATGTGATGAAGAGATCTCCTATTTTTGTGCAAAATGCTTTAAAGGTGCATAAAAAAAAGGAAACACGTGGACGTTTATCGAAAAACACACCAAAACTGGGCCGACGCATTATAAGAATTGCGAAAGCCGACCCTTTCAAATCTTCAAGGGTCATTGCATCCGAAGTGAATAATATTATTAACGCTTCTTCAATTAGGAGAAGACTACAAATGGCTGAACTACCAGGTCGTATCGCAAGAAGGGTTCCTTTGATGCGCACCAAAAATTTGATCATGAGGCAAACTTTTGCTAAAGACCACATCACATGGGCAGGATCTGAAGGTCAAAAAAAGTGGCTTAATATCGTATTTAGCGACGAGACCAAAATTTGCCTTTTTGGAAATGACTATTCTAGACATGTAAGACGCCCTAAAGGTAAAGAATTTGATCCTCGCTACACAAAAAAAACCGTGAAGTATGGCGGTGGAAACATTATGGTGTGGGGCTGTTTCTCCTGGTATGGAGTAGGTCCGATTTTTCTAATATTTGATATTATGAGAGCAGCTGACTACAGGGATATTCTGGAGAATATAATGCTACCATATGCTGAGGAAAACATGCCTCTGCGCTGGGTTTTCCAACAAGATGACGACCCTAAACACACGCCTTAAATAGTGAAAACTTGGTTTGAGGTTAACAAAGTGGAAACTCTCGCTTGGCCCAGTCAGTCTCCTGACTTAAATCCTATCAAAAACTTGTGGAGTGAATTGAAAAAGCAGATGGCAATGCAAAAGTGTGACAATAAACGCCAATTATGGGACTGCGTCCAAGAAACTTGAAGGAGGATTTTGATTGAGACCTGCCAATCGCTAATTATGAGTATGCCCAAGCGGATGAAAAAAGTTGTTAAAAATAAAGGAGGATATACAGGATACTAATCCAAAAATCAAATAACAAAAGATTTTGAATGATTTAAAAATCAAAAAATGAAATACAGCTTACCAAAATACATAAGTGTGTCTCTTATTTTAGTCAAGCACAATGGGCTGCTTTTTTGTTTATAACAATTGAAAAATATTATTTTCTTTTTCCGAAATTTACTTATTTTCAGTAAAATATAACTAATACAGAAACGTGCATTTAAATTTTGATGTTTACGTCGGTATAAAAAATGTTTTGCTAAACTAAACTCAAAAAAGTTAAATTTTAGGAGTGTACCTATTATTTTCATCATGAGTGTAGATAACTACTCATACAAAATAGTTTAATATTTATAGCTAAATTTGTTTAAATATAAGTTTGAGGATGTTTCTTCGCCCATGGAATCATATAGTTTAATGTCTATTGTATTTACAACAAATTATTTTCGCCAATTTTGTTTTATTTACTACTAGATAAATAAATTTAATCCAAATCAAACATTTCTTCCTCGGTATAATCGGTGAACTCTTCGTGTTTGGTCTCATCCTCACGCATTGGCTCATCCTCTAAACCCGGCTGTGTTTCCGCAGTTGCCTCACTGTTGCTATCGTATATTCGATAGGCCTTAAATTCACCCACTTTCTGTCCATCCACATAGTGAAAGCTAAAGAAGCAAGTCCTGCACAAGTAAGATGGATCATGAAGTTGTCTGCGCGACTGTTCCACGATGAAATGGTAGCCGTGCCGTCCACACATGTAGCATGTCCGTCGGTTATATGTGTTAAAAGATCGTAAATATGGATATTGACTGCGATCGCAAGGTGTTCGTAAGACTTCCACTTGGCCAATAGTAAATAAGTGCTCACAATTACCATGATGCAGATATTGTAAGGGCGACCCTAAGCTAACAGTTAAATCCACGAAACGAGTGTTCTCCATTCGCTCCACCGTAAAGTCTTCGTCTTGAATGCCATGAGCAGTAGCTGCCCATCTGCGGACCGTTGACGAGTAATCGCAATTGTTAGGATTTCGCAAATCATTGTAAAATGTACGATTAATAAAGAAATAACCCGGATTTGTATCGAGAGCAGGAAGTGGACCATCTGGGTCTTCGCTGATGTCCACAAAGCGCCGCCCATTGCAAACACAGGAGATTTTGTCGCGTAATTCAGTGAGATAGTTGCTACCCAAGCAAATGAATTCTTCGGAAAAAACAGGAATCTCTAGTTTAAATCCACGATGATGGGCACGAGGTGGTCGATAACAACGAACAGTTAACTCCAAATCGTAATTTTGGGCTGCAAGAACTTCGGGAAAAGAGCTTGCTGGTGGCGCCACTAATCGGTGGCTGAATTGACTACGACTAAAGGCACTGTGACGAGATTTAGCCTTGTGGTCTTGGATGGCTGTGTAGGTCTTCGGCACAGGCAGATCTGGATTGGGTTGCAAGGTATTTGCACGATGAATTTCAGAGCCTGGTTGAAACGCATTGATAGGGTTATCATCTGGAAGTGCTATCAGATCTAAAGAACAAGTATTCTTCACTTCTTCCGATAAATACTCTGGTTTGTTGTAAACCGGCTCCAACTTCAGTTTATTACGATAGTTTTGTAAAAATTCTTGTAGATTTATTGGTCGTTGTGGCGGCTCTATTAGATTATCCATTATTCCTACTAGTCCTCCCCAAAGCTATTAATAGCCTCTTTGTATGTGATATTCAGTTTGGTCGACAACTTTGTCTCCTCCTGCTCTTGTTCTACTTCGGCGAGGGGCTCCTCCTTTGGCAAATTTTCAATATAAACTCGATCGAAATTGATCACTTTATCACATTTATTGACGTATTTATAGTGCTGACGGCAAACCGACTCGTACAGCGGATCTCCGGCTATGGCATTACTGTCCTTTTGAAAAAATAAGTTGGTGCCCATAGCAAAGTCGTAACTTCCTCGGAAAATATGACCATTGATTTCGGCCACGGGACTGTCGCTCTCGATGCCTATAATTTTAACTGCAGCATCTTCGTGTTTTAGCTGATGCGGTGGAAAGTGGTTCTTGAAATCAGCGTAAACCAGATATTCAGTTTCCTCGTAATCGTCATCATCATCAGTGGAGTCGTTCATAAGCCCCTCACCAGGTTGCTGATGTTTTTCCACATTTAATTCTGCTTTCTTTCCCGGTTTTGGAGTTTCAGACAACTTTTGAGTTGTTGGCTTACCCGGTTTTCTGTTCATTCGTTCTATTATGGGATCGTCTCTGAAAGAAATAGTAGTATGCGTTTGATAAAACGGATTTATATTAAAAATTTTTAATATTCTCAAATAAGTTTTACCATAAAAGAACACACATAAATGATTTCTATTCAGCAATCCTTTCACCCTGTTTCTGCCTGGTGCGCGTGTTATTGATGGACCTGTTTTTGGTTTAAAAATTATTCTCATGAAGATATTCGTAGTTGGGTGAATTCTGACCTATTTACTTAAATTCTTGTGGCTATGTCGAGTTCAAGAATTGATGCATTAATATGAAAAGAAAACATTATAAGCTATTTGATTTTAATAAAATACAAGTACTTTATTTCCGATATCTTATATATCAAGAGTATCGATAGCAAAACGATTACACGCCCTCTTTTAGTGCCATTTCTAACAAAGCGTTTTCGGTGGTAAAAAAAAAAGTATGTACGTGCGCGTGTCGTATAATCTGTAAATATTTGTCATTACAAAGGGAACAAAGTGCGTTTGACATAGTGAAAAGTGAACATAATTGAAGTTTTGATAACTATCAACTACATCTAAAACAGGAAATTCCAAACAAACTAAAGGTATACTAATTGCAAAATCGTGTGACCTCTGACTGCGTGGCTGGTCACTGTGACTAAGAATTGAAGTGTTAAACGGTTACTTTATATACAGTTAAAAAAAACAAAATAAGCCATTACACACTCATTAAATGTCTTCTAGATGCACTTGTGTGTAACTAAATATATTTGAATTAACTTATGTCACGGCGACAACCAACTAGTCACTTGTATATTCAGTTGCTTATTCCTGGAGCAGCCATTTTCTTTTGAGCGAGTGTAAAACGCACATCTCTAGCCAGAAACGTCACCGAGTTTTTTGTTGTATTTTTCCCAAAAATTAAATTGGTAGCTGGGCAACAAAAGTCTAAATCGTATTTTCCTTAAGCTCCGATTTATTGATTTTTAATCAACATTTAGTTGCTACCATCTAACCAAGGATTGGTTTGCTCTATCTGTTTCTAGTCTAAAGTTAACAACAACAATAAAAGGCGCAATCACACACACAATGGCCGATGAAGATATCACTTTGAATGAGGATCAGCTGTTGGAGTCGCTGGAGGAGACAAACGGCGAGCAGGAGACTGAAATTACCAATGAAGTCGAGGTAAGATACATCCGTATGTATAAAACGAGTTGCCTTTCCTGTTTTTTTTCTTTGCAATGGCAACATCGTTTCTTGTTCCCACCTGGTAAGCACTGCACGCCTTGTGCTTTCGGCTTTGCGACACCCCTTCGCTCTCGTATTGGCCCAATTGTGGCTTCGGGATTACCGCCCCCACGGCCATCAGCCGTTTTGCGTTTTGGACTCTCTGTGCTGCCGCCTGGCTTTTTAGGGCGCGCAGAGCTGCCACATGGGTATTCTTGGCGTGCTGCCACATAGTTTTTTAAAGCATTTTAGCGTCGTTTTCCTTTGTCTGCCAAAGTTTTTTCTTTTGGGCGTTTGCAAAAATCTTTCTTAACAAGCTTTCCTATATTGGTAATTCTTTTACTAAAAAGGAGGAGGGCAGCATGCAAATCGATCCCGAACTGGAGGCCATAAAGGCACGCGTTAAAGAAATGGAAGAGGAGGCAGAAAAAATCAAACAAATGCAATCAGAAGTGGACAAACAAATGGCCGGCGGCTCTACGACAGGCCTTGCCACAGTGCCGCTTTCACTCGAAGAGAAACAGGAAATTGACACCCGATCGGTTTACGTTGGCAATGTAGACTATGGAGCGTCAGCTGAGGAGCTGGAAGCACATTTCCATGGCTGTGGCACAATCAATCGCGTCACCATACTTTGCAACAAAGCTGATGGGCACCCTAAAGGATTTGCCTACATTGAATTCGGTTCAAAGGAGTACGTTGAGACAGCTTTAGCCATGAACGAGACATTGTTCAGAGGTCGGCAAATCAAGGTAAGAAGATACATACACATGACTAAATACATAAAAAAAAAAACTCATGTATTTTTGTTGTATTTTTTTTCTCGCCGTTTAGGTCATGTCCAAACGCACAAACCGCCCAGGACTCTCCACCACAAATCGATTTGCTCGTGGCAGTTTCCGGGGACGAGGTGCCCGTGTGTCTCGCGCCTGTTGTCACTCCACGTTCCGGGGAGCTCGACGCGCAATGTAAGTGGGAGGCCACCATCGCTCTTTTCTCTGGTATGCGCTAATTCTGGTCTGTCTTTCGTTTCAGAAGAGGTTACCGTGGACGTGCCAATTACTATGCGCCCTATTGATTGTTTTTTAAAACCCATTTTTAGTAAGGTAAGTTTACTCAAACAGACTGATATTCCTTACGGGTGGGATTTTATACATATATGTATATAATATGCTTTATATCATGTATGAAGGGAGTCATATACTAAAAATCTTTCTTTCCCTTTGATTTTTGTTAGCTCAACACATTTCTTTAATCCAATCAATATTTGATTTCAGATTTTTTTACAAATATTATTTCAAAAAACATTATTTTATTGCCAAAACTTCTTTATAATACAAAATAAAAAAAAAAAAAAAAAAACAAAAGAAGAAGAAAAGAATAGATGAAAAAATGCCAGGAAAAAAATAAATAAAAATACATACATGAAATACAACAACGAAACAAGAGCAAAAAAAAATAAATAAATTTAAAAAAAAAAACAGAAAAATACTTCAAAAAAAGAAAAAATAATCAACGTGGAAAAAAAATATAAAGAAATTACCCCTTGAACTTGGCTATAATGTTTTTTGAAGCACCCAAAAACACCAAACACCCCTCTTTTCACACTTTTTAAGTTTTCTCTAAAAAAAATAAAATTACATATACATACGTATGTATAAATCTGTATCCAAAAAAAAAAAAAAAAAAATAATTAATAAAATGAAAATGGAGAAAGAAAAGAATAAAAAAGAACAGAGAAGAGACTTTCAACAAGATGGCAATGAAAAAGAATAAAATCGATGGATAAAAAAAATGAAAATAGAAAAAAAAAACAAATGATCAAAATTTGTGAAAAAAGAAGAAAAAGAAAAACAAAGTAGACAAAAGAGCATTATGATATCATAAAAAAAGTACAGCTAAATTATATATACGAAAAAATATATGCAGAAAAAGAAATTCAATTTTACCGAAAAACTACAAAAAAATATTACAAAAAAAACAAGCAACAAAAAAGTGAAAGAAAGTAAAAAGAAGACCGAAATATATGAAAAACACATTTGAAACAAGTTCTCTTTGCCTTTCCTTTGCGGGCGGGAAATGGGAATCAATTTCGAAATATCGGAGTCGGCGCGGAATCCATGAATTAAGAAGGTCCTCAACATCAAATCTATTACAGCAGAGATGTCAGGCATAGCAAGACGGATTATGCCGATTTCATTACATAAGTCATGTCTATATATATACCTATATATGTTAGTTAAAGAACGACAAAAAAAAAAAATAAAGTCGACAAAGAAAAAGAAGCATTTGTTTCAAGCTCACTATTATACGATTTTTTATTTTAATTCAAAGGATTCTTTGCATGTGTTCGAATGGCTTGTTGTTCCTCCCTTCTTGCTCTACTGATTTCTTTTCCTTTCAGTTGGACATCGTTTAGTTCTTCTTTTGGACGGCAGCCTGGACCAGGGGCAGGTTCTTGCTAAGGAAACACTTGAAGCCACGGAAAGCCCAGACATTAGCTGGCGACTTCTGTTCATTTTTATCGGCGCACTTCTCGATGTCGACCTTTAAAGCGGCCTTATCCTCCTTGCCCTGTCCCAGCTGGGCAACCAAGTTATCGACCTTGAATCCTTTTGTGTCCTCGAATAGATCGAATTTGTTAAAGATGCATTTGATGTAGTTGCGTGTGATATCATCTTCGGGATAGTCGAAGACCTTGTATTTGGCCACCAGTGCCTCAGTCACTTTGTTGGCTTCCCCGCATTCCTTGCGCGTCTTCTGCAGATCCTCGGCGGTGCGTAGTTTGTAATCGGTAGCAGAGGCCTACAACGTATAAGGGGATATAAACGAATTTGATCCATAGCATGGAATATTCTAAGAGCTTACCAGGCCAATAAGGGCGCACAGTAGAATAGCAACAGCGTTCTTCATGTTTTCAGGATTTTTGTTTTCGTTTCTGAATGAGACTTAACAATGGTCGATAGACTTGAACTGGACTTGCCTTCCCAGAGAGAACTGTTGATTGTCAGCCGTCGGCTTGCCGCTTTTATACCTTTCTGATGCGTGGGCAACTCAAAGTCAGTAAATTTTGAGTGGCGCTCAATTGAGTTCGACTCGGACCTCGCACCCCCAATCTCGCTCAGCACATAGACCCCTGGTTCTCTAGATTTAATTTAAATTACATTTTGTGAGAGGAGGAGAGTCAAGTAATATTCGCTGGTTTATACTAGATATATGTGCATAGTTACCGGACTAGTTCATGACATGGTCCTCTTAAAGAAGTGTTTAAAGTAAATTAGTATTACTTTCAATATTGTTACAAGAATCAGCTGATTTATTTAAAACTTGACCCCATCAGCTCATGATAATCATTTCATCATAATCAGCTAAATCTGTTGGACTGGACAATCAACAAAAGGCTGTCGAAATGGAAAACTACTGAACATAAATATGTTGTTTGAACATGGGCGTAGTTCTTCAAGGGGCTTCAATAGAGTAGAAAATCCATTTGAGAAGAATAAATTTGCTTAGATCTACAACTCGGAAACCCTTCTGAAAAGATTATGTGCACAGTAAGCCACTGGCTTTCAGTAGCATCTACACGTCTGTTTGTGGTCATTTAAATAAGTCCCTCATCGTCATTGTTTGCTGCTGTTTAAGGGGTCTCTTTTGTATGCCAATATAATGGTGCTTCTGATTCTGGATCTGGATCTGGGTATGCCATGCTCAGCTTTAAATGAGCATTAAATGAATTTGCAAAAATTACGCTGACAAATAAAATTTGTTCTCATCATAAGTAAACTCATGCATGTCAACTATTTGATCATAATTAGACGGGCAGTCAGCAGTCTATGAAATTTTCCATTGCAACTTGAGTTCAAGTTGTCGTTCTACACTCTCTCAAATTCATCCTTTGTTTGTAGTAGCCGCTGAAACAAATCACATCCTGATAGATCGGAAAGCATTACGTTTGTATAAAGTCCAATAAATATATAGACGAAAATTTTGAACTGAAACTAAATCCTCAAATCATATTTTCGTCGGTAGTGAGCGGTTAACATATGAATTACAAAGCAATAACATTTAATGAGTGATTCAAAAATATTGATTTAAGCTGTTTTTTTTTTGGCTGTGAATTGCTACGATTTTATCTTTTCGATATTTGAGGTCCTAGTATTAATTAGCCGTATTAAACCAAGTAAACGTATCTTATTAAACTTATTTTCAAAATAATCTTATATCCCAAATTAATACATCAGGGATGCAAGGGTAATCGAACTTCGGTCTGTTGAATGTAGTACCAAGTACCAACAGGGTAAAATTACCATTAAGTCGACTTCTTCTTATAAGCACAAAATGTGTGTGTAGATCATGTTTGTTTCAAATTTTAGGCAAACTTCAAGAGTTGGTCTCTTGGCCATCAGCAAGGCAGCCTTTGCTAAAGGGCATGAGTAGGGATTTTATATATACACAATTGGTTGTAGTTGTTGTCCATGGAAAATGGCATACCGACGCGATGACTGACTTCATTTTTAATTGGAAATACGGTTTTGTTTAGTCTTCCATACTCAGTCAATTCCCCCAAAGTCATTGGATCCGATGTAAATTGATATAGAACACTTAGACAAAATGATTAAGCATTTCATTTATATTTCATCGAATATATATGTATGTGTAGTGTATAAGTAATACAATTTCGTGTCTTTAAGTATTTAATTTAAATTTAATCACAAATGAAATAAAAGTATTTTTCATAAATCACAAGCCAACATCCAAAAATTAATTTTATTAATCTTCAATCAACATAATAAAGAGAAAGGAACTATAAAAATTATAAGTAAAAAAATAATTCAATATAGTATATATGTAAATAAATGTATGTGTGTGTGTGTAATAATATTTTTGATTACCCAATTGAACTAAAAATTTCATAAATCGTGGGTCTAAGTCTAATAATAATTAAATTAATTGCTTACAACATACACATAGGCGATTTTTTTTTTGTAAGCTCAATTAGATAGAGAGAGTGTATATGTGTGTGTGTGTGTGTAAAGAAAAGCATGAAGCGAACTGTATTCTTATGCTGTTTTTAGGATATATATCCTACATAAGTCTACACACATGTATACATATATGTATGCCTTTTGGATAATGCTTTATAATTAGTTTATTTGCATAGGGCTAAGTAACTCTGGTCATCTTCTTATTCTCCTTTCCCGCTGCTCCTGCTGCTGTCGTCTCAAGTTCACTTCTCTGGAATGGGTCGTAGAGTGGCTATTTCCGTTTTGTTGCTAGGCGGCACCAATTCTGTCTCGAGTTCAGGAATATCCAAGTCGGGTATGGGATCTCGCCAATAATTGAAATTGGAAAATTCCACATTAGCTTCATTATGCTTTACAGGGGGAAATAGTTGATCCACTATATAGGTCATGCTGCAATACCTAAAAAAAAGAAGTAGAAAACGAGGACAAACGTGTTGAGGTTTAGATATGCGCCTGGTCTATATGCAGTAAACACTAGATAGCAGAAGCTGAACCCGACCATACCAGGAGCCAGCCTAAGGGTATGCCGCTTTAGCTCAGCTTAGGGGCCCAAGCGCCTCAATGTAGGCCCCAGATTTATTACAAAAGTCGATACTGAACATGGTGAATGCAATAAAAACCCCATCTCATGTCACTTGCTTTGCCGCATTGAATAATAAAAACATTCTCCCAACCAATGTTGGAAAAGAAATTAATGCATAATGTTTATTACGCCTCTTATGGATAGGTACTTGGAGTAACGCTGGTTTACTTTGCTTCTCTTACAGACTAAAAACATATAGAATACTTTCCATAATTCAAAAGACTTGGTCTTGGCACACGGTGAAAAAAACACTTATCTTAAATATACAAACAGACAAAAAAAGCTAATCTTTCTCTCTTCTTCTCTTATCAGAAAACTTATCACAATTCAGGCTCTAGCAGATTGTAGGAACAACCATGCGAGATCCCCGCTTAGTCTCTACATATAGGAACGTGGTCAAGCCAATTATCCCTATTGACCAATAGCACTTCACTTTTTGCAGACACGCGGCGCATTATGAGACCATCATCGCCGTCGCCGTCGGCGTCGCTTTGAATGCCATCATCATCATCAATATCATCGAAGTCCTCATCGTCGCCAGCATCATTGCCATTGTCGATGTCGTAATCGTCGCTGAATTGCAGCTCATCCTCTAATTCTTCATCATCGAATATATCCGTGCGATACTCGTACTCATCGTGATGGGTGAGGAGTGGAAAGTATTCGTCCACTTCGAGCGACTGATTGATGTAGCCACTGTGTATAAATTTGACAATCAAAATGCTTAGATTGATATCATCGAATCGTTCGATTATTGAATTGGTTGATTAGGTGCAGAGAGTGATACACTTAAGACCTAACATACATTAAACACCTAGCAGCGTTACATGATGGAGTTAATACGGTTTTTGTTTCTTTGTGGTCTCTGAATTTCACCAATATGGCATGAGTGACATGAGGTGGGAGGGTAAAATTTATATGAAAACACCGGGACCAGTTCGAGGATAGGCATACATCCATACAATAAGAGTCAATAACATGTGCTACTTACGAGGACTGGAATGTTTGGGTAAGTTCATGCTTTAGTTCACCCTTGGTATTAATGGTAAAGATCCGCATAATAGGTATTCCGACGGCACGGTAGGCCCAAACATCCTGCAAAGAGGTACACACAATTAATCACTACATCTGAAAACTGAAGCAAGAGCTTATCTCACATTGATGCGATTGCCGTAGCCCGCATAGAAGGGCTCCTTGCTTGGAAATAGATCCCTAATGTCCGAGAGGCAGGCAATTTTAAATTGTTCTGGCTTCTTTTCGATCACTTCGCGATGGAATGCCGATATCAATGATGTGGGATTCAATAGGAGGGGACCATCGGGCAACATGACATTACCCTGACGTATAGATCTCAAATATTCGCGAGTCACGCGGGACTGGCCAATGGCACGGGCCGATAGATAGAGCAATTTATAGCCATTCTGCTCAATTTTCGAAAACAGCTGAGCCACACCCAACTGGGCCCAATCCTTGCCAACCATGGGCAATATGTGACCCAAAACATCGGACTTGGTGATGGTGCCATCAATGTCAGAGATCACAATCTTGTCGTTGTGCTTCCAGCGGAAGAGATAGCATTTACATCGCGTGGTTCCCTGATAGGCAGTCGTCACGCTGAATTCAATTTCATTCATGCCCTCCTTCAGATTAAGTTTTTTCTGCAATAAATCAATCCAAATAAATCTATGGCCTGCCATACTCCAAAGAAACCTACAATTGCCGACGAACTGAGGCGCAACGATTTCCTGTAGCGCTCTTTGGGCTCATCGCTTTTGTTGGAGGCCATGGTGAGCTCTTCTAGATTATCCACCAATGCCGAAGTATTCTCTGGATTCGCCAGGGAGTCGCTCTTGCTGGCCGTACGATCGCTGATATCCGGTGAATTAGGTCGAGAGGTCTGGGTGGCCACTGCCAACTGATCACCATCTGGATAAAAATTTTGGAATTTCTCCGTTAAGTGGACAGAGTTGACAATTCTCAGGGAAATATTTACCCTTCTCTTCTTTGCTGATTGTGGCACTGGGATGACTATGAATGGGCACAGCGTCTTGTGAGCGGCGCCAGCTCCACCAGGATCGTCTGGGTTGACCCTCATTGTCTGGCTGGGCTGCTATCTCCTCGTGCTTATCATCATTAGATGGCAATTTACTGGACTCCAAATTCGGTGACATGAGCTGCTCTATAGCTTCCTGGAGTATAGGAATACAACTTGGTTAGCGTTTCAGAGGCTTCGGAACGAAGGTTGACACACAAAGAAGAGAATAGAAGGCAGAATGGGTCACTTACATCGGTTAGTGGCTTTTGGAAAGTTATCATTGTCATGACAATGGGACATGCAGCCATCCAAGTGTAATATTTGCCATTTAGACGTACGACTAGATTTGGCGATGCGAACAAATTGGGATTCTTGCACACCTGCGTTCAGGTGATGGGTCAGGCAAGTAGAGTGGTAATGCGGGCGATCAGCAGGCAAATGAGTTTAAAAAAATGGGTTTCATTTAGGTTAACTTTAACTTGATGCAGTGCAGCGGCGCGATGCAGTGGAGTGCAAAAGAAACAATACACATACACATCGCTTGGTTCAAGCTCTCAATACTTACATCGGGATAGCTGATCAAATGACGATCGAAATCCTCGTGCGCGGGCAGAGAACCAGTCTCTGGCATGCCGCACATGGACATGGCCACAAAGTCCAGATACCTATAGGAAATGGACAGCTCTATTAGATTAGGTACCCGCAGGTATCATAGTGAATGGCTACCTACTTGTTGTCTCGCTGCTGTTTGCTTTCGTCAAAGTCAGAGTCAATGCTTTTGTGGTTCTCCTCCAGCGAGCTGGGCGAGTGCGGCAAACTAGTACCGTTCCCGCTCTCACGGTCCTCTTCCACAGTGGCTGGCACCAGAACTTCCGCCTTAGTGGTCTTTGGACTAGGAAAGTAGAGAGCTGCCATTTCTGGATCCAAGCTGCCTGCATCTAGATCGGACAGGTAAATGTCTCCTGACTCGTTGACTTCCTTGCGGATGCGATTCGCCTTCTTCATGAAACTAAAGACGTTGCTTAGCATTGACTGTCGTTCGCTTGCCGTTGCCTCAGCAACCTGGGTTGGTGTCGGCAGCTCTCCCCATTTCCAGGATGCTGCCTTTTCATCATCGCCCGCATGATGTTTGTCTCTCATTGTGGTCTCCAGTTCGCTATCGCTTTGTATGGGTGTTGAGGGGCGTCCGGCGCCACCTCGTCCCGCTCCGCTCGAGCTTCCGCCCACTGGAGTGGTGATCTCCGTGTCGCTAAAGAAATGAATGTCCAGATCGATGCGCTGCGAGGGGGGATTGGGGGTTATGGGGCTGTCATCGCCGGTGTGGGCCGTCAGTAGAGGTGCAGAGGGCTGCTCATCGTTCGATGAGGAGTTGGTGGCATTGGAGATCGGGGTGGCGATGGACGCTGGAACATCGCCCTCATCAATGTTGGCCACGGGTACAGAGTTCATGGAGATATTATCCCCAGTATCACCTCCGCCGGTGCTGCCCACCGAACTGCTCGAAGAGGTTTTGCGCTGTGAGTTTTTCTTCTTCATTTGTGACTTCTTGCGCCGCTTTTTGGTTTTGTTTTTTGACTCATCCTTGGGCGTCTCGCTGTTCGGGGATTGGACATTGGCTATGGCGGGAGCGGGGGCTACAACTTCTCTAGGTTGAGCGAACGCATCGGCTTCAGGTTGTGTCTCTGGCTTCACCTCTTCCACTTGATTCTCTCCCTTCTCAATGGGTTTCTTTTCGCCCTGAAAGAGTTCTTCATGTTCGGCCCACTCTTGACGTATTTTCTGTGTGGTAAATTCCTTGATTTTCTCACTGAGATTACGACGCTCCAAAGTGTTGTCAGTGTGTCTGAAACAAAAAAAGAAAAACACATGCAAAGATAATCAATGTAATTAATCATGGTGGAAATTAACTACTACCTGCGCTGTGTGTAATCCGAAACTTGATTCTCGAATTTAACACCTTCGGCGACTGTCTCTTTAGGCTCCTCTTTGGAGAAGTCAATGGAGTTGCGACGTGGCAAAGGCAATGGAATTTGCAACTCTTCGCTAGCATTTCTAAGAAAATGAAATGAAATAAAATGAAACTAGCTATCGGAATATAGAAATCTTCACTCACTTGTTATCGGCGGTCACTCCGCTAATATCTTCTAGAGTATCGTTGGCCTTGTGCTCCAGTGACTGAAGGAAACTCTTTGGTATGGGCGATGTGGCCAGATTCTCGGGCAACTCTTCGTCGTCATCGTCAGGGTACTCCTCGACGAAGAATGCTTCGCCGGAATCGCCCAGTTTCATTTGTATGTCCACTGGCACTCCATTGATTTCAATGTCCACCTGATTAGGGACAGAGACAATTTAGTATCCCATTCAGTTGAAGATCAATTTAGAATACATACCACCTTCTCGCGACTTCGCAACACTCCCAGTTTGCCAAACCGGACGTGGAAGGGCGAGCACTGAAATTCTCCATCTTCCTGCTCAACAGCAATGACGTCAATGGCACCCGTTAAGGTCGCTGCATTGATGTCATTGTAAAAGTCCCGAAAATTGCTAAAGGCTCTCACTAGACGATGCATCTCGTCAGTGTGTTTTGCTTAACTGTGTGTTAAATTCTTTCGATGAATAATCCTGAGTTGATTTTAATAGAGGTCTCCCCCCCTCTCTCTCTCTCTCTCTTATTCTGTACTACGCTTGTCTTATCGCGTAATGCTGTGTATCACCTACAGTTAGTTATATGACGGCCATTATAAACATTTATAATAGGCCACCGTCGCTTATTGATGAAGGAAACAGCACAGCTCTTTCTCTATCTCTCTCTCTGGTTTGCCCACCTTTGGACCCAGCAATTATTGGCAACTGCAAAAGGTAAGAGTGAAATGTAGATTGTACATGATGTATATATGTATGCATGGATATGAATATGACTAACATATCTATTATGGTCATACAAAATTCTACATGTTGCTAAGACCAAAAAAAGAATTCGTCCTCAATGCTAATTAAGTGCAGCTGCTAGACAAATAAGCAGATGACAGATTCAACCAGAACAATACCTGGTGAACGATATTTAAAGATTTGCTCAAATTTTACATAGATTTCTGAATTCAAAGTCAAGGTGAGAAGACATGGGCATTTTAGAAGGTCTAGCAACATGTTGCTAATCCACATATTGGGAGGAAAATCATACTCTTCACAACACTACGACTTTAAGATACCCTCTAATAGAATTGAGAAGCGAAATTTACATGTTGGTCAGTGAATTAAAATTCACAGATGATATTGATGTATAAATTTTTAGTACCCAAGGTCCTAATCCTTTTAGCCAGAAACTACCATATGTGCAATGGAAACGATAATCTGGAAACATCTGGTTTTATCGGGAACGTAACATAAACACATATGTAATTGCTGAATTCTGTGTAGGATATTGATAACTTTAGTTTATTCGAGGTGTTGAGACTTTCCTATCATATGGCAAATGCCAATTCCGAGGAATATCTTGCAAACTATTTATGAGCCTCTATCAGCAAATAATGTGTGATAAAATGCTTATCAAGAAATACACTTGGACATTGGTTAACCGCTTTTAGTGGTCTGTTCTACAGTTGTTTGTGTGATAAACAATAAAAAAGCTCCATAGGTATTATTATCACCGTTGTTGTGCTTATATACATATGTTTATAAATGTTTACGTATGTGCTTCTGTGTGTGTGTGTATCATATTAATCATGCCACTGAAAAATATCACGCGATGGCTTTCCGCACGCACGATTTGCAAGTCAAGTAAGCCTAGATCAAAAATACATATGTACATACATACATTCAAATGTACGTAGGGAAAGTTCAATGTCTAAACATTGCACAAAATAATAATCTATACTTTGTAATCATAGCCAGACTAAAACAAAAGAAATTCCACAAAAAATGACGATTAGACAACAGTAAAATGATTAAAATAAAAAATAAAACAAAAATTTAAAAGCGAAATCAAAAACACAAACATAAATGTTGAGCGAGGATGATAAGCAAATTGTAAACAATGAAAAAAGTAGTAAATATTTAATGCAAAATTTTACTTGTTTAATTGAAACACTTGAGACATTGCCAAAGATCACGCCATAAATACATACATATGTACATATGTATCTGTAAACATGTGTTTGAATACATCTCTGTTACGTCTAAAGGAGCCAGTTCTGGCCTTACTTTCACCTGCGAAATTGGCGAGCATAGTAAATACGACGCGAAACGAGCCAAGCAAAACAAAACGCACAAAACTTACGAAACAAAGAAACGAAATGGGGGCAATTAAACAAAAACCTCGTTTACTTAGACCTCGTGGATACCCTGCAGAAAATATGGAAGACCTAATATCATAACAAGCTAAGATGGCGACTATCATACCCATTGAACTACCTATGTACATATTTATATATGGAGTATAACAAAATTTATAACAAAGAAACACGCGAGACAAAGACCAAGCCGATTTGTTGCCAAAAGGTGAAACAGAAAATGTTTAGCAACATTTTTGCACAGCTGACACAAGTTGCGCTGTTGCCAGGCCCCGCAAATCAAATTAAATTGAATCTAAACCTCTAACGGAGAACGGTTAATTTCAACTTAAGCATCATTTTATTTGCTGTGCTTTTGGCATTTTATTGCATTTTTCGTTTATTTTTTTGTTTTTTTTTTTGTCTCGATCAAAGTCCAGAGTCTAAATCAACAAACACAAACCGAAAAACCATGGGGACAGCCAGACGACCAGAGGCGAATGCCAAGAATGAAAATGAATATTGCTGCTGCAGAAACACACACACTTACACTCAGTCACACACACACCACAGATCACAATTTCGAGTATAATGGAAATTTTTCAATTGAATTTTTCAGAATTCACTACCTTGATTTTTCTTTTTCTTGTTTCACTTCGATTTCTCAAGTAAAAGTGGGGAAAAACTAGCGAAACTTATGCGTGTCTCACTCTGTTTCCGCTAGCTAACAAACACTTGAAATTGTTATTGTTGTTCCACTGTGAAATAAATATATTTTGTTTGCAGTTTTTCTTAGTTAGCTAGTTTCTTTCTTATCCGCTTCTTTGTTGTTACTCCCTCAAAAGATTTAGCAAGACTGAGTGTGGCCTGGCACAGCGCGTTGTTAGTTATACAACGTTCAAAGCTAATTGAATTAGCTAGAGAGAGCGAAAGCGACAGTGGCGTAGTGGCGTGGGTTTAATCTTTAAAACCATGTTATAAAGTTATAGCATCTAGATCTTTATGCCCTTGCAGGTCTTTTTGTGCAAAAGGAGATACAAACATACGTACGTATGTATGTATGTATGTATTTAAATCCGATCCCAAAGTATCTTTATTCTGGATCTGCGTAAGAAGCCGTCAACTTGGTGTTAATACTGGAGTATTAGTATTAACAGTTTAGATATTGCTGAATAGTTCGAACCATAGTTAGATTATGAACATAAATAGTTTTAATAGTATATTTTGGGTAATTTGGACTTTTTTAATATGTGTGGGTGGACATTTTCCCCAAATCGAACAACCGTACATGAGGACTGCTTTAAATATAGTTTTAAATATTATAAGTTTGTTTTGTATTGATAGTTTAATACAAAATGATTGATGATTGGGTACATGATGCGAATGATTTTATTTAGGTTATCTATTGTAAGTCCTATATGATTTTTAAATGTAAGTCTGATGTCAATTGAATTTCTAGATACCGAATATTATCTCCGCATTTAGTGCGACACTTCTTTTAAAATTTAAACATATTGAAATTAATTAAATGTGGACTTTTGTACACATAATACAGATCCAACGAAACTCATATCTTTTTTTTTAGAGTTTTATAGTTACTTAGGCCTATCTGGCAAGGACTTCGAAATTATCATATATACATACATATATCACATTAAAAATAGATTTTAGGTAATAGGATAAATTCTTTGAACATTTTATGTTCAGTTAATTTTTATGCCCTATCGGATTTTAACTAAATGTTCAAACTGGAGTAATCAAATAATAACACGACAAAATTGTAAGCAGCCCCAGCTGACCTAGGCCTAACCACTACGCCACTGCAGAAAGAGAGAGAGAGAGATAGCGCGAAGAGAGAGGCAGTGGCGCTCTTTTAAAATATTCGCCACCACATATGAGGGGATATCGCTTTTGTCTAGAAGCTTGTAATGCTCAACACAGAAGAAAGAGAGCTTTGCCATGTTGGGGGGGATAGTTGAAAAGGTTTTGTTCAAGAAACCAAAATAATTCAATTTTTTTTGTAAAAATTACTATGTATGTACATAATGTTATTCGGGCACATCGCAGGAGAAAGGGTATAGAATTCAGACATAGACAGTCGATTAGCTGTCGTTTCTATTGCTATCAGAAAAACCTGTAAAACCGGAAAGCTATGTAATTTGTTTTTGTAGTTGCCAAGCCGCGGTCTCTCCTTAATTTTTTTTTCTTCTCTCTCTCTCTCTCTGGCTCTCTCTCTCAGTGTGTGTCGTTATCTCCATCCTCCCACTCACTTGTTGTGTTAATAACTGTGCTTGTCAGCTGTTTTCAATTGCATTTTCAGAAGCTCTTTTATTTTTGTTTTTGTTGTTTGTTTTTGTAAGACGACGTGATCTACGTCAGTGTGACGCGATGCCGAGTTCCCGTTTATGTTTACAGCAGACCGACTAACTCGTCTAGATGGGGTCTAGTTAGTTCTTTTTCGTTCTGTTTTGCTGTGTTTTGATTCACTGTCTCTTCGGACAGGAAATGGCAAATGATGAGAGAAATGAGTCCTCTTGGCCAAGAATAGCACGTGTCCATGGTCAAGTCAAAGCAAAATTCTTTAGTTTTTATGACTGTGGAAATTTACTCGTCAAATGTCTACAAATTTGTTCACTAGTGGGAAAATAATATGTTATTTGCACATAAATACTAGATATTTGATGAATCAAACAGAAAAAAGTAAATAAATAACGCAATCAAGGTAAATTCATTCCCATCGAAGGCTTGATACCCTGTCAAATTTTAATTCGAATAACTTTTTCTCTTCCACTTTCACAATTAACTGTGTAGAACGGTAACTTATAGTTAAGTACTAAATAACTTAATAATTTTTTATAATTTCTAAGAAAGAAAATTAAATTGAGTTAATTCGCTTTAGTCGACAATTCCTGAGAGTGCTTATACTCTTGCAATAACTGTATATGCATTTTGGCCAGGAGTGTACGTAAGCTGATTCTCTGATTGCTATTCAATAAATCTTAATTTTTTATTTCCTAATTATGACAATTATAAATGTTGCTATCCTACATACATACATAGGTGGCACACTATGCGTATACGTGACTTCTGACTGACGTGATTACAGCAAAAAAATATGTGGAAATCAGTTTTTGAAAGCATATTTCTAGACATAAATATGAAGTGTGAATATATAATTGTCTTTGAATTTTTCACTTTTTCCTTTTATTAACATGTTTGACACAAAATTCAAAAATTTTACAAGACGTACAAGAATCCACATTGTAAATAGGTTTTACTACAAAGTGATGCAAGAGCTACATGCGATGTCGGACGCAATATGGACAAGAAGTTGAACAAAAGGGAAATTCAAACAAGAAGTTCACAAAGATTTATCGAACTTTTTACTTCGTTTTTTTCATACATATTTCCGCATGCGGGATGAAGAATTACATTTTCAGTAATGATGAAAAACATTATGTTCGAAATTGTCAGTTGCAATGGCTCTTACGATACGACATATGTATATGTATGTATGTACATTCATTGACCTCAAAAGACACGTGAAGAGAGCCCTCCGACGGAAGCATCGTTTCCTTTTTTGCACAGGAAGCATGTGTGCATCATTATGAAAACATTTTGCTATAAATCTTTTCAAATTTCATCAGGACAGAGCAGACTGCAGTTATTAATGATAGAAACGAAAAACATGAATATATATGTATTTATTGGGAGCCAACTTACCACAAAAAACAAAGCAAATTACAAAAATTAAAGGTAAACAAATAAAAATTTTGTAATAATATAAATAATATTTTTATTCGTTATAAACATAAAAACTATATACATCGAATTGGAATTGTAAAATAATGTATATTTTTTTGTATGGGTTTCAAATAAATATTTACTCGTACTTTAATGCATTAATAAAGAAAATACAAATTAATTGGCAATATATATATAAATATATATACATATGTATGTATGTATATTACTACAAATAAATCAAAATTTAATTGATAAATTTGATTTTATGAATTTATTTTAAGGTGGAGGAAGTTGGTTGGAGGAGGGAGGGACAGCAGATCGAATAGAATGCTAGCACGCTAATGCGGAAACCCCAATCTATATCTTCGTTTCTTGACCACCTAATTAATTGACGCTGCGGTCGATGAATTTTCCGTAGTATTCTTGCGGCGAGCATCGGTTATAGCACCCCATAGCTCGATAATGAAATCGTCCGTAAAACCAAAAGATTCCAGATCTGAATTATCAATGGCTTCGGCAAAGTCCATTGAATTGGACTTGTTATTACCCAAGTCCCATATCTGGGAGGCCAATTCGGTGTCATTGATGCCCATAAACGACTCGAGGAGGTTGTTAATGGCATCTATTCCCGCCACTGTGGACTCATCGAATTTGGGCTCGATCTGAGCATTGCCATTGGCTTTGAAGCGTAGCGTCTCCTTGCCACTGCCATAACTGCGTCCACCGAGACTGCTTCCTGAGGCACGCGATGAGTTCCGGGGACCTATGCCCTGGAAGCCACTGCGCACAGGTTCGATTAGACGCAGTGTGAAAGTCTGGCCAGTGGGTATATCCTTCAGCATGCGGGCGACTTCGTAATGACGTTTGCCCACCATATTCTGGCCATTTAGCTTCTCGATGTGATCGCCCACGCAGATATGCTCAATGCGGTCGATAATAGAGTCCTCCTTGATGCGTTTTATGAAGGCATAGCCCGCCCCATTGTCGGTGATGGTGAGACCAAGAGCATCCTGGGATTTAATAATTTCAATTTCCTTGGGTCTGCCCTTGCGATGGGCAAATATAAAGTCGTCCAGGCCAATTTGTCCACCTAGCAGGCGAGTCATATCCACCTTGTGTGAATTGAGGGTGCAAAAAAGAATGTCCTTTTCGGAAATGTCGAAGCATTCGGCTATCTTTTGATACAATTCGCGGACACTGGAAAAGTCATGGATGAGCCCAGTGGGACTCCCATGAGCCAGTTGACAATGGAAGACCAATGGAGCCTTTGATTTATCAATATTGTTATTGTTGTTATTGTTATTGCTTATCGTTGGAGGTAATGAGGCACGATTTCGCATCGTTACATCGCTGTTATTGTACTGATCGGCAGAGCCCCCATCGCTGGCTGCCGATGGCGAGCTCTGTTGCTTTGAGGATTTCCTGGCGAAGAGTGGCATGATGATTGGGCCGCTTGGAATAGTCCACTAGAATGACCCTCTCTTTCTCCCTCTCTGAATCTGTGATCTGTGTGCGTAGAAGAAATGTTGAAGCTCTGGGTGAAAAGCTTGATTTGGTTTGGGTTTTGTTAGTTTGTGTTTAGTTCCTTGCCCGTTAGATTATTTACAAAAGTGAAGCTACAACTCGTAACATTTACCCATTAAACCAGAGGTTTATCTAATCGAAAACTGAATGATATTTATAATATGGATGGATTTGCCAAGGGCAAATACATGACTAATCGATCGATTCACTGACGGACCATACGACGCGACGACGACGCTTTCTTCGTTTTATCGCACTTTGTGGCTCTAAAATCTATTGGTATTTCATTTTTTATATCAATTCCTGTCTCACTTATCTCTTCTTCTGTTCTGTTTGAGTTTGAGGTTAGGAACATAGACACCACATTTTTTTTAAACACAAATAATTGAATTAAATTATAATTCATATAACTAATGCACACTAGCCTTACGCACCAATTTCGAGGGTTAAATAATCAATATGGTAATGGATAATGTGGGCAAATAAGAAGGAAATATCGTGCCAAGTGGCGTAAAAACGTTAATTGAATGTGACCAACAGTGTTTCACTCTGGTTTTTTTTTTGTTTTCAGTTCCAGCGATAAGATTGACAAATGCCGAGATAAGACAACAGAGTCCCGGCAGATAAGGAGTACTTGGAACAAGATATGAAAACCAAAAACGTAGACTCTCTATTAGGGTTTTTTCTGTTGCCGACAAACCGTCCGACTTAAGTAGTCGGTAAAAGAGTACTGAACCTTATGAATTGTCCATTCCACTACTATTTGCGAGACGCTTCAGACGGACGTCATTAAATGGCTCCAACCCCCTCTTCGCCTCGCACTTGCCCTATGCACTTCCGTTCGACATGTGCACTTTGATGTGATGAACCCGCATGGAGAAAGAGAGAATGCCGCCAAATGCCGTCTGCTAGAGGTTTTTATCTTGGTCTTATTATCAATTGTACATACACACAATGCGTCGACTGCTTAATTTCTTTTGGCTGGAATCCGCAGTGTAAAAGAAACCCCTTTCTTCTCTTTTGACAACTATTCGAAACGAGACTGCAATTTGGATTTACTTAAAACTAAAACATAAATACTGAAGGGTCAAGCAAAATCTGTGGAGTTTTATCGAAATCTAAAACTAAAATTACTAAAGCAAATAGATGAAGGCATTCTAGGATCTCATTTCGTCAGCAGAGCTTTGAGAATACGCATGAATTATTACTCGATATTCTATTAAACCGCCAAAGGCTAAGGCCACCGAAGTACAATTGATCAAATTGTTTGGATGGGCTTTTTAAATTTCACCCACTGTAATTTCAGAATTGTTGGTTTGCTAAATTCGTTAAAGAAGATCGAACAGGTTCTTGAACTGAAAGTATGTACATATGTATGTATTTATATGGGTATTGTGAAATGAAAACAAGTTACAGACAGCAGCATTAGACGAGCCCCTCAATTACATACATACATATAGTATATAAGTACATACACATATCTCCTGCTGTCGTGTTATATTTCCATATTTGTAGATGGGAATGAGACAACAACAATCAATTTGCTCTCGAAGAAGCGAGCTATGTATTTGTGTATATAGCTGAGAGAACATAATAGATAGGCAAATAGATAGATAACCCGGCGTATAAAAGAAACAACACGAAATCAAGGCCAAAATAGTTGAGAGCATTGAAATTATGTATAAATATTCGTATGTACATATGTATATGTACATACACACATACAGATATTCGAACGCGTGTACGATGAATAAAGTGTTCACATTTAAAACTTGCTATTACCAATCTAGCGCCCGACTATAAGATATCCTGTACCCATTTGGTTTTATAGCAAAATATTACATTAACCTTTTCCTTGAATATTTTAGAGTAGAGCTTTTTAAACTGACATACAAGATTCGATACACTTAAGACAACGGACATATTCACGTCATACTTAAATATTCCGATGACGATTTCAATATACCCGCAATCTGTTTACTACCCAAGGTATGAAAACTACGCAGTTTTTGGGTGGCAAAGCAATGAATACATATGTATCTAGTTATGTCCAGTTGGACGGAAGTTTAACGGAGGGCAGGCCCCCTAAACCTAACCGGTAAGCATTTGGGTGGTAAAAACCAAAGTTCCTATGAATATGGAAATATAAAAAAAAAACAAAAAGAATGTTTTTGACTAATTTAGTTGGCCCTTGAAGATTGGATTAGTCTGAAGTAGCAGAGGAAATATCAAATCAATCTAAACGAATTTAAAAATGGTAAAAGTGATAAACCAAAATTCTATTGATTCTTAACCTATAGCTATTTTGTCCGAAATTCCCCCAAAATTTTTCAGGAAATAACAAAGATAGTGATCAAGTATATTTGTAAAATAGGTCTTAATCACCTAAGAGTCTAGTAGTTATTGAGTTTAGGACACCATAAATATTTAATAAGTTTAATTCAGTGGGTATTTCTTAAAATTGAGATCGTGTAGCTAACTTTTCTATGCCTCCAGTCTTCAGATTTAATCATTTATTTTTCTCTCTAATAGAAGAAAATAACCATTGTAAGAAAAACAATGTGAAAACATTTCCGCGTTGCCGTCTGTTTACTTGCGTCCCATTGGCTGGCATTTGTGGGCTCGCTCGTTGATATTAAGACTCGGTGAGAATAATGCGGGGGACGGGTTTGCTTAGCATACTACAAATGTATACATAGACACAAATGAATACATATGGATGGATGTATGTACATATCCACATCAATGTGTATATGTGTGTGTATATATATACGTATTCACTAGTTGGTAAACAAACAGCAAGAAAAACAACAGTCATATACTGTGCATGGTTTTAGTCAAATTACAAAACGTGTGTAATTACAAATTTACAATAACAAGCCCGAGAATAATATGAGCTCCCGATAGCATTTAGTGGTAAACAACAATGGCAACAAGTGCAGAAATTTGACAACCCGACTTTGGCTTGCTCTATGGAATCGATTGAACAAGTTTAATCAACAGTAAAGAAAAGTATTACCCTATATTAATAAATAGATTCTGTTAACCAACACTGACGAATGTTATAAGTGACTGCTACTTACAATCTGACGGAAATTGATTAGATAAATTACATTTCTATCTTTATACTTCTTTTGGAATTTTTACCAATCTTAGTTATTAATTCCTGATTGCCGGAAATGTATAATCTACGGCTATTTATTATACCCTTGCAGAGGGTATTATAAAATTGGTCAGATGTTTGTAACGCACAGAAGGAGACGTTTCCGACCCCATAAAGTATATATATTCTTGATCAGCATGAGAAGCTAAGTCGATATAGCCATGTCCGTCTGTCCGTCGGTGCGTACGCGTTTTACTCAGCCATCTTAAGAGCTATCGGGATGAAATTTTTTTTGGGAGCTTTTTTTTACCCGGGTGAGATAAAGTATGAAAATCTTTGGGATCGGACCACTATATCATATAGCTCTAGAAGAAACATTTTTGCAAAAATTGGAGTATCCCCATGAAATTTACCAATATGATAGTAATAGATATAAAATCTCAGATCCCAAAATTTGAATCTGATCCGATAAATAGAACACAAGTTACAGTCAATATAAATCGGTTCAAACGCTGCCGGCAGCGCTGCTTGCTGCCTACTACTGCCATCATCAAATCAACAGAGCACACGCATACACACACAGACGCAACGCTACATGAACTGTATGTGTATGCGTGCCGTGCTTTGCTTAGAAAATGATGGAAGAAGAAAAACTTGTGGTAAAAAGAGAAATAATATTTTGTTTGTGTATTGATGAATTGAGTTGCAGGGAAAGAAATTTCAAAAAGGAAAAATATTATTGCCAAGTATACTGCAAGGGTATATAAACTTCGGCATAGCCGAAGTTAGCTTCTTTGATATTTACTGATTTAAGATCAAAATGGTATTTAAAAAAAATACTTAATTTGCACTTGTTTTTAAGTGGGCAGGTATTTTGTTTTGTTTGTCGCTCAAGAACTAATACAAAAACAAAACTATATAGACTAAACTAACTATAGAAAGCCTCCCCCATCCTCTATAGCCTCCTTCTCATCTATATACCCGGAGCACTAGCCACGCGTGTGGGATTTGTTATCGTTCGTTGACGATGACGGCGACGCGACGCTTTGCAGCTTTTATTTTTGTTATTCCCATTCAAAAGAAATGAATAAATAAATGAACCGGCAGCAGAATAACAAATCAAGGTTATTATTCAACTATTTCGAAGTCGACATATAAAGTTAAGTACAAAATCTTAGCCATAGATGTCTATTACATACATATGTATGGCATATACCGTTCAAGCATGTTTGTATGTGTGTAGGTATGAGTCTCTTAACGATAACATTTGGGATTAACTAACGAGATCACTTTCCTGACTTTTAGGCTCCAAATGCAATCTTAAGACATTTGTATGAACATTCATAGATATGCATATATTTCGCCGATGGTCTTTTGTATAATGTAAAAACGTTAAATTATTTCATAACTTATTTTGTTTACTCAATAATAATTACTATTTACATTTTGTTTATACGGGGCATAAGGGCATTCAAGTGTAAATGATTTATTTAGGTTGTATACCTCGTCGCAAGAAATCGCTGATGTGGCGGTTTTCGATACCAAAGTGCATTTAATTCTTAAGTGCAAAGATCAACTGAATAGTTAATTAATATGTAAGTAAACCTGATTTGCGATGAGTAATCAAATATAAACTATCGACTATGCATAGAGATTATAGAGTGGTTGGATGTTGTTTGTGATTACCAATTCGGACTTAATCTTAACTATTGAAATAATATCGCTGAGCTAAAATCATGTCAAAATATAAACATTAATGTATATCTATACTATACATATTTAGAGAATGCATAGAAAGTAATGTTTACAAAAAGTCATAGAAATTGTCGACATTCATACTTTATTTTGAACAGCTGTTTGACTCGCAAGCTTTCAATGAACCTTTATCAAGGAACTTTAAAGGTTATGTGTTTATAAAATCTAACAAAGAAATAACAGACAGTAAACAAAATTAAAGAAACATAGTGCATTTACCAAAGAGTGTAAAAGCACCTAATAGTTTTCTCTTAAGACCAGTTAAGAGAGAAAAAAGCTTTTAGTAAAACAAAAGCTTGCTCTCTGTCACTCTCTCTCTCTCTTTGTTTTTTATGTGAACTTGGGCAAAACATCTGGTTCTGACGACATTCAGCGAGATCTTCATGATGATTATCATATTATGTTGACTAGGTCAATTCTCTGATTTCCGAATGATGCGGAGAACCGTATGATCACTGTGTAACGGTATATCACAATTTGTAAGAGAGAGAGGGAGACATGCTGAAAATTGAATTGGCCCCTCAAGGGGCAAACATACATACATACATATGTATGTATGTATGTACATATACACACACACACACACGACAAGTCCATATAACGGCCATTTGAGGCATGTGCCGATATTCACAATACCCTTTAGACAAAAAATGAGTTCATCGGTACATCGAAAATGGTCTGACAGCTGCTCCTTAGGTCTTCAATTTCTCCACAATAATTACATATCATTTATTTACAAATTTAAGTACATACATACATATGTATCTCTTTTAAAATGCACATCAGCAATGTATTCAGTACAGTTTTTTAAATTGGATATGGGTATTTCCAGGATCGCGAACGCGACATTTGTACGCCTTTACATGTTAAAAAAAAGCCAAAAGTTGTCATTTTTAAAAAACTTTTTTCACGTGTTTATAACATATTATTAACACAATTTCTATTATAAAAGATAACCCTTAAAGCCTTGCCGTTTTCGAGTTATAAACAGAAAACAATGCATCGCGAACGTGACAAAAAATGGAAGTCTTGTTTGAGTTTGTCTTGATAAATGCGAAAGTCTGCGAATTTTGGCAAGTTATTTGATTGAAAATTATTTTAAACGGTAACTAAATATTGCAGTTTGCCAATTTATAAATAATTTTAATACGTTACTTACATTTTTGTTTTTTTACAATTTTTTCCAAAAATTTGTAACGTGACATGGCGAACGTGACAAAATTTCATTGAAGTGGTGAAAGAAATTTTTCATAAAATTTTATTTAGAAAAACCAAAAATATAACTTCAAAACTTAAAATATAGCAATAATAATAATAAGGAAACTGGTTTTAAATGAGAATATTAGGAAATATATATTTTTTTGGAATATGCTGTTTGAGCTAATTGTAATACAAAGCTATCATTGCAAAAAACATGATGAATTTTTCTGATCCCTGGAATATTTACCGATTGTTTCCATTTTTCTTTTATGTTTGATGTTATTATAATTTCACCTGCTTCAACATACAAAATGCGAATCCCGAAAACATTATTTCTCTTTTATGACTATTATTTTTTTATCTAGCGCCTGAGGTAAGCCTATCTCAGCTTTTTTCACAGCTTTTCCAAGCGTTTGCTTACAACCATAGGGTTCAATGATGTTTTCGTTTTGATTTGCTGCGTTCTTCATTTTTTTCCTGTGGTTTTGCTGACGCACTCTATCCTTTTCACGCTTATTTTCCAAAAACCTCATATTTTCGCTTGTTAGTTGTTTCGATTTCGCTCGCCGTATTCTCATTCTCATTGCAGCAGGTATTTTCGGCGCTTGATGGCATCAGCGTTAATTTTTTCAAGATACCGTCGTGAGGCTTCTTTATTGCTATTTTTACTCATCTGCATAAGATTAAGCTTATATGAACGAAAAACAATAATATTTTTCTAATAAGTCAAACTTACTATGGCGAACGTGACAAACTTTTAAATTAAATAAAAAAAAATTTCCCAAGCGAAAACACTTTTTTTTTTTCTTTGACTTAAGTACGAATAACTTTTTTGCACATTAATTTTCATCAACTTCCTTCGATTAGAAATGCAGTACTGACGAAAAATGCATTTTTTTGCTCGCGAACGTGACAATGGAATAGCAGGTGAAAGAAAGTCAAAAATTTACCGTTCATCGATGCTTGCCTCATCTATATTTCTATTTTTGCAATAGTTTGTTGTTGTTTTTAAAATCTCGTAAGAAGATTGCCACCATAAAACGAATGTATAATAAATAAAAACAAAAAGCAAAACCTGCACCAAAAGTAGCCCAAAATGGAAAAAATCATGTTTGTAACTTTCTGTGCCAATATTTTACAACAACATCAAAAATATGCTGAAAACTTATTAAATTCTTTCAATTCAAATATTTCTTAAGCATTTTAAAAGAAAAAATCATTTGTTTAACAACTTTTAATTTTTTCGTCATGGTGGACCTTTTTCTGGAAATGCCCATATGCAATTTTCTATATGTACATACATACATACATATGTACATTTATTATAGATCATCGCTCTTGCTTTGTTTCGTGTTTTATTTTTCACGTTTTTGCCTACCATTAAGTCATAATTCGCTGACATTTTCATTTCGTTGTGGGCGCACGCGCTTTGATTTGTATTTAAAACGTGACTCTTGCAAGAAACAGCAAATCGGTGGCCGAAAAGGTAGGAGAGGGGGACAAACTGTTCATAGCAAATGTAAAAGCATTGTTCATTAAGTGCGTGCAATGAACCTCGAGTTGTTGATGATGAACCAGACACCCTGTATAAAACGGGGCACACACTCACCCACACACCAGAGACTAGTTAGCTTCATGGATTGTGGGGGGGTCGGGGAATCCCAAAAATAACAATGAACACACATGCCATGAATTCTCCCTTCCCCCCGCTATCAACCCTTCTTGAAAAAACCCACTTGGAGGCAGTTTTGAAAACATTTAACCGTTTCACCTCGCTGAACTCCTGTGTGTTGTGTTGTATTGTGTGTTGTGTGCAAGCCAAATTAAGCAAACGAATTAAAGCGTTCACGGGGGCAAAAGGAAGCCAAACTAGAAAATACAATAAAAACTGAAAGCCGAAAGCAGCGGAACAACAAGCTACAATTTTTGGGCCAAATTTACAAACAGGAGAATATGTAAAATGTTTATTGGGCAAGTAGGGTAAAAGTTGTTGTCAAAACATTTTTATATAAATTTGTAGATGCCTAGCAGGTGTAGGAAAATTATGAAAAAAAATAACCGTTTGATGGAGTAAGTGCCAACACGAAATCGAATACGTCCCTGTAAGATGAGAAAATTATTCGCTCAAAGGTGTATTCACTGTATATGACATTATTCTTGATAAAATTAATTTTTATTTGCTATCAAGTAGGGTTAGTTTTTGTTTTTGCATTGCAGTTAACAACCTTTTTGCAGTTTCTCCTCTAGCACTTTATTGTCGTTTAAGGTGGTACTAAGCTAGATAGTGTGGCTATAGACAGTTTTAGTTTAGATTGATTACAAAAACTAAACATATACCCAAACATATGCAACGCTCTTTGCCTTAATAGAACAATGGAATGGATTGAATGGGGCTAGAAAGCTGGCATTTGAATACTCTGGAGCTTCGAATTACAGCGCGACCGTCGTTCGGCATCCGCATCCCGGTAATCCCATTCGACCCGTTCCCGTTTGGGCATAATATGCATGGCCGTATTGAAATGTCACGCAAGCAATTTACATAAATGGCGTCGCTTCCGCTTTCAAAGCAGCCAAACCAACCAACCAACCAATCAGCAAACAATGGTACCATGAAATGTAGAAGCATCGAAGCATCTAAAAGAACTAAACTATCAAATCGATCAAACATGGCTTAGAGCTGCAAAAAACAGACACATCATACATTAATACCTTACATTTACATATATGTATGTACAAACAAAAGTATTTATATGAATGGGTTTTGATGCCAATTAAATACTTGGAAAAACTTAAGATTTGGTTTTAACTGTGGTTAACTAATGACTGATCAACTTCATGGTTTGTTAACAATTTAATTTGCCTACAAATTGCTTTCTTTTTGGTCAGAAGAGCACGTGCTTGCCACACACATACAAACTCACTTGCCTCATAGACAATCTAACTCATTAATTAAATTCATTTTTTGATGCGTGCGAATAAGATGGAAAAATTATGCTTATTACTTTTCATTATTTTGAACTTGGCCTGGTCTAGTCTGGTGGTTGGTTTGTGTTTTCGAGAAGAAATGTTGTAATCATTATTTTTTCATATAGTTAAATGTTTATGTTGAAAAATCAATTTTCCCTAAAGAAAACGTGCTTTTCTTGCGGCGTCGACGCAGTATGAACCTGCACCCGGCGTTTTTTTTTTCTCTTAGGACTCGATGTAACCTCAAAAACGCCTGCGAAAGGAAAATAGAAAAATGTCCTCCGAACTGACACTGAGCTTGACATTGTGGCAGGACTTACGCATACATACATTAGACACACATACACAAATGCTTGTATATACATCTTATACTATTCGTATGTACATACATATATGAAATTTAATTACTTGGTTGTTTGTTTAAGATATTCTATTGCGTATCTTTATCTAACAGTTGTATGTGCCATATGCCAGATATGTATGTATGTATATGTATGTATGTGCATACATAAAGTTGCATACATACATATGTACATATGTAAACTATAATGGAATAAATAGATTTTACTGCTTTTTACTGCTCTTTAGGAGGGCTGGCATAGGGAGATATCGGGTTTGCAATGCGTCCATACGAATGGGAAGTGCATCTAAATTCCGGTGTAGTTTCTCTCGCGTTTCTGTTTTGTTTTTTTAGGGGTTGTTTTTAGGCCATATGAAATCATTTCCGGTCGTGGGAACAGAGTTATAAAGAGATTGGGTGTGGTTTTGGCAAAACTAGGAAAAAAAAAAATAAAAACACTTGTCCATTAAAATTGATGGCAACCCGTGACAGACCTCTTCTTCGCACTCCCTCGAACGCATCGCTGACCAATAACACACACACACTTCGTAGAGAAAATCAATAAAAACTCTCGCCGAAATTAGCATTAGCTTAAAAGTTAATAAACAATGGTAAATGAGTGTATTTAGTAACAACAAAATGATAAAACCAAAAAAAGCGGAAACAAATATGTGTGCAAAATAAATTTAAAGTTACATGAATGTCACCACCTTTCACTTTAGTCAAATGAATGGAAATTGTCAGCGCAAATCAAAATCAAAATGAAACTGAGAAAAAAGACCAAACACCACAAAGTCATACAGTAAATCATATAAAAGATGAAGCATAAAGAAACAAATTAACGAAAGTTTAGATGTTAAACGCACCTGCTCTAGAGCCGGGGGGAGCAATTACTTCCTTCTCCTCTTTATCAACTTTGTGTGATATTAATTTACCAGTAGGTTTCCAATAAGCCAAAGAAAAGCGGACCCGACAAACCAGACCAGGTTTACGGTTAACACACACACGAGCACAGAGAGAGAAAGAAATAATTTGTTCTTTCTTTTTGCTTATTGAATTTCTTTCACTACTAACTGGTTTTAGTTTACACTACACACACACACACACACACAAACACACACCTTTAACTTTTCCAGGCCAAGTGCTATCGACATTTACGAATTTTTGCTTGTGACTACTACAATACACAATTCATCTGAAGTGCTAATTATTCTAATTGCATTAAATTTACTAATTTATTTTAGTCACTTTTCACTTTTTGAAAATGCTGGAAATGCTCTCGCCGTGGCCTTTCTCGGAGTGCGGCGAAACAATACTAACAACAATTCAATTCGCTCAGCAAACGTGAATATTCGCCCAGCAAAATTGAATATTTTCGCCCTGCCAAAATGAATATTTTCGCCCAGCCAGCACGATGAAAAATCGAATTATCGATAAAACTGCAGAAATGTTTTTTGACAGTTTTAAAATTCAATCCCACCATTTTTTCCAGTTTTTGGAAAATATTGTGCTTCTATCGAAATAAGTAATTGAAACAAACTTTGATCATTTTTGGATCGAATTTTATTTGATTTTAGTGACAAAACAAAGCAAAACTATAGATAAAATAATAAAAACTTATTATTAAACATTTTTCTTCTTTCTTCTTTTTCTTCTTTTCCATGGCATTGCTTTTTATTTATGCAACATTTTTATTAATTTTTTTACATACGACTTAAATTTTTTTTAATTGCAAAAACTTTTATAAAAGTTTTAAAAACAAGTTTATAAAGTTGTTGTGTTATAACATACACCTAAAAATTTACAAAAAGACAAAAAATATCATTTTATAACAAATTTATATCTTTTGTTTTAGAGAAAAATGAATTCCCTTAAAAAAAAATCATCAAAGAATTATCCGATTTTGATCAAATTTGGCACAGTTATTACTAGGTATGTATATTAAACTGACAAACGTTAATTTTTATAACAATTGCGTAATAAGTAATAAAGTTATTGTTAAAGTCCCTGTTTTCGACCGATCGTTCCCATGGGAGTCGTCACCCAATCTCTATCAAGTTTGGCGAAATCATTTTACATACTTTATTGAACTTACAAATATTAACAATACCTACTCTGTAGCTCTAACGGTCTAGGAGGTGTTCGTCGATCCAGACGGAAAGACAGACGGTCGGGCAGACGGACATGGCTATATGAACTCGTCTCGTCGTGCTGATCAATAATATATACACTATATATTGGTCACTTCTGACCAAAATTGATATACCCTTTTTGCAGGGGTATAAATATAATTCAATAGTTGGAAAATAGTAGGAATGAAATATAATTCCATTCTTCGTTTAATTTCGTTTCAATTGATTTGTTTGTTATTAATTCACACATCTAGCAGAACGGAAATTATAATCTCAAATTAAGCATAATTTGCAACAGCCATAATGCTAGAAATCGCATTATTTTACAAATTTTAAATTGGACTTAGTTAAAAGGTCATTATATTATTATACAAGAATTTAGTGAAAGATATAAACAAAGAAAGTTATTGGAATAGGCAAAAAAAGTGACCTAACTAATTCTACTTTTTTGTATAATTTTGTTTTGTAGCAAGTGAAGCCAATTGTTCCTACTTGTATAGATTATGGTGTTTTAACTTTGCACCCACATTTATTATACAGATTGTAAATGTATAATAACTATAAAAGTATTAATAATATGAAGTCCCATGAAAAGCAACGCGGTATTAAACTGAAATTCCATTTTCAACCGTCCGCTTCTGTTTATCTGAACTTGTTTCGCCGAGGTGATTAACAGTACATCTATAAATGTTGTGTATCTCTTGGCTAAAAAATGTAAGTATAAAAATATAATCAACACATATGTACCGGGATAAGTTTACAGGTTATTTTCTTTGTTGACACACCATTTGCCCCTAGTTTGCTATGTTCATAAAAAGTAAATTTGCTTTAAAAAATAGACATAACGTATTTATTAGTTTCTGTTACTTTTAACCGCTGGGTATTTGCTTGCTTTTGTGTGGGGTCTTTAAATGTTGCAGCAAAACGTGTAAACAGGAAAACAAAGGCAATAACAAAATTGGAACAAAAATAGCATTAATAGAATAGAAAAAATTGTGTAGTAAAAATAAAACATAAAAATTTAAAAATGTCTTCACAACAAATCGTGAAACTTAATAATAGTTGATTATTCTTTATGCACGGTTAACCAGGTGAGTGAATGGTAGTTTTATCATTATGGTGACGGCGTTGCCGGAGGAGGCCCGTCATCGTCGTCGTCATCATCATCCTGATCGTTGTTCTCCAATCGCGCTTGGCTCATAAGACGCAGCTTAAAAACTTCACTAATGGCATCGCGGAAGCATATAAAATTGTAATCTATTATGCCCCGGCGATTGAAATTCTCCTCACGCAGAATGCAGACAAGGGCCAGGAATTTGTTGACTTCTCGCAGATATAATATGGTATTGTTATTTAGCTTGATCAGACTGGCGCTGCCGCTGTCGAACGCAGTTTCCTCAGAGCTAGGCATGGTAAGTGGGCAATTATGATTGCGCAATTCTAAAAAAAAGGTATAAACTTACCTATATATACTGGAAAGATCAATCACCATATCAATCATGTCACAGCACAGTTCATATGTTTGCATATCCACAGGCGATGAGTCGGTGGCTATGTAGATTTTGGAAACAACATCAAACAGAAAGGCTTTCTCTATGCCCGAGTTCTGTAGGAAGCAAATAAAAGCGCATCACAGAAATATATATATAATATATAAATTGTCAATGAGATAACCTACTTGTATAAATATATTACACAGATTCTCGAGTGTGGGTAGTTGGGGTATTAGTTTTTGCACCACTTTTGAGAACGCTTCAAATATCGAATGGTCGTATATGGAAGTTAAATGGTAACTCAAATTAATTTTGTGCAACCCCGCTTCTCCGAGGTCATCAGAAGATCGTTGATGTATATCACGTTGGGATTCCATTTTAGAATCATCGCTAATGCCATCCACCTGTGGGAAATTTAACAAATGTTACACCTGATAACCACACAACCGCTTCTGCTCTCTGTCTCTCTCTCTGTAATTCTTTCTATTGCTAACCTTGTGTATGAAAACTTCGAATTTAATATTGGGATTCACTTTGTGGGCTTTTATCACTGTGTTTTTGAATTTGGTCAGGGCCTCATTGTAATCGTCTTTGGCGTCGATGACAAAAACCAATGCACCGCAGCCACCAAAGATCATGTCCGAATCAAAAGTCGGTTCAATGAAATCAATTTGGCCGGGAAAATCCCAAATTTGGAATTGGACGAAACTGGAATTATTGATGTCATCCTTGACAATTTTGCTGGTTGACTCAAGGAAAAGGGTCTCATTGGGAGCCATCTTGTGGAAGACCACTTTTTGAATGGAGCTTTTGCCTGATCTGCGTAATCCCATTAGTAATATCCTTGGTTTTGTTTCGCTACTGCTTGTGGCATTGGGCTCCAAATCTAAACCATCTTGATTGTATGCTCCATATCCGTAATCCTTTGGAAAGGAGTCATCATCATCGTAGCTCTGAAAACAAAGGGCGGTGTCCAGTCCACATAGTTTATTGATAAGGCTTCTTTGTTTACTCACCATGGTGAACGCCCAGCTATTAGTTTCACTATTTAACCGGCCTAACTCGTTTATAAATTCTTAACTATACTAGGATGCTCTGTCTTTTAACATGGATTGGATATATTGGATATAAAGAATAATCCCTGCAGTGCGTACTCAAAATGAGCTGTTTTTTTACTCATCCCGTCAGCTGTTTCCTGCATATTGGGGCCAGATCAGGGCAAATTCAATTCAACTTCTGGCAACATTATAACTATAGCGGAAAATGTTCAACTGGTTAACAGTTTTACAACAAGTATTCGGACACTTTTCAACAAATAATACAAATGTTTAAATTTTATTAGCCCGGATATAGTTTTATAAAGTTTTTTGCTGATCCAATTTATATAACACATTTACATACACAACAATTTTTCAATAGATTTTATGATAAACTATACAAAATTAATTTATGATAGAGTTGCAATCAATGAAAATAAGTGATATTAACATAAATACGCCATTTTAATGGATTTTTATAAAAAAAACATGTTAAAGAATCTTAGAAGTATCTAAACTAAGTAAATGCTGGAAAAACGAGTAAATAATGAACCTAATATTTGTTGGACTTACATTTTTAGGCACCACTGTATTTTAACAGTTTTAATTGTGGCTTCTGTTGCTAACAGATTGTTGTGCAAAGTGGCGAAAGATAAAAAAAAATAAGAACTAAATAAAAGTATGTCCGCTCGCGGCTTATTGTTAATGGGACAATGTATGCCCTGCATTAAGCAAAATGCATCCAAAATACGGATTCGTCGCATGGAACTGGATAAGAACTTAAATATGGTTTGCCTCATAATTCCCTTCATTCTGCTGCCAGCTAAATCCATTTGCTTTTGTCTTTCAGTATTTTAAAAAGGATGAATTTTATTTCGCCCATGACCCTCAAAAAGTGTGCAAGACTGGTGATGTGGTCTTGATACGTGAGCTTCCCGAGCGTCTTACGCGCCTAATCACACATGCGGTGGAAAAGGTTGTCTATCCGCTTGGTGACATAACCGACCCAATCACTGGCAAGAAGGTTGTTGTCGGCAAATATCGTGAGGATATTGAAATGGCCAATCAATTATTTGGCAAATCGGAGAAGGCCTTTGATTATGACAAGGCCCCCCCACGTGGTCGCCTTGAAGGCACGAAGGACTTTACTCATGGCGAAACGTACATCAAATACCATGAAGATGGCAAAGATCAGCCATTTGGAGTATGAGTTTTCATGTAATTTTTACGTTTAGAGTTTGTTAAGTATGTAATTTGTTTTCAATAGTAAAAGTGTTTTTTCTATGAAACAGGCACATTTCTCAAAATTCGAGCCTCAGGAAGGATTCAGCCACAATTGGCCCAATAGAATATATGTAGTACAATAACATTATTCACACAGATCATGTACCACGTGCTTTCGGTTCTCTGAATAGTGAAGACTACTCTTTACCCTTGGGGCCTTAAACTTGTTAATCGCAAACCTAATGCAAATTTTTTCTACTTTATTGCACTACAAATAAGTAGTTACAAATCACTAATGATCCCGAATTATCTGTTTTCGAGACATCTTTTTTGGAATCGGAAAAATATTTAATGATATTCAATATATGATATAGTTGTAAACTATCAACCTAAGTATATTTTACAAGCACTCGCACTCTGCTTAGACGAAAACTACATCCAAACACTAGCTGGATCCTCGTTGTTCATGTTTTTATCTATAATAGTATGTTCTCTAAGAACTTGTAAATGCTAAAATCGGGATCTAAAAAAGGACAGATTTATCAGGGATGTCTTTTACTAAAATACTTTATCAGACCTTGATCTTATGGGTATGATTTCGGAAAAGCATAGAGCAGCAGGGTAGTTTACCTCAATGCGGCCTACCAGACATCAGTTAAAGGAGAATTGACTACAAAGGTTTTTCTCGTTTCGCTTTATAGGCAGCACAGATCATCTAAAAAAGATCAAAATAATTGTCGTTGTATTCATCAAATTGAGTATTTGGGATGCATAGTAGTGTGGATATATTGGACAATATTTCCCTTATTAGATGTGGAAAATGCATAAAAAATATCTATGTCTTTGATCAATAAGTATGTAAATGAACTGCTGTATGTAATTCAACTGAAGTAAGTGAAATTGTGGTTGTGAGCGGCAAAAGTACATCAATCATTTTTAAGTTGACTTCAAACAAGATGAGTCTTCCAATTTCTCGAAAAGTATTTCGATGCTGGGCCAATGACATACAACAAAACCTCGTAAATGTAGCGAATGTTAAATTTGGCTACAGCATGAATACTTACAAATTCCTATCTAAAGGCGATCTGGCAATTTATATTTTTATATTGCGCGACTTAGAATTCTCAAAATACTGTAATTTCTTTAGTGACATGTCGTAATTTGTCAAAGAGGTAATTAAACTCTTCATTACTTAGACGGAAGTGGAGGAGTTACCGGGAGTTGTGTAAGCAGCTCTCTAGCAGCAATGTTTTTCAATCCATTGAATCCAGAAACTCCTCCGACCCGGCCAAGGGATCTTTTTTTTATGTGACTTGACTAATTGACTAATTAGTGACGAAGTGACTACTTCGTAAAGTGTTTGTCTAAGTTTATTTTTATACCAGGCACCCATGAGTAGAAATGGTATATTATTCTTGCTAAAATGAATGTAGCAGGCAGAAGGTAGCTTTTCCGACCCCATAAAGTGTAATTGCTTGGTCAGCATTACCAGCCGACTCGATCTAGCCATCTCCCTCTGTCCGTCAGTCCGTCTGTCTGTGTTAACACCTTATAAATTTAAGATATCCTTTGAATTCTATAAAGAACCGGTATGATTTCCTGTTAACCACAATTATGTTGCTTTTTGGAAGAATGGTGGGTCCAAAAACTTTTTTAATAAATATTAAATATATATTAATATAAATAAACATTTGTTTATATTACAGCTATATAATATAGTTATCCGATTTTTATAAAATTTGAGACAGTCTCTAAATGTAATTTTTGATAAATGTCACTATTTTCGCCCGATCGTTACCATGGGAGCTCTATGATATACTCACCTGATTTTGATCAAATTTGGCACAGACACTAACAGATATATTAAACTGACAAATATCAACTCAATATGAAAATAGCTTATAAAATAACGAAGTTATCGAGAAAAGCCACTGCTTGTGACTTTGCTGTTTGTATGGGAGCTATATGATATAGAGATCCGATATACATACAATACTTGCAGTATGCAGAAAAAATTCCAGCTCTATAGCTTTAAAGGTCTGGGAGGTGATGTCCATATGAACTTCTGACCAAAATTAGTATAACCTTTTCGAAAGGGTATGAAAATAATTCATTAACCTTCTTATGTCATATATGTATGTATTATTTTATAAATAATATTGCTGGGAGGATGAAGAAATTGTTGTAGCTAACAATGTATGTCTTTCTTAAGAACAGATAAAAGAGTTTGGAATTTTTGATTTCTTGTTAAACATTTTGCTCTTCAACATTAGATTTAGTGATTATATTTGTCGACCTTTTTCAATTGGGTAAGAAAGAATTTCTTTGCCTTTGAAAGCCTAGTATTTTGTAGATATCAAATAAGAATTGGACAGGATCTTATTGATATAGGTGAGTCCTTAAATTTTACAAAACCTTTTAAAAACAAATATATCAATTCATGTACACACTTACAGATTTTTTCTGTTGTTAACAACAGTTTATTTATCGGAAGTCTCTGATGCATTATGAATTTTACTCTTAGAAGTTGCGTCCTAAAAACAGGAAAACACAATCAGAGTACGCGCGGTTGTATAATGAAAGACTTTACTAAATATTTTATTTAAAATTTCTCAATAATGCTTTGTGTTTTTTTTGTTGTCTTTTGTTGTTTGTCTTTTGCTTTGTGTCGAATATTTTCATTACGTATAAATGTAACGTGATGTCCTGCCAGCCGACCAACAGTTTTTGCATTTCATCATTGATTTTCCTAATTTGCCGAAGGAAAAATATTGGTTCAGATTCGATCCGTGCCATAAATTAAATTGTTTAACTAATCACAATCTCTTATAATGCTAAAGTTGTACTGGAGTATAGGGTTTGCCACATGGGCGTTGTCATCGCAAAGTTTTTGCTGCAATTAGATAAGGCAAATTAAGGAATTTTGCATTGGGAGCTGGATTCCTGGCTCCATACCTGTTCTAGGCCATGGCTGGCTCGCAGCATAAAGTCTCGCACGAAATTGCCGCGCGTGGGTACGTCCAGAGCCAGAATTAGTTTGTTGTTGCCCATTTGTTTGAGCACTTTGACCCAACTACTCGGCGGAGCCTCATCCTCGTCCTCGTTTAACTGGGTACTCGTCTTGGCCTTGGACTGATCCTCATCTGTGCAGATAGACCACTGTAGAGGCTTGTTGGAACTGAAAGGAAGCAATGGAGTAATCATTTAATTTGTTTCAATTGATGCATTCTCAACCTATTTTGCCTACTTGAAATGGAGTTCTAGGCTGGTGGCCTGAAGATACCGCGACACTGGGACCGTGTAACTTATATTCCATGAACTACCGGCTGTGGGACAATACGTTTCCACATCGATGGTGTAGTTCGACTGAGCTGCTAAGACACATGTGGAAATGCTCCAACAATCCAACTGAACAACTGGGGCCACTGCTATGGACGTGGGTTCTCCGATGTCGGTATCTGGCTTTGGAGCCAACAGTTCTACATGATCCACCTCGGCAGCTGCATTGGGTGCCAACTGTGGGCCTCCTACTACACTGTATAAGGCATCTTCACTGGCCGAGGCGTCTGTTTCGGTGGAGAACTGCTTGGACTGGGCGTCTGTGTTGTGTGAGCTTTTGCCGTGATATACTCGCTGGGGATTTGCCTGGGCGCCATCAGCCGACATGGCGGTTTCATTCTGGCCAGGGTGTCCAGCAAGAACTGCTGGCTGCTGTTCGGTTAATATGTCGGAATCCTGGTCCTGCTCCGCTGATTGCAGATCTATCTCCTCAACATGTTGTTGCTTCACATTCGCGTCCAGATTGTCTGTCTGGGATTGGGGAGACGGTACGTCGTCATAGCAAACCGACTGTACAAGGGAGATTGAAAGAGATTCTTAGACAGACAGACAGACAGAGAGAGAAAGAGAGATGAGGGCCACACTTACCTGGCAATTGTCGCTGACCGATTCGTCGCCATTGCATTCCTTGGGCTGTCCAAATATCGGCGTCTTCAGAGTCTTCTGCCTAATCCAGTCTAGACTTCGCTGATTGGCCGAACGGCGGCCCACGCTAGAATCGCGTAGACCAGCTCCGGTGAATTCGAATCCAAAGAGGGCTGTAATGGGATTATCCACGGACTCATTCGTGTTGGACAGGTTCTGCAGGTCCAAGGCATCGGCATTGTCGTGACGGCCACTGCTGTTCCGCACTGGCTGAGCTGGCGGTGGGACATCCAAGGCCAGGGCTGCCAAGGTACTCTGAGCCGGTTCCGTGCTGACCTTATTGGTGGTCAATGCTAGATTCGATGTGGGTGGGGACACTGTCTTATATACATTATAGATCACTGCATCTCCAGTATTAAGTTTGCGTATCGCCTGGCCAACGGAGGGATCTGGAGCCGTGCTGCTGCTTGCTATGGTTCCCACCACCACAATATGCTCATCCAGCTTTAGAGTGGGCAGAGGTAGGGGCAAAGGCAAAGATGCAGTCTTGGGCTGTAGTTGTTGTTGCTGCTGCTGCTGCTGCTGCTGCTGTTGGGCATCAATGTCAATGGAGTTGTTCTCGAAGTCCTGGGCCAGGGCAATGACCTCGGGCGGTTTCTCCGAAGAGACCAAAGCGGGGTTCTCGTTACTGGGACTCCCACTGCTTCCGGCCAGAGCCGATAGTCGTCCTGGCAGCCGCACAGATTGGATCAGTTTTTGCCCATTCGCACTCTGGCGCAATACTTCTTGGGGGAGTGGCCATTTTTTTCCATTTTTACTGCTTATTGTCTTATTGCTGACCAATCTGCTGCCTGGAGCTGTTGTGGTAATTCGACTGTGCTTCGTCAGATTTGGCTGACTTTGCTGCTGTTGCTGTTGTGACACCTGGGGTTTGGTCATCACAGCGGTCAATTCCTCGGTTTCTTCCTCGCCAAAATGATGCACTGTAGGCGGGGGTCTGGAGGTACTTGTTGCATACGCTAAACTCGGCCAGGCCACATGCGTTTTGTTCTTAAATAGCGTGTGAAGATTGTGTTGGAAATATTGCCGATCCTCATCGCTCAGATGCGTGGCTGATGTGGAGTCAGAGTGAAAAAGATGGCCATTGCCAAATAGCTGATAGCCATCCAACTGCTGCTGTTTATTATGCTCCACAAAGTAGAGAGTGGAAACGGCTGCAAGGCTGGGCAAAAAAAGAAAGAATCAATTACATTTAGATCTGCATTAAGAGTGGGAGAAGGGCGACTATTGGATTATTTACCAGGCAGCCATTACAATGATCAGCAGGAATATGACAATTTGAAGACTGCGACTGGAGCAGAGTTCGTAGCCATCACGTCGGCGGCTGTGTATAGACGAGGATGGGGTTGGGGACGATTTCAAGGCCAGTAGGGAGCTTGGCTCCAACAAATCCTTGGCACGCAGTTGGTGGCTATTATGGTGACTATTGGCACGTTCCAGATGCTCAATACGGGTCTCTAGGGAACCAGTCACCTTGCAGAGCTCCTTCACCGCGCCAATATTCTCCATGAGAATGCGATCCTATAGAAGCGGAGAACAGCGAGTCAGTGGAAATGGGCGGAAATGGTATCCCAAAGTATTCTCACCTTATTGACCAGGAGAAAATTCTCAATGACATTGCCATTAGGCAGCACTACGCTGCCAGCCTCTTGCACAGCATCTGGTATCACCTCACGCACCTCTTGAGCTATCACACCAGTGTCCACAATCTCTCGGTTGTCGCTCTCCCGCCTCAGGCCCGAGTGGACCGCGAACTCTGGTTCGTAGCGATAGCGAACAATGCGTATCTTCTGCAAATTCCTCAACTGGACTGATGTGTCCAGTTCGCCGATTTCTTGCTTGGCTCGGCTATCGCTCGGCTGCACAATGTGGCCCGAAACCTTGAGATTCCCGTGCACCACCAGACTCTCGTCAGGTCGATCTGTATTGATGCCCACTCGTCCTGCATGGAATATCGACTCCTGGGTGAGACCCCGTTGCCAACAGAGGTCCACATCCGACTCGAACTGGCCCGGATTCGAGGCACGCACTATGATCCTTTCGCTGCCGTGGCTAACAACTGGAAAGTTACCTGAAGTGGTGTGGACATGCAATCCCACCACCAGTTGAAAGAAACGCTGCTCCGGATTGGGGCGCCCTTTTTTCCTCATATTGTTGTTCGTCGTCTCGGAAAAGTGCAGACGACCCACTGTGACCTTGCTGACAATGTGGCTCTGGAGATCGATACTACGGGATGGATATAGTGAGTAGTAATAGTAGAGAGTTCTTCAAGAACCAAGTACTTACGGTACGGGGTAAAATGGCTTTTTGGAGCGATCCGATTGGCTCTGCTCGACGCGAATCGTCTGGTTGGGCGCCTCGAATTTGACGCCATAGAAATGCAAATGGAAGGACTTAATTTTCTCCAGGCCGGACGGTGTTTTTACGAATTTGGCATCGCCCTGAAGGCGGGCATGGCAAGTAACCTGAAAGTGGTTCTTCTTCTGGCACACGTAGGCGTCATCCGAGACGCTGAAATTGAATCCTTTATCGGCATCCACGCGATAGTAGATAACGGATAGCTCCTGCAGACTTTGATCGCACAATTTGTGCCAGTTCTCGGGCTGAAAAGGACTGAAACGAATGCATTGGCTGAGTGCCGGATCGCCGGCTTCACTGCCAGAACCGGATCCTGATCCGGAGCCGGCAGCTGCATTACTAGTCTGTCCATCGAGACTGTTGTCCGCCTGGGAATTGATGGCGGACAGAGCCGGCGATACAGAGGCAGAACAGTGTGAATGGGCGGGCGTCTTGCTCAGATTTAGATCCTGGGGTGTGGAGGCCAGCGAATGATGTGAAGCACGCAACGGACTCATCACCAGTCCTCCGGTTGTGTCTAGTTTCGGAGTAGCACCAAAATCCGGACAATCCAGCTGCGTCGACATTTTACGTTTGCGCGACGACAAGTGCACTGGAGTGGAGGGCGCCGAGATGCGATTCAATGACAATTGGCTAGTTCCGATTACCTGGACACGATCGCCCAATCCTAACGAGGAAGTCAGCATGCAGGTGGTGGATAAGTTCTGATAGCTACCCGCTGAGTACAAGCCAGACCCTGGCCCGGGGCCATTGTCATAATGCTGGTAGAGCATCTGATCTTGCTGCAACTCCTGGTGCTGCTGTTGGTGCAACGGCGGCAATTGTTGCTCGTTCATTGGCTGCAGCGACTGCTGCTGGCACATTAGGCTATTCGGATTCATGACAAGTCCCGACTCATGCTTGATTCTTACATCGGCTGGGGGGGCAACAAAATGATGTCCACTCGTTGCCATCTGTTGCTGTTGCTGCTGCTGCTGCTGCTGTTGGTGCTGCTGCTGATGGGGATGCGGTGGTGAGGGATATTGAAGCTCTGTCTGCAACATCGGATAGATAAGTTCTCGGCCGGGCAGAGTCAGACAATGGGTCTCGCCCAGTGGACTATAGGCGGGTTCTGACCCCGAATCTGGTGGACTTTCCGGCAAATGGGCATGAGAATGGGGATGCTGCTGCTGCTGTAGTTGCTGCTGTTGGTTATGCGGAGTGGATATGGGTGTGCTGCTCAAGCTGCCGACCTGCATTGGTGGTGTGTGTGGGGATTCCAATTTGGTTGTACCTCCCCCTCCACCTATTCCACCACCACCACCTGCTGCCATATGATCTACATTTGTGAGACCATGACCATGACCACCAGTCTGGTTGTTCTCATCATTGTCGAGGGCACCAACGCCGGCGGCCACTTGCATGAACAGATCTAAGGCTTCATTGTCAATACCATCAAGTAGATCTTGGCGAGCTGCAGCCAAGGAAAAAATGGAAAATGGTTAATGGAAAAAACAAAAATACATATTAAATTAATAATTACTACTTATAAAAACAATATTTTTGAACCTCTCCATACTCTAAGTAAAGTCTAAAGTTTCGTTTTGACCTATAAATCCTCTTGCTTGTAAGAAAAAGAGGTAAGGTGTCTCAAATTACTTGTGAGGTTTTGGAAGTCATTTAAATACTAATTGTTCGATATTTAAATGTAATTTAATAGAAACAGAAAATAAATCTCAGCATGTGCACTACAGCTGACCAGTTGATGGATACTTGGGAGCTTTCCTACCTATAAAAAAGTACTTTCCCTCCATAAAATGTTGATCTTGTTTATAGGTTTTTTTTTAATGAAAAGGAATGTCGAGAGTGGCAAAACACCTAAAGTATTTAATTACGAAAAATAAAGAGCTCAGAGCATACATAGTAAAATAAATACAAATTTTTTTGAGTGTATGAGTCTAATTGAAGGGCGTAAACCAGATTTCTGGAAAATGGATATATTAGAATTCATAGTAATTCGACTGATAAGGCGATTGAAAAAGCGTCGACGACGACGACGACGACGGCAACTAGATACAGATACAGACACAGGCACTGAGCACAGATACAGATACAAAAGGAAGAGCAGACGGAAAAATGTCATTGTGTTTGATCGATAAACATTGCGACGCAGTTTTGGTTTATATTTCCATATTAAATATAAGAGTATTGAGCCAAATAATAATTTTTTTGTTTGTGTGAGTGTGTGTGTGTGTGTGTGTGTGTGTGTGTGTGTGTGTGTATTTACAACTATTACCATTCAATGCCTTGGGATAATCCATGGTGGGGTTTTAGGTTTTGCGTTGATTAATGTGTATGTATGTCTGTAATTTAGGCACTTTGTTAGTTGGTCTCGGAGCCGAGCTTAACAGTTGGCCAAGTTATTAATAACTGGCAACAGCGGCAGCATCCATGGCAACAAAAATGAATTTCTAACAATTATCTAATGTACGTATGAGCGAGCAATACGGTTGATGCACTTTTCACAACTCGCTGATTAGTGAAAATGCATTTGAGAAAATATTTAACAGCAACAACAACAAAGAAAACAAACAAAGAGCCAAACGAAAGGGAAAATATAATATGAACCAAATTGTTGTTTAACGAAATTGAAAACCTTTTGTTTATGCAATTGTTTCTATAGCACCAAATAGTTAGCCAAATGCATTTGGACAAACAGAGAACTTGATTATTAATTTGCTTATCATTCGATTTCTGTTCTTTCGAATGTTTTCTTTTATTTTTGTTGTTTAAAGTTTTCGATCAATTTTCTTAGTTTTTTTTTCTCTTGGGTTTTACTCGCGTGGGGCACGTCAAAATCCGTTAGGAAATCTCTTACAACTGGCAGGATATGAATACGGGAGAAAATATATTTCAATCAGTGTGCAAATATTTTTGGTGTCCCTGTTATTGATCAAACAAATTTGCTCGTTTCGTGAGGCACATAAAAGTCGCATGCCAAGCAACCAACAACAAAAACCAAATAGAAGACCATTGAGACGAACAACAACAAATGCAAAATTATATAGAAATATATATTCAATGATTTGCTTGTTGGATTGTTTGCCTGTTGGTTGGCGGACTGACTGACTGACTGACTGACTGACTGACTGTTTGGTTGGCTGTTGGGTTGCGTTGGTATATGTTGATGAGTTTCCAGTTGTCTAGTTTCTAGCTACATCAATTTAGTTTATTTCCATCTATTTTTGGTAGCCTTCAATGAGGCCAAAACAAGGATAATCATAAGGACAGATTATCGACATATGTACATATAAACGATACAAATGCATAAATATAAATAAAAACTTTTTATTGTATCTTAATTTCGATCTACTTACAAAACTCAGAGAAATCAAAGTCCATGTTCTTAGCCGAAAATTCTCATTTGCATCGTCCTTTCTCCGATTGCTTTCTGGATCGTCTACAGCATGTTGATCTAAAGTTTTCAGGAATTCGAATATAAATATTAGAAATCTTCATATGAAATTTAAATTTGTTTACACATTTCGCTCTCACTCTCTTTCTCTGTCTATCTCTCTAATTCACTCAGGTTACAATAGGTTCTCGTATTAATTTTTAGTTTTAATAATCGCAATACGATTCACCGATTTTCATAGGAACGACAAAGAAAAGAAACTGATGTAAAAAGCTCTCAGGTCAAACAGTTTTACTGGTTAATCTAACTACCCAGTATATCCAATTGATAAATGGGCATATCAAGATCCTCTAATCCCCATTTTTAAAAATAGATTGGGAAGCCAAATCGATCTAGCGAAAATGCTATTAAAACTGAGACTTATCGTTGGATAATTAAACAGGGTATCATCAAGTTGAAACTTAAAGCCCAAGATACATGGTATTTAGTTTTTGTATTTTCCAATGAAAATGTTGTCATACCAGAACATTTTTGCATACATGCATACTTTCTTATATTCAGTCTGGCCAGAAAATGACGTCGTAGATTTAATATATTTTACCCAGTCTCCCTCAATTCTTCTCTTTCTTTCAAGCGGCCTCTCACTCATTCGCACTAAGATAAATGTATCTGGCAAAGCGGCAAAAGCCAGAGACTTATCGGCTTTAGTTGAGGGTCACATACTAAGTTGAAATATTTGCACATATTAAAACAAAATTAATATGCAAAATAAATCAAGTACCTATCTAAAATGTTCACAATCAAGACTCAATCTACAAAAATTTGAATCTCTAAGGAAAACGCTGATAAGTAGGCCATAAAAAAGTAATAAGTTTTGAATACGCGGCGTATAATTTATTTCCTTCTAATAACTAAACCAAAACAATGAAATTTCAAAAGATGTAAATAAAAATTCAAAATAAAAAGATAAACATTGAATATGGTAAGAGCCAAATAACTTTAGAATCACAGCAGTTTTCATAGCATAAGCATATTCATTTTTGTACAATTCGAATCGTTTTTAAAAATCTGTCTAATACTTAAAGTACAAATAAAAACAAGCAATCTTTGTATATGTACAATAAAACATATATGTATAATAAAAAGGAGACTTCCGAACTAAACAAATTAGTTCATAGAACTGTATTTACAAGTAAAAAATATAACATTTTTTCACGCAGAAAATGCATTGACTACCTATAAAGAGTGGAGAGTTCTGCGAAGTTGTTACTTGATCAATTTGCATATATGTATGTATGTATACACACATTTGTATTCGTATATAAATATAAAAATATGTATGTATGCACATATATGAATAAACACATGTCTATAAGGGAATGCAAAAGATATTGTAGCTTATATTAAATCAAGTCTCCAGTCAAAGGCATTGTTATTGTTGCTCTGTTGTCGCACAATGATTTTGATTAAATTAACGCCTTATCCCAAAGCCCACGAACATTGCTCACTCCTCTCCCCATCTCATTCCATCTATCTCTATCTCTGTCGCACTCTTCTTTTCTCATAATAAAATGTAATAAACTCAAGTGATTTGATTTAGTTTGACGCAACAGAAAAAACAAACAATAAAATAAAATAAAATAAAAAAAACTAAACTACTTGTAGATGAGTTTCACTTGAATTGACGAAATAAGTGAAGAAAAACCTGTATTCGAGCAGATTGACCAGATGAAGATATAACCGGAAGCATTATACTATACGCATATCGGTTGTGAGTTTTGCAGGGCGCCAACAGCAGCAGAAACATCCATCCTTGAGATGAAATCTTTGTGAGTATATCCATGAAGTTGTTGTTGGTGGTATTAGCAGGGCTTTTAGCATTTTATTAGCATTTCAATAAAAACAAAAGCTTACCGAATGCCGAACAGCAATAACAACTACATCAACAACTTAGCTCGTGGCGTGCGGCAATTTGGAAGCAAATGCACGTAAGCAAAATTTGATTTATAAATAAGTATATTTACTGTATAAAAGCGTTGATACAAATATATGTACATACATAGAAATGTATGTTTGTGTGGATCTGTGCTAATTGCCATGGACATGTGATCTAACACCGCTAACAACTCAATTACATTTGATACTAGCCAAATGCCAAATGGCCAGAATGGTCAGCAAGAAGCTATAGCCTGGTGGTCCAGCACAAATCGGACGCATGATTTCAATTTGGTCAAATTAAGTTGGCAGACGAGCAAACAAATCTCACTCCAAATCCAATCCAAATGTGCCAAATCAATGAAAAATAAATCAAACTAAAGGCGTCAGCCCAGACAACAACTCCAACAACATTTACTTAAATTATCAAACTAATTAACATAAATGATCTAAATGTTTTACCAAATAACTATCAGTCACTACAACTGATGCTTCATCATAAAGTAAACTCTCCCCGAAAAACCAGAGGGCCTGGCCAACGTTTGTCTATTCCAAAATATCTACACTTTTGGACAAATTGTACTTGGTGCAAAAAACAAATCAAACTGAAAAATTCTTTATTTACTGCTGCTGAAGCTGGGTAAAATAATCTTCAAAAATAAAAGACCTTTATCAAATAACCTTTCAATATGCATAAACGGTTCAGTAACGGAGAGAATGAGAGAGACTCAGCAAATGCGTCATTAGAGTATTGGTCAAGAATCCAGCTGATTCACTTCATTAAATACGAAATCATGATTAAAATAATTTGTAATTAACAAGTATTTGCTAAATAATTATTAATTAAATTTAATCCCAAAGACCGATGTTGTAAAAGTCAAGTGTAAAAACGAAATGCGGGTAAATGGTCGATCAAAATGGAATATTCCATTATCAAACAAGCGAAGCGGATCTTCAGAAAGAGATATTTCTCCCTCTCTAGAAAAGAAACTATGCTAAACAGCCTTTAGCGAAAAAAAGCAAAATTAAACTCAAATTATATATATACATACACTTATGCATACATATGAAAGTGTATAAGAAAAAAAAAAAAAAACAGATTTTGTTATTTATGTTTTTTTCTTTATAATTTTAATTTTTACACTGAGTCTACTTGGATTGTTGCTGCTGCTGCTGCTGAAACTCAACCAACCGGTTGAATTTTATGTCTTTGAACGTCTTTTTGGGCTCTATTGCCTCGTGGGTAACGGCAGCTGCCGAAGCGGGGGTGGGCAGAGGGAGGGTCAGTCGGAGGAAGAGAAGGGTATACGTTTAAATCGCGCGCTTGGCACAGGTTGTGACGAGATGAGACAAAATGTGAAGCAGCAGCCAGTAACAAGCAGTGGCCAGCAAATTGAAGAGCAAATAAGAAGACTTCAATCCGCAAAGAGTAGAAAAGAGATTCATTGTACCCGCTAACAACATTGGCAAGCAAGCTGGCAGAGATAATTTTTTTTGGTATTTAGATTTTGGGGGCTAAGCATAAATTAAACACGACTGTCAGTGGGCGGTAGCACCTAAAAGAGGCCTCTTCAACCAAGCCGCTCTCTAAAACAAGAGCCAAACTGTCCGAATACCATAAATTGTTTTGCCGGATTCTAGTTTGCTATATTTTGTTGTTTTTTTTTTAACAAAAAGGTTATTTTTGGCCGAGTTGTTGATGGTATGATTTGATGACTTTTCTAATATAATTTATTTTTGCATTTACACTCTCTCACACACGCACACACACACACGGACATAGTCGAACAGTGAAATCTTTTTTTTCTTGTTTTGTTTTTCTTTTATTTTTGTATTTCGTTGCACTTGTTTCAATGGATTTTCCAGTTTTTCCCACTCAAAATTGTGTTTCCTTTTTCAATTAGTTGAATTATTGTCGTTTTTCTTATCTATGGGCGGGGGCGTGTTTAGTATACTTCTCTGGAATATCTCTCTTTTTTTGTATTTTTTTTTAAATTGTATTTTAAATACAACACAACACACAGACACTTACACAAATTGCCGTTACTTTGATTGTTTACGAATTTTGTGATTTTTTCTCTCGTTTTTTTTTGTGTGTTTCACGCTTCGTATACTCGATGTGAATGTTATTATGATCGGTCTTTTTTCTCTGTTGTGTGTAGTCGCTGTTGTTGCAGCTTCAGTCTCTCGTGTTTTATTTTTGCTGTTACTTTTTGTTTTTTTTTTTATATTTTTCATTAACTGATTCTATTTCGGGCGGCAAATGTATCTAAATCCGTTGGAGTGTGGACAGCAACTGGTAGTTGATTGGAGAACGCAAGTCGAGCTCATAGCAGGCGTTCTCTCTGTGTCACTCTCCCTCCTTACAAATGTTCATATATTCTCTTTCTCTCTCTCTAAATTTATATCTCAATCTTTCGATGAAGCTTGGCTTTAGTCTATGGAGATGCCACTACGTTAAAATTTGTAGATTACCGGTAAGCTAGAATATTATTCAGAGCTGTTATAATAATGTGATTCTTATATCTGGCAATAAGATCAATTTAGTAATTTTTTTCCTTGGTAAATAACTTTCTGAAAACAAAAATAATATATGTACGTAATTATTCAAAAAATAATAATTTCTGGCATATTTTTTTTCATACATTACTGCTAACGGTTTATGAAGTTCTAGTAGAAGTCTACATACAGTTATAGGGTAGTTCCCCTCAAAACAGTTGTAAGCTGTCTATGGCTAACGTTTTTTTTCTCCTTTTTATTTCAATAAACATCTATCATAGCTGGCAACTCTGTAGCTCTCGCTATCTAAAGTGAGAAGCTGAGAAATCACAACAGCGTTTGTTAAGAAAAATGTAAATTAAATTATAACTAGTAGAGGCAACAATGGGATTAAGCGAATTCACGAGACCCACGCCGACCCCCGTGCGCTTAGACTGCAGTTACTGGAGCTCTCACGCAATTAGCTACTGCTACAATCGTTCCCTCCACAGAGTAGCTGACACAAATCCGAGATCGAGCACCGGGCTCAATAAATTATAGCCCCTTGCCCCCTCCCTTTAACCAACTCAAACAATCATAGGCGCTGGGTTGATTCTTCCACCAATGGCAAAGTGTCGTGTGTAATGGATACATATGCGTTCTCTCTGCTGGTCCCTTCTCAGGCAACTTTAAATCACTTAATGGAGTCGAGTCGCTCTGTTACAGGTCGCTTCCATTCTCTGATTGAATTAATACAGTTGATTTATGTAAATTACACTAATTCATATTACTCAATTTGCTGTTTAATATTCATTTGCCTTAATAGTTTTTGGTTACAACTTCTGGCAGAACTTTAGTAGGAATTATCACATTTGATTTTACTATTTCAAATGAATTTATTTAGGTTTAAGGGACTTGAATGTGAAAACAATGAAATAACATTCGAGTCATTGACTCATTTTCGCTATTTCTACAAAAGCTAATATGGCGTATCTAATGACCAAAAATCACAACAAAACCATTATATATACATTTAAAGTTAAATATATATATGTATCTCTACTGTGCCATTTTGAAATCTACATAATTTACATTACATTTCGCTTTTAGGATCTTTTAAGCATAATTTTTTGTTGATCAGTTTAAAGTCAAATAAGTACATGACAACTTGAGGTATTTGGAAAGAAAACTTTAGTCCACATTATACGCCTTGGTTAATTTGGTCAATAGCGTTATATTTTTATTCGGCCATTTCTTTAGCTCAGTCATTATAGACGAAATTACTGCAAAATAGAAATGAAGCAATCGATTAAAAAATGCGATTACCCTATACGATACACTTACTATTCTTCTCATCTGTTGACATGAGCATGGCCAGAATAACGAATTCATCGTTTTTGCTAATCTCATATAGGACTGCTGCTGTTGTGGGCTCCTTATTGGGCACATAGAACTCTTGAATGGTGTGCAAGAGATCGGTGAAAGTGTTGGAATCGAATCCGGCTCCAAGTATTTTGCACAGATTTGGTATTTCAATGGATTTCAAATACTTATATTTCTGAGCGGGAGCCAATTCCTTCCAAATAATATAGAATTGGGCTGTGTTCATTGGTTGTGGTGGCAAAGCTCGCTAAAATGGGATAAAAATTGTAATATAAGTAAATCAGAGTTTACTAAGAAAAAAACGCTTACTTCCACGGTGCCGACTGCGGCAGTGGCTTCTGTTTGAGACGTTTGAGCTGCAGAGTTATCATTAGTGGGCTTTACCGATTTCTGCTGAACAATTTCCGTTTCTGGAGTCAGCGAATTAGATGTATGTTCAGGTAATTTTACTGCTGGTATTTGAATTGGATTAGATTCCAGCTTGGAGTTAGTATTATTTTTAACTTCCTCAAATGAACCGCAATTACTATTGAAGATCTTGTCAATATCATCATCTGAGATACGCAATTGATTCGTATTGTTATTAGAAGTAGCTCTGGGTGAGACTATATCCACTATAGGCACACGACGCATGGGCTTTTTTGATCGTTTATATGCTGGTTTATCCAGTGGAAGGATTTCAACTAAATCGGGTCGATCCGGCGTGAAATTCGGCCCACCTTTAGTGGCTGAAAATTAATTAGCAAAGTTTTAGCATTGTAAAAAGAGTTGAAAATCGTATTAAAACAACCATTTGCCCGTAGCCGATTATTGATGCGCGCCAAACTAGTCTTGGCTTCAACATTTTTGGGCTCAATAGCTAAGACACTTGTGCAATCTTTGAGCGCCTCCATGTTGTTTCCCAGCGATTCATTAGCCTGCATGCGTCTATAGTAGGCCTTGGCGCAAAGCTTATCCAATCGAATAGCTGCCTCGCAGTCCTCAACGCAGCTGTTATAGCTAAGAAAAAAAATTGGTTTTTGTTTAAATCCGCAATTTTGTTTTTTCCATGAACTCTTACTCTTCCTTTTTAAGGTAACACAGCGCTCGATTGCTGTAGTATATGGGATCATAGGGGTAAACGTCCACAGCTTCTGTGTAGGCTTCAATAGCGTGGTCATAATCCCCTTTCTTCACATAGGTGTTGCCACGATCTTTAATATCATTGGCTTTTTTGTGTTGCTGGGCAATCGGATCGACGGGTAGGTCTTGCTTTTCTGTAGGGGTACATGCGGCGGAGCCTCCTGGGCTAATAGGTTTAGCTGCCTTTTCTTCCTTTGTCTCTACATGGCTGCGCACTGGAGCATTCTACAATAACGGGATAATTTATGTTTTTGTGTTGATGTATTATAAGCAATAATGACTTACATTTTTTGCACTGCTGTTCGCGGCATTCTTCATTGTCTGCTCTTTGCTTTTTATATCTTTTTCCCACGAATATAAATTTTTAACTTCATTTTGATACTCGGTTGCATTGTGGCGCACCTGGCGCTGCAGCTCCATAGTCTTACGTGCTCCTTCATTCATTTTGGCAGCTTAATATTATCAAAAGCAAACTGACCCAGCAAAGAAAACAAAATTTTTTTGTAATTTTTGTTTTCAGTATTTTCCGGTATTTTTCAACACTTTTGTCTGTAGTTTCCTATACTATTTTAGAGATGTGAGTTTGAAAACAAAACAAGATTCATTTAGAAAAAAAACCTTTTATTTAATTAAAATTAAAAAATTTAACTTATACGTTAATAAGACTATGGATGTTACACGAATAAGTTAAAGCATTTTACATATTCCTACAAGTTCTTTTTACACTGTGTTCTGGATAATAGCTAGTAGCAACTAAATAAATGAATTGATTTTAATTATTCTTGCTTTCTTGTTTTAATTTCCGCGTTTTTTCTTAACCTTTTTGATGTGCTTTTTTTCATCCATTAGAACAGATTATTATTAATGTTCAAAAAATTCTCTAGCGGTTTTCTTGATGCTGTGTCATATGGCCTAGATTTTGTCGCATTGGTAAACGGTCACTCTTGTCCCTCACATTGAAAAGCAAAGCTGTCAGCTGTTGATTGTTATTGCGATGTTTTGTTTATGTTTGTTAAATTGTTCTGTTTGAAACACACGTTATTTTGCACATACTTTAAACCAATAATTGGCACGTTATCGAATGATGTTTCGACTAACGTCCTTTACACCCAAAATAGACGCGGTCGTAGGCGTCAGTAAGTAAGAGTTGTATATTAGAGATTTAGTTTATTATTGTTATATAAATTATTTACATCCGTGAAATTTTGCAGATTCAGTAGAAAAACACTCAAGCCGGAGACCCACTATGAAGTGCTAAATGTTAATAGTGATTGCAGCACTAGAGACATTAGGAATGCCTTCGTTAAGCTCTCAAAACAGGTAAGAAATTCACGTTTATTCCTTTTACAACTCATTTTTTTTGTGCTTTTAGTTTCATCCCGACGTCAAAAGCGAAGCTACTAATGTTGAAAAAACCGATCGTTTTGTTCGTATTTCGGAAGCCTATCGTATTCTGGTAAAACCGCAAAGTCGACGAGTCTACGATGATAGCCTGTTGTGGACGCCAACGGGCAGAGCTCGTAGCCAGGCAACAGAGTCTGATCAGACATATCAGGCTTGGGAAGTAAGACCCAATTACAGCCCCAATCCCGGAGCTTACTATGGCATTAAGGGCATTAAACGTGTATCCAACTGGCAGGTGGCCCTTTTTTTCATAGCTCTTGGCGTATTTGGGGCTATTTTTGGTTTCACTTCGGTCAAGTGAGTATAAAATCGTGCTTTCTTTTGTTATATATGTAGATGTATGTAGATATATTTGTATATTTCAGACAATCGTTTGAGCTCAGCCGCCAATTGCAGGAAAAAGTCTCAGCTGATGCCAATTCACATCATGCAGCCGTCGTAGCTGATGCTCACAAATATGGCAACGAAGAGCAAATGCGTCGCATGATACATCGGATCTCCAAGGGTCCATTCAATCAGTCTGAATCCAAGTAGACCGTATTGAACATTTGTTGAATATGGATTTTCATGTGTGTGTGATCTTAGATCTAAATTTCTTCTGCAAATATATATGACTATAGTTTAAACTTTTTAACATATGATTGCTTATTTTTTGCCCTTGTTCGATTCCAAGGTAAGTCACTGGCTTTTGCTCACTATCACGATGTTTACACAGTTTAGTTGACCTTCTCAAAAGCCCCACGCACTTTGCAAACTGTGTAAATATATGAAGTCAAATTTTGGCAACTACTTAAGCTGTGCCATTTAAGTGATTTATGCATATCCAATTCTTCCATTCGCCTTAGCATGAAGCTCGTTATTTTCATCAGTCTTATTAGCATCCTTGCGCTCTATTGCCTGGACACAACCAACGGAGCAACAACCAGCAACGCCACCTCGTCATCATCTTTAGGTGGTGGTGTCAAAAAAGTCTATGTCTCCAATTTGCAGTACACGGCCGTAAGGAAAATAAGAGTGAGCTCAACAACCACAGCCTCCACGAGTAGTCGGAGTGGCCGCAGTCGCAGTGCAAAACTGAAACGCAACAAGAGCCTTAAAGCTCGTCGGAGCGCTAGATCCACAAAATCAGCCCGTAAATCAGTCAATGTCCGTAAGGCAAGAAGCTAGAGTATAAATCCTTAAAAAAATAAAGTGTTTGTTATGTGAATTAAAAAAGAAAGGGTTTTTAAAATCTAATTTTATGTTAGATCGCCATTAATAATGTCTAATCATGTACCTCCTTATCCTGTAATATTCGTTTCTGACTCGAAAAGAGGACACAATCTGTTTCACTTTCTTTAACATTTAATTGAAAATCTCCAAGTTTACATTTGCTCCCAATTTTGCAATACTGAGAGATTTCATTCAACATAATTGTCAAGCAAACTATTATTTGGATTGGAAAAGGTTGAAATTCTTTGTAGACTTTTTCTCAAAATACGCGTAAGGTTTGTATGTTTATTTAATGAACAGGCAAATATTGAAACATATGGCTGAGTTTAAGTAAATTTGAAAAATAGATATTTAATAGTAACTAAGTCTTGTTTGGGGACGATTCCTTAAATAACCCAGCTTACGAGAATATGTATAAATATACCTGGAAGCCTGAAAAAGGGTAATTTATATTTAAAATGTTTAGAATTCATTGAAATTTTCATAATGAAGAATCAGGAAAAAAACTTGGAACTCCATAGAAACAGTCTCAGCAAGAAGCAATGAACCAAATACTAATGACTGGTTTGTTAAATATTAATTTTTACGTACGACGTTTGATTATAAATAGAGGTAAGTGTAAATAAATAATATTAGATTAGCCATTACGAATAACAAGAAATGCAAAATTCCAAATAAATTTCTTCAATCTATGTTACCACCTCTTCAGGTAGAACAATATGACGCTATACAAATTGAGATCGGACCAAAGCTTTTATTTGTCATGTTTAAATTTGGCCGACTTTAAATCTTTATAATAAGACGATCTTTGGAAATACTTTACAGATCCACTCTCTCCCAGAAAGAGATCTGTCTAGAGAACTTTTATGACCAATATGATTCGAATCGGTCCACCGTAATTGTGGTAATTGTTGGGCACTACTACAAAGCTGCTCTTCTCAAAAAAAAAGTATCAAAGAAGCTAACTTCGGCTGTGCCGAAGTTTATATACCCTTGCAGTCCATGGCCATAATATTTTTACACAGAACCTTTCAAATATCATTTCAATTTCTTCTTCTTCCCCATCCCCTTTTACACGCATGCCGCGATTCGCACGCATACACATATAGTTTATGTAGCGTTGCGTCTGTATGTGTGCATGCGTGTGCTCTGTTGATTTGATGATGATATAGTGGTCCCATTCTGCCAATTTTCATACTTTATTTTTCCCAGGTAATAAAAAGCCCCCAAAAAAATTTCATCCCGATAGCCCTTAAGATGGCTGAGTAAAACGCATACGCACAGACGGACGGACAGACGGACATGGCTATATCAACTCAGGTTCTCATGCTGATCAAGAATATATATACTTTATAGGGTCGGAAACGTCTCCTTCTGTGCGTTAAAAACATCTGACCAATTTTATAATACATTCTGCAAGGGTATAAAAAAAAACAATGACAAATTCAACATTTTTGTTACAATTTAGAAAAGTATTAAAAAACAAATCTCTAGGCCTAATATATTATAATACATTATATTGAAATTGAATTTATCGATAAATAATGTATAACACTGAATTAGTTTGGTGGACCCCATCAAAAACATTAATAACTTTTGGTCTTGGTTGTTCTTATTACACCCAATAGATCAAATAAATATACATATACATAAATACTAGAGAGCTGCATGAATGATAGAAAAATCAATTCGAGTTAACAACATTCAAAACCAAATGAATGAATTAAATGACTTTGAAAATCGACTTCAAGTAAATGAGTGTGCGACGTAAAAATCAGTCGCACAACATTCAAACGAAACAAAACGAATCGATTGAGTTAGAAAGTGAGTCAATGAGTTGCTATGATTCGAATGCATTCGAATTCCAACTCTGATTTTAGTATTTATTTGTATTGTATATTTTTGAACTATATGTGATTACTATACGACAAAATTGTGTGGTCAGTGGCTCAGTGGGGACCTAAACAGACTACAATACTGTTGTTATCGGGTTCAAACCCCCTACAGAGATAGAGGTGAATTTTTTTTCCAACTAGTGAAGTAATATTAAAAGGTAGATCCATCGTGTATATGATGGATTAGAGAATATGATTTTTTTTTATAATATATTTAGAAAAATTAGATTTTACAAGATTTGTCCCAAATTGTGAATTCCAAAACTGCGTAATAAAGTTTTTGGTGTATAGCATATTTTGATTTTAATAGCCCCCATTTCGCCATTATTTTCCCTGCATTTTTGATAAAATAATTAGTTTTTGTTGCTTTTAAACATCCCAATAAAATGAGTCAATTCGAATAATTCTAATGATTCGAGTGGCTTAGTAAAATTCAATGCTTTGACACTCAATTCATTGCCTTTCATTAAACAGAGTTACGTATTTTTAGAGATATGACAAGTTCTAACTCACACTTATTCATTTCATTGTGTAGTTGTCACTCATTCATTTGAATTCAATTCGAATGGATTCATTTGACTTTGACTTTTCTCTCATTCATGCAGCTCTCTAATAAATACCTACCATATGTAAATACAGTCAAATCTCTTTAATTTAAAATTCGAAGGACTCTTAAAATATTACGAAGTATCAAGTGCTTGAAATATTAAATAGTTTGACATTTTTTAAAGAAAATAGATAAAACTTCGAATTACCAAGTGTTTTTATTTGACTGCTAATGTTTTACATACTCATAATGTGAACTAATTCAAACATACTGCTGCTCCTCAGACTTCTCAATCGTTTTAAGTCTTATCAGTGTTATCTAGTTAACCATCTTTAGTGATCCTGATACAGCAACATCTTTTTCCACTTGAACATACTCAATGTCAGTCTGTTGATGTCAACTACTGGTACCATTAATAGGTCTTCATCATATACCAACGAAGCGATTCGTAAGGAAAATGTGTTTAGTTTTATACGCAACATTGAATTAATAATCGAAATATTATATAATGTGAAACACAATCCATTAAACTAGGGAAACCTCGCCACAAACAATGATCGATAGAAACTTTGAGAATATCTATTAGAGGAAAAAAAAACCAATTCCACAACTTAGTCGAGGAGAACTGTTATGAATTGCTTCGTTGAAATTCCGATTAATGTCCTTATATAGAATTCATTCTCAAGCTAGCCTTAGGGGCCAGGCTAGTCGAATCAATTTTCGACTCGATATCCCCAAAAAAACCTATGCCCAATACGATTTTGGCAAAAACCTAATAGAAATTAATCAGTGCTTACCTGTTGGAGAGCTGTGGAAAAAAGGACTGGAATGTGAAATAAAGGACTGCAAAAGGTTTAATACTCAAAGTAAACCCTTTTTAACATGCTGGTAGAATTTTTGGATACATTTATTGCATCGCTGAGAGTTTGAAAAATAGCAACTAGAGTTCAACTAGAGCCTTTGGAATCGTCTGTCCAATGCAGCTTGAGAGATCCTCCGAAAATAATTTTTTGGTTTTTGGCTTTTGTTATTGGTAATAATTTATTTGGATTTGGATATCCATTTGAGCACGACAATTCTAAACACGAAAACACTTAAAAATTATTCCGCCTGGCGAATTAAATTAAATTTAAGTTAAATTAGTTAAACCGCCACCGACGACAAAACAAAGCTACTACAAACTAAAGAATCACATAGTACAAAATGCCTAACAGGATCCCGGAGAATCCCTTCTCTCTCTTTCGCCCCAGCGAACTGCCAACTTTACAGTTTGGTGGGCGGTTGCAGCTCCTTGATCATGGTGCGCATGGCCACGTGAGGAAGATCGGGCTTGAAGACCACTTGGCCGTCGGGCTTATAGTCAGAGAATTTCATGTTGAAGACCTCATGGAAGCCCAGTTTCTCCATTACACGAGCCGAGTAGTGGCTGGAGCAGAGGACGTGGTAGACATTGATCTTACTCTCCTGCATATACTCGTAGGCACGCTGAGTTAGGCGACCAGCTATTCCCAGACCTCTGTAATTGGTGTCCACGGACAGGATTTTGCCGTCCAAAATCAAATTCTCGTTGGGATACAAGTCGAAGACGTTGAACTGCGTCTCCAAATGATCAAACAATGTGAGTATCTTCTTGAATTTGGGATGTTCGCAAGGGTCGGCTGCCTTTTCGGGTGCATCGCTTGGAGACTGTCGAAAGATGGGTAAGATAGACAATTAATCTGATTAATCGGAAACTAAGCGGAGATGAAGAGACTTCACTTACAGGTCTGCGCATTAGGCCATTGAGGAAGACACCAATGATCTCGCCATTTTTATTGACAGCCTTATATGAGCAGTTGTCCTTTATGGGTTTCAGAGAGAACTGCTCCAGTTCCTTGCATTCACCCAGATCTAGAAATGTATTCAATGGTTCGTCCTACAAAAAAGAAAAGGAAGATCATGGATCAGAACCCTGAATGACATTAATTGGGTTTCATAAATATAATCCACATCATTTGGTTTTGACAATTGTCAATTGAGTTATGTGTATGGAAATGTTATTTCGTGATTTTGAGATTTCCATTTGAGTGGATTTAGACACGCATTACTTAGGTTCATCTAGTATAGTACATGGAGGCAAGACAACTTGATAGATTGTAAACGGAATTAGCTCATTTGCATAAGGCAAATTAAACGAGTCGAGTTAAGTCAAGTCACCAGGTGGGCGCCAAATGGGGCGTGGCATTGGCATAATATGCATTGTTGAAAGTGTATTAAAGTTAACTGAAGTGGAACTTGCATCGAATGCAAATGAAAATTGACTGAACCCAAGATCAAGCCGAGCATATACAAAGATTGATTTCAAAGGTGCTAGCACCGACTTAGTATCTCTGGCAAGTCGTGATGCCGCCTATCGATCGGATGTCCATGTCCATGACACTCCAATCCAATCGTACCCGATCCAAGTTACTCAGTGTGTTGTAAACTCGTTTCTGTCTCCCACACCCGTTTGGAAGGGCAATGCACAAGATAGAATGTAAAAGCCATAAATCGAAAATTTATGCACCTTTTGTTTTGGCGAATTTCTGGTTTCAATTAATTTAATTAACTTGAAATGGGAGTGAAAAAACTCTCAACACGTGCCCCGTGCTAATTGAAATTCATTAGAAACATTATTTAAATTAGATTTCGGTTTTTGGATACTCCAACCAATTGTCTAACCTGGCAGCAGGTGTTTGGCTTAATTCGAGCCAGGCTAATAGAAAAAGTGGTGGTGATGGGGGACGGTGATTGGGGCTAAAGGGGTCTCCTCACCTTAAAGAAGAAAGTCTTGAGCATGGCTATCACGGCGTCGGCATCCTCTGGCGTTACCAACTCAATGGTATAAGGGCATTCCTTATCCGCGGTGGGAGCAGCTGCAGCTTGCTTGCTGGACACATTAAGCACGTCCTCCATTTTCTGGGTTAGACGGGCAATGGGATATAAATCGTTCAGCTGCAAAATTAGACAGAACAAATCATTAAAATCCACACCATGGAATCTACACACATATGTACATATATATATACGATAATTTATGACTATTAAATGAGAGGCATATTAATTTGTTATTGTGTTTTCTCTAGCCACATGTACGGCGGATACGACAAGACGTCGGACCGACGGACGGAGGAAAGACGAAACGACGTAAATATTTTGTATTTAATCTCAATTTCCATTTCACTTTTCAATAATTTCTCTTACATTCCACGTATGTGTAAGTGAAATGGGTCCGACATTTCCACACAAAATTCAAATTGTAGTCAGACAATACATGAGATAAAACTGTTGGCTTATTATGTGGCTATAAAAAACCCCTGTATGTATTACTTTATTGCGGTCTAAAGCAATTGCTTTTTATAGTCAAGTGACTGTTCTCTGAATTGTACATAATATCTTCTTTAGCAAGTGTCTATATCAACATACAAATCTGGGACCGAGTCGTTTGACCATGATTTCAACCTTGAATCCTGGTCAGTGAGGTATTGAGTGCTGGTGGTAGTTATTGGGAATGAGGGAATTCGAAGGACACTACTTACTTCTGGAGTAAGGGATACATTTCGAACAGACATCGTCTAAATGTTTGAGAATTTAAAAATATTTGCTGCTCTTTAAAATGTATTCAGCACGGCTACTTGACTGATACTGATGTATTCGATTCATTGACTTTAATATATATATAATACCGCGTGAGATCAATAATCACTTTCAGATTCAATAACAAAGATATGGAAATGTATTTCTTATTGCACAAAATGTATTCAGAATGAAATTTTCCCTACAAACAATAGACGAAGGCAGTTGTTGACAAATTCTTTTGTAAATTGCTATTCTAATCAAAGTTTAGGAAGTTAGATAGGAAGTTCCCCATAAAAATATAGGAGTCAAGGTGAAACTCTATATCTATATAGACTCAGGTGAATTCCAGTGATTGTCAGCAAGCATCTGTTTTTGGATACAATTTCCATAACAATATTTTTATGGATTTTACCATTCTCATTCGATTTGTACATCGAAGTTCTTATACTCTTTTGTTTTTATGTACTCTTCAAGTTTGTCGGCCAGGTCTACTTGGATCTATTTAAGACCTCAGCTGCATTATTCTGTGGATTGTTGAACAACTTTACTGCTTGACCCTTTGAAAGTGTATAAATAAACAAATTTCGAATGCTATAGTAGTTCAAGTCCAGCCCCCAAGGAAATGTTTACATTAATTATCGTCTACAATTGGGTAGACACACTCGAACATTTGTATTTATAGACTGAACTGAACGGCAACCGGGTACTCCACACCATTCCACCTAAGAGGAAACCACACAAAGGCAGAGACATACACCCAAAGTAGATAAATATGCACAAAATAGTTTAATATTTACTACCCTACATTGGAAAGATATTTGGGCGAACCTATTCCATTGGCTGATCTAGTCTAGTCATGAAATCAAGGATCGTTCCTGAGCCGATGGCAACCCCTGGGGGACGGCTACCCTGTGACCATGTGCCACACTTACCGCACATCTGGAGTCCAGGATCAGACGCTGGTGTGGCTGCTGATCGGGCATATTTTGCACTTCCATCTTGCTGGTTGCTGCGGCTGCTTTTTTCGAGCTGGATTTGTTTATTTGCAAATTACGTATGCAAATAGAAGAGGGCGGACCGATGGCCGGAAAGAAATGGTCAAGAGACCAAAGGGAACTATGTGGATGTTGATTCTTTCTTTCTTTCTTTTGTTTTTTTTTTTTTTTTTTTTTTTTTTGGCGCGCGCGTTTATTTTTTTGCGTTTTGTTTATTTGCCAGTCGATTCTTATTTATTGTTTGATTTTTTTTGCCTTTTTTTGCGCTGCTTGATAAACAAAAAAATATATATTTATACACCGAAACACACGCACACACAGTGACAGAGACAGAGAGAGAGACAGACAGAGAAGATTAACGTTGAATGAAAAAACAATTTACAGCTTTGACATTTGCATATGTTTTAATTATGCAACTGTCTAAATAAAAAATTCGATTCGTTTGTTGTTGGAATGAAGGTGGTGCAAAGGGTTCTAGTTTGGAGGTCTCAAACACAATCTCTCTGCCTGCGAACTTTTGCCTTCCTTGTGTAAACAATGAATGCCAAACATTTGCCTTCGTTTGCACTTTATATATGGGGAACACGTATACGTAGTGTGTGCTGCGACTGACCCGAACGACGAGACACACAAAACAAAACACAGAGCTCCACAACACAACACAACACAACAGAGAACGAGAACGAGACCGGGCCAGGCAAGGCTCTCCGATCTCTTCTCGCATTCTCATCCGTACTGCTCTCTTATTTCTTCTGATGTGCTATGTGAAAGCAGGCAAGAGTCAACGCCTGAGAGTAAGTGCGATTGTCGAAGGGTGTTGGCTCTGGTGGAGGTGTAGGAGCTGGTGAGGTCCGTTCGTGACCAGTTTTGGTGGCCACCAGGCTGGCTAGTCTGTCAGACCGACTCACAGTCATATTTCCTATCTATAAAATTTCCACAACCCACGCCAGGTCTTTCCCCTTAGTCGCCGACACGATGGCCACTTCCGGAGCCAACCAAAACCCAGAACCCATTGGAAATTTTATTGTTTGCGGTTTCGGTACTCTTGGTCAGAACCAGTTTTCGATTTTTGCGCTTTAGGCAAGTCAAATATGCAATTTTTATAAAACTATTTGGAAATTTGTGGGGTTTAATTTGGTCTCGTGCAAGATAGAGATAGTATCTAATTGGAAGAAAGGGAAATGCTAATTGTGCAAGATACATTCTCTTGGAATATTTCCGCTCTTAATTTATCAATAATTAATATCAGGGGAAGATATTACAGATCTAAATATTTAATTAATCGATTCAAAAACAACTTCAAACCCAAATAAGATCATTTAAATATTGAACCCAAAACTTTCCAAGAATACCCTGTAAAACCAGTTAGCTGACTTGGGGGTTCATTTTGGACTAGCTCTGGAATACATTTTTCTTTAAATATGTGAATGATGTTTCAACAGTTGTCCAGCCCAGTTCAGGCCATGTACTCGTAAAAGCTGTCAAACACTAGCCCAAGGGAGAGGAGGTGTCGAGATGGTGGCGTAGAGGAAGAGGAGCTCGCGGTACCCAGCTGTGGTTACCGTTTATTATGGCCAAGCAAACACCTAGGCAAAGCACACGCCGTTGGCTCAATTAGAATATGATAAAAGCCAAAAAGAACACCCCTCCAAGAAGAAGCGTCGGCAGCAGGGCGGAGTGGGCGGTGGTGGGCGTTGGGGTCTGCCCTCTCTTTCGGTCTAACGTGTATTTGCATTCCTCGCATTTGTGTTTACTTTGGCGCTCACTGAGGGGCAATTATCATTAATATATAAATATTATTGAGTTATTTTCATCTCTTTTGGTTAAAACTGAAGAATTTTTGAACAGACTCTCCGAGCATTGGGTAAATAGCTTCTTCTTAGGTTTCCGAACGACCCAGTCAACCTAGCGACACCGGCCAGGTTAAGAGCGGATAGAAGATTGAAATCGATGTGCGGAATTTATTACAATTAATTTGTTTATGGATTATTTGGAACGTTAATTTGTGCGGCTCGTAAACAAATCATTTGGTTGTTTGTCGATGTGTGTGTCGTATTGTAAATTGTTGCAATTAGTCAGCCAGTAAAAAAGCAAATAATAAAACTAAAGAGAGAAGCACACTTACAACTAAAACCTATACCATCATGAGATCAGCATGGACCAGCCATTGGAATAAATGTTGTCTTTGCTTACTCCCGTCACCAGAGACCCTCCAGATATAGACGGTTGCCCCCTCTGTGCCCACACCACAGGTTACAGGATATTGCTGGGTCGGCTAACGGAATATTGGATGATACTTAGTCAGCGACTAAACTGGATTGGGGAAGCACAGTTCAACAATTCTGTTAACTGCCCACTAATTTGCGGTTAACGATGCTGAACTTGTTTTCGATAAAGTGGGATTGTGAATGCGTATCATCCAGTCCAGTCACATGCCAAATATATGTATGTTGGGCCGCTAAATTTAGGTTGAATTCACTCCTTCATTACATATTGCTTTCCGGACAAGCCCCCAACTCCAACTGGAAGTGGTTTCATATTAATGGTTAGTTGCTCTTTTGAAAAGTGAATTTATGGATTATATATATACCATGCACCCATAGGGTGAAAATCTGATTATTCTTTACTATTTAGTACTGAATTCTTAACGAGACAGCATCAGTTGAGGGTCCTGAAATGGATCCCGAAACGATCGGATGCAATTTCCAAAGATGACATATGGGCGTAATAGTCATAATTTCATATAGTACACATAAACTATTCTCCATACAACTCTCAAGTAATTTCAATAAGTATTCAAACCTTGCGCTTTTAATGGGTTACTGAGGCGAGTGCGAACCTATTTTTTGTTGTTTCGCCATTTGAATAGAGCAATAAATTGCATTGTCATGCCCCGTGTACATGCCATTAAATGGGGAATATCAGGCGCCGCGAAAAGTGAATTATTTCCCTATATTTTCCCTATATTCCTCCTCCTTCGCACAAATGTTTTTCAAATTGGAACATTCTTTCAGGATGCAGAAGGCATTGCAATGCTCCTTCGCCAGGGTATCTTTAGGCCTTCCCTTTGGGTCGATGATTCCGAACTCGCTCTGCACAAGCAAATTGCTTGCACATTTTCATTTCCATTTCCATATATAGCTTACAACTATTTACGTGTGTCGGATGATGTATTTGCAACAGCGTCATGCACTTAATGAACTGTCGGAAATTCATTTCAACACACACAAAGCGAAAATTTGCTTTTATTGGCAGCAATTTGGCTGCCAAATTTTGTCAGGGTGTTGAAAACGAGTTTTTTTTTTTTCGTTTTTCTTTACTATGTATGAAACCGATTTCTGTGGGGTCTCGGTCTTGGTCTTGGTCTTAGTTGGATTTTGCCGGGAAGCCAACTAATTGACAGTTACAAATGTTAAGCGGCACCTTAACTCGCGCGTTTAATTATTCAGATTTGAATTGGAATCGAGAACCCATATGCACATTAACGATACTTCTACTTGTAGTTCGATTGCTGCATCGCGTTTCGTTTTAATGATCGATGGCAAGCAATTGTTTGCCTAGTGATAATTAAAAAGGCATTAACGCCGTTTAAGATGAAGTCAAAGTGTCAGGCTGTGTGTTTGGTTCGAGTATGTAAAGGCGAAATGATTGAACGTTTGCTAAATGATCGAAACTAGCACTGATTGAGATGGAGGAATTGACACATGCCACAATCTATTAACTGTATCAAACACTTACTATCCCATTTAAGACAAGGCAAGAGGGACAGAACCTTTCTGTAAACGGGTTAAGTCTAAAAGAAGATATTTGAAAATAGAGGAATTTTTATTCCTTTATTAAAGGAACCATTTAGAAAGATTCAGGACAAACAAGGCAAAACAAAATTCTAATTTGATGGCGTTTTCTCCTCCGATTTTAACTTATCACTTCTAGAATTTATTAAATGCCTATTTAAATGGACTTAACATTTAAATTATGTTTCTCTATGTATATTAAAATAAATTTATACAAATATATGTCTAAAGAGTTTAATAATTGATCAGTTAAGAACAATCATTTTATTTTAAAAGTTTTTTCTGAGGCATTTTGAAATATTTGCAAAAAGATTTCCACAAAATCATGAACAAAAAATATATTCAATCAAACATTCATTCATATGAAACCTTCAATAGAAGAGTCGTAAATTTTGGATCTTATTTTATGGCAAAAAGCTTGTTCGTTATTCCTGTTAAAAGTGATTCTAAATCCAAATTGACTCAGTCTAATTGAAATAAGTCCAATTTAACCCTCTAAATTAGTTGTCTATTTTAACGGTTCGGTTTTTGAATCGTAGTCCTTCTCGCTTTGAAGACACGTTAAGGTCAAGTCAGGTTGAGATCTAGGTATAAAACTATTTAGAACGCTAATTCCATAGCCAATTAGCTTAGAGCCAGGTGGTTTAGTTGTATTCAACTCTCTTCTCACTTCACCTTTAAAGTCAAAAAATATCTGTGATATTATTAATATTAATTGTTTAGTTAAGCATTAAAATTATATATCTAGCATGCAAATCACGCTTGACAACCGGATTACTACAAGCCTGTGGCAAAATAGCAAATGGTAACGAGTGGTGAGTGGCGAGGGGTTAGCAAGAGAGAGTGCGAGGGAGGGCAAGAAAAATTAACATGTTTAATTTAAATTGTTTTGGGCTGGAACTCTCGAGAATTGATAGAAATATACATAAAGCAAACAATGCAAGATTTATCGCTTTTCCACCAGACAATTACAGCATATATTAGACTCGTCAATATTTTCTCGCAGTTGGAAACTGAACTCCACTTTATACTGTAATTGTGATTATATACAAATTTGCTGTCATATAAATATGTGCTACATGTAATCAGATAAGTCCAATAAATCAGATACGTACAATCACATTTGCATTAAGGTAAAATTCGCTATTGCAATAAATCAATTCGTATCGTGTACAATTTGCCCAGATTGGACTTATTTATTTTGGTCTTTTCCGACAAGTGAGTGAGTGAGAGTGGCTGGCCAAAGCGGAATTGATTTGCTTTAGCCTTTGCCACTGGTCCACTGTTTGTCCATGATTGGCTGAGCTGAGCCCCAACTTGGTTGGGTCAACACAAAATGCCGAACGTGACTTGAAATTGAAAACCAATGTCGTATATGCACTGTGTGTGCAAGAGAGAGAGAGAGGGAGAGCGAGAGAGAATTGGCAAGTGGGAGTCTGAGTGGGTGCAGCTGAAAGTAGTCGAAGTTGACGGGAAGGGAGTTTTTAGAGTTCTAAGGCCAACTTTGCATTAATTGAATTAGTTGGCCGATATCGACGACATTGCCCCTCTGTATTAAGTGTGCAATGTGAACCTTTGATTAAAGTTTTTGTCCAACGTAATTAACACCATTGCCGACGGCACGACTCACTAAGTGCACTTGGCAACAGCTTCATGTTACATATCCAACATTCAAGAGGAATGTATCTACAGTGAAGGCATCTGTTAGAAGCCAATAGTTTATTTAGCCATTACAGATTTGAATTTATTTGTGTACTGTATTTAGGAGTAGGTATTACTAGTATTGAGTCGCTCAGTTGAGGCCAAAAATGGGTTACTCCATGCTGTGACTAAACTTGTTCTTTTTTTATTCATACACTTGATAGAGGCATTAGTAAACAGCCGAAAATACATTGACTTCTCATATTCAGCCATTATAGTTTCTCTCAACAATTTTGCCAGCTCATCAGTCATGTCAAAGTAAAATATAAATACATTTACTCTACATTTAAATGCAAGCGATAATTGGGGCAATAGATAATTCAAAATTCAATTGAACATGTTCTTAGATCAATTGAATTTTAAAATTAATTTGAAAATTTTTACTATATAAATATCTTATCAATATCTTCTTCAAGTTAACTTTATTATTATTTGTAGGATTTTTAACTGCATCCTTCCAATTTGGCTTCATATAGTTCGTGTCAGATTGAGTTTCTTTAAAATGTTTGCCATGCTGAAGTGTGTAATAAATCTGTTGCATACTTTGTGGGATTTTTGTTTTATTATCATTTATGTATGTACTTTGTGGCTTGAAGAAGAAGAGCCGATATAGGCTCTTTTTGGGGCCTTGTTAAGTATACAGTATAAGATGTGCATCAATCTGATCCCCTTTAACTTGTTATGGGCTGTGAATTGTCGCAACATTAACCTGTAATATTGAGAACATACATTGTTGACTATGGCCAAAATGCATCGTTTTTAGTAGTAATAAAAGACTTTAGTCTACAGACTAATTTTAATAGCTCTATGATTGCAATCAATAACAAACTGAGGCCATAAAAAAATTTATAGACCTGGAAATGTTTCATAAGACATTAGAAATAAAGAAAACGTTGGCTTACCACATTCTCACAACAGAAGTTGGCTACTTTTAAAAATGGGGTTCTCTTTTTATATTGATGCAGAGCGTATTATAAAATTGATCAGATGTTTGTAACCCAGAAAAGTCTGTTCAAAGTCCATCTGTCCGTCGGTGCAAATCAACTTCACGCCGCCAATTTGAATATAATAAGTGAAATAAAGTATGAAAATCGTCCGCCCTGGGCTAATACATCATAAGGTGCTAAACAAGGACTCGACGAAGAAGTTGTCGCATCTTTATGAACTTAACAAATGAGATAGTATTATCTGTGAAATACCAAATCCTTAAATTTCAATATCCGCTCCACGACATTGCTCGTTATCGTTATCGTTAGCAATAGAGCACACACACACCCACACATACAGACGCCACGCTACATAAACTGTATGTGTTTGTGGGCCGATCACTGAATATGGAAGTAAATAAAATAGGGAAGGGCAAAGAAAAGAAATTTCGGGTATAGCAAAAATGGAAAGGGACAAGGTTAGAGATTGAAGGTTATGTATGAACTCATCTGAAAGGAACAAAGATATATATACTTAGCTTCTTTGATATTTTTTACTGAAAAACAAGACGGACGGCCTAGTTTCCGCCGTGCTGAAGTTTGCAACAGCTACAAGATAAAATAAGGAGATACACAGACGGACTTTTCAAGAGGGACTCTTTTCGCCGTGCTGATCAAGAATATTAAGCTCTTTTCATTTCATTAGTTTGAGCGCTTTTAATCATTTCCACTCGGTTTTTTATTGGCTTCAATATTAACGCTTTGCATTGAAATTATTATATTTTTACCCAATTAAGTAAGCAACAAATTTACAAATTATTGCACTGTTTGCAATCATTTACTTTAGTTGACCATTAAACTATTTGTGTTCTCATGTACTACATATGTACATAGCTCTTCAGTGGATTTAATTTCACACGAATTGCTCATGCATCATATCAGCAACTGCCATGTCATGTCCAAAGTGTACAGGGGCGACAGGGAACTGCCCTGAATTTGCATTGCGAGAGCAGTGGTCCGCAAATTACCATCATATCCCACTCTTACATCCCCCCAACATCTTATTTGTCCATCAACTGCACGTGCAGATTTTTGCATACCTAAATTTTAATTTCCACATTCGCTTCAAGGGAACTTCATTTAAAATCATCATCATCAGGGACTAGCCAATTCACAGGCTGGTGATTTTGCTGGGCTTCATATGTTCAAAGCATTTGCATTTAGTGCCCGCCAAAGGATCCTTCTCCCAATTAAAATGAAAAAGAGGGAATAAAACGATGAGAGAAGGAAAGGATGCTGTTGGAATAGCAACTAATCTGGCAGGCAACATATGGCCAGCATTCGGTACCAGAAGCGGGAGCTGCATAAGCTCCTTTACTGACAATGCGCATACGCCGTGTATGACATTCACTGAACAAACAGCAGACAACTGGGCTGAAAACAAAAAAAAACACAGAAAAAAAGACAAACAATTGTTGGCAGGAAGCCAACGGCAACACGCTACCCTTCCACCAACTACCCCTCTGGCATTATTGTTGCCGCTTGGCTGCCTTCAATGGCTACAGCAACAAGCTGAAATCTCTGACAATGTTGGCGCCATTTTGCTGTTTGCCTTTCCTCTTGTAATAAAATGAAATCCGGCATGCAGCTTCCTTCGTTCTACAGCCACACAATAAAGACTATGATGATGCTGATGATGATGATGTTGCAGACAGCGTGCTAATGATAATGGGATTTGCCAGCAGTCATCCAGACAGCAGCCAAGAACCAGCAACCATCAACCAGAATCAGTAGCCTTAGCTTGTTACCATTTTTGCATTTAAATACTTGAGAGAATTTCAATGACTCTCTACCGCTCCCCAACCCAACCGAGGGTCGCTTCGGCTGTCTTTTGCTAGCATCCTCTGACCAGGAGCGGACTCTATTATAAAATTTAGTCAGCCTCATACATCTTGAATTCCAATAAATCCAAGTTGAATACCTTCCAACCTTTCTCCCTCATATTCCGCCTCTGCTTTTGATTATGATGGCAGTCACGTAGTCAGGACACTTTGTAAATACAGTCGCCCTCGGGGTTCGTCAGTGTTGTCGTTGCTGTCGTCGTCGTCGTCGTCGACAACGACTTTTGTTGACAGATTGATTTTGATGTGTTTTTATTGTCATTGTTATGATTCTATCTTGAGACGAGGAGCTGGAGCGGAGTTGTTGTTCAGTTAAAGGACTTTTCAAGTGACAAACATTTTAGCTTAATTGCTTGACTTTGATGGCTCAGCATCAGCTTCAGCAGCAATTAACCAAATGAAACTCTGATGATAAATGAATGTATTTCCATTCGTTTAATTGTCTGTGTCTGCCAGATGCGATTAATCCACATCCTTTTTTATTTTGGGTGCCTAGTTTGGCTTACATCAAATTCAATTAACTTGGCATATGCAGGGATCAACTTTATTGAAGCATATAAAACGCAGCAAACTCTGAACCGACAACAACATGAACATAAAATCCAATCAAATCGATACAACCAAACAAATGTGGCAAAGAACCGGGAGAGGAGGGACGAATGGTTGTGGTTGGATGGGGGTAGCAATGTATATGTGGATGTGGATGTGAATAGGGGTATGGACACGTGTGCGGAGGGCAAAGCCTGAATGTCTCTCTGGCAAATATCTGGAATTTCTTCTTTATTCCGCTTCAATGGCAACCCAGCAGCAGCCGCGGCAACAAAAGTTCCTTTTTCTTTTTATACCCTGCAGGCAAATGAATCGGGAAGATTTGCTTGCTGGGCAATGCAGGAACTATATATTACGTAGAAATGGGTTTTCTTGATTGAAAGTCGGTTATAGAGTATTTCAAAAGTCGTCCCATAAACTTATCTAACGTACCAATTTTTCCTTCTGGCTTTGCCATCGGCATTGCTTATACGCCACGTTGCCATCATTCCAAATCAATTGAAATAAATGTGTGTGTGTGTGTGTGTGTGTATGTGAGTGTATATGTGTATATGGAGTTTCTGAGTAAGCACAGCTTTGATTTTCTTTGCCTGCAGGATACATTTTTTTCTTCTTAGTTTTATGTTATTTGTCTGTTTGTTATGTGGAATGCTATATAAATCGTTTCCTTTGTGTGTGTTTGTCAGTTTGTATTTAATTTGGTCAATTGTCACGACCCATAAGACTTTGGTTAATTCTGTGGGATTTGGTTCGTTTTGATTTAAGAAACTTTAATTATCGATAGTGTCATTTCATTCAAGTTGGTCAAATTACAACAACTTGAGCGATCCACATTTTCTTGGTAATATTGAAGTGCTACTCAAACAATTCCAAAACATATTTCTCTTTTATTTATTTATTGATAACTTTCGGTATGGGCATAGTATCTAATCGTGCGATCAGTATCTAATCGTGAAACAAACAAAAAAGTTAGTAAATTTTGCTGGATAGATTATGCCATAAATTATTCCATCAAAATACACTCAGATATCTGTATAGTCGTTAACGGTTTTGTTTAATAATATTAACTTACATAAGTGCATAATGTATACATAATATTTTCGGTGTTTCCGCAGTATTATTATCAGCCAATTACTTTCGAAAACGAATGATAAATTTGATTTTGTTAACTTTCAACTTTTAAGCCTCAAGATTAATGCATGACAAATGTTCAAGTAAATATTTCCAAACACAAATACTTTATTTTATTATTTGCTTTGGCAAACATCCAAAATGCCGCGTCACATTTTGTTTCACTTTTAATTAAGACGCGAAAAGCACTACAAAAACTATCAATATATACATATATTAACCTATATAAGTATACAAATATATATGTGATATGTGCGCGTGTGTTTTGTTTTTGAATACATTGAATGTTGTTATATTATTTGAAACATTTTTAGAGGCGGCCCAGAGAGGCACAAATTAAATGTCAAGCAATAAATTTGTTTAAAAATAAAAATTAACTTACGCTGCTTTCGACTCGAATGGGCCTCCTTTTGTGGCCTCCTGTTGTTGTAGTAGTTTTGTTTTGGTGGCGTGCCGTGTTTCCGTTTGATTTGTGTTTGTCCGCCGATTTATGTTGTCCACAGACGAATTGACCGTTAGCGCACACACAGAGAGAAATCGCCGGAGTGAGAGACGGAGAAGAGATGTCGACGTATTTACCACGAGGCAACGCGTTTGCAACTGAAACAGAACTGTTGTAAACAAACCAATTCAACCCCTCGCTTTCTATTTTTCAGTTCTATGACACTCAATCTCAATGCGTTCGCCGCTTTGGCTCTTCCTTTGGGAAATTCGTGTAACTCACTCAAAACGGACTACCCCGAAAACCCACTGGGGAGCACTGTGGCTTGGAATCGAGTAGGGACAGAGTGAAAGCGCGAGCGAGCTTTTCCGTTTCACAATCGCGCTCAATTTGGATTGGAGACGACCGATAGCAGTACAGTGTGTGATAAGATAACACCAGTGCCACACCGAAACCGCTCCAGCTAATGTGTATAATAATTATTTTCGAATGCGATAAGAAAACATTTTGTATATTCCAGAACGCGAGGCGAGGCGAGGCTAATGAGATTCCCGCCACCGCTTTTTATCAACTCCAGACACAATTTGCCCACAAACAGCTTGTGGTCGTGAGTTTGGAACTAAAACTGCTGATGTATGCAGTTTCATTGATGTCAATTTATTGAATGGTATTACGGAACTTTCGTACCTTGTTTTCTTTTTTTTAATTCATTTTTTGTTTATGCAATTTTTGTTACTGACTTGGGTCAGCAAAAATTAATTTAGCAACAGCAAATTGAAAGCAAATTTTGAAAATTGCCAAACAAGAAACTGAGGCAGTTAGAGGATAGCTTAGTTCAAGTTCTAAATTTTTGGGATTTTTTTTTTAAAACAACTATATTTATTCTTAATTGTTTTTATTACCTTGCAAAAAGGGTATATTGAGTTGGTCAAGAGTGTGCAACACTTAGAAGGATGCATCTCCGACCATATAAAGTATTTGTGTTCTTGATCAGCACGACGAGACGAGTTTAAGTAACCCCGAACGTCTGTACATATATCCGTCCGTCTCGAACAGTGACTTCTCATTAACTTCGTTTTTTTTATTTAACTAAAAAATATTAAATGTTTTGTCAATCGTGTAAAAAGTTATTGATCAAAGTCACTGTTTACCACCGATCATTCCTATGGGAGCTATATTATATAGTCACTAGAGCTATATTATAAGTCACCCGATCTTGGTCAAATTTGGCCCAGTCATTAATAGATATATAAAACTGGCAAATGTCTAACTTTAAAGCAATTGCGTTAAAAGTAACGAAACTATTGATAAATGTTACTGTTTTCGACCGATCGTTCCTATTGGAATTGTATGTTTTAGTCATCCGACATTGATAATATTTGAGGCTGTCGATAGTAACAATACTAGACTGACAAATATACAAATTTGGCAAATTGTATGGCAATAGCTCTGAGAATAACGAAGTTATTGTTAAAAGTCACTGTTTGGACTTTGCCATTTGTATGGGAGCTATATTGGTCCGATCCGGCTGAATCCGAGATATACAAACGCTGTAGTATATAGAAACTCATATGCAACTCGTCTCGTCGTGCTGATCAAGAATATATATAGTTTATATGGTCACAGAGGCTTCCTTCTGGCGATGCACACTTCTGACCACAGTTAATATTCGCTTTGTTGTTTACACCGCTGTCGGCAGAAAAAAAACAAAACATTATTACAGTTAATTGATCTATTGAATAACGCGACTAAGGTACGCTGCATTATATGGCCAAACCAGAATCGATGTTTATCTGTATCTGTTCCTTATAAAATCAAGAGCTCCAAAAACTGTTTTAACATTGAATTGTATAAATTCAATTTACGGCATTACAATAATGTATGTATTTAAGCAATAAATGGTGTACATTTTAATTGATTGCGGTGATGTGGTTTTGTTCTGAAATAATTACAATTTAATCTGGTTTAAGGGATCGTTAATGTCAAAGTGGCCTCCGCCGTTGGCTACGTTTTGGCCATAGTATCTTAGCATATCTGGTCAAATAATGTTCAATTGCTATCCATATATGGCCAGTCTCGGTTAGGGAAACTCTTCACTGCAATGGAGCGGGTATTGAGGTCGACAATATAGTCAGAGGTTCGATCAAAGAGGAAATTCAAAGTCCTTTTATAGTTAAATGTATATGAAAAAATCGTTAAACATTGATGAGTTTTGGGTCAAGTTTTTGGTTTTGGCCACAAAACTTTTGTTCACAAGATTCTGGTGGGGTTTCTTACGAGCGTTAGGAGTGTGAAGCTGAAGCTGATCTAAGTTGTACACCCCCATTACATACATATATCATATTTATAATATTAATTTGGATAGTTAATAGGATCAAGGCAAAGGAGGTGCAGGACGCTTTGACTCTTATCCTGGATCAAGTATCGGAGCACCCCTATAGGAACATTGTAGCGATTGTAAGGGATCAGCTAGTGATGAAGAAGACAGCCCTATAAAATTTGAAAATGACTGATAATGATATGGCCAATTCGATACACGACGGTAAGGTTTAAGGCGAAGTCTAATTCGTGACACTTTGCTAAAATAGATTCCCTAAGCCATGTTTGGAGCAGGACGGGAGCGACTTTGTCGGTGGCATTCTCGCCAGTATGGTATTCGAGGACATTAGGGAAATGTACAATAATATTTTATCCTATTTTTCTTTAAGTTTGGTTTTATTTGCAATCTGTCTTATTAACAAATTTTCCTTTGTTTTTCATTAGTTTAGCCGTATATATATATGTATGTACTTCTTTGTGGATGTCATAATTAATCCTAATAAGTAGACAATACAAAATTAAAGATTTCTCTCAGTGTATTTTTGCGTTGTTTGAAGTTCGAGAGGCCTGCTGTCGAACCGTTAGGAGGTTCGAGAGCGACCCTATGGAACGCTATTGCTGACGCCGCGAAACGGAAGCCCGTAATATGTACGGTGACTTCAAAGTGCAGTTTTTACATAGTACATAAATACATGCAAAATGTTTCATCATATGAATCGAATTGGGTATGTTTGCAAGAAATTATGTAAACATATTTGTAGGTGAGATGGCCACGAAATGAATATTTGCAAATTGCATGTGGTTTTCTTTGAACGTTTTAATAAAAACTGTTAGTTCATTATGTGAAATTTTGTTTTTCAAAATCCTTTTATAGATAAAATAAATACGAAATGGCGCCCCATTAAAGAACAACAAAACAAACGGTACTTTTGCTTACTCTACACTAATGTCGTACATTGGCTCTCCTGACCTTACAATATTTTTGTAAATACATATTATAATAACTGGCTGAGCTCCAAAAAAATTTAAATTAAATGTTTTTTAAACTGTATTCTTTGTTTTCCAAGTATCTCCTTCTACCAATTGTTACAGTTATAACAGCATAATTTATAGAAGAATATTAAGTTAAAAGTTAAGCCGGATTCTCATTTATTAAATTGGATTGTCATTGACCCTTTTTGAATTTCTTAAAACTAACGTTCTTTTTAAAATAAAAAAAATACCGCTTTAGTGGCCTATAAATGGCGCCCTCTTATGCGGTATTTTTGGTATTTTCCCTGTTAGAAAGAACTGTGGACTTAATTATAAAACATTTATTAAATAACACGGAAGATTTTATACTCATCAGCACAATTTTCGTCTTCTTGCTAATCTAATCTTGTCGAACAACCGGACTGTAGGCTTTCCTCTTTAATATATATTAAATAACAAACACCCCGTTTGGGTTGGGCAGTTTATTTATGTTTACAACTATAAATCGTAACAATAACAATTGCTAGTAAAGTAAGCAACTCTCAAATTAAAAATAAAGTAGTTAGTAGTCATTTATTGAACAAAATCTGCAATTTTGTTCTGCAGTGTAATTGGCAAACCTCAAAAATCGTGCTGACCAGTGTAGTTTTAATCGAAACTACAGAAAAGCAACCCTGGGGGTGCCTATGCGAGAATGGAATTAAAAGTTAAAAAAAACGAGTTAATTAAGTGAATGTTTTGAAATTTAATTTGATACTTTACGTTGTTCCAAAGGATCCAAAGACTGGCTAACACAGTTGTTTTTTAACAGTGGAGTAAGGTAGTCTCGTATTAGTCGCCTAGAACAGGACGAAATGAACGCAAGGTGAGTATAAAGCAGCATATGTAATTGTTGTTAATATATTCTGATTTTAATTCTTTGCCAGCATCATCGATCCTCCGGACTTTCAGGCGGCCACAGCTGCCGCCGCCGCCGCTGCTCGTGCCCATACGGAGCAGACTGATTTGGATTTGGCGGAGCAGGAGCATGAACAGTGGAGCATGAGTGAATGTGGATTTATGGATCCTGAAGTGCAACGCACAATTAGGAGTGCCAGTGGAGCTGAAGATATTACACAATACCCACTACACGGTTGGGTCGATGTGACTGCTGAGTTCCATGAAGCTTGTGCCGAACTGCTGCCGGGCGAATTGGCCCAAGATATGCTGTTTGGCCTGTTCGAAGCAATGTCGGCAATTGAGATAATGGATCCTAAAATGGATGTGGGCATGGGATTTGACAAACAAGACTTGCCACCGCCCTCCTTTGAGGCTGCCGTTGCGGTTTGTTCTGGCCAGTCGTGAGATCTTGACATCTTGATTAATGTCTGTTTATTCTCTTTCCAGATGGGCGTTATCAAGTTGGATGAATTGACGACAGCTGAACTAATAGGCATTTTTGATGCCTTATTTGCATGTTTCGTCTCATGGCTAGAGGGAAATTCCATGGATCAAGTGCTGTTCACATGCCTCTATTTGCATGCTCCTGCACAGATACAGGATCGACCATTACGGGCATTCTGTACGGCTGTGCGCAACCTGATTGCCATTGTTAAGAACATTATTGTCATGGCGGGGGTCAATGAAGAAGAGGATTTTCAATTGTATGGTAATTCCGCTTTATTGGCTGCGGAAAAGGCACAACCGGCCGCCATTGCTTCAATGCTGAAGGAAGTGGAGGATAGTCTAGTCCGGAAATGCAAGCAGTTATCATCGCCGGAGGATTGCATGTCGGTGGTGCATCGGTTGCGTTTTATGCGTCATCTCTTCCAAGCAATTTACCAAGTGGAGCTCATGGCTGGGGCGGACAGTGCCGAAGAAGCTATTAATGACATTTATAAAAATCTTAATGTGGCCTCGGAGCTCATGCCTTTGATCCGGCGGACCATAGATCGGGGCACTCAGCCTGTGGACGGTTGTAAGTTGTAACCATGAGATTGATAAGGAAATGTACTAAATTTCTTTCTTACAGCTGATGCACCCAATCCAATGGGATTCTCGCCACGAATTCATGATCGCAGTCAGCCACCCACGTTTCCGCGTAGCATTAAAATTAGAGACAGACCAAGCAGCTATCAGTTTCTGGAAGAAATGATCTCACGATTTAAGTATGCCTGCAAAATCATACGCCACAAGGATTATTATTCGGCTCTGGTAAGCAGTCATTAATCATTTCCCCAACTATGAATCAACTATTCCGCTTCTGGTTGTCTTGGCAGAACTTTTTCATCGAGTACAGTCGCAAGTCGGGCCAGTGTATTCTATCGCGTAGCGTGCTGCAAAGTCTTTTTAGCTCCAGCATCCGTCTGGTCCATGGAAAGCAGCCGATGAAACAATTTCTTCGCCACTCTGTACAAATCTTCAACTCACCGCCTGTACTGAATGCCAAGCACCCAGTGGCCTCGGATCCCAAGGTGCAACAGCATTTGGAGACTTTCTTTCGGTACTGCATTAACATGAACACCTTTAATCAATTCATACGAATTTGCGGGTTCAATCGGGCAAGACAACGAGACAAATTAGCCCGCCTAATAGAGAACTTTGACACAATACAAGTGGATGCTGCTCGACTGGACTCGCTAATGAATCAATTGGCCAACGAACGAGCAGTCGAAGGCAATGAACTGCACGCCACTGCCCTTAAGCACAGCACCCACTTCTCCACATGGGTCCTGTACAATTGCTTCCGTGCCATGCTGATCTTTCTGATGTCTGGCTTTGAACTGGAACTTTATGCTGTCCACGAGTTCCTCTACATTTATTGGTATCCCTATGAGTTTTTAGTGGGCTTTCTTGTCTCTGCCCTGACACGCACTGAGAATATATTGTTAGCCCAGGAAGAGTATGCCGAGCACCAAAGCAAGATTCAAGCAAACGGGAGCAGTAGTGGGGGCGGTGGTAACAACTCCGGAAAGAATCGTAGCAAGGCCGCAAAGCCAAGAAAGAATAAAAAGCAACAAAGACCCTATCGATGCGAGATTGTCTATTACCATGCCCTTCTCAGTCTCTGCGGAGGCATGTACAAGGCCATGGCCGCTCTGACCAAAGATGGACGTGTACGTCTGCCCATGTCCAAGTTCGACAATGAAGAGATCCGATACAATCGTCGCTTCCTACCCTTTGTAACGTTGACCAGCCCGCCGCCAGTTTCTTATGCCGAATTCAAGAACATTAGAGATCATATGATGCGACCTAGCGTGGAGGAGCTGTATAGCCTGGCCGCCAAGCATTTTGATCAAGCACGCAATGTGCTGGAGAGCATTCAGAATCCGGAACAGGAGGTAAGTGAACTAACACAATTCAGAAACTAAAATATAAATGAAATCTTTATACAAATATTCGCCAGATTTTGGACTTGCTGCAAATCGCTAGAACTAACTTTGTGGTAATGAACGTGCTGGCTCGCGGTCACCAGAAGGGTCTCAAACGACAACCTGACTTTGATTTCTCCAAACATAACTACTTTCCCATTATCAAGCTAAAGTAGTTACCGCCAACATCATACTCCACCAAATCACATTGCGTTTCTTAATTGTTAAAATAAAATTTCTGCGTATTCACTTGTGTATTAGATTCTATTCTTGAGTTTCCAAAATGTCTTGTTTAATGACATACTCCTTTACATATCCCTGAATTGGACAACTTTTGCTGCAAGTATATATAGCCAATACACCCCAATCCAACTGCTCATCTTTAAGAAGGGTTAACATTTGGGGCATTATCTGGAATTCAAATTGTCGGTCGCTTCCACAATTAGGACAATGCTGAATTTCTAGTTGACTTTGCACAGTCTCGGCCACATTAGTTATCCAGAGGGGACTGCCTCCTCGTTGATAGCGTATAATTTGTTCGGGTTCTGGGGAAATTTGCTTTTTGAAATGACGAAAGATTTTGTCATCTACAGTTATAGCCGTTTGGCCAAAATATTTGTCCATCTCCGCCTCTGAGACATTGCTCAGATCTCCCGTTTTTCCCTGTGCTTCGAGTTGCTCGAATTCAGCTAAGCGTTCTCGTTCATCCCTACCGGGTTCAGCGTTACTTTCTTGTGGATTGACTTCCATCACAATCTCAAATTCGGGAAATTCTATTTCTGGTAAAGGTTTATATTTATCGGTGGGAATAGTTGAACCACAAATTGCCTTGTGCTGAGCCCAGTGCGCTCGTTGGTGGGCGGAAGAGCAGTAATCGACGGCTTTGCAACGGCTGCAGGCATGAGGAGCATGGCACCCGCAAGCAGCACATAGCTTTTTTTGGCTTGGTATGGGGGGCTGAAAGTAACAGATTATGTTTAAACTACAAAACCCAGGTTCATTTTCGTTAATTTCTATACCAAGGGTTCACCGTCTTCTTGTGGTTCTTCCTCGGAGTAATAAGCGTTCTTCAGCGACAACTGCGATCGTAACACTGTAACGGCGCTGGAAATGAATTCGATTGAACATTATAAATTACTAGGACTTCCTTTCCTTTTCTTTGACTTCCTGCTTACTCCGCATGATTAGCCTCCTGACAGCTTTTGTTTCGACAAACAAACACATAAATAGAACGATGGAAGTTATGGTCGTCGTTGTATGAGGCGTATAGTTGGCACAGGAAACTTTTTTGCTGCTGGCACTTGTTGCACTGTAGTTCTTTTGTACTGGGCAGTTCTTTCAATTCCAGCCATGCTGGTTGTCCACCTAATTTACTTGGAAAATAGCGATTGCTCAGCCACGCCGAATCACGTTCCTCGGCAAATCCAAGCTCAACATCATCCATTATTTTGTTAAATTATATGAAAAAAAAATAACGCGTGGTAAGCAGCTGATTGGAATCAGTGTTGTAAGCTTTACAAATTCCTGCACTAGTGCTGTAAAATTAATTTCAGGATTAAAAAAAAATTTAACTTTTTTTTCCAAATATATGAAAAGTTTTGAATATTTAAATTGATTCTTTAGCAGGGACCGTAATCATTATAAGTTATATTAACAAACTTATTTGATAATCATTACATTTCGATTTTTGTAAATTTTCTTCAAAAAAGATCATTAATTTTGAGTAATTTAATAAGAATTATCCATAAAAATCTTTTTTGATAAAAAAAATAAAAATAAAAAATAATGATTAAAAATGATTTTTATTTTTTTCGCTCAAAATAAAACTCACTTTTGAAAAACGGCTTCTATGTTAAATATTTTCAAAATATTTTTGCACATCCTTAAAAAGGAGTTCAAGGACTACCCCCCCAAAAAAAATTTTTTTTTTTGCATTAGTATTAATACCAATTTTATCATTGTTTTCATTTTTCAAAAGCTAAAGCTGATGATTTTTATTTTTTTCGCTCAAAATAAAACTCACTTTTGAAAAACGCTTTCTCTGTTAAATATTTTCAAAATATTTTTGCACATCCTTAAAAAGCAGTTCAAGGACTACCCCTCCATAAAATTATTTTTTTTTTTCAATAAGGTATTCAGTAACAAAATTTAATCTATTCTTTTCTAAGTCCTCTATAAGTAAATGATTTTTTCCTTTAAAAAAAAAAAATAATCATTATTTACGGTCCCTGTTCTTTAGTGTTAAAACGCTATAAATTTACTGAAATAAAAGCAGACAAATATAAAATAAGTGTTAAGGAATGAAAAAATTTCAAAAGACAATGATTTTAACTACCCTATAAAGACTTTGTGAGGAACACAAGGGAGAAAAACAGCGTCTCAGGGTAAAATCCCTTTCTTCCTGCAACTGTTACCAAAATCAGCCATAACAATATGTCCAACAATTTTCAAAAAGTTTATCACAATCCGCAAACAATTAAAAGTTGGTCATAAACCAAGCTTCTTGCAATATTTTCAATGAGCAAAATGTAAAATAGATAAAATTGACAAAGTTGCATTAAAAATGTCAGGTAAATCAGCTAAATAAAACTGTGATAAGTAGGAATAAAACATTAATACACAAAAAAAACCGAGCCCATGGTGCCGTAAGTGGACACTTTCCGAAGCTGAGATTAAATTTGAAAATTTTAATTTGTCTCGGACTTTTTTCAGTGTTTTATATCGAATATTATTTATTTGAATAATGACTTTTTTATCGAATGATAAATAAATCGATTAGTTTTTTCTCCTAAATTTTTTTCAGTGTTGTTTTTATTTTCTAAGTACACGGGTCTGCGGTCGGTTTAATTGTTATTATTTTTTATTTCAATACGCAAATACAATAGAAAACCATAAAACTGGTTAAATTGGGAGTGCAAGTGCAGTAACCACAGTGAGATAACGAGGCAATAAGTTGAAATATATACGAAAAAGTGAAATAAAGAGAAGAAGAAAGAAGAAGAATAGCCAGTGACAAGTGGCACTGGCAGAGGTTGAAATATTTGTTAATAGCATATTTGTTAAAACAACTGCAACGAAGTCTCAACTACGTCAAAAGCAGCTGGTTTCAGTAACAACAAACAACATCAGGCCAGTTAGGTCCATCAATTGCGGAAGCTGTCGCTGTCTCATCGTGTTTCTATTCGGAGAGCTAAAAATAAACGTAAACCACCTACACATACGCACGCCAGCAGCATCAAGAGAGTGGGAAAGGGATAGCGATTGTGGGGCAACACACACATCCACACGCATCCAAACAGCAAGATTTGGCAACGAAACAGCAAAAGGCAGGGAAATCTGTTTCCTTGTCCCCACTGTCACAGCTCCAGCAACAGAAAGGCGATGCAAAGGATAATGCAAAAATGAAAATTCATAAAAACATTTTAAGGAATTTCTGTAAGTTCCGCCCCTTGGTGGCCTATTGTGACTAAGCCTAGTGAGCTAAATTTAGTAACGCATCGGCTGAAAATAAGAATTGGAACGCCCTGCCACAAACAATTGCCGGTTGTACATACATACATACGTTGCCCGTTGCTTAAAACGAAACTTTTTGTCAGTTTGCCAGCAAGAAAAAGATTCGAAATATAATGTTGAAGAAAGAGATTTTAGGGGGGACAAAAAGGGACCGAATCAGTTTTATTCAAACTGTTGCGCTGAAGTGAATTAGAAATGGCTAATCAATAAACCAAATCATCACTTTGTATACGAAGAGTACGCAGAGTTGCACACACAGAAGCAAACTATGTACCAAAATCAATAAAATTAACCCAAAAATCCCGTTTTGGCCACATTGTAAACTACAAATTTTGTCAGCACAATATTTTCAGTCATTTTATTTGTTAATCAGCAGTTTTGTACGTATTTGTGTGCGTGTATTTCATACACATGTGTGTGGAGGACGATTATTAAAAATTTAATTTCGAAAACACACACACACATGTGCATGCCTGTATCTTTAGATGGACAGCTAATTAAAACTAATTTGTAATGAGATGGAGCAAACAAGAATGATCTCTCGATAACCTAAATTATTTAGTAGTCTTTTACAAAATTGAACTCAAAAATTTGGGGCCTCAATATACATATGTATGTGCATGCATATGTATACACAGGTACAGTGAAAAACAGCCATACCGATACTGGTCATTGGCGACCTTTCCTCATTTGCTGACGAATTCTCAGGGACCCTTAATTATTTTTTAAAACAATTGCTTACATATGCATTTGCTAGAAACGAAATTTAGGTGGAGTTATATTAATTTCTATTTATGAAACTATTTATTGCCATTATTTAATTGTTAACGATAAAATTCGTTTTCATTATTTTAGGATTTAAATAAATGTTTTTTTTTTACACGTAATCAAAGGGGCGCCTCGCAAACTTGATTTCGCCAATGTCCGGATGACCCTCTACAAGGGTAGGAAAATACATTCATATATGTACAATGTACATATACATATGTACATGTGTGTGTACATATATACATATATAATGACTTGATCGGAATATTGTTAGTAACCTTAAATCATGCTATGATGTAAAAGATGAAAAAATCTCACCAACTAGTCTTACTAAATGACATTTTGCAAAGCATTGGCTCTTAAAGTGGAATTCCGTTAAAATTCTTGGGTGCGAGAATAGGATAGAATTATTAGGTCTTGAAGACGTTTAAGCACCTTCTACATATCCGAATGTCCAGCCTCAGTAAAAATATTTTGTTATTCATTAATGAATATTTGTTTAGTTTGTATGTGTGTCCTCTCTTTTACAAAGGAGCGTTTAATCTCATTGCATCATTCACACTTGCAATAGCTTCAATTCGTTTTATCAGTCTCTTCTACTCTTTTGTAGGTTTAATTTCGAATTCTGCTTTCGTTGTCATTGGTGCTGGCTGAGCTAGATGAGAGGAAGTGGGTCCCTATCGTCTTTGAGGAGTCGCACTGAGCGTGTCGCTAATAAGCTCTTGTCAGCCACCCGTAAACAATTTGCGTGCACTGTGCAAATGATTTTCGTAGTAGTCGAAGGAAGTTAATTGTCCCATTTTAACCATCTCCCCCTACTCCAGTGGCTATACGATTTATCCATTCAATTATGAATGGTAAGAGAGCTCCCCTCACCTTTAAAACAAGTCTTGAGTATCGATAGAAAATTAAATTAAAAGTTCATTACTGGTGCAAATATTTCTTGTACAAATAATTATTAAATGATTAATTCTCTTAAGCTCAACACAGTAATTCGAAACCAAAACGTATAATTGCTCTTCAATTAAAAAAACACACATTTTTCTTATTGTTTGTATTATTTTTCGACACATTATCACTAAAGAGTGGTTTTTTCGTCCGCCTGCAAGAGATGTTTTGTATGGAAATGTTTAAAAAAAATCATGTCCGTGTCCGGCCCTAGGAGCATCCGCCCAAGTAGACGGTTTTTATATGAAAATCATGAGAAATTCAAGGTGAAGGGTAGAGCAAGGTCGGTGTTCCATGTCACACATTTCATGTATGTGGATGTGTAAGTGTTGTGTTGACTTAGCTTGGCTTGCTTTTCGCTTGATTATCTGCGTGTTTGTTGTTGTTGTCGCTTTTGCACCTTTTCTCTGTTTTGCTTTGCTTTTGGGTGCTGATTTGTTGCTCGTTCGTTTTGATTCGTTCCCACTCGTTTGTTCGACTGGTCGAGAAAGAGAAATGAGTCATTGCTCAAGGTTATTCAACGTTGTTTTTGCTTTTTGTTGAGTTTGTTTGTGTCTTGAGGCCAATGCACGATCTTTGACTTTTATCTGTTTTTGTGATAACAGTTAAAAGGGTGCTGGAGGTGAGACCGGGGGAAGAGTGTGAGACAACGAAGCAGATATTAAATAAAAAGCTGATAAGCATATGTACATACATACATACATATGTATATATGGAGTTGGCACCGTGTTGGCTTCCGGCACTTGAAGCATTTGTAAGATTTCTCATTTGCCAGTTAGGTTGCGATTTCGAATGATGAAAAGAATGTCAGAGAAGGAGAGAGATAGAGAACGAAAGCAAGCGACAATGGGAAATCAGATTGTGAAAATTTTCACAATTTCCCTGTCTTTCTCTTGCACCGACTGACCCAGGTCAGAGCTGAGCTTCTGTTAATGTAATCAAACTCTTCCGTTTCCTGACAAGCTCAGAATTTTTTTTTAGAATTTTGTTGTTATATGTTTGTAACGCACAGAAAGAGACGTTTCCGACCCCATAAAATATATATATTTTTGATCAGCATGAGAAGCTGATAAAGCCGTCCGTCCGTCGGTGCGTATGCGTTTTACTCAGCCATCTTAAGAGCTATCGGGATGAAATTTTTTTGGGGGTTTTTTATTACCTGGGAAAAATAAAGTATGAAAATTGGCAGAATCGGACCACTATATCATCATCAAATCAACAGAGCACACGCATGCACACATACAGACGCAACGCTACATAAACTACATATATGTGTATGCGTGCGAATCGCGGCATGCGTGTAAAACGGGATGGGAAAGAACTTCTTCCGAAGAAGAAGAAATTGAAATGATATTTGAAAGGTTCTGTGCATTAATGAATTGAGTTACATAAAAAGAGTTTGGAACATGTAAACATATTATGGCAATGGACTGCAAGGGTATATAGCTTCTTTGATATTTTTTTACAACAATTTGGCCAAACTTGAATGAATCGCTTGGCGAAAGCAGTACACAAAATATGTAAATAAATGTAGAGTTTTCTCAATCTTGTTCAAGTATTTATACGTAGCCGGAACGTTAATAACATCTTCATAACAATGGTTTCCGGTTCCGTACAGTACAAAATGGATTATATTTCCCCCGGCTACTTCCTCTTTGTCTTATTCCAGTTTTTTCTCTTCGACTTCTCTATCTCTTGATTTTTATATCACTTGTCCATCAGTCATAGAAACAATTTAAAGACAGAAAGAGACAAGAGAAGGAACAAAGGTGGGGCGGAGCTGGGCGGGACAGGATTATTATTTTTAGACCAATTGACGTTGAATTTTTGCTTGGTTTATTCTGTCAATCTCTGGGCGTAAATAATTTAAAAATGCAACAATGTTAACATTTGAAGTTAGATTACAATAGGAATTGCCCAAAATACAAAATTTTTTTTGATATTTCTGTAAATACACGTAACATATACATACATAGAATTGTGTACAGCTGACAGTTAATTTAGAAGATACATATGTACATACATACATAGTTATAATTACAATTCTGTGTAAACAAACTTACTAATATTTTGTAGGGTTGTAGCAAAATCATTACTATCTAGTATTACAGTTTTTGGGATGTCGCACTCTTTTGGGGTCTTGGTCTTAAGAAAAAACATTTTTTAATATTTCTAGCGATTCTTGAAGTGGAATTAAATTTTAATATTAAAATTATAGTGACTTTTTAGTTAGAATCTAAAGAATGAATTTCATTTAAACACAATTCTGAACAAAAGTTGCCTTTTGAGTTAATTTATCCCTTACGGGCACTAAAGGTATATATATTAAATTTAATTGTTATGATTTTTTTTTTTTTTTACACTCAATTTCAGGTTGCTTGCTTAGAATAATATGTTATGTTTTACGATAAAATCGTATAGTTTTACCTACATCCATACATATGTACATATGTATGTGGTATTAAGATATAAATGTCAAAGAATAAAATAGAAGAATATTTGTTACGAAATTTTGGCTCAAATTCGAAGGTGAGATCGGATTTTCAAATCGACAAAATCAGTCAGAATCCGAACTAATGTGTACATGAATATACTTCAGCGATCATCCGTACTGAAAAACAGTTTTTGTTGTGTTGCTCTGCTGTTCTATTAATCCAATCTGATTAAAATGTTCGGATATGATGTTTTACATGCAAAACTATCTTTTCAGTAAATTTGGTAAAGATACTCTCGTTCCTCCACCGAATTTTCGGAAAGCACTTAATGACACAGTGGTCCAATCATTTTGATTTTCACACTTCATCTTACCCGGGCTATAAGTAGCTTAAATACTGAAAAGCCTAAAGTTTCATCCCAATTGCTTTTGGCTGAGTAAAACGCATACTTACCAACCGACGGACATAGCTACATACATATGTATATCGACTCAGCTTTTCATGCTGATTAAGAATATATATACTTTATGGGCTCGGAAATGTCTCCTTCTCTGCGTTACAAACATCTGACCAATTTTATAATAGCTCTGCAAAGGCATAAAAAGTTCGCGAATTAACAATCACAACTTTTTCTGTTTACCAATACTGGTTTTCAAATCACACGATCTATCACTCATACATACATACATACATACATACATAGAAGAGTTAAGTTAAGTTTTATGTGATCAAAGTGCAAATACATTCACGCGAATAAGTGGGGAGTCCCCCATTTGAATATATGTAGGTACGAATGTATGTATGTACATATGTATATTGTTTTATCGATTACCTGGGGTGCTCGAAGACTTCGATAATTGATAAGTAAAATAACATCTCCAAGCTTTTTTAGTTCCAATATTTGCCAATGGAAAAAGTGTCGCACTGCCGTCAGTAAAATTTTTGCAAGTTCTTATCTTGATACTGCATTCTTATAAAATCAATTATACATATGTATAGGTAAAAAGCAGGCATTTGAGACAATTCTTTTCACCATCTACATACATACATATGTAGACATCTGAAGAGAACACTTGCATATCAATTTGGACACAGTATACTAAAGTTGGGGCGACAAAAAGTCGTCTTTGATTCTTCTATATGTATGTATGTATGTACATACATACATCTTTATATGCCTATTTTCTATTGCTGCTTAGCTAAATCTAATCACATTTGTATGTACTTACATATGTATGTATGTATGTAAGTATGTACATTCATATTGCACATGCTTTTGTTCTTGTTATTATTGTTTTGGCAGTTGTTGTCCGGTTGATAAGTGGTCTTTTGAAAGGCAATATCGATGACACAAAACCCGCTACAATTTCATTGTTTGCTCGGTATCAGTCGATTATTTGTTCCTATGTACATATGTATGTATGCACATACAAGTACTTACATGTGAATGTGTGTTTGGATGTGCATACACATGTAGCTATAACACATAGATATGTATGTAGATGTCTACACATACTAAGCTAGATATTACTTATGCTGGCACGATGATGAAGGGGTAAGGGGCCCATGACGCATATGCCTTGGATATAAAGTTGTGGCGGGGCGTCGATGGTGATTCATGTCAAGCAAATGCGCCAGCCACCCATTGGGGACGTCTCAGTTCCTTGTGGCCCTTCTCCTATTCTTGGTGAAAATCAATAGCCAAGATTCAAGGTCTAAGAATAAGTAAAAAAATAAAAAAGAATGTATTTCATTGTAGCCTACGGAACCTTTTCAACAAGTTTTCAGATTTCGTTTTCCTTCTCTTATTGCAGGAGAGTAGGGCTCATTGGATGCGAGTCCTTGACCGTATAGCATTATGTCGGACTTTGTTCCCCGCGAAATCTTGCCCGATCTTTGGGCCGAGATATTGCGTTACCATTGGTCGTTCCTTGAAACAGAGGAGAGTATCCAAAAATTGGAGGAGCGTAAAAAGTTGGAAGGCTGCCTCAAGGAATTTCTTTGTGTGGTGCCGCACGATCGCAAGTTCTTCCTACCCGAAACGGAGCACGTCTTGCGGAAGACGGTGCGAGAATTAACCAATTTTACAGCCCAAAATGCCATAGTGGGCTTTGAGGCCATCAGTCAGTATGCCAATAATTTGTTCACGAAACCCTGGCGCAAGGAGTTTCGGGTACTTCGGGTAAGAAGCAACTATTTACTCTTGCCAAAAGGTTCCCTATTCAGCATGTTGCGTTTATTTCTATTCTGTTTCAGACCTACTCCGGCTACTACCAGCATGAGGTTCATTCCAATCTAGTGGATGCTGAGAAGCTTTTGCTTGCCATGGGCTACCGAAAGACCGCCGAGGATACCTTTGTCCTCGATGGTCCAATTTGTCCGGATCAAGTCACCAATGTCTCTAGAGATGCCATGGCCGCCTATGTGGAATGCCAGATTATGAAGACCATCTATGCTGGATTAACCGCAGCTGGATTCACCTGCAGTTGGCAGGATATCTTCCATTATCGGGAACGGCATGTCGGAGGTACCACACAAACAATTAAGGAAATGGCCTATCGACTGAGCGAGAAGAGGCGTAAACCCATTGAGAACACCTACAGCAATGTGCCAGCAGCGGGACCGCCCAGTAAGGGTTCAACAGCTGCCTGTGCCGTCCACGGGAATCCCAGCTGTGTTTACCATCCCAATAACCCGCCTATGAATCTCATGTACAAAGAGGCGGGTAAATTCCCACCGCCATATCCCGCTCCACCGACAACACAGCCGTCGACCACATTGATGACCCACTCCCGCAGTCTAGAGCACTATCATGAGCCACATGCCGTACTGCCGCATCGACACTCGTTCGAGCAGCATCAGCAGTGTCACTATCCTCACTCTCATCCTCATGTTTATGAGACCCCATACGATTGCCTGGATGGTTTGAGCCTTAGCAGTAGTGCCTCATATGCTGCTGTAACTGGTGCCTACAATGCCCCCGGAAATCGCTACCCTCTGCCATACAACATCTCCAGCCAGCTACAAAATGCTCAATATGGCCCGCCCTCCGATGGCTATGGCACGATGGAGCAGAATATGTATGCCACCATTGAAAAGCCAGTATCAGGTTCAGCGGCATCACAAACTCCAGTGCACAGCTGTGGCTATCACCAGTCGGTGCCCCCGGCAGCAACCACTGCTGCCCTGGCTGCTATGCAGCATCGCCAGAGCACATATCCGCCGGATCATCACCTTATCGATTTCGATGAGCGTGCCCAACTGACGCAGCATGACTTTGGGGCCCACGAGTACGACCCGCGAATGTATCAGGCGCCGATGCCACGGGGGTCTGGCCACATTAGGTCAAAAATGAATGCTATGTATGCACAACCCCGGGACTCAATGGCCTATGCAGGCTACGATCTGCCCACCACATTACCTCAGCCGCACACGTCACGGTCCACCGACGCACAGGAAATGTATGTCTATGCTCGTCCTACGCCCAAAAGCAGCCGCATGCGATCCCTGGCCGAGGCGGGCGGCAGCAATCCGACTGACAAGCATAGACATGCTGAGCAGGTGCCACAAGTAAGTGAAGGAAAAGAATGTCTACAAGTCGAAGCGAATTTTAAAATTTAATGAAATTTTTGTTTCTTTTGCATTTTCCTCAGGACCCTATGGACAATAATCGCAAATTGCACAAGGAATTGAGGGAGCGGCAAAGTGGAACCTCTCCCGCAGATGGCCGACATCGTAGGGTACCAGTTAATGAGCAAGATATACCCACTACCGTATTGGATATCTCTGGATATGAAACGGCTAGCCTAGATGGTTTCACAACTCTGGGCAGTACTTCGCCTCCTCTGATGCCCAAAGTTCAGGAGGGTGTCGGCAGCTTTGAGTCCTGGAATTATGTATTTAAGAATCTGGAACGATCTGGCTATTCAAAAGACCTGGGCGATCGAGAAGATCTGTTAATGCAGAGTCTTGACTTGGACTCGCTGACGCTGAGCAATGGCGTGGCTAGTCCGGGGGACAAACGTCGTGAAGTATCCACTGCCAAACCGACAACAACACGTTCCTCAGCCGCTGCCCATACGAATCCCGACAAAGCAAAGTCTGCGTCCTCAACGCACCAGAGCAAACGTGAGCCCAGCCGCGTGGTTCAGGCGGCAGCTCCTACGCCCGCACCCAACAGCAGCAGTGCCGGCTTGAAGAAAATTAAATCCGCTCTGAAAACAGCTACGATAGACAATAGGGCCACAGGGTCGCGCAATAAAACTGGCGCTATAGCCAAACACCCGCCTCCTGTGTCCACACAATTGATTGTGACTAGCCCCAATGAATGGAGTTGCCGCTTCTGCACGTTCCTCAATCCAAATACGAAGCGCATCTGTGAAATGTGCTGCCGCAGCAAGGACTTCAATCTAGAGGCGGCTTCAACGGCGGCTGCGACAGCCGCAGCATCCAATGTGTCACATGCATCCTCCACATGCGTTTAAGATCATGGCCAAACATCGTTATCATCATAGTCACAATCGTCATCATCAAACATCATTATCAACTGTACTCTTCACCCTGAAAGTGATATAAACAGTATAGAGAAATGGATATAAATTTATAATGCATAAATACATATTATACATTTATATATATATATATTTTTGTACGAAATCCGAAATCTGTTTAGCCTCCGTATGGGAGGTCTAGTCTGGTATAGTTTAGGGCCTTTATCGTGTATATACATATTACTTAGTTCCCTCCCACCCCCTCTCCTTAGTACCACCACCATCACCACAATGCATAGGTACATACATACATACATATAGAGAATACATGCTTTAATTAGTTCTAGTTGGTTTTCCCTTCCCCCCTCCTTCAAATTGGATAAGGACGTTTCTGTTTCAATTTATGTGCCTCCCCGCTCTACCTTTGTATTTATAATCAACCAATCTGTGTGTGAGCAATTGAGCAAGAGAAAGGTAGAAAGCAAACTTTCAGCATTGTAAATTTCTGGTAAAATAAAAAGAAATTAAAACTGATAATTATATACCTTAAATAAATATACATAGTTACCATTTACAAGACATATATTCGGAATGAGAAAGTATATTTATATCGCGCGTATATACATACACACACATTTATATATACATATATAAATATATATTTTATACTAGTTTAATATTAAATACCAAACCAGCAAATGTACCGAAATTTTCATCAAAAACAGAACAAATCCATACTTAACTACACTTATAATCCAAAAATTTAACTTGAAAGACCGAGCTAAGCGTAAATACGAATACTTACCTACATACAAATAGAAGAACAATTAATATAAAGAACACGAGTACAGGTTGTTAACTTAAATCAATTTCTAAATTGCAATGCAAATTTTGTTAGTGCTACGTTTACTTTTATTGTTCTTTGCCCCGATCCGCCAACTTTTTCCGAATAGACTAATGAAGAAGACGCAATCCCTTGTTTGATCTACCCACCACGCCACTCCGCACAGTGTCCCACAAGTGATTTATTTGTTAAAATTGTTACAATTAAAACTAAGTGCGAAATGTTAAACGAACCCTAAAAAAAAATATAAACACAAGTATTTTTATAAACACATAAAAAGGAAATGTAATATGTAATAAAATCATGTACCTTTTGTTTAAAACCTAAAACAAATACCAACATCAAAAATGATTTCCTATTTTGAATTCTGTTTCTTGTTAATATGTTGTACCCAAAAATGCCTTTTGTAAATAGATTTATTAAAGTAATTTGATCAGTTCAAACCAAATAACTAACAAAATAATCATAAACAATCATGAAGAACGAGTTAGACAAGGAACCCTTTAAACAATTAACACAAAACTCAAATGAAATCTTTTCCAAAATACATTAACAAAAACTACAAAGAAATTCATAACATTATATTGCATGCTCTTAAAAGAGTTTATAGGCAAACTTTCCTAACAAAAAAACCAAAAAATAAAAAAAAATCCCTAAAGAGTAAAAAAAGAAATACACAAAACAATAAACTTTGATAAACAAAAACGAATACGGATGTACACTTCGGTACACCGAACTGCTTTATACCCTTGCGATGCCTTTTCGGAAAATCAATTGAGTTTGTAGGCATCATTCCGCTTAGTCCAATTTGTCCGTTGTCAGAGGAATCATTTCAAACTGTATAAACATATATGTACATATTTTTTTCGGATATAGGAGTACCTATATATAATTCGCGGTTCGAGATTGAATAAATATTCAACATTAGCAAGGGTATATTGCAAAACCGTGATCTTCACACATTTGAACTTTTCAAATAAAAATGAGAAAACTTGACATTAATAAAACAAATTTTGCGTTGTGTTTTATATATTTAAAATACGAATAAGGTTTTATTTACTATTTTAAAATTTTGATTTTCAATTTGTTTATATGCACGAAATTTCCCGTTAATGTGGTGAATAATGCGCCTGTTGCTCCTGCTGATGACGCCGATCTGGTTCTGGTCAATTGCTGCCTATAACTATTGCCACAATGCCAGCCACGTTTGCAATGTTTCTCAAATGAAACATTTCATGTGCCAATTGGACAGCGAATTGCAGCCTCTGGATGGATCCGTCCTCTACAAGGCGACCATCCCGGATACCTTGGGTCTGCAGAATATCATATTGAGTATATTGAACTCATGTCGCAGTCGACTGGCCGGTGGAAATCTGATGACTGCTTCTAATCTCACCTTCCCCAGCGCTAGTCGAATGCGGGAAATTATCTGGGACGCGGAACTGGCCTATATGGCACGGACTCATGCAGCTACTGTATCATTTAGGCACTCTGAGTGCCGATCTACCCAGCGGTTTCCCTTGGCTGGGGAGTGTTTGGGCATGGTTGGATCGAGCCATACCAAGTACAGCGTAAAGAGTCTACTAGAACTGACGCTGATGCCCATGTTCGAAGAGTATATGGACGTGGAAGATCCCGTTGAACTGATAGATGCGTTCAATCCATTGGAGTGGGTGATTCGCCAAGGTCCTGGCTTGAACTCAGTCTCATCATAATGCATTTACTTATATTTTAGGCACTTCGATGCGGGTCACTTTACGGTAATTGCTAGCGACCGCGTGTCTCGTGTGGGATGTGGCATTGCTGTGGCCTCGAATTGCGAACGTGGCGAGAATGTGGGCGGCCTTTGCCACTTTGTCACCTGCCATTTTGATTTTACCAATGTGGCCGAATCGTTTGTCTATGAGAGCGGCGAACCGGCCAGTAAATGCAGCGTTTGGAGTTCGAGCCCTAGTTTAAAGCATTCCAACCTTTGTGCCAACACCGGAAAAATATTTCCCATGAATCATGGCGATAATGTTGATAGGAATCAAACTCGTCTTTCAAGTGTTTAATATTGTATTTTTACATTCTTTTGCATTGTAAGTACCCAAATGAAAAGCGCAGGGCTTGAATTCTGTACTAGTTTCTAGTTTATACTTTTACAATTTTCTCGGGGATACATGTACCTAAGTACATATATGTATATTCATGATCGATTTGTACAATTTCCACGATTGTTTGCCTCAAATGTGTGTTTATTGGGCTACCCTCTGTGCATAATATCGTTTCACTAATAACATCTAACAACTAACAGACTTGACTTAGGCATTATAAGTATTTTGTATATCCTTTCGATTCGATTCGATTCTATTATGATTTCGATTTCGATCAATGTGCGACAAATATGCTATAATTAGTTAATTGTGAGTTTATTTGTTTCGTTTACGAATGAAACCCGCTTTTGTGTTGTTTTCTTTAAAGAGTAACTTACAATTTGTTTGCTTCAGCTAGGGACTTCTTAATTCTGAGTACCAAATAGATTCTCGTATTAGCCCCCCAAAATGCTGAACGTCTCTCCCAACTATTATGACTATTTTTATTACGTTAATATTCTATTGAATTGATTATGGTAGTTTAGTAATTGGTTTCTTTTCCTAGGGCACGGGAATGCCACTCTTCAAATATACATGCGTTTCCTTTTCCTATTGTAACCATCTTTTAAGAAAATGTAGAAAAATACATACAAATGTTTTAGAGCAAAAATGTTTTGAGAAAAATCTATTGTGTGTGTTTGTTTCGTAACTAATTAATGTAGGCTTCTTCATTAGGGGGAACTCTCTATACTTTAGAGTAATGATTACATTTTAATTAAAAAACAAAATGGTTTTGTTTTGTTAGGTGGGCTATTACCTTCTACACACCAATCACAAAATCAATCAATTCGTTTTCTTATATTCAATCTCAAAAGATGACCAAAAAACTAGACCTTACGCTCTACAATCAGAATGTATATAGACTTTAGATTGAAGATTGAATTATATGTTCGTATTGAAAGCTATACACACATACAATGTATTTTTAGAGCCTCTTTAAAGGCTTCTTAATCTCATTGGTATCTTCTCTGTTCTTTTTGCGCCTTACAACTATTTCGATCTCTACGCTACGCAGTGCAATTTTATAATTCTTTTGGTGCAAACATTCAGTGCTAAATTACATCGGCTTTTGTTAACACAATACAAATATGTATGCATGTCCCTTGTATACAGGGTGTTATAATATTAGTATGTATCATCTTCATATATGTAAATATATGTATGTATGTATATGCAGTTGTCGTAGACATTGTTCAGCAATCTCTTTACAATATGTTGCAGCCGGATCCGTGCATCACCTCACTAATAAACATGGGTGTGCCTGCCCCAAGGCCGCCATCGGTTTTCTGATGCTCGTTCTGGAAGAAGGACGAAATTTATGGGGTTGGTATAAAATCGGGGAAATTGATGGACATGCTGATATTCTCACATCATCATAATCGCAATCGAAATAGTGACTCTGACATTCCATGCAGCGGCAACTCTCCGACATTTTACAGGTGATTCCCCACTGTTTGGCGAGGTCCTTGTAGATCTCTTTGCTGGTCTTATTGCTCATCATCTCTGGAGATTGCAATAGATTGCTATGGCAAGTTGCCTGCTGCTGCTGTTGTTGATGCTGTTGCTGACGTCGGCCGAGCCCAGAGGCCGATCCTTGAGAACAACAAGCCTCCTGACAGACTTGCCCACTGCTGGACCCACCTTTCGCACTGCCAGCTGAAAGATGTGGAATTCAAAACGTCAATAACTAATCGCATTTAATGGAATCTTATTGCCAATAAACCTACTCTCATTGTAGTTGCCGTAGTTGCCTCGATTCAGGAGCGGATCATAAAAACTTTGGCGTGCTGCGTGGCTGCTAGTGCTGGCTCCCCCTCCTTCTTCCCCGTCAACAACCGATTCATTTTCGCCACTGTCGTTCCGAGTGCATCCATCTTCGCCACCGCATTGGGTACACTGGGCATCATTGCACTGCCCGTCGCCTGTTTCCCCAAAGCCCCCCTTACCCTCGCTCCCCGAGGTTGCCGCTGCCATTTCCGTCTCCAGGAGAAACTCGCTCACGCTTAGGGTAGTGCCCACCTCCTGGCAATCGTAGTCGTCGTTGTCGCTGTGCAGCTCGAGTTCAGTTACTCCTTCAATGATCTGCTGTTGCTCACCCTCGTTATTATTGTTGTTGTGGAGGCTGTTGTTGTTGCTGGCAATCAGATGGCCACTGCCACAATTGCCATAATTCTGATTGATGTTCTGGTGACAATCGGGATCGTTGCATATACTACTATTGCTGCTACTGCCGCCGGCGCCGCCAACGGAGCCCAAATGTTGCTCCAAGGCCGCACTCAATTGAGCGGCACTATGTCGAGAACTGTTTGCTGAACTGCGCCGACTGTTCTGGTTGGGTGTGGCGGCACTGTCCGTGGACAGCTGCCGCTGATGCTGGGACAATCGGGTGTTCTGAATCGATTAGAATTGAAGATGCAAATATAATATTTACTTCGGTAAACGAAAATAAGAATGAGCAAACTTATTTGTAACTAGGCCACTCTTAACTTTCAATGTGTGTATCTGTCTATTAACTTGGTTGCAATGAGTATTACTCTCTAGAACTAAAGAGTTATAATTCCATGATTTGGGGATATAATATTTCGAAATGTTTTTGTTAGGCGAGTTTAATCCAGAGAAATGGGCTATGAATCTGGGAAAATTTCAGACGGATTCCCTAACACAATTCTCTTTCTTCTTGTGGTTGTGTTATACATTCATTTAAAATTGAGGATAAAACTCTCACGGAGGAACTTTATCTAGAAGTTTTTGATCTAGGTTATTAAAAACAACAGAGAAATATATTCGAAGGAGGGCTTTCTGATAATTCCATGCTTTTGGCGTCAAGGGTGCGTATGCGTGATATACATACTTCCAAAGAGATTGTCGGCTTACCTCTTCTAGCACATGCTCGTAGGAGGGGGGTGGAGTGGTGGGTAAGTTGGCGGTATCCGTATCCGTTGGCGATTCGTTGATGCACGGTGTACGACTCTGATTGATGTAGCCTAGAAAGATTGTGAGCACAATTTAAATTCATGGAAAATCTGATTTCCTTATTTTGGCTAATTTCTGTTATTTGTTTAGTATTGGATTTTAGTTATCATCTAAAGAGTACATAGAATCACGGACATGCAATTAAGAGGCAATTTAAATAGGAAAGTCAAACAACTTTTGGGCAGGGTGAAGAGGAGCAAAGGGAGGAGGAGGAGGAACAGGGTGGCAAAATAATGAACTACGGGTACCTACACAGACACACCATATAGTAGTAAATAGTGAGCAGTCAGGCGGTTAACGTTACTAATTGGAGGAGATGACAATAAAACGTAAGGGAAAGGTAATGGTGTGGTTGTGAACGGGGTGGTGGGGGGAGGGGGATTTTGTGGTTCCTTGTTCCTTACCACCGCCTCCAAGAATCAGGCAACACATTGTGCAACCAGGCAGTCAAGTGTGTGCGCTTATAAATGTTTATATACATATTTCTATGTCTCTAAATACATATGTAAGTATATGTGGAGCTGTGTGAGTGTGTATGTGTGTGCGGTGGGTGTGTTTTAGCCTATTCTTACCCAAACGCAAACTGTTGCTATTCAATACGGAGGACGATGATGTTTTGTTTGGAGGCAACAGCAACTTCCGTTCACTGCTCATCGAACCAAGACTGCTGCAATCTGCCGAATCAAGAGTAGAGCTGCTGCTGGCTGCTGTCTGATGATGTTGTTGTTGTTGCTGTTGCTGTTGCTGCTGCTGTTCCTGGTGGTGCTGTTGGTGTTGGTGTTGCTGTTGTTGCTCCTGTTGCTGTTGTGCACCTAGAAGGGCTTCATTCACCTGCGGATCCGGATCATGTTCTTGGGAAGTGCTTCTCGAGCTGCCCATGCGGAATTTGAGTTTGAATGGCGCCATGATGATGTTTCACTTCGTTGGCTTTTAACTAGAAATCTGCAATTGTTTTTTTTCAGGATGTGGCTGGCTAATTAGCGTTGCAGTTGCTGCCGCTGCCGTTGCTGAAGCAGTTGTTCTTGGTTTTGGTATTGTTTTTAGTTTTGTGGGTGTCTTGTTAATTTTAATGAGCATTGGGCATTATTCTTGTTCTTGTTGCTGTCGTTCTGAATTCACAACATAGATTTATGGCATTGAAACATAGGGACAGAGATAGATAAACAGAGAAAGAAATAGATAAAGAGAGAGATAGAAATTGTATATGCAAAGGTGGTAAAAAAAAAAAAATTTACAAACAGAACTTAGACATAATTTCACAATATTAAGATTTTTCGAGTTTACAATGGAAGTGTCGCACAAGTAATTTGGTGATCGTTTTGATTAAAAGTATTTGTATTTTGTTTTAATTTTGGTTTTATCTTGGTTGTTTATGGCATGCATTTGTCTCAAAATTGGCGGGAATTGCTTTTCAATTTACCTGTCGATGGGGTCTTCTCCCAGTTGGGATCTGTAAAGAAAGTCAAAATTGGAGAAAATTTATAATGCATGTTTCTTGTATCAGGCAACCAATAGACTATTATTTGGTTCTCCTGGGCAATGATTGATGTGTATCAAGTGTATCAGATTGACAGGAACATGCACACACCCGGAGAGACAAGGCGAGGGAGAGGTATTGTGGTTGGTGGAGAGCGAGCGTAGGGGGGTGAATGGATGGATAGACACGTGTATCACTGAGGCCATGGCCACATCCGGAGTCACAGTCAGAGCCGGATCCTCACGTTGCCCATTACAAACAACACGTGGCAGTAGCGACAGCAGTAGAAAGATTATTAATTGACTGCGTTTGCCTTTATGCTCTGATTTTTAAGCCCCACAGCAAAACCAGCTTCAACTAAGTAGGCTCAGTCCCCAATAGGGCTAAGTCTAGTTGTTAGCGAGCGACAAGTTGTTGAGAAAATTTGGCACACACCCATGCCCCCACTCTATTCACACCCTTACACGAGTGTGTGTGCACACACTACTCCTTGACACGGCCGCACCTCAGTGTTCGTCAACATCTGCTGGTCCTTCTCCTGCTAATTGTTATGCAGATTACACAAAGGATCCAAGCGTGAGCCTGCTTTCCTTTTGGACGCATTTTGTACTATTATTATGCTTATTTTCCTTCACACGAAAATTCTCATTACCGTTTTCATGAGGCCTTGCCTCCTAGCCCCCCCCAAACTGTTTGCCACCTGCCCTCCAACTGTTCCATGGGTTGCCACCTACGATGTGTGCTCTATCTGTTCCTCGACACGAATACATACAGAAGTGTGGGTGTGGGTAAGCTACCTAAATTAAGTTAGTCATTATATTTAGGATACGTACTAGGCTGGCTAGTTAGTGGGTTCATAACCGATTAGTAAATTCCGAACTGTAAAAAGGAAATTCGCAGTGAATTTTCTTCTTACATACATATCAACATAACATAACTTTGTATTTTAATATTTCAAATTCTTGATATATATATAGAGATATCGAAGCGCTGATATTGACTTTTGCTTCAATGGCGGAAACGGCAAATTCATCCGTGTATAATAATTTTAGTAGGTCATATAACTAATGTTTGCCTCAATTGGTTTATTTGGGACATTGTTAATATTTGGTCTGAGTCTGATTTGGTAGAGGTCCTTACTGTTTGGCAATATTTAACTTTCGATGACTATGGCTTTCTCTGTGTGTGTGTGTGAGTGCCAATCCTTTTGCACACAATAAGATCTAATTGGTATTTACTCAGACTGTAAATAAATAGATTAGCGTAGTCCTATTCACTTGACACATTGTTTTCACATCCCCCAGCTTTGTTCGTTCCTTTCATTGCAGGCAACAAAAAAAGAAAGGATGGTAAAATCAAAGTATAACTTCCAGTTCCCCCTTTTGTACATAATATAGTACATATGTATGTATGTATGTAACTCTAGGTAGATGGCAACGAGTGCGTAAGTATGTTTTGAAAAAGATTGCCAATGGCAAATAACAATTGTCCATAGACCCACGCAGAAGAGTGACATTGATGTCATCATTCAGCTGGATGCAACTGCTTTACGTACCACCGCGTGGGCTAAGGCAGAGTTCCTCCGAGTTCTTTTTGTTTGATGACTTGAGTAGTGGGAGGCCGAAGAACGACCCGGCAGCGGCAATGACTTGAATATTGTATGGTAAACCGAAATAAACGCCAGCGGTGACAATCAGTCAGGCCACGTCCTTGAGTTTGCATAACTATACCAGCAACAGTTGGGCCACACACCCGAAACACTCAAAACACTCACAACCCTACACCCACACACAAGGCCGTACGATTATACATTCTTCATGAGTGCCCCAAGTAACTTAGACCTTAACAGAAATCTTTTTACTTGATGAATAAAAAACAATTTGACGTTGTCATTAATTTCTCAGCAGTCAAGCGCCAAGTGGAAATGGACAGCGTTTTTTGTTTAATATTTGCATCTAACAAAGGGATAGAAAAAAAACGAAATTAAACCAGGCAGCCAACAAAATTTTAGCCTAGAACATAATGGTGGAAGAGCGAATGTAGTTGGAGTCGGTGTTATAGTTATTTATAGTATATATTCGACCCAGGGCCATGTCAAAAGCAAAATGCACTTTTTTAGTACGAACCGATGAAAGTATAAACATAGTTATAAATAAATTGAATTGCATTACAATTGTCGCGAACAGATGAGAAAATGAACGAGAAAACAAAAACTATTCCCCATTTGAAAAGTATTCTATTTGCACTTGACAGTCTCAAGGTTATTGTTGGGCCGGATTCTTGACAGTTTCTAGATATGTACATATAATATATGTACATACATACATACATACATATATACACACCTATACTTAAATAAGCATAAAGTCAGTTTAAATCCCTAATCAAGGAATCGGATACAATCGAACACAATTAATTCACTTTAGTTTACATATGTATCTTCTGGAAATTCTGAGTGAAACAGAAATTGACTTCAATAATTACAATAAAAATTTATTCAGTTTTATCAAGTTCAACTTTTTTTGGGGCATTTTCTTTTTATATTAACCTTGTATTTTGCAAAAAGTATTTTTTGGATTTTGGAATATAATTGTTTTTTTAGTGGTCTTGATAGGTGTAGGAAGGCGACTTTACGAATTAGTGCCTCGATTCAGTAGAACCTTCAAAAACTCTTGCTTTACTAGATGAATCTCAGACTCTTCTTTTTGGCGATCCGGAACAATCTCCAAATATATAACCAAATATTGATTCTTTTTGTACATACATACATAGGTTATAGAAAGGATTTCTTGAAATGATATGGATTAGATACTAAAAGGAAAAGAACATTTAAAACTCATATTTATATTTAAAACATGTGCCCTAAAATTGAAAAACACTTGAAAAATTCTGTTCCAATTAAAACAAATGGACATCGGTATTTTTACGACTGTTCATGTTCATAAAATTTACGTTTCAGCCAATATGGCTAAAATGTTGTGTATCTCTTTTGCAAAAAGAAAACAGAAAACAATATTTGTAAATATACATATACATATGTATATATACAATGTAAGCACTTAAGTCAAGACTTTTGGATCAACTGTTGAAATGGATACAGACCTGATGAGCATTTTAGGGAAATGAATAGCATATAAAGGATTGTCAGGACAATTACACAAATTGGAAATTAATTGGTTGCTTGCTGCCAATAGTCTGAACGCAATTAGTGTGGCCAATGGGAAAGGTTAAAGTCAAGTAAATAAACACACGAACAAGTGTCAGCTGATGGAATTGTAAAGGAAAACGCACAAAACGTGGCAGGTCGATGACGAGTGCTTGGGATGAGGGAGGAGTGGAGAGCGGGATATGAGGGTTGGGCACCCACACCGCCTGCTGGGGTCAACATTGAGTTATCAAATGGCGCAATGATGATGGAATGTTTGCGACTTGGGTTTGGGCAGGCTATGGCATCATCATCATCATCATCATCATCATCATCATCATCCTCAACGTCGTCATCATCAGCATAGCATACGGTTAAAAAGAAAGGACACATATCACATCAAAATGAAATGAATGCGTCGTAGATAATGCAACCACCTCGTCCCCACCCAAGTACCAATCTGTGGAAAACTGATACCTAATAGAGTAAACAGCTTGGCGCTTCGAGCGTAGGGATGTGTAATTGGGTGTGAGGGCGTAGAGAATTTAGTAAAGTAAGGTGGCCATGAAGCAGACTGTTCCAACATCGGTGCTTATTTCTTTGTCCAAAACTCTCTATTGAAGGCGGCACGAAAAATCGAAAACACATGACACAACCTTGGAGTGCAGCTCGAACTCGGATTCGACTAACTAAAACTGAGATTCAAAGGACACCGTGGATAATGACTTTTGGACTTACCTCTGTTTAAGTGGAGCCAATATCGGGAGCACACATTCTTATCAACTTTATTTGCACATACTTTACTTGGCCAATTGTTATGGGGAATTTATCTCATTTTTTCGAACGTCAGATCTGTTTTACTCTTTGGGAACTATCGACACATACTCGGTGGTCTATTAGCCACAGACTGTGAAAAGTTGGTCTTCGCCGTGAGCTTTTATTATCCTGTCTTAGCTTTCTGTATGGGGGAGGCAAAAGCTTGTCCGAAAGCAAAGGTCAGCGCCTGCGCTGCCATTCTTTCCGGCTTTGCTGTTTCGTTGTTTTGCTTCGTTTTTCTCGATTGTTTTGCTTTGTCCATCTTATTCGTGATTTACATATAATTTATTTAAAATTTACACGTTAATTTCCATACACAATGTTGACAACGACCTTAAATTCTCCATCCGTTAAGCCGAATTTAGAGTAAATGTCATAATCTAAATAATGTAAAAGTAACTAAATTAACCAATTTATTAGAAATCAAAAACAGGGAAAGGCTTGAATATGTTATACTTCAATCATTTTATTATTTGTTTTTTCTTTCAAAAAATTTATGTATATAATGTATGTATAAATATAATTGTCAATAATTTGTAGTATTTCAAATTGGTGTTTCCTGTTTGATATTTTTATTGTTAAAAAAAACTATCTCTATCTATCTATCAAACAATACTATAGGAAATTTTCAAAGGGAATGATTTCTATGCTTATTAAATAAAGGTTAAATTTTAATTGAACTCATAAAAAGATACCAAATTGAAATGCAGCAACAAATTTTTGTAAAATTTCAAAGAACTGTATTACCGCGCGTTGGTATTTTTGCTAGTATTTTGAAATTGTTGCATTTTTCAACACTAATTGCATGTATACGGTATTTGGAACACTTTGAGCACTGAATTTGTTGCAGCAAGTAAACATTTGGTAAAAATTTATATAGAATTTGTTAAAAGATGTACCAGCCGCCACTGCCACCACCACCCAGTCAACCCCCACCCCCGCCACCACCACCACCGCCCTTGCCACCAGCAGAAACTCGGGAGGAGACTCTAAGGCCGCCGGGAGCAGAGACAAATTCAATTTCAGCGCCAGCTTTTAACTATAATACACCTCCGCCATATCAAAATGATGCCTATGTTCAAAATTTAAGCTCATCAGGTTACTATAAATATGGTGCTGATGGCCCTGCCCTGTCTGCAACAGGCTATGATAACTATCAGCAAGGAGGAGCGACCTACTCCTATGATACCTTCCAGTACCAGGAGCCATTGTCGTCTTCATATGGCCAAGACCCGGCTTCTGGGTACGACCAATATGGCCAGGTCCCTTATTCCACATATGATTGCTACAAGTACCAGGAACGTTATTCGTCTTATGCACCCAATCACCGACCTCCAAATCCCCGGCATTCGTCTTATGGTCAAAACTATAACCATTATTCTGCCTACAACTACAGCCCCCGTTATGAGCAGCGTCATCCTAACAGTGGAGGTTACTATCAGCCACGACAGACTCGTTCTCAGCATTATCCGAATAGAAGTGGTCAGGATTATGTGCCCCGCAGCTATCGGGAGAGAAGTGAACCAATTGAGAAGAGCAAGCCAAAGGTGGAAACAGAACGCGATCGCCTGCTACGCCAATGGTGCTCCAATTACTGTGAAAAGCCAGAAGACTATATAAAAAAAATGACTGCTCTTAGCGAAGCTGAGGCTCCAGCCGAATCCTGGGTACGTTCCTCGCCCGCGGAGCTTTACTACGAACGCACCAAAAACGAGAATGAAGTCAAAGGAAAAGTGCGGCTCCAAAAGCTGTGCGCCCTATTTAACGAGGAACTACTGCAACGTGCAGATCGAGTACGCCAAACTCTGCCTGTATATGTGCCGCCACCAAGGAAGGCCCGACGACGAGTGTGCAACCATAAACACAAGTCAGAGGCCTGCTCCTCCTCTTCCTCCGATGATGATTCGGATGAGGACGCCTTCAAGATTGAGCAAGACTGCTGTATGGAGGAATTGTCGCGAAAAGTGCAACATCCTCAGCGTGTTCACGCTGATTTATGGCACAACGATCCCGGTGAAATGAACGATGGTCCATTGTGTCGATGCTCAGCAAAATCACGACGCATAGGGATTCGGCATGGCATCTATCCAGGAGAGACGGGCTATAGATTATGCGATAAAGATACCAACAACGCTGGCCACCTGTATCACTATCGCATCACCATATCTCCACCGACAAATTTCCTGACCAAGACGCCGACAATCATCAAGCATGATGAACACGAATTTTTATTCGAGGGCTTCTCTTTGCTTTCTCACGTCCGCCTGACTGATCTTCCAGTGTGCAAAGTGATCCGTTTTAATATTGAGTACACTATTGAGTATGACGAGGAGAAGATGCCAGAGAACTTCACTATCCATGAGCTGGATTTGTTTTGTATGTCGATGAACGTTTTATCCAAAATAATAGAATACTAATTATAAAATCTTCTTTTTTTGACAGTTAAATATTTGTTTCACGAGCTTTTGGAACTAGTGGATTTTGATCTTTTACCATGTGGAGCTTCTAATGGTGAGCAGTCTTGTCCTGCATTTCACTTCTTGCCCCGTTTTGTCCGAGAACTCCCAGATAATGGCAAGGAGGTTTTGGCCATGTGCGAGGTTCTTAAGTATCTGTTGGACAACTCCGCCGAACTCGTGGAACGCCAACAGCTACTCCATTTGAACCAAATAAGTCAGCACGAGTGGCAGAACTATGTAGACATCATCAAAGGAATGCTAGTCACAAAACCCGGTCATAAACCATGCTCTTTGCGTGTGGACCAATTGGATCGAAATAATTCAGATTTACCCGAATGTTCGGATCGCGAGACGGGTATTTCTCATCCGGCGATTGTCCATTTTGGAATCCGGCCACCACAGTTAAGCTATGCCGGAAATCCCGAGTATCAAAAAGCTTGGAGAGAATATGTCAAATTCCGGCACTTAATGGCGAACATGTCGAAACCATCGTTTAAGGATAAGCGCAAGCTGGAGGATAAGGAACAACGTCTACAAGAAATGCGCACACAGGGCAGGATGAAGCGTAACATCACGGTTGCCATTAGCTCTGAGGGATTTTTCCGCACTGGCATTATGTGTGATATTGTCCAGCATGCTATGTTGATTCCCGTACTGACAGGTCATTTACGGTTCCATAAGTCACTGGATCTGCTAGAGGAAAGCATTGGCTACCACTTTAAGAATCGCTACCTACTACAACTGGCTCTAACACATCCCTCGTACAAGGAAAACTATGGCACTAATCCAGATCATGCCCGTAATTCTTTAACCAACTGTGGTATTCGCCAGCCCGAGTATGGAGATCGAAAGATCCATTATATGAACACAAGAAAGCGTGGCATTAACACTTTGGTCAGCATTATGTCCAGATTTGGAAAGGACCACGAAACGGTGTCCAATATAACGCACAACGAGCGCCTGGAATTCCTTGGTGATGCTGTAGTAGAATTTCTCAGCTCCATTCACTTATTTTTCATGTTTCCTGAGCTAGAAGAGGGTGGATTGGCCACTTATCGGGCGGCCATAGTGCAGAATCAGCATTTAGCTCTGTTGGCCAAAAAATTGCAACTGGAGGAGTTTATGTTGTATGCTCATGGCTCTGATCTGTGTCACGAATTGGAGCTGCGACATGCAATGGCCAATTGCTTTGAGGCTTTAATGGGAGCCCTACTCCTGGACGGTGGAATTAAGGTGGCTGATGAAGTTTTCACTGATGCCTTGTTCCGGCAGGAAGAGAAGCTACTAAATATCTGGAAGAATCTACCCGAGCATCCGTTGCAAGAGCAAGAGCCTTTGGGCGACCGCAGTTGCATCGATTCTTATCGTGTGTTAAAAGAGCTGACCAAATTCGAGGATTCAGTGGGTATCAAGTTTAAGCACATCCGCTTGCTGGCCCGAGCCTTTACAGATCGTTCTATAGGATTCACCCATCTTACTTTGGGCTCTAATCAGCGACTGGAGTTCTTGGGCGACACGGTATTGCAATTGATCTGTTCGGAGTATTTGTATCGCCACTTTCCAGAACATCATGAGGGTCACTTGTCGCTACTCCGGTCTTCACTGGTTAACAACCGTACTCAAGCTGTGGTTTGCGATGATTTGGGCATGCCCAAATATGCTGTTTATGCCAATCCCAAGGCCGATCTCAAGACCAAGGATCGTGCTGATCTCTTAGAAGCGTTTCTAGGCTCCTTATATGTGGATAAGGGTCTCCTTTACTGCGAACAGTTCTGCCATGTCTGCCTGTTTCCACGGCTGCAGCTGTTTATCATGAATCAGGATTGGAATGATCCCAAATCAAAATTGCAGCAATGTTGTCTCACATTACGCACAATGGACGGTGGGGAGCCCGATATACCCTATTACAAGGTGGTGGAAGCCAGTGGTCCCACCAATACTCGAGTCTACAAGGTGGCTGTTTATTTTCGCTCTAAACGCTTGGCCACTTCCAGTGGTTCTTCAATCCAACAGGCGGAGATGAATGCCGCTAAGCAGGCTCTAGAGAACTCTCGAGATCTTTTTCCTCAGTTGGATCATCAGAAGCGAGTGATTGCGAAGAGCATTAAAAAGCAAACCGGCAGTGAAATGGACCAGGATGGATCCGTGGCGGATAAACAACAAGATGACAAGGCTAAACGACCCAAATATTCAGCTCCACTCGAAGCCGAGTCCCATTTGCCTAAGCAATATCGCATGCATGAGAACATCTCCAGTGATGAGCTTCCCGAGGATGACGAGTATGACAATGCAGCTGTCAAGAGTCCATTGCCAACGACTGCTCGGAAATCTAACAGTTCCAGCAGCAGCAGCAGTTCCAGTAGTGAAAGCGATGCCTCCGATTCCCGTAACACTAAGCGTCGTCGTCGTCGCCTACGCCAGACATCTGATGCTTCGTCTTTATCATCATCTTCTTCAAATATATAATTTTTAAATAATATTAATTAGCACTCTCTTTATCAATCCTTTACTTAAATTGTCTTTTCAATTCACTTATGTACATATGTTTGTATTAGAAATATGAACTAAGTTAACTCTTGCTAAAAAAGGTAAAGCTTTTTCAAAGACATTAAAGGGACTCAGTTGTTTGTCTAAATAAAATGTTAACTATTATGTCTAATCAATGAACTTTATAATATGGTCCAATATCAACAACTCGTTGTAATTTAATGACAACACCTACGCAGACATCTTATACCTGTTGTGTAAATTCTTTGAAGAATGTTTTTTTTTATTAATCATTGCGACATAAAGAAATAAGTTTTTAAGTTTTAAAAATATTTGGCCATCGAATTGTAAAGCAAATCACTAAAACATAATGTGAGAGAGTGAGTACAGGTATCAGGTGTATTGGTATGACTTTTTGAGTGTGTAAGCTGCTTTACACATTGCAAGGGATGTAATTAACAATAAAATATTTTATTTTTGAATCTTTCGAATGAGCAGGCTCGAGGTCTTATTGGGGAAAACAAAAAATGAGCAGGTTGTTTGTATCAGGTCCTTATGTATTTGTATCTGTTCAAGCAGACTTTGCAACCACTCTACATAGAATAGCAAGGCCATCCCAATGATGACGAAGCGGAAAAAAGGCAAGCTTAGCTTACAACTCCAAAGTTCATTTTTAGTTTTAATAATATGAAAGGGCTTTAGCAGATGCTGAATGCTTAATACATTTTTTTTTTGTTTCATAAAATATACTATTTAGTACGATCTACATATGTACATACATATATGGTTTGGTGAGCATTTTGGTGGTCCAGGGTGTCCGGAGTAGTACTCAGTGTCTCCGTTATTTTCTGGGCTATTATTGTTGTGAAAATTAACGATTATGCCAAAGTTCATTATGAATACAGTTGGACCTCGATTATCCGGACACCCATTAACCGGGCACCCCTATTATCCGGGATGAAGTTGACTTTGTTTCATTCTCACTGTTAACAGTGAGTTTTTTTTTTGCAATCAATGAGAAACACGCGTGTATGTACATATTAGATTTTTTTTATGGTCAGTGTGCGTTAGCATCAAATTTCACGATTTCAGGAGAAACTTATGAAAAAACATTTAAAAGCGAAACAGTTGACACAAACTACAATACCTAATTGTATGGCCATCAATAAACGTTTGTAGAACTAAGAAACATTTGTTTGTGGATTCATTTAAAGATATGTATGTACATATGTATGTACTTATAAAATTTCAAGAAAGAAAAAAGTGGAAATTTTGCTGTCGATCTACCGGGTTTTTCGATTTTCCGTGATAGCTTTGGTCCCGACCGTTATATGCACTATTACTATTTCGTATATATGTATGATACAGTTAGATCCTAGAGATTTTCATACTTGATCTGACCCAGGTGTTAAAAAGCACAGTAAAAATTTCAGTTTTTAAGATGGCTGAGTAAAACCCACAGGCACAGACGGGGACGGCTATATCGACTCAGCTTCTCATGCTGATCAAGAATATATATACTTTATGGGGTCGGAAACGTCTCCTTCCGTGCGCTACAAACATCTGACCAATTTTATAATACTCTCTGGAAGGGTGTAATAAATGAACATTGACACATGCATGAATAGTGTTTAAAATGTCCGAATTCAGTTTTTTCCCCATATCTGAACATTTCGCCAGTGTTGAATAATAAGATTCGCTTAAGGTAGAAGATTTAAAAAAAAGTAAACAAGAAAATGAATTGTTTAAATGTAAGCAATAGTTTTGGACTAATTTGTAGGGCAATAAACTCGCAGTGTGATTTACAAATACCCGGAACAACCAAAAGCCAGGAGGAGTTTATTGAGCTACTCAACTATCTTAATGCTAAAGAAAGGGTAAGCAGGACGGTTTGCATGCATATCTATTCAATAATAAATATTTATCTAATATATGTATGTACATAGCTGTTAGCGGCGAAATACTTTTGCCAGTTGCCCGCAAACGTGGGTAGCTTTCGCGTCCTCGGCCAGTTGCAGAAACTGCGGATCCTCACAGCCACGGAATATGTTCTTAGCAAGCAACAGTCTGAGCAACTACAAGTTGATTTGATTATATTTTTAGAGAGTCAACATGAACTCCTTTCCACTCTGTTTTTGTCTGCCGCATTTGGTGAGAAATGTTACAAAATGAATAAACTGTATAAATAGCTTTATTCTCGCCAGATTCCGAGTATGGTATGATATTAACATCAATCCTTATTGATGCTTTGCGTAATCTCTTCATGGGATTGACTCAAGATCCAAAAATCAGTAATTTAAGCTATGTGGAGGCTTTGTGTCAATCATTGCCCTCTGATGCATTGAGTGTGTGTGTGCATATGCATCTGGGCGTCCTGTTGGAGCTGCATGAGTCGACGGAAATCGGCGAAGCTTTTGCAAATTTCAGTGCATGGATCAATGAAGGAGTCGATGAGCTTACTTTCATCAGGACAATTTCTATGAAGGTAATTTTATTGGATTCAATATAAAAAGTAATTAAAGATTCATTACTCATTGTCAGTTATTAGCTAACCATCAACTCGAAGCCCTCAACTTCCTCTTTAAACAGTCGATTGAGGAAAATTTTAAGAATTGGAAGTTTTATATCATTCTTCTTCAAGCCATAGCCAGTTGTGGCCAGACAGAAACTCAGGCTTTTCTCAAAAGTATAAATTTAATCATCTATTGATTAACTTTCAATAACCAAAGAACTTGTTTTTATCTAGAATACCTTAAAAGTCGTCTTATTCACACGGCTAGCATTGGTTGTTTCAGTTCCTTTTTGCATTTCCTGCTGACAGCGCGCGCAATATCAGCTAACACTATGGATGTGCAACAAAATTTGGACGCACTTTGGTATAAACAAAATATAGGCGAGATGTCTTATACTCTGGATATGGAAAAGTTTCATGTGGTGTTAAATCTGTTAAATGATTCCCTACACCTAGAACAAGAAGTAGCATACCTCGAGGTAGATATGATCCTATGATTACGACTGCCCAAAAACGTCAAGTATTTTATTACAGATTCACGTGGCTATTGCCATTGCGCCAGGTGGCAAGCTAGTCCAGGCTTACAAAACTAAATGTCGAACTCATTTGTCACAATTGAAGGCGGATGCGAAACGCAAAGGTGCAGTAATCGAGTTGGATTAACAGTAACGACAAAAATTAAATGTATTTTTTAAAAGCATTCTAGAAAACGAATTATAATTTTTGTGAACGACCCTTGCCCGCAGCCGGTTTATTTCGCTCATCCCAAAGGTTAACTCCGTCGCATGCACAAATCCTCTTATAATTTTGAAGTATTCCGGCTGAACGAGCAATTATGCCGCATGCAATTCTGTTGGATGAAAAAAAACTTGTGAGATGGGAAAGGCGCTAATAAAAAATAACGAACCTCTCGTCGCATTGAATCTTCGGATCATGATCTGATGAAATATTCGACCTGTCAGCTATGACAACGGCTCTTCCGATTATGTCCCAGACCTCTAGTACTGAAGACACAAAACGAAATGTTGCCCTTCCGTCTTCATCTGCCTGAATCTGTCCCAAATCACCGGCAGGACGCTCTGTCGGAGGTGAATCCCGAGGATTATAAGTGACTCCTACGGACGCACACCCTTTGGAAATGTCTCCGCTCTCGTGAACATAGAGACCATGTGTTCCCGGACTAAGTCCATCCACTACTCCATCGACAACTACGCCCGGCTCGTTGGCTGTTATGGTTGTGAATCGAACGACACCTTGAACCGGAGTGCGATCGACCACACTTCCGGTTGTGTTAATGACAGCGACGGCAGACTGGCCCCCAAAGCCGGAGAGAACAGCTTTATGCCCAGTGCTTTCAATTCGGCTATGGACCTCCGACCATGGCCTTTCGGTTTGTATTATCACGCGACCTTTTTCTACATCAATTTCCTCCAACTGGCCCATGTTTTGCAGCGCTTGTCTCAGTGTATCAGCATAGTCGGTTTCATCCTTCCGTACTTGTACTGCAAATTCAATCTAAACTTTAGTTGTAGTATCCATATCTGATAATTTAACAACTAACCCTTATGGCAGTCATTCCAAAGCGCAAAGTGCAATTTAACAATGATAAACAAAAATTGTATCTCCCGCAATGTCAATTGGAACTCACTAGAACAAAAACAAAAAATTTGGAGATCAAAAACAACAACACTCGATTCGCTCAATCTGTGTTGCCAGATACTCATAAAATAGTCAATGTTGGTGAGATAACAGTGAGTGAGTTAACAGTGACAGGGCTGCAGACATATTAACAGAGCTCAGAGATTCCAAGCGCGCTGCAAAATTCAAAACGAAAACAGAAATATATATTTAAAATTTATACTAGAAATTGTTCAAAAAAGAAAGAGATTACTAAGTTAACAATCTTTGTTTGTTTTCGAATTTTATTCACTTAAAGTAATTTATTGCAGCCTAAACTGTATAAATATATATTTACAATATTACACCTCTAATATCTAGTACTTAAATCGATATATACTTATTAAAATCACACATTTTCATTATTTAATTTGAAGCACACACCGATATTGATAACATCGGTGGGGCTCAGAGTGGCACAGGAACGATGGCATACTGAGTTGTACTCCCATATCGCGTCAGACTTCCGTGTTGGTCACGGTCGACGGTAGGGTCACAGTCACAGATGCTGGGCTAGATGGAGTCTGTGCAGCACGCGATGTCGATGGTTCCACGGAGATGGCGTTAATGCTTGTTGGGTGGGAGGCGGGCACTGCGATTGCGGATGTTTGGACTGAGCTGGCATGTGGATCTGCTTCCGAGTATGGAGGTGCTGGCAAGGCTGCAATACCAATTGCCAAACTGCCATCGATTGTCGGCGGGGGTGGCGGTGTTCCGGCTGCTGCTGCTGCTGTTGGCGTAGTTAGATTGCACATTCGCATTACTTCGTCATAGCTAGGCAAATCCTTTTCATCCTTCTCTAGCTGTTCGCGAATACGATTTGCCTCCTCGCTGCCTGGCTCAATGAAGAATATGTCGCCATAGCGGTTGTGCGGTCGATCATCTGAGACGCTGTAAACAGTTCCTTGGCGATCTGAAATAAACAAAAGAACAGAAGCGACAACGAGAATCTATAGTATCATTGAATATTAACAATATGTATTCAATACCCAATTCCCGGCGACTTTGTTGGTTCAGCAACATGGAGTCGTACATGCGCTTGGCCAGCTAACATAATGAAACAGAAATTTGATTTGATTTTAATCGCAGTTGTTCAATGCTCTCAAATGTTCCATCAAAATGGCTAATTACATACGTATATCAACTGGCTTATAACAAATATGGCAAACAGAAACCCAAATGTCATAATCAAATTAGTTGTCAAAGTCATTTTGCGGCTCTTTCTCGCCTTACGACTAAAAATCTATTGACGAAAATAATCGCTCACCAACTCCTACATATACATACTTCTAGGTATATACATTTATGGACATTTGGTTGGTCAGCGATTAGATAAACCTACATGGCACACGTTACCAATATCATACCATGTAGTCGTTGCTGCCGTTGCCGTCGTCTTCGGGGCGGGCAAATCTTCGCCAGAGTTCGATTCTCAATCCGCACATAGAAGCACACAATGGGCAGTATGCAGAAGAATAGAACAATAATGGCTAGATATATGGCCAAATTCATGCCAAATCCGCTACTCCAGTTCATTGCGGAGCTGTATCCATTCCCCTAACTTGCAACCAAGCGATTTCAATGTCTACTAATCACGGCTGAGCCCCACATACTATGTATGTAGAGGACTTCTCTAGTAGAAATTGTCTGATTAGATTGCAGCACTCACAACAATGTTGAAATAATGTGGATCGCAACCTACGCACAATGATAACTCTATTCTGTATATTGTGTACATACTTTACATTTCTGATATATATTCCCAATCTGTAGAAGGTTGATTAGAATCTGACGTAACTTACACTCGGACATATCCATTGCATTTGTTGTGGGCCGACTCGACCGACTCGAACTCGGACACAAGCATCTAATGATCCAAACAATAGCGCACTTGTTGCCAAAATGTCAATTCTATTATTATTATAAATTCGGATATGTAACATTGACGGAAACTGTGGGATTTACCTGTAGCACCACATAAGCGACGAATCCGACTAGGAGGAGCAGAAAAAATGTCACTACAGCACCCATATTTTGCAACGAACTCACTAAACAGACTAAACCAAATGCCTTATCGTGCTCCCATTTAATTTGCAATGTCTGAAACGTAGCCGGAGCTAAAAAATATAACAAAAAGCCGGACGCCTTATCAACCAGCAAGCCAGTATGCATGGGTACTCGTATCCCATCAATAAAGCACTCCTAGTTTTATGGCTTTATGAGAGCCGTTCTGTCATGGCTAAAAATGGACATACATACCACCACCACCACGACGACCACGACGGTCCTGATCAAAAGTGTTCGGCACAGGCCTAACCGGCCAGCATTTGGTTAAAATTATCCACAGCAAGTACTTTAGCGAAATAATTGTTAAGAAATTATTGGAACACGATATCGAATGCAAAGCTCTGCTTTACCTGTAGGCTAAAATATACCACCGGTATGATGAAAAAGAAAAGAACGAATAGAACAATCAGGAATCTTTCCATTTCGATATTGATTTGTTTGCAAAGTCAAAAATAAAACACAATCGAAACGCTTGAATAGCCACTTAGAACTGCGAATTTCTGTTTATATCGACGAGAATCTTATCAAGTCCCCTACATGTACATCTGTATGTACATTCAAATATTAATCTAATCGTATGTGAACCATAAAGGACCATAGACATACCAAAAGTAAATTCACGAGTGCGATGATTCTGGGATCCTCGATAACGTGTACCGCAGCACTTTTGAACAATGATCCAGAGTAAGAACTTTTTGGAAAATGGAAAAAAGGAATCACTCGGATATTTAAAGGGTCTAGATTTATTATGAAGATGTACCTGCAGCAGAAAATACACGATTGGCATGATCAAGAAGAGTAGGAAAAAGACAGCCACATAGATAATAAATAGATCCATTGTGCCGTCACAAACAAAATGTCACACGAATCGTTTGAATAGTCACTTAAAACTGAAAACTTCTATTGGGGCACAATGAGCCACAAATTCGCTATCTAGATTGGCCAACTTAATAAAATTTGAAGGCTTATCACTCTTCAGTTTTTAATTTATAAAAAGAAAACCACAAATTGACGATAAGATTGCTGGAATATAAAATATAATTTGCCGATTAAGAAAATACAATGACACTACAGATCCTGTGGGTTCCATAAGAATGGAACCGCACTTATCGTCAAACTGATGCAATTTAAAAAAAACAAATTTTAATTCAAAGTATACATCGACATGGAATAAATTGCAGAACTCGATGCCACCTACCCCGACGTGGTTGGCGCTGACTAGGATGCTGCTGCCCACCATTTTGCCGAGACGGCTGCCATACTTCATAGCAGGCCCAGAGCAAGAAACGCAGGCAACAACATAGCACGGCACAGGATAGGAAGACTATAAAAAAACCCGAGAAATAGGCCAAAATATCCTCCATTGTTCACATTTGAGAAAAAGCACGCACACTTCGATCAACGGGATCATATACTGAGGGATTTAGATTCGGTTTCGGATTCGCTCCATGTAAAGGTTGCCGGGCAACTGTTCCACTATTCATCACAACATTTGGGAATGCTGAAATGTGCCTACTACTGCGAATGGGAATGGCATTGGAACGGAAACTTATCGCAGATTGTTTATTAGTTGACTTGTTCGAAGCAGGTGAAGCGGGCGAGAGATAAGCAAGTCTCACATTGTGATAAGATAAGGTGAGGTTGAAACACACCGGAGACTTGCATGTGACGAAATTTCACATACTTGGAAAAGTACCCACATACATGCACAATACAGAAACTACCTACTATACATGTATGTATTTGCAATATTGCATCTATGATAAAAATATAAATACATTGCACGTGACTTGTGTTCAAGAACCGATCATCCCGATGTCTAGCATCTAGTTAGTTTAACTCTGCATCCGTTAACTTTATTTTAATTGCAATATCTTATAACAAAGTGTTGTCTTAATAGTGTCTGGAACAATATTAAAATATTAAAGTCTTTAAAATCTTCAAGATGTAGTTAAATGAAAATGAGAAAAAAATCTAAGAAAAGACTGGATGATAGATAGCCCATTATTTCATCTGAAAAAAATTATCATTTAAAGAAACGCAATTTCAGATTGGACACTAAATTTATCGGAATGACTCTGGAAAGTCTCAAGGAGGGGTAGAGACCCTTAAAAAGGTATATATCTTTTCAAAAGGGTCTATTTGAATTTTTTAGTGGTTGCATTTGCTGCTAGGGAATCGGTGTTCGGTATGACTCTGTTTTTCCTGCAATTTGCTGGGTGTATTAATATCTTCCAGAAAGGAAGAACTCGGTCCAGAACTTGGTTCGTATAATACGGGGGCACTATGTCTAAAAGCAACCCAACTCTGCTTTGGTTAAATGTTTAATTCTTTTGTTTACTTTTAATAGAACACCCATAAAAAACTTTTCGAGTGCAAAAGCAATTAACATACTTAAATTGCTAATTATTTCAGAGCAGACTTGCTTTTAAATTAATGGCGTGGGAAAGACGAACAAATTTAGACAAAGAGTCGGAAAATGGGTTTTCAATGTCAAGATCTTTGGAAACTGCTCACCTGGCGCCGAACAGTGTCGCAGACTGGCCATCGGTGATGTTGGAAAGGAGGCGCTGAATCTGCTCATTGGTGGGGCACTAGCTCTGGCAGGATTATGCCTTTTGCATTTTTTGCACACATATTTCTATAAAACACGAAGGAAAACTACTTTAAACTGCTTTTCTTTGTGCGTTCGACTACTCAGTCGACCGACTGAGTCATTAGGTTATTTTCGGACTTACGCTCACGGATATATAGACAATGACCAGAAATATAATTACGAGCACACTGAACTCGTACCAATGGAGTTTGCCAAACATATTGTTGCAATACGGAAAACCTGGAGGCAACTGAAGTAACATTTTCCTGGACTTTATTGTCGTCCCATTGCTTTCAAAAGGCAGGCGGGTGCCTCACTACAAATGGCTTCATAACTTAAAATTGACTACAAATGGGCTAACAGAAGTACCCTTACGGCCCACAATCGATATCTTATCTAATAATTACATCAACAGCTCTTTTATCTTAATTTACTGTTGATGGATGAGCTTGCTCACCTGTATTGAGGTTCAACTCTGCGCCAGGTGGATCTATCCGTATAGAGCGAAGCACACGTGCCGGCTGTCTAGAACCTGCTGCTCGCCCCCCGCCATGCCCCTGTGCCGGTTGGGTTACAACGTTCTTGCGCATGGCGCAGAGACAACACACCTATGTACGACAAATGGTTGGGTGAATGGTTCTCTGGGATCTCTGGAGTCAAGCCAACTTACTCGCAACAGAATGGCAACAATTACCAAAATCACAAACCATCCAACGAAGACTGTTATATACAAGCACATAATGGCCAACCAAAACTAAATCGAATTTACCACCGAATCGCGCAAGAAACTTTACTAAAATGGCATAAAACAATTTGGCATGGCAGGCAGGGCTACGTACTACTCTTATCGCTACTTGGGCAAGTCCATGATTAGTAATATATATATTTTGTGTATATAAACACAAATGAAAGACTCTTTGCACATACATAAATGGGTGGATTCGCAGGTGGCACCTAGTTGACATTATCAATGCACTGAACAAATATCTAATTGCAAATTATTTACCAACCGGATGGGAGTAAATTTGTAGATCTCGACCTGAACCAATTGATTTTCGACTAATGCTTCAGCAATGACCAAACAATTATACAGATTTCTTTGTCATTTTTCCCTCAGTGTTTAGAGAATACGCACCTGTGTTTGTTGGGCGACGACTAGGAGGGGCTATGGAAACTTCTTCGTCGTATTCGCCGGAAGCATTATTACGGATACTCTTAAAGCACAACTGTTAGATTGCAGAATGGAAATGTCTATATGTACATTTATGTGCTTAGGTTGGAAAGGAAATGAGCACACTTACAACAGCCACCAAAAGAATCAGCAGCAGTATATAGAATAGATCGGTGAGATACATTTTCCCCTTGCAAAAAACCGAACCTAACTGAATGGGGGTAGATTAGAGAACTGATGTGAGGAACGGCGTAGAAATAATTCAGGTAACAAGCTCGTTTCTTCGTCAATTTCTAATGTTAGCCACTATTATACCCCCAATAAGGGTATTTCTGTACTATCTTATCGGCGCAGAGCTTTTTGTTTTATGGTATTTAAACTTTAGGACCTCAACGACTGGGAGTTGTTAAGCGTGTCAATTTGTTTATACTTTTTAAGGCGGAAAGGTCTTACCCTCGATGGCCAAACGCAACATCATCTCATGGCGCAATAGCCGGGCATAGACTCGCATATTCCATTCTCGCAATTTCAGTTTAACGAACAGGTAGCACTCCTAATATAAAGACGCGAGAGAGTTTTCTAAATTCAGCTAGAAGATACGCTGTCCGGGCTTACCCTTGCCACCAGAGTCAGAATTATAAGCAGAAAAAGGCCACACAACCAAAACTCCGTGTACATTGAAGGATTATCAATGATTCAATTTGGAATTTGTGAAAACAGTTGTCATGCCGAAAACAATTTTGATTGCTAGAACAGGGACTCCTGGAAGCAGAGACTTACCCGTCGCACTTTGCCCTGGGCCGAAGCAACAGATTAACGATCTCAATTTGTAGTGCGGGCAGACATAGGTCTGTAAGAAATTGACGAATCAGATTCACTTATCAATCCAATAGGACCCGCACTTACCCGCAGCAGTATGAGGAATATGAGGAAAAAGGTAATAAAATAGTAATACTCCACAAAAGACATTTCAAGCGGACAACAAGCAGCAAATGCATGCAAATGAGCTGGGGCAAAAACATGAACTAAAACTTATCATTTTGACAAGTTGGGCTGCTCAGTGATAAGATGAGATAAAGCTTTGCGTCATTAATCGCAAACAATGTGTGGAAAATGATGATGAATAAATAAATAAAAATAAGTAAATATATAAATGCACATGTGGGTGTACACACATACAGACATATATGAGAGTAAAGACATTATCAGAAATTGCGGAGCATTTCAAGCAAATCCAATTCTAATTTTAGACAGACTCCCCAAAAGCTAAACACACTCACACACTCACACACACACACACACACGCATGCATGTGTACATTTGTGTGTTTATCTAAAGATTAGTTAAGGTTGTCTCATGATAACTAAACAATAATTTAATAGAGATAGTTTGGCTTACCATGTTTAAATCTATTGGCACTCAAATTGCCCCAAATGAAAGTCATTGTTTTATCTTCTAAAAGGCATTACTGAATGTAACAAGATTAGGTATATGTACATAGAAGGTACGATCAATCAACACAAAGCTAAGAATATCATCTTTGTTTAAACTTTGAACTACCTAAGCATTACGAATGTTTTTTAGCTGCCAAAATATGATTTAATTATTTCACAGTTTTAACTCCTTATCTTATCGAGTGATTCATACTAATATTATCTTGCTAACTAACCGTGCAATGAATCCCTGCCACTCATATACCACACATACAATTTTTCAATTCGAGTTTAAAACGTGTCACAAAGGTTTTCGAATGAAAGACGAAGCCGTTTGATACAAAACAGGAATGTCGATTAAGATGTTTTAATGAAATAGTTTTGCGTTGGCTTATAAAAAAATTAACTTACTAAGTCTATTTAGATTTTGTGTGGTATTATTATTCTGCCGCTGTCGTCTGGTCTTGCGCTTTGCCTTTACATAGGCATTAACAATGAACTGTGGATCAATTTCGGTGATTAGTTTATCCTACCGATGGCTTTTATATATATCAAAAATAGTACTCACTATTGTAATTAATAGGACAACCAACAGAAAATAACCGAAAGCTGAAGCAGCGGACATTGTTCTAATAATTTATAATACATTGACTAAAGCAACAATCTGGCTATGACAAACGCCATTCGATAACTGACCGTGGGGATATTTCAGGCAGTTTTAAGGCAGGTGTTATCTTATCAAGAGAATGATTGTAACCAATTGGAACGGTGAATAAATGTTGGCAAAAACAACTGAAAAGGCCCTTACCTCTGCGAATTGTTCTGCTGACGATCATCAAGGCGATCTGTTGATCGAAAACAAAATAGTAATCTTGAGCAAAACTCACTCGTGACACACTCACTTTGATCATAATGCCGAGGCCCACAAACAGGAAAAACAGGCATATGTATAATCCGACTGCGCCCATTTTAAATGTTACTTTTAAACTCTTTGTCAACAGAATTAACAAGTTCAACTGAAAAGCTTCAACGCATAAATTGCCAATATAAATTTAAGAAGTCAATTGGTTTCTATACCCTCGCAATAGGAGTATTTCACTTTCGTCACTTACATCGATAGAAGAGTAATTTATTTGAAAATCTAAAAGGATAACGTTGAAGTGGCAAGAAGCAGCATTCAAGTGCTGTCAATGCTGGAATAAATGCTCAGCAAATGAGCAAAGGGCATCCTTTGTTATTGTTGGATTATGTTTCGCGAAGCGTATACAAGCTTCGACTAGGGGTCATCTTGACCCGGCCCCCATGATTTATTTTCTTTATCAATAATTGTTCTTTGTGATAATGTAGACAACTTGTTGCCTGAAATCGCAGAAGCCGATTTAGCCTTATCGGTTAAACCAAAGGCAGTGGCAAAACAAAATTAAGGCGAAGACTCCGTGGAATTGTGTCTGTGGAATTCAAGTTCAAGCCACAAACTGACCCAATTTAATAAATCTGAAGTAATTAAAGTGAACTGCACAAATAATTATAGGGCGGTGCAGAGTCAGAAGAAAAAAAACACAACTAACGAAAAATAAAAAACAAAAACTTTGTTGAAATGTGATAATTAATAGCTTGGCCTGGGAGAGGCAACGATGGTTAGGTGGTTGTTTTGTTTATACCCTGTATCCATTCGTTAAGCAGAGTATATGTTCATTCAATGCAAGTGTCGGTCAGAGAAATTGTGAGTAAGGATCTTTTCATGTACAAGCGTTCAGAGAAGTTGGAGTAATCCTCATGATTCAAATTTAAAATTATATGCAATCTACCCCATCATGAAAACCAAAAACCACAAACCACATCGAATAAAAACATATTCATCGTGTAGAATTTTTCAATAAGTCAGTAGAGGGTAACTCAAAGTCGTTCAATCAATTTTTTTGTGGAGATAAATTTAGACTTCAACTGCGCCCAAGACAATGAAAATTGTAACGAAATGCGAATTTTTTTCTTTTATTGTTACAAATCGGCAACGGAACGTGCGAGTTTACGTGAAAAAAAAGATTAAAAAAAAGCAACCCGAAACAAAAATTAGACGATGCCTTGAACTGAAATTAATGAGCCCGCTTTAGCCCCGGCCAGATGAGATGGCTCAGCATTTCTTTTGTTATTCCGTCAATTGGTAACGCCTCAAGTCAGCGGCAGAGCCCGTTAGCCAGCCAGCCATGCCCAATTGCCCCCGGCTCCTACATGGCTCCAACTTTGGCTCCAGCATAGGCACCACGAGTGCATCCATCTTTGGTGTTGGGCACGCTTCATGGTTCAAAGCGGATTTGGTTTGTTTTTTTTTGTGGGTTGGTAAATTTGTAAGCCTGGTCAACTTGCAATTGATTTTGAATTGAATTACTTGTACATACTTATGTACGTATGTTTGTTTCATTAAAAGAGAAACAACAAAGGCTGAACAAGTGTCAAGGTTGACCATTTTGTTGTAGTTGTAGTTGTTGTTGTTTTTGGGGGATATTTTGTTTATATGCTGAATCTAAGCCCCCAAAAAGTAGATTAGATCAAACTAAACCAAATGTCATTCCCATTGACACTTCCTTCCTCTTGTGCGTTGTATCATAATTATGAGCTATTGGTCAAAGTTTTCAATTTGCATTTCTTTGCCCAATGTCAAGTTCAAGAGTATGAATACATTTATCCGTATATATCTATTTCCGCACAAATCTTGAGTATTTTCCGCACAACATGGGTAACTTAAACCACCAACCAAGCAGCAAAACATAGAAAAACTTACAAATCATTCCAAATGGACAAGTTCCGGCATTTGGGAAGTTAATTTTGGTTTTCTTCGGTTTTTAATCCACTAAAAGCTGAACCATTGTTGGGTTGAATTATGTGAATGTGAAATGCAAATCGTAGCAGGTAAAATAAACTGCTGGTTATGACTTTATGAGTGGGTGCGGGTTGTTGTCAGTTAAATCTTTAATCATTCGTCCATTAAAAATCTACGGGCTCTCCCATGGTGGGCGATGAGGTAGAAGAGGAGGCAACAGGAGGCGAACGTTTGGATAAATTCGACATGAAATGTGTATACTTTATAATGTTGTAAATTTAATTTTAAATAACCCGTCTTATCATTGTCAGATGTCGGAGAATCTCTACATTAAAATTTCTTCCTTTCTCAAAAAAAAAAAAAAAAATAATAATAATAATAATAAAAATGAACCTCTTGGACATATGTTTTCACAATCTTCCAAGTCGAAATACCTTCAGCAAGTGTAGACAACAAATGACTTAATCAGACATCATAACCAATTCAGAGCCAAACTAAATGATCTGCTAATTTAAAAACAACGCCCCGTTTCTGCCTCATTAATGAGCCAGTCAGAGAACTTAAAACTTTAGTTTTTTGTCTTGGATCGAGTCGACGATGTAATTAATTTTCAATTCGCCACTCTTTGAGTGAAGTCAACCTTGAACTTCAGTTGTCTTGCCGCATTTATTAGAACGTAGGCGCCCAAATGGAGATTGACTTTCGCTTTTTGTGTACCTACATAAATACAATCCGTTTATTTTATGTGACTAAGCAATGAAATCATACGTAAATTGCAGTTCTCTCAAACTCTTACATAAATCCAAGTCCAAGAAAAAAGAGAAAATGAATGTAGAGCACCATGACATAACGAACGAGCAGACTTTTGGACTCACATTAAGGCTAATTAGTTGGTTAATAAACAAAAGATGGGCTGGAATGGATTCGACTGACCTGGAGTGTCTACCACCTGGATAAATTGGATATACATATGTATGCATATGAGAAAGAAACATTTCACTCTGCATTGCATTGTCTATCTTTCCGCCAGTCACAATTAGCAGATTACCAATTGGGAATGTGGCAAACAGGTGGTCATGCACTGAAAAAATTTGAATATCTAAGTCAATTTCAACAATTTCAATTTCATTTCAATAATAAGATTTCTTTAGAACAAATTAGACTTGTTTTGATATGAGTCACCTTTTCATTCATATTAAATCAAGCTGCGATCAAGGCTTAATCATTTACATGTTTTTTTTTTTGGCGTTTTCCTCGCTGTGTAGTCACTCCTGGTCTATGGCCATGTTGCTTCATGATGGTTGACTCCCATGTCTATAATAATTTCCCATTGAACCTGACCGTCGACGACATTGTTGTTGTTGTTGTCGCTGTCTTTTGAATGCAAACACACACAGAAAACACAGTTATGATTATGAGAGGTTTTTGTTTGTGACAATCAACTTCCTCGAAACGTGCCGCCTATCGTTGCCGCTGAGTTTTTGCTTGCTGTAATCGCAGTTGGACTTGGATTTTGCATAATGGTCAGCCAGTTAACCAGTTAAGTCGTGTAATGAATTTTGTGACTCTATTATTATGATGATGACAATGGCTAAAAGGCAGCCAAACTATGTATTCATCGAGCTGATGCCTGCCACTAGGTACATACTCGAAAAGGTTTGCTCCTCAAAGTGTTTCCCTTTTCATTTTCGATGAGATGACTAATCGAACAAATCATTTACAAATGCATGGCATATAATTATAATTAGGGCTGGGCCCTGGGAATAATTGTGCAGTAAGCAATAATTAACCAAATTCAAGTCGTGCAGCAAGTTTTTATTTTCATTTGACGTACACACACACATGCATACGTACATTCATACACATCTAGACATATAGTGGAAATATTTGTAATAACAGAAAAAAACAAAAAAAAAATCACTGAAAAGAAAAGCCAGCAAATTATGTGAACTTGTTATATCACCTGGCTATGGCTCTAGCTTTGCTCTTGCTCTTGCTCGGGCACTGATTGGCGGTGAACAGGCTTCAAACACTTTTCAAAAAGCAGCCGCAGCAACTGCACTTTCTTCGCGTTACGCTTCTTTGCATGCATTGCCAAATCATTTATATATCTCTATATACATATACGATATACTTACATATAATGTGGGTATATGTATTGCTGCGGTCAGTGTCCAGACATTGAACGCCAAGCAATTCAAATTGAAATGCTTCAATGCGGTTAGCCAAAAAATATATACTTGTACATATATTTTAAGAGTAAAAGATGCAAGTGCAGTAACAGCAGCATCGGCCACGGCACAGAAACGCAAAAGTTCAACAGACTAAAATAAAGTTGGAGGCGTCATCGCCATCGCCATCGTCTTCCTCGCCTTTTCATCTTCTCTCCCACTTGTTGCAAGTATTGTAAATTAATTCATATTAGCAAAAACAAATTCCCTCTATCTGTGCGTCTCTGTATCAGTATGTGTGAGTGTGTGTGTGTGAGTGTTAGCTTTTAGCATTTCATTGAGTTGCCGCACAGGTTTCTGTGGGAGCATCAAATGCAAAATGAAACTATATAAAAACGAAGGCTGAGAAAAAAACAGCTAGCTAAAATGTTAATTACTTTACTTACTTACTTCTAGTTTGTGATGCATCTGTATATGCACATAAGCTAGCCAATCAATTTATAATTTGCATTGGTTATGAGTAAGAAGCCAAATTCGAATGTGTCATTTGGCAAAACAAAAGACTTAAGAAACGAACTTGATTTCAACTGGCCTCCGCCCCAAACTCAACCCCAAGCCCAAGCCCATGAAAAGAATATAACTGTCGCTAGAAACTCAAAACGCATTTAATTCAAAACTCAAATAATTAAAGAGAACCCCTTGATGGAATCAAACATCGTGAAAGAGAGAGACAGATGTGCCCAAAGAGAGCCAGAGAAACAAAGAGTGTTGTCTTCGGTCCGCGCTCTTTGGCCTGTGGTTTTTGGTATAAAACATAAACAAGCCAAAGAAAGCCATTCATTTTGTTGTTAGAGACTGGCGTGAACCGTTAGTTGGCAGCAGCCGCAGATACAAAAATCGCTGCAAGTGCAACAGTGAAGACATTTTCCATGTCTAAAGATTCAATTACACCATTTTAGAGACAAGGCAAAAAAAAAAATATTATATTCAGTTTTCAACACAGTGAAGTGAAGTGCCGGACATTTTTGTATTTGTTGTTTTCGCCTCTTAAGGATACTCTTAAGAAAGGATAAACTCAATATTACATTGATTGGATAATAAATAAAGTTCAGATTCAATTTCATTGACATGCAGTAAGTACATATTTTTTCTTTTGGCCATGCCAGCACCAAGAGTACCAGGTGAACCAAAAGTCGGTTATAATTAGCATTTGGATTTGGGCCCCCTTCTGGGGTTTGGGGTTCTCTCTGTGAGCTGTGGTTAACAATGATTTGTAGTCGCCGACGACGCCGCCGCCAGGCAACCACGAAATATTCTTTTGAAACATTTCAAAACCCCAACCGTAGAAACACAACACAAATATCTTTGTATTTACACACAAGATTTGTTGTTGTCTTTTCGGTTTTTCTCATTTTCTCTGGCTTGGCGTGTCTCTGACTTTTCCTTCTAGTCTTTTTTCCTCTGTTTCTGTTTTTTTTTTTTTTTTTGGCTTGGCGTGGGAGTTTCTTGTCTCTGGCTTTTGTTTGGTTTTCCATTGCTGTTGGCAACAGTTTGGTCTGCAGTTGGCAGTTACCTAATCTCATTGTCTAAGAAGGAGAGTAAGCACTAATGTGTAATAATTTATATTATATATACCATGTAGTTGAGCATTTATGTCAATCAGAAAGCCTCAGCTGTCCATCTGTTTGCCTACGGTGGCGGTGACGGTGACGGTGACGGTGACTATGAGTCAGCTTGTGTTTTTTGTGGGCCTGGTCCATGCCAACTAAATAGATCACAATCTCTGGCCCAAGAGTCAATTGCATCATAAAGTCCTTTCTAAAATTCAGATAGATTACATACTTGCGTATTATATAAAGCCAACAGAGACTGACCCAGATGGATGGACAGGGAGTGGGGTAATGGGAATGGTATCAAATATACACGGACTATGGCAACAAGGCGTATACGCAATATTTCATTTCATTTTTGCTTTTGGGGCGTTTGGAATTACAGTTATGCATAGACTCAACGCCGTTACGCACAAAAATGCGCAATTGACCAAGCGTGCCGAGGCTTTAGGCTGCCAACCACGCCCCAATACCACGAAAACCCGGCCAATTCCAAGTCAAAGACATTTGAAATAAGTTTCATCGATTTGGCTTTTGGTATTCGATTTAAATAGTTGATATGGTTGGGTGTGTGTTAAATGCAACACTGTGAAAGGCCAAAGAAAAAAAAAATGAAAGCTTTGCTCTTTTCTGATATCTTATTGTCAAACCTAAAGGCCTAAAGACCATGTATTAGCTGCAAAATGTTTTAAAAAATTTGTAAAAATCCAAAATGAAAATGTGCAGCACATAAAATCCATTGCCAAGCAATTATACCACACACAAACACACAGACACAGGGACAAGCACATAATTCACATGGTTAAAAAAAAAAACAGCAAATCAGCTAAGCACATTAAAAATCAACCTCACAAATGCACGCACATTAACAAAGTTTAATTTCATACAAAAAAAAAAAAATGAAAGAAAAAATGAACAACGAAAAAGCAGTGCAATGTAATTTGTTTTTTTTTTTCTTTGCCCCTTTTGGTCTGGTTATTATTTTTTGGGTTTTCCTTTTGGCACTTTACACAGTTTAATGGCAGTTCCAGAGGCTGCATAAGTGAAAAAGAGCGTTTGTTAGCGAGCTTGTATTTTAATTAAACTATAAAATAAAGTAGGTACATTCCCTCATACTTAACTAAGTGAAAACAAAAGATTTAGGCAACAAACTCAACTGTTAAATGAAAGCAAATTGACTGTAAAATAAGAAAAGCGAGGGGAAACGAAAACCACGTTGAGGGCAATACTTTGAAAGAAAAGAGATGTTAGTTTAATCAATTCTAAATTGGTTTTCTCTCACTTATGGATTAAAGTTATTTGTCCGATCCTTGATGTAATATGTTGATTTAATGGTTTACTCAGCAATCAATTGCCATTGGGAAAACAAAGAAAATGTGATGAACTAACTATTATTAAACTTGATTATGTAAGTAAAAAGTACTTGAGGAATAGTAAAAGTTGTCTTTTTGTACTTACAAGTCACACTTGGAGTGTTGGGACTCTAAAATGTCATCTGCAGTCTGGACTTAATCTAGAAATTAAGAAATGTTATTCCTATTTTGGAAAACTCACTTTTCAGTCTCTGGGAATTTTATATAATGTTCTGCCGTGTTCAAAATTTTGTCAGCCGACACTTGTTCAGTTATGTCACCAGCTACAAATTGTCCGCCTAACATAAAGCACACCCAAAACACATTTAAGGAAATCAAAAGCAAATATAGTCCGAAGCACCTCTCGAGTAATAGCATAAAACTAATACGCAACGAAAAAACACACTTACACACACACACACACACACGGACACACGGACACAGACAGATTCAAGATTCATTCATACCATATATATGTATAACGAAACCGCTTTTCCAGTTGTGGTTAATGGGAGCCAGAAGCAGAGACAGTAATAGAAACAGAGACAGGAGGAGGAGATCAACATCCAAATAAAACGCATCGTCTCTGTCTCAGTCTCAGTCTCAGTCTCTCTCCCCAGTGGTATGTGATGCAATTTTGTGCCACATCTGGACTACATACTAGCACCAGAGTAAGTTCCAGAGACATGCAATGTTGCCATTTATGGCAGACAGCCTGACTGGGTCTGGATGGATGGATAGATGGATGGAGATTACGAGAGTTGATCATATGTAGAGCACTAGGAAATGTCTGGGGATATTTTTTGTGACGCAAGTGGGCACACAACAAGTTTTGATATCGGACTTAAAATGGACGATCTATATAGAAACTACTGTACGCTCTCTGGTGGAGAGTATTGCCATGATGAGTATTCCCATGATCGTTTCGCAAAAGGTTCGTTGACAGTGACAATGCAGCTGCTGTTGCTCAGCAGCCTCCTAAGGCGATTTAAAGTTCAAAGGTTCATCAGCAGCACCAGCAGCAGCAGCAGCAGCGAGAAAAGGCAGCCAGCTAAAAACAGGCTTCAACATAGCTGACAAATTACTCGTACTACCTAACTAGAATTGCCAGTTACATAACGCAGTTTGGTTTATTAACGTGCCTTAATTATCGCACTCCACCTCACACCCCCCACCCTTTCCCCTTCAGTGGAGTGTAACCAGAGTTACTCCGCCCGCCCGTTGTCATTTCACTTGGTCAAGCACTTAAGCAAAACACGCGATTGGCATGTGAGGCAAAAAAGAAAAGTAAAAGTCATAATATTTGATATTATTTTTTATTATGTGATTTTCTACGATTACTATTACCCAATGACCTCGTTTCGGCTATCCATCAAATGACATTCGATTATTCTCTTTCCCCTGCTTTGGCTGTTAACTCCTTCTCAAGGGTATCTCTGGATTGGTTTCAAATTTTTTTTTTTTTTGCTTGGCCAACGATTTGCACTTCTCGCTGCAGCCTGCACTCTGCTCCCGCCTCCCTCTCTCCCTTTGGGCATAACAAGTTTTCTTGGCTTGGTCTTGCATAACTTGTGCCTTCTTTGGTTGGCTTTGGTTCGGCTGCATCTTCAGCATCGATTTCATCGTTGCCACAACAAAATATTTTCCCGCGTTTTTTCTTGTTGCATCTTTTTTCTTTGCTTTGCCACAGAGTTTCCCATATCATAAATTGCCTAAATTCAACTCTGTCTCTGGCTTCTTGCTTATTTGTTTTTGCAGTTCACATTTAACCCTGCTACTAGTCCTGGCAATAGCCACTGGCCTGGCCCAGGGAGCTGCCACTGGAGCTCCCTCAGCTACGGCTACCACTGCCCAGCCAAAGGGATTCTCTGCACGTTCCCTAAATGTGAATGATGCGGCTGGTGCGGACGAAGAGGACGACTTTGAGACGCAGGCCCAAACACATCTGGCATACAGGCAGCAACAGCGACCCCTCTACGAGTACAGCGAGGAGGAGCAGGAAGAGCCGGCGCGCCAGGTGTATATCAATCGGAAACAGCAGCAGCAACAACATCAACAAAACAACTACTTAAAAAGTCAAAGCCAACTCAAGAAACCGCTGAGCGAGGAGAGCGAAGAAGAGGAGGAGGAAGAAGTGGAAGAGCCCGATCGTCTGTCCACGTTGCTGAGCAAGTCATCCTTTACCTGCAACGACCGCAACTCTGGGTGAGAATCTTGGCAGAAATCTGATAGGATTTCTTTTATTCGTGTTCCCTTTCATTTCAGTTACTACGCCGATGAGTCATTAAGCTGCGAGGTCTTCCACTATTGTCAGGAAAATCAGAAGCATTCGTGGATCTGCCCAGAGGGATTTACTTTCCATCAAATTCATCTAATCTGCATGCCGCCATCGCACGACAACATATGCAAGCAATCTTCCAAGTACCACATTGTCAACGATTACCTGTACAAGCCGATTAATCTTCAGGAGCACCAGAGCAAGCCCAATGTGACCCTGCGCTACTCCGAACGCTATTTCCCTGAGAACTACTACGAACACGAGCGCTACGATGACGAGGAGGAAGAGGATTTGCCCCCAGCCAGGCCAAGAGTACAACAGCAACAGCAACAGCAGCACCGTCAAGTGGTGGCTTATCAGCAGCCGCAGCATCAGTCCCAGTCTCAGTCGCAGCCCCAGCACGTGCCCCAAGTGCGCGTTCAGTATCAACCTCAGCCACAACAACAGGTCGTCACCCAGATCCGTCATCAGTCACAGCCACAGCCGCAACCCCAGCCCACAACTTTAGCCTATCGCAAACCTCTGCCCGCAACCACCATCCAGCCACAATTGCAATTGCATCACCAGCAGCTGCATCATGCCCAGATCCAACCTCAGCGGCCGCAGACAGTGGCGCCAACCGTGACGCCGACGCCATATCGCTTCTTCACAGCCGCCCCCCAATTGCAGCATCTGCAACAGCAACATCAGCAGGTCTTCCGCACGCCCGAGGAAATAAACATTTCGCTGCAGCAGCGCCGACCGCAGGTCTTTATAGCCACAACGCCGCGTTACTATGAGGATGAGTATCTGTATGAGCGAAGGAAGTAAATGAAGAGCAACCAGTCTTGTCGCCCCCTTTTCTGTCCATCATCCACTTTTAGCTTTACTCCCCCTCTCCATCCCTTGGATGGAATTATAGCGCGAGTTTTGTGTACCTATTTTGTAATATTTAATATCCTGCTAGAAGAATCCTCCTTCTAACTGAATTTGTTAATAAAGAAAGCCACATTAAGTTAACAATCCTTGCATTTACTGTATGTCGATCTCCATAAACTGATCAGCATTAGACAGGTGCACAGCCTGGGTCTTCGTGTCCTCCTCGACCACGAAATTTGGTCCAATCAAGCAGTTCTTGAGAACGGAACCTCTCTTCACCTGCGCCCGATGACCAATGATACAATTTTCTATGTTGCAGCCCTCCTCTATTATGGCATTCGACATTATGATGGAATTGCTCACTATGTTCTTTGGATTGATCACACAATTCGATCCGAATACACTGAAATTGAGGGAGGTTTTCTCTGACAACTTGGCATTGTCGGCTACAATAATTTCCTTTGTCTGAGTCGACTTAACCAGGGCTCCCGGAGCGATTAAAGGATGCGATTCCCCACAAAGTTGTAACCAAATGCTGGCCAATTTGCGATTGATGGCTAAAAAGCTGAGTGTGTTATTGATACGCACGCCAATTGTTTCTTTAGGCGCCTGGATGGCATAGCAACGAACGAGATCGCCATGATACGGGGCATGAGAGAGAGATTGGTTGAACAGCGAGGTCTGGGTAATCTTCTGATCAAGGGTTGAGTGGGGAACGTACTAAATGAAACACAATTTATTCGTTCAACTCCATGTGAAAATTAGAGAGGACTCGTACTCACATGCAGAATATGATCCTCGTGCTTAGTAGCCAGGCCCACTTCCGAAGTTGTGTCCTGTGTAGTTTTGGCTGGCCGTTTGGCATGCTGCTTTTTGATCAAGTGTGGCAGAAATTCCCCCTTGAAGGTGGAAATGTTTTCCTTCTGCAAGAGACCTGCAGATTAACATTTGTTTTTTCTTAAAATTCTTTGCTCCTCAAACTTACACTGTGCAGATAGTCTATGACCCATTTCTTTAACACATAAATATGTGAATCTGACAGCCGACTATACACATCCAATTGTCCCTTGTTCTTGACCAAATGTTTCTGAATATTCAGAGTATCTTCGCAATCGCTGGCAGCAAATACAAAAGCCAAGCGCTGCGTTAACGGGTGTATTCCAATCAAATCTCGTTCTGGTTTGTGCTTGCTTTTGGGACCCGGCATCACTACATCGGATTCAAAGCCGCTTTTGAAAAGTAGCATGGCTAGGGCGGCGTCGTGTTCCCGAAATTTGTTAATCAGAGGGAACAACTTTACATTGCTAACCAGATCGCAGCTCATTACAACAAAATCGGATTTGATGCGATCGTATATATAGCGCAGACTGTCGGCAGTCCCAAAATCACTATCACTGGGAATGGTTGCATACTCCACTTTCAGCTTGAGCGGCGTATGTTCAAGGGCCAGTTGTATCTCCAGTTTTTCTTGTTCCAGAGCCACAACAATTACCTCTAAAAATAACGTCAACAATGTATTGAATACTCGTGGCAAAGTTTTTTAAATTACCTGTAAAGTTGTGCTGTTGCAGCAGATTTAATGGATACCATATCAGTGGATAAGGCCCAACGGGCAGCAATGCTTTGGGCGCATCACCCAAAACTTCCGGCAAACGGGTACCGCGGCCGGCAGCCAAAATTACAGCTTGAAACATGTGCATAGCTATTGTAAAAAATAGTTCTTAATTTATTTATATTTCCGACTATAGTTGCCACTGTAAATATTCGCACCTAGATTGGGCAAAGTCTGGCAACGCTTGATAAAGTCACATCATAAATACAGGCGGAACCCAACACTTGCTTCGACCTCAAATCATATGTTCGCAGTCATGTGATTGCATTGCGAATGTAAAATATAAGTCAGATGACCAATTTTCCATCCAAATTCAGAATCCTTTATTTTTTCTTTATGATTATAACAGAAGAGCATCATGATCATTTTTTAAATGGAGCAACAAAATTTTAATGCATGATTTGCGCGCTAGCACTTTTGTATACTACATAAATGGAATACATACAAATACAGAGTTTTCTTACATTTGGAATAGACTAAATACTTTAGCTACATACAATAAGTATTGGTGGCGAATTAAAATGGAAACAATAGAACAATAGATTAACAATTAGTATTGCTGGAATATGCACACAGACGAAGACGCAACTCGTTAATACTTAGAAAAGAACGTCATCGTCACCCTCATCTAGAATATTGTCTGCTTGCTGGCGCACGTCAATTCCCTGTTGCAGCAGCTCTGCTTTCTTGGCATCGGCCTTAATTCTGGCTTCACGTTTTTTGTCCTGAATCTTCTTAAGGCGATAAAACTCCTCACGTTCCAGCTCATCCAGCTCGGAGATGATGTAGGCCAGGGTGCGATCAATACGTGGAATAATCACATGCTCAATGGCATTCACACGACGGTTGGTGATTTTGATCACCTCGTCTAATGTGACGAAAGATGTCTGAAGCGAAGCCAATTCCACCAATAACTTGACAGCGCTCTGGTAGTTTTTCTTCATCTTAGCCAGCTGCTGGCCACCACGAGCCAATCCAGCTAATTCGTAGGTATCGGCACCATCTTGGTACGACTCGAAAACTGGCAGAGTGACACCAGCAACATTGTCTTTTTTAGTACGGATTTTGATTTGGGCCTTGGTAACATTTTGGAGCACCACCTGATTAATGTCGCCCGAGGCAAATTTGGCCTCAGCCAACGAGAAGGCAGCTTCCTTCATAACATCGCCCATCAGGGTTTTGGTCTCAATGATTTTTCCCAGAATCATACGGAAACGCATTTGCAAAGCATCCGCCTTTTTCTTTAGCAGTCCATGACCCTTCTGAGCACCTGCCAAACGGGCCTAAAGAAATGTTTAAGTAAATCGGTCATTTATTATTGAATAATGCAGTAAAATCGGTTATTTACCTTCATCAACATCTGTGCACCACGGGATGGGAAAATTGGTAACCTATCTTTGCCAGACATTTTGCACGGATCGCTTTTTGACTATTTGTTTTTATTCTATTAACAGTACTGCAATATTCTCCGTATTATGCACGTCCCAATTCAGTGAAAAACTCCAATTGGACTGGGCAAGGTTGCAAATTCTGGGGAAATCGATTGGTCATCGAGAACATATCGATAACAACTAGCTATTTTACTCCGATAACCAATAATGTATCGACATTTGCTTCGATAGCCCCGATAACCGATAAAATATTGAATTCTGTGCGCACAGAAAATCTGGTCCTTGATAAGTTACAAAGTATTCCCACCATATTCTGTCCCTCACAACAATAATGAGGGGACCAACATTAAACAATTGTTTAACACAAAAATTAGTTGCAATTCCGCTGGATGATCTGAAAAAAACATACAAATTATACTAATTTAAAAAAGGACTGCGTCGTCATTGAGGATCATCTTGGTCCTTGGTCCACCTTGGAGAAATCTGTAAACAAATCCATATTTAATTTGGGCAGCTGCTTCATTGCGGCTTTGTAATACATCTCAAGATTATCATTCTTGAGATTATTGATACCTGCTTCGAGAACGTCTCTTTCATGAAGTTTGTGGCAAAGAACTGAAATTGAAAACTTTTTATTAGCGGGAATATACATATATATACATAAATATTTATATACATATATATATATATGAACTTTATGCAGGTGGTGATGATTCGCTTCGTCTATATTTAAACTCGTTACCAACCAACTCCTTTTTGAGCCCTCCTAGGGCGTTCACGTTCTGTGTGGCCTCTGACAACCGAATCCATCATTGCAGGCAACTTTCTCACGAATAGCTTCTGTTCCTGGCATGTGTAATGAGTTATTCCTGCAACGAAATAAATATCGAACGAATTTTCTCAAAATGTCATCCGAGTTCAATTGCTCAGTCCGAGGATTGAATTGATCGCTTACTTGCAATAAAAAATCTTTACGGTGCATAATCAGAGTTGCATATTATGCAAATAAAAATAAATTGAAAAATTAAAATCTTTTCGTGCAGCAATTGCACTTTTAAATATCGGCGACGCGTCGCGACGTTTAAACGCACAGCGGAACCAGCAGAGGAAACACGGTCCTTCCCAAAAAAATTGGAGTAGCTTTGTCGTGTGGCTTCTGTTGCTACATGTCAGATCTGGCCTACAATCTTTGTAGGCATATAAACGCATGCATGGGCACGTAGAGCAGCAGGCAGAGGAGCAAGAGCGCAACTCCAACCTTTACATTCGTTCAGAAAAGTTATAATTCTGTTTTATAATTATCATAATCATTTGCATCAGTTTACAACGAGTTAAAACTGGAGTCAGTAAATCTACAAGGACTATATGAGAAGACAATGCTGAGAATGGAAAATTTAGAAACAGGGCTCTTAAGAGCTATTGGAATGAAACTTTATATTTGAGGTAAGATGAAGCGTGAAAATTGTCAGGTTCGGACCAATATATTTTATAATCATGGAAAAAAAATTGGTGAGAAAACTGGAGGATCCCTCTGAAATTTACTAATATGATAGTTTTTTATATAAAACATCAAATCAATTGGCCCTGCTCAAACGCTAACGTATAAATAAAAGGGACAGAGTGATACCTGGAAGGTTTTGTCTGTGCATTGGTGAGTTCAGTTACAGGAAAGGAGTGGCAGATGTAAAAATATTATGGCCAAGGATTGCAAGGGTATTTAGACTTCGGTGTAGCAGTCAATATTGACCATCTCAAAATTGGATAGCTTTTTTTTTAGCCGGAAACAGCTGCTTTCCGCTACAATCCCGAAAAAAATACAAATATTCTTTTGTTAATTACACAAAAACTAGGAAATAAATGTTCAAATTTTGGATATTTTCCCTTTCGTTTAATACCAAATTAATGTAGCTTAGGGCTGTTTTGGCGCCGAGAAGCTTAGGTAAATATTTACCCTCCAACGATTTCTGATCTGTCTCACCAGCTATATAACGATGTCGTGTGGTCTCCATGATGCGTCGGGCCACAGGTATGGGATTGATGGTATCCTGTGCTAGGGACACCAAAGCAGACTTGGATGTAGCCCCATTTATTATACAGGCATCCATCTCAATATCGGCATCCCAGGTGAAAAACGAACCATTGCCAGCTTAGAAATTGACAGCTCCTTCTACTGCATACAGTACACTTACCAATTTGATCACTGCTTCATAACCTCCAAGTTTCTTCAGTGGTATAACAGCATAGGCTATGTCGCCAACACCACCGTGCACCAGTACAGTGGGCTCGAACTGTCCTGTGTGGCAGCTTTAGCTTTAGCTTGACCGATAAAAATATCGTCTGCACTGACAAAATAAAAACAAATCAAAAACATTATAGAAATTTTTTGCCGGTATCATCAGAAATTTTGGACTCGACAGCGCTTCCTGTCGAAAGAGGCACAGGCGTGTTAAACAGAAAGATTTGAAAACAATTCGTTTCGATAGATCGGAGCAGAATAATGATCAAGCTGCAGCGCGTGTGGCATCAATTGTGGCACTCTCAGATATTATACAAAAATTCGCGGCAATACGCCAAGAAGAGTAAGGTCAAGTCAAACCACGGAGCCATGTCGAACCCGAAGCCAATGGTGCATCAAGAATTAATGCGTTATGTAAATCCCTTTGCCAGGATCAATGTTTACTCCGATCTTTTTGTGCGAATCCAGCCAGCTGATGTTCATCAGTATACCAGCGGTGATGCTCTTATTGCTCAGCTCCATGGCGATTCAGTGAAAAACTCAAATGTGTTACTCAATGTAGATATCTCGGATGATGAGAAAGTAGTTAATGTGCTGATAAAGAAGTTGGAGGATAAATCTACAAATTTTTTTTGTCACCTCAATATACCCGTTAGGGCTGATGTAATAGTAGAAGCTAAAGACAATGTGCGGGTGGAGGGCATACAAAGCGAAATCCTAGATGTCAAGGCTGACGGAGTTATCACCACTAAAAATTGCAAGGCTAATTGTATATCGTTATTAAGCAAAAATGGGAACATAGTTTGCCTCGGCACTTTACTGGGTAAACACACAGAAATTGAGACGCGCAATGGGGTAAGCTGTAGATGGAGAAGATTCACTTCCTATCAATCTTTGTTTTTTCTTGGTTTTAGCACATTTTTATGGAAAAGCTTCAGGGCAATGTATTGAACTGCTCGACACAGTCGGGCAATATTAGTACAGACTGTTGCTACGTTGAGAAGTCGAGATTTCAAACCCTCACTGGACGGCTGGAATTGAAAAATGTACACAAGACTAGTGAAGTGTTTGTTCATCAGTTTGGCGAAATCAATATGAGTAAGTTGATCATCATAGGTTGACATACTCCACTGATATTCCTTTGATATTTTTAGCTGGTGTATGTGGGACTCTGAATGTACTGACAAAAGGAGGCAACCTTAACGTTCAGTTAAGTGAGCTGATGGGTGAAAATAAAATTGTGGCCGATAATTTAGTCAATGAGGCTGTTATTCACATATCCCAAGTCATTGAGCAGGACATTCATATTGATGTGAGAGCCCCGGTAATTAAACTGGATGATGAACTAAAACACGTGTCGCATGCTTTAAATGAAGATAGTAGTCAATTCCTACTTAAAAACGAAAATAATCATCAATTGCTAGTCATAGGCACCAGCGAAAAGGGTGTTCGCCTCGGCAAACAATCGTGGAGCGATATGATGCGGCAAAAACTGGAAGCCCTGGGAGACACAAAGGCTTAAGATTTAGATTACAAATATATATATATATATTGTGCCAGTAAGCTACAATTTCAGTCCATTTTTCTGTGGTATGTTCTCTAAGGAGTATCCTTTGTTTTTAGGCTTGGCCAGATCCCTGATCCTTTTCCAGAGATTCACTCAGTCGATCGTGGGCCTTGCTGAAGATTACATCCTGCTCGGCCTTTAGAGACGACATAAAAGACTCTATTTTATCGACCTTTACGATCTGTTGCAATTCCACTGCGCTCTCTGCCTTAACTAGCATGTAGGCCATAAGGCGGAGCAACTTAAATGCATTCTCGACGTACTGCTCTCGAGGGACATCGTCTTCCTCATCTGTATCGAAGCCATCGCCACTGCTATTATCACCAGTGTTGCTTTCATTATAGTCCTCAATGTGTTGCCTAAGTCTTGACCAGATCTCGAGCAGATTAACAAATGCATCGCGATGATAGAAATATTTTAGACGCTGTAATTAAATATTAGGTTATAAGCTGCTATAAATTCTTGACTGTTTGCTTTTTGCCCTTACACTGCAAATGTGCACCATATCCTCGAGATATTCTTCTTGGCGCTCGCCCATGGGCAATAACTGCATTGGCTGCTGAAGGAACAGCAGAATACGATTCAGGCAGTTCATAATGTTGGGAGCATAGACATCCATAAGACATCCATCCTGAGCCTCCGGCAGTTGCACGAGTATGGTGCAAATATTCAGATAGGTTTGAATGATCTCCACCTCGCAATTAATTTTCGGTGCACAGGTGGAATATCCAACATCGGCATCCTCTTCGGCATCAGTATCTTCGTTGCTTGGGGGCAAACCATCTGCTTCGTCTCCATGATCCCCATTTACTTCATCCGCCTGCTTGGCCTGGTCATCTCGCATGAGACGCATAAATGCACTGTTAACACCCTCGCAGAGCTCTTGAACTAGGAAAACCTGTGCGAATGGCTTTAGATTGAGATCTGTGCCGGCATTTTCTTCCTCCACCATGGCACAACTGGCGAGCACAGCATTGATGGCTTTTAGAGTCGCTGAGAGTAACTCATCGCTAACTGACTGCTGCAAAATGAATCCTAGATGCCTGGATGATCCCTCAAAGGAGGCAAAGCAAATGTAAAAATCAATGGCAAATTTCTCCTTTCCACTCATTACATGGGCCATGATGTATTGATAAACGCGCATTAGTTGTACCAGCATGCCAGTGTCCATGCAGGTGGCCAACTTGAGAAGTGTCTCTATCCAATCCGGATTCATGGTTAGTTGCTCCACGCACTCTACCTGAGCGCACATATTGCCCAGCATTCCGATTAGGATTTCATAAAGTCGGACATCGTCGCTGCCAGTGATGGCGTACATTAGCAGCCCGATGGCATCGTTTTCCAGAAGAAGGGCCACCAATTCACGCGAGACAGACATATCCCACACTTTGCATAAATCATCCTCCAACTCCTGCCCCAGCGGTCCTTCATCCTGCTGACTGAGGCGCATCAGCGTCTGCAATACAAATCTTCTGCTGTACATTGTGTCTCCTACCGCATCCCCGCGCATGCGCTCCAGCAGCTCCTCCTCATTTTCCTCGGAGTCGCCATTGCTTTGAATGTCGTGGGATGGAGTGTCTGGACTGTCTGCTTCTGATCCGCCAGCTTCATTGCGGCCCTTGTGATTCTCGGGCCCTGGCATGAATCAAATAGACGTTATTTCACCTTTTTGTGCAAGTTTTTCTATTTTCCCTCGTCCTCTCAATTCCTTCAATTGTGTGTTATGGGCCAAATAAATAAATAACGATAATGCTGTTATCGGTGGTGCTGGCTCGTTAGCTAGAAACTTAGCTGGCAATTTGCCGGAAAAAAAAAGAAGAAACCGAGCTGGTTCCGGTTCCGGGAACACATTTGAATTTTTATAAAATCTAAGAGAGGATTGGAGTTGATTTTTTTTTTTTTGGAAAAACAAGAAAAAGAGAAAAATGGAATTCCAGACGACACGTGAAAAAAAGAAACAAAAAGTGCGTGTGCCAAGAAGGAGCTTCTCCACATCCAACGTCAAGAAGGAAGGAAGGAAAGACACAGGACGGACCCCCACAGGAATCCAAAAGGCCACCCAGATCCGGGTGCTCCAGATTTTTTTTATTCCCAAAATTTAACCCCAAACATTAGGCCCTTAGAATAAGTTAGTGTATTTTGTGTATATATCTTATTTATTTAAAATTTTATTGTATACGCAGCGTAGGGATAAAAAAAAGAAAAGAAATTGTTTAATTTGAAATACAACTGAGAAAAAATAAATGTCTGAGTAGAGTCGTGTTTATGTGGGGGTGAGATGACTACAGATTAGTCCATAGAACATGTGGGCTGCCCATGAATACGGGGCCCAAGGTAGGGTGGGTAGATCTTAGAAAATACACCTGCTTCCAGTCCGAATGTAAAGCTTTTGTATTAAATTTTTTTTGTTAGCCGATCAATCCATCCATCGAGGTCGAGTCCATTCCTGAGCCATTCAAGCTAGCTGGTGATCGATGGTGGATTTCAGAAAGTAACGAAATCGGATCATAACAAATGGCGCACAATTAAAAAAATAAAAAGTTAAACAAAGAATGCAGCAACGTGAAAGTATAATAAATCAAATGTCCCAAGTACGGCTAGCTTTAAAAAGGGAACAAACAAACCAATAGTCCATAGTTGGGCGGGTTGGACCGCTAAAAGAAAGAAGATAAAAGGATACTTTTTAATATCGCACTAGCACGACATACTGAAATTACCTCGGCTCTAAATCTAGCTTTAGCACAGACGCAAAAGACATACCAACCGACAATGTCAGCAGAGAACTCTCGATTGCAATCCCAAATGCGCCAGGAGATGTTAGACTTTATGATGCAGATTCGGGAGACGGTTCAAGGCGTGGCTCAGCAATCCACCGTAATTAGATCGACAACCGACAATGTCCAAGGAGACAGAGCTTCAATCCTTCCTACAGAGGCCATAGACCATCGAGTGTTGAAACGACAGCAACGAGAGAATCTGGAATTCATCCACCACAAAGATCATCTTTGCATTGGCCTGAAAATATGAGGCAATAACCTGTAATGCCAATAAATGGTACTGGATTGGTACTAAATGCACGGAGATTCCAGACACAACGATCAAACTTTGAGCGGAAACGTGAGTTCAGGGAGAGGAGACAGCGGACAGGAGAAAGCGTGGACGAATACCTCCAAGTGATGTTTAGCCTCCAATCACGCTTAGAAAGTAACTCCTCGGACTATGACCTGATCAGAGAATTTCAGGTTAATACTAAATATAATATATCGCAAATTAATTACCCAAGTTAGATAACAAACCTGGAAAAGTTGCGGAAGGAATGCCATGAGGCGGAGAGACTCTTGGCAGCGGAGCCGTATAGAGTTCAGAAAGATCGGCATCAACTACATGAAGCGGTTTTGGCCGCTAAGGAGCCGGCCAGACCGGAAACGCGAGGCGGAGCATGAAGGAGGAGTTGCGCTGACTGCCGCGGAAGAAGGAATAAAAAACCTCCACAAATTGCATGATTAGATTAGAGATAGATATTGTTAATAGATTAAGGCCAATATACGATAAATTAGAAAATAAACAATATAAACTACCCATACCAGCATAGTCTCGCCAACAATCCAGCGAAGAGTGGAACTCAAGTAGACTGGTGGGGACCAAAAGGAAGAAGGCAATATCTCATCAAGGCAAGCGGAGAATCGGGCATTCGCTGCGGTGAAAATCCAAGAGTTCCACGTAGAAGGTATCCTGGTGAAGGATGCGACGAGCTGGTGGATGAACTGGAATTAATAAGAAAAACAAATAACGAAAAGGCCAAACGGCAGGAGGAGTCAACCATGTGATAACGGGAATGGTGGAAGAAATGACGTTGTACCTATGCCCGTCGCTGCGTCAGAGGTTATACTTAGGCATACATTTCTGGCGCAAATTCGTATTCGCGCCGGAGTTGTTGGGAGTGGAAGAGTTGGTTATCGAGGATGAGGAGTTCAATTCCAAAAAGGAACCGGTGGAACCTCATGTCCTCAGCAAGACGCAACAAAAGGTCCTAGCAGAACTCTGTGGGATGTTTCAGGCGTATGAGATGTGTGGACTCGGACGGACAACATTAGAAGAGCACACGATCCAACTGGTGCAGGATACAGTGCCAGTGAAGGAGAGATTCTATCCCGTAACACAACCAAAGCAGAAGCTATTGTTTCAAGAAGTCGATGAAATGCTCAAATTGGGATTGGTCGAACCGAGCCAAAGCCCGTGGAACAATAGGGTAACACTGGTGCAGAAACCTGGTAAAAATAGACTTTGTTTAGATGCACGGAAATTGATTAAGTTAACAATCAAAGACGCTATATCAGTTCCGCAGAATGCCTTATGGATAAAATCATTCAAGAGAACAGATATTTAAAATACAAAGACAATATATACACACAATTAAAAGGAATGCCTATGAAATCACCAGCCTCACCAATAATAGGAAATAGATTCATCAATACACAGATGAGTAAACGAGCTAAAATGGTACAAAAAACAAACAGCATAAGGACGAATCATCAACTTCAACTCCAAACATCCTAAGTCGATGGCAATAAATATAGCAAGAGGTTGTATAGAACAGATGCTTAACACCAATTTTACATGAAGAAACCAAGGAGGAATAAGACGAATTTTAAAGGATAATGGCTTTCCAAACAACACCACAAAGACACAACAGGCCGAAAGATTAGCCAACTCTGATTGCTATCACATCGAACAAATACAGAGAGCACACAAACCCAATAAGTTTGTTACGGAGTATATTCAACAGGAGAAGAGGCAAGATTGATGTAGTTTATAAAATACCATGTAACGGGACCAGTGAAGAAAACTGTGATAAAATGTGTAGGGACAATGTAGGGACAACCAAATGGAGGCTAAAAACTAGACTGTCACAACATAGATCTGACTACAAACAACATAGATCTGTACAAAAAACGGCACTTATGTCCCACTGTGCCGCCAGTGGACATTCACCAAATTTTTATGCAGCAAACATATTAGACCCAGAACAACATTACAAGAAATGTTACACTTAAATATAAGATAGACACCGACAACTACGCTCATTTATTTAGTCATTTATTAGGGACTAATCAGTGTGAAGCTCCACGTCACAGAGTGCTAACTTGTAAAAATAAGTAGGTGTTTCTTGCGGTCTAATTAATGTAATGTTAATCATAATTAAATGTTATTTATAGTTGCCCTAAAGACGACCACCGATGAGTAGCCGAAATATATCGGAAAATAATGCAATAGAAAACAAACTGTTTCTTTATACATATTTATTCTCTAATGAATTGACCTCGAGAAGCATGTTTTAGATTTATCACAACGTGTGGAATTGCCAAGCGGAAAAGGAAATAAAAAGAGCTCGTCAATTTTTATGCACAAAAATCTTACAAACAAGCTGACATTGCAAACATGTGGAAAATCGAAGGGATGCATGTTTTTAAAGATTATTTGATTTAATTTAATAAAACCATCAAACTCTGGGAATGGCTGAGTAATCATATCATTGTGGCAGCCGGTAAATTTGAACTGCTATCCGAAAATAAAACAAATTCGCATTTAACAATTAATACTTCTTATTACTTAATGACTTAGATTCACACAGATAATCACAATTTTAGGCGTTTTTCATTTTCCATTGCGATCGCAGCAGATAACTTGACAGATTGCTGTAGGGCAATTCGAAAAGAAGCGAAAACATAATGGCAGCAAAATAGACAATAATGGTAAAGCCACAGCAGACCACAGACTGAAAGAGATGCAAATTGGTATAAAAGGAATTGGATACACGTAAACTTACTACTTACCAACATGAAGGGATCTGCATGGGTGCTAGAACTTGTGAGGCTGTAGACAAATGCAATTACCAACGGATTGAGCAGGTAAATCCCATAAGACAGACGGTTTAAATGTTGAAAACACTTGGCCTCCAGCAGGCGGGACCACCAGACCCCACTGCCCGTGACGCTTCCGATAATCATCCAAGAAACGGTCAACGAAAAGATTATTCGTCCCAGTACAAACAGCGATATGGTGATCAGATAACCCAAATCCCTTTTAACCGTGGAGTAAATGCATATGATGAAGACTAGCAAACAGAAGTGCCATAGCCAGCGAGTCTGCGACTCAGTCAGCTCATAGTGGAAACGCTTCTCTAGTAAGCACCAGGCAGTGATCGCTCCAACAATGTAGGGCAGGATGCGAACAAAGGGACTCGTGTAGATCTGCGTGCCCGTGGCATAGGTGGCATCGAAGGAGAACTCAAATTTATAATTAATGCCAATGCCGTAGGACCAGGTTACGGTTGCCAGAAGTGCCGTAACCACTAGATGCTTAGCAAGTCTCGGATGCCTGGCATAGAGAAACAGGACGATATTGGCCAGCAGGAAAAACTGCATATCACAGGCAAGACTCCAGCTCCAGTTGACGCAGAGTTCGCGATGGTCAAACAAGTTTTGAATGAAGAGCAAATTGCGCCACCAGTGTTGTGTGCAGAGCTCGTCGAATCTCTCATTGATGTGATAGACAGAGACATCGCCCATATAAGCAAAAACCAAGTCCACGCTGCCCATAACAATGAGGTAGAGTGGACCTATTCGGAGATAACGATGAAAGAGAAGTTTCCCAAATAGCTTAATATTGCCTCCAAGCCCATTTCGACGAACTGTCTCCATTTGTTGGGCATTGCGCAAAAAGTTGTAGGTCTGCAAAAACCCACTGAAACCAGGTAAGAGTTAGCTTGAGAGCAACTGAAATTCTGGCTGGACTTACCTTATAGTAAAGAACACATCCACAAGAAGTGGGGCCGAAGACACATACTGGAAGAAGATCTGTTCCGCATACGAAATAAGTACCGTCTTATTGTGAACCGTGAAATACATGTACCAAACCACATGAAATATCAATATCCAGATGGCACATACGGATCTGAGGCCGTTCATAATGGGAATCTCACTGCCACTGATCTCCTTTACAGCAAATATCTTCCGCCAGTTGGTAGATACATCGTAACAAGCCACCAACTTCTGCAGCGGCTGCCACTTCAAAGCCAAGTCCAAAGTACGCCACATTTCCGATTCTTCGGGGGCCAGACCTATGGCTGGATCCGACTCGTCCTTCTGATTTTGTGCGAGTCGCAATTTCTGGGCACACAATATCAGTGCTCCTGTGATCAGCAGAGAACCCACCACTAGCTTAAAGGTTCTTCGCTGAAAAAACTTATCACTAAGTTTCAAGTCCTTTACATAAAGGACTTCAGGCCTCATATCGTAGATGTCATTGTCGGTGAAGCTGGGATCGGCCACATAATCTCTGGCCAACTGTTTGATCTCTTCCGACTGGCACGAACTGGGCAGGCACAGGCCAATGTGTAGGATTTGCTCTGACATTAATTTAATCTCCACCTGCCAAGGCGAACTATGACGCAAATAGATCACTCGGTATGCCATTTCAAAGGGGGCGCTCTGGGTGAGAATGCTGTAGTGCATGGCTCTCTCGTAGTTCCTGGACAAAGTGATTCCCACTGGACGCTGCACGCCTTGGCAGGCTTCCCTACTACCCAACCAATAGTTTTGGCCAAAAACGAAGCCCGATGGCTTCGTCCCCGACGCATCAAGAACTGAAATTAAATTCCAATCAATCATTGCAAAGTCAATACCATGAGGCTTAAAGTAATCATACTTTGCGTATGTCGACACATATCTGTCAGTAAGGTCAATTGCTTACCTTTCATAGCCCACGCCTGTTTGTTCAGTATGGCCCGTTGAATCTGCTGCAACTGGGCGTAACACATTCCACTCACTTGGCTCTCATTGACCACTTTAGTTAGACCGAATATGACAGAGCTGCGCGCCAGAAGAGACACCATCGATTCAGACTTTGGCTCTGCATCTTGTTGGGTGGGGGGGCTTTGGGATATGGCTAGAGGAAGAGCTTTGCTCGTGTTGCCTGGCCTAAAACTATAACGTTGATAAAGTCCATCTGTTGCATTCCATTCGGCATTTGTCGTCTGGCAGATGAGCATTATTGAGCCAAGTGTGAGGGCTCGTGTCCAATATGTTTCCATGGTTGTGCTTAAACTTATGCTGTTTGTGATGGCAACTGAAACGAAAGTTTAGCTTGTATTTTCTATGAATAAAAGCGCATTGTCAAATAACTGACTAACACATACAATTGACAATCGTTCCAGCTTGAATGGGCACTCGTACCCCACATACGAGAAGTCGTTAGCCCTGTAAGCAAATACAATTAGAGTTAAGCAAATAATCTTTCACTTCAAATATGAACTTCCCACCGGAACAGTGTTCAAAGCAAGGGAACAGGGGGAGGTATAGTGATTAAATAGACAGCCTGACTCTTTTGTACACAATTCATAAATAAGATGACAACAACGGCCAATTCCAAGATCAATTTACAGCCTAAGTGCACTCCAATGTCAACTTGCTGTACCTCCAAGCGAAGGCAAGTTAGGGATTTGAAGGCTTGTGGGTTTGGCAAAGTCAAAGCACTTGCCAATCGGCAGTTGATAGTCAGTTTCGTTCATTCATCCAATCGAATTTGCAGTTATTAAGTGTCAACTTCCTAAACCTCCAAGAGAAGGCAAGGTAAGAACCTGAAGGTTTAGGGGTTTGGCAAAGTCAAAGCACTTGCCCATTGATAGGCTAGTCCATTCATCCAATCGCATTCGCAATTTTCAAGTGTGTTCAACAAAAAAAGGTCATTACCAAAAAAGAAGTCGAAATCAAACTGGTTAGTCAAGTTCAGGGACCATCTTGGACACGTGCGAGTTTGTATCTACATATCAATTTTTGTATAATTGGCAATTTAACTCAATTTCTGTAAAAATATTTGCATTGGCTTTCGGCTGATTTCATATACGTATTGTATAGGCATAAGTACCTACCAATGCATAAATTATAAAAGCCAAAAATTGTTTGTTTTGTTCTCAACTGACTGCTGGAATATTGTCTTCTTCCTTCGGGCAATTTGACTATATCTACATAAATACCGTCAATTTGTATTGTCTTTGCCAAATAAAAGTATGCGGGGCAGCCTATTGGCCAGCTACAACTGCCTGGATTTAATCGCTTTATCCAAATGCTTTTCGATACTAGTCAAGACTAGTATCCGAATTCAGAAATCATTTCAAGGTCAACCAGACCTACATAGTATGTTTAGATATGCAAATGAACCCTCACCTTAGCTTTGCAAATCGCATCCCGAAGATTGGCCATTTTATGGTCCATTTAATAGCAAACAAAAGATTTTGTAACAAGTCGTTTGGCATCTCATTTTTCTTCATTTCTTGCCATTTTATGATTCGCTTTTGAGCTCATAGTTCATAGTTGGCAATATCAGTTGCAGGCAACTTAGTTGGTGATTTCTTTTTTTTTTTTTTTTTTTTTTTTTGTTTTAAGAGATTATACAGTCATTAGGGTCGTTTTTTATTTTTCTGTTTGCATCATGAATACTCGATGCTGTGAAATCGATATTATTGATACTAAATGTCAAATAAAAGCCGGTAATGCATAGATGGAATAAGTATGTCTGTCTTATTCTGAATTTATATCCACTCCATAAATTAGCTCACTTACTTTTCGTGAAATGTTCGAGCACTCTTTTTTTGTTTTTATACTTTACTCGTAAATCAATTAATTTATTTTAATTTCATAAATTTTTACACATTTGATTTCAGTTTGATTGAATGCGTTGCTCGTTGTGATCTATCCAAAATCATAAACTAATATTTATTTTAAAATTTCGTTTTGAATTTCGAGCTTGGCTCAGGCTAGTTCGCGGCTTTCCGTCCAACTGTCGCGCCCTGCGCTCTGTCTCGCACCTTTATTAACTTCGACAACCATGGAAACACGTGAACAACAGGTATCCCAGAGATGGAATTACAAAAACAACCCACTCAGCATCAACATTAAAATGAACGAAACGAAACCGAAATGAAATGAAATGTGTGTTTTTTTATTTGTTGTTTTTTTTTTCTTCTCTTTATTGTGCTTTTTGCAAGTTTATTTTGTCGAGGTTTTCGTCACTAATTCAGTTTCTTTTTCATTATATATATTTTTTTTCGATTCGGGCGTCACTGCGGTTCTTGGCATACCCCGTCAAGTCGAAGGGGAAGTTCATTGTCTTTGCGGTAATAAGGGGGCGTCGGCTGCTTCCGCATGACTCAAGGGGCAGGATAATAAATTAGGAGGTTTGAGCAAATCTTCAATAGGGACAATTATTGAATCGCAAGGTAATGCGAAATATATAATAATTAGTCATCCTAATTTCAGAAAATTATTATGTAGGTATCAGGAAGCTGTCCCAAAAATCTATAGTTACCTTTAAACCGAAGGACGGCAATCTTTATTGTATTGTATTGTAGAATTCCACAACAGCAATTGGAAACTGGTCAAGCAGATATACTGCAAATGACAATTGCAGCTCCAGGATATATGCACAAGAACATAAGTGAATCACAAAACGTTGGCCATATGGTTTCATATATTAGTGCTGATATATATATATATATACTTTTACACTTACTTCAATTCGCTGGACATTTCTGACCAAAATATATATACCGTTTTCGAAAGGGTAAAAAAAGGTCAAAAGCAATGGCAGAGATGCTTATAATCCCAAGCCTGTGGATCTCAATATGGACGTAATGGGATACAAGCTGGCGAAAGTTGTACAAAGTGTACCTGCAACCCAAGTCAGCGTTCAAAGGGCCTTTTCAGCATTGAAGCTCATTTTAAGCGACCTTAGATGAAATTTGTCTATTATTATTATTAATTTTTTTAGATTTAACTTATAACAGTTACGGTCCCTGTCTAAAAATAAGTTCAATGTTATCTCCATGATAGATAGTAACAACTGACTTTTCATTAACTTTTAAAACAATACTTTCAACATACTTTTTTAAGAATTTATCTCTTTCCTCAGAGGTTACGTTCCTAGGAAACACCAAATCGGTGTTAAATGAAACATGGGCTCTATGCGAAAAAGGCATTTCCGTTGAAAGGAAAATTAGAAATTAGAAAAAATTTAAGTTCTATGGAATTTTGAATTGGTCTGAAAAAATATAAGTATTCGGGTTTTTAATTAATTTAATTTAATAATAACAAGATAATTTTCCAAAGTAAAAGTTAAAATATGACTGCAAATCAGCCAAAATGTACATATTCATTAGCAAAGATGATGGTTTTCTACACCCACGAGTATGCAAGGCATAGAAGGAAATATCTCCATTCCATGCAAAGAATACATATCCTTGATTATATCAACGTGACGAGTTCATAAACTTATGTCCGTCCGTCCAACTGGATAAGAGCAAATTCTTCCAGACTGTAAGAGCTATAAAGCTGAATTTATGCATGTGGGCTTCTAATTACTGCACGGATTATATATCTCAGATTCGATCCACTGTATCATATACATATGGATGTATACATCTTCGGCTAAGTCACGAACAGTGACTTTTCTTAATAACTTCCTAATTTTGTAAGCTACTATCATAACACTTAATTTTTGGTAATATGTGATATGTATATCCGACTGTGCCAAATTTTATCTATATCGAGTGAATAAATTATTTAGGACCCATAGCTCGACCGATTTTTGAAAATATCTTGATGAGAATTGACAGTACTTTTTAATTTTTCGAGATTGCAAAGATTTGTATTAAAAGTAATCCTTTTAACTTCAAAATTAAAGAATTAATTTTTCAAATTATCGAAGATTTAACTAAACGTAGACTTCATGTTGATAATTGTTAAAACAAAACTATTTCTTTTAATAGTATAATAATTATTTTGCCAGTAACATTTCCGAAATTTCTTATAAGCTCATAATTGTATATATTGGGCTTTGGATAAAACTCCCTTTATCTATTTGCGCTAGCAAAGGATTGGCAATTTTTAAATTGAACTGCATGTAAATTTTGGTAAGTGCTGGAAAACTGCAAAGTAACAGTGGAAACCCGTATTTTCCACACTTTTTTCCCAATATTTTTTTAGTATCAGCTGGCCGTCAGTGTTGGCAAACATTACGAACGCAGAAACGACGCGAAGACGAAAAGAATAAAATGAAAGCGCAATACATTAAATAGATAAATAGTTAAATACATTAAAAAACAAGAAAATTAAAAAAACAAATGAAGAAAATACGCGTTTATTGATCTATATTTAAAAAACCAGACAGCTATTGCAGAGCGTACTCATTCAAACGAAATACCCCTAGGCTGCAAAAAAGAGAAGAGTCATAAAAATCGATTCTTCAAAGAAGTCAAAAACGGGCGTCGTTGGAGCTCTGCTGTTTTTTTTTTTTTTGCTTACCTTAATTTGCCAATTTTCAACCGTTTGTCAGTAAGAGTACGTTGCGTATGAGTCAAAATTAATGTGCGTGTGTGTGTGAAACAACAATGTTATATTTGCAAATCGGGCAGGATAATTGTAATTAACTAATTTCTAACTAAATAAATATTTCACTAAGCGCGAACGAGTAAATACAAAGTGTACATATGAGAGAGAGTGTGACAGAGTGTTCGTAAGAGGGGAAACGGGAATGTAATAAAAACAATAACAAAGAATGAACTGGACTTTTTGTTGTTGGTGTTTGCTGCGTGGCGCTAATTGAAACGCTCACACAATTTATTAGTTTACTCTCTCTACTTCACTTTAATATTGCTTTTCGCGAGCGTGCGTATGTGTGAGTGTGTGTGTATGTGAGTCACCTCTTACTCTGCACCTGCTTAGTAAGGATTGCGTGCTAAGCGAAATTCCTGCGAGACCCCCCACCACCCCCACCAAAAAAGCTACTCCTCCAGTCTCCTTTTGAGGAATATTCCCCACAGAGGGAAAAACAAAAAAGAGATACGCCAAGAACCTGCCCGCTGCCTGCCTCCGCCATGTCCAGCGATAAGATCAAAGTTGCTGTCAGGGTGCGACCCTTTAATCGTCGTGGTAAGTTGCTCTTAACACAATATTTTTTGTCCTACATCTCAATCTCATCTGCATTGCATCGTTTTTATATCATCGCATGTAATCTCTGAAAATCGTCGTCTCTTCAAAAGAAAACACGGAACAATGCCTGCGCCTGGGGCCTTTCCAATCAATGAAGGCACTATTCAACATATTTTTCAGTCTATGTTTACATTCCATACACATGTATATGTATACATGCATAGACAGATTTCTATTACATTGCAGTTGTGCACTACTCCCCCTATGTAATAAATATATTTACCTACACATACATACATACACACATACATACATATATAAGTATGTTGCAAAGTGGAAAACAGCTTTCTTGCGGATTTCCTTTGAATTCTAGACTGAACAAATAGGACGACGCTCACTACCTTCTGCCTAATATTCTAAAATTTGCCTAGACTAGCAGGGTTTTTTTTTGCCGTTGTTGTTATTGTCTTTCGTTTACCTGTCTGTTGTGTCCGTCATTTCCAACTAAATTTCCTTAGCAAAAATGTGCAGAAAATGAAGCAAAACGAAAAATAAAAATAAAAGTTTCCAATGTCAACAGTGCTGATACCCCCCCTTACGACATGACTCACTTGAGAAGCGCAACGGAAACGAAGGAGACAACAGGGACGGGATTCGGGCTGGATGTGTAGCGAGACCTTTAGCGAATTTAACCCCAACCAGTGTTGAGTTTAATCTGTGAATGACAAGTGTGAGTGTGAGTGTTCGCGAGTATGAGTAAATGAGTGTTTGTGCTATTCTTTCATTCGGTTTCATAGCCAAACACAAATTGTCAGTGATAAGCAATGCTGAAAATCTTATCACTACGTTTTACGGCTGATAAACCCAACCACAGTCTGTAATAATAGCCAACATACACACATACACCTATGACATATACCTATCATTCGTAATACCATTCGAAATTAGTCAATCTTACGCATCGTATTTGGGCCATGTCCGAAAGTGGCGACCTCTTGAGCTATTATAACCAGCAAAGCGTAAAATGAAAACTAAAAACACATATACAGATACAAATACAGATTCAAACGCCAACACAACTACGAAAACCTATGCAAAGCTCGAAATGAAGTCACTTTGTGGCCAAAAAAAAAAAAGCTTAACCTGTTTTCCTCGCTGTGTGTGTTTCGTGTCTCCGTCAAAGTATCGGAGCATTACACTTATGTGTGTATGTTAATTTCAACATTTGGACAAGTCAAGAGAAAATCATCATTATCATCGTCATCAACACAATCATCATCATCATCGTGTCAAGACTTTTAAGGTTAAGTCAACTGGCCAGAACTCCAAATGAGACCATCAAATACATTTTATGACACGCCTAAACCCCAACAGACAGTCAGACGGCCAGCCAGCCATTGGGTCCTTCCATGTCTTCGACTTGTCTCACGACATTTGCTTCAGTTGCAACACGAAGCGGAACGGAAGTAATGGAGGCCGCCAAACAAACCAGGATACATAAATACAAGCACATTTGTTCCTATGTAAATATGTATGAACTTTCCTTATAAACATGTGTTGATGGCAGACGTCGCTCGCTCTCCGCCATCAGAAATTGTGCGAAGGACAGAAGTTGGCATAAAAAGGCTCAAATAATTCCATACAAAAACATTTTGTTTATGCCCTAATCGCATAAGGGGTTTAAAACTAAATGACACAGTTTGGCTTCATATTGATCATTGGTAGACATTGAATAAAAATCCTAAGAAATGCAACGGTTTTACAGAAAAGTTTAATGTTTAAGTAGAGAGTTTTAACACCATCATTTTCAAAACATAATTGATTTCCACTTGATATTTGTTATCTATGTAATGGGTAAGATAATTACACCACTGAAAGGTCATATGTATTTTTCTGGAGTATTTGCAGTTCAGTTCTTTAAACTGTAAGACATGGCATTAATTAGGCATAACAAAACTAAACAATTCGGATAGTGTATTGCTCGTGGTAACATTTTGGCAAGTTTATGCATTTTCCGGGAAGAGAGTATCAAACATTCGTCATACAACCAGCACATTTAGCATGGCTTTGTATTTTGGTTTTCTATTATTTTCATTTTTCGGAGTATTCAAAACTTCGTCATCGATTTGGTAATGTATCTCATATTAGTTTTTGTTACTTTTGTTTTCTGATGACTGGTGTAATAAATTTATTGCGCTGACTAGTTGGGCAACACTGTTATTGTTATTATTTTAGTTTTGCAATTATTTGAAAGGTTCTTCATTGAGTTTGGCATTGGCCTCCCTCTTTCCTCCTTTCATCCATCCGTCCGTACTCTGATACACTCGCTATGTACAAGTACAATTGTGTATATGTATACATATATTATATTCATTTATCGCCTCGCTTTCTGTTTATTCTTTTTCGCACTTGTGTACGAAAATATAATGTATGTACGTGTATTTTATATATGTACAAATATAAGAAAGAATGTTATAAAATTGAACTGGGCCTGCTATTCTGAACTTGTTATCACTTTCGTGTTGAGGAGAAATGAAGAGGAAATTATCTCAATTTTACAAGATCATATAAATAACATACATATGTACATATATAGGAAAATGAACCCTCTATTATAAATAACATACATATGTACATATATAGGAAAATGAACCCTCTATTCTTACTTCTTCATAAATTATAAATTTATTTTTTTGAAATTGTTTCCAGAAATCGAATTGGGTACAAAATGTATCGTAGAGATGGAAAAGCAACAGACGATACTAAAGAATCCACCAAGCTTAGAAAAAATCGAAAGGTAATTAAAAAGAGAAGTGCGATGAAAGAAAATCTCCTTCAATCTACCTTAATCCTTTGCCCAAACAGAAAACAACCAAAGACATTTGCATTCGATCATTGCTTCTACTCGTTAAACGCCGATGATGATGGGTTTGCGTCACAGGAAACGGTCTTCGACTCCCTGGGACGAGATATACTGGATAACGCATTCCAGGGCTACAATGCCTGCATATTTGCCTATGGCCAAACTGGTAAGAAAAATGAATAATCCTCCTAGGTTTGGATTGACTTATCAGTTTTCTTATGGTGTGTCTCACTCACAGGTTCGGGTAAATCATACACTATGATGGGATCTCAAGAGAGCAAGGGCATAATTCCGAGACTCTGTGATGAACTCTTTTCGGCTATTGCCAACAAATCGACGCTGGAGCTGATGTACAAGGTCGAGGTGTCCTACATGGAAATCTACAATGAGAAGGTTCACGATCTGTTGGACCCCAAGCCAAACAAGCAATCTTTGAAAGTGCGTGAACATAACGTCATGGGTCCCTATGTGGATGGATTGTCACAATTGGCCGTGGCATCGTACAAGGACATCGATAATCTCATGACCGAGGGCAACAAGTCGCGTACAGTAGCAGCTACCAATATGAATGCAGAGTCATCGCGGTCGCATGCCGTCTTCTCGGTGGTTCTCACCCAGATTCTCACGGACCAGGCAACTGGAGTGAGCGGAGAGAAAGTGTCACGCATGTCCCTGGTGGACTTGGCTGGTTCCGAGCGTGCCGTTAAAACCGGAGCAGTTGGCGATCGTCTTAAAGAGGGTTCCAACATCAATAAGTGAGTTCGGTATGATTGATTTATTGGCTACTATTTTACCCATACCCTGTATCTCTCCATATAGATCTTTGACCACTTTGGGTTTGGTCATTTCGAAACTGGCAGATCAATCTAATGGAAAAAAAGGAGGCAATGACAAATTTGTGCCCTATCGCGACTCTGTTTTGACCTGGCTACTAAAAGACAATCTTGGCGGCAATTCCAAGACGGTAATGGTGGCCACAATTTCTCCTTCTGCAGATAACTACGAGGAGACACTGTCTACTTTACGATATGCGGATCGGGCCAAGCGCATTGTGAATCATGCTGTTGTTAATGAAGATCCAAATGCTCGCATTATTCGGGAGTTGCGCCACGAGGTGGAGACGCTAAGAAGCATGCTAAAACATGCCACTGGATCTCCAGTGGGCGATGTTCAGGATAAGTTGGCCGAGAGCGAGAATCTAATGAAGCAAATCTCGCAGACTTGGGAGGAAAAACTGGTGAAAACAGAGCGCATCCAGAACGAGCGTCAACAGGCCCTGGAGAAGATGGGCATTAGTGTCCAGGCCAGTGGCATTAAGGTGGAGAAGAACAAGTACTATTTGGTCAATTTGAATGCAGATCCTTCGCTCAACGAGCTGCTGGTGTACTATCTAAAGGACCGCACACTAATTGGTGGTCGGAGCATTAGTGGTCAGCAGCCAGATATTCAGCTCTCTGGTCTGGGTATCCAACCAAAGCATTGTGTCATCACCATCGAGGAGAGTGGATTGTATATGGATCCAGTTCAGGGCGCACGTTGCTTCGTCAATGGCTCAGCGGCAGTGGAGAAGACTCCGCTGCAGAATGGCGATCGAATCTTGTGGGGCAATCATCATTTCTTCCGCGTCAATTCGCCCAAAATCAATCAAACCAATATAAGCACATCGGAGCCCCAGACTCCGGCCCAATTGATCGATTATAATTTCGCTCGTGATGAAATAATGCAGAATGAGCTAAGCAACGATCCGATCCAGACTGCCATTGCTCGGTTAGAGCGTCAGCACGAGGAAGATAAACAGGTGGCCTTGGAAAAGCAGCGACAGGAGTACGAGCGCCAGTTTCAGCAATTGCGCAATATTCTATCGCCCAGTACTCCATATGCCCCATATGCTCCCTATGATCCTTTGCGAATGGGCAAGATTACGCCCAATACGCCAACGTCCCAGATGCGTGTAGAGAAATGGGCTCAGGTAAGGAGATAAAAATTTCGAAATTTATTTGAAATATTGAGATGTATGTAATTCCCCCATTCCAGGAACGTGATGAAATGTTTCGGCGCTCTTTGGGCCAGTTAAAGACCGACATAATGCGTGCCAATTCCCTAGTGCAGGAAGCCAATTTTTTGGCCGAGGAAATGGAAAAGAAAACCAAATTCTCTGTGACCCTACAGATACCGCCGGCCAATCTCAGTCCGAATCGTCGACGTGGCGCGTTTGTCAGTGAGCCAGCGATCCTTGTAAAGCGCCTTAACTCGGGCAGTCAGATTTGGACCATGGAGAAGCTGGAGAATAAGCTTATCGACATGCGGGAAATGTACCAGGAGCACAAGGAGCGTATTCTGAATGGCCTGGTACGTGTGTTTCTATCATTGATATGCGATTAATGTTTTGATTCCATTTTTCGATATTTCTATCTTGCCATTTTGTGCTCTGTACTAACCATTTTGTATTGTATTGTATATTGATTCACACACACGCATTCCTCCAATTAACCCATGAATACAGCCCCTTATAGAGCCGTTCTCAGAAGATGAATACGATGACAAGGTAATTACAGATACAACACCCCTTCTTTCCACTGCACCCTCTCACCCAACATAACCACAAACTAAACTATATACCTGCTAAGCATTAAGCTCGACATAACTTCTTCAACTTCTTCTTCAACTAATACGATTGATTCTATCCTGCAGGACGACGACAATGCAAAGCCGCAGGATCCGTTCTATGAGTCCCAGGAAAATCACAATCTAATTGGCGTTGCCAACATATTCCTCGAAGTACTCTTTCATGATGTCAAGCTTGACTACCATACACCCATCATAAGCCAGCAAGGTGAAGTGGCAGGGCGGCTTCAGGTGGAAATTCAACGTGTGGCTGGACAAATGCCCCAGGATCGTATGTGCGAGTCCGTTTCAGAGTCTTCTGGCGACTCGCGTGATGAATACGACGATCCGGTCGATCCCATGGCTAATCAGATCACGTGTCGCGTGACCATTAAATGCGCCTCCGGCTTGCCCTTGTCCCTATCAAACTTTGTCTTTTGCCAGTACACATTCTGGGGTCATCAGGAGATGGTGGTGCCTGTTATCAATGCCGAGTCGACAGCCCACGATCAGAACATGGTGTTCAAATTTGAACATACCAAAGATTTCACTGTAACCATTAACGAAGAGTTCCTGGAGCATTGCATCGAGGGCGCCTTATCAATCGAAGTTTGGGGTCATCGCAGTGCTGGGTTCTCAAAGACAAAGGGCTGGGAGGTAGAGCAGCAGCAGGCCAAAGCCCGATCACTGGTTGATCGCTGGGCTGAATTGTCGCGCAAGATTGAACTTTGGGTTGAGATCCACGAGCTTAACGACAGCGGAGAATATTCGCCTGTGGAGGTGACCAATCGCAATGAAGTCCTCACCGGTGGCATCTATCAACTTCGTCAGGGTCAGCAGCGTCGCGTGAACGTGCGCGTCAAGCCGGTTCAAAATTCCGGTACTTTGCCTATTATATGTCAGTCGATTGTTAATGTGGCCATTGGCAGTGTGACAGTGCGCTCCCGACTTCAAAGACCACTGGACTCGTATCAGGAGGAGGATCTCACTGTGCTGCGGGAAAAGTGGAGCGAAGCTCTGGGCCGCCGTCGCCAGTATCTAGACCAGCAAATTCAGATGCTCATTAAGAAGGAGGAGAAAAACGAACAGGAGCGAGAGCGAGAGTTGAGCCTGGTCCATCAATGGGTCTCGCTAACAGAGGAACGCAATGCCGTGCTAGTGCCGGCCCCGGGATCGGGAATTCCAGGAGCACCTGCCTCTTGGGAGCCGCCATCTGGTATGGAGCCGCATGTGCCGGTTCTTTTTCTTAACCTCAATGGCGACGATCTGTCCGCTCAGAATACCAACGATGAACTTTCAATTGCGGGCATCAATTCCATTCTTTCTAAAGAGCATGGCCACAAATTCTATACTCTGCAAATCCTACAGCATTTGGAGAAGGATGTGTGCTGTGTGGCCAGCTGGGACTCGTCAATGCACGACAGCCAAGCTCTCAATCGGGTCACTGAGGCCAACGAGCGGGTCTATCTCATACTGCGTACCACTGTGCGTCTATCACATCCTGCTCCCATGGATCTCGTCTTGCGCAAACGTCTCAGCATCAACATCAAAAAGGGACAAACTCTGACCGATCGTCTAAAGAAGTTCCGTCTAGTTCGCGGCGAAAATGCCATCTGGCAGAGTGGAGTGACCTACGAGGTTGTGTCCAACATACCGAAGGCCTCTGAAGAACTCGAGGATCGCGAATCTTTGGCTCAGCTAGCGGCTAGCGGTGATGATTGCTCGGCCAGTGACGGCGAAACCTACATAGGTGAGTAAATAAAAGATATACATTTTAATTGTCAATAATACAATTGTTCACTTCGACTCCTCCAGAAAAATATACCCGGGGAGTTTCAGCTGTGGAGAGCATTCTTACATTGGATCGTCTGCGCCAGAATGTGGCTGTTAAGGAGCTAGAAACGGCCCATGGCCAGCCACTGTCCATGCGCAAGACAGTCAGTGTGCCGAACTTCTCGCAGGTAAGATCGAAATCTCGTCAGTCCCGCCAAGCGACCCGCCTTCTAAGCTTTTCATCACGTACTTTAGTTATTGTAACTAATCACATCCACCCACTCGAGCAAAATTAACCAACCAACTATTTAACTCTTTCTCTTTTCACAATTTTTCAATGCGCTTTCACCAAAAACAAAAAAAAAAACACAAAAAAAATGAAAAACTAACTAAAACTAACATAAATTAATGTTTAAACACCAAACTGAATTAATAATTAATTACAACGAAATTCGGCGCGCACTTTTTCTATATAAATCTAATATATATTGTGTGTAATGGTACCTATAAATATATACATATATGTTAATGCTGTGTATGTCGCTTCGCACTGCGCACATCATAGGCGGTAAAAGATACCACCAATTCTGGGAGTGTAAGTAATCTTTCTAACCTCTAACCAAACCATAAAACCCGCTAAAAAACTTAACCCACCCCACACCCTTCTATCCTATCTATATGTTTACCTAGCCTTCGTAGTGCACCTGTAACGTCCTATGCTGTGCATTGTAAATTTACGCTTTTATTTTATTTATTTTTCATTTTGGCAACATTCTAATTTTATTTTTCTCACTGATTTAACTTTTTATTTATTTTTGGTTTTTGTTTTTAATCGATTTTTCAATTGTATTTCATCATAATGATGTATATTGAACACACACACACACACACACACCCCATAAATAAAATACATACAATTTATGATGCTAAGAAACTCATAAATAAACTTATGCAGATTATGCGTTTCGATGCCTCAATGGAATCCCTTTTGAATGTGGGACGATCCGAATCCTTTGCAGATTTAAATAATTCAGCTCTGGCCAATAAGTTCTCGCCATGTAAGCATTTTAATCAATATAGATATACATACATACATATGTGTGTAGCAAGAAGTATCGGAGATTAATTGCCCTTTTCTACTTTTCAGCATCATCCTCAACGGGCAGCGGAGCGATAAGGAATCGCCATAGCTTCGGCGGCAAAGGAAGCTCCGATGAGTCGCCAGGAAAAGCTTTTGGCATTGGTATGTGTTTGGACATGAATTGTTTTATTTATCAGATTTTATTTATTCTTTTTATACTCACTATATTCACCATTAATTTTTTTAACAATTTTTCGAAAACAAAAATTGAAATAAGATAAAAGTTTATAATCGACTTTATCACTATATAATCTGCATATAAATATTGATATGTAATGCTTTAGCCGAATTAACAGGCTACCCTAGCTCAAGGATTTATCTTTGTTTTATGATTGTAAATCTATATATCGATCTATAATCTGTATTTTGCAATTATAGCTCTGTTAAACAATTGTAGTTGGAAAATAAGTATATCGCAATTTGTATTGTAGTTGGAAATAATGAAATGATACGTATAACAACAACAACAAGATGAATCCTTACACCATAAGATAAAACTCTCTGTGCCCATTTCAGAAATATTTTTGTTATGCTTCGGCTTTTGAGCAAAAACCACATCAGAAACGAAATTTCTTTCTTTTCATTTGCTTTGCTTCAATGCAACTTCAACTGCAAATATAAAAAAAATAATCACAAATGCCCTCACTCGATATCTGACGACTCGAGCATATGTATATCTGTTACTCTTTATCGAATGCACATCGAATGATCCTTCATGCATTTCATGCTTATCATCTAAATTGACATTCACAATTGTGCCATGAAAATTCATCCAGCGAATAGTCGAATAAAAACTACTTCATTAAGAATATCTATCACACAAAACTTGTGTCTCTCTTGTCTATCTTTCACTCGTTTATTTATAATGATATTTTTCGTTCGTTTTCTCAATTCTTTTCACCCAATCTTTTCTGTGATTCACAAATACCAATTTCCCCATTGACAGGCACCATAGCTCTACTGTCAGGTAATGGCCTAAAATCTAAGCCCAAAAAATCTCCAAAAGTGCATTGATTGAAATTCATTAAATGTTAGTTGAGTTCGTCTGTCTATCATACCCACACTTACTCACACTCACACACGCATATACGCATATATGTATATAGTCAATTGTGCAAAACATAATTGTATTTATCTCTAAATAAAGTTGTCAAAAAAAAAAAGAAAAACAAAGGGAGGGAAAAGTTAAAGGTGGATGAGCATTTTACCATTAGTCCTTAGCAAGTAATTTTCATTGTAGTTTTTGTGTTAGTTATGTTTGCTCTGGTATATATTATCTAGATCATAACAGTTAATTGTGTATTCATCGATTCCCATCTCAAGCCATAATCTCGATTTCGGACGCACTCTCTCTCTTTCTTCATACGCATCTCAAACGAACAATCGTGTACATAATTACTTGATCATCGTCTTTCCCTACATTAAATAATTCCAATTATGCAATCTGGTGCACTCACTGATACACACATACACCTACACTCATACACACTGCAGCTACAGCCGCACAAGATTCAAGCACGAGGCGCTATGTGTTCCTAGTTGCTAGTTTTTTATTCTATTGTTATATTATAGTTCATTTTTTGTTTGTGTGTTGGCTCCACATGTGAATTAGTTGTGTGCGGAGCCCTTTTTAATCAGTTTATTCATTTATCCTATGAATGATCTGTTGATTGTTCACATTGTAACTAACCATAAGTACCTAATCATTATCTTCCTTGTCCCCATTCATCCGCCTTAAATGTGGAATGCAGCGCGTCCAACATTTTTGAATCTCAATTTGAACTTAAACACTTTGAGAATTGCTCCAACGAAACGTATGTGGTTTGTCTTTATCTAAGGCTGTAAAAAAAAACATCTTTTGAATATTTAAATTGATGTAATTCTCAACTTGTTTGCCCACAGCATCCCCGGCCACCAGCAAGCTATTGGGCATGCGAATGACCACTTTGCATGAAGAGCCATTGGGTGGACACAGATCGCTAGACGAGGAGCCCGAAGATAGCTACTCGGACTCGGAATATGCCGCCGAATATGAACAGGAAAGACAGCAACACAAGAGCCTGGCCAACAGATCCCGTTTGACGGCTTCCAAGACAATGGACTCATTTATGGATGTCAGCAGTCACTCCAACCAAAGCTATCTGAGCTACACATCCAGCGCCAATGCCAACATGAAGCATCTGACCGGCTTGGCCACTCTCAGCATGAGCTCTTCTACGAGCAGTGGGTATGGATCACAGGCGGTGTCTTGCAATAATCTAAGCAATGAGGATATTGCTTCAATGCGTTCGATGAGCATTGATGAGACTCCTGGTAGGTGAAACGAATTTCTCAAAAAGAATCTAAAATTAATACATTTTTCTTCTTGGTTAGACTTTGATCGGGTTAACTCAAATTCGCCACCAAATCGGCAGACACGAGTCAATCCTTTCCTCAAAGACATGCCCAAAGTGAAACCAGTAGAGTCAAAGCCGCCAAAGAAGTTGGAGGAAACCTTGAACCATCCACTGGAGCAACAAAAGGAAAATGCACAAAGTGATGAAGATGAATGCGGACATTTACCAAACAATAATAACAACAACAACAACAACGAGAGTCTTAAGCATATGCCAAATGAGGAAGATCGCGAAGGGGATCCTCATCCACATCCAGATCTTGCCACAGACAATCAAAATGGCAACAAGTCGCAGGACGAGGCGCCGGAAGTAAATCTTTCCGAGCAAGAGCATCATCAACATTTGTCGGAACTAGAAGGCGATGGCATTGTAACTGATCAGTTGCCCCCAGGCAAGGTAGTGAGACGAAAAAAGTCAAATACCCAGCCACCAACAAGCAACAATAACAACAGCAGCAACAGTTCCACGACAAACACGTCTGTCCAGGTGACACGCAACCATCATCGAGCGTCAGTGGCTAAAATGGAGGGTTTGGCAGCTTACATGGATACCAGCATCATGTCCAGCAGCACAGAAATCGAAGGTGAATACGTAATGAAATTGGTATTACTAACAACACTAATTTTTCCTCCATCACCGTCCTTCAGATGATGGCAAAGAGGTGGATCTAACGCTACCGGAGTGGATAGTCGTGGGTGAATCGGTACTCATTCGGCCGTATAATACGAGTGGTGTCATTAGCTTTATTGGCACCACACATTTCCAGCCCGGTGCCTGGATAGGTGTGGAGCTAGACACACCCACTGGCAAGAACGATGGCACGGTCCAAGGAATACAGTATTTCCAATGCAAGCCCAAGCATGGAATCTTCGTCCGGGCCGATAAGTTGCTCTTGGACAAGCGTGGCAAGGCAATGCGAGCCTACAAGGCAGCTGAGAAGAGTCAAATTATAAGCAAAGGTAAGGAATTGGACTGAAGTTCTCAAACTCGGCTATCTAATTCGATAGTCCTTTCCACAGAAATGAGCAGCTCGATGACGCGCTCCAAGAGCCGTGGTGAATCCCTTAACGTGTCGTCGCGCAAATGATTATACCCAAAATGTTCGCATCAGATGCAGCGTTGGACTAATTGCAGGCAATCGACGCTTGTCACCAGCGTGGCCCCCACACCAACTGTGGCTGCGCCAGCGACCTGCCACAGATTGCGTGCAACCAGTAGCGCTGCAGATGCGAACAGTCAAAATGGCAAAAAGTGCTATGCCAATCGACGCTCGACGGCCTTTTAGGACCGTCTTCCCCTCCAACGACTACGAAAAGGCAATTATGATGATACGATACGATGACGATGATGGAAAAGCATCGCAATCAGCAACGAACAATGCGGAGCATAATTCTCTAAATGCGAATCATATGCTAGCTTATTACTTAACTCCTCTCCACATGCCGCAATTCTAATGCATGCGCGTACACTTTTAACCCCACGCTTCTTCTTTAAGTAGTAGTTTATGGCGGTGGCTACAGCAGCAGAACAAATAACTAATTAATGTAGCATTAAACTGAAGCAAAAACAATACCTTAAATTGTGTCCTATCTGAGGAGTATAAGGACATGATGATGATGATGATAAGATAAATGAGAAATTACTAGCCACGTTTACTTGAACATGATCTTAGTAGCCTATCTTATATATCTGTGTGTAATATGTATGTGTAATATTTTTCAAATTCTATCGTTTGCGTTTGTTCCATTGTATTTTTAGAAAATTGTCGTCTAATTGCTTTTTAATTAAAGCACATTTTTGATTATGACCATATCATATCGTTTTTACATTGGTTCTTTGCCTTTAATTTAGTTCAATTGTTTTCCTTGATGAGCTTATTAAAATATATATACCTATATTTAAATATAATTTTTTTAAATTGTTATGGACTATATCAAATATGTTTGTGAAATCATTTGTATATAACTTATAGATTCTATTCAACTTAAGACCTACCGATACCGACACTTGCAATATTTTTTATTCTATCTAATTGATTCCGTTTGTTTGTGAGCTCAGATTCTGTTTTAGGCGCATTTATCTACTAATTTACACAAATTGTATATTTAGTTATATATAATCAAAGCAACATATTCTATATTCCTGCAGAAGACTGCTGGAAGTATGTAAATTGTATTATTTGATGTGATGTATTTTTAATTTGACCTAAATCCAACCTTAAATATATATTATATGAACTATATTTACAGTTTTCTTTTATTTTTTTGTTGTTTTAATTGCATATCAAATAGAAAATTATATTTGATTTCGTTTGAATCTTTCGTTTCTATTTTTCTTATTGTGCAATATATATACAAATAAATCCTTTGAGTTGTATATAAGTCAATGTTGAAGGTTGTGCGACTAAAGTTTGTGAAGCGTCGTTTTTAAGTATTGTATTACACTTAATTATGAGCACTGGAGAGGCTTGTTTGTCCATAAAAATGTAACAAAATGAAGCAATAATTGCGTTGAATAATTTAATTTTATGTTTAAGATATAATCGAGACACATATGACACGGTATTGGTCCCCCGGCCCAATACAAGGGCAGGGGTGGAGACGAATAAAAAAACACGTTTGCATGTAAGACCGAAAAACGTATCCATCCATCCAAAAAACCAACATCCAAGACACTCCAAAAACTCTGAGTCTGAGATAAATTGCAATTTACAAAAAACAACATATATATGTATGATGAAAACCAAAAATGGAACGAAATTATTAGAAACAAAACTAAAACAATAAGCGATTTACACTTTGAAACCAAAACCAAAATTAATAACTCCAACAGAAATATAAAATGCGTCGACTGGATGAAATTCAGCCATTCAACCAGTATTTACATACATACAATATATATTAGATATATATTTTCGAACTGTGTTTTTTACTTGCAAAATAACATACTAACACTAAAACTAAAAAAACAAAAAAATAAAAAACAACAAAAATATACTTGAAAATACGTCCAAGAAATTCAAAAATTCAAAAAAGCAAGCAAAACACTACAATACATACAATATATACATACCTACTTACAATTACAAATATATAAATATAATAACCTTTGGCAAGCCAAAGTCGAAATACAGCTTCAGAACAACATTTAATCCACATATTGGAATTAAGAAGTTCTACTCGTATTTTGGATGAGAGTGTGTGTAGGGGTAATTCGTAGAAGCCCTAGATAAAAAAAAAAAACAAAATAAATTAACAAAGAAGCGTTTTCTCTTGATTTGTTGCACCAACAGACAATTAGCCATATGCGCAGATATTTGCAGTAGAGGATTCGATAACCATGTCTAAATTCTCCCCCAATGAACCCGTATCATTCATTCAATACGCCGCTATATGCATGTGGGTTTCTTTTAAAAATTAATTACAAAAACTGTTGTAGAACAAAACCAAAAAAAAGATGGAATCACTGAAATTAAATGCATTTAATAAGCGTAAATAACATTCAAATAGAGCTTGAAAAATGTTTCCCAAAAGAGATACAGATATGTAGGTAGTGATAACCATCCACGCACATCGGGCTTTAAGTGTAAAATAGATGAAAAGAATCAGATTAGAATCAGCCATTGGGTGCCGCTTGCTTTCAGAAATTACCAATTACAATATAAAATCGATCTTAGCCGTAGGTTAGTTGGGAATCAGAATGCAATATCCAAACAAAACCAAATAAAGCAAACAAAAATCGTACCTTGTGCAGTTAACGCAAACTTACAATTAGTTCTAGGCCTATCTCCCCTTAAGGCGATTTGTTCCCCAATTCGATTGTAGATACAGATACAAATATGTGTATGATTTGCGAACGGATAACTAAAAATATAGGAATACACACATACATACATACAAGTTGAGAATTAAAATGATATTCGTAATAAATTTGTGCACTTTTAGAGCTTTTTAGCACGATCAACGAATTATTATTGTTAACTAGAGATCAACATTTTCAGCACAGCAGAGAGAGAAAAAGGGAAACGTAAATCCATCAATGGTTACATCAACTTAAAGTAGCAAAAAAAAAAAAGAAAAATAAAATAAAAAACAAAATCATATTTAAAAAAATAGACAAAAAATCGCTTTTATTGTACACATACGCACATAGAAACTACACCACACACACTACACACACACGAAATATAAATAAATAGTTGTTCGTGTTTCTGTTAATTTTTTTCCAGTGTAAAGATAATCGAAAACGAAATTATGTTCATTCTTCACGGTAGTTGGTAAAAGAATTAAAAACAAACGCAAAAAATTAACAACAATTAAATGACAGCAACAGCAATTTCTGAAATTTACACTTATTTTACTCCAATTGTAACAAAAACAAAATAAATGACAACAACAAACGAGTAACACTCATAATCAGCAAATTTGAACAACAATTTAAACAAAAAATGAAATATGTACTAACATATATACAAATATATATATATATATATCTATAAATATACAAATACCAAATACAAACATGCAATGAAAGAAACGAACATCTCTTTATTTGTTTGGAGGGGCATGTGCTTGTGGGACCAGTGGTCCAGCTGTGCTTGTCGGACAAATATTTGGGTTAACTACGTTGACTACGACCTTGATCTAGACCTACCAGCCCCTCGCTATATGCAAGTATCATTTTTGTTTGTTTAACATATTTCGGGATCAAAGAGATGACACAAAGTTGAAAGTTGAATTTTTTAAGTTTTTTGATGTTGTTTTATTTATGAAAAACAAATGGCAAAATTGTTTTGTATTAGTATAGATAAATGCTTACAACACTTTTCAGTTTACAATTTGACAGTTTCGGGATTTTGCGGTTTCGAAAAGCCCACAGTGGAATGCACCTGTATTCCTTTCCATGTCACTTATTCCTGATCACATAGCAGTTATATAGGATATACCGTCATATGGTCTATTTTACAACATTTCTTCTATTTTATACACACACAAAAAATACACAACACATATGTGGATATATATATAATCGTTATTAGATGACTTTTTGATTCGGTTTGCGCTAACTACTTCTTACACTTATAGACTTCACTTTCTTTTACTTCTATCCTCCTTTTCTAGTATACATCATATAGAAAATATATGTATATATAAATCTAGCATTCGAATTTTATAATATTTACAAGGTGTTGTGCTAATTGGAGTCTGTTTTCGTTTAAAAGGGTCAGTCATCGTTAGTCAGTTTCTTGGTCCTCTCTCCGTCGTCGGTCTTCACTCCGTTAGTTAGTTTCGATGACCCAACGTTGTGATTCGCTAGACAGATCGCAGGGTGCCACAATAACATCGTCCATATTCTTAAGACCCTCATGATCGATGCACAATCCCGTGTTGGTGTGCACCAGCTGTTGATCCTCATATCTCCACTGGTCATTAAACTTGTCGCTCTCATTGCAAGGAACCATCACAACCCGTCTTGGTGGCGAATCACTGTGCTGGACTGTGGCACAACTGAGTTCATTGCGCAGCACCTGGCTATTGGTGTATGAAAAGAGCTGCGATTTCTGTAGCAGTTTGCCGCAGGGATATAGGCCCAGATTAAAAGGCTTTTCGTTGTTCTGCAGGAGATCGTCCAGACAAAGATTCTCATTGACTGCTCTGACCTTGCCCCAATACTGAACGTTCTTATTGGGCACAAATTTTTCGGGATAGACGTTCTTTAGGTACCACTCAAAACTCTTGCATCGAAGTTTTTTCCGTAGCATCACTCGATGCGTGACATCACCGATGTCAGCATGGAACTTGAGATCGGGTCGATTAAGGAAGAATATATTGATGTAGTCATCCATCCAAACCAACGCCATGCGAGCTGTGTTAATGCCGTGGGTGTCGCGATCATTGGGGAATCTGTTGATGAACAAAATTCGGTTAACGAACTCATTAATTTAAAAGCAAAGCATGATGTTACTTGTACGGGTGAAAGTCACGGAAGATGTGTCCCACACGAGAGCAGGGAATCGTCTCAATGGTGCCGCCACATTGCCAGATTCGAAACGACATTTCAAGATTTTCACCTCCCCAGCCATCCATTTGTTCGTCATAGCTTCCCACCTCCCAGAAGTACCGACGATCGATGGCAAACAATCCACCAGCCATTGTGGGACTATAGGCAGGACAGATTTCGCGCGGCTGATCGCATTCTCGGCGTTGGCGCTGTTTCTCGCGCTCGGGCAAGTTTACCCAATCAAAATGACCGTTCCACTGAAAGCCGCCTACCTGGAAGGCCTTGTAACCATTCGTGCTATACTGGAAGTCATTGGCATCGATCACATCGATAATGGGCACAAGAACGCTAGTTCTCGACTCCTTAATCCGTTGCAAAAGAGGCTCACACCAGCCCACATTGCCCTCGCAATGCGCATCCAAAAATATTAAGACATCTCCAGTAGCCATGCGGGCACCAGCCAAGCGGGCACGGATCAGTCCCAAGCTAGCATAAAGTAAAAGAGAAAGAGACAAAGATGATTTCCAAAACTTTCTTTAGCTAATCGAGGTTGCATGCAGACAAAAAAAAAAGAAAAAATTTCAAGAAATCAAAATTATTAGGTCAGACGACAACCTTCGAAGAATGCCAAAAAGACACTAACCGAAATTACACCACAGAACAAGAAATATGTTGGAGTGTTTAAATCCAATTATAAGGCCTATTTTGGGGGAGAGAAAATAAGAAGTGATTTAACAAAGATTCCGAGTCTGATTATTCCAACGATTAGAAAATAATAAATTTCATTAAATTTAGATAAAATCAGTTTTCAAACTTAATGAAATCAATTGGTTTTTGTGTTGTGCAGTGTAATAAGAGATCGAGTGAGAGATATGTATATAAAGCCTCCAAAGAAATACATAATAATCGTTTGCTTGAAAAACTGGTTCCATGGTTGCTTCTTCTTTATTTTAAGTTTTTGGCCTTTTGAATGTTTTGACGGTTCTGCCGCAGAAGAAAAGAGCTCCAAACAAGTTATTTAAATCATGATGTAGCCCATAAGCGATTCGATTAGCCGACATGAATTTTTCCTAGCCGAAACACTTTTTGATGTGGGCCAAGTTAACACACTTTGTGCTTTCCCTTTCCCTTTACTCACCGATTTTTGAGTCGAAGCACAGTCACCTTGCCTGCGGGAAATCGTGTGCGGATATAGTGATCCAGCTTGCCACCCAGTTCGACATTGTCACTGCCATCATCCACCAGAATGATCTCTTTCAGGGACTTTTCGTTGCAGGTGCTCAGAGTGCTGTGCACTGTACGCAGGAGAACCGAGTAGGGTTCGTTAAAGAAGATTATGATTACACTGGCACTGGGCAATGAATTGGTGTCGAATTGCTGGCTGGCACACAGCGGATTTCGATGGTCACCCACCGTCCGATTGTAGGAGAGCTGCTCACTGAGTTCTTCGTTAAGGGCAATCTTCTTGTAGATTTTTTCGCCCCGCTCCTTGGCGCTTCCTGTTAAATGAACGGCTACTCCATCGTCGCCTAGGCCAGGTCGCTGTTTTGCTAAATCTAGTTGAATACTCTGCTCGTAGGGTGATTTGGTGGCTGGGCGAGCTATCTCGTTTTCACTGTCGCTGTACAAATTAAACTTGTCCCGTCCGTGTCCTCTGAGGGCACCAGGACGACCCAATGCTGGAGAGTCTTCGTCGCCGCTTGTCTGCACCTTGTGGTACAGGATAAAGCACAACGCAATGAGGCAGAATATGATTATTTTGCCATATAGGGAGCGGAACCGAGGCAGCATGGCTTTTGCTTATTAGGAGGGCGACAGGTGGGGAGACGACGGTTCGGTGAGGTAGTGCTGGTCACTGGGTATATTCACTTATCCTACTTCAGGCTAAGTGTCGACGTGACGTTGACGATTTGCTTTCAATTTACACCAGCTTCATTTGTCTCGGCTTGCTTTCAATTATAATTGTATTCTTTTCTTTACACATATAGACAGATCCAGTTCCAGCTTTAACGGCGCGACAGCGGATCACCCCCGTCTATCAATGTGGCTTAAACTAGACTAAAAGCTATAGCTATTCTAGACGTAGACGAAGCCCCATCCCGCCCCACAGCCCCAAAACAAAAACAACAAAGTATTAGTATTTTTACAAAAACTGTTGCTTCTCTCTTTCTCTCTCTCCGTTTCGTTTCTTAGAGCTGGACAAACATCGATGGTAACATCAATGTTATCGATGTTTTTGCAACCATAACACATTGGGCCAGATTTATTTTTTTTGGTATAAACTCGAATTTATATATTAAAGATTGGTAATTTTCCAAGCACATTACGAGGACTAACATTAGTTAGTAACATTAGTTTTGGAAAAGTTTATGAAGAATATGAATATTATGCATTGCAACTAGTTTATCTCGGAATATTTTTGCCCACTTCACAATACTCTTCTTTAAATATGAATTGTATGTTCTAAGAAACATGGTATAAAAAAAGTGATTTTTAAGTATTAAATGTGGAATTTCAGAAATTTTAATTTGCGTTCATTGGTATTCTTCTTTTAGTATTTTGTTGTTTCTGGTATTTTTATCCACTTTTGATTTATTTCCCTCAAAATTTCCCGCTAAAGCGCTAATCGCAAAATTATCGGAGTTTAAATTCTGCATTTCAAGCTTACGAATGTTTTATGAAGTGTAGAGCTGAACAACTAATGGTTGCTTGTTGATTTAAATTGCACAACGTATTAAATACAAAATTTAGTTGTAAATACTTCCTAATTAAAACATACGTATCCTATGCAAAACGTAGCAGCATTACGGGCGCAGTGTTGATTATGCTACTAGTGCGCGGTATATTTAAATTTATATTGAGGGTGTTGTTTTTTTTTTTATTGAATACTCTTGTTGGCATCTTTTTAAAATTTGAACTAAGCTCTTGATGTAGTAGGAGCAATGAAGCAACTCTTTTCGCCTGTGTAATTGACAATTTCAAATTACGGACAAAATAAAATAGAAGAAGATTGACAGTTATGCCTCACTTATTCTCTCTTTGAACAGATTGCATCAGCGTTTCGTTCATTTTAAGTGACAGAGGGAAAATCGGAGAAGGAAAAACAAATTTTTTTGCATATTTGCAATATTTCTTTTAAAAACTTTGTATTTTAGTTATTTAAACAAACAAAACAGGCCGCATTTAGGCGTCCTTTTTAGTTACTCTGCAAGGAATTTTCTGCTCCTCGAGTTTTGGTTTTAAATGAAAGTGCCGTGAAACATCTTCTTAGTTTTTTAATTCTTGTTCTCGGACAAGTTGGGTTTTTTTAAAGTCAGTGTTTAATGCAAATTACAATTTATTCTCATTGTTTGTAATCTATAAACCTCAAACACTGTAGCAGAAGATTAAAAGAAAATTTGAAATTGAGCACTAAATTTTTAAATGCTTTAAAATCCTTCTTGCCCCTTCACCATGCTCTAATTGTTGTGATAATTATATTTTTGAAATTGCGGAAATTTACATCAAAAGCATACTTGGTGTGCTTCCTCCATTTGACTCAACTCTGTGTGGGTACACACACATACATACATATATCTAAAAACGAAAGGGACTGCGACTGGGGCTGGCATTGAGATTGGAACTCGAATCAAAACTGTCACACTTGACACTTTTGTTGCCGCTTAATGCACAAATTGCATGTTCATTTGTTGTTAAAACGAAACAAAATGGGTTTCCTATTTAACAAAAAGAAAGACACAAAATGATGAACACGGTTGTTGTGTCTTTGTTTTTGTAATTTGCTCTTTGACATGCAACAGCGTTTGGCGGGGATTGTTGGTGCTTTCGTAGATTTCATTTTAATTCTAAATCCGAAAAGAGATTAATTTTGAACTACTTTCATTTTTCATTGGGGCAACGAGTTTGTCCCCATTTTCATTTTAATTTTTTGCTTTTGGTTTTTGTTGTTTTTGGTGAATTTGATTAATTTTGGTTAATTAACGTACGAGCGAATCTTTATGGCGAATTGTTGTTGTTTTGGACGCATAATTAATATGTTACGTATACGCAAAGGTGTCGCTGCGGGAGACAAAGATAAAGCTGCAGGCCAGCCGAATGGAACGCAAAGGCAACCGAAAACAAAAACAAAAAACACAGTTCAAAGTGCTTTCCAACCATGGGTAATTGGAGTTGTGGGAAGCAACTGTTGATCCGTTGAAAAGGTGCAACTGTTTTGCAGATATTTTTTGGTTAAAACTCTTTAATGGCTTAAAGCGACAAAAACTAGGAAGAAAATAAATTACTTTTTTTGTTTTCGTTGCCCGACTGGTGGTAGTTTGGCGGTTTGTAGGGGGCGAAGTCTTGGCATTTGGTTGGTATTTTCCTCTTTTTCTTTTTTTGTGGTATTTCATTTTGTGTGCGACCTTAAAACACAAGTTTTAGTTAAGATACAGCCTCCTAAATGCATATGTATAGGTAGAGGTATGGTAAGCCGACATTGAAACAGATTAGTCAACGAAATTAACACCTCCAAAAACATTTCGAATTATGTATAATATTTCAAAATTATTATGCATTTTTAGCACTTTTTGTGAAATTTTTATAATGATTTAAAGGTCGAATTAGTTAAGTTTTATGAGTCGCAACCGCAAACGATTTGTTTGGTATTGTTTAAAATAATTAAACTATTACACTTATTGAATGATGAGTGAGTTTATCCTATTTTCGACTTCAATTCATTGTTCCATATGTGTATGTTGACCATTAAGCCACAATAGAAGAAACAAAACCCATTTAATCCAAATGGCCCTGAGAGCAGGCCAAGAGATTGCGATGGTAACCGAAACGAAGACGTAGATGAAGTTTTAGATGAGGATGGAGACAGAGGTAAATGGTTAACCCATCATCATCATCCATCAATAATAGCAACAACAATAACAATAATAATAATAACAGAATTGGGGAATTGAAAAATGAAAGACAAAAAATGAGTAACAAATGCAGTGGAAAATGTTTGGTTCAGTTTTCATGGAGACTTTCGTTGCGGTGTTTGAGCAATTCGTATCACAGAAAGGGAGATGAATTTTTGTTTGTTTCGATCCGATTCCCATGGCAAATTGATATATTTATGTATGTATAGTATACTCGTATTTTCTTTCGGACAGCAGTGGGAATCATAATGATGTGCAAAATGTTTTGACTTAGTTTATATTATCCACCTTTAAGCAATATGATTAATGAGAAATTTCTGAAAACTATGCAAATTTGGTTTGGCATAACAGTTAAATTGAAAGTGAACCCGATGACAATGCACAGCCATTCAGATCACCCACTGGGTATTTACCATTATGTTTGCAGTTACTCAATCTCCCCAAGCACGAGTCATAAGTGGCGCCAAAGTGACGCACAAGTTTTAAATTTAGTTTTTAGTTTTTACGATTCGATTTAAATATGCATATTTATGGTTATCAATATCTGGCCCAAAAAGGCATAGTATTAGCGCGTTTTATGGCAGTTTTGCATAATCCTCAGCATACCTGCTGAGACACCCGCATTGTGCACCCATTTATGGACATCGGCGATCTTTATGTAAGACTTCAAGCATGTGACATGTCATCAAAAAAATTGTTCGCCCAGCTTGGTGTCTGTCATCGCTTGGAATGCACCAAATGCGAATGCCAATGTCTCTATTTTTGTTGGCCTCTTGTCTGTGCCATTGAGGGGTTTTCACAATCAGTCCGCAAATTAATTCCATATCCGAGTGTCTTTTAAAACCGCATCAAAATCAATATCGCGTATCGGATCAAACCAAACTGAACCAAAATCAAATGGCATTGTATGTAGATGATAATATACATACATACACGTATGATTGTATGTGTTTTAGTTGGCAGCCTTTGTTGGCTTTTATGATTTCAAATTTGAATAGCGAATGGCAACGACAACCGGCAACCGTATCCGCCATCCATCCACACTATTGCGGAGGTGGTCGATAACAAAGCAAATTGATTTTCTGATACCCTTCAATATTATTACAACCTATGGTATTGAACATTTTATATAGCAACTTTAAACTTTATCTCTTACAGTTGTGGCCCTTAATCAAATCAAATCATATGCTTTGACATTCTGTATAATCGCCTATACACCAAGAAGGCGGGCACACCAGAATTATTCTATTTATATAGAATTCTTGAGTGTATTGCATCAAGTAAAATAGATCAAATAAACTTATTTTTCAGTCATTTCAGGCAGACATCAAAGATGTTGTGTTTTCAACTCTCTTTTTGGGTTATATTATCCAATCTCGCGTATCCACTTAATGCCTAAAAAAAGTACAATTCAATACCTTGAAGGATTACTCCTCTACTCTGATTAATGCCTTCTTAGGCCTTGTTTCTTAACAAGCAAGCTAATAGCATACTACAAATGAATAATGCCAAAAATTTGAGGTAATTGAGAACGACCAAATATTCGTTGCTACTTTTCGAAATTTGTATTATAATATTTCTTTCACAAACATTTTTTACTACGATTATTGTTTTCTTTAAACTTCAGGAGATTTTATGCTCCTATGTACATATTTTAGTCGATTTATAAATGTTCTGTTTGTCTGATCGGTTACACTGCATTATATGTATATCCAAAAGAGGTCTAAATGCGAACATCCAATAAAATAGATCGTATTCAAAGAGGCTTCTTTTCATAGTCATAAACAAGCAGGCAGACTTCATATCAAAACTAGAAGATATTATTTTTGAAAAAACACATCCTTTTAATCTATAATATATTATTTCGTTAATAAATTTACACATTGAATAATTTTAATATTTATAATAGAAATAATTTATTAAGCTCTTGATCTTGAAGGTTGTCGATTTTTGTTATTTGCTAAAAGTATAACTTTGTTTTTATTACATATGTATATTATACAAAAAATTAATTCTTTCAAATATTTCAATGACTAATACCTTTTAATTTCGATTATGCAAATTTAGAAAGGCTTTCCATGTAATCCTCTTTTGTGGGCTTTTCTTCCCCCTACAGAGTTCCACAGCAAAGAAACAGCAACTCAAAATCAATGCCAGGACATACAGTTCTAGTATCCAGGACAAATCGATTAGTTCAATGGCTTCGGAAGCGACTTGTGGTCGACTAAAATCCTCTAGAGGGGTTAATCGAAGGCGCACCATATCGTAAAAGCTCCTATCTATCCAAAAGTAGGGCAAGCCGAATTCCTGTTGCCTCTGAATGTGTTCTTGGAATAAATCGCGATAGGGCAGAAATTTCCGGACTGGGATGCAGAGGACAAGCGAACGACTGAGGCATATATCCTCCGAATAATAGAACGAAGGCTCCTTAAATAGTTTCTGCTGTTCTTTGTAAGTGCGCCAACGCACTTCGGACACAGGATAAATGAAGCTGGCATTGAAGGTATCGCGCATTCGAAGGAAGTCAGCCCAATCGTCCACAATTTTGTTCGAGCTGGGATTCCAGATGGACGAGAATCTGTCAGCCTCGTTTTGGGTAATCATAATGAGATATCGTGAGTTATACACCTCTTCCAAAGTGCGCAGGAAGGGCTCTTCTGGGGGCCGGGTGAAAAAGGATTGCAAATAGGCCACATACATAGTGGTCATCATTAAGCTGGCAAAGCAGAGGGACATGCAAATTAGTTTCAGCTTTTTGCTGGAGCTCGTGGGCCAAGGAAAGGACTGACCCAATAGACCGCGAAGGCTCTTGTCGTTTAACAGGACTTTGCTCAAACTCAGTCCTTTCCAGGACATTTGCTGGCCGTAGATTAGGAGCAGCGAGAATGTGCAGAATAATATAAAAATGATGCCCAGCACCAAGGGATCCACTATGACCATATAGATTTGATGATATGGCAGTTTGGCTGGGAGGGGCATCATAAGGCAATATGAACTCAATAGATACGGATAGGTTAGAGTGTCCAGGTTGGATCTCCCTAATGTGACACCCAGCGACGTGCTTATGTCCAAGAGATTCTCCTCCGTCCATTTTTGTAAGTCGCCGTAGTAAATAGTCTTACCCACAACCTGTGGTTCGGATCGAAACTTTAGAGTGGCATTTACCTTCTCCACGAAGTGGTTGATTGTGTTGGCCACGTAGCCCAGCATTTTGATCTTACCCGAATGTGGGTCCCGATATAGCATGGAACGTGGAGCCAATTGATCTGCATCGGTTACCAAATCAGAGCCCTGCATATTCAGGAACTGTTGGATGAATATGGAGGTCCTTGCTTCCTGAAGCCCCAACTCCACATAGTTGGGTGACTGAAAGTTGCGGCAGCTATAGATGAGGCTAGTCTCTCCAAAGTCTGGATATATCATGGCCACATTATACTGCTCCTTGGCAAAAACCATTCCACAAACTTGGTTAGGTTTTATTCGCTCGCTTTTCATGTAAATCAAGCGTCTAGCTCGTTGTAGTTTGAGTAGAGTTCGGGAATTCTGCTCCCTATCTGCATCCCAGTCACAGGCCAGTATCAACGTCAAACTCGAGAAATCCCAATCGAAGTGGGTGGTGCCTTCAGTTACAATAACCGTTGTGACTTCAAAGTTCTTGAGAACTGGCAGGAAGTCGCATTCCTTTCCGTATGAAAGCACGGTGTTGAAAGGTTTCTCTAGGCTCACTTTGAAAAGCAATTGCTTCAGCTTTTCTCCCACCTCTGCGGGATTAGATGTGATTAAGAGTCGACCAGCAGCCAACTGCCACCACATGAGGAGCAAAGCACATACCAATCCGGTCCCAGACATCACGAAACTCTTGACTAGATCCTGCTGGGCGTGACCTTTTTGTAGTGGCCTGGACACATTCCGTTTGGAACGAAAAAACATTGCGTTAACATGAAGAGAGCAATTAACTGAATAAATATGCGGGACATAGCCCCTCCTCTGTCTCGCTCTTGACTTTAAATAATTGGCCTCAATATGAAAGCTAGTGGCTTGGGCCAACTCTCAATGTTCATAGAACTAAAGCCAAAATTGAGCGTGAGTCTGTCCCATTTTGCATTTTTGTTGTGCATGTTTGAATTTGAGTTTTAGTATTACTTTTGTTGTATTTTTTGTCTTTCTCCTTAACAACTTCCGCTACAAGTCGAAACTGGCGGACTCCCCAACTCCAACTCCAACTCCAATTTCAATTTGAATCCCAATTCCGTTTTAATGTGTAGCATGTTAGGTGACTGCCAAAGAGTCATTGCCAAACAATTCGATTTTTCCGGCAATTGAGAGCCAAAGCTAAAGCCAAGTGCATGCATTTGCTTCGATTTCTCGCATTGAAAAGCAAAAGCAAACATTTCGTTTTATGCTCTTAATTGCAGGCCAAGTGGTTTTCAATTATTCAAATCAGTGTCCGACTCCAGCTCCAGCCCCGACTCCGACTCCGACTCCTCTCTTCTCTTCTCGGGATGGATGGATGATGTTGATGGCATGCCTTGCCGCCGCTCGAAAGCTGCACTTCCGAATTTTCGCCTCGAATTCAAATCGATAAAAAAACTGGTCTAGACCATGCGTGACATTAATAGCCAGAAAGACGGGATGGGGGCGACAATGAAACTGAATTTCTTCTGCTTGTGATGATATCGTTTTGCTTTATCTACTCTGGCTCTGGCTCTGGCTGTGGCTCTGACTATTACTCCGACTCCAGTCTGCCTTTTGCCATTTGCAGCTTTATTGTTGCTCCCGTGAATGACGTTTTTCAGCGAAAGTTGTTACGTTACCATCGACAAGCGACTGAAAGCCTATGCAAAACCGGTCGGTCATTGATTTTTGGTTACTGCAAATTGTATGGCCATGACCAGCCAGCAAGCCAGACATCCAACCAGCTGGGGAGCAGCACCAACTCATGATCATCTCCACCGACTGCAACACACATTTGGTTTGTGTACTCAAAAACTGCATACAGAAATCCATTTTTTCTTGTCACTGGCTTATTGTTGGTGTTGTCGATGTTGCTGTTGCTAAAGTTGCTTGTGTTGCTGCTGTTGTCGATGTTGCATACTGCGTGTAGTCGATTTGATGGCCACTAAGTTATGGTTTGCCTGCTTAATTTAGATTTTGATAACGAGTTTTGATACCTAGGCAAACAAAGAGTTGAATATGACTTAACTACACAAAGATCCACTCAAGTATATCGAAACACCTTAATCCCTTTGACTGCTTTTGACATTGAAGTTACCATAAATGTTAATTTATTAAACATTCGTGAAGATGCAAAATAATCTTAATTTTACACGGTTTAATCTTTACAATATAATCAAAACAATTAAAGAGAACACAACGCAAAACTCAATACCCCACATTTAACAAAGGCCAATTCGTTGATTAATTAATAACTTTACTGCAACTTTCTATTGGCTTCTTGTTTATCTGCGTCATCTCAGCTAAATGAGAACTTATAAATCTATTCCTTAAACTAAAATACCAAATGTATTTGCCAAGTCCTATATGGCTTAGTTTTCTACACTAACAAATTTCTTAAACTATGATAGAAACTGTATCAAATTTCCCTTTAACAAAGTTACATATTGAAATTGCTTAAAACTTGGACAACTTTCATCCTTTCACAAAGCGGGACAAGCTACTATGTAGAAAGATCTTTGCCTATTCATTTTGGTTCTTAAGTTGTATTTACATATACATACATATGTATACATATGTATATATTAATAGACAATTCCCATTTCGAATTCATTTTAGATATGAGGGCCATTTGAATGTTGTTGAGAAATGCCGTTTTAATCAATCACGATGATTGATAGAAATTTCAATGAAGTTCTTGTAGAATTCCCAACATGCACTAAAAACACTATAAATCAAAGTAATTTGTCACAGATACGAAAAAGAATCGTTAATCTATTGAAATTCATTAATATTTATTTATTAATTATTCCGAATTTTGCGACTTTATCAACCGTAGAGAGTACAAACGGAACAGGACTAATATTTAGTCATGATCAGAATTAACCGACCAGGTGAATGGAATATGTCCACCCATACGTCCTTTTCGTTCATAAGAAATCTGGAAGACTATCTTTAAAGATTATTACAGTTATATGTAGCTTCTAAAGTTAAATCGAAGTTTGCTTTCAATTTTTGTTAAAGGTTCACTTTTGCTCTAGAAATTTGTTAGTCCATTCTGATACAGTGACATCGTAGTTCTCTAATTTATTTAAAAATATTTACTAGTCCAGCTAATTATTTCAACGCGGTTCCCTTGTATAAAGTTCTGTGTCAAGTCATCCAATTTCGAAATTTCATTTAGCTTGCTGTGCATACTTTCGTTTTATTCCGAAAAGATACTTGGAGAGTGTGCCAAGAATTGAATGTATCTTGACATTTAACCTTGCTTCAGTTGAACTATCGATCAATCGATTCGTTTTCTAATCCATCAATGCTCATCAATGGAGGTCTGGCCCCTCTCCCGTTGCCTAATTACCTGGTTGCTTCCAAACCAAATTCTTTGAAACATTTTAACATTGCTTCCGTTTGGCTGGCTTTTCCTTTCACTTATTTAATGCTGCCAAAATGTTTGTAATCAATAGATAATAAAATAACCCAAAGCCGAGTTCGTTATGTCTCCCATTGTCCAGTGTAGCTTTGTTGTCTGTGCTATATCCATATCTGGTCTTTGCTTTGCTATGTTTTTATTTTTATTTATTTTTTTATTTTTGGCGTGGCTCTGGCTAGTTTTTAATGTGCACACATTTCGTTTGTTTGCCGGACATTTCTTTAGCCGGCATTTTTAACACACATTGTCTTTGACTGTTGGCTGTCCGTTGTCTGTGGTTGGTTGTCGATAGCTGGTTGTCGGTTGGTTGTTGGTTGGTTGTTGGCTGCTGTCTGCCTGGCGGCACAGTTTTGCTTTCTGTGTTTTCTGCAAGAGCTACTCTCATTTCATTTGCGCTTATTTGGGAATCGGCGGTAATGACAGAGTCCAGATACAAAGCATTTGCCATTGAAAGTAAAATGAGCCGTAATGTGTTTTTCAGATTCACTTTCGATGCTTGATTGAGAATACTTGAAGTTGGACTCGGATTCGGAGCTTGGTGGGCGCGGCGGGATGGCTGAAAGAGGGGCAAGTTACCTGAAAAACTCACCATACCACACCACATCAAACACACACATTCACACACTAGTTGGAGGTGTCGTGTCTTCTTCAACTCAAGCGCGCTCTCTCTCTTTCCTTTCTCTCTGTCTCTCTCTTTTTCTCTGCCTGCCTGACTTTGTATCTTTTGGCCAAGTTGTAAGCTTCGGCCAACTTGAAGTTTCAGTTATAACACGGCAGCGACTCGGTCTGGTTGCAATTCCTAACAATTGCTCCGCGCGTCTTGTGATCAATCTCCAGATACGCAGTCTAAGGATAACGGCCATTACGTGGGTGAAAAGTGACAAATCAAATCTAAAGCAAAACCATATTGTATTATCTAAATGAATCGAAACCCATTTTTCTTGGTGCTCCAACTGTGTATTATTTTTAAATAAAATTTAAATTTTAACTTACAGCTGCTGCTGTTGTCTTGTGGGAATTCGGGATTAGTTTTTATAATCCTGCAAACATGCGAATTCCATTACCTTTGCTGGTAAGTTCAAATACTATCTCACTCCGAAACCTCATCTCGAGAGGATTCTGAATCCTTCCTGGACAATTCACTTTGGCTTATCCATTTGTTCTCTTCATTAAGTAAGCCGATGCCCCTCATTGGCCCTCATTGCTTGACCTGCGATTTGTGAATTCATTGCTCTCCCCTCTGTGAATGTAGCTCCCCCATACACTCCTTGACATTGACAAATTGTGTCATTACATTTGGGGAGTGAGAAGGGCAATCCAAGTGTGAATTGCCTTCCGGTTAACTGCACAATAATCTCAGACTTCAACTTGGCACTTGTTACGCGAAGGAAATTGCTTGCCTATCTCGGTAGATCTCTGTTGATATGGGGCACGTGAGTGTGTGTGTGTGTGGAAATGTGTGGACAGGTGGAAATGGAGGTGTGTGCATACCTTGCGAATTGTCTCATTGTTTGTTATTGCCCTGCACTCGTTAGCATTGCCATTGCCTGGGTTTTCCCTCTAGTTACCATTATCCATTACCAATGTAAAAGATTCCCCAAAGAGTAGGAGCTCATTTGTAATATAATTAAAACGTTTGAAAACAAATGGAATTTGCGTTAATTTGTTCAAGTTAATGAAAGAAGTCACTTTTGAAATCGTTATTGGTACAAACAATTAAAATATGGTGAGGATGATTTTTAAGAACATTTTTAGAGCAGTTTGAAATTTATTTATTAGGGCGTAAAAATCTTTTTTAATCCAATGACCGTTCGAATCCACTTCCTATTTTCCAAAGCTCAATTATATTTTTAAGTTTAATTCAATGAAGAAAACTATTGTGAATAAAAATGATTCAAGTACCAAATATTTAATTTCAAACGAGGAAATGTAGTTTTCATAGCTGAAAGGAGGAAAATTATAGTGATTTAAACTATTTTTAAATGTTGCCAATCTTTATTATAATGGTGATTTGTAAATTATCATTATAAACTTTGTCGTTTTAAGTAAACATTTCCAAATTTAAATAAAGGTAACACAGGATTGCATTTATGTCAAAATACTTTTTTCGATTTTCGAATTTATTTATTTATTTTAAGTTAATAAGTTTTTCTTTATTAGAAAATATATAAAATCTAATTGCAAGTACATTTTAAAATATGACTATTTCTCTCAATTCAAATTTTTCAACCGTTTTCCCAAACGTTTCATTAAAAATTTTGATGTAGATTCGAGATTGATGTGCTAGCAATCAAAATACAATTCAATCGAATCATCCGTTCTGCAACTCTGAGCAGAGTGTCCATATCTGTCGATTTGAACTTCGCTCTTAACTCTATTTACCAACAAGTGAGGCTGTGAGACCTTCTCTTTGCGTAATAACACACACAACACAAATTGCATTTAATGGCCATCACAATTTGGAGGCCACCTGCTGCAGAATCCAAATTACACATCCAGTCAGTGCTCATTTAGCATCTTCATTTGCCTTCCTGCTGCTGCATCATCATCGTCACCGCTTCATCAGCTCGAAGTGAACAAAATCAAGACGCGAGTTGCCCTCCTTTCAGTCTGTGTATTTGCCTTTCAAAAAAAAAAAAAAACTCGACTCTTGATTGTGCAAAAGTCCCCGCCGCAAATGAAGATGACTTTTTGTAACATTTTGCAGACGAAGACTTTAATAATGATCATTGATCTTTGGCTATTTGGTCCAACATGTGTGTGTGTGTGTGTGTGTGCGTGTGTTTGTAACCTTTACAAAAGTCTCTTTGTTGGTTTTAGACTTATTTCAGTTTTTGTAATTTCATTTAGAGCTGGCAAATGCCACAAGTGTTGGCCCAGAAAATTGTTTTGCTTTGCCAATTGTGTCTGCATAGAAATCTCAATTCATGGCTAATTTTCGAAAGAAAAAAAATGGTAGGTACATATGTATATACGAATATATGAAAAGGAAAATTCAATTGTCATTGCCGCAGAATTGGTTTGACTTGGTTCAGTTGCGCTTCAGTCATTCAGTCATTCAGTGAGTACAATTGTGTGGCCCGTACTCGTCCCACTTGGCCCCAGGGCAAACCATTCAGCACCTGTTTGTGGCACCCATCAGCGGCATAAGCCGCCGAGTTTCGTGTCTTTTCAAATAGGCCGAGCATATTTTAATATGCCGCACGCATGCAAACTGTCCATTTGCTGGCTTGGAGTGTAGAAAGTTGATTGGTTTTATTTATTATGTATTTGGTTTGCTGCCGAAAGTTTTTCAGTTCACTTTTGCGACAAGTGCAGCAGAAAACGTAAAAATCTTCTCTAGCTGCAGCCCTGAGAGCTCGGGCAACGGGGGCATCGGGGGCAACTGACAACTGGCAACTGGACAAATGCCTTTCACTTCTTCTTTTGCTCCTCCAATTATTTTGCTTATCGAAATCGAAAGATGCGCTCGAGGTCCAGTCGACAGTCGACAGTCCACGGCCGAAAACGAAAAGGAAAAACTTTGCAATTGAAGACGAGTTGTTACTAGCAAGTTTTACCAAATTGTTCAAATGTGAATGTACTCGGTGGCATGGCGACATACAAAGGCAAAAAAAAACAAAAATAAATGAATTAAGAAAAAAATATGAATTTTGGAATGCGGTTTTCAGTATTTTTATTTGTGTTCTTTGCGGGTTGGTTGCCTGCTTTTTGCTTTTTGGCCGAGACAAAACCAAACAAGCCGCTGGCCATCATAGCCGGGGATATTTTTTCCTTTTCTTTATTTTTAAATGTATTTTAATTAAATGATTACCCAAGTAAAGTGAGCAGCTTTGGTTGGATGCTGTTGCTGTTGCTGCTGCTGCTGCGGTTGATGTTGCTGCTGAGGCACGCATTTCCCATGAATATTAATGATGAACTAAAATAAATGCGCTTGAGTGTCGATTAGGTTTAGCTCTTCTCCGCCTAATTTGGTGCTTCAACTTGTTTGCGGCTTTTTAATTAGTTAACTTTTCAGATGAACATCTTCGGCGAATAGACTCATAGCTTGAACGAGGGATTCGGTGAGAGGGGGGCTAGTAAGTAGATTGCATCATATGTAAATATCTGCACAATCTTGGCCAGGGTTCAACACGATTCCGGCTGTCTTGCCTTTAATTTATGCCAAACTTTTTCTTCTCCAACGTTTCCTATTTATTTGATTTTTATTTATTTTATGCAACGACCTTGCCGCAACGTTTAAGCTCTGATCGTAAATTAATTTAGACAAAAAGGCCCTGTCTACTACTGTCCCCCTGGGGCTACGGAACCGCCCTCAACAGACACGGCCCATGGCATTTGTTTGCTTTTCTTAAATGTTTTTTAAGATCGCATACTTAATTGATTTTTCGGCTTCTCATACTGCAATTAGGAGGCACACGTCGATCCGGCATTCGACTTATGAAGCAATAAAGAAAGTTTGTGGTCCAACCAAGAAAAACTAAAACTATTGCCATAATGATGATGTGTTAAAAAGTTGATTTTACTTTTCGTCATAGAAGTTAAAAAGTCCATAAAACTAATAATACTTTTCGCAAGTTGGACTAGTCAGAGGAAGTGAATTTAAGCTGGCTTGGTTACAGTCCGCTCCAAACTGGTGCAGAAAAAAAGCACTACAACGGATGCATGTGTCTATTCGAAACGGTTTCAAATTGGCCCGCGTGGGTTATTATTATCAAGTCTATTTAGGTTGATACTCACACACATTTGCTTTGGCATTTCCCTAATCTAATCTAAAGCGATCCACCAGCCATGGCCTACTTTCAAGGGGCAGAATGGGGGCATGGCCAAAATTAAGGAAGTCATGTCAGGTTCAACGTTGACTTGAAAATTGGGACGCCCCGTCGAAGTTGGGACGTCGGCTGATCAAAAATCAATATTTATTTGGTTAAAGGTAAATTTTGAGTTTGAAAATCAGTTTGAAAACAGTTAAAAATTTGAATTTTGTGTTTTTAGTTTATGTTAAAACTTGTTTTACTTGATCGAACCAATATAACCGGTCGCCTTGTTACGACACTAAACTATTATTGATTAAAATATTGTTTGGAAAAGAAAATTTTCATATTTTCGATTTTCTAGTCTTGCAGATTCCAAAACATAAAATTCTTCATGTATTCATAAGGTTTTTTTACTTTTAAACTAATTCTGAAACAGATAATGCTTTAATTTAAAGAATTTAGAGATGCTAAAATATCTATTGTAACTGGAGTATATCCTTTTGGGTCACTTTAGTCTTTTGGTCCTTTTGGTTTTTTTATCATCGTAAGTGCAATTGCTTATACGGGTTAGCAAATGTGTCGAGTTCGTTGCTTCAGTCTTTTGTTTTCCCATCGATGTTCGCTTTGCCTTTTTCGTGACAAACTTTACACTGACCAATCGTTGTAAACAATTCCAAAGATATTTACATGTTGACATACCTAACTATGCAAATATGTACACACATATCCAAGTGTGTGTGTGGTGTGTGTGTGCCTGGTCATTCGTGCCTTTTGCAGTTAATTTGTTTCATTTGCCTCTAGTTGTTGCTACTTGCATAACTAGTTGCTGCTGCTGCTGCTGCTCATACGCAACATTTCTTCAATTGCATTTCAATTTGCTTATTACTAAAGTGATTTGCAATTGACATATTGCAAAAAATGAATAAATAAACAAACGAACAAAGCGACATATGAGCACGAAAAATGTTGGTCAATTGGTGTAAATTACAATTCGCGGGTATTAAATGACAATGCTAACGCTTCAACTTTATCGAGTTGTCACATTTGCTTAATGTTGGCCACATAACTTTTTATTTGCTTTATGTGAGAAGAAATCAAAGTGAACATTCTTTGGACTGGTTAAACAACTTTTACATTTTTCCTATCATCCTATGGGGAGTCTGCTTTTGCAGCATCATCACCACAATCATCGTCATCGTTATTTTCCAGTGCTTATTATGCAGATCAGCTTGAGGCACGCACAGGTCGATCCACGGTTGCTTCCCACACCCAGAAGCGTGGTTTTTGGGGGGCAGTCCATGGCCAGGGGCACAGGCAAAGGCGGGGGTATCGGACTATGCAGACGCAAACGCACACGCACACGAAAAGTTGCTACTTGTCGGCACGTTGCCGTCATTGAGGCTAGAGGCTGACTCTGGGATGGGATGGCTTTTGGGCTGGCTTTCTCGTCGTCGTCGTCGTCGTCAGCATCAACAGCAGCATCAGGTGGCTTCGCTCTGTGGCCAATTCATGTCACGTTGAGGTAGTTTCGGTCACAAGCTACCTCCCACTCGCTCTCTTCTCACTTTCATTTTTCATTCGATTTAATAAATTCATATTTTTCTCCATTTCTGTTGCCCTTTGTTTGGACCCTCAAGTGTTTATAGTGATCTAAATTTTCCCGCCTGCCGCGTCGCTTACTTCCGTTATGATTATTTTTTTTTCGTTTTGGCTTGTTTTTCATTTTGGTGCCAGGTCGTACGCCACTTCTAAGAGACAATAAAGTAATGGCACGCCAACAGCAGCGACAACAGCACAAGCAACGATTAATGGCATTTCATAGTCTTTTTAACGCCTTTTTGGGGCTCCCAACAACAACAACAACCCCACCATCATCATCATCGTCTTAGTCTTCTTCATTATCATCGTCATCATGGCAAGTTTGTCGCCCAGTCGTTTCGTTTGTTTTCGCAAGTTTCTCACTTCCTTTCCAGTTCCAGATATTCATTCCTCCTGGTCGCGCTACAGTTATTTCCACATCGGCAATTGGGTTTCTCTCGCCTCATTTTGGGTTATGCAACCCGGGGCGGGAGGGGGGAAAATCTTTAATTATAAGGATTAACTGCCTGACGAGAAAGTGATAAATTGTTTGCATCCGCAGTCGAGTTACCCATGGCCATATGGTTGTATCTTAAGAAGTTTATCCATATTGATTGAAAATATATTTCGGAATGTTTTCGAGTGAACTGGGAAATGTTGTGTGCCTTTTCTTCCAGAGTTAGCATTTGGAGCATTGGGACTATTATCTGCTGTATATTATTGTTATGATCAGTTGATTATGACCCCCTTTGTAGGTTGTTTTGAAATTCAGTTTAATGGAGTTAAATTCTGCAATTCTTGAGCCACTTTGCATGATGATTGTTACGTTCTGGGTGTATAATTTATCTACCTGCTCTTCTGGGAAGGGCTGATGCAAAAAGATGACTTTCAAATTGTTGACAGAATAATTGCTGCTGTCTCACGTGTCTCACATGTTGCTGGTGTGCGGCAATCGCAATCTTTTCACATGACAGCAGCAACATCTAACAATGGCAGATCGTCTGGCGCATATCATAACTGTTCATCATCAAGAGCACGATTGCAAATATGCGAGTATTCAGCTAATGGCAGAATAAAAGAGCCAAGCAAATAAACCAAACAAAAGCTGGCCAAAATGAAAAATGAGTAAATGCACATGAGAACTTGTGCAGCAATTTGTCCCGTCTAAGCTAACTGGATGGATGGATTGCTGTTGTTACTCCAACTGCCAGCAGCAGCAGCAGCAAAAACTTGCCAGATTTCACTTTGGCCAACGCCAACACCAAAACCAAAAAGAAACAACCGCAAAACATGCCGCTTGTTGTAAAGAGACACCTCGAACATAAAATTTTTGGGCTGCTGCTGCTGCTGCTGCTGCTGCTGCTGCTGTTGAGCCACCTGCCATTGCTGCCACAAGTTGTTAGTTGGCTAGTTGACGTTGTCCTGTGGTTAGCCATCTTCTGATGGCCTATTATACAATCATTTTGATTTACACTTGCCTCCTAACTGATTGTTTGGCAAAGGTTTACTTCTCTCTCTCTCTCTCTCTCTCTGGACATTGCATAATTCTTTTGACCAACTGAGGAAAAACTCTTGAAACCAAAATTTATTAGCTTGTCAACATTTTCGTTATGTTAATTGTGTATAACTATTTTTGTATGTGACTGTCAGTGTGTTTGTGTGTGCGTGTGTCTTAACTTTCTCCCATTGTTAGCATCTTTCTTTTCATGAACTCTTTTTGGTGGTCGCTGCTGTCGATGAATTTGATTATTTTCATTTTGTTGTTTCCATATGTGTTGTGTTTGTTGGCTTTGGCTTTGGCTTTTGTGTTTTGCAAAAAATCTTTGACATTTTGGCTTTATGTGTGACCACAACAGTTTGGGCTTTCATTGTGGCCAATCTCCCTGCCCCAGGGCGTCGGTGGCTATCTCTCTCACTATACTATAAATGGCATTAGGTGTAGGTCAGTGTGTGAGACAATTTCTATTAAATAATCGCTTGGCTTTGTGTGCGCTCTTTACCAATAATTAGCATATCATGGCCAAAAGGTTATACAATGTTTATGCGAGACCAAGCAGCCAGCAGGCTGACATCATGTACAATTCCAAATAATTTATAACTTTCGTAGTCCTAGACTTAATTATTACAATTAAAAAATGCCAGCTGCGACCATTAAACTGTCAAAATATGTGTCAACACAAAACAGAGAAAGAAATCAACATCAACCTCCAAGACAAAAGGCGATAATAAGAAAACTTGAAAAACAAAACAAAAAACATATCATAGGATTGTCTCAAGTGCTGTCAAAACCGTTTGCCCAGCTTCCGTTTTGACATGCTCCAAAGAGAGACAATGCCCGAACGATGCCATAATCAACATCAACGGGCGTGAGATTGCAGTGACTGGGTTGGGTTCAGCGTCCATCATCAGGGAGGGATTACGGTTTCCCGAGGGTGCCCACGAAAGTGATAATTTTTATTGTAAATCTGTGAGATTTTTAAATTGATTTAATTTCTTTCAATAGACATGGCTAGATAATTAGCAGACTTTCATTTTTTCATTCCAAAGTGCGGACCTGTCTTTTGGTGAGTGGTAGGGCTTTTCGTTTTCTTCTTTATTGTTTTTATGATCGTTTGGATTTATTTAGATACAAATCAAATGCCAGAGACGCCCACATAGTCATCTCTTTGACATTTGCACTTCAGTCTGGCACATGAAGTATTTTATTTTCCAGCGTCGTTTGGGAAAGTTTCAATTGAGTTTTCCCTGCAGTTTTTATTTTTGGCGTGGGCCTGACTTAGATCTGTATGTCTTGGGTTTGGTCAATTGAAATTCGTCACCGCATGTTATGGCGAAAACTTTCTCGACCAACTTACTGGCTGAATGGCTGACGGAATGCCCCACCGTAGCTGGGGCTGAATGGGATGATTCAATTGAGTGACACGGATAAGCCATATCTGTCCGCCTGGTGATTGAGCTGCTCATTAGCATTAACCGCAAAAAATATATTTATTTTTTTTTTTTTTTTGTATACTTGTCGATTATTTATTTTGTCTGTTGGTCGATAAGGTCGAGCCTTGCCTTTAACCTAACAAGTTGTCTGCATTTCATTTCAATTTCTGTGGTCAACAACTCAATCTCTCAAACTTGACATTGACCCAATGCTAGTCTGAGATGACAACACACGTCGTCATCGTCGTCCACAATTCGTTTGTGGTTTGGCTAATTTCGCATTTGCTTTGCCTCACTCGTCGTTATTTGCTTTTATTTCGGTTTAATTCGCCTTTTTTGGCATTCACCAATCTGGCATCTTTTTATTTTCGCTATTTATTTTCTTGTCAGCCAGGTAAAAGTGTTTATTTTGTTAGCTCGGGGTCTCGACCTTGCGCACAAAAATCAATTAAAATATTTCAAGTAGGTAGTTCGAAGCATCGTTTATTCGAGTGTTGACTAACTTATATTCCTATGTTTATTTTGCGATGTTTGTGTGTAAAATAATTAAATATTACTTTTGGCTGCTTCGGTGAATCAGACAGAGCGATAAAACAAAACTTTCTTCTCTTTTAATTTACAGTTTGCGTTGACATTGGTGGCAGTTGGAGCTGCTTCTGCTGCCGGCAACCCGGATGCCTCTGCCAAGCCAAAGAGCGACTCCAAGCCCACACCAACTGAATCAGCAAAGAAACCGACAAAGCAACCCTTGCCCAGTTCATCGCCTCTCCCAACATCGGCGTCCTCTTCCTCGACCTCCACCACGACTACTCGTCAATCGAAGAACTTGAAATCTATTGTGCCCGGCGAGAATCGTGGCAAACGGACACTCTATGACTTTGGCAACGCAGGATACCTGTATCCCGAGGTGGCCAGCAGGAGAGCTGGGTATGTGGACAACACGGCCTCGTATTATCCCACACAAACTGGATACTACAATGGACAAAATGCGATCGGTGAGTAAAGCATGAGACTAGTTCGAGCTTAATTCTAAATTTAGTACAATTGCAGCACAATATCCCAGCAACTTTGGCCCGGCCTATGCTCCTTATCCCCAATATTTGGAAGCTCCGGAACCAATTATTGAGATCATCATCAAGGATGCCAATGAAACTTTGCCTGTGGAGCAGCCGCAGACAGTTGTAACAAAGCGGAAGAAGAAGAAGGAGAAGGTTCATGTCTTCTATGTCAACTACAAGAAAGATCAGAACAATAAGCTTCATCTGGAGTCGCCGATTGCCTCCTTGAATAACGATGAGAACGAGGAGGAGGAGGAAGAAGAGGAGGAGCAGGTTGTCCAGTACCCAGTGACGCCACTACCCCCCGTTAAGTCCACCACCTTGCGGACCATCATTCATCCCGATTCCGAGAAATACCACAGCAACAGCGGCATTCATGTGTCCTTTGGGGCAGAGAATAAACACCAGACGGGGCACATATTGGAGGAACATGATGCGGAGAGCATTCAACGCCAAGTAGTGGCCCTTCCCTTGCCAGCTGGTAGTGGACTTAAGTCGGACAGCGGATATATTGCCAATACTCGTGCGGACTACGGCCGTGAGAGTAGTTTCGGACGCACTCACTCATCTGGTCCCATATCAAACTTGTTATTCGGCAGCAATCCAAACAACTATCAGCAGTTCCAAATACCATCGCAGCAGCAGCAGCAACATCAACAACTCCCCAATCAGCACACCTCAAATTATTTCAGGCCTCCAGCTGCTTTATCGGGTCCGCCACCCAACTACCAAAAACAGCCGCCATCGCAGTCGCAGCAACGTCCAAGCAGCAGCATCACGCATCAGCAGTTGCCTTCAACGTCGTCTCAAACGATATTCAACAAGTTGCTACAGCAATCCCAGTACTACGTCAATCACAATCAGCAATATCAGCCACAGCAACAGCCACAGTCGTCGCAGCAACAGCAATACCAGAAGCCTCCAAACAAGCTGCAACAGGTGCCATTTTTCCCCACAATACCACCAAAAAGCCAAACTCCAGCGCCATATCAGCCAGTAAAGTTCCGTCCGACGCCGGCCCCCACAACACAGACCAAACCATTGCCATCGCCCGTCCAACAGTCGCAGCAGCAACATTACCAGTCTCCGGCCAAGCAACAAGCGGTAGCTCCTCAGCCGTATCAATTTGTACGTCAGCCGCAGTTTGTGCAGCAGCCACAATTTGTGGTGCGTTCGCCCACACCGCCAGCTGATTTTTACCAACAAAAGCAGCAGCATCAGCAACAGCAGCAACAGCAGCAGCAGCATCAACAGCAGCAGCATCAACAGCCACAGCAGCAACCCCAACAATACCACCACCAACCACAGCAACGGTTGCCAGAGTCGGCACTAAACTACTTTGACATTAAACCATCTAAAGAAACGGAACTCTTAAAGTCCATTCCCAAATTCGAGCAGCATATTACCGAGACTGTACAGAATCCCATTGGCTCTTCTCAGCAACAGCAACCGCAACAATATCAGCAATATGCTTACAGCAGCACACGCAATGAGGTCATCCATGATATACCGGCTCCAAATCTGGCGCCAGTCCAACAGACGCCCATTACTGGTCACTATATCACGGCTAGTTCTGGCTCCTTGAACTCACAGCAGCAGCAACAACAACAGCAGCAACAACAAGCTCAAACTCCGGTTTACGCTGAATCCACGCACGGTCAGAAGGTCATGGTGGTTACCCCAGTGCCGCCAAGTAACTATGTGACATACAACCAATATCAATCCCAACCTCTGCCCAATGAGCCCGTTTTCCAAGTGCATCCCCAACCCTCGGCGGCGGCTCTGCAGGCACAGCAGCCCAGACATCCAGCCAACTCTCCAATCAGTGCTCCCTTGACCGACAATTCACCCTTCAGTGTGTCAACCTTCCATTCGGATGTCTTTAAGGAACTCGAGCAAAGGCATCAACAGCAACAACAGCAACAATCGCAGTCACAACCGCAACCACAACCAACAATTGCTACCAAGACTTCTGCTGCTCCTCCAACGCCGGCATCGCCAGCTTCAGCGCCCAATGGGAAAGCATCCCAAACACTTCTGCAATTGCCCGACGAAGTTCCAGACGATTTGCGCCAGCAACTCTTCTCCTCTGGCATCCTGAACAATGCCGATATTTCCATTCTGGATTACGACAAGGAGGGAGACATTGCGCTGGAAAACCTGCCTGCCGAACACTTGCAACATTTCTATGGTGCGGGCGGTGGAGCCCAGATTGCCGAGACCAAAAAAGTGTTGACTGTCGTCAAACCCAATGGTGATAAGGTGGCCCTTAGTGAGAAGCAAATCGATCGCGTTAAGCAAACCAACTCCTTGCCCCAGAAACAAAACTTGGATGTGAAAGTGGTGCGATTCGATGCCACTCAGGGCCAAAGCGTGAGTGAGAAGTATTTGCGCACAGATGCCACTGTTGTTACGCCCGTCGATGTGGGAACAGAGCGTCAGCAATACAATCGGTATTTGCCACTGAAAATCAATGGAGCCCAGTTTCCCATTCCCGACAACGAGGAATTGCAGGACAAGAAAATCGTGAGTGTGGTTGTGCTGGCACCCGTGGAGGCCCAGGCGGCAGGAAGCAGTGAGGCTCGGAGTGCGGATAGCAGCAAGGAAGTCAAGTTCTTAGGCGGAGATCTTATCAAGACCTTGGTCAAGAAGCCCACCAAAGATAATTTCAAACGCTGGTTAGAGAAAGAGGCGCGGACCGACTTGGAACTACAGTCAGTGGTTCTCTTGGTGGCCAAGTAAGTATTTTTTGCCAACCCGGCGAAGCGAAATATCGTTAATGAATTCTCACTTCCCTTTTAGATCCTCAGTGGATGCTGCAGCGGAGCAGGAAATCTTTATGTATGACATTGCCACAGGCAGCATCAATCGCTTGAATGGAGAACTCTCCAGCACTTTCGTCAATGTGGCCGAGGAAAATGCCAGCAGTGAGGATTTGGAGCATGCTGCCACGTTGGACCCCAGTTCGCTGGAGTCTATGATGCATCTGCGTCGCAGATAAACTCGTCATCGATCAACATGCCATTTAGAGCTACTCAAGAACCTAGAAATGATGTTCATCCACTATCTATGGCGTTTCCATCGCCCTCTTCCCTTTCATGCGGCACCATTCCCCTCTTAGTATTTCCATTTTGTAAATATTCTCTGCTGATGTTACCAGTTATTGTAATTTAAGTTACGTTTACGTAAATAAACAAGAAAAATTTGAAATTATTTGCCAAGTTATTTTTTTATCCCCCTGCAGAGGGTATTATAAAATTTGTTTGATGTTTGTAACGCACAAAGGAGACGTTTCCTTAATAAGTATATATATTCTTGATCTGCATGACAAGCTGAGTCGATATAGCCCAATCCGTCTGTCTATCGGTAATGCGTTTGACTAAGCTACTGGGACATAAATTTACAAATAAATTTTGTGCTTTTTATTACCTGAGATGTATTATGAAAATCACCCGGATCGGACCACTATATCACCTAGTTATATGCGAGAAATAGGTGAAGTTAAAGTTTGGCTATGAAATTTAATAATAAGATAGTTTTGGATATATAACATCACATCCCAAAATTTCAATCAGATCGGATAATTAGAACAAAAATTACAGTGAATATATGTAAATCGGTTGCCTACTACATCATTTCTGCATCACACACAGACGCAACATGAGAAGGGGATAGGGGAAGAAGAAGGAAAAAATTTCGGGTATAGCAAATTAAAAAGAGACAGAGTGATAGCTTGAAGGTTTTGTCTGTACATTAATGAATTGGGTTACAAGAAAAGAGTTTGGAATACGTAAAAATATTATGGCCAGGGACTTCAGCATAGCCGAAGTTAGCTTCTTTGATATCTTTTTATTTTAACGATTTACTTATATTATTATAAAACAATCCAACGGGTTTCTCTCGAGTTTCGAGTGGCGCTGTAAGCCTAGAATTCCTTTGACAACGCGACATCAATCTTTTGGAAAACCTTCACTACTTCAAAAATAAATTACATATGCACTTACATCCATGCATATATAATCCCCAGCCTAGTCCGTGCCTCAGTGGATGGTGTTTTCCCCGATGAGTTAATTGGAAATACCCAATTCGTGATCAAGTACTTTTCAAATATAATTGAATTGTGAATAGTTTGACATATCAGTTAAAAAGGTTAAGAACTGCACCAATCAACTTAAAGGACTGTTTTAACTTAGTATTATAGATAAAAATGTCGTTTAATAATAGTCAAAAGCGATATTATGATAATGGCAGAAGGTGATCTAGCTCGCAGAATAAAATGTATGAAAAAAATCAGAAGGAAGCATTTCTGACCCTGGTAAAGTAAATATAAAAGATCGATGTTATACATGGCCACCTCAGTCTCCAGATCTTAATCCGATCGGGGACTCATGGGAAGATGTTAACCGGGTTGTGGCAACATCAAATCCATCAAGCAAAGATGAGATTTGGTAAGTAGTTCAGGAAGCATGATTGCAAATCCTCTTGCAGCGTTGTCAGGATTTCATAGTGATGCCGGTATTTAAAATAAAGGCTATACAAGTCCACAAAAGCCAGACTTTATTGGGTAAGAACTCAAAAAATCATTTTTGATTTAAATTAATCTGTTTTTTCGCCTCTTATGTAACCACCACTATAACTATGAACAGGAACTTTTTGGTGTATTTTGCAAGAGTCATTAAATAATTCGAAAAACCAGAGAGCCGGAGCTAACTTCGGCCGTGCCGGACCACCTACCAAATTTCTTTAACAACATGAGTCACTGTTTTTCGCCGATCGTTCCTACGGGAGTTAGTAATCCCATCTTCCTAAACTTTGGCACAGTCATTGATAAGTATATTAAACTGATAAATATTAGTTTTTATGACAATTGCTTAAAAACTAACGAAGTTATTGATAAAAGTCACAGGGTATTATATTCTCATGCTTGTATCTTTGAAATATATGAGAAAAAGTTAAATTTTTATCGTTTAACAGGCCGAAAAATTAATTTAAATGTTACGTGCCACTATAATTTTAAACACAGCTGTATATCTCAACAATGGCAAAACCCAAAAACATTCCAAGTTTGTAACAAAAATTGGTAACAAAAACAGTACAATTTGTATTCGTATCCAATTACTTTGGAGTACTTAAAGTTTTTTGTAAAGGTTGCTATGAAGAGCTGATCCGGTATGGAACTTTAAAGTGACATAGCGTACTTAATTTCTATAGACTGTTATAAAATGTTTGTCAATTACATTATAGTTGCCACTCTGTTAAGGTATTGGTATTAGTTTGGTTTGTCCTATAAAGGCAAAGTTCGTTAGCCTCGTCAAGGTACACTAATTTTATCATTATTTGATCGAAAAAGGAAAGTTTAACACGCACAAATTACTCAAATGACAAAACCTTTTTCAAGCTTTATAGTTACAACTCCGTAAAGGATTTTGGTATTAAGAGGAGCATCACCTTTCTCAACTTTTCACATAAATAATTAAAATACTTTTCTTAATTTTTAATGTTTTAATGACCATTACAGCCAAATAGAGTAAATTACGTCTGTGGGTAGAATATGAGTCTCCCACGATCGATACAAACAGATGTTAATCTGAAGTACTAGCCGCCTTAATAAAAAGAAGTTAAGCAATAGGTTACATCGAGGATTAATTTGAGTTGATCCAGACATTAAGATTAAAACAGAATGCTGATTTTTATATTGATATTTTGCGCGATTAAAAGTGGGAAAAACATTTTTCAACTGGTTGCAAACTTCGAAATTTACTTGAAACAAATCTTTTAATTTTATTACTTTTTAGTACAAAGGATCTCATTAACCTATGGAACGGTTTGCTACTGAAACAAAATATAGATTAATGTTCTAATACCAAACTGTTTAATTTGGCTAGCTAGTGGCCATAACCCATGGCTCTCGTCTTTTAAAGTTTGCCGTTACTTTTGGGTTTGTGTTTCCGCTAACGAGAGCTTAAAGCTTGGTCTATCTTACACATGAAAAAAAGTATTGGGGCTGGTTTCTTGATTTCTCTCTTCGCCTGGCTTTGGCCTGGCATTTAGGCCAAGGTTAGCCGCAGTCGCAAGAAGTTAAGCATAATGCTCGGTTTGTAGTAGAGTTGATAGCAGGACAAGATTTTAAAGCATTCACAAATCACACGCATACGTGACCTATCACAGAGGCTGTGGGGCTGGTCCATTTGGTTTTGACGACGTGACCAAAGATAAGCAAAGAGCCACTTCGCAACTCTCTTAAGACTCCAACTCGTTTGCTCAATCTCTCTTCACCTCGCCATCCCATCTTCTCACACAAACGCTCTCTTTCTCTGCTCACTCTGTCGTTGTGAGCTTCATACATACAAACATACATACATGTGTAGTTGCTTGGCTGGTTTGGTCTTCGGTTTCTGTTTTTGTGTGCAGTCTCTTTTTTTTGTTTTTGGGCATGGCTATGTACATAAGTGCAACAAGTCGCAGTCGCACTACACAGGCAGAGTGGCTATAATTACCATGCAGTTTATTTTTAGCTGCACAGCAACAACAACAACAACAACAACAACAACAACAACAACAACAACAACAACAACAATTGTAGCTCAACCGACTAGACTGGCAAACGGCCAAATGCAGCGATAACAGCAAAAAGCATAAAGTAAAACTAATAAATGAAGCCTGGTTTTTCATGCTGGCCATACCGGCTGAGTTATTGTTGATGGAGTGACGAACGGCAACAGCAATGACAGCAACAATAACAACTGCAACATAAACTGCATCAGCCAATTGTTGCCCGAGTGGGGAGGGGAATAGGGGAGGGGGAATGGTGGAGCCTTACCTCTACCTTGCAGTTGTTTTTCTCCTGCAATGTTTTGGCTTATGCAATATTTAAGAGTTTAGTTGGGGATTTTTCTTTTCGGGTTCAAAAATTTGTATTGCCAATTTAATTTGAAACAGAACTATACGCCATTTTATTATTAATATAGTAATACAATTTACTTATTGAATAGGTATATAATCAATTTATTCAATGTATTTTCCAATTTAAACATTGAATAAATGCCAAGTAGTAAAGAAATTTCCATCAAAAACTTATTGTTATTGAAATATACCTATATAACTTTTTATACCAATCAAAGGTATTGTTTTTACCGATTATGGCTTAAAAACTTTCGTTGATTTTAAAAACGTCAAACAAATTGAACCAAACGATAGAAGCATTCGAAAACGTAGAATAAAAAATTCTTTAAATATGAGGGGAAAACTGGGACGCGTGGGGCAACATGGCGAGTTCTCTTGAGATATATGTAACAGGACCATTCGAAAAGTAATAAATATCATAAGATCGTATTGGTGGGTGTGGTAGGTTATATTTGGATAACAAACTTAAATTAGAAGTATCGATTTCGTAGAATCCAAAATATCTAGGGTTATAACCTTGAAAATTAATTTTAGCTCGCTATGAAGAGGTTTCAAATACATTGTTCTAATTTCTATCTTTGATTTTAACTGTATAATATTCCGAAATGCATAAACTTGTCGTGTTAATTCGTTTATTTCAATTAATTCCAACAATTTTCAAATGTTTAGTTTGAAATGCTAAAAGTAAGGTTGGGGCAAAACGGCGTTATAGTAGGTGTAATATGGCGGTGTAAGTGTATTTGAATAAATGTCGAATATATAAACTTCTTCAAACGACGAAATTAACAGTCATAATAAAGGTCTTAATCAATCTGAACAACAATAAACTTTTCTGTTGGTAAACAAAAATATATTTTACATATTGATATAATAGCTTAGCTTTTTAAAGGTAAATTCCACGTAAATATATCATTGATCAATAGTTACAGGTAAGGTTAATATCCTTGTATGTATGCAGATAGTCGAATGTTCATAATTGATTTAAATACAAGATTATATTTTAACAAAATTGACAGATCATGTGGAATTCTTGCCAACTTGTTAACCACAATTTGCAGGTCTTAAGCCATATGAGCTGAACTCTAGCCCACTTTCTTGACCGCCTTTCTTCATCGACTATTAACTTCTCTCATCTTTATCTCCTGAGTTGTTGCCACCGTCCTTGAGCCAATACCAATTTGTTATTCTGGCATGTCTGCCCATGCATTCACCAGCCACACACACACACACACAAACGCACACACATGAATGCATGCATAGAAGGAGACAAGATATTTGTGTGCTCATCTCCCTTTTGGCATATGTTGTTTGAACTGTTTTCGATTTCTTACAAACGCCTCTTGCTGTAATTTTTCGCATTCTACTTCCCACATGCATTCGTTTATTTTTTTTAGCTTTGTTTCGTTTTTTCTCGTTTGAAAATTGGGTTACAGACCCACAAAAAACAACAACACCAAAAAAACCCCTAAAAACAAGAAAGCAAAGCACGAGAAGTACGACAAAAAAAAACTGACGGGAAAAAAATGCAAAATCCGTTTGACGCCGTAAGCTCCATGAGTCAGGAGTAGGACTGTTGCACTGATTGGCGGGCTAGAGGTGTGTGGGTGAAAGACTGTGTCTTTTTCTCCCAAGCCCCCCGCAGCGACCGACATGTCGATTTCTCATATTGCGGAGAAATTTAAGAGCGCTTTTCAAGGCATGAGAAAAGAGCGCCCCAGAGCTTAGCTTTATGTTTTCGGCATGGCAATGGAGCCACAGCCACTCAGCCACTCGTGGTCGTGATCGGCTAGAGAGATCGCGTCGTCATACTCTGAGACAGAAACAGAGGCATCGTGGTGGCTGTTTGGTTTAAATTTAAGCTCAGTACGATTCGATCATTCGTCGTAACAAGTCCAAGTCCAAGTCCACAAAAGAACTACAAAGCTTAAGACGCAGTCTTCTGCCTCGCCCCCATCTCAGTCGTTGAGGTGGCGCAGAAAGAAAGAAGTACCAAAATCGAAAAAGGGTTCGCGAGTTTTGTTTCATTTGGCAAATGTAGAGTTCTATCCCGTTGCTGTGTGTGTGCGCGCGTTTGTGTGAGTGTGTGTTCGAAAAACTGTGAACCGTTATTCATGCAAAAGTCGAATTGCTTCAGTGTTTCAGTGCTTTGAGAGTGTGTCAAAAGATAATAGAAAAAACAGAAATCAAAAAGCAACGACCAAAGCCTTTTTAATTTAATACAAGACGAAAACGAAAGAGACCAAGTAACGGGAACCTCAAAGTCGCCAAAGCAGCATGGCGGCAGTTCCTCCGCCACCCACCAACACTTCAAGTGCTCTCGCTCTTCCATCATCGGCCATATGTCTCAACTGTGCGCAACAGCAGCGACGCTGCCAGCGCCAACGGCATCCGATTTTGCAGATTTACTGTGCCTGGGCGCTGATCACTTTGCTGGCAGCCAGCGCCGCCATCGTCGTCCAGAGTGCCGCCGTTTCCTTTGGTTAGTTGCAATTGCTGGGAAAATGTTTAATTAACTGGTATTAAGCCATACTTTTCCCGATTCCCTCATCCCCTTATCCTCACCCATCTTCCTACTTATGTATGTACATATATGTATGTTGCTGTTGTTGTTGTTGGTGTATTGTGTGTAAATGTGTGAAGAAATTGGTAAAAGGAAGCAATCGAGTCTGGATTAATTACATATGTATTAGGCTGGCAAATTGCACGAATACACTGGAAAAAACGATTCCTTTCTGTGAAGCTGGTGTCTGAGGGCAATAGATATTATTTATTCCAATTATAAAATTAAATCCTATTTCACAGCCGATGCCCAATACCCGATGTCTATATCAAAGGGGAATGGATGCGATATATAGTTAGTGTCAACATTTCAATAAACATACATACATATGCACTTATGTATGTGTATGTGAAATATGATCACATTAAATGGTGTGTCATATTTGTTACCCTATATGATAGAAGGGTACATTAGCGTTCTCCTAAATTAAATATTTACCTAGAGCTATGTGATATGTTTTTTTTCTGGTACTTCCCCCGGAATTACAAGTTGAGCTACTTCGATTTCAGCAATTCATTCCATGATATTTTATTTTTTGAAACGTCTATTTGGAGTTCTTAAATGAAGTCTTTGTGTGTTCTTTATTTTTTATAATGAACCACTGTCATTTCGATGTGTTTTTTATTTATTTATTTATTAACTGTTTTGTTTTTGCTGACAAACCGGTTACTGGCTTGCTCGATTTGACCGCTGTTGCTGATGTTGTTGTTGTTGCTGGTGCTGTGCACATGGTTTTTGTGTTCTTCTGTTTTTTTTTTCTTTATTGTTTTAAAAGCAAGTTTTGTATACATATATCATTCTGCTGTTGTTGTAGTTGTCGTTGTATTGTATTTTGACGGTAACCTCTAGCTGATAAGCTAAGAAATTTCGCGTTGGTTTCATTTTATTGTTAACTATATAAATGAATCACTTTTGGCTTTTTTTTGTGTTGGGTTTTGTTCTCTTTGCCTCACAACGAAACAATTAAAACACGTCAGGCGGAAAAGAAAATATTGTTTTCACAAAAAAAAAAAAATAAAATAAGAAGAAAAAGCAAAAACAGACCGACAAAAAAAAGAGACCGACCTCATTGTCATTGAAGCACAGTTATGGCCTGGCCTGGTCGGCGTCTGAAGAACAAAGGCGGCCCAGCCAGGAGAAATGGCAGTGAAATCGTCGAGTGCCAAAAGGCGGGTTAAAGATTAACATTAACCCTTCGTTGCCCAAATAGAAATCTAGATTCTAAAGTTTCGAAATTGTTACGCTTGGGTCGCACTCGCAATACGAGTATCTGTATCTACATACAGACATACATATGTATATCTGTTTCTAAATCTGATTCAAGTCACATGTCCCATGTTTCACTATTCAAATTTGGCAGTAAACAACAAGAATAGAATGAAACATGAAGCAATTTGCATATGTATATGAACGTATGTATAGATATAACATATGAAAACCGGTTTATAACTCAGCCACGAGAAGAAAAAGAAAAAAAGAATAGAATCAACATATGTTGCGAATGGCTCCAAAAATTCAACCAACTTCCCTGGAGACATGTAAGGTTAGATGGAGTCGGCAGAGGTGGCAGTCGATCAAGGGGGCGAGTGATAAAAACCTGCTTGCTATGCAACTGAATGTCATCTGGGGTTCAATTAGGTTTAAAAACCCTCAATTAAAATGCAAATTGTTAGAGAACAAAAAATGGTTCAAGTTATATTTTTGGCTTGCATTTTTTGGATTGTGTATTCTCTTTCTTAGCTAATTGCAAAATGGCTGCTCACTTGATTTATGCATGAGGCCATTAGAGGTAGGTTGAGCGCAACGAGATGGCCAAGAGGGGCGTCAAGAAGAGGGTGGGTGGTGAGGTGGGGTAAGGCAAAAGTCATGTTCAACCGGCTAACCAACTGAGCAGCAACAGTTGCCGTTACACTGCAAATGTGTTGCACGCAACGGCAGCAACATACACGGCAGCAACAAGAACAAGAAATGCTTCTTGTTTATTGTACAATTTATTTATTTTGTACCTCTCTTTATCTTTCTCTCTCTCACATTCCCTCTCCGTCTGTTTCTTTCCTTCTCCACATCTGTCCAGAGAGCAAACAGACAAACGACAAACGACAAGCGACAAAGACAAAGTCAAGAGACGACAACAGTAGCAACAACAACAACATCAACACATTCGCTTGACCTATTAGGAAAATTGGCCAACGGGAACTGTGGCATACAACCCGGGCATATACATATACATATACATTCGTATATAAAATATGTATATATGCATGTCATTCAGTGGTTAAAGGAAGGATGGGAGGGTGACACACTGAGGGCTATAGAGCCCCCTGTATTCAGTGGGACAGACAAGCACTTAACCCCTTGCAGTTCTGACTTTGATAGTTGACCCATTTTTTCATTCTTGTCGCAAGAAAAACAAGTAAGTGGAACTCAAATTTTTCCAGAAACGAGCTGGGAATACACTTTTCCTATACAATTGAAATTTGATTAGAAAAGTTGTAGCAAAATCTCAAATTATGATTATCAATTAAACAAGGAGAACCGCAAGGGAATATTACATCATATAATTAACCCTTCGCCCTGTCTCTTGACCTTAGTTAGTGCATAGATATGGGTAATTAAGTGTTTTAATTCATAATCTCAATACCTTTTAAGTTTATTTATTATCCAATCACTTGCAACAAATGTCACGTCAAATGGACAATGGTCTGAGATCTCAAAATCTCAAATGAAAATCTTATTCAAAGCGCGAAATATAATCAAACTTCCATTAAAATGGGTTCGAGGCAAAATGAAAGGTAAACTAAGTAAAATGTAAGATAAGAAAGCAATTTTTCCAAGTATCCAAGTTCGCAATAGCTTTACACCTAAAACTACTTGAGAAATACAAAAAAATTAAGAAAGAGAGAAAATATTACGAGAAATTGTAAACATTTAAATTATGTTAAGTATGTTTCTTTAAATGAATTAGTATACTACCTATTGAGTTAGGGAAATTTTAGAAATAGGTACCTCAATGGCACAGAAAAAATAATTATATGTGGAAATGCTAGATTAATGTAAGACCGAAGTTTGTTATTTCCACAAATGTTTTTTTTCAATGTGCTTCATTGTTTTTAATTCCAACATTTTAGTAAAGGATGTTTTTCATATGAAAGACTGTAGATAAGTAACAGTATTTATTATATCATTTGTAGTTTGACTTACTGGAAAACACATTTATTTTCCCCTGATTTCAAACTGAAGACTTTATAAAACTGAATGGATGTTGGGTAAGATTTGTTGGGTTGTTGTGTATAGTCATTAGAAATTGTAGGAATTTGTGGAATATATTACAAGCTCAAAATGCAAATTGAACGCTGATCTGCTTCTCTTACTTATACATTTATTGAAGTGTTTGTAGAATTTTTCGATCTGCCCTGTGCCCCTTTAGGGGCCAGCTCGATATGCAACCTGGTAGGCATTTTCCGAAGTGTATAAAAAGCGAGTGGCTGGGCACTTGTCGACTTGTTTTTGTTGCTGGTTGTGCGTTGAGTGGCGTTTGCCTGTGGCTCCATTGTGTGTCTCTCTCTCTCACTGTGTGTGTTGTGTAATTTTTAACAACAACTTTTTCGAGTGTCTCTCCCAACTTTCCCCCTTCCCGTTCAGTCTCTTTCTTTCAGTTGTATGAGTGGTGTGTGTGATTTTTTTTTTCCTTTTTTTTTTTTGGTTCTGTGGGCAGTCGGGCGTAATTATGACGAGCAGCATCCAACAGCAGCATGCAACATGCGTCCGCATCATGTGGCAGCCACAGAATTTATTATGCCCAACCGCCACTTGAAACGATGCTTGACAATCTCTCTCCATCATTCTCTCTCTCTCTGTTCCCTGTGTCCTCTATCTCGTTGTGAGAGTGAAGCAAGTTGCAGTTTTGCTCTTGGCCAAGTTGGCTTTTTGTTTGTCTAAATCTAATCTAAATCTAAACAGCTACTGGAAACTGGCCCACTTGAATCTGTCGGCATTGACTAACATCTACGCATTTAAATAGGCCCTTTTTTGTTTTTTCAATTTAAAGATTCAAGTGGCTGGTCTAGCTGATGCTTGACCTACACACGCACACACACACACACACGCACACTTTAACACATACTTACACAAACACTTACATAGATACTTACCGTCTATTGGCATCAGATACTGTCGAACAATTTTCTGAAAATTGTTTACTTGTTTATGCTGTGAGGTTTATCTGTGTAATCAAGTTTGTTTGCTGTAAGTCAGTATATATATCTGTCATACATACATATAAGATATATATGTATGTATGCTTGTTCGCCTGCCTGACCTTACCCAAATGGTAGCTCAAAAATTGTTTTTGGTTTGTTTGACCAACCGAATACGAAGTTCAAACGAAATGGCTCTCACACACTTGTCTAGTAAAATAAATATGCAGACAATTTTAGTATACACACGAGTTAAACTTTCCCCCAAAACAAAATGTGAAAAATAACGAATGTTCTGCTCTGAAAAACTAAGACAAATTATTAACGGCATATTGGAGTGAAATTTTTTAAAGGTCGGACCCTTTCTTCGTTTGGCTGTTCCTAGGTAACTCCACACATCTCCCTCAAGCAGAGCCATATTAACCTTAATGCCTCACTGCAACTAACTAAACAAAGCTCCACATGCAAACACACACACCTCAGCAATTTGACTTGTTATACACACAGACATGGGCGAGTGTGTGTGTGCTTTTAACCCAATTAGCTCGGGAGTTCAGTGGCATAAGCTGGCGCTTTATGGCTTGTCTATAGTATCTGTCAGCCTCGGTCTCCACATCACAAAAATAAAAAAACAACAACAATAATAAAAACAGTTCAAACTGATTATTTTGTAGTGCTAATGGCTAATGGAGTCTCCAATGATTAACTCTAATTTCGGGTTATGACCAATAGATCATATTTATTTCAACAAATACTGACAGTTCTGGGCTAATACAAGTCCCAGACTCTATAACTAACTGGTTGCTACATAAATGCTTATGGGTTAATGGGTTCAAAAAACAAAACTTGTCAATTTTAACAGCTTTTTATTGCTTGACAATGAATGGAAAAAAAACACAAACCCATAAGGTAGAGAAACCAAAGAATATATTTATTTAGTTTAACATTAAAAATGTCAAAGAAAATGCATCATTGATATGTAAAACACTTTTTGACTCTTAGTCCTAACTATGTTTGACAATTTCAAAATTTGTATTTCAATTTAAAGCACCTTTGATGTTTTATGGCGAAAGATGAAAAACGCAGATTGATTTTTTGCATGGGCATGATATTATTATAAATATTTTTTCACGTTGTTAATTTTCCTTTCTCTGCTTAAGGGGAGTAAACTTTTTATTTTTTCGACATCATCAAAATTTTCAATTAATTTTGGTTGCATGTATGTACATATAAAGCGCCAAAATATATAGGTACTTTATACATATTTATTAAGTGCATAAACTTAAAAAAAAAGGCCAAATGTAATATTAATTACTTAAAAGTGGATACATGTAACGCTAAACAGAAGAAGATCCTACGAGTTAATTTGACAATAAAATAACTTTTGATTTCCATGTTAGCAAGCTCATGAAAAAGGTATTGGTTCATAGTATTTATCTCTCTAAAAAATACAGAAACTACGACATAAGAATCTATAAGGGTAACTTAAGTTCCTATTTGCATTAACATAATAAAGAATCGGAAACATTTTATGACATATAATAATGTTTCAACACAATTGGAAAAGATGATAAACATTCTCTCTTCAAATCCATTAGTTGCCAGTGTCTCACAGTGTTTTCTGACAATTTTTTTAACTTGTAGCTTGGATGACTCTCATGACTTTTATATTGACTTTTGAGTGATATGGCAAATTATCGTAATGAGTAAATTTATGTTGTATATGTATTTAGATTTCACAGTTTATGCTCAAAAATTTGCACTTATCATTTGCGGTTTATCTCGATCTCTAATAGACATCAAGTTGCTAATGCGAACTATTCCCAATTAAGATGATAATCATTTAACCGAAATTAATGATAAATATACATATAATTGGGTGAATATGAATTGTATGTGGTTAAATGCAATTTTTAGGATCAATCCGGACCACCTCACCTCACCACATCTCAGTTGGGTCGTAAATGATTATAGTGCAGCACGTGTGTCAGCGTCAGCGTCGGCGTCAGCCATAGCCACTTGTCTATTAATGTCAAGTTCGAAATGTGAATTAGCTGGGCTAAAAAACACAACAACTACAACAATAATAATAAAATGCAAATTGTGTGTATTTTTTTTTTGTTTTTCTTGGGCAAATGAATGAAGTGAATTTCATTTTTAATAGTCCAAAATGTGGCAATTGCAAAATATGTTTGTATGTACATACATATGTACATACATACATATAAGTATATGAGCGAGGGCGGCTGCAGCAACAACAATAATAAAATGTTGCAATAATAGTTATAATAATGTAGATATAGATGGATGCACATGTACATATGTATATCGATATATACAAATGTGTGTGTGTGTGTGTGTGTTTGGTGCTGGCAGTGGCAGTCAGTGACCCAGAATATAGTATAATAATAATGCAAAAGTAGTTTTCCTACACCACACTCGAGAAAAGGCAAACAATATATGCCTTTCCCTTCATCTCTTTCCCCTTCTTGCCGCCGAGCTTGCTGTGTTGGTGTGTGTTTATTAATTGACGCAATTCTGTATGTGTGTGCGTGCATCTTTAACCTCTGAGCCGCACAGTTCAAATGCGAGTGCAAAATAATTGAACAGAGGAGGGGACTGGGCAACTGATCACTAGCCACACACTACACTCACCACCCATCCAACACTCTCTAGAAAATACATATACACTCGAAAAAAAATTCACAGCGTGATGTAACCTTTTAGTGATTAATTTTAACCAAAATTAAAAATATTCATTGGTTCTTTGAGAAATGTTCACAAAGTTGATTCTTCTTGGCTTCAACTGGAAACTTTAAAATAAAATTACACGACTATATTCATTGTAGTTCAATTTATTGTCTCTGGTTTAGAAAGCTGTCGAATTCAATGACCAAAATTGTTGGCAATTGATATTCTTTTTCTCTCAATGTACATATCTGTTTGGGAATAGGTATTGCGGATGCCTTTTGCCTCTTCCCTGCGTTTCAATTCAATTATATTCACAAATACAACAAATTTAATTGTATTTTAGTTTTGCGAACGTGAAATTGTCCATGTCTATGTGTGTCTGTCAGTCAGTCCACTCAGCCCGCGTGTCCATCTGGTCATTCGTGCGATAAGAGTCATCATCATTTCACCAATTCACACAGAAAACTATTTTTAGTCGCCATCAGATATTTATTGATTGTCGCTGCATGCTTTCGATATCTGTCAAACCCAAACCCCAAACCCAAAGCCAAGCTCTCATATGTATGTATGTATATGTGATAGAAATTAACAGATGATTGTAAATTTGGTTCCAAGGCGAGTCTCGAGATATGTGTCTGTTATGGGGTTGCTCCACTTACCACCTACCAATCCAAAAACTCACTCCCAATTCATTCGGTTTTCTACTATTTCCAGGTGATCTGCTGTCACATCCCACATTCAAGCCATTGTGCAGTGCCCAGCCAGAACATTTCATTGAGAGCGAGGGCAAAGAGTCTAGTCTCATTATAGAACTGAAGCCGGGCGGCTTTGGGGCCCAGCATTCCACCTGTACACGCATACTGAGTGCTCCACCCAACTACGGTTTCATTGTGCGCCTCATCCTGCCCAAACTGCGTCACAACCAGCAACCCAATGACGACAACATTGGAAGCATCGGCACCATACCCGGCCCTGGCAGCTCCCAATCAGCAAACATCATGCCCGCTACTGGTAGTCTAACAAAATCAAGACAGTCGCCAGGCAGCTTGACGGAAATGTCGGCACTGATGGATCGACTCAATAGCTCAGGAACTGTATCGGGCCAGTCAGCCACGCTGGTGGGACGCACCTGTCCATTGAATATTGTAAGTGAACTAACTAACAATAAGTATCATCTATGTATTCGTATTTGCGCAAATCTACAGCAAGGTTAAGCGACCTTTGGTACACTGGACTTGGAGTGTAATTAGTGCGAAGTTGCCATTTTCTGCACCTTCCGTTCTTTTTTAAGCTCAACCATCGCATTAAAGTGTGAGAATTCGAGTCAAGTGGAGGGTCGGGGAGAGATCAAACATTGAACTCTTTGAATGAATTAGAGCTCCCACACAATGGCTAACTTGGGTGGGTCCATCTTACTGAAGAAGAAACCAAGAGCCTAAGTAAACCCTATAAAAAATATAGCATCAAGATTGCTCTAGAATGATTATCTAAATCTTTTATAATCTTGGATAATTATTCTTCAATTTCATTTGGTTTAGCAATTTTTATTATTTCATTGCCAAATTACATTATTGATAATTGTAAAATAATTGGTTTTCTCTCTGACATATTGAATTTATATACACAAGTTTTTATATTGACATTGTTCTCTAGTAACTATAATTTTATGAGTGTATGTGTATTTTTTTTGTGGTGACACAATTCCATATTTGAAATTGGCTCCAATTACATGGAACTCAACAAGTGAAGCGTTGGTCTTGGCCCCCAAAAACATGTTGTTTCCCAATGGCCTGGACTTTGACAACGTTTGAGTGGCGTAGGACAAAGTCAAAAACACGTGAATGCAATTTTATAGCGAGATATAACAATAGGAGTATCAAGAGTAATATTTATATTGATATGAAAAAGTCGGATAAAAAGTTTTGGGCTTATCTTAAACCCCTTTGACTGATTTTCTGACGCCAGCAGAAGTAACTCTCGAAAGATGCAATTTTTCACTGATATTACTTAATAAGTATTTTGCTGATTTTGATAGAGTTGACATTGAAAAAGTTAAACATGTTTCACTTTCTGTGAAACAAAAAACAAGCGAGAAGCCACATGTCAGCACTTAGCAGAATGGGAGAATGGGCACGTCAGAGTCAGCACAAGAGCCCGAGTAGCCAGTTCCAACTGACCCCTCAACGCCTCCACAAATCCCACCAAGCGGCTTCGAGCCCTATTTGCATAAGCGCGCCGATTGGAACCATTTTTGGCGCTGACTCTTTGATGAGACGCGTTTTAGGGGAGCTGAACATGGCGTAAAGTGGGATTGAGGTTCGTTTCTCTATACCCTCACAGAATGTTTTGAAATAAGCGTTTCCTAGGGTAAAGCACACTTCGCATTCGCCAAAGCTAGGCCCAGCCCTCTCAATTTGAAGCTGCTCTTTGTATTTGAAACACGTTTGTCTCATTTGGCCAGGGAAACGAAACCCGCAACACAACGCAACACTTTCAGTTGCGTTGCCGTTTAAACATTCGAGTAAACGAGTGAGTGAAGCGACTGTCAGCCATAAAAAACTATGCTATGTCAACTGTGAGAACGGCCGTTGATGGGTACATACACAGACCCACACTAGGTAGAACCCAGGGGGGGACTGGCCGGGTGATGGGTAGCCATTTGCATGCCAGTTGAGTTATAAGCAGTTTTTTGTTCTCCAGGTAAGAGATGTGGCTGAGCATTGGGATGGGAATGATGATGCGGTTCATTATTGCAGCCTTTGTTCCTAATGAGTTGGACTAGAAAGCATTATGAAATGCAGTTAGAAGTATTCTTGGGCCAGCTAAAGCAGGTATCAGCTGCTGATCAGGCTTGTTGTGTATTAACTGCTTTAGTTATTTTTGTTTTTCGTTTTCGGTTTCGTTGTTATTGTTTTTGTTTAGGGCAGACACACCTTTTTATAAATTGTTTACTCTTAATTGCGCTTTCAGTTAATGAACTCGAGCCTGGTTTTCATTGTATCTGTCTCTGTTCCTCTTTTGAATACAATAAAATATGTACAAATATATGGTTTACCATTGTGTGATAGCCAAAGCAATTTAATGGATCTAACAATAAGTAGCCATATATTTTTTGTATTTTGCCAGCGTAAATATTTAAATTTGTCTCATCTATTTGTTTGCCTGGTTAAACGTTTTCACAGTTTTGGGGTTTGATCGTTCGTCGTGTTTTTATTTTTATCACGTTCTTTAAGATTTCTTAGGTTAACTTTGGATAATTTTCGCATCTAGCTATTAATGTACATACATATAAACAAATTCTTATTTCTCGCCCGATTGCAGTTCAGCTCTTTGGATCCCCATACAGCCCAATGGCGTGTGGATCCCTGCCAACTGGAGGACACAGCATCGGAAATGGAGGATCCAGTGCGGTTGTTCCACGGCCGTGTAAGAATCGTGTGGGAGCATGGGCAGAATGCCTTGAAATCGAAGCTGATGATCACAGTTTTGGGCAAGGGAGAGCAGTGCAGGGATAAGTCCAAACATCAATGCCTAAGGATTGGGTGAGTGGCTGCGGTTTAAAATCGAACTCTGATTTGCATTCTGTAATTATTGTTTTCTCTTTTGTTTCTTCCACCTCAGAGACGAGCCCATTTTGTGCATTTCTAAGGAACTGGCCTGTGATGGCATTCGCCATTGTCCGTACAGTAATGAATACGACAGTGACGAGGACTACGAGCTGTGCTTTAAACAGCGTCGTCCTGGTGCCGGCACCCTGCCCTCGGCTCTAGAGTCGGATCTGTTCGAGCAATTCGCCTTGGAAGTGTTCCGCAATCTGTTCGCCTACGATGCGCCCACAGGGCCCGAAGATGGGCCACGTAATGTCTCTGCTGCAGGCAACGGGACGACAGCAACGACGTCAACATCAACCACCACTCTGCGTAAAGTGTATACCAAAGACATGAAGAAGCCTGCAGCAGGAGAGGGCTCCCCCAACTCGATTGGCGAGAACCCCGAAGTGGATGGCGGGGCCGTCACTTCCAAGCAGGACAACGGAACAGCTGAAACCACGGGAACTGGCATGGGTAGCAGCGGCAGTGGCTTTACACGGCGTAATTCCACACGAAATGGTATCCACTCGGATCTGTCGAAATACGGACCATGGGGCTACCTCATGCTCGGCATGCTCCTCTGCGGCGGAGCTCTACTCATTTGCGGCCTCTGGGGTACGTTCAATTGCCAAGTTTTTTAGTTGCAAGTAAGACATAGACATTTGTCCTGTATTGATGTGAGTTTTATTGATCTTTGTTTCCCGCGCATGTCCACCCATAACTGTTTCTGTTACTTCCTCTTACTATGTCTATGTCTAACTTTTCCTACACTTCCGCCATTAACTTTCTCTACACACACACACACACGCACAAACACACACTTAAGCAGTTGTCTGTTGTCGCCTGAGCTCTCACATTGAAACCATACGTTCCCTTGCAGCCTCAGCATCCCAGCATGCTGTTAACAACGAGCGCGAGGCGGCGCTGGCCGCTGCCAATGGCGGAGCAGGAGGTCTGGATCATCAGTTGAATGTGGCCTCGCCACCCAACTATGAGGAACTGGATCCGCCGCCAGCCTATTCGGTTCTGTTCCCCAATCAGAAGGCTGCCAGCAGCAACACTTTGAACTCGGATGGAGCTGCCGCCAGTTCCAGCAACAATGCCAGCTCCGCACCACCAGCAGCAGCAGTAACGCCAACGGCAACCCCATCAGCGACTCTAGCAGCAGCAGCAACATCTGGAACTGGACCAGACCTTAGCTCATAAAGCCTGACAAACGGGTGGTCACTCCATGCGATGGCACCTCCCTGGCAATTGTGTAATAGTTTAGGATCCATTTTAACTTTGACTGACTCTGATGCAATTAGTTTAACAAATCAATTTAGTGATAGCTTTAAGTACTACCTAAAAACATACACAAACATTACATTATCTATAAAATATGCATGAACAAACGAAGTTGTATGGAAGAAGGGGAAGAACGAGGATGAGCTTCATCGTGTTCTCTTGCTCCGTGACAAGTCAAATGAATCCCCTTCTTCGATAATTGTATAAAAAAAAAGAAACCGATGATGGTGTCGCCTAATAAATTTTGTATTTTCGTTAATTTAAAATTTAATGTGATATAAATTTAAAACTTAATAAAAAAAAAATCAAACAAAACAAATCAAACCCAAATCTGGAAAACTGTTGCCTACTTTTAGGGGACCCTCAACCCAGTAGATAACAACAAATTCATTTTTTTACATCGAATTTAACATTTCATTTTTATTTCAGGTAAATTAACGGGAGGTCGCTGTTAAGGGCTGAACAGTGGGGTGTGGGGAGGGGGTTGTTTAGGCTGTAGGAGGGGGTAGTTAGGGGATTTCATTTACATTTAAATTGCATGTAGTGCTAAAATGAGTTGAATTTCTGTTTGTTTTCTTTCGTTTCATTTCTCTCTATATGTATACGTTGCACTTGATATATTTGTTTTATGTTAGTTTGTTGCCTGTTTTCTCTAGGTTTTAGCATTATTTTGTTTTTTAGAAGGTTTCTGTATTTCTATTTTATTCGGCTAGAATCGCTCGATACAATGTTGGTTGTGTTTTCTGTATGGATTTCATTCTGTTTTGCTTAGTTTTAATTTCCGTGCTGGATGTCTCTTAATCCTCTAGAAGCAATAACTTTTGCACTACTTCACATGCCGACACAGTTAGAATACAATTCTCGTAATCATAGTAAATCGTATAATCACACAATTGTGCAATCTCGTATCTATAACAAAAATTACACACTAAAAAACATGAAGCATTTTATATGTATGTATGTATATGTTTAGGTATGTATTTGTATGTATATTAATTTGCCGAAATGGGTTTTTCAAAGATTTTACTTGCTACACACAATATTCGCAATTTACATTCGTAAATTCTAGTGTACTCTACTATCATGTAATGAATAGTTTAAATTAGTTTCTCTTAATTCTTCAACTTTTTTTTTTGTTTTTTAGGGGGGTGTTTGGTTTGTATCTTAATTGCCAATTTCAGCATTTCAGGAGCCCGAAAATGACATCCTATTTGGAATTTCGCTTGTTCTCCATTTCTGTTATTTTGGTTTAATTACATACTCATAAGATTTGGGCGTTATTCATGTTCATCGATTCCATTTGAATTATACATACATTTTCTTACTTAATAGCTAAAACTTGTAGATATTTCTTTGTATGGTAGATTAGATCGCAAATGGAGGGGGGAAGGGGATGTGCAGTTTATATAGTAGGTAAGTATCTTAGGTATTATGTGTGACATGTTTACGTGTGTGTGTGTGTGTGTATGTGTTTCACAGTTTTCTTCTTTTTTTTTTTGGTTTGGTTTGTGCAAATTGTGTGGTCTAGAAAATCTCTTAAGTCCTAATCTCATAGGCCATAGGGTACACTTATATAAATAGCAAAAAGTTGAACAATTTATTAATGTTTATCCTTATGGTAAAAAAAATCGATTTCTCTCATCTTTAAAAGTCGTTAAAAATAAATTCAAATTCAAAACTGACTGTTTCACCGACTGACTGCCTGTGTTCGTCTGCCGTTGCTTAAAATCTACAAATATATTTCTGTTACCATTTAATTCGATTTAGTTGTGTCTACAGTACGTTCTATGTATGTATATATATGAGCTCTCATATATGCATATATATTTCACTTAATTTGTTTCTTCATTATGTAAAATTGGACGCCAAAAATCAATTAACAAAAGTGATGCAAGCCTTAGGAAATAGTTTTCTTTCTCTTCTTTCTTCGAGACTAATTTCATATCTTAATAATTCTCAAGTGCAAAGTCAAAGGTCTGCATTTGTCTGGTTGTCTGTGTCTGAGTCTGTGTGTGTTTCTGTGGTGTGTGTTTGCAAGTGTGTGCGTTTTCTTCTCAATAAATAAGGCCAGTGGATACGCATACATCATAAATATATATTCTTCCATTGTGGTTTTATATACAATTTAAGTTATGTTTTTGTTTTATATCTTTATTTTAAATTGAATTTAGTTGTCATTTGGTTTTTGGTTTGTAAAAGCATTTGTTTTAGGGGTCACACACTCACCGTTAATATAAATAGCATATAAATCTGTCTAGTAGCCGCAACATATGTACGTAGAGCAAGCCTCTTCTTCATTTACTCGATCTAGTTCGAGATCGTATTATACATACATATGTATGTATATGTATGTACCTGTCTAAGTATGTAGCTTTTCTTCTATTCAATTAGACTTTCGTTTAGGTTGTTGCTTCAAAGTTTCTTTGGTATAAAAAATAGAAAACATTTTGTGGCAATAAAAAGATTCACTTCTTCTCGTTTTATCTTTGTTTTCCTTCGATGCCCAAAAAGTTGTGTCCACACAATTCATTATCATAAAATCTCTGCTTATTGGCTATAGAAATAGGGTATACACTAGTTGTATGCATGTAAGTACATATATATGAACGATATCTATAATAAGTGTATTTCTGGATGAAACACGATATGAACGACTTAATCCAAATATTAATCTAATCTGCATATAGATCTGTATATAGATTCATGTACCTGTATCTAAATCGATATTGAGTACGTGATTGCTTAAAAGTTGCTCGAAAAGTTAGTGTATTTTTGTTTTGTTGCGGTTTCTCTAGCGAATTCTCAAGCGAATTAAAAGCACATTGGGCATGTGAGTGGGTGTCTTGGGTGTGTGTGTGTGTGTGTCTATGTGTGTGTGTGTGTGTGTTGTAGAGTGAAAAGGGATGCCTTGCCTGATTGACGGAACCTATAAACTACTTTCATACAATCTTCTTATGCTGTTGTTGTTGTTTTTCCAATGGTATGGCTCGTGATGTTGCTGCATGGTAAACGACGACGACGACGACGAGGAGGAGGAGGGGGAGGAGGAACGGCTGGTGGAGAAGGAGGAGGAGCATAGATGCCACTACCACGTTCGATGATTGGGCCTGGTCTCAGTTATTTGTGCGTTTTGGTTTTTAAGTTTTGGAGTCTTTAGTTTTAAGTTATACTTTTGGTTTTGTTTTATATTCTTTCTTGTTTTTAATCCTTTTTATTTTATTTGGATAGAGAGAGAGTTCGGCAGTTTGGTGGCTGTGAGCATTTATAACTAACAATAATTACCATTACCATACCAAGGGAAGGTCCAGCACCATCAGTGCGGAAGCATCAAAGGCCTGGCCGTGCTGCTCAACCTGAGATGGGAGGCCTTGTCGCCTCCGCCGTATTCGTCGTAGGCCAGTAACGGCGATATCTTGAGGCCAGTCTTCTCGGGTATGATCTTGAAGTGCGGCTGATCGCCACTTACCAACAGGGGGCGCTTCATTGACGAGGGCATATAGTCATGCGGATGAGGGGCAGCTGCTGCACCCAAGGGTCGCCGTGTGCTGGGGACGTTCATCTTCTTGCACGGCTCAGGTTTGCTCTCGTAGTTCATCTGACAATTCTCGGGAGAGTATTTATTGGGCTTGTAGATGGAGAAGATGTTGTTGATCAGACTGAGGGCCGAGTGTCCCCCGGCCGAGGGGTGGTGTATGCCGGCTGAGGGTTGCTGGGTGAGCACATTACCCACAGTTGGATGACTGTGTTCGGGGTAGAAATTGTTATACTGATACGAAGGCAAGGTGTCGGCAGCGGGATAGATCTTATGCCCATAACCATAGGTATGCGCGCCGGGGCGCGGAAGTTGCCGATGCGGCTGGGAGTGACCAAGGGCATGGACATGGGCATGGGATTGGGCGTGGGGGTTGGAGGAAGAGCCAGCATTATCAAAAAAAGGAAATCCACTTGAAGAAGCATTATTGCACGAGGATCCACTGGAGTCCATTTGCGGGGGCGACGGCATGCCCTCTAAAAGCGATTTCTTGATCATCAGCCGTTCGTGCTCACGATCGTGCAGATCAATTGGTTGCCCATTGTTATAGCAACGCACATTGACATTCTTTACCTTAAGATTGCTATGCATATTTCGTCGCATGTCCATGTTGATGGGACTAGGCGGCTTGTCCAGCTGCTCCCAATATTTCTCCAGGTCAATGTTGAAGTCTTCCAGATCGATTTCCGTCGAGTCCGAGCACGTATCCTCGTCAAACAGGCTGGGAGGCTGCATTTCTAGCAGAGATTTGCTGCGTGCAGGCCGATGGTAGTTGGGATAGCTGCGTTGTGCTGGAGCGGCAGCGGCCAGATAGCGCTCATCCTCGTCCAGGAACTTGTCCTGCAGTAGTAGGCGCTCGCGCTCTGCCCTTATGAAGTGATCCAAGTCGGTGTCGTAGCGGCAGTGCATATGCTCCTCCTCCTCAGCGGCTGGATGATGGCCCGGGCAATGCAGGCGCGACCTAGGCCGGGCTCCCAGATGCTGGGATTGGCGGTGGCAGCAATAGTCGTCCGCGGTGCAACAACAGATAACCGTCGTCGGAACACTTCTCAGACGGTGATCCGCCTCTGCCCGCTCTTCAAACAGCCAGTCGGCCGCATTCAGATTCCTGTTGCTGCCAGCCCGACCCCTCGACCTGGAGCCCGGGTAGATGTCGTCCAGAAGGCACTTGGCGTTCGTGCACTGATCCCGTGCATAGCATCTGTGGGCCAGAGTGCGCTCGTCCAGGCTATTGCTATACAACATGTTCATGCTGCGCCTGTAGGCTTCGCGCTTCTCCCGCCGCGAGTTTGAGGATGGTGGCAGGTCGTAGTCTATGATGTCGAAGGGCATGGTCTTGGTGGTGGCACTGAATGAGTATGATTTGGGCACCCCCGCTCGGTTCTTCAATATGGAGGTGGTGGGGGGACCGCTACCACTGGCGCTGGTGACGCCTCCGCCGGCCTCAAAGACATTACCCTCAAAACACCAACTCTGTGACTTGGGATATTGAAACTCTTTGCAGCTCTTGGAGCGCTGCAGGCCGTAGCCCGGGGAACCTTCACCCTCACCGCGACGCTCCTCTGAAAATTTCTCATCTTGCTCATTGATGTCGCGGAGAGTTCGATAGGTGCCGTATTTGAGGCAATCGGGCACATAGTCCTCCTCCAGGTCGTCCGAACGGTTTGAGTAGATGTTATCCGTGTACCAGGTGGGGTCCAACTGCTTAGGCCTCGGTTTGGCCATTAGAAGCTTGTCTCTCTTTGACTGACGATAGCTCTCGAAGCAGATGTTCTTCATCTTCTCTAGCTTCTGCTCGCGAATACGCTCCCAGTTCTCCCAATTCTTGTCGTTCTTGTTGCGCCGGCCGGAGAGTATCAGAATGTCCTTGTCCTTGGTCCAATCAGTGCTCCCATCGTCGCCGTAGTGAATATTTAGACGCTTCGTTTCGGCATCCGCTTCCCGGGGAATTTGGTGGGTGCGGGTCATTGGTATGGGTGCAGGTGCAACACTACTACTAGCTAAATTGTTATTATCGGTAACTACAATTCTAATCCTACGCTTGGTCTTGTCCGTCGACATCCTCGACGTGTGCATTGATGATTTATGCGGCCTGTCCCGCTCATCGGAGGGAGGCTCTTCTGGCTCTTCTGGCTGTCACACCTCCTGCAGGTATTTGATTGGACAGTAGCCCTGACGATTGTCGGCGGAGCGCACCATCACCATTCCATTGACTTCATCGCCCGTCTAAACGACACAATGGATTACACATATGTAATGATATAGCATCATGATCTCTTTGCCAGACGAAACTGCAATCTCTTGAATTATCAATTCACTTACCTGTATGACAATTTGGTCTCTCAGCAGCGTCATGTTCTCTCCGCGCTCGCCATCCGATACCTGGAGATTGTGGGTCACCTGCAAGGGCTTCTCATTGGCATTCAGGCGAACACAATACTTGGATGGAAAGAAGCCCACACGTCCCAGAACCTTGCCCTTCCACCAGTCCGGATCAGCAGTATCGATGACAGTCACCTAAATTCCAAGTGCAATATTGATCATGTTATTAACAAAAGGAATTCGTCGGATTTGAGAGAATATCTTTTGGATCTTTAACATATAAATCATTAGATAACTATTCGAGTATTCTGATAATAAACTGTCCATTGAATAATTCAAGTGAGACTTTGTTTAAAATGGCTTAAAGTTTTAATAAATCGAGCATGACAGGATTTAAATGTTATAAGCAAGTCACAAGTTTTTACTTATTGTTAGCTGTTCCTTTTTTTTTTGGGATCGAATGAATTTCGTGTTTAGTCAAAAGTTTAGTAAAGTCTTACCTCTTTTAAGTCTTATAAATATATACGATTTTTAGCTGGTTGTCTGTTTATTAGCTGTTATCATCAGCAGACTTTGCTAAAGAATTTAGATTTGTCTTCATCGCTAAAACTAGTTGAGAATTTTTAGACTTGGATAGGAGAAGCAAATCTTTCTTGGCAAATGTTATGCAGTTGTGCTGAATTCTCATACTAGGGGTAGGAACGAAAATTTCAGATCTGGTCATGGTCATTTTTACCAAAATGGAATCTTTGCTGTCCAAGTCGGATTTATCAGTTATACATAGTTTTAAAAATGCTGTTGATGCGAATTCCGTTTGTGTCTTAAGTAATTTTACAACCTTATTTAGTAGTCGTTGCTCTCCATCATATTCACCTCATCAAACATGTCACTCGATCCTCGGCTTTTATCAACTGTCTGGAGCTCTGACTTCGGAGAACAATGTCAACCTATTAAGTCTGCTCATCAAGCCAAATTCCTGGCGAAATTTGGTTGCCAAAATTTTAAGATGTCGCAACTTCACCTCCTTTTAGAAGGTGGTGAAAAGTCCTTTATTTTTTAAATCTTTCAGATATTTTGCGGGAACTTCATGAATAGTTGTTAAGATTTTTGTGAAACTTTGTCGCAGCCTCATTGAAAAGTTGGCGCTTTAATATGCGGCATATATGGACATAGCACGCTGTGACTAGATTATTTAGTTAACTAAAAAAATAATGTATTATGTGAAAGAGGAGACACGCCTTCAAATAAAGATTTTCCACATTCAATCTCAATTTAACACAGTTTCTGGTGACAGGCGTAAAAAGTTTCAACCAATTAGCAACTTTTCGACGTTAAATGAAGTGAATTGTTTCTCTTGGTGATTTTGCATGCTGGTGATTTTGCATGCTCTGCTTTTGTTAATATATCTCGAACCTGAAATTCTTCTCCACCCACACGAGAAAAAGGACGAAGCGGGTGTGCCTTCAACATTATCAATATCGAGGAAAAGTTCGAATGTAGCTCTGGCAATAGGTTTCTAAGGACCAGCAGGAACACAAGCTAAACAATAGCTTTTGTGCAAATATTGAACACTTTTGCCGTGGGCGAAACACACAATTTGCAATACAATCAGAGAATGGGAGAATCAGAGAAACGGAGGAATTCGTGAATTGTACATAAAAAAATTCGCTAACTATTATTTTCTTTTCGTTGTTTGCTGTACTTTGTGGGCGTGCATAATAAATAGAGTAAACAAAGGAAATGAAGAAAAATAATAAACATTTTTGTTATTTTTTTTTAATATTCAGTCAATATATATATCGCATTGATACATACGTATTTGTGAATACTATTTACGATACAAATTCGTGTACTTTATCCCAGACAATATTCTTTGTTTGGTTTCCCTCACTCTCTCCCCTATTCCTCTGAGTCTGTGTATTCAGTGCTCTGCTTAGCGGATTAAACAAAGCATTTTATTTATTTATTTACTCATGTATTTATGCGGCAGGGATTCTTTATACACAGAGGGGGGTCCATCTATCGCTTCCAATTTGAATCACTGCTCCCTTCTAGAGTGGAAATCTTGACGAAAACCTAATTTGCTTTTTAACAACTATATTTGATTTACAAACACAATCCCAACTTCAGTTACTCTGAATATTTGTCTATGAATCTAAATATTATCTAAATAAGTACTCATTTAAATGATCATTTAGCATATTTAAAGAACGATACCAAATGAATAAATAAATGAGCGAATCATTTTTAGACTTATTATACCCTTGCACTGTCGTGTGTAGAGCAATTTCGAAAATAATTTTATGCCGATTTATAAATAAAACATTGCAGCACATTGTTGCATACTCGTTTTGTTATGTTGCCCAACACTGGTGAGAAAACCGCTGTTTAAACCTATTGTTGGGTGCAGATTGTTGCCTGACTTTGAGTGTAATAATTAATCTAAAGATGTAATTAATTAGGTCGGGCTTGTACTATGTGTTAGAAAATTTGTTTTGTTAAAGATTTAGGTGAGTGTCTAAAAATTAATGTAAGCCTTATCGACACCAACAAAATTTCATGGCTTTGTTTTTGTTAGTCTTCGAGAAAGCGAATATGCATTCCAAGTATGATGTCTATTAATTACTTAGCATACTTTTTTGGGCAAAATAATCCAATTACTCCAATTTATCGACAAATATATTTATTATATTACGCAATACATTAAAGGTAAAAATAATTATATTATGATAATTAAAGATGAATTTTTTTTGAATTAAATGTTCATGAAACACACTTATTTAAGAACATGTTCCTCCTAGACCAATTAAGCTAAAGGAGGGCTTCTATGTATATACTGCAGGCATCCGACCACAAAAAGCTTCCATATAAACGGCATATCCACTAAAATTAGTTAACTTAGTTATATTTCAACGCGGGTGTCAATTTAATAAACCTATTTAAGACAAATTTCATCAAGATCGGGCGACTATATCATATAAATATACACATATAATAGTGTATAAATAAGTGAAGAGTAACAAAAACTTGCGCTGTGGTTTATATATTCTAATCTATTCCGTCTATTTAGGAGAGCATGAACCTTTACTTATACATTTCAAAATATTTATTTCATTTCGATTTTAAAAGACCAAAGAAAAAACTTCCAAACACGTACATACATATAAAATTACGATTCAAAACCCTCTTGATCAGACCACTAGCATAGACATAAAGTCGAAGGTAATAGTAACAAAATCTTGTTCGTTTCCTAACTTTAAACACAAATTCAGCTCTATTGGAAACAACCAAAAAATAGTTCTTATCTGTATCTCTACTGATATACTGGACTACTACTCTATATAGTAGTCCAAATAATTTTTGCCATGTAGGCTGCATCGACTTCGTCTCTCTAGCGGAACAAGATACATGCAAATATATATTATATGGTTGGCATAGAGTCCAATTTTTCATGAAAGCTTTGGTGGGATTGATTATAAATATTGAATGTTGATCCTGGCTCTGTATCAGGACCTCAAAGAGAAACAATCGTTAACACTTTTTTTAGCTATGAAACACGAACAAAAAGGAAGTTCAAAGCGACTTAACTTTTAGAGGGTTGAATAAAAAAATTTAAAAAATATGGAAAATAAAGATAAAAGTAAGTATTTGGAAGTGTGTGTACTTATTTTATGAAAAGTTTTGGGATTAAAGCCTTGTGACATGTTTAATTAATGGGTATTTTTGTAGAAAGTTAAATCACAACTTCTATGTTCCGACACGTAGAACTAACGAGCTGACACCTGCTGACAAGAAGTAAAACCAGTTGCACTCGTTTTCCCCCTTCTTTTCCATCAATTAGATTTAGGCAATGCCCATAAAATTACAATAAATAAATTCTGGATCAAAGCAAAGTATTTTAATGAATTAAAATTTAATGAAGTAAGTGAGTCGTCTCGCCGACTTCGATATACCATGCACCAGGGGAAAAAATATTTTAGATTTCGAAAATGTCTATAATGTCTACATACGAGCACTCTAGCGCCGCCACTAGCCACGGCCAACTCCGCCTTTATGGACCGCCTAGTAAAACTCGTTTATACGTATATTTTCCATGTTTGTAGTCCGATTTTAATAAAATTAGGTAGGCAGGTAAATATTAATAGGGTGTGTGAATTTGGTTTCGATAATCAAAAAGTTGCAAGAGGCAATCGGTTTTTTCTAGATTCTGGAGGCCAAAGTAGGCGTGCCAAAAATGTTAAATATCAATAATCTGCAAGCATAGGGGGCGTGGCAAGAATTTGAAATAAACTTAATCACCGTAGGTATTTCAGGAATCTCAATACCAAATTTGGTGACTGTAGCTCTTATAGTCTCCTAGGTTTACGTGTTCATACGGACAGACGGGCGGACGTACAGACGGACATGGCTAGATCGACTCGTCGTTTGATCCCAATCAAGAATATATATTCTTTAGAGGGTCGGAAATGCTTCCTTCTTAGAGGGTCGGAAATGCTTCCTTCCCTATGGGTGCATAGTATAAAAACATTTATTATCTATGCCTGAAAGTATGCAGGGCATTAGTGTGCATACGAAATTTGAATACTGTATCATTTAAATTGTAGTTTATACCCCAAATTTATACGAATTCCAAATTAAAGTGTGAATGCGAATTAGTGAAGTCTAATGAAGGAGCGGTTAATTTCTATCGGTGTACTTCTTAGTATTATTTCTAATATAATATTTATTAGAAAAAAATATGTTTTATATTAGAAATAAAACTAAACTAAATCTAAAACTAAAATCTTTAAAAACTTGTTAAAGATATAAGAATCAAGTAAAATTCCTATTATAATTATTTCTAATATAATAAATACTATTTTTATGTAATAAGTAGACGATGTATCTTTAACATCGGATAAAAATTAACCGACCGTTAATTTCCATATGGAAAGTCTGCATATGTCGTATAAATTTAATATGAATCAAATTTTTAGAAATTTTAACTTGCAACAACCCAAAAGGATGTGCTACACAATTTACTTACCTTGTAGCCTGCTTTTAGGTCCAATTCATCGGCATGTCGTGCCTTAAAGTTGTAAAGTATGACATAAAGGTTTGTGGGCAAGAGACGATGCGATTTCTTGAAAATAAGAAGCAGATCAGCATTGACGGTCAAAAAGCAATGGACGGGAGTGGAAAATTGAATGGAAATGTATGTATATTGGCCAGGAAATTCCTGATTGGGATCGGATGAGGGGAAATACCTGGGGATGTCTTACTGGTGATAGGCAAGGCGAAGTGCTGGCCGACGATTGCGACTTCTCCATTTCATCTGGCAAGTCGACACTGCCACCCCGCATGCCGCGTGTGGCGTAGAGCAGTTTCCGTCCAGGATGCGAGGGGCTCGAAGGTGCTGCAAAGGGACACATGAGGCGTTAATAGCTGGGAACATGCTCAACATTTCGTGATAATTGATTGCGGAATCGGATGGAGACAAAGGCGAAAAGCAAATGGGCAGACAACAAAACAGAAAAAGAGCACAAACAAAAAAGCAAAATGGAGCAAATGGAAATATATACATACAAATATACTTATAGTTACAATTACATAGAGATGGCTATTAGATACGATTGGACAGATGATGTGGATGTAGATAGAAAGGTGGAATGGATTGGGTTTTAAGCCGGAAAGAAGGCATAAGGCGAATGGGCAGTGCTTCTGATGACAAAAGCCATTAAACAATTTAACTACTTTTAGCTAAGATTACGGAAAGTGTAACTAAACAAAATAATTTTCGCAACGTATTTACAAAATTAGCCTACAACTAGCTAATAAGTTAAGTTAAGAAATGTTTCGAAAATGTATCGGTGGTTTCAGTGTTAGTTTTGATGCCGTTGATTGAAATATGTACATAATCGAAATTCATAAAAATTGGTTCTGGTTTCAGTTCAAAGTAAGGCTTGAGTCACATTGATCACAATATCAAGAGATCGGGTGAGGAAGCTGAAGAGGTGCCCATTTTTTGTTGGCTTTATCATTGGGATTAAGTGCAACGCAGAGAGCATTCGCAGGAGATTGTGATAAGTAGTAGTAGTAGTAGTTAGTAGTACTTAGTAGTAGAAGTTACATACACGTCCCTTAGGAGGAGGAGGAGGAGGAGGAGGTTCTTATCTGTGGCTACTTACAGTGCAGACGACTATTGTTCGACGGCGGAGTACTGTGCTCCAGATGGCCTCCCGAGCCGCCATGATAGTAACCACCGGCGCCGGGGCCAGCAGTCGATGTGGAGGCGCCTGCCGTCGACATTGTGGGCAACTGCTGGCGACGCCTGAACTGGCCATGCAACTCCGACGATTCGGGTGAGTCCAAACTCAACGATTTCATGCGCAAATTCAGTTTCTGACGGCGCGGTGAGTGCGGGGCTGTTGTATCGGTTGTTATTGTTTCATGAAGAATTCGTGTGTGTTGTTATTTGAATAGTTTGTTTATTTTCGATTTTCGATTTTCGATATTCGATTTTGGATTTGTTGTTTGATTTCGTATCGCGAGACATACACAACATGAGAGAAAATGATTTGAAGAAGCAATAAAATGTGGAAAAAAGTTTTTGGAATTTAATTTCAATTATTTGTTTGTTTTGTTTCAACAGTTTGATTAAAAACTAGGCAACTACATCTCTAGACAAAACGAAAATAATTAACTAAAAATCAACTATTATTGCTTAGTCAGAGAAATGAAAAATCTAAAACATTTAGTGGCCTTTCAGAGAAGGACATAGATGTGAGTTTGTAGCTATAGATATTTATATGTATGTTTGTTGGTTGTTGGTTTTGGTTATGGTTTTGTGTGTTTGGCAACATTCAACACTTTTGGCAAGAGACAGCGAGTGTGTGGCTTGATGGGTGTGCGAGTGTGTGTAACGCTTACATCGTTGGTTGTGTTTGGGGGGGTGTGTGTGTGTGTGTGTGTGTGAACAACTTCAACAAAAATCAGTTAAGCAAAATGAATTGAATACATCTCGTTTGGACCTTGTGCTGAGTGTGAATTATGGACCATCCGTTGTATTACTTGCAATATATATAGTATTTGTGTATCAATATGCATGGAATAAAAATTAAAATGGTTTATGGTTTCTTTGTTTTGTATTTTTTACTTTTCTCAATATTTACAACAATCGTACAAACATACAGAGAAATGTGCAATCATCAAACTTAATACTTTAATCGTACGTACAATACAAATAGAATTGAATCTAGCTCTCTCTTATTGCTGCTCCCTCATGCTACTATGAATAATAGTAATTGATACAAAGTAATTCAATAACTAATCAAGTAAGTACTTTAATAATAATTACTGTGCATTTAATAACATTCAAATAAAAAGAATTCAAATATACGATTAACATACATAAAAATATTTAATACAAACTAACTAATCAAAGTTCTCTGCAAAGTTTATCTTAAGGCTTTTCTTCTAGGGTAAAAATATTGCTTTTTGGATTGGTTCTAGTTAAAATAATTTAAATCAATTAAAATCTAGAAATTATAAAATAGAAATTAAGAACTATATAATAGAAAATCAAAGTATCTGATAGATTCATCTAGTGTCGCTTCCGTGTGTGTGCCGGCCTTTGTGAAGGTTGACGGTCTTGTAAGGGCCAAGGGCAAGGGTAAGGTTTAGGGTAAGAAGATGGTGCGGTGTGGTCCTGTTTCGCAGCGTTTCTTAGCTTAAACGCACTCGGCGTTTGGTCTTGGACTCATCTTGATTCTTCTCTGGATTCTTAAGGATTGTGCGTGGTAACATCAGCGGTTCCCCAAACGGTCGAGCTGTCATTTCTGGGTGGCTACTTGTGGCGGCTGTATTAAATATTTCATATACATGATTGTTTTTTAAATGTAATATTTGTTCTTGCTGATTAACTGGCTGCTTCACTGACTGACAGGGTGACTTGTCATGCAAGAAAAGAAAGAAAAATATTTGGAGCCTGGGCATAAGCTTGAGCCTGAGCGAATTAAAACTAATTAACTTAAATGAACACAAAAAACCCAAAATGAAAATATTAAGCATTAAGATGCTCAGCGTTCATGCATAAAACAGAGCCGGGATTCAGTATCGCGGCTAGGACCCGGTCGAGGCCAGAACAGAACAGAACTAAGTAATAGAGCAGAAAAATAATCCTAGAAAAATAAGTGCACACAGCCTCGAACTTCTGCCGCAAGGAAGTCGGACCAGCCCGGGCACAAGACGACAACGACAACATGCAGAGCAACCGAGAAGAAGAACACAAAATTATCAGAAAGGCAGCCCCTAAACAAAAAAAAAAAAAGTATGAAGGAAAGCAAACACACACAATAAAGAGAAAAAAAGAAACGACGAGAAGAAGGAAAGTAGAAAAAAACTGTGTGAGCCATAACAATTTTTAGCATAATTATGTTCGTCTTGGGACCGACACTGACTCCGTCTCCCAGTCTTAAGATGCGGAAACAAAAAAAAAAAAGAGGGAAAAAAGAAGCGAAAACTTTGTAAGCGACTTTAAGCCGAGTGTCTGTCGTCTCTTCGCTCTTAAATGCGAAAGGAATGGCATCAAAAATGCAGCAAACATTAAGCATAAATGAACTCAGTCCGACAGAAAACAAAAAATACTAAAAGAGAACTATATAGAAAAGAAAAGCCAAAAGAGGAGGAAAACTTGCTTGCGGAAAAAAATGGGAACTTTTGCCGAGTCTCTCGCAACATTTGTATGCGTCTCCAACAGTTTTGCTCCTCCCTTCTCCCCCCAAAAACCCTCACCGAGCTTACATCTAGTTGGGAGTTTTGTGGCTGCATTTTTACACAAAAGTTGACAATGGCTCGTAATTTACACGGCAGCAGCAGAAGCAGCAGCACCAGCAGCAGCAGCAACAGCAACAGCAATTGCAGTTAGCAGCAAGTTTCTTTTTCAGTTTAACCCAGGCCGAAATGAAACGGCAGCAGGCGCCTTTCACAAAAAGCAGGAACTCGGCCATGTATACAAATGATGCCAGTTGTTGCTGTTGCTTTGGTTGTTGCTATTGCAGTTGCCGTTGCTGTTGCCGTTGCAACGGAAATGAGCCATTTGCTTCAAGTGTAAACTGGGTTAAGACTAATTGGCATTTACTCAGTGGGGGGGTGGTGGTGGTTCATTGTTTCGACGACTTGAAATTAAAGTAAATTTTATTGTTCAGAGAGGTGTGTGTGTGTGTGTGGGTGTGTGGGTGTGGGTGTTTTATGTCTGTTTGTTTGTGTGTGCATTAGGTTAAAAGTGTTAAACACGAATAATTGAGAACATACATACACACACACAGAGGATACATCAATTGTTCAATTCGATCACACTCAATAATCGTATTCATATTCAATTTACATTCATTCATTCAACGACAAAAGATTTATCTAAAGGAAAATTAAACAAATGTAGCTAAACATCAATTTTGGAATTGGAATTATATAAATGCAGTACTATTCCAAAAAGAATTCGTGATTCTTGTTGTTGTTGTTTTATTAGTAGTAGTAGTAGTAGTAGATGTTGTTATTGCTGTTGTTGTTGTTGTTGATGATGTAGAAGATGCAATTGTTGTTGTTGTTGTTGTTGCTGTTGCTGTTATTGCATTTAGAAAGGAATTATTGCCATCGTACAAATCGCCATAGGAATGCGCTGTACGTTGTCTTTGGCAATGGGATAAGGGGAACATTGACAAGGGAATATTGGAATTGGAATTCGGTGTGTGTGAATATTGGAATTGGAATTGATATTGCTGTTGTAGTAGTTGCAATTGCTCTTGTTGTTGATGTTGTTGTTGTTGTTGTTGTTGGTAGTGATGATGATGATGGTAAGTCACGTAATTACTTTCTGGCAACGATATAGATCGATGCTGGGACGATCGCTGCTGACGCATTCTTCCAAATCCGGACAATGGCCGAAAGCCAGCAAATAATCGCCGCCTGAGTCCAGGATCAGATTGCATTTTGTTGCTGCAGCTGCTGCTAGTCGATTGTTGTTGCTGCTGTTGCTGTTGTTGCTGCTGTTGCTGCTGCTGTGATTGCTGATGCAGTGGAGATGCCTGCGCCTGTTGCAGAGTGCTGGCCGTGTAGTAGTTTATGCCAAAGCCACTGCTAATGTACGCCGAACTGGACATACTCGATACGGGGGCAGGTGTATATAGGGGCACTCCCAAGCGTTGATCTTTGATGGGTTTATAGTTTGTGTTGGGTTTTTGATGGTTTTGTTGGTTGGTTGTTGTTTAATTGGTTTGGAATTTTTTTGGTTTTTTGTTATTTTGGCAAGCGAAACGAAAATTGGCATCAAAAAAGATATGAATACGAAAAAAAGGAACATTTATGTGTGTATTAATTTCGAATTAATATGAGTAAAGAGTCTTTTGTTAATACTACAAATATTTCCCAGACCGACCCCAATTGACAACTGGGACACTTTATGTCATACACATTGACACAGAACGAACAAGAGAGAGTGTGAGAGGGAGATGGAGTGAACAAAAATCACTCGGCAATAAAGGGTATAAGAGGATAAGTTTTTAATATTAACCTGGTTGACTATTATTAGTTGTTATGGTTGATGTTGCTTCTATTACTTTGTCATCTTCACACACACACACACACACACACACACTGGCACGTATTCTGTTTGGAACTCAATTTGCTTTAAGAATCGAAAATGAAATACAAAATCAAAGTGTTATTAGCATATACAAATTAATTACGTTCAATCAAATACCAAATTCAAATTTAATAAGTTAGATATATGTATATATATAAATGCTATATATTTATTACTTATTTATGTATAAATGATGCTGAAGCTAAGCTACTAAATGTCGGCAGCTATTAATTGATATATTTAGAGTATAAATGTATATGTATATGTATATGTAGCTACATATTCATCAATGTTTAAATATTATGCATATTATTTATACACAAAATGCATACGAATATCTATATATGTATTTGTATCTGTATCTGTATCTGTATCTTTAACTGTATGTGTGTGAACAAGTATCTGTGATTTAGTTTCATTTGTGTGTCTGTTGGCTAAAATATCTAAATTGCAAGCGAAGCATTTTAGTTCTGTAGCAGTTGAGCATTTTCTTTTGATTAAAGGGTGAGTATTTACGGGCGGGGAAATGCAGTATGAGAGAGAGAGAGAGTTGTCTGAGAAAATGCAATGTGACTGACTAAATACAAATCAAATGCGCTACTTTGCGGTGCATCTATGTCAGAGACAGACAGACAGAGATAAATAGAGAGAGAGAGAGAGAGAGAGGGAGGGAGAGGGAGTTAGCGAGCGAGCGAGTGTGTGAACGAGTGAGCGAGATCGAAATACGAGTGGGTGAAAGTTGAATCCTTCTGAATTATCTACGAGTGTAAAATTTTGTGATTGTTCTCTCAACGTTTCTCAAAATGAATAGATATTTAATTGTTGTTGGTTGTGAAATGAAAAGAGGGTTATTCAGAGGAGTGAAGATAGGAGATAGAGGAGTGAGAGAGGCAAGATAGCTGGGAGTAATGGTAAGTAATGAAAAATGCTAACGAAGTATATAAATAAAAAAAAAGAGTTCAAAAGACAGAGACAGACAAAGAAAATATCTTGAGATAGAGAGAGAGAGACAGTATGAGAAGGAGATTTAACACAACAAACTACTGGGTTTTAAAATTTTTCTTTTTGGTTTTTGATTTTTTTTTTTTTTTTTTTGGTTGCAATTAAATGCTGGTAAATGGCGGACCTGAGCTACTAGATATATCTTGAGTGGGCACTGGCAGACCGCCACGTTGCTGCTGCAGCTCCTGTTGTTGCAATTGGACACCCAATATGGGCATGGCCACCGGCGGCGGACGCACCCCACGTCCGGCTCGGACAGCCGCCGCCTGAGCCACTGAAGCCAAACTCCGTTGCTGTTGTTGTTGCTGCTGCTGTTGTTGTTGTAGCTGTTGCTGCTGTTGTAGTTGATGCTGCTGCTGCTGCTGCTGTTGCTGTTGCTGCTGGTCTTGCAGGGCCAACTCTGGCACATTGACAACAATGGGTATATCTGCAGGTGGAGCACGCTCACCCAGAATGGGCACTGTGAGGACGGTTCCGCCAACGATATTGCCGCTGCTGCTATCCATTGCTGCTGCTGCCTTGCCCTGGACGGATTTGTCGGCAACTGCTGGAATATGCCCGGATTTGAGTTCGCCGGCTTGTTTTAGCACTCGATAAATTTGATCAATTTCGGTTATTTCTTTCGAGTGCCGTAGAAGTTGACAATGTTCGCAATTCGTTTCGTATTGGTTTTCATTTTTTGATTGATTGATTGGTGAAGGACATCGGTCGAATTTTCAAAGTTTTTTTTCGATTTGTTTTTGATTTGGTTGTTTTTTTTTTTTTTTGATTTTGTCATAATGTGGGGTGTAGGTGAGTGCGCATTAGTGAAGTGCATTAGTATAATTTGCAAAATTTCGAATTGATTTCTTTCACTGAATAGGGGGGCTGATTGGGGTATGAATCGATTCGAATTGGGTAGGTGGATGGGACTGTTTACTTGTACATTGAAAAGAGATTACTTCTAAATGTGTGTGTGTTGGACTTTTACACGAGACGTGTCCTCAAATTCAACTTAATGTCCACTAACTGATACCTATTTATTCCCATTACCAAAGGGACTATGATTTTATACAGTATGTATGTCTGGGTGATTCAACTCAAATCTAATGACCAAATGTTCAAGTCTAAAACACATGCTCTACGTACAACTATGTTTTGAATATGATTTTTGAGCTTCATCTAGAGAAAATGGAAAATGCGCTTTTTCCCCAGAAGCAAGAGCTGAATGGGTCTCCTGCAAAAGGCTGCATTTAATTTTTGTTCTTGTTGGTTTTGGTTGTTTGTCCTTTTCACAATTCGGTGTATTTGATTATGGCTTATGGCATATAAAAATGGCTTATGGGTGTATTTGAGCTTAGTTAATTAAATTTATTGATCATTCGCGTCTCGCTAATTAAGTGAATTTAAAGCGCAACAATCAATCATTGCAATAAAAAAACAAAACAAAACGGATAGGAAAAAAAAACAAAAAATGGATAACGAAGAAAAACTAAATTCAACAAATTGAAATTTAAAACTGATAAAAAATTCAATCAAGCTTATTGGCAGTCAAGTATCTGGCGCATACATGTTTACATATACATATATAGAGAATTTATGTTGTATATATGTATGTAGCATACTAATAGTATTCAGATAATCGATTATATGGGTACCTAGTTGCGCGATACGATTGATGAATGGCGTCTTTTGACGAAATTTCGCATTCGTATTCGCATTTGGCACATTCAAGAGATGTGCCGTGCCTAGATTTTGATCATCGCTCCCTGTTTGGGCTGTTTGGGCTGATTGGGCTGATTGGGCTGATTGGGCTGTTTGGGGGCTAACGGATTCCTGTGGTGATGCTGTTCGTTTTATTCGGTTAGATGTTGGTTGTGAGGGAAAAGGATTTTCAGATTGATTTATAGTCTTTCAGTTTCGTTCTGTTTCGTTTTAGTTTTAGAATTTCAAATGGTTTGGCAATGAGGTTAAAGGTATAAACTAAATATGTAAATGCAACCTCAACCCAAAACCTCAACAAAATGTTTAGGTATTTTGCACTTGAACATAGTTTTACACTTCAATTGGTAGCTACAAAATTCTATTCCAAAAAATAAATATATAAAAAACCACAAAAAAAAGATACATAGATAGGGATAGAGAAAGAGACAGCGTGTGGGAGGGAGAAAAAGACGAAAAAATGTGGGAAAACCAAAAACAGAATGAAAACTGATAGAACTAAAGGAAAATTGCAAAAGTTCTTCGCCGAAATTTTCAATTGTGGCACAAATCAGAAATGCCACACAATCTGCAATCTGCAGCATCATGTCCCTGGAGTGCCATAAATCCATTGTGGAATCTAGTGATACCTTCGTCTCCCCACCCACCCGCCTCCCCGCCTTATCCACAGCCCCTGCGGCTGGAATCAGGAGGCAGACGTCAAATCAATGAAATACATGTATTTCTATTCCCAATTGTCGTCATCTTGGGTACAACAACAGTTTGTTGCTCATGTTGCCAGTGTTGGTCAGTGGGTGGGATTCAAATTCAATCGCTTGGAATACAGTAAGTACGCATATACACACATACACTTGAAGGGTGGGCAATGGCGGCGAGGGCGGGGCACACACATTGATAATGCAATACCAAAACATTGCCATGCAAATTCGGTTAGTTTCGGGTTGAGTTTTCAGCTGCTGCTGTTAGAGGTAGGCAGTTAGCTAAATGTGTAGGCGGAGCTAACTAACTACAAGTAGGAGTAGTTAAGGTACTTAAAAACCCAATGGCACCTATGTGCAACATATTCACATAGTCGTTAAAGTCGTTCTCAGCTGCTGCAGCATTAGCCCTGGCTCACGTAACAGCAGGCAGTGTTTCTTGTTTCTTTTTCCTTTTCTTTTTTTTTTGTATTTTTTGGAATGGCAATGAGTCGTGGTGCAGATGTAGTCAAATACTCACTTTCTTCCTCGATATCAACACGATTCTCGAGCTCCGAGGTGCTCTTCTGGCGACGCAGAAGCTTCTGCTTGGGCTGGCAGCGGGGCAAGTTTGGGGCACAGTCGCCATGGGCATTCAGCTTGCAGATGCGGCAGCGCAGACCCTGACGTGTGTGGCCTGCCAATAACAACAACAACAACAATAATGGGAAAAGGCAAAAGGAGTTATAAAACGTATCAAATTCATAAGCAAAGAGGGGGAAGGGGGGCAGGTGAGGACTAAGAATATGTTGTTAAATTTGCAAAATGGCTGGGGATTGGTGGTGTGTGTGTTACCTCTCAGTATCTGGGAACAGACATCACAGGCTGTTATCTTTTTGTACGTGTATTCCTGCAGATGATGGCTGCCATCCAAGTTGGGACGCAGCGGCTCCGATGTGGTACTGGAGGCACCATTACGCCTGTGAAAAGTTCAGATGGGATCAAGCGTAAGTGAGTAAGTCAAAACGGGATGATTTTATCATACAGTCGATATACAGAGTAGTCTCAAGCTATGAATATGAAAATGTATACACAAAATGTTGCACTTTTCCTACTATCTTTCTCGTCGCTTTTGGTCGGCTGCTACCGATAAATAATACTCTGAACATATGTACAATAATAACAATAATAGAAGAGAAAATTCACAAAATTTCCATTTTCACACATATGCATACACTACTTGTGTATATACACGCGTTTTCCTCTGCATTTGTGTTTTATGATTTTATATAAAAATATGCACAATGACTAAACCAAACAATGGGCAAATGGACAATGGACAATGGACAATGAACATTAATCAAAATTGCTTGTTTTGTTCGGTGTATATTGTGTGCTTAAAGTCAAAAATGTGAAACAAAAATCGAAAAAAAAAAACAATTTTCTGTTATCCGAAGTCGGAATGCTCTTGGTCATCCAGAGTGATATGCATTTGACAATAAAGGATTTTGTACGAAATGAATGAACACGGGCGAACATCACATGACTATAATATGTACCGATACATGCATACACATATGCTCACATATGTTTTTTTTTTTTTTTTTTTTAATGATAACATGAGCTTTTCATGTTAAAGGACTGATCCATTGTCTTTCCTGCTTCTGTTGTTGCTCTGTAAAAGTGTTTCAAGAGGGTTGCCACCATGTCGCAATGTCGGCCGATTGTGTGGCTCACCCATGTCACAGTCATTTATCGAGTGGAAACTATTACTTGGTTTTGATTAATAATTAATGAAATTAATGAAACCAATGATGAATTCAGTTTCTTCTTAATTTCAGTATGGCTCTGATTGGAGTTCAACAAAATAAAGTGAAAAACGTAATTGAAATATCGCATATTACTTTGATAAAGTTGTGATGAACTTTGATTTATTTTGAAATATTTACATTGATAAATCGATTTGCTACAAGGAAAAAGGCAAAAACTCTTTAATAAATTCCTGGATTCAGAGAAATCGAAACAAAACAAAACTTTTTATGTTCAGCCAACATACATTGAATTTAATGCACATCTTTTTTGTCACATTCGAATATTTACATTGGAACGTTGCTCTAGCCTAGTTGCCAGACTAGGCATCTCCATAAAGTTAATCTGAATTTATCAATACATATCTAGGTAGATATTTCAATATATATGTACATACATATATTGATATGTGCAGCTTCTTTTATTTCCTTTCTCTAATTTAAAACGCACTGTAATTGCATCTTACACATACATACACAATTATATGTATATATTTATATGATTAATTTCATTTATCTCACTTGAAAAAGAAAACTGGGGCTTTTGATCGCATTACTTTAATTCTTATTGATATGTAAAAAATATCATGATACTATTTCGATTTCGAGCAATTTTATTTCCGTATTTATTATAAATGGCCAGTTGGATAGAGAGAGATAGAGAGCAACAGAAAGAAAGAGAAACATCTGAATATAATATGTAAATGCATATAAATATGAATATATTTGGTAATTTGGTTGTTTCATTTTTGCCTCTGTTTTATTTACCCGTAAAACAGACAGATAGACATCGGACAGGCAGACAGAGGAGCAACAATGGAAGCAATTGTTCGCAGCGGGCGGCTCAGGAGTCTAGGACTCGGTGCTGATTGTTTGTAAGTGGCTTATATTGTGCACATAGACAGACCGACAATTCGACAGACCGTCCGACCAACAGATGCTAGTGATGCTATCGAAGGCGGGGAGGGGAGTGGTGGGGAGGGGAGGGGAGGGGAACAAACAATTCAGTTCAGCAAGTTGGCTTATAAAGTTGTTACCAAATGCCTCGAATGAATTAAAAGGGTCTGGGCCTGGCCATGAGCCTGTTTCTCGTTTCAAGTAGATAAGGGGGAAAAACTGTAGGTTTGTAATTTGTTTGTTTACTCAGACAGAGAAAGGAAAAGTGCAACATTTGATCCGATGATGAGAAATGATTATTAGTTTTCAAAGGAAATTTAATCAAATAGGTATATGTATACATATATGCTAAGCTAATTAAATATTAATATAGATATTCATTTATGTATATTGGTTAGCCTAGACTCAAATTTATTAATTAATGGGACAACTACAAATAAATTGGTTTTTATATACGTGTATATAGTATTTTATATTGTATACATACATAAGTGTTATACCTGATTAAATAGAATTCTCATTTAATATACTGTGTATGTATGTGTGTTTGTGTGTGTGTGTTAGTATGCGTGTGAATGCAAATAACAATTTACTATGGGGAAAAATGCTTTTCGAATGTAAAAGGAAAATGCATAAATAATTTGTCCATTTTACAGATTTCTAATTCATTTTGTGCACAACAAAAAAGTTTTCATGAAACAAACAAACTCACAAAAGCTGAAAAACTGAACTGAACTGAACTAAACTCAACCGCCAACACCACAGGCCATGCTGTGCCCTTCAAGGCTGGACGAGGGGTCGTATTAGTAATTTTTGTAATTTCGAGAGCAATGCGAAAACTTTTGCAATATAACAGTAACAAAAACAGAGGAATACGATTGCAAAAGCCGAATAAGCGAAAACTTTAACTGCGATTTTCTTGTCACGTTGCTTCTGTAAATATTTATATTCGGGAAATTGTATAACTAACTTAAGTACATGGTTTTTGTTCTCGCTATAATTCCTCTAGTGAAGCTAAAGAGATTTATTTCACCACCACCTGCCCACTGCCCACTGCCCACTAGTCCTTTCCCTTGCTACGGATCCCCTCACTAAGCTGTGAAGATTTTCGATTTATCATCATTGGGAGAGCAAGCTGTCGACATGGTATTAAGTATTGTTCCCATTGCCATTGACCAACTGAATGCAGCCCGTTTCTATACGGATGCGTTTTTGCCATCTGTCTGCTGTCTACTAGTCCATTTTAAGGGTGCAAGTTGTGTGGGTGTGGAGGGAGTGGAGGGGCAGACTTTGAAAATTTATAGTTGGCAATTTTTCGCATATTTTTCAATGCTTGGCTCTGGTCATGGCGGCAATGTGAATCCATTGCTTTGGATTCTTCACCCACTCCCAAATACAACATGCTTCAAACATATGTGTACAGAACATGGTAGTTTTCTGGATCAGTTCCAACAAATGATTCTAACCCATACCTTTATCCAAAGTTTTTCCCAATATTTATGTGGAGAGATACGATCAAATCAACTAATCACATAGGACTTTAAAGTCAAAGATGGTACCAACAAATTAAGTTGAAGAGCCGAAAATTAGTAACTCAATAGGTTTATTATGTGATTAGACGGATTGCCTATATTGAGATTGGGGCCTACAACCTAATGAACATTTAGTAGAGTTAGATGAAGGATATTTTAAAATTACTCAATTTTGTTTCTGATATTCAAAGCTTTGATTAACCATTTTCTTGTCGTAATTGGATAAGGGTATTTTATAGTCGCACTGGTTGGTTATTGGTAATCCCTTTTGGCTTTTGTATTTTCTGTTTGGTTTTAATTTCTCCACAAATAACGTGATTGATGGTCCCTGCTAAGGGCCCAGGTGCAATTTATTGCACTTGGCTTCATTACAAAAAAAGGAATACAATGGGAAACAATAAAATTATAGAATGTAATTAAACTATAAATGGAATATAAAATAAGTTTGACTGCCTTAGTGCAGTTTACAATGGAATTTAAGCTTTTGGGGAAGATTTCTACTTTAGCGTGCATCATTTACAGCATTTCTTGCGGCAAATTATATTTATCTAAATGGATAGTTCTGATCATTACTTTACATTTGTGTATGTATGTATATGTAGAAGGAGGTTTATATCGTTTATTGGCTATTCCATTTAGTGAATTAATTTATGATATATTTTGTGGAAATTTTTATTGTTGTTCAGTGATTGTTTTTGTGTTTTTTGTTTTGCTCTTTGTTTTTTTTTTTTTTTTTTTCGGTTACCTCAAAGTCAAAACGGTTGATACAGCGTGGTACATTTGATTTTGTCGGGGTGGTTGGCTGATATAACGCGATTATATATGATATATATTTGTATATATATATATTTTTAGGTTTGTTTTTTTTTTTCGATAAATCAAAAGCATTTTTCATATGCAGAAATGGGTGTATTTGAAATGTGAATGAACGATTTAATAGAGAGAAAGTGTAAATATAATTAGTAGACTGATGACTTAGATTGGGAAAGGAGCAACTAAAGGGAAGAGAACTTAGAGTAAACTTAATATAAAAGGACTTTGCGAAACATTTCCCCCATTCCATCCTTGACCACAGCTTGCATCATGATGTGCTCCTCCTCGGGCACAGGCAAATTAAATTAGTTTGCATCAATTTGCGATTGCATAAATAGTGGAATTATTAGGAATATTTTTTGGTTGCGGTGATTTTGAGTTTGGCCTTCCTTTATTTCCACTCTCAAACTCTCGACTCGGCAGAAAACGAACGGAGAGGGGAAGAAACTGTTGCCAATCCTTGGAATATTTTTGCGTCTCCACAAGCTTTTAGTCATATTAAAGTGCGGGTTTTTATGCACTATTGCCTTGCCTCCTGCCCCAGCACTTTTCCCTCTCCAGCTGTTGCTAATGCTTCTCTCTGCCCTTATCCCCCCGCCCTGCCACGTCCCGCATTATTGCATTTCTGTATTTGTATCTGTGCAGTCGGGTTTTCCCCACTTTCGTCCTTTTTCATCTATTTTTCCTCTTTTCCATTTTTTCCATTTTTCGGGGGTAAGCATAAGGTGGCTGCTGGTTATACTTTGCTGTGGTTTCTGCTGGACTTAATGGGTTTTTTTTCGCTTGTTGTTTTTCGGTTACTCTAAGAGGAGTATTTGGCGGGATGGGGCTCAGTGTTGAGAGGAAATGGGGAGACGGGAGTTGGGACGGGTGCCAGAGGGGCTTTACTCACCTATCTGCTTGTTGTGCTGAACCAGAACCAGCCGGCTTTAGGCTCTTAAATGCTTTCAGCCACTTTGTTTTCATCGATGGCGCTGTAGCAGCGGAAAATTTACGTTCGTTGCGCGGCGAGGTTGGCTCAACTTTGCTAACGAACAGCTCCTTCTGCAATTATAAAGATACAGATAGAGTTAGAGATACATAAAGAGGGTAAAGCGAAGAAGAAGGAGAATTAGAATGAGAGCAAGAAATGGAATGCAGAATGAGAATGGTTTCTCCAAGAACTTGTTAGCCAAAGCCTAAAATTGCAATTTGCATTTAAACGTCTCACGTTGCAGTTTAATTACAGCCATTAGCACTCGTACACACATTCACAGACACACAGACACACAGACACACATACACATTAATGTTGGCCCACAAAACTTTGTGCCATTTGCAAACGATTTGAGTTCCAGGCAACTGGCACACACACACACACACACCCAGCTATATATATATATATATTGACATATACATTAGTATATACATTTGTATGTTTGGATGTATGCTCTCATAATAGAGCCATGATTACATGAAACACTAAGTATTTAGGCGTAAACGTTAAATATTTAACTGATATTCTGATATGCCAACTCTCTCGCTTTCTCCCTCTCTTTCCCTCCTTGTCGTTGGCTTTCTCTTTCCATCCTTTGGATGTGTGCGTGTTGTGGCAAATATAGCTATTTTAATTAATAATCAACACTTTGCCAAATACCACAAAATGTAATTAAGCTTCACACACACACACACGGATACTTTAGTCCTTTTACTAACATAAATTAAAACCACGTGTGACATTTGGCCATAGTTCAGCAAAGCCGGCTTACTAACTATCCCCCCTCAATCACCCTGCCACTGACCCCATCTCTGTCCGCTTTCCGATTATCTCTGAAATGCGTTGCATTAAAATTATAATATGCTTTTGGCCCCAGTCCGTAAAATGTGATTTTTGAAACCAATTGATTAGGACTAACTGGAGCATGAAGCACAATTAATTCTCGTTATCGCATGGCTTAAATCAATGCGTATGGTCAAAGTCCAGATAGACATAGATGCAAATACTTAATCCCAAGAACTGATTGTTTTAATATTAATGGACCTATTTCATACATGGCTTACATAATTTGGATATGTATTCAGGGCACTTAATAGGAGACTCCTTTGAATAACTAGTTTTTATCTTTTTCCATTAGCTATTGTCAGTTCTAAATAGTTAGCCGGAATAACCTTGGGATGGGACCAAACTAAATGGAATTCTCATACGCACAGAATTATTATTCACTTCAGATTTGTTGTACATATTTATTGTAGTTTTCTTTTGACATGGCATTTTGTATGATCAAGTGGCAGTTATTGAATCGATTTTGGTTCTGATGAAGTTCATTCGCAAATAAGTATGTGCCTCGATTCAATAAGCATGTCTCAAATACAGGCACGCATGGAATAGCAAAGTTGGATTTTCAATTTCCACATAGTCAGAAGCAAAATCAGAGAGAGAGAGAGAGAGAGAGTGAGAGAGACAGAACGGCAAAAGGACTGACTGACTGGCAAACTGACAGGCTGAAGCGTGACTTTGTACACGATGTATCCAATTCATATCGAAAAATCATTGCACTCAGTGCAATTGCAACATTTATAATGCAGTAGGACGCGTTCGTTCTGATTTTATGATTTCATTTTTTTTTCTGTATTTTGTTCGCTCGTATTTTCGACAGGTTATACTCTTGGGTATTTTTAGCACTCTGACAGCTAGGGACGAGGCCATAGAGTACAGGATCAGTCGGGGGACCGAAACCTGACAGCCAGGATATTAAGCTTGTCCATATGGCGGCAACGATATCAAAATCAATGCATCAAAGAGAAACACACAAAACCTTTGGGCGGGGAGCGAACGAAATTCCATTGGCCATTTTTGTGATGAAACAACGACAGTTTTTTTTCTCATTTTTATTATGAAAATAATAATAATTGAGTTGGCCAATTAAAAATTAATTTCATGGGCAAAGCCCATAAGGTTTTTGTGGTTTTCTGAATTAAAGCTGCGACAATAAGAAATCGGCAGTGGAAAATGCAAACGCTTTAAAATGCGGGCTGGGCCAAGAAGATAAGAAGTCGTCGGCTACCAGCACATTTAAATAAATGTTAGAGTACGCCCCGCCCATTTAATGGACATGTGCCTGTCATGTTGGCTTTGTCATTGTCGTCGCCATCGTTGTCATCGTCCATCGTCCATCGTCCATCGTCATCATCAACATCACCATCATCAGCAGCAGGAGCAGCATCATCATCGTCAGTTGTAGTTGCTCTTGAAGGCGTGTCCTGTGCCATAAATTTATGCATGCAGTGCATAAAATTCAAATTAAAGGAGAGCTGCAGCGTGCCCTGCCAGAGACAAGTACACGTTTTGACACTTTACAACAGGGCAGCCTGTTCCCAGAGTCCACTCCCACTTCCACTCCCACTTCCAGACCCATTCCCATTCCCATTCCCAGTCCCAGTCTCAGTCCCAGCCCTCAGGTTGTGCTGCCCTCAGTTTTGCTTTATCGCTTCAAAATGCTGTCATGGCCAATGGCTGGGTAGGTTGGTAATTTTCGGACGTGAGTCCTGCAATCAGTGCAAGGAGCAGCTGCAAAATGACATCAAATGTTGTCCAAGCCAACCCAGCCCCTTTTCATTTGTGCCTCGACTGAAAAAGGCTTAGAGAATAGCACTCCCAGAGTCCTAGTTCCACTCCACTTGCTTATAATGCGCTCTAATTGATTCCAGTTGCCTTTTTAAGCTACTTTTGATCTACTCTTTCTTTTTGTATTTTCTTTTATTTCCAATGGCCAAGCCGTTATCTATTGCTGGTCTTTGCCTTTTTTTCCAGCCGCCTGGGAGAACCGAAACAAAATTTATGGCTGTCACAATTTTTTAATTATGCTGCCCCATTGCCAGAGATTGAAACCACAAAGGTATCATAAATTGCCCCGACTTTTAAAGGGAATCAAGGAACGAAGGTGGCCAAAGAGAGAATCGAATGGAGGAGATGGAGAAGCCCAGGCAAAATTGCTAAAAACCAAAACAAAGAAACCGGAGAATTTCCTCATTAAGGCCACAACAAATGAAGGGAAAACAAAGCTTTGGCTTTTCCTAGCTGCAATTTCAAGCTTCATCTGCTTAAACATAACTGATAGCAGATGGCAGCTAACCAGCTAGTCAACCATTCACGGGGTTCACTTTATTGCCACTTTGATGGGCACCCTCCTACCCACCTACCCTCCATCCACCACATACTTCTCAATAGGGTTTTCAGTTGTTAACCTATATTTCTAGCCCATACAAGTCTACATAGATACATATATGCAGGTTCGTTGGACTAGGAGCCCGGTCTCGGGATGTGTAGGTGGTTTCTAATGCCTTTATGGCTTTTACCAACAACCAGCTTCAACTAATTGCCGTCGAGGACTAAGGATATGTAAGAGCTGCGCAAATAGCGCCTAAGACAATTTCGGTAAATAAGCGCGAGGAAGTGGGTCGGAGTGGAGACGAGCGGAGAGGAAATGGAAGAGGGATGAACAAACAAACATTTCCGTAAATTACACGCATTTGTCAAAACGAAACAATGCGCAAAGTGTTTATTTGTTTTAGTGAGTGCTTTTCAGTGCGCGCAAACGGACGCACCGACAGTTAGACAGGGCGTCCGACAGACACATGGATAGATAAAATGACTCAGCACTGAGAAATGCAACGGGAATGGAAACTGGGTTGAAAAGTGTTGCAACTTCTAATGGGTTCTCGTTGTGTGTGTCTCTATCTCTCTATCTATCTGTCTGTCTGTCTGTCTGTCTGTCTGACTGTCCGCTATTCTGCCTATCCATCTGTATGTGATCAGTGTGGCGCGAAATATAGAGCAGCGTTTATGCAACCACATTTGCCATGACAATGCATCCAATCCATTCATCATCTATCGATCCAAAGTGCAACCCAGCAACCTAACAACACAAGGCGACCTCAAACGCGAAACGCGAAACGCGAAAATCCAAGCGCAAACCCAAAGCAAAGACCAATGCGGCGTATGGTTAATGTGTGATGCAAAGACTTTTTCAATTTCCATTAATTACATGGCTCAAATATAGATGAAGAGAGAGTGATAGAATGGAAAAGCGAGAAGGAGAGAGAGAGAGACAGAGAATTGTCAGTCAGTTAGTCACATTAGTTAAACCTGTCGGTGGCGGAGAACCACATTTTAAGACCATTTTGCCAGTTATACAAATAAAATACCCTTCCCAAAGATGGAATACAGCATTGCAAATTGTTTTTGATGCGGCGTGTTGCGTTTTTGTCTAAACGTATTTATGTTTTTGTATATAATATTTTACTCCATAGTACATGAAGTAGTTAACTCTGTTCTTTTGGTTCGCCAGGTGAATTATAAATATCTATATCATTACATACTAGAGATCTATGGATATACTGACTGGTCCTGACCAATAATATCTATATATTTGGTTTTGGTATTTCTTCTGTCTATTTGATAAACTAGTCCATTTTATTGGTATGTCGATATATCGATATTAAAAATTAGGAAAATTCACAAATTGTAAATATCAATTCATAATTTTCAAGGCGATTAGTTAATTATTTTGAGATGGAAAATGTTGTGAATGTAAATTCCACTTTAAAATTCCCTTGCATAAGTCGTTTTAATAGGTCAAAAGCAGCGCGGGTTTTTAATATTTTTGTGTAAAAAGTCCAAACGATGGAAAGTTGAATTTGAAATTATTTCAATTGATAATAAATTTTATTGTATATTGTATCTTAGGGCTATATCCTGTTCTTTTAGCATAACGTCAGCTTAGTATACAATTGTTTTAAAGGTTTTTTGTTCATTAAAGTAGTCTCTAATTTCTTCTGTATTTTCGAAAAATCGACAATTGCGGCAAAGTGCCAGCAGTTTTTCATTCAGTCCTTAACAAATGTAAAAATCATTTTTCAAGGACTATTCTTGAAGATTACAAATATGAGGGATTTTAATATTGAAATTAATTACGAAGTTAAACTATGTTAAAGTTCCTAAAACTATAAACTTGAGATTTAAGCTTTACGATCTGTAAACAAAAATCTGCCCCTCAATGTTATGTTTGTTCAGCTTGCCAATAACCAAGAACCGTATAGAGTGCTAAAACTTTTGGAAGACTTTACCAAGAACTTGCTGCTGGAAAAAGGGTATTTAGTGGTGACTGTTTTCCTTTCGGTCCTGAAATGGCAACACTTAATAAATATATAAAACCGACTCATCTCCGATTCCGAACAAGGTTCAACAACAACAACTGCCAGTCGGAAAAAAATAAATGTAAAATTTATTGGCCACAATTAAAATTGCAGAATGTTGTTTGCCTTTGCCTTTCGGTCTGGTCAGGACTGGTCTCGTGTGGTCCAGTCTGGGCACGTCTAGGTCCAAGTCCAGGCCCGACGTTCTGGCCTGGTTGTTTACCTTATATTCATGCCAAAAGGCAGGCAACTGATAAGTGCGCTTAATCGGCTCATGCTTAACGCCTGCCAGAACCGGGATCAGGAGCAACGGCAACAGGACTCTAGCTTGTTGTGGGTTTTGTGTATTATTTCCTGCCATTCCTGCGCCTTCCCCGCTTTGCCTCAGAGTGGCGTACATATTTTATGGGGTTTCATGTCATATGATGGCGCATTTTATTGGCCTAACTCCCAGGCGGCCTTCGGAGATAAGGCTTTCATTAAACTGAAATCCTGGCTGATTCTTTCCGTAATGACACTTGCAGTAGATGCTCGCATATCCTTTCATTTTTGTTGGTTTTCGTTTTCTCTTCATTTTTTCCGCTTGTAATTTGCATTTCTTTTTACTTGCGTGCTCTTTACTTTTTATTTTTATTACGAGCAAAAAAAAAGAAACTGTCAGGGCCTGCCCCCAAGTTTGTACTTGTGTTTTATGGATTTTCTTTTTGCACCCAGCCTCTCCCTCTGCCCAGCCCCACTACTGCCCCTAACCCCGATGATGTTCATGCTGGCTGACATTCTACGTGACTGCCATCAATTTTGCGAAAGGCATTCGCCGCTTCATTTTGCATACAAACAGGTGAGCAGGACATGTGTGCCTGCTTCTGAGTGTGTGTGTGTGGGTGTGGATGTGCTTGAATGGGTAGGATGTCCTTGTGCTCTTAACTCGATTTTGAATTGGTTTAAAAGGCGACATGTGCCGGGACTGCTGATCACACACACACACACTCATACACACACCTCCGCCAAATGGCATTGCATTTTGTGGTGCTTGGGTTTCTTTTTATGTATTTTTATTATTATTGCAAGTGTAAATGTGGAAAATTCTCTTCGTGCGTGGTGTGTGTGAGCATTTATTGTCCTATTTCTTGTTAGCCCTGACTGACTGGAACTGTAACTCCAACTGTGACAGACTGTCCTTCCTTAGTCAATGATTTTTGATGATGCTGAGGTTCCTCTTTCCGACTGGTGCTGCAGTGCAAATTGATTTTCAATAGCTGAGTGGTTTTTCATTCAATAAAATGACATACTCAGTTGACTCTGAGCAAAGTAAACACGAATAATATGGGGTACAGAGGAAAACAAGACCAAAGACAGACCGCAGGATACGTGCTCGATGGTCTTTAAGGCATAGACCAGCAGTTTGTTGCCAATTTAAATGAGGCAGGGATTTTGGCAGCGATATTTACTTGAAATTTCGTTTGACTTAACCCATTTATATCAAATTGCCAATTTACTTAACCTTTTTGCTACAGTCCAAGGCTTTTTTGGTGATAAATGGTCACAAGTGAGATAGAAATAGAGACACAGACAGAGAGAGAGCAAGAGAGACAGACAGAGAGAGAGAGAGAGAGAGTTATGCCTAGAGAACTGACAGCTCCCAAGGCGATTTATCATTCGACCTCAATGGAGCAATTGGCTTAACTTGAGCATAGAGTTTATTTTATCCTAATCGCATTTCTAGCCACTTATCAATCAATATCAACAGCCTACACAATACCCAGAAAAGATGCCAGAGTGAGATTAAAAGCAAGGGCCAATGGCTGGAGATGAAAACAATAGTTAAACCGGGTGTGAGAGTCTCTCAAGAAAAATCTCTACAATTTACTTGAACTGCACTTGTTTGCTATCAAGTGGAATCCTTGTTCGAATAGACACTATTCGAAATGGGGCCCAATCCCAGAGCTGACGAGCAAGTGAAGCTTTTGTACATAGATTCTGTAGAAAAGACTCTTTGGCCAACTAGGCGTATAAAATTCTAATTAAAATGCGAAAGAGAAGGCAAAACAGAGGGAGAGGGAGTCATAAATACTCATTTTAGCCTCACACAACTACACACACACACACACACACACACACATGGATAAACATGGAACATTGGCTGCTATCTACTTAATTACTTAGTTGGGCGTGTGGGCGAATTATATGCATAATTTAAAGTGCATGTGTCCCATAAGACCATCTCCATCTCCATCTCCATCTCCATCTCCATATCCATCTCCATTTGCAGCTTCAAATGACTGAACCCCATTCCACCCGCTGGAGTGGAGTCTTCCCAGCTGATTAAGCCGAGAACAGGCGACCCTCCTTCCCCAATTGTACCACGACCATGCCTTGGGCAGACAGTTTCACACGCAAACTTTTATTGCACTGACAAAATGCTCGGCTTGGCTTCTCCTTTTCATTTTTTCTCGCTTTTTGCACAAAAATAAAATATGTGTATGTGAGGGAAATGGAGCGGAAAATATGTGCCTGCCATCCCCAGTTTTTCAGACCCCTTATCCACCCACTGACTGAACAGACTATACATACACACATACACACATACACATATGTACGTGTGTGTGTACCTTTGCTATGTATTCCCTTGTTCGGCCAAAAAACAGGAAATCAAAATATTTCCGCAACTCAAATTGAAAATTGTCAATTTATTTTCATTTTTTTTCTTTACTTTTTGCTTTCGTTTTTTTTTTCTTTTTTGACAGGTGGATTGGCGGTTGATGTTGTTTTTTTTTTTTTTTTTTTTGCAGGAATGGTGGAATGTTTCTGGTAATAAAAAATCAATTAACTTGGCCTTGTATTCGTGCCTGCACATGAGCCGCGTTACTCAGCGACAAGCTTAAGCCCATTTCCATGGATTTGGATGAAAATCGATGGGCCTCACGTACACGTAATGCCGAGTACAACGTACAGACCGAAGAATGGGAGGAAAAGGATGGCCACCCATTGGGTGGGTGCAACCTGGCACTAAGGCCAGGTGCGATAATTGATGTCAAATGCTGGCCACATTTGTAACCTATGTAGCTGTGTGTGTTGTGAATGTGTCTAATATCGAAATCTAAGTGTATAGGTGTGTTCTGTCGTTAATCATATAGGCCCAGGTGAGAGTCGAACACACATATGACTGTCAATCGACAACGAAACTTAATAACCACAAATTCTGATACACATCGTCAGATTGGCAGGCATCTACAGTGGTTGAAAACCCCACGAAAAAGTGGTTAAAATTTAGGCAAATAATAAGAGAAAATAAAAGACTTGTATCAATCTGCAATTATCCATTAACATAGAACGACTATTTTCAAGGGTAGAATTCAGACAAAGTCCTCCCCAATTCACCAAAGATCAAATCACAAGGCTTAACTTATGATTTAATAACAAGGGTTTATAACTGAAAGGAATAAGAAATCCAGTGCAATGATATGCTAACTATTTCCTAATTATCCACTTAAATGATGAAGCTAATAGATCGAGTTAGATCTTCGCTCCTTGGAGTAAGTGTTTCACTCGAAGTTAAGTGTTTCCCTGTGGACTTTGGGTTAACCTCGAAACCTAAAAAGTTGTGAGCACTCATTTGGGGACTTTGGACCATGGTGAAAAATGCCATGTGCATAATTAGTGGAGCACGTTTTTCTGCTCGCAGCTTGCTGATTGAGTGGCACAGATTAACAAATTCTTCTCGGGGGTGAGCTGAGTGGTGTGGGCTAGAGGAAAATGCCTGCAGGCTGATGGTAAACAACAACAACAAATAATAGCAGGCAACTTTCGGTGGCATAGACATCGTGTTCGTGGCAAGGAGAGATTGGAATGGAGTGGAGCAGAGCAGAGCAGAGCGGAGTGGAGTGGAGGACAGCAATCACAGTTGTGGCGGCATATTTGTGCGTCAAAGCACAAAATACACTTGAGGCGAACAATTTAATTCGTTTGGTAAACAGCGCACGGGCCAACGGTAAATGGAGATTAAGATGAGGAGAAAGCGGAGAACGAGAAGGTTGCGGCGGAGGGGTGCCAGTCGGCTGGGGCCAGGTAAAGGCGAAGATGAGAGGCTGTCTAAACAAATAGTGAAGAGGCCCCCCCACAGTGCCTGGTGGTGGGGTTGAGGTGGCCGCAATGGCCAAGTGTTGGACAGGACTACATACTAAATAGCAGAGACCACTTCCTGTCAGAGCATAAGCCATGCTATTTTCGTTTTTTGCCCCACTACAAGTCAAACTATGGTACACACAAGTTGTCGCACCTTGTCTAGGTGCTGCGTCCTGCGTTCAGTGTCTACCTGTCTGCTTGCCAGCCCACCTATTTGCCCACCTGCCTGCCGGGGTGTCACTTTGGCCAACACGAAACTTTTAATACTGCCGCTTCTTCCACTTACTCAGCTGGAAGGCTGGGTGGCTGGGTGGCTGCTTGGTTGGTTGGTCGCGACCATAAAAGTATTCATTTGTCATTGTCAAACGCTGTGCAGACGGTTAGGAACTGCAAGAGCAGTAGGAATCTTTGCGAGGGAGTAGCATCACATTTTGGTTGACTGCCAAATCGCTTTAACATACAAAAAAGAGGGGCAAAGGAAGAATATAAAAAGGAAACGAAAGAAAAACCTGACCTCTTAAAGTCTTGCTGACTCGACGCGGCTCGACCGGAGCCGAGTCCCTTTATGCTCATTAATATGCAATACTATCAGCCAAAGTACTCTTATCCATGCCACCTGGCAAGATTGCAACATGCTTTTCAATTATTTAAATTTTCATTAAAATTCTAGCAACAACAACAACAACAGCAACAACAACAGCAACGACGACAACAACGCAAAAGACAAAACTGTGTGGAAGGCAACGTGTATGATGAGGTAAACGAATTTCAGTTTCAATTTCAGTATCTTGCTCCGCCAATTTCGGAGCCTACTCGGAAATTTCGAAAAGTGTTAAAATCAGCACAAAGCGCAGTCCACGAAGGAGAACGAGGGGCAAAATGAAAAAAAAGAGAGAACCAAAAACCCAATGAAAGAAGCAAACGGAAACTGCTGAAAATGCAAAGCTTGGCGGAATTTATTAAAAGGCCAAGCCAAAGAAAATTGCAAAATTGCTTTTGATAAAAAAAGAAAAAACTGAGGAAGCAAATTGAAAAAATGCATAAAAAGCAAAGCGCCCAGCAGCGCAAATTTTGCATGCCCTATAGTAAGACTTGATAGATCATTCAGTATCAAGTTTTAGCAATCTCTAATCTAAAGATATTTTTGACATCTTCCAAGGTTCTATATCAGAGGCAAGGTAATAGACGTCTTTAGAATTATTATCGAAATGTTTAAGGTATTTCGTAGTTGTTTCCACCACTCTACCGAAATACCCTTTTCCAAGGGTACAAATGCCAGCTGTCTCCCACAAGGCAACGAGTAGCAGCCAGATGGTACGAAGGACGAGTATAGAGCTCCTCCTGCTGAGTTGCCAATATTGCGAATTGCATAAATGAAAGGCTCATTTGAGCTTGAATGGCCCATCCCTGGTATTCTATATGTATGTGCATGCCACCTTAAACTGATCCGGTCGGCGAATACTGAAACAGGCCTGAGGGCAGTTGGGAAAACTTTCATCATTTCCCACATACACTGCGTATACGTAACTAGTAATAACTTACATGGAATAGAGCCCCGGCAGGCATAATCTTAGTGCCAAGTGCCAATAAGTCAGTTATAAATTTGATATAGAATTAAGCAAGCAAGTGCCAGAGCAAGCAAAAGAGAGAGTTCCCCGGAAGGAGCCGCACTAAAGGAGAAAGGATGCGGATGCCTGACTACAAATTGCACGCTCGGCATCGTTCACATATTGTGCTTGGCTTTTGGCCCCATAGTTACGGGCCAAGCCCTCCGTACGAGAGGCTACGGACGGACAGACGAAGACTGCAGCTTGTTAGTGTAACGAAGACGAACAGAAGAAGAGATGCAGTCGCCACTCCATGTCCCATTGCCCATTTCCCATTCCCCATTCGGGAACCCACTCACATTGCCACACCCGCATTGCCGGCCTTGTGAGTATGTGCTCTGGTGTCTGTCTGTGGGCACTGCAAATAAGTCCTTGTCAGGGCTTGTGTAATGCTCATATTTCGGGCCATCGTTACGACGACTCTGCCACAAGCTGCACACAAATATTTGTGGCACGGCCGAGCTCCGGAATCAGGGCATAGTGTGTGGGTGTACGCTAGCGTGGCAATAGTTTAATAATAGTACAATTTATTGATTAAAGTTGGAAAAAGTGTAGGTAAATCATTCGACTGGCCGACTAGCAGCAGTCATTTATCCTTTTTTCTTTCGTTTTTTTAAATTTTTGTTGAAAAAGTTGACAACAAGTTTCAGTCTCTTTACATACATACCTATGACAAATTTATGACACAAGACACATACACATAAACCCATGCTTTTAGCTGATTATTGATTAAAGTTTTACCAGGGACCGAGGCAAAATCAAATAGAAATGACCGAGCAAGGGTAAAAGTTGAGAAATATTGCTCCACACATGTTTTAAACATAATTTTCGATGTAGACCTTAACTGAATAAAACCCTGTTGAATCTTTTGGAATGGATATTGAAACTATTTTGCATTAACAGCTGAATCACATATGGTAAAATAAAGTAATCATCATAGACAACATTCGTCTCTTTATTGCTATTGTTATATTGATTTCCTTTTCGTTCTTCCGCAGCACTAGACACAAGCATTTCTAGACTAGTTGCCATTGCCTTTCGTTCGCTTTTTGGCCATTTCTATGTAACTGGTAACAGCAAAACACCATTAGCCATTTCCTCTAGTGCACTTCTTCCATTTCTAAATAGATGCTGTAATTAAAAACCATGATGCTCTTACACCCACCAAAATAGAGAGAGAAAAGAGAAAGACTAACGGCCAAACTAACTAAAATGTAACGGAAAGAAAGAAGACAGTTGGTAATCAAATAGTTTGCCATGGATACGAAAATTCTGTCTCCCACTCACTCGCAAGTCCTGCCAGTCCGACCGTCTTCCTTTTAGAGGATGTAATTGCATATTTCTGCTAACGAAACTACATAATTGACTATGGGCCAGTTGCCATTAAAATGTAAGCTGATATTACGCGCTGCAACAGCATTCAGAAGTCTAGGGTAAATGGCGTATGGCTGGATGGATGTTGAGCCCGCAGGGAGATGCCAGTGGCAGTGAGAGTGAGAGCGAAAGTGAGAATGAGAGTGTCAAATTTCCGCTTCGAGCTCTGTATAGTGGTTGACTAGCAGCAACAACGGCAATGGCAACAGCAACGGCAAAGTCAAAAGCATCCAACACAGCCAACGGGCAAACACTCTCAACTAAGCAAACAGTTGTCAATTTCTGGGAGGGCAAATATTTTTTCGCATTCGCCTTTTGCTCTTGCACTTCTGTTGACTTCTGTTCTGTAGCATTCAGTTCTATTCTATTTCTATTCAGTTGAGTCGAGTTGAGTTCAGGAAAGTGGCAGGCGGCGATATTGAAATTGAAATGTTACCATAGTCAAGATATTGGCCAAAGTGAGCAGCCAAAGGGCGTAAGGTGAGTGCCAAGTTAAAGGTTAAGCTGTTTGTGTAAATTGAGACTAAAAGAATAATTGCAGCCCCAAAATGTAGGCAATGCCATTTTACCCACTCCCAGCCATATTCATGCAGTCTCTCTCTCTCTGTCTTCTCTCCTTCTAACATTGACAACACATGTTCAAGAACAATGACACTCAGAGCCACTCAACTGCATGTTTGTAAACGTTGCTCAGGCTCGCAGGCAGGCAGGCACAAGGACACAAGGATCCCCTTCTACACTCTCTTATACTCGGTGTGTGTGTGTGTGCTCTCTTTGAGGACGAAGGAGACGAAAACGGCAACATGGCAGAGAGATAAACGCATATAAAACACTGAGGCTGAGTAGCTTGAGCAGCAACAAAACAAAAGCTGTAAAATTCAGTGCAACGCACTCGACACGACCTACCCCAAGCCCCCTTCCCCAACTGCTGTGCCCTGTGGTATGCATATGTACATGTGCGGGTGAGTCATTTAGTGTGCATAGCCTACTAGGAAAGCCCAGGGAAGGACACCCCAGAGAAGGTGAGGTAGGTCTTCTGGCAGCCTGTCAGTTTGCCATTCAGTCAAGCTGGTTTAATTTTTTGCCCCCTTCCATTTTTTTTTTTTCTGGTTGAGATTGTGCGATATCCGGCATATGGAGGATGTTTGCACTGATGCTTCTGCTGATGCTGATGCTCCTACTCCTGCTCCTGCACCTCCTCCTTCTGCTGCTATTGTTAGCATGTTAAGTTGCGATTATAAGCTGTTGGTGCAGCTGCCGATGACGAGCCTTCGCCTGGTGATGATTGAGCAAAAGCAAGTCAGCCAAGTCAAGCCAACAACTGCAGATTTGCATACTCAATTGGGCCAAAGACAGGACCAACCCCTCCTGTTTACACAATCAGTCTGTTAGGAGTCATCAGTGAAGCTATGTGGATCAAGTGACGGGCTGAAAGTCTTGCTTTTGCACCATTTTAGTCAATTGGCCTGACCCAATCGAATTTATCAATTAGTATGCAATTTCGATATATGTACACTAATTAGTGGGCTTAAAAAGTCATTTCTCTTTACCATTCAAAACGGGGGATTAACTGTGTGTGTGTGAGAAAGAGTCCTGCGCATTAGCAATTCATTTATTGGAATCGAATTGTCGATTAAATTTTCAATTTATTGTTAATTTCTCAATTTCATTTAGTTCACTTACTCTCCTTGCCTCTCACTCCTCCACTCCTCCACTCCTCGAGCTCTCGTTTTTTTCTGGTCTGGATTGGTCTCCTTTTTTTGTGTGTTGATGATGCCTAGCCACCTCGTGCAGTTGTCAACATAATCGCATTGAGCTGTCATTAGTGTGACATTAATTAAGTTAATCGGCAGCAACAAGAGCAACAACGACAACTGCGTGACACAAGTAGGGAAAATCGAAATCCAATTAAACCAGCCTGACATGACAATAGACAGATACACTCCCACAAGACAAACCCACACCCACTTCGACCCTCCCACACATTGTGTATTGAGTCCAGATCCACCTGAAGTCCATTTGGGAAAGGCAAATGCCGTGCTGTGCCCTCGCACAGCTCATCATTAATTCAAATGCTGTCGGCCAAAGTCGAACTAAGAAATCAATATAATAGCAAATAATCGAAAATTAGCCGAAATTCTTTCAGCATCATTGCTCCTGGCAATGTGGCGTAATTTTGATGGCTGCGGCGGCGGATTTCGACCAGCAGATGTGATTTATGTGCCTCCATGTTTGAGTGTTTGCAATAATTTTACGGGCAATTTACTTTGCTAGGCCATAGAAAATCAATTGTGTGTAATTGGTATGCGCAAGTTTATGGGCCGCCAAAACTAAGATCGGGCTGCCCCACCGCCCGCTTGCCATCAGACGGTAATAAGAACACACTCCGTATCCCACCTGCCCACAAGGAAATGAGCTCCTCTTACTGTCATGTTTGTGGTTTCATTCAATTATATGTCAAGTGAATGGTTTAAATATTTTATCTTTGCTGAATGCCTGTCACATATGTATGCATTGGAAATCAATATGAAGACAGCCACTGAAAGCTCTGGGAGCAGTGGGTAAAAAGGGACTGTGGTGAGGCGAATCCACACAGATGCAACATGCAATCTGTTCACCCTGCTCATCATCATCATCCTCATCTTCATCATCATCATCATCATCATCATCGGGGGCAAAAGCAAGCAACATCGTTTCCATAATTGAACACAGGAATGAAAGTCAGCAAGGTAAAATGTGAGTGTTTGTGTGCGTGTGGGGAAATCAGATTGCTGCGTCACGGAAAATTAATTATTTAAGCATTTTGCAGGAGGCATAAATGAAACCAATTTTGGCTTGAATCAAGTTGAAGACGACATTTGATATGCAAAGAAAAAAGCAAAAACAAAAGCAGAAGGAAAAAGCAGTAAGAAAAATGTACAAAAAATATTCCAAGAAACTTTCATAAAGTCAGAGAGTTGTTGGCCACATTTTAGTTAAAGCAAAACTTGGTAAACACTACAAAAAATCAAATTGAAAAGGACGAGGCAAAAGGGCAAGACATAGTCATGAATATTTCAGGGTATCAGCACACACATAGACGCATGCATGGACACCCACCCAACCACACACAGTGAAACAGACTTACACATGCGTGCCCTAAAAAGCATGCTATGAAAAAATCAACTTCCACTCTCTCGCTCTCAGTGTCTTCTTTTCTTCGCTTATCTTCATTCTTTATACTTTGTCTGATTTTGGCTGTCGTCGCTGCTTAAGCGCAAACAAATCATACGGCACTTGTGCCGCAACAGACAATTGAAACCTCTGCAAAGAGTCGGGACCTAGCACTAGCTTGCCAAAGTGCACTCGAGCGTCAAGAAAATGAAAATACTATTTAAACCATTTTATCAACATAATCGTAAATCATTTTGCACTTTTCGCATAAAAGTCGTAGACGTCGTCGTTGTCATAGTCGTCGCTGCCATCGCTTTGATGGTAGACGTAGATGTTGCCAGCAATAAAGGACCAATTGTCTCTTTCGCATATAATTTGTTATTGGATTTCTTGTCGCCGTCAGCAAAGACAGTTAGAGAAGCTGCTCCTTGTGCTCCTCCTGCTCCTCCTGCTCCTCCTGCTCCTCTGAGTGCCATGTAGTCAGTGGTTGGTGTTGATTTTGTTGGATTTTTATTGTTATGTGTATTTTTAGCTCTGTTCCTGGCCTCAGCTTTGGCTTTAGCTGCGTTTTCTCTTTCATTCATTCTTCTATTTTGTCATACATTTCACGCTTCAGAAGGCAGACCACATCATCTCATACATACGGGTGAGTGTATAGATACATTTATGTATGAGTTTTAGGTAAGAGCAGATACATACATATACATTCATATATACATATGTATGCATGGCTTAGCCTAGTGGCATCTATTATGGCAAATGCGTGCCTAGACTACTCCCTTGTTCCCTCTCTCTCTCTCTCTCTCTCTCTCTGTGTTTGTGTATGTGTGTTTGGGCTCAAAATCTTATCTACTAGCAACAGAAAGTTCCTCAAAGACTTTCTCCCCCCTGCCCCTTTTAGTTCGTACGCAAAACGGAAAGAAAAACATATGTATAACACATAGTTTTTGGTATTGAATTGAAATTCAATGAAAATTGGTAAAACGTGGCTGGAACGCAAAAATCATCCAATTAAAATTCCATGCCAATGCATTTGCCGCACGAGCAGAGAAAGAGATGGCGGAGGAGTGAGTGAGTTCCAACAATATTTTCTTTGAAAATATTTTCGTTAACACCGCCCACAGCCCACCCGTTTGGAGGTCTCCCTCCAGTTCTGTCTGTTTGTATTTCACAGGCAAATGAGCAACAGAGAAAATGTGCATTTAAATTCCCAAATAACCAAGGCCAATTAATGGCAATTTGTGCAACTTTTTAATTGAAGCTTCAGCCTGTCACCAGCATAATTTTGCAGTTTAAATACCACAACATTATTCTATGGAAGCAAAACTATTTCTTGGCATTTTTTCAATTCGCTTTCTTTTTCGGTTTGTCACCATAATAAGCGATTTTCATGCTCATTTTCTATTAAAGACTAAAGCCAAGCACATTGGGCCATAAGATGGTTGGACCCAAGGCGATTTTTGCGGCTTAAATGCGACACGCCCACGAAACCATTCGCCCACACACACTCGCAACTAGGCTAGCTAAAACCTGTAAATGTATAAAAGAAAATGCCACGTTCTGCGCTTTGTGCCAATGCTGCAAAAACTTTTGGCCTTGTACCACATGCACTTACTTCTTGCTCGCACATACTCACAGTCGCCCCCTCCCACCCTTCCACCTATCCCACCAGCTCTTCCACGCTTTTGCCCACTTTGAGTATTTATTGTATTTTCCTCAACATATTTTCCCCCGATGGCACATGGCAACTGTAAAGTTTCCCCTTCACTTTTGGTCCTCTTCCCCGTCCTCGTCCCTCTCCAGTCGTCGTTGTAACGAGGCTTTAATTGAAAGCGCCCGACTACGTGCAGAATGAAGTTGCAATACTTGCTCATGGGCTCCTTAAACTCCTTTAAACCAACTGCAAGAGCAACTCGCCCGTTGCGACGTGGGAAAGCACAAATAAGAAGCACAATCCCATCACAGATGGGGTTCACGAATGGGGGATTGCCAATGAGACCAGGTGCGATTTGCAATCAAGTTGTCACGACCATGGCATGCAGATGCAAAGATTAAATGACATATTCCACCCGCTACCCATCCGCCAGCAGCCACTATGCACCTTAGCGGCACTCTGTTCCCGCATCCCATCCGGTTAACTCGCATTGATTTATTGCAAATTGATGGTGTCACTGAGTTGGCTGTAGCTATACTCGTAACTGTCGCGCTTTTCCGTGCGATGAATGCAAATTCACTTGTCTGTCGTCCCCATCACGTCGCATCGTTTACCACTTAGGTGGATGCGACGGACGAAAACGATCAAAAAGCTCTGGGAAACCAATCGAAATCGAGCAAAAAGCATAGCCAGAAAAACTGCTACACGAATGGTTATCAAAATATGCAGTGAACTGAACCAGTATGAACTATAAATTGAGATTTGAGTAACAAATAAAATGAATCTATTAAATTTATCTCCAAATGTGCCAACCGAACGGAGCTACCCGCCCACAAAGGCCAAAGCAAATCTTTAATACGATTTAACCCACTCACAATCAGATAATTTGTCGAGCAATAACAAACAGAAAGAGATTAAAGTGCAGCAAATGGAGTGAACCTTCATGCCTCCCCCATAATCTTAAATAGTGGACAAAAAGAATCTTTGTCAACTATGTACATAATGAATAAATATTACTGGTCAATATCGGCAATCAAGTCGATCTGGCCATTTTTATATGCATCTTCCATCTTCGTATGCTTGATCGCACTAGTTTACTTAAGGACTAAAGTCCTATCAAAATAGATTTATTTACCGTTGTTTCACTTTCATGATTCAAAATTTCAATGATTTTCTTTCTTCTTACTTAAAGGAATGAACTTGAAATAGAACAACGAGTAATCAAATGTTTGATGAAATTGTCAACTCTAAGCATAAGTAATTGGTCTTGTTTGTTAAATTTGAATTTATTTGCTAAAAAAAAAAAGAATTCCAAATTGCTCGGATACCTATCAATTATCAACTCATGCAAATAAAAAAAAATAGGCAAATAAATTTTTCTTTGTAAAAATCAATTTCTTGGAAATATAATGTGCCAACTAAGGCATTTTTATGTGGTAACCTGGGCACACCAAAAAGCCTTTGCAATATATTCCCATTGATTTATGACTTGCACTCACGCATACTCATATTGTGTGTGTGTGAGTGTGTGTGTGTGTGCTTCATGGCAACATTTTGGCATATTTCAAATGTTACAAATGAGTTGCACATAGACTCCTTGATGGCAAATGTGCAGGCACATGCACAGGACACATTTGCAGTTACCCCCCAGCTTCGGGCCCCCATCGTCTCTTAATATTACCACCCACATCACTTTCTCCTTTCTTCTACCAGCAACCTCCCGCTAATAATGTATGCAAAGCACTAACGACAGGCAGTAATAAAAATTCATGAGGCTGAGGAAAAAAGAATTGCGCTTGCGATAAAATGCGTATGTGAGAGTGTGTGGGTGGGTGTGTGTGTGTGTGTATGTGTGTTTAGTTGCTTAATGTGCGAATGAATATGGAAATTTTCTTTGTTGGCCTGGGCCTGGCATTACAAAATGCTTTAGCATCAAGTTAATTGCAGTTTTCGAGTGCAAGCGACCAAGCGGCGTATACGTGATTTTTCTTTATATTGACCGCAAAGTATGCAATAGTTATTGACCACAAGCACGAGCAGATGAGACCCGCAGTAAACACAGCAGAAACAAACACAGTTCAAAGTTCTAACCACAAAAAATGCCCAATAAAGGGCAAACAAGGGTGGGGAAATGGGAGAAAGGAAAAACTATCTGCAGAGGAAAAGTTTGAAATTCAAACAGCAACTCACTTCAAAATGTTTTTCTCTCTCCCTCTGTCATTTAAAAAAAGAGAAAAGGACAGACAAAGAGCCGAAGCATGAGAGGCCGCTCAAAAACATACAGAAAACACAGTGATAATTAAACTTTTCGACAAGCTCAACTGCCACGAGGACTAGGAACAGGACGAGGACCAGCACCAGCACCAGAAGGAGTCACTCGAGCTGTATTATTTTTGTTGTCCAACAACTGGCTTTCTTTCTTTCCTTCTTTGCTTGCTTGTTTACTATTTTACTACAAACTGCCACTCGTGACACTACTCGCATTCACGTTGTGGCCCACACACAGATACGCTCAAAACTAACCAAAAACACAGAGACACTGAGCTGGGGAAGGGACGAACAAAACGTAAAGTTGTAACAACATCCTTATACGATAACAAGCAACTGAGGCGGCATAGGCGGCGACCTGCAACAATGCCTAGCAGAGGCAAAACTTATTTGCATAAATAAAAATTGAAAGAGCGGAAAATAAAAACAAAAAAAAAACACAGGGGCAGGTTTAACTCAATCCATGTCGAAGTCTTAATACCCTTGCAAATGACTGTTTAATCTGTCTCTAACTTTGAAACCTAACAAATGTGTTAATTGAGTTATTCCCCAAGCATTTAAGCCCGACAAAATGTGGTCATATAGACTTCTATAACTCGATTCATAAATTCAGCTCTAGATTCGGCCAGTCAATAATAGATTTGTAGATACAAATATCATAAAACTAATTAGTTAACGGATCGTCCTATATAGTTTTTGCTATCGAACTAACTTTATGAAATAACTGTGCAGGCTCTGGCATGGACGAGTGTGATCCGATTTTGAATTATATATGATAATCGCTTGGTGAATAACAAAGTTCTAAAATCGATTTAATTAAGTGGTCCCATTCGGTTGAGTACTGAAGCTTTAAGGGTCTACCAGAAGTTTGCAATAGACGGTTGGACGGACGGACGGGCGGACAGATGGACGGACATGGCATTATGAACTCATCTTGACGTGCTAATCAAAAACATATAGAGAGATGAATCCTACATGGCGTTGCCAAATCCTGACTGAAATCGATGTACTACTTTTGCAAGGGTATTAAAAAACTACAAATAAAACAACAACAACATCAACTAAAAAACAGCAAGTGTAAGGCGAAATAAAAGACAAGTGCCAAGCAAATACTGAAAAACTTTTCCCTTTGAGAAAAGGCAAATGCAAGTCGGCAAGGCAAATATGCCCAGGGAAAGGGAGAGAGATATATTTTCGACTTACTTGCTCCTCTTTCTTTCTCTCTCTCTCTTACTCTCTTCATCTCTCTTTCATTCTAATAGATTATGCGCCAAGTAACTGTTATTATTTTCTTTTTCCTCTCGAACTGTTGTGTTTTTCTTCTTGCAAAGTTGCAGAGGGCAAATAAAATTATTTCTATATATGTATTATAGTTTTCCTTAATACCCTATAAAGTCATTTATACACTAAGGGCACGTTGGCAAAGCGTAAAACATTTACGATCACTTTTATTTATTTTTTATGTTAAGAGCTATTGAAATCTTATTGCACAAATAGCAAACCCTGGCAATTAGTCGGTTTTAGCTTTATACGGTCTGTTGATAGTTTTAGTTCTCAAATAAATGCTTTCAATAGAGTATTTGTCAGTCGATTCTTATTTGTTGTCTGCTGTGCGTTAACTTTGTTTGCCACAATATTTTTGCAAAACAAGTCAGAAGCAATTTATGGCAAATATGAAAATGTCAAACAGCAAACAGCAAGTCAGGGCAAGCATTATTGAAAGTGGAAACCAAAACCCGCTCATTAAATATAGAACAAATGAAATGTCAACGTGAAAATTAATTAACTCGATGGCTCATGCTCATATTTCAATCAAAACTGCGACAGCTGCAAGCCAACAGCATAAGCTTGAACATAATTTTGGCAACGCTCCATCAACTGGGAGTCTCACTGGTTGTGTGGTTGGGTGGTTGGGTGGTCGGGTGATTGGGTGGTCGGCTGGGTGGTTGGTTTGTTCGGTTATGCTGTTGCCTGGTTGGCAGTTCTCGCCGCGGCTCATCAATATTTACAAGCGGCGAGCCTCGCATTTGCCACCCATCGTGAGAATGAGCGAGAATCAGAGAGGACGAGCAGGACACGGACCGGGCAGACCAAGGGGCTAAGATGGCAAGTTAATTGCCAAATGACAAAATTAATGCTCAAGCCGACCAAAAAGAACAAAATGAAACCAAGAAAAAACCAACCGGAGGAGCAACAAAAAAAAGGCCACACAAAATTGACAGAAAGCAAACTGAGAGGCAGCTTAACCTCAAGATTAATGTAGGGCAATTAAACGTTTAAGTGTTGATTAATGTGACTTTCTCTTCCCTTTTGAGGTAGGCCATGACCCAAGCAATGCCACTCCCACATCTACGCCTCACACTTCTTTGCCGCCTTCAGATTTTGTGCTGTCAATCTAAAAAGCTGAGAAGAAGAAATTTCCAAAAAAAGAAATGAAATTTTTTCAATCCCTTTTTTTCTGCTTTTCCATTTTGGGACCCTCCCGAAATATTACGATTGCGCATAGCCATAAATTCTTTTAGTAGCAGCAGCAGCAATAGCAACTCAAAACTGAAAGACATTCGCATTTATCATCTTTACGGGTTAACTGCCAAAACCGAGGCGGAGAGGTGAGCAAACAAAGGGGAATCGCTCTATGCTCCACCAATTCCACAAAGTCAAACAATGTTGTATGCTTTACTAGTTTTATCATTGCTTGTTCGTTCCACTGCTGCAGCGCTACTTATTTTTCTGTTTCCCTCTTATGCCTTTGTTCCTTCTACTTTCGCTTTGTTTTGTTTTGTTTTGTTTTGCTTTCTCTCTCGGCGTTTATCTTAGGTAAAAGGTGCTCCGAGAACACAAACGTACACAAACTATGAATGTCAGATAAAACATGTTTTTTTCCCCAGTTTCAGGGAGCAATGCGATAAGTTTATGGTGCTTTTCTCCCACTCGCATAGTTCTTAAAAAAAATGTTTTCACATTTTAAACCAATTACTTTGCTCGACCAAAGTGCGAGGCGGGTATTGGTCAAAGTGAGGAATATATAGCATACTTATCTGAGCATGGAAGTTATCGAAGCAAGGCTCTAATGCGAATTGATTCAGTTATGTTTCACCAATCTATAGCTATTGTAAATTCAATGGAAGTTTACTGCATTTACTATAACCAACCTCATTTCAAATTAACAGAAGCCGGCTCTAATAATTAATGCCTAAAATCCTAATACCAGTAAGAAGTATTGCGGCGGAAGTGAATTATATGAGCTAAGTTAACAGCATATGGAAGAGCAATTATGAAATGGTGCTCTTGGGGTTTTATGGTTTCTTGTCAGATATGAAAAATTTTCCATATTTCAAAACTGTATGGAATGGAAATGGACGGGGAAATGGCATTGAATATCTGGCATACTCAATGCAATAAAATAAAAGTTCCAAGCCAATTTTTTGTCTTGGGTTATTTGCTAAAGAATTACACAAGTTTCTCAGAGCAATAAAATATTCCTATTTTTTCCTTTTTTTCTTTTGTTTTTGTTTTGTTTTTTGGTTTGTTTGCCTGCCTTTGCCTGTCCTTGCACTCTTTTTACCAATTTCACAGAAATTTCTCATAGACTTTGCTGCTGCTGCCTGCTGACAGGATATTTTGCTACTGCCAAAAGGAAAGACAATCGTCGAGCTGTCTTGGCTGGGGTAAAACAAATGACTAGAAGAGATTACAGCAGCATTTCTGCTGATTTTCAAATGAAATTTTAATGAATGCACACACACACACACACACACACACACATACACATTTAGAGGAACATACAATAGACTGAATGGTGAAAAGGGCGAAGAGGGGAGGAAAGTGTTTTCCAAAGTGTTTTCGCTACTTTCGCTTGGCATGCGTCAACAAATTTGAAATCTCCAAAGCTCACCAAACACTGCCAAAAGGACCATAAAAAGGCAAACCAGGCAACCAGCCAAGTACTCTGTGGGCGGGGCAGGGCCTGGAACTGGGCGAATTTGAGGTGGCAATGGTATCGTATCCTTCAACTTCATACTTTGCAGCTCAGATTTCATTTAAATATTTATCAAGCAAATGCAAAATGAAATCAACTCAACCCAAACCAACCCAAAAAAAAATCAAATAATAAAAAAAACAATAGCCAAATGCAAACTGCAAAACATTTACCCACCAAGAACAGAGAAATTGTTCATTCACTAAATTAGCTGAGGCATACATCCGTTTGATAAAATGATGAATAGACGCGAACGGTCTACTACATATAAATATATGTAGGTATTCCTGATTAATTGATATCGAGAGGGAAAAATTTTTGCAAATGAATTTCCATTGTTTAGAGATGAATGAAATGGCATTGGGATTGTGGCAATGTGAAAGGGTAAAGGGAAAGAGTAGTCTGGGTAGTCAGGTGAAATGCTAATGGTATGAGGCAATTAAAAGCCAAAACTTTTGTTTGGAACAGATGGCTGGCTGTCTGGTTAGCTGGCAAAGATTTGATCCCGAGCTATCCAAGGCAGTTCCCGTTGATGTCTTTAATTAAATTCGCCTTTGCCATACAAATCCTTTTATGCCTGCCATTTTCCCTTGGCTTCCTTTGGCATTTGAGTCTTTGTCTGTGTGTGTGTGAATGTGTGGGTAGATGAATGAATGTGTGTGTGTGTGTGGATGCACTGGCTTGCTTTCCCGACGGCATCTTGTGATTTATTATTAAACACGAATATGAATTCCAGGCGAGAGGCCACAACAGGAAGCATGGCTAGGCGAAAACAAGAAGAGAAAAAAAGCAACCAAGAAACAAAGAAAAAAGACGAAAAAAAGAAGCAAAAAAAATGGCAAACGCCGAGACCTGTGGCATATTTTTATGCCAACATTTTTATGATTAATTAAAATTTATGCTCAAGCAAATTATGCCTTATACGGCATCAATTAAGTTGTGGCCAGGCCATGAGATTAAGATTATGATTAAGATTAAGACCAAGACCATAAACAGAAACAAAACTAATTGAAGGCACTTGAAACAAACTACGCGGAAAACTACATGCCCATATGAGGACTCGCCAGAGCAAGAGAAAGCGAGAGAGACAAACATAGAGAGGGTGAGTGGGGAAAAATGAAAAGAGAAAACGCATTTCATATTTATTAAAGCAATAAAATAAAGTAGAACCTGTCCCAGACCCAAAGAACCCAGATAACGTGTCAGACCACAGCGAAGAGAAATATCGCTCTGTCACCCAACCAACCGACCAGTCAGCCACTCACCCACGCACACACACACACACCAACACCCATACACACACACACTCATACATACAGATATACATAAATTCAGAAGTTGTTGCGGGTAACGTGCAAATTGTTGTTTTTCCCACTTTTGGTCTACGCCTACGCCTACATTTGTGCTTCCTGGTTTCCTTTTTCTGCATGGATTTGGCCCATTCGCAATAAATTTAAAATTAACCCTTTTTCGGCAACCATAGCTTTTGACCTAAGCCCAGTCAAAGCAGAGAGAGAGAGAGAGAAAGAGTGAGAGATGAGGAGGGGCTGAGAATGTGACCAAGACTTACGCATTATCCAGGGATACAGCAAACCGTTTCCAACTCCGGCCGGAGGCTGGACACACAGTTCGTGCATAATTCAATGAACTTCCAATCGTATTTACCTTGATTTAATGTCATTTCACATCTAATTAATTAAATGCAAATGCATTTAAACTCAATTTAAAATGAAATCATTTGCGGCATATTGAATTAAGATGCCACATGGAGGATTATAATGCTGCAGCTGCAACTTCAGCAGAAGTGAGTTGTCAGTGCAACTGGCAACTGGCATCTGGCAGTAGCGAAACAATTACAAAAGCCAACAACAAGAGCAGTAAATAAAATGTGAAACACACAATTTGCCCCTAGGCCTTACGAAACTGGAGAATAGTGAGCGAAGAGTGAAAGCAAAGGAATCGAAATGAGGAAGCCGAGTAAAAAAATTATATAAAAGAGTGTGGTAGCAGCATGGTGCCAACTTTGAGATACCCTGCACTACGGAATCGATGTAAATTAACCCGAGGTTAATTATTTGCTGAAGTCGCACTGAATATATTAATTAAGACAATGGCTTTAACCAAACGACGGGACATTTCAGTAAGGATGTTACATAGTTGAGAGACGTTTCTATATACCTTCTACTTAAGTATACATGACTACTGGGTATACGAATCGAAAAGGAAGACGGATGATTGTTCGGTTGCTTGGTTTGTTGCTTGGTCGGTCGATTGGGTGAATGAGCGAGAGTGAAGAAGGAAGTTCAAGTGGCCCAGTCAAGACAATTCGAGAAATGCTTTTAAAAAGGAAATCAGTAAAGGAATTTCGTATTTCGCATTTCGCTCTTGGGCAACTGATTGTGTCGAATAGTCGGTCATGGGCCTGGCAAAGTTCCACACTTGGAAAATTGAATTGTTTTAGATTTTCCTTTGCTCTCATTGCCATTGCCATCGCCATCATCATCAAAATCATCAAGCGAACCCCTCACTCTTCTTGCCATATAAATCAAATTGGTTTTCCTTGTGAAACTTAATCGAAAAACAGAAAATTCTAAATGACTTTTTGTGTTCCGACTGAAATGAACTTGGCAAGCAGCGAAAAATAATTCATTGAGTATTGGGTCATTTTGATTTGCTTACAAAAAATGTCCCTTTATCCAAATTTACTTGCTCAACCATTTAGTTCGATCGGCAGCAAGTGCGATTCAAGCGAAACGCAGAGACAAAACCCCAATCCGTGCCCCCCCTCCAATCATCGCGAAATGGAGGGTCTGAGGAACTGCTGCTATTTCTTTGACTTGAAAACGGGATGCCAGTTAATTTCTCTGGTCGAGGCCTTAAGCAGCATGTTGCAGATCTACCAGAGCTACAGTGAGCTCTATGAAAAGCAGATGGCCTTAACCGGTATCATGCCCGTTGTCACTAGTACAACTGATGCCAGTACATTGTCCCTTCATCACGTCCATGAACAGCATCCCATGTACAATCTGGGCATGGGCACAGTGACCATATTTTCAGCTCTTTTGTTATTCTTCGGTGTCAAGTTTGTGAGTAGTTGAAATCGTTACGAAAGACATTAAGTGAATACTGATTCCTCAATTCGCAGCAACGCAAAATGCTTCTTTTGGTTTGGATTTACATAACTATTCTGTGCATTTTGAGTTTCATGCTTCACACTCTCGTTACCGATCTGATTCTCGAGCACGTGTTATTAAATGCCGTTTCCCTGGGTAACTATCAGATGGATATCATTCAATCACATTGCTAATGTAACCCCCTGCCCCACTCCTTTGTTTTCTAGCTCTCGAGACGTACTTTATAGTCGTGGTACTGTCATTCTACTTGCATCTTCACAGCCATCAGCATCGTGGCACTAATTCTGAGGTGGAAGTCCTCTACACAGGGACAAGTGAAGTGTAGACCATGAGTAAAACAAATTAAATGTAAAGCAACACATCAAATATGTATACTGGTATGCGGATTGAATAAATGTTTGTTGATGCAATAGCAATATAATAATCTTAAGTATATGTAGGTAGTTATTGATAAGCTAAGACTTAAAACTGTTTCGGTAATGTCATGCCAAGCCCCTACAACCAATTTTTGAGTTGTACAAATTGAAAAAAATATCTGCATTCAACTTTTAGAATTTAACTTCTACTTAAGCATGCTGAATTGATTATTTGTAAAGCAGTTAGTTGGGAAAAGATTAGATAGATAGTGCCAAAGTAAAAGCACTATTTCCCATGGGTGCCAAATTAATATCTACAAAATAACTGTCGCGATAATCTATTATAAAGTCATTGATTGAAAAATTAAACAATTATTTGCCGATTAAGTTGACTAACCAATTGAAACAAAACAAATGCATTGACTAAAAGATTTGCTAATTTAATTTCTTGGATCCCAAAAGTATGCTAAGGAAAACTAACACACGGCAACTCACTGTTGATATCGGGGCAATTGTTTTCACTATTAGTGCATAATTTAATTCAATTTTTCTATTTACATTCCCCAAAAATTGATTGTATTGGCAAAAAATGTTTTTTTTTTTTTTTGTGGAAAATATGGAATAATTCAATTGAAATATCGAATTAGGAATATTTTTCTTACTTTTGCGTACGATTTTTTTGGCGGCTCTCGCGAAGTAGTTGCCGTGGGCGTGCCCGTAGTGCCGCCGCGTTTGTTGGAGCGATTCTTTTTGAGTACGATAACGCGCATGGTGCACAGATATTGGATATAGTCTAGTTATTTATGTATGTATGTATGGGTGTGTGGATAAATTTATATGCGAGTGGTAGACGTCTAGCCTTAACTAGATTTCGGTTTAAACGACTCTTTATAGTTTTCTATGATGTAGAGTTTGTTTTAATTATAGGTGGATGGGCGCCGTTCACAAACGGTGTTCCGCACGCACACACATTTAAGGACAAGTGACAAAATGCAAAAAAAAAAAAAAATATCACGACTCTAGCGATTTTCTTACATATCATGAAGGTATTAAGTGTTAGCTACTACTAGATTAGCAAAAGTTATTAGTTTGGTATTTACAATATAGTATGTATATATATAATAGGGTGTTTGAGTGTGTGTTTGTTATATAGTTAGGTGTAGTGAGTGTGTGTAGTGTGTTTGTATAAGGCGCTACGAAAATTTACACAAGCGTTTTGATATTTATTTATTGAAATTGCGAAATTTTAATTGGAATTTCTGTGGTTCCGATAGTGCTACATATAATAAATAGATAGTAAGATTTGGATTTTGAAGAGAGCGAATTCTGTGGCACACGGTGCGTATGCGTGTTCAATTTTAGTTAGATAGTTTCTAGGCTAAATGTATTTTACAAGGCTGTCGACTAGTTCGCATTTATCTAGTTGTTGATGAATTAGTTACTCGTACTTACGGATGGCTTTGCTTAACTATGCTCTCTTTTTCTCTCACAATCAGTTATGAATTAATTAGAAAGAATTCGCTTCAAGAAATAACAGAAGTGATTTATGAAAGCCTGCCTGACTTGCGCTCTACGAAAATTATGGATATTGTTAATTTTCTTGTTTATTTTTATTCAATTTTTTTTTTTTATTTTAATTGCTGTGTTTTTGTTCTTTCTTATGCTACAAAAAATAGTTTCGAGGCCTTAATTGTTAGTTTGTTAGATTCGGCTGCTGCAGCAGCCAATCAAACCTCAGACGACGCGACGAGCGACGAGCGATTACGACTGCGACGACAATCAGGACAACAAGGACAAAACGGCTACGGACTATGGTTGCGGTTGTGTTCTGCGATTACGGTTAATTTGTCGAACGGATCACTTCAGTAGCAGGAGCAGGAGTAACAACAACTACGGCGACGGGCAGTATTCGAATGAAGCGACAACGGCGCTTGAAATGAAATACGTCGAAGTGCAAGCACGTGACTGACTTGGAGCGAGCAGTGCACGTTGCTTTTATAAACAGGCACAACTGCACACACACACACGCACAGTCAGGTCTTTGCCGATAGTCTGGCAACGCTACGCACAATGCATCACTCTCGCTCTCGGTATTCTCTTACTCCCACTCTTGTCGGTCGCTTATGGTCTCTCTCGGCTGAAATCGGCGAACAGCTGACTGAGATACACGACACACTGAGTTTGAGGTTACAATTCAGTTACAGTTACAATTACAATTATTTGGATTTGTGTAGATGTCAACAACTTGATTGAAAACAAAACATTTTGGCCAAAACATTTCAATAAAAGAATTTTTGTGGTCGCCACTAGGCTCTGCAAAAGTTCGATATCTATTTTAAGTTTGACACGTGCACGCAACAATTCACTTTGCGTTGATGTTGGTCACAAATCTTTATCCGCACTGACCAAGCACAAGCTAATCTACCGCAGAACTAAACGAAGGACGCTACCAAACAGAGTTACAAGAGCAGAGCCTAACAAATACAGAGACGGAAAGGGACAGGATGTTCGGGAGAGAAGGTTAATATTTTGGTCACATGCGCACTCCCTGCGATTAACGCGAACGAATGTCAAAAAGTCAGCTGTTTGACCTACATACGAACACCAGTTCATGTGCACTCTGAAGCGTGCAAAAGAACTTGAAGAGCCTGAGGTCTCCCCGAATCCCAATCAGACAGAACAAATCTTGGGAAATTTGAATAATTTTCCATGTTAATCAGCAATGTGTTTGAAAACCAAGGAGTAGAATAAAACATAACCTTCTTTTCAAATTATAAGACACAATTTAATCTACAGGTGGTCGTGAGCTTTTGACAATAAGCTTTAAGCATGGCGGGGGTGCTTGCATTGACTAAAAGCTTTGCTCCACTCACCTGAGCTTTTATTGCCGCCAAATGTATTTGCTTGGCGCGCAAATCAAACTTCTTCATGGACAAATCCTCCTGCATTTCGTTAACCTTATTATACAATTGCCCCTCAATGCCTCTGGTCTGTGTGCGATTCAGTGCATCAATCGAATCCTGCAAATGGTCATAAATTGAAGATATACACACAAAGATTATCCATGCTCCATGACGTTCGGACACACCTGCAACTGACGTATTTGCAATTCCAATTCGATGGCCTCACGCTTAAGCGACTCCAGAGCCGAGCGCTGTGACAACGTTGAGTGCCGGTCGAAGACGAGCTCGTTCCGTAAACTGGGCGTCATCTCCTGCAACAACAATAAGAACAAATGTCAGCAACACACACGCACACCTCAATGTAGATATACTCACATTATAGTCGCCCGTCTCGTCCCCGGGTTCACCTTGAGGTGGTGCAAACACACGTCTAGGAACTTTTTGGGCCTGCGATGGCTGGGCCAGTAGACGCACAAAATTTGTGAGATCCTGCTGGGGCGACACGCCATTGCATTGATTGGTGAGGCTCGAGTAGCGCTTCGCTTGGTCTTGGGCCTGAATATTAAGGAAATGTGGAAATTCAACTTCAAAATTTTCTGATCCAAATGGATTTCCACACCGCTCCTCTGACGGTTCCCTCCCGCAATTAACACCCGCATTGGTCACGCCTTCAACCATTAGGCAAATTACCTGGGGCAAATTGCGTCTATGAGCAATTATTATAATAGTGTACAAATTATTTCCCAGGAAACAAAAAGCGTCACCAGAACAGAACCATGCCACAACCAACCGCAAAACCAACCACCTGATGGAGCTTCGGTCTCCGTGTACCCACATAAATCACTTCCACTACCATTCCATTTCCTCCATCCTGCCCCTTTTTGTGGCAATGAAAAACTCACCTTGCTGGCAATTATATCGGCCCCCTGCAGCAACGAATCGGACACAATACCGGTGAGGTCATTGTGAATCTCCTCCAGCTCCTGCATCAGTTGAGGCAAAGTGTCGCAGTGATAGGCTTCCAGCATGCCGTTGGTGGCATGCAATTGCTGCACGTACGCATTGTGTGCATCAATGTATTCGGTAAGCGAATGCTGGCTGGGACTCTGCCGATGGGCCATATGGCATTGCTTGTAGTCCAGGCGACACTAAAAAAGGGTCGAAAGGCGAAGGGAGGGAGAAGTAAGGTATTTACTCGGTTGCCTTCAGCAATTTATGCGTTATAACAAAAAGGGTAAATATGCCAGGATACACACATACACACACACACACACACACATACAAGGACTCTGGCAAATTGTCGCACTCTCTGAATGCGGCACGTAGGTTAGCAATAAATTGCCATTTGAGCGGACCAGAGGTGGATTCTACATACACACAAACATACACATGTATGTGTATACATGTAAGCAGAGATATGGCAGAACCATTTGAAATCCGCTTTGCCAAGAAATTTAACTAAACATATTCACTTTTGACCTTTCGGCAACTAATCATGACGGATTATAATTGAATGCACTTCATTCACTCGGCAGGACTCACCTTTGACAGCTTTTCTTCAGTCTTTGCGATAATAGTCTCAAAAGACTCCCTGTGTGTAAATATTTTACGGCTTTGAACTTTGCGATGAAAGGATTTATCCAACATTGGACGCGACACCTAAAAACGAAATAAAAATACTTTATCATTAATTATCTGCAAAGTAGTTCTCACTAACTTTTCTAAAAGGAGAAAGGACCAAGTGCCCAGTTCACCACTTTAATGTAAATATGTATGTAACTGGTATAGATATCGGGGACCTGGAGTTTTTATATTCCCATCATGTAAAAAACTAGCTATTGTTGAGCTTATATCTCTTCTATTTCTAATAAATCCGATTGATCAAAATCTTTTTATAAGCTCAGCTGTCTTAAAGTAAATTTCTATTTGTGTAGTATTTTTTTTTTCAAAATATTGTTGAAATTGTGCAACGAATCTATATCGTCAAACGATAATATATCGTCAAAAGTCAAAGTTTTCAAGTGATTAACCGAATCCTCTAAAAAATAAATATTATATATTTTGTCGAGCACCTAAGTAATACAATGACGAGGAATTTAGTGCGAAAAACCTTAATTATGGAAGATTTTCATTTGAATTCAGAATATACATATATATTAAGAACAACAGAACAACATTCCGCATAAATGATATACCCGTTTAATTTATTCTTATAGGGTACACAAATTATATGCAAATCACCATATAAAATGGAAAATGAATTCAAAATTAAATAAAACATAACAAAGGATAAACAAAGCCGCCCACATGGCAGAATTTTGTAGGGGAGGGGGTAAAATTACATTATTCGGCACTCAAATTACACATGTCATTTCCCAAAAGCCCCCTTCTCCCCTTACCGACAGTTATACACAGGGAGTAATTAACCACAATTAGTTACCGCCTTTTAATACTCTTTCCGAAGGGATATAGGTAACATAAAAATTAGAAATGATTCCAATAATTGTATTTAAACAATATAAATTAAAGAGTTGACTTTAAAATTAGACAAAAAATACTACTCAAGGCATACGAAATAATTTTTGCGTTTAATTTTTTGTTGCTTACAATTTAAGAAAATTATCAAATAATTTTCACCTCTGTAATACCAACAAATGAAAATCATTAACTTGATCTTATGATATGCATATGTATGTGTTACTTGTAAGAGTATATAAAGTCGAGGCAGATACATTTTATTCAAGTATTTTTTAAGTAAATCGAGAATTGATGGTACTGGCCATTGGAATATCGATTGAAAAATAAATAAAGAACTTTTTCGAGCAAAAAAGGCAAGTGTATTTATTTTTAGGTGCACTCGCCGTTGCTTGCTAGCAATTAAAATCCACTTTCCCCTATTTCTGGATGCTGCATGATTAATTCGAAGGTCCGACATGGTTCTCGCATTAAACCATCGACCCAGAATGCCAACTGAGGAGTGACTCTCTCTGACTAGGCACTCACCTGACGTGAGAGGACGCTGGCCACATCGTTGCAGGCCTGTGAATCGGTTTCCGCTTCCTGAAGGAATGTTTCCCATGCCTGAAAAATGGCCAAATGGCAGGCGGGTCTGCAAATTTAAAAATGGGAATTCTCACTTGTAAGTTTTGCACATATGATAATTGGGCACTTGTCCCAATTAAGGACAACACCATATACTTACCTTTCCTTGCGCAATTCGGCATTCTTTTTGCGATAATTGGACACTAAAGTTTGTAGGGCAGTTGCGTGTTCCTCATAGAGTTGGGAAAGTGTTTCATTGAAATCGGATACTAAAAGAAAAGACATCAAATGAAAAGCTTGTTATCAACCTTTACATCCTCGCATCCTGCAAGCGAATTTGTGTATGTGTGTGTGTGTCCTTTATCTATCTGGATGATAATGGACAACAAAAAGTGTCTTCGACTTAGACCTTGTGAGTGCTTTTCATCTCTCTCAAGCCATTGAAAACCCTATCTTATACTAGCTTTAAATCAGCTTAAATGCTGCTTTTGCATTTATAGTGCTAAAGTTTAAGTAAGGACATTTCATTTACTTTGTTGTTAAGCAAAATGTTTCAATACACACATACATACACACACACACACCACACGCATACTCTCCACACAATGTGGAAAATGCTCATAAAAATTGTGAAGGAAAAAGCTTCATCATAAGGAGAGAAACTGCCTGTCAGCCAGGTAATCCATCAACATTTACGATTATTTAAATATGAATATAAATATAAAGGACTTTGCTTTTTAACTTTAAGCGTTAAAGTTGACGAGACCTCTCGATAGTCAGATGGCGAGTTTAGCAACAGGTGGGACTCCAATGCCAAGGATGTTTCATCGAGAAGGCCCCACCAGAGGTATGCCAGCCACTCAGGAAATAACAATCGATAATTGCTTTAGTTTCGCTGGATGCAAAGGAAAACCAAAGATGGGGCCAAAGTTGGAATCAAAAATGTTATTACTAACTTTTAGTACACAGGTAAAACATATAGCTAACCAAGTTTTCCCACTCTGGCAAGACACTTTTGTTCGTTTTCTTTAGTTACGCTTGCAGAGCCAATGAATTTAATAGATTTATGGCTCAATCACCAGAGGAAGACAATGACATAGAGGCAGGCAATAGGCTCATCCTTACAGATCAATAAGCCATAAAAAATCAACGCAAAGAGAAAACTTATCGAATAAAAACACACACGCACATACGCACACACATGCACACACAGAGAACCTATGTACAAATACATATATTTTCAGGTACATAAATCGCTTCGTATCAGGTGTAAAAGTCGAAAACTTATCCTTGTGCACACCTGCAACTACACGTTTAATTTTGGTCCGCCCACCTGCTGTGCGTGTTTGCGTTGTGTGACTGGGATTGAGATTGGTTTGGAATGTGTAATACGGATATATGTAGATAGACATATGTATTTGGGAATGTGTCACTGGCAATTCCAACAGAGGGGGGGAACTTAGAGGAGGAGACCCAAGAAATGGTGTATAAAGCAAAATTAATAATAAACTTTCCAGTACATTGCACTCACCTGTTTTAATTAACTTAAAGTTGACATTGTTTTGGGATTTGAAAGCCTCATTCAAACTGCTGTGACTGTAATCCTTTAGCACGCCATTATAGGATGCCATGCTGCCCTGGGGGCTAAGGGAACCACCTCGTGGTCCCCTCCACCCAAAGAATTTACGATTTTTTCGACCACTTGAAGATTTTGCCGAAGAATCTAAATGAATGGTTTGGGAATGTAGAGCAAACAAGCAATTATTATTATCAATTATTCAAGAAAATCCAAAAAAATAAAAATAAATTGAAATTCATTGAAGGAGAAAAAATACAAATTAAATTAATCAACTCAACAGAAGAGAAAAACGAGAACCAAGCAATAAAGTAAAAAAAAAAAACGCAAAACGAGAAAAATTTTAAACAATAAACACAAATGAAAATGAAAATCAAATATTAAATTTCATACAAAAATGTGTGTGTTGAATTTGATTTTATCCGCCATGGACTGGAATTATTGCGTCAGTCAGTCAGTCAGTCAGTCAGTCAGTCATCCAGACAAACAGTCAGAAGTCTAAGAAATCATTAGGGCATGCCAAGAATTATACACAAATCTGAAGTCTGAAATCTGTTTTCTCCCCTCGCCAATCAAACAGATCGCTGCCTTTTGTATTTATGCATAAATAATGAGTTCGTACAGCAGTGGAAGTGTGAGCAAAGGCAAGTTATTCGATTTTTCCTTTGGTTTTTCCGTTTTGCTCCTCTCATCTATTTTGGAAATTTCGAGTGCGGCTTTTGTCGGACTCTCTCGGCCCATTACAAAAGTCAACACGGGATGGGCCACGGCCACGGCCACGACCACGACGACGACCAGGACTGCGGACCAAAAGAAGTGCTCATTTCAAATTCAATCAATAAATGAAGCGTAATTTCATTCGAGTTACGGCAAAAGAGACTCGTGGGCATGTTTCATGTTTGTTGGTTTGCCCGCCTGGCCGTTTGTTTGCGTTATTTAGTTAGTGTCCAAAGTGTCCAAACTGTCCAACTGTTTGACTTTAGATGCCCCACACAAACACAAAGACAAACACACACACGCAGCTCAATTACCGATGGATCGCATGAAATATGCAACGGCACTGGGACAACAACAAACGCAAAAAAGGATAGAGTGAGAAAATGAAAGGGACGAAGAGCCCTTGGCTTGCATCCTTGTATTGCCCGCATAAGTATGCTATAGAAATGATTTAACCATCTAAATTCCATCTGCCTTATCCTTTTATCCATGTGCAATTTGGTATGGCAGCAAGAAGGCGTGAGCAGGTCTGAGATTGTCAGAACTCCTCCCAGACATTTGCCTTGGCCTGCTCTCTCGGATCACGTAGCGCACGCTGTTGATTTAGTTTGCTGCCATTCCTGCCGCTGGTCATCAAATTTGCCGCGCTGTGAACTTTTAAATGAATTCGTGTGGGTGGCGCTGGGCAATTCGGGTTCCGCACACTGCGGATGGCATCTGCCATCTTGAGGCTCCCTCACGTGCCAGCTGCAAGGATGTGAAGTTGTCGTCCTCACTGTTGTTTGTGTTGTTGTTGATTACACTTCACGCGCTGCTAAGCTGACATTCATTTCGGGTCGCAGCTGGATGGATGCTGTTACTGCACCATGAGAACTAACTAAGAACTTTCCTCCTTCTCCTGCACCGTGTAGTCCTTCTTTTGTGTTAGAGCTGGTGGCCCTGCATGGCTAAGAAATTATGTGCGTGCTCTCGTGTAAAGAATGTCGTGCTCAAAGGCACGCAAATTCAGTTGCAGTTCGTATGTGGCATATACGAGTAATCCACTCAACATGCACAAACGCCAAACACCTTGCATGTGCAAATGATGGACGAACGGGGAAGGGACGACTTGCATTGGACAGGGCACAGAACGGGGAACCAGGCAGCTAAGAAAGGCAGGCAGTCAAGCATTTTAAATTCATGAAAATCTGCTCAGATTGGTTTAGTGATGCAAAGCAAACTCTCTTTTCCAACGGCAGGACAAAATACACAGTAATCAAAAGCTTCCTCTGGCTAGGCCAAAGCTTGCATATCCTTTTTATTAGCAATCTGAAGTCAAAAATTATACTAACTGCCAAAGCAGTTTACACGAAACTAGCCACCTAGCCGGACAAGTTCAGAATGTCTTCATAGTGTGGATGAAAGTCGATAAAAACCATTCGATCAGACAGATATATATACATATATTACCCACATTGAGCAAAGTATTCGAGAAATTAATTTACTTATATGTGCTTTTTATCTCTCGACTCAAACTCAAACTTTTCGGTTCTACTTTTCTGTTTTCTGATCGAGATACTTCAGATTTTATTTCGTTTTCGGAATATGCAAATCTGGTAGGCAAGAACGGAAAGCATCATCATAGAAGAACTTGCAAGAAATCATTCCAAAACTTTAAACGTTGTTCTACGCATTGTTTGTATTATTTTATATTTTTTTTTGCTTTCGCTTAGCAGCAGCAGCAGCAGCGCAGCAAAGGAACTGTAAACAATTTGATTAGCTAGTATAAAGTGGAATTGGAAGGCACCTGTCACCTTTGGAGTGGGATCTGCTGGCGCTATCACCCCCACCCGACCCTGCTCCCGTTGCCGCTCCCGCCACAGCCGGCTGACCGGCATCGCATTGGTCCGCACTACGCGACCGGGCATTGCCCATCCTTTCGCGATCCTCTCGAGGCGAACGCGCAAAGAGGCCGCCATCGCGGCCTCTACCCGTCGGACTTCTGGTGCGTGGTGAGTCATAGACACCCGCACAGTTCTCCAGAGGTGGCGACCATCCACTTCCGTCTGCCGGCGCCGTGTTTGGAGTTCGTGGCTGCAACTTGATGACAGGCTCCCGGGCCTCAAAGAATGCATCAAAGTTATTTTGGCGCAGGTTCTCGCTACTGAACACCGGGTTCTCCACATGCACATGGACATCTTCGCGCAGCCGATTGCTCTCCTTGGTGTCCGAGGAGGTGGACCGTCCCAGGCGACCCAAGGGGATGTGCAATTTGGGTCGCAGACGCGACTTGGTGCTGGGCGGCGATTTGCTGGCATTGCTGCTCGATGACTTCTCTGGCGGCAAGTCCATGGGTGACATGGGTCGCCCCCACCCAGGCCCGAAGCTGGTATGGGTGGGGTCAGGGGTAGGCGGTTCCAGGAAGATGCTGGGACTCCGCGAACGTTCAGCGATTGCCCCGCCATAGTCTAAGCCGCCAATGGCTCCCTCTTCTTCAACGTAAGTGGCGCTACTGCGCTGGAATGGTGCTCGTGCCGAACCAGATCCTGTTCCAGTGTTGGTCTTGGTAGTGGCATCATCATGATACATGGACGAACTCAGCGGTCGCTGATGGTTCAGCGGTGGTGTTAGTGGGGCCTTGGAACGGCTGCTCCGCACGCTGCTGCGCTTACTGGAGTTGGGGCTGTGGTTGGAGTGATGCGAGTTCGAGTGGGTAAGAGAGGAGCGCGATGTGCGACGAGTAGGTGTGGGCGGTAGACTCTGTGATTGAGCCTGGACCGGGTATAGCGTGGGCTCCTCCTCGAAACTGAAGAAGTTGCTATTCGCAGGTGCTGACAACTGATGCGGGGAGTTTGACGGCGTGGGAGCGGCTATCGGTTTGAGAATGGGTATGGGCGGGGAAGCGTCAGCAGAGACGGAGATGGTAACGTTGGCGGCGGTTTTGCTGCTGTTGCTGGTCGCTGTAGCTGGGACTCTGGCTGGATACTCGAGCGGAACGAGCGGTTCTCGCAGACAGTCGAGAGTGGGGCGCGGTTTCACACGTGGCGCAAAGAAACCATAGGTCATCAAGATGAGCTCATCGGCGGGGTATATTACGTACATTCCTCACAGTCCCCATGTGGCATGGTGGACAACGTATGTAGCTCTAACTGTGTCTATTGTCACTAAGGTCTAAGTTAAGGTCTAGATATTGCACTTAGTTTCTGTTTGTGGTTGTAGATTTGTCTTTTCTAGGGTCGGTTTTTTTTTTTTAAGTGGCAGCAGAATCGGTTTCGTTTCAGAGATTTGTCTTTTATCTATTCTTCCTGTTGTCTAGTTAGTCTCTCTCCCAATCAACTAAAGAGAATTACAAAAACATGGGTATACAAGTTACACATTAAGAGACTCAAACTTAGTTCCTAAACGTACTTTCTTTTCAATTTCAAAAGGTTTATCACAACGGCGAGTTCAAACTTTTTGGGGTCGTAATGTCATTTGGAGCGCCTCATGGCCAATGGAGATGGAGAAGACACCTGTGAACGAGAGAAAAGGAAAAGATTCATTAGTAATAATTGCTTGTGGTTTAATTATAAAAGTGCCCCAAAAACACCAAAGAGAATAGCACAATGAAGCGAAACACAAAGTGTAACAAAAGTTTTATTTAGCAGCATCATTAAAACATTTGCTCCATTCATTCATGCGAGTATTTTTGCTCATTAAATTATTTAGCCAGGGAACCTTCTTCACCGATTTATTCGCTCAACCTCGCCAACTTCTCTGGGTGATTCTCTGCCAACTGGCCAAGTGGCCAACTGGTTGGCAAAACAAACTTTCAGAAAACAAAAATTTGACTAACTTTCTAGTTGGCCATGTTCGTGTGGCCCAAGGCCATTTTCAGAGCTTCTAGCATGGCCAGTTTCAGTCCAGGTAACAGTGCTCGCTCATGCCAACTAATCCAACTTGCATAATTGGCCATTAAACGGTTAAAGGAGACTCCCAGACAAATTAACAGAAATTGCCAATGACAGGCGGAAGGGGCATGTGGCAAGATGAGTGCGTGCTGACGCCACATGCAAGGCTTATTATTATGGCATTTTATTAGCCAATTGATGAGGCCTATCAATTAAATTAACATGAAATATTAATGATAATCGATGCCTGGCTGCCTGGCTGCCTGTCTCCTGTCTGCTATTCATTGGCACCATTTTAATAATTCATTAAAAATGTCAACATTATTCAAAAAGCCTTCAAGACTAAAAATTTTCACATTTTTCTGAAAAAAAACAAAAAACAAAAAATTCTCAAAGCAAAACCAAATATTACTTGGGTTAATGGTCTTTCTATTGTTGTTTAATTCAAAGGTGGGGATAACTTAAGTACATAAAGTAGACATACTACCGGAAGCTACTTCATGTCGGAGCCGTTTCCGTCTTCTTCTCAAGCCAACAAAATACACTTAATGCGCCTTTGAAAATGTGTTCCAATCTGAGTTTTTCTCTGACAGGGCGGTCTAAAAGGGCGCTCTAGAATATGAATGCTTACTAAAGAAACAAATACTTTTTTATTGGTTTTTAAGAAATCGGCCGAAACATTTATTGATATCAATTTCTGAAATACAATATAATTTAAGGAATGCAGCAAAAATTTCACCTCATTTCGATGCACCCATTTTCATAGTTGTATTTGCTTTTATAGGAACACACAAATCTGCTAATATAATATAATTAATTGAATTTATGAATTTAACAAGAGATTGTAAATTACAATTTGCCTCATTAATTCGTTTCGCCGACGCCAAAATACTCTCTGCCGAGCATGGATGGAACTTAAATACCTATAAAAGTGCATTGACTTGAATTTCTCGAGATTTGCCACCTAACTATATCCTTCCTGTGCCGCAGACACTCAAAACTTGTCTTCACTATTTCTATTGTAGATTTCTGTGTGGAAGATGACATAGAAATGTTGCCACTTTTATTTATAATATAATTATTAATGATAAGCTTGTTAATATGCCGAATTTGTAGATTCGCTCAAATAAGGGAAAGAAAATGTTGTAAATGTAAATCAAGTATTTAATTGGAACTCAAAAACAATTGGCCTTTGGCCTAACTTTAATCATAATAAAAAAGCCGCAATAAATGCCTTGGTTGGCTTAAATGCGATTAAATTCGCATTGTCATAAGCCGAACAGACCTTGCCATAATCAGAAATGAGAGGAAAACTGCGCACAGAGGAAAAACCCAAATGAAATTCAAAAGCAACCAAATGCATTAAACGAATTAAAAACCAAACAAAAAAAAAACAAGCAGAAAGAATGTTTCATGCAAGGCAAGTTAAAAGAAAATCACGCAATTTAATTCAATGTGAATTATTTATTAGTTGCGAGCAATAGAGGAAAACGGTAAGGGGAGAGGTGGGTAGAGCGATGGATTCACGCCACATGAATAATTACACACATACACACACACAGTCACTTAATGGCCAGGGAACTAAAGCCAAACGATGGAACTTTCTCATATTCTGTATGCAAATATTTCCCTTCCATTTGCCTTAAAGCATTTTACTCTCTCTTGAACACACACCGCCACACATAAACAGATAACACAGTCAAATATAGACAGGGGTACACACACACACACACACACACATACGCACACACTCTAAAGATAATTGAATTATTTTGCTGCACTTTTCCAGCTCGTTAAATCTGTCAACATTGATCAATCAGGCGGGGCTGCTGATTCTACACCTCTCCATCTCCCCCCCTCTGTTCGCTGTCCCTGTCCCCCTTCGTGTGTTAGTTTCTGCTCTCGCCTTTGTACAGGTAAAGAAAGTTAAAAAACAACAAAACCAAAAAACAAACGAGACAAGGGAATGTACACAATGTCTTTTTGCATACAAACGCCTCTTGGCGACAGGAAAATAAAGTGAAAGCAATTTCAGCCAAACTGCTGGCAACTGACACACCACACAGCCAGGAGGCAAGTTGCATCATTTTGTTGTGCCGTTATTGTTGCCATAAAAGTGCAACGGTAACTGTATAAAATTAATTAACTGCAAAAACAATGGCCTAAAACAAGAGCGGAATCGCGATGGGTGGAGAAGGGGCTGAAAGGAGGCTGGGCCAACGCTTATCATTCATGGTTCTTGCACTTGGGAAAGGCAGAGGGGCAAGAACAATTGCAGCATGAAAATGTGAATACAAAATAATGAGGAAACAAGCAGCAAACAAAATGTTATAAATAAATAAACAAGCAAAGTTCGTGTTCCCCACTTCTTGGCACCCGGGTAACACCCCCAACCCCCTCTCGCCCGCCACCATGTAATTTGGCAAGCGACGCCCAGCAAAAGCAAAAGAAAATAGATAGCAGAGGAAGCAACTTGACTCAAGTGCATTGTCAAGGCAGGCCGCCCGACTAGAAAGAGCAATGTGAAGGCAAGAAAGACATAGAAAAATATACATAAATATATATGTATGTACATTGCACCTACATATATTTATACAGATGATACTGTATGTGTGTGTGAATTTGTATCTTTCTAGATTCTAGACATACATAATTACACGGGAAGGTGACCATGTTGTGTGCCCAAGCCTCAGATCCCAAATGCCGACAATGTGCCAAGATGCCACGCTAAAGTTCCCACCCCACATAGTTAGCTATTTATATTTGTGTGTCCACCATGAAGAGAACACAAATTAACTAAATTCTTTTTGCGACTGCATACAAAATGCATGCAACGATTGCATATTTATGTTAAATGATAAATGCACTTGAAAGTAAATTCAAATGAAATTCAAGGTTGCCTCAGAATGGCAAGAAATTCGAATGGTTTTACCCAAATATCTATCTAAAAGAAAACGTATACACTTACGGAGCATGAGACTCAACTGTTGTCTGGCATCCAATCAATTTAATGCCAGCTAACAATTATGGTTTCAAAAGCCCAAGCCCCATTAATATAACAAGCCCAGCATCGAGTCGCACATTCTTCTAATAAATGTGGGTGCTTAATTCCTCATAATTCCCCCAATTGCATTGAAATGAGCAGGCAATGAATGAAAGAATGCCAGGTATATATGTATATGTTTGTATGCGGAACTCACTCAGACGATATACTCGTATCACATGGAGTTGGACAGACGATGATAAGGGGAAACTGGAGGTGAAGGCAAGGCAGGAGCAAACAAGCAGCTGTCGAGAAAGCAAACTCAATTTATGAAAACAGTCAACGAAACCGGAAAGGGAAACGCACGCACTCTGAGAATGAGACCCAAAAAAAAACAAAAAAAAAAGAAGAGAATAAAGAAACAAGCATGAAAAAAGCAAACAAAGAAACAAACAACAAAAAATTGCGTATGCGCAACGTATAACCATTTCGGAGTTATGGAATGGAGCTGAAACAGACAGAGTTAAAGATGCCAAGATATGAAGTTTCCCCAAAATGGATGCAGGACAACGTTTTTCTCAAATGTTCTTTGGTTGTGCGTGCCAGAGTCTATATTCGCACACATACACACACACACACACACAGGTTGTTGGCTAATTAAGTGGACTCGGCTTACCGTTTAGACTAGCAGCAGCTGCAGTGGCAATTTGCTTATGGCCTTTAATCCTTTGCTTGAATTTATATTTATAGATGACATTATACTTCTTTTTCACTTCTGTGGCTGAGATTTAATTGCATTTTTCTTTAGTTGCACTGGTTGTTGTTGTTTTTGATGATTTATGTTTCACTTTATTTATATACACATCCACTTTAGTCCATTGCAAGATAAATTGTTTAAGATTATTTCGTTTCGTTGCTCGTTTAAGTCGATTTTGTCACTAAACACAAAACACTAAACACTTTGCTGTACCGCACATAATCATTATCAACATCATCATCATCAACATCATCATCATCATCATCATCATCATCAGCAACAACAATCAGACGGACTATCAACACGGCGATGACGATGACGACGGCAGCAACAGACAGCAAACAGGAACAAACAACAAAAACACAAAGATCGGGGTTACGTAGTCCACTATCCACCTCGTAGACCACGCTGCTGCCGATGATCGAAGATGAATTTAGACTGAGACTTGAGCGGTATTAGAACAGCAGCCGCAGCAGCAGCAGCGGCAGCAGCAGCAGCAGCTGTAAGTATTTGAAATATTTGCACAATTTGTGCTTCTGTTTCTGTTTTGGTTTTTGTTTCTCGATTCTTTCTTCTTGCTGTGCTTTCGTGGGATTCTCATGGTTCCAATGCTGAGTTTTCTATAGCTGCTGCCACTTGGCATGTTGTATTTGTGGTGATACTTGGTATCACTCGCCGACGGCGTTCATTTTGGCCGCTTGTGCTGAGCGGCTAATAGGCTAATCGGCTGATCGGCTGGTCCAGTTTATTCCGCACCCATGACGTTACTGACACCAGCCCGCCCCGCTCATCCGCATCCGCATCAGCGTCCACCTTTGGGGGCCAGCCAATGACGTCACTAAACTGTCGTTGTCACAGCCAGCTGTCACGCGCACACAAAATATTCTTCCACTATGTATTTTTAGATGCACGGCCGTTGCCGTTGCCGTTGGTCGTTGGTCGTTGACGGAGCGCGTACAGTGAGCTGCTAATTTTTGCAAGTGTTTTTCTTTGCGCTTTTCTTGGATCGCAGCATCTGAAAATAGAACGAAATGAAAATTGTGTGTGTAAAGCTCATTGAAATGTTTGCGCGTACTCAACATTCTATGCATATATCTACTATATATGTACATATATATATATATCTACTATATATACGTGTAGAAATAGATGAGAATCGATGGCAACTTTGATTACTCATACGCCCCCCGAAGAGTCAACGAAAATAAAACTTAAATTGCATTAAAATTATAAATGGCATCACGCCTGCCACCGGTCCGGCGGACCGCCAGTCCGTCTCGTCGATACGACAGTTTGGCCAGCTGAGGTGTCCCTGTCCCCCACACACCTGAAGGCTGGCTTTGTTCGGCATGAAAAATTCCCCACGAATATTATTTATGATCCAAACAAACAAGGGGAACTACGTAATATCCAGATTTGTAGTCAATGTCACGTCAAATCAAATGCAAAATGCGTCACGCATAAGTCGCGTGAGGGTCGCGTGAAAAATTAAGAGCTAAAGAAAATGTATCAAACCCGAACAAAAGGAAAGGCCTTCACTTCACTTCTCTTCACTTCACTTCACTTGAGTGAAATTCCTGTGAAATCGTAGAACATTTGGATACATAAAAATATGCTTATACATAGCAAACTAGTAGGAAATAAATAGTTTTAGCCAAATGTTCACCAAATTAAAGATATATCACATTTTGACATTAAAAAAAAAAAACAGAAATTTTGCAAAAATATTCCTAAATATTGTCCCACACATTATTTTTATATAATAGTTTCCCACTAAACGTACAAATCATTTGGGCTCAGAAATCGGCTGAATGTATTTGTATATACATATGACCAGTCCCTATCAAACTAACATTCATTTAATTAATAATGATAGTTTATCATTTCTATTTGAATGGCAGCTATTATGTAGATAAATGCGGACAATTTTAATCAAACTTGGTGAAATCTTTTTATATATTTTGGAGAGGTCTTTCATTACTGCGGCACATTGAAATGCCGTCTTCATTTTATTTGGCTGTAAAGCAATTTATTCTCCGCCCAGGAGACGCACATTTCCAATTATGACTTGCAAATTTTGCAGCTAACACAAAAGTTTGCTCCTGCTCCTCTAGAGCCTAGACCATCCAGAGAGAAGCCCTTCCACCAGTTGCCATGAGCAATATTCTAATGTAATTCAATTACTTATACACGCCTTTGATATTCATTCAGTTTAAGTTTAATTGCATCAAATTAATAAAACAAATGTGTTAACGGCATCAGAGGATGTCAGAGCCTCCCGTTCCACTTTAATAAATAGGGCCTCCTCCTCTGGGCTGGTTGGGATTGAAGGGCGATGGCCGGGTATCAAATATGGGTCCTTGACGATGACGTGCTTCTCCCTTAGTCAAGGCCAGGGCCAGGACAAACAGTAAAATGGCACCAAGATTCAGTTGCATCGTGCTCAGACAATGTCAAACAATTGATTGATGTTTTCATTGGAATTGTGGCGAGCTTTTTATAGCTAATCCGTGATGAGATGTGACGAAGCCGAATGGAGGGGAACTTTTCTTGCTAGATTGCGATAAGCCCACTGACAGCCAAATGTCAACGATAACCGATTGGGATTCACTCTAAACGGGGCAGCCCATTTAATCAAAACTCAATACGCTATTCATATGTACATACATATACACATAGAGTATGAAATCTGGCACTGAATATATATTTTACATTGTCTCGAAGGTCGTTTTTGTTGTGGGAAGCTGATGGGCTGTTCGGCTGATGGCCTGATGGGTTGGGATAGGGCTTCTTCACTTGATGTTGTTTTTGCATTGCAAATTACCAGCAGCCATTCAAAAGCATCGTCAACATGCGTCAACACAACACGCCACGCCCCCGAAACAACCAGCCAAGTGGCGCCCTTGTGTCTACATTCAACATTCTACCTATCTAACCAACATTGCAGTTGCTGTAGCTGTTGCAGTTGCCCCTTGGCTCTATTAGAGCACTTTGTTAGTTTTCTTACAGCATCCGCTGCAAAGTTCCTCAAGGGTGGCGGTGGTGCCTTTTTCTGTGCCCTTTTAAACTGGCCCAACTGACATTTTGAGTAATTTTGTGCACAGTTTTCTTACAGTTTAATTCAGTTTGTGGTTTATGGCTCATTAAACTATGCAAATTTCTGCAACACTTTCGCCTTATTTAGTGCACTGGGAGAACAGAGATGAGAAATCAATAATACGAGCAACATTTGGTAGCGAGTCGAAGCAGTTTCCGCTTAATCAACCACATCAAATTAAACAAAACAATAATTATTTTTTACGTTTTTGATCGGCCAAACAAATCCTCTTTTGTTTACTCAACGATTCGTGCTGCCCTTTCCACCAATTTCCTTTGACTATAAATCATGGAAATCAAACGAAATGCTAAAAACATTAATCGATTTTCATGAACAGCATTGTTTACTCTGCATATGGATGACGAGGGGATAAACAATTGAATAAATTATAAACAGAAATGAATTAAGGCACAAACAACATCGCAAAAAAAATCAATGAATTAGTCAATATTTGCCATCTATCAATCAAGCCGAGTAAGAGTTAACTAGGGCAACAAAAAGAGCCACTAGAAAATAAGCAAAGTAATTTGGCTTACAATTTTTCTTTCCAATCCCGTTCCTGGCATTTTCCCATTGCTGATTCTGACATTTTGAAATATTTGCTGCAAATTGTTGTATTCAGGACTAACGACCGAAGCAAACGAGGTAGAGCGAACCCTCCAAGCACTCAAAAATTTAAACACAAAAATAATTCAAGGGGAAGGCTTAGATTGTCATGCCGAAGCACAAATACACTCAGAAAACCTTGACAAAATCTCTAACGGGATCGCACTTCAGTGTCAATTGAATCGTTATACCTTTTGAGTAAGTGTATAATGAGACCATCCAGAGGGCGAACGAGTGAGCAATTGAAACATCAAATGTTGATGGAGTTTCAACATTTTCTCACTCGTCAATATCACCAGGACAACAAAAATGACATCTAAGAAGTCTCCAAAATGTATTGAAGAGGTACATGAACAGGTTCCTAGTATCCTGGCACTAAGGCGAAATCCAAGACAAGGATTTAATCAAACAGAGAAAACCGATTGAAAGTGTGCACGAGCAACTCATGAATTTTATGTGCACAACACATGGGTGTAACTGTAGGTGTATATGTATATGTATGTATGTATGTACCCATTCTTAGGTGGCACAGAACTAATTTACAACTTTCTCAAATAACAGCCTCGGTCATATGAAACAGAAGATATTTTTAGTATCTTCTTCGCCTCAATAAAAATGCCTGGCAAAATGTGAATAAATACAAAAGAAACCTAACTGAAATAGGCATAAATATGCATTTTTCCCCCATCCTACCCTACCACCCTACGGAAACCTACCCCCCTCGCTCACCTAGAGCATCCGTGGGGGAAACCTGAAGCTTAGAGCAAACCATTTGCCAAAGCACAAAAGTTCATTAGGTATGTATGAAGGGAGGTTATAGAGGCAGCAGGCAGGAAGGAATTGAGGGAGACTGGGTCTTGGGGCACTAAATGCCAGTCGCTCGCCCCGAAAATGGCTGCCATAAATGTGCCAGCTCATTTTGTCATGGGGAGAGTAGCAGGGCGGGAGAGCTAAACTCTGACGACGAATGGAGCCAGGGGCAACGGATGGATGGGGAGTTTTGAGGTAGAGGTAGCAATTTCCATCTTAGCCCAGTTTCTGGCCCCCTCCTCCAAAAATATTATTCACAAGACAAGATGAAGCACTTAAGAATGCGTTGTGCGATGTCAGCATCCCGCATCTTCTTCATTTCCCTTCATGAAGTCTCTGATATCTACTCATATCTGCCTTCTTGTGTGGTGGCCATGTAAGTGGGCGTGTCTGGTGCGAGTCGGTGGATTTCTGTCGGACGGACAGGTGATAATGAACACACATTTAGAGACAGTCGGCCTCAAGGGCAGCAGCAGAAGCAGATGGCGACGCAGGAGCAGGAGCATCACCATCAGCATCGACAGAGTCTGTGGCGTGTCCTTTCTTCCTAACACACACATGTTGCTATTTAAGCAGTTAACGACGTGTTTAAAGCTAAATGCCTTTTGCCAACTGCCACAATGGCTCTGGTCTGGGCCACTTGTTTATTAACTTTGCAATTTATTTTATGGCCATTTTTCCGCTTTTCTCCCAACAAGAATAACCACAAATGCAAAAACAAAAGGTTAATTATACACACGAAATATTATCTTAATGTATACATCACACATCCTCTCATTTGTCCAGACCAAGAAGGTTTAACTGGAATTCTAATTATTTAGTCACTAGTGGCCACCCTTGATCTAACGAATAACTTATTGTTATTCATCTGTTGAATATGTTTTTTGGAAGCTGTAAATTTCTACACTTGAATAAGGACTGGAAAAGATTCCTTAAGAATAAAAAAGATTTTATTCAATATTTGGCAGAGTAACTTTCAGTTGGTTGTTTCCTAAAGGAATAAATTTAAATTTAATGAATAAAACGTTAAATCTATTTAAATAAATTGAGACCTATCACATTTAGATAGTCTAAATTGTTTTGTAAGTAACTGAAAACAAGTGTCTAACTTATTAGTATCATTGGATAGTCTATCCTCTTGATTTATTGTTTTATTCTTAAAACAATTCTCAGTACACTCAAATTAATAAACAATAGTAGAATATATTCGAAGCAACAAAAAAAGAGATTGATTTTGTTTTCTTGGGTATTCATCAGGCTAATGGCTCTGTAAAAACAATCCCAAAAAAAATTCCCCAATAACTTTTTCTAGCAATTTATAGGTAAAATTAATGGAAAGTTGTGTAACAAAACTACATTTCATTTAAGCGTGCATATATGTTTGTACTTTCGTGACGAGATGTGGTCAGAGTCATTTATTAAAATACGTATGTACGACTATGTACACTTAATCAATGAAATTATTTCTCTATATATTGGCGTGAGTCCAGTCTATGTACTTTTTTAAATATTGATTTTCGGTCGTATCACGCATGACTAGTTTCATCTTCATTCAACATTTCTATTCACTATTCATGAACAACTCACAAACAACTAAATATCAAGACGGTGTTGAGAAAACCATTAACTTATTAAACAAATCGTACATCTAATCTGTGGAGTGCAATTTGTAGGTTTAAATTAATTTAAACACCGTCTTGATATTTAGTTGTTTGTGAGTTGTTCATGACTAGTTTCATCTTCATTCAACATTTCTATTCACTATTCATGAACAACTCACAAACAACTAAATATCAAGACGGTGTTGAGAAAACCATTAACTTATTAAACAAATCGTACATCTAATCTGTGGAGTGCAATTTGTAGGTTTAAATTAATTTAAAATAATTTATTAATTGTATGCTGGAGATAATAGACAAAACAGAGTACCTACTCACTTGGAGATTAGTTGCAATTACAAAATGTAATCTTTAGAATCGAATGGTAAAGTTTAACAGTTCTTTCTTGACTTAAGGGGAAGGCCCCATCAAGATTTCCATATGGTTAGAGTTACTTCCTTTCAGAGAACTGTTAGGATATTTATTATTTATGAAAATGTCTAAAATGTCAAATCATGTCTCACAGTCAAGCGAGTACGAACGGGTGCAAACACCCGGAATGAAATGACACTCACTCAATGCATCCAAATACTTTTGAGTACGAGTAATGCTAACAAGGAAGGTGCCCAAAATGATAAAAGGGATTGCCGAGTATGTATCGCCTGTCAAATCTCGAATAAATGGCCTATCTGGTGGGTGCTAAATGCAATTTGAGTTTGACACTTTTAATTTCTTACTTTTCCTTGGTCTAATATTAGTTTGAGATGCTCTTGTGAGGTTGTACATCAAACCAAAGCATGCAAAAATTAAAAGTGTCAAACTTTAATTGCATTTAGCTCCCCGCAGAGAGCCATTCACTCAAGATATTTGACAGGCGATATATACTCGGAAAGTCTTTTCGATTAGTATATCACTTCAAAATCAAAGCGAAAGTAATTCCAAGACTTATATTAAATGTAATAGTCCCGTTAATATTTTAAGAGATATCGATAATAATTCAATACAAAGAAAAACATCAAAGCATAGAAAATTTCGCTTCCCGAGGAACAACTGGGAAACATTCGAGTTTGTCGATTTGCCATTTGAAAACATTAAATTTAAAGGTCATGGACATTTTGACATATATAAGATTCTTTGGGCTTGTCCTTTACATTGTCCAGATAGAGTATAAAAATAATCAGAAACAAATATAATCAAAAAAATATCAAAGAAGCTAACATCGGCTGTGCCGAAGTTTATATACCCTTGCAGTCCATGGCCATAATATTTTTACATGTTCCAAACTCTTTTTCTGTATCTCAATTCATTAATGCACAGAACCTTTCAAATATCATTTCAATTTCTTCTTCTTTTTCCCCATCCCCTTTTACACGCATGACGCGATTCGCACGCATACACATATAGTTTATGTAGCGTTGCGTCTGTATGTGTGCATGCGTGTGCTCTGTTGATTTGATGATGACGTAGTAGGCAGCAAGTTGAACCGATTTATATCGGCTGTAACTTGTGTTCTATTTATCCGATTAGATTTAAATTTTGGGATCTGAGATTTTATATATAATACTATTATATTGGTAAATTTCATGGCGATACTCCAATTTTTGCAATTTTTGCAAAAATGTTTCCTCCAGAGCTATATGATATAGTGGTCCGATTCTGACAATTTTCATACTTTATTTTTCCCAGGTTATTAAAAGCCCCCAAAAAAAATTTCATACCGATAGCTCTTAAGATGGCTGAGTAAAACCCATACGCACAGACGGACGGACAGACGGACATGGCTATATCAACTCAGCTTCTCATGCTGATCAAGAATATATATACTTTATAGGGTCGGAAACGTCTCGTTCTGTGCGTTACAAACATCTGACCAATTTTATAATACCCTCTGCAAGGGTATAAAAATTCACAATCAAGTCCGCGTAATAGTCGTTTTATTTGGAACTGATTGTTTGATTCGAACCCGATTTGGAAAATTAAATCAATTTGGTATACTCTAAATTTTGAGTGTTTGAAAAATCGAATTCGTATTTGATTACACCGAAATTTTAACATTTGTGGAACAGTTCTCTGCTTCCTGGTTAGGAAGTGTGTGAATACTTACCGTAAATATTCTATTAAATTTAAATAATATCAACCCGCAAAGATGAGAGAGATATAAATTGTTTTGGTAATAGCTTATTAAGGGTATCTAAAAGATGGCATACTAATACATACAAGTGAAAGTATCTTTGATTTTTTCCATGTTGTTCATATGTATAACCAAGGAGAATATGTCACATCTCGTTAGTGTTTTGACTATATGAATATGTAAAGCCATTGTTGTTGTCGTTGCAATGCAAAATGTTATTGTTTTTGTGCCAAATGAGCCTGGTGGCAATTTCCTTAGCTGCCAGTTGCCACGCTCTTACCTGACAGTTAATCAACACAAATCTGCCGCACGTTGAGAGAAATTTGAGCTATGTTGCTTGCTTTTGGCATTTTTTGCTTTTTCGTTCGTTTATTTTCTGGGAAATTTCGTGTTTGCGAGTCCTCTGTGTTCGACTCCACAAAAATTAGTTTTTTTTTCATTAAGCAAAAGAGAGAGTGAGAGAAAATGAAAGGAAATTGAGCGAGAGGACGTGCTGCCATTTTCTGATCTAAGTCGGACCAGAAAGACATAGTCCAGCCAGCTGAGTGGGCATCAAGATTGGTGAAACAAATTGCCCAAATTCAGTAGCACAAAGAAAGCAAGGTAAAACATCACAGGGCAGAGCTCTTTTGTGGCTCACTGTCGATTCAGCGTCAGGTATCCAATGGCAACGCACACACACTTCGCCTACGCCTCACCTTTCCACCGCCTCCTGCCCCATGGGGATTTGTGTATGTGCGTATGTACATACATACATACATATGTATAGGAAGTGAACGATAGGCAGGTGAAACTGGCGGGTGTTAGCTGGCAACAGGACAAAACCATCGTAAATCTAATTAAATTTCACACAGCTGTCCAAACACACGAAAAACGGACACTTGTTGGCTTATTGTACACAAGTCAAATATCATAATTTGTGGGCTTTGCCAGACTCTGTACCGCCTCTCACTTTGATGGACATCGTTATTGAGGATGGCAGGGCAGGGTGGTGCAGGACATGGCTGTTTCAATGTTGATGTTAACGGTGAATAATGTGGGAATGACAGGCAACGCTTAAAGTCTTTGTTTTTATACCCTCTATAACAATGGTTCGAAAGGGTATATTAGATGGGTAAACGTAATTAATGCATCACACTCACAGAAAAGTCTTCCCTAAATCCCAAACATGCCAAGTCCTTTTTCCATTAACTTTTCATTACTCCAACTTTCGCGTTGCATGGTATCTTGATCCCTTTTTTTGGCATAGGGTAGCTCTAGGTCGGCTCCACTACTTGCTTGGAAATGTTTTTTATATTTCTATATTTCAAAGGTGGGTGAGTCTGTCATTATTAGCATGCCATCATAATGGACGACCAGCAGGGTGGGCAGTTGCCGCTATTTATGTAAAACGTGCTCAAGTGCCCACGGTCGCGTGAGTGGCGAGCCCCTGGCTCATTATCATCACCGCGAAGCAGAGCAAGCGAATATGCTTCATTTTGTGGCCATTACGTTGACGGGGTTCGCAGTCGCGCCGCAGTGGGCTGACCTTCTTTCCATCTGATCGCACATGAAACACGCAACTCTGGACTCGAATGTTTTAAAGAAAGTAATGCAACAAGTTAAGTTATTAGAGATGGTCAACATAAACGTTCATTAGTGATGCCCATAAAAATATCGATATGTGGATATCGATAGAATTGGTTAGGGACATTTCCTTTCTCGCTTACGATTTTGTTCACGTTCTGTTACACAGTATCCTGAAGTCAGTGCTCTTTAAGGATGTAAAAAATTCATTGTTTTGGTGAGGGAAAAGTTTGACTTTAAAGGACAGAATTCAAATTCAGGTCAGCTGCACTAACAACAGCAAGACGCAAAGGAACTTGAAAGTCACTTAAAGGCAAGAAGCAGAAGAAAAAATGAAAAAAAGGGAGATGAAATAAATGTTAAGGTCACCACAAGTCTCAAAATATTCACTTTTTGTAATTGGATGCTGTCGTCTGTACCTTTATGGCCTGCTATCCGGTGCACCCCTCCCGAGCCATCGTTCTGCCTCTAGCCAGGGGGCGAAAAAGAAAAACAAAGCAACAAATAAAACCGTAAAAAGCCAACTTGGAATGAATGTATGTATGTATGTATGTGTATGTATGTATCACTTTTGTTGTTGTTTTTCTTGTCCCTCTTTCCATAAAGTCGGTGTATGGTTCGCTTCTTTTTTCTCTCCTTCTCCGCTCGTCGTGTTTCATTCTCTCACATTTCAAGCGCATTGTTGTGTTTGTTTTATAGTTATTGCTTTTGTTTCGCCCACAACCATTGGTGCTTCATCGCCCTGCGTTCCTTTTGAATACCCTTATTGTAAAGGCTACTTTCGTTTTGAGTCACAACATTGCATAATGTATAATTGATCGAATGAGTAACGAATTTGATGGCCTCTAGTGTTTGCTGGTTAATTTTACTACACTAAATATTTTTTTTTTCCCCGCTGCCTTTTCCTGGCAGACTACTTTTCGTCATTACATACACTGAGATTCAGAGATATTTATAGTGAGAAAACAATTTCCTTGAAAACATCTGTATATTTACTTAATTATCATACCGAAACATTTGACTTTTTAAAGATAATTTGAATCGGCAATTATTACTGACCAAGAATTACGTATACGCAGAGTGTGTATTTATATTTACATGTATTAGTTAGACATTTGTATGTATGTAAATATGTGTAGAGGAATGTAGCTAAAAAATAATTTTTTGTATTCTAAAGGAAAGTAATTTAAACGTCAAACCATTAATTAATATTGTCCAATTAAAGATAGAAGCTTTTCAAGTGATTCCCTATATTGTCGAAAATTGCATTGCCTGATCTGAATTTAAGTAAGGGCATACAGGCCTCGGCACGAAGAGAATTTCAGAGTCACTTTGGTGTTCCTTTGGCTTTTTTTTAGTTTTGTATTCTTGCCTTTGCACCCAGCACATTTTATGCACATTTAATCTTATGACAGCAAAAATGTTGTAAAATTGTTTATGGCACTTTGTGACATGGTCAGTTTTTTTCAGTTTTCGTTGCTATAAAAAAGAAACACGAAAAAAAAACTGAAAACTTTTACTCACACATGTGATGAAAGGAGGAAACAAGCGAATTAACATGTGATCACGAGACAGTCCCATATAATGGGATTTCCCAAGAGCCATTTGAAACAACGCATGAAACGCCATCCAAGGAGCTTTTGTATACGCATTAGCAGAAATTGTCAGAAATTGTAGTTATCCAACGTAATAAACACTCACCGGAGGTGAGAATTTGTCAACAACCGTAATTAATTTCCTTATCTCCGACATATTCATGCGTCAATGATATGGCGGACCAATTTTTCGGATTAATTTGTAGGCATGTGAAAACTGTATAAACTAATACATTGTTAAGGACATTGTTCAGAAGATATACATATAAACATATGCTTAATCAATGTCAATGTTTCGACCTCCTTGAAATGTATCAAACGTTGCCTCGAACTCCGAGTGTGATCCTCTTATGTAGAGGATCATTTCGTGGGTAGCAGAAAAAGATGAGCAGCTTGTCTGTATACCCTTATCAAGAAATAATGGTCATTTCTAGTTGAGAATTACAACTAAATGAATTGTAAAAATAATTCTAAAAATTCCTCATCAAAAAGCGTTCACCTTTTTCACCTTACTTTAACTACTCTCACATTTTTCTCTTCTTTCTATAGATTAAAACTGTCTCACAATCGGATTGTGCGGAAAAATATACGAAATTTAAAATTAAATTTCCCTTACGTGGGTTATTAGTAAAGTTACCAGCTTTTATCTGGAAATCAGCACTTTCACACACCAATGGAGGAACTCTATTTATGTGTCTCTTGTAATACAATTTTAAATTTGTTATATCCTATCTGTCCACCTATCTCTGATAATAAAATTGCTGCTCTAATCTAAATCTAGTGCTAACTGGCTATTAAATACCATTCATAAATTAACGTAATAAAACCCGAGGCGAGGCGTTTGACTTTTGCGCTGAAAGCAAATTTCAATTTTCACCCAAACAAAAAATATGTTTTCCCATCTATCGAAATGTTTGTCTTCTGTACAAAATCCTTTTGTTTATCTAAAAAAATTTCTTTATTAATATTTGTCGATCGAGAAATGGTGCTGCTGGTCACCTACTTGGTTTTTATTCTTAAAAGTTTTGTTTTCAAAGGATTCCCGCATGGAGTGGGAGGGCAATTGAAATTAAAAATTTATGTCTTTCGATTTACCAAATGTTTAAGGCTGGCAAAGAGCAAAAGCATAATTCCACCAACTAGCGCTATAATATAGTCAAAAGACTCAACATTGACTAAACAAAATAAACTTAATTCTGTACTGTTTACACTGTTTCATAGCTAAGTGAACCTCCTAACTCAGTTTGCCTGTGCATATTAACACCTTTGATTTTCTGATATTTTTCGAGAATTAGTTTTTTAAATGTAAATTTTGTGAATGGAATGAATTTAAACATCATATTTAAGTCCGGACCGCAATGCTGAAACCGTTTAGGGTTTGAATAATTCAAGTCTTTTCCGCCTTCACGATTTTGCGGTGAGAATCGTTACTTACCATCAGCAGATTGAGTTTAGTGGCCTTGTTATCCGCTTGCCGTCGATTGTTGGCAACCTGTTGGCTGGTCGCTCTTTCACGTAACAGGCTCTCTCTTTCTCTCTCCTCTCTCTCTCTCTCGTAGTCTCCTGCTCCCCGCCGATGGCTAGGGCCGGGCTCCCTTGACTCTTTTGGTTATACCTCTACCCTGTATGATTTTGGTTCTTTAACAATATTTGGCAAACGATTTGCTTTTCATGTCAAAGCTCTCAGTGTCCAGTTCAATTTCATTTATATTTTAATCGAAACACATTTTGCCAAACTGTCTACGCTTCTATAGATCTGGTCTATATGGACGCACAGTCCTATATATACATTTATATATATATATATATATGTGTGTGTGTTTTTTGTACATATATATATATAAATATGTCGTGTAGATATATATATATATATTTATATATTTCTCTATGCCTTAAGATCGCCACAGCCAGCTGTGTCTGTGAGAGAGTATTCTTTGTTGTCGTATAAATTTGAAAATTATTATTAGTTATTTGTTGCTGTTTTTGTTGTTTTTTGTATTTTTTTTTCTTCTTGGTCGTGCTTTCTTCGTCGTCTGCAGACAATTTTGGTTTGCTTTTTGGATTTTCTTTTTGTATTTCGAATATTTTTTGTTTGGGTGAAAATTGAAATTTGCTTTCAGCGCAAAAGTCAAACGCCTCGCCTCGGGTTTTATTACGTTAATTTATGATTGGTATTTAATAGCCAGTTAGCACTAGATTTATAAACATATATGTACATATGTATGTATGTGTTCCGTTGTTTTGTTTCTTCTCTTTAATTTTAATATAGGTAAGTAGTAAATAGTAGAGTAGAATATCGAAAAATAGAGATTCCTATGAGTTTAGTTGGGTCCTTTTGGTCTACATTTGCATTGGATGAGTTTGGTTGAGTTCGTAGTTATACGGAGGTTACATTTTCAAAATGAACGTTACTAAAAATTCCTTTTTTCAGTCAAAACGGCTTAGTGGGTGATGACGGAGGGGAGTGAGGAGGGGGTCAAGGGATAGATATGGAGATGCGGGGAGCTCTTATTTTGGGTATTACTCCTTTTTTCAGTTTTGTTTTTTATGAAACCTCGCACACTTGCGCTCACGTTCACTGGCGCACACACTTAAAACGGGTTCAAATTGCTTGATTGCATTAATTATTCAGTGCAAACGTCGAGTCGACTCGAGTTGTTGTTATTATTGTTGTTGTTGTTGTTATTGTTGTTGTTGTTGCCAATGCTGTTTAGGTCCTGGTGCGGCGCGCATGCCAAAGTACATTTATGTAAATGTGCAGAGTGGCCCAAAACTTTGGCAGAGTTTCCGACTTTTGTCGACTTTCACCCAGTTACACGGTACACACAAACGAAACGTCAAACGTCGCGATAATAAAAATCTAAAGCATATTTTTCAGGTGTGCTGCGCTTTGATTTGCATCCACACACACGCACACCCCCAGACCCTCACACACACACACATATACACACACACAGACACTTCAACACACACACGACGGTCACAAAGAGAGTTGTTAGGTACTTGTTGGTTTCAGCGGCAAAAAACTTGACTTTCTTTTGCCTTCAGGCCACACTTGTTACTATTGTTTCGGTTCGGTTACTCTGTTTATAGCTGAAAGTTTCGATTTTGGTCGACTTTGTATTTTTGTTTGCCGTGGCGCCCTTGCGGCCAACATCACGTCCAGCTAGCGACTGAACATTGCGTATACGCAACGTATGCTTCGTCAACATCGATGTCGTTGTCGTAGCTGTCGCCGTTGCCGTTGCCGTTGCCGTCGACGTCGCGACGTTTTGTTGCCTGGCCTGCCTATTTTCGGAGTAACTTTGCTGCGCCTGCGCCAAGAAAGAGAAGTGCCAAAGAGACCAAAAATCGAAGAGAAATGGAGAGGCGAGTGTACAACAAAACAGAGGAATCAAGCAAGTGGTTTGTGAGCAACTGGGCCATTGGCCCTAGACAAAGCAACAACAAAACACTCAGTTGACTAGTTAATCATTTCAAGAGTAATCGAGAAACGTACAAAAATTATGAGCTGTCGAAACTAATTGCATTACTAATGTATTAACTTGACCCCCATCAACCATCGCCACACACAATCCTCCAGTGACTATGTGTAGAGGCAGGTGCGCTGCGGCATCGAGGGATCATAAGTTAATGCCTAGCCCCCTGCCACCTGCTGCTCCCCCTGCTGTTGTCCATGTGCCAGCCGACATTTAATTACCTCGGCAACTTGGCACCAACAAATCGAAACAATAGAGCAAAATGGAACGATTAATAGGACACCCATGAAGCAATCTGTTGCACTTTCGTCTTGCCATGCACATATGTACCTACTTGATTACTTTTTAATTGAAACGTGCGAAACGTCGTATACTCTACGGAAAAGAGGCCTAAAATTGTGATTTGGGTAAAAAATATAAAGTTTTCCTAATGCTTTGGATCCGCTAAAGCTATTCTAATGCGGAAAAATTTAACAGAATCCTTTTTTCAGTTGCCTGTCCATCGAACTGTAACTGCTCTTCTTGGGTTAGTTTGAGAAGGGATTAAGGAAGGGTAAGCTTAAGCTGCTGTCAAATGATGGTCTTAAGTAAATCGATGCAATCGAAGGGGATTCCAACCATTACCCCCTCGTCAGGGAGCATACGCTTGGCAGGGAGTTGGAATCTGGAAACCTGGAGAACCGATTATCTTGGTTGGGTAAGTGAGAAAACTTTTTAATTAAAATTCACACGCAATATGTTGTTAGGGGAGCCAACATCAGCTCCAGCTTCAGCTCAAGCTCCAGCTCCGGCTCAGCTCCAGAAGAACGTCGCCGTAAGTCTTTGCTCATTAGCGTTCAAATTGTGTGCGTATCATGTAATTTATATTAGATTAAAATTGAAAATTATGAAAGCGGTTTGCGGCATTTGGTTGAAGTGGCTGGTTGCCAAGCACTCGACTGGGTTGTCAAGGCAAATATCTGGCCAAACTAAACTCTCAAAACGAACTAACTGAGCTGGTCATGTCGATTATAACCCAAGTTAGGCATTGTGTGTTTGTTTCTGTCTAAATCCAAAAGTTATAAATATTAATGAAGCAACAGCACCAGCAGCAAAACATTCATCAAGTAAATGAAGTCATCTTGGATGTTGGATTTTCATTATACGACTAACCCTTTTTGTTTTTATGGCACGCATTGCGTACTTGTTGCTCCCCCTACATGACATGGACTAAGAGCAGCAATTTTACAACCTCTGGCGAATGCGAAAAGCATACACAAGAGGGTTATTTCCACATATATCCTTTGAAGATGCTTCCCTACAATTGACAAGTTGCAATAATGGAAGATTTGAGCTGAACCGAGACCGAGATTCAAGAGCAATGTGCATTTTTAGGTTTTCTTCCTTGTTCCGTAGTTAGTGGCGAGTCGGTCTATTTAATCCTTTATATATTCTGACGGGTAACTGAAATATCACCATGTATATATGTAAATAGTTTCACTTTCAACAAAGGATTTTCCAAGCAGACGTATTTGAAGTTAACTGAAATGCATTCTTTATTTTATGAATATATTTTTGACTCTACTTCCAGTGTCTGTTAGATGTCAGACTGCTAGGAATTGTTTACTTGTTTATTGTGAAATGTTTTTCAAATATGTTTTGTATTCTGTTGCATGTTTAATCTTAAATAGATATTGTTACATATAAGTTTAATCATATGAATACATAATGCAATCATAAATATTATAAAAATACCAATGGTTGTTCTAATATTCCTTCTTTTCTCGGATAATAAACTGAATCACGACAAAGCTGGATGGTAATAAATATTTTTTCTTACACTCTATGCAATTCTTAGAACTTTACCATTTCTTGATTAAATTGTTTGGCTAGTGTACCTAGGCCCAGGTAAACTAAAGGTTAAAAGAGCTCAACTATTTTGACTGTCAGTGTATGGACGTTCTCCGCAAAGTTTGTGGCTATAAAAACGATTCATTCTTACACAGAGCTATTTATTATATGGCCCTCATAATAAAGTTAATAATTGTTTTGTAAAAAGGCATACGAAAATTCACTTTGTCTCAACTACATAATTGTGTTGTAACTTTTAGGATAGTGGCCATTAGCGTTAATTGACAAGAGCGAAATTGCATACTTGCTCAAGAAGAAACTTCAAATTGCAGTTACATGGTTAGGCCAATGTTTAATTAGCCAGCCCAATTAGCGTTGCCAGAAGAAATGCACACGCAGAACACAAAATGTGCTGGCCCTTCAAAAATTTTCTAATGGCATATTAAAATCAAGGGCAAGTGCTTTAATTAAAGAGCCATTATCAGCCGCTAGGACTGTCTTCCTGTCTGTGTGTCTATCAGTAAGTCAGTCAGTCAGTCACTCAGTCAGACAGGCAGCCAGCCAACCGTCCAACCAGTCAGGATAAGTGCGATGGGTAGGTGGACAGGTGGGCCAAGCCATCAATCAATTTGCGACGCTGTAATTTGAGTTTATTTTTGGGTTTTGCCTTTCTTGTTGGTCATATCGATTTTTGTTAGACTAATTACTGACATTTATGGTAAGTGTAATCAGGATTTCAGATTCTGACAAAGGTAAACCCTAGTCCGTTGACGTGTTAAATTCGATCGATGATCGGCCAAACAGAACCCAACGAAATATGCTTACACACACACATGTACATACATACAAACATACATAAAAAGGCAACTCAAGCATCGGGAAATGTGGATGACAATTTCAATTTAGCAATTTGCATGCTAATGTTATGCGACAGAATCTTTTCCCCATTTTTGGGAGGGGCTGAGGGTCGGAGGGATTGTCTGCTGCCTCCCATTGTTTAGCCTGTCGGCACAAACAATTGAACAACACAAAAGTGTAAACAAATGTGTGTGTGTGTGCGTGTGTGTATGTGACAAATGTACAAGTCCCTCCTACCCCTCCATCATCCCCCTTCCTTCTTTTCCTTAGTGTATCTGTGTGCTTCTCTCATAATCCGTGCGTGTCTGTGTGTAGTTTTTGTTTGGCCTGAGGCAGTGAAATTTCGATTAACCCGAAGATAAGCTTTTACATGTTACTTTTGCCTTTGTTAAAATTTTATTAAATTACCAACAGGAAGCCATAATTATGTAGCTGGTATTGCTATTTAGTAAATGGCATTTTGACTTGCCTAATTTACATTCTATGTTCTAGTTAAATGACTAACTAAAAGAAACTTTAAACTTATTGCATCCCTTACACATACAGATTTAGTAAAAACTTTTATTCTGATTTTTGATTTGATGGCATTTTAATTTAAAATATCCTATAGCAAGACCTGTTAGGAAGGAATTTAATATCCTTTACTAAATTCATCGGTGGAGAATATAATTTTAGAGTAATAATGGAGTAAAAGGATCTGACCCAAAAATGTGTTGTAGGATATATAATTGGTCTCAGAGAAAAGGTCTACTGTACAGCAATATGATTTGACACTTTTTCAATATGATTAATTATCCCTTAGAATTCAGTAATATTCCGTCTGCATAGTAAACGGAAGCGAATTGTTTAAAAATCTGGGACTATCCTCAACTTTCTTTCCGATAAATTAAAGTCCTCTAATTAATGTCTCTATCTTTTTACTATCACATCCCCTTTCTAACTGGAAATCTACCCTATCTAAATTAAGGAATTGGTGGTACAAGTTTTCTTTAATCAAATGACAATACTATGGTTCTCGCGTCGTGTTCCAAAAAATTAATAAAAATATTTTAATTCTGTACATTTTATTTTATAAACTTTCGTGGATCATCGAACAAGAGAGTTGCTACCCCATTACATTGAGAAACTATAGAACTATAACTTGGTAAAAAACCGAAAAAATAAATGTGTTTTGTATTAGCTGGGATTACAAAGTGGAGCAATTCATGCATATATAGATGAGTACCACATTTATTAAAATAAACATCACACCCTTTACAAATGGATTCATAACTTTTGAGTGTAAAAGATTATATTTCAAGACTTCCTCAAAAGTATAGAAGGTTCCAGTTAAACTTAAGTTAAGTTTCAACATTCAAGTCGAGTCATTATCGTGCAAATTGCAAACAGACAAACTATATCCAACAATGTACAAGTGCAGCACATGCTGGAACATAAACATGACTTTTCCACTTGGAAAAGTTAAATGAGCTTGAATCCCTCATCCACTCATCTGCCCATCTTCATCTGCATTGCTGGCGGCGGGAATGAGGATGATGTCTCTCGCTTTGCTGCACGTGCCGATTAAGTACAGTTTAGTCAACAGCTCAACGGTTGCAGCTGCTTACGTTCCGCTAACCCACTTACCATTGGAATCGGGGCCTGAAAAGTTAATCCTTGGCGCAAATAATGTGCTGAGAATCTCGCTTAATGAACTGAAAATAGAATTAGAAATTGTAGCAGGTTCAAGGTTAAGCTGCAACAGACTTTCACGTCGAATTCAAATGGACGACAAAGTTTTAAATTTTAAAAGCACGTCGACAACAAACTTTTGGTATAAATAGAAATGTTGCGGCGGGTGGGACACTGAGGGAAAACCTAAGAAAAAAGGAAAACTTATCAAAAGCGTTCAACAAAACAGAGGGCATAAGGTAAGTAAGTGGGTCAACAAAAGGAAGTCAATGTGGAGCAGGAACCATAAAAAAAAACGCTAATACCCTTGACAAAGAAAAACTCCCCACGAGTCTGTTTGAAACACCATGCAGCCCACTGGTTGAGGGGTATATTTATGCAACCAAAAATACAATGATAAACAAATTGCCAGCGATGGCCACTTAACTCCATTGAGTTAGTCGCAGAAACGAAACGAATTGTACTGGAAACATCTACTGAACTCACATGATGTTTAATTTAAACAAAAGAGGTCGAATATCTTGAATAAACTAAGAACTACAAAGCCAAAAGAAAGATACTTCCACCTTCCACCGATAAAATGCGAAAAGAGTCTGGAAAAGCTTTTAAATTTATGGCAAGATGTGTCCTTTGTACCAAGTCTTATGATAATTCAGTTAAAGGCAATTAAATTATTAACATATTGTAGCTGACTTGTTGCGGGGAATCTCGAAGTAGACTTGCTCTTCATCTACTTTGCATGGGTTTAAAATTAAAATCACTCATTGTCAACTCGATTTCAACGATATCGGATCAAATTGATAATGAACCTCCGTCTGGGCCTAATTAAAATGAAAAACTATGTCCAGCCTGAGCAGTTGTGGACACTGGGTTAGTTCATTACAGAGGCTTCAATGCCTTTTCAATTGCCGCCCTGTAAATTTGCATGCTGATTACATTATAGTTGGCCACACTGCTGTGGGCCAATCATAATTTCATCTATGGGTCGGTTGATCAATTCATGAGTGTCTCTGCTCGTTTGTATACTTGTTAGTGTCTTGTTTGGCAATCAACAATATTGGTTATACGAATGCAAATTGGAAATTCGAATTCATTTGCAGGCAGAAGCTCAGTTCAATGTCAACTGGTCGACTAACCCTTCCCACGGCTTTCTTCTGGCCCCAATGCTGGTTATGTGTTTTGTGGTTTCGACAGTTTGCCTTTTGTATGTTATGCGGTTTCCGTATTGTTATTTACCTCCATTGTGACATTTGATATTTTGGTCTTAGATTCTTTATGCCTTTTTGCCTCGTGGCAGTCACTTGAGGGGCCAATTAAGTGAATTATTCATCAGCAAATGTATATCGTAATCGCCTGACAATTGTCCTTCTGCTCTGCCTGCAATGCAGCAGCCGCCGCGTCGGTTGGTGGTTAAGCCACTTAATGCTTCCTTCCATTCCATTTCCATATCTACGTCCAATATCTTTACTCCGAAATTCCACATGTAATGCTCTCTACGGTCACGTATCCAGTTATGTTAAACATTTCGATACCATTCACGTTTCATCAAAATTGAATATGCTTATTTATTTACGCGACTCTTTTAATATGCAGGACCAGCCAAAAGCAATGGAATTGAATACCGCACAGAAGGACCCGAGAGGGCAGAGGAGCAAGTTGAAATAGTCACTGGTCCAACAAACAGGTCAGGCATACACAAAAACCATTCACCACCTCTACAGCAAATGCCATAGGTTTAGTTGCTATTATGTATAAATATGCAATATACACAAATACAAATACTATGTATAACAATAACAATTAACAAATAACTTACCATGCCCCATCCAAAACGGGGCAGACGGCTCGAAGGATGGAAAACCAATTGTTCGAATTCCATTTGTATTCGGTTCAACAATGATTCTAGCTGGAAATCGTTCTAATTTAGCAAAACGACAATTAAACTACAATAAATATTTAGATGAAAGCTTATTCAGTGAGCACGAGTTGTTGCAGTGGAATTTTAAATTAAAATAGAAGCCACTAAACAATTGCGGGAAATCGAAAGGACACTGCATACTAAATTTCAAAGGATACAGTGAATTGCCCATTGATCAATTTTCTACAATTGACCCCGTGACAACCTCGAATACAGACATAAAATATTAAAAGTAATATAGTAAATAATAAGATGCTATCCAAACTGACTAACAAAAAAGACGATAACTTTGCCGAAGCTTATATCCTTGCAAGTTCCTCTTTCCTTAACTCGGGAGTCAATGCAGCATTTCTATTTATAAAGCCCGATTCCTTGCATGGCAGCTATGTATGTATATGATGATAATATGAATGAAACTTGTCACATTCTTAATAGGAAAGTTAAACTCTAAATTAAATCTCCACATTGACGGTCGTCCAGACTAGATACATAACATGTTCTCAGATGTTTGGGCTAAATTTGGTAAGGTCAAAGCTACTTAGGATCTCATCAATTTACAACAAAGCAAAACCAGGACATAAAACTTGGTCGCCCAATCGGTCTTATCTGATACCGTCTAGTTTTCAAGGTCGGGCTTCCACTCTAAGTCAGCAGATGCGTCATATTTCTGCAGATGTAAGAGATATATCTAATATCTAATACACACATTTACACTTTGGTTGAAGAAATGCAATAAATTTAATTGCCGCTTTAACTATCAAACGAAGCGAAGTCATCGTGTTTTCTCTTCCACTTAAAGCATCGAAAAAGTGCCAAGGAAATGCACATTGTAAAAGAATATGTCATTTCATTTTGGGTAAATTATTAACGGCCAAACTCCACCAGCCACACCATTCAGGCCCCACAACCAGTCAATATTTTGTTGTATTCCCCTGCATAAGAATACATATGTATGGATGTATATACAGATACAGATACAAATTCAGATACAGATACAGATACATTTCTATGGGTAGACGAGAAACGCTTACGTCACGCTATGCCTTGTGCAGTTTAAATGTAAATCGAAGTTCCTTTCGACAAGGACAAGCAGCTATGGCTTCTGCTCCTGCTTCTGCTGCCGGGCTGTGCGAGGGCAATCGCAATCAAGCGAAAAGCTTGTGGCGTATACATTTTAGAATGGGTTATATTTAATTCATTGGCGCTCCACTTCAACTGTTCCCCAACCTTGGTTCCAGCTCCAGCCCCAGCTTATGGCTGTCTTCTATTTCTAGGAAAGACAGGACGGCTACGACGACGGTGACGACAACGACAAGCTGGAGGATGTCTGACAAGTCAACTAGGAGGAGTTCTTTGCCTATCGCCTTCGCCACCGCCACCGCCGCCATCGCCGCCTTGCACAAGTCTTTGGATATTAGGTATTTACATTTTTGATGTCTGCGGTTGGGCAAATGTTGTTTTCCGTTCTTTCTTCTTATTTTTGGCGGTAGGTATGTGGGTAAGTGGGTATGATACGAAGTGCTGGGTTGGTGGATTGTTGGGCTACGGAATTTCTTTTGCCACGCTTTGCTATCTCAATTAGTTTGGCTAGTAGACAAGGTACATCAAACGGAAATTGTTTGCCATTTGCCAAAAGTAAATAGAAAAGGCAAATAACGAGTACAGCTTGGTGGGTGCAGAGCTTGTCAATGGAGCCCGGTTAAACGAAAACCGGAAAGGAAAAGTGCAACTGCAAAAGTCAACCAAGTGGAACCAAGGAGTGCCTGCAACAAGTCAAAGCGTTGAAGCAATCCTTATGAAAGCGCGCTGACACGGGTGGACCCACACACACACACACACACACGCCACTCAGGCATTAAGTTGCACCATCTACTCACTCACTCACCCACTCACTCACTGTAATAATCATGCGAAGGCATTTGAAAAAGTATTTCCCCATAAATCCACTTTGGCCCGCAATAATAATAAGAAAATACCCAAGTGTAAAGAAAAGACAACGACTCTAAAATACTCTAATAGATCGTGGAATATTTTCAATTGTTGAACTTCCACGTAGAACTCCACGTCGGACAAAACAGAAGTCGAACGTGTAAAAAGGTTCACCTTAATAATCTTGTGTTTTATTATCGATCTCGAAAATGCAAACAAAAAGGTTTGATACCAATCAAAAAGCAAAAACAACCAAATTAAGATTTAAGCTAGACAAGTAAGACTATTTGAATAGCTTTAAAATGTATTAGAATATATGTATGACAATTTATTCATTTAGTTGAAATTCCCAATTAGTTTAAGCGATACAGACATGGTATGGACTGTGGTTCTTTCGAAAAGTCTGCCGATGATGGAATTTGGTGGTTCTTGCAATAGAAGCTTGACCTTAAGTCTGCCATGATTTTGTCGAAATTCGATTACCGATTCAATATCATTTTCGAATCCGTATTCAACGCGTTCCTCTTGTACCAGTGGAAAAAAAGTAATAAGTAAACAGCCAAAAAAGCTGATGTTTTGAAATCGAACCTTAAACATTAACTACTTTAATGTAGATTATAGGTGATTGGTTCTCTTTGATAAAACCAAAACAACATTCACTGATCGTGGGTCACCAACTGATCGCTCACCTTATGCACATGCCCTTGAACGTATGCCAACGGAAAGAGCTCTTTTGTGCCCCACAGAATGTTCAGGAAAATTATAATGCTCTTTGGCATGGCAGACAAATGGCAAGCCTTTTTAGCAAAATGCACATAAAAGAAGAAAGCAACAAAAGGAAAGACCCTGGCACTCGAGCTATGCCCGACAATAGAAATCGATTGTTTGCAAAAGGAATTCGTAATGGAGCAATGACTTATGGCAACTGCAGCGACCAACAAAACTGGAAAATAAACATCAATGAGATATAAATTCGAGCGAATGTGGAGGAGTTTAGGCCGCAGCAAATACATTTGTCATATATTGGGCTCAATCTGAAGGTTACACTGAACGAAATATTTGCTTGAAAGTTCAGTTGCTAATAGAAGAAGGGTCTTGCATGCTTTTAGCGTCACTCTGACTCTGATATATATATATATATATATTTCACGATGATTCAAACTTTTCTTATCTAACCGCAACAGCAAAGGTAATTGACCTAACCCCGTTTAAAAGGGATGTGTGGGAAGTCAAATCCCTATCTTGCTCAGAATTGGACGAGCCTGGCATGATTTGACAAAAACAATTGTCAAGTTGTGTCCCTTTGTATCCTGCAGTCATCGCGTCAACACCTCGTTTTGTGTTTGAGTTAGATTTAGAGCCATATTCAATAGATGGCCAGATATTTTTAAATAAACGTGTCAAAATTTGAAAATGAGTCAAACAGGGCAGTGTTGATTAGTTGAGAGAATCCTTCATTCGATTGTATTGAAATCCAATTGAATATAAATGAATATTCTATGCTCTCTGAGGAAAAAGGATAAATTTTAAGAAATTTACAAAAGACAACTTAATTTACTACATTTATTAATCACTTGCTCTTTCTTTAAAATGTAAGCTGAACAACATACCGAAATCGATGGCTATATACTTGGAGTGACGACTTATGATAATCATTAAAATCACCAAATTGTATTCATTTGGCTATCCATGGCATGTTATCTGATTGTAAATTTAAAGAGCAAGTAGATTATCTAAATAATAAAATTCTCCAGTCACGGCTTAACCGATTCTGATGAAATTTCGTAAGCATTTTGAGTAGGTCTGAGAATCGGCCAATATCTAGTTTTCATACCCCTTAATGATATGGGTTGACCATTATAAGCGACAAGGGTTGCCCATTATAATTAAGGCCTGGATTGTTGCTTCATAATTAAATTTGTGTCAAGTTTTTGTCATTACGACAAAAATATCATTTAGTAATTACATTAATCAAGAAAACGCAGACGGACAGATTTGACCCGTAATACAAGTACGCCAAAAAGATCAGCAAATATTGGCATTTGCAATGCCTATCAACAAATCCCAAGGCCAAACGATGTCAATTATACTTGGCGGGAAACCATCCAGTTTATTTGTGTTTCCTAAAGATGGGCTAACAAGAAATATTGTTCACGATATAGCATTAAGAGATTGATATTGCTAACTCTCCTTAAACACTTACAATAAACTTGTTATTTTTTGTCTACAAATCGTTTGCGGGGTAATCTTGTTTATATGTTCGAATATATAGGAATATAAGCCACATTTTTTAATTTTTTAGAAGATGCCAGTTGATCATGATAATTCTCAAGTACAATTTTAAACCGCATCCCATTAGAATCCATTTTAGGATTACTATTTGAGTGGCACAAACTTGTTTCCTTTAATCGCTAAAGACTAAATTATTCTCTTAGATTTGTTTGTATTTTTCAGCAAAGTTAGGTAAATTAAATAAATTATTACAAACAATTTTAGTTGCTGTTGACAACAACGTAGAATAGCTATAAAGTCTACTTTAAAATTTAATTTGGAGAGGTTCAATTCGGTTTCTACCATATTATAGTTTAATTCTTTCAAGTTTCTTGAGTGTATCTAATAGGAAAAGAGACCTACATTAGTTTTTGACCTGCACAGTTTTGATGGTTTTGTCTTGGATTACGACCAACAATATTTTCAATTATCTATCAGAGTAAAAGAGAAAAGAAAAATCAATTTTCACTATTAATTTATGGCTTCTCACTCCCTCAATTGCCACCAGACCAGGAGGGTTCAGACTGATATAAAAGTCACGGACAGCGGTAGAAAATAATTGCTGGCACATTTTTGAAGATATACATTTACCTTTATGCCTTTGCGGCTATAATTGTCAGGTGTCGGCATTGAGTTCCGGCAATTTCCGGACAAAAAAGGAAAAGTGAATGCGAGACGGTCATAAAACGGCAAATGGTGAAGAACTGAGGGTACTAACAGATGATGATGACGTTGCGGCGCCTTTATATATCATAATTTGGCCAACCGAAACACAAAATAAAACGAAAAGAAAAACACGGTTTTTCCATTAAAAGCTTAAACTATCAAACAATTTGAAGAAAGAGAGACCATTTTCCTTTGAAAATTTCCACAATTGAATTACGTCCCAAAATTGTTCAGTATTTGTTTTTTTTTTTTTTTTTTTTTTTTTTTGTTAAGAGGATAAGTCTCCGATAAGGGCCACCTACTCAATTAGTCGCTGCGGTGGCCAAAAAGTTTATTCAACTCAAATTCCACTAAGAAGATTGAAAGTTTGTTTTTTGGCATGCAGATGGAGAGTGATAGAGAGGGAGAACGTAAGGGAAAGGGAAAGTAGAAGATATTTAGAAAGACATTTTATTTTATTAGGTTAATTAAGTAAAACAAAAAGAAGATGCCAGGGCAAAGAATTCATCTTACAATCAGTAATTAAAACCCAGACGGAGAAAGTTTGGCAACACAAAATCTTGAGTGAATATACCCAAAAGTATGCAATAGAATGTAAAACCAGGAGCTAAGAAGCACGTGGTACGTGAAATGTAAACCAAAAATCTGTTACAATTTCATCCCACAGACTCATGTTCCCCGCCATCTCCACCCAAATCAAGCATGTCACAGACCCATTTTCTTCCCCCTTCACATCGACGTGACATATTGATGTGATGTTTGAATCGGGACCAGAACAGGTGGAGCTGGGCCTTGAGGGGTGGCTGGAACTGAGGCTGAAGCTGAGGCAAGGGCGCGTGTTGTGTCCATAGTGGAAACTGTCATGCAAATTGAAAATGTCAAATGCAAACAGTCAAATAGAAGGACAGAACATACGGAGTAGACCATGACAGAGACAGAAACAGAAACTGAAAAGGAGGGAGAGCGGCAGACGCATTGGGAGGGCAACCGAGACCGCATTTGAAATCGTTATGTTTGTGTATTCATATGTATACATATACATCAAGTTTTGAAGGTCACTAGGGGATTAGGGCATTGTGACACCATAGCGGACAGTTGGACAGTCCAACAGTTCCGAATCAGACAACTGCATCCAGGCACATAATTGTGAGCTCGCACTGAGGATTGCTCCTGGCTACGCCGCCGGATGCAGTCTGGAATAGGTGGTCAACATTTGCTGTAAATGCATAGCGTCTAAATTAGAAATACAAACAAAAAACAAGTTTTGGCAATTAAAAGACAATTAGTCCATTTCACAGCGTATCCCAGGAATAGAATTTCATTTCTGTGAAATAGTGAAAATTATTTCAGTTAGTCAAAAACGAAATTGACCTATACTTATTTAGATACAATGTATATCATTATACAAACATTATCTAGATATATCTAAAATATGTAATTCATTTGTACATACACAAACACAAGCAGAGTGCTCATAGTTTCAACATTTTATTTTGGCCATTTTTTAATCCGATTTTCATAAATTTTTTGTCGATTGATTCAAATTTATTGATTTGGCCTAAGTAGTGAAGGAGAAAATTATTTTTATATTATTTCTATTTTATACCATGCACCCATGGGGTGAAATGGTATATTGAAGTCGCCAAAATATATGTAACAGGCACCAACAACAGACAAGACGATCTAACCATGTCCGTCTGTCCGTCCGTCTGTCTGTCTGTCCGTCTGTTTGAATACCTAGATCTCGGACACTTTAAGAGCTAGAGCTTGATTCCTACGCCCACTTCCGCCCCCGCAAACTAATTAAAACTGAATTTCTCAATAAGTAACAGAGCTAAAGGTACCAAATTTGGTAGGTAGATTTGTTTAGTATTTAGGTTTTTGCCCATTCAGCCTTCATAGTCTAGAAAAAACCGATTGCTCCCTGCAATTTCGAAACTAATATCAGCTAATTAGCCCTATTTATATCTAGCAACCAACCAAATTTTACTAAAATCTGACTAGAAACATGGAAAATATTCGAATTTTACTAGGCGGTCCGTAAGGGCAGAGTTGGTCGTAAAGATGGCGGCGCTATAGTGCTCGTATGTTTGTTCACCTGGTGCATGGTATCCAGAAGTCGGCGAGACGACTTACTTCTTTTTTTTTTTGTGTATTTGGAGTGTGGAGGCGCAAACGGGTTTGGCATGAATTTGAAATAAACTTGATCTGTGAGCATTCTACACTTGAGTTTGATGGCTTTATATTATCCGAGACCTAGGTGACACGCAGGCATACTTATGGCACAACTCCGCTGTTTATGTTGATTATATATGTAAGTATGAGGTGGGTCAAATAAGATGTGAACCACTGTACATAGGTCCATTCTTGAAGGAACACAACGCAATGTGCTTCAAATTTTTTGAATTTTTTTTGGAGGACCTTTTCTAGGTATACTCTAAAATGAATACTAGTAAATTAAATTTATTATAAATCATATTTCCTTACCGAAGGGAATGGTTTGGATATTTGTCACAGGGTTTCAGATTGAGAGTTTCCATTATTATGACTTGCTATCCTACACCTAAGACAATCTTTTGCAAACATTTCCTGAAGATGGAAGCATCTCCGAGCACAGAAAAGTGCAGATTCTTATCATCGAGTTCTACCGACTGGCTCTGCCTTGATTTGAGCAAGTATTTATATTGAAAATGAATTTATTTTAAAATTTAATGTTTGTGAGTTCGGTATATTGAACAAATGACTGTGTCCAATGTAATCAGGCTCAGGCGACTATATCATATAGTTCCCTTAGGAACAATCAGTCGACTTTTTTCAATACTTTAAACGCGATTGCCTTTAAATTAAGTATTTATCTCTTTAACAAAGCTGTTAATGACTATGATAAATTTCATCAAGATCGGATGACTGTATTACGTAGCGTTTTATGTGCCATATTAACATACAATGAAATGGCAAGCTACCTGCGCCGGAAGATTGTACGAAAATTCGACTTTTCCGACAAAACATTTTTTCTCGTCAACGTAAGTTAGGAAAGAGTAACAAACAACTTGCAAGGGTATAAAAGCATCGGCGCGGCGGAATAAGCCCCGACCATCTGCTTTTACTTTTCTTTTGTAAGAAGTACAAAATTCTCTTCTGGCCATTTTGAGATGATTCGTACATAGCCGTTTAGAATCCTTTTAGGCAACTTCGTTTCCTTTTTACTTTGGTAAATTATAATTGTTAATTATTATTTTATGTTGAGTAATTTTTATGTACCTTATGGAATCGGATAACATTTCCACTCTAACACTCACTAAAGAAAAACTGAAAAAAAAATGTATTGTATTATTTTCATTTATAATTAAATTAATTAATTATCACAAACTATCTTATGGAATAAAATCAATGTTAACCGTTTTAAGCGAATCATTGTTAAACAAATCTTAACTAGCCAAGACGATTGTGTAAGTTATATGGGATTTTGAATTTATCGCTTTAATGTCTGCAAATCTTGACAGATGTCGTCTTAGAATATAGCATAAATCTCTCAACAAATCATCGATCATTTATCATTGGAACATTCAGCAGTAACTAACTAAGATACAACCCCTCTATCTAAACTAACTAACGTGGAAGACAGAGTTAAGGTTAAATAAGAGGAGCAGCACATATTTAGTGTTGCATACATTTTGGCGGATTTAATATACCATTTCAGTCTCTAGTTGCATAATATCAAAATGCAGTTCTTGTATGGTCCTGAAAGTGTTAACTTGACTATTCAAACTGGAGAAATAAAGAGTTAACTTACCGATATTGTGATAAATTATTTATTTCGCCCACTTGTTTATGTGAGGTAATTTACTCTCGATGTTTTGCGTAGCTAAATAAGAGGAGATTAATGTTTGGGGGTGTGAAAGAGGTCTCTTAACCACAAATGGTTTTGGTGGCTTTAAAGGAGAAAAGGGAACAAACTCATTATAGTCCACTTTAAAGTCCTACAACATTGCTCAAATAAAACAATTTCTGTTTGCTTAGGACCATGGCGTGGCCCATAGTGGCGGCCCAACTTGGCTGCCACACCCAGACACACAGTTAAAGCAAATATTGAGTTTATCCAAAATTAAAGAACTTCAACCGATGCGAGGCCAGTCACGTTAAAGTGGCAGCTGATTGTGACACATATCTGAGGCTCCTTCTTTCTTCCCTACAAATAAAAACAAATAAAAATAGAAAAAATAAAAAAAAGACAAAATCAAACTCCCCAGTCAATGACAGAAGCATAAATCTAATCAAGTGGCTATCGCTTTTATTTCCTTTTCATTTCTACAAATTCAATTGGCTGACGATTTCATTATCTCTATATATTTGGTTTTGTGTTTGTATTTCGTTTCTTCACAATTATTGACCGCTTTGTAAATGCATTGCACAATTTATGATGGGCCACACACACACATACCCACACATACACACACATTGAAGTGTTGGGCAGCAAGGACTGACAGAAAGACGAATAAAATATTTCCTTGGGGATTGAATGGTAATAAATATGAATGTCGTCTTTATTCTGTTGTGTTTGTATTGGAAAATTTCTCATCGTTCTTTTTCACATACCTTTTCACTCAAATGCTTGCGAGGGTAGATTATAAAACTTTAATTTTCTGCCATAAATCGATCAATGTCTAAGATAAATGAGTTGGAAAGATTATAATGAGATGACAATTCAAAGTTTGGTTCGAGGTTGTATTTGAAATAAGATCCTGACAATAGCATTGCTTGGAATAATTATTCAAAAATTGTTATTCATCTTTCTTTAGTTTCAAAGTTCTTTTAATTTGTTTTACACACTTTCCATTTAACAGCTAATTGATCTTTTATGTTCGATCTAACTAATTTGATGTATTTGTTGTCAATTTAATCCAAAACTTTCAGTTTTTCAAATCTAATTGTAATATATAGTAGCATTATGATTATGTATTGGAACGTACCTCGCACATACAAGATTTTAAATGGAGGTGGACGGGCGTTTTTGTCTTTTATGAGTTTGGAATTTCCTTTGGCATTTTCTTTGTTTGCCCCAAAGAGGTTTATTTAAGCTGCCTGTTTATAATGGGGGAAAGCCACACAACAACAAGCATATCAACAACAAAAACAACAACACAGACACCCCGGACACACACACAAACACCCAAAAACCGTGTCAAGCAAAACATTAAAGAGAATCCAAAAAAAAAAAAAAACAACAACAACAACAAAAAAGACAACAACCAAAAACATGGCTCATACATTTTAATTAATTCGAGCCTTTTTCATATTTAATATTTACTAAAAATTATATTATACAAAACTTTGTCTAAGCAAAATGAGAACACAAAAAGAAGAAGACGAAGAACCAGAAAAATTTTAATCTGTTGGCAGGAAAACTTTACAAAACCTTTTAAGTTTTACTTCAGTTTTTGTTTAGAGAAACAAATGCAATGCTTCTATTAAAAATAAAGTAAAACAAACTTGTTTTAAGTAGCTAAAAAAGGGAAGAGAATCAGGGAAAGAACAAAGAGACAAGTGGCGCACACGAAAGAGAACATTCTCTTACAATGATATCTGAAATTTTCGGAGTTTATTCCGAAACTGAAGTAGGCTTTGAATTTGACCCACAAGTGGTTGAGCCTTCAATTGTACGGGAAACTTATATCTATCCCTGATTAGGACACGATTCAAGCAAAACTTTTGAACAACACGTCGTATGAGTGATAGATATGCATGTGTACAAAGACCTGAAGTCTTAAAATTTTAGTACTTTGGTTTCCAATTAAATTCCACCATACATTAGGTAGGTCGTCCAACACCTCAAAACTCTCATCGAGTTGAATTCGAGTCAACTCTCTAAACAATATTCTTGAGGTAAGCCAAAAGGTACGATTAATCCTCCTTTGACCGTGAACCGAGATGATGTGCGGTTGACAAAATGTTACTGAAAAGATAAAACCCATACTCACATCCACATCCACGTATTCACATGGAACCGCAGACACAAACACATTTACTCAGAAGTGGATATGGCAGGCTGAGGCCCTGCGAAAGGCATCGGCGAGGGGGAGGGCTGGAGCTGTGGGGTATGGTGTGGTTGAAGGGGTTTCAGAAACCGCCTTTGTTTATCTACTTTAAACTAACATCAGGCACTTTTGCTATCTAATCCAGAGCATCCCGACAGCTACTTAATGTCATCAGTGTGCCACTCGCTGGCATTTTCTAACAAGGACATAAACGAGGACATTGCCAAAGTGCACAACGATTTTTGGATTTGTTAGCAAGACTTGGAGTGAGACGGCGACGGAGACGGTGCCGGCGACTGAGAAGGACATTAAAGGTTCTCAGGACAACAAATTGAATAATCGTTTGCGCTTCGTCGCATTCGAAAAACGGACCTTTTAAAACTTTTGCGACAAAGCAAAAGCAACGCAAATGTGACAAATATCGATCACAACTGTTTGGGTTTTGTACTCTTCCTCGGCAAACGCATCGGGAAACTTCTGACCGAGTTTTTGTCTGAATCAAATTTTATTCTCACTTTTTTGCCACTTTTTTTTTTACTTTGTTTTCCTTGTGTCCTTTCTGGTTTATTGTGTGAGGGACTCTTTTTTTGGAAGGGATACTAAGCATGCAAAACTTTGCTCCATTTGTTTGCTGTTCTTGTCCTTGTTGTTGATGTTGTTGTTACTTGTCAAGTTTGTCATTTGTTGGACATTTATAAGCAAATCCGGGTTCCACACAACACATTGAAGCGGGTCTGCTGGTCTCCTGGTCTCCTTTGTGCTCAACTTTTAACTAAATCAAATTCAAATGGAACCTTAAGCACTTGAATTCAAGTGTAAAAACTCTGTCTTCCCAAGTTTAAAAGAAAGGGGGCCATCCCAAGTAGATAAGGATGGAGGTGGCATAAGCGGAAGCAAGGAGCACACAATTAGGGATTAATTATGAAAGTATTTTAATTGAAACTTGAAACTCAATGCACAAATCATTCATACGCACTGTTGGCACTGTAAAATTTAAAGCAATTGATTATGTGCACCTAAAACATCAAGGATTTTTGGCTTTCATTATGACGAATTTAAAGAGGATTTTAAAATTTGCAAACACACTTACATATAATAGCTGGCAAACCCTTCTTTTTAGTTGGTTTTGATTGTGTCCATTCACGATATTCCCTAACCAAGCCCCAAGTTAGGGCAATAATAAAGGAATGGTATGAATATAACTCTGCATTCTATTCATCATCATCAAAAATCAGCCGCCCCTTTGCAGTTCCCGCGACTTCTCACATTACATCAAAGATTGGTGATTGAGCTGTGAGAAACTGCGGTCACAGCGGGTGAGGACAGGCTGTCCATCCAAATCAAGACCTGTGTAGATCTGGGAGACTATATACTCTGTAACTCGGATTGTTGTCCAGATTTACAAAGTTTCTTAGAATTTAAAGTCTATATCCACTGCCATGAATTCAAAACAATTTGAAATACGCCATTCGCTCACATTGATTTATCTACTTATTAAATAAATATGATACTCGGGAGCAAAATGTCTAGTACTTTACCGATATGATAAAAATGGATCTACTTAGACATCAGTTAAACCTAAAAGACAATCAAAAAATTACTAAAATTCGACATTTGGAGAATGATTTCCATATATGTAAATGTATTCTCTCGACGATCGAAGATGTTAAGTTTTCTTTTTATCTATTCAAGTTACTATTGAGGGATTCAGGGTAAAATATTTCATCCCAATATCTTTTTGAACTAGAGTTGTGCCATATACTCAACGCTCAAAGGTCATTTAATGGTGAGTCTGGATTTCAACCCCTAGATTTGTGTCTCTTAAGTGTTGTAGCAAATCAAGTAACAACATTTGCTGATGTGTTAAGCCGTTTTGGAAACAATAGACGGGCACCTTGGCACATGTAAGACGAGTTAGTATACCAAATTTTGTGGCATTAGCTTGTATACACTCGGAGAAAATCTGTTATCTTCTATTATTGATTTCTTGTTTTCCTATAAATTTAGGCGGAAAATTAATGTGTAGATAATTCAATCACTTTTAGGGAAATATTCTAATCATGATATGGGGAATGTGAAAAAATAGCAACATATATGTATTAATGGGAGTTAGCTCTTTTGAAATGTCGTAAATATATAACCTAAGTTATTGCGATCCGATCGAGAAAAGGTCTGGAAAAGTGGGATGCGTATTACGTAAAAACAATTTTTTATTGGAAGCCTTAAAGATGACCTAAAAACTAATTTTAATTCACAAATGTATTGAAATTGCTCAATACATTTTACAAAGAGTGTACCAAAGTCGACGGGAATACTTTATCATCTAATTAATCTTGTCCACAATTGGACCTTATCATAAGGCAGCGACTAAGAGAAAACGTGAAAGTGAGAGGTTAGGAATCGCAATAGAAATTCTCTTCACATACGTACATACATACATAACTACATACACACATAAGTGTATATATATCTGTGTATATTTTCACTGATTCCATTTCGTTTACATTCTTCCTTTGGCCATAAGCTTTGCATACTTTTGCTAACTTTGAGCAAACAACTAACAGATCCATGGTCTTTGGCCAGATGCCTGCACTTGGGTCAGGGAGTCTTCTCTGTGGGGATTGGCTAGGTTCGGGCAAAAGGTAAACATCGTCTTAACTTTTTCTCGATTGCAGCGAAAGAAAAGTTTTTGTTCTGAGTTGATTTCGGTAAGGGAATTGCACTTGTCCAATAGAGAAACGGCAGATACTGGAAATCCATCCACACAATTCTCCCATAAGCACAGACAAACATACATCATTGACGTGGGAGCATCACTCCTCCGGCCGGGCTAAATAAAATTCAATTTTGCAGCTTTAGCTTTTGGCAAACAAACGTGACACGTTGCCAAAAGGTAAGCATGTACTTATTGTACACAGTGGTCGAAGGTCACACAGCTCAAATGTCCTCTTCTGTCCATTTTCAATTTCAGCTTGACTGCCTTTTGTGATTTTTATATCACAGCTATAAATTCTACGTACAATGAATGGAAAATGCCCATCCCTCCCCTTACCAGCCACCCAGCAGTCTCCCAACATGAAATCCAAATAAAGAAATATGCATTCGGTTGTCAATTTGTTTTCCAATTTGTGTAATTTGCTTTTCTTTTCATTTTACTTTTCTTTTGTTGTATTTTATTTTATATATTTTTGTTGTTTTTATTTATAACTACATCAATAAATTATGTATCCGTATAATTTATAATTATACTCTTTGAAAGCGAAAGTGAGTGGATTCAGGATACGGGTTATGGGATACAGGACACATTTAGGATAGTTATTGGAATTCGCATTGCATTGTCAGCCGGACTATGAACCTCGACCTTATGCTTTTCATCATACACACAAGTTAAAGCTTATGGATTCTGTTCCGTTTAATGGGGTTTATTATTCATATTGAAATTAATTTCAAAGAGCATACTTTATTTGTATGTTTATGTATTTAGAGAGGGGCAGGGCAAGATAGAAGGGGCGTGACAGCTTCCACTTCGACATGGCCGAAGACTGGCGGAACCTTTAGCTTTAATTGCGATTAAAGTTTTAGTTAATTTGATTCGGGTTTACTACTAAACATACATATATTTATATATTTTATCTTCAACTTTTTGCCTTAGCTTCTGGTTTCCTTTTCTAGTTTTTACTCTTGATATTTGTTTAAGTCACACAATAGTATTTATTTTTGTCGGATTGGTTTTGCGTTTTCCTTGTGAGAATAATTTCGAGTTGAAGCTTTTGCCACTATCGTTTATATAGCTATAATTTGGGTAATTAAGTTGATACTCTAGTGTGTGTGTGTGTGTGTGTGTGTGTAGTGCAGAGAACCGAATAATAAGGCCACTTATCCAATAATAATATACTCATTTATTCTTCAATTTAGACGGTTCCAAACTGTTTTGTCTACCTTCGATCTCCATGGGAAATGAACATTTCTGCATTTCTGATAAGCCGGCGCCACACATCGAACAAATCTACTGCGATCGACTGTAACCTTAACTTAAAAGTGGCCTTTATAATGTATTGTTATATTGGTAATAACTTTTAAGATATATTTCCTTAATAGGAGTGTGTAAGTGTGTGTGTGTGTGTGACTTTAAGTAAATGTGTTTATGCATTTCCACTAATTTCTATAACTTTTAGAATCTTTTCTTGTGTTTCTTTGTAATTATTTTGCTCTAATTGGTAATCATGAAGAATATTGTATTATTTAGAGTTTTTCTTTTCTTATTTTTTGCTTTCCCCTCTGGTTTCTAATTTGGGGGCTTCATTTTTAAAATTCTTTATTTTTGTTGCTGTTCTTAGTGCTTTTGTGTTTGCTTATTTAAGTCAATTATTTAATTGTGTTGGAGAATAAACTAACTTTAACTACCACTTCTCTCCATTATCATCCTCTTGTCTATTTTCGTCTTCATTATTGTTTTGTTCAGCTCAAGATATATGTGCATATATATTTTCATTTACATTTCACATTAAAAAAAAAATTAAATACACATTTCGAAAAAAAAAATTGTCAATTGTTGGATCTCACATAAAATGAACTACAATAGTTAATTAACCATATGCTATAATTATTTATGTATATAATTTATATTTTTAATTAATTGCTGATCTCGCCTCTTGGCTAAATATACAATAACAAATCTGGGCAGCCAATTCTTTTATTTTTACTTTTACTCTTTTCGTAAATTTAATTGAAATGTTTGAGATGAAGGTGGTCATGGGTGCTGAAGACAGCAGGGGGAGAACAGAGCTTAGGGATTACAACTAAAACAAAAGCCCATACAACAGAAGCAGATATTTCGCTTGCCCTCTATGTACAGGATAAGTTATTTATAAACACTATATCGGTCATGTAGTTATATGTATATTTAGGTGGTAATACGATTCATCATATAATTTCATATGTAGTAGTAGCAACGGAAAATTGTCTAATCGGTGTAAAACACAGTGGAAATAAATTAAGTGCCTTGAATTAATAATTATTAAGATCTACGTAAATCAAAAATATCTCGATATCGCTGATTAAGTTTAAGGATTTCATTTCGGATTGGGAAGAAGAAGGTCGCACTGTTGCAATGGGGGATACATAGAGCTGGAGCAGCAGCAGTAGCAGCAGAAGGAAAGACAAGCGGAGACAGGTTTGGACACCCTAGTGATTGCTAAAGTAAAAGTTATTGTTTTGAATGTGACCACGCGTACGCCAACGGATGCAACTAAGCAGAGCAACGCGTGCCGCCCGAATCAGCACCTGGCCGTAGGTACAGCACGCGCAGATGCGGCGCACTCGCTCGGCCAGTTGGCGTCTCCGGCAGCGACGAGTGGGACGCCAACGGGGCAAGTCCTGCCGTCGACGTCGGAGCTGGCGTCACTTCCGACGCTGAAAAACGCGACGCAAAGCTTTGCGCCAAAATAAACGCTGAGACTTGGGCTTGACATGTGAAGATGTTGATGTGGCAGCTACCACTTGCTCTCGATTGGCTGAATGAAACGATGAATTGGCCATGGCTAAACCAAAATCATCGGCTATGGGATTAACAGTGCGACGTTGCGTTGGCGTGACTGGGGCGGTGCGAGCTGTTGAACCTGAACTCTGGACTAAATGTGGCTGGGGTGTGGGCGGCGCCGAAGCAGTAGCTACAAACGGCGCCTCTATATAGGGACGAGATCGCAGCGCTGCCATAGCCGCTGCCGAAGTTGATGCAATTGATGAAATGGAGGCCAAAGTGGCCACAGATGCAGATGATTGAACATATGCTGCTGCTGCTGCTGCTGCTGCTGATTTTGCTGATGTTTCCGTTGCTCCTGTGTCTACTTCTGCTGGCTTACTGGCCCGCAGCCAACAACCAGGTTGCATCGTATCTTATCTAAGCCACGGATGCTCTAGGCATTCCGCGGCGGTAGCCCGCTTGGCCGGATCGAATTCAAGCATGGGTTTTAAGAATGCCGCAAACGCCTCCGCTTCGGGATCCGACCACTCATACTTCTCCACCAGGACATCCATAAGACCCCAGGGCTTCAATCCTGTTATATTACGCAGTTCACCATTCCTGTTGAATGTCTGCTGGGCATAAGTGCCACGGAACACAATGTGACGGGGTATAGGACCCAAGAGCTCTATGATATGGGCTATATGATCCTCATCCCTCGAGTAAGTATCACCCGAATGCGGCTCGAAGAGATAATCGCCGGTCGCGAGCTCAAACACCATACAGGCAGTGCTCCATATATCGGCGGATGTATCATATCCGGCCCCCAAAATTACTTCCAGCGATCGATATTGTCGTGTCTGAATATCCTCAGTGAAGTGCCTGTCCACCCAGCAGGCGTTGCCCAAGTCGGCAATCTTCACAAACACATCATTGCACGCCTCCAGCGCCGGATCGCGTTTGGGCCGGTGCTTGATCAGCGGAGGAGGAGGTGGCGGTGGCAATATAGGCTCTGAATACGGCCCATTTGTTGTTGTCGTTGCCGACGAGGAGATGCTTGAGATTTTCGAATTACTATTCGAGTTCGAGTTTGAATTCGTTTTCGAATTAAAGTTGTTGTTATTCAATCGATGTTGTTGCTGCTGCTGTTGCTCTTGCTTGGGCGCTCTTGAAGCCTTCTTTGAGGACGAGCCATTTGATTGTCCTTTCAATGTGCTGGTGGAGTTGGAGTTGGAGTTGGTGCTACTACCATTCGTCTGAACTTGATTTGAGGATGTTTTCAATGGATTGCTGTCGCCGCTACTAGTCGACTTTTCCAGCTGTTGGGGATGTTGAGATTGCGGTTGTTGCTGGTTGGTTTTAACTGAGGAAGACGACAAAAGCAAAGATTAGTATTGAACTGAATATGAATCGCCACTACTTACTTTTGTTCTTCTTCTTTTTCTTCTTTTTAGACTTTTCATTGTTTTCCATTGGCTGGCTGGGATCTAATTTAACTGCATGCTGCCCAGCAGCTGCAGCACGATTGCCAACATAACCATCCCCATTGGGCTCATCCGGTTTCGACTGTGTCTCTTTTTTCACACTAACTTCTAGCTCCGCCGGCTCCCCATCGCCTTCACCGTCGGTGATCTCAGCATCGCCGTTCGGCACTGTAATATGATTACCTAGTGATTCCGATTGTTCAATAATTTCTTCTCCAGGTGCTGGCTGGCCAGACTGTTCCAAATAATCTCGCTGCTTCTTAAATAACTCCATGCGTTTCTTGACTTTTTTCTTTAATTTCTTCTTCTTGTTCTTGCTCATCTTGCCAGTTATTGGGGGCTCACGATATTCTTTCGGCGCCCGACTAACCAGCGAGGGATACATCTTGGAGTTCATGCAATACAATTGGGTGGCCTCTGTTGCCAAAGAACGCACATGGGGCTCATCCACACAGAGCAAGACATTCTCCGGCTTAATATCCGTATGGATAATCTTACAGCAGCTATGCAAATAATCCAAGCCCTCCAAAATCTGACGGGTTATCGCCTTCACATTCTCCAATGGAATGCCACGATAGTTTGATTTGCGTATAAGCTTCAGTAGATTGTCACCGAGCACCTCAAATACCATGCAAATGTGTGTCCCATTCACACCCGTAATTTTGAAGTCATCCAACATTTGGACGGTTTTCTGTCGACGTGGATTCGACGGATCCGTTTCACGCACCGTTCTTAGTATTTTGATTTCATCCTTAGCTGTCTCAGCAAAATGTGGGGCCGATTTCACAATCTTAATGGCTACATAGCTCTTCTCCTGCAAATCCCAGCAAAGCCATACGGTAGAAAAATGGCCCCAACCCAATTTCCGGATAACATGGTATCGTCCTGTCCAAAAAAAGAAAAAAAAAAAAACACAAAGAACATCAAAGTTTGTTGCAAAGGGTTCAAAAGTTCAAAAAGTGCACCAAACGAACCACTCAGAAAAATGAAATCACAAATGTTGGCCTTTGACGGCAATAAATCCATTTTAATCGCTCTAAACGACTCTGAATAACCAGACCGGAGCAAGAGGCGAGCAAATCTGTTCACTTGTCATCGTTGTCGGCAATTTAATTAAATGCAGCGCTTACTGACCATTGGGGTCGGCCGCAGCCTTCACTTGCAATGAGTGAAGCATGTACGCATGTATCGTAACTTTTTTACAGTGAATCCTCACAATGATGTGGTGAGTGGCACATCATTTCCTAATCATATTACTATTGTTGCCTTTTTGCGAAGGTCAGCGTAGAGTTTTCACTTTATATACGGACAATATGAGCGTAAATCTTGACACAACTTTCTAAATAAACGTCGGAAACTCAATAAACTTCAAATGAGTAAATGCATCAAGAATAAATGAATTTATAATTCATAGCACTGTATAATCCTTTCGATTTTTTAAAAGAAATTGGAAAGAGGAACTATCAATTTATCTATATTACTTAAAAGTAATATACCCTTTTCTTAAGGTAAAAAAGGACAGCTAATAAAAATTTTAAGTGCAAAAGTAGATCTGCATTCAAGTGGGACACTAATTATAAAATCTATTGCTTAGGATAAGAGTTAATTTAAATTAACTGGATCAAAATCACAAGATAGTGATAGTGTTTTTTATCAAATTAACTTGAAAAGAAAAGTTACAGTCGAGGATACTAATAAACCTTGATTATAAGATTACAACTAATAAATCAAAAAGAAATTTAAAGTATCCTAAATAAAAGCAAATAATGCGCATTTGAGCTGTAGAAATTCAACCTTTTTTTTTACTGTAAAATTGGCATTTTTACATAAACATTCATGGTCTTATCTAACGTTTCATTAGGTGCTCAAACATGGCACAAAAATATGCATCATCCCGAAGGTATGTTTATATGTACAAGCAATTCTATATATTTAATAGAAAAACAGAATAGAGATCCAAATGATTTGCAGTGCGTCAGACGACGTTATCAAGAATTCTTATCGCATCAAACGCAAATTCTACATAAGGCCGAGGCTAGAATTTTCTTTAATTGTGAAAACCTGAAAAAACAGCTGGTGGACTGCTACATGGTGACACAGTGATGTTTGGACAAGCTGTGCAATATTGAAACAGAGAATGCTTCATAAATTTAGTAAGAAAAAGCTTAAAGCAGCAGCTCCCATTGGGGGTAGAAGCTAGCCGAAAAAAAACCAAAAGGTGGCTGTCAAGCCACCCAAAAGCAACCCTTGCGTTAAGCGAACTGCACACACACACATACATATACAAAAATGTGTATATTTATATATATGTATGATGTATTTTCGATTTCGTATCTATAGGATGTATGTGTGAAGGGAGGCGTTTGTAAGCTTCCACTTTGTCAACCATGGACAACCTGTTGTTGTTGTGTTTGATGGGAGGATGAGATGGACGGGGGTTGGAAATACCAATATGGCTACCTTCGGTGGGTGGATTGCGTTTCGGGTTTGGTTACCAATGAACGAGCGAAATAAACAAACAAAAAATGTAATATTTCTATGGTTAATGAGTGGCGTGAGGTGCAAACAGGTGATATCTCTCTATATATCTTACCCTGAAACAGGTCCCCAATGTTAACGGGATGATAACCACCCTTGCAATAGTCCTCTTTAAGCTCCTGCTCCTCATTCTCGCTATTCATTTCAGATTCATCCGAATCATTTGAAGAGCTGCGCGGTGGCTGTTGATTGTGCATGATCTGATTTTTATTCGAATTCGAGTTTGTCTTGGACTGGGCGGCTACTGCCGCTGCTGCAGCTGACGGCGGCTGATAATGATAATGATTGAGTGTGTCTGGTGTATTGCCCGATTCTCCGCTTGAGGTGGATGCGGTGGCATTGTTTAAGGATGACACCTTGACAACGTTCGAATCTAAAAGCAATTCGCTTTTTAGCTGGCTATTATTAGAATTTTCCGTCGCTGCTGGCACATTTTGGGCCTGGGACTGGGATTGCGGTTGATGTTCCTGCAAGGGATTTGATCCATTTCCATTTTGTTGCTTGCCTCTTTTCTTGTTGTTCTTATGACGTTTCTTCTTCGCTTGAATGGCCAAAACGCGTCGGTTGACGTCAGCTTTAGAGTTCATATTGTGGTTGTTGTTGTTCTTTTTGTTGCTACTGCCGTTGCTTTTGGTGTCGTCGCTGTCACTCGCCTAACTGTTCTTCTCTTGGTGTAACAGCTGTTCTATAGCGCAAGAGATATTATGATGGTAGTGGTGGTTGTGGCAGTAGGGGGATAGAGAAAAACAACGTGCACAAATCTCAATAAGGCAATGTACAAAGTTTTACAAATACATACCCATACACATATGTACATTCATATACATATATATGTGAATATTTGCGTGTATTTGTACATTTAGGTGTATGCGCACGTCTTGCCAAATAGTATTGAGGGAAGTGCAGGGGCTTTCTATTGCTACTTACCTCGGGAGACGGGCTCTGCTGACTTACAGTTGTTCCCAAAAAGTTTGCTGCTGCTCTTCCGCAACTGTTTCTGTGAAACCAAATTGAAAATTAGCATCAACGTTAACGTTTTATATTTGACTTTCGCGACCAGCTATTGTTGCTAGCACTTGTCGTTTTGTTTGTTTATTTTGAACAACGAACTGTGCTACCGAATAAAATATTACTCTACGCCTGTTTTTGGAACTGTTTTTAAAATAAAAAACGAGTGTGAGGGAGATGTCAACATGTTACAATAGAATTTTTTTCAGATATCGATGACATCAGCCTATCGACTATCGGAAACCGTAAATAGCTCTGTTTCTTTCGCACAAGTGGTGGCGAATGCGAACTCTTTCGCACCTACTGCATTCGTTTTCATCTCGACTTTACTTTCATACGCAGCGTTTAGATATTGCCCTAAATTTTATATTTTCCAACCAACCCAGTACTTACATGGCTTATAGTGGTTTAACATGATAATCGTTAAACACTAACGTTGCGCGTTTCGCAGAAAAACGTCTGGAAATGCAGCCAACAACAAAACGTGCAAATTTACTCTCGCCCAAAATGTTAGCAGAGCTCTGTTAAGTTTCAGCCAACCTATGTTAACTGCAGCCCTCCAATGACAAGCAGTGTTTCGCAATGCACAGATAACAGCTGTTCCAAATTGTCAAATTTTCTGTTTTCCAACACTAGTATGTTTTGGCGCGTTATATTCATTTTGGAGGGAAAATTTTTGGAAGCAAGTAAAATCGTGGAACAATTATTGTTGAAATTTGATCATTAATGTGGCACGACTCGAGCAGATAATTTAGATAAAATTCGTACGTGGTCAGAGTGATATTTTTGCATAAGCAATAAGCACATAATTTACCATTGCTATCAATTACTTTGCTTAAGAAATAAATAATTAAAAATGGCTCAGCCATCGGTAGCTGCATTTTTTAGTAATCGCAAACGGGCAGCCGTTGATGATGCCACCACAATTAAGAATAGGGTAAGTGAAGCGTGGCTTATCCTGCGGCCATTTTGCTTATGTGTGCCTTTTATTTCCAGCGTCTGGCGGAACCCGCTGAAATTGCTGCCCCCCAAAATATATCTGGACCAGCATCAACTCCCATAGGCCAAGATGCTGATATTGACAGTCTCAAGGCGATGGCCAGTGGCATACGCACCCGTTCGGGTCGCCAAGTCAAACTTATTGCCTACACTCCTCAAGAGTCGGCGACCAAAAAGAAGAAGATTGAGGCACACATTAAACAGCCCAAACTGGTACAATTCATCCGAAAGGGAAACCTTTCACCGCGCAAGCAACCACCCACTCCCAGCAAGATCGATGAAGAGCATATTTCAGTTCATTCCAAAATAACTAATGAACAGACACCCAAAGCCAATTTGGCATTTGTGTGCAAGCAAAATTCCGATAATGTTCAACGAGGAATGCGAACGCCAACGAAACAAATCCTAAAGGATGCATCGCCTATCAAACTGACGGCTGGCAATGATCTCAAGCGTCAACTGACCTTTGATGAGGTCAAGACCAAGATTAGCCGCAGTGCCAAGCTGCAGGAATTAAAGGCTGTGTTGGCTCGTAAAGCTGCCCTAGAGAAGAAACGAAAGGAACAAGAGGAGCGCAATCGACGTCTTCGTGAGGCCGGTCCATCCCCTTCGAAGGCATCGCAAATGGGAGTACAGCTCAAGGAGTTCGATACCATTGAGCTGGAGGTGCTCACAAGGTGAGACAACAAAACTCCATACCCTATTCTTGGCCTAGAATTATCGCAAACAGAAACATAGAGTAGAGCTAGCAAAAAACCGGGTAACATCATTTTATTTATATATATATATATATATATATATATATATATGTATGTATATATATATGTACATATATATATCGAGGTCGTCCGAGTCTGAGTATAGCGGGTCGCCTCGCCTCGGTTATTATTCAAGCGTCCAATTGCTGATGCCGCATTTTCACCAAATGAACCAACTTGCGATTCTTCTGCTTGTTGTACTTGTTGTTCGTGACGTTTTTTGAAAAATTTACATGTACTTGAATTATGTTGCATTGCTTCTTAAATAGAGGTTTTGATATGTGTATGTTGGTCTGTCTGTGTGTGTATGTGTGCTGTAGCGCAATGTTTACCCACCGCATAGAGTTTTCTTGTATGCCTGACCTTGCCTGCTGTCTATTCCATTCCCTTGCATTTCAGGGGTTGATTTTTCCAATTGATCCCTTGCATTGGAATGTCTGAAACTCAGGTAGTGGAAATGACTTTGTAACGGTTTTTTTGTTGTTGTCTGGGGTTGTTATCCTTATCTCACAGCCATTAATAGAGGTTCCTGTTGGAATGGGAAAGATGCCTTGTAACTTTTCTTTTTGAGAAGAAATTATGTACATATGAAGAAAAATAGAAGGAATATACCCAAAATCAGGAAATAATTTAAATGTACATTCATAAATATGTACATACCAACAATTAGCATTAATTATTCTTGAGTCCAGTGTAGAATAAATACCTAAAATGTAAATTAACTGAATTCATAAAAAGGGTTCCAATACTATTTTTCTTGTTAGTTTCACCCATCTATTTAATTATACATATAGCATAAACAAAAAGTTTGCTTACCACAAATTAAAATGAATAACAGGAGTCATACTTTCAATAAAATTACTTAACTATCTTTTTAAATTAAATAAGTTTTGAGGATAAAATATTTCAATTCCGATGACAGAGTATCGAGATTTTTAACACGAGCCATAGAAATATTGGGTAGTTGATTTTTGTTTAATTTTCCAGAAATCACTAATGAGCTTCAAACTTTTAGGATAGGGTTAGCAGTTACTACATTTTTACTTGCTTAAGGATTAAAATCATCAGTTAATCTCATAGATCGTACTAATGTACGGTCTAAAATATATATATATACTTATTGATTAATCCTAACGTTTGGGAAATTGTTTTCTGACAAACTTCATTTCACACTACGTACATTTTTAAATGAATTTCCCTCTTTTTTTTAAAGGAAGTTAGGCATAATTATTTAATACTCAATATGAGCTAAAAATTGGGATTAAGCATAAAATTTGTAGATTTTTTAGTTTGAATCTGTTTAACGAGAAACTATAAAACTAGTCGTTGCCACTTTTTAGCCCACAATCATTATTTCTATACGTTTCATGTTACAAAATGATTTCCAAAAGGTTAGGTTATATTTCAAATTTGAAGTTAGGCTCTGTTATTCATTAACGGATCCTTTACATACATAATTTGAAAATGGTATATACATATGTTTTTCATTTTAGATTTAGCCTCTTAAATTTGTCTTTTCCTTTACAATTATTTGTTCAATTTTCTTAACAAGCGTTTTTACTATATTTTTTATTCCAGCCCCCTTAAACAATTTAAAACACCCACAAAACTGCCACCACCCACACCTGGCAAAAATGAACTTATGTCACCACGGCACACGGATGTATCGAAGCGTTTGCTCTTTAGTCCGGCCAAGAATGGCTCACCTGTTAAATTGGTGGAGCCGCCGGCTTATAAACGCTTTGCCAGCCTTGTGGAGACCAGCAAGGCGGGACAACTGCCATTGCCATTTAAGTATCGGCATTTGCTAGATATTTTCAAGGGCCTGGACTCGGTGGTGGCCATGTTCCATAACCGCAAGGAATGTATCACCTTTAAGAAGTTAAAGCCAGCCGTGCAGCGAATGTTGCGCAAAAATTTTACCGAATCGCACTTGGCCCAAATTAAGCACGTTTATCCGGATGCTTACATTTTTAGCCAGATGAAGATGAGAAACTTTGGATCGGTATCCAAGACTGATTATTTTCAACTGGTCATCAGTCCGAATGTTGAGCAATTGCCGGAACAGCAGCGCATGAATAAGATCGATGAGGACGATGTGCTCGCGTCGGCCCAGTCGACGTCTATGAATCCACATGTCATGACGGCTCGCATTCAACGTTTTCACCAGTTGCTCCTTGGGCGTGTCATGGAAACGCATAAGAGTTTTGTCCAATCCTTAGACCCACCTATTGTCATTGACAAGGCCTTGACACGCTGGCATCCGCAGTTCGATTTGGAGAGCTGCCCGGAGGTGGAACTGGGTGCACTGCCTCAACCGCCAAATGTAGAAAAGTACTCTTCAGCCAAAGATATACTATCTACGGCTCGCAATCTCTTTAATTGTGCAACGCCTATGGAACGGGCCATGGATCGGTATGAGGCTAAATTGCAGAAGGACCGGGCAGAAGCGGAAGGGGCCACCTCAACTTCGAAAACCTTAAATACCACATCATCAACTGCAATACAGGAGACAAGCACAGCCACGCCAACGGTAAAAGAGTGTTCTGCCCCATCTGATGAAACTCCCAATCTACTGAAGGGTCTGCCCAAATCACTTATCGAGAAAATACGAGCCAAGCAGGCAGCTAAAGCTTTAGATGCGATGACACGTCGTCCATCACAGGATCAGGAGGCCACCAAGTATACACGACTGCCGGAACTGGCGCGACATTTGCATCATGCATTCATCACCAAACCCCCCAGAAGCACTCGCACTCTTGAGTTTATTATCGAAAAGATTCAAAATAGCTACCGAACAAGTTTAACACCTCAGGATATTGAGGCGCATCTTAAGCTGCTGGCCAAGGAGTTGCCCCAATGGCTATCTTTCCTCGAGGTTAGAAGGACCATGTATCTGAAGATTGCCAAAGATATGGACATGAACAAAATCATTGAAAAACTGGAGACAAAGGCAAATGAGAAAAGTAAATAAAACAAAGAACCAAAATAAAAAACTCCCGGGACCAGAAAATAAGACATAATTGCGGCTAATATCCCAGACCCTGTGGCTACATCCAGCTAAATATTATCATATATAATTAGGAAAACTTTAGCTTAGCAATATTACACAATATATAAATATTTCTTGTTATTTTGACATATAATACTATAATACTTGACATCATCATCATTTCGTTTCATCACATTTACATGATTCTTTCATTTATAATAATTTAATCGTCTTTATACACAATACATACATTAGTGTTTATATCGCTTAAGATTATTGTCATTATTTTTTGTAAAACGTTAAAATAAATAAATGTTAATTTTTTTGGCTGGAAATTTCAGGAGACAATTTATTCTTAATATACATTCTAAAGTCGAATACGTGACACCCCATCCCAATCCTGAATATCCCGCACTGATTATAAACAAAAAGATCTATCGGGAAAACGCGAACATTATTTAAAATTATAAACAAGCGAATATAAAAAGTATTCCTTTCGTTTTGCTTGTTGAGAAAGTACGAGAATATAATTATTTATTTGAATAAAAAAAATGGAGGGCCGGGGCTAAGGATTATTCTTACCATATAGGCGAATAATTAGTATAATATAATGTTTAATATTAATTAAAATTTTTCCAGGTAATTTTCTTTCCAAAAAATTTATAATTAATTCTCTTAGACCACTTCATGCTCACTTGCCATGAGAGTGCCGACCATCGAGCGAGGGTATTAAGACTTGATTACATTGAGATGTTGCCATAATGATCGAGATCGGGCGACTATCAATGCTTAATGTCGTTCAAAAGATCCATGGTGGCACCACGTCACCTCATTACAGTAACAGAAATCTATTGACCCATGACCGAATCGGAACAGAGACGATCTTCGAAAATTTTGTCAAAATTGGCACAGGTCCTGTGCAAAGTGGTCAATGATTGACTCTGTATGGATCGTTAGATTATGATAGTACAAATGTGCTCCAGGTATTTGGCAGCTAACATTTGAATTTAAATGCAAAATATTTAACAATACAATACAAAATTGCATAAAGAGATCAAAAAGAATTTCGCTTTTGTTGTTGTCACGCCAAAACCAGTATAAGGAAAAGAAAACCAGTATAAGGTAATGAGATCCCAGTATAAGGTTACTCGTGACTCACGATAAGCAATCAACAGGCGAACAGCTGACGTGACGTTATCCTTTTCTACACGCATAGGTCAAAGAAATCTTTTAGCATTAATTGTTCAGAAGAAACTGAATTAAAAAACAAAAGAACGAAAATTGTGTTTTGTTTGTGCACATTTACAAAGAGACAAACAAAATGGATGAAGATGATAACTCTGGCCAGCCCACTTCGGCTCCATCTGGAGAAATAAAAGCCATAGCTAAGGATACAGTTCACAAAATATGCTCTGGCCAGGTTGTTTTGAGTTTAGCTGTAGCCGTAAAGGAGTTGGTTGAAAATTCTATTGATGCAGGAGCCACACTTGTAGAGATTAAGATCAAGGATCAGGGCCTGCAGGGCGTGGAGGTCAGCGACAATGGCATCGGAGTGGAAGAGTCAAATCTAGAGGCAATGAGTATGTAATTAAGTGTGGCAAGGACCAAACTAAATGATTACTTTTCTTCTACAGCTGCCAAATATCACACGTCCAAAATACGCGAATTCGTAGACCTATTGGAAGTGGAAACATTTGGATTTCGAGGCGAGGCCTTGAGCTCTCTATGTGCGCTTTCCGATATGACCATACAAACCCGCCACAAGTCCACTGATGTGGGTGAGTTCTTGAATGGACATCTTTTGTTGTAAAGCTACATATATCTTTTGTATTCCTCCAGCTGTTAAAATTGAACTAGATCACGAAGGCAAGATTAAAAAGAGATTGCCCTGTGCCCGTGGAATTGGCACCACTGTCATCCTTTCCAATTTGTTTTCCACACTCCCAGTGCGTCGACGAGATTTTACCCGCAACATCAAAAAGGAATTTAGTAAGATGTGTCAAATCTTACAAGCTTATTGCCTGGTCTCCAAAGGCGTTCGCCTAATATGTAGCAATCAAACGGTGAAGGGTGCCAAATCCATAGTTCTCCAAACGCATGGGACAGATGACGTGTTGGCCAATATTTCGGCGGTGTTTGGACAACGCCAAGTAGCCGATCTTGTGACACTTAAATCGCCATTTGAGAAGGGTGAGCTGAGTGAGACCGACTTAAGAAATGAATTGGAATCAGCAGGTGATACTACAACAACACAATTCACTGCCCAGGATGTGGAGCAGTTAAATCGCAATGAATTTCAATTGGAGGGCTTTATATCCAGCTGTCGCCATGGAGCAGGCCGATCCACTCGAGATCGTCAGTTTTTCTTTGTCAATTCTCGGCCATGTGATCCCAAAAATGTAAGCATTAAGCCATCGAAACTTTGAAATCATTACTCATACTCAGTACTTTACATTAGATATCCAAGGTCATGAATGATGTCTACCATCGTTTCAATGCGCAACAACAGCCATTTATCTATCTAAACGTTGTGACTGCCCGTGCTGATGTGGATGTGAATCTAACTCCAGATAAGCGTCAACTTTTGCTTAACAATGAAAAAATCTTAATATTGGCACTCAAAAAGTCTTTGATGAACACATTTGGCTCTATGCCATCCACATTCCAAATGCAGAACACGACACTCGTCAGCATGCTGGAACCAAAACTCGCCAAAGAAGAATCTCGACTAGATGACACTAGCACGGATATTGAAGAAGTTCCCGCCACCTCTTCGCAGCGATTTATGGATGTGCTTACCCAGTGGCGGCGCACTGGCGACACCAAAGGCTCCGCTCCACAATCTTCGGTTAAGCGTCGTTGTTCTGAAACCGATGAAATTGCAGCCCGCTCCATGAAGCTGCAAAAGATCCAGAACTTTCTTAGCCAAGAGCTACCGAAAGAGAATCAAAAAAGTTTTACGGCAGCAGATGAAAATGAACAGGCGGAGGAACAATCCAAACTGAATGAGAGTTTTCTCAATCTAAAACAGATTCAAAGCGAATCTTTGGGTAAATTGATTATAAATAGATTTAGATTTATTTATATGTACATATATATTTCTCATATTTCGATTTGTTGCAGCCTATGATGAGGTGACGCAACCATCCCGGATTGATTGCAAGGTTTTAACTCCAAAAAAAACTCGACTATCTATAGCCGAATCAAAGCCATCGATAAAATCTAATTCCAAGGCAAACGAATTCATTCCACCAAAAAGTCCTTTACACAGCAAACCCAACGAAATCTCCACAGATTCTTCGAACGCTGTGGATGACCAAGATGAGGACCACATTGAAATGCCCAAACGCATTGAATTCGATGGGAACAGTGAGGATGAGGATGAAACGCCTTCCCTCAATGTTTGCAGTGGGGAATTGTGCACATCGCTGGAGGAAATTTCTGCTGGTTTAAAGGCCCAAGAGCTACGACAATCAAAGCATAGAGCTCGCGCCAAATTACAGCGCCTGCGGTTCAAAACTGAAATTAATCCAACCCAAAACGTTAAAGCTGAGGCCGAACTTCAGAAGGAAATTGCTAAGGAGGATTTCGCTCGTATGGAGATCATAGGGCAATTCAATTTAGGTTTTATCATTGTCAAATTAGAGGATGATCTCTTTATTGTGGATCAGCATGCGGCAGATGAGAAATATAATTTCGAGACTTTACAAAAATGCACCCAATTGGAGTATCAACGTTTAGCCATGCCACAATCTTTGGAACTGACGGCTATAAACGAGATGATCTTGATGGATCATCTGGCAGTATTTGAAAAGAACGGCTTTAAGTTTCAAATCGATACAGATGGTACGAAATTTCTCATTTTTTTAATATTTAGAGATTGTGGAAATTAAATTTTTAAATTCGTCTCTTTAGCTCCAGCTACTAAAAAGGTCCGTCTGCTGGGTAAACCTTATAGCCGTAATTGGGAATTCGGCAAGGAAGACATTGATGAGCTGATTTTCATGCTGCAGGATGCGCCGGAGGGAACTATATGTAGACCCTCCCGTATTCGGGCAATGTTTGCTTCGCGGGCATGCCGCAAATCTGTAATGATTGGTAAAGCTCTCAACCGAAGGACAACTATGAAAAGACTCATCACACAAATGGGTGAAATAGAGCAGCCATGGGTGAGTCCTTAAAATATAAAGCAGATGCCAATGGTGTCAGTCCCAGAAAGTAGCGATTACAAGCCCATAAAGTGTGTGTGTTTTTTACCTCAAAATAGTTTAAAATGTTTTGAAGAATTATCGAAAGCAAAATTAGTATCGCTTTAACTTTATAATTGCACGTCGATATAATATTTTATCTGAAATTTTTACATGTAAAATCAACAAAAATTTTAGAAAAAATATTAAAATTGAGGTATATCTGAAGTTCAGCCGTATGCAACCACTATATTAAAGAGTTCCCATAGGAATGATCGCCCGAAACTAGTGACATTTATCAATAACTCCGGTTTAAACCCTTGCAGAGGGTATTATAAAAATGGTCAGATGTTTCTAACGCTGCCGGCAGCTCTGCCTGCTCCTTACTACAATTGCGGGTGTAGCAGAATAAAAAGGGACAACGTAATAATTTGTTTTGTTTATGTATTGATGAATTGAGTTACATAAAAAGAATTTTGGAAATATTATTGCCAAGGACGGCAAGGGTATATAACCTTCGGCATAGCAGAAGTTAGCTTCTCTGATATTTTCTTAAAGGATTATCATAAAAATGTATATTGGTCGGATTAATTTACCTTTTAATAAGGATAAATTTACTTTAACATTGGGTGACTATAGCGAACAACTCCAAAATCTGCTAGAATTCTGGTTAATTTAATCAGAATAGAAAAATCATTTTTTTGCCGGAAAAACGACTTTTTAAATAACGAATTAAGGAATTCGTATACCATGCACCAAATGAAAAGATATTTAAAATTTCGAAGCCCAAATGTACACATGTACATACATATGTATGTCTTTAATTTGCCTGCACACTTCACGGGACTACATTCCAAATTTGACGGACGGACAGCCGGACATGGCTAAATCAAATTGGTTCTTTATGCTGCTTAAGAAAAACCTTTCTTCTGCCTTTTACATACATTTTGTTGACTCCAATATACCATTTCACCCTAGGCAGTAGGGCAGTAGCATTTACCCGAATGTTGGGGCCACACGTCTTATTATGTATTGTGTACTCAGATCTCTCGGATAAGAGAGAAGCATAGAGTTGAGATTGTCATTCTGGCTAAAATAATGTGATAAGAAAAATGTCGAAACCTGAACCCCTTCCTTCACTTCGACAGCATTTGAATGGACTAAACCATAATCTAATTTTATAGCTGTCATGAAAAAATGTCTGAATACATTTTTCTGTTAGATAAATGCATTTTCAACGTCATTTTAGCTTATCTGACCTATCTTACAGGGATTTATAGTTAGTTCTTATAAAGCATTGATTTACGGGTTTGCTAACAAACCATTTTGTGTAGAATGGAAAATTACTGAAACATGCAAATCCATTGAAATCAACTCATTAGTTAAACGTGCTTATAGTTAATTCTTTATTTTATAACCTTGCTCCTAAACCCTTTTGAGACTAAATCGGCGACTGTTGTGACCTCTACACCGCGTGTCTCTGGCAAGTAGAGCTTAGTCAGCACAAAAACTAACGCACCAAACATGGAGAAGACTAGGAATACCCATGAGCCCAGCCAGGAGTGCATAGAAGGAAAGAGGAAGCCGACCAAAAAATTGCAACCCCAGCCCACTTGATTGCCAATAGATAAGGCCACGGAGCGAGATGGAACCTCGAAGAGCTCTGTAAAGAGATTAGCTGAGTTTAAATGCATTAAAGATTAGATCATAGGACAGACCTGCACCAATGAACGAGGGCATTGGACCCAACGCCAGTTGAAACGCAATGAGGTACAGAAAAATGCATGCCATAGTGCCGTACGAGAACCAAGGAACTTGCTCCTTTAAATAAGACAAGAATTGCGAGAGACAATACTTAGGAAGTATCCATGAAATTTACCGTATATTCCACCATCCATGCAAAGGAGAACATGACAAGACCACAGAATCCTGAGGACATCAGCATTAGGGTGCGCCTATTAAACTTGGCCATTAGCAGGGGACTCAGTAGCGAGATGGCCAGATTTACATTCCCGCCACAGAGGGACATCACGGCAGCGGTACTTGAGGAGAGTCCTCCATTTCGGAAAATGGAGACGGAGTAATAGAAGATGGCGGAGCACCCGGAAAGCTGTTGGCCACCTTGATAAGAACACAAAAGTAACAGAGGCAGCATCAACTTTGGATCGGTCACCACATCGCCCAAGCTTCTAGTGGTGACTTTATCAGAAGCTTCTGCGGCCATGGCATCCATTTCCTGATCAATACCAGCATCCGTGCCTCGCAAATGAATTAGCATTTGACGAGCCTCATCACGCCGTTGCTTCACTATATACAGCCACTTGGGACTCTCGGCGTAGTAGCAGAATGGAGCATAACATATTACCATAAAAATAATGTAGGAACTCAAGCCGTAATGCCAAGTCTCCTCTCCACCAAACACAGATTGCAACGTGAAAATCTGCGATACGACGAGGCCAACCGAGAAGCCAACAGCACAGCCGACTCCCAGAGTTCCTCTCTGCGAAATGGATGCAATCTCACTGTGGTACATGGGCAGGCAGGTGCTGACCAGGCCACCGCCCAGACCCACAACAATGCGGCCAAGTAATAGAAGTTCGACCGAACGCAGCCAGCGGCAACTGACGAACATAAAGGAACCCAGAAGCAGGAGGACGCCACTGAGCAGAAAGCAGCCGCGTCTGCCAAAACGATTTGCCGCCCATCCAGCGCAGGCTGACCCAAAGACGCCACCAATCAAATAGATGGCCACAATCAAAGCCCACAACGTATCCAATGTGGCATCTGAAAGAGAGAGGCCATAGTTTGCCAGTAACGTTTGCTGGCACCAAGAGCGCATGTGCTGGCCAAAAAAAAAAAAAAAGCGGTGCTATTAGGATTCAGCTTAGGGATTCTGGCCGTGTCTTACCACAGCCGGGGCATTTATCACTCCCATGCAATAGCCACAGGGAACAGCTGAGCCCACAGTGCTGCCGATGGCGCTCCAAACCAAGAGCGGTGTCCACCGAGTGGCCCTGTTAGTTGGTTCGTTCCTTAGCTTTAACTCCATCAAAAAACCCGCACTTTCTGCCTCCATAGCATAGAAAAAACTGTCTGGAGACAGCAAGTCACAGCGCCAAAGAAGACTGTGTTTTTTTTTCTTTTTTGGGATTTATGAGAGTCTAAGCTCTTTTGGACATTTATTTATTAGATATTAAGATTGGGTGGATACTGCTGCTGCTGAGACTTTTGATTTAAAGCCTCTTGCTACCAGCGGCGCCACTTCGGATGGATCGCGCCCACGGGTCTCGGGCAAATACCATTTCGTCAATCCAAACAGTATCAAACAGGTAATCGAGAAGGGCAGAAAGACCAACGCTCCCCAGGCATTTTGTAGCGTGGGAAATGCCATTCCAATGATAAGATTGCACAGCCAATAGACGACACTGCCCATGGCCATGGCAGCTGGACGGGGAGCAACCTCAAAGAGTTCGGCTCCTATGAAAAAGGGCATGGGACCCAGGCCGAATTGGAAGAAGAATATGTATAGAAAGATGCAGGCAATGCAGCCCATGGCGAACCAGCTGAAGCTATCCTGAAAATTTCAATAGTATCCATAAGATGTGCCTTCATTAATCCCTCCTCGTTTCACTCACTATGAACTGCAGCATCATGGCAAACAGGAAGAGAAAAATGGTGCAGAAAAATGTGGAGAAGAGCATCAAGGGCCTTCGGTTGACTCGCTCCATTAGCACCGGACCCAGCAACGAGGTAAACAGATTAAGGCAACCAGCTCCCAAGTTGGCCCACTCCGAGGCTTGAGTGGACAAGCCTGCCTTCCGGAAAATGGACACGGAGTAGTAGAAGATCTGAAGCACGCAACGAAATTAGAACTGGAAATAAATTATCAGTCTATCCACTGACCGCATTGATACCCGATAGTTGCTGTCCACCCAAATACGCGCACGTTATGATCAATGGCAGCCGGAGTCGGGGATTTCTCAAGACTTCCAAGAAACCACTGGCCGTGTCTTTGGATGTGGCCTCGATCTCCATGTCATCCAGTTCCGCCTGCAATGCTGGACTGTCTGGGGTGTAGCCACGCAACTTTTGCAGTTGAATTTGTGCCTCTTCCTTCCGGCCTTTCACAATGTACAGCCATTTTGGACTCTCTGGATAGTAATGAAGCGGGGCATAGCAAATGATCACCAATAGACCATAGCAGGACAGAGCGATGTGCCAATCCTCTGAACTACCAAACACCGTTTGGAGACTACAGATTTGGGCAATGACCACGCCCACAGTGAAACCCATGGGACACAGTGGCGCCAGAGTACTCCTCTGCTGCAGAGCCGCCAACTCGCTATGATACATGGGCATGAACGCTGTGATGAGGCCACCCGCGAGTCCAACTAATAAGCGGCCAAGAAGGAGCAATTCCACAGAGCTGAGCAAGCGACAGGCATAGAAGCATATGGAGCCGATGGCCAACAGGATACCGCAAATATAGAAGCATCCACGGCGACCAAATCTAGTGGCCATCGATGCGCCAGTTACGGAACCCAAAGCTCCGCCCACTAGGAAAAGAGAAACGGCCGCAGACCACAGTAGTTCCAGGCTCGATGGGGTGAGATGGAGATCATAGCGTGAAATCAATGTTTCGTTGCACCATGAACGCATGTGCACAGCTGGACTGTTCATCACTCCTGTGCAGTAACCCACTGGGACGGCAGCTCCAATAGTTGAGCCAAAGCCCGCCAAATTCAAATGCCAGCTCCATTTGGGCTGCTCCTATAGAAAAAATACGCTCTAAAATGTAAAATTTCTGAGTGGGATTCAGGGTCTCACCTGTTGCTTCTGTTTGTGGTGAGCCATCAGTGGTGCCTCCGCAAGAAACAATGCTTGGTCGTCGAGTGTGTCGCTTGCTTTTGGTGGCTTCTCCATAGCTGTAAGGAGGCCAATCGGAACACGACTTTTTGTGTCTGCGGTTGCCGCGGTTGTATATCATTTCGGGATTAACCGGGAATAACCGCTACCAATGTCAAAATCTTAGATTTTATATCATTCTCTTTCAATTGTAGCTCTCTCTCTCTCTCTCTTTACAGAATTGCCCGCACGGTCGTCCCACCATGCGTCATCTAATCAATGTCACGATGTTGATGGATGAGGATGAGGAACCACAAACAGATGAGCAAAAGTAGAAGCTCCACTAAAATAAAATCCCCCACAATAAAAAAGTATTTAACAAAAAGTTGACTTTTATTTAGCTTAAGGTAAGAGGGGCACGCCTACACACGTGCATCTGCCCATTATCATCTCGTTATTTAGACACTGATAGTGCGGAAGATATTGAAACCGCTGTGGGCCGTCGATAGCAGAACGCCCGGCATTTGGGCATGCCAGTGCAACTCTTTAATCTCCTTCTGTCCCTGGTGGATGAATAGTAGCTGCGGCGGAAGTTTGTTGAGGTCATCTTCGTTACCGGTGTTGGCCTGCTCTTGATCGGCATCCTTCTCCACCGCCAAATCCCACAGAGCTATCTGATCATCATCACCGCCTGAGGCTAAGACGGTGGCCTCACTGGGACTCCATTCTACTGTGGTTATGTGATCCGTATGGTGCTTGAATGTAGCAATCGGTTTTTGACTCTGGAACTGTCTGAGATCCCATATGTGCAGGTATCCATCATCGCCACCGCTAGCTATAAATGGCTCCGTGTGATTCCATGAAATCACATTGATGTCATTCTCATGGGCATCCGCACAGGTCAACATACAGGCCTTTTGGGGAGCCGCTCGGCAATCCCAGATGCGTATGCTTTTATCAACAGAGCAAGAGGCCAATACACTACGCTCATTGGGACTCCACTGCAAATCCTCGACAGACTGTGTGTGGCCAACCAGGGGACGCTGATCCACCTTCCAGCTGGTGCCATCTTCCAACGGGCTCCATATATGGATGTCACGACGGCAGTCGCCGGTGGCCAAAACACCGTCGGCACAAGAACTCCAATCAACGGCATAACCCTCTTGCTGATGGCCACTGAATGTGAAGGCAGGACGCAGTGCCTCGCTCTGCTCGTATTGTTTCAACAATTGGGCATCTTCCACAGCCTGTAGGGGCTGCGTTAGATTCCAAATATTTACGCGTCCCAATTCGCTCCAGGAAGCAGCAAATACAGTGTTGCCCAAGCGCCGGGCTCGAACCCTGTTAACGCATCCTTGGTGCTTTATAAGAGCACATGTCATCTGGGGTTTTTTCAGTTCCTCCTTGTTGGCCACTTCGTCTTGATCGTCCTCCAACTCATCTTGATCTTCGTCGTCGTCATCATCCTCCTGTGTCTTGTGCAAGTTACTCATCTTCATGACAATCAGATTATTAACATGGGTACGTGCCGCCTGGGTTCCAGCCACTATGTAAGCGGTCAAGGGAAACGATTCCCTTCCCTTGCCCAATTCATCTGGTATGACGTCAAAGCTCAGACATGGGGCACCGGTCGAGGCTTGATGAAGCATCACATATGCGCTTTCATCACATACCAATTCTTCATCTTCGCCAAGTTTATGACCCGGTAGATATACTTCTTTTGGTTGTTTTGATTCACCCTCATCATCGCTCTCCGGTTCCATGTCACTCTCGGCATCTTCAGGCTCTATAACTTCCATGGTCAGCTCCTCGTTTTCCTCATTCGTATCCATCTTGATTTAATTCTGCAGATTTAAATTCGTGCAAAATGTATTGTTTTGAAACAGCACGTGTATCAATGGGCTTATCGATAGTATCGATGAAACTATAGTTCCATTGGCACAATCGAACTAATTCAGTGTTGTCACTTTGACTTTTTTCCAAAAGATCTGGCCTTTTTAAAGATGGCGTCTTAACAGCTGTTTTCTGTTTACGTGCCATTAATAAATAAACAAGAATTTGGAGAGGACTTGCCCACGTATTATATGTGATAAAATGGATTTGGAGAACGAAAGAGTACTGAAATTGATATTTCCCGATGGCGTTCCAGAGAATTTGAGGGGCAACCCAGAATTGGACAACTATCTGAGTCAACTTGGCACTTACAAGATTGAGCAGCTAAAGAAAGAACAAACTCGACTTGCTGAGGAGACAAAGAGTATTTTGGAAAAAACCCAGGACTTGGCCATTTCCAACTACAAGACCTTCATTACAACGGCGGAAAACTCCCGTTCAATTTTTAATGAATTTCAAAAAACAGAGGAGCAAGTGGGTACTCTGATTGACAAGTTGCCCTCTTTCAATGGCAAGTGCGAACAGTTCCTCCTAGATTCGGCGGATTTGAATGAAGAACGGCGCTTAAACTCTATTACATTACAAAAGAATTCTCAATTATTGGAGATTTTGGAATTACCACAATTAATGGAGCGATGCATAAGGGAGGGCCGCTACGAGGAGGCTTTGGAACTGGCCAGCTATGTTCAGAAATTGGGCCAACATCAAGGACACATCAATGTGGTAAAGGTAAAATATATACATACATTCAGTTTTATTTAGAAATTATAATTTCAAATGAAATTTTTCGTGGTATTTTTCAGAGTATTGTCAGATCCGTTGAGGCTTTGTGGCACACCATGCTGGTTCAGTTGGTAGCGCAGTTACGTTTAGACCTGCAACTACCCAAGTGTTTGCAGATTGTGGGTTACCTGCGTCGCATGCAGGCGTTTGGAGACAATGAACTGAAGCTGAAATTCCTTCAAGCTCGTGACTCCTGGCTTACCGCTTGTTTAGAGGCTATACCTTTGAAAGACGCGCAACTACATTTAACCAAGACTATTGAATTGACCCGCATCAATCTGTTTAATATTATTACACAGTATCGGGCTATTTTTCCGCAGGAAGATGAACAGGAGGACACTAGATCTTCAGCCAACTACAAGCCGCTTTACGGTGTTTCCTGCAATGGAGATCGCCTCTTTCAAGCCTGGCTTCACCAAAAAATTAATGCTTTTCTGTACACCCTCGAATCGGACCTGCAACGCTGCGTTAGCTCCATTGAAACAGTATTGGGCCAATGCATGTACTTTGGTCTTTCATTTAGTCGTGTCGGAGCCGATTTTCGTGGTTTAATAGCACCGATTTTTGTACGTGTCATCGAGAAGAATTTCCAGTCAAACATAGCCCAGGTCAATGAACAATTCAACCGGGAATTGGATAAATACACGCTCATAAATAAGGTCACTTTGCTACACACACGCAAACAAATGGATCCAACTGCCGCAATTCTTACTGAATCATTTGCTCCACCTGAAACTCTATTAGATTTCTATCCCCTTGCCGCTCTCTGTAATGGATATCTGAATGCCCTAAATGAGTTGCGCCTATGTGCTCCACAAGCACTAGCTCCCGATGTTACGAAGAGTCTGCAAGAATCCCTGGAAATGGTGGCTCAACGTATCCTGGCGTTTTATCGTCAAGAGCAGCAGGCATTTACCGGCAATGAGCGTGAGACTTTCGTTAAACTTTGCTCCTGCCTGGCCTATGATCTTGTTCCCTACATGCAGCGTTGTATTCACGGTGTATTTCCTCCACAAACATTAACAGTTCATCTGGGTATAAGTCTTCTGCAATTGGAACAACAGCAACTTACTTATTTGCAACAGGCTGACATATTAAAGCCCCTTAAGCATTTATTACCCAACAAAGTGATAGTGCAATCCACATCATCTGCACCAGCGGCAACTGTAGCTGTTCCCATTGCAACCGAAGGATGAGACATTATATATGTACATACATTTTATTTACTCCAAACATTATTTTTCAATCAAATTGAACCATTTTGTTAAATGATAGTTTAATAAAACAATATCCTACAATTCCCTAGTGCGAAATTCCTTCAGTTGATGATGTTTCTTAATGGTTTCTTTTTCCAACAGCCTTTTCAGAATGTTATTGCTTTTAGTTTTGTTATGTTTAATAATTTAATAATTGCAATAGCCCTCAAATATATAACATAAACAAAACCCACTTTTTTTGAATTAATTAAAATTAATATATTATATATTAAAATATTTTCATCAAGAAACCATATATGTATATGTACATAAGTAGTATGCATTACATACATATACATATCTAAAATGAATTTTTTGCCCGCGCATGTATTTAAAAAAATGAAGTAAGTAAGTCGCCTCGCCGACTTGGATATACCATACACCAGTAAAACAAATATTTTAAATTTATAATAACCAATGCATTTTCGTATTTTTAAAAAAAATCTGTTTGCATGCTTTTTAGAAGCATATCTTAGTATTTCGCTCACTCAAGCATTCGAGCACCCTAGCGCCCCCACCAGCCAACGGCCACTTCCGGCCATATGGAAAAACGTTTATATGCATAACTTGACTATTTTTATTCCGATTTTGATCAAATTTGGTACTTTGCTTGATATTAGTATCAAATTTAAGTGTGCTAAATTTGATTGCACAAGGTAGAAAATTACGGGAGATAATCGAGTTTTTTCAAATTACGGGGGCGGAGGGGGGCGTGGCAAAATCTTTACACATCAAAACTGTGCGCAATTACTAAGCAAATATTTATACCAACTATGGTATCTCTAGCTAAAATAGGTTTTGAGAAAATCGGTTTTATTTGATTTGCGGGGGCGGTAGGGGGCGTGGCAAAATTTTTATAAATACAAAATGTGCGCGTTTACTAAGCAAATATACATACCAAATTTTGTGTCTCTAGTTGCTATGGTGTTTAAGAAAATCGGTTTTATATCATTTGCGGGGGCGGTAGGGGGCGTGGCAAACATTTGAAACAAACTCGATAAGCGTACATATGACACGAGTCTACATACCAAATTTGGTGGCTCTAGCTCTTATAGTCTCCGAGATCTAGGTGTTCATACAGACGGACGGACGGACGGACGGACAGACGGACATGGCTAGATCGTCTCGGCTGTTGATGCTGATCAAGAATATATATACTTTATGGGGTCGGAAAAGCTTCCTTCTGCCTGTTACATACATTTTAGCGACTTTAATATACCATTTCACCCTATGGGTGTATGGTATAAAAAGAAAGCAGACTGGGCGAATATCGTCGGCTTAACGAATTCCCACACACGAGAAACGATCTAATCAGTGTTGCCGAAACAGCTAACTTGCTTCTAAAATAGCGGAAAATACTATCACAAATCAAGACAGTGTTTTAAAGGAAAATTTTATTTTATTAATTTAATGCTGTTATTATTTCGTCAACTTATAATTTTCAACGCTGTCACTTTTGTAATTTGTCTTTAATAGGCTGAACGCAGAAATGAAGAGAGTTTTGCCTTTCAGTACATCCAGTGGGATCTGTGGACACTTTCCATATACAGTCTTTCATTGCTGGATTTGAAAGCCATGTGTCGCGGCATTTTGGACAGGATAATGAAGTTTTTAATGATCGTTCTAGAAAATGACATATTTGTAATAATTGAAAATAGCTTGTAAATTGTAGCTAATAGCTGTTTTAAAATTTTTGTAGCATTTGGCCTTAAATAGTAGCCAGATGTAGCTACAAAATAGCTGATTTCGCCACACTGAGTAGTAGGCACTAAAATATATGTCAAACAATTCCTCGTGTTAAAGGTATCGAAATATATGTAAATATTTTCAAGCAACAAAATAGCAACATACGAACAAATTCAATCAAAATGGCAAAATCTGTTAATCCTCTAAATATTATACGCAGCATCTACAACAATGAGTTCCAGTGGTAAGTGATTTATTGTACTTCTTGAACTTTACATAATCGGACTTTTCGGCGTTCTTCATTTTGCAGGATGTTGGTGAAGAGCTTTGGCATGTTCTTTGTGGGAGTTCGGGTGGCCAAGGAATTCGTGGGCGTGGAACTGATGCCAGCTGTGGGGTCTATCTAACATAGCCAAAATGCCTAATAATGATAACAAAATTCCGAATTCGCAATGATAGTTGACTAATTTTAATCACAAAAATATATATACAAAAAACATTTGAGTAGCGGAAGCAGCTGCTTTGTTTTAGCTTACAATGAGTTCCTTAATCTTAGACTCGTCAGTGTCGATCTCATGGATAAGACTCTGAGCCAATATGCTCGGGGTCATTTCACGCTGCAGAAAATTTGCTACCAATTTACGGCTGGGCACGGCGCCGCCGTGGGCCAGAATCTCAGAGCGATATTTCTCTCCTGCCTGCCGATTGAAAGGATTGCCCTCGAAATATGTTTGCCAGATCCAGGAGGCAATGGTCTTGGATATGAGATAGGAATAGTATTTTGCTCCATAGCCGACTAAGTGAGAGAATCGGAGCTGCCAGGCTGTATTTTCTACATAGGGAAGTCCATAGTAGCGGTTTTGCACATCCTTTAAGATCTCTGTGGTGTTGCGTCCCGCACCGGCCCCTTCTCCATGATATTCCTGATCCAGAGCTGAGTAGAACACTTGGAGTTGGGTCTCGCTAGCTGCAAACAGATGTTTCGATGCGCATAGCCTTCTCAGCATGTCTTCAGAGATAGGCTGGTGGGTCTGGAAATGGCGAGCAAACGTGCGCAGTACCCGAGGATCGCTGGCAAAATATTCCATTAACACTGAGGGCACCTCGGCAAAGTCAGTGGAGCAACGGGTCCCTGTAACATGTTGGAATTCTGTGCGTGCCAGCATAGAGTGCATCGCATGGCCCATCTCGTGAAATAGATTGTCCACTCGAGAAGGTGAGAGCAAAGTGGGTCCCGTCCAACGTGGCTTGGCCAAACCCAGCATAACAACGACAATGGGCAACTGGTATCCACCTCCGGGAAGTCGTTTGCCCCCTTGAATAGTGAAGTGGCAATCCTGATTTGGTTTTCCGCTCCTCTCAAAAAAGTCGCAATAGATGTAGCCCAAAAGTCCTTCATTCTCGTGAACAACAGCTAGTTTGTAGATGTCACTTGCCCAGGACTCACCGGGCTCCATCTCTGTGTTTTCAAGTCGAACGCCATACAAAGATTGCAGCAGATTATCCAGACCCTCCATACAGCCGCCCAGCGAAAAATAGGGCAGGAACTCATTGGCTTGCTCTTCCAACGACTGACGCTTCAGTTGACTGGTAAAATACGGAGTATCCCAAATCTCGGCTAGGGCGTTCGGCTGTCCACTTTCCTTACGCTTCATTTTGGTCATAAGGGTAAAATCGGCTTCGGCCCGGGGACGGAGTTGGTCTGAGAACTCGTCAATGAATTCACGTACTAGTTCTGGACGTTCCATGGTACTGGCATTGAGAGCCCGATGGGCGTAGGTCTCGAAGCCACAGCTCCTCGCTAACTCGTGGCGACAAAGCAATAGATCCTTTAGCAATTCTTCTTGACTCTCCAGAGGTTGCAAATACAATCTATATGCTGCCTCCCTCATCTGAACATTTTCGGCGTTGGTACAGAGACCCGTGATGATCACATTGTCGCCGGTCGTGGGGAAACTGAAAAGCGTTACAAATAAGATTTGCTCCAAAAGGATATTTTTGTCTCTTACTAGTTTCTTATAGACTCTGGGACTTGTCTGCTGTGCAATATGGTCGGTTGGGAAGCGCCATTCATAAATTTTTGACCCAATTGAAGTATATAATCGTTCAGACGCACGACGCGTAGTCTCTCCTCCTCGGGCAAATGTATTCCGCATTGTTCAAAATCAAAGAGAAACAACTTAGCTACATGTTTGTCAACTTCGCTTGTAGGTAGAAAGTCACCGTGCTCAACCACCTTACTTAGGGCTTGATACAAAGGTTTGTGCGTGTTTAAGCTGGAATTGGGAGGAAGAGAAAAGCAGGAGATTAATAGGTGGCACTTATGATGACATCTTCAACACTACCTCTCAACGACTCCGCATATACTGATACACGCCTCCTCAGCAGCCTGCATATATTTGTTTTTTGGATGAGCTATCCTAATGAATTCAGCCAAATCGGCAACTTTGCACAAGGAGTCGGAAAGTTCGTCAAAAATGTCTACAATTTTACGCTGCCTTTTGGTGGAGATTGCCTCTGCTATCAGTTCCTGAGTCTTGTGCTCCACATTGTCACGCAACAGGTAAAAGCCGTCGAAGGTTCGCAACTCTGGCATGCGGAAGAGCCCCACATCTTCACGGGTGAAATTTATTCGTTTTCCGGGCGGGGCGTTGAAGGCAGTGGCCAAGGGTGACCATGTAGACACCAACTTTTGTTGACGGTAATGCTGCAGCGCTGCACTCACCGCACTTCGGCCAAATTGCAACATCTTTTTGTATCGATCAGTCAACTACCAATTAAAATTGGGCTCAACATAAGTGTTTATTACATATTCGATCAGCTGTTTGCTCTTTCACCTGCACAGTGGCTTCGCTTTATGCGTTATCACTCTGATTCAATTAATTCATTAGGGTAAAACAAAAATTTTGGCGTAAAAAAGGACTTTAAGTAGAAAAGGACAGAACAAAATAGATTTATTGTAACGAATTAATTTTGCTATAAAGTTTATGGAAGCCTAGCTGAAAGTTACAAAATACAAATAGTAGCCCTAAAGAATGATGTCAATCATACGACAAAGATGTAAAAAGGTATGATTGGTTCACAAAAAACGAAGAATTGTTTTAAAATTTTTGTTTTTGTTTATTCAAAACAGTTAAATTTGCAGTCAAGTTATCTCACTGATTATCCTACTATTTGCTTTAGCAATATCTGGCTTTTTAAAGAAGAGTGAAAATATAAAATAATGAATTTTTTTGAACATATCACTTATTGATTTAATAATAATACTTCGTATTTTCCAAAATATTTTTTGTTTCTATGTCGATTCCTATCATTTTTTTTTTTTTTTTTTTTTGTTTACGCAAGTAAAAACGTTATTTACGTCACATCATCGCCATCAAAGTTTTAACATATTGGTCCACCCTAATCAGTATTGGTGTTTTTGGCCTTGCCAACTATGGTAACACTGGCAGAGACTTTTTAGCAAATTTACGCACAAAAATAAAGTAACATTTAAATAGTAGGTTTAGTTTATTTGCTTTAATGTTTACTCGCCAGATTGAATCTTTTGTTTTTTATTTCGTCAAATAAGTTTTTTAAAATGGGGTTCGTCTTGTCGAAATTTCGCGTAAGTATTTTACATACGTATTTTTGGATAGCTAATATATTTTTTGAGGCCCCGCCGAAATTTGCATATGTACATAATTTCTAATTTTAGAAAGAAAAGTCGACGCAAGTGATTTTGGAGGGACTGCAGGCCCAAATTCAGGAGCTAGAGAAACACATGATCAACACGCAGGAGAAAAAACGTCGCTTCGTGGCCAACTTTGTTGGCTTCACCATTGGCGCTTACATTGTCGGCTTTGCTTTGTTTTACTTCTTCTACTTCCCGCCGACGACGCAGGGGCGCATCATGTACTTGGTCCCGCTGCTGCTCTTCCCCGTTCTGTGAGTAATGCCTAAGCGTCACCCAATTCGGTTCGATGAGGTCACAAATTGGCTAAATGTCGCCTTTCATTCTGATTGTTAGTTAATGTTGTTGTTTTAATTTTTTTTAGCATTATATTGTTGCGGCAAATGTTTACGTGGTACTTTCAGCGCAAGCTCAACAAAAATGGCGATAAGCTCTCGCAGCTGAAGGAGAAGAAGAGCAAGATATTGGAGCAGGTCATGGACAAAGAGACATATAAGGTAAATATGTTTTTGACTTGTACTGAGAACATCGCATATTGATATTATAATAGATAATCTGTAGCCTTGCCAACTCGGCATTTTGAAAATCGTCAGAGTTTTTAGGCTAAAATCTTTATTTTAAGGACCAAGTTATCTTCGACTGTTACATGCATTCTTATTGGATTCTTTGTTCGTTTTTCAATTTCCATCCGTTTTTGCGTAGTCGGTTCTTGCGCCGTATATAAGACAAAAAAAACCTTATCAAATACACGAATCCATTGGAGGTCATTGCCTTTTTTGAAATGATTAGTCTATCAAATTGAATTCAGTGCAATAATAATAATACTTTGTTTCTGCTAATTAAAATTATTCAATAGATTCAGTTTATCAAAAATTATAATGAAAATTAGCTTCAGGGGGACAATTTTCTTAAATTTCTCGCCTTTGCCTTTTCAAAGGAAGAATATGTTGTCCAGTACCTAGTTATTATTCTTATAAAACGAGAAACGTAAGTTCGAATGCCACTCACATACAAATCTAGTTTTCTAATTCTGTAATATTTTTATTCTCCAGTGTCTAAATTCCATTAAGATGTTGTTAGTTTTCTTATTTCAGAAGAAAGTGGTGCAGGGAAAGGAAATGAAAAGAAATACTTGAAAACCATTAGTATATGAAATTATTAGTTGATGTAAATTGTGTCCCAATTATAATATCTATCATAGTCATTTTGTATTGAGAGATAATTTGAGATTATGACATGATTCAATAAAGTGCGAAGATACCAACTAAAACTATCACTGTGAATATTTAATAAATTGATTTCCTACTTCTTTTTCGCTGTCAGGTGGCCGTGAATCTTTTGGAACGGTTTGGTGACAAGAAGCAGAGTCGGCTTACTGGCCAGTTGGCCACACAAACTCGTGCTCAAAGCCTACAATCGTTGAATCGCACATTAACCGGCACCCCAAAGCCGAGCACTCCACAGCCGGCAGCTGCATTAGCTGCCAGGCAGCAGTCACAACGTTCTCTAACACCTTACACCAGTGCCTACCGCAACGTCAACAATAATCTAAATACTAGTGTTTTGTCGCTGACGTCCTCGTCCCCACAGTTGCCGACGGGGCAAGAGCTGCGCCGGCGCACACCTTTTCCGATAACCGATGATCGATCGCGCAGTGCGCTCGATCGGTTGATGGATTTTATTGTGGGCGATACACCAAGTAATCGCTTTGGCATGATCTGCAAGGAGTGCCATGCCCATAATGGTGAGAAATGATCGTTTTGATATACTGATGAATATCAATATGGATTCTTCTTTCGCCTTAATTATTAGGCATGCTGCCTCAAGAGGAATATGAATACACCACTTTTCGGTGTGCATTTTGCAATGCGTTGAATCCGTCACGCAAGAAGCGGCCAGTGGGTCCACTTATAATGGTCGACGCTCCAGGATCCCAGACGCCATTGTCGGCACGTCGCAATGAAAGTTCTGACAGTGATTCATCATCCGATGAGGAGCGTGCAAGTACTGGTAAGTCAAGTCTAGCGAAGCGAGTGTGTTAATCTAATTTTCGATTGTTAGTAGATAAACAGCCACTAATTCGCCGTGCCCTGTTGCCAGACTTACCAGCAACGGCAACGACTGAAACAGCTCCCGAGGGGAATGAAATAAACTCAACGACTGTTACAGAAATGGAGATCGATGAACAAACTGAAGAGGTGGAGCCGGAGCCTGAGATGTTAGAGCCAGAGCCAGAATCAGAGACTGTTATCAGCAAAGCTGTAGCCGAAGAATTGGCCATTAAGTAAAAAATGCGACTTATCTTAATTTAATAATTTAAGCAAATTTTAATCCGAATCTTGTAAGGTCACCCTAAAAAAAAAGAACTAACTCACTAGCTTAAATCTACAAGAATTTGTTGTTTTTTGGATAATTGTTGAAATACAGATGAGTGGAATTGTAAACTGGAAATATGCAAATAATTTGTTGTTAGGACAACTTTCTTTTTACCACACCTCGACTGCTGACTGCTGACTGTTGTTGAAGGAAATGGATAATTAACAAACACAAAATGGCATAATAAAGATTTAAAACATATAGCGCCGTTGTGGCAGAAAACAAAAACAAAAAAGGCAACAAAAATCGATCAGCTTACAAGCGCGAGAACAAACCCATTCCCTCCCGCCCTCCTCTGCCAATCGGACAGTCTGTTGGACTGCTGGATTGAACGTGAAGCATTATGCGAACAATCAACAATTCCAATTTCGCTAGCTTTTTTTCTTTACACATTTTCCGGGCCATTGATCAAGGCTAACGAGATCTGGCTGCAACACCAGCACGAGTGGACCAAAGTAAAGCCACCTACAAAGCCGCGCCCGCGCACATTCCTCGCCTGGCGGCGGCTGCGGCCCACAAATTATAAGAATTAAACTAAATCTGTTACACCGTTGCCAACAATTGGGCATGGTCTCTCCATTACCCACATGTGTGGTGTGTGATTGTCTATATCTATGATGTGTATATAAGCATATATGTATGTATGTACATATATATTTTTATGTCTTGTGCTTGGCCCGGAGGGGGCTCTGATTAGCTCATAATTTGTGTGGCATTTTTCTTTTCGCCTTGTAATTGAATTTCACAACCCATAACTCTGGGGGTCTCCGATCTCTGACGTAAGTCTTGGCGCCGTCAACCAGCCAGGCTCATGCTCAAGTTCCAGCCCAGGAAGTGTTGGTGCGTAAGGTGGTGCTGGCTGGCATTGAGATGCGTGTGTACGCTCATATATATATCCATATATGTGAGAGAGCGAGTGTGTGTGGGTATATAACGGGTATTTCACTTTGTAATCTCAGAATATTACCATATTGAACAAGTTAATGACAGTGGACTAGGGCTGGATAAATGATAACAAATTTGAAGGATGATATAAACTTATCACAGGATGTTTTTTAACCTTACTGAACTCTTCTTTCACTTTATAACAAACATTACTCTAAGCATCAAAGTTGGAAAAAAAATACTTAAGTGCAAACTGCAAGTAATTTATTATTAAAATAAAAGACGTTTAAGTCGAATATAAATCACAAACTGGACTGTTTTTAAATCCAAATTTAAATGTATAAAAATTCTCATATTTATCAGCACAGAAAATAATCCTAGACACAGTCCTGGGTGGTCATAAAAAACTTTGGAAAATAAAGGAAAGGGAAATGGTCGAATTTTTCTTAAATGTTTCGGCCAACTTAACATAAACCTTTATTTTATTTAAGTTGGATTTTTACTCCATTTTTTTTACCATCAAGGACCGCGATAGTTATACATTTGATTTTATTTAATAACAATTAGTTCATTTGTATGCTTTTAACAAAATATAATAAACCAAACAACTAATGTAAATGGTTTTTGGAAAATATCTGGAAACAGTTGGAGTCTTTCTAAGATTTGCGATCTCAGTTATACGTCAGTTCTGATGTACAAATTGAATCTCAAATTGGGAATATCTGAATTGGATGTACTTCGTGTGCAACCCTAGTTTTTGAGAAGTTTTAGAATTGCACCTTAAGTCACCTCTCGAATGTTTGCATTGAAATCTAGTGCAAGTTCGCTGCACTGAAACGAGTTTCAGAATTTCGTCCCCACCCCAACGCCCCCCGATTGTCATTTGGCTGTGACTGTGACTGAATTGGTATTGGTCTTGATATGGTCGAAAACCTTCCGGGCAGGCGGCGTGTATAGTGGATGGCAACGTCAGCGATATGTGGCCTGGACCTGGAGCATGGGGCATGGCAATGGACAAAGCAATGCAAAACAATATGGTAAAATCGAGAGTGATTCATGAAGAGAAGGCAAGGGCCGGCCGGCGGTTGTAGTACCTAGTGGAAACAAATGGCCATATGGGAGTTGAACGCCAACGCGTTTGCCAAGAGACAAAGATTTTATTTCGGTTGGAGTTTCTGAGTTTTGTCTCAACCCCGTTCGATTTATTTGTTCGCGCGCTCCACAACAAAGAGTTAGAGTCTAATAATAATCTGTTGGGCCAATCAAGAAAAATATGCGCGAGATCAGTCAGCAGCAGCAGCAGCAGCAGCAGCAGCAGCAGCAGCAGCAGCAGCAGCAGCAACAGCAGCAACAAAAACAACAGCAACAACAACAACATATGCACTTAAAGTTGCTGTTGCTGTTGCCGTTGAAAGTGAAACCGACTGAGAGACCGATTCGACTGGGACAGAGACTCGGGTTCTAAGCACCAGCACTAGCTTCGGTGCTATATAAGCTTGATGACTGAGCCATGGTAAAACAGTGCAGCATTGACCAGGAATCCAATTGGAAGTTTATTGCCTACGACTTTATAGTCCAATTTGGTCTAAAGGATTACCCACCCACCCACAACCCCAACAACATTCACACACACACGCACGTCCACAAAGCCAAGAAGATGTTCTTCAAGTTGGTAAGTGGCCACCTCATGGACTATTACACACTGATGGATAACAAACCCTTGGGTCCCGTTTTCAGCTCCTGTTCGTCTCCTGCCTGGCATTGGCTTTGGCCAAGCCACAGCATCAGCAAGCCGCCCAGTATCCAGCTGGTGTGAATCCCCAGGATTGTCCCGGCTTCCCCATCTGTGATAATGCCCGTTTGCACAATCCTCAGGCGCACAATCAATGGCAACCGCAGCCACAGTGGCAACAGCCCCAGCCTCAGTGGCAGCAACCTCAGCAGCAATGGCAGCCCCAGCCTCAGTGGCAGCAGCCCCAGCAGCAATGGCAACCTCAGCCTTCCTGGAATGCGGCTCCTGCTCCATCCGCTGGCGGAGACAAGTACCCTGCTGGCATCAACCCCCAGACCTGCCCCAATTATCCTTATTGTGATGTGAATGCTGGTCATGCTGGTGCACCCGTTGCCGCTCCTCCACTACCCGGCTGGACAGAGCGTCTCTATCCTGCTGGTGTCTCTCCCCATCAGTGCCCCAATTTCCCCTATTGCCAATAGGCTTGGCATCCACTACCACATTCATTCCCTTTCCCATTCCCATTTAAGAACCTGTTGCAGGCTCATTAATTGAACAATCTTTTTGTGTGTTGTTGGCGACAAATAAAAGCAAAATGTTGGTCTAAAATTAAATGTCTTTTAAATTAAAATCAACAGTATTTGAAAATTAAAGGGCCTAAATCAAATTTACACATGCCAAGTGGATCTGGCTGCATTTGGCATTCTTTATTGATGAATCTCTATCGAATTTCAAATCACCTACTGGTTAAGTACCGACACGTTTTCAAAGGTATTCAAAATGTTGTGCCGTGGATTCGTGTGCTTCTGGTCGAGTGCTGTGGACTCTTCGTCATGCAGTTAGAATGCAGACCGAACGAGTTCCGCTGCTTGGAAGAAGGAGTGGACAACGTGCGGACACCCAGCATTCACTTGCGGTGCGGTTGACCCTCATTTGCAAAAGCATTTGTGAAAGTCGTTCTTGCAAAACTCCCAACTTAATTGCCGCCTTTTGGTCGAGCCAAGGTCAAGTGCAACTGGAAATTATAATTTCGCAAAACGACTGGTTAATTACATGGCCCAAACCCATGTGGAAAGGCAGTTATTGCCTTCATATTAATACAGTGCAATCGAAAATCATTTTATTTACATGGGCTTTTTTTTATTTTATTTATGTTTTTGTACAATATTTACAGATCAAAATTGAGGGGACGGGGAGGGCAGGTGCTTATAGCCAGCCGTGTCCATGACCATGGCTCCAGCCCTTGTGGAAATCGTGATGATCCTCGTAGACATGATGCACTGGAATCTCCTCATGATGTACATGATGAACTGGCACCGGGATCTCCTCGTGGTGGACATGATGCACCGGCACCTCTTTGTAAATGGGCACGGGAACGTGTTTCACCACTGGCACATGAACTTTCTGGACATGATGGTGGTGCACTGTGTGGACCTTGTAGGGCACATGAATTGTATGATGTTCACTAGGCAGGGGAAAGCAAACGAAAGTCAGATGAACGCTGCCAACAAATTAAGTGGAGGACACATAATTGGCACAATATGTTTGTCTATTAGCTAATCGGGCGGACTGAACTCGCTGTGGACGGTCTGGTTAGTTGGCAGGAGACCCAGACCCGGACAACAACAACCTCAACGACAAATACAACGTCAATGTGCGGAATTTTTAATTAGGCCTTTGCAATTAAAAAACATGAAATTAAATGAATTAAATGCCAATGCGCCAAGTAGTTGGCTTGTGTGAAATTCCTATGGCTAATCATTGCATGGCATTGCCAACAAATCGAAGTAAGTTCAATGGTAATTGAACTCGCATCGACTAGACTCGAGTTGAATCGAATCGAATCAAATCGGACCGAGTCGAGTCGAGCCGGCTTCATAGGTTAGGGCTTGAGCTTAAGTGCTTTGATTACTTCATTTCGCTGGTAATTGAACGAGTATTACAGCAATATAAAACCAATAGCGTTTAAAAAGCCATACGAATGCTTGTTAGAGATTATAAAGCAGTTTGCATAATGCAGGCTAGACAGGAAATGTATTCCTTATCTATGAGTATTTACGACTTTCAGAAACAACTCACTGTTTGCCAAAGAATCCAGGACTAGGTGCAGAGTAGGCCACAGCGAACAGAGCTACAAGTACCTGAAAGAAAATAGTGTTAAATGAATTATTAGGTAAGGACCACCTGTCTTAAGAACTAATGACTGGTCAAATGTTTGAAAATCCCATAGACATTTTAGATTCAAAGCCAGAGCAGTTGTAGAAGTAATTCCATCGTGTTGTAATACTTTCACTTTTTAACTGAATGCTAAACTGAACAGATAGCAATTGACCACGGATTCTAAAGATGACGTAAAAGGCTCCTTCGAATGGAGTCCACTGAATAACCGATACAGAGACACTAGTCGAATGTTTATTCCGATCGTTTCATCACGGCGTTTATCACTTTCAATTATCCTTAAGATGTGTTCACTTACACAAATGTTCAAGGCGTTCATATTTGGTCTTTTCTTTTTGGATATCAAGGAGGGGATTTGGTTTCTGCTGCCAATGTTGTCCACCGTTGACTGATAATCAAAGGCTGGCGACTCATCTGTTTTATACCCAATCCCAATGCAGCCAAAAGCCAATTCGCAGACCACAGACAATACGTGAGCCACACAATAACAACAACAACAACAGAGGAGAGAAATGTTAACTCTTCGAATAGTGGCAATGTATGTAATGTTAACGGTTTTATGGCTCTCTGTCTCTCTGTTGTTGCCATCACGTTAGCTCCGACGTCGCGACGTCGTGAATGTGGGTATACACTGTCCAATGGTCACTACTGTCCACGCATCGGTTGCTGGAAATGTCCAAATTTTAAGGTCTTACCTGACAATCGAACTTTGACTGACCCCGGATGGTGATAATGTAGTGCAGATATTTTAAAGTCTTCTTTTTTTTTTTTTTGTCTTTTGTGTAATATAATAGCCGAATGACATTAATTTCATAATCGCAATTGTTGACGTCTTTTTAGTCGACTTGTAGAGACTTCTGTTACTATTGGAGTAGTCGACTGGTTGTGGAGTGGGGGCTGGGGAGGGGACGATCATTTCCAAGTGAATGATCAAGTGGCACATATTAATATTATTTATGATTATTACTATTGAACGGATCGTTTAGCTAAGGCGACCTTCTGCAGCAATTCAGAGAGAGAGACGAGACTTGTCACTAAAACCAAGAAAGAAGTGAACGTGAGGGCCGAAATTGTCACGCTAAGCCGCAATACTCCACCGCCGCCTCCTTCTCCTCCTCCTCCTTCTTCTCCTTATACTTCTTGGGTTCAAGTTCCAGTTTTAGTTTTGCCTCCTTTCTCATATCGGGCAGTAGACATCTCACTTCTTTGACGCAAAAACGACCTTGAATCGTGGTGTGGCGTTTGCTGTCCAATTAAATGGGTCATCATTAAACACAGATCACGTACGATCCAAAAACAAGTAACGGAAATTTGCAATAAAACGCATTTTGGGCAATTACTTAACAATTGCCGTCGTAGATATATGTATGTACATATGTCTAATCACAACATGCATCACACGATTTGTTTTAGTTATAGATTCGTTTGGCTCTCCCAAAAACCCAAAAAAAAAGATGACTTTGTTTGCCCTGACATAACATTAGGCATGGGCATGTTGCAATAGTGGCTAGATTCCACCTGGTAAGTGCAGGTGCAGCGGCAGCTCTTGAGCTTGAGCCAACAGACCTGAACCTGCCTCATGAAGGCAGTCATATGTGAGCTATTTTTCAGTTAGGACCCTCGCCAATTGGATATCTCACCACAAATTGCCCGGTTAGGCTTGCATAATGGTTAATTTGTTTGCTTTGTGATAAATATAACATGGAGACATCGCTCCCCATGCGTGCAGCCTAGTAGCACTAAAATACAATAAGCCCCGGGTCTGTGGGGGACGGTCTATTGGAGTCTAGCCTGGAGATTATTATTTTTTTACTATACTTACTTACTAACTTTCATTTTCCATGAACACCGGCTAGCGATTCCGAAATTGCCAAGCCACCGATGACGACGAATGCAAATACTTCCTGCTAGGCGGGTTTTGATTTCCACGAATATGGAACAAACCGAATGGATTCACTTGCCTCATTCCTCCTCATTCATAGCTTTCGGGACTCGGTCATTGGGGCTGTCTGCGTCATGTAAACATTTGATTCCAATGCAGATGGCTGATCTCTGCATCAGCTGGTCCAAAGATTTTGATTGGAGACTCTGGTCGAGAGGCAGGAACGGCCGGGGGGCCGTTTAATGATCTATAACGACATCAAGTGCTTTGCTAGATATGTATTATGCATAAAATGCTGATCTGCGCAAAGGGGGCAACAGGCGAAGTCAATTGAGTTAACATGATTGAACGCAATTCGCCAAGAGTTTTGCTCAAATCGTTTATGATAAGAAGGAAATGAATGGTAGAGAAAACCGGCTTTCCATGGGAAACTGCTAAAACGTTCCACAGAGATTGGATATTGCCATGGTGGTGAATTACTTATGAATAAATATATCAAACACGATTAATGCTTCTACATAAATCCCCATATTTGTATTCAGTTGTTTAAAATAATTTTGAACAAACAATCAATAGAAAACTAAGAAAAACTACTACATAAAAGCATTTTCAGGACATCCGTCAAAAAATCCTTTTAGAGGATAATTTTTTGTTTCGTGGTATTTATTTTATTTTTTATTCAATAGATATCTATTAGATGGAAATCAAACTGATAACACAACATCCAACATTAAGGGAACTTGAACTGAAATTATACATATTGGGAACCTTTCTCATTTGTTTAAAATTCTTTTTAAGTCAAATGAGATTGGGTAAGTCCTATAGGACTTTCAAACAGGTTTTTAAACAGTCCTTAACATTTTAAAACATGTAAATATGTATTTAAATTATACAGAAATATGTATTCCTTTTATCGAATAGATAGATAATAGAATTTTTATTTTTGTCTAAAAATCACAGAATAGAACAAAAAATGTCGTGTTTAGAAGACAAAAAAATCGATCCAATTTAATTTGTCATTCGAAACAATCCAAGGCTAGCAAATGATTTTCGATTTTCAATTTCAATTTTTAAGTAGTTTTAGAATTGATTTCAGCCGTACTTTAATTTTAAGGTCAAGTTGTGATTGCAACTTTTAATTGCAAGAATTTTGGGTTGCCACATTTAATTACTTCTATTATTCTTGAATCACCTCCAAAATATTCAACAGAATCGCTTAAAAGGCGTATCAATCAAAATCATTTTAGGAAAATCCAGAAAAAGTTTAAATTAATTTGGATAGTCATACTTTCCTGCTGAACGAGTTAATCATGGCGTTAGAAGAGGCTAAAATTGTGTCCTATATTGTCAGGGAAACTCTAATTTGTGGAATTTTTTATTTAAAAGTTGAGAAAATTACGCTTCCCATCTCCTTTGTCCCCCATAAAAATTTACTCCTAATGTAGACACATAAGCTCATAAAGAATTTGTCATAAACAGAAAACAAATAATTTCTACTCTACTCTTTCCCTACCAACTTTCTTATACAATCATTCGATCTGATGTGGCAAAGTCTGTATATAGTATATAGAACCAAAATTTGAAATGAATCGCGTAGGAAACAAACAAAGCTATTGGGCCAATACTTGACTGATGCATGATATGAAGCTGATAAAAATAATAATATTTTGTGATTAGATTCTTTGATCTAAGCTATTTGATATACTTTATTGGCTAGAGTAGTATTTTCGGTCAGTAGATGCTTAAATTTACTCTCAAACGAAAGAAACTGGGAAACAAATTAATAATAATTTAATTTTTGTGGCATTTTTAAATAAACTTAGGTAAATTGAAAAAAAAAAAGTTTTTTAAGGAGTTAGAAATTATTATACAGAATTTGGCAAAGTTTGGAAAAAAATGTATCCTACTTTCTACTACCAATTTTTATACCATACACCCATAGGGTGAAATGGTATATTAAAGTCGCTAAAATGTATGTAACAGGCAGAAGGAAGCTTTTCCGACCCCATAAAGTATATATATTCTTGATCAGCATCAACAGCCGAGACGATCTAGCCATGTCCGTCTGTCCGTCCGTCCGTCCGTCCGTCCGTCCGTCCGTCCGTCCGTCCGTCTGTATGAACGCCTAGATCTCGGAGACTATAAGAGCTAGAGCCACCAAATTTGGTATGTAGACTCGTGTCATATGTACGCTTATCGAGTTTGTTTCAAATGTTTGCCACGCCCCCTACCGCCCCCGCAAATGATATAAAACCGATTTTCTTAAACACCATAGCAAGTAGAGACACAAAATTTGGTATGTATATTTGCTTAGTAAACGCGCACATTTTGTATTTGTAAAAATTTTGCCACGCCCCCTACCGCCCCCGCAAATTAAATAAAACCGATTTCCTCAAAAACTATTTTAGCTAGAGATACCATAGTTGGTATAAATATTTGCTTAGTAATTGCGCACGGTTTTGATGTGTAAAGATTTTGCCACGCCCCCCTCCGCCCCCGTAATTTGAAAAAACTCGATTATCTCCCGTAATTTTCTACCTTGTGCAATCAAATTTAGCACACTTAAATTTGATACTAATATCAAGCAAAATACCAAATTTGATCAAAATCGGAATAAAAATAGTCAAGTTATGCATATAAACGTTTTTCCATATGGCCGGAAGTGGCCGTTGGCTGGTGGGGGCGCTAGGGTGCTCGAATGCTTTAGTGAGCGAAATACTAAGATATGCTTCTAAAAAGCATGCAAACAGATTTTTTTAAAAATACGAAAATGCATTGGTTATTATAAATTTAAAATATTTGTTTTACTGGTGTATGGTATATCCAAGTCGGCGAGACGACTTACTTACTTCATTAAAAATAGAATCTGCCGCTCATTTAAATAGACTCGAGTTTCTTTTTGGGTTTATGTAAACTTTACATTGTAAAGTAAAGTTTGTTGTACAAAACAGTAAATTAATTGTGAAATAGTTTCTATTTTGTTAGTGTTATAATATAATTTTCATTATTTTTTTTTTGAAACAAACCAAAGAGCTCTTCTTTTTGGCTCAACTGAATAGGTTTAAAACTTTTGACTATGTGATTAAAAAGAAATTAATTCTGTTGTATTATGAAATTTAAAGCCAATGCGTTTATATGTTTTCACCATGGAGAACCTATTATTTTGAATCAAGTCTGCTTAGTCTCCCTTGTCTCATTGTGTCTCTAAATTAGCAATAAATTTTTTTTCCTTTTATAAATATTTATTTTTATTTGCTATCTATCTTAAATGGACAATAACGAAAAATTATCAAAGGCAAACAGGACATGGGTCTAAATGGCAGGTCAAGTGGGTTGTCCAGCAGGGGAAGTACCTAATGGGACTTTACTGACGGTATGTTAAAGTCTCTGTGGAGGCTATCAATGACTGCCCTATTCGCTCTCAACTGCTCCAGTTGGTCGGTGGGGAAAGGATGCTCACTGGTCTCTAGCCCGGCTACCAGTCATCCGGCTCTGAAAGTCACTTGATTATCTCGGTCTGACTTGTGTGTAAATTCAATACTGTCTATCACTTTCTTGATGCAGGTAACCATGGAAGTTGTGTCCCTCATATTGGAAATGAAAATTTGGAAAATTTACCTGGAAGAGAATCGGTGGAAGGCTCTTCATCGGCATTGGCTTTGCCGAATGTCATCAGCGGGGGCGAGGAGACAAAATCTGTTGACAGAATTCTTAGTTGGATTGCGTCGACCTTCTTGAAACTCGAAGGAGCTGTCATCAGAGTCCAATGATTTAGAAGTTGCAATCTTTTTGAGTTCTATTTTTTGTGAATTGGTAGCTTTCCCCTTCGGGATCGTTTTGTGGGTTGCATACTCCCAAGATACCCAACCACATCACTGACGCTAATCTAATCTAATCGAAAAGTTTCCTTCCGCCTGTTACATAATCTTATGTATACATCACGTATCCTGTTCTCGCTTAAATATTTAGGAATTTAGTTGATTGATCAGTACTGATCACCGATCAAATAAATTCAATTGAATGAAGCGTCCAACGATGTTCTTTTGGACAAGATACGTTTTCTGAATTTTGAATGGAGTCGTTGTTTACGTGTTATCAGTTAGCGTTTTACTTTTTGCTTCCGACTTACTTACTAGCCCAAAACTGTCAATCACCTTTGACTGAAAATTTATATGCAGCATAACAGATATCGGATCGCACAAACATATTGTTCACCCAATCGATGGATTGGGTATTACATGAGCGTGAACGATTCCTGGGGACAACTCTACGCCCTCTACTCGTAACTCTACCCACTTTGATCTACACATACCATTTACCTATATAGACATGTGTGTTTGTATGTGTATTGGCTGTTTTTTTCTTTCTTAGACACGCGTTGTATATTGAAATTTTCACGCTATCCAGCTTAAAATCAATGAAAAACGTGATGGTAATATTTTTCCCACTTGGCAGGCTTAAAGCGTCCGCCAAAATGCCAATCGTCTGGTGAATTTTGAATGAATTTTTTCTTTGATGCGATTTTTGATAGGGCCAAAAAGCAAAAGGCGGCGAGGGCATGCATTTAGTATACATACCTGTGTATTTATATAGATATGTATATATATGTATATTTACAGGTGAATTTGGAGCAGCCTCCAAAATGCAAACGCAAACGCAAACCCAAACGCACATTAAAAATTTGATTGTGCAACAAATATCGGCAAATCGCATTTGCAAATTGGTAATCTTTTGTTCGCTTGAAGGGGGACCGACCAGGTGTGGCGTCCGATTCTAAGCTGCACCTTGAATAAATTCTTTTTAATTCCTGATATGCTAATTAGGCGGAAGACTAGGCAGGCAGGCAATGAGATCAGCTCAATTTTTGGAGAATCGAGGAGCTGCCTCTGCTGGCGTACTCCTCTGCTACTGCTGCTGCTGCTGCTGAGGCTGCTGCTGCTGCTGCCAAGCCGAGGCGCTGGAGAAGAACAGCCCCGGCCTGAATTAGACGACGCTGGCAACCATGACAAGGTCGCAGCACTTAAAGGTGTCGCCAATTATGAATCGTTGCCTTTCCCCCTCTCCGCCCTTTGAATTAAACAAACTATTTTGTTTCGTTTTATTTCTTCTTTATTTTTTCTGTTTTTGGATTTTTGGATGTGTGTGTTTCTTGTGAAAACTTGCACTAATTAACGCTTCAGCAGCTGCCAAAATTTCAAATTTCAAGTGCAGTCCGTTAAATTTTGAATTTCATTTGCCTAACAAAGCGTAAAAGCCGTATGATTATGGCATTTCTCTCTTTAGACTTCTTGCAGGTGGTTCTAATTCAAGTGCTCCACTAAATTCTATGAGCAAAGAACAATTCAGTGACGTGTCTAATTGCACTAACAATAATCCAATAATCAGACTGACTTTCCAATACCCTATCCCTTGCCATTTTTTTTTTGTTCAGCTTCGTCTTTTTTATCAATTTTTAAGGCACTTATTTTTGACACCATTCATTTATGATTTTATTCTTAGGAATAAATATGTATTATTTTTCTCTGCCATCTGAATGTAAATTTATAAACATTTGGTAAATACAATGATGAAAGATTTAAGTTGTAAGTGTAAAATTTTGGACTCGATAAAATATTTCTTTCTTTTGGCCAGAGTTGATGCATAAATCCGAACTTTATGTAAGTCAATTGAAAATCAAAATTTGAAGTAATTATAAAGGAATGACTGCGCGGATATGGGTTTCAATTTGTCGTCCAACCACCTAAAAACTTTTTCTAACATATTTTCTTCTCTGTAATTGGATGAAGATGAAGACGTTGAGAAAAAATACAACAGAAAGATTTAACAAATTTAAAAAATAATATACAAACATATTTTATACTCGGGGTATGAATTAGACGATTTCTTGTTAACAATCGAATTATAAAGAAATAACGATTCGATTGCCTCAGTCAATAAAACTTTAAATAGTTATCTGTCTAATGTAAATGTAGATCAAGTTCAATATCAGATTAACCCCTTAGAATTGTTTTTGTGGATAAAAGTATTATTAATTATTAACAGATTCCTTAAAAAAAGGATTACAATTTTCAAATCTATCGGTGTTGAACTAGGGCCATATGCTAAAATTATAACTTATATACGTTATAAGCCAAATAATGTTTTAATTTATACAAAAATTGTTACTAACAATAAGATATATTCTTTCTTTCTTTAAGAAACAAAATAAATTAAACTTATTATTTGTGTTTTACTTCACATCAAATCATTTATGGCATCCATGTTTTTCAGGTTAGCAGATCTACATTTACATATTTAAAAATTAAGTATTGTCTTTCATTATATTTAAATCAAAGGAAAGTAAAAGTTTGATTTGTGGACTTTTAATATACAAAGCTGCTTTATGCCTTAATGTTATATATCGAAAGTATGTATTTTTTATTGCAAATAGTTTAAAATATTCGCATGTAATCTAAAATATTCGGTCGGTTTTGTCCAAACCAAAATGGGTAGATTTTGTTGGTCTTATATTTGGATTCCTCGTATGCTAATTACCATAAAAAGTGATTTGCATTTTAAGATCAAAAATTTTGTAGGCCATTTGTCATTTACTTGAATCTTACTTATTAGTTCGTAAATTTTTGTTAAATTAAAAATAGGTGCCTATAAAAAGAGACGTTATTATTCGTTTGAGTTCAGATATAAATTCTTATATTATTTAATTCTCTTTAAAATTAAGTATTCAGGGTATTTAAGCTTCGTTGGGTCAAATGTGTTCATATTTCTTGTTACAATTTCGTTTTTAAAAAAACAATTTTCAAAAGTCATTGCCGGACCCATTAAAGGAAGTAGCGGGGCAAAGACGAAGAAGACAGAGCCAGAGACCCCCAATTCCAATTCCAACCCCATTCCATTCCCATTTCCAGTCTCAAGTGGGAGCCGCACCATGGGTAATGCTAATGATGATAATGATAATGATAATGATGATGACGATCCGCAGAGCCTCTCGCACTAAACAAATGAGGTGAGCCGGCTAGTGGGTGGAGTATGGAGCCATGGAGTGTGCCTTTTTTTGTTGACGCTTCTGCTCGAACCGATGCTTTGTTGCCGTCGACGCCGATGCTAACGTTGATGCCGACGCCGACGCTGAAGCAGCCAGCAGCGCCTAGCGGCGTTGCTTTCTGCTCTTTCGATGAGTTTCGAATACAACTAAATCAGAATATTTTTATTCAGTTTCAATTGTTTAGCGAGTGCGGATCGGAGATCGTAGAGAGTCGCTAGTGAAACCAAACGAGACGTAACGAGCTGAAAACAAAAAATAAAAGCAAAATTTAAAACGAAAATCACGAAAAAAGAAAATAAAATAAAGAATAAAAGAAAAAGTACCAACAGAAATCAAGTAAAATTCGTGTGGGTGAGAAGGTGTGAGAGCGGAGCGATAACGATAGTTGACAGAACTTTCTTGTCATTAGCCCCGAAAAAGAAAAGAATTCGCAAGTGTCAAAGCGAAACGACTTCCGTTTTGTTGATTTACCGTTAGCTGACATTTTCCCGGCTCTTTGAATAGCCAAGCGTAAAGAAGAAGATTAAGAAAGACCAAAGTTCTAGTTTATTAATAAAACTGACTCCATTCAAAAGAATCCCGACTGCCATTAATCATGCGAATGTGAATATTCTTTCTCAAGCCGACATAAAACCCAAATTAATTGCCATACTAAAAGACAATTAAAAATTTTTATTTATTTGTTTTGTATTTTTTTTTTTCATAATTTGGTTTTTCGGTTTTTCGATTTTACATTTGGCAATGAGTTGGCCAATTGTTAGATTTACGCATTGCTGAGCACTTTGTCATTAGAATTTCGTACATACATACATATATATTTTAATTATTGAGGCAAGTTAAATAGTTGGACGAAAGGTCAGGAGCCCAGACGCCCTCTGGCGTCATCATAGTTGGAGTCAAGGAAGTGACAGAGTTGGAGTTAGAGGCAGAGAAAGAGACAGTTGATAGGGCTCGCTTGGCTGCCCAGGCCAGGTTATTGACACTATCTCTCTCTCTCTCTCTCGCTCGCTCCCTTTATCTGGCTGTATTTCTTAGCTTCTTCCGCAGTGTTTGGCCATAAAACTGAAAGAAGCTGGAACTTATCCCATACTCATATGTATGTACATATCTCTTAGCTCAGCTTCTTAATGATCTGCATATTTTGGCAATATAATTAACGGTGAAAAGAATGTGAAAAGTAGCGAAACGTAACGCCGCGAAAGCCAACAGCAGCAACAACAATAATAACAACAACAACAACATCAGCAAGCAACAAGAAAAAGCCAACCGAAGCAGAAGTAGCAATAAACAAAATACACAGAAGAAAGAAGAAATGAAGCGCACTGGCACGCGAATGCGAATGTAAAGAAAGGGGCGCCACATACCCCAATAGAAGAAGGTTTCTACGCGCCTCACATTGGTCGCTATCTTTCAGTTGCCAAACTCTCGTCTATCCCAACAGTTGCTCCAAGTCCAAGTCTTACACAAGAAACAAGTGAACGAAAGATGTAAAAAGAAAAGGGAAGTGCATTACATTAGATAGAGAAATAGCAGAAAGCAATTACAAAAAAAAGTGTCAAAAAGCAAATTGTTTCTCGAGTGGAAATCGCAAGCAAAGCAACAACATGTGTGTTATAATCGAAAGAAAACGTATTCAGCGGATATTATGCTGGCTCTGCGCAGTCCACATGATCATCGATCTCGATCTTATAGCGGCACTAACTGTGGATAATCAGCTGGTATCAGCCCGCAATGGTAAGTGTGTAGAAACGATCTGATATTGGTCTCTCGATCCCGCATAACAAGAATTTTCAAATTCATTGAAAGGGCGGTCCAGGGAGTGAGCTTGGGTGCAAAATATAGTCACCTTTCTTAAGAGAAATATCTCAGTAGAAATATGTAAAAAAAAACTTTTTAGGCACGAGATATTCCGGCAGTGTCAATAAATATTATGTTAAGGAAAAGTGATAAATTTTCATAGAGCTCTGTTTAAACATGAAGCAGCAAAAATAGATTCTACAATTTAAATTTAGAAGGTAAACCAAGTTTTGGAAATGGAAGTAAATAGGCATTAAAAATTGAAATATTCGAATCAAATAGGATCGGACTCGATCCAGATACATAATTGCAAATCTAAACAATTGGAATTCTCATAAAAATTAAATAATTCAAGAAATATAAACCATAAATAGAGATAAATTGATCTCATCAAAGTGACATTTTAAATTCAATTTTCTGCTATTTCTAATCAATTTACCTACTTATCTCTGATTTTTGCCCATTCCTTTAGGTAACTAGATGTTCAATTGCTTTTGAATTGAATTTATTCCGTAACATATTCCTTCGAAATAGTTATTTTTATTATCAAATAGTTGAATTAAATTTTGTGTACTTAAAAAATGATTTGCAAAGATTGAAAGCTAGTTTACCTATTTTATTTTGACGCATATTTACTTAAATATATTTTAGATTAGTTTGTATATTTTGTTTATCGATTTATTGCTCGATCTTATTTCAGATCGACTAAGCCAAGTTTTGTTCTTTCGTAACTCATGTTAAGTTGTTAACCACACATGCTCTTGTATCTTTTAATTCATTTTATTCGTTTCTTTGTTTATTTGTTTCTCCTTCTGGTTTGAGTATTCGAAATAGTAAAAGCAAAAGCGAAAGTTTATTAGGTCTGCAGACAGTCAAATGAATTTCTAACTGGGATTACGGATCGGCGAATCCACAAATATTCATCATCATCGTCTTGACGATGATCACGCTCGAGAGCCAATCCATCAAGCATAACTAACTCCACCAACACAGAAACACAGAACCGGCGTCACCACAAGCCTTTGCTTTGTCATCAGTTGACCTTTCTGAATTATTCATAGGGTGAATACAAAACCCTCTGAGCCACACATGGGTTAATTGGCAGTCAGTTACGTCCAAGCGGCACGCAAAGTTAATAAACACAAAAGTACAAAAAATTAGAATTCTGATTTAAATAAAGAACAAAGCCAAAATAAGAGACAGGCAGACACAATTGGCAATTGCAGAGCTAATGAAACTAACCTACCGTACCGACCCGCGCCCAGGCCTAGGCCCAGGCCCAGGCCCAGGCCCAGGCACAGAGAGTTGGCCTTGAAAGTGCAAGTGGAGCTGGGATGGGATGATGTAATTCTAGTGTATGCCAGTCAGTAGCCCCTATCGTCCTATCTTCTTCTTCCTCAATTGATTTACTGATCGTTGGCAATGTTTGCTCTTTCCTCTGGCATTTAATATGGAAATTGATTATTTCTTTTTGCCTTGCAGACTGCTTCGAACGGATCGCTTTGGAGGCAATGCTGCCATTTGAGAAGACCTTCCGCACCGAAGACACCAACTCATTGAAGATGTGCAAGGAGAAGTGCCTGCAGGCGGGCGAGAAGTGTCAGTCCATCTCTTTTGGGTGAGTTGTTGCTGTTGTTGCTTTTGCTGTCAAACGATTACCCAATCTGCAAACTAAATCGGCAATCTTTCTGTGTACTTTTCGGTACAGTGTGCATCGACGCGGAAACGGCACATGTCAGTTGTCGTCGGAGCAGTATGGCAATGGCAACGGCAACGGAGGCAGCAGTGGGCGGCCTGGTGGCGTTATTTTCGATCCCGACTTTGATTTGTACACGCGCAAAACGAATTGCTTTGATTTGAGCGACAATTCGATTGCCCATCCCGACCCGGGACCGAGTCCAATCAGTCCGGGACCAACGCCAGTGAACTTACCCAATCGACCGCTAGATGTCGGCAACACCCCAGTCTTGGTGGTGAATCCCACTCCACACACCGACGGCTCACTGCCCCCACCTCCGCCGCCGCCAGCTTCACCGGGCAGCGTGGGCGATCGTTTGTATTTCTCGCATGACATCTATCCACTCTACAAATACCCCATGCTCTATGAGCCCAACTATCCGGCCCCGAACGAGGATGTGTACATCCCAGGCGGCTATGCGGCCAATGCCCCCGAGGTCGAAGATCGCTACAGGCCCCACTTTGCTCCTCTGGACGATGATGGTGTGAGGCCAACACCACACAGTCCTCCGCGACCCATATTCGGTTTGGGCTACGGCAATGGCTACAGCTACGGCACTCCGGAAAGGTACACGCCGCCAACTACCATGCGTCCAGCGGATGAGAGACCTGGCTATGCATCGCCCAGGCCACCGCTGCCACGTCCTATCAATGATTATCCTCCGCCAGCCCGCCCAACCAATGATTATCCCCCGCCCAGGCCCTACGATAGCCCGACACCTACCTCGTATGGACCAAGGCCGAGTCCCAGCTATGAACCCAGGCCGGATTATATCAACCGACCCGATCCTCCTCCGCACGGTGACGGATATGGCATGGCTCGCCCTCAGCCGCAGATGCCGCCCCGTGACGATTACGTCCGTCGTAATGGCAGCGAGATGCGACCAGGCGATGGTTATGACGATGATAAATCCATAGCCACCTATTTTAATCCTGATGATTATATGCAAGGCAACAGAAGTAAGTATACATGACTAAGAAGGAATAAAAATAAGAATGAAAAAGATAGCCTTAAAACCCGTTTAAATGGAGTCACATCTGGTCACGTTCGTCTGCCTGTGTTTCCAGATCATGCATCTTAAATTTACTTCCAGCCAACATAGTTCGGATTCAAACTCCATTGAGTCCATTAGCCAATGAATATTTTTGTCAGCCAAACTTGGCTCCACTATTTAATAGATGATAAATAATTCATCCCAATGAAAAATCGATCCTAGTAAGCATTTGGTATTTGAGCTGGCTTGGCTTATTGTTAGATGAATCTTTAATTGGAAATGTTACTGATTCGATAAACATTGAATTAGTTATTATTCAGAGAGTAATTTGAATTTATTGCTTTCAGAGCGTCCTAGCGATAGGGATCGGGATCATCTAGGTTATCCGATGGATGAAATGAAAGGTAAGTAGATAAGAATTTCCCTTCTCGACAGTCCCTCCTTCTCCTGCATCTCTCTGTCTCTCCCTCTAACTAATTCTTTGGATTCGATAACCAGCCTATGACACGGGTCACTTGGGTTTGCATACTACATACAAAGCTATAAAAACAAATAACTAAAATCTAGAATTAAAAACCTGACACACAATTAAAACTCATTACAAGCTCGCACACACATATGAATATACACACACACACACACACACACACACTGATTCCGACAGTTGACCCACATTCTTTGGCTTTTGATTTTGCGTAACAAAACTAAAACCTAAAACCATTGGGTCTGGTCATAATGCCCGTCATCCGTTTGGTGGGTGGGTGGGTGGTTAGATGGCAATGGCTTGCATGTGCCCAATACTAAAAAAGCTCGCATAAAGTGTAAAAAACAAAATAATGCGGGGTCAGAGCTTTGATAAATTGCAAATATCAAACAAAATCTGGGTTATCAATGAGGTGTTTTGGGCAATTAATCCATTGAACTCGACGGAGTTTGGAGTTTTCAATTCGGAACACCACCCACTGATTTTAGGTGGTTTTATGAAGCGGAAAACTGACACTTATAAATTTTCCATTGGAAGTTCCATTGCTCCATTCTCATCATGATCTCATCTCATCCCAAGGCAAGGGAAAAAGAACGTGAAGATTTATTACATTTCTAAAACAAAAATTACCCAGCCAGTTAGTTCATCAAAGAGCAATTTGTATTTTGATTTTGACTCAACTTCCTTTTATATGACTTTTGTTGTTTGAGCTCTCCAAGTGTGACGAGAGTACATGAACTCCCCCAGGTGACATAAGCCCAGCAAGAATCCCAAGTTCAACTGGCAGATTCGGAGATTTACTATGGGACAGTTGACATGTTGATGATGATTATGGTGTTGATGTTGATGTTGATGATGATGTTCATGTTGTTTTCACAATTAATTTGTGACTTGGCGTGTGTGTGCACCTTATTTAGTTAGTAAGTTAGTTAGTTGGATTAGTTCGTTAACGTGAGTTATTCGTAATTTTCGGATTTACCAGGCGTGGGACAGATTGCCACCGACACTTGAACGATAAGAATACGCAAAGCGGAAGCGTTATACAAAGGTTTCAACTACGTTGTTCTTTTTCCTATGGAATTGTGCAAGAGCCCAGAACACGATGGTGCACTTGACTGGGCGGCGCTCCCAGAAGGCAGCATTCATTGTATGCAAATCTTCGTATAGCCGAAAAAATGTACAACAGATGCAGAAACCAATGCTGCAAAAACCACCCACAATGCACTGACAGTAGTGACATTGGCTCAGAAACGGAAATGCGCTCAAGTCGCTGTAGTTTTTCCTCATTCAGCTAGTTGGTTAGGTGCAAGATGATCGATGGTCCGAACTGGCGTTTCTTTGTACCTTTGGATCGTACGAACAAGTCAATTATCTCTCCTCCACATGATTTTCCAAGTTATTCGACTTAATTAGAGAAGGTTGGATTAAAATTTGTCGTCAGTTCTTTTAAGACAATTTAATTTGACTGACCTAGCGTCGTCAGTCAGCAAAACAAAAATAGTTTACTAGGGCAAAGACTCAAGCCACGAACCTGAATTAATTTAGCCATTTAAATAAAATTCTTCTAGTCAGACAATAGTTTTTTGAGAGCTAATTAAACACCTTGCTCTCGTTGTAATTATATGATGCGAGTTATGATGTTACGATGGCATCCTTGGGTGAATGGCAACGCTTGGTTAACTTTGTGCATCTCATCTCGATCTCGGAATCTGTTCGCGGTACTTCATACTCGCAGATATACACGAACTGCTGCCGAAAAATTGTTCATTAATAAAAACAATGCCCAGTCAAGGCAAAAAAACAAAAACAAGCCCCAACCACAACATCATCTTCGGAGAACCGTTGAAAAGTGAGCGAAAAGCTCTCTGGCCGAACCAGAGCTTTAGAAACAGCGCGCGTTTTTCTAATATCGTATAAAACCGCAAGCTTGACCACATCCACAATTCATTCGCCATTAGAATCGCCCACCTAGCGTGTCGGGGCTCGGAAATCGTTCTCGCGATCGTGCTCAACCGTGAGAGAAAGAGAGATAGTGAATCCTGAAATGACATGACCTAACCCCCTAAAAACTCCAGAGTTGACATTCAAAATATTTAAATTTAAAGCGAGTCCACGGATTACGTAATTAGTGAAAATTCGTATTAAAACAAAAACCACGCTCACTCAAAATTCATTTAGTGCTTGGCTGAGTTTCTGATATAGGCATTTGCAATGTGGTTCCAGGGGTTCTACATGTGCTTAATAAGCTGGATCCTCAATGCCAGCCAAAGTCAAGCCAAATTCGTAAGTCCTACGAGGCATAGTGATATAACTAGTACAATTATCATTGTGGAGGATGCCAAAGGTAAGGGGTTCGGAGAAGTGGGGTGCTGAAAAGGGGGTGACTCCCCTAATTCGGTCATATACCTTTCTTTAACGTGGTTTCGCTTGGTCTCGGTCTTGGGTGTAAAGTAATTTGCATAATTTTTATAAGCGTTCTTGAGTCAAAGAAGAACTGACTACGACGACAAAGCAATTTTCCAGCCAGAGATAATCTTTTGGCGAAGGCTGATGTACTTGGACTGGAAACATGACTCGAACATAATTTACTGAAAACACCAAGCGGATGTGCCGCAATCCCAGCCCGATCTTTGGTTCTGGCTGCGCATCAGTGATTTTCAGAGTTTTGCTTCGTTTTATTTTCTTTATCACCACTGCTTCTTCTTTTTCTCTCTTTGGCAATTGCCAAAGCACACAGCATCATCGTCATTATCGTCAGTATCATCATTATCGTCATCACTATCGACATCATCTTTTGCTTTTACTCCTTCCCTACATTTCAGCGTGCTTTCGTCGAGTGTTGGCCGGCAAGCGCATAGCTCCCCAATGGATACGTCGCTCCATCTCCTGTGAGCGGGTGGAGGAATGTATGAGGGAGTGCGGTCATGAGAAGCGTTTCATGTGCGAGGGCTTCAACTATCGACTGGACCCCTCAGGGCATGGTCAAGGCGATTGTGAACTGATCGAGATCCCATTGTCGCAAATGGATCTGTATTCGAGTCCTAATCGTAGAGATACAAATTTGTTAAGGCACCCAGATTATGATTACTACGAAAGAGATCGCAATGCCCCAAGCAGTTGCCGCAGGAATGCGTGTCAGGATTGTTCAAAAGGCCCACTAAGCAGTCCACCGATATACTTTAAGCCGAGCAGTGGACCAAGTTCCAGTGGTTACGGCGACAGAGATCATGATCGCGAGCGAGACCGCTATCGTCCGTCCATCAGCACAGCAGTGGATCATTATCGTGGTCCATCGGGACTTCCTCCTCACGCTCCGCCGAGTGGATCTTACGAGCATCGGCCTTTCTCCTCTCACAGCTCCACGTCGTCTGCATCAGGGAGCTCATCTTCCTATGAGTTCTCCTCGCACAGTTCAGGATACTTTGGCCACACCCCACCCAGCAGTTATGGGGATCACTCTTCTGGCGCTCGACCAGATTATTCAGATCGCTACAGACCAGACCGTTGGGAGACATTACCCAGCAGCTCTGGCTATGATAGCTCCCCTCCCTATAGGCCTCCACCTCCGAGACCCGAAACCGATCGCATAGACAAATATAGACCACCTTATAGACCTGGCCCCGACTACTCACCCTATCGACCGCCTGAGCCCAGTCGCCCTGTTCACAACTATTTGGATCGTGATGGTCCAGCTCCACCACCTGGCCCTGGCTCTGGTCTTGGCCCATACAAGAATCCAAACAAGTTTGTTCCCTATTTAATTGGCGGTGAGGACAACTGGGGTCATTACGGCGGCAGTTATGGTGGCAGCAACAGCAAGCACACCTCTTATTGGGGCCTCAGTGAGTCGCAAAGACGTAAGGATCAGCATGATTTCAATTACTTTGAACTGGGCCCGCCCCGTCGCGAACCTCCACGGGAGTCGAATTCGGTATTGAGCTATCCTGGTTCCGGCTATGAAGATGACTATCCCAGAAGGCGGAATGACTACAGACAACAATGGACTCGTCGCCCAGGACCGGATGGTAAGTGGCATTCAAATGTTTTTTTTAAATCCACTCACTATTGCAGTTTTTCTTCAAATCAGAGTGCTCGGCCAAGACAAGTGAGGGTTTCCGGTTGCACAAAACCGCCGTGAAGCATGCGTACAACGTCCCCACTCTCACCGAATGCGAACGTCTGTGCTCCGATCAACGCCCCAGTTTTATTTGCCATACATTCAGCTATCGCTATAATCAGGCTGGTCGGGATAACTGCATGCTCTGCGACAGGCCCATCAATATGTTGGACTACTACGTCGATATAGAGCCGGATCGTGATTATGACATCTACTCGATGGCAGATGATATGGACGTGTGCAGGTCACCACCTCGTCGCATCGATGGACCACATAGCCCAACCACAACGGCACTTTCTGATCCCCGAAATGCACGTAAGTGTGGTAAAGACCTCTCAAATCTCTTCAAATGATTCAGGTAATATCCCCTTCCCGCAGAGTGCTTCTTCCGCGCCATTGATGCCACGCGGTTCTTCAAGTCGATTGTAAGAGACTCCCTAACTGTTCGCAACGTTGGCGAGTGTGAAATGGAGTGCATCCGCTCCACCAAGTTCACATGTCGCGCATTCGCCTATCGGTACGGCCAACAACGTCATGCTGGCATCATTGACAATTGCCAGTTGAGCGATTGGCCTGTCAGAGATATGGATAAGGAACGGCACTTGATCCTAGATGCTGCCTTTGACATCTTTGAGCGCGCCAGCTATGGCCATGGCTGTGAAATTCAACCCATTGTGGACGAGAAGCACAAAAAGTGTAAGTAGAAATGCCGTTTGCCCAGTCGTAGCTACAAAGTCTTTCTTCTAGTGTGCTATCTGGGCTATGGTTCACCGGCCAGATTACTGCCTCCGGCCATTAAAAAGGTCATATCCGTGCCCTCGGAGATGGCGTGCAAAAAAGAATGTATTCGTTTCAGGGAGACGACCCCGTTCAAGTGTTATGCCTTCAGTTATGGGTAAGAGTAAATCGTACGGATTAGTTGTTCTATCAACAGCATTCAATTAATCGGGCTTTTTCAGATCCCATGCCAGCTCATTTAACTGCGAGCTCTCGGATCTCGACCAGACCGAACTCAAACAGGATGTCCATTACACGCACACCAAAGAGCGTGATTTCTGGCTCTTTGCCTGGAATCCTTTCGATTGGACTTGTCGCGATAAAGTCAACACAATTGGTGGATCGCGCGTTAACAACGACCGCCGCATGGATATATTCCGGGAACCTGGTAAACTGAAACTCTTAACCTGTTGCACCTCCATCCATGTGTAAATAGCCTGGGAGCTAGGAGTTACCCCAACGTAGTTTTAATTGAAATTATAGCATGTAAATAACGATTACTAAACATGTACAGCAACCCCTGTCCCATCATAAAACGAATCCAAATGGCTTTGCCCCTACCTCCTAGTACTAACCCCACCCCCGAACCGTTCTTGTATGTAACAATTCTGTGGCGCATGTTCCTTATTAGTTGCTCAGCAAGCAAATCAAAGTTTTAAATTCCATTTCTCACATTCGCAACAAAAAAGGCGACGTGGCCTGGCGCCATTATTCCGTGTCCGGGAAGCCATGTAGACGCAGCAGTCCTTGTGAGAAGAACCTAATAACAGGCTTCTATTCCTGCGAGACGGACGGCTCTGAAGTAGGCTCCTGGGACTACTGCTGTAAGGCAGATCACCCCTGTGGCTACAGTCGCGGCTTCGATTATCCCTGGTGAGTACTTGATTCTCCACGTGGCACTTTGCCCTAATCAATTTCATTCGTTTGCAATAGGTGCTTCGTGGGAGACGAGCCCGACCAGTGGCGCAAATGCAGTGATCGCTACTATCCCGATAAGAACAGCACAGTCTCCTCCACCCATTCTCACTTTAGCAAAGAGAAGCGCCCACATCAGCCGGCCACTGCAGCCAGCAGTGAATACAGCCAGCATCCACCTCGACCCGGTGGTCTCCAGAGTCTCAGTGACTTTGCCGCCGCTCGCCTTTGGCCCGTCACATACCTGTATAGCGAGGGCCCGCCAAATGCCACGGAATTCAGTAATTTCGTCGATTGCAATAAGGAATCGTGTTAGCATTTACGTCGCACCCCCCGATAAAATTCCCATCTATCCATCTCCTCTCACTTACAATTAGAGTATAAGTATGTATTTAGCCCGGACGAGGAACAAAAGCGAGTAATGTTCCCTTCCCAGCGTGATTATCAATGAGATTGTCATGTTCGTTGTAAAATTAAAATACAAATTTAATTAACTTATTAATTATTAAATTTCCAGGCACTTTAATTTTAATACCAGCTTCCAGTTCGCGTGCAGGCGATCAATCTTTTTCACACTGACAAATATCATAAAAAAATACCTTTAAGTTGCAAGTGTACAAAATGTATTGCAATGCATGGGTACAAATTTAATAAATAAAAATAGTTAAATAGTAATTGAACTTTTTATTTCTCTGAATCCGTCTCCACGGTGGAGGGTACTAGTCGATACAAACTTAAACTAAAAAAGCTTCTAAAGGCCGACTTAAAGATAAAATAAAGATAACAAGCCATAAATCCTCTTCCAAAGATAAGCAAGATGTTTGGTTAGTAAAATGAAAACAATAATAAAATTGGTATTAATACTAATAAAAAAAAAAAAAAAAAAATTTAAAGGGGTAATACTTGAACTCCTTTTTAAGGATGTGCAAAAATATTTTGAAAATATTTAACACAGAAGCCGTTTTTCAAAAGTGATTTTTATTTGGAGCGAAAAAAAATAAAAATCGTTTTTAATCATTATTTTTGATTTTTAATATTTTTTGATCAAAAAAGATTTTTATGGATAATTCTTATTAAATTACTCAAATTTAATGATCTTTTTTGAAGAAAATTTAAAAAAAAAATCGAAATGTAATTATTATCAAATAAGTTTTTTAATATAACTTATAATGATTACGGTCCCTGCTAGAAAATAACAAAGTTATTGAAAAACGTCACTGTTTGTATGGAAGCTATATGATATAGTGATCCAATCCGGCTGAATCTGTGATATTTCAGCTCTGTAGCTTTTACCGTCTAGGAAGATTTTGCGTCGATCCAGACGCATGGACATGCTATATTCACTCGCCTCGTCGAGCTGATCAGGATATACCCTATTAAAATGTAGAACGGTGGCGAATTTTACACATTTGGTCTTATAAACTTGAAAAAGCCTTTTTTTCAATTTGGGGCATCGCATACCAAAGACGCTTCATTTTTTGAATCAAGCTAAAGCTTTACTTTAAAGCTCCATACTAAGCTTCCACATATTAACGAACACATCCCAAAGTCGAGGATCAATTGTAAAAAGAATATAGTGAAGTTTTTTATAAAGTGCATTAAACTTTTCGAAATTTTCCTAGTAAAAAAACATTATTGTGTATATCATAAAGCATTTAGTGTGCGATGAGTAAAGGAAGAACAACTACTTCAAATGCATTATTCAAGATTTTTAATTTAAATGAAGTAAGTAAGTCGTTTTGACGACTTAGGTATACCATACACCAGTAAAACAAATATTTTTTCAATTTTTAATAACAAATGCATTTAAGCGTAAGCACCCCAGCGCCCCCATCAGTTAATGGCCAACTTCGGCCTCATGGGAAAACGTTTAAATACATAACTAACGGCTATTTTTAGTTCGATTTTGATTAAATTTAGTATGTTGCTGGATAATATCAAATTTTAGTATGCAAAATTTGATTGCATAGTCGATCGAGTTTTTTAAATTACGAGGGCGGAAGGGGCGTGGCAAAATTTAAATAAACGTGATCACTTTACCAACTACACGAGTCTAAATACCAAATTTGGTGCTTCTAGCTCTTATAGTCTCCGAGATCTAGGTGTTCATACGGACAGACGGTGGGACGAACAGACAAACGGACATGGCTAGATCGACTCGTTTGTTGATGCTGATCAAGAATATATATATTTTATGCGGTCGGAAAAGTTTCCTTCTGCCTGTTACATATATTTTGGCGACTTCAATAAACCATTTCACCCTATGGGTGTATGGTATAAAAAGGACAAATAAGATCAAAATAAAAACTTAAAATGAATCTAAAACGATTTCAGTTTCAAGATGCCTAACACGAACAAGACAAACCAGCAAAATTAGAGATATAATGGATGGTATCTAAAACATTCACTATAATTGTTTGATCATCATCATGAGGAAAATAATTACTTAAGACCACATTCCAATTCTGAAGATATCTCTACGTCATAGCAGAAAGGTAACGGTTAACTTTTTTGGATATAGGCTGGCGTTCTATTTGTTGCCTTGAGGTTTTCTTTATAATTATTGGAATAAAGGTTTTTACAAAGTTTGTTAAAAATATAGTTTTCATTATTAATTAGTCTTAGTTTTTCATTGTCGAGAATGTGTATTTTTCTCTAATCTTAAATTTTCTACTGTTTTATTTATATTTTCTGTTTTTGCTATGTTTTTCCTATTAAACATTCATTAAGAATAATGTACATATTAAAAGAACTTGTTAGTTTGTTCCTATGTATTAGTTTTTTTTGGTTTCTTTTAAATTATTCCCTAAAATCATGCTAAACATTAAATGTCCTTTTACTTATTGCTAGATTTAATTGTTTTTGTTGTTTGGTTTTTTTGGTTCACAAATGAATTATTTTATTTGATTAGTGTGTTACTTTTTAAAGCCACCCTATTTGTTTGCTTGCACTTATGGTTTAAACTTTAAAGTGAATTTAGGATTTAACTCAACTGTTTTAGAGAGACACCAGTTACGAGTAGATTAAATTATTACTTTGAATAATAAGTGAAGTATTTTCTTTTATTTTTCCCAAGCGTCCCTTTTCGTCTCTTTCTTTTTACAATAAATTAAAAATTGAGAAATTATGAAAATACAAAACACAATGATATTTATGATTCCAAAAATTTATTTTAAATACTGATAACTCTCAGTTCTATTACAACATAATAAATGATTTGATAATTTAATATTTCTTTTCTTTACTTAATAAATGTTAAATTATTAATGTTTATTGAATAATCAACACTGTTGACAATATTTTTAGAATTTTTTTTTAAAAAAGTTTTGTGTTAAGAATAAACTGTTGATCTTTTTCGTAACGGTCAAGAAATCACCGTGATCTGGTGAAGGGGCTATCAATTTCCATAGAGTTCCTGGTTGATTCCGTGTTTTTTGACTCAGCATTTGAGCAATTAGGTTCACCTCAATACGGATTTCCCAGTCTATTTGTGTATTGGAATCGTTCAGAAATTCTTATTTTAATTTTAGTTGTAGAAAATTTAATTAAAGAATAGGCTACCATAGGTATCGTAGATGTTGGCATTGCTTGGAAGATTCCAGCATTAGGTACATTTTCTCTACAGTAATCTTTTATTCCAGATTATCTTTAACCTCCCGCTATTACTAATTTGGATTTTATTTTCAAAGCCTTTGATATAGGGATTTTAATTTATTTTATTACCCGTGTTTCGTCTCAAACACGGTCCCATTTATTGCCATTTCCATTTATTTTTATACCATACACCCATAGGGTGAAATGGTATATTAAAGTCGCCAAAATGTATGTAACAGGCAGAAGGATGCTTTTCCGACCCCATAAAGTATATATATTCTTGATCAGCATCAACAGCCGAGACGATCTAGCCATGTCCATCCGCCCATCCGTCTGTATGAACACCTAGATCTCGGAGACTATAAGAGCTAGAGCCACCAAATTTGGTATGTAGACTCGTGTAGTATGTAGAGTGAATAAGTTTATTTCAAATTTCTGCCACGCCCCCTACCGCCCCCGCAAATTGTATGAAACCGATTTTCTCAAACAGTATTGCAACTAGAGACACTAAATTTGGTATGTATATTTGCTTAGTAAATGCGCACATTTTGTATTTGTAAAAATTTTGTCACGCCCCTTTCCGCCCCCGTAATTTGAAAAAACTTGATTATCTTCCGTAATTTTCTACCTTGTGCAATCAAATTTAGCACACTTAAATTTGATACTAATATCAAGCAAAATACCAAGCAAAATTTGATCAAAATCGGAATAAAAATAGTCAAGTTAAGCATATAAACGTTTTTCCATATGGCCGGAAGTGGCCGTTGGCTGGTGGGGGCGCTAGGGTGCTCGAATGCTTGAGTGAGCGAAATACTAAGATATGCTTCTAAAAAGCATGCAAACAGATTTTTTTTAAAAATACGAAAATGCATTGGTTATTATAAATTTAAAATATTTGTTTTACTGGTGTATGGTATACCCAAGTCGGCGAGACGACTTACTTACTTCATTTCTTTAACTATTGTGCAAAGTTAAGATTTTAGTCTGGGTTGCATTTAATTCTTTATCTTCTTTTCCTCCATCTGAAATGAATGGATTTGTATGATCTTGCAGCTGCTTCTAAAATTGTTTTAAAAGGGTTCAATAGAGATATTTTTCTTAACACATCTTGGACTACCAAATATTTATTCGATGTTAATCCGCATTATTAAAGACTTGAACTGAACCGAGTTGTCCACCATAACAACTTTATCGTTTGGGAAATACAACTTTGTATAAACTGTTGTAGCTTATTTCTTAGACCTGGTCAGTAATAAAATTCGTGTACTTGTTTATTTCCCTCATTAAAGCTTCTATGGGCAGGTTTTTGCGTTTCCCCAATTATTACGCCTTGGTCATCCTCATTTTCCATATCTTCCAGTATGAGCTTTGTCGAGAAATTTTGTTGAGTTTAAATCTAAAAACATTAACAATTACTACTGGAAGATTGGAATATTTATTGCAACTATCTTATTCAGTGGATTTTAAGGATGAAGTAGAATATAATATGAAATTTCGTCTTATTTTGATGAGACCGGTCCAAAATTGTTTAGACTACATACATGGATGACGAGATCCTTAAAGTAATGAAATTATACTGCTTTGATGTTTCCACAGAACTAAACACCACTCTTAAAAGGGGTGAGAAACCCCAAAACGGAGATCATATCAATAAATTATATATATATATTAGAACAAAGACTTTTCAAACATATTGATACTAAGGTATAAATGTATTTCTTTGAATAGTAAAGTGAAAAAAGAAAGTGATAGTGAATGTACAACGAAAAGGCAAAAATGTATACATATATATATACATATATGTGTACATATGTGTGTGTAACATAATTTTTTGAAAAAAATGCAAATACGATATCGATAAACAATCTTTTTTTAGTAGTCTTTAACTGGTAATAAATTTGTTGCATTATTTTTCTCTTTCTTCGAAAAACATTAAAAAATTAAAAAACTAACAATATTGACTACATTTTTAGACTTACATTTATCTTATATCCTTTTGATTTTTTTTTTTCGTTCGTCAAGTAGATTTTATTTAAAATTACAAAAATTTTGTGACTGTTTTTGAAAAATATATCCTAGTTATAGGCAGATCTTATGGCATTTTAGAGCACCTTTTGGGAATAACCATATCTAAAACATCAACCTGACTTTTAGATTCCGAATAGCCAGGACTATTTCGGCCGAGTTCAGATTTCTCATGTAGGCCCAAACCATTATAGATCTGTTAACATATTTAACAGAATGCACGAAGACTTTGCTTCCATCGAAAACCCTACAAAAGATTAACTAATACAAAACACGAATAATTTCTTGAAGAGGAGTAAAAGGACTCCTTTTTGGGAAAAGAAATTTGCAGTATAGTCAACCGCGATAAAAGTAAAATAAAATTAGTTAATGCTATTTTAAGAAAGATACCTTTTGTATACCACAAGAGAATAAATAACATTAACTTTTGAATATAATTCTATAAACTTGAAGGAGCAATTTTAAGGATCAGCTAAAACTATATAGTTGGATAATTAAATATATAAATGCCACGATTTACATACTTGTTACTAAATAGTAATTAATATTAATTAACAGCATAAAGTATTTTGTTAAGTGTATACCTTACGTTACGTTTTGTCAAATGTTGCGTAACTGTACATTAAAACAGCTGACAGATAAACGTGTAACTGTAAGAAATATATTTCTTTTTGAATTTATTTATTATCAATTAAAACCAGACAAAATGAATAAAATTCCAGCACGCCACATTTTGGCAATCTGTGGTACTGCCCTTGGTGCCTTCTACCTTGGTTCCTATGCCGAACGTCATCAAGGAAGTAATGTCAATCAGAATTCTGTTAAACCGCATCTGCCTGGTTTGCCCACTTTTAGCACCGTGTCGGCAGCCACTCTTATCCCGGCAAACGAAGTGAATGTCAGTGCCACCCCTTCACGCATTTCGCAGATTATGAAGTATGGCTTTCCCGGCCTGGACCATGTGCGATCCCACTCGGATTATGTCTTGTCTTACGATCGCCGGAATCGCGTTCCTCACTGGGTATTCGAGCATCTGACGGCACAGACAGTCGCAAAAAACGATGCAGTAGATAGAGCCAAATCTGAGTTCAGGCAAGACGAAAGCATTCACCCGTTCTTTAGGGCACAGAATACAGATTACCGCCGATCGGGCTACGATCGTGGACACATGGCTGCTGCAGGTAATCATCGCCTGCATCAGAAGCACTGTGACGAGACGTTTCTGCTGTCGAATATGGCACCGCAGGTGGGTCAAGGATTTAATCGGGACGCATGGAACACGCTAGAGACACACGTGCGGAAGCTGACCAACGTTTATGCCAATGTCTATGTGTGCACGGGTCCTCTCTATCTACCCCACAAGGAGGATGACGGCAAAATGTATGTAAAATACGAAGTAATAGGGGCCAACACTGTGGCAGTTCCCACCCATTTCTACAAAGTTATAGTGGGCGAGTCAGCAACGGATCAAAAACTTCATATGGAGGCCTATGTTATGCCGAATAAGGCCATAAACAATGACACTCCTCTGACCGTATTCCAGGTTCCGCCAGAAACCGTCGAAAGGGCGGCCGGTTTACTCTTCTTCGACCAGTTAAATAAGAAGCAATTGGCCAGCATTAATGGCAAAAAAGTGTGAGATTTAGTTAATTGTATATATTATTAGGATCATGTTTTATATAATTTTTTGCTTCTTTTCCAAAGAATTTTTTTGTTCTTGTATTGTTATTTTTTTTTAAGGTGTTGATTAATAAAAGTAAACAATTAATACAGATGTACAAATAAGGATGAGCGCAAGTGAACGACGCGGAGAGGATGAAGCTGTGTGCGGAAAGGTTAAGAGATTGATGCTGTTGATTTTGTGTGTCTCTAAATAATCTGATTTTACATGCCGCCATCATTCTTGGAGCGCACATCATCGATCTTGAGGATCATCTTAACCAATTGAGTGGACAAGAGAATTTGTTGTTTCTTCGAGTGCAATGATTCGACCACATTGTGGTTCTTCATGTTCGAATCTCCAGTGAGCATGCAATCGACACCCAAACTTGGCAATTTCTCCGACACCTGACTGGCCTTTAGCTCAGACAAAGTCTCAACTGGATGCAGGCCACTGTTTTCAGCCAAGGCCAATGGGATACTTTCCAGGGCCACGGAGAAGGCACGGAATGCATACTGCTCCAATGTGGACAACTGATCGGCTTCCTTGGCCACTGCCAGAGAGCAACTGATTTCGGCGGCTCCGCCGCCATAGACAATACGCGAATCCTTAACCAATGATCGAACCACACAGATGGCGTCATGAATGGAACGCTTGGCCTCGGCAATAATCATGGCATTGCCACCCCGCAGAAAGATGGTCACCGCCTTCGAGTTCTTGCACTCCTCGATCACTAGCATTTTGTCCTTTGAAGTGCCAAATGCTAATCAATATAAAGATAAAAACGATTAATCAAGTTTTTTCTCGACTATTTCTATTACTTTTCTTACCCATTTCTCTCACTAATCCAGCCGTGCCAAGTTTTTCTGGTGTTAACTCCTCGAAACGCGGCACAATCCTTCCGCCTGTGGCAATAGCAATCAACTCAATTTCGGGACCACCAACCCAGCGGACAGCCGGTAATTCTTGTTGCAGCAGCAAATGGTTGGCCTCATCATCGAATCCCCACTGGCAAATGGCCAAAGTAGCTCCGGCATCTTTTACTTGCTTGACCATCTGGGTGAATTTCTCCTGTTCGTATTCGCGCAATGCTCTATAATCCTCAGCCGAGGTGACATCCAACTTATGCTTGGTCTTGGGCTTAGGTGGCTCGAATGGGCAGGTTAAAATGGCCAATTTCACATTCTTCAGTTCCTTTGGCATTTGGGAGTGACTCAACGTCTTATCCACAATAACACCCTTGACCAGCATTGAGTCCTCCATGCGTCCACCCACTTTGGTCTCGATCTTGATCAACTCGAAGTTTACATCCTTCTTCTCAATGTCGGCCACATTCAACACGGCATCGACAGCCATCTCTGCCATTTGGCGATGGCATTTATTGACGATCTTACTGCCAAGAGTAGTCATGGCTATTTGAATCAATGGTTCCTTATTCTTTGGATCCACAGGGAAGGGCTGAGCAATGGCGTCCAGCTGCTTGATGGCACACTGAGCGGCCAGCTCGAAGCCATCAGCTATGCGTATGGGATGAATTCCTCGGTCAATAAGACTTTCAGCCTGCTCCAATAGGGCTCCGGCTAGCACCACAACTCCAGTGGTACCATCGCCAATTTCATCGTCCTGCGATTGCGACAACTGAACCATCAGCTTGGCTATCTCGTGATCCACCTCCATCAGCTTCATAATAGTAGCGCCATCGTTTGTCACAGTGACGTCGCCATCGGGACTAACCATAATTTTGTCCAGACCTTTCGGACCTAAAGATGTCTTAAGGATGGAGGCAATTTGGCGACCAGCCATGATGTGCGTCTGCAAAACAAAAGGATGCGGGGAAATGGTATTAAATATTCGCTCATGGCGCGTGACTCAGACGACGCTGTGGTGGAGTGAAAGAGAAGGCAGTAGGGGAACATCTGTGCGGCTTTTTAACCTCAAATGTACCAGTGACGTCAGATAGACAACTAATTTACCGTAAATATTTATAATCAAATAAAACCGATTAAACGTCGACGAAATTAATGCTAATTTGCGTTAAAATTTATAAAAAATAAAGCATTTTCGTTTTTTCTTTAACCATTTAAGCCGGCAGCAATGAACATCTGGAACATTCCGCCCACGATGCGTCATTCTTTTACCAGTTACAAGCATGGTGGACTTATTTGGAGCTGAATTTTAATTTAAATCAATCATCTTGCTATTTTTAACGCTTTAATATCCTTTTGAATCCCTTTTTTTCCTGGGATTTTCTAATTACCTTAATGGCGTCTGTGCCTGTGATACGCTTTTGGCGATCCTGGTCGCGCAAAATAATAAAGGGCCGACCATATTCGTCGAACGCGAACGTTCCCGGAAAGGCGCTCATGGTTTTTTAGTTAAGAAATTAACAAATTTTCCACGTGTTTTAAAGATTAGAAAAAATTCCTTTTTTGCCCTGGTCGCCTCCACGAATAAGAATTAGAGATGATAATATCGATTGTAACGAACTGTTAAATGATGGTATCGATTGAAACGAACTGTTAAAATATGGTATCGAAAAATAGAGGTATCCAAAATTGTCTGTTAAAATAAAAAGAAAACAAAATACGGACAATACTTAGAAAGAAGAAAAAGAAAACTAAGAAGTGAGGGGAGAAACGAAAAAACCATGAGATTAAACCCCCGAAAAAAATGAAATAAAATTGCAAAAATCGACTTTCAGTGTGGCCGTTTTTAAAAATCGTTATTAAACTCGCTGCAGATAATCAGCTGATTTTTACACTGAAAAATTTATACATGTACTGATATTTTGAGAATATTGTCAAATTAGTCAAAAATTTAAGAGACCTTAACAAAAATTCAAATTTAATTCAAAAACGTTCCATAATTGAAAAAAAATCACTTACATACAAAATTGATTTTATCAATTGGCTCCCAATTGAACAGTGGGGTCAAATTGAGAATTTGTGGATTAAAGTTTATCTTAGGTGTACAGATAATTTTACAAAAATTTTAAAATGTGTCTTTTTGTTGCCGAAAAAAAGGAAACCATTAAGGGTATTCTTATAAAATATACGGTACATTATCTTAATAGAACGGTATAAATTAACATATTAACTCTCTGACATACACCGTTCTTAAAACCTTTCCTTGCACACATGCTCCACAAATCTTTATGGCAATATATGGCAAAAGCGGATTCATTTTTGAGCTACATTTGTATGTACATATGTTAAAACAAATGCGAACGTAGGGAATTCAAAACAATCACCTGTGATGCTTAAAAGTGAAAATGAAGTTCCAAGATATGCCCAAAAAACAAAAATATGTATATGACCGATGTGGGCATCGGAGGGTTAAAACTCTTCACTAACATTATATAAAAATCGAAAAAAAAACAGAAGGTAAAAGAAATGTATGTACATACATATGTCTGAAATGGTTTGCCGCCAATGTATATTCGAATTTTATATAATTAGTAGAGTGTATATTAAATCTACTGGGATTAAGATATTTAAGCATCTACCTAATATAATGACAAATGTAGATTAATTTTGCATAATAATTAAGGAAGAAGAGATCCAGAATACATTTAATAGCCTAAATTAATGTAAAATATAATGTAAAAACAGAAAGTTTGAAAATAACGACAAACACAAAACTGGAATTTTTAGATTCATTATTAATATTTATTAAGAGACAAGGGAACGATATCAATAATGAATAAAACTAGGATCTGTATGGAATAAATGTTTAGCATATCCAAAAAAGAAAAAAGAAATTTTAAGAGTAATGATTTTCCAAACCATTTATATCGGATACATATGTATGTATATATGGCGATAGGAATAGCTTACAAATGATATTGTTATCTCCAGTAGCGGATCTACGGGGGGGTGAAAAAGATGATTTGTCTAGATAAGTCTCATACATGGATTTTTCTTTTGCTAAACCACGTGTCAGAGAAGACATCGTGGATTTCATAGACGCTTTTGGCGAACATTGTAAAGTAGTGTATGAAGAGGGAATTGCGATTGGGATCGGGGCTGATGCGTTTGCTGTCCACATTTCAGAAAAACGTGGAGCTGTGATTGAAATCAGAAAATAAGCGAATAACGCTTCTAAGGTTCCATGCTTCTCTCACAAGCTTAACAGCAGTCTAATGAAATCTAGTATTCAGTCAATTGAAAAATTTTTCGACGGCATACGAGAGCACATCCTAAATGTTGCATAGCATTATCAAAATTACTTGGACACAAGCTGAAAAGTTTATGCGATACAAGATGGGTCGAACGTCATGACTCTTAACTTTAATTTGCCGTAGATTTTTAAGGCGTTGACCAAAGTGAGTAAATCGAACAAAAGAGAAACAGCGGGTAAAGCATCATTACTTATTGCTGCTCTTAGCTCTTTTGTTTGAGTGATGTTTTATCCTTGACACGTCCCCTCAGTGTAATTCTTCAAAAAGAAGACATGGATTTGGCAAATGTTTCCCAAAAAATTAAATGTCTAGTTGAAGTTTTACCGAATCAAAGGCAAGAGGCAGGCGAGAAGTTTAAACAAATATACACAGATGCAGAAAAATTGGCTGAGGAATTGAACATAGAAGTAAAGAAACCAAGAACAACAGGTAGGCAAACGAGACGTGAAAATCACGACACGTCCAACTGTGAAGATTACTTCCGAGTCTCCATATATATTCCTCTTCTGGAAAATATTATTGAAGATTTCAAAATTCGATTTTCTCAAGAAGTTGTAGATGGCTTCCAATTATGTTCATTGCTTCCAATAAAAGTTAAGGATATGACATCAAACAAAATTACAGATTTAATCAACTGTTTAATTCAATGCGGCATTCTACTTAAGGAACCGGAAAAACTTTTGCACCTGGGGAGAAATGACCCACTGGCAGTACTTTTGGAAACATAAGACAACCAGTTAGTGCTTTGGAAACATTCGAACTTTGCGACAAAGATGTCTATCCCACAATTCACGCTTTGCTTAGAATTTTATGTGCGTCACAAATGCAAGCGTCGAACGGTCTTTTTCAAACTTGCGTCGTCTGAGAACATGGCTAAGAACAACCATGCTGCAGAACAGATTGGTAGGTCTAGCACTGCTGCATAATATTCCTTATGACATTGAAGTAAAACCAGAAGATATCATTGAACGGTTCGCAAAACTAGGAGCACTCCAAATGGTTTTGTAATATCTGTTTGAGACAGCAATTCATTTGTGTTATTAATCTCATTAAAGTATATTCTTTGATGAATCGTAGAATTTTATCATCTACGCGTAATATAATATACAAAAATCAAGTTGGAAAACACTTCTATGTATATATTATTTATGACTTACAAAAATATTATTATATGTTTAAGAAATTTAATAGGTATAATAAAATAATAAATATTTCGACCTGGGTGCCCGGGCAGGAAACGAACTAGCAGATACCTCTGCCAAAAATGCAGCGAAACAGCCTCTAATACATACAAAAATACTTAAAAAAATATCAAAGAAGCTAACATCGTCTGTGCCGAAATTTATATACCCTTGCAGTCCTTGGCCAAATGTTTTTTACATGTTCCAGACTCTTTTTCTGTAACTCAATTCATTAATGCACAGAACCTTCCAAACCTTTCCGATCAGATTGAAATTTTGGGATCTGATGTTTTTTCACTATTACTATCACATTACTGAATTTAATAGCGATACTCCAACTGCTTCACCTACTTTTCGTATACAACTATATGATAGAGTGGTCCGATCCCAAAGATTTTTAAACTTGATCTGCCTACGGTAATAAAAGGCACAGAAAAAAATTTTAGCCCGATAGGTTTTAAGCCGGACAGACGGGCATGGCTATATCGACTCAACTTCTCACGCTGATCAAGAATATATATACTTTATGGGGTCGGAAGCGTCTCCTTCTGTGCGTTACAAACATCTGACCAATTTTATTATACCCTTTGCAAGGGTATAAAAACATGTACCTCACAAAACTACAATCCAACATAAGCGAATCACCAACCTGGTACCAAGCAAGCAACCCACATAAACCAAACAATTACCACATTTTTAAAAGAAACTCATTATCCCTCGAGAAGAGACCAAATAATAATAGACACTCCAAAATAACCCAACGACACCAATATCAATCAAACACATTCTCACCAATATTTAAAAACACCCACACCCTCTCCAATGCTTAGCACAACACACTACCTCAAACATTCTAAAATAATAAAAAACAACAAATTTATATCATTACATCTAAGAACTTCCAATTGAACCTAAATTAAGAAAACCACTCCGATCTCATCACCCCATGCAAATATGTAAATACATCATTTAGTACTATTAAGAGAGCTTACACATAAACACATACAAATCTAGAGCTGAAGGCCATAGCCACGTAATAAGCTAGCTTATAATTTTACTATTAATAGGTTAGCTCTTAAATAAACAAATAAATAAACTTGAAATGTCAAGAACACCAATGGCATGTATTTCGCCAAAATTTGAAATCTTCGAAATCGCCAACTCTTTTTCATAATAAATAAACTTTGTTCAAATAAGGCGGGCTAGTAACAATACTGTTAACTAGTGTTGAACAGTAATGCATTCAAAAACGCGTGAGTAAAACGCTTGCGTTTTAAAACGCGTGTGTAAAACGCTCGAACATGTTGGGCTCATCGGTCGGAGTTCGCCTAATCGGTTGCAGTTCGGATCAATTGTTCGACGTTCGATGCTTTTGCTCGAGTTCGACGTGGTTTCGGTTGGTTTGACGTGGTTTCGGGTGGTTCGACGTGGTTTAGGGTGGTTCGATGGCGTTCGGGTGTTTTTTTGTTGGTTTTTTTTGTTGTTTTATTTTTTGTTGTTTTTGTTTCCAGTTCTCAGCGAAGAAGGAAGTGCGCCAACGTTAGCGGGTGAAAAGCTTGTTAAAGTCTCCGAGCAGATTTAAAAAATCTTTTATTTCCACTCTTTGTGCGTTAATTTGCAACCATTAAGTGTAAAAATGCCATCAAGTATGAATAATAAACTGTAAGTAATGGTGCAAGCAAATAAAAAATAGTGCAAAATCGATTTTGTAGTGTGATAAAGATAAAGAAAACAAAATAATGGAAAATAGTGTCCCCCATTTTCCAATTGGTGGCATAAGAATAAGAAAAAAAAAAAAAAGTAGTTATGGTTGTAATGGTTTGTAGAGTGTAATTACGGTGATGGTATATATTTTTTTAACAAAAGGCACAGACATGCATACATATGTATATGTATATAAAAGTATTTACATATATGTGTGTGTATGTAGGTGTGTGTGCGTCATACATAATCCAATAAGAATAAACAAAGAAATAAACGTAATTGCCTTTAGTGGGGCAATCTTTTCGTAAGTGGAGTAAATAAATTGATTTCAAACACATGATTTGTTTTAACAGATAACATATTTGGGTTTTGAAATGTAATTTTTTACTTTATTTTGCGTACTTTCATACTTTTTGTTTTTGTTTCTCCCTTTCCCGCATCAGCTGCCATTTTGTCAGGCATATTCCAGTGTTGCCACCCCACAAGCTCACACTTTCTGATGTGTGGAGCTGATTGGGTGAGCATTCTGATTGCTTGATGGTCAGCGAAAATCATTAACAATTTTTTATTCAAGGTCTATTGTTTAAGCATGACTGGTCATAATACAGCACCCAGAAATTGTGTAATATTTGATGGTATACGTTTCCACCAAGATGGCAACGCCACTATACAGCCACACTTCTGTGTGTATGTATGTAAATATGTGCCATCCATATGAGTATATGTATTCTGTGTGTTTACAGTTAATTAAATTGTATTTGTGTGTGTGTGTTTCTGTTTGCAGTCATTATTTTTATTATACCGTTTTGCTCTTAATTTGTTCAACTTTGCATTCGTCCCATCTGATTTTTGCAACAGTCAACAGAAAATTCTAGATATTTCTTCTTTATACACTCTCTTAAAGGGTACATTGAAATGTACATATACATACATAAGTTTATTATTGTTTACTTAAAAGAAACTTTTAGAGATATTCTCCATGAAAAAGAATTCTTCCTACATACATACATACATATGTATGTAACATACAGAATAACATACATACATACAAGTGTACTTGTGGTGTTTATACATAAACATGCATATGTATATACACACACATACTTATGTTTGTATATTTTTATTTACTTCGACTCGCACACCATTTTATTTTAACAATATTGTTAACTGGACTATGGCTTCTATATGGCTTATTTGCATGTCTATTTTGCCTATCTCTCTCCAATTATTTAAAATGTAAACAAAGAAACGAACGACCCAAATGACTTTGGGGGATACTGTTTTGATATGTATCATATGTATGTACATACATATATATATATACATATATATATAAATTTTTTGAAAATAAGTTGAAAACATCATCCTTAATAATGCAATTAAATTGTTATAGTATAAATTAAATTAAAGTATAAAACTTATAAATTTTGAAGTGCTGAGAAAGTAGTAGCTTTAAAAGTTTTACAAAGTACATAAGAAAACTTCGTTGTTTCATATACAACGTATGTATGTATGTACACATGTACATATGTATGTATGTATGTACATAAGTTTTTGCGCTATTTTTTAGGATTACGTGACTTGGGTCAAACCTTGCTTGCATCATCCGGTGTTGGCAAGAAGGGAGTTTTTTGGTTCATCAGAGGGGGAAACTTTAAATTTGCCATAAGCAACACACAGACAAAACAACGGAAAATTCCACTTGCTGCAATGCACTTAAGCCGTGTGTGGCAAGCGAGATAAACAAAGGAGAATGTGAGAAACACGATGCTCTCGATATTGGGTCGCATAGTCTGCCTCCTTGTGATCGTCTTTCAGCATCATTGTCAACTTTTTCTGGTAGCTTCTTCTACGTCAATTTTCTGGTTTATCTTATCAGTTCTATTGTTATATGGTCTAAGTGGTAATATATGTACATATGTATGTAGATACATACACACATGATACAATAAAAGTGCTTGTGTTTATCTTATATGACATTTCTTGTCTTATAAATCTAAATCTGCTTCTCCTCCTCCTACAACAAATTGTTTGCACGTTGTTTAAGACATGTTTATATTATGATGTGGAATTTGCCTCCCTATCTGTTTGCAAACAACTTCATCCTATTCATCATCACAAGTTACACAAGTTAAGGTGCCTTTGTTCCAGATACGATCTTATCTAAATTATCGGGGTCTTTAAGACATTTCGTAAAAGGTTCTTGTCTCACAAGGTTGCACTTTAAATTTGAATAACGCTGTTTACATATATGAGCGAACGTGTCGGTGTTTTAAATTTAGTTTCAGCCTTTAGCTTTAATATTAATTTCATTGCGTGGTGCAAAAACGTGAGTTCAATAGAAACGTATTTACATATGTATGTATATACATAAATTTAACTGTAAATCCATATTAAAATGAAACCAGTTTTGTACGTAAATTCAAGCACCCTTGCAACTTTCCTCCTGCAAACCTTCTCCATATTTCGTTGGTATACCCTACACTCACGAGGAAGAAAAGTTATATGTGCAAATATATAAATTTTGTTACGGACGCACAACACGTAAGAATGATCACCAATATTTAAAAAAGACTACAAAAAAATATGGGTATTCCCACAAAATTTGTTTGTCGTACGTCAAAATGGTGAAATCAGTTTTCATATACCGTAAGGCGAATGTGCAAAATAATATATTTGAGGGCATTTCATAGTCAGCAGCACCCACCCTGTATACATACATACATAAGTAATTTTGTTTTTGGCTACAATATCGTTGGCTAAATTTAATACGTACATATGTATGTTTATATGTATTGTATATACATATATATGTACATACATATATGTATTGATTTGTCATTGCTTTTCGTTTCCATTTTCTATACATGTATAATATATACATACATTCATAAGGGGCACGTGCAGACGCAAAAAATAAAAAACAATCTAAATAAGTAATAAATGAATGTGTGACTCAAATGTTAGTAGAGATGTTTATGTGCTAGAAGCATGGCAATAGTAAGTGCAGTTAATTTTCTATGTAAATTAACCTCATTTAATGATAATTAATAGATTAATACTTAGTATTTATAGCCAGAGTCTATGTATTTGTACTATAGGCAAAGTGTAGGCTAAAAGAAAGTTCCTTATTTAGTATTAAAATGTTTAAATATTTCAAAACTAGTATACCATGAAAGAGAAACTGTACTTGTTTTTTGTTTTGAATATCTACATTTGTATCTATTATGTCCAACTAAAATCTCATAAATGTTGCCACTGCTACTTAGATGTCGTCAGTCGCTAGACAAACGCCTAACAAAACGCGCTACACGGCAGACCTAAAGATAAACAACAAAAAAGCTGTACAGATTTTTATTGCTTTTTTAGAAAAAAGACAATAATACGCTATCTCCCGCAAGAGAACGACTTCGTTTCAATGTAAACTTCCAAGATCTAATAAAAAAGTCTCATCCAAGCAACAAAACTGTGATAAACTGATCAAATACAGGCATAAAACAACGTAGATTTATCTGTGATTTAATCCAAAAGAGTGAAAGAGAGAAAAAGAATTTAGGTTTAATGGCCGCAGCAACCATCCGCTTGTCAGAGAAGGAAGACAGGCTGAAGGATTTAACGGTAGAGGGAGAGGAAGAGGGGTGGGTATCCATAAACTGTGTCACTTGCAATGAGAGTTCAATTGGTTGGTTATAAACTGCAGTTATTATTAATGCACGGACACAAACATATACATACATACATCTTAATATCTCGTACTCGTGTTCCGTATTCATTGTGCTCTTCTATCCGACACCCTCATATTTTTTTTTTTTTCGTTTCGCCGGTAAATCTCTCAATTTAAAATCTTTTGCCAAGTGCGCAGTTTGTTTCTTTTGTGTGTGGTTCCTTCTAATTGGCATCAATAAAGGAAAAACAAGACAAATATTTTGCTTATTTTTGTGTTTCGTATGTGTCCCATTTTCGTTATTTGTTGTTATTCTTTTTAAATTTAACACAATAAATACTTACTATACTATAAAAAAAAAGCGAATAAGAGAATAAAGAGAGCTGTCCGTCGACAGTCCAGTTCAAAGATTTTAAAACTGTCATGGAATTGCTCTCTTTGTATGATATTCGACGTGACCCAAAGCGAAACTAACCCCACCCCTCCTACTTTTTAGGCCTGCCGCTGCGCAAAATTGCATCCGAATAGCGAAATGAAGAGAGCTATCCGTCGACAGTCCAGTTTAATACATCCTAATTGTAATACTGTCATGGAATTGCTCTCTTTGTATAATATTCGAAAATCGACGGTTTTACTAACTTGGATGGTTTTGGGAAAATAAAAAAAAAACTACTAATTCTTGAGTTGGTTTTCCATTTCGACAATATTTCTTGGTTGTATATTCAAATAATAATCCCCCCTCTTTTAAAATAGTTAGAATTCCCTTAACTTAATTGTTAGAAATGCCATTAATCAGCTGTTGATGGCGCTTGGTTCACAATCCGCCGCGTCCACGTCCGCCAGTGGGTCCACCTTGCCAAGCTCCACGTCCACCGCCACCGGGAGCACCAGGAGGACCGCCTCCGCCACGCCCCCCGCCTGGGGGACCACCTCTGCCTCGTCCGCGTGCTGAAAAAAATTTTGTCTTAAAACCGTCCGCAGTGGTTGTTGCAATTTTTTTGACTCACCCTGTGCTCTAAGTATTGCCGCCTTACCGCGACCCGCTGTTCCACCTAGGCCCTTGCCCGTCTGCTTTTTAAACATAGGGGCGTTCTTTAACATGTCGGGCAGAATGAGAAAGCGTATCTTAGAGCCCCGTATATACACATTCTCCAAATTGGCAGTGCGTCCGTCCCGGTATGTGACCGTAATCTGTGTCATTTGGCAATTCATATTGTCCTCCGCTTCGATCAACTTGCCGCGGTACACTTCTCCTGTTATAGTCTCACAAGTAATTATATGGCCCTCAGCCTCATGAAGAACCTTAATGGGCACACCAATAGACATATTTCTGACGTTTTTTTCTCCTTTTTTAAGTAATTAACAAAGTTTTTTCGTTATGCCGATGCCGGAAAATATTTTCACGCTATACGTTTGCGAAGAGAGTGTGTGTGTGCAGAGTTGCCAGCTGCCATTCGTCGCCATGTTGTGTGGTGAAAAAAGCACAGGGTTGTTTTTTTTTCTGAAAAGTATCGTTATCGTTTTTATCGCCGCGTTTGTTTAACTGGAAGATAAGACTGCGACTGCTGGCGAACTTATCTTTACAAAAACACACACACCATAAACGTTTCCTGCGTCATAAAAAACAACAAAGGCAAAATGTAGATTTAATTATTTTGCTTGGCCATTAAGCGATAACGAATTGGTTTTGCTTTTTGTCGCTGTGGCAGTTAGTTAACTGTTGACTATTGCGCCGTTAAGGAGCCTCAAAAAGAAGCTATAAATTGCCCCAAGAAATTTAAAAATGCTTTGGTAAATAAACACAATAAACTCTACAAAATCGATACTATGGAGAAAAAATTTCGTGCTATTAAAAAATATTTAAACACTTTTTTTTAATCCTTTCCTTAATTCCTTTCATTTTCTATCACACAGCGACCCAATTTTAAGTAGTAGTATCGTTAGAAGAGATTTTAATGATAGCGGAATTGCCGCCTGTGCTGCTGCAGCTAAGGCCTCCGATGGCAAGTTCCGCACCATCTCGACTTCGTCTTGCGCCACGAACATGTCGAATGAATCCTACCGCATCTCTCTCGGCGTAGGGCCTCTGTGGTGGTCCTGATGTCCCTGTCCACCACAGAACAGATCACGATAGGGCATCGCTCTTAACGGGTGAGTTAATATAATTTACAAAAGAAAAAAAAACCCTATTTTTCACGTTGAATTCTTGTTCAATTCCAGGCTACAGCCGAAAGTCTTCGGTCGACTCGGCTGGTAGCAGCTTGTACGAGGCCAGCTCTCGGGCATCTTCATCGACCTCCTCATCATGCTCTGACTTGGAGTCGGCATCGATGCAACACGAAATCCATTCGTTGTGCTCGGAAGATGATTGCCAAGAGGTGCTGCGCCAGATCTTGCAGCATGACCAGCCGGTGCATATTTCCATCAAGTTGCACGTCACCGAAGACCAGTCTACCAATTGGATGTCGATTTTGAACCCAAACAACAATATGCTGTATGTTGCCTTCCCGAAGGATTTACCGCCAGCCGGCTCCAAGGAGACCTTCATCTCATTGCTGGAGTTTGCCGAGGACAAATTGGAGGTCGATGGCATTGTAATGGTCATGCGCAAGGACCAACCGGAACGCGCACGCTTGATCGAAGCATTTCTGTTTATGGGATTCGAGCCGATGTCCAGAAAGGCCCCACAGGCACCACCAGCCGCCATCAATGATAATGAGAACTACTATTTCCTTTACACCATCCAGGAGTAGTTGACTCCCCACAAACGAGAATGATGGCAGAAGAGACGAACGATTTACGAATTGAAGATATAATTAACCAAGATTCCGATAATACCCAATCAATAATCACTATGGAACATTTACATACATTACATTCATATAAAATCATATATAGTATCTGTAGCATTCTTTATCCCGATTAACTCCAATCCACAATCTGACATATTGAGCCCCAATGTGTTCAATGAGAGAAAGCTTCAATTTTATTCTAATTCAAAATCGAAACATCTGAAATCGTCCGAGGGAGTAACCTTGCTTCGCGGTAGTCCTTCTATTTTATGCCCATTAAAAAAACATCCATGGTTTTAGCCACGTTAAGAGCAACTGTCGTAAACTATTACAGAAAACTTATAATCCCACAACAAAGAAAAAATTATATAAAAATGCAAAAAAAAATTTAAAAACTATAAAAAACTAAAAAAAAAATTAGCTTTAAGTTTATTTTTGTGAATTCAATTTTTTATTTATGTTTTTCACCATTATTATATTTCTTTAATTTTTCTATTTACTTACATATATATACATGGACATTAGTATGTGTCTTTTTTGATCGATTTTGTTTATTCACACACACAAATAAAAGAATCCCAATAACTTTTGGTTAAGATTAAATGAAGTACATACATATATGCATTCGTAAAACCCAATCCCCGACATTAATATATTTATATACAATGCTACTAACAACATAGAATATATATACATATATACATACACACACTTATGCAATGATCCAATAAATAAACTTTAAAATCAATAGATTACAAAACACCCTAAAAGCACGAAAGCAATTCAAAGATAAAATTTGTTTTTCTTTTACAATCCAACTAGGCGCTATTTAGGGGCCTTGAAGTACCATGGATCTTTCACCACATGAACGTTAGATTGGAAAGTCAGCAAACATCTTGCTATAATTAATTTATCACTTATATAAAAAGAAAAACGCAATATTTTCTAAATTACTATGTCTGTTATATGTATCTCAAGTGAGGGAAACATGCAAGACACTCATGATTATACATATGTATATGTCCAGGTATACAAATGCTAAAGTAGATAACTGGTATTCGATTTTTATAATGATAACAGTAATGGCTATACAAATAAGGCTTCAGTTTTAATGCGTGTTAGACATATACGATGGATTTTTTATTATTATTTTAAGTATAGGATATAGTTGTAAACTATCAACCTAACTATATTTTACAAGCACTGGCAACTCAGGCCTTCGGCTTAGACGAAAACTACATACATCCATACACTAGCCTGGGATTCGAACCCGGATCCTCGTTGTTCAGTTGCCTAATTGACTGGGCCACTTAGACAACTCATCTACCGAGGAATGCGCGATGGATTAAATAAATCTATGTTGTTTGTGAGTACTACAGATCTGTACGAATGTATTCCGAATGGCATTCGTGATACTCAGGCGTAAAGAAGAAAGTAAAGAATTATGAAAAAGCTTATTTTGTTAGATTTCCATTCGAGTATTCAAAGTACAAAATGTTAAAAATTGTTTAATACTTGCATTATATAATTCATTAGAAGGTCCATCATCTATAGATATATGTAAATACTATTTCGAAATTGTCCTTACAGACGAAAAATTTAAATTCAATTAAGCTGACGTTTCAGTACTTTGGTTTGACAGGAGATATCGTAGAATGGGACTATCTTTCCTATTTCTGACACAAAAAGTCCTTGGTCATGATTGGTTAGCATTGAGAAAAAATATTCATAATAAAATTCTTACATTGGCATTGAAAAAATATGATTTTAATTAAAGTTTTACATTAACGTTAAAAAAATCAAGTCTAATGAAATCTGTTGTCATTATCATTGAAAATGAAAAGTAATGAAAAATTCGGTTACCAATACCAATGCTATTAGTACTATTTTTGAATTACAAAACACAATTTCATTAACAGTATTTATTAGACCAATGAGGAGATAAAAAATTTAAAACTTGTGCAAAATTATGGAAAGTTCGAAAAAAGTGTATGTATTTTTCGTTAATTTTCTAATTTTTCTAGTTGTTTTTTAACAACTAAAAAACTATTATTAAGGAAATATTCCTTCAGCTTAATTTAAAGAATTATTAAAGTCAGTTTAGTTAAACGCCTATTAATGCCATTAAAAAAAATTATGAGCATTGTTTTTTTAATGCTAATGTTTCAAGGGACAACTGTGCAAGAAAAACAAAGAAAATCACAGCTTAAACAATTTCACCTTAAACGTTAAAATTCATGATGAAAATCAGCACAAAAATATTAAATAGTTAGAACCACAAATAATTATCAGGTGTTCATTGTTAACAAAAACGTTAGGTTTACCTTCACTTCGGTAACGGGAATATCCAAGTCGACTCTCGATTTACACCATTAATTTTTCCCCCTTAGATTACATCTACATGTGTAGAACTCTATCTACGCTATTTGAATTTAAAATTTTTTCTAACCGACAAATGTACTAATTTTGATTTCCAAAAAAAAACAGCAACTTACAACAAAAATAGAATTCTAATCCACAACGAGAGAGTAAAAATATAAATAAAGAATATATTAACTTTCTCAAAGAAAACGTCATAAGACTTCACCTCATTTATTTATAAATAAAATTAATTAAATTAACCTGAAAACTGAAATGCTTTGTAAATGTTAGTTGCTTTTTGAAAAATAAAAAAAGGGAATTATTTAAAAATGTTCAACGAATAGTCTTTTGCAAAAGTACACGTAGGCCTTACATTCTACAGGAAAATAAATCTTAAAATGTATGTAGACTGTGGACTTTACTACCCTTTCACGTGGGTAATATAAATTTTAATGATTAATACTGACAAAGTCATGCTTACGCTAAATTTTCTATGTCCAAGCCCAGCTTCAAACAACATCTGTTAAATCTATTATTATTTATAAACATAAAACTCGCAACTCGTTACTTTTTTTTGTTTTGTTTTTTCGGTCATACGAAATACATTAGTATAAAATTACGTGGAGCGGCGGTCATATAAAAAGATAACGATATAAAAACACCAGCGGAAGAGTTTCCGAAAAACCAGTCGACAATTGAATGCGAGTGCGTTTACACAGGCCCCAGAGACAATTGAGAAATACAAAAATTGATTTGACAAAATGAAGAAAACAGTGTGTGTAAGTGGTTATCTTATCGGAGTGCAGGCAAAACCCCTTTGTCCCGGGTTTTTAATCACTTTGATAGTTTTCTAGGAAGTTTACTCGGTATTTATTTACATTTTCATCATCGCTTTCCTCCAGATACTAATTGTGACAGTCCTTATTGCCATGGCCTATGCCATGCAGCCTTTGAATCGTGATCAGCAACACCACCATCAGAAACGTCAGAGCAACAGCCTAAAGCAGCACCATTTGCAACCGCATCATCATTATTCCAGTGTACATCGTTTACCAAAGTCCGACGAAGACAAACATGCCCATAAGGCCATTCCCCTGATTGCTGGAGGCGTCCATAAACTCCATAAGTTGAAGTCTCAAAGGAGTGCTAGACAATCCCACTCGGGCAAAGAGTCAAAGCCAAGCCATAAGCATCATCAAAAGCATCACCACTCCAAGAAGCGACACAGTGGATCCTCGCGGCGCCATTAGATTCATAAATTATATTTATACATATGCATATTTATGTAACGCTTGAAAACTTTCGAAAATGTAGCGAAATTTTTGACAACATTTTCATGACCTTTTTTATTCTTTTAACTCGGGTCTAGGGCTCACCTCGTAATAAGTAGGTAATTAAAATTGTCTTTATATCTGGCCTAAGCCTCGTCTCAGCCATAATTGCTGAAATTTCTTTGGAAGCCGTCGTACAAAATCCGGTTTCGGAGCAAGTGAAGCAAAAATTTAATTTAATTTTGTGCTGTGTGTTATGTTTATTGTGTATTGTGATAATGCCGGGTGGAATTTTTGGGGTCAAAAGCACTTTCGATGACGTCAGAAATGTTCATGTAATTAGGTCTAGTTTTTAGCCCCATACAGGGTAAATGGGACGACGGTAATAACCGCCATAATACCGTCCATAGCCATAGCCTCCGCTGTATTTGTAACCTCCGCCCCAGCCGCCATAGGAAGAGCGCCCATAGTAACTAGGTACCACTGCAATCGGGGCTGGAGCTGCATAATAACCGTATCCAATAGAGTCTGCCGTGTCTAGATCAGCTTCGGGCTCAGCGTCCGCAGTTAAACGTTTCTAGGCAGAAGGGAGAAGATTCAATAGAAAACTTTTTCTTCCAAAGGTTCGAAAACAGTTTTGTAACTACTTACCTCCTCTATAGGTCCTGCACTAGTCATGGCTATAACGGCTAACAAAATCACCCAGAACTGTTATGGAAAATTATAAATATTCAATTCAATTCTATGGTCTATAATAGCAAATCTAGTTCACATCTGATTACCTTAGCCATTGTTAATATTGTTTTGCAAAATTTCACAACGCTTGTAAATATTTTTTAGCCAAATTAACACCTTTCCTTGAATCGTTCTCGCAGTTCTAGCTAGTTGCAATGTTTGAGGTAAACTGTGATTGGGAATCACAGTCCTAACATCTTTTATAGTGGATGAGATCGAATTTGCATATGATGCAAATTGAATAAGCAAACAAATCCGAGCTCTGGAAAAGTCATTAACCGTGAGAGCAAAAGGAAATTGGATCTCGAAAAAAAATGAATCAGGGTCAGGTTTTCACATTCATTGAATCCAAATCTTGAATCTCATTCCTATACATTTAAGATTTTCAAAAACATGTTTCTGTACGAGTTAAGCATCGATTTGAGATGACGCAGTGACCGAGAAAAAGTATCTAATCACTTAAATAAATAAATAGATGACGATATAATATAATTAATAACTGACAATCCTCAAATAATATTCGCGCTGATTAAATGCACAATATATTAAAGTTCACCCGCTTCCCTTCAATTCCAAATTCACCACAGATTACCATAAACAATATTACCATAAACAATATTATGCCAATTTTCATATGGCTAATACATATTTATATGATTTCATAAGAAACGTTTATCCAAATCTATATTTCTGATCTAATTCTTGATCAGCATCAAGAGTGCGCGTCTCGCACAAGACTATACTTGAATCCGTTCAAAAGCAGTTCTTGCTATTTGGTCTTGTCAATTTGCCCCCGTATTCTTGTAGACTTCTTTTGAATAACCTTCCTTGGTGTTATTTTTAGCACAAGCTCCTAAATGTTGATATTATTAAGTAAGTTATTGGCCCAGGTACCATGTAGACGGAGTAGACATCCTATTATACCTTTAACCCTTAGTCGTTGTCCTTTCAACTATGCCATTCATGAACCTAAACTGAAGTAGTACAATATTCCATATAATTTGGAGTAGTTGAAACTTTCATAATGGATACTGGATCGTTAATATTAAGCTGCAAAGGAAGTTAAATAGAATCCATGTCTTGAAACCCGAAAATATCGTTCTCTGCAGTTCCGGGACACGATGGCTAGGAAAATTAATTAATCACCTAGTCTTAAAAAAAACCTATGTGAGAGACTGCATAGCGGTAAGGTTTTAAATTTTGAAAAGCTATCGATAACAAAATCTGTGGTTTCATATCGATAACTACCATAGAATTTGCAAAATTAATCGATATTGTCATCGACTGTTTTCCCACCGCTAATAGAAATGGCTGCCGCATTGTAAACGTTTTGCAAAACCGGGAAAATTGATAGAAAAAGACGGAAAAACGGATAAATACTGTGAATTAGGTAATAGTCCTGCTCAAGAAAAGTGATTTGATGTTTTACGTAAATTTTTTTTTATTAAAATAAAGGTTTTGATGAGTTTTTCGCACAGTGAAAATTGCAAAGTGCGCGGCGTCAGACAAAACGTGTCTGTGTCTGCAGTTGGTGTGTGTATAAATGTGAGACTCCTACTAAGATCCACTTTTTGCTATTTATCAATTGACCTAGATGCGACTTCTTAAACGATGTCAATCCCACCTTATATGATACCGCCAAATGCCTGGGCCGCTCAATTAATGGCCCAGCAGCAGGCATTTGCGGCTGCCCATGCACAACAGGCGCAGCTACATGCCCAGCAGCAAATGGCTAACCAGATACAGCAAATTCCACCGCCAGGAGCACCATTGCCTCCACCTGGAGGTGTTGGAGTTGGTGGACCTGCAGCTGGTGGGCAAACCAATGGCATCCAAGCACCGACACCGGGACAGTCTGGTCTGGGTCAAATACCGACACCGAAACCGGATATAATTACAGAAGAGAAACTCCAAGAGAAGGCCTTGAAGTGGCAGCACTTGCAATCGAAACGCTTTGCAGAGAAGCGCAAGTTTGGTTTTATCGACACCCAAAAGGAGGATATGCCGCCAGAGCATATACGAAAGATTATACGTGATCATGGAGACATGACCTCGCGCAAATATCGTCATGACAAACGTGTCTACTTGGGCGCCCTCAAGTATATGCCACATGCAGTGCTAAAGCTGCTGGAAAATATGCCTATGCCATGGGAGCAGATTCGAGATGTCCAAGTGCTCTACCACATTACTGGAGCCATCACTTTTGTCAATGAAATTCCCTGGGTTATTGAACCCGTCTACATAGCGCAATGGGGGTAAGGAAAAAAAGCGATAAAAAATTATATATACTACCCTGGTTTTCCTTTTAGAACAATGTGGATAATGATGAGACGTGAAAAGCGTGATCGTAGGCACTTTAAGCGTATGCGCTTTCCCCCCTTTGACGATGAGGAGCCACCTCTAGACTATGCTGACAACGTGCTGGATGTGGAACCATTGGAAGCCATTCAAATAGAATTGGATAACGATGAAGACAACGCCGTACACAAATGGTTCTATGACCATAGACCCCTAGTAGATACGTCGTTAGTACATTCCCCATAAACCTTTTTTATTATTTTGTTAAAAGAAAACAATAAAAATATATTCGTCTTAGGTTTGTTAATGGTTCAACGTACCGAAAATGGAATCTTTCCCTTCCGCAATTGGCCACGCTTTATCGATTGGCTAATCAATTACTTACTGACCTGGTGGACAATAATTTCTTTTATCTCTTTGACCCGAAGAGCTTTTTCACGGCCAAGGCTCTGAATATGGCTATTCCGGGTGGACCCAAATTTGAACCACTCATCAAGGATCATAATGTTGGGTAGGTTTCTCCAAGGTATTGAAATTAAGACTTTGTCCAATAAATTTTTCTCGTTTTTCCTATAGTGATGAGGACTGGAACGAGTTTAATGACATTAATAAGGTCATTATACGTCAACCTATTCGTACGGAATATAGAATTGCCTTTCCCTATCTGTACAACAATATGCCCCACTTTGTGCATTTAAGTTGGTAAGCAAAAGTAGAAAAAAAAATCTTTAACTTATAATATTTAGTGGAACGCTTTGTTTATCGGTTAGTACAACATTTACATGTTGTGATAGAATAGGCACTTAAAAAAAAATATTTCCGCGTTGTGCGTTGATGCGTTGTGATGTCAAATGGAACATTTAATAAAATTTAAAGTGATTAGCCAGTCTTAAAAAGTTGAAATAATGGATCAGAATGTCCATTCATGCGAAAGTGATATCATTAATTATATATTTATACCTAAGTCCCTAACTGCAGTTACTACAAAGTAGTACATAGAATTAATGCGAAGTCAATTTGTAAATCTCATGGCAACGCCTAATGACATGTAAGATTAATGAAAGTCTCCCAAGTTTACTACCAATTTAGCGATAATGGTGCGGGAGATGCAATGAGAAATGTTCGTTATGATTGAAAAGACTAAATCATAACTGCTGATAGTTGCAGACAAACTTGTACTTAACCCATATCGAAATAGGACATTGTTAAGAATCAAAGCTGATGATTTGAAATGATTTTTGATTTCTAGGTATCACACCCCCAATGTGGTCTACATCAAAACCGAGGATCCTGATTTGCCAGCTTTTTACTTTGATCCTTTAATAAATCCCATTTCTCATCGGAATGCCAATTCAAAGGTACAAGAGCCGCTGCCCGATGATGATGAGGATTTTACATTGCCGGATGAAGTTCAACCTTTTCTACAGGACACTCCCCTCTATACCGACAATACGGCTAATGGGATTGCTTTGTTGTGGGCACCGCGTCCATTTAATATGCGTTCAGGACGATCTCGGCGAGCAATTGATGTACCTTTGGTTAAATGCTGGTACAAGGAGCATTGCCCGCCTGGCCATCCAGTCAAGGTGCGGGTTAGCTACCAAAAACTACTCAAATATTATGTCCTTAATGCCCTCAAGCATCGTAAGCCCAAGCCACAAAAGAAGCGGTAAGTATTAATAATATGCTCAACAGTTTTTGATCTTACAGTCGGTTGCACCTTTCTACTTAGGTATCTCTTCCGTTCGTTTAAGGCTACGAAATTCTTTCAGACCACCACTTTGGATTGGGTGGAGGCTGGTCTGCAGGTTTGTCGCCAGGGCTATAATATGCTAAATCTTCTGATTCATCGAAAGAATCTGAATTACCTGCATTTGGACTATAATTTCAATTTGAAGCCCGTTAAGACTCTGACAACGAAGGAACGTAAAAAGTCACGTTTCGGCAACGCCTTCCATTTGTGCCGTGAAATTTTGCGCCTGACCAAGCTTATCATAGACTCGCACGTTCAATATCGCCTGAACAATGTGGATGCCTTCCAGCTGGCCGATGGCCTGCAGTATATTTTTGCCCATGTTGGCCAACTGACTGGAATGTATCGATACAAATACAAATTAATGCGGCAAATCCGTATGTGCAAGGATTTAAAGCATTTGATTTACTACCGCTTCAACACGGGGCCCGTGGGAAAGGGTCCGGGTTGTGGCTTCTGGGCCCCGGGATGGCGCGTCTGGTTGTTCTTCATGCGAGGAATCACACCCCTTTTGGAGCGGTGGCTGGGCAATCTTTTGTCGCGTCAATTTGAGGGTCGCCACTCCAAGGGCGTAGCCAAGACGGTGACCAAACAACGTGTCGAGTCGCATTTCGACTTAGAGCTGCGAGCCTCGGTAATGCACGATATTGTGGATATGATGCCCGAGGGAATAAAGCAAAACAAGGCGCGCACAATCCTGCAGCATTTGTCAGAGGCGTGGCGTTGCTGGAAAGCAAACATCCCATGGAAGGTACCAGGTCTTCCCATACCGATTGAGAACATGATTTTGCGATACGTCAAAATGAAGGCGGATTGGTGGACGAATACGGCCCACTACAATCGAGAACGCATACGTCGCGGAGCAACTGTGGACAAGACGGTGTGCAAGAAAAATTTGGGACGACTCACGCGTTTGTATTTGAAGGCGGAGCAGGAACGCCAACACAATTACCTCAAGGATGGACCCTACATATCACCCGAAGAAGCTGTAGCCATATATACTACGACAGTGCATTGGTTGGAATCACGGCGTTTCGCTCCCATTCCTTTTCCTCCACTGTCCTACAAGCATGACACAAAGCTGCTGATCCTGGCTCTGGAGCGGCTCAAGGAGGCATATAGTGTAAAGTCGCGTCTGAATCAAAGCCAGCGAGAGGAATTGGGTCTCATCGAGCAGGCTTACGATAATCCCCACGAAGCTTTGTCACGCATTAAGCGTCACTTGTTAACCCAAAGAGCTTTCAAAGAGGTGAGCCATCATTTCTTGATTAAGTTCTATTAATTAAAGTGTGTTTTTTTTTTTTAATTTACAGGTGGGCATTGAGTTTATGGACTTGTATAGTCATCTGATACCCGTATACGAGGTGGAACCTCTGGAGAAGATCACAGATGCCTATCTGGATCAGTATCTGTGGTATGAGGCAGACAAAAGACGACTATTTCCACCCTGGATCAAGCCCAGCGATACAGAACCTCCGCCACTCTTGGCGTACAAATGGTGTCAAGGTAGTAGAGGGATTCTAATTAGCCCAATTCAGTATTTTCATTAGTTAGAGCCAATTGTGGGCGTTTCGGGCGTGTGATTTGTAGCAAAGTGATATGTATTTGATAATCCCCTTGTTGCAAACCTCACGCCGGAAATATGTCTCCAAATACTTCAGTCGACATCCAGGCTCAGTTTGAAATTTGTGTGGATAGACTACTCAATTTCAATGTTTTTTTTTTTCTTTTCTCTTTAATAAGGCATAAACAATCTGCAGGATGTGTGGGATGTAGGCGAAGGAGAATGTAACGTTCTTTTGGAATCGCGGTTTGAAAAGCTTTACGAGAAAATTGATTTGACTCTGCTCAATCGTTTACTCCGTCTGATTGTGGACCACAACATTGCGGATTACATGACAGCCAAAAACAATGTGGTGATCAATTACAAGGACATGAATCACACCAACAGCTACGGCATCATTCGTGGCCTACAGTTCTCCTCTTTTATAACGCAATATTATGGTTTGGTCTTGGACCTCCTGGTCCTGGGTCTGCATCGCTCGAGTGAAATGGCCGGTCCACCCCAAATGCCCAACGATTTTCTCACATTCCAGGATGCTGTCACGGAGGTAGCGCATCCCATTCGTCTTTATTGCCGTTATGTGGATCGCATTCATTTGTTCTTCAGATTCTCCGCCGAAGAGGCGCGAGATCTCATCCAGCGTTACTTGACCGAGCATCCTGATCCGAACAATGAGAACATTGTGGGCTACAATAATAAAAAATGCTGGCCACGCGATGCACGCATGCGTCTTATGAAGCACGATGTTAATTTGTAGGTTTTATTGGAAAAATGCATTCTTTGTAAATAATTTGAATTTAATTAATATTTTCTGGTTTCTTAGGGGTCGCGCTGTCTTCTGGGACATTAAGAATCGTTTGCCTCGTTCAGTGACCACAATTGGCTGGGAGAATACCTTTGTGTCTGTATATTCTAAGGATAATCCCAATTTACTTTTCAACATGAGCGGCTTTGAGTGTCGCATTCTGCCAAAGGTTCCACTAAAATGGATAATAATATGAGTTCAGTTGATAATCGTTAATCGTTCTCTTGCAGTGTCGGACACAAAACGAGGAGTTTACCCATCGTGATGGTGTCTGGAATTTACAGAATGAAATTACCAAGGAACGTACAGCGCAATGTTTTCTGCGAGTGGATGATGAGTCATTGGGACGCTTCCACAATCGTGTACGACAGATTTTAATGGCCTCGGGTTCGACGACGTTTACCAAGGTAGGTTTCCAATTCAAAACATCCAAAAGACAATGAATTATTGTCATATTTTGCAGATTGTGAACAAATGGAATACGGCATTGATCGGACTGATGACGTATTTCCGAGAGGCTGTGGTCAACACGCAGGAGTTGTTAGATCTGCTGGTCAAGTGCGAGAACAAGATTCAAACCCGTATCAAGATCGGTTTGAACTCGAAAATGCCTTCACGTTTTCCCCCTGTTGTCTTTTATACTCCAAAAGAATTGGGCGGCTTGGGAATGTTGAGTATGGGTCATGTGCTCATTCCGCAATCAGATCTTCGTTGGTCCAAGCAAACGGATGTGGGCATCACTCATTTCCGTTCTGGTATGTCGCATGATGAGGATCAGTTGATTCCCAATCTGTATCGTTACATACAACCCTGGGAGAGTGAGTTCATTGACTCGCAGCGAGTGTGGGCGGAATATGCCCTCAAGCGACAGGAGGCGAATGCCCAGAATCGTCGCCTCACTTTGGAAGATCTAGAGGACAGTTGGGATCGTGGCATTCCGCGGATCAATACACTCTTCCAAAAGGACCGGCACACGTTGGCCTATGACAAGGGCTGGCGCATTCGCACGGAGTTCAAGCAATATCAGGTGCTGAAGCAGAATCCTTTCTGGTGGACTCATCAACGTCACGATGGCAAATTATGGAATCTAAACAACTACCGGACGGACATGATTCAAGCACTGGGCGGAGTGGAGGGCATCTTAGAGCACACATTATTTAAGGGCACTTACTTCCCCACGTGGGAGGGTTTGTTCTGGGAGAAGGCATCCGGATTCGAGGAGTCCATGAAATACAAGAAGCTCACAAATGCTCAGCGATCGGGTCTCAATCAGATTCCGAATCGTCGCTTTACTCTCTGGTGGTCACCGACTATTAATCGAGCGAATGTCTATGTCGGTTTCCAGGTTCAGTTGGATCTGACGGGTATCTTCATGCACGGCAAAATTCCTACACTGAAGATCTCCCTTATTCAGATATTCCGTGCCCATTTGTGGCAAAAGATTCACGAGTCTATTGTGATGGATCTGTGTCAGGTGTTCGATCAGGAGCTGGACGCTTTGGAGATTGAGACTGTGCAAAAAGAGACCATCCATCCGCGTAAATCCTACAAAATGAACTCCTCCTGCGCCGACATCCTACTGTTCCCCGCCTACAAGTGGAATGTGTCGCGACCTTCGCTGCTAGCAGACACAAAAGACACAATGGACAACACCACGACGCAAAAGTATTGGCTGGACATCCAGTTGCGATGGGGTGACTACGACTCCCACGATGTCGAACGTTATGCCAGAGCGAAGTTCCTCGACTACACCACGGACAACATGTCTATTTATCCCTCGCCCACTGGAGTACTGATTGCCATTGACCTGGCATACAATTTGCATTCGGCTTATGGTAACTGGTTTCCGGGATGCAAGACTCTTATCCAACAAGCCATGGCCAAAATCATGAAGGCCAATCCCGCCCTCTATGTGCTGCGTGAACGCATTCGCAAGGCACTCCAACTGTACTCGTCGGAGCCCACTGAACCGTATCTTAGCTCCCAGAACTATGGTGAGCTCTTCTCCAACCAGATCATTTGGTTTGTAGACGATACCAACGTGTATCGTGTCACCATACACAAGACTTTTGAGGGCAATCTGACAACAAAGCCCATCAATGGAGCCATCTTCATCTTCAACCCACGCACTGGTCAGCTGTTCCTGAAGATTATTCACACCTCTGTGTGGGCTGGCCAGAAGCGTTTGGGACAGTTGGCCAAGTGGAAGACCGCCGAGGAAGTTGCAGCTCTCATTCGATCCTTGCCGGTGGAAGAGCAGCCGAAGCAGATCATTGTCACCCGCAAGGGCATGTTGGATCCCCTCGAGGTTCATTTGCTTGATTTCCCCAATATTGTGATCAAGGGCTCGGAGCTGCAGTTGCCCTTCCAGGCCTGTCTCAAGGTGGAGAAATTCGGTGATCTGATTCTCAAAGCCACCGAACCACAGATGGTGCTGTTCAATCTTTACGATGATTGGCTAAAGACGATCTCCTCGTACACGGCGTTTAGTCGGCTCATTTTGATTCTTCGCGCTCTGCATGTCAACACGGAAAGGACAAAGATTATCCTGAAGCCGGATAAGACTACCATAACGGAAGCCCATCACATCTGGCCCACTCTGACAGACGAGGAATGGATCAAAGTGGAGGTGCAACTGAAGGATCTTATTTTGGCTGATTATGGCAAGAAAAACAACGTGAATGTGGCCTCGCTGACACAGTCCGAGATTCGTGACATTATCCTGGGTATGGAAATCAGCGCCCCATCGGCCCAACGTCAACAAATTGCCGAGATCGAGAAGCAGACCAAGGAGCAGAACCAACTGACGGCTACTACAACGCGAACAACGAACAAGCATGGTGACGAAATCATCACCTCCACGACCTCCAACTATGAGACGCAAACCTTTAGCTCCAAGACGGAGTGGCGAGTCAGAGCCATCTCGGCCACAAATCTGCATCTGCGCACGAATCACATATATGTCAGCTCAGATGACATCAAGGAGACTGGCTACACCTACATTCTTCCAAAGAACATATTGAAGAAGTTTGTGACCATCTCTGATCTGAGAGCACAGATTGCAGGCTATCTGTATGGCGTTAGTCCGCCGGACAATCCCCAGGTGAAGGAGATCCGTTGCATTGTTATGCCGCCCCAATGGGGCACCCACCAAACCATAAATTTGCCCAACGCCCTGCCCACACATCAATACCTGAAGGATATGGAACCATTGGGCTGGATCCATACGCAACCCAACGAGTTGCCGCAGTTGTCGCCACAGGACATAACCACGCATGCCAAGATCATGCAGGAGAACGCTCATTGGGACGGAGAGAAGACAATTGTGATAACCTGCTCATTTACGCCAGGCTCCTGCTCGCTAACCGCCTACAAACTGACACCATCGGGCTTCGAATGGGGATCCAAAAACACGGATAAAGGTAACAATCCCAAGGGCTACCTGCCATCGCACTACGAACGTGTCCAAATGTTGCTATCGAACAAGTTCCTTGGCTTTTTCATGGTCCCGTCACAGGGCAGTTGGAATTACAACTTCATGGGCGTTCGACACGACCCGAACATGAAATACGAACTGCAATTGGCCAATCCGAAAGAGTTTTACCACGAATTGCACCGTACTTCGCATTTCCTGCTGTTTGCCAACCTTGAAGATGGCGGCGACGGAGCCGGTGCCGATCGAGAAGATGTCTATGCGTAAATATTGGACAAGTTAAACAAAAACTTATTAAACACTACTTTTTGTAATAAAATTCATTTAATTTTTACCAACAACGAAATTTGTTACCATGGAAATATGTATGACCCCATACTGGGTTGGATTGGGGTTTGATTAATAGGTTAACCAAATGTTTATATGTATATTATGTATATATATCATGCATATAGCACTACAGTTAATACAAAAGTTCCGTTTCGGTTTCGCAATGTGGTTCGGTTTCTAGGTACATACGTTGACTGTTGGTTGACCCGTTTTCTCCTCCTCCCATCCCCATTCATTGCTCGACTAAGAGCATTTCCAAAGGACTATGGCCAAATTGCCGGCAAAAAACAAGTATAGTATGTTCTCCGTCTCATAGGAGACTTCAAATCCGAATCCTTCACCAACAACCACATGCCAATAAATACCAAATTTCTTATCCATGGTCTCTTTAATGATTTTGGCAGCTTGCTGCAAAATAGGGGAAAATAAAAATCCTATAGATGTTGGGATTGTAATAGATACCTCATAGTTGGACGAGTATTTCTCGCAAGCGGTGATACTCAATTCAATGGCCTCAGTGCGCATCTCTTCATTCATATCCGAGTGCTGAGAAGAAGATAAGAAATGATAGTGAGTACATCTCAGCTCCTATTTTGTTTGCTCCCCCCCTTTGAACCAACCTTCACCAAGGGATAGACATGCACAATCTTCTTTTCCCCTTCTTTGCCTCCTTCACCTTCATCGGCCATGTCTCTAAGCCCGCTGCGAAATATCGAATAACTAGGACTATAGGACGAAAGGAACGACACGCCAATCGCCGGGAGGGTAATGTAATGAAAATTGAGTTAAATTCCTATTTACATGTGACATACAATTCAAGGCGAGCAAAAGGTATATACATATATGTATATATATATAAATCTATATATTTATATGAGATTTTGTGAATGTTTATGAATTTGTCACGTCAGGGCCAGGCAGACGGCGGCAAGAACTATTCGTGCCTGCTCAGCACAGCGGTTCACTTGCAACTAACTTTTTGACTGACTCCGCAATGGCGCCGATTCTATTAACTAAAAGTTCCCCTTGCCAGGACATTTATGTATGGTACGAACGTTTCTCTGGCAGGCAGGCAACCGCAACAGACATTTTATGTTACGTCCTGCTGCATCCCCCTTAATTCTACTCAGCTCTGTTTTGTTTGCAAATTGTTGCTGCTGTTGTTGTTGTTGTTGCAAACAAAAGCAATTTCCGTGCGGGTGCTAGAGACAGACGAAACGGCGGCGACGTCGTCATCTTGGCGTCCACCACCTCAATTTTAAGAGTTTTTGCACTGTTTTTCCTATGGACAGCGAATAAGGGTACGAGATGGGAAAAACCCACCACTGCATATATGTATAAAATGCACATATGGATGTCTCTAAATATCGGGGGGATAAAATGTGTTATCTAATTAAATTGAGTGAATAAAAACGATTTACAAAATCTCAAATCACAGAAGAATTTTCCCATTAATACAAATGTACATCTAAACTATTTCGATTCATATCATTGAAAATATTTTTATTTAGTCCCAAGATTCACATTCATTGTGATCTGACAAATTATCTGTTTTCGGTTGACATTCGATTGAATTATCCCAATCATTTTCATCTATGCATGTATCATCATCCGAGTCCTCGATGAATACAAACTCATTCTCAACGCATTTGTTATTTTCTTTGAGCAATTCGTCCAGAATATCGCGAGTGGCTCCAAAACGTTCAGTGTGATCTAAAAGGTAGGATATGGGCATCTTGTACCCATGCAATTCTGGGTCATAAGTATCCTCATTAATCTTCCAGCGATTTAGCTCAAATAGGATTTCAGACCAAATGATCTCCTCCTTGGTGCGTGTGTCCACAAAGTAGGGAAAATCTACAGAATGTAAAAGCTTATACGCTTTTGTCTCCGCTTGAGCCGATTTATCAATCAGTGTTGTTACTAGTGGCATGTCCAGTAGATCCTTGCGTACAAATATGACCATCTGTGTTGCATGTCCCACTGCTGCATAACCCTCGGGTGGATCACCAAATCCCAATAGAGAAAACATATAGTTTGGGTATTTGGCAACTATATCCAAACACCAGGATTTGAACTGTTCACGAGTCCATTCGAATTTGTGATCATGATGGCGAAATCCATTAGATAACAGAGGCTTGAATCGTGTGAATATCACATTATAATCGGAATTGGGAGTGCTGATTATCACAAGTTTTGGCTCCATAAACCCAAAAATATTCAATGGAATTTTGACCAAGACATTATCATAGACATGCTCAATTCTAAATGCGAAGAAATTTATAGCATTGGGATAATACTTTTATGAAAGTAACTTACAGTTCCAGGGCAACAACAGCATCTATGCTTTGTAATTCTTGAGAGGATTCAGCTACACTACCTTGCAGAACGTCTACATGCAACGGTCTTTTTCGCCGTCTTACAAAATCAGCAATTAAGGGCCTGATAAAAGGTACATTTATTTTCAGCAGGTCTTCATCAATATCCACCTAGAATACAAAAAAAAAAATGGAAAAACAAATTCAGTTTAATTATACATTTCAAATTGTCAACCGTTTAATTTTACAGCTTCATTTTCGAGCACTGCTGTTAACATAACAGCATCATCTGCGAGCACTTTTTACTTATGGAAACGTAACAAAATGGCGGAACAGTACGGAAATGAAACCTTGGCTTGTTTGCTGGCCAGCAGACAAATAGAATATGTAATTGTTGTGAAAACTAATTAAATAAATTAACAAAAATACTACTGAACACATTCTGAACATGTATTTTTAGTCAAGTGGATCGACGGCAAAGTGTAAGCACTTAAGTTTAGCTATTAATGACTGGTGAAAATTTCTTCTGCGAATAAAAAAGAAAAACGTGAAAACAAAAAGAAGAAGAGTGACATGGGACTGAAAAATCAATTTAATTTATGAACAATTAAACGTGTTTGCCAATGTAAAAAGTGAATAAGGTTAAATAAGCCGTAATGAGACATGGAATAATTTATGAATTTAGTTAATAAATAAAAACAAAGCAGCTGAATGCCGGCCAATAAAATCGATTTTCCTTACAATACTTTTGTTTGCCTGTGTGTGTCTTTTTTTTGTCCGTCCGTTTCCAGATGTAAATTTTATTGCCAAAAAAGTTAGATAGAAACTTGTGACATTTGGAGTAAAAAAATCGTAGAGTTCGTTATGTTACATATAATTTCGTCAAATTGGATAAAATATTACATTTGTTTTTGTTGAATATACCTATAATGTGCATGTATTTGTATATTTGTATGTGTATACTTGTTCCATTGTCATATCATTCCTACCGACCCCAAGGCACAAAGTGAAACTGGAATTTCTGTGAAATTAAAAGGCAAAAAACGAACAAAAGGAAAAGAAAAAAAAACAACAAAATTACTAGAAATTAATCAGCATCTTAAATATAATACATATAGGAGAATTCGCGTTTGACTTATTGTCTACAAGTGAGAACATAACTTTAAATATATGTATTTGTAATCATCTCTGCTTCTTTCTACACTAACCTACCCACAAGCAGACACCGCGAATGAGAGGCAAAAAGAAAGACCGTGGTAAAAGCAACGCACGCAACGGAATTGAGACAAAAACAAACCGCTTGTATTTTTATCGGTTGATCGAAATTCAATGCTAGACTGAATCCGAGAAATTCACGTGGCACAGCAAGGAAGGAAGGAAGCAGCAGGGAGAGGACATTAAAATGGGCAAGCGCCTGATCTTGGAACGCCAGCCCACAGACCGAAGTATAAGGAAACGTAAAAGGGCGGAGATTAGAGAAGATAATGACAGCGATGAGGCAGTAGTGGCTGAGAAGTGCCAAAGGTTGGCTCACAATGTCAATGGATACGATTCTCATGACAATGATGATGAAGATTCTTTATCGTCGGGATCAGGTGGTGGCATTGGAACAGCGCTTGTGCACACGCCGCAGTCGCAGGTGGCACACAGTTTACTTAGCTTGGCTAGCAACGAGAAGCACAATTCTCTGGCCACTGAGTCTCCGCGCCCCGTGTATAGTCTGAGACCTTCTGTAGTCAATGGCACCATCCTGAGAGATGTACTCTCCAAACCCTGGCGCTTGGGACGACCTATAGGTAAGTGATGCGCCTGGTCCCATGTTTCCCAAAACTCTCGCCAATTTAAACTTTTTCTTAAGGTAAGGGAAATTTTGGCGAAATATTTCTGGCATCGGATGAAACTGTATGTCCTGTCAGCTCGGAGAGTGCAAAATATGTGGTCAAAATTGAGCCACATTCCAATGGACCGCTATTTGTTGAAATACATTGTCTGATCCATACTTCCCAGACCAAAGGTGAGTAATTAAATTAATTTTGACCAATTTAATCTTGAATTTTAACGTTTTTTTTTTCGCTTTGTTTTAGCAGTTACTAATGGTCACGAAAACGAGGAAGCGCAAGCAAAGATCAGTTCATTGTCGCCTCATCTTGCACAAGGTCCGCCATCAGGAATACCTAGCTACATTGCCTCTGGCACCCATTACTTTGGTGATGGTCGCTATCGCTTTTTGGTCTTGCCCCGCTTTGACCGAGATTTGCACTCACTGATCAAAAACTCACGAGTGCAGCAGAAGTCACTTCTAGTGTTGGCCATACATATTGTTAACGTACTGGAGTATCTGCACGATAAGGGGTACTGCCACAATGATATAAAGGCCCAGAATTTAATGATATCCAAGTGCAAGTATCTTCAGAGGCAGACAGTGTCCAGAGATAAGCACTATGAAGAAAAGCAGCAGACTACGGACAGCGGGAATAGCTCAGAACAAGAGACTACTAACGATGACGAATATTTTCTAAAAAACGAGAAATTCGCATTGAAACGAATGGAGCACATAGGTAAGCGAAAGGACGAGGACATGGAAGAGGACGAGGATTTCGATGATGGAGCCACTTCAAACAGCAACAACAGCAATAGCTTGGACTGCTACCAAACACCAGTGAATAAGAAACGCGCCAGACCGCGTACTGGTGTCGAGTTTAGCGGCTCCAATCCGGTGCGCTCGTGTCGCCGCGAAAAGCGAAATTCTATGTACGAGGAGATGGTCAAGTCCCACTATCTGCGGCCTACCAAGCGAGTTAGCTATCGTGAGGAGTTTAACGAGGATGGATATCCCATCAAAGAGGAGCCGCAGCCAGTGGAGGGGACTAACAGCGATCAGTCGCCAGTTAGTTCGGACAATGAGTCCGAGGAGTTTCTGCCACCTTCTATTCGACGTTCAACAAAGAAATCATCTGCCAGTTTTTCCGCTGCCAAGCGTCTCGGCACACGACGTCAGCAGAAAATAATGAAAAATCGTGAAATGATTGCGATGGCGGAAGAAAGTTCTCGTAGCCGTGATGGGAAGCGAGTCACAACTAATCCGCCACAATACCAGCTTATTCCAGTGGAGGAGGAGCATGTCTTCCTCATCGACTTCGGTTTGGCCTCCAAATACCAAGACCGCGGTGTCCACCGCCCATTCATTATGGACCAGAGAAGAGCGCATGATGGCACTTTGGAGTTTACTTCCCGGGATGCCCATATGGGTGCTCATTCCCGCCGGAGTGATCTGGAGTGCCTGGGTTACAATCTGCTCTATTGGTCTGAGGGATTTTTGCCTTGGAAGGAAGTCGCCATTCAACAGCAACAAGAGAAGGTGCATCGGGCCAAGGAACTGTTCATGACCGACGTCTCGGAAATGCTACGTCAGTTCTATGGAAAGCAGGTTCCTAAATATTTAGGCGAGTTTCTAAAGCTCATTGGGGAATTGTCTTACCAGGAGCGTCCCAACTATCAGCGTTATCGAAATATTTTTAAACGCGAGTATCGCCGACTTGGCCACGATCCCAACCAGATGAGGCTGAGTAGTAATGAGATTTTATCCACCTGCATTAACATTAAGGATGAAGTTGATAATGGAGCTACTCCTGCTGGCAACAAATGCGATATTTTCGATGTGAATAACAAGATTTTCAGCAATGCTATTCGCAATTCGGCATTACACACACCATTTCAGGAGCACTCGCTCACAAATCGGGTCTCGCCGAAGAATCTGCGCTCAAAATCCGAGAAGAAAAACATTAAAAAGAAAAGTTTCTCCTGGGCCGAGGTGCTTTTGCAAGATCCAGATCAAATAGCTAGGGAACGGGCTGTGAAAGAGTTTGAGCGAGAGGAGGAAATTTGCCCGTTAAAATCACGTCTTCCTAGGAGATATGAGGGCAAGGCGACATATGCGATACTCGCCGTAGAACAGAGTCGTCGGGATAAGGGGCTGACCGTGCAGGAACACAACAACGAAGACAATGAAGATGGCAACCAAACAGACCAGGATGAAGAGGACGACAATGAAGAGGATAACGATGAGGAAGCGGAAGATGAGGTATTTTATTAATTGTTTATTGATTGCATGACTTGGTTTAATTCATACCGTTTTTAAGGATGAGATCGATGCAGATGAAGATGCAACTGAGGAAACCGACTCGGATGAAGGGCGTGTTGGTCGACGTGGCGGAAACGGAAGGGTTTGTAAACGTACAACTAGCAAGCAACCAACTACTAAGCTTGTCCGCACAGCCGCAGCCGGCAAAGGCAAATCAACAACTGTGGCCATGGATAAAACTACACCTTTATCCACAGTCGTAGCTAGCAATAAACGTGGCTGCGCCACACGCAAGGAGCACGCGGTCGCCGCCTCAGCCACCGGTGAGACTGAGCGCAAACTAAAGGCCAGTCAAACGCGTCGGGAGGAGGATCTTCATCATCAAAAACAACAAAAACAACTACTACCCAAGCAGCGGCGAACACGTCGCTGTCTACATAAGACTGAAGAAATAATGGGTGTCGTCCAGCAAGACGTTGAGAACAATTCCGAATTGTTGCCTATGCAAAGTGCGTATGGCGATTATGATGATGAGAACAACTATGGGGCTAAGGGGCGCAATGTTCATGCGTCGTCCAGACATTGTCGCAAGTGATAGGATAACCAATAATCGTGAAGCAAGAGGGGAGGCCAGTTAGACGGCGGATCAAAAAATGAGGGAAAACTGGGAAAGCGGTTTTCAAGTATTTTTAGTAATTAATAGTGACAGGAGGGGACACACATATATGCCTATACGCAGATACGCCTACGTGCAAAATTAGGAAGAGCAGACGGACCGAGAGAAAATAAAAAAAACTAAATCATTTGTAGATTTCTATTTTTGTTTTTAAGTTGAAGTGGGAATACCCAACTAAATATAGGCTTCTATACTACTACATCAACTCCGTTGGATAAAATGAAAGGAAGAGTGTGGGGGACGTCTAATAATGATGGACATAATGTTAGATTTGTATATCGCCGTCATGATAGCAAATGTTTGAATTGTTTAATTTTGATTTTATTATTTTCGAAGAAACAAGTTTGTTAGACTCTTTTTGTTAGGTAATACATAATTGCATAATCCGTAATGCAAATTTATGTTTTTATTGCATACATAATGCAAACGACCACCAATTTCCCGTTTCTTCCTCGCACACATACACATACAACCCCGCTTACACTGATCCAAAAATCCCCTTTGGATACATAGTCTCCTTAAGAAAGAAGAAAAGTATTTAATAAAAGAAAAAAACTAGATAAAAGGTTATTTCGTAAAAATGTTTAAGTCTAAGCTTAGGATATAAATATGTATAAAAAGCAACATAAACTCCGGATACAAATAAAACAGACAAAAAAAAAACATACATATATGTATCTTCAAAATTTAATTTACATGGACTACATTTTTGTTTTTGTATTTTCCAAATAAGAATCTAAACATGGATACCTGCAAATCCTTTTTGTAACTAATTCCTATATCATTTAATATGCTTTAGTTTTTTTATAAAGTGAATAAAGCAAGTCATTAGGAAATGTTTAAGAACTAAAATGTTTAAAAATAAAATTTGAGCTAAAGCTACGATCAAATTTCCATTAAACAGATTATAAAAATAAAATAAATGGACATTTTGGTTCCACTTGGTTTCCTTTTATAATTTTTGCACTTTATTTTACAAGTCCTTATATGACCCATACTAAATACTTCAGAGAATTTAATACAAGTTTCCTTAAGCATTATTTCTGCAGGGTTTTGTAGCAATATTTACTAGCACATACATATGTATATGTACATATGTAAATTTGGGATTTGTTTTCAATTTTAGTATCCATAAATACATACCTCAAGAATTTTCTCGATGGTCTCAATGCGTCTCATTAATTGGAATAGCTGAAATCAAAAAAAAAAATTGTAGGTAGATACTTAAAAAATTCATTAAAGCTTAATACCTTCATTTCGCTACATCCGAAGTCAACGACACTTTTAATATTGGGCGCCCAACGTGGGTCCTCCAAAATTTGTATTACAGCGCAATAACGCTGTTCCCACATTCTTGGTGTAAAGGTGATTTCCGTTTCTGTCATCTTCGTATCAGTGTGAAGAGTGCCACAAGGCATTTTATAAGAGAACATCTTCACTGTTCAAATTTAGATGAAATAAACTTTTTTTTTTATTGCCGGATTGGTATCGGGTAATGATAAACGGTGCTAGGAAACTATCGATGCTGTTTTCGATGAATCGGTGCTTAAACTTTCTGAGTCCCCGTCGATAGTTTTTTGTCACTATCGATAGAGCTGAGCGCAAAACTTTTCTTCAATTTCAGCATAATGAAAAAGAAAGAAGCTAAATTTGGCTGTGCCTAAGTTCAAATGCATTTGCTATTTTCAAATCGTTAGATACTTTAACCAGATTTCTTTGAATAACTTTTGCTATACATTTTTTCTCTCTTTATTTTTTTTAAGAGGGGGACAATTATCAGAAATTTCTCACTAAGGCTTCTTTATTTCGATATTTCTACCGAAATATTTTTCAATAAAGAAGGCATTTTGATTATAGTTATCAACCGTGGGGGTTTGCTGAAAGAGAAAAAAAATTGATATCTTGATATTTTTGTGACGCAATGTTTGGATAGAATTAAATTCTTGCTAATTTCTTAATAATTTATTTTTTGTTTTGAATTTTATCATTCTTTTAAAGTTGATCCTCAATTTTTCTAGTCCACAAAAGCTTAAAGCTTGATATCAAAATTTTAATTTGATCTGAAATATGAATTTCGTTAAACAACTGAAATGACATAAGTTGAAGTTTATAATTTAAAATTGCATTAGAAAAGAGCATACAACATTTATTGACAACAAAATATTAATGTTTATATCAAATTTCCAAAAACGATACTATCGATTTTTTCCCACTATCGATAGTTTTCAAGCTCAATAATAATATCGAAAAATCCCTCTATAAATTAAAAAACCATTATTAAATTTAATCCCAATAAATAAGACAAGTAAATGTGAATCACATTTGAATTACGTATGTATGTTTCTTCACCTTTTTTATGTATCGAATTCCGTACTTATTCAAAACACTTTTAAAGTAAGTTAAGTTCGTAAATACAGGTAACTTTTTAGACAAAATCTACGGCTATACATAGAGTAGGAAGAATAAAACAAAAACTTGCAATGGCTTACAAACTGCGAGGTTGCCGAAGTTTTTATACCCTTGCAGAGGGTATTATAAAATTGGTCAGATTTTGTAACGCACAGAAGGAAACGTTTCCGACCCTATAAAGTATATATATTCTTGATCAGCATAAGAAGCTGAGTTGATATAGCCATGTCCGTCTGTCCGTCCGTCTGTGCGTATGCGTTTTACTCAGCCATCTTAAGAGCTATCGGGATGAAATTTTTTTTGGGGGCTTTTTATTACCTGGGAAAAATAAAGTATGACAATCGGCGGAATCGGACCACTATATCATATAGCTCTGGAGGAAACATTTTTGCAAAAATTGCAAAAATTTGAGTATCGCCATGAAATTTACCAATATGATAGTATTATATATAAAATCTCAGATCCCAAAATTTAAATCTGATCGGATAAATAGAACACAAGTTACAACCGATATAAATCGGTTCGGCTTGCTGCCTACTACGTCATCATCAAATCAACAGAGCACACGCATGCACACATACAGACGCAACGCTACATAAACTATATGTGTATGCGTGCGAATCGCGGCATGCGTGTAAAAGGGGATGGGGAAGAAGAAGAAGAAATTGAAATGATATTTGAAAGGTTCTGTGCATCAATGAATTGAGATACAGAAAAAGAGTTTGGAACATGTAAAAATATTATGGCCATGGACTGCAAGGGTATATAAACTTCGGCACAGCCAAAGTTAGCTTCTTTGAAATTTTTACGTAATGTAAGTAAGTAATATCAGGATCAAGTTTTGTTTTTGTGAAATGGTTTTTTGTTTCATTTATTTTAAAAAACCTTTGATCAATCGCAGTTTTTCGTAAGACTAAGAAAGGATGGCAAAAAAAATTGTATATCAAAATTGTTATATTTTGCTCTGAAATCGGATGTTAATTTCAATGCAACTCTGAAATATGGCTCTCTATTTTCGCCATAATTGTACATATCTACCTATGTATGTACATACATATGTGGATTAGAAATGTTATTTAAAACTCTAAAACACACACAATTCAATTTTTAAAGATACTTTAAAGTTAACAAACTTTGACTTCCAAAAGTACTTATGTACATACATACAGCTTGTATGTGCATATACATCTACTATACATAAAATCTGTGTTTTGTTTTGTGGCCACTTTTTGAGTCCTCGGGCAAAGGCTCCAGTGTTTACCCAGACAAACAAGAAGCAACAACCAAGAAGACCAAGAGCCAAGAGCACGAGCCTGAAAACCAAAGCCCAAATGTTGTTTGACCCTCATTACGTTGGAAAGTCTTCCTTTTTATTTTATTTTATTTTTTTTTGCCGTCAGAATTAAAGGGATGACTGGGAAAGAGGAGTCACAGCACCCAGAATAAGGCATGTAGCATCGAGTACCAAACATCCTAGTAAGATGTGATCAGAAGTTAGTTCCCTTTTTTTTGTGTTTTGGGGCTCATAAACTCATTTGCCTTGAACGCCTGAACAGGGGCAATAACAATGCCAATGGCCAAGTTGGCGAAAATAAAGTAAAGTAAACATTTCCCACCAGTAAGAAAATGAATCCATCCCCGTTTGACTCACTCCGACCCCCAAGATACAGGCCCCTTTTAAGAGCAATAATACAATTTGGTATAAAATGGTTAACCGTTTTTTGTTGCTCTTGTTAAATGAAATTGTGTTCGTTTTGTGTTCTTTTTGCTTTGTTTTTGGTAACATAACTTCTGGATAATGAGGAAGATATCAAACAACAAGTAAGAGTAAAAAAAAGAAACGAATTCCGTATGTTAGGTCGGGGTTCCGATTTGGATCCACTTTCATTTTCTTCATATTTTCTTAGTCAGAAACTCAGATGCAAAGCGTCCACGTCATTTTACTGATGTACCAATTACTATGATAATAAAACGGATAGAGTTTAGCCACGTCGCGACGCCCAAGATAAAGGGCAGAGTAAAAGTTAAGGCTGTTGCAAACATTTTGCAAAACTCAACATACCCCACAACTTTCTCAGGCCAAAAAATGAAAAGAAACAACTTGAAGGGGGTCGCTTTCCCCCAAAATGGAAACTTCAAAAGTTGCACACGCACAGGACGAGAAGCTGGAGCTGTAGCAGGAGCAGGAGACGGAGGAAATCAAAAAAAGATGTCCACAGGCAGCAGGTAAATGAAAATGTAGTAAAATCTTGGCACAGGCGTTTAGAAAATTATGCAAAAACAAACACAAAGTGGGTCGGGAAAAAAATTCAAGTGAAAAGTGCGATAAAAACAAACGATTCTGTGCCTTCACGTCTGCCTCTGTGCCTGCGTGCTTTTCTCTTTTTAGGGTGATTATCCATAATCTCCATACACCCCCCCCCCACTCCTCCTCATCTCCTTCGCCTCCTACCATTAAAAAAAGAAACGAAAAAAGCTGAAAAAATAGAAGTCTGAATGACTAAAGACAAAGTTTTTGTCATCTCCTGGAAACCCTAGAGCCTTACAGCCTCACCGCTGATAGACAGGTATGAGATTCAAGCGTTAATATTTTTAGCTGCGCAAAAATTTGTAGTCGGGCGGAGATAAAGCATCTCTGTTTTTCTTTGCTTGTTATACCCTGCACCAGCTAGGAGCTTATGGAATATTTGTGTAGTCGAATTGCAAGTAAGAGACCTCTAACGCAGTCTGTGTGTCATTTTGATTATTATCAACATGCGGGGTAATAAATATGAAGTGGTTATTAATTGAGTTTTGATGCTATGAAACAAGTTAATATAATTTTTTCAACGATTTATGATCTTGATGTAGATTCAGGATTTCGATGACACATTTATTATATGTATTACACATCAAGAAATAAAAATAAGACTTTTAACAGATTTAGTTTAGCTCTCACTTAGTGGGTGAATAGGTTCTTTATAAGTTCACTGAGTTTCAAAAAAGAGATGGGGGTCTATAAATTCGTAAAAATTTCCTAGTAAATTTTAACAACCCGGCAAGTTGAAGGATTCAAAAGCTTTATTCTTTGAATGCGTTGCCCTCACTTACGTTTCTTTGTATTATTGAACCTTGATCAGGTTGAACATATTCTGGATAACATATAGCTCTTTTTTCCCAAATCCGTCTCAGCATTTGAAATATGTTTTAAAAGAAATCACCTTGAGTCCTCTTTATTGATTAGAGAAAACTCGAATTAAAGAGTAAAAAAGTAATTAAAAACGTGTTGACAATTTTCTATGACATGAGATTTGAATGAAATATAAGTTTTACATTGTTATTGCCAGGAATCAAGTGATTTTGATGGTTTGGAATATCAAGTGCCAAAACAATAATTAATTAAGTTAATAATGCCTTTGCTAAGTGGTGTTTAAAAGTCGATCACTCGTCTCGACATCTGTATAGGATCTTTACTTTTGAGTTTTTTTGTTGCTTTGCTGGTGACAATGAAACGTGGATAAAGCATTTTACGTGCTGGCAAATAAAGTGCCCTCCCGGCAGCTGTTTCAGCCAGTACTACGGGTTCGTTCCCGTCCCGTCCCTGTGGCCATGGCTCGGCCCGTGCCGGTGTGTGCGGGTTGTTTGCCAGCCACGTCGCTGATTTCGCATAAATTATGCAAGGAGCAACGACATGCAGGCGGCGGCGGCGACAAACAAAATCTGAATCGGAGGTTCCCTTTCCCTGCTGACTTCATTCATCCTTATCCTTGCTCAGTTCCAAAAAAGACGAGCGAGAAAAAATGGAACAAATTACAAATGTGCTTTTTATGCAGTGTGGCATACATTTCTTGTTAAAGGCAAGGCAAGAAGAGAAGGAATGGGATGGCACGTGGAGGGCACCCATGGAAAGGGACTGAGGGAAATAAAATGGGATACAAACTAAACTAAAAACCACACAAAAGGCATTTGCATTTGGGTTAGCCCCGAACGAAATTAGTTTTGTAAGCCGGCCTTCTCTCTGGATGTGGTGTGTGTATGTTGGTATTAATGAATTTCACTTTGACCCTCTACCCAGGACAGAACTCGCCATGAAGGCAAATAAAACAACCCAAAATCAAACAAAAACCAATTCAAAGTGCATTTGACTGGAAAGACCGCAAAACCAATTCATCATCCCGACCAGCGAGTATGGAAAACATTTACGCAAATGAAATAACATTCATGTTTGCCCATTTCCCTCCGTCTGTGCCTCGGCCTGTGCCAAAGCGACCATGCCCATGTCCATGTCTGTGGCAAGTGAGTCGAAAAAAGAAAAAGGAGAAGGAAAACTGCATCCTATGTACGTGTTGTATGCTCCTGACTGAGGCAACAAGTTAACTTTGTCCGTGACACATTTTTCCCTCATGCAGTTTGCAGGTTGGCAAAAGAAAAAAGCCATTGGCTTTGGCTTTGTCTTCCCCACTTGGTGCTAGTTGGTTGGCTATGTAGCCAGGTACCTGTCACCCACCTGTATGTGGCCTGGTGCTGAAATTGAAATGGCAATCCACCCGCAGGGAGCAAAGGATGAAAGCAAACTTTTGTGCGCCATAAATATGTGATTTTATTGGGCAAACGAAAGGAATAGGGCCACGTAATGGAATCTTTAATAAAATGGACAAAAATGCTGGTCAGTGGGGGATTTTATCGTTGCCGTTTCCATTTTTACTGTTGTAGCACATAAAACACGAATGAACTTCACAAATGTCAACTGGACAGAAGAGCATAGACCGACTTTAAGCTTTATGTTCCAATTACAATTAAAAAGAGGAGTGAATGGCCAACCAGATGAACTAAAAATAAATAAAACCCATTAAGGCTGAACGTGATGTAATATACATATTCTGTGTACATTAGTATCCTTTTGACTGGACATTGATCGGTATTAAATAGTTATTAAAAATCTTGTATACTTCAAGTCATTAATGACAAAACATGGATGGAAAATGGAATACGATTCGGGTTATTGATTGGAAAAACAACAGAAAAGACATGTGACCAAAACATCGGTGGCGTATACGTAATAATGCCTAATAGTTCTTACTATAGAAAATTATTGTAGTAATTCTGTGTGGTTGTGGTTTTACTCACGTTGAGAGAGTAATTTTGGGGTAATTTTATAAAATTAAGAAACTCTAAAACATTTTACATTTTAACACAAGCTTGAAATTTAAACACCCACTTGACTCAATGCTTTCATAAAAAAGAGTCACCATTTCCAAATTTTTTCTTTCTTACTTACGAGACAGAAGAAGGATTGAGTAGACTCCTGTGACCGTCTTAACCTTCTCCAATTAGTTGAGCACTATCTCCCACTTTGAGTCGGTGGAAGATCTTCCAATACGAGACCAAACATTTTTTAGAACTAGTTGTCGTCCAGGCAGACGAGTGACCTGACATTCAAATAACGGATGGATATTAATGCGGAGGAAATAGTAGTGTCAAAAATTCGACATAAACTTGATTGGAGGTTCTCTCTCTTTCAGTTTCCGAGATCTGAGAGATCATACGGACGGATTTAACCAGATCGTCTCGGCTGTTGATGCTCTTCAATATTATAAATATCTACATTCATATTATGCATATTAAATTTGTATTGTAAGAATAGCTCCCTTCTTCTGGCAATAATATTTGTTACTTTTCTTGGGAACTATTTTTGCTTAATTACTTAAAGTATCCACTATATCTTGGCATGTCCTTCCACTTCACTGAAATGGGATTCCATGGAGACGGAAATAAATCCCAATCTCGTTTAATGAATTGAAAGTATAAACTGATTTTATTTACAAAGGAGAAACTCTAACTCTAATGACCCATTGATCTGTGCTAAGTTAGTTGTTTCCGACATAATTTGCACTGTAGTTATCAGCACGGTGTTTAATGTAAAACACTAACTAATGCAAATTTTACAATTGCTGGAAAAGGTTTGAAGTTTCGAGTGGAGTTTTTCGCATTATCAATGGGAAGTTGCTCCCAAATTTGTTACATAATCGTATCTGAAAGTCGGTTTTATGCAAGCCTTTATCTTACTTATTTGATTTGATTATTATTCCATTTTTGGGCCACTCATCCGCAGGCAATAGCAATAATCATTTTGGAAAAGTGACTCCTCCATTCCTCCTCCTTCGGCGGTTGCTTGCGTGTTAGTTTGTTATATACAGACATATATACATATGTATTCTATTGTTGCTAATTTGCAACGGTTTTGTAATTTTGTAGAACATTTTGTGTACCCTTGTCAGGAACAAGTCCCATCTATCGATGGGGTTGGAAATGGTTATTCCTTAAACACCTATTTGTGTCCAATAGGCTTAGCATCTGAAACTGGCTCTGGACCGGAGTGGGAGACGTGGGGTTCCTTCTTACATGTGTACGTTGTTATGCAAATGTCACGCCCACACACACATGACTCCATGTAGCACACACACACATAATTATGTATGCATATGTAAGAAATGAATGCGGGGAGAGTGGGAGTTTGCGGGGTTCCTGAATCCAAAGTAAACGTTTTGAATGGTTTTAATAACTTGACACACACACACACACTCACACCTGCTCACACACACACGCACACGTACAGAAACTGGCACCTGCCAAACTACAATAGAGCTCGGATCATATGGTAGATATTTAGTGAAAGTGTGGAATGAAATGTTTAGATGAAATATCTAGGTAGACGAAATAAAATTCCTATCCTTTTTTCGTTCCTTTAATTTGGGGTAACGAAAGACACTCACATATGTATTGTGTGTGGGTGTACAATGAGCCCAAATTGAATTTATGAAAAACTACATATTTTCATTCTTTGTATGATATTTTTGAGTTTCAAATGCAACTTTCTGGCAAGTTTCAAAATTAATTAAAATAAACAATTTAGACTATACATAGATAATTTGTCATTACGATATTTGTTCTCTTTCTTAGTGTAAGCCAATCTAATCTGTTAGCAAAATTAAGGCATTCCAGATTTACTTACGCTTAATGCTATGCAAATTGAATTTGTCTCGAATTAGTATGGAAAATCAGATGGTTTAGTTCCAATTTCAGCTGCCGCTTCCCTGTAATTTGCATTTAAAAAACAACTTTTTGTGAAGAAATCAAAAGATAATTAAATTCATTTTGGCCTCTTCATAAATATTTTTGTGTGAGAAGGAACATTATGTTATTATGAATGGACGCCAGGCGTCAAAAGGGAGAACCAGGTCAAGTTTTTGTTTGGCATAGTTCTCTTCACTTTTCTTCGTTTCGTTGTTCTTCTTCTCCTCTTCTTTTGAGGGTGCGAAAAATGTTCAAAGAATTCACGCCTGGTTCGTTTTGAATTGGATAGAAGGAGAGAAAAGATGGTTGGGGAAATGGTGGAATATTTTCTTAATTAAAGCCTGCCAGAGAAGTCGGGTCACAGATTTTTAATCTGTGTCTGTGTGTGTGTGTGTGTGTATAGAGTGAAAAATCAATTTAATGATGAATTCAAAGTGTTGAACATGCAAATCACGTATACGTTATGTGGTCCAGCATGGACCATAAGATAGGCATTTAAATGAATGTCTGAATTTTAGCCAAATAAGTGATTCAAGAGAGTGAGAGAGAAAGAGAGAGATTGTGTGCATAAGATACAAAGAGAATATTGCTCAATGTTCATGATCTGAATGGGAATTTGTGCATACAACATTTCTGACTGCAACATCTGCAGGTAAACCACATAAACCATATAAACTCAAAGCAAAGGTTGGTACTGCAGCCCCAAGAGTATCACCAGCATCATCATCATCATCATAAGTGATTATCTGCTTGATTACCAGCCACAAACATTTTAATCTAAATGGATACGGAGTGGAAAATGGCATAGCAACATTTTGGGAATGCTTTGCTGGTTTCTCTGGAAAAGGAGACTCAACTAATTGGTTTAAGGAAAAGGCGTTGAAGTGGTGGCAGGCAACGTCCCCACACTCATACATCCCGCTCCCTCCCTTCATTAATTCCACACAAAAACTCTGCTAGGCGAAGCGCAATGAGGCGAATGCGTGAAAACGGCGTTTCATTCGAGTTAAAGGCACTTAGCCCCCATAATCAGCAAGGACATGCCTTTGGTAAGGTCTGGATACGGTGGATTGTGGATCTGTGGCTCTCTCCGTGTGTGTGTCTTGATAATTCATTTGTTGTTGCTGTTCTCTAATTGGAAAAGTTTGGCAAACACAAAAAATATGTAGTCTATTATTGCAGTTTTTATTGAATGTTTTTCGGGCAATTTGTGGCTAACAAGATTCTCAAATGTCAGACACAGAGAGAGCTAGAACGAGAGAAAGAGCAAGAGATAGAAAATCAGCATTAGGCCTAAGTCATTGAACATCTGTCACAGGCAGAGATATTCCTTTTGATTTCTTAGTTTGATCTATTGGAAAAATTTAGCTGCAGAAGATACCGAAGATTTGTTACAAACTTAGTATCAACTATAATAAAGAGAGTGAAGACCGAATGAGCTAAGCGAATGCTCTCAAATAATTTTCAAGTCTGCAGTCCTCCATAGAGGAGTGGTCTAAGTGGCCCAGTTAATTACTCAACTAGACAATGACGACCTGGGTGATTTAATGATACTCTAACTAAATTTTAATGCTTTTTGACTTCAGATAATTTCCGGCCGAGATACAGTGAACACCGCAAGTTGCTCTTTTTCTGCCATGACCTGGGAATAGCTCTGTAGCCGGCTCGTTTTTCAAAATTTGTTTCATTCAAAATTTTGAAAATATTGTTAAAAGTATACTTAATAATGTACAGAAGGTTTCAATAAATTTGCTCAACACACATTTCCAAAAAATCTCACAAGAAAGGTGTTTTTTTTTTGCCCAAAAAAACATTCCCACCCCTTAATCAAAACCTCTTTGAGCGAGTGCTGCTTATAATGTGCGACGCATAGAATATTTTGCATACAAGTATCACTCAAAATACACAAATAATTCATTGCGTCGCATTTTACTTTGCGTAAATGGTGCGTTTTGAGTGTTTTTCATTTTTATACCCTTGCAGAGGGTATAATAAAATTGGTCAGATGTTTGTAACGCACAGAAGGAGACGTTTCCGACACCATAAACTATATATATTCTTGTTTATCATGAGAAGCTGAGTCGATATAGCTATGTCCGTCTGTCTGTCTGTGCGTATGCGTTTTACTCAGCCGTCTTAAAAGCTATCGGGATAAAATTTTTTGAAAATTTTGAAAATCTTTAGGATCGGACCACTCTATCATATAGTTGAATATGAAAAGTAGGTGAAGCAGTTGGAGTATCGCTATGAAAATTACTAAGGTGATAGTAATTGTAGAAAAACATCAGATCCCAAAATTTTAATCTGATCGGATAGATGGAACACAAGTTACAGTCAATATAAATCGTCTCTGCTCAGTCGCTGCCGGCAGCGCTGCCATTGCTCGAATCATCAAAGCACACGCATACACACACACAGACGCAACGCTATATAAACTATAGTTGTATGCGTGCGAATCGCAGCATGCGTGTAAAAGGGGATGGGGAAGAAGAGGAAATTGAAATGAGTTACATAAAAAGAGTTTGGAACATGTAAAAATATTACGGCCATGGACTGCAAGGGTATATAAACTTCGGCACAGCCGAAGTTAGCTTCTTTGATATTTTTTATCAAAAAGTCAATTTCAATGAGGGGGTCTTCTAGTCTAGAGTGCTATATTTGGAGTGGTTTTTGACGGCGTGTAAAAAAAACTATTGAGGTTTTTACTATACACTTTTATGAACAAAAAAATACAAAAATAGACTCTCGCTCAGAGTGAGAGCGAATTTTTTAAGGTTTTCAGCATTTGATCTGATATCGGGTGTAAGAAAAAAAAACGCTCAACTGTTATTTACGAGCTATGAATCTTACTGATAATAAAAATAATTTTCAAGGTCTTTAGATAGAGGCATGATACAAAAAAATAAGGTAATCTCCTCGCTAAATACCAAGTTTTATTGAAAATTTTCCACTAACAATAAGGTCAAAAATGGGCAAATTTCGGCTCCGTCGAGATACCCATGAATTTTGTACACCATGCACACAGATGGTGAATTTAAAATCTCCAAAATATATGTAACAGAAAGAAGAGGTCCAAGTCGATCTAGTCCGAATGAATAAAAACCTAGATGTCGAAGACAATAAGACATAGGATTAAGTTTGTTTAAATTTTGTGCCGCCAAATTCGTAAAAACCGATTATCATCCGCAATAGTAATTTGACACACTATTATTATTATGTATCAGCATAGAACATGTTTTTTAATTAACTGTTTAATTATAAATATAAATAAATTATGAAATATAAAATTTGAATAAGACGATGGAAGTCGACTAGACTTTTCGCCGTAGGTCAAAATACGGCTCTGATTTCTAGAACTTGAACACTATTTGATTCTAAGACTGACGGCACTTTTTAATGACTTTTTCAGATACGTTTTACTCAACTTTCATGTTTCTTTAATTTATGCAAGTCCTTGCAACATACTGAACTTTAAACAGAATGCATAACTATGATCATACATAGATTTAAACATATCAAAAGAAATGTAGAATTGTACAGGGAAAAGGAAATAATAAATCCGATCTTCATTTGTTGAATTCACAATAAGAACTGATTTTATTTACCAAAGTGTTGATAATATATACGAAACTTAGAATCTACGAGGCGACAATTTTCTCAAGAAATTCTTATTCTAACAATAATACGAGGGTATCTGGGGATGAAATTTTGTATATTTCTGTTCAGCATTGGCTATTTGATTCGTGTCGTTCCAATAAGTACTCTTAAATGTTTACCACAGCGTGTGGATTTGTTTTGATTTGGTTTAAGACAACTTGATGTTCTTTTCCTTATGACCCACTTTTATTTTGTTTATCTGTATTGAAATGAATCCGATGTTTAATCTTAAACACACATATGTGTATGGTGAGATTTGAGTAAACGTTTATTTATTTAATAGATGCATGACTTGAAAAGTTTATTTTTCTCTATTTAGTGAATTTATAAATTATTTGCTCATAATTTTTGGATGTACTCTAAAACGTTGATAAAACTTTCTTGCTTTGACCTCGAATATTTTGCTCACTCTCGCAATCCACCCATCCTTTGGCATTGTTCAAAGTGATATTGATTAAATGCAAAACGTAGTGACATGTCAACGACAGGCGAAACTTTGCTTTTGCATTTCCAGATCAAGTTTCTTTGGGTGGAATGGGCTGGGGGTTGGGATGGGAGTTCCCAAGCATATAGCATCCATATACATATCCAATTATGCAAATGTTGCTGCTGCTGTTTCTGTTGCTGTTGCTGCCGAGTTGTCAGCATTCAAATTGCATGCACTTAATCAAACATGCATCGAACATCGGAGTGGGGCAAAGTGCAGCCGAGCGTTGCCTGCATTCATCGTCATCGTCATCGTCATCGTCATCCTCATCCACATCGACATCCACATCCTCATTCTCATCGCCATTGTCATTGTCCTGATGTTGGTCCTGGTCGTTGAGTGACCTCATTTGAATTGCACTTCCTTCGCACACACAAAACTTTATCAGCAGCTGGCAGGCCAGACGGACGGACAGCCAGCCGAATTGAGAGAATGAGACGGAGAAAGAGAGACAAAGTTGAGTTGAGCAGGATAATCGCCTCGGCATTGTCCTCACTGTTAAGCACACACACCCACACGCACACATCCACAACCAATCTAACCATCCGACCACCCACTTAGACCCACACACACACATACACAGAGGGACATGGTGTTGGTTTTTAAAACAAAACTAAGCTGATTGCACTGATTAGCTGCTTTGCTCTGCTGCCTTTTCACCACCATCTCCTGCCCCTTTCCCGTGAATTCTCCATTCTAAATGGACATCAATTCGTATTGACAACATCATCGATTTGGCCCGTCCTTTGTGTGGGTGTGACGGGTCTATCTGTCTGTCTGTCTGTCTATCTGTGTGTGTGTGTGTGTGCATAATTAACAATTAAATGCCCGCATGCCATTTCAGTGACGAATGCCTCGCATAGGAGTTTTGAGGCTTAAGTCGATTTGAATAGTTATTACTAGTCTAAATATTTAAAACCCTTTGGAGATTTGAAACCGTGACTAATTGTCCTATGCTTCTGCAGACTTTAAGGTCTGTGCATCATGATTATTCGTATGATTATCAAATTATATGTACAAGGAAGTACGTAAATTGTCTCGCCGACTTCGGTATACCATTTACCAAGTAAAACCAACATTTTCAATTTATAATAACAAACGTAAATATTTAAAATTCTGTTTAGCAACAAATGCCTTCACTCTTACAGGTATATCTACTTTGAGTCGCTTCAATTAATTGCAATTCCCAACTAGTTTTAGCGCTAAAGACTTGGTAATGCAATCCGGGGAATAAAACTTGGTAGTGCTTGAAATAACTACGCAGAGAACTTTAAATCACAAGGAGCGTAAAGAGCCTAAAATACGTAATTATGTATTGATAATTTAATTAGGTTAAGCACATGTTGCTTTCAATTTTTATAATCAAATCGGATAGATCAAGGTAACCAATCAAATGCCTGTTTAAAATGATTTTCTAATTGATTTACTCGACCGACAATAAACTTAGTTCTTAATAATTACAGACGATTCAGATGATAAACAATTGGAGAGCTTCATTTGGACCCAACCAATAGAAGCTCTGCAGCTGGGGCATGCCGAATGTCTATTGTGTCTATGGAACAGGATATTTGGGCAAACTGGGCTTGTAGGTATTAGAGAGCATGTTCTTGTTCATGTTACATTCGCATGTCATAATTATCTATTGTAATTTATGAAATAATTGGCTATGATGTTGCTGACATTTCGGGCTGAATTCTGCCCAATTAGTTTAATTATGCGCATAGAAAATGGTTTTCGATTAATCAAAATCAATATTTATATCATTAAATATGAAAATCAAATGATGTTGTTGCCATTTTGTTGTTTCATTTCATCTCTGTGTGTGTGTGTGAGTTTAATTTGAAATATTAGTTAAAAAAAGAAGTTAATTTCGATTGTTAAATAAACCGCAGGAACCGCAGAGCGAAACAGAGCAAACAATGACCCGACCCACAGCAGAAGGACATTTCAACTTTAAACGAACCGGAAATGCGAGGGGCTGGCTGGCACACCGATGGCATCATTAATCACAAGCAGGAGCGAGAGTAGCAAACGGTTGCCTCTGAATGAGGATTCTGTTCTGGCTCTCCCGGTCGAGGTTTCGGTTTCGGTTGCTGACTTTACTTAACTCGGTTGGCAAGCGTTTTGACCACATTCTTCTTGTTGCCCTTTTTTGTTTTTTTTTTTTTTTGTTTTGAAAGGTATTAAACTTAAATCCCACACACATACACAAAGTCTCGCACACCCTAACACACAAACACACAAAAGAAAAGGCAAAAGCCAGTCGAGCGGCTACCTTTTACATCTACCACATGGTTTAATGGCTTTTGGGAGGAATATGGAGTAAAGCGAAAACGAAAAATTTCGGTCAGAAATGTTTTACGTTTTTGGCTGTTGCACTTAAATTGGATATGGCAATATCTCGATGAGTGTGTGTGCGAGCTTGTTGTGACTATTTGTCACACACATAATGGCACAGCACTCAATGTTCAGCCCCCACACTTCACGTCCCACCCATCCTGCCCACCACATCTGCAGGTTGCTGCTGCATGTGGCTGATGTTGCGAATGAGTGTTGTGTTTGCCGTCAGTTACCATTAGAGCTCTCTCCTCCTAACCGTAAAGTGAAGTGGCATCTTGGTTAGTGTTATGGTTGTTGCTGTTGTTGGTATTGCTGTTGTCATTGTTGCTGCAATTGTTGTCAAGCATTTCCGGTATCATCATCCAAAACTATAAGAGTTGTTGGCAATGCGATAAACAAGCTGCAAAAACCCTTTTAACCCGCAAGCTACGCCCAGAAAGTGTTGCGAATTTGTATAAAATAAATAAACCAAATTTGAAACTAAATAAAACTTTTAACAAAACATAATATATGCCAATGGAAATGACTGAAACGAAATGTCAAAGTTAGTGGCAACGAACCCGAAAGCGGTGGAGAGAGAAAAATTTAATTTGAGGCATTAATAGGCACTATTTTATCTAAAAAGTCGTTTGAATCAATATCGGAGTCACACAACATACAATAAAATTGGATGCACTTTAATTGTCTGTCTGACATTTCGGTTTTGACTTTAAGAAGTAGTGGAAACAGTGACTTAAAAACTAGCAAGGGTATACGAGCTTCGGCGCGAAACAAAACCATTCTTGCTTTCTCTATATAATCAATATGAATTGTTGTCAATTGAACACTAATTGAAAATATTCCCTTTCTATTTAGTATTAATTAAATAAATATATGAATTAATGAATAATTTACTCAAATGAGTAAAATAACTTTTGTTTGGAAACGTTAGAAAAAGTCTCGACTAGTCTGAAAATCAATATGTTACCCGGTTCAATCGATTCTCGGAAATTGAGATGATTTTTCTGTGTGAAAATGTGGTACATAGTCTGCGGTTATCCTCCCGGAGGGTTAAAGAAAACTTTGAGCTGCTAAAAATTGGCGAAGGAGTGTACAGTAAGTCACATTTAAGTGGCGAAAGTCAAAACTCTTACAATGGACCGCAAACAAGCTTAAACAACAACTAAATATAAATGCGATCACTTACAACTTGTAATCAATAACAGCAACAATAGCTGACAGGGAACAGCATCAAAGAAAAAGTTTTGGCTTGTACTTCATGGCCACCCACACTGAAGCACCCAAGCAACGGACCTGCTCTCGACTGGGAGTGGTGTCGAGGACCAAGTTCAAGTTACGTCGTTGGTCCTGTTGGCTCATAAAAACAAAACTTTTGCCATTACTTCGAGAACAGATGCACATAACGGGGGAATCTGATTGTGTGCTCCAGTTTCAGCCCAGCCTCAGCCCGTTTCAGTTCCAATTTCAGTTCCTTTTCCTGTTCGAGTTCCTTTTCCTGTTATGGCTGTCATTTGCCCCTATCGCATTGCCATCCATCCCCGCCAAATGAAAACTCATGACTTTATTAGTTATGGCCAAATATTGTATTGATTGATTATTTGCCTTGCTGACGTTCGGCAAGCAAGCCCTTGACCAGATTGACCAACATGTCTAGTCCCTCTTGATTGTTTTTTTGGTAATAGGGCAAGGCCTGCAAACGCTTTACCCAATCGATAAGTTTCGGGTACTTGTCGGCCTCAATGGGGGCGAATTCCTGGGCTGTCGATACCGAAGCAATGCTGCAGAGATCCGCAACGGTCAGATGTGCGCCAGTTAGGTAAGGTCCAGTTGCTAGGCAATGCTCCAAGCCATCGTAGGCCTTCTGCAGATAGGCGACACGGTCCTCTGGTATCTCACCAACGCCAAAGTAGATAACAGGCTCGACTATGAAGCGGATGCGAGGGAACAAATGACCGCAGTCAAAATAGAGACTGGCATCCACGAGGCGCCGCTTGACGGGATCTTTGGGATAGAGTGAGTCGGCGCTCCCGTTGCCATACTTGTCAGCTAAGTAGCCGCAAATCAGATGGGAATCGCTCAGCACATTGCCATTGTCCTCAAGCACTGGAATCGTATGTTGGGGATTCAGTTTCAGGAATTCGGGAGTACGGTTCTCCCCGGCCTTAACGTTAACCAGTCTGCAGTGGGGAAGAGAAAGCGGTGCTCAGGTGATACACATTAAACATGGTTGACTGGTTTTTGGTGTCGTGCTTACCGCAACTCCAAATCCACATCCAAAGCGGCGGCAGTTAAGAGAACAGCCCGGCAAGGAGGGCTGCGCGGGGTATAATACAGAACCGGTTTGCTCGACATTCTGCCTCTTTCTGAAATGGAAATATCATATAATGCTTAAGAGTTTCCTTAAATTTTATTAGCTTTTATAGAAATCAACCTGCTGCGATAAGCTTTGGAAAGCAACTGATCGCCGATCATATGTTTTGGAAACTTTAGGCATCGAAAGCTTTCTCCAAAGCGCATACTATCAATATGCACAGTGGTTCAGACTAGATTCAACATAGTCAACTATCTGAACCCAAAATTTTGGTGTGTACAAACCTTAAAGTGGTCAAGAAGAATAATGGGCATGAGTTCATGGGCATATACAAATATACATATATGGAAGTTATTTAACCAATTTCATACATATATGGTTTTATATAAAATAAAATTTTAGTTTCGAAAAATAAAAGCTTGGTAAAAAAACAAAAGTCGATGTTTTTTATTTATAAATTTATTTACAAATAATACGCAATTCAGGACAGCGAGTAAATTTTCATTTTCATAAATATGTTCATTATTTAAAAATATATTTTAATAATTTTATTTCATTTTTTTTACTGCAACATCAGTACAAAATTTATGCTACAAAAATCTTACTCAAAATTTGATTAAGTTTATGTTAAAATGTTAATGTTACTTAAAATATTTTAACAGAGTTCTGTTAATCCAATCAATCCGAATGTAGGAATATAATGAATATAATGGCAAATGATACACACTAGTGTAAAAAATTTATAAAAAAAACCACATTTTTTAAATTTAAAAAAAATTTACAAACTTTAATACATTTCATAAAAATCACAAAAATTATAATAAAGGCGATTTGGTTTATCAACTGAATTTAAAGTAAATTAAATCGGAATAAAATTCATTCAACTTTAACTAAATAAGCGGATTTTCGCCTTCTATCGTCAGCCCTTTTTCCGAGCCTCGTTCAGGTGTAAAAAATTAAATTTTTAAGCTGATTTCGGTATTAGTTAATGGTTGGCTCTGGCTGTAAAGGTGAATATAATTGGATTTTACGTAAAAAAGAAAAGGAGACAGATCCAGGTGGAACCAAAGAGCCAAATAAGAAGGAGCAAGTGCGACAGAGATATTCATTTGGAATGCAGCAGAAGAGCAAACAAAAAAACGTCAATAACGGTCTCCAAATTCAAGAGCTGCTCACGTCGAAGGTCTTTAAATATTTGGTCACGGAACACAGCAAAAGGGGCGACCTATCGGTACGGATGGTATGAGGGGGTGGAGAGGATAAACGGGCGACAGGTTGCCCAGGTATTCCTTTGGGGGGTGGCGGGGACGAAAGTGGGAGAGAAGGAGTCTTGGAGTCTGTTCTTGTGTCTGTTCAAGACAAATTTGTGAAAGCAATTTACAGTTATTAAAGCTTTTAGTGGGATCAAAAGCACTCGCTGTTCCTCTTACTCTTCCTTCATACTCACACTCTCACTCACTTTGTTGTCTCTTTGTCTCCTTCTCTCTCCACAGACTCGTTGTGTAAGTGTGTCTTGGGCATTAAATTTAATATCGTAATTGAATAATTTCTACGACAAACAGACTGACAGTCAGAGAGACAGACTGACAGAACTTTGAAAACTATATTGTTGATGCCTAAAAGGACGAACTGGAAGGCATTAACTAATTGATTGCCACTTGACGAGTGACATTTATCTTCATAATTTCATTTGGCTTGTGCTTTTGCGCCTTGCTTTCTCCTTCTAATTGAAATCACAGTTAAAGTGGCAACACCACCAAAAGCAGCTGGAAAAAAAGGTTTCAAGGCACACTAGATTAATGGACGACCACACACCCACGAATGAACGAATCTCAGAGTAGGAGCAGCTGTTTCTGAGCGAAATCCAGTGTTATTAATGATCTTCTCTTGCCTAGACATAACAAACAGAAAAAGAAAAGGAGAATAATACCGAGAAAGGCGTAAGGAGATTGTCCTGCCAATTGCTTTGAATTTCCTTGCCATTCATTCCATAAATATTACTTAATTCTCTCATTGTTCTTGGCATTTATAACAATTAAATGTAAGGATTCATTGGGCTAATTGTTCGCTCGATGCCTTTTAAAAACAAACAATGTCCAAGGACGACGACGATGGCGACGAGTACGACAACAAGGACGAGAACAGACACAAGTGAGTGGGCGAGATGAAGTCGTCTTCCTCATAGCGTAATGGATATATAGTCAGGGACAAGTGTGCTTAAAAGAATCTGATAAGCACAATGAAGATATCCGTATAATGTGGCTGTGCTTCTGACTTTAAGCCCCCTGACTTTTGTTTTTTCCCCTGTCGGTTGCTTTTGCTTTTTTTCCTTTGTGCGTTTTTATTGGAAATGAACTTGAGCGTTAAAGGGAATGCCAATAAGACTGCGGGGAGAGAAAGGGGCAGTCCAGGGGCCCGGCATATAAATCGTTGTTCAAATTAAAAGTGACATGCCATTATTTAGATATAGATATGAAGCATTCCAGCAAAATGAAGTCAAATGAAGGGCGAACCCCAAGAAAATCCTAATAGGCGGTGCCCAATCAATGTCAACCCACTGCTTGGTCATGCAAATGCCTATTGGCAGACACCAGGCTAGCACTCTCTTTCCTCTGCGCCAAGTGATGAAGTGCAAACCCAAGTGATTTTGTCATATCATGTTCTTGAGTTCCATGTGATAAAATAAAGCCACTGAAAACATTAAAGCCCATAACTCTACCCAATGGGAATAAGCAAAGCAGGTGGGATTCACCTAAAATTCAAGTCGAGATGCCAATTGTTAGATGCGCTACAATACCGAAAATGAATTAGCCTTTAAGCTTTTACACACAAATATTCCAAAATCATTAACCTATCATAAGATTGAAAGCAAGAATATTGCTCATGCGGTCTTCAGTACATAATAAGAATAAGTATTTTAAAACTAGTTTCGAAAATGAACACCAAGAATCGGTGAAAACTTCCGTCAAATTGTAAGGTCATGAGCTCAGCTATCTCTCCCCATTTCCGTATTAGCCATTTGGCCAAATGCAAGCAATGAAACAGAGATTAAAGCCATTATCCTTTTATTTTGGAGAACCAAACCCGTATTTGTCACATGTAAAGGAATGAAACCGAAACCAAAACACTGGAACCGGCTTATATCGGTCTTTAGACCGATATTCCATTAGTGGGAAGACATCTGGCTTGTACATTTGAAAACCGATTCAATATCAATACGATGCCACTGTTTGTGGCAGTGAATGCAACTGATGTTAGTTTTAATTAGAGAGTTTTAGATTTTTTTTTTTTTTAAACGTTTTTATTTAGGTACAAGATAAAAAATAAATCGAACCAGAGGGCCGGTGCTGACATCGGCCGTGCCGAAGTTTGTATACCCTTGCAAGTTTTTTTTGTTACTCTTTCCTTTCCTATAGCCGTCAAAGGGGAAAAATCGATTATTCCAAATGTCGAGCTTGCTATTTTATTGAATATTTTTATGACGTCTATGTAACATAGTTATAGTAATCGGTTTATATTTTATCAAAATTATTTTCTATTTTTTATAAGCAACAACTTTCAAGACTGTAATTTAAATAGTGAAGAAAGTGGATGGAACTAACCTCATGAAGCGGAGTGTGATTTCCCATAGGAACAATAGCTTAAAAGGCCTAGACATGAATGAAAGGTCCTGCCACACATCTGGTGACCTTGTGGCATGTGCTTCATATTCTCAAATGTTCGTCCATCAATGCCAGCTGCTCACACACATACATACCCAACTCAGTCACTCACTCAAATACTCTTGACCTTCTTTCATTCAGTCCTCAGTTTGGTTTCGATATGAATATGTATGTAAGTATGTACATATGTATGTGTTTCTGGTGGTTTTCTTTTTGAGAAATGCCTGTAAGGATAAACCAGGAGAGGATGGAAGGAAAACGCTTTAATTTACTTGATCTGGCCCGTTTATCAAATATACTTTGAAGTCCTAACTACCACACTCCCCACCTCCGGCCTATCTCCCTGTCTCCAGCTCTTTTTTCTGCCTGCATGGCAATGTTTGGCAGTTTTTGCTTCTGTCATTTTATTGAACTTTATTCAACTGTAAAAACAAGCATAAATAAAAATTGTTGTTCCCGATGTTGCTCTGCAAGAAAATGGAAATGAAAACCCAAACGAGAACGAACACGACAAAATCCATATTCATGTCCCATGTCCTGTTCTCTATCGTTCGAAATGAATGATGGCGCAAACCCAACCTGCAAGTACTGGTGGGCGTGGCTGGCTGTATTTTGTTTTTTTTTTTATGGCGCCCACCTGAATGAATGGATTTTTAGGGGCTTTTCGAGTATGTATTTTAATGGAGGCTCGTGGTTCCTGTTACGCTTGTTATTTTGTTGTTTGTTCTTGGTCTAAGCAAGGACGTCGGGATTTTATTGGATTTTTGCGTCCTCCACTCTCTTTGACTGTTCTATGAGGTCCATCCCTCTCTCTCTCTCTCATTTGGTGGTTTCGGGTTGTTACGCGTTGATGGATTAGCCCTGTAAGCCAAACAGGAACAGGTGCCTTCATCTCTGTCTCTGTCCCTGGTCCGTTTGCCATTCATTCAATGCATCATCAAGCGAACGCCCAACTGACAGGCACTGGAGAGAAGCAACAGAACCGGACAAGGCTGGGAATGTCATCACTCGCCGAACAAATCCTTGTGTTGGCATGTGAATAATCCTGAAATCAAGTTCCCCAAAGTACTGACACTCACGATATTCATCAAATAAATGCTACTGACTTAGATTTGTATTTATATAAAAATGATTTCATTTTGTTACGAATTGATTGAAGATTGACGCAATAAAAGCTCTGAACCATCTCAACCGATATCGCGGAAATCACACATGACATAAAACGGAAATGTTAGACAATGCTCGACTCGGGTCGTAAATAAAAAGGTCAAGGTATCAAAGTACACGAAAAATCAACGACATCTTCTTAAAATCGGCATTAAATTTATTTTGCTATTAAAATAAAGTATATAAAGCATCGAGTGGACTTGGAATTACCATGCACTCAATGAAACAACTATTTCAAATTCAAAAATATCAAAGAAGCTAACTTCGGCACAGCCGATATATATACCCTTACAGACAGAACCTTTCAAATATCTTTTCCATTTCGTGTTCTTCTTCAATACAATACAATCTGACCAATTTTATAATATCCTCTGCAAATGATAATTTAACTATTTTTAAAAATAGCGATTAAAGGGGGGGACTAAAAGACGTACGTATTGAAACAAACCAGATCTGCTGAGACACGTATGTACATACATATGTACTACGTGAATCTACATTTCAAATTTGGTGGTCTTACAAAACCTGAAAGTCTTCGAGATCTAAATGGACAGACGAACAGAGCTAGATCGAATCGGCTCTTGATACTGATCAAGTTTATACATCCTTTATAGCGGCTAAAACACTTACATTTAACTGCTTTAAGCATTTTGGCGATATTAGTATTCCCGACAATCTATCGATAATCTATCTTCTTTCAAAAAATGAATAAAACTCATATTAAAATTGAATTGAAACAACTTTTTTGCGGTCTCCAGAATGAGTGGAAAAATCAGAACTTATCCGAGCAATTGAACATGTTCTCTTCCGGTTGTTCTTTTTACTCAGTTGTTCTTTTTTTTGTTTAGTGAGGAATATAATGAGGAAATGAACAGCTGAGCAATTTAGAACAATTGTGAAGCAAGTAAGCAAGTGAACAAAATGAGTGAGTTGATTCACTTTAAAAACAAGAACAAGTAAACATTTTCCGCAGAATAAGCAATGTTTACCTAATACTATTTTGAGGTGCTTAACCAATTTGTTGTATATAGATTTTGTCAGATCAACTTAATCCACAACTTATAATAGAGTTAGTTTATAATTTATTAGTTTATCACAGAGTATGTCGATTCATTGTTCATCTACATTATTTACCTAGTTTACAAGTTTTGATAAAGTTAAAGTTGTTTTTATATGAAAAATGGAAAAGTATTGATACCAAATTAAAGCTGAATTAAACTTGAAACTTGTACATTGAGGCAAAGCTCTTGTCTTTTTGGCTTTTTTATCCTGGACAAGATCTACACGTTTATTAGATGTCCTTACTAGTTGAAGTAACTTCTATAGAAGTGACCCACTTAACCCTTTCAACCCATTAGCCCAATAGTTTCCCAGCTCTACACCAAAGATGCGGCCATCATTTTTATAAAACGAACAGAAATTAGTAGCAATGCGTTAACTGTTTTCCCCAAAAATAATAGATATAATGACACACCAAATGACACAGCCAAATAATCAATAATCATAGATAAATTAACAAAAGTCAGATTAAACTTATTATAAGTTAGATAGTTTCTTTTCATTTGTTAAACGGCTGGAGTAACCGAGTACAGTTGTTTTTGTTTTTTATTTTAAACTTGTGTGAACTTAATTTAAAGCTAGAAATTTTCTAAAAGGTTTGTCAAAAAAAAAAAGAAAAAGAAATTAGGGTAACCCAAGGATGAGGAGTCATCTCATTAGTGGAAATAAATTTACCCTCTGGCTGGCCGCAAACGGATGAGTTGCGTAATTTGTGCATTTTTGCCACTGTTCGGTTTATTCATCAGAAACTTGACCCAGAATGTTGCGACCGGTCCACAAAAAACGAGAGAAGGAAAGAAAAACTGAAGTGAAGCTGGATAAAATGCCAGCCACAATGTCCGGATGCAGTCAAAAAAGGGAAGTTGGAGGTGGACTTTGGAGCCAGCGACATACGAGCGTATATCTATCTGTTGCCATGATGAACTTTGTGGCCCTCAGAGTTCTGAAACCGGATTAATTTGCCAGCTTAAAAGGAAAGCTCATTTTGCGAGCCACGCAAAAGGAAAACTTCACTATATTTAATATTTATTTTTGAAATTGAAAATCCTGAAATGGCTTTCTCTATGCGGGTAATTTGACCCTTTTTTTTGTTGTTTTTGTTGTTGTTCGTGCTTGCTGCTTTGTTTGTTCTGTGTTATCTTTTCAGGTTAATGCATTATCAGGCAATTTTGTGTTTTATTGGGCGAAATTTCAACCGATTTATGTGTTGAAATGCAAAGATTTATGGGTCGTTAAAACGGTAACAATGAGAGAGAGAGAGAGAGAGAGAGAGAGAGGTAACTGGACGTGAACTTGAACCACTTGCTTAGCCATAAATTCAGTTGGCAGCTGGCACGTGTGGCCCATTATCTAATGCCCCCCCAATACTAAAGATATGCATGGAGGATTTGGACCACCGATCGGTAGTCTGCGGTAGTTGTAATTAACGTGGCAAATATGTATTAATTGTCTGGTCCCAAAACCCCAGAAATGCTAATTAAAGGCAGCAAGAGAAACAGCTGCCACTAGTCAGTGGGGTTCTTTCATGTGTGTGTCAATGTGGATGTGTGTGTGTGTGTGTGTGTGTGTGTATGTTTGTGTGTGTGTCAAAGTGTCTATTTCTATCTCTGTCTCTGCACTTGATAAATCAATTAATTTATGCAACAGCCAGGGGCAAGTGCATTAGCCAAGCTTCGCCGCAGGATACACACACGCACTTGCACACACACACACACGGTCGTATATCTATTCAATTACCAAGAATAGAGCATCCTTTGCGAAAAAAAAGAAGAGGAGAAGAGCCACAGCAGGCGGGCGGCTTATTAACTATTGAAATTGATTTTGCTTGGAAAGGGCCGGGCTCCCTTTAGTACCCCATTTTTGTGTGCAGCCCCCTTCCGCTCACTCTGAATACGGTAGGAGGTAGTAGCAACATGATATGCTAATGCCAGTAGCCCAGTCTGCCCAGACAACCCGTTGCTCTTGGTCCTCCTGGTGCTGCTGCTGCCGCTGCTGGTGCTGGTTGCTCCTGCTGCCTTCATTCTAATCGTGTTTAATTTTACTGTAGACTGTGGGGCTAGGCCATGACACCTGGCCATATTACCCCTTATCCTTGCCCCGCCCCGCCATCTACACCACCACCGTGTGCCACAAAAGTTCGTTGCCATCATTTTGCCTGCTGCTGCTTCTGTTGCTGCTATTTGTGTTTCGATAATGAAGGCTTTTATGTAAATGTTAATGTTAAAACTGGGCGAAATGGAATGAGAATCGGGAGGGACTCGGAGGGAACTCGTTGTCGTTGTTGCCTTTCTCTGTTAGAGTTATGCCAGCAATTTAATTACAGTTAAAGTTCCGTTACGTTCCCATTCCGTTCCGCATTCGCACTTTAATGGAGTGTCTTGTGCCTTGGCCCCATAAATCTTCAAGCCTAATTTGACGCCAGAGGCACAGAAGAGCATTAAATCCTTGTAAAAATGGCAGAACAGGACATGTGTGTTTCTCTGTTTTTTGGTGTTGGGGACTTAAAAGGGTTAACTTGTCTGCCGTCTGCCTCCTCGCACCGCAACTGGAAGGATGTCAGAGGTAGATTTTACATTTGATTCATTTCTTTTACTTTTTTAAAGAAATAATTGAGTCGCGTTGAAAAGTTTTTGAATTTATTCACGAAAGAAACAATAGGTCTTTGCCTCCAGATAATGAAACGAAATGGCAATGGAACGAATGCCGCTAGTAAGAGGGGGAAAGCTTTTGGAGTTTTTTACCCCTGCCCAGGGCCTGAAGCAGACAGTAAGATTGCAAGATATTAATATCAACATACACATTGTTTATGTATACTTTCCTGATCGCTAATAGATACATACAGACATATATATGCTTATGAAACTGTTTATCTTATCAGCAAAGTGACTAGCCAAAACAGATGGCCCACACAATGTGTTTACATAGTATCCAATTCTCGCACGAACTCCCCCAACTACCCACACATAGTCCGACTAATACAAATGGGAGCGACTAACTCACCTAGTTTATAGGTAAAGAATAAAGAATATGCAACAGTTTTGACAACATTCGTATTTCTCGTTTGTGGCAACATTTAAGGCCTTTTGTTGCTGGCAACATTTTGATGCCACAAGTGTCCCTAAAGCAACACATTGCCCCCAACATCAAACTCTTGCAGTTACCCCAAAGTCTCTCGCATTTCTCCTTTACATAGCCTAGCTCCAGAAGCTCGCTCTCTCTCTTTCGCTCATTCGTACTGTCTGTGCCATTCCCATTCCGTTTCATTTTGCCCCTAAAACGAAAGCTTTGCCGAGCTCCAATAGCCGCGGCACATTCAGTTCCTCGTTGAAGTTCAAAGCGTTTGGTTTGCGGGCAGCGCTGGAAAAACTGGTGAAAAGTGAAGAAAATCTATCTTTAAAGAATTAAACCAAGCCAAAAAAAAAGAAGAGAATATACCAAAAAACGGGCGCGAAGATGTGAGCAGCCGCATTTAAGGAGCCAAAAGAGAGAGTGAAGTGTGTTAAGCAAGTGAAACAAGTGAATCAACTAAAGCACATAGAAATACAAATACAGTAATTGAAGTTGGGAGGAGATTGTGGAGTGGGTGGAGCTGGTGGAGTTGGTGGAGAGGGTACATTTGTTTGGGAGATATTTCAGCTTTAGCAGGTGTTTCACTTCTTGGAAAAAGTAAAGAGACTTTTTCCTGTTTCGTTAGAAATCGGGGAAATGAAAATTCGTCCGATTCGCATTTATCATTGTCAGAGAGATTGATATTTGATATGTGAGCAACAAATAACAAAACAGGAAAATGGAAATGCCAACTCAAAAGAAAATGCATTAATTTATTCATGTTTGAGGGTCACAGTATTTTAATTTAGGATACTCCACCGAGTAATCCCTTTTCGTAACCCTTAAAACTGCACCTCAACGTTTTCAGTTTTAATTGAAAAACTTGACTAATTGAAGTTTAATAAGTGCACACAAAAGGAAATCGCGAAAAATAAACGAGAGGGCAAATGAACGAAAGCAAAGGAAAATGCCAAATCCAGTCAGTCAAGTCCAGGAAAAGTTCCCACAGTTTTTCCGTCTCTACAAATTTTTTCAATTAAATGAAAGTGACAACAATGAATACACCAAGGAATGGAAACGCAGAAGGAGCAGATAAGGATGACGAAAACAAAACCAAACGAAATGAAAATAATGCCAAGTGCATTGACCACCATCACACATACACACACACACACACAATAACACACACAGCAGGCTGATTCTAATATTGGGTCGGCCATTGTTTTTCCATCTACATCTCTTCTCCTTCAATTTCAATTTCTATTGGAGGGCTCAAGTTGTTGGTTTTGCTTTATCGTGACTGTTTTCCAGTTTGACCGACAGACAGACAGACAGACAGACCGACAGGGGCTGAGCTGTCAGCGGTCCTGCAAGCAATTAAAATATGCATAAAATGTAAATGAGAGATGCCCACTTAACGCCATCCCCACCATGACCCTCTTTTCCTCTCTTCTCCTCCTGTTCTTTATATTTTAAGAATTCTGTTTACAGCACAAAGTTTGCGTGTGGCCAATTGAAAAACTGAATATACATATATATGTATGTGCACATAAATATATAAATATTTTGTATACTTCAATTTATAGATACAAATAATAAAATTTTAATTGTCATAGCCTAAAGGAAATAACAAAAGGGCTCATTTTGGCTGCGGGTAAGTTGTTGAATTGTTTTATATTTTATCAATATATTTTTTTTATACTTATTTCAAAAAGGGAAAAGTAAATAATTCTTTAATTTTGTATTTATCATTTTAACTTATTCGTATTTAGAGATGAATTCACTACTCGACTAAACCAATTTTTATATATTTCACTCTCTCAATCTCGTTGTACATTTCTCTTTCAATATCTATCTGTCTCGTTCCCTTTTCAATAAAAAAAAGAATTACTAAATTGCCTCACTGTGCACCCGGCGTATACGCAATATTAAGATAATTGAATGGCCATGACAACAGTAAAGAGAAAAAAACGAGGGAAAAATGTTTTACTATATGTTAGCGGTCTTTCAACTCCCCCAAAGCCGTTTGCGTTACCCCCCTTCGGTTTAAACAATGTTGTGGCGGGAACATCCTTTCATTGCTTTTCATCCTCGAAAATGGCCAATAAAAATGTTTATGGCAAAGGTAAAAAATAAAGGAAGGCTGTGAAGGCATTGCGACGAATTCTTATTATAAATATGAATATGGGCTGTGAGTGTTTGAACGAGTGTTTAGGTACTTTTCAGCCTTATTTTAGGCCTTTCAAGTTCATTATGCAACATTTAATATAGCGAGTTTTATAGTCCAGCCACATGTAGGGCATAGAGATTCACAAAAGAAACAAAAAGGACAAAACAAAAAAAAAAAAACAACAGAAATAAAACAAAATCCCCAAAAATAGAAAGACAAAAACCCAAAGAAAGAAACCATCGTGCACATGGAGGCACTTTTCCACAGCGGGAGGGCCAAAAGCGATGGGCAACTTGTATGTATGCCTCTTCTTCTAGTTAATTAGAATTGGGGCGAGAAGTTGATGAGGGTAAATTGGCAAATAATTAATCGACGGTTAATTAAGAACTAACATGGCAAAGCTAAAGAGCCACGAAACCGAAACCATAAGCAAAAGGCGTCAACGTTGTTCACTTTAGTGTACTGATGATTTACTTTATAGATTATACCATTTATTACAATATTTATTTATTTATCCAAACAAAATTTAGTTTGTGTAAAAAAAGACGTGATATTACAATTAACCTAAATCGATTATCGTAAGAACATTCTTAAAATAGAAAATCCGATAATGCGTTTTGTTTTCTTAAAGTTTGAGTATCTTGTGACTTACCGTTTTCTATTACTAAATCGGTCATAACAATTATTGTTGTGGACAGTAAATATAATTGCCAATAAACCAATTCTAAACAAATGCGATTAAAATTTTGCGGAATAGAAATATTTATTTTTTGAAAACCAAAAAGAATTCAAAGAAAAAAGTTTTTATTAAGATCTTTCTTCATCTGTCTATTTAACAACTTTCCTGCCTTCTTCGCCTTTCTCTTCGTATGCAATTTTCCTCAGTTCATGTGGAAAAGAAACTTTTTCCATCAGCGGGAAACTTAATTGAAAGGTAGGATTCATGGGCAAAGTCGTATGAACTTAAGGTGCTTTATGTTCTGATTTACATCTAGATGGCATTTTATCTTATTATCGTATAGTTTGTTTCCAATGAGCAGCATTTATCTTCTCGTACTTTATTTTCATTATTGTTATAAAAATATATTTATATAAAACAGTATTTTCTCCAAACTGATCCTAATAATAATAAAAGATGAAGCATGTCAAATTAATTAGACATGGATATATCAGATGGAATCTCTAAGAAATTCAGTTTACCTACAAGAAATAAATATTTTCCGGTTTTTGGTATCGAAAATGCTTTCAGGACTATATTGTTCAAGAATATATATACAATTTTTACCTGTTAAATATACATATTTTAATAATTCTAAGAAATTCAAAATTAGAGTCATATTGGATATTTAGTACATAATTAAAAATTCATTCTTCTTTAGATTAAGAAATGTTTTTTTATGTATAATTATTATGTACTGTAGTTATATTTAGCTATTGATTGAATTATGCATTATATTCTTTAACTTGCGAAAGTCCGCAATTGTATTTAATAAATCGAAATCCGTTTGAAATTTAAAAGGGCTTACAAAAAGTGTTTTGGATATCCTTGTGGACTATCTAGACTATTTGTTTATAATGACTCCTAAGGAGTCCCTTAAAAGCCCTGACCAATCCGCAATATTTGTTGAAAGCGAGTATTTTGAAAGGGTATACAAATATCAATGCATTCAAAGCCATTCTGGACCTCTGGTCGAAAAGTTAGTTGGGAACACTTTTAATTAGCTAGATTTTCTGTGTGTTTAGGGCGGCGAAATTATTACACTGAATTCATAAAAAAGCATTAGGAAGAAAAGCCAATTATTTCCTTTTGTTCTTTTTAGCCGAACAAAAGGTATAAAATAAATATATGGCTTTTGCTTACAATTAGACGAACGGTTTTCTTCTTATTCGAAATGCCGGCAGGGCGTATGCGTAATTTGGCTACTGGCTATTGTTGCTACTGTTGCTGCTGCGGCTGTCTTTGAGCTGTATAAACATAAAACTTGTTTATATTTGCACGCTCGATTTTCAATGTTGCGAGCACACACACACACACACACGCATGCCATTAACACACTCACCCACACCCACACACACACACACACTCACACTCACTCATCGAGAGGCATAAAAGTTGGAAACAGCTAAACAAACAAATGCAAAGTGCGTCCATTCGTTTAATATTGGGTTTGCTTTCCGCTCAATAGCCCATTCCCCTGCTTTTGGCCCGGCCCCTCTACCGATATTAATTGCCTTTCATTCAATTCTCGGTGCTCTCGCAATCGATTTTATATTCATTGAAACTATAAAATGTTTATATGTATGCGATGATGCTTGTTGCATCCTGCCATCCACTTGCTCTTGCCGCTTTTCCATTTGCATCCTCCCTCTCAGTCCATGTTCTAAGGGCTGACTCATCACATACTAAGCCAATTTAATTGGGGTCACACTTGTTTGCCACAGTTGGCCCAAATAAGGTCCGAAATTTTTCTTCTGGCATCTGCTTCGCCTCATCGACCTTGGCCATTGTGGCATAAGTCAATTTCAATGTCCGATCATTTGTTTAATGTATGGCCCCGAAAACCCATTAATATTAATAATATTCAGCTTTTTGAATTGGCATAATTTTTGAAGCATCCGTTAATTTTTTGGATGTGTATTGTTTTGTTTTCGTAAACTTAAATGAACAGCACAGTCATTAGATTATTATAAACATTCAAAGGAAATGGCACTGGAATATTGAGCTTCTTTCAAGTGGATAGCAAACTCAGATCAAGTCGACAGTTTGTTCCCATCAAACACTATTCATTTGGTTATGTTATACAAAATGAAATGTTTTCTTTCCCCATATTCAATAATTCGATTGCATAAATTACACAATCGTCTGCAGTTGGACAATTTTTCAAAACAATTTGTTCGCTGTTGAATTTTTTCAAAAGGCTAAATAGACTATTGCCAAATATTTAGTTTGTCTTTGTGAAAAATTAAACAAATAACTTACAGACACACACATTTTATTTATTGGTCTTGACTAGTTTACAAAATATACATCGAATTGATTTGACATTCTGAGTAAACATTGTTTTGAATCAACCATCATTTTGTTGAAAAACTGCTTGAATAAATATTTTCTATCATATCCATCTAGAATTCTCTTTTTTCTTTACTTACTACATATATGAATAATGTTAAAAGACTCATACATATATACACTAAAATTAAATCGCCTCTTCACAATTAAGCAGTTGCCAGACGTTGTTGCTTTTTGTGTATGCTATTCAGGTTAACATCTGTGATGGTTATAAGGTTGTCCATAGTTGGGGGAATGATTTAAAATTCTTAATTCTTTAAAGTGTTTTTGTTTTTTGGATGTTTTGCTGCTTGTAGACAAGCTGAGAAGCAAGAGATTGGATAACGAAACACAAAAATTGATTTATACATTTTTTATAATTTTCAGCTGTAAGCGAAAAATTTTCTCTTCGTCCTTTTCAACATCAATCAAATTTGTTTTTTTTTTCCATATACCTATACACTTTTTAAATTTTCTTCCTGCCATCGCCAATTAGGTAAAGTGCGGTCTGGCCTCAGGTCAGCAACAGGAATAACGTGGCGTATGAGTAATAAGCTAAAAAACGTATTTATCTGAACCACACACACACATACACACACACAACACATATACATTTTAAATGCAAAGTGGCGCTTTAAGTTTAAACGTGAAGGTAGGGCCCACTAACACAAACAACGACGCATAGCCACACACACACACACACACACACACACACACACACACACACACAACACTTGTACGATCAGGACAATGTACGAGTGTCCTTCACGTGGCAGTTGCAGGGTGCCTGCTAAAAACAGGATAACCGGCGGTAAAGTGCTATAAATCAACACCCAAACCACTTAATAAAGGCAACGCCATTAGACAACAACAAACGTCCCGATGGCATTGCCTGGCTGCAGCCAAAACCCACCTCAGGCAACCCACAATACACACACACACACACATACCTATTCCCCCCCCCCAATCCCCACCCATTTGTTTGCTACAACAATTTTTCCCATCATTTCCACGCGCATTTTTCGCGTACTTTCTTCTCTCCTCCAGCAAGCGTGAAATGAAATATACAAGGGCAACAGCAGGGGATTAGGAATAGGGGGCGTGGTGATGTGTGGCAAAGGAGAAAGAAAAGCTGATGGAATAAAAATTATTAACAAATGCTGACAGCTCTCGGTGTAAACAGGCGTCGATCTGTGGCAAAAACAGAAATATTATTTGCGGGTGTTTTCGTCACGCGCTTTAATTGCCACGCCTGTCTGAGTAGCAACGCCAAGAGTCGGGGGCGTTGCTGGTGGGGCTGGTGGGGCTGGTGGGCGTTGTGGATGCTAATACCTCGGCCGACTTCTGTCTGTTTTGATTTTTTTCATTTTCGACTTTTTGCATCTGTTTAACATAAAAATATTTGGGAATAGCCAAACATTTTACATAGCTTATTGGCCATGCCATTATCTATGTATATTCATCTTTTTCTCTCTACCTCTCTATGTCATGTGGTATTTGGTTTGCTCCCTTATCTCCAAGTAAAAGCCAAACCTCATTAACGCCGGCATTTCGAATATTATTTTAAATATTTGCACAACGTTTCACTACTTCAATTTTTTCTTGTCAGTTCGAGCCAGACAAAGCAAAGAGTACGTGTGTGTGTGTGTGTGTGTGTGTGTGTGTGGGTGTGTGTGCCTTTGTAAGCGTCCATAGGCGTAGCGAGGAAAGACCAAGTAAAAAACAACAATAGATCGAACCTGTGTGGAAATGGTCTTCTCACTTTACAACGAATCGAAAATATATATATATATAATTTTTATAATATTTCTGCCCTTTTTTCTAATACTTTTCTTTAATTCTGCTAGCCAAGTTGTAACACCCTGCGTATACGTTATTCTTGGCTGACCAGGCTTCTGTCAGTTGAGCAGTTCCTCCTCTGAAAAATAGAAAAAATGCAGTTTCCCCCGAGATTTAATCACTGGGCAATCAAGAATAGTTAAAATTTACAAGATTTATCGTTGGTTATGAATGTTAAATACCTTTTAAAAAACCACAAGACTAAGGACGAAATAAGATTCATCTACGCCTTTGTGCGAGTGAGTGTGTGTGTGTGTGTGTGTGTGTGTCTGTGGTTGTGCCAATGAATAACATACGTTGCTCCGTTCATTTTTTTCTTTCCCTTCTCCATTGTTATCTCTCTGCCATGTAAGTGTCTCGGTCTTGGTATTCTGCGTGTTTTAATATGTGTTTGTGTATTTGTATGTGTGTGTGAGTGTGTATGCCACAATTTTAATTAAATATGAAATACTTTTGTTGGGTAGAGCTGCTGGGCACAGCTGGAGTGGGATACCCTCACACATACATACACACATGCACACACAAGAATGGAAATGAAGAATGCTTTTCCAAACGATAACAGTAACAATAACAATAAAAACAACGAAGTCCTTATACTCTTAAAAGTAACTATGCAAGTATATGCAAATATTGAATATCCTTTATTAACTTGATCAGGTCAACAATTATGCAATTACAAGGAATTGGAAGCATAGTAAGGATAATCTTTCAGCTTGAGTTTTATTTCTAAATATTTACAATCCTTTGGCTTAAAAAGTGATTGCCAATTATCTGAGATAAGCAAATATGCGTCAGCTAACAAATATTTTTTAATTAATCTAAAACCCATCGAGAATCTTTGTTAGGAATTCGGTGAAATGATTAATTTACGTCTGTTTTCCTATGGTAAACAGCCGTGAAATTGTTCGTTAGTCAAAGCTTCAAACGGACAAAAACAAAGTGTAAAAACATTTAATTTGTGTGCACTGTGACATCTTTATATTAAATATATACCATGCATCAAAAAGATGAAATGGTATGTATGTACATAAAAGTCGCCAAAATGAAAACAGCAGAAGGTAGCTTTTCTGTTTTCCCCATTAAGTATATGTACATCATCATCATAATCATTCTTCATCAGCATCAACGTTTGAATCGATGTATCCAAGTCCTTCCTTAAATCTGAGCTGTTTTTACAAAATGTTTTTTCTGAAGTTAATTATTGAATTAGTTTTAGCTGAACGATTTATGATTCCAACTTGTAAACAACAATTCAGCTTTTTGTACAATTTAGTAAGTAATTTAAAACTATATTTCTTTAACAAATAATAATACAATTTTTCTATAAAGAATTTTTAACTAAATTTGCTGCACTTATTGAACTTTGTCGTTCATTTTGAATAAAGTGTAGGACTCAGCACAAAAGTTTCACTAACACAATGAAAATATTGTGTATAGTTTTTTTTGACATTCACTCACTTAAGACATTTTGATTTATTTTTTTAGGCAATCATCTAAGTCTAAGTGAAAAAATAAAAATGAAAAAACAGTTTCTCTCCGAGATCTAAACGAACAGCCGGTGAAAAGGTTGCTTGAGAGTATTTTTTTTATTTCTCAGTTAAGAGGATAATTTTAGAACGAAGCAATACACTCCAATGTTATTTACGAGCTAAGGTTTTTTCCAATTTAGATCATTTATTTTACTTTTTGTGTTTTAGCAGATAATATCTACAGTTCTGGCCTATAATATCTCGGAACTCCTGTTTAAACGACCTCGAAAAACGAGTCAAATATCGAAATCTTAGAACGATTTCCTCATCAAAACTATGATTAACTATATAAGAAAATAGAAGAAAATACAATTGATTTAAATGATTAATCAAAGGATGTTTACAAATTTACATTAAACTTTTAAAAAATAAAAGAGCAGATACGTAAATGTCACATTTTTATTTATTAAACATGGATTTCAGGAAGAGTAGATTGGACAGGTATATCCTGTATATTCCGTTCCTCCAGTCTAGTGGCTATACCAAAACATTACCAACAGGCTATAGTATATAGCTTGGAGTACTCTAATAGAGTGCTTGGCCAATAACTTCGATCCGATAAATACTTAACTCCGAATACCATGTCCCAAGTCAAATTTGATGATTCTTAAAATCTATGATATCTATATAGGATCAAAAAAGTTTTATACATTTTGTTGACTTTAACATTCGAATTCAAGAATTATCCACTTGGACATTATTTTGTTGGACAATATCAACCGAAAAAAAATATAATTTTATTTTGCCATTTGTTATGGATTAACCAACAAAAAAGGTTCCATTTAAGCCTAGGCTGAATAAATGGATTATAGTTCTTACATATGTCGGTCGGTGTGCCTTCAGAATTTGTTTAAAAATTATTTAAACTTGGCTTAAAAAATAGAAACATGACGATGAATGACCATAGCATCGTTTTCTCTCTGGGGTTCTTCTCGTCTCTAATTTAATCAATTATAAAAAGTTTCACTCTCAATACATTTTTAGTTTTTACGGGTTCCCAATTAAGTGCACAGAAAAGTCCTTGAGCACTCTCTGTCACTCTCTCTCTCTCTCTTTTTCTTTCCATTATAGCCTTTTCAGTTCTAGTAATTAGAATTCGCGTGCGTGTCTTTGGAAAATTTTTATAGCTTTTGCAAGACGCTTCGGCCCATAAATAAAAACTGTTGCATGCTTCTTCTGGCCACGGCATGTGGCTGTAGTTTTTCCGGAGAGTGTTATTGCGGTTGCTGTTTTCAGCGCAATCTGCGCCACTTGTTTACGACCGTTTAATGAATGTTGGCACTTGGCGTCAGGCAACACAATGGGTCACATGTGCTGAATGGGCCAGAATGGGAGAGCCCCTCGGGCCTTGGGAATGCCTATGGGCAAAACCAATTTGCCACAGGACCGAAAAGGAAGCCGCAGCGAGGTAAACGGCGGAGAGGCATGAAGCGAAACGACTTCAAGTTTTGCTTTTATTGGGTTGCATTTTGCATTTTGGCCCTGGCCTGAACTGAACTCAACTGAACTGACCTGACTTTTAGGTCAACTAGAAGCACATGCAAAACAGCAGCAGCCTTTCATTTGGGCCCAAATGCTCTAACCAGTCAGTCAGTCAGCCACTGTAAAAACAAAAGGGGCCATCAACAACAACACCAACAGTAAAGAAGCATCAAGTTACATGCTCCTCTTGAATTTTCCTACTCCATTTTCCCAGCATCCCCTCCTCTCTTTCTCTTACTTAAGCTTAAGTGCGACTCTTGTAAAAAAAAAGCAAAAACTTTGGTATTTCATTGAGATTGAGACAAGGACTGCCTCCCAACTAGATCCAACCTTCACCCACTTGCACAGTTTTTTTTGATTCCCACAGAAACTGTTTAAATTGAAATTTAATTTTCCTGGGCGCCAGCAATGTTTTCCTTTGGCTTAATTTGTCTAATGAAAAGCGCAAATTTTACAAACAATCACATGAAGAAATGCTTGTTAACTTTGGGGCAACTCGGCCAACTTGGCCTGCAGTGGAAAGTGGATAGCGTGGATAGATAGTTGATAATAGTTTGCTCTGCCCGGCATACAATTATTTCATTATAGAAACAATGCCACGATTGAGTCATGAATATTGAATATGGCTTCATATGTATGACCCATTTTGCTGCAGAAGGCCAACTCGATAAAAATTGATTCCCCTAACCATTACCGCAGAGGGAAAATCAATAATTTTTGACTTTAGCCCCCACAATGTTTGCTTTTGTTATCCTTATGCCATGTTGCCTTATGCCTTATCCTCTTGTATAAAATAAAAGCCAAAGAAAAACTTTGGCAATATTCCATTCCATTAATGTTCTTGATCTGGGAATGGTAACGGCAATGACTTCTGATTTGTACTGATAAATGGGCGGGAAGAGAGGCAAATCGAATCGCTGCCGATTTCGATGTCAGGGGAGAACGTGGCATGCATCATTAACTTGAAAGCTGCTTATCATATTTGCTCATTGTGCAATTACGCGGTGACTTTCCAGCCATCGAACCGTCCCGTGCAGTTTGAGAGCTTGGCAAATTGCCAGAGATTTCAAATTGATACACAGGTGAGAGAGGAGGTAAGGGGAAGATTTATGCAAATAATAAAATTAAAGTCATTCCCTCACCAGGCTAAACACCGTCTGTAGCAAAGTTTTTATATGCTCTTGACTGAATAAACACCTGAAATTATATACACCAGACGGAAAATGTCAACATCGGAAAATATTGGTAAACAAAAAGAAACTTCTAAGAACATTTAGTTCACTTTCTTGGTTAATTAGAAGGCAAACTGTTCGAGTTACAATTATGTTGGAGGGGGTTATTTTTTAGCGAGTCTTCCCCTTTCTTCGTCCTTGAGGGGAGCCATTCCTCGGGCCATATATTTTGTTTTTGTATAAAAAAGACATTACGTTGAAGAATTTCGCCAAGAAATTGGCCAACCGCAACACAAATATTGGCAAATCCCTTAATAATTAAATAGCAAAAAGCCGACAATCCTTTCACAATGCCGAAAATCGCAAAATCACAAAATGCTTTGCCATAATAATGTGTAAATAGAATCAAAAATTGTCGACTTTGGCGAAAGGCAGGCACTTGCCAAAAGGGCGACAAAAAGCAATGGAATGGGAAAGGGAATGAAAGTGAAAACGAGAAGCAAAAGTTTTTGTGAAGAAAATTCATTGACATGAAATTCGGTAGCAAACATTTTATGTGACAATGGCATGAAATCGAATTTGCCAAGCGACCGGAAATGCGCACGGCTGTTAAAAAATATATCTATAAGTATGTGTGTATACGCGTACGTGTGTTTGTTCGGGCTGCCAGTGTGTGTGTGTGTGTGTGTGTGTGAGCTAAGGTTTTGGGCTTCAATTCAGCCACAGACAGACAAAAGGAGGGCTGCTTTCTGCAGGACTTTTTGATTTATGCCACACACTTCTTTCTGTATTTGTTATACCCTTTCGTGGAGTGAAAACCCTTCTTACTAGCCCACTTAATGCATATATTTAGCTGATATTTATTACAACTTGTGCTGAGTTCATCAATTCCCTCAACACATGCCAATTCTGCGGGGACCTTTTCAAATTATAAGAAGTCAAAGAAAACGAATATTTTTAGCAAGTAAAAAATTGAAGAAGTTCAAGATCCATGAGTATATTAAATCTATGAAAAACTATTAATAAACGAAACATTTTCACATGCTTGGAAAATTTTGGTTTTAAGTCTAAATTTTCATTATTGTTTTAGGTCTATGAATTTGAAGACAACCTCAGTAGTTTGATGATAGTTTGATGAAATTAAACCAGAATGGTTTTTGTGTTCAGAAGGGACAACAAATCTTAAGATGAAAATTCAAGAACATTTGTTTTGAAAATAACTACAAATCTACATTTCCACTAGTCGGGAAATATTCTCAGCAAGAGTGTATAAACTTTGTTACGGCTTTCGGTATATTCCCATGTCATTTTGTAGGCCAGGTCTGGCAAGGAGCTTCCTACTTGTTGGCAGGCTCTATCTCTCGGTCTCTCTCTTTCCGTCTCTCTCTCTCTCTCTCTCTCTTACCAAGTCACGAGCACAATGTATTCAAGCATGAATTGCGTGAGTTGCCTGTGCAAGCTTATTTACTTTTGCCGTTTTGCCAGGAAAAACAAAGCGATAGAATGCGAATACTATAGAAAACGAAGGAGAAATAAGAACGACAAGTGAGAGCCCAAAATGAAAGACTCACTTGAAATTGTTTTTGCATTTTTCCCATTCTATTCTCGTGTCACTGCCTGCTGTGCATAAATAAGAAGAGGCTGGACAGTGGCGCACCTTAGAGGGTAACTGCCAGACCACCTGAAAGCCCCCATCCTTACAGGTATCACAAAATGATTCATAACAATTTACCTTATCTAAAGGTCAAAAGATTCAATCCTATTTATGTAATTCATCTTTAGAAATATCACTCTACAATCGGTGCATTAGAATATGGCAAAGAAAACTCAAACAAATAGGACTAATATTTTTCTAGAAGTATCAACTAAGGTTAAAAGTTCTGTGTTTGTTGATTCAGATTCAAATATAGGTTAAATCATCTCTCAGATTAGAAATCCTGGGCCGCCCCTGGGGTTGTCATCGAGCCGTGAAGGAAAGTAGGGCTTTTTGTATGTGTATGTGCTTAGAGAATAAAGAAGGCACAGCAAACGACCTTCAGGTAGTAAAACGGAATAAAAATTGTCAAAAGGCATTGCAACCATTTTTCGAGACTCCAAATTAAAAGCCTCGTCACAATCAAACGAGCAGCAGCTGTGTGTCTGTGTGTGTGCGTGTGTGTGTGTGTGGGTCTGATTATGTCGATGGTTTTGGCTGTATAGATACTGTCTTTATGTTAATGCGAACCCTTCAAGGGTCAGCATTCTGATTGAGGACGGTTAACCAAGCACCGACTGGGGGCCAAATGGTCTTTGAAGCTTTACAAATTAACTTCATAACTGCCAAGCTGCTTCTACTCTGAAGAGCTCTTAAAAAACCCAGAGAAGCATAGTGTAAGCACATGCAATCGACATCAATTGAGGTCCTTATTCACATCCACATCCTTGTCCATGTCCCCGTACACATCCTCGTTCATGTCAATGTCTATGTCTGTTGCTGCCACTCTAATTGCCAAGAGTGTGTTAAGTATATTGGAGACCATAAATCATCCAGATCGATTCCGATGCATGCAAATTGCTTGGAGCTAGACACACGTAGCCTGATTACAGGAAACATTCAACGAAAGGTAACGATTCGACAATTCGACTCTCCGATTCTCCGTTTCCCCTTATTGGACCCGCAACAGTTGAAACGGTGAAATTGCTCAATTTTCACGCATCATCTGACAAACGAACAGCCGAAAAATCCAAAAAAAAGAAATGAATGAAAAAAATCAATTATGCCACAGTGAGAGAGAGAGAGAGGGAGTGAGAGAGAGAGAGAGAGTGAGAGAAAGAGAATGGTGCGGGTGGTAACACAAACTTTTACCCAAATGGCAGCTCATTTTGTATTTATCAAGAGAAACAGAAACAGAAAAAAATTGAGGAGCGAGATGCCACGTCTGGCCTGATGGCGAGGCATAAACTTTTATTTCAATGAGAGCTGAGCCAGAGTTGGAGCAGTGGCAATCCTCGCCAGCCACAGCTGGGACTGAGCCCAAAAAATAAGAAATATATACAATATGTATGTATGTACATATACTCTCTGGATGAGTGTGTGTGTGTGTTGCTATTTTTGTCGAGACACAAAACAACATTCATGGCATACTTTTAGGATGTAGTCAGAGTTGAGCGTGGTGGCAACATTTATCCTTGGCATACAAATGCAGGTAATAAAAGGCACAAAACATGCAGAATGTGGTGAAGAGGAAGAGTAAGAGGTGGAGAGAGAGAGCAAATGAAAGATGAAGAAATGAGAATAGAGTAGGCAAATGGGTGGGGAGGACAGGCAAATGAAATGCTGCGACTGTTCTAATTTTGGGCATTCTTAAATATTTCAGGAAAAATGAGCAGCTAAGCGGCCAGGATAACTATGTACTTATGTTGGTCCTGTGACTGAGCATGTATGTGTCTACACACGTATGTGTGGGTTATCATCCTCTTGGTGGTCGCCTCTTAACCTAACCCCACCATAAATCCATACGTTTCCTGTCTCTGTTCAAAAAATGCTGCCACAGTTTGTTTGATTTTCCTTTTTTGTTTTGCATTTTTGCCAGCTTTCTCGTTTGCTTCTACTGTTGCCTCTTTTGTGTTTGTTATACGCCTCGTTTTTCCTTTTCCTCATTTTCGCTTCGTCTCTTCCCTTGCTATTTCTGCTGGTGTTGCCTGTTGCGGTCTTTGACTTAGCGCCATTTATTTATTTATGTCCTGCGCGTCAGTGCCAATATTTGGTTAAGGCTTATTGTTCAGTTGTTTCAACATTCTGGTTTCCATTATGCAACTGATAATCGAAATGAGGTCAATACGAAAGACCACACATACATACATGAAACATTTACACAAACCAATATGAGTACATATCTTATTGGAACAAGTTATGTTACTCTGAACCTAAGCAGAATATATTGTGTTGAGTTGTCAAAATGTTTTAGTTTCTTTATCAACATGGGCATAAGTTTCAATCAGTCTGAAAATCAATCAGTTACTTTCTAGACGAGTCCTTCTGGGTGATAATACAGATGGAGAGATGTCAATCGTATATCCAATCCAATCCAATCCATTTTGATGGCTTTAATTTCTATCCATCTATCCATTTTGTTTTTAAATTTGCAAGCTTCATTGCATTGCAATTATCCTGTACATCTAGTTATTTTTCTCTCATTCTGCGGCGCTCCTTCTTTATGTTGTTTCTCATTCAAGCAGCCTGCCAGTCTGCCAAAGGCGAAAAGTAAAAGTATGGCGAAAATGTTCATGTTATGTAAACAGCAAAATGGTTATGTCTTTTTCACATTTCTGTCAAGCAATCTTGTACTTGATGTTTCCCTCTACCCCAACCCGTGGGCATCCCTTCCAGTGTTAGTCCTGTCTCCTGGTGTCCCATTTTCCCGTCACTGCTTCCGCTGAAATGCACTTTCACTGTTGGCAACTGTTGAGATGCCTTCTTTGTGGCATTTCTGGTAAATATTTAAAATGAAATCGAGTGGATGTGGCTCGCTTTCAGTGTTGAGCAATTTTTATTCACTGCAACGACGGTTGACCATCCACACACGGATGCACACACACACACACACACACACACACACACAGACACACACACACACAGTGCCAGGGAGAGCCGTTTCCGTTTCCCTAATGGAAGTCATTTGACACCCAAACGCCCACAAACCGAAGAACGAGAGCAAATGATAGACCAAGACAGTCTATTGACAGCAGAGGCACTAGGAGAATGGAAAAGGAAAGTTAGGAAGGGAAGTGTGCGAGACACAACAACGATAACTTCCTTTGGCATGGCTAAATGTCCTTGGCAAGTTTTTGTTATTTGACAGTTTTGATGAAACGCTTTGCCCGCACAACCCAAAATGTCGGAAATTGTCTAATAATGGGGTTAATCGGCATAACGATCCATTCTGGGACAAGGTAATTGTCTGTTCAGCACATACTGACTTCGACATAGACATTCACATCCACATAGAGCTATCTACATCCTGGTAGATAGCTATTTAGATGGGCGTTCTTGTGAATTAAACGACCTCGCACCTTTTACCAAGTGGCCAATGAATGGGTATTTATTTATACGCTTACCTATATGATTTTCACATCATTGAAACAAAAATCGACATTGCCGCTCATTAAACGTAATTTGTTTTAGAAAATAAATTATTTAAGAGACTCGCACACACACACACATACCTGTGGCCATGGCTTCAAGCCTTAAATGGCAAAACTAAAGGCATTGCCTTTAGTCCTCAAACGAGCAATTTAGCCAACTCATTGAAGCGGAATTAATTGCAATCGATTTTGTTTGGCGGGGCAGTCGAAAGGCCCTAGGCTGAGGGGTCTTCATTAGTAACTAACCAAACGGGGAGGGGGAGGACAAGGGAAACCGAAGGACTATGGCCATGCCCCTGCGGGCAGCCACAGAGAGCCATTGTCCTTCTTTTATGTCTCTCTTGCCCCCTCACACCCTTCATAAATTCCACTGTGGCTGCGAGCTGGCTTAAAGTTCGACCAGAAGCATTTTGCACAAATTCTCACTCAATCTTATTAAATTATATTGCGACACAACGTAGAGAGGATTAGAATAGAAAAACAAAAAGTTTGGTTTAATCGAGGGAAATGTTCTAAATTATATTAGAAACTAATCTTGAATGCTTTCGAGTAATCAACTACGAAGAAACACCTATCCTAAACATAATTTTACTCAGGCTTCCAACTGAAAGCAAATGAATATTATATGTTCAGTTTATCATAGTTGTTCTGGAACTAAATTTATTCAAAGTCCTTTGTAAATACTTTTATTAAAGCGTTTATGTTTTGCTGTCGGAAACGACATTCGAACTAAACTAAATTTGTTTTGTCACACGTTCTTTATAAATTGAAGAAGTTGGTCGAGAGTAATCATCTTGGATCTGATGCTTTTCCTGGGAAATGTATGCAAATGTTTTGCTGTCGGCAATGTTTGTGGAAATTTTTTATTTTCGACATGACTGGGAGAAGTTGAAACTTTCGCCTTGGCCGCACAACAAGCAGTTTCAATCAAAAATTGCAGTCAACTGTTAACACTTTGCCGACTTCTGCTAGTCCCGATCATCATAAAATAGCAACAATTCATGCTAAACTTTTCGTGTCTCATGTGAAAAAGTTTTCAACTCCCACCCAGCCCGTCCAGCGGCCCTTTTTTGCTACTTTTTACATAAATTTCGCTTGGCGCCCATAAATACATTTGCTCTTTTCAATTTTTATTCGCAGGAAAAGCAGGAGAACGGAGAAACAGAGGAGAAATCGACTAAAAGGATAAACTTTTGGCACGCAATGCAGAGGTCCCCAGGCGGGGTGTCGTCCTGGTGCTGGTGCCTGGCCCACTTGCAAATGGATTGAACGTGAGAGGGAATGAGGGAATATATATTCACATTCATTCACATATCGAGATACTATCTGCCACACACTCGCATGTATTTATATTCATGTGGATGCTGAACATGTGCCAAAGCCTTGGACTGCTTGGAGCTGCCGCTGTTGGTGCCGCTGCTGAAACCGCGAGGGCGAAGCTGTTGCTGGATTTCGGCCAAGTTAAATAAACAAAACATACACAAATACAATCACACATAAAAACAAATACAAATAGACACACGGACCGAAAGAGTGGGGACACAGAAAACAACCACAAACAAAGCTAACGGAAGAGCCAACCAAGGACGAAGGGCAAACAACAAACACCAAAACAACACTCAGCAAATCCTCGTCGGTTGTGGCCCAGAAATGGCTGCGCCCATCGATGAAAGCGTGCTGAATGCACTGAGGGGCGTCACCACCGCACAGACGCGTTTGCCCAAGCCCCTCCTCATCAAGATCTATGTGGCCAGCCTCAAACACGAATTCAATCAAGAGCGTCGCATGCTCCTGGAGCTGGTTGGGCCCGAACTGCAGTCTCTCTACGACGACCGGCAAATTGAGGTAGGCCAATACAGTAGACTCTGTATTTTGTTGATTGCATTCAAAAGGGAAACTCAAAATGAATTAACTACTCCTTAAAATATATTTCAAGTCCTTTTTAAATTTATTCGACGCATAAGTTTAAAGATGACTTTTCCAAATCATTAGATTTTTATCTTTTGCTACATTGAATAAGCCTAAAGCCTATTGCAAGTACCTTAAAGTTTCGTATAAAAATAGGGGAACTTTCAAACTTCTTTCTGTTCAATTATTGATCTAAACAAATGCCTAAATGATTTCAATATCTATTTGACTTTAAAATGACCAAAAATAAACCACATTAAAAAATTTTATTTTGGTAAAGAATAATTTTACCTTTGCGGAGAAAGGTACAACCTCTTAGTTCACTTGAGAAGGGTTTATTTATTATTTTAACACTAGGTTCTAGTGGCTTGAGATCAATAAATCTTACTAATTTGTAAGATTTTTTAATCTTAGGCAGGTTGTCTTTATAACTTTTTCAAAAACCACCAAGTTCTTTCGTCAGCAGACTTTGCTAAAGAATCGAGAGTTGTAATGGGCATATCATTTCTTCAACGCTAAAAGTAGTTGGGAATTCAAACTACACGAAGCAAAAAAAGAAAGGCAAAGCTTGTAACTGCAGATTTAACGTTATGTGCACACGTTTGGTTAAAACCCAGCTTTTATTAACTTTAAGAAGGTCGAAATCTAGACAAAATGTATTATTTTAAGGTTAATTATTGAAATGACATTGTTTATGTAAAAACACAAGACTTTGTTTAACTTGTCCCAAATGCATAATCTAATTGCCCAGTTGGAATTCGTGGACATGCATTTTGGTACTGGTCCATTAGAGGTAAATCAATTGGAGCGGGATCCGTATTTGCTAGAGGATTATCTACACGAGATCGACATCTGTCATGCCCATACAAAGAGTGTGTTCTTTTTGGCCTTGATTGGAGATGGCATTGGTCGGCTTCCGTTGCCCATCCAACTGGACGAGGATATCTACACGGCTCTGCTGGCCGACGTACAGCTAGGGGCCGACGAGAAGGCTCTGCTGGAGCGTTGGTACGCCCCGAGCCAATCCCCGAAATCGAACTCTGACCAGGCCATGCGGGTCCTTAAGCAGGACTATCGGTGAGTAGTTGCATAATCTCTTTCACCCTTAAATGGCCATTAGCTGCTGTTCCATGACTTGGAGCAATTATCCGCATTTGCTTTCATCTCGTTGGCAAATATTTGAATAATTTCTCAATAAAACGCTGATTGGGGGCCATGGGACGGAACGATTCTTTACCTTTTTCCTTCCACCCAGCACATCGTTAGTTATTGATTAGTTGGTCTTTTTCTGCTGCAGCTTATTGCCGCTGGATGATTGGCTGGCCGAATCGCAGCAATTGCAAAAGACTGTCGACCAATCGCTGCTGCGACTGGTTCAGGCAGGTGCCAAAGGAGAGTTCCTGCAACGCATCCAGCAACTCAGACGCACACAGATAGAGCACGAAGTGCAGCGGGCAATGGGTGAGTAGAAGCAAAGGTAGTCCACCTTCAACATCAACGCAAATATTCTCTTACATTCCATTTAGGTCTGTCTAGCGAGAAGATTTTGGCCGTATTTCGGGAACGAGCCGCCTCCTCCAGCAACAAGGATGTCGAGGCCAGTGAACGTTTGCGCAAAATTAAGGACGAACTGACCATGAACCTTTCAACGGATAATCACACCACCCTAGTGTAAGCTGAGATTCATTATATTAATTGATTCGGCATTAGTTTGGCTGCTTTCGCTTCAGTGTGCCGGGCAGTGTCAGCGGCAGCGAGACCATCGATCCGGATAATGAAGACCATGAATCGTATTTGAGCAAATTTAAGAATAAAGTCACCGATAAGCTGCGTCTGCTAATCGAGGCGCATATTACAAATGATCCCGACGTTATCAAGGGGAGGAAAAAGACTGTTCAGGTGAGTCCCCCAGAGACTGAGACTGAGACTGAGACAGGTGAAAACACAAACCCAGACACCGACAACGCCTTGTGTGGGGGGAGGGACCTGAGGTGGGCTGGTTGGCGGGTTGGCGGGTGGGCGGGTGAGGCAGAGAAGGAAAACTGAAAAGAACAATTAACACAACAGACAAGCTACAAAGTGCTTTTGGCTTTGCTTTACTTTGCTCTGCTCTGCTCTGCTCTGCTTTCCGTCTGCCTTGGAGCATTAAATTTAATTTATTTTTAGACACATTTTGTGTTTTTCTCGTTTCTGGACGCTTATTTAATCAACAGATCCTAAAGCAAAGCATTCCAAAGCATTCCCAAACAGTCATAAATTAATACCAAGAATTACAACCAAAAAGAGAAAAAATAATAAGTATAATGCTTGTTTCAGCGTTTTAGAATTAAACTTCCATTGAAGTAACGTCGATGTAGCACAACAGCATTAGCTACATGATGGCCAAGGGGAATCGGGAAGGGGGAATGGGGGTCGTACATTCTCTTAAATGGGGCCAGAGCCTGCGGCAATTTGAGGCATGTTTATTAAATGCGGCTAAATTATGCATTATTCAAACTTTTTTGACTTTACGCTGTGAATTCAAACAGAAACTTAATTTTCAGTATGTAATATTTTTGTTGACAATCTAAATTTATGAAACAACAAAATTAAAGCCTCAAAAGAATATTCTGCAAACCAAAGATCTAAGGTAGTAGAATTACTTTTACTATCCATCGGGTTAAACGATATTGAGGACTATGAAAATGAAATTTATTAGTAGAATATTTAAGTCTTAAGTTAAAGCCACGATATATACGCCATATTTATTCCGCTACTCCTCAAAGGCTTAGGTCTTACTCCTTATATAGACTAGACTAGACTAGACAGACTATAATGACTATAACTAACCTTAATAAATTCTTAGAAAATCAAATGCTAAATTGTATTAATAAGTATTTACTTATTGCCAAAATCTAAATTAAAGATTCTTCAAGTTGGAATTGAGAACGTGCATGGATTTTCAACTAGACCGAAAGATTCTTTCCATTTTTTGTCTGGGTCTGCCATTAAAGCCAAATTGAAATTGCAGCAATTGCCGTGGCCTTTTTGCTTTGTTGGGGCTTCTTTCGACGAGCTGTGAACACTTTTGGGCCAAATTACATTCGGACTCTGGCCCTCAGTTGCACAAGTCGAAAGTGGCCTGCGGGAGGAGGCACATCCGCTTGCTGGGCTCTTGTTGGCTTTTGTTAAAAGCATTTAACATTTCAACTTAGTGGAAACCGAAGGACGTAGCCGCGTAATGCAAGCTCGAAGCTTCTCTGCTCCGCTCTGCGTGGCTTTGGTCTGCTCTCTGTGCCATTAGTGGACGTGGCCCCACCCATGCCCATGGCTTCCCTCATCCTCTGACATATTAACACACTTACACTTGTGCACAATGTACCACCACCACCACCACCACCAACATCATCGTCATGACTCTGGTCCTTGTTTGCACTTAACGACGCGGCAACATAAACTGCATTCAGGCGCAACGTGCTCCATGGCCAGAGTGAAAGTGTTATGAAAGGCATCTACCCACACATTTCCCATACCCCTTGAAAACTTTGACAAAATGTTGCGGAATTTGTAGCCCAGCCAAGAAATATGCAAAGTGCACCCACCATCACCTCACTCATCTCCTCATGTGGCTTCTCTATGTGAAACGAAATTAAAACAAGTCAAATGTCAAGCTAATTAAGCATCTCAACTGCTTCTGAACCCATCTGGGTCCCATTGATTCAATGCCTGAGCAAGACCTCTTAAGAAATGCAATACCCACAGAGGCAATGGCCGCCATTTCCATTTCCACCTTCTTCAATTCAGCTACTCCTTCAATGGGATTCTGTAAGGGCAAAAGCTACTTAAACCACATGAACCAGTCGAAGCAAAACACATGGCTGGTTGAAGGATAGTCTAGCCAGGCCCATAATCTAGGGCGCCTTGTAACAAGAAGTTCATTTCAAGTTAATTTACTTCTGCCATTGGTTTATGTCTGATCCATCGAATTTCACGAAATTTCATTTGGAGATTCGCAAAAGCGACCCCGTTGCGTCCCCTTCCGGCCCTGGTTGGCGCCTGGATAGAGTGGCATGAGTACTTGTTAGTGGCAAACATGCCAAAGCCAGACACCAAACGATGACTAGGTATGACTGACTTGCCTTTGCTCACCAGGTGACATTAAGGTAAACAAAGTTACGTGGCAAACACGCCGAATGTCAGTCCCATACTGACAAGATGATGATGATGATGATGTGGGTGATGGGGATGATGGAGATGATGGGGGAAACGGAAGCGGATGAGATACTTTGGCATCTAATATAGAAACCTGTGATGAATTACATCTCTTTCTCTGTCTCTATACCTTCCCCTTTCTTTCTCTCACGGCAGGAAATCTTTCACGAGCATGCCACCCATTTGCGCATCCTGCGTGAACACATCGAGAGCTCGGCCCTCATAGAATCTCGAGTGCCGGCCCAATTACGCCAGAACCTGATGACTAATTTCAGGAATGGCAGCCGGCATGCCCCTTACTTTATTTGCGGATCCGATGGCAGTGGCAAGAGCGCCATTATCAGCCATTTGTATGGCCAGGTGACCAGCTGGTTCAGCTCGACTCGTGTGCATCGTGTGATACGCTTCGCAAAGGCCTCGCCGCGCTCCGCATACAATTTGGAACTGCTGCGAGTGATTTGCCAACAGATTTCGATTATATTCAACATACCCGAGGGTTATCTGCCAAAGGATGCCTCGTTCGATCCGTTATATATAAGCAATTGGTTCCAGAATCTGTTGCGACGCGTCGAGGACATGAATAACGACGTCCTGTTTCTCTTTATTGACGACTTGCATTTGCTGAATCCCCTGGACTGCGACATAGTGACTGCGCTGTCCTGGCTACCGACATCCTTGCCCTGGAATGTTCAGATCATTTGCAGTTCCACAACTCCGGTGGAACAACTGAAGTTCACTCCGATGCAGAGGGACAGATTCAGATCAGCCGAATACCAGTTCGATCTGAATCTAGGCGAATATGCCACCAGATTGAAGAAGCCGCCCCAGTGTATACCCCAGGATGTGGCAGATGTGAGCTTCCAGATCTATGTGGAGCAGCAGTTTGACGCCCTGGAACGTCACTACGGCAAGCAGGCGGTAGGCAGCTTGGCCGCCTACATCACCTGCTCCGAGTACGGGCTAAGCGAGACGGAGTTGCTGGAGCTACTGATGCCAACTGAGGATCCAGAATCGTTTATTGACACTAAAAACGGCTCCTTCAGCTTCTCCAGCTTCAAGAAAATCCATAGGGAGATGGGTGAGTGTGTTTAAGGTCAGATTGTTGATTGATGACTGATTGTTTCTCGCTTCAGACAAACTTTTACTGCTGCATGACAAGATCATGTCTGGCAAGGTACTGATCCAATGGCGACACAACTACTGCGCTTCTGTGGCCAAACGACGGTACACTGACGTCCAGAGGACGCGGCAGCTGCACATTGAGCTGGCGAACCTTTTTTTCCCGCAGGAGGAGGAGGAGGAGAGCACACTGGAGAATGAGTCGACAAAAAGCGAAACGAAGTCCGTGATTAGCCTGAAGGAACTGCTCCCACCATCATCGTCCTCTACATTATCCGTATCACACAAGGACAAAGAGCGCGAAAAGGACAATGTTTCGGCTGGCCGCAAGTCCTCATCGACCCACCATAACGATGACACATCCACCTTCTACAATCCCATAGCCGCAGATGTGTCCTACAGCATGCGCCACGTCGAGGAGAGCTGGCACCATCTCATGCGCTCCGACGACACGACCCGCTTCAAGCAGATTGCAGTCTGCAATTTTGATTTCCTCCTTGCGGCGGTAAGTTGAACTTCCAATTTCTCATTTTACTCCCAATTAGTCCTCGGATGTCGAGGACATGGCGTGGCAAGCAAGCCCGGCAGCGGGCACGTGGCGGAAATTAGTTTTGCAAACTGCAAAACAGAAACTGGCGATGAAATCAACTTGATTGGCTGTTTTTGTTGTCCGGATAATTTTAAATGGCTGACAAATTTCAGCAATTAATTTGTTGATCACGTTGTTAAACAAGTTTGCTCACATTTTCCGGCTTTGCAATAGATTTATATACGCCACATAAAGCCTTAATAGACCATCCCTGGCCATAGACCGGGGACCACTATGCGGAACAAATTCACTTTTAACGACGGCGAAACGAGCCACGGCAGCGAAGGATATAAAACAACAAAGTGTCCTTTCAAATGGCAAATAAATTGAACATTAATCCGAGAAAGGAATCATTAATCCACTTCTTGGGTACACGTTGCATCGTTTTCACATAGACTCACGTCTTCCATGGGAGAAAAAGAGTGCGAAATTATTGATAATGATTGTTGCCCATGTCATTGATTGATTTTGTTCCCGACCAACTAGAAAAGGTGTCGTCCAAGGTCTTGCAGCTTGCTCCGAGGGGATAAGACTTTTTCCAGCTATCTATAATTACAAATTGGATATGCAAATTTTCAAAATCAATAATCAGTTTTAATAATACTCTCAACCAAAAACAATTAGCATCATTTACTCTACTCTTGTAGGATATGTTTTCTCTAAAATTAAATAAAAAACATATGTCGAACGGGTCAAAATAGTTTTCGAAATTTATGAGTTTTATTTCAATCTTTGCTGTCAAGCCCCTCTCATCCAATCCAATCCAATATATATAATGCCCATTATAGATCCACTGCGAGTTTTAGATACTAAAAACTCTCTTCATACCGAATTTGGTGTATCTATTAAATTTGTGAAGTACTCGAAATTAGCCGAATCGGACACTGTGGCATCGTCCTTTAAGAACTAAATAATAAATTCGGCCGATCTTGATCAAAATAGCCTATGTGAGCTATACTTTTGGAAGATTAACATTCGTTTAGCTTTAGAAATGAGTTATTGTCTATATCAACTCGAAAACTATAAAGGAGACACCTTTCTTTGACTTTCTAATTGTAAATATGCTATTATGCTATAGAGGCTTTGTTTATGAATTAATGTAAAGTTCCTCAGGAGAAAAGATTGAATTCAGGTTTCGAATATAGACACAGTGAGTTTGAAATATAATTTTTACTTTTATGGTCAATGTTTCCAGGTAGAAAGATTTGCTTCTTTTATGTAGATGAGCTCGATGGTCAATGCGATTCTGGAACTGATGTTAGAATTTGCTCATTCTAAACCGATATCGAAATTCAAAACCGATGGATATAGTATAGACAGTAGTCTTTTTTGTCTACAATTCCAGCATTATAATTTTCAAATTTACGATTGTGTAGACTTTATATTTTGGACTTTTACTAAATTTCTGGGAATATTGGATAAAATTTTCACTCGTGATTTGGTACAGTTTAATAAATAGGAAAAACAGAATATAAAATGCATTCTTCATTATAATCAGAGAAAATCGAATTTTGTGTTTTGCTCGTCATTTTCCATGAACAGAATCTCTACTCGCCAATTTAAAATCCAATGGCAGATGTCAGCTCATTTCACTCGTTTAATTGTCTCTCATTGTCGTTTCTCCAATTCTCGGCGTCTGCCTCTGCCAGTCTGTCTCTCTCTCTCTCTCTATCTCTGGGAAAAATGCAATTTGTGAGTTCGCCTTTGCCATTTGCTTTTTGCCAACACACGAATGATGGCTCGGATGGGGCAATCCTGTTGCCATTCCACTCCATTGGCAACAAACATTAATGCAAAACTCATTATTTCAGCTGAAAAATGAAAATGGAGTAATCAAATTTATCCCCTCGCCATTCGTCCTTCCTCTACTCGAAGAGGAGAGCAAATCGCGGATTAAGCACTCGATTTAATTTATTTAGCAACAACCTCCATAGCTTATTGTTGATGACATTGTTTGGCGGAGAGTGTGATGAATTTTTAATTAAGCAAACGTTGAGTAAAAAGAGAAAATAAACGTAAATAACAAATGCAAAAACTTATATTTGCCATCAACAGGAGAAAGTGAAATGCCAATTGCCAGTTTTCATTTAATTAAACAATGCCAAAATGGAACCGAGCAGGCACTTAACTTAATTATGCGATTCGCAAAACGTGAGAGTAGAGAAAAGCTTGCTCTTTGGCATTTGCAGCGATTTCTCATCCATCTTCTCTCGCTCTCTCTTTCTCTTTCTCTGTCTCTTTCCCTTTCTCTTTCTCTTTCTGTATTTGTTGCAGGTGCAAACGGTATCGATTAGCTATCTCCGATGCTTAATCGAGCATGTGCGATGCTATATTCTGGACAGGGACATCGAGCTCATCTATTACACCATTCGGAAGTCGAGCGACGTCCTCACCCGTGATCCCATGCAGCTGGGATCCCAGCTAATTTCCTGGTTGCGTCCCATCGCGGAGCACGACGACGACGACAACTCGCTCCTGAGCATGACAGTGAGATCGGCCACAGCGTGGTGTGACGGGTATGCGGTGCCACTGCTGGTGCCACTAACAGGCTGGCTACCGGCCCCGCTGCCCTCACAGATTCGCACTATGACCGTCTCGGGGACAGGTGTCATTCGTGCGGTTTGCCTGGCCCCCTCCAAGCAGCATTTGATACTGGCCACCAACTCGGGGGATGTGCAGCAGTGGCACATAATGAGCAACTCGCTGGAGCACATATTCAAGGGTGAGTACAGGGGCTGTGGTCAGTGGGCGGGCTCTTGAGGTCTGGCACGTATAATGTGCTAGGGCTGCCATAAAGCGTCTGCTAATCATACGAATCTCCAGGACACACGGCGGCAGTCACGTGCCTGCTGGTGGCACCACCCCAACCGGAGTCGGAATTGCTGTTGACTGGCTCCGAGGACTCTACCGTTTTGGTCTGGCACGTGTCACAACGCCAACGCCGTGCACACATCAAGTGAGCATAATTTGTTCAATTGGAATCTCTGCAGGCACCAATTTATTTATCCTCCCCCCTCTCTCACTCTCTCACTCTCCGCAGTGCCCACACTGGAGCCATCACGGGAGTAGCAGCTGGTATGAATAATACCTTGATCATCAGTAGCAGCGATGATGCAACCATAGCCATCACGGAGCTGGCCAGTGGCAAATTGGTAAGCCACAAATTGCTTCAACTCACATTTCCACAAGTTTTAGAAATGTAAAACAAGAAAGTAGTTAGTCACCTGGCCATCTTAAAAGATGGCACCTAGTGTGACTTTCGGTTGGAATTTCTAACCATTCTAACTTCAGAAATATAACTCAATCCGAACTATCGGTTTAACTCAGTTTTGGAGGGCAGAAAAGAACATTTTTTTGGGATGCTGAAGAAAACTACCACGAAAATCTATTTTTTATCTGGGGAAAAAACAAGATCTAGTTAATTTTTAGCCAATTTATTCAGCCAAATGATTCATAATATTTCTATGAATGAATTTCACAAATAAAAAGTTAAATGGTTATCGAATAGGGCTTCCAGGGCGAAGAAAAGAATAACCCGATCTTCATTTGTTGAATTCAAAATGTGAACTGATTTTATTTACTAAAGTACGGAGTTTATATAGGGAATCTTAGGCTCTAGGAGGTCACAATTGTTCTTAGGAGATCTTATTCTAGTGCGACTCACGTATTCGGGGGTTGAAAATTATTATTATTTTGGGCACGGCGTCGGCCACTTGACATCCTGCCGTTGTGATCGTTTGGGTTAGTTTAGAATCACAAGTGTTTTTCCCACAACGTGTGTGGCTGATTCTAATTCTAATCATATGCTAGGTTAGTTGTTTGTGACAAAAGTACAGTTGTATTATATTTTCTTTAGTGCATCTGATTTGGTGCAGCCATCTTAGATGAACACGATCTTTAATCTTAAACAGTTATGTTTTTTGTTTATTTATTATTTAGATCGAATTTATGAGTTTTGAAATTTCGACTTAACAAACCATTTCTAGACATAATATTGATCCATACCTCGATTTGTTAAATTTTGGATTAATTAAGGAATATCATATACATTATACGTTTTACTAAATTTTTAACTTGTAATTCTTTTTTTTTTTTTTTGGTAATTTTAAGTGGATTTTGTTGTAATTAGAAATTCATGTAAATTGATGGCCACTATTTCGTATTCGGGTTTTGCGTAGTCCATTTTGAAAATTGCATTTGCATAGACCAACAGAAACACACACACACAGACACACACACACACAAAGGACAACCGAAATAAATGAAAAATGCATCTGTTGAACTAATTGGCAAGCCTCACCATCAGCCAAATCAAACAGACCACATTAATTTGCATAATTCCTGGGCCAGTCGTGATGGAAGACCAATCCAAACATTGCCTTCCACTAACCCCACTAATACAAACACACACAGCCTCACACACACAGATAAACATACGCCCTTCCCCACCCACCTATGTAGATAGACAAGGTCATGAAGCGTCGCTTGTTGAACATGAAATTTGTGTCAACCACGCATTTTGCGGCTGTTTGCATCATCTGCTCGCCTCGGCCTTTGAGGCATGCCACCACAGCAGCAGGAGGCAGCGCGCTGAAGCCGAGTTGTAAGTCATATTATGTTGAAATTTCACTGTGATTGCCAGACCCGTCTAGTCGAGTCCTTCGCATCAGGCTGTTGACATACAAACTCACATTTGAATTAGATTTATGGGCACTTCTTCTGTCCCTGGGCACATTTTAAAGTCACTTTTGCCACATAAAAATGTATGCACATATGTATATAGACGCATAATTGGCCATCAGTGAGCAGGAATCTTGACTTTAAAGGCACACAGACACACACACACACCGACCAACACGCAATTACATGCGCTTATTAAATTAATTACAATATTACGTATACGCCATGTCATGCCGATGTTGATGGTGGTAGCTGCTGCTGCTACCACTGCTGGGTGTTGCCTTTCATGTCGTTGGCATTTTCAAAGTCGTGCGGTAATTTATCAAACTTTTGGCATTTTTGTGCGACTACCCCCCTCCGGCCATGGTACCCATGCTACCCACTCCCCAATCACCGTCTTATCACCTCAATTTCCCTTGCTCTACAGAGGCATTGCATGGCATTGTCAACACATCGCATGCTAGGCGGTAATTAACTTAATGCATACAAAATGTGACACACAAAAAACGGGAACACAACAAACAAGTTAGGCGAAGGTGGCCCGGGGCGGTGTGGGGAAGCGAAAACCACAGGACTTGACAAAAAAAAGAGTCAAAAGGCAACACCACATGTGTCACGCACACAAAGCGCAATCCCCCACCAACATTGGGACCAACGAGATGTGGTTTACCCCCATTAATATTTAAAGCCCTTTTTTTTTTTGTCTTGTGTTATCAAAAAACTATGTACGAACATATTGCGTTCAATGAGCTCATCAATATTCTCTATATCTGCTGTTCCCCCTTTCTTTCTACCCCATATCGATTTAGATACATCGCATTAGCCACCATCGTGGCCCAGTCACGGGCATATTGGTGGCCGGAGCTTGTGACGTCCTCATCTCTGGGAGCCATGATAAAACCATTTGCGTTTGGAATTTGGAGAATTTTGCTTTATTGAATACCATGCAAATGACTAGCCCAGTGCTGCGTATCGATATCTCATGGAATTCGGTAAGTGAAATACCCTTCAATGTAAGTATTGATGCCTATTAAGTTACAACTGGATACTGATTGTGGAAAGTAAACCAAATACTTTTTATGTTCAATACATAAGTCGAATGGAATGCATTTGCGATAGAAACCACATGGTTCATATATCCTCTGTGGCCATATTGGGGAAAGAGGGCATCTGAAGGTAGAAAATAAGTTGAAATCTGCAAGGCGAGTCCTTGTGGAATGTCAGTACAGAGAATTCGAGTATATCCAGTCCTCAAATGAGATTTGTGGGTGAAGGGCTTCAAGTCCTTGAAATTGCATAGAAAATTGTCAAATGAGATTTCCAATTCGCATGGGATGAAAACAAAAAATATATAAATAAAACAGCTGCTTATCTGATGCTTAAATTCCATTTATTTGTGCTATTTTTTGTTACGTTTTATGAAATATCTTTGCCTGTCATATATCTCCATTAATTCCCAGCCATTAAGCAATCTCAACAAATACAAAGAGCAAAAAACCAACAACAACACAACTGAAAGAAAGGAAAAACACATACAAAATAATAATAAAAACCACTCTGTCACAATGACATGAATTCTCTCTCTTTTTGCACTCGCAGCTACAGAGTTTTCAATTGCCATTTTGAGCGCCTTAAAGTTTTCCATTTTCCACTTTTTCCTTATTTTAAGTCGCATATTCCACTTGAGTGGAATAACAAGAACAACTTAAATAAACAAATAAAACAGTTTAAGCGAATGTCAGCAAAGCAGACTAGAGCTTCCACCAGAGTGGCAAGCGGCGGGGGGTCGGGTGACAGACATAGAAAAGCAGCTCAGTTTTCTTTCAAGGCAATTTAAAGATACGCATGAATGTAAAAGATACTCTCCCAGATACCAAACAGATAAAGTTTTCTGACAACTTGGCAACCGCTTTAAGTCAATGCTTTGGCAAGGCAAGAGACAAGACAAGGGATAAAATCTAATAAGTGATTCCGGCTTAGCCTGTTCCGACATTATGGAATACACCAAATCCATTGTTGTCAATCAGCGTAACAAAAAGTAACCAGCATACATGACAGCTCAACGACTTTGAAATACACTACAGCAAGTAGCAAGTCGGTCAGTAGGATCGATCAGTCGGTCATATTGAGAACCGCTAACCGAACTCTTAACCTAATTCTTCCTTCCCATTTCCTTCCATTGATTGTCTTATAGATTCATTTTGTGGCCCATTGCGTCGGGGTCACCAAAGGTTTATAGTCGCTAGAACAAAGCCATTGATTCGCCTTACATACCCGACTACTGAATTTATTGGGGAAAATAAATATTGAGAAATCTATGCTCTCACTTCACAAGTTCAAACTCGACTTATAATGGAAATTTAGAGTAATATTTATACATTTGCAATAACACATTCATTTAACTTCCCCTGCTTAGTTCTAATATAAGAAACTGGTCTTCTAATCTTCATATATTTTGCCTCGGCAGAGACATATTTTTAATAAACTGGTTCAATTTCGGAGTAGACTAATTAAGTCTCTTCTTATCCATGTGGTACCTTCTATACAGTGGCCCGATCTGTTAACATAAAGACCAGCTTGCTAATTGTGGTACAACTTTGAAAGTGAATAATAAAAACATGTACCCCTAGAGAAAAGAGTACACAGATGAAAGAAAAGCTGAAAAAAAACCAAAGAGTCCCAGCACCAAGTTGGTTCTATCCCATCAATATGTATGGGCATATACATATGTGTATACATACTTAGCAACAATTTGGCACGCAAAACAATCTCCAAAAGAATGGTTGGGGTGGACTAGGAATGGGAAAACCTAGAGATAAGGTCCTTTGTCAACGCCAACTACAGTAAATTTAGTTTAGGAATCGCTATTGGATGCGGAACGAAGGGGACGGGGTGGGGAGAAGGACTGTTTGCGTGACAATTGGTGTTCACTAGGAGGAGCCACATTCCTTCATGCTCTTTATATTCACAGTGAGTCGACAATAGACCCAAGAACAACAATGACAAACTGTAGTGTAGCATACCTGAATGCTGGGAAGCAAAAAAAAAAAAACTTTTTGTTAATCTCTGAGTTTGACTTGACTTGAGTTTTGTTTTAGCTGATGTTTCCGCTGGCAAAGGCCTTTGATGGGGCATCCAATTTCGGTTGTCCGCCAAAGCACAGAGCCAAACACAGACAGGAATAAGAGAACTGGTATCGTCTGGTCCTCCACTCCAATCCTGCCAATTTCTCTTTGCCATTGCCGTTTACCTTATCTCTCAATTAGAAACCCTAATCCCGGTTGCTTAACCGCATTTTGAGGTAGCCATTAAATAAAATTTTCCAACATTAAACAAAAGTGCCGCCAAAAATTGAACAAATCGCCTAGGCGATAACAAGCCGACGGCAGCTGAAACTCACGTTTCTAGCAACAAAATTGAAATGTTATTTCACCCAAACACTCGCATAATCATATACATAGCTACCCACACTTTACCACCCCACCAGCTCACCACCCAACCACTATACACATGTCCTCAGCCAGAGTCACTTGAGCCTTCTGACGGTGTGAGGTGGCAATGGCGAAGTGGCTCTTGGCTTGTCCTTAGCAAATGGCAAACGGAAATCAACTTTCTTACACTTTTACGCTAGCATCCTGATGGCTTCATAGCACGCTAGGTGACCTCCAGTACGCCTTTGCCAGGGCCGCCTGCTTCTTGCTTTGGGTACTCCGCTGGAAATTGAAATGTTGCAATGCCCCTGACAAATGGCCAACTACATGTCGCTGTCTTTTTGCCACTTTGCAGATATAATGGAAAATTTCAACTCCGCCTCAGGGCCTGGGGCCCAGATGAATGAGGGGAATGCAATTTATTAATATTCGATTGAATGATTTCGGTTGCTTTCCTCTTCGGTCGGTCCTTTACACTGTTCACTTTCATTCATTTTTGGTCACATTTGTCGATTTCGGTTAATCAAGTAATCGGTAATTTGGTTATCTCCATTAATCGTTTACCAGAGTTATGTCTCAATCAGCTCATATAAATAGGTATTAAGGATTTAATATTATTCCCCTTCTGAATTGACTTATTGAAGTAATGTAGTTAGTGACTATCTTAAGGTTAAAGAGATCTATAATTAGATTAAATTGAAAGCGCTTTAGCTTTTAGAATTTTAGAATATTATTGCTTCTTGTTTTAGGTCTTCCTGCTGGCGCTCTGTGACGATAATGCTCTGTATGTACGTACTCTGGCCACAGGCAAGGAGCTGCACACTCTGAAGGGTCACAAGTCAAAGGTAACAAGACTGAAAGAAACTAGGTCACGGTTTTCACTTGTCCCCACATCTTAGATACGCACGATTTCGATTGGAAAGGACAGCCAGCGGTGTGTTGTGGGTTGTGAGGATACCCGTGCTCTGATCTACGATATGCACTCTGGCAAACTGGTGCGATCGATGCCTCCGAATCCGGGTCCGGTTACCGCAACTTATGCCATGGACAATGATGATTTTCTGATTACTGTGGGAGGGAATAAAATCACCTTCTACTCCTTCCGCAACGAGGAACTCTATGTGAACCCATACTCACGAAATCCCCGACGAAAGCGGAGCTTGAAGAAGCACTCGCAGGCACAGCGTTCTCCCTCGACAACTTTGCCGCCCATCACATGCTTTGATCTGTCCCGAGACTCTCAACAAATGGCCATTGCATCCGGCAGGAGTGTCCACCTGATGAGAATTAACACACCAGAGTTTCAGTGCACTTTGGACGGCCATTCCGGTGTAGTCAACTGCTTGAAATTCGCTCCAAATGGTGAATTTCTAACCACTGGCTCCGAGGATCGAGTAGTGCAAGTGTGGAGCTTGGCCGCTGGAGAGATAACCAACACGTTTAAGGCTCATGCAGCTCCAGTGATAAAGGTGGTCGTTCTCATGGATTCCTTGAGGGTAATCTCCACAGATCGAGACTCCCTGCTGCTGGTTTGGATGGCCGACTCGGGCAACCTGCTGCAAACCATTCAGGGTCCTTACAAGAACCTTGCTGTCACTAACAACATGCGGTTTGCCTGCTCCACAAATGGCGATAACACCATGAAGATCTGGTCCCTCACCCAGGAGGACGAGAAATACTCGGTATCTCATTCAGATGAGATCACCTGCTTCGAGATCAGTGCGGATAGCATGCACATTATCACCGGATCGAGGGACATGTCACTGAAGATCTGGCAGTCCACAGGGGGCAAACTCAGCCAGGTGCTGGTGGGTCATAGCGATGCTGTTACCTGTGTTGCCGTCTCGGTTACCAATAAGACTCAGGTGATATCGGGATCAAAGGACATGAACTTGATTATTTGGGATCTCCTGACAGGCGAAGAGGTTCACACACTCGCAGGACATCTAGGGCCAGTGATTGGAGTCAAAGTGTCGGCTGACGGTGAGTTGTACCATTGAAAGGGAAACAGAGGAAGAAAGATCCCCTTGAATTCTTTTTATTCCCAGGCTCCACGGCGGTCTCGGGAAGCGATGACAAAACTTTAATCGTATGGGAGACTAAGCGAGGATTGGCCTTGACTTCACTCCAAATGCATGTGCCCTTTACACATTTCGACATCAGTTTGGAGGTGTCACGTGTTCTCGTCCAATTGGTGGATAGCTACAATCTTCCAGTTATATGTCTGCACAACACCCCGGCGCAATATGTCAAGTTGCCCATATATTCGGGACCCGCCAAAGATGTGGATGGTAAGTCTCGAAAATGAAACCCATAAGTTAAGCTTTAATATATTGTCTTCTTCAGACCTTCGACCTCAAGGGCCCAAGCGGCAAATGAAACGACTCCTCAAGAAGGAAGTCTCATTAGATACTTATACCTGGCAAAAGAAATATGGACATTTAACTTCCTCCGTGATGATGGCCCAAGTGGACGAACGTCTGAAGCGCCGATTCAGTGTGTCAGCCAGTATGGAAGAGATTTCCAAAATTGCTGAGACCAAAACCGGAACCTCCCAAGCCAATCTCGGACCAGAGCAAGCGGCTCTGGCTCAATCGCAGCACTTTGATCAGCTTGAGGCCTTATGGAACAAACGATCCCCACCGCGAAGACGTCACAATGCGGTGAGTACAAAGTTGTCCCAAATTGCATACCTAGAGATTAGTCCAAGGCGGCGTTTGAGGCGAAACGACAATAGACAACGAGCCAAGACGCAGAACCCGCTTTTGTATACGTTGCCAAGCCGTTGACGATCTTTGTAGATGCCTTTCACCATTTATGATTTTTGTTTTTGTTTTGTCTCTTTCTTTCCTTATGCTTTCTTCGTGTCCGTTCGCTTACACTCTCAAATGTCCGAAAATTAGGGCCTGTCACGGCAGACCTCTCTGGTGGAGGACCGCCTGGAGTCGTCCGATGACGATGAGTACCAGGATGAGCGAGCAGGTATGTTGTCAGCCTCCTACGACCACATCCATTTACTCGCACGCTTGCCCGGCCTGCGATCCCTGCACGATGCATGGAAGACGAACAGCTTGCGAGTGTCCCGCACCCGAACAAAGTTCTATGTGAATACGCCGCCACACCACAACAGCTGCGATCAACTGACTCAAACAACAACCACCACTACCACCCGACCAGCTACAGACGAACTTCATTCGAATCATCGCGACCGGGTGGCCCCAGACTTAGTGAGGGACTTGCTCCAGCACCCCTTGTCCGTGTCCACAGCGACAGCTGAGTCTGAATCTCCACGACATATAACCCTCCGTCAACTTTTCCACTGGCCCAGCATCAAGTCGCATCTGTGGCGCAGTCAACGGCAACGCAATTGCCAGTCCCTGCAGCCCCACATTCGGCTTAATCAGCCGCATCGTGTTCGCCCCACACCCATAATTGTGGTGGAGAATTGCGACAGCCGTCGGGTCCAACGACTGCGCACGGATCTTGTCCTTCATCCCAAATCCCGACAGGCTTCGCTGGGCCATATTGAGACGGCCAATGAGGCTCTGCCCCAGGCCAAGAAGTCGCCGAATCCCACTTCCTCGTCCTCCTCCTCTGAGTCCTGCGGCTATTTCAGTCGCCGCTGGCAAATTTTTCGAGGCAAATCAAATACCCACGTTCCACGCCACTCAACTCCAAGCCCAAATTCCAATCCTCAAGAACCGGCGCCAGCGACTTGCAATGAATGCGTGACCCAATGACAGAATGGGATACAGAACGAACTCACAGCCACACCGAAACCCAGCAATGTTACACTGCACGAATATTATTTCACTTACTTTATTTCCTAAAGTTTATTCTATTTGTAGTTCTTGCCATGCATAGATATTGAGTATTTCTAGTTCTAGCTATCACTTCTTCTTGTTTCATTTTTTTATTGTTTGTTCAAATAAAATTTGCTAAATTTATAATTTGTTTCATTTGGCGTCTATGCTTTAGTTATACCATAAAAATCTGCAGGTAAGTGAGAAAACATAAAAATACCAGACAATAAAAGGGAGCTCTAGCCCCAAAAGGATCGAGTCCGATGTTCGCCTTTTGAGAATATAAATTTCTTATTATTTCACACTAAAGTAGAATCAATATTCATATGTATGTATACTTTCCCAATAGATAGGCAGAAGATAAACAAATATTTAGCAGAAAACTTTGTTACTAAAGTTCGTTGTCTTCCCCTCACCCTTAGGAGAGTTCAATACTAAAATAATATAACAAATAGTAGTAAAGTATACACCAATTAACCAATGCAAAATAATCACTGGAGTAGTAAGGATTAACTGTCCTTAAGCTATATCGATCTGATGGCCTTACCGAACTTGCTCATCTTCAAAGAGCTGATCCAGAGCAGTCGTGACGAGACCCATTTGCCTCATCGTATGAACCAGATTAAGAATCTGAAAAGATTCCATCGTGGTTTATGGATGAAAAAGAATGAGCTTGCGTTAAAGTTTAATTGGTTCATTTTTTTGTGAATTTTTAATGGACTATGCATAATTTTGCCGAATACTCAACTGTCAGAGATAAAACATTACAAGTTGTGGCCAAAGTACTCAGTATTCTGCTCAGTTTTTGACTAACTCGTGAGTTAAACATTTTTGGCATTCAACAGAGCATATGGAAAATGCGCCCCAAAAAGTATGCTACAATTCGCCAATGTACTATGAATTCGCATTTGCTCCAATCGAATGCATAAAATTCCAATCAATTCAATTTCAGCACGATTAACTCAATGAGCAAACAAAAAAAAAAACAAAAAAAAAAAAAACATCGGTTCGTAGTGGGGGGTTTCAGTGTAATGAATTTAATCGCACAATTTCCATTAATTAAAAGCAATCAAATCAGACCACGCATTATGCAGATGCGGATGCGGATGCGAATGCGAGTGCGGATGGTCTTCCTGTGGGTATACTAAATGGTATGAGATTAATTTTTGGATTAACCCATATGCAAAACTGAGCTCATATGAATCAAATGAGAATTCTGAGAGGTAAGCGACCTGTGTTACCATGCTTCATGCCCTTTTTTTTAGCATGTTTTGCTCCCTCCTTCTCCTTACTTATCGCTCTCACTATCCCTCTCTCTCTCTTTGTGTCTTTCTCTTTTTGTCTCTTTGTCTGTTTACACGTTTTGCCCTTTCCCTCGTACAAGAGCCAAGTGAAAAATCTGCAAAACAAACCTAAATAAAAGGAAACTTGGCGAATTATTTGTCTGATATTTTTTACAATTCTTCATATCACATATACACATATATATGCATATGTACATATATGAGCATTTAAAATTTTATTAGGTACATTGTGGAGTTTAAAAAGTCAAGATTTTGGGCTCTAAAATTTTACATTCATTTCTACCAAAATTTTTATTTAATTTTCTTATTAGTTATTGACTAAATCACTTTTAAAAAAAAAATGGAACAAATTTAAAACCTATTTTTGGATCTAGACCCACAAAAAATCGAGCTTAATTGATAGTGGCAGTTTAAGAGGATTCTAAAAGTGTTTTCGTGATGCTAGATTCCTAAAAATACTGTCTCGACCTTTGCTATATAAGTCGGATAAGACCATCCAAACTTATTTTCCATCATTGGAAGTTAATTCTATGTCAGCACCCACCAATTTGCCTCAATTGTCATTAAAATGATGTGGTAAAAAAATAATGTTTAGGTACTACTGAGATTTTATCTCCGTATTGGAAATAATAGAATTAGGGCTGTTGAAAAGAAAGGATAATTGATTTAAGATTTACAAATAAAAATGTTTTCTAAAGATTGTTTTACCAATTTGCTGATTGAAGCAAATTAATTGAAATTTCAATTAATTTTTTTCTTTTTTTTTAATATTTTGAATGCCCATATATATATATATATATAGATATGTTTATTAATATATGTATATATGTAGCTATGAAATAATTTATTACCCCAAAAGCAATTCATCCAGTTTAGTTTTAGCTCAAGTCGCAGTTAAAAGCTCTCTTAATGTGTACATAACAAATATTTTCTTTTCATTATACGTTCGTTGTATCCATTTTTTCTTATTCTATGGAAGTTTATTATAAAGTTTTGTTGTTGATGGCGAAGCGCAAAATATTGGCCAAAGATTTTGCAAAATGGTCAAAATGCCCAATGCCAAATATGAATAATAAAATGCCAATATGAAAATTTCCATTTTAATTTTCCATTCCAATGAACCGACCCAACTAAATGAATCAACCAACCAACCAACCAACCAACCAGCCACCGCTCACAGCTCGAGAACCAGTTCCCGCAGTTCACTGCAACAGCAACAACAGTAATAACAACAACAAGCACACCAATAACAATAATACCAACAACAACAACAATAACAGCAACCATGTCAACATTTAGTGAAACCATTAGTTTTATTACCCAAAGAAATTGAAAGAAAGTAGATCGATCTGTCTCTCTCTCTCTCTCGCATTGGCATGATCAAAATTACTCCCCACCTACCCCTCCATCCCCACCAAAAAAAAAAGCACCTAGAACCAATTTCAAATCCAAATTCTCTCAGTGTTGTTCAAAGGCACCAAAAACGAATGCACTACACTGCAAGAAAAAGTCGTCTTATAATTGATTTTATAGTGAGATACAAAATTTTAATTTTTAATTGAAAAATCTTTTGTATTTTTAGACGATTTCGACGATTTCTTTTAGGCTTGAAACTTTCTTTCTATTTCGCGGTTAGCAATCGGTTGAGCCCCAAAAATTACTTATCATATCAGATACATATACATATGTATTTAGATACATACATACAGGTATACATACCTCACAACTCACTGAAAACCGAATGCTGAAATTTCTACTAAACAAAATATATTCAATAAACAATATACATATATACGTATTTACAATATAAATATAAAAAACTTAAAATACATATAGGAAATACTTATTATACTATTGTACAAGTAGGTACATTAATCACCCAATGTTAGAATGTGAGAGGAAAACACTCGAATACAACACACAATTCTCGAACTCATGTCTGCCGGATCTGGATCTGATCAAGTAAGTTAGCACTCAATTGCTGGTATTATGTACATCAAATGAAAGGGAAACTCAAAACTGATTAATGCAAAAGAATTTCGATAATTTTCATTTTGAAAACCTGCAAGTAAATATATTTCTAGATAGTTTTCTTTAGAGACAAGCATGCAAAATAAATAGAAATCAAACAAATATATATAAACTTATATAAATACATGCAGTAGATGGATCTACTAGATTGCTCATGCTAATTGTAATACTCTCTCTTCAGATCATTTCGCTACAGGAGGAGGAGGATACCACAAAGGATAAGGACTAGATGACAGCTGAATTAACTAATATTTAAGTATTAATCCAAGTCCAAGTCAGTGTTTTACATGCATAGTATTTCATAATAAGCATATGGAGTAAGCAATTCTCACACACACACACACACACTCCACTCCATTTCCGACCTATAGTCCACAATCTTAGACTTCGGATATATCTACGATGAGCTTAGAATTTTGATGGATTCATTCTGTCAGCCACAAAGTTCTGGTTAAACTCAGAAACCGCTTTGCTTTACATCCTTAGGTACATACATTTAAACATAAATAAATACTCGTTCGCATACATGCATATGTATGTATGTGTGTATGTGAGATCTATGTAGACTCTTTCCCTTTTAAGAAGCCAGAAACCACCGTCTCAGACTTTATAGGAACTCCTAGGATTAAGTGAGCAATTCACCAAAGGAAGTAAGAAGAAGCCATTGAGAAATTTTAATGTTGTAGCAAGTTTTATGTACCTATAAATGTTGATTATATTATAAACGTACTTATGTATAGACGTGCTAGGTATGTACATACATACATATACATGCATATACTTATAAATATAATGTGTGTGTTTGTATTAGTATATGTGTAGAAAAATGTTCAAAAATGCCAAAAGCAAAAACAAACTCTTGAGGGGTTAAAAGCGTAACTATGCTTAAAATGAAAAACATTTATAAGAAAATGCGGAAAATGCAGTAAAAACACACACACTCTCACAAAAACACACACTCAGATATATACACAATAAGAAAATATGCAAAAATGAAGATAGGAATGGGAACTTTCCACCCACAAAATGTAAATAAAATATTAAGCTTATCCACAAATCTGGCCTGGAACTGAAACTATGTTCCGATCTAAAGATTTTGCACACTTTCATATTCTGTTTTTCGCATTTAATTTGTGCTGTTGATTGAAATAAAAACTCACGTAGATAACCTTCAATAACTATCTGACAATCAGAGGTTCTTGCCTAGAACAAAAACCAACAAAGAAAGAAAGAAACAAACAAAGAAACAAATGAAAATATTGAATAATATTTCTACTAGGTATATTTCTATTGATGCATGCCACATGTGAACTTGTTTAACCTTTAATATATACACACTTGTATTAGTCGGGCATACATATGTACAGACATTCACAAATGCACAAAATCAAATATATATACTATATACCTTATGTACATTGGTCTGGTGAGTTTCCATTTTTTTGAAAAGAAAACAAATGGGCCACAAAGTTGCGAAATCAAATCGCTCATACGACATGTGGTCCGCGAGATGAAGAAGTTTCATTTGTATTTCCGATGGGTACTTAAAAGGACTTGTAAATGATGTTAAAGAAATCGGAAATGAGTGTCCAGTTCAATTTTAAATCAACATCTGAAACATTTGTAAGTTGGACAAATTTTTAATTTAAGGTTCCCGTCTCCACGCGTCGAACCATTCCAGTGTACATGTTGGAGGATTAATAGCAGAAATGTGATTTTTGTGTGGCGGAAAATGTATATCATGGGCCCGGGCAAAAATACATATGTCCTTGTAGCTGAAAAAAAATTATATATATACATACATAAATGAGAATCTCTTGAGTGTATATTCTAAATGTACTTTTAATGAAAAAAAAAACACACACACACATGTAAACACATCCCCAAAACACACAACTGTCTATGTCTATTAACAAAATTAAACTAAACTTTAACTGAAACACAAAAAACAAAAAAAAAGAAACACAAAATCAGAATCTGTTTTAATTAATGATTTGGGAAGGACAAAGTCAAGGTTTCCATTTGGTTGGCTAATTGGTCACGCACATCGAAAAGTTGACACAAAAACAAGAAACAATTAATGTTTCGTTGATTCCCAGATCGGGCCAGATATCGTTATGCATTGATTTATCTACCATTGGCACGCCCATAAGCATCCTCCTCCAACATCCAACATCCACCACCATCCGCCCCATCCATCTCAGTTATTTGTTTGCAGTTTTGTGGCCATTATGACACCATTTGCCAAGCGTATGTCAAACAATGGCGAAAATGGGAAAAATATGTGGGAGGGAAAACCGCAGACTCGGCCATTTTGTTTGCACTGTCTAATGAGAAAAGTTTGCGGAAAAGCAGTGACAATGAATGCCTGCCAGATAAGCGAACCGACTGAAAGGGGAGCTCTAATGAAAATGTGCATGGGCTGAGGGGCGGACCACATGAAAAGTATTCACATAATAATCCATCGATTGTTTAAGGTCTGTAATTTTAAAGGAACCGAACCCTTCTCAAGGTTTTGTCCATTTTTTGTTCCTTGTACTTTCTTTTTACCCCTACATAATTGCTTTTGCGCCAAGGGTAAAGATGAGAACCCGCATTGATGAATCGCTTGCTGCTCAAGAAAACTGGAGAGCCCGGGCAAGTGAAAAGTGGGAAAGTAATGTTGGCCACCGGAAGCCATAAAATATGTTGACACCTTGCCAACAGAACAGAAAAGAGTCAAAAGTGCCGGCTAGTTACTATGATGAACTCACCATTTCAACATCTGTCATCTGTTTTTTAGATGTTTTGCCCAATTGCAGGTTAAAGCGCAGCAAAAGTTTATGCCCGGGGTGCATCATGGATGTCAACCCACCCTCTTCCCCTTACATATAGAGCTAACCCAAAACTTTATTCAAGGAACTTTAAGCATATCTTAGAAAGTTATCCAACCGTTTGCCAACTGAAAGTTGTCAACTAGGAGCAGAAAAAAGAGAAATTAAAACTAACAAAGGACGAATGGACGATTTTTATCGCAACAGACATTATTCTATTTTCTATCGTTCAGACAAGTGGTAAAAGTGACTTCCCACTCTTGTAATTGAGAATTCAGGGCAAACTAAAGTATTTTACGGGGGAGAATACAGTTCAACATTACCTACTTTGGAATCACTTATTAAGATATAATTTGAGGTATGACTTTTATACGGTATGTATATATGACTTTAAGAAAAACATTTATTTGTGTCTCCATGTTGGCCATTGAAATTGGGAAGGACGACAAGAAACTTCAAGCCTTACTAGAGAAGAGAATGCCGACCCCTTTCATTTGCCTCTCTATTGAGGCAAGGTTGCTTTCCGTGATAAGTCTTATCTTAGTTTTATGGATTAAGCTCTGTTTCTCATTTTCAGATTTGTTTAAAGCAGTTAAGTATATTAATTTTGAAGTGAAACAGTGGTAGGAGATCGAATTCTATTTTTAAAAATGTTTCAATAGAATTAGTCAGATGTTTGTAACTCAGTGATGGAGCAATTTTCGACCCCACAAACTAGGTACCTATGTGTATTCTTGATCAGCAAAGTAAACAACATCTGAAAAAGGTCTGGTCTAAGGGGCAGGTCAAGTGGATAATTTCAATTTTTGAGTAGGACGCTGTGCCCCAGGCTTCGGAATGGCCTTGTAGAGCACTGCATCTTGGACAGATTTATGTATCCAACCAAATAAATCATGAAAATTGGATCACCGAAAATTTCTAAAACTAAAACTAGTTCGGAATTGCAAGTAGATTGAGCGAAAAAAAAATTGGCGAAGCCTACAATACCAATATCAACCTTTTTGTGGATGCCCTTGGTTAACGAAAAAGGGTTTTCTTTTGGAGAGAAGACAGGAGAAGGCGTGGCTTCCGTTTGTGTTATGTGATTATATTACGAATTGTTTGAAATTTATGTCAAACCTTGAATTTTAGCCGGCTCGGGATCACTCTGTGCTGCCTTTCAAAAATTATTCTTTTGGGCAATAAATCGGTTTACCCTAGTAAATTGGGGGAAAAATAACTTTGACAATCGAGCCAGTAAAGTAACAAATCGGAGCAAGCCTTGGCTCCTACGAAACTTGACTTGGCTTACACATTAATGCCACATCATTACTTGTCGTCCGACAGTATTAACATTCAATTCAAATTTGATTTCGGTCTAACTTTTTTTTTGCTTAAAAATACAATTTTAAAAAGTCAAGAAAACAACTCAACATGGACGAATCGGATAATTCCAACGACGGGCAAGAAGGGCGCCAGCATTTTGTAATCACTGTCCAGCTCAGCAGGAGGAGAATCAACAGCGATGTGTATCAATACTTCGACTATGAGGGTTCGGACGAGACGGATAGCATCTGGCCCTTTCAGTTTTCGGTAAATGAAATGTTGTCGGCCTTGGGCAGCGAGGATGTGAAGATCCAATTCGTGGCCGTGATCGTGGCCCGCAAGATGCTGAGCCGTGAACTCAATCCACCCATTGACTTGATGATCGCCCACGGCATTATCCCCATATGCTTACAGTTTCTGCAATGGGTTACAGATCCAATGGTGCAGTACGAAGCTGCCTGGGCTTTGGCCAATATAGCATCCGGCACTTCTGTTCAGACGCGCGCCGTCATCGACAGTGGAGCAGTGCCCATCTTAATTGCCACTCTGAAGTCGCATTCAATAGATTTGGTGGAAATGGCTATCTGGGCCTTGGCCAACATTGCCGGCGATGGAGCAGTTGCTCGTGACGTTGTTATTAGTGAAGGAGTCATTGATGGGATTTTGTCTTCGATCAAAGACAACACTCCGCTTTCGTTCCTTCGCAATATTGTGTGGCTGATTGCGAACTTGTGCCGTTACAAGGATCCCCCGGCTTCTTTCGACGAGCTGAAACGTTTGCTGCCAGTCCTGTCGGATCTTCTGCTAAAGACCGATCCGAAAATCTTGTCTGACGTCTCATGGTCCTTGTTCTACGTGACGGATGATGACGATATAAACAAGATCCAGGCTGTCGTGGACGCGGGTGTTGTGCCGCGCCTGGTCGCTCTTTTGGATAAAGATGAGACAAATATCATAGTTCCAGCGTTGCGTTGCGTGGGAAATATTGCCTTCGGGACGGATGAACAGACTGATGCCTTGATTAACAATGGTGTACTGCCCAGACTGCGCCACTTGCTGGAGCACCCTAAGAGCAGCATTGTGAAGGAGGCCGCCTGGACCGTAAGCAACATCACTGCTGGAAACCCAACTCAGATTCATGCTGTTATGAACGCTGGAATATTTTATAAAATCCATGATATTCTAGAGAGAGGCTGCGTTAAGGCTCAGAAGGAGGCCGCCTGGGCAGTCACCAACACCACAAGTACGGGAACTCAAGGCCAGATCGCAGATCTTATTGGCAAATATGGGATCTTGGTGCCGTTCCTTGGCCTTTTGGATTCACAAGATTCTAGTATCGTTTTCATTGTTGAGACCGGACTTCTTCATTTATTTAGTCTTGCTGAGGAGCTGGATCGCGTGGAGGCCCTTGGTATACTGATCGATAACTTTGGGGGATTGAAAAAGCTGCGAGCCCTTCAACAACATCAGAATAGTGATGTCCGTACTCAAGCCTATTCTATCTTTTATAATTTCATCGACCCCTTCAATATCTTTCAACCTAGTGACGATTCGGATGACATGTCGGCTAATGAGGACGACTAAACAACTCTGAACTGGCCCGCCTGTCCCCAGATTATTCGCCGACACTACGCCAGCATTATTTATATTTATGTACGCAAAGTTCTATAGTCAAAATGGTTTTTTATTTTCAAAATGTTGATGTGTTAAATTTCAAAAACCAATTGAGACAAATTGTTTGAAAAGTTAAAGTTAAATTTTGGGGCGAAAATACATGCCGTGTTTTTTATGCTAATATTCTCGCTGGTTTCTCATACATATTTCTGTTTAATTTATTAAAGTTACTTTCGCAAACATTTGACACGATATCAGTATTCTATATATATATACCTATTGTTCGATATTTAATATTCAGGCTAATAGTATCGTTGGTGAATGGTAATAAATATTCTTCCCCACAAAAATGATTTTATACCGATTAAGCTGCTCCAATATCGACGTCCACCAGCGATTCCCCCTTAAAATAAAAGATATTAATCCCAAAGGCTTTACATCATCTAACTTTTATATTAGTTACACATGGTAAAGAACAAACCAACATGTCTATTTGTTTATTTGCAGTCCTCGGTAGATGAATTGTCCAAGTGGCCCAGTCAATTAGGCAACTGAACAACTAGGATCCGTGTTCGAATCCCAGGCTAGTGTATGGATGTAGTTTTCGTCTAACAATAAGCCGAAGTCCTGAGTTGCCAGTGCTTGCAAAATATAGTTAGGTTGATAGTTTGCAACTAATAATAATAATAATTTACTTATTTAGATAATTTCGGGACACGTTCCGGAATATTGGTACGGTTGGTCACCCAGGTCTGGATCAGTCTGGGCTTGGGTTCGGGGACGGCCTCAGATCATGATGATTCTGCTGGTTGCTTATTGATTGCTGCTATTTATTCAGCATAAAAATATTTAAAAAAAATCTGGAATGTTGTTTACTTAAGATTCTAAAGTTTAATTAAAAAAGCAAAAAGAAAACTTCTGTGAGTGCTCGAGAATAGCAATGGCATTCCACAATGTTAAAACTGATTGGGAATTATAGGTACTATATTCAATTAGGCGAAATATTAAATATTTCTTTATCTAAAAACGAATAAGCAGTTTAGTTTAAAAACTAATCGACAAGTTTTCTTTTTGCTTAAATTTTTAATTTATTATATTTATTATAATTTTTTATATCCATATATTTATGTACATATTAGAGGATCCGTTATTCGCTAAGAAGTACTTAATCGATGAGCTCTACTTCCAGGTCAACTTCATTTAATTCATTTAAGTTTTAGGCTCATTTATTTGAAATCTATTCAACTCACATATAGGTCGCCAATTGCGATGTTTGTAATCAAGTAAAACGCAGAGCCAGAAGCACATTACGGGTTTTGAATAATGCATTATTCTCGAACAACAGCCGTCTACTTCTCGCTCCAGTTCTCTCTCCAGGGCATTTGTATTTGGCCAGTTCCCGCGCTGCAGGCCACTGATATTGAAAAGCAATTTCCGTTATGGCATCACCCAGGCCAACAGCAACATCAGAAGGAGCGGACGACGCGGAGCCTCTTTCTAATCCTCGCAGCGGATGCAAAGAAATGATGAGAATGAACGAGAGAAGAAAATAGAAAAGACTATGGTTGCTTTTCCTTTTCCGTTTAGACACCCGTCTCCTTGCCCCACCCTACTTGTCTCACACAACAACAACAGTAACTTGGACAATTTTAGGAGTAGGTAGTAGTCGTGGCAACGGAGCTCAAACGAGTCAAACAAGTCAAGTCATTTCGAATTCAGAAAAAATTCTCGCCGTTCTACTTTCTTTCACTTTCGTTTGTATTGAAGAAAATCAAAAATTATGTTTTGGGGACTCAGTACGGCTTTGGATTTGTACGAAGAATACGCCAAAGCGTTTAAATTGCAAGATGACTGCGAGGTGGCCGGAGCAGGAGATACCAGCCAAGTGGCGCCAGCGGCCCTCAACATACTCATCTGCGGGGAAGCAGACGCCCGGCATGTGATAAAGACTCTGGCAAAGCGTTATACCCATCGAGTGCAGCCCAAACTGAACATCTATGTGCTCGAGGGATGCGAGGAAATTGTGGCCAGGAGCATGCTGCTTTTGGCCATTGCCCTGGAATCGTCAGATTCGTTCAGCCTAGTGGGACTGGTTCATTTGTATATGGACGTTTACGGGAACTCCATGATGAGACCTACCTCGCATCACTATGTGGCTGCCAAAGCCCGTACTTTGCTTAAAATGGTCACAGACGTGGAGCAACTACAGCATATAGCTCCCATGCTTAACCTGGAAGGATTGAAGTACAAGGAGAAAGATGGTCTAGAAATGTCTTTTAACTTTTGGCAACCCAAGCCCATCCACATCTACGACATCAAGAGTTATTGGGAGCAGCGTTCGCGGGCTCTGCTGGGGGCTCGTTATGACCATCGCTTGGGAGTCTGGGATTGGGATTTGAGCATGACTCTCAAAGATCGCGAAGGGCAGCAGATTTGTTCGCAAGAGTATCGCTACTGGCGGGAATCTGGCATTGCCTTTGTATTCCCAGAATACGAGCATTGCAAGCCCAATAAAACCTTCGCAGCGGGCCTGGTGAGAAATGGTCGATCCTATCTGCACCGCGGATATGTGGGCGATATGCAAACGGGACCTTTTTGTGGCTTTGGTCTGCGTACATCAGAGGAGCGCATGCTCAATTCTGTTCATGGAGACAATGACTACAGGTCTACTGATATAGTGGAGCGAAATTTACTAGAACTCTTCCATGAACTGCAGACTCAAACACCCTACAAGCACGATCCAACGCGTTCGCGTCGATATGGCTCGGTGCTCCTCCAGATGAGTCCGGTGCTCACCTACAACGAGAGTGATGATCAGAACCAAGTGATATATGATAAGCCATGGATTGAGATGCCCAACATCACAATTCACTTCATATCGCCCTTGGAAATGGTCCAACTGAAGCAGGGCGCTCAACGCTGGCGCGGAGTCTTTGATATTGCATTTGTGGCCAACAATTATTTCAACTTTCTGTCGAAAGAATTCTTCAATGTTCTCAAAGACCAAGCTCTGATGATCCAGGAGACAAAACTTATGACTGTGGAACGCAAGGAGCATTTGAATAATTTCGAATCAAAGGCAAAGGATCTCATGAAAGAGGCCGGATTGCGGCCAAGTATTAACTATCAAGCTATCAATGGCAAGAACATGTTTTTAAAATACAAAAAATGTGTTGGGGTGGAGGAAGAAGTGGAAGCGGAAGCGGAGAAAGAGGTAGTAATCGACGAGGACCTGCCATCAGTGGAACCTCTTGAAATTGTGGAACTGCCTGCTAAGTAAATGTTTAGAAACCGTTTCAAACTATTTTCTAATTTGTATTTAATAAATTTGGAGTTTATTTGTAATTGTAAACCACTTTTAATTTTGACTTTTCTTTTTCTTTTGTTTACCCGTCGCCCACTTGTCCAATTGGAACTCTAGTCCATCCTTGTGCTCACGTATTGGCTTTTTGTTGGGCCTAGCAAAGGCTGTCGCCTGCCGACGATCTTGCTCAAAGCCCAACAAATGATCGATTCTGACATTCAATTTACTAGCTCGTGTGCCCAGTGCTCGACGATTCCGTTCCTGCTCCGTTTGATGGTTCGAATCTACGATCTTTCGACGCGGCACGTGCTTTAAAGCCGTGTTCCAGTCTCCAGTCTTTTTCATATCCAACATAATGTTGATCATTTGGTTGAGAGTTAGAGATTTCCCTGAGCCCGATCCCCATTGCAGGTAACGATCCAGAGGCAAGCGGGCCATACGCAATCCTAATCGCTTCGCCTTGGCCAAGGACAAGGGTTCATTGTTCACAGTGTCCACCATTGCTCCCACAATATAAATATCATCTGGATTATATTTCACTAAATCCTCTCGACAATGCGGTGTTAAGTAAACCAACTGCTCTTTCGGAAACAACTCGGTAAAACACTGAGTATGCACATTCATTGGAAACTCAGGATTCAGCATGGTTGGTATATAGCGCTTCAAACTTTCCATGCACGTGCCTCCTAGATCCGCATTGCAGTAATGCAGATCAAAGGGCTCGTCATTCGAACGGTTCTCGGCGAAGCTCAGCATCAACTGTTTGGCCGCATAGGAAGCTTCTCTAATGGTCATATGCTTATCGTAGGAGCAGTCTAAGACCATTTTGGGAGCAAACTGCATGGCTCGAGTAAGGCGATTATTTTGCCAATGGTTGATGGTAGTGTCGTAGATGCGCAAAAACATCGATGTGTGGGCCAGCCCATATATAATATGATTGTTTTCCGCACGCTCCTTGCGGACTTCCACCAGCCGACGTTCTGTATCCAGGGCTCGTTGTTCTTTTTTTCGTTTTTCCGACTCTCTTTTCATTTCGATTTGCCACAGATAGGCGTAATATTTAATGCGTGACGATTTGGTGGGCAGTGTGAGGATATACTGCCAATGATGGTCTTTGAAAAAGTCCACTGCTGGCACACGTCGTCCTTCCTGATGAGCAATGTCTGCCTCAAGTTGGAGAACTTTCAGCCTCTTCTCACGTTCCTCGGTAGTTTCGCTTGAACCATGCTCTGCGAGAGAGGCGGAAGCCGGAGTGGCCTGAGAAAAGGGATTCACATGTTTCTTTGGTGGATTTTCCCCAATTTTCTCTGAGAGCGCAAGTCTTCGAGCCGATATGGCATTTATGTAAGTGCTGGGCCTTAATCTCAACAAGTTTTTTAACATTTTTCAGTTACCATTTAATGGTTAAAAATTATAAGACTGAACAGCTGTTTGATAATCGAATGGCCTTGCGACTCTGACTTTGTATATCGATTGCTGGCAAACAATATTTTCGATAAAACAGCATTTTATCGGCGTTATCGACTGTACTGTGCCGGTTTACCAAAAAAAAAACGTGTGAAAATTTGCGAATTCCTGGATAAAAGGCATACTCCAAGCTGTTAATATATAAGACGCAATGGCTTTAGTTTGTGCACGTAAGTTAAAATCTTTTCATGCCAATCAAAATTCGATTTAGCCTATTGCTTTGCCTTCTGCAGTGACAAATGAAGTGCCCGAGACGCCCGTCGTATCACCCTACTCTGGAGCCATTTTTGAGAAGCGGGTAATTGAGAAGTATTTAATGGAAAATGGCTGCGATCCCATCAGTGGAAAGGAACTGAAACCAGATGAGCTCATTGAGATCAAGACGCCGGCTGTGGTGAAGCCAAAACCTCCAAGTGCGACGAGCATACCAGCCACGCTGAAGACAATGCAGGATGAATGGGATGCCCTGATGATACATTCATTCACACAGAGACAGCAGCTGCAGACGACTCGTCAAGAGTTGTCCCATGCCCTATATCAGCATGATGCTGCCTGCCGTGTTATAGCGCGTCTCAACAAGGAAGTGGCTGCTGCCCGCGAAGCTTTGGCCACACTCAAGCCACAGGCGGGTATCGCCAATGCTCCAACGGCCATACCACAACCAGCTCTAGCCGCCGAGGCTGGTGGCAGTGCAACTCATCCAATGGAACAGGCTGGCATGAGTGCTGAGGTGATACAGAAGCTCCAAGACAAGGCCACAGTACTCACTCAAGAGCGTAAGAAGCGAGGACGTACAGTTCCGGAGGATTTGGTGATGGCAGATCAAGTGAAGAGCTTTCTCACGGTCGCCTCCCATCCGGGACTGCACTCCGCGTCTGTGCCGGGCATTTTGGCTCTGGACATAAACAGTGCGGATCACAGCAAAATTCTAACAGGCGGCAATGACAAAAATGCCACTGTTTTTAACAAGGACACCGAACAGGTTGTGGCCATTCTTAAGGGCCACACGAAAAAGATCACGAAAGTCATATATCATCCCAATGAAGACACGGTAATTACCGGCTCCCCGGACATGAACATTCGAATCTGGCATGTGCCCACTTCACAAACGCAGCTCCTGCTGCGTTGTCACGAAGGACCAGTAACTGGTCTCTCATTGCACCCCACTGGCGACTACTTGTTGTCCACTTCATCCGACAAGCATTGGGCCTTCTCGGACATACGCACCGGTCGACTACTGACGAAAGTCATCGACACTGCGGAAATGGGTTTGACCACAGCCCAGTTCCATCCGGATGGATTGATTTTTGGAACGGGGACCAAAGATGCCCAGGTGAAGATCTGGGATCTCAAGGAGCAGAGTAATGTGGCCAATTTCCCTGGACACACAGGACCCATTTCGGCCATATCGTTCTCCGAGAATGGGTACTACTTGGCCACTGCCGCAGATGATGCTTGCGTTAAGTTGTGGGATTTGCGCAAGCTCAAAAACTTCAAGACCATCCAACTAGATGATGGCTATGAGGTCAAGGACTTGTGCTTTGATCAAAGTGGTACCTACTTGGCCATTGCCGGCACCGATGTTAGGTGAGAAAGATATAATCATTTATTAAGATTACGTTTTGTGCTTTCGATGGTGCTTTTGTCTGTGGGCCTGCTCCTGCAGCAAGCGATGATGCTTCTTAAAGTGTTCCATCCAGTTATGTAAGCGATTCTGCTTGACTAGAGCCCGTCGAGACATTTCCTTCTCCATGGCCAAGCGACCACGCACGCGCTGCTCCAACATCCGGAGTTGATTGGGGGCAATTGTATCCAATTTGCCCATAAGTTCCAAGGCATATGATTGTATTTTCTCCACTTTAGCCAAAGTGGTGTCCTGTTCATCCTTATACGAATCAGTTTTCGGCGTGGGGAGAGAAGTTTGTAGATCTTCCTTTGTACGCCACTGCTTGGATGATTTTTGCACTGGTGCTGACACAAGTTCCTCCTTCGTCTCCTTTTGCTCAGGTTGGACTTTGTTTCGTATATGCTTTAGAATTACGGGAACTATGCTGGCCAGCTTAATGCTCAGCTTGCTGGTGGGACATTTGTTTTTAGGGATTAACTAACATTTTGGGGTGAAGGTAGTAAACTTACTCCTTGCAGTATCTTTGTTCATAGTCATCCAACAGCTCGTGGGCCCTCAGTTGAAGGGCAGCTACCCGCCGTTCTAGAAACTCGGGATCCTTAAGAAAAACTGTGCCCCTCACCTGACGTTCATAAGTTTTTTGCTAAAAAGTTACCAAATTAATATAGAGACATTAGGAACATGTCGAAACAATGCTCACCGCCTTGTCATGGAGCATGCCTACTATGTGATTTAGTAATGCCAATTGTGTAAACCGTCGGTTGTAATTGGAAACCTTCATGCGATTACGCTCGTAGCCTTTAATCCAGATTTCCGCATTCAAATGATGCCGCTTGGACAGATAGGGTCTTACCACACGCTCCATGTAATCTTGAACCTGCTGCACTTGCTCCAATCCAGCTGGCTGACGTTCACTTATCTCCATGCCGACTATTTCCTTAGGCAAGAGTAATCTCTTCTCCTCATCCTCTTGATCTGCGATTTCGTCTTCGACGGTGTCATCAAAATAGCTAATCAATTTGAGTAAATACTGAAAACGTCCATAGACCTCCTGAACCTCCATTAAAACACGTTGGTGCTCGAGTTTCACTTGACTCAGCTCCTCCGACACTTTGTTCTCCTTGAGAGCTTTTAGATTCTGCTGTGCTTCCAGCATTTTCTTAAATTCCTCGGCCTCCATTTTCTTCAGTGCGTCATCGGCAAATTTATGAAACTCTTCCGCCTTCTGATACAATTTATCCTGGTGCTCTTTTTCTCGCTTTCTATTGAGGAACATCTCCTGGGTGGCGTAATACATGAATCTATTCCGCGTGATTTCGCGCAAAAGCAAAATATCCCTAAAAATACTTAAAGCTAGGGTGAGGATAAAAACGAATATATAATGCACCCACGTTTTCATACGGAACTTTTTGGCCAAACGCTGCAGGCTGGCATCTTCTATATAATCGGGATCTATGGTAGTTACCACACATGGAGCACGGGGATTAGCTATTTCGCCACGCTAAGTCAGCAAAAACAAAATACAAAATCAAAACATCTGCGACAATTTTTTTTTACCTACCGCATTGAAATCGTCAATGACTAAATTAATGGGTTTTGGTGGCTCCGGTTCAACATGACCACGGGGACGTATGAACTCTGTGTACATATATGTGTAAAGATATTTTTAAGCTATTTATTAATTTTATTTTATGTTTACCTTCATATTTGCGATAAACTTTTCTTTTCATTTTATGCATGTTTTAAGGCAGCTCCCGCACTTGTTTATGTTAGTCACTAAGGCAAACCAATCAATACAAAGCTAAATCTATTTTTTCGTTTCCAGGGTGTATCTATGCAAGCAATGGCAAGATCTAAAGATATTCAATGACCATACAGCTCTGGCTACCGGCGTACGTTTTGGAAAACATGCGCAATACTTGGCCTCCACCAGCATGGACAGAACTCTTAAACTGTACGCTATTGAATAAGTTATATACACATAGACAGAGTAACCCGAATAAATAATAAGTTTACCTACACACTGTAATCTTGCAAAAAAAATAAAACCTCTTAAAATTTTAATCAAATTCCAAACAGACAATATACATGTTTATAATAATGGCAACTTCAGTATAGTTTATTTAATATGGTAATAGACTTATATCTAGTTAATTCCGAATCAGGAGGCAGAAATTTGCTTTAATGGCCTCTCCAAGTACGCGGCCAGGGACATTGCCTTCTGTTTAAGCATGCCTAGACCCACATGCTCCTTGGCAGAGAGACACAGCAAGACACTGGCAACCTACATGAGTTTAATGAAAGGATTAATGTGCACAACTTGTTATCTATCTAAGACTCCATCTATGTAAGACTCCTGCCCATACCTGTGTAATGGCCACATGACCACACTCGCAATCAATAAGAACAAAGTTTAACCGATCCTCACGAAAGGCACTACGGCCATGCTTTTCATACGCAGCCCAAATATTACTTGCTATGGCAGCTGTAATACGTGAATCCTTATCACCATATCCAGAATATGCTAGAAGGTCTCCTTCCTGGCTGAGAAGACTTTAAGCAGAGAGTTGGAAAGGGTAATTTAAAAGAATTTTATATAAGCAACTTACAGAGTATTCTCGACACCTCCGGTATTGGCTTGGCTAAGTACTTGAGTCAGTGCTTTCGGTTTCAACATAATTTCCAAGCTTTAAGTAAAAAACATAAACAAAGAAATTGTTAATTACCGAAAGAAGATTTGTATATCGATATATGATAGGCAATAAACGGATTTTGAACGGTAACACTTCAAGCCGCCATCTATCGTTGAAGACCCAAAACAAATTAGAGGCGGGATAATTTTAAAATTGAAAATTAAAATTTTAAAAAATACGATATACAATTGAATCAACCGAAATTAAAATGCATGTATTTAATTTATTCACACATTTAAAACGGAGTTTCGCTGTTTCCAGAATCTCTCCTTTTATAGCTTACAATAAGGTCAAAGAATTTTTCAATGCAAAAAGGGTTTACAACAAGCACTCTCGAACTTCGGCAACAATTTCCTATTTATAATTTCTGATATTCAAGGTAAAAGAAAATAAAATGCCCTTTACGAAAAGAAAAATTCTTAAGAATAAACATTTGTTTGTCATATTGAAACATTTTTCAAACAGCTGGAACTATTTTCTTAATTAAAAGAATGATCATTTTGCATTTTTTGAAATATTCTGAATTAACATTAGTTATTGTTTTGATTCAAGACGCCGAAAAACATAGTATATTTGATTCATATAAAAGATAATATACTGATAATCATAAAATAAAAAATAAAAAGTCGATTTGCATATGACGTCATAATGTTGATGATTATCCAGGTCATGGCTCTATTACGCAGTTAAGAAAAAAACTGCACTCAATTCGGGTCCTTTCGCCACCACCAAATTCATGAATCCCTTTGCATCAACAGTCAAATTCTACCACCACAGAAACTACCTTGCTGCTTCCTAGATACGTAGTTGTTTGTTTTTGCGTATTGCAATTGCGCATGACTCCAACCCTGACGAAGGCAAACTGGGTCATCCTCAAGGATGGCAATCGACGTAAAGCAAAATACATGCAATTTATATTGTTTTTAATTTATTTTATTAACTTAAAATCAACCAAATTTAGTCTTGGGGGGTTGCAATGGTTATAACTCGAGCAAACTTTTGTTTTCGTTCTCAATTTTTTCGTTATCAAATCCGGGCAGGCTCGTCTTGACCATCCACATCTGCTGTATATCTGCATTTACTGTTTGTTTTTGAACTTCACATATCTCCGATCTTAGATTAGATTTAAATAGTTATTGCTACCGCTAAATGTTATGTACATTTCCAGAAAAAATACATGAGATTTGTGGGGGTCCTTCTTCACTATATGAACATGTTTTGGTGTTGTAATCGATCTATATGCATATTTAATATTATTTGATGCAGTTAGAGTGAGGCGGTGAGAAAGATTTGAAGAAAAGGTGCTAAATATTTGAAAGTTAGAGTAATAGAGATGCGCTTATATAGAATTATATTACTTGGGGGGTGCGCCGCTCGGTTTGGTTTTTGTTTGGTTCGGTCCTGTTTATCCGCCTGCCTTTCGTGTTCCACTAGCTAAACTTAATTAGTTATCTTATTTATATGCTCTCTACACATGTTATCATCCTTCTCTTCCTCGCTTTTCAAGTCTCGAAATATCAAAATACATATATGTATATATATATATATATATATATAAATATAAATGTCCTTCGTATTCGATCACAGCGCGCGCTCAAAAATCAAAAACACTTGAAAACAACTTTTTAAAAAATATAAACTTACATACGCCGTTTATATATAACACAGTATATATACATATATCTAGATGTATGTATATGCCTATGCGTATGTATAACTTGTCGTATGATTTGAAGGAAGGCGATGGATTAACGGCTCATCCTCGCATCCGCTTCTTCCTTTATTTATAAACTATTTAATGCGTAGTGGGCCGGGCTCGCTTCGGATTCGAGTACAGCGATATTACCATTGATCCACCAGCCTCGTCCTTGGACATTATCTTCTTGCGTTGTAGGGGCAGGCGCTGAGTAAAACTTTTGGGGATTCCAGCACGTAACAGGCTCTGACGATCAAAGCAATCCAGATTTTCATTGTAATATGTGATGGCATCCCAGCACATTTCGCTAAGCTTTGGTACTGTCATCCACATCTTATATAGATCATTTCGACGTCGCATCTCCTTCTCATTGTACTCAATGCCGCCGAATACATACATACAACCGTTGTCCGAATGGGCGGCTGAATGGAAATACAGCGGACGTGGCAGACTTGCAGTGATAATGAGTGTCCATTGCTTTGTACGCAAATTGAGCTTCCAAATATCGGAAAAGTATGTGCAGAAGTCTCCCTAAGAATGAATGAAAACAGATTAGATTAGATAAGCAGCTGCTGATAGCTTCCAGGATAAATCTAATAAAATCCCCACTCACCTGCAAACCTCCTGTTATGAAGGCCTCAATATCGCCATTGTACAATGTATGTTGCACGCAGGAGAAGCATTTGCGCGGTTTAGGGTAACCCCTAGTGTTCTCCTCGGATGAACCGTCGTTGACGCTTCGATCGGGATATGTGTCAAAGTAATTCCAGCAATTGGCCTCCAGATTGTAGGCCGGAATACGTTGGAGGTCGTACACCGATTGTGAAGTGCCTCCTCCTAGCACAAAGATATGTTTCCCATCGTAAACAACCTCGTGACGATAGCGTCCCTCTGGATCGTCGCGCATCTCTGGCCGACTGATATAGACATTTTCCCAAACCCTGGTGCGTAAGTCCAAGCGATATACATCGCAAGTGTAATCGAATCCCGTGGTTCCGCCAATCGTGTACAAATAATGCTTGTGTATAACAATTCCTGGCCCATACTGTGCTGTAGGCAAATCTCCAGTGACCTTAAGACGCTCAACGCCAGAGATTCCGGTATTGCCAGCACAATACACATAGCAATCATTCGAACAGGATTCGCCAAAAGGATATCCCGTGCCGCCATGGGACTGAAAGGGGAAGAAAGAAGAAAAAAGCATACATACATAAGTGAACGTCTTACTTTAATAAAATTAGGTCTATGAGGCGGTTTCCGTATTCATCCCCTCAAGAACTCAAGATCAGCACTTGATCGTATTCGCGATCTTCTTTCTGGAGAAATTGACTAACAATTGTCGGAGGGTCAACTTAAAATCGACCCACACCATCTCTATCCAACACATTGCTATGTGCTCACTGCATTTACATTAGCATTTTACATTTGACGGAAGCGAATGGAACGCACGCCCCTGACATTGCATTGAATAAGCAGATAAAGATAATTTAAGGCAAGAAAAAGAATAGACCAGCGAAGCTTATCATCTAGAGACCTTTGGTGTAACTGAGCCCAAAGATAAGCGGAAACATGTGTCTCTAGTGTGTTTCCCAAGTGCGTGTAAGTCTGTATTTGTGTCTGTCTGTCTGTGCATTATGTATCTGGACAATGATTCATCATCGAAAAATTAAAACTAATTGTAAGAGAATGCATTGCAGTAAGCACCACCGACCAGCATAAAATGCCAAAGCAACAAACTACAGTTGAGCCACGTTTTTCCTCCACTCCAGGCGAAAAGAGCGCGCGCTTTTGGCTATACACTGCAGTGGGAGTGGGACGAGGAGGAGGAGGTTTACAATGATTTTCATTACGGGGGAAAACTTGGAAAACAAGTTGTTGCATGTAGCAGTAGCAATAGTAACGACAACAACTGCGTCGTAACTTAAATAGAGAACGACCACAGGATGGGATGGGGGATGGATGGATGATGGTTGTTGATGGCCTCTCTCCCTCTCATCTCTGTAAAATGGCGCACAAAAAGAGACGGCAATGGCCCTGGCCTGGTCGGGGGCTAGCAGCTGTTTATTGTTGGCAAGGGATGGGGAGGGGAACGAAAAGAGGTGGAGATGATGGGAGGAAAGGTTGTGGTTCGTATCTTTTGGTCGTTTTCGTCGTCAACCAACCACATTTTCGTAGTATGTTTAGAATGCATAAACAAAGCAACAGAGGCGTAAAAGTGACGACAAAAGCAAAGCGCGAAGCAAAACAGAAAACAAAATGAACACAAAAAAAATTAGAAATTGAAAACAAAAGTGCAGGGCGTGGCATTGAGCCCACTGAGTTTTGATGAATGCCACAAATGCATACATACATACATACATATGTACATAATTACATACATACAACCAATACATATGATGTTGGTTAAATTATTAACAGTTATGTATATCATACCCTTTTGGTTATATCTGACAGAATTAGAAATTATATGATTTATCAGTACATATTTAGCTTCCAAAGAAACAAATAAATACATTTATGTACATATTTATGTACATACATACATATGTATATATGTATCTATTTATGAAATAAATGGAAAGAGAACTTCTTGGGTACTATATAGAGAGCATATTTTGAAGGTTAAAAAGATAAACCATTCAAAATCATAGTCCCATTAATCTGCTCTGGTATATGAATGCGTATGTATGTATATTGAAAGCCCATTTTAAAAACAGTTTACGAAATATATGTATGTGTATATAATATTGAGTCGAGGCGGGAATTCCCCTATACTAAACGAATTATTCATTTACATATGTATGTACATATAAGCTTACAAATATGAATCTACAATTCCTATGTTCTATTCTTACTCCATTTTCTATTTGATTTTAGATCAAATGTGTAAGGTGATACCTTTTGTTTATTTTAGCATTTAGTTGTTTTGTGATGAGGTGAAAGATTTCCTCTTTTTGGTCAATTTAATGGCCAAATTCACAAAACAGATTTGAATGCACTACATATGTACAAATTAAAGCATTTGTACATAATAAGAGCTTATGAAAAACAAGTTATTAAAAAACAAAATCCCCACAAATCAAATCGACGTACATACATGCGTTGTTTTAAAAGATACGTGCGGGTGTGTGTATTGTCTTTGTACTTACAATTAAAACATTATTGTGAATGGTTAATGCATTAGAGGCCAGCTCAACAGGCATATTTTCAGCATATTCCTCGTTCAGCTCCAGCCTCCATCGATTGGTGGCAAAATTATAGCTCCACAGCTCCTGGAAGAGCAGGCAACGATTACGGCGTGAAGCATCCGCAGGACTGCGTGGATTGTAGCCTCCCAAAGAATAGAGATGGGAATTGGAAGCTATGATTCGATGGCCACTGCGCGCCAGAGGAAAACCTCCTGGAGAATGCCTCTCCTTGTAATGGCACTTGACCAGACGCAACGGCTGGAAGCTATACGGACGCAATAACTTTAATTGCTGATGCTGCTGCTGAAACAGTTGCTCAGAATTGAGAAGCATCTCTTGGGCATTTTTTGATCGAACGCGATTCGCAGGAAAGTTGTTCCCGTCCTCGGCGTCATCGTCATCAGTGGATTCATCTGTATAGACTTGTTCGAATTCCGAATCAAAGTCGGAGTCACCATAATCTACATCGACATCGTCTTCATCTTCTTCCTCGTCCATGTCATCGGCATCCTCGTTTTCCATATCGCTGGCCGCGTCCATTGGTTCAGCTAGGGCAATAGCGTTGGCTGCAATGGCCTGCATGCGGGCTAAGAAGTTAGCGTTTCCCTGGGGTTGATCCTCCTGCTGACCATGCTCGTCTTCTGGCAAGTCCTGCTCCATTATATGATTGTTATTGTTATTGTTGTTATTATTACTGGGCTGAGGTTCCCACTTAAATGGCAGCACCGCCTTGTGATAGATCCTGTCTAACAGACGGGCAATAACAACCAGAAGGTGTGTCCAAGAGTGACGCAGTTTGGATAAAATGATGCACTTGAGCTGATTAAGTTTTATTATTTGCATAACACGCCCGATTCGTACTAATATAAAATAGAAAACAAACAATTTTGATTGTAAATTCGTTACTCGTTTTTTTAGCCTCTGTTTTTGCTTCTCGCTTTCGCTTTCATCTACAACAAAACAAAATTTGTCAAATTTCAATATTGCGTGTTTTCATCTATTTTCAATTTTCCGTTTCTCTTTTGGCCACGACCGACCTCGCTCAGCTGGCTGGGAGAGCACTCGCTCTCGAATTCTCGCCCGTTCAGTTGCAATTCAATCTGCGTTTGATTGTTTGCTTTAATTCGATTTGGGGGTGTCTTTCTTAATGCAACGCGTATTCAATGGCATTCGAGTTCCGCACATGGCTCAGCGAGAAGCAAATTTAAAACCAAAACTACGCAATTCAATTTAGAACTGAGTATTACTACTTAATGTTGCCTACGACTCAGATGGGTTGTATTTCTACTTAATTATCGATATTCGATAGTCGTGTAAAATATACCAGAGATGCGCTCGTGCTTGACAGTAAAAGTTATAAAAACCACGATTGTCTTATATTTTTTCATCAAGTGCCTGTTTTATTTGGGTTTATATTTTTTAGCGCATTGCTCCTGCTGTACATATGTACATACATATGCATTTAAAGAAAATAACGTGCGCTCATTATTCATTAGGCTGGGCCGAAAACAGGATTCATAGAAATTTTTTTTAAAAAAGAAACTGGAGGACAGATGAATCCTTAAGTTTTTCAACGAAGGAAACCATATCAATTCTTTCGAGACTCATTACAGAGGGGGGATCAACTCTTTGCTAGGTATAAATCGCAGGTCTCGAAGGTATATTTCCGGCCATGCTGTTGTTGGCTAAGAGGCCCGACATTCCCTGGCTCAAGGAAATCTTTGTTAAGTGTCTGAAGCTGGGGTATGTGCTAGTAACTAGAGGACAGCATGCGTTCCACATCACCTAAATGGCAACACACCTTACCAAACAAAGATCGCTAGAAACCGAACTGCACATGGTATCTGCAAGCGTGGAGAACGTGTTTTAAGAAAAAGAATAAGCGATAGGAGCGTTCCGGCATTCCTTCAACAACGTATCTGATGTTGCCATTCTCAGAGGATTGCGAGCCATTAAAGTTCATCCAACTCTTCTGCAGGAAGGTGCACGCTGAATGGGGACCTACGTCCATTCTAAAGGAGGCAAATACAAATACAGATTTCTGCCTATGCGGACGGTAAAAGTATCGTCATCACCGGGAGATGTCGCTCAACACTTAATTTTTGAACGAACTATCCTCTCGAGGTTATGCTCTCATGGGCCCTTGAAACACGACTGGAGAAGTCTGTATATAAAAAACTTCTTACGAAAGTGCAAAGGGCCCAAAATATTTATAGTTATATTTGCATTCTGAAAAGTAAAACCATACATAGATTTTGCAATTTTTCTGAAATAAAACTCTGATCCCGAAATATTATACCAAAATTTGCGTTCATATTAAAATGCTGTTCAATAAATTATATTTTGTATTTATTGTAGAACAATTACAAACTTGCAAGTCATTATACTTTTTTTATACCCTTGCAGAGGGTATTATAAAATTGGTCAGATGTTTGTAACGCACAGAAGGAGACGTTTCCGACCCTATAAAGTATATATATTCTTGATCAGCATAAGAAGCTGAGTTGATATAGCCATGTCCGTCTGTCCGTCCGTCTGTGCGTATGCGTTTTACTCAGCCATCTTAAGAGCTATCGGGATGAAATTTTTTTTGGGGGCTTTTTATTACCTGGGAAAAATAAAGTATGAAAATCGGTAGAATCGGACCACTATATCATATAGCTCTGGAGGAAACATTTTTCCAAAAATTGGAGTATCGCCATGAAATTTACCAATATGATAGTATTTCATATAAAATCTCAGATCCCAAAATTTGAATCTAATCGGATAAATAGAACAGAATAGAACAGTTACAGCCGATATAAATCGGTTCAACTTGCTGCCTACTACGTCATCATCAAATCAACAGAGCACATGCATGCACACATACAGACGCAACGCTACATAAACTATATGTGTATGCGTGCGAATCGCGGCATGCGTGTAAAAGCGGATGGGGAAGAAAAAGAAGAAATTGAAATGATATTTGAAAGGTCCTGTGCATTAATGAATTGAGATACAGAAAAAGAGTTTGGAACATGTAAAAATATTATGGCCATGGACTGCAAGGGTATATAAACTTCGGCACAGCCAAAGTTAGCTTCTTTTATTTCGAACCATGAAATCCTTTGATGTTAGAAAGGGAACCTGTGAAAGATTTAAAAACAACTAAGTTAAATATAGGAACCAATCTTGTTGTGAGTTTTTAGTAATGTCCTTGTGCCGTGGTTTGGAAAGTCATTATCCTTTCAAATTCGACTTATTTCTTCCTTTGTTTCTTCATGAAAAATTGGGTCCGATATGTTAAGCATCCGTTGTATATTCGTTGCTGTATTTATTATCATCGACTTCGGATGTTTGAAGTTGAAGTTGATGATTCTTCCTGATGCTGTTGGTTTTTTGTACCATTTTAATCTTAGCTGGTTTCCACGTCTGTGTATTGATGAATCTAGATAAGTCAATTTGTTTTCATTTTCCAACTCTATCGTGATCTTTATGCTTCTGTCAAATGAATTTAGGTTGTCAAGTGTGTTTTGGATCTCGTCTTCTTTAAATGTGGCAAAAGGTCATCTACATATTTTGTCATTATTCTAGATGGTCTTTATAGTGTTTCCATCATTTTGTCTAGGAGTTCTTCTATAATTACGTAGGCTATTTCAACTATCCTTTTAATTTTGTGTATATGTTGTCCTTGTATTTAAAAGATCCATTAATGTTAATTTTGGAATGTTAGTGTGCTCTTTTATTTTTATCCATTTTCCCTAATCGTGTTAAGTGCCAATTCTATTGGAATACTTGGAAAAAAGTCTTTCATCGTCGCAAATGTATGTTTCATTAATCCTGATCTTAAAATCTGAATTTATCCGTTTATCCAACCCGTCCCATCAAAGGTTGGTGGTGTAGTCGTTGGTGAGGCCATTCTTGCCACCATTGCAACAAGCAATTTTGACTCCACGTGCTTCCACTGCTGTTCCGACATTCTGCCATTTACGTCGCTGCGATCAACCAATGCCACGATCAAATGTCGTTTATGTGCTTCGTTTGAACGGGATTTCTTTTTATTTGGTGTCTCCTTGTCGTTGTCTATGCGGCTCTTAGTCGCGGTGTTGTTCTTGGCGGAGCCTTCAAGCCTCGGATGATTCTGCGGATTTTGGGAAACAAAAATTCGTGAAGGTCGTTTTTATTCGCTAGTCGAACACTAAGCTTAAGAGCCGCCTTCTACTAGGCCATAGGTTTCATACCTTCCTTTGGCCTCCGGGGACCGTCCCTTCGAGGGAATTTGAGTCCCGTTTGAGCTTGACTACTTGAGGGCAGTAGCTATCCAACCGTCCTGGCCTGCTCCAACCAAGACAGAAATGAGAACACTGGCGACACGTAGAGGCGGGTTTCCCTCCCGTGCCTGCCGGGGGTAGCAGTCACGCCTCCCACCGACGTTTGGGCTAATATCCCAGCCTGATTTAATTCAGGTGGATCTCCACAGCGTTTTATGTCTACCCCCAGTCTTACCCCATAACCATGGTATGGTTATAGACACCTACGCTTTGAGCAGGGAATCCCAGCCATTCTTTAGCTGGGCACTGCGAATTTTCCTTCAAAGTGTAGGGGATTTCAGTTTGGGGATTTCTGCCAGCCACTTGAACTCTGGAACACTTGAAGTGAGATAAAGTAGAGTAAAACATACAAAACGTGATATTTAAAATAAGGAAATCACATTTTGCTTATTGTACCTTTGTTTTCAATATGTCGAAATTAGTTCTTTTAAAGCTCTTGTATATTGAAATCCATTCAAGGAAACGGATGACTATGATTGAAAAACAAATGTCCCATATGCAAGAGATTATTTGAAGGTAGGAAACAATTTACTCGGCTATAAAAGAAATTTGAAATTTTTAATCAGTTCCAGAAAAATGTGATACTTTGAAAACAAACCGTGTCCATTAAACTAAAATTTTAAATAGACTTACCTTTTTGATGCCCAATTTTTTTCGCTCATCGTATTTTCTTTTGTAGTATCGTGACTTAAATGCCTTAAAAGCATATCGAAGTTCAGTCACGTACTCAAAGTCTGTATAGCCATCACGCTTTAAGATATCTTGAGACAAAAAAGAACACAATTAATAAAAAAAAACTCAACTGATAAATTGAAAGACTTACTGAAAATTGTTGCATTTATGTTTTCAAACTGTTTAAATTTCTTTTTATTATTAACTCCCTCATAATTGTATTCCGTGAGTATTTCTGCTGAAAATAATTTCGGAAGAGTCTTGTTCAAAGGAGTTTTAGCGGTGGGGTTTGGTATAAGAATCCGCTTCATCATTGGTTTATATTGGTTATTTATATCTGACAGCTTAGCGTCTAGTTTGGCCATTTCATCAAGATCTCTAATGGGAAAATATTTAATCTCAGATTCCCCGGAATCAAATGATTCTGTATCCGACGTTATAAGACTCAAGAGAGTCATTATTTCAGTTTCATTGTCCAATATTTTCTTCATTTTTTTCTGAAGGTTTCGAATTTTCACGCGCTGCTTTTCATCGTCGGGGCGCTCAAAAAGTGACAATGGATCCGGGTTGTACATAGCAATTAACCTTTAACCGAATTGCACAAAAGTTAATTATTTAAAAATAAGAAAATTTCACAATTAAGTAAAATGTATTTTTTGTGACAATGGATAGAGAAGGGATTGCCACTATTTTACACTTCACAAGAAGTGTGTTTTGTTATCGTTATCGAGTACACAATTTTGTCAAAGATTTGAACTGGAACAGGAAAACATTTTTTCTGGTATCGATAAGTCGGGAATTCCCAGAAATTAACCCGTTCTGGTCGCTTACACAAAATTGAATTATTCACAATTTACCACAAGAAAGTACAGTACTATCAATGAATTTTATCTTTTAAAATGAAAGGTACAAAAGATCTGCCATTCACGCGAGATCAAATGAATTACTGCTAATGATTATTTGCGTCTTGTTATATATACAATTTTATACATTCTATTAGTATTAAAGCTAAAAATGCAAGCCAAAATAATAAAGAGATATCTGTGAGATGCAAATAAGTAAATTAAACGATGATATGAGGGACAGAATTAAACTTACAAAGTGCCTTGATACAAGCAAACTCAAATTCGCTTTTAATTTGTATACCCTCAAACCAAGGTATTTTATCTGGTTTTTTGGTGTTAGAGACTTATTATCTATTTTTCTAGTTTGTTCTCCTTAGCAGTGAGAAAGTTGCTCCGCTCGGCCATGCGGGATTGGATTTTGTGGGTCGCCTTATATTGGGAATTACCCTTCTGTCCCTCCCTTGACCTCTTGGACTTATTATCTATCCTTGGCATAGCTGTAGAACTGCCGTGGCCTGCTCTGACCACGACAGAGGTGTAACCGCTGGCGACACCCAGAGGGTAAAAATACAGGGTATCATACACCTGCCGAATACTTAGCAAATCTACGTAACTTTGATGGTTCTAGTTTTGTTAGCTAAAACGATTCGGCTGTTGATGCTGATCAAGAGAATATATAATTAATGGGATCGGAAAAGCTTCCTTCTGCCTGTTACATACATTTTAGCGACTTTAATACCATTTCACTCTATGGGTGACTATGCCGAATTTTATCAACCTACCCTTTCTACCAACCTACTGAATTTTATTTTATTATCGAACTAGAAACATGGAAAAATACGTATGTACATATTAACGAGTTTTATTAGAGTACCCACCGCTAGAGTGCTCGTGTCTTTCTAAGAGTATGCGAGATGGCATAGGCATTTTAAACGAATTTAATAGACATATGTATGTACATATGTATGTATTTATTTATTTATTTACGTCAACTAACACAGCAGTCGACGAAAAAGCTTTAGCTAAAGACAGATAGTTATTAATTGAAGAAGATAGCTTAGCTATATACACAACTAAACATCCCCGACCCGGTGGAGGTGTTTTATTTGCATAAGGTGCCAGCTATGCCCCGATTCACAGCCAATGTGGTCAGGGATGAGTTGCAGCCAATCCAAGTCCAGAATATTTTCATTGGTTTCGCTGTAGATGATTAAAAAGTATAGCGCGAAGAGAAGTGACAGAAAGGTTGTTAAAAGATTGGCAAAGAACACGAAAAGGTTTGTGAAGAGAGTAGTTAGTCAGACATCTACTAAGGTAAATAGGAAAAAAGTTTCTGGTCCGACGTGAGGGAACACAAAAATATAGCGTATCTAGTAAATTAGTAGAAATGACTTCGCCGTTGACTAGTTTATGGAGAAAGAGAATGCCAAAAACGAGCCTACGGTTGTAAAGTGAAGGAAGATTAATAAGAAGAAGTCTGTCAGAATAAGAAGGTAGGCGAAGACTCGGGTCCCAATGAAGACCGCGTAATGCAAACTTAAGGAATTGCTTCTATACCGATTCAATACTACGCTGGTGAACATCATATTGCGGGTTCCACACTGGCGAGCAATATTCGAGAATAGGGCGAACTAACGAAGTGTATAAAACCTTTGTTACATAGGGATCATCAAATTCTTTGGCCCAACGTTTAATAAAGCCAAGAAGGCTGCATGCTCTATTGACAATTGAAGAAATATGAACATTAAATGAAAGTTTTGGGTCAAACATAACGCCTAAGTCTTTAAAGGATGGTACACAATCTAACAGAACAGACTTAATGGAGTAATGAGCTAGGAACGGAGACAAACGACTGAAAGTCATAAAAGAACACTTAGAGGCATTAAGGTGTAATTTATTACCGTGGCACCAATCACAGAACGCATCGAGATCAGATTGCAAGTACTGTTGGAAAGAAGTATCATTATAGGAATAACAAATCTTGACGTCATCCGCAAACATGAGCACGCGTGAGTGAACCAAAGCCAAGGGTAAATCATTTATAAACAGGGTAAATAACAGTGGGCCCAGATGACTGCCTTGGGGTACACCTGACGTAACTTGAATAGTTTTAGATATTGAGGAACGAAAAGACACCTTTTGGGTTCTGCCAATAAGATACGACTTTAACCAAGCCAACAGTTTCGGGGAAAAACCCATGATGTTAAGTTTCGCGAGAAGCATAGAATGATCAACCGTATCGAAAGCCTTACTAAAGTCAGTATAATAACATCAGTTTGACACTTTTTACGGAAGCCATGGTGTACAAGGGTAGTCAATTCTAAAAGGTTAGTAAGCGACGAACGACCTTTCATGAAGCCATGCTGACAAGGAGAAATAGTGGATCTGGATAGGTGTTGAAGGGAAGACGTAATAATTTTCTCAAACAGCTTTGGTATTGCCGAAGGTTTGGCAATGCCACCGTAGTTAGAAACATCCGTTTTGCTACCCTTTTTAAAAAGCGGAATAATAAAAGACTCCTTCCAAATATCGGGAAAGCTACAAGTCTCACTCGATATAAAGAATAACCGAGATAAAGGCTTAGATAGGGAAATCGAACACATTTTAAGGATGCAACTAGGTATATTATCAGGAACGGAAACGAAGGAAGACGTCATAGATGACAAGCTAGAGATAATACAGTCTTCAGTAATACTAGGAAAAAACATACAATTTAAATGTGGGATTGAAAAGGGATAGGTTGTGGGATCCGAAACAGTAGTAGAATAAGTCGGCTGAAAGAATTTAGCAAACAGATCTGCAATATCTGAGTCATTATTAGCAGTCTGGTCATTAAGTCTGAAGGTGGAAGGTAGTACATTAGAGCGTCTTTTGGAATTAACAAAGTTGTAAAATCTTTTGGGGTTCTTATAAAATTCAACCTTACAGCGAACGATATAATTATTGTAGCATTGAATGTTTAAAAGACAAAATTGAGATTTGGCTATACAGTAATTTGCATAGTCAAGTCGCGAACCAGTTTTTTTTAAATCTTTTAAAATATCTCGATTTAATGTTACGGAGATTAGACAGCCTACGTGTGAACCAGACCGGCGCACTGGAGACGGTAGAGACATTCACATAAGGGACGCATTTATCAATTAGAGAATTAAGAGCAGAGTAGAAAAACTCCACTGCACAATCTATATCGCAGCACTCAAATAGAAATGACCAATCAAAAGAGAAAATAAGGCTATTAAGAAGATTGAAATTTGTTTTACGAAAACATCTACGACGAGAATTTGCGATGTTATTAAGGGATTTAGTAACGGAATTGTAAGAAATAGTTACTTCAATGGTAGCGTGATAAGGATTTTCAGGTTTCACTTAGGGGCTGTGTTCGGGATACAGCACTAACAGTGGGATCAGAGATGAAGGAATTAAGAAAGATAGATTATCATCAACAAGCCAAGAAATATTAGGCAAGTTGAAATCACCTAAAACTATAAGGAAATCACGATCTTTAAGACTATTAAAAATAGTTTGCAAAGCATCAGCATGGTGCATATAGGTCATGATATCAGAAGCTGGAGGAATATATGAACAAGAAATATATAAGCTAAAGTTGGAACATGTAACTTCGACGCAAATAAACTCAACACCTAAGGGCAGATCAATCGGCACGAGTTAACAGCAATGAGTACTCCACCGCCACGACGACCAACACGATCAAGCCTATAAGAAATAAAGTTATTAGAAAGAATTTCATTATCCAAAACACATAATGTACATTTGATTTTCGAAATTTAAAAGGTTTTTTCATCTGCTGCATGGTGTACTGAAGAGATGGCGAGACGGCTTACTTTATTTATATTTCTTTTCATTTAGGCTTTCAGCTTATAGTGAGAGAAATGGGAGTTCGTAGGGTTCAGACGAGTTATTCAGACACAGAAAAGATCCTTATTGTCTCCTATCAAACGGTCAGTGTCTCCGTTTTTATTTCTATCCTTTATACACAGGCATAGTTTAAGCGAATGGATTGTTGCTTTGTTGCTGCATCCTTCCCGTAGTTGCATTTTACCAATGAACTTGCAACTTACCTCTCGTGCATTCATGCATTGTTAATTCACAATTATGAACTGCTGCACTAACGATACGCATGCAGAAGGAAGCCTTTACATACATACATATGTATGTATATTTTTGATCAGCATCAACGATTTAGCCATGTCCACCCGTGAGTCCGGATAAAAACTTAATAAAGAAGCCTAGAGCAACCAAATTTTGATATGTAGACTAGGGTAGTTTGCATGGGTATCAAGTTTATTTTAAATTTTTGGTACGCCCCTCAATTTAAACAAAAATGTTGTTAAGGACTATAATAAATAGAGACATCAAATTTGGTTTAATAAATTGGCAACAGTTGTTTTACTTGGAGCATGGTATATATATATATATATATATACACCAAAACGAATTGATACATTAGGACGTAAATTTCCTTAATAAATGTTTTTACCAACAAATACAGTAAAAAGTTGTGTTAGCTTAGTAAAAATGGATCCATAATATACATACATACACATGTATACAAAAATGTTTAAAACAAATGTGCTATTTATTCCTTTTCGCCTATAATGTTCTTAAACAGGAATATCGAAAGGATCACGGACATGATGAAAGGACAATTTCTGCTGGTTTTTGTGTGTTCTTTACGGGTAGCTAGATGGTCATGGGAAATTTGTAATCTGAGTACAATTTGTATCGGTAAATTGTTGAAGTATCGATAGACTATGAATCATCCCTAGAACAGCTGTTTGCCACCGAAAGCCTATATAAGCAGTTGCGCTTCAATCTCCTCCAATTTTTACTCGTGTCGTGTCGTTCTAATACAATTTCTGAATCGAATGCGGTCTCTTCAGTTTGGGGACACCATCAAAATGCTAATCGGCAGTTTTAAAGCAAATAAACTTTGATAGCTAAAAACTCGGATGTCGTGTTTTCTTGATATCTATGTCGTCCAAGTTCCCTTACACTTGCAATTGTTATATCCAGTAGAAGGCGGTATTCGGTGTTTTGAGCATCCGGGGAGACCGGCCAAATTGGAGGACAGGAAATTGCCGCCATAAAGAATAATCAAAATCCAAAAAAAAATTGCGAGTCGAGCATACATATGTACTTCCAAAATCTTTCTGGTAGTCATTGTCGATGTCAAGAAATATGTATGTAATTGTGAATTGCGCAGATATTGCAGCACACGAGGTTCCATCATCTCCATCTTCGTCACCGTCACCATTACGCTTGTGGTCATAACCTTAAAACGCCACACGTGCATTCGGTCCACGACAGTTGCCATTGCTGGTAGAAGAGTGTATAAGACATAGGAACAAGGCCAAAGGATTCTACGGATACCGATACCATAATCAGCTGTTGCTGCGCGCGACGAATAGCGACGATGGCAACAACAGCCGACCAGCTAATGGCACCTGGCCTAACAACACCACCAACACAGTCAGTGCTGGCAACGATGGCGGCCACTACAGCGGCAGGAACGAATGGTGACACCTCCAAAAAGGAGCGCCAACAGGAGCAGCAAGTGGATCAGAACAACAAGTCGACCTCACCGAAACCAAATGCTATGCCCAGCCTAAAGATAGCTAAAATGATGCCAAACAATTCAAATAAGGAAAAGCGTGTCTATAAAATTGTCCTAACAGGCGGTAAGTTTCTCCGAAAAACGTTTTCCATATCCCCCCACACTCTCGTCCTAATGGCTTGTCCCATTTTGTTTCCTTTTTTTATTTTGTGTATCTGTTACAAGTGTCCGCCCGCAATCGGGTTGGCGAATTTTGTTTACGAATTGTGTCAAGGTCGCGAGGCAGTATTTTCCCCATTTTCACGGTTTTTCTTCTGGGAATATGAGGTGGTACTTTTCTATACAAAATAACATTAACAAATTACGCGGGCTACCGGGATTTTTCTATTGTTGTGAACAATAATGCGGCTAACAAAAAGACCGAAACGCCTAAACCAGTTTAAAATTAATATTTTATTATACCCATTATAATAGTCGCGTGGTCGAACTCTAATCATTTTATATTATGCCGATTAGGGCTCTGATTAACAATTTATTCCCATTATATATACATGCATATATATGTATAAATATTTATGTATACATTCTTCGTCGTGAAAATAAAGTCCGTATATTTTTTTTTTTTTGTGAAAAATCAGACGAAATTTGACACAACTCAATGCAAAACCGCTTATAACACAAAACTGAAATTTAAAAATTCGACACTTCCTTTAACTATTTGGTAATGTTGAACCTTTTTCTTTATACACTAAGCACTTTGATGTTTTTATATAGAATCGACTCATTCAGATAAGATTTGTATACGGGAAAGAACCCCATATAGTATACTCAGATGTATCTACATACATATGTGTATAGACATATGTACATGTGTCTGTCCTTGTGCCGTCTTATCACTTAAAAGTAATGGAATTCCTTTTTGCTCTATCTCACTTACTCTCACCCATGACTATCTCTAGTTCGGTTTGTTAATAAATTTAGTTTGAAATTTTTGAAAGGCAGGCCCCATTCAAACACATGGAACATCAATTTCATTGATAAAAACCAAATGTAAACCTATGCGACAGATGCGTAGATTTTGCTTCCACTTTTGAGTTATATTCGAAATGACTTTAGTGGGTCGTCGATGGTTTCAAATTCAATCATAGAAAATTCGATTCCATTTCCTGTTCAATGCACACAAAATGCAATGACAATGAAGATAATTGCCTACAGGGTCACATCTGAGAGGGGCTAATGAAATGTAATATCCAATATCGATCTCTGTTCATATTTGTTTAACCTGACAGTTATAACTACTTACGAGTTACAAGCTTAATAAAATGTTTGTTTTTTCTTTTGGTTTTAGGTCCCTGTGGTGGTAAAACAACTGGACAATCGAGACTCTGCACATTCTTTGAGAATCTGGGTTGGAAGGTGAGTCTTACTTCTCCATTTAAGAGATGAACTCATTGTAACCAGACTGTTAGATATAAGACATAGAGAGGGAAAGGGAAATCACCCCCCAGATAGAAGAATATAAAGCTTTGTCTTTTCTATTTATTTTTCTTTTAATTAATATTAGTTTTTTTTTGCTGGGCAGTTGTAAGTAGTGCCCCTTGTCCATAACAAACGAAAAATATAATCATTAAAACGGGCAAAATAAAAATCAATAAAATACAAAAAAAAAGCAAAAGAATAGATAATACATTCTACATACATATATTGCCCAACCCGCCCTCTCGAAATTCGAACGAAACAAAGCAATGAGCATGTTAAATATTTTCAGGTTTTCCGCGTGCCTGAAACGGCCACTGTATTACTCAGGTAAATGCCTAAACAATACAAAAAGCAAAAAAACAAAATAAATGAAACATAAAAAATGAATATTAAAACATTCTAAAATCAATAATCACAAGCTACTCAAAGTGATACTTATGTTCGAAACCCTGATAAGAAGTCATTTTGAGTTCGCTTTGATTTTGAAGTTGCAAACAATATGAACTGTCTGTTGTTCTTGCGGCTTTATGTATACAAATATGCTATATGATTTTAAGTTAATGTTCCTGCTTGATCCAACTTTCATATATTCATACATACATACGTGCATAAATAGTCAATAATAATAAATGTAGTTTTAATGTAGAACTCAGTTATGCTTATTGAATTTTATAAACAAGATGAACTAACTAATTGTTTAATTTTGCAATGCTTTTCTTTTCTCTTCCTCATCCTTTTGAATAATCCGTATAGTGGTGGCGTTAAATTCTCCGATTTGACCGAAAAAGAGGGTAAGTTCTTAAATTTTGGAATTTACATACATACATATACATATATGTAGGTATTATGTAGGATAGATTATAGAATATACAAAGATACATTTGCAAGCAACCTTCTTCTCCCGACATCTCCCACTCATTATATACATATACATACATACTATGTATACATAAGAATATAATCACAACACACTGTCAAGTTCGCCAGAGCATTTTCTCGAAAATGAAAATAAATCAAAATATTTACTTTCGAGAGACCAACACAAAGCATTCTCTATATACATATATTATAAATATAGTCTAGATCCACCGATTATATATGCATACAAACCCATATGTACATACATACATATGTGTGTCTGTGAAAAACATTTATTTTTAAATACCAGCAAAGCAACTGCTGTCAAAGAGAGATACTACATATAGATAGATAGATGTACGTAATTCGGTTCATACTAAAAAGTCTTCGAAACCGCCAATGACAACAACGATGGCATTCGGCAGGTCCCCATGAAAGTCACGTTGTCTTCAATGAAATTTCATTCTATATTTCTTCTTTTACGCAATCAATTATGGTCGTTATAATTCTGTTTTAAGCATGTATTTACAATATCCTTTCTGTGACTCAAGAATTGCGTGACTTTATGCCATTTTAGCGAGGGAAATTGACAAAAGGAAAGTTCTTTTCATTTTAAGCAAATTTGTCTATTGCGTATTTATGGATTTGCAATTAGATTGAGTGAGTGAGTAGGAGCAACTGCTCAGGTGGTGGGGGGTAAGAATTACGGTCTGATTGTGGGGTGGTTATATCTAAATTACCAAAATGGAACCGATAAGATACAAGTCGGGGGCCTGGTCACATGTTAGGCGTATGCTTTCGATCCATTAACCGTGTGCTGAGCAAAATATATCGTATGGTATAGTATAGTATAGTATAGTATAGGATAGGATAGGATAGGTACAATTTTGTTTGTTTTGTTCGTTCTTTGCAAAAGATCTTTCTTTATATTGATTGGTTCGCCGCAGACCCACCTACGCCTACCACCTATGTTTATAAAGATCTGCCATTTGCCGCACCGGAGCATAGTCTCATCGATTTGACTGCATCCTGTCCACGTTGCTTGGCCAAAGCTGCCTCCAAGCCAAATGGCAGTGAAGGTGAGTTGAGCCGCTGCCGCCGATCTTGCTGTTTCATCCACCACGTTGCATCTCTTGCGGTGATATTGACGTTATTAATGTCTACATTTCAGTGTGTGTGTGTGTGTGTGTGCATACATATGGGTGACACCAGTTAAAATCTTCAACAGATCTGTTGTCACAAGCTCCAACTATACATACATAGATTATGGAAAAGACCTTTAGAAAAATATTTATTCGCTTATGCAAACATTTGTTCTAACTTTTTGTTTATCCTTCTTTCATGATTTTGATTTATGATTTTTTTTCTTTTCTTGTCGTTTGCTAACACCGATGTCGTCTGTCCATCCAAAATGTCCCCTCCTCCACCATCATCATCCATCAGTGCAACCACTAACAATCTTTCGCCGTGTCGCCGTGTTTGTTATATTATTTTCTTGCCTTTCATATTCAAAGCATTTTCGTTTTTCTTTTGCAAATTGTTTAAATGGGGCATTTAAATTTAGCCGACGACGACAATTTGTGAATTTATCAAATATATGTACCTAGAGATTGTTATACACGTGCTTTTCTAAAAAATGTCAAATTTATAATAGAGATATTTTGTCAAACTTTATGTGCATTATAATATCCATAATTTATTTTTAAAATATCTGCACTTTAAATAATTCAAGTTTATATAAATTGTAGAAAATTAACTTAACGCTCAGGTTTGCAATCAATTTCATTAGATTCAGCTATTTAAAAATCTCAGATTACATCTTGACCTTTCTCAGATTGGATCTTTTCTTTTAAGCCCATATTGCCCAGTATTAGTCCTAAACATATGTACAATGTGCGTCACTAGGTTAGCCCTCCTTTCAGACCAAAGCCCGGCATATCATCTCTGCCGCCTAATTAAGTTTTTACGCTCTTCAATATTCAGCGATCCGTTCGGATCAAAATTACCGAACATTTGCCAGCCAAAATATTACAGCAAAAGTTTTGAATTTCGTACCATTAACTGCCGATTTAATTCTAAAGTAAAAAAAATAAATAATTTTCAGCTTATACTTATTTATACAGTTTTTTAGAATATGTTCTTAACAGTTGATGCTAACCTAATGACGCGCAGTGTATATTGCATTACACAATAGAATGAAAATGTTTTTAGCGATAATTTACCAAAATAAATAGAAAACCGCTCACACATGTCCCATTTCCCAGCTTTTTCAAATTCATTTTGACTTAATTTATTTATATGTATATGAGGGCTAATTAAATATATATTATAATCCCACACACAAAGAACTTGAGCACTTGAGCAACGTCACGTGCTGACGATGACGCTGACGAGAGTTTGATATGTGTTAGATCTGGTCCCCGCCCCCACGGGACGTTCCCCTAGCCAATGGTTCTCGAAATTGTGCCTGTTTACTCTCTCTTCGCAGTTTGGCGTTAATTACTCAGTTTAGTTATTTTTGTTGTGTGTTTCACAAATACATGTATACATATATAGGAACGGAAAAGACATGCATACATATAACAAATGTATGTATGTTTTTATGTATTTTATATATTGAGTAGATACAGATACTTTTGACTTGGCGGGAACATTGCCAGATTGAACTTGGTTTCGATCTTGTTAATTGCTGTCATTGATTTGATTCCCCTCTTAGAATTTCATCTACTGAAATTGTTTTTCTGATCGCCAATTTCTGGTAGTTAATTTGCATTAATTATGTAATTAAAAATGTACCGCCAAAAGAACAAAAAATTTTTGTACAATCGTACATAAATCTTTTGCATACTAATTTAACAAAGAATATAAAACGAACTCCGATATGTATATACAAACATATATATACATATCTATGAAGGTATAAATAAACGTGTTTTAAATCGGCGTAAAAAGCCGATTTCTTTTCCATTTGCTGATGCGCAATAACTAGAAAAATTAAAAGCAGAAATTCCCTTTTTGTGGTTTTTTGTTTTGTTGTCATAGTTGTTGTATTCTTATATCATCGTTTCTAATTGAATTAGAAATTCGACAAAAAAGCAAAAGAGCAACAACGAGGGAAAGAGTCGGAAGCACATATAAAAAAAAACAAAAGTAAAATGTGGCAAAGCTTTCAACCTTGGTATCGATCAATTCCAATTTCGAAACACACACAATGCACTGGCTGGGTCAAGTTCAATGCAACGGGACCAAACAACTGATGAGAGCAAAGCAACAAGTTACGGCTTTTCTCTCTCTTTCTCTTACTGTCTGTCTGCATCCCTTCCCCCGCTCCCAACCCACGCTTATTCGATTGCAGCAGCAAGGCAACGTAATCAAGGGCCAAGATCTCCGTTAGGCCGTAAAGGGGCATATTTATTGCTGCCTTCTCTCTCTACCCCTCTCTTCGTTATTATGTTACGTGTGTTTCACTTTTGTTCTCTGTTTTGAATCTTATCAACATAAAAAGGGGGAGAGAGAGATATTTAAACAGCTGGTTGAAATCATTTTTTAGTCCGAGTCAGAATCTTTACGTCAATTACTCAGTCATCGTGACAGTTTCTATTTTTCTACTGATAATGGAATGTTCTTAAAGGTCTACTGAATTCCAGTGAACCCCTGCCCCAATACCCCAAGTGTCCATTTAATCCCAAGTCCGAACCATCCATCGATGTGTCTAATTACATTTCCATTTGGAGTTTGCTTGCAATTGTATTTCGATTCCGGCAATAGCCAAACAACTGCTGATTAAATAAATTTCTATCTCCCGCAGCATATAAATTTCAGGAGAACCTGATACGCACAATGGTGCAAATCGAGAATACCTACTTCGAGCTGGGAGTATCGAGTACAAGAAATTGCCTAATCATCTGCGATCGAGGCGTTATGGATGCCAGTGCATGTAAGTGGGAAAACCGATATCTTCGTTTGCCCCATTACAATTCATTATTTTTATTTGTATTGATCTCCTTAGATATATCAAAGGACAAATGGGAGAAAATGATGGCCGCCAATAAGTGGAATCCTGTCGAGATGCGAGACAATCGATATAATCAAATCTTGCATTTGGTATCGGCTGCTAACGGTGCCGAGGATTTTTACTCGACAGAGGTAAGCAAGTAGTGGTTAGAGTTTATTTATATAGAAAAACATTTCTCGATCGTTTCTTTTGTTACCAATTAAACAATTAGAAAAGAAAGCGTCATTACCATCAGGTACTGAATTATGTATATATTAATTAACCCGGTAAATGGCTTAATAGTTCAGGCTAAAAGGGCAGAAATCTATATTTTTAAAAAACAAAATGCATACGATTTCATTATTCAACAGTTGAACTTCATTTAATTTGCATTTCAGGATCACGCTTGTCGCTCCGAGGGCGTTGATTTGGCTCGGGAATTGGACTACAAATCGGCTGCTGCCTGGGTTGGTCATCCCTATTTCGATGTCATTGATAATTCAACCAACTTTGAGGCCAAAATGAATCGCATGATAGAGTCTGTGTGCCAGAAATTGGGCATCGACATTGGCGATCGTTTGCAAGCTACTTCGCGAAAGCTCAAATATTTGGGTAAGTTAACTGAACTTATGTAATGTTAATGGATTTACAATATGACCTACTCATTCCTTCCAAATAGTTGCTGTCCTGCCGCCTGACAGCGAATTCCCACCGTTCCAGGACTTCGATGTGGTACATCATTATCTACAATCGGCTGGTCCCAAAGTCCAGGCACGTTTACGTAAGCGTGGTCAGAAGAATCACTGGAGCTATATACACACCCAGCGCCGTCCCAATGTCCATGGTCAGGCCCGCATCGAGGTGAAGACACAGTTAACCCATCGCGATTACATGAATCTGCTGGCCCAGCGCGATGACGCCCATTTTACAATTTACAAGAAACGGCGCTGCTTCCTAATTAACAATCAATACTTCCAGCTGGATATCTACAAAGAGCCAGGTCATCCACGGTAAGATTTTTCAATGATGTTTCAACGTCTCATTCGTTACTTAATTCTTATCAATATATATTTTGCAGCTGCAAAGGCCTTGTATTATTGGAGACCTACTCATCCTTAACTGGCGATGCACTTAAGAATTGCATGCCCAAATTTTTGAACATAGTCAAGGAAGTAACCGGCGATCCAGATTATTCCATGTTCAATTTATCGTTAAAGGAGGACTGGAGCACGACCAAAAAGTTTTGCCGCACAGCGACGCATGGTAAGCAACTGGAGGCGGAGGATGTCAAGAAGCCAAAGCAACAATATCATCCCTACGATGAAACCAGTGACTAGACAAAAGAACCAAACTCATATATCTTGTTCATAGTGCTTAGCCAAAGAATATAAAACCAAAAGTTGCTTTCTCTTAATTGCTCACACTTACTCACATCCAATAATCAAATCGTTATCCATGCATGCTAACCAAACATTCAAATCTCTCACCATTCTTAAATTCAAAATTTCATAATATTTTCATTTTGGACGATTTTATTTTCTATATCTTTGTTGTTGTTTTTTTTTTTTTTTTTAGACAAGGGCGCTACAAACGGAATTTCGAAAACGCCATTAGTACTAAATGGCCAGTAGAATTCCATTGCGAATCTCTTTCTACAATCCCCACCCACACCTACATACACCTAAGCCACACCAACACACACAAACAGCCACGCGTATAAAATGAGCAACAAAACTTATGATTTCGAGATGGCAACCAATTGTAATATTTGTTTAAGTACACCATCTAAAAAGATAAAAGGAAATCTTCACTAGTGCCCTTAAGCAAATAAAAGTTAATGTGTAAATTATAATTTAAAGCCTTCACAATTGATTCGGTCAATATTATAAATTTAGTTAGTCAATTGTGAATGTTTATACTGTGACACACTCATAAATGCACACACTCACACATTGTTACTTATTTCGAGTACTTAACTCCCGGCCGATCCCTCGATACTTAAGATCTAGATTTATATGTGTACTTAATTTTTAACTATTTTATGTCATATTTGCTCGTGTTAATTGCTAAGGAAGAATGAGTAAACTATACATATACAATATTTACATACATATATCTTTACGTATATAGGAATATCGGATTTTTTTTTTTTATAATCTTTGTTTCGGACATAAAGAATGTGAGCCCGTCTCTGGTAAAACACTTTAAGAAAATGATTAATTTTTAAATTGTAATTTTTAGCCTGACAGTAAATAAGATATAAAACCAAGTCCACCTGGGAGAAAACAAAAACACTGCTGTCTTTTATTTGCCACATTCGGTTCTCATTTATTAAAAAATACTAGTTTATTGTAAAAGCATAAGTTCAGTTGACCTTGGTCTTGTTGATGCGCTTGATGAGTGAATCGACGGCGCGATGGATGCGTAATAGGAGAAGATAACCTATGATTAGTGATGGCAGGCTGACAAACGTCGCCAAGGCCTCGTAGATGAAGCGTGGAGCGAAGATTTTCCAGACCATTAAGTGTCGGCAGTGAATGGTGCAGGCTAACATAGAGCAAAATATCTGAAAGCAAACAGACTTGAAAATTGATTGTCCAATATTTTTTATGAGGACAACTCACCTTAAGGCCCTGGAGCATAATGAATTGTGTGGCCACTTTGAAATTAGATCCTAGAAACACATCCTCATACTCATAGAGAGTCAATTCACCGCGAGTCATATCGAAGCCCACTGCCTCATTGGCCACATCCGCTAAAGCAGTGGCGGAGTCGGCCTTCCCCAGTCGACTATTGCTTCGTATGAGATTGGGAAACAAGGCAAAAAGAGAAAACGTTTCTGTACTGAGCAAGGCGTAGACGGTAAAAAAGAAAATGTGACCACAAAACGTATTCAAAATGACCAAAGCTCCGGAGATTATATTCGACTGGCCCAGGCCTGTTGTCCGACCCACAAATGCAGCCCGCCAATCGATTTGCGACAAAGTTGTCTGATGTGATGTAGCAAAGAAGCAAAAATTGGCCAATAAAAACCATCCCACCAAGGCAGTAAATGTGGGCTGGACACAAGATTCTGTTGGACATATTCGTTTAGTAAGAGGGCATATAAGTTTATTAACGGGCAAAGACTCACCGAAACTAGAAGCTGTACGATATCGCAGAATGCCATGGACACTCAACAAAATTGCTCCAATGGCCATAGAGGCCACCAGACCAATGGCAGCACGCGGCTCAAGCAAAACAATCAACACCATCGCCAGGAAAACGCCAAAAGTTATTATCACCGAGGAGTACACCGTAGCCAGACCATAGACCACAGGTATCTCGTGTCGGCGTTCAGCGTCATCTCCCTCATACATGCGTTTCATCTTCTTAAAGATTTCTGGGACTATGCTGTCCTTGCCATTGACACTAATCACATTAGGATTTCTTGGCGGCAGCACGAAGGTCATCAATGGCGACCAGGATACAACAACAATTTGTACTATCAGTAAAGCATAAATGACCAAGGCCATGGCATCGATATGAGCCCGATGCACGTTCTTAATCGAACTGTTGGCGAGCAGTATATGGCCACCAGCACAAATCGAAGCCACTGTGGGTCCATACCGAGCTAGTAGAACATTTGGCGAATTGCCCGTCAAATTACCGCAGGATCGCAAATATAAACGAGTAAGTGTCGTATAGATCACTATGATAACCACAGCCGAGATGTAAACTCTGCTCAGGCCGGATTTTTTTGTAGCAAATCCTTGTTGAGTGGCAAAGTCAGTGCAATTGCCTTGCTCCTCGCGGCAGCGGAACAAGGTGAACGCAAAGCGTATGAAACAGACAGCCAGCAAACTGGCCAAGATGAGCCTCAGCAGTGTTGATCGTAGAAATTGAGGCGCCTTAAACTTTTGCTTAAAGTCCAAACGCGCACTCAGCTGGATCAGTTCATAGGCAAGCAGCAAAACGATACCACCTAAGAGATAGGACAAAATCTTTGCTTCTTGGATGACAAAGCTATTTGAGAAGTAAACGGCCATACTGCTAAAGAGAACTATTCGTGTAGGCATATGACTAAATCTCTTAACAGCAGACCAATTATTGGCTATGCTCGTCCAGTGCTTTAGAGTGTAAAACGCCAGGATGACGGCACTCAAAATGCTTGTGAAGAAGATGACACCCTGTTCTTCAGTCTTAAACGAGAAATTCTTATAGTAGCGGTAGCCAAACACCCCAGCGGCAATGTTTAACAAATATATATAAGAAATTTCCTTGGCTTTAAAGATTTTACCGTAATCCGTACTCCTTGAATTGTTGATTAACAGAAAGGCAAAAAATATTGGTAGGAAACAGAAGAGCAATCCTTGCGACATTTGAGAGGGATCAAACCTGACCCAAATTGCACGACATACATTCAATATATCCCTGAGATGTACGTTCAAATCCCTGACAAAGGACTTAAATGCAGCTTCATTGTATATGGTCTGTACTCGATGTGTGAGCAAAATGAATTCGGTTTCTAGCTTATCCATTTCCTCCACATTGAATGTCCGCTTATTTTCCAAGGCATAGCTAAAAAAGTAGCGATAAATCTGCTGGGCATTCTGCCATACATGCAGTAGAAGGGTTTGGAATTTACTTAAATGCGGTACAGGAACATCAGGGATCAGGTTAAAGTTGATCAGCCCCAGATTTGAATACGGTATGGGCACGCCTAGTATGGTCGCAAGCGTGGGCACCAAATCAATCTACACAAATGATTCAAATTATTAGTCTTATCTTCATGATGCGTGACGTTCTTTCAAGTTATCTAATCTCTTCTTCCTACCTGCTGCAGCATTTCGCTATCTGAACCCGCATCGCTGCCGTGAAATCTATTTTTTTTCGAGTAGGCAAACAGTAAGGCGTTCGTTTCGTCATCTGTATCACCTCCGTGATCTCCCGAAGCTGTCATTCCATGGTCACCCATGACAAGCAACGTTGTCGCATCGTCCATTTGTTGCACCACAGACCTGAAGACGAGTGAAAATAGTTGCATTAAATATTGAACATTTTTAGAACTCGTCTTACCTGATCACATCATTCATTTCGCCTAGTTTGCGCGCCATTTCCTCATGCATGGGTCCATGCTTGTGGCCGCAGTGGTCCACACCTAGAAAATGGGCTATCAGCACTTGCCAATCTTCGCTAGCCAGCTCCTTGGGCAAGTGTTTCAATATTTGTTGGTCAACGGAGTCCAAGTCGAAAATATCGAAACTGGGATAGGCGTAGGCGCGTTTAAAGCGCCGCGGATAAAGATCCGTCCACGTGTCGTCACCCAGGAAGACCATAGGCAACTCGCTTTTCACAATTTGGTCTATGACGTTATCCTCATTTATCTCCGGCGAGGCAAAATTAGAGCCTATGTCTATAAATGTAGGCAGACTGCCCGTAGTCAGACCCTTCAGTCTCTGCAATGTTGTGGTGGGCGGATCCGCCTTGAATCGCATTAATCGAGCATGTTCTGGCTTCTCGCTAAGGAGTTCATTTAGGATTTTTAGTTTATTCTCATAAGGCAGCGGTGGTTCAGTTAGGTTATCTTTATAAACGCCAAACTCGTACTTCAGCGCATCAATGACTAGTATAATGACTTTGGATTTCTGTGGAAGACATAAATTTGACGAGGACGAGGCATTCACATCCTTAAATATTTCGTTTACAACCTCCGGTGAAAGAACGTATTCCTGGCAAGAATAATAAAAAAAAAAACACTTATTGAAGATAAGTACATTCGTATGTATATTTACCCTCTATGGGGTAGTTTTCTTACATCATTGGGATTCGTGGATAGTCGGCGGCAAGAGCTCGATTCCGTTTTGGATACACGTGCCAAAAGAAATCCTCGAGAAAAAAGCAACACTCCACTGCATACCAAATAGGCCAACCAAATCAGTACAAATAAATATGTAAAATTCATCTTACTTAAAAAATCTCTGGCCTAGATTCTGAGTATGTTTGTAGTTGCACTTTAATTGATACTACCGCTCCGCCTAAATGAAGCTGCATTAAATTGTATTTTCTTTCAGATGTTTTCTTTTGCTTTTAAGTTACCGGTTCCCCGTCCCGATGGTGTGGAGGTACCGCTTGTACTTGTAGCGTATACTTAATTTTTGATCACCTTAAAAACAAAAACAAAACAAACCGAATAGAATTCTCCACATAAATATTATGGTACATTTACACTGCACTGTATTTACCGTGATATCGTTATCGAACGCATAATGCAAAATATTATCGAATCGTGTACGGCAAAACATTTATGCGTGTAATATCACTCCTAATCAGGTCTATTTCGATTTTAATCATTCCATGGTTTTTGCGGCTTTTATCATGAGACTAGACTAATATTACAAAAAAATTAGACAAAAAAAAAACATCACCAGCGAACATTTTTAAAAACGATAATTGAAGTGAATATTAGTATCGGTTATTTTATCGATAACATGAGTGTTATTTTTTTAGCGGGTCTTTTAAATAATGATAGGCACTAATTGTTTATAATAGTTTTCAAATGCTACATTGCCTTGGAAAATTTTTAGTTGTAATACGCATCAGAAATCCATATAAAGCATTGGATTTTTATCTAAGAACAAACAATTTTATATATGTAAATATGTACATATTACAAATACAAAATACAATACAGACAGTCATCAAAGTTTGTCATTTGACTTATCTTAAAGTTATGATTTGTTTTGTGCCATCAGTAAAAGTTCTGAAATTTACAGAATTATTTTTAGACCAAATGTGTCAATGTGGGAGAAATATAGAATTAAAACAACACTTTTTCCACCAAAAATATCTTTAAAATTTCAAAAATATTACAAGCCTTTTAATTTTACCCTCTTTTCTTATTATGCTCTAATTACTCATCAACATAGTATCCTCAAAAATTGACTACGTTTATTTCACTGTTGAAAAGACACTGAAATTTGGAGTTTTTTAAAAATTGCTGAATATGCCAATTTTTTTCGACATCCTAAAACATCTCAAAAAACTCCGTACTTTGAATCTGTAAGTTTGCCAAATTAAAACAGGTTTCTGAAACTGATATTTCTTTTAAATGCTTTTAAATTAAATCAAGTTATCCATTTACGCGAGACAAAAAAAATAAAACAGGGACTTTTAGTTATCTTCTAATTTGCATTTAAACCAGGGGTAGGCACGCATACAATCAAAAATGAGACTTTGCATTTGTGTGTGTGACAACAAACACGAAGTACGAAACGTTTTCTTGCTTTACACTGAAAAAACAGTATAGCAAATAGAAATATTTTTTATTTTTGTCAAAAAATTAAAAAAAAATTATCCTTACATAATATAGGTAAGAAAATATTATTAAATAATCCAGGGAATTATAGGAAAAATTTGATGACAAATAACGCATTGCGCATCGCCCTACATATTTTCAATAATAAGAAATAAATTTTCCCAATCGGCTCTAAACATGTTTTTTTCGGTGTATTCCAGTTATTGTTTTGTCAATCACTTTTTTTTCTGACAAGCATCAATCAAAATTTTTGCCGAAGTGACATTGCCGAACAAACACGAGCGTTTACAGCAGTGGTCGGCACGGCCCATTCCCCGGACTAGGGCCTAGCTCTGCCGCAGCGCTGCCGCTTCACGTATACTGTAAACGCTCGTGTTTGTTCGGCAATGTCACTTCGGCAAAAATTTTGATTGATGCTTGTCAGAAAAAAAAGTGATTGACCAATCAATAACTGGAATACACCGAAAAAAACATGTTTAGAGCCGATTGGGAAAATTTATTTCTTATTATTGAAAATATGTAGGGCGATGCGCAATGCGTTATTTGTCATCAAATTTTTCCTATAATTCCCTGGATTATTTAATAATATTTTCTTACCTATATTATGTAAGGATAATTTTTTTTTAATTTTTTGACAAAAATAAAAAATATTTCTATTTGCTATACTGTTTTTTCAGTGTAAAGCAAGAAAACGTTTCGTACTTCGTGTTTGTTGTCACACACACAAATGCAAAGTCTCATTTTTGATTGTATGCGTGCCTACCCCTGGTTTACAGTATACGTGAAGCGGCAGCGCTGCGGCAGAGCTAGGCCCTAGTCCGGGGAATGGGCCGTGCCGACCACTGATTTAAACCCAGAAAACTTATATTTTGGGATTTTTGATTGCTACAATCCTAGGGCTAGCTCAATCCGGCACTTCCAGTGGCATCTCTCTTTTCGAATTAAAAGATAAGTTTTTCATTCAATTATCATTCATTACCTTATTAATCCGATAACAAGTATATACGATATACAACTATATATATATGCAAACTTATCAGACCAGGGCCGTTGCCAGGGTGAAGTTTTGACCACCGATTTTCGAATTGATTAATCTCATATTCTAAAATGGCTTTTGCATGAACTGAACCTCAAATATTAATTGTTCGAGATTCAAAACTTGTAAAAAACTTCAAAATAACTTCCTATGAAAAATCTAATTCATTAAAACATACCTTTGCTCTGCAATGACTCAAGAATTTAATAAAGTCAGCAATAGATAACATGAATAAAATTTTAAGCATAACACTGGTTTAAGATTAATGCAAGAGAGTTTTCCTGGCATTGTACCTAAAAGTATATTGTTTGCTTTGGTAAAAAAAATTTCGAAGAAACCAATTTGTCTTCTTTCCTCAGGCCCAAAAAATACCTCAACACGGCCAGGATTGGGAGAAGCTTTAACAGTTAATTATTATTATTATTATATGTATAGGATATAGTTGTAAACTATCAACCCAGCTATATTTTACAAGCACTGGCAACTCAGGCTTTCGGCATAGACGAAAACTACATCCACACACTAGCCTAAGACTCGAACCCGGATCCTCGTTGTTCAGTTGCCTAATTGACTGGGCCACTTAGACAACTCAGATGAGTTCGGTAGATACCGAGGACTGCCTTTAACAGATAAGCATGTAAAATAGATATCATTTTAAATTTTTTGTGTATAAAACCTAAAATGCTCTCAGAAGTGAACAGTAGAATGTCGTGCTCTGCTTCAGTGATGTAAATATTGTTTCCAGTTCTATTCTGTCTTCTCATATCTTTAAATTTGAGTTATGGCGCATACATACAAACAAACTTGACGTCTGGAGTAAATCAAATGAATCAGGGATTATAGCCACATATACACCCTGTCCACAGACAAAGGGTGCAATTGGTATTTATACGATTGATGTTCCTGCATTCGGAATCCTTCCCGTCTCTTGTGAGGCGGACATTGCTGGACCTGGATGGATCGTCATCTGGGGATTTTTTTATTGGATTGGATAAACTGCATACCATAACTAGAAAAAACCAATTGCCTTTTGCAACTTTTTGATTATCAAAACCAAATTCAGCAAATTAAGCCCTATCAATATCTACCAACCTACCAAATTTTATTAAAATCCGACTACAAACATGGAAAATTTACGTATAAACGAGTTTTTCTAGGCGGTCCATAAGGGCGGAGTTGGCCGTAGGCTAGTGGCGGCGCTAGAGTGCTCGTGTATTTTTATGAGGGTGAGCGAGATAGCGTATGCTATGAGGAGAATTTGATAGACATTTTCGAAATTTAAAATATTTTTTCATCTGGTGCATGGTATACCGAAGTCAGCGAGACGACTTAACCCGTCAGTCGTTTCCACAATTTGCACAACCTATAACCAAAAGGTTGTTCGTTGACAACGAAATCTCTCACCTATTTAAAGACGGCTTCATAAGACCATTACGGTCTGAGTACAACAGTCCTGCCTTGGTTGCTTGGTCGAGTGGCCAACACATCGGACAGAGAAATCAAGATGATAAAGAACTAAATGACACAACAGAAATAATAGTAAGAGCAATGATAGCATTTGATAAAGCAATTCATTCAGATACAGAACAAAAACCACTTGGCATTATTCATTAACAACCCACTGAACAGAGAGAATATATTAAAAAAAGTATAGAAAATAGATTATTCGGCGAAGGTGGCAAGGTATTCGTTAAAAACATTAAGAGATCAGCAAACAAACTTTCCCCATTGTGTTCTGAGGGACGCGTACAAAGAGATCTGAGATGGTTTGCACTTATTTAGGCGAGGGAAGTCCATAGATACCGACTTGTCCAACTTGTCCGCTTTAAAGATACACCACAAAATGGCAAGAAGTCTATATTGAAGAATCAATATGACCAAACACAGCTGAGTAAATCTAACAATAGGCACATACATCTAGGTAATAGACTTAATACAGATATATGTACATAGGTAATAAAATATTTAAATCTAGAAGTGCTAAAATTATCACTTCACCATTATACATTACTAACGAGAAATAAAATGTTAATTACAGAAATGCAAAACCTTCCGCTCAGTTCACAGAGTTCCAAATTCAGTTTAGTGTCCAACTTTAAAAAATTTCAGTGCGATAACACCATTCTATGGGCATTTCCGAACTGACTTGATTACTGAATACAATTTTACAAATGAAATAAATCAAAGAAAATCAAATTTTTTGAAATTCATCACTAATAATTTTTTTAAGTATTTTTTGAGTACTATCAATCGTAAAAAAAATGTACTGCATCCCGACATTTATTCCATTACAGTTTTCAATGCATTTACATATAAAATTTGAGTTGTTACATTAGTATTTAAGCTATTAATGCAAACTGTGGGTCATTTTTTATTTTGGCTTGAATTTGTATAAAATGTATAAAATGGTTTGACTTACGGTCACTCACACGACAAACTTTCACAATTAATAACAGAAAAATATTTCATAAAATAATTATTTTATTTATTTTCGTGATCATTGAACCAATTTGACGTAAAAAAGAAATTTTCATCCATTCTCCTCAAAAGATTTAAACGGTTAGACAACTTTTGCTGTTTTTCGGTCACTCACACATTAAAAATAGATGAAATGAAAGAAAAGCAAAATACGGATTCGTACAATTACAAAATTTCGGTTCTCGACGGCATTACGAATATCTAGAATTCTAGTTTTCTAATTGGCTTACAAATGAATATGTTTACCCGACCCAGTCCCGATAAAGAGTTCAATACCCTTGCAAATCTACATACAAGTAGAAAATTTGATGATGATGACGATGTTTAAGACTATAGAATTTTGATTGCGTTGATTTAAGGAATAAATTAAACCAGAGAGCCGGGGCTAACTTTGGCCGTGCCGAAGTTTATATACTCTTGCAACTTTATACATACCAAATTTCTTTAACTTTAATTGTAGTAAAAAACAAGTCACAGTTTTACACCGATTGTTCCTATGGGAGCTATGTGATATAGTCACCCGATCTTAATAAAATTTGGCACAGTCAATAATATGCATATTAAACTGATAAATATTCATTTTTATGCCAATTGAGTTAAAAGTAACGAAGTTATTTATAAAAGTCACAGTTTTCGGACGGTCGTTCCTATGGGAGCAATACGATATAGTCATCCGATTTTGATCAAGTTTGGAACAGTGTAATAAACTCACCAATATTAAATTCACGACAGTAGCTCAGAAAATAACGAAGTTATTGAGAAAAGTCACTGTTCGTGACTTTGCCGTTTGTATTGGAGCTATACGATATAGTAGTCCGATCCGGCTGAATCCGAGATACACAACCCCTGCGGTATATACAAGCCTACATGCAAAATTTCAACTCTGTAGCTCTTACGGTCTAGGAGGAGTTTGCGTTGATCCAAACGGACGGACGGACGGACAGATGGACATGGCTATATGAACTCGTTTCGTCGTGCTGATCAAGAATATATATACTTTATATGGTCGGAGATGATTCGTTCTATGCGTTGCACACTTCTCACCAAAATTAATATACCCTTTTTGCGAGTGTATAAAAATACACTTACGTTTTTGTGTCTAAATTAAATTTATTTTGTGGTTACGTAGAAATGTTAATGAACTGTTTACATTGTTTTTGCTTAGTTTTAAGCGTGTTAATAATCAGAGAGTTACTAACGCCTTTAAAATTAATTAAACAAAATTCCGAACAAATGATAAAAGGCGAATAAATAAGGTGTTTTCATTTTAAATGCATTAAAATCTTAATAGTAACGTAGAGAAAGCGACATTTTGTATGAAAATATGTAAATTTCTGATCAGCTGAAGAAACAGAATTGATATAATAATGTCCTTTTAGCCCTGATTATCTTGCGTAATGTTCTACGTTTTCGTAGAAGCTGGGCACATGCGCCTTCAGGTAAATTAGCCATGTGCCGGAAGCAGCCCAGTCACCTGGAATCCATCACAAGGGGTGACAAGGGGTGACAATCCTGCCAGCATCAGCATAACCAATGTATCTCAACCTTAACAAAGCTGTAAACAAGGCTCCTGACATTCCGGCTTTCACTTTGCTGCACATTACGGGACACGATCACGTGTCAGGCCTACCTTTTCCGCAATTGATGAATGAACGCAATCTAAATGCCATTCGGGATCTATGTACATAAGTGACGATGTGCCCTCCAAAGTATCCCCCAAGATTTGGTTCTCAAACGTAGTAGTTATCCTGTTCTGTAGCCCCGTCGTATTGGCAAAGACTCGACCAAGAGATTCATATTCCCCTTTATGTACTTAGGTTTAGTTTCCTTTCCTTTGACATATTCAGTTTTGTACAACTTCTTAACCAATAAAGATACATCGATCCGTCACTTGACCGTAAATATATATCTTGATCTTAAATATACCCAAACCATATCTCACCATACATAATTAATTTATTTGAGTTGTATTCGATCGACGCCTAATCCTGAAGAAGAGCCACTCGACGGAGCCAATATCTTAAGTTACAAATCTTTAAGTTACAAAACATACGAAAAGGTATTAACTTGTTGCAAATAATGAATACTTTTCCGGCGAAGACCGCTAAAGACGATGCTGACGTCCTCCGGGAACGGACAGTCGGCAAACTGCATTGGAGTTGCCAAGTTCTTGGCCCCAAACGAGTATATCCACCTTCCTTTTAAAATCCATTCGTTCATTTCGGAAAAGACTATAAAAAAACTCGAATCGTTTTTGAACCGTTCACCAAACCTTTTCAAAGCTTATTTTCTTGTTGCTTGTTCTAAATAATTGTTTTTTATGTAAACGAAAATCAGGTCAGATAATAAAATGTATTTTTAACTCATATTTATAGATCAGAAGAATATTTATTTTATAATATATATATTTATTAGTACGGCAACTGTTAAACAATATTATCCTCCAGCAGTGGCTCTTTGTGGACTAACCTCTCGAAATTCATACGGGAGAGATCGATGGTCTTGTATTGTCCTTCTAGTACAAGCTCAGAAATCGCTCTACCCACTGCCGGGGTCTGTTGTATGCCGTGACCACTAAACCCGGCTGCTATATAGAGATTCGTATAGAATGGATGTTGACCGAGCACTCCATTGGCATCGAAGCAATTGTAGTCGTAGAAACCAGCCCAACTGCTCTGCACCTTTATTGACTCGAAGGCTGGCACTCGAGTGGCCAATGTTGGCCATATCTGTGTCTCGAAGTAGTCGTGATCCACGTCCAGGGTATGGCATTCCGGTTCGTCTGCGTCGCAGGGACTGCGCCCGCATAGGAAGTTGCCGGTAAGACCATCGCGACGGAAATACGTTCCATCGGGATCAATGGTGAGAGGCGTAGCCAGACCAGGACAATTCTGTCCTTGAGTGCTGAACACATAGACATAGCGCTTTCGAGGCTCCACTGGCAGGGGAGTGCGAAGAACCTCGATGGTGGCACTTGGATCGCCGATCCCTGCCAGACTCGCCACTTTTCCGGAATGTGCTCCAGCAGCAAGTACACATTTATCGAACGTCACTTTCCGTAACGGCTGCTGTGGGTCGCATGAAGAGATCAAGGCTCCACATAGACCTCCTTGGGTATTCCATTCGAATCCCGACACTTCTCCATTGACAAACTGGGCCCCATAGGCACGAGCCTGCTGCTTAAAACCCATCAACAGGGCCCACGGATCGAACCAACCCTCCTTGTTCACGCCATAGCATCCTAGTGCAATATTTTCGGTACAGAGCCATGGGAAACGTTGGGCTAAGCCACCTGGTTCCATCAGCTCATTACGGGCACCCAGTTCATTTTGAAACTTAGAGTTCCTGGCCAGCATGTCGGCTCCCTTCGAAGAGGCCAAGATGAGGTAGCCATTCGGTTGAAAATTTAAATCCACATCTCCCAAATGGGTCTTGGCATTCATGATGAATTCGTAGCCATAGAGCGACATGCGAATATTCTCCGCGAGGGAGAACTGTTGTCGCAATCCACCCACTGAGAGTACAGTTGACGCAGTTGTGTACTAAAATGTAGAATAGATAATATTGAACTTGACTGTGTCCCTGCACTGAATCTTTCCCTTACCCCAGCATCCCGTTCCACCACGAGCACTTTGAGGTTCTTTTGCTGCAATTTGGCCTTAAGACGAAGCCAATAAGCTGAAGAGGCACCCATGCCTCCACCTCCAATGATCAAGACATCGCAATGCTGGGGCAGTGGATCCGAGTCCGTGGGAGCAGCCACTGCAGGATTGCTGCAAAGGGATCTCCAGTGCTGCCATGCAGCCGCTCGCACAACTCGTCCAAGGCTCAGCATTTTCCACACTACACAAACTTTTCGTCTCTGGCCTTTTTGATAAAAACCAATAAAAATCAAATAAAGCGCCGTGCCTTAGATTAGATTTGTGCACTGTGTGAGCAAATAGAATAGAGAGCTTGCTTCCCACCCAACTCGCTCCCCGACCCTTCAGCCTGGCGCAAATATTTTGCCATCTAAATAAATACTATTATCTGCGACTAGCTGATATACATTCATTATGAAATCGTGTTGGAAGACACTTATTCTGGAAGGAACTAACATGGGGGTCACAGCTTCCACAGATTCTCCAAACATTTTGCATAGGTGCACAATCTCTCTCTCACTTTACTATATGTACTACGTTTTATATAGTATATTCTGCTCTCTGGACTAACCCAAACCTCCACATATAAGGCATGGAAATCTAAGTAAGTAAGATAGAGCGTCTTGGAAGTGCGACCGCTGATGCTGATGGAGAATATATATTTCGGGCAAAAGCGAATACTTTTATCAGAGGTCTAAATAAACGATAATGGCAAAATAATCACAATTTAGTAGAGTGTTTAATTAAAGCCACCCCTCTGCCTCTATAGAGTGACTGTCCCATCTTCTGATCTGCACCTATAGTTCTCTGTTTTACCTTTGTCTTATTGATAATTCTCAATAAAATGAAAGTGCAAGATCTATAGTAGATCAAAAAACCCAAAAACTCAAGATGCTGACACACTGAATTTTTGACTTTTTTAGTTTTTGCTGATTGTGTAGGAGAACATGGCTAAATCGAAGGAAGCGAAATGTACATACATATGTATGTATGTATATTTCTTAATTTAAAAATTAGTTAGTAAATCGGCGTTTCAATTTTGTTGATACCTAGATGCATTGAGAACCACAGCACATATAGGATTTAGCCGGATCGGATCACTATATAATATAACTGCCATAGGAAATCAATCAATTGGAAAAAATTTAATTCTAACTGCTTGAGGCTGTTTGAACGTGATCAGATGTCAGTACGAAGTGGTTCCGGCTCACTAGGCCACAAGGAGTGGGATAGAGGACTACTCGATTAGTCTCGCAGAGAGCAAGACTAATGCCCACCATGACAACCTTTCCACTGATCATTATAGTCTGAAGAATCATATCGACTCCCAATTGTGTGTGTTTAAGTTTATCTCCAAAAATTGTAAATAAGAGAAACAGTGAGTTAGCTAAAACTCTTTTAAATTTGATCCAAATTAGCAGATAATTTATCCTGGCGTTTACTCAAGCATACGAAACAATTGCATACTTTAAGGGATTTCATTGCTCCACCCTAATATTGTCAGCCGTTTTTTTTGCATAAATCCGATTATTTGAATAATAAAGTATGTATATACATGTACATCGTCCCATCGACCATGTAAAGCGAAACGTGATTTAAATGAGCTAAAGACACTTGACATTGAACTAAAAAATAGATATAAAAGAATAATAAAAATAGGTATAACAAGAAATCTATTCCATTTAAAACCAAGTAGTATAAAATTATTTTGACATTTTGCTTAGCAACCATATGCTATCTCGCTCACAAGGACTCTTAAATATCGTTTATTCTTAATTATGGTGGCGCCAGTGGGCATATTAATTTTATAGCCTTAAGCTTTAGTAGCCTCTGAGAAAATCGGTTTCATTCAGAAAACAGGTGTTTTAAATAAATTTGAAATCTTGAAATCTGCAAATTTGGAGATTGCTATATCTACTCAGCTGCTGATACTGATCAAGAATATATATATTTCATGGGGTATGAAAAGCTTCCATCTGCCTAGGGCATTTATTTTTGCGACGTTAAGATGCCAATTCACCAACCTGTTTTAAATGTACATATATGTAATTATAATGATGAATAAAAATAAAATATTATATATGTAGATCAACAGATCTTCTCTTTATTTTTGAAGAAATACAAAACAAAACTGATATAATTTTTAACGATTGTCTTTCTTTGCCAAATTGAATGGCTCCTTACTAGATTAAAAAATCCCATTGGATTTTACTTCTACAGATACTAGATTACTTTGAAATAAGCTATTGTTGCTCTTTAATTCTTAATGTATTTACATTAATAATGTACTTTAATGTAAACAAAGTTTACCAAGTCTAGAACGGATGGAGAGACGGAAATGACAAGATTCCATATCCAAGACCGAGGTTTTTCTTAGAGGTTTTTCCTTAGTTAAAAATTAATATTCAAGAACGAACAAAAACCTCGCAGTTTTCTTGACTATTGGCGCTACTTTGTTTTTATACCTTTCCAGAGGGTATAATAAAATTGGTCAGATATTTGTAACGCACAGAAGGAGACGTTTCCGACCCCATAAAGTATATATATTCTCAAGTTTGAAAATCTTTGGGATCGGACCACTCTATCAAATAGTTGAATACGAAAATAAGGTGAAGCAGTTGGAGTATCGCTATGAAATTTACTAACATGATAGTAATAGTAAAAAAAACATCAGATCCCAAAATTTCAATCTGATCGGATAAATAGAACACAAGTTACAGTCAATATAAATCATCTCTGCTCAGCCGCTGCCGGCAGCGCTGCCTGCTGCCTACTCCGAATTGCTCGAATCATGATAGTTTTATTTGTTCGATGAGGTTGTATTTGTAATCAGATGTTGAGATTTATTCCGTTGTTTATGGGATGTAAGTATGCATATCTACTTGAAACGTTTTGTTGTCAATAGTTCGTAGCTTCGGAATGGTGAGATTTGGAAAATCAATATCTTTTAAAATTTGTCTCATTTCTTTTATGGATTCCCTGAAATATATCCGATCCGTTCTATACAGAGCCTAGATGTATTCCTTATCATCTTGATTTGATTATTCCTAAGGCAATTGATTTTTTTCGTATTTTTATAATTTTACTTCGTTTATTAATATTTTCGTGAAATGAATTTAAGCTGGCATTTTAAATTTCTGGCTCTCGTCCAGTTGTCAATTATAATGTCAATAATTATCTTTTAAGTTGTTAATCCCATGGACATTCTTTATAATAAAAAAATATGCACATATGTATACCTATATAGATTCATAGGTTTGTAGACTGTGCCAATCGGTTGTCGCCAAAAAAAACCTAAAATAAAAAAAAACTAGGGACCGTAACTGTTACTTATAATTACTCTTATTTTTTAATTTTAAATTAAAACTCAACACTAACTTTTATTTTTGATCTTTATTTTTTCCCTCAACGCACAATTGTTATTTTTTAAAGATAAAAATATAAAAATCAATCGTGATTTTTTTTTTCAAAAATAACCTCAAAAGCTCAAACAAAATTTCGAATTTCCAATTCCATATGCTTCATATTAAACATGGCATGGCATTCTAAGAGAAGAATAAACTTACAAGGGGTTGCCTAGTAAATTTGTAATCAATTAGTTATTTAATTTAACCAAAAGGGTTTTTTTGCACCCAATCGGAGGACAAATCAGTTTGTACAGATTGCGATACATATAATTTTTATCTATCCAGCATACCTTTATGTCCATACCTGAAGCTGCATTCTTTAATTGAAACACAACTGTAAAATTTTTATGCCACGAAGTTCGCGCTATTGTTTTAATATAAAGCAAAAATAGTAAACGTCATGAAATGATTTAAATTTTTTTTTATATAAATCAGAAATGATTTTTATTTTGTTTTATAAAAGTTGTTCATTGTTAAACAAGAATTAACATTGAGGGTTTTTGGAACAATTATTAAATCGATTATTTTTTCGAAAAATGTTTGGGAAATAATAATTATTTTGTGTCCTTGATAAAAACCCTATACAAATAAAAAATGATTCAATTCATTTCAAATCCCTAAATACGACCTTCGTTGACATATGTTGGCTTTTGAATTGAGTCTTAATTTTAATTTTCCTGATGTATTGTTACTGGTAGTTTAGTTTCTGACAAAAAGATTTTAAAATTTATTTTTAAGAGGGAAAAATATATTCAATTTCTGTTTTATAAGGATCTGTTTTAGGGTGATTCCAAATATGAATTTCGATTTTGATTCAGACATTAGATGATGTACATAACGTTTTGAATTTGCTATGGTTTATGTAAATTATTTTAAAACGATAATCAGGTTATTATAGTATCCATTAAAAAACGTTTATGGAAAAGACTTATTTACAAAAAACTTTGTCTTATATGTTCACCAGGTGCTATTAGGTGGATTGAAAGAATTTAAGAAGTGTTTTCAGTGGGGAATTAATTTTGCATTTATTTAAAGTTATTTTCATACACATTTAGCAAATTTTATATCAAAGGCGGCTGCAACAAATCATCATTTGAGTGTGTGTGTTGAAATTTTTACATTTGGATGATGCTTTTCACTTAAAATTAACAATTTTTGCTTGCAAAGCTCTGATCAATTTAAATAATTTGGAATTTATATTCGGTTTCTTGTTCCTTATCAGTTACGCCATCTAATCACGCGACTCAAAGCCTAGAGAAGAAAATGAAGAGAAACGCTTGTAAATATTTTATACACAATTACATAATGATCTTCATTTCAAGTTATAAAAGAGCTAGGAATGAGTTTGATTAACATTAATTGTGATTAACTTAGAATTCTATTGATAGTAACAGAATGCAGTAAGTAATTCTCCTTCCAAAAACAAAAAAACACGCGTTAATGCATAATTATTACATATATAATAACACACACATATATCTTTATGTATAAATAAATTCTGATCTTGGTGTTAGTTAAATAATTTATTAGTGCGTCTCCGTGTTTCTCAGAATGTGTGGGTTTGTGTTCATGTGTATGTGTAGTGTAGTTGATTGATTATTAGACGCGTATTTATATTCCATATTGAAAATAGTTTTATGTTGTGGCTTTGTTTTTATTTTGTCAGAGAGTCTGTGGGTGAATTTAGTCCCGACGATGTTTGGTTCTCATCTAGAGCGTCTGGGAAACTGGAAACCGAACCCGACCGTGATGTCACCTTGGTCTACAATTATATAGAATAGAAGAGGTGTTAGCCAAAATGCAAAGGGAATTTTCAAACCAAAAGCAACAGGATTGCAATAATATTAGGCATGCAAATTAAACCAGTTTCGTATTATGTGTCTGTTTCTATTTTCGTACTGTGTGCCTAAAGTTGCAGTTAGTTAGTGTGACTTTAACAAAGTATGTTTCAAAAGTGAATATATGTATGTATGTTTATAAATATATAGAAATAAAATAGTAGTTACCGCATGAGATTGGCACATAAAATTGTTGTGTTCATAGCTTACTTTAACGTTCTCATAGGCAGAGCCAACAGAAGCTTCAATAGAACGCATCGAATCAGAGTTTTTCATTTGTGAAAATTTCGAGGTAATGCCGCTGGTAATGCTGCCAAAGACTGAAGCGGTTTTCTCTCCCGTTGACTTAAGCACCGATTCAGTGCGTTGGAATCTGAATTTTGAAAAGAGTAAACAAAATAAAAAATTAGTCTGATTTGTCTAAAACGACTTTCAACAACATAAAATGAAACCATTTTCTTGGTTTTTTTTTTTTTAGTTACAAATAGGTGAGAGAAGTCCTTTTGTGTTAAAGTTAAGTTAAAATCAAGTTAAAAGGGTTAGTTTCAACACTTTAACACATTTTCACAACTTACATGGGTGCTTCGTGTACAGCTTTCGAAAAAGTGCCCATACTCTGCTCCACCGATTGGTAACTAAATTAGTTCAATTAGCATCGACAATAGTTAAAAAACATAAGCCAAGTTGAAAATAATAAGTGTTTTCAAAAAAAAACTTAATCTAATGATCTAGGAGATCTAATTGAATATTAGTTGTATCTCTTACACAGTGCTCTCTTTAATATTCTTTACGCCCTGATTAACATCGTCGGTTAGCTCCTTCCAAACAGTGATGCCCAGTTTGCGCTTGAGATCAGAGGCATGACGCGTCTTGGAGGCCAAGACAGTGCGCAGTGTATTGATTTCCTCCTCCACACGTGCCAGTTCCTAAAGAAAGCATACATATTTACATATATAAATAGCATCGAAATATTCCATTAGGGTTGGATTTCTGGGCCACTCACTTGACTCCATTCGGCTCTTCTCTGTTCCTTTTCCTCGACGGTTAGGGCCGCAAACTCGGCAGCAATTTCTGCAGAAGCCACAGAAGCAGCTGGAGATGAGGGCTCCGTCAGATTTGCAGTATTATCTATTAAGAAAATATGGATTATTATAGGCTTATTTTCATATTAGAAATCGACACTATTTTTTTTTTTTTAATGTAGTTTTTTTTTTGGATTTTTGGACTATGTATGTATGTACCTCCTTTGAAAGCAATGTCCGAAAAGGCTATTTTAAGGAATTTTTGGTATATGGTTTATATTGGTTTACAATAAAATGTAGTCAAATGATTAGTATTTTGATTTATAATAATTTTTCGATTCATGTATACTCACAAACTGTTCAAAAAGCCAAAGAATGCATAATTGAAATATGGTGAATTTAGAATTAGACATTGATTAAATAAGAGCAAAATAAAATAGAATAAGATAGAATTAAATTATTACTTAATAAGATTTGTGTTTAAACTACCTTTGCCCAAGTCACCAATATGTAGAAATCTTCTATAGTTATCTCTGTTTGATATTTTAGCCAGATATGGCTTCGAGAAATCTATGAACGTGACCTTAACATCGCGCATCGAACGCTTGGCAAAGAATTTCAGGCGGAAACGTTTCGCCAGTGATGTGGATGGTGTGGTTTGTGGATTTAATTTAAGGGCCAAAAACTCTGTCTCCACGGCCTGCAGTTCTAATGTGTTGGTATAATCTGAATCCACATCATAAAATATGTCATCGAGAGTCAAGTGTCGCAAATACAATTCGGTTTCATTTAAATCATAGTTGGATTGATCATCCAGGAGCGAATCTCTGGTTTCTTCCTGATCCAGTGATGGGGTAAAGGTGATATCATCGATGCGCGGCAAATAGGAGTCTTCAATGAACTCCAAGCTAACTGGCTCCGATTCCGTCATAATGATGGTAATAATTTGCCAAGCTTTGTGGTCTTTTTCATGTTGGCCCACAACAACAAAAGAAAAATACTTTCTATTTTCAACGTGGCATTCATGGGACCAGGGGGCGGGCAGAGGAGAAAAAGGAGAAGGAGCAGCAAATGTAGCATGTGGTTTAATCGTGCTTTGTTTTCTGTGGATATCACATTTCCAACAATAATTTTCTTTTCTTTTGTTTCTTTATAATGTCTTCTTTTTTTCTTCTCTTTTTTGCTGGCAATACAGTTTTTTATTCCATATCTCCGCTTGTTTCTTTCTTTCGTATCTTGAAGTTCTTTGGCTTGGGGCAGCTCCGCTCTCTTCTGCTGCAAAGCTCTAACTAAACTCGAATCGACTGTTTACTTTGGTCAAAAGCAACAGCAGCAAGCAAAGGTAGAGGAAAAGCAAGGTAAAAAACAAATCTGGTTTTCTCATTTTGTGGCTGCAACAATAGAGCAAGCGATAGAAAGAGCAAAACGATCAACAAGTGGGACCCAAATTGAGATGCCCATGCCTGGAAATGTCATCGCAGACTAATAAAAATGTATCCATCATCAACTTGAGGGAGAATCAAGTCAATTAAATAAAATTCTATTCTAGAGAATTCATCTGCCGCCTATTTGCCCTCTATCCATCGCATCATACATTTCGCCACGTATATGTACATATGTACATATGTATGTATATGCATACATATTGAAATGTTTACAAAATGTTTAATTACATCGTTACACATTCTTTTACTTGGCCAGATTCGCAAATATTTTTTTAGCTCTTCCCACGAGTTTTGAATTTTCTTTTCGCCAACGTTGCACGGCCGCCTATTAGAGGCTCATATTCGGGAAAAGGAAAATACAATGACTCATCTAATAATTTCCTTCTTTCAAGTTAACCACATTAGCCAGGATTGAATTCCTTGCAATAGGTACATAAATTTTGATCTGGCGTCAATCAAATAAACCAACTTGCCGACTAATTAGTACCCGCTAAGCCTCCCTCCACCCATCAAGCGAATCTCTTAAACAAAAGACATGTTTCCCAATAAGAATACCAAAGACCTAGCTAAAAAGCAACACCTGCACTTAGCTAATTGGACTGTTGTAGGAGCTCACACAATTTGCTTATTTGTATGCACAATATGCTAAACACTTACGATCCTCCATTCTTGCTTCTTTTTGTGTTGTTTGCCTGATTTTGTCTTAAACCGCACAAGTCTTTTTTTTATTAATTTTTCTATTTTCGTTTGGTTAATGTGAATATCGAATAGTCGATTGCTCGAGTCGGCTCGAGCCGACTGTCAGTCCCTCGATAACGATAACCGATTGCAAAAAAGGCACATCCCCAAAGAACTATCGCTTTCAAAATAAAAAAAAAATAAAAAACAATTGCCAATAACAAAAAAAATTACACTTAAACTTCGAAAAATGTATTGGTATATACTTAAATTTATGATTTCTGATGTACAAATGTCTAAGTACAAATAAAAAATGGTTTTGATTTTCAAAACACTCCCCAGATGGTACAGGATATGCACAAGTCGGCTTTTCCGCTTAATGATATTGTTTATTTATGGACTTTGTGATTAGCCGCCAGACAACGGTTTAAGCTTCCTTTGTTCTACGATACGTTTGTAAGCATCTTTATGGTCCTGTTGATGAGTATGTGCTAGTATAAAAGCGAAGCAGTTTTTAGTTATTTTTATAGTCAACAATCAACAGGCAACATGAAATTCGTTGTAAGTATTTAGACAATTCAGCGAACTTAATGTTCAAAATCATTTGTCGGTTTAGATCCTCCTAATTGCACTCTTTGTCCTGGTCGTGGTGGCTGCCCCGCCGCCTTTAACGGAAAACGCTTCTACCATTGGTATAAAGGACGACAGAGAAAATGCAGAATCTGGAGAACTAGACCATTATCGATGTGGTTATGATAATGAAGAAGAGAAGAGTGGTGACAACGATGACTTACCAATTGTTGACATTATCTAAAATAATGTTACTTCGATTTCAAAATAACTGAGAAACTACTGAACCAGAAAAAACTTAATAACTGTGTTATATTAAAAAATGCATTTACACTTCAAATTTAAAATTTTCTTTTCTTATTCTTTTTTTTTGTATATCCATATTTGTTAATAGATTGTTTTGAATAATTAAAAAACAGTACATCGTGAGTGAAAATATTTCGTTTTCGTCTTTTTCTCGTACATTTGATTTTTTCTTTTGTTTCTTCATTTGCTTTCATTAATATAGGAAAATATATACATTTTTATATTATATTTTTCTTGTTGTTGTCGTATTTTCTACACTCTTAAGTTAGTTACTAATGCAGTGGCTGTTGTTGTTACTGTACTTGCTCTTGTTGTAAATATGTATGTATATTTTGAAAAATTTACAATATCAGGTCTGTTTCACTTGGTGTTAAATGTTGTCGATTTTCATCTGCTTTCTAATCTTCAATGCCGCCAAATAAATGAGAAAAAAACTAAAAAGAAAGCAAGCTCAAAAAAAACATTAAAAACGAAATTAAACATATATATGATTTGTTTACGTTTTTTATTGGCTTTTTATGTTGTTTTTGATGTTGTATGTGGTTTTTTATTTGTTTTGTTTTTTTTTTTTTTTTTTTTTTGAATAGCAATAATAAAAATTTGAATTGTTATTTTTCATTGTTTTAGTGTTTCAACTTTAAAAAAAAAATCGGGGTATGTTATAATAAAGAGGAGGAAATAAGACACAGATAAAAAATAAATTTCCACCCCACTTTTCGCGACTACCCCCGTGAGTATAATAAAATTTTAAGTTTGGGAAAAAATAAGTGTATAAGTCGAAAACAATTTAATATAAATCAAGAAAAATTGCACAAAATGTAAAAATGTTTTTCTATTCATTTTGAAATGTGTGTGTATGTGTGTATGGGGGGTATTGTATGGGTGTGTAGGGGGAATAAAGCTGATAATTCATTACTCGATGATTTGATGATGGGCAGGAGCAGGCGTGCGGAAAAGAAAATCCTTCCACGAATAATGAATAAGTTTCCACAAATAATTAATCAGCATACAAGCAATTCAAATAATTTCTTTTTTTTCTATGCAAAAGCACAATAGAATCAATATTAATGCACTTCTGTCTCCAATAAGGATAATTAACTAATCTTGGGTAAAGAAGACGATAGATTTCTTATATCGGTTTATAATCATAATCATAAAAAAAGAAAGCAGCGAGAGTAAATAATTAACATTGTATGCTTATAATAAGTATTTCTTGTGTTTGCTTTTTTTTTTTTTCGTTTGTTTCCTTAATCATTTGTTTCACTGATTTCTTTAAATATCATTCATCTATCCGTATTTCAATATTCATTTAACAAAATATTTCTTGAACTTTCTGCTTAACTAATTAGAATATTATTTCATGTTTTGTTGTTACATATGCAGTGTGTGTGTGTGTGTGTGTGTGTGTCTTGAAATGAAACAAACAAATTGGCATTGAAGAGAACAGATAACAAAAGAGAGTAGATTGGGAAAGAGGCGATTGCGGGTTGGGTTGTAGAGAACAGGGATTAGGACCAGGAACCGGAACCGAAAGTGTTCATATAAATGCAATTTCATGTCGTGTGTGTCTGCATGTGTGTGTGTCTATCAAATTATACAAAAATAGTTTATCGTTACTTTTTTGTCATTATTTTTTCTGTTGTGTTACTACTTGTTTGTTTTTTTTTTTGTTTTCTTTTTTTTGCTCAATTAACCTGCACAAATTGCGTTGTAGAAAAGCTCCTAGGAGAGAGGACAACCTATACCATATATAGATATATATATATATATATAGATAGATATAATTGTATATATCATTTGACACTAGAGACGTCCGCACGCCTGCCGCCGCCCCGTTCCTACTTCCTTTCCCCATTGGCTTAGTTCTTGGGACCCCATACAGAGGTAATGGGTGTAGCAGCCACTGAAGCACCTCCGGCAGCAAAGTGAGGAAAATCCTCCTGCGATTGAGTGTTTGGAGCAGTTAGATTCTTAGCCTGCTGCTTCTGCTTCTCCCATGGGGCGTCCTTAATGATGAAACCGTTCTCAGTGGCCCCACCAGCACCACCACTACCACCACTGTTGCTGCTAACGCCACCGCTGGCGGTAAGGTAGGCGCCAACAGTCTGCGGCTGGGGCGATGGTGGCAAGTTCTCAAGGTAGTCCCGCTCATAGTCTTCGGCCATGCTGAGAAGCACTTCCTTGGCATTCTCTACATCCTCCTCTTTGCCAATTATGGTGACGGCATTAGGATTATTTTGAGCGTCATCGGAGGACGGGAACTTAATGTCCACCTGAGAAATTGAGAACTCATTAATGAAATTGATTAATTGGGCACTTATTTTGGCTACCTACCTTGTGATCTTCAATAATCTTGCGAATGGTGCGTCCGCGTTGACCAATGATATGCGAATGGATGCGCGTATCGATTTCAATAACCTCACGGTGCAGAGTCTGCAACTCGCCAACAATCTCCAAGATGGCGTCACGGGCTTTTTCCGCATTGGCTTGATAGCCGGTAATGGAAATAATCCGCTGATTGGGATCATCGCGTTTGGGCAGCGAAATATTGACGTCGTGGTCGGCACGCAGCTTATTAATGACGGCTCCTTGGCGTCCAATGAGCTTCGAATGATACTCTGTATCGACATCGATTTGGAGAACGAATGAGCGCAACTCCCGATCAGCCCTATCGGCTTCATAGTCTTCGATCATCTTCTCCAAGGCTTCCTTTGCCTCGGCCACATGGGCGGGGGTGCCCGATACCTTAATAATATCGGACTTGAGTTCGCTGGGTGGTAGCTCAACATGAACATCGTACTTGGACATAAATTGACGCACATTGGCTCCACGGGGCCCAATGATGGTACGATGCAGATCAAACGGTACCGACAACTCTTCCTCGATAGGTATGAGGTCGAGTAGGGCTTGCTTGGCGGCTAGACACTTCTCAATGCGTCCCGTAATGCGAATGACATCGCATTGACGCACTGGCTCCACTGTCTGATCGGAGCCATCTTCCTGTCCTTGGCTAATGCCATCGCCCTCGCCATTAACTCCGGTTGTGCCATTAGTGAGACCCTCTACAGGATCGGTAGCATCACGATCAGGGAACTTGATTTGCACATCAAATTCGGACGTGACTTGTTGCACCTTGAATCCGCGGGCTCCCATAATGGTTCGATGTTGACGTTGGGGTATGATCACCTCAATGGTGGTCTGCGCCTCCAGATCGGCCACGGTCTCCTCAATACGCTGCTTGGCCGCTTCAATGCAATCCTTGGCTCCCTTAATGGTTACCTTGTCGGAGTTGCTGCCAGGACGTGGGAAGGAAATCATCACACCACCACACTCCTCCGAAATACGATGCAAGATTTGACCGCGCTTGGCCACAAAGTGCTTGTGATGCCTTGGGTCAACGGAAACTTCGCCTTCGGTGACTTCGTCGCACTCCTTGATGATGGCCTCCAGCTGCTCCTTGGCCTTCTTGACACTCTCCTCCTTGCCAATGATTACAATGACCTCTTTGTCAGTGTCCTCGTTCGAGGGGAAAATGATGCGTGCCCCGGTGGCATCGCGTATTTTCCGAATTGAGGCACCATTCTTGCCAATAAGGAATTTATGATGCTGTTGCTTGGCCCGCACCTCAGTAGTGAAGGAGGCCAACTGCCTCTCATTAGCTAATTCCAGCAACTGAGCCTTGGCCTTCTCCACATCATCTTTAGGACCGCGAATAGTGACCTGACATGCAAATGGAATTATTAGAAGAAAAAACGAAAAGCTATTAATGTATATGATGCCTACCTTATCACTCTTGGAATCGCTGTTGGGGAACTTAATGGAGACGCCTCCGCACTCTTCCATAATGGCCGAAATGAGCTTGCCTCCAGTGCCAATAATGGAATTGTAGTACTTTGGCGAAATTTGCACCTCCTCGTTGACAATATCGGAGAGTTCATTCTGAATCTTTTGAATGCGATCCCTGGCCTCAAGGACATTCTCCTTTTTACCAGTAATGAGAATTACCTCGTTGGTATCACCCTCGGCGGGAAGATCGATTTTCGTTTGGGTCTCATCGCGAATCTTCTTAATGTTCGCACCACCCTTACCAATCACGAATTTGTGGAATTGCTTGAAAATTGGCACTTCGATGATATGAGATGACTCCTGGATCTCCTTGACCAGCTTGAGCAAATCCTTGTGACACTTGTCCACGTCTTCCTTGGGACCGCGCAGCTTCACAATATCAGTGTTCTCCTGGGGCGTCGGTATGGTGATGGTCACCTGTCTATACCGTTCCTTGACTTCACGAATCTTCTCACCCTTGGCACCAATAATGGAGCGATGCAGGCGACGATCGATGATCACGTCCTTTGATTTTTCATTTTCCAGTTTGTCTATTTTTTCTTGTAATTCAAGTTGAGCCTGACGCACTCCCTCCTTGGGTCCCTCGATACGAATGTTGTTTTGGCCCTCGCGCTCCTCAATATTGATGTTGACCTTCAACTCGTCTTTGAGGCGATTGACATTGGCGCCAGCCTTACCAATAATGTGCTTGTAGTAGGAGGGATTCACGGTCATTACTTCAAAAGTGAAATTTTCCTCATAGTTGCGAATGATCTCAGTCAGATAGGAGAGGGCCTTGTCGACATTCTCTGGATCACCCTCCAACTTGATCAAATCCTCCAAGCAATTCACATTCACATTGGGGCAATTCTCCTCCAGTTGCTTCATATTGGCACCTTTGCGACCAATGACATACTTGTGAATCCAATGCGGAGCATCAATTTCCACCGACTTGACTGAGTTTGCCTTTTGGTAGACAACGGTGAGGGCATTGCCAAGGGCCACCTGGGGGCCGCGCAGCGTAATAGTCTCGGAGGTGGAATCATTAGGTGGCATCTCAACACTCACACCCGTGAGCTGCAGAATCTCGGCAATGGTCGAACCCTTGGGACCAATTACATAGCGATGTTGCGGCTTGGCCACTTCAACGCTAACCGTGGCACACTTTTTCTCCATTTCCTTATAGATGGCTTCCACCTTGGCCTTGGCAGCCGCGACAGCATCTTTCTCACCGGAAATTATGATTTCATCCTTCTGCACCTGCTGAGGTGGGACATTTATCTTGGCCCCCGTCTCCTCCTGCAGCTTGTTCAAATTCTCATTGTAGGGGCCCACAATAAAGGGATGATAGATCTTCGGCACTGAAAAGCGATCCGATGATTTCTTGTATTGCTCCGCGGATAGTTGACGGATCTCCTGCTCCGCTTTCTCGATGCCCTCCTTGGTTCCGGCAATCGTGATAAATTCACTCTCGTCGTTTTGGCTGGGGATGGTGATGCGGGTCGAAGTTGAACGTTCCAAATCCCGCAATCGCTGACCACCCTTGCCAAGAATGACGCGATAATGCTCACGTGGTATGGTCAATTGGCGGCTAGCCTGGGTCGAGAAGCTCATCAGAATCTTACGGCGTGCATCCAATAGCTCGCTATGTTTGCCCTTAATAAGGAAAGTCAACGATTGATTCTTATTGCTGACAATCTCAATTTGGGCGCCCGTCTCCTTGGTGATTTGTTGACAAATCCGCTTCGATTCGCCTTCCCCGAATTTGTCCGATTCCGTGGACTTGCGTTCCTCACCGGACAGAGTCAGAATCTGTAGGCACAGTATCAACAATCAATGAGTAACGGGGTCAACAATTTAAAAGGGTGTGGGGTACTCATTCGTACTCACCTGGGAGTTCTGAGAGCTCTGTACGCGAGCTATGCTGGGACCAGACGAGCTTGATAGCGTAGCTGACGATGAAGTATTCGTCGGCAAGGCCGGGAACAGATCGTCGTAGCTAAAAGCGGGAGTTGCATTGCCTCCGCTTGTGCTAGTGGGAGTTGCCACCAATGTGGGCGATGACGGTTGTTGTTGCTGCTGTTGCTGCTCGTTGTTATTAGACACCTGCTCTTGGCCATTGTTAAAGGCGCTTTGCTGTTGCTCAATGTTGATTGCTAAGAGAAATTTTAAATTGTAAATTAGTTAAAGATTAAATAAAGTTGTTTTTATGTGTACCGTTAGATTCCTCCATCACTGCTGCTTGCATTACTCAAAAAAAAGAGAAGAGTCCTTTTTCGTTCCAAGTCGTTACAGTACCACTGAAAAAAGCAAATATATTTATTTTAACGGTTTATGAATTATCATTAAAAACCTATCCTATGTATTTACATAAGTAAAAATACATACATATATTATTTTATTATAGAGAGAAAGAGATCTTTTTCATCCAATTGATACTACAACAAAATTTAAAAAAATAATTTACTTCTTAACTTCTTGATTAACATCTTTTGAAAAAGTGCAACTAAGAGTAGAATGTTAACTTAATTTACTTGGCTAAGGAGAGATCGTTAAGAGAAATTTGTTTACATGTGGCTTCAATAGACTATACATAAGTGTATATAAAAGAAAATTTACGGCAAGACCTTTGGTTTTTCGTAGGCTCAAATGAAAACGCACTCTGAAGAATTTAATTTCGCTTTTCGAAAACTAGTTTTCTCCTATTCCGTATCTCTGTTTGTGTTCTCCTTTGTACTTTCTCTCTTCCCCTCTCTCCATCTCTTTATCTCATACTTGCTTTTACTTTACAGAAATTTCTTCTATATACATTTTTTTTTTTTGGTGTTGATAAGCTTTCGACCCGCATGTCGTCGGCTGGCAGTCCTCCATTGATAAGGCTAAAAACATTAAGTGCCTGCCCGCTAAAAGAGAGAGAGAGAGAGAGAGAGAGGAGATGGTCGCGGCCGCAAGTCTTGATAAACCAAATCTATTTTAGCATTCGCTTTAGTTCTTAACTTCTCTATGCGAAATAGCCACGTAATAGCAAAGAAGGCAACTGATAAGTGGGAATAGTATGTTGTCAGATAGTAAAGAAGAGAGAGAGAGAGAGAAGAGAAGGGACCGGGATGTGCCACGCAGGCAAATACTCCCTGATGATCGTTCCGAAATCTAACAGAGATCGAGATCAACATTATCATCATCTTTGGCTGCATGCATACTTGTTGAAAAAGCTGTTTTCTAAATCAGTTCCTCGAACAAGTTTTTTGTAGCCTACATTTTTCCCCCTTCTTCAAAGCAACAACAACATAGGTATGTCTCTGCCCCCCTCCATATCATCATCCATCCAACACACTCTCACACACATACGTTTACTCATTCAATATATGAAAAATGTGTCAAATGAAGAAACCAGGCAATCTAGCAGCAGCAAACCAGAGAGCGGGAGAGCAAGAGCAAAAAAGAGAGCGCACACACGCTGAAGTTGTGGGTTGGTGGGGACATTTGGGGAGTGCGGAGAGCCATATAAAAACCGGATGATAGCCGGCTACTACAATAAAAACGATCGACAAGTGAATGCGTGTTTGTGTGTGTATCGTGCTCTTTGTATTGGGCACCTTCTGTGAGCACCAGGTAAAAATTGAAAACATGCGACGCTTGCAGCGCCGCTGACGTCGACAAATGTGAAGACAAAGCCAAAAGTTCAGCTTAAACCGAAAACTGAAGAAAACCAAGAAGCAAGAATTTGTATACATACATACATACATGCATACAATATTGGAAATTTCTTGTGCCTGATGAAAATTCGTGAAATTCGCCTAATGGACACCCATCTCCGGTATGGACGATTTCTCTGCGAACACAATTTTTCAGAACAATTTCGGCCAGGCGAAAAACTATAAACTAAATTTAACGTAGAGAAGATGAGGAGAAAGAGTTGAAAAAACTCTTGACGTAGTCACTTTTAGGCATTAAACCGTTAACTTCTTGGGCCCCATATACACCCACACTCAGGCAATATATGTATATGTATATGCATACATACAAGCACACAAGTAGTGCTATGCAAATAGAAAAACTAGAAAAAATGAAGAAAAATTTCACTTACTGTACTGTAAAATCCAAAAAATCCGGCCTATTTAAGTCCTTTGACAAAATCCAGTTTGACCAACTTGGCGTGTCTTCTGCGAAAGAAATAACCTAATTAATATTTTGATATTGTCTCCATCTGCTGCTGCTGCATTTCGTCTCAACAGTCTGTTGCATATAAGTAATTGGGGGCGTGGTGGGGGTTATTAGAATTATGCGGGCCACTTATTGGACAATTGTTGTTGGATATGCACAAACACCACACACAGAAAAAGTGGAGCAACACAATGCGGCACGGCGTGGCGTGGGCGTGCGTACTTGCATTTGTGTTGGTGTTTGTCTTAATGTGTGCTTCTGTGTGCGGAAACGAGCCGCCGTTTGCCGTATGGTTTTGCAAAAAAAAAAAAAAAACAGGTGAAAGGTTGTTTCTACTTTAGAGCTTCCACCCACGAGCAACAATGACTGCGCGTAAATTTAAAAAAATTTAAAAGAAGTTCAAATTCGCTCGCCCGAATTTATATTCGTTCATATATTTTTTTTATTAGATAGGCTGGTTTTTCCGGCTCCACGTAAATTTTAAAAACATATTCAATTCGAAAAAATGCAGCTCCCACTTTAAAAAAGGCACAGCTGCGGGCCACAGACCTCCACGTTGCCATGTCACTTATCATATGAGGGAAGCGAGACAAGGAAAAAAGGGTGCTGTAAAGCGGCCTAAATTTGGACCCTTTCACCGCCCGCAAATAGTAACTGATTATATGCACTTTTCTGTGTTAACTTATGCAATTATCTATAGCACTTATAAAAGAGGACACCTTAGTTGGGAATTTGACGATTAATTTATGCCTAAGACTTTCTATTGAGAGAATGCAGCAAGCAAACACACACACACACACGTACGTACGAATCCAAGTGAACGTGGCAAAAGAAGAAGAAGAAAATTAGGGCTGCAAAACCATCGATGGCACTATCGATGAACTTTGACTCTCGCGATAGATCGATGGTATTTTTTTTCATCGATAGAAAACAGTCGCGACTTCGAAAAAAATCACATCGAATGCAAATCACGCGGCTATTTAAGAGTGAAATTCATCTATTAACATTTTAGGGACAAACTAAATTTTATTGGATTTATTAACAAAATTTGTTTTATACTAAAAGCTAATGCTGTATCTAATGAAAAAAATTCAAGTTCAAATTACTAAAATAAGAAGCTTTTTATCACAACACTTTAATTAAACAAATATACAAATTTTTCATCACAAGAATTTTATTTCAATTTCATGGGTGGAAGACACAAAAAACAAAATTAGTAGTTTCAGCTCTTGTAATCTCTAATATTTATTTTATAAAAGGTCGGAAAATCTTCCTTTTATTTGTTACAAACATTTGTATTATCTTTTAAAATTTTATCTTCCGGGTAGTAAAAAAAAATGAATTGTATTTCTGGCGCATTGTGCAAGCCGTTGCGACACATCGATAAGAGGTGTTATATCGATGTTATCGCTTGTGACATCGATAGATTTGCAGCTCAAGAGGCCACCCCTACCTCAAAGAGAGAATTTTTGGAATCGCACAATAAAATTCCCCAAGAGCTGGTTTGTGTATCAACCTGTGGCATTTCCGGACTCTAAATATTCAGAGGAAGCTGTAAAACGTACCATCTCAACATGCCAAAGCTCAAGAACCTGCTGCCCGGAGTCTTTGGCAATGGCAATAAGGTTCCTACTACAGAGTCAGTTGACCCGAATCGGGCAGCGGTAACAGAAGGGCACCTGGAGACTGACGCTTTACCTGTCTTGGATGAGGAACAGGACAATGTTCATAGTGGAGCTCTATCACTACCCTCCCAGACGCCTACAGCGTCAGCAGATCTAACGGAATCGGTTTTACGGGAACTATCCGATCCCAATTACAATTCCATGGATGTGGTGCAATCGACCAACATTCCTGGAAGCGCCCTGGTGAATGGCAATGTCAATGCCGACATCAACACCAACAATACAATGAATGTGCAAAACGCCCAGCAACAGGTGGTCATGAACTTCTCGAATGCTAGCAATTTACATTTTGGCTCCGTTTACAATGTCAATCAAAATTTAAGTGCATGCAGTTCACGAAAGAGCAGCGTTGGTACCACAGAAGAGACATATTCGATGGATGGCAAACGACCACAGCAGAGCACAGCCCGTAAGACGGTTAGCATTGTAACGATGATGCAATCTCAAGAGGAGGTGAATAGGCACATAATTGAAGCAGTATCTAAACACTTGGGCGAAGGCTGGAAGCAGGTGATGCGGGATCTAGGACATTCCGAGGGTCAAATAGAGCAAGCAATTATTGATCACCAAATGCATGGCAACATCAAGGAGGTAAACCACTTAGTAATGTTAATCATTTTGTCTAATTCTCAAAAGATCACTATATGTGTAAACAGGTGATTTACCAGCTGCTTTTGCAATGGGTACGCAGTGCGGAAAATGGCGAGGCCACTTTGGGACGTCTAACCACATTACTGTGGGAATCACAGCATCGTGAATGCGTTCATCGCATGAAACTCGTTTGGAAGGCATTGGAGAAACGCAAGAAAAACAGCTGAAACTTGGTTGTACTTCTTTACACTCCTTATCAAACTGTGCACCACCTTTTTTTAAGCGAAAACCGAAAAGTAGGCACCCAAAGAATTTAACGCAGCTTGCTCGAGTTCATTATTCCCCAGTCTGCCCAAATATATAAATCTTGTTAATTTACTTTAAATGAATGTAGAGTTTGTAGTTTGCTGGATTATGTATAGGATTGGCAATTCCTTGGGTAGTTTATTTGTACAGCAAAAACAGGAGAAAAATTGTGGTGCACAGTGTTAGGACTAAAAATGTTGTGCAATAATCATTTGACAAACTTTCGAATAATTTAATTAAAAAGTTTGTCCTAAGCATAGATAAGAATACCGATAATGTGATATTTAAGTCAAAAATAAATGTTTGTACTTTTAAATACATTTTTCAAATAACCTTTATTAACTCACACAATCTTTGTAATCTTGTCAGTCAACATGTCAATCAACATTTGTGCCCCATTGCCATTAAGTGAGTGATAACCGGGCATCTCGGACATACGCTTCAGCCAGCTGCTAAGTTTGGGATAGCGTTGCTCCTCAATTGCTGCCAATCCCACGAGACTGGACACCGATGAGACTAGACTGTAGTCAGCCAGAGTCAAGGTCGGGCCACACATGTATGTTTGTGTGCCCAAAAAACTCTCCAAAAAGTCATAGGCCTCAAATATGGCATCTATTTTCGAGCGCGGAACCTCCGTCACATTTTGATAAAACAAGGGCAGAGCAATGTTTCGAATACAGCCCTGGAATACCACACCGGACTCAAAGTGTAAACGTTGATCAACCACAGCTCGTTTAAAGTAATCCTTGGGATAAAGCGTGTCATCTTTGGCATACTTGCGCACCAGATAGGCACAAATAGCATGCGACTCCCATATGTACTTGCCATCATCCTCCAGCATGGGCACCGTGTGCTGAGGATTCTTTAGCAAATATTCCTTTGTTCTGTTCTCTCCGGCCAGGAGATTAACCAGCTTGTACTCGTACTGAAGGCCCAAGGCACTAAGAGTCAGTTTACAAAATCGGACTGGTGGACTTGGCTCCACTCCGTATAGAACTAGTTTTCCCATATTCCGATCGTGTGTTTCCACTTGAACTCTTGCTTTTCAACTAAACTCAACTAAAATATAGAATACAGTCAGGGTAATTGCGCATAAAAGCTTTGCCATTAATTCTAAACAATTAAAACACATTTGCATACCCTGTAAACGATTTTATTGAAGCTTATTCTTGATAAGCTCAATAGCCTTATCTTGGAAAAGATATTTCAATCTTTTAGAGGTAATTTTAGACAAGTTTATTTTAATAAGAATTCGCAAAGTGAGAATATACGCCATTCGGTGACGGACAGTTCGTATTATTTTTTCCATGTTTTATTTTAGTATGATTAAAGCTTTGGAGCAGAATTTGTTTTGCTTGCATAATCCCTCATAGCTCTAGCTGTTTACTCTATGCACATAGGTACAAAATGAGTTATCTGATCAATGCCATTTGCACTTACCTATCTATAACAATATAACTACACACATTGAACATTGTTGTTTACCTAACACACAACAGGTGTGGTTGCTAACTATGACCCAATCGCTGAGATAGGGCTCTGATTCTGAAAACGTACACAAGGATTTTAATCATTTCGTCTAACGAGCGACTGGTAATTGTTTATTAACAAATTGTGAATTTCAGAAAGATTATTTATTAAGCAACCGTAAATGGTTTTCCTTTAATTAAGGAGACAAACATTGCGGCGCCTTTTCCATTTGCCTCCTCATAGTAAGGTAATTTTTCCAGTTTCTTGATCCAACTGCTTAGCTTTGTATATTTGGCCTGATCGATATCAAGATAGGCCACCAGCGACGTGATCGAAGAAATCAGACTAAAGTCCGCAATAGTCAGACTATTGCCGGCAATATAATCATGATCCTGAAGAAACTTTTCCACAAAGTCATAGGCCTCCACAATGGCATCGATTTGGCTTTGAGCGATCACAGTCTGGTTCAGGAACAGAACCAACTTGGTGATACTCCTCAAAGCAGAGGCGAACACTACACCAGACTCAAAATGCAAACGCTGATCAACAACGGCGCGTTGTAGCGGATCCTTGGGATACAAGTCATCACCCGAGGCATATTTGGTCACCAAATAGGCCATGATTGCGTGCGAGTCCCAAATGAAGTTGCCGCCATCCTCAAGTGTGGGAACCGTATGCTGGGGATTCTTCTCCAAAAAAGTCGGAGATAACTGTTCTCGTGCCAATATATTCACCTGAACATACTTATACGGCAAATTGAGAGCCGCTAGAGTCAGTTTAACGGCACGCACAGGAGGACTGCCATCCACGCCATAAAGTGTTAGCTCGGCCATTGTGAAATATGTACTAGGGCTAAAAGAAAGCTAAATAAACTATTTATATCTCCGGCAAATAAAGAGTGAACAAAAATATTTAGAACCTGTTTTGGTCTTCTCTCTAAAGTTCTATTCTCTTTCCATAAAAGCTAATCGAAACTTTAACTATTTATGGCAAGTGTGGAGGAGATCGAGGGGAAAATTGCTTGGTAGCTTTTTGTTTGCTATTAAATTCAAGGGTATGTATTTTATTTTTGACAGCCTTTTGCGCTGCACAGAGCAAAGAATCTCCGAAACTAAAGAATTAAACAATAAAAAATTAAAATAAAACATTCTTGATTTGCACAACGGAATGAGTTCAGACCGTCTGATCGATATCGGCCTAGACAAAAAATGTATATCCATAATTTTAATGCTTTATATATATAATATTGTTTTAGTATACTAACACCAAATTACCGTTTTCCAGAATCACTAACATAACTTACTAATGATTAGTTCTAGAAATAATTGTCGTTATATAACAGCCATTCCAACGAATTGGCACGCTGACATAAGTTTGTTATACTTTTCTAATAAAACAGAAATGATACAGTTAATCCACAATTCCAGAATCATCAATTGTTAGGGCATCAGAGGTCCTTTGTAACTTTCCTATTTTCCACCATTGCTCTATCGTCAATATGGTAATGTGGCAAAAGGTATACTGACGTAAATCCCTCTCCTCTTTCGGAAATATTGTAAAGTTCTATCCCTGCTCCACCGTTAGTTTTGTAAGCACTGATGGATATCCACATTCTCTATCGTCAATTTTGTAAGCATTGAAGAAAACTTCCCTGCTTTACCGTCAAGTTTGCAAGGATTGATGAAAGAATCAATTTTCTTTTTCCTAATAAACTTTTATAATACTCTGATTTGACTAACAATATCCAAAATTGTCTGTAAAAGAGGTCAGGCCCATACAAAAGTAAGTTACATACGTTGTAATCGAGATGTATGAAATGAAAAGTAAGCTTTAGGTGTCGGATTATTCGAAATTCGGTCTGGGTCTGTTTTTATCAATAAACAGTTTATAAACAGTTAACCAGACACTTATAAACCGACACCGATTCGACTTAAGTTAGTTTTGGGATCGGATGAAGAGAAACAGATTAACAAGAATTACATATTTATGTCTTAAATATCAAAGGAGCTAACTTCGGCTAAGTCGAAGTTTAAATACCCTTGCCGCTTTTCGCCATAATAGTTTAACATCTTCCAAACTCCTTTTCGATGTCTCCTATACAAGCCCTTTATATACATTAACGTAGCGTTGTCTCTGCATGTGTGTGTATGTGTGTGCTCTGCTGCTCTGGTGATTTCGAGCAGCGCTATCGGCAGCATTTGAGCAGAGCCGATTTATATTGTATAAACCGTTGGTTCCGTTTATTCGATCTTAATGAAATTGGGAGATACGTTGGCTTAGATTAAAAACTATCTCACTAGTAAATTTAATAAAGATACCATAATTCCTGCTCCGATTTTTAGTATAGCACTACCAAGTTTCATACTAATAGCTTTTAAATTGACGGAGTAAAAGGCATAAGCACAAACTGACATGGCTATGTCGATTTAGCTTCTCATGTTGATCAGGAATAATGTATTTATCGTCTTCTTCTGTGCGTTACAAACATCTGACCAATTTTCAAAATACCTTCCGCAAGGTATATCTTTTCCCGAACGTTTTCGGTCTTATGTTCCAAGAGATTATTAATACTAAAACTAAAACTTATTCAGCTTTAACCAGAAATTATCAAAATGCCAGTTTCCATGATCAATTTTTTAGTTGATTCGTCGCCAATAGAAATAGCAAAGTACACATCTAACCATAAGTGCTATAAGTACCTTACTACGTACGTGCACTCATCAATCCACACTTCATTCAATTACCACGATTGGAAAACCTGAAATTAGTTTTGTTAGGCTACCAAACAGAAAGATAAAGATAAGATAAAAGAAAGATTGTTGAACTGACTGAAACAAATCTTATTCTGAATTTATTAGATAGGACGTTGTGAAATTCGCCTATGAGGCCAATGTAAATTTAGTTGCTTTGATCGACTCGATGTAGATTTTGGCGCCTTTTCCATTTGCTTCCTCGTAGTAGGGTAATTGCTGCAGTTTCTTCATCCAAGTGCTCAGTTTAGAATATTTGCTCTGATCGATATCCACATAGACCACCAAGGAGGATATTGTTGAAATCAGGCTGAAGTCCGCTATGGTGAGACTTTTGCCAGCTATATACTCATGATCTTGAAGAAACTTTTCCACAAAGTCATAGGCCTCCACAATGGCATCAAATCGCTCTTGGGGCACGGCAATCGAAGCTCGCACCAATTTGGTGATACTTCTCAAAGCGGAGGCGAACACCACACCAGACTCAAAATGCAAACGCTGATCAACTACGGCGCGTTGGAGCGGATCCTTCGGATACAAGTCATCACTCGAGGCATACTTGGTGACCAAATAGGCTATGATTGCGTGTGAGTCCCAAATGAAGTTGCCGCCATCCTCAAGTGTGGGAACGGTATGCTGGGGATTCTTCTCCAAAAAAGCCGCAGAGAACTGTTCGCGGGCCGAAACATTCACTTGAACGTATTTATACGGCAAATTGAGAGCCGCTAGAGTCAGTTTAACGGCACGCACAGGTGGACTGGCATCCACGCCGTAAAGTGTTAGCTCGACCATATTAGAGAACTGAATAATACTGAAATCTGACAACCTTTTTATACTTACTGAAGCATTAAAGAGAGCCCAACAAGAAATAGAACTCTCTGATCGGATTTTTGATATTTTCTGTTAATAGACACAAAATTGTCCACTCTCTCGACAAGTACATATATTATATTTGTTTACGTCAACAAAAGCTTTCATTTATGCCATCGTTATTAGAATGTGGGAAAAAGCTGTGGCCAGTTAATGACCAAAAACCACTTCTAAAAGTAATCAATATTTTTGTATTTTAATTCATATTATTACCTTCTCCATCTTAAATATATATTGGGAAATTCAAACGCAGTGGCGCGGAATGACCTTTTAGGACACGGTATAGTTCTTAGACCTAATCATGTTACCGAAATCCTCAAGGCCCTTGGCATTGGCCTTCTCGTAGTAGGGTAGGTCCTTTAAAAGAGACAACCAATCGTTCAATTTCGGATATTTCTGAGCATCTATGTCCACAAAGGTGCTCAATGTAGTGAGCATAGTGACCAAATGAAAGTCCGCAATAGTCAAGTGGTCGCCAGCCACAAAGCTGTATTTTTCGACGAATGTGTCAACTGTCTCGTAGACCTGTGAGACAGCATCGAATTTGCTTTGTGGTATTGTGGTTTCCTTAAGGAAGACCAATGGGTAAACGATGTTCCTAATGGTGTTATACACAACACTGGCTTCGTAGTACAATCTCTGATCCACTGCGGCACGCTTCTGCAGGTCCTTGGGATAGAGCGAGTCTTCCTTGCCATATTTGCTGACCAGATAGGAATTGATGGCATGACTGTCGTACACATAGAAGCCATCATCATCAAGAGTGGGCACAGTGTGTTGGGGATTCATTTTCAGAAATTCGGGGCTCATATGCTCCTCCGTAAAGAGATTGACTATATGATATTCAAAGGGTACGTCCAAAGCATTCAGCGTGAACAGGACAGACCGCACTGGGGCACTTGCGTCGATGCCATACAGCGTTAATTTACCCATGTTGTTTTCTGATTCAAAGAACATTCACTGCGGGTTTGTCATGCATGACTTGTCTTTATATTCCCTGGGGCAAAAAGCTTGGGCGAGCTTTCGTATGGGCATTAGAAAAGCGTTTGCTTGACTTGGATTAGCCGCACCCCTGCCAATTAAACGACAATCATTAGATTCGCCTTTTATTCAAAACATCAATTGACTCCCCTTTTTTGTTTCTATAAATAATTGTGAGAATGCTAACAGACATTCAGACAATGGTCAAGGCGCCCTTTAAATTACTGATGAACTGCTCGGCCCCCGAATCGTTTTCCTCCTTGTAATAAGGCAACTGCGAGAGGCGTTCCAGCCAGGCTGTTATTTTTGGGTATTTCACAGGGTCCAGCTCCAGGACGCCGGGCAACGAGGAGACAGTAGCCGCACAACAAAGATCAGCGATAGTGAGTGTGTCGCCCACCACGTACAAATCGTTAGCCAGAAAATTCTCCAAATGTTTGTAGCCCTGTTCCACATTGTCGATTTTCTCTTGTGGAACATTTGACACATTCCTGAGGAAAAATGGGGCGCACACATTCTTCAAGGACATGAACAGAACAGTGGCTTCAAAATACAATCGTTGATTCACTAGAGCACGCTTGCCGAGATTCTTGGGATACAGCTCATCCGAGTTGGCGTACTTGTCAACCAGATAGCACACAATGGCATGCGAGTCCGAAATGAAAAGACCATTGTCATCCAAAAGTGGGACTGTATGCTGGGGATTCTTCTTCAGGAACTCCTCCGATTGATGTTCACCTTTCAGCAGATCCACATTCTTATATTCGTAGGGCAAATCCAGAGCCTTGAGCACAAGTTTGCAGGCCCTAACCGGGGGACTAATGTCCGTGCCATACAGTACTATATTCGACATATTCCCAACTTATGTAAATTTAAGACCGCACTGAACAAAAAATGAAATCAACTCAATCTATTTATACTTGGGTTGGTGCAGTTAGTTCCATGTGCTCCGAATTCTGAGCGAGCTTTGCATGTTTGTGGGTGTGGAAGAGAGAACCCATTCCCGGTAAGTTTGGAACAAAGTGATTTTGAATTAAGAAGAAACACCCACAACATCTGGAAAAACAAGCTGCGCCTTTTCCCAGGGATAACATATAATAATATGATAGCGAAAATAAATATTTGAATAGAATTTGAAAACAAATTTTTGCCAGAAATTCGCATTCATTCTGGGTGGTTCAAGCTCACTTCCCTAGGTTCTCTCTTAAAAACGATATTTAACTTATATTTTGCCACAATGCCGGTTCTAAGAGTAAACAAGAAAACATTGATAGCGTTATAGCACTCTTATTTTGTTTGTTTGATCTCTCTATTTGTACATACATTCGTATGTGTCATAGTGTACAGTTAAAGATTAAAGAGAAGAACTGCCAACTTGACCGATAAGGAGTAATCTATATGTGCTGACAATCAAGTGAGTGGTTTTTATTTTTGCCGGTTGTCTGCTCTTCAGTCACAAATTATTATTATTGGAAAAAAATTAGTTGGAGTTTGTATACCTTTTACTCATGCATAGAGATAAATAATACAATAAAACGCCAATAAATGACCAAGCAGAAAAATCTTTTAAGTAGATTTCCGGGCAAGTCATTCCACTAAAGTTTGTTGGAATTTTTATACCCTGTATGTCAGATAGAAGAAGAAGAAAGTTTCTAATCTTGTTTACCAATCATTTCGAATAGGGGAATTTAATTTCACCATTTTTTGAAATGACGAAAAATCAACCAAAAGAAGGAATTAATTTACATTACGATCCTGGCTTCTTTTAATTGAATAACCGAAATCACTCACTCCTCGCCTATGCCTATGAAATTTTCATGTACAGGGACGGATCCAGGGGAAAGTCAGCAGGGAGTAGCCTTTTTATACCCATAGTATAATTTGGTTTGTAGACTCGTATAGTATGTATGTATAGTGATCGAGTTTATTTCATCCGCCCCCGAAAATTAAATAAAACAGTTTTTCTCGAAATTAGTTAAAGTTAAAGACATAAAATTTAATACGTAGGCTTGGACTAAAAATAGCGGAGTTGGCGGTAGGCTAGTGGCGGCGCTAGAGTGAGCGAGATAGCATATGCTTTGATGAGTCATGTAAAAAGAATTTAATAAACATTTTTATGTATGTATGTACACTTAATCTTCAAAGTTTAAAATATTTTTTTCACTTAGTGCATGGTATACCGAAGTCGGCTAGATGACTTTCTTACTTAATTTTTAGCTTCATTTACGCCTAACTAGTCCTCGCAGTGGTCAGGTAATTATCGTAAATCCTAATACTAATTAAATGTATCTATCTAAATTGATTGAAAAATGTTTTCTAGTTGGCTGAAACAAAGTTACTTTTATGGTCTTGAAATAAAAAAAATTTTTTTTGTTGGTTGTATCTTTAGCCCTGAACAATCCGAAAAATACTTATGTTTTTTCTTCTTTGTTCCGAATGCAATGATTGGAAAATCGACGTTGGGCTTTATAGTTAGAAAACGATCCTAAGTGTCATGACTTTCTTGAGATAATCAGTTTGATCTCAGTCAAAACCTTAAAGTCAAAAAATGTTTTTTAATTGCCCATTTTAAAAATGTATCGTTTTCTAATCGGGTCTGATGTCTAGGACTGAGGGCAGGAACGTGTTCTAGATTTAGCTCAGGCGGGTTTTAAAATGACTGTTACATGGAATGAAATTCAATGATATAACTGATCTCCATTTTGAAAGCCAAAATATACATATCTCCCAACATCGAATCGGGTTTTATTTTGGGTTTGTTGATAACTGATCTTTTCTTTAAATATTTTTTATCCATACTTGGAATAGCAAGACAATTTAAACCGGAAAAGGATAATTCGTTTGTTGCCATAGTAACCGCATAACTACTAATTGTAATCTGATCTGCAAATGTAAAGAAATTTAATATAAAAGTATTTATGTCAAAATATATTTTAAGTTTCACAAAAACACACCAGCACTCTGGCGCCGCCACTAGCCTACGGCCAACTCCGCCCTTATATACCGCCAAGTAAAATTCGTTTATACGTGAATTTTCCATGTTTGTAGTCCGATTTTAATAAATTTTGATAAAGTTTTGACGACTTTAATATACCATTTCTTCCTATGGGTGCATGTATAAAAACCATCTATCCAAATAGGCCGCCGTTGATTGTTACTTCTATGTATGTATATGTAAGCGGGTTTTAGAAACCCCAAAAATCCCATCTCTAGGGCACAGCTCTAACTAAGAGCCTCTAGCTTATTTATGTATAGGTTCTTATACATGCAAAAAAGTTTTGTAAAGCATCTGATAGCTCTTGAAATATTTTATTTATAAAATGCATTTACAGACTCTTTATTTTTGAACAAATTCGTGGAAAGGAAGTCAGAGATTAAACAACTGTAAGAGCACCCTTTATGTAACCTATGAACGCCTTAGCCCCCAATCCGTTTTCCTCCTCGTAGTAGGGCAATTCGGAGATTCGTTTCAACCAGGCGTGTATATAGGGATATTTCAGAGGGTCCAAGTCCAGGACGCCAACCTCCGAGGAGACAGTGGCCGCACAACAAAGATCAGCGATAGTTAGTGTGTCGCCTGCCACAAACGAATCGTTGCCTAGAAAATTCTCCAAATGCTTGTAGCCCTGTTCCACGTTGTCGAATTTCTCTTGTGGGACCCTTGTAACATTTCTCATGAAAAATGGAGCGCTAATGTTCTTCAAGGACATAAAAAGGACAGTGGCATCAAAATACAATCGTTGGTTGACCAGAGCACGCTTAGCCAGATTCTTGGGATACAGTTCATCGGATTTGGCATACTTGTCCACCAGATAGCTTACAATGGCATGCGAGTCCGAAATGATAAGACCATTGTCATCCAAAAGAGGAACTGTATGCTGGGGATTCTTCTTCAGAAACTCCTCTGAGTGATGTTCACCCTTCACAAGATCGACGTGCCTGTACTCGTAGGGTAAGTTGAGAGCCTTCAACACTAATTTGCAGGCCCTAACTGGAGGACTAATGTCCATGCCATAGAGAACTAATTGCGACATTTTTTTAATGCATGTAAACAACAAACACTACTGAAAAAAAACTACTGAATAAATAATTACAGCGAGGCAACCTATTTATACTAATTTTAGTAAGCTTTGCAAGCTCGTAGGTGTTAAAAAGAGAGAGTGAGAGAGAGACAGAGCAAGCTTTTCTCAGCTTTTAAATGCACATTGGATCCCTTAAGAATATCAGTACCAACTAGAGCTGCAAATCCATCGATGGGGACTATCGATCGACAATTTATTGTTTCATGACGCCAATAGATATATAACTATTTAAATATATAACTATTTAATATATAGCTTGGTGTTTCCTCGGAAGAAAAACTGGAGAAGTTTTTAAAGCAAAAAACTTAAATATTTTAATATTTGCTAACAAAAACCAGCGGCTGCTAGACAATTAGTTATTATTTGCAATTGTTTTTTACCAAAACCATAATCCTTTTCGTTTAAATGAGTCATTTAATTTGGTTTAAAAGACCAAAATTAAACAACCTGTATTATGTTTAGAAAAAAGGATCTCAAAATGAAATATTGTACATTTTTCTATTTGCCTATTTGTCTAAATTAAATAAAAAGAGATTAAAACGTTAAAAAGATTTAACTAATGCAATCCTCCAGGATCCGGACTAAGGTGGCTGTCAAAAAAATGGCAAAAAAAACCATAAATGTCCTTTTAACTCAGCTATTTCAATAACTTTAAGGATGTTCTGCGTATTTTATTCTTACACAAAGGTATATGAATTATCTTTGTGCTAGATAAATGATTAAATTTAATGAAAAACGTTTCCTTTTTTACGAAATTGAAATCTTCCGTGGATCCATCAATAGTATCTTACTATTAGTATGGATGGCGTAAACTATCGAGTGAAACCGACTATCGATGGTTTTGCAGGTCTAGAAGATATTTTAACATAAGTCTTAAGAAAGGTTTATTCATATTTTGGCACACTTTAACACAGAGTTTTAGTCACATTGCTGTGAATAGCGTGTCGTGCTATGCTTTAGGCAAGGCGATTAAATCCTTTACTTTCATTATAATTTTTAACACTGGGAGAGAGTTTTTTTACATGGGATTATTGTTAGATTTGAAAGATATCGACAACTAAGTTTCCTCCTAGAATATTTAGATATTCATGTAAATTTTTACGCAAATCTTGAAAATCGCTGAATCAATTTCCACTTGACCACACTTAATCGAATTGATGATCTTTTTCAAATGTGCGAAATAAAAAAAAAACCAATTCATTCCCGCTGGAAGAGGTATTTATTATAAATATAGATTATTTTAGTATTATTTGCAAAAAGGGTAATATACATATACCATGTCCGTCCGTTTGTCCTTCCGATTTAATTCAAACCCCTCGCAAACAGTAAAAGCAGTATGATCGGTCGAGAACTGTGACTTTCATTAATAATATCGTTATTTTGCAAGTTATTTATGACTATAATTATATTTGTTTGGTTTAGTTAAGGTTTTTTGGTTTATATTGGATTTGAATTTTATATGTGGATGTACTTAATATGTTTTTAATATCCTTATCTTGAATATTTTTGTTACGCCAAATTGATTTTGAGGGGTAAAATTAGGGGTGCAATCTTTTAAACTGCCTAAACCTTGAGGCTCTACAGAGAATATTTCTGTTAAATCGGAAAAGATTTCCGAGTTATCCTTTTTATGACAAAGTGAGATTTTCCTGGCATGTTTTATTTTAGACATTTAGATGCAGTTGCTTAAAAATTAAAATTAAATAGATATTATAATTATATTATTTCTGTCACTTTTAGATCTCATTTTCCAAGCCTTTTTGTGTACTGATCATCCTTGAACCGAGTGTCGCAATCGCAAAAAAAAAACACATGGGCTTAGTGTAGTCGTCCGGTACCATACCAATTCTAAAATCCATTCCATTTTTTTGAACGTCTCCTTAGTATCAGTTCCATATGCAATTGAAATCAATGGCTTTGAATTGTTTTTTTTTTTTTCAAACAAATCGGCTTTCAAGCTAAATTTTGAACTATTAATGAATAGTCTTCAATCGTTTGGCCTGTATTGAACATCATTTTAATCATGAGGGACAAAATATCGTAAAAATAAGCAAAAGTATTTTCATGGTTTACCGGGAAAAACAAATTTAAATTGCTAATTGAGATTTCGATATGCCCTATTTCTCAATATATATTTATAGTTTTAATTTAATTTTACAATTAATATTCCCACAAAAAATTGTTATAAATTAAAAATACTCCAAAACTACTCTACTCTAGAAAATGGCTAAAGTGTAATTTTTTTTGAAAACTATAGCTGAAAATGGCTTTTTTGGTTATGTAACATTCATAACTTGAAAATATTTAAGCATTAACAACATATCTACAATAAATAAGGGAGATTTAGGTCCGATGCATAAAGAAGGAATCGACATTAAAGTCATATTCAGTTGATATGGCAAACTAAAAAATAACCTCAAAATTTAAAAATTCAACTCGCTATAAAAAGAACGAGCTAATTTCAAGCCCAAATAGGGTTTTGCACAGTGTTATATATATTCTTTATGAGGTCGGAAAACCCGTTTTCTGCCTGTTACGTACATTTCGGCGACTTTAATATACCCTTTCACCCTGTGACTGCATGGTATAAAAAACAACTACATAAAGAATTTTTTTTATTTGATTTTCAAAAATTTTGAATGTTTGTCCTTCCGACATGGTGTGTCCAAAATTTCAATTGTAGTTGTTTCAAATGGCACTTCCTCGCGTTCTAGCCATTTTCAAAAGAAGAGTTTGGCAATTAACAAAAGACAAACATCTTGATTTAACAAGTGCTTTCTCTTTCTTTGAATGTATACAAAACAATTTTAATCTACAGAACATTAATTAATTGGATGATGGAGCTATCAGCAGGATAGACTGCATAGTCCATATGCGGATCTAGGTCTCTGAAGTGGGGCAGATTTGCCCCTTGATGTAGGCAAGATGCAATGCTAGAAATGTATTCATTATTTTCCACAAATTTATAACTTTTAGTAAGCCTTGTAATTTAAAAATTGTTTACAATCAATATTTTTTTGTATCCACAGTGTAATCTAATGTTTTAAAAAGAGAATTCTTTTACTGTTTATTGCATACTTTTGGGAGCAGATTTCCCTAAGATCCGCCCTTGGCCTATAGCTCGTCTTAAGAAATTTTTCTGCCTCTATGGGATTAATGCTGGACCAAAATCAATTTTTTTTTAAACCTGAAACTTTACACATACCAAGTTTCTTTAACTTTAATTGTAGGAAAAAATACAACAAGAGTCACAGTTTTACACAGCTATGAGCTATGTGATATAGTCACCCGATCTTAAGTAAATTTGGAACAGTCATTAATATGCATATTAAACTGATAAATATTCATTTTTGTGCCAATTGCGTTAAAAGTAACGAAGTTATTTATAAAAGTCACAGTTTTCGGGCGGTCGTTCCTATGGGAGCAATACGATATAGTCATCCGATCTTGATCAAGTTTGGCACAGTCGTTTACAAGTATAATAAACTCATCAATATTAAATTTCAGACAGTAGCTCAGAAAATAACGAAGTTATTGAAAAAAGTCGGAAATGCTTCCTTCTATGGGTTGCACACTTCTAACAAAAATTAATATACCCTTTTTGCAAGGGTATAAAAATCGAGATGATTGCTATTGAATGTTTATCATATGCTAATCATTCCTTTACTCCGCTTTCTTAAACTCATCACCAGCTACTGATCTGCTCTTAATTCTGGCGACTAAAATATAATAAGAACTTCGCAGAAGGAACTTAAACTATTTTCTGTTTTGTGGTTTACTTTGCTTAGTAGCCTTTTTGTTATTACCACAGCAAAGCGGAACTCGAAATTTGGCAATGTGAAATGGCAAGTCACTGCTAAATAGTTTTCTTTCGCAGAAGTTTACCTACCTGTGATAAAAGTAACTAATACAATTTCTATTTTCTAAAAAATTTCTCACCAACCAAACGAGCACTTTTCTAGAACATGTTCATCTTGTTCTTGGGACTAATCTACCGATAAAAGCGAACTTGCTAAATTCCCTAATGCCAGGACCCACTTGCAACATCTGGTAAATTAACCTCCCATCCCCATTCCTTTCACTTGTATCCTGAGGTATCAGATATGGCTTTCTTCTACGTTCAGCCATCGAGAACGTGGCCCAAATAATATCTAACAATTCCCAATCCATCAGCGTTATTTGAATCATTCATGCATACAAAGTTTGTCTCATTTGGCCATGAACAGTTTGTATAATCATACACAGTCCTGAGATTTGGCCCGGTCATTTACATTTGACTTGTTTGCCGATAGATGGTCTAAAAAATTGTGAAAAAAATAATGTATTTACATACACATACCTAATATAGAAAATGATCTCATCAATGCATTTAAAAAACGGCGCTGATTCGATTCTAATTGTTTTTAATTTGAATTTAAGCAAAAAATGTAAAATGTTTGCCTTGAATTATTAAAATCGTAAATTAAAATTTTTCCGGAAAATCCATTTTTATCTCAATTGATGTTAACTACTATAAACTATAACTAAATATAAATTTAACAAATTTAAAAATAGCTTTCTATCTAATTTGTCTAACTTTGAAAAATCGATCAAATTTTCGATACGAAAATTGTTGTTATCATTGATATTTCAAATGTCATCAAATCCATTTTCTCTGTTGTATTCTGATGTTCATATTTGTTAACTGTGTCTATTTGAATTAGAATAATTTTTAATTAACAGTAAGTTTGTTACCAACTTCGAGCAAACGAGAAAGTTTTAAAAGCGTTATCTCACATTTATCCTCATGTCTTGATCTGCTCCAACTGTATAGATAAGAAATACAACAAAACCGCCATAATTGACCGATAAGAAATAATCAATTAAGTAGACTTACTGGTAAGTTTGTTTGTCTTTTGTACTATCAAGTAGAAAGTAAGTCATATGGACTTTGATTATGCCAATTAAAAGAGATAATATTCCTGGCGTTGAGTCACTTTGGTAGCAAACAAAATTTTCCCATTAAGGCAATTGAATTAATGAATCCCCTTAAAAACAATTTATCTACGCTCCTGTACCATATCAGTTACCTGTACATAAGTTGGTATATATATACACACCTGTACTTTTTGTTGTTTAGGCATACAAGCTTAGGTATATATACTAGGTGTTTTTAGAGACGTAGCTCAAAAAAAGCTCTCTCTTAATTTTCTATTTAATAAGACAAAGTTCGCCAAACCAAATGCTTAAAACTCACCATCAATGACTAAATATAAAGGAATGAATGTATCTAGAAAGTGGATTTATTTCTAAGTAATAACTAAAGCAAACTAAACAATGGTAACATTTTTGGATTTGATCAAGCCCAGGAATTGTTCCAATCGCTTTCCATTCGCCTCTTCGTAGTAGGGCAGTTGCTTGATGCGTTTCACCCAATCGGATAGTTTTGGATATTTGCCGGCATCCAGTTCCAGGAAGGCAAACATGGTGGTCAAAACAGCAATGATATGGAAATCGGCTATAGTCAACCGCTTGGCAGCAATGTAATCGTTGGCCTTCAAGAAAAGTTCCAATGTGTCATAGACTTCGGTGAGGCCATCGATTTTCTCTTGGCTGACTTCAGTTTGATTCAATCGAAGTACGGGGAAAAGAATGGCACGTAGTTTGGGGCCTACCACACTGGAATCGTAGTGCAAACGTTGATCGACAATGGCTCGCTCCTGCAGATCCTTGGGGTATAGTGAATCAGATTTGCCATATTTGCTAACCAGATACGAATTGATGGCATGACTATCGTACACATAGAATCCATCATCGTCCAGTGTGGGCACAGTGTGCTGGGGATTCATTTTCAGAAACTCCGGTTTCAATTGCTCCTTGGCAAAGAGGTTGACTATCTTATAATCGAAAGGTAATTCCAAGGCGTTGAGGGTGAGGAGGACGGAGCGGACCGGGGCACTACCGTCGATGCCGTACAGTGTAATCTTTCCCATGGCGTGAGTCGTTGTTGCGGTTGTGGAATTAAGGCAACTACTAGTTTAACTGTGAACAAGCTTGGTGCTTTATATAGAGACAGGCGGCTAATTACTCTTCCATTCGGAAGAGAGCTTTTGCTGTGTTATGATGACAGGGCATTAAAAGTCTAAAATGGAGTGTCTCTTTGGTGCCGTGTGTCTTTTCTCTTCTGTTGAGCCGCAAAGCTTTCAATCTCTCTTTAGGCAACAATTGTGAAATTCTTTGATTTGAGTAGATCCACAAATTGCTTGGCCCCCTTGGCATTGGCCTCTTCGTAGTAGGGCAGCTCCTTAAGACGCTCCAGCCAAGCGGCTATCTTCGGATACTTGGCTGTGTCCAACTCGAGATAGACTCCAATGGACGTTATGGTCGATACTACACTGAAGTCAGCAATGGTCAAATGATCACCGGCTATGTAATCTTGGCCCTCGAGAAAGGTTTCCACAAAGTTGTAGACCTCATCGACATGGTCCACCTTGGCCTGCTCGATTGTATTGGCCCCATAAAACAACAACGGTCTGGAGATTCGTCTTAGGGCTCCCTCGAAAATGACTCCCGACTCGAAATGCAAACGCTGATCGACTTTGGCGCGTTGCAGCAGATCTCGGGGATAGAGATCATCGGTGGCCGCATACTTCCTTACCAGATAGGCCATTATGGCATGCGAGTCCCACATATAGCTTTCATTGTCTTGCAACATGGGAACCGTGTGCTGGGGATTCTTCTTCATGTAGTCCTCGGTGAGATGTTCACTGGCAAACAGATTTACCTGGACATACTCAAAGGGTAGTTCCAAGGCTTTGAGTGTGAGCAGGCAGGCACGAGTCGGAGGACTGGCATCGAGGCCATAAAGCCATAATTTACCCATGACGATGACTAAACGCTAACTGAATGACATTGCCTCAAACCAAAGACCCTTTTATACTTGTCAAGTGGCAGGAAAAGTAACATTTGTCCCACAAAGGACACGTATGTAGTTAGTTAGTTTAAAGCATATTTAATCGCACAAGGAACAGCAATCAAGTTAATGAGCTCTTCTCTTAATCATTTATTTATAATCAATTTAAAGCCGTACAATCTATTCAGTTGTCAATACAGGTTTTAATATTTTGATATACTTTTTGGCCCCCAACCCGTTGGCCTCCTCGTAATAAGGCAGTTCCGCGATGCGTGCCAGCCATTTTGTTGTTTTAGGATACTTGAGGGGATCCAAGTCTAAGACAGCTGCCAAAGAAGATATTGTGGCTGCACAGCATAAGTCGGCCACAGTAAGACTATCACCTGTCACATAGGAATTATCACCAATAAAATTTTCCAAGTGCTCGTAGCCATCCCGGACATTATCAAGTTTCTCTTGCGGCACTATCGACACGTGATTGTAGAAATAGGGCACACTGATATTTCTTAAGGCCATGTACAGGATGGTGGCCTCGAAGTACAAACGTTGATTGACCAGAGCACGCTTGGCTAGATCCTTGGGATACAGCTCATCCGATTGGGCATACTTGTCAACCAGGTAGCACACAATGGCATGCGAGTCCCAAATGCATAGACCATCGTCATCCAATAGAGGCACAGTGTGCTGGGGATTCTTCTTCAGATAGGCCTCCGTATGATGCTCAGCCTGGAGTAAATTAACATTCTCGTATTTGTAGGGCAAATTGAGAGCTCGCAGGACCAGCTGGCAGGATCGAACAGGCGGACTAATGTCCATGCCATACAACACAATCGTCATAATTTTCGTCGTCCAGTGCTGCTCTTAGTGAGATTTCAGATTCAACTAGATTGCCATATGGTTATTTGCAACTATTTGTACGAATTCATCTGCGAAAAGCTTGTCCAAAGAAAAGCTTTAGAAAACTAAATTAATTTCAATTGGTTTATTTACTTAACTTTTTGTTTGTATTACAATATTTAATGTATGTATGTATGTATGTATGGTAAGTAATTGTGGTTTGGACAGAGATTCAATCTCCCAATTTGGTCCACTGACTTCTTAGATAATCACAGTACTCTTTGGCTGGTCCACTATTGATCTCATCGAGGTAAGGAACCTCCTGTTTAATACGTTCCAGCCAAGCCAAAACCTTTGGATATTTCACAGGATCAATATCCAAAATCGCTGGCAACGAAGTGACCATGGTGGCGCAACTGAAATCGGCCAGAGAGAGTGTATTACCCGCAATGTGGGTATCACTGAGCAACACTTCAGTTAGACGAAGAGCCTCCTGGACAGCATCCAGCTTTTCTTGCGGCACCACCGTGACTCCAGAACGCCAGAAGGGTCCACTCACAGCGGCAAGAGAAGAGAACAGCACAGTGGCGTCGAAATAAAGGCGTTGATTTATCACCGCCCTCTTGACCGCGTCTTTCGGATAAAGCTCATGATCCGAATTGCCGTACTTATCCACCAGATAGGTGATCACTGCATGCGACTCCCAAATGACGAACCCATTGTCATCCAGCACAGGGACCGTGTGCAGCGGATTCATTTTCAGAAAGTCCTCTTTCAAATGCTCGCCTGCCGACAGGTTCACCTGCTTGTAGTCATAGTCCAGATTAAGAGCCCTTAGAGTCAGTTTGACAGCCCTGACACAAGGACTCAGATCCACTCCGTACAATATAATTTTTGAAGGCATTTTTCATGAAATTCCCCTCCGGATCTTTCTGTTCACTCCAACACTTTAGCTTTGACTGCTTCTGATTCTGTGAAAATGTTTGCTTTTTAGTCTGGTATATAGAGACTCTATGCTTGTATGTGTGACAGCAGGTTTGATTAGATTTGTAAATGTATGTATGTATGTGTATATGTGTACATATGTACATCGGTTTGTTTTGCAAAACGAAAAGCTCCAGAGCTTTTCTGAGATCGCATTGGAGGGGTCTAAACTTTCAAGTGGGATTCTTTCATCAGAACAATTGTTTATTGAGTAAGCTTTATGTGGGAACTCAGCATTGATTTCAAATTTCACAGAATTATGAAACACACACTTCCTATACCCTTTTACTGCAGAGATTGGCCACAAAAATATAATGATGAATAGAAAAGTCCAGAAAATGCATTTCAAGAAAATAAAATTCTTACACTATGTGAGTAATATTCTAAAGGTTAATGCTGCATTGGCATTTTCTACTTAAATATATAACAATTTACTAGACATTGAGGCTTAACGATAAACCATGAGATATGAGATAAGTTGGGAATAAAATTTTATTAAAAACCCCTTGAATATACTTTTAGATAAAACTTACGACTAGAACTTCAAATTGTGCTAGGATATTTATATGAATAGAAACATCTATTTTCAAAATTATTGTGGAGACGTTCGAGTCTCACCGCTACTAGATCAACACTAGATCTCTATGGTGTAGTTCACTTGTGATTCTCATCTTATCAACTTTTTTGTGGGCCGTATCCCCCAATCGAGTATCGGTAAGAACTAGATAATTTTTTTACAAATTTGCTTTTTCACATTTAAAACAAAAACTGTTTTTTTTTTCGAGTTTAAAATTATAGCACCATGGTTAGCACTTTCACTAATGATTAATAAAACACAAAAGGAAACCATTTAAGTATTCGGGAAAAAAATTATTTTTATAAAGTTTATTATTAACATTTTGTGATTTTTGAATCCCACATAAATTTGTGTGGAGATTTGGTAATTTATGTGGAGATCCTGGTGCTGGTCGTGGGCTACGCTCCTTACTTAGTTTCTACGCTCTTTAGTAAACTCTGGATTGACTTCGGCCAATTCATGTGAATTTACCATTTGAGTAAATATCGAAAAATCTGTCCCAAAACCAAACAAAATAATTTTTTTTCTTCAGTTCCTGTTATAGCGAATATCGGCTACAACCAAGCATAATAGACAGTTTCTCGAGTATCGTGATAACCGGTATCTACTGCATTAGCAAACTTAATTTTTTGGCATTTTGCAGACTGCAAGCGGTGAAAATGTTAAGAATATGCGAAGGGGGACACCACTCAACATTTAAATAAAAGTTTTAAAGTTTTTATGGCGTTTGTCTTAGAGGCCAAGAAAAAGGGAAAGCGTAATGAATATACATAGGTATCGAATCAAATAATGCCATTTGTACTAGACATCTATTATTTATAAAAGACCCTGCCCACAATTATTATTGTTTTTTTTTTTTTTGGTTTTTTGCTTTCGAAGTCACAGAAAAATATTTGAAATTTTTTAAATTGGACAAAAACACTTTTTGACTTTAACGTACACATACCAAACTAATATTTTTAAGTGGAGAGGCCAAGTCGATTAGATGCCTTTCAATTTATGTCACATAATATTGTTCACAAAACATATGCATAAGTTAAGACCCAGAATCTTAACATAAAGGGTATCGCTCCATATGTCGCAGAGCGATCCTAATTTAAACATCACATAGCTAGCCGCCAGACTTTATTAAGATTCCCGCACCACACCTTCTCACCCCCTCGAAGAATGGTGTCAGGTTCAGTACATCAGCCGTGCGCTCCCGTTGGACTATTGAACCCAGTCAAGTGCCCCAACCTTCATTCAAACATCATCGAAACACAACAAATCAGTCTTGAGCATAGATCGAATTGTCCAAGTTCAACTTTTGTTCTTATAACTTAGCTTAAACTCCGCGGGATTCGCTATTAGTCAGTTGTCCTATCTTACAGTAGTGTTGCGTGATTGTAATAAAAATGAAGTAAGTAAATCGTCTCGCCGACTTATATATATTCTTCACAAGAAAACGCAAAGTGATTTACCTTCCAGGAACTCATATCAGATTAAACCAAGTGGATGTAAAGTGGGAACAACATGTTAGGTACCTTGGAGTTATATTAGACAAGAAATTAACCTTTAATTAACACACCCGAACTGCACCATAGAGCAAATGTTGAACTAGTGGCGGTGAGACTCAAACGTCTCCACAATAATTTTGAAAATAGATGTTTGTATTCAACGTATCCTTATATAAATATCCTAGCATAATTTCTAGTTCAAGTCGTAAGTTTTATCTAAATGTATATTGAAGGGGTTTTTAATTAAATTTTCTCCCCAACTTATCTCATAATATACATATGTATTATCGTTCAGCATCAATGTCTAGTAAATTGTTATATACATGTATTATGTATTTAACCCTTAGAATATTACTCACTCACATCAAATGTATATATCAATATTAGTGAATAAATGAATGAATGAATCTTACAGTAGTGTTGCGTGATTTATAATAACAAATGCATTTTCGTATTTTAAAAAAAAATTACCCCAAAATACATTTTTACCTGTACAGATGTGAACTAGTGCAATATACATACACAATTTAAGATATAAAACACTGAATTCACATATATTATATTTACTTATGGAAACAGCAATAGCTTATTTATTGTTTTCCACAAAATTGTATTTCTTAATTAGCATTCTATTATTAATAGAGGGGATTCGTCCACTAATTCACTAAAAATGATTCAAAATTATCTGAATTCATTTATAAATTTCTAAAAATATAGACCCCACACATATAATTTTAATTGACCTGTCTAGATACACCCTGGGTATTGCCAAAGCTGCAATCTCAATGCTCTAATGGGATTTCCCTCAGTCTCTCTCAGACGCTCCAGAGAAGCTTATCAAGCCGGGCATACCTAAGGCCTTTGTTTGGGTATATAAGATCGAACAAGTTGCCGCAATTAGCATCAGTTCAGCGCCAACCATTCAACGGGAATCAATCAAAATAAAAAACTCAATCAATATGAAATTCTTCTCAGTTGTCACCGTCTTCGTTCTGGGTCTTTTGGCTCTGGCCAATGGTAAGTCTTAATTGAAACTCTAATGATTATAGTTTTGATGTTTCTAATCATAATCTTTTGCTTTTATTTAGCTGTCCCTCTGTCACCTGATCCTGGCAATGTGGTCATCAACGGGGACTGCAAATATTGCAATGTCCATGGCGGCAAGTGAAACAGGAACAAAGGACTGAGATTTGAAGTAGGATGAAAGTTTACCTCAAACAGCAAAAGAATATTTAAAAATAACTTAAGCCTAGTTGGTACTTAAATAAACCCTGAAACAATTATTGTGTAAAATATTTTGCAAACTGTTAATTAGTTAAGATAAGATGTAGTTATACTTGCTAACTACTATCTGTGGGTTTTACCTATACAGCAGTCCCCTACATGCGAAAGAAAGAGAAGCAAAGAGTTGGGTTGTTTTGCTTAATAACACCTGTTTTCCGAGGCAAAGAAGTTCATCTATTTTATATCCGATTTTGATGGATAATATTTCATTCGACGAGGATTTCAAGTGACTTTCTTTCATAGTTCAACCAAATTAACACTTTAGAATCAAATATAATGGTAAATCTTTGCTAAGTTAAAAGACAAAAGAAACTCGTACAAAATTAGAAATTTTGAATTGGTCCCAAATTGGATTCTGACTCTGCTTAAATTTAAAATGTATGGTATACAATTTATATTTCTTTGACTAGACCTACAAGTTTCTCAAAGAGTTCAAAATTGTGTTCTCAATACATACATACATATTTTAAAATTTAGAAATTAAGTCCCGTTGGATTTTCCGGGCTCAAATTCGGGGCTTTGCTAATGCAAAATGCACCAGAAAAAATAAGCGACTAAGTTCACAAAACTTTCGGTACATTATCTTAATAAAATGACCATAACAATGCTATAAATAGACGCGAGCAATCTGGTCAATAACATTATTTAAAAATGGCATAAACTCTAAATTAAAAGACGAAAAACTGTGTGTCCCAAAAAACTTTGCCACCACTGTATATCCTATTCGCTGTATTCTTGTTGGTGGTGGCAACAATTTCGACCTTGGGGTAAATATTTACTTAAGCTACTCGGTCCCAAAACGTGCTTAAACTACATAACTTTGGTATCAAACGAAAGAGAAAAAAAAGAAACTGTCAAATTTTGAGATAGTGCTGCCAGAGGCCAAATTTACAATATTTCTTGATTTTAGAGAACAAATATAGTTCGGAATACAATATTATATTCCTCAATTTTATAATTCAGAATAAAATATTTCGCTGCCACGGCGGTCAAACAACGCGCCAAATAAAAAATATCGTTTGCCAACACTGAAATCTAGCTTTAGTCGATTTTTTCACTTTTCAACACTAAAATCTTGAGTATGTATGTAATAAAATGAATATACTCGAGATTTCAGTGTTGGAAAGTGTAAGATGACAGAACATCGGTTAAAGTGGGGTTTAGTGTTGGTAAACTCAACCTTTATCATGTTTAAAAATACTTATTTAATAATTTATTTAACTGATATTACTTTTTGATTGCAGAGAATTGAATAGTAAAGAAGCTGCCGATGCTGTGGCAGGTTTGTTGTTGGGAAGGTTTGTGAGCTAGCCAAAATAAAGGATTTGAATTTCAAACATTCCCTTTCATATGAGCCAATCGAAAGATTTGGAAGATGGAAAAGTAAAAGAAGATAAAAAATGAAAGGGCAGGTAATCCAGGAAATCTTTTTAAGGCTGAAGTAAAGGCCGCAAATGATTTTGTTATATGGTAACTTGGAAAATAAACTTGAATTAACTAAAATCTATTTCAAGCAATTAGTCATAACCTTTTTTCTATTTTTTCCCTCATATTTCCCCCATATTTGTGCTTATAGATAGAATCCTTATTGATTGTTGTTTTTTTTAAGCACTATTTTACCATTAAAGTATAAAAAAAAAATTACATATCATTCTGCTATTTACAAATTTATTTATAATCTAAGCAACGCCCCTTCCGCCCTTGCAATTGAAATATTCAAAAGGTGGACAAACAGAAAAGTTTTTAATTCCATCTGGAATAGATGTGGGTTAAAGGACGGCTTGTTTACCGAGAAAGCTTTTTAAGTTTACCTAAACCACTAAAATTTCGACAAAAAGGAAATTACTTGTCTTGCCGACTTTGATACACCCTGCAATAGGTACGAAAGTTATTTTAACCTGTTGGTGAACTACGCTGATACTTGATACTTCCAATATACAGTAGCATCCGGTCAAGAAACCGACGATTTTACGTCATTAAGAAACCGACGATTTTACGTCATTATATCCGGAAGACGCTTTAAGGAACAAAAAAGAATTCTTTCCTTGATTACTTTACGGTTGCCACGTTCCTAATAGCTTTTAAAATAACAATTTTTTTTAATCAAAACCAAAATTTTTATAAATTTGTAACTTATAAAAACAGTTGCGCATAGTTTTATTTAAACGAGATATGCTGAGGGTTAAGCTCATTAGAGCTTCGATAAGATTTTAATGGACAAATCTATTCAGAATTTCTTTACCCTTAATTCTCTTATTCTGATCTTCATCGTTGACGTCGCTGCTCTGACCGTCATCCAATACATTGTTAACAATGTTGTCCTCCGAAGGTTCCCCACAAATCGCCACACAATTGTTAATAAGAACATATTGTTCTAAATCCTTCTTTAAAATCGTGATGTTCGATTTTAATATCACTTGAGAATGAGTTGCTAATAATAATAAATACATACAATTCTAATTTTTTTGGTATTTTGCTGTATTTTCTTCCAGAACGTCGCTATGACGAGTTGAATTGAGAAAAATCAATACAAATCCATAAAGGTTTGTATCGGGACCAATCAATCCATCGAAGTTGGTCATCGACGATCGCTATAAGGGGAGTTTGGGTATTGGGATTCTTTGAAAATTATTGAATACACAAAACAAGTAACGACATAATATCCGTAGTCCCGCGACTGGTGCACATTTTAAGAAGCTATATTCCTATTTCGATATATTCAATAAGATCAAAGTTGATGCCTAACTTTTATTTAAAGGATTGAAAAAGGATTCTTTGTGTAAGTTATCGTCCTGGCGTTCATCTTGGCGACTTTAATATATCATTACTATATGTACATTTTAGTGCAGGGCATCAAAAGCTCTAAAAAGCTTTTGACGTTCAGTTTTTCCAATGCCCACCACATCAGAAAGTTTTATAAACTTTTACACGTAAATACCCAGTAAACCCAAACAAAAACACAAGAATAGATATTTGCTAAGACTGACCGATAGACAAGAGCTTTAATAATATCTTAATCGAGGAAAACACAAAAAAAACTTAGGGATAATAAGAAAATAAGAAAATTTCTTCTTTCCCTATCTCTGTAGCTAGTTTTAATCTACTAGGCAGTATTTAGTATCGAAATATATTATTTTGATGAAAAGTCGGAAGTTGAAAGTGCCCCCCTTGGAGAGGTGGACCCACCACCCTTGTTCCTCCATCAATCACAGGTAATCAAGATCTAAGCAAATATTGACGAAGCTCAAACTTATCTAAACTTGCAGCATTATGACGTCTTTGTGATAATGATCAAATTTTACAGTTCTTAGTTTGCCTTAGTCTTTTGAATAATCTTATCTAATCTAAAGAAAGAAAATCACGTCGGAGAGACCCACAAACCGAATTTCAGTCAGTCGTAACTAGTCACTGGCAAAAGAATCTCCGTGTAGCAAGGGAAAAGCAAAAGAAAAGCGACAGAATGGTCCTAATACTCTATGGAACTGAGACTAGCCCCCCAGTACGAGCTGTTCTTTTGACTCTACGGGCAATGCAGCTGGATTATACGTTTCATCAGTTGGATATGCAGTCTGGTGAACATTTGGATCCGGCCTATTTGCAGAAGAACCCTCAGCACACAATACCCATGTTGGAGGACGATGGGGGCAAATATATTTGGGACTCCCACGCCATTTGCGGTTACTTGGTTAATCAATATGGCCAACTGCCTGACGGCGAGTCCCTGTATCCCAAAGAACCCCTGCAAAGGGCTGTGGTCGATCAACGATTGCACTTCGAATCAGGCATACTGTTCCACACCTGTTTCAAGCAATTACAAAAGTTAGTCTTCAGGGAGAATGTCACCGAGCTGCCCAAAGAGCAGATAGTCGAACTGAATGAGGCCTATGCCCTGTTGGAGCAATTTCTGAACGATCATTTATACATGGCCGGTGATCATTTAACCATAGCAGACTTTAGTCTGGTATCCACATTGTCCACTCTTCACCTCAGCTACGCTCCCATTCAGGCATCAAAGTATCCCAAACTATCATCCTGGCTGGGCCGACTCTCCGCCTTGCCGTACTACGGGGAGGCCAATCTGCGAGGAGCTCGTCAATTGGCCGACCGTGTGAGAGCCAAATTGCCCAAACAGTTTGATAAGCTTTGGCAGAAGGCTTTCGAGGATATCAAGAGTGGGGCTGGCAAGCAATGAGTTGGAGAAGAAACTGACCACCTTGTTCCATCATCATTATCATCATCATTATCATAATGAAAAACATTCTATCGACAGACGAGGCAAACAAGAAAACTCTAAAAAAAACTTTTTTCCTCATTAAAATTATAAAATTTTCGTTTTCGTTTTCTGTATCAGTGTTCTTTTTTTCCTTGTAAAGCGACAAATAAAAAGAAGAAAAAAGCAGCAGCAACAACAACAAAAATTGTTGTTGTAAAAAATGAAAAGCGCAAAGTTTTCCTGTGCCGTGTCGTGCATGCTAAAGTTGTTAAATCATAATTAATTTATGACGGGCGCCAGCCACGGAAGTAACCCGCCACCCACTTTTCTACTTTTCCACCTGCCTACCTTCCAACCTCAGTGTTGCCGTGTCGCCGTTTAAAATACACTTTTTAAAAAGGCAGCTTCGCCTAAATACACAGCCAACTTCTTCTCCAAGTTCTGCGTCCCGGACTCTGTTGCCCCAGCCTGTTTTATGCGCCTCATTGCAGGCGACGGCGGCATCCAAACTAATTGGTTTAATTTCAACTTTTACTTCAGACCATCGCCGTCCTAAAGTCCACTCCACTCCACTGCTCGCCGCTCCACTCAATCCCACCCCATCCATTTGCCGTTCAGTCCCAGTGCCATTTTCTAGGAGCTTGCTTTTACTTTATGCTTCACCTGCTGCTGCTGCTCCGGCTTCTGACCCTCTGGGTTCCTTTTTTTTTGTCGATTTTGCTTTTCAACTTTTTACAAGCTTTTTGTTGGTCTGGGTCTTTCTTGACTCAATCCAATCCACCCCCCAACTCCCCCGGTGTGTCTCACACACCTTCAAGACCACTCCAAAGAGTGTATCAATTTATTATAGCATATTTTTGGGCGTTCCCAAACATCTTAGCACAGAAGTAAAAAACAAAGAACATAAGTTGTTGAAAGCCAAGGGAAAGCCGCTTAAAAGCAAATCTCATGTTTAACTGGACCAAAGCATCTGCAAAAGTACAGCCAAAACGAAAGCCCCTAAAATAAAAACATGTATGACAGCTACGAGTAAATCAAAAATCGTTTTCTCGAAATTTTTCTACTTCCAGTTTCGCCATAATTAAAAAAATAAAAATTTTAAGCCAAGTTACTGTTTCTGTTGGCGTTGCTAGACAGACACATTAAATAGAAAAACAAAAGGGTATTTTATTTAAATAAAAATGGGGCTTGATGCATATCAACTGAGGAAAAGCACTAAAAAACGTGAAGACTGCAGTTGCCTTTCTTTTTTTCTTCGTTTAGTTAGAATTCTCAACTAGTTTTAGCGATAAATATTTATCAAAGTCTGCTAATAATACTGCTAACGTTTTTGAATCGGTTTTAAATTGTTCTTTAATTCAAAAATTAAATTCTAAAATCTTTAAGGTTACGCATGAATTAAGAACGTAAAAACTTTGTTTCCTAAAATGCTGTTATCTGGATAAATATGCCAATTATATTTTATTAATTGCGTAAAAACTAGTCCGAGAATCGCAAAGTAAACAAACAGCTTAAAAATACTAAAGTATTAGGCAGAAGTAAATAAATAATGTGTATAGGTTTATGCTTCGATTTATTGGTGATTTCACCAATTTTTTAATACCCCTTGTAAAGGCATTAAAATTTTGCCTGGAACTGGCTCTTCATTATTATTGAAAAAAATAATTTTTCATTCTAGCATGAGTTATCGCTTCGATGGGCGCCGACCCCGACTGCTGCTGCTGTTTGTTTTGATTATTGTTCTGTGTTGCTTATAAAAAACTTTAACAAATGGCAAAATCTTAATCAGAGTGTCACAGTCTTGGCTTGTAGCTGCAATGAAGTGGATGAACTTGATATTTGTTACGTTGCTGTCTCTTTTTGTCTTCGTCGATTTGAGCTATGGCGGTAAGTATACTAAATTGATAACAAAATTGCAATTTTTCAACTACAAAAATCGATTTTCAGGCCGCCTTAATATCCCTAAACAAACTATGAAAAACCGTAATATAAAGGTCCAGGGAAATTGCAATCATTGCCGCGTTCGAGTTACCAAGAATTCGGTGCATGTCATAACGAGGTTTAAACCTACTCCAAAACGGGTAGTGAAGAGAAAAGGATAGTATCAGGATTATAAATGGGTTTGCAATGGGTTCAAACACACTAGATAAAGTCAAAATCAAACTTTCAGGGATCTCCAAATCCGCCAAAAAAAAAAAATCTACTTTAAAACTCTTGTGGAAAAAATAAGTAAACTTTCATAGTATTTCAATAGTGAATCAATTGACATGTAATTTGATGAATGTGAATTGGTAATCAAAATTAATATCTTATATAAAATATGAAATTGGTAAATATTTTTTAAGTTTTTCTACGAAGATTCAAATCAAAATTATGACAATATATTTTGTTATCTATTTGCAAATATATAAGACCTCAAAAAATGTATTAGGAATAAAAAAAAATTCCCGGAACATTATAGATTGTATCTAATCTTACGTTAATTACATTTTTTGGCCACTTCTTTGAATATGAACAAACCTATAATAAACTTGGAAATTCGTAAACAAACAAAAGGATGCAGTCATTAAAAATGACTAGAATGAATAAAAATCGATGGATACTGAGTCAAAATATTTCAAACCTTAAAGTCAGCGCTTGGTATACTTTTTATATATATGTACATGACTTTGAAGTTAATCCATGTACATTGAAAAGTCTTATTTCGATTTTTCAAACTCTCAATTAAAATCGAAACAAAGAACTCGTCAAAATATTGTTCTTTATACCTAATATCTGTTTTAAAATTCAAGCAGTTGGGTTTATCTTCAATTAAATCTATCTCTCTTATACTTATTACTCTTATGAATATTGTGTTTCTTCTTTTCAATTTCTATCTGCTATGGCGGATCCATTCGTTTGGATCAATTCAAACAGTTCAAAATCTGAGATTTTGCAGAGAAGCAAATCCACAAATTTTTCTTTTAATTTTTCACTATGCTCAACCATTATTATAAAAATATATCTCACACTTTTCACTTTAGGACCTTGGACCTTGGGTATTTTAAGCATCATAGGTACAAGTTAACCTTTCTTGTTCCGTTGTTGTTGTTGTTGTTGGGTCCAACTTACTTTTTATCCTTAAACGATTTCGGTGCACACAAAAATGCTTTGCGTTTTAAATACAGAACTGAATAATAGACGGTTCAATTTAGTCAGGAAAATTAAATGAAATACAGTAAACAATAAAAATATGAAAGAAGCTAACATCGGAATACTTACTATATATACTTAATATAGAATACCGATCCTTATAGACTGTTGGTGCTGGATATGGTGAATTCAAATTGGTAAAATAAATTTATTAAGAATTAAATTAACCACAGCTTGATCTAGGCCGAACTTTACAATTTATATTTAATGCTTCTAAGAATAGGATACTTCTCACCCGCACACTGGCCACGAAAATCATCGAGGGACAAATCGTGGAGCGCTACTCCACCCAAGCCCAGGGCCTGGGCATAGCCTGCCTTGATGGCAGCCGTTGTGGGGTCTTCGTAGCCCACCCACAAACCATTCGCACCGTTCTCATCCGCAGAACGATAGGCATAGATACCAAATCGCTTTGTTGGATCGCCAACCTTGCGAAGATACGGTTTGTCCTGGTCAGGTTGCTGTGGATGCTGCAGTTGTTGGCAAATCTCAGGCCAACTCAGGAGACCAGCGATGCCAGTTCCATTGCCAGCGGGACCAGGTCCATCGGTTTTGTATATTGGAGGGTAGCCCGTGATGCCCGATTTCTGTGACATTATCCAAGTGCGACCATAGGCTACTACGCCAAGGTTCAGTTGTTGATGATTGGATGTGGCATTGAGCCACCAGTCTACATGGTGCTTAATGTTATGAGTGGGATTCCGATCGTACATGTGATTCAATGAGGATGGAATATCAGCCTCCTTTGGATTATATTCTGGAGTCTGAAAGTCGTAGGTGTTGAGATTAACAAAGTCCAAATAGCCCATGACTGAGGAGACATCTACGAACACTGCAAAAACGATAAAAATAGTTATTACACAATCAAGTGGTTCTCACTAATTACTCACTTTCGATATCTACATGGGGTAGCACGGAGAAGGTCAATAGCTTGCCACTCTGCTGCAAATCGATGCGCAACTCCCTCACTAACTGCCCGAATTGCTGTTGAATCTCTGCAATTTGCAGTTCCAGGGATTGCGATGAGAATCTGAACCATGATTTAACTGTTAGCCAGGCCTGCTTGAACACATTTTCCTTTTTCTCCGACATTTTGGGAAATTGCCAGGCCAAGTCCAATCCATCGAAGCCGTAGCTATTCAGCAGCATATTCACACTGGCCCTGAAGCTATTCCTTTTTTCTGGATCTGCTATGAGACTCATGTAGTTCGCCGTCTCCACCTTGCCCTCCTCATTCAAGTCCTTGTCACCACCGACCGAGAGTAAAAATCGAACATGTGGATACTTGCGACGCAATGAAGTAATCCGGCTAAACTGTTGACTATCTTCCTCATGTGTTTTTATTTTGAATGTGTCCACATCGATGCCCACATATCCGTATACAAGAAAATTGCAGAAATTCAAGGCTGGCTCCAAGTCATCGAGCGCCATTTGGGCTGGCCCTGTAAACAACAATTTCGAAGATAACCTTTCAAACACTTTTGGCCCACTGAGATTAGCCTACGGAGACCCACTAACCTTGTCGCGTATAGCTCGCCGCATCATAATAACAAACCAATCTGCCAACATTCGCCCGGCTCACATTGTGGCACAACAAGCAGATAAATACTAAATATATCAGCATCATAATTGTGTAGTCGACTGCTTTGCTCGAGACCGACTCGGACACTGAGATCATAGAGTATATGATGATTAGAGAACTGGGCAAAGCTTTGATAAGTGTTTTGCGTTTCAGTTTCATTCCAAATTGTGTTCAAGCTTTTAGAAAATAATGCGATTTATAGCTTACTTTTTTATTTTGATGTAGTTTCTTACAGCGCAAACTTAAAATAATTCCAATACTTTTGAATTACCAATCAGTACGATAAACGTCATAAAAAATTTAAAAAGTATTCATCCTACAATTTTGAAGCAAGGTTGAGGGTATTTTCCAATTAAAACTATTGGTAGCAGCACCTATTAGGAATAATGTTTCACTAAAAAGTCAAACAATTTATTAAGATATATCCAACTGTTTAAAGCAGGGGAATGTAGAATGATAGTAAATTTCTGGTACATTTTCATCTAAATCTTTTTGAATTTATAGGCAAACTCGCCACATTAAACGCACTTTTTGTTGCAAGGATTCAAATTTTTAAAGTACTACTCATAAAGATTCAATAATATTAGTTTACTTTGTACTGTTTAAACATATAAAAGTCGTTTATGAAGATAAGCATGGGACAGAAAATGGCTGTCCCTTTTTTCTTTTTATAAATAAATTAATAAAATAATAATAAACAAATTAAATAAAACTTTGGATAGAATTTGAAAATTCATTGAAGCAATTCTATCAAATTTTAAAATGTGTCATTAAGAACTATTATTTAATGTATTCAAAAGTTGAGCTTGAATTCGCTTCTTTAAAAAAAAACAACTCGAATAAGTTGGTTCAGTCTTAATCAATTATGTGGAATTTACCATTATATCCTACATTATCAAATCCTGATATAACCTATATACCAGTTTATTCTACATTATCATATTCTAATATAAACATACATCATTTTTACATTCTACATTTTTTTCGGAAAGTGTAAAAATCTTTTCTGATTTTTAAAATGTTTTCGGAGTCTCAAAGAGTACTGCTTGAATAATGTGAACTGCAGTGCACTGCTTTGAATTCTTCATACCAAATGGAATTCGCCGCACGGCGAACTGGAAGCAGTGCAAGCAGTTTCGCAGAAAACATTTAGGCAGTGCGAAGAACTCAATCTCAAATTAGCCAGATTTTGATTTGGGTAAAGTTACAGGCAACTTTGCGAGTTGTAACGATAAAATAATGTGCCCTCTAAAAAGTTCAGTCAATATCCAATTTAATTTGTTGTTAAAAAAAATTATTTTGAAACTTTCTTGTGGGAACATATTCAAAAATATATGTAGATGCCTAATTTAATGTTTCCCCCTTTTTTTCTGTCTTTCTTGTGGCGACCGATCGCAGAAGTTGGCCCAGATTTTAATGTATCTTTTAATAATTGTATTACCAACTGAAGCCGTTGAGATTGCTAAAATGGAGCCCTTTGTCAGATCTCAATTAATTAAAGAACCAAAAACATAAAAACGTTTGATTTCTCGCCACTTCTGTTCGCCTTGGCCGCATAAAACTATACTTAGACCCTACTGATAGATATAGTCTCCGCATTTCATTTCATAAAACGGCTCTGTTGGACATTACCTTTTTTTTTAAATGTTTAAATATTCATAGTAATTATGAATGTCCTAATAATCGAAGGTTTCTCGTAATAGTTATTTGTACATTGTCCCTTCGTGGGCTCTGTTATACTTACATGTGAAAATAATATAAAGTGCCTTTTACAAGTTTGCGAGTAAAATATTCTACAAAATTTTTATTGCATTGAATACTCCACGTCGGACACAACGGAGGTCAATAATCCCCTGAAGACGATCTCCGAAGGAGTTTGAAAAATATTGGGAAGCAAACCCGAATAAAAACTTGGTCTCGAGCCGGCGTACAATTAAGGTTTGATAAAAATTAAAAAGGTCGGAATAGCAAAAAATTCTACAAAATCATAAACCATTAATGGTTCGGTATAATAGTAGTTTATTATGGAATGCAACTAATAGGACAAAAAATATTACATTCATTATGACAAAACACGGGGGCTTAATACTGATTCTGAATGGCAGGGAAATATTAAAAGAAGATACATGAATAATATTTGCATAGGACTCAGCTGAATGGATTGTTTCTCAAGGGAGTAAGAAACAAAGTGTCGCTCGGGACCCTGAAAAATTTATTAAATTGAACTTTTAATTGGATGAATTCAGGATCATCATCAAATCTGCCAGACGATTTTCTCCAGAATAAAGACACATTGGAAAACACCATGCTTTATTGTAATTGATTATTGGTTATGATTATTATTATTGGTGTGATTAAATAAAAAATCATTTACTTATAAAGGACTTAGAAAATAATAGATTATACCAATATATTTAATTCGATACCATCTAGGAATTTTTTGAAAGATTTTTGAAAATTCAATTATTCAAATTTTATTCAATTTCTATTCTAGTCACCAAAAATAAAAAAACTCTTTTTATACCCTTGCAGAGGGTATTATAAAATTGGTCAGATGTTTGTAACGCACAGAAGGAGACGTTTCCCTATAGAGTATATATATTCGTGATCAGCATAAGAAGCTGAGTTGATATAGCAATGTCCGTCTGTCCGTCTGACCGCCTGTCCGTCTGTCCGTCCGTCTGTGCGTATGCGTTTTACTCAGCCATCTTAAGAGCTATCGGGATGAAATTTTTTTTGGGGGCTTTTTATTACCTGGGAAAAATAAAGTATGAAAATTGGGAGAATCGGACCACTATATCATATAGCTCTGGAGGACACATTTTTGCAAAAATTGCAAAAATTTGAGTATCGCCATGAATATGATAGTATTATATATATAATCTCAGATCCCAAAATTTGAATCCAATCGGATAAATAGAACAGAAGTTACAGCCGATATAAATCGGTTCAACTTGCTGCCTACTACGTCATCAAATCAACAGAGCACACGCATGCACACATACAGACGCAACGCTACATAAACTATATGTGTATGCGTGCGAATCGCGGCATGCGTTTAAAAGGGGATGGGGAAGAAGAAGAAGAAATTGAAATGATATTTGAAAGGTTCTGTGCATTAATGAATTGAGATACAGAAAATAAGTTTGGAACATGTAAAAATATTATGGCCATGGACTGCAAGGGTATATAAACTTCGGCACAGCCGATGTTAGCTTCTTTGATATTTTTTCTAAAAATTTTAAATAGTCATTATCTGAGCGAATACTAAACAAGTCTATGTAACCAATAACTTTGAACGACTTCCCAACTACTATTCCCTTGCATCCTTCGCTGGAGCAATGCGACGAAGTACAAGTGCCATTTCATCGTATATTGTATGACACCTATATAATATCGTCATCCGATTTTGATCAAATTCGGCACAGTAATTAATAGCTATATTAAACTGACAGGAACAAAGAATTACAAAAAACTTGCAAAGGTATACAAATAACTTAATATTTTTGAATCTAACAAAAATTATATAGATTTCGTCGCCTTCAAAAAAAGAGATGGTTACACCTGCGGATTTAACGACTGACGATTTGAGGACTTTATTTTACTGTCGAAAGTTCAGTTCTTTATAATTGAAAAATTGGAAATCATTGTCGGAAATCATTGTCGTGATGATTTACAACATTATTATCACACTTTTTACTGTCTTATCATGTTGGGGCTAACTATCAACATACTCCAACTCAAAACCAAACTCACCAACCCGATGAACCACCCCGATTCGCAAATACGTTCACATACCCAAACGGCTATTAGAGTCCTGTCACTGTGCCATCTCACGACCAAAATGAGAGATGTGTCCTCTGGTAGGGGGCAGGCCAAAAGTCCTAATTTCCGAATTCCCAGTAGTCAATAATGTCTGTTCATGGTCGCAACGCTTAAATACATTAAAGCACTCGTCACATCCAAGCCCAACCCCTTCTCCACTCCTCGCTGTTGAGTATGAGCTGTCACTCGTAGCAGGGCAGGACAACAACTAGACCACGAGGCGAATCATGGGAATGGGGGATGTGGATGGCCACTCAACCATTTAGAAGAGTCCTTCTTGATGCTTTTACCCTTGACAAGAACAACGCGCTTTGCAGTTGATTAGCAATTTCTCTCACGTGCTCAGGTGAAAACGGAATGTGTTGACTGCCTGCTCTTTGATTGTGGTCAGATATTGAAATCAGAATATACATTTGCATTACATAAGTCCGTCGGAACCTTGCCTTTAAAGACATATTTCTAAAAGAAACCCTATTTGTTGATTACTTTCCTTTGCAGCCCCCAAACTTGATGCGTGACTTACCTTCCAAATAATGTTGCCAGGGAAGAAACAAATAATAAGATATCCGTGAAAATATCCCCTGATACGAAAGATGAAATTGTACGTCTAGAAATAGTCAACTGCAGTCAAAACTGTTTCTAATAACCTCTTCCCTGTGAATGACTATTGCACCCTTAAAAGGGGGTTTCAGAAGTTACCTCATTCGTTAACATTCGTTAACCACAATCGTTCCCATTATCCCCGACGGAACTACATTTCAATATTGCTTTATCTGTGGGGGGGGGGGGACATGTTCACATGTTCCTTAAACCTTAAAATAAATCGATGAATCCTTTGAACACATTTACTAAGCAAGTATATAAATGCATTTGGAATCATAAGTTAAAAAGAGCTTTTTTAATTTGGTGACTAGAATAGAAATTGAACAAGGAATAGTTATTAAAATATCAAAGAAGCTAACATCGCGCCGAAGTTTATATATCCTTGCGGACCTTGGCCATAATATTTTTACATGTTCCAAACTCTTTTTCTGTATCTCAATTCATTAATGCACAGAACCTTTCAAATATAATTTCAATTTCTTCTTCTTCTTCCTCATCCCCTTTTACACGCATGCCGCGATTCGCACGCATACACATGTAGTTTATGTAGCGTTGCGTCTGTATGTGTGCATGCGTGTGCTCTGATGATTCGAGCAATGACGTAGTAGGCAGCAAGCAGCGCTGCCCGCAGCGCTTGAGCAGAGACGATTTATATTGACTGTAATTTGTGTTATATTTATCCGATCAGATTGAAATTTTGAGATCTGAAATTTTATTGCCAATACAATGACATTAGTAAATTTCTTAGCGATACTCCAACTGCTTCACCTACTTTTCGTATTCAACTATATAATAGAGTGGTCCGATCCTTAAGATTTTCAAACTTGATCTGCCTACGGTAATAAAAATCACAAATAAAAAAAAATTTCAGCCCGATAGCTTTTAAGATGACTGAGTAAAACGCATACGGACAGACGGACATGGCTATATCGACTGAGCTTCTCATGCTGATCAAGAATATATATACTTTATGGGGTTGGAAACGTCTCCTTCTGTGCGTTACAAACATCTGACCAATTTCATTATACCCTCTGCAAGGGTATAAAAAGAGTTTTTTTTTAATTTGGTGACTAGAATAGAAATTGAACTAGGAATAATAATTAAAATATCAAAGAAGCTAACTTCGGCTATGCCGAAGTTTATATACCCTTGCAGTATACTTGGCAATAATATTTTTCCTTTTTGAAATTTCTTTCCCTGCAACTCAATTCATCAATACACAAACAAAATATTATTTCTCTTTTTACCACAAGTTTTTCTTCTTCCATCATTTTCTAAGCAAAGCACGGCACGCATACACATAGCGTGTAGCGTTGCGTCTGTGTGTGTGCATGCGTGTGCTCTGTTGATTTGATGATGGCAGTAGTAGGCAGCAAGCAGCGCTGCCGGCAGAGATTTTATATCTATTACTATCATATTGGTAAATTTCATGGGGATACTCCAATTTTTGCAAAAATGTTTCTTCTAGAGCTATATGATATAGTGGTCCGATCCCAAAGATTTTCATACTTTATCTCACCCGGGTAAAAAAAAGCTCCCAAAAAAAATTTCGACTTAGCTTCTCATGCTGATCAAGAATATATATACTTTATGGGGTCGGAAACGTCTCCTTCTGTGCGTTACAAACATCTGACCAATTTTATAATACCCTCTGCAAGGGTATAAATATAATTTTGAATGTTTTGAATAGTTTCTTCAAAACTCCAAGTTTCAAAATTTGCAAAATATAGAGTTTTATTTGGTTTATTTTCTACTTATTTATAAGTCTGAAATTATTTGTATTTATATATTTTATTTTTTGACAGAATAAACGTGAAAAGAATCAACCTGTTCGGGTTTACAATTCTGAAAAAAAATTTGTCGGAATCGAAATTAGATATGTTCATCTATTTTTATTTCCAAAATATTTTTTGTCCTGATTCGATTTCAATTTGAAAGAATTTGGAAAGAATTTCGGAAACGAACAGGACTGAATATTATAAAAGTTGAGGTATATTTGATATTAAAATAACATTTTGAAATGGTTTCCAAGCATGGTTAATTTTAACCATAATCATTTCAAATATCCATGTGCCATGGCCACTATTTGCAACAAGACGGATTGACTGGAACATATGTATATAGTTGAAATAAGCAGACTTTGCTTAGCAATAAATATTAATACGGTTCCGAAATACTCTTAAATGCAGAAAGCACTCTACATTTATGAGTAAACATCACTCAAAAAGGCAATACAACGTAAGCACTTTTCATTAAAGAGCAAACTATAAGTCCAAATAGCTGGCATCAGCACTTTAGAAATGGCATAAATAAAGAGACCAGGCCTAAAAGAGCAGACACTTTGCGATCGCATATCGAACTGCGAATGTCTTCCGCCTTGGAGTTCCCTCCTTAAATACCCGGCGCCGCGTATCAATCCGCGTTACAGCAACATAAGATTTGTCGATTCAGTTTGTATACCATCAATATATAGCATAATCATTCTGCTCGATTGGATCTGAGAATCCCTTTAAATATAGAGAGTTCGGTCAAGAAAAATGTCAGTCTTCGAGGTTGATTCCTGACTATTTCCCCGTAATTATATTCTTCAAATAACTGGGTCTATTCAAGGACCTTTTATTTCAAGGGAACCATTGAATACAGGGAGAAGAATATTTCAGATAGACGGACAAAAGATATAATCCAAAAGGGGCACTGGTTCAATCTCTTGTATGGCTGCGAAGAGAGTAGCAGAGCGTCAAGTAACCAGTCTCCGGGAAATGCAACGACCCAAAGGAGAAGACGTTGTCCTAGCTAAGATACGCAAGCAGATGGCTTCTCTGCTAGAAATAATCAATATGGATCCACCACCATCCTGGAACGAGGCTTGCCTCCTCTGGCAAAAGATATACAAACTGGAAGAGATGGAGCGGCTGCAGCAGCAGAAACAAAAAGATAATTGAATGAAAGCCACAAGCAAAGCAAATTTCAAAATTTGAGCGAACCTAAACTTAAGCCAAATAATAAACAAAATAAAAACAATGAATAGGGACAGACACATATAGGAATTACATTTTCTGAAATGAAAACATTAACTTTGTTCTATATTCAAGTAAGTATATATTTCGTGGACAAAATATAATTAACTTAAATAACTTTTAAAGTATAGATTTAATGTCCGATCGCAAAATGGACCAAATTCCCAAATAATTGGCATTAAGTCGAAAATTTCATATTTATATAAAGTAGATATTCCATATATGATAACGTATATATTATAAAATGCAATTTAAGTCGATTTTCAAAGTCAGGAAATCAGTCAGCTCTTTTTTTTGAAAAAATTGGCGAGAAAAAAAATATGTTGTATATGTTGAAAAGAGAAAAATCTAATTCGTAATTCTTGTCTTCTGTGAAGTAAAAACTTATGTTCTGCGTGTTTCTGTGAATCGTAATATATGTCAAAATAAAGTAGAATACTTTTTCAGACTGTTCGTACCATTACCTTGAAGAAGAAGCTGAAGATCTATCTCAACTTTGTAATTAAATTTGACTAAATATTTGGTAAAATGTACCAGTGTGCGATTACCGTTAAAATGTATCACAATATTGGGTTTAAGCTCACTTTCAGGCTAAAATCACAAAGAAAATTCATTGTACATATATATACATATATATATGTACACATATATATAAATCATTATATACTTTAAATAAATAAAAAATTAAGCCTAAAAGTATGCAAAAATGCGTATAAGGCAAATCGGAATTAAATCGTTCTCCGATTGCAAAATTGATTGGTTAAAAAAAATTCAAAATTCTATTTCAGCCCTACTAATCCGCTTAATTTCAATTGGAGTTTATGCCAATTATTTCAGAATCTGGCCCCCGTGCATCGGTGCATTAAATACCAAACTTATCCACTAAGAATTAATTTAATTAAAAAAGATATAATTTTGATGTGATCCTCTTTTTATTGTAGAATTTTAAACATCAGAAGTAGGTATTTCTGATTTCACATCCAGTTGGAGTTGTTTTTAAAAAGTGCCAGGGCGGCTTTTTCGTCTACTAAGCAGTTTTTAGAGTAAATCATTCAAATTTGGTATAAACAAAAGCCAACGACAGACCTTACAGTCTAAAATAAAGAGAAAAATATTTACATAATTTTAATGTGAATACATCAAGATATAAACATCATTATTCGAATGCGAACTGATCAAGCAATATACAAAATACTTGAATTGTTAAAGAAAAAGAATTGAATTGTGTGTTACAAAGTCGAAAGTTTTTTTCATGTCTCCTCCAACAAAAGATCCATTTTTAATCTAAATACATATATAGATATTTAAATATATATTTAAAGCAAATCGCAAGTAGAATTGGCCATTTGGAGAAGTCTCGCCTTTTCTGAAGCTCATGCTTCTTCGATCGGCGATTCAAGCGCATCCATTTTAAATCAAATGGGCTATGGACAACTCTTCAAAAATTTACTAGCTGATAGCATTAGCAATGGCTCCGAATCGTCATCATAGGAGGCGGTGACTTTGACCTGTGGGGGGCACATGAGTCCCTTGCCTATTATGGAAATAACGAGACACTCAACCATAAAGATGAGATGAGTTTTTACCTCAACACTCCTTTCAAGACGTTTTAACTTTTTGCAAGGAAAACAGTTTATCTAAAGCCCTTTTCGTTATCAAAGACAAAAAACCTGTCGAAACTCTTATCTCTAAATAATTCTTTATGTGGTAAGAAATAGTTCTAAGAAAAATTGCTTTATTTTGCGGATTAAAATGTGTTTATTTAATTAAGATGAAATATTTTTTCTCTGGTAATGAAATCAGAATTGAGTGTATGTATACTTATACATAAATTTAAATTACAACTGCTATTTAATGATTGCAATTGGATCGACTAACCAAAATTTAAGATTTCACTTCGCATACAAGAAACTCTAGCTACCTCTAAATGAAAATGAAAACTTTTAAATGAAAAAGTAATACCACATTCTATTTTTAGCCATTGTTTAAGATTCAAATGCTATCCTGATTACCACCATAAGAGTCTCGTAATCATGAGCTTAAATTTTGTCCCCAAAATCAGGATTTCTCGCTTATTGCAAGTCTTTAACTCGTGACTGCCCCCTTCTGATGACTGGATGATTAACTTTTCCTTCTTCGGCTGAGGGGTGGTTGGTGGGGCGGAAAGGCGGTGAAGTAACATCTGTTGGTGCTCTTTCGCTTCTGCCCTTCTCAGAGGCAACACTTTGTAATTAAATTGTTTACGCACACGTGTCGACTATCCGTGTATTCGTGGTGTGCGAGTCTGGCATTTATGCCGGGGTTCATTTAACCGTAATACTTTTTACGTTGACAAATGTGGCACATACTCGTTTTTCCACAGCCCGCTAATCCACTGCTGGATGGGTAGGAAGCTGTTGGATGGAAAGCCACCTCCACAACCACAACCAACCCACCTCCACTTCGACCTTTCCCCCCAAAAAGCGATTTGCATGGCTTACGCTCTTCGCTGGTGTTTGTAATGGTTCATTGGCTTAATTGCCAACAATATGTGCGACAGTCCAACTGCCAGGGAGTCATCCGGACACGGACAGAAGCAGAAGGATAGCTATACAGCTTTCATCAAGTTAAGTCGATTCAACCGCAAAACGCGTTCATCCACCTTTATTCGATTGAGTAGATTTCGACTATAAATATCTGCAAACATGTTTATACATATTATTGTTTGCTAATAATTAATTTAAATCCAATTAATTTTAATTGTCCATCCTGTTTCAATACTCTGTCACTCTGTCCAGCAGTAATGAAACTCTTATATTCTTCTGAAAATTTATATCAGTTTTTCATTTTAAAGTTAAGTGGCTTATTTGGTCAATCTAGTCTAGTCCACAGGACTGAATCCATAAGAACTTTTATGAGATTCCTGGAATTGTGTATGAAGAGAAGGAAATTCTTAAGTACAGTAGATGCCGGTTATAACGATATTTCGTTTATAACGAAGGAAAGCTTGATTGGGTTCATACGAAATTGTATGAAAAATCAATCGAATATCGCTTATAACTAATATCGGTCCCTTTAATATTATTATAGCCGGCATCTAATTTAACTTTATACATATATGTACATATGAATTTGATTAGGAACTGATTTCTCGCTATTTGGAAACAATTTCTAGCCATTAAATTTCTACATAGCTACTTTAATAGTAGTTTTTTTTTTAGTTGCAAATTCGAATACGTCAGGAAACAGATTTTTTATGAATACAAGTGCTGCAGGGTATTGTTTACAATATCGATAATTTACACAAAACCTTAATAAAATAAGACTAATTTTCCTTTTTATACCCTTGCAGAGGGTATTATAAAATTGGTCAGATGTTTTTTTTTAATATTTGTTGAAACTTTAGCCAGGATTCAACAAAAATTTTAGTTCGAGTAAAACCAAAAAGTACTGACAACTCAAAAAAATCAAGAAAGTAAGTCGTCTCGACTCCAGTTTACCATGCACCAAGTAAAAAAGTATTTTAAATTTCAAATGTACATACAAGTTAACTTCCTCTTATTTGAGGAGGTCACCTTGCAGTAGCAAGGATTTGATTTCCGTCCCCCAACGGCACGCACACCCCAAATAATCAAGACGTTGGTTCGATCTCACGTTATAATTGTTTATTTTCTCTTCCCACATCCTTCGGTTGTTTTCCCCCCAGCAACCGCAGGCCTCGGCCTTTCGGTCAGTTCTGCTTACACTCCCGCTGCTGCTGCTCCTCCTGCTGCTGGGGCTGGCGCTGTTGCTGATGCAGCCGCTGATCCTGCTGCGGCTGATGCTACTGCGGCTGATGCTGCTGCAGCCGCTAATGCTGCTGTGTGGTGTTATCTTACATACATACATACATACATACATATGTCTAACAAATTCATTTTTCATGCCTCATATCATATGCTGTCTCGCTTACTATTACAAACACACGAGCACTGTAGCGCCGCCACTAGCTTACAGCCAACTCCACCCTTATGGAACGCCTAGTTAAACGCGTCTATACGTTTATATTGTAAGCGGTACAATAGTTTATTTTTTTATTTAGTTTTACTCTTAAATTACAATGGATGGCTTAATTATTTTCCGCTTTTATTACACGTCCGTTCGCTGCAAGCTTTTCAAAAGAAATTCTTAGAAGTAATCGATATCACATCGTTGATATCGATATCACTTAATCACTATGTAATACCGGTTATCGCTTATACAATAGGGTTATTTTATAAGTAGACAAGGGAATTTATATGTAGCCTACTACAATATTTTGGGCGTTTGTAGTTCAAGTTTAATGAAATTTTGTAGGTCAGCAGAGATAACCAAAACTAATTAGTGTAGCGAATTTAATTTGGGTAGTCAAAAATTCGCAGGAGGCGATTGGTTGCTTTTAAATAGTGGGCGTGACTAAAATTTGAAATATTTTTGGGCATATATGTACATACATACATATGTATGTATGTATGTATTAAGAAAGTCTACGTACTAAACGTGGGGCCTTTAGGTTTGGTAGTCTTAAATCCGCTCAGGTGGGCGTGGGAAAATTTTTCAAGAACAATATTTGCGCCCGTATTAAATTTAATGTCTCAAGCAAAATAGTTTTTGAAATAAACTCAAAAATTGAAAATAAACTTGATCCCCGCAGGTACTACAGAATTCTGAATTCCAAGTTTGGTGACTTTAGGTCTTAGGTCTCTCTACATTAGGACGGACTGACGGACGGGCAGAGGGAGAAGACTAGCTTGCCTTGGCTGTTGATGCTGATCAAGAATACTAGGTATATATAATTTATGGAATTCGGAAAAGCTTTTGCATACATTTTGGCGACTTTATTCTTTTTGACCATGCTAAAATAAATACCAATTGCACTTTAAACTTACCTTTTAAGGTGGCCAAATACAGCTAATTTTACCAACCTGCTGAAATTTATTAAAAACAGGAAGAGAGAAAATTTTAGATGCGTATTTTGAAAGTCCTTTGTCAAGTTGAATCTCCTGTTTGTTGATTGTGCAAATGCGGCTTGGACACTTTCATTTGGCTTCCCGATTTAAAGCCGTGCAAATATCACCAACTTGTGGATTAAATCCAATAGCTAGGACGAACTAACTGTTTGCGTTTCTAACTGTAGAGTCTATAGAGTACGGGGTCAAATATAGTAATATTAAAAACTCTGTCTTATTTAAGGCCAAATTAATGAAGCCTTTTGGAAAATATAAAGAGCTACCATTTTTGCTACTGCTCTTCCGGAAACCTCATAAAAACTATGTAAATATAACAGGGTATTTAAAATGCGGTGTTGCGCTTTGCTTTTGCGAGAAACAAAGTCGTAATTTGTTTTCATTGCATAAAGCCTCGAGTGCATAGTGCCCCGAGAGAAAGAGGGAGAAGGGAAATGCAATAGACATGTGAAATTCTCTCAGTTTTAAGTTCTCACAGAATGCAAAGACTATAAAAGCTGCCACCAAGATGCCAACTAAGTTTAGTTAGTTCCAGCTACCAAGTTAGAATCAACAACATGAAGTGGCTGTCGCTTGCTTTCATTCTGGGCCTCTTGGCATTGGCTAGTGGTGAGTACTCTGACTACCTTTAAACATAGTATTTATAATCACAAAAATTATCTCAATTTATTCTTCCAGCCCAGCCTCTACATCCAGGCAATGTAATCATCAATGGCGATTGCAAAGTTTGCAATATCCGAGGCGATTAATTTCAATGTCCTATTCAAATTCAGAAAATAAATATACAGTAATGGGAATTTAATTTTTTCATCTGGTTTTATATTTGTCTATGCCACATATTCATGTATTTGGAAACATAATTTTGGGGGGGGGGAACTTATGCATAGGTTCGCTGGATCAGCCACCATGGACATTGCAGTTGCGACAGTCTCCGTTTATAATCACATTTCCAGGCGCCAAGGGAGAGGCTGTTGAAAGAATGTCTTAACAAATATAACACTACAACTTTTAACCCAACTCACCGCTGGCCAATGCCAACACGGCCAGAGACAATACAAGGCTGAGCCACTTCATTTTTGTTAAACAATACAAATCGAACTGAATCATTTGCCGTCTCGCCACAGTCTTTTATACAAAAGTGAGGCTACAAACACAAATGCAAAGGCAAAAAAATAACAATTAAATGTGTGGGAAAACCCACAATAGATAAGAGATTTTTATATATTTATATAGGTAATTTTATTCATATACATATAGTGAAAAAAAGAAATGGCCAGAGGCTTTATATTTAAAGCCAAGGATACAATCATCTTTCCCTGCTCAACTTGGGCAGACTGCAACTAGGCAAAACTAATTACTATGTATAAAACTAACTAACTAAACTATGACTTCCATTGCTGAGCCGACCGGACCTGGCTAATTGATATACCATAAATCACAGCCAAAAATTATTATTAGGCCCATTCAATTTGCAATTCCGTTTATTTGCAATTCAGTGATTAAAATATAACTGACTAGACTTGGGAAAATTCGTTAGATTTTAAATAGAAAACATTCTGTATATACTTCTTATGAAGTAAGTCGTCTCGCCGACTTAGGTATACCATACACCAAAAAAGAAATGCATTTTCGTATTTTTAAAAAATCTGTTCACATGCTTTTTACAAGCACATCTTAGTATTTCGCTCACTCAAGCAAACGAGCACCCTGGCGCCCCCACCAGCCAACGACCAACTCCGGCCATATGGAAAAACGTTTATATGCATAACTTGGCTATTTTTAGTCCGATTTTGATCAACTTTGTTGGATTGCGGGATATTAGTATCAAATTTAAGTGTGCTAAAGGTAGAAAATTACGGGAGATAATCGAGTTTTTTCAAATTACGGGGGCGGAAAGGGGCGTGGCTAAATCTTTACACATAAAAAATGTGCGCATTTGCTAAGCAAATATACATACCAACTATGGTGTCTCTAATCGCTATAGTCTTTGAGAAAATAGGTTTTATTTAATTTGCGGGGGCGGTAGGGGGCGTGGCAAACATTTGAAACAAACTCGATAAGCGTACATATGACACGAGTCTACATACCAAATTTGGTGGCTCTAGCTCTCATAGTCTCCGAGATCTAGGTGTTCATACAGACGGACGGACGGACGGACGGACAGACGGACATGCTGGATCGTCTCGGCTGTTGATGCTGATCAAGAATATATATACTTTATGGGGTCGGAAAAGCTTCCTTCTGCCTGTTACATACATTTTGGCGACTTTAATATACCATTTCACCCTATGGGTGTATGGTATAAAAACTCAAAACTAAATGAAGAGATAAGTGCTGAGAGATTTGGGATTGCCAAAGCAAATTATTCTGAATTTGCAATCAGAAATGCAGTTCAGTTAAGTTCAAGGCAAAAGCGTCATTCAATATTTTCAATGTCTAACAATAAGTATATATTAGATTCCCCTAATCAAAAAGATTTCATATAAATGTTTTTTTTTCTACTTAGTTTATTTTTATCGTTTGTTTAATTTGCAAAATTTGACATATATTCTTGTTTTGTGATGTCTACATTAATTCTATGGTAAAACTATTGAACATATTTGGCTGTGTTGATGATGCTTTAGCCAGGTGATAAGGGTCATCGTGTAGATTCTTAGGCCCTCACATTGCAGACCCGACAATCGCCATTGATAATCACATTGCCAGGATTGAGGGGAGTGGCTATAAGCAGATTCATAAGTATGTACAGTATATATATATAATAAATAGAGAACTCACCATTGGCCAAAGCCGCCAACAGACCCAGAACGAAAGCAACCGAAAGGAATTTCATGTTTTTTGTGGTTTGTTGTAGTTGTCGTTGTTACTGAAAACTAATGACGAGTTTGCAAGATGTTGATGCTTTTATAGGAATTCATCTACTGAGGGCAACAACTTGTTGTCTTTGCATGATTATTTGTTATCAAACCTGCTGGGAAATAATACATTGAGACTTAAACTCGGATTTCCCCAAGCCCAGATTGAAATTCCCAGTCGATTGAGTGTTTATTCCCACCGATTCGAGTGATAACAGCACGGGGCAAGAATTCACGTGCTAACATCAGGTTTAGGGTAATGAAAAAACGGGTCGATCTATTAAAATGAAATATATGTATATAAATACGTATTTCCACGTATTAGGAACCCGTTCAGAGTTGTTTACCTAGAAATTTACGTTGTTGCATCTAAACAATTACGCATTTAAACTTAGTTCGTCTTACTTACGATTAGTGTGAAATGACAAGATTCATAATCGTATGCAGAAATGTTTTTTTGTCAGGTGGTTTAAGTGGATACAGCAAAGAATCTTATTTGAATGTTCATTAGAAACATGTATCCATCTAACTATATATGTATACTTTATAATAAAAAGTCCATATGTCCATATGTGTAATTTATAATTTATTTATTTTTTATAGTTGACACTGATAACTCATTTTGATATGCTCTCCGAAACTCACCCTGTAATATGACCCACTTTGAAAAGAAAAGTAGTTCAAGGATCTTTTAAGTTTCCAAAATATGTTAATTTTTAACCATTTGGAATCATTTGGAACCTAACAAAGTTTCGCTAAATAGAAAAACAAGAGAACCCAGATTAAGACAATCTTCCATTGCGTTTACTCTCATTTGTTGTTTTTTCTTCAAAAATAATTTTTGGAAACATTAAATGTTATTAATCAATATATTTAGACTTAAGAAAGCTTTTTCCTATAGAATTGAGTTTTTTATCTCAGACTAAAAGACTCGAAACTACTTCTATTCAACGACTACATTTAATAAAATATACCTTCCTTATTTTTTATTAATTCAACTAAAGATAAGAACATTGGTCTGCCATTAAATAAAACACAAATATTTTAGCTTCTTCCTGGCACATGAAATAAACTATTTTCCTAAAATATAAGTCAGGTGCATTTATTTGCGGTGACTGTATCTTAAGAGAGGTTATTAAAGTGATTACTTCAATAGAGTTAGGGTAATCAGAAAGCCCTGATGTTTTTCTGCAACATACTGATAACTTGGGTCTGATGCCCTCAAAAATAAATTGTATTTTAATGACGTTTTACGATGCTAATTTATTACTAAATTACTTTTTTTTTCTTGTATGTGTTGCATGTTTCCCTTGCATACCCTTTTTGGGGTATACAAATGTTTCAAATTTAAATGGTTGTTGGCGTTGTAAATATTAGACTTTTATTTCCGTAAATGTTCACCCTGTATTAAGTATGTAAAAAAAATATATATCCTAAAATGTTCACTTTGTGTATAAGAAATTTGCAAAGTTGAAATCGGTAATGAATATAGTTCTATTGAGTTATTTCTTTAGCAAACTTTTTAATAGAATATTACATAAATAAAGGGATATAGATAAACTAGTCGGTACATAAAATATTCAGTTCACTGATCAACATCAGATTCAGTTCTAGTTTACTGATTGCACTTGCACTTTAGCATAATGAGCTGGATGACAAGAATCAAGTTATATCTCAAAATGTCTTGATAAATAAATTTTCATAAACGAGAGGAGTAAAAGCTAACTTGAGTGGTTTTTCTTGCCCTCTTGTAACAGAAAACAAAGCTATCGTTATGCTGCCATTATTATCTTTTAGCCTTACCACACCCAAGGGTTTTGTTAAAAAATTACCACAATTATATTATAATTAATATAATATGTATGTACTTGGGTCCCAAAGTAAGTACATGCCGCACATTTTGGGTCTGCAGGGCTTCCGGAAGTTCTGCAACAGTTAACGCCACTTGGCCCGACTTCCTGGCCAAATGTTTAAATGAGTTGGGTGGGTTGGAAACGTTAAGGATAAATGTAAATGTACAAGGACAAAAAGGGGTTTCAGTTTAACTCCGATTCGTAAGCCACTTTTACTGCCTGTCGACAGGCAGACAAACAGACAAAAAGACGTCATAATGAGATTGAAATGAAATGCACAGAAAACGAAAAACATGAACAAGAATATAAAAATGAAATTACACAGTGCGTATGCGCAATAAAGTATGGTGGAATATGGAAGGGGTTTGCATTGGGTGCAAAACAGAAGTAAAGCAAACGATTTCCGAAGCTTAAGTTAACGCGCCGAGATTCCAATACCCTAACCAACTATGTTCATTATGAAATGCATGAAGAGGTTTTTGAAACGACAAAATTTAGTGACCCTTACAGAATTCTGCATCGATATAGAACAGGATTTTTATCAAGTGATTTCTAACCTAATCATTTGATTTTAAATCATTTCGAAAATGATTAAAATTCGTTAGAATCGACTTTGATTTCAATAGTTTGTATAGTTTTCGAAAAGGTCACACATTGCTCTTGGTAAAAAAATATTTTACTTTGGGAATGCAAACACTTGGCCAAGTCCACAATCTCCGTTAGATAGGGAATCAAAATGAAATTAATTATAAGTGTGGCGCTTCAGTGCACTCAGAAAACCAATAAATCATCGGAATTCTGTGTTTTTGTATGTATCTCTCTATCTTTCTCTCATTGTCACTCTCCCTCGTTTTGTCACTCTGCCTCTCATATTTTAAATTAATAAAGTTTTTACAATCAAAAAGGAACAAAGAAAATGTCAAATTGCTGACACAATAGATTCCAACAAATACAAACACATGCATATACATAAATATTTTTTTAACTTGTATATTAAAATGAGGTTTATTTTATGTGTTTTTAATGTTTTTGTGTTTTTTTTACAACTAAATTTAATTTCTTTTAAATATTCTATTGCTGTTTGAGGTAAGCTCCCACCACACTTCACGTCTCAGTCCTGGGTTCCCATGTTGTGCTCACTTCCCGCCATGGACATTGCAATATTTGCAGTCCCCGTTGATGACCACATTGCCAGGATCAGGTGACAGAGGGACAGCTGAATAGAAGCAGAAGATCATTATCAGAAAAATCAAAACGATAATCATTATAGTTTCAATTAAGACTTACCATTGGCCAGAGCCAAAAGACCCAGAACGAAGACGGTGACAACTGAGAATTTCATATTGATTACGTTTATTTGTTTTTGTTTTAACTGATCGTCGTCAATGGTTAGCGCTGAACTGATGCTAATTGCGGCAACTTGTTCGATCTTATATACCCAAACAAAGGCCCCACGTAGGTAGAACAAGCTGAGTAGAATTGATAGCGAGATTGAGGGAAAATCCCACTAGAACACTGGATCTGGGACTGGCACTGGGGCATTGGCATTGGCATTAAGTCTGCGGCCTTGTTTAGTGCTTGTCTCTCGCTCTCTCAATCTCTGATAACGCTTAAAGTGCATCTACCCAAGACCCATTTTATTGTAAATTCTCGAGAATTTAGCTGGAAATTAGGACAATTATCGATTGAATACGTGTGTCAATCTACTCGTAGCAAAGGACCATGTTTAGTTAGATATATGTATTTTTTATCAAGAAAGGCATAAAAACAGAACCAACTCTAACATCTATATGACTGCAAATAGAACCAACCTTCCTTTTGTTTAAATTTCACATCTATAAATTCAACTGGAGTACATCAATATTTGTGCCACTGTGCTGCGATTAAACTAGCCCTCTAGCTTAATCGAAATGTCTTAGTTCTTGGAAATGTGTTGTAACAAGATTTCTTGAAATAAACTAAAAGACAGAATCAACTACTGATACGACTTTCTTCTTGTTCTTTCTTAAGTGATTTCATTAAAATAAATTATTTATAAATTATCTGATTTCTGATTGCAGTTTATCAATAATAATTGTGATAATCGCTGCCATTGGTTTATTTCTATTATTGCATAATTTTTAGACCTTAGATCTTTAAACGCATCCTTTATGTAGAGAGTTGCCTGTCATCCTATATCAAAGCGAAAACTGTAATCTCTATTTCAAGGTAGGTGAAAAGTTCAGCTTTGTCTCGCTACGTTTATTGAGGTAAGCAGAATTTAATAAACAATCTGGGCAATTCCAGTTTGTATATAGGAAAAAATGAAGTAAGTTAGTTGCCTCCCCGACTTTGGGATACCATTCATCAAGTAAAACAAGTCGCCTATCGCTCCATCTCTTGTAGTCTCTGAGTTTGATTCGGCTGTTGATGCTGATCAAAATTATAGATAAAAAAATATACATACATTTTGGCGACGTTAATATACCACTTCATCCCATGGGTGCATGGTATAAAAATATAAATAAATACATGCATATATATGTATATATGGATTTCACGCTCTAAAGCGCAAGTTAGAGCCAATCGGGTCGTCGCTGTTGACGGGTATAAAAAGGACTGCGAAGTGGACAAGTCAATTTGGATTCAAAATGAAGTGTTTCGCTTTGCTGATAGTTGCAGTGCTTTCGGCCATTCTGGCCCTGGCCCAAGGTCAGTAGAGAATAGTGATAGAGCATGAAACGTTTAAGATCTCTGATAAACTTTCGCCTACAGCCGGCAAGGTGACAATCAAGGGCACTTGTGTCGACTGCAATCAGCCGCAGACAACCACGCCAAGAGCACCAAGCCGCGGACAGGCTAGTGGTGGACATGGACGACATCAGACGACGGTTAAGCCAAAGCCTTCACCCGCCCGCCGCGTTGTGAGTCATGCGGATCACGATGATGACGACTGGAGCTTGGGTGGCGGCAACAGCTGGGGACTGCATCAGACAATTGGTGGGGGACGGGATGGAGGTGTGTCCCAGCATATCACAGGGGGTCACCGCTATAAGCGCCAATGGGGGGGACGTCAGATAATCCGCACCGGTGGCGGTGATGGTGATGGCGGCTGGGGCGGTGGTCCTATAACTACACTTGATTCTCGTGGCCAGCCTGGAACACTTGTGCGGAACAGTGACTGCGTCGGCTGCAACATACGTGGCTAGACCACCTAAGATTCTCTGTGAAACAGAAAGCAAATACAAAATAAATACACTAATACACCGATTTTGTGGTTAAACCCAAGTGATGCATTCCCCAGAATTCTCCCTCGAACCGGTTTTAGTTATGCAAGTTGATTCTCTCGCTTATCTCAGCCTCTTCACCTGCTCTGAGGGGCAACAAAATCTGGTTTCCCCTATTGATAACAGCTAAAAAATGGTTGGCTGTTGGGTATATAAAGCTCTGGCTTGTTGAGCTCCTGCCGTAGAACCGACTGAGACTTCACTCACTCACAATGACCAACCTAAGCCTAAGCCTTGCGTTTGTTGTCCTCACCGCCTTGGTGGCCCAATCAACAGGTAGGCGATGACAGGATTAAACTACAGTCATCACCTCACATTATGTCGCCTCTCTCTCGCTCTGTTTGTCTTTTTCCCTAGCTGGTAACGTGATTATCAATGGCAAATGCCAGAACTGCAGTCCTCCAGATGCAGAGACTCTAGTTGTGGGTGACAAGGTATACAAAGGCACTCCCGGACATGGCACGGTCTTCATAGGAAGCGGTTCCAGCGGTGGTTCTGGATCTCGAGCTCCCATTCCCATAGACCGTGGTTTCAGTGGCCGTTTACCCGGAGGAACTTATCTCCATAACAAGGATTGCGTCGGTTGTAGTATTAGCGGCGGAGGTGACTGATAAATAAAACCTTTTAAGACAGAATTTTCGTTTACTCATTCTTTGTGGGAGCAATAGGTCTTTTTCTGTTTTGATAGAGGGTATCTTTCAGTCGAGGCCTCGATTTTCATTTAATCTCCCGGTTCTCCTAAAGAAAACCTATAAATGTACTGCGGCTTGGCCTAATTAATTACTCAGTAGTTAGTGTTTGTTTGATATCTACTCCAGGAGATATTGTAAATACTTCATGATGAGATTTTCTCTTAAGGCTTTCTCAGTTTGGGTAATACTCTACGGCTTTCTTTATTAAAACGGAGTCATCACCTCACATTATGCATTTCAGCGAGGAATTAATTAGAAAACTGAAATTAAGTAGACTGATATCGAATATTCGTAGTACTGGAATGGGGAAGACATACCCTTCCCCTTACCATCTCTCTGATCTTATGGATCTCTTATTAATGAAATAACGTACAAAAAAAGCTTAGGTCAACTTGGCATGATAAATCATCGCAGTTTCCTTTAGACGAGCTTGGAAGCTCGCTTGTGACATATAAAAAGGGAAAAACCATAACCCATCATCGGCAATTCCAATTTAATATATTCTAGGTTTTTTTTTTGCATTCTAGTATGACTTATCGCGTGGATGGGCGCCGACCCCGACTTCAGTTGTTGCTGCTGGTGCAGATTGCTTATAAAAAGCACTGAAAAATGGCGAAATCTCAATCAGAGTGTCACAGTCTTTGCTTAGAGCTACAATGAAGTGGATGAACGTGATATTTGTTTCGCTGCTGTCGCTTTTCGTCTTGGTTGATGTTACATATGGCGGTGAGTAATGAAAATTTATAGCCACATTTTCACAATTCCCCAACTAAATGAATCAATCTTCAGGCCGCATACAAATTCCAAAAATAACCATCAAGAACGGGGATATAACAGTCCATGGAAATTGCAACCATTGCACTGCTCGAGCCACAAAAAATTCAGCGCATTTGTCCATGAAGTTCACTACGAGCAGCAGAAAGGTGGTGAGGAGAAGGGGTTAGCCGAAGGATGTTATCCAGGATTGAAAGATTGCCATTTATCAACAGATAGTTAAGTTATTTATATTGCAAAAAAAAAACCTTTCAATTGCCAAAGAATGTGAGAAGGTAATACAAAAATAAATATCTCACATTTATATAACATAAACCAAAAATTTGATGAATTCGAATTTCAATTAGTGACGAAATCCCTATTGTTTTGAAAATAGCAAATCAAGTTTAATCCAGCAAATATTATGTATTAATTGGGTTTTTAAGAAACTTTTACAATGAAAAATATTAGTTATCCCATATAAAAATGAATGGAAAGTCAACTTTTTGTTAGACTGAGGACTAATTTATGTCCCTACAAAGCAAACCCGTTACGTAAAATTATGAATATATCCCTAGGATATCCCTGACAAATAACCTCTAAAATTTTGTAAAAAGTTTTATTAATCATTACAGCACTTAAAAATTGGTTACTCAATCAAACTAGAGTCAAAAGTTGGCGACAAATCTTCTAGAAGTTTTGGAAAAGGATAACATTTGGAAGTATTTATTAATCAAATGATCCCTGAGATTCATTTCTATTCAATATTCCATAAATCTGTCCAAAAATGTACCTTTACCTCATCGGAACACTTGATTTGCCAAGTTAGAAGATGAAAACCAATTTCAAAATGGCCAAAAGTTAGCGACAAATCTTCTAGAAGCTTGTAACTAAGTTTTGGAATGTACTCATATTAGAAAACGAAGTCCAAAGGATAACATTTGATAGTATTCGTTGATCAAATGATTGCTGAGATTCATTTCTATTCAATATTCCTTTACCTTTACCTTATCGGAACAATTGATTTGCCAAGTTAGAAGATGAAAACCAATTTCAAAATGTGTCGAAAAATTTTGTTCTAAACAATAAAGTCTCACATGCCAATTACAAGCGTTTCGTGAATTTGTCATAAAAACCAGGTTAAATTGTAAATCATTTTAGAATGTGGCGGATGGGTGGGTGGCATGAGTCGATTTTCCATTTCGGGATATTTTATGCTTCATTGGTAAAATATATTTCACAAGGAGAAAACACATAAAAATTGCCATCATATTTGACTTTGGAAATGGGTGGAAAACGCGCCCGGCCATGAACAACCCGTTTGGCCACGTTTCTGCCTTTGCAATATTGTCCTCTTCTTTTACTTCTTAAACACACTGGTTTTACCCTTGTCTACAAATTTTTTATGTGCAGCTTTTGGCCGTAAAAGGCAGCACTTCCTATTTCTGCCCTTACATTGCTGGTTCTTCCTTTCCGTTTTTATTACCAAACAAAAACCAAACCGCCGTGCGCCTGTAAATGACTCCCCAGGCACCTTTATATTGACTCGTAAAATTGCGACATTTAGCCAGCAAGCTTCCTCCTCCTCCTCCATACCTAAGCCCCACTCCCATTCGGACTGGCGCCCCTGCTCCCCCACCGCCACCTTGATGCTTCCGGTCGTTTGTCTTTTGGTTGTCTGCTTTTCGGCTCTGCCAGCGAGTTTCTTTAGCGTTTTAAATTTGATTTTTATTTGCCTGACAGTTGTAACTGGCAAACGATTTTCTCTTCTTTTTTTTTTTGGTCTCCTTTTGATTTTTCTCTTTTGTGCCAAGGAAATTGAGTTGGAAAACTCAAAGGAAACAGCGAACTAGATTGAGTGGGTGCAGTCAGAGAGAAAGGGTAGGTTAGCGCACTAAAATGGAATGAGCTAGAGAAAAAGAATAATTTCCTAAATCAAGGCCGGTCGGAGACTTTGAGATACCAATCATATCCCTAAGGTTGAAGAAAAGAAAGAGAATAAGATCAATAACCAATATCATAGAGATAAACCATCTCTTAAAAATTAATCAATGGCCAATGGCCTAGAAATGGGGGCCAAGACTATTGGCTAGAGCAATCTGCCCCAAGCCTTTGAGCCTCTCTGTCTTGTGGCAAATTGATCTTCAGAATCAAATGAATGAGATCACATTATGTTCACGTTTTTGTAAAAACAAATGTGAGGCATTCACTAAAGGGTATACAAATATGCATATGACTTTTCCGTCAGAGACGTCAAACTTTGCATTTTCTTCCTCTGTTTGTCCAAAAAACTTTATTAATTTGAAATATGAGAGACATTGGGTTGTTGAAATGATTTATTGGATTTTTAAGTGCACTCAAGTGCTTAACGTTTTCTTTTTCACTGTAATTAATTTCGCTTCACTGTATTATTTCGTCACTTTCCATCTGTTTCTGCCTCAAGCGGATTACGATGGCTGAAAGGAACTTGAATGCGAAAAATTTCATTGAGAATAATTCACATAATTGGTTCATTTTTTCAGTTATTTCGTCTTTGTTCGCTTTCAGCTTATAAAGTTGGCACATGATTTACACAAATCATTGTATAAAAGACAATTTAATACATTTCGATTCATATAACATATGTACATATATGGCAGGACAACACGGTTTACACGATAAGTGGAAAATTTGAATCATGGGCCTAATAATCTTTAGTCTTCGATTGGGAGGTTCACTCATAGCCATTTCTCTTTCTAAATAGGGTTTTTTAAAATATATTTATATTTATAATGGTATTTAGCTTTTTATTGCCTAATTGAGATAAAGTATGATAATAGAACGCATCGAACCACTATAACATATATGTACATCTTATCCAATCTTATTAATTTAGGCTTTGTGAGAACAATTTAATTATATAGAAAAACGTTATACAATAAAAAATGAAGTACGTAAGACGTCTGATCGACTTCGGAACACCCTGCAAATTTAATTGCGGTTGTTAAAAAATGAAGTAAGTAAGTCGTCTCGCCGACTTCGGTATACCATGCAAATTTTATTGCAGTTGTTAAAAAAAATACGGGATATATTATTGGTTTTTTTTTTTAAATCGGATGGGGGCGAGGCCAACTTTTTGCACAAACAACACCTGTGCGTAGTCAAAATGAGTATACATGCCAAACTTTATGTTTTTAGCTGATATGATCTTTGAGAAAATCCGTTTTTTTTTAACTTTCGGAGGCGGTAGTGGGCGTGGCAAATTTTTAAACAAACTCTATGTATTTATTTGGTGGCCCTATCTCTTACAGTCTCTGAGATCTAGATGGGGACGGGCAGACTCGACTGTGGATCCTGATGCCATATACTTTATGGGGTCGGCAAACTTTTCTTATGCCTGTTACATACATTTTTACAGTATGAGTGTATGGTATATTTAATAGAGACACAAAACATTTTTACCCTATGAGTGTATGGTATATTTAATAGAGACACAAAACTTATGTAAGAGAATCTTTAGGAGAAATAAATGGTATTAAGGGTATTGAAATTTAATGTAGTCCAATATAGCTTCTTTGATATTTACTTACATTTTCTTCTGTAAACTGTACTAAACCCAGCAATGGTCGAAAATATATATAAGTAAATTTGTTTAACAAAGCAATATTAAAGCCTGTTTGGACCTACATACATATGCGCTACAACTTTGGGGAACAGCAAGCCAATCAAATATTGAAATTATGCAACGTTATCAATCGAAAACCCTACGCACAATTGTTAACGCACCTTGGCTTGTTTCCTATGCTGAAATTCATAAGGACCTTAATATACCATTTATAAAGGATGAAATAGCAGAGTTTAGTGTTAGATACAGGGTGGGCCATTTAAGGTGGAAGCATCTGGCAACCCCATAACTTTTGACAGAGTTGTCAGATTAACAAATGTCATACCGCGTTGGAAGCGTCATTTCAGTACAATTTTAACCATGGAACAATACACACCTAAACAACGCGCTGAAATTGTTCAGCGAAAGAAATACCTTATTTATTTGATCCAACGCCAAATCAACTGCTGGCCCACAACGTTCCAGATCGAATGGGGAATCTAGTAGAATGAATTCCTTTTCTTGCATTTCTCATTTTTAAACACTTATCATTTATTACCTACCCAAATGGGAGGCCATCAGAACACCGACATTATATACACGCATATAGCTCATATCACTTTGAATCTGGTTTAAATTTGATTGATACTGATGTGCCTTTGCCTCTCTGGTTCGTTCATAGACCGATTCATTGACACTTAACACCACATTTGTACTGGTGGTTTCCTCCAGGAACTCGAAATCCTCAAACGAGTCTATGTCATTGCGCTTCGTGAAACTGGCATTTGACGATGGCATCAAGAACAGCATCCGTATGCTTACGCCGAGGATAAACCAGCTCCACATTTTCCTAGAAACTGTTGCGAAACTTCATAATAGATTACAATATCACAAAAATTAAGCAGGAATCTTGCATTTACATGGCCAAAAATGAACGTGGCTTTTGGCAAAAAATCATAATGTCTGATCAGGCGCATTTCAACTTAAATGGAGGAGTGAATAAACTATATGCTACTTTACGACCAAAAAGTTACTGTGTGGGGAGCGTTATCGGACAATGATAACCGATTTTTTATTGCCATTTGTTCGTGAAAATGAATTGGATAATAACTGGTTCCAACAGGACGGCGCTACATGCCATTCAGCGAATGCCACGACCCATTTATTGTGCGAAATGTTTCCCGGAAGATTAATATCGAAAAACGGCGATTGTGACTGGCCACCGAGATCTGACTTTTTTTATGGGGATATTTAAAATCCAAAGTATATAGGCGCTAATAGACAATATCCGTAATGCGAAATGCCGAAAAAAGGTCAAGGCCAGAGGCGATCATTTACGAGATATCATATTCAAAAAGTAGTTAGAACGAATCTCCTTGGACCTAAATAAATGAATTTAAAAAAAAAAAAACATTTTTAAATTCCACTTTTTACTTTGCTATTGCAAAAACAAATCCTTCCACTTTAAATGGCCCACCCTGTATGTTGACATCATTAGCTCTAAGTCTACTTGATAATATAACAACAAGAAGACTAAAAAGGTTGCATATATTATACCTTCCAAATAGAATTTAATCTTTGTTTTATATATGTAAATATAAATATATACACATATACCAAATAAAATGAAAATATTAAAAAAAAAAAAAATTAATTTACGGACCTTTTTTATGTAAAACAAAAAATGTTCCATTTCTTTCCTAAATGGTACGTAAAAACCATATAATAAATATTATTCGATTAAATTATATTTATGACTTTGTGTACATACTACACAAATATTTATATTAAATTTGATAGCTCAAGCTTTTATGTTCTCCCAGATCAAGATTTTGATACAGACGGTTCAGAGGTTCTTTTAAAGCGCGTCAGGCCGATAATGATTATAAATTAATATGTATACTGGGGGCTTTATATGGGAGAATCCCTTAATAAATATAGACTTCTGATATGTATTACTAGACATTATTGACACCATCTGACCATCTTACAAAGTTAAAGTTCAATTAATACACGCTTCAAAGGTGATGATCTCAGATGGAAGGGTAGAATCGAAGCAATCCTCATTCCTGGACGATAGAAAATAAAATTAAGGTATTATGTCTAGAATGAATTCCCATCCTGCGTATAAAAGCCTAAAGTTTTGGGTTTGAGGTATTGTTTTGGTGTTTTTATAGGTAACATATTTTTTTAAAAGTCAAACATCAAACACATAAAATACAATGTGCGAAAATTAAACGTGTTAGACTCTAAGTAGGCTTTGATAATAGATTCTCCTAGTTTTGGTCTCTTGGTCTTACGAAAAAGCATGTGTTTAGTAAAAGATTTGTAACCAAAGTAAACAATGTCAATATCCTTTTCGATGAAAGGAGGTCTGTATGGGAAGTAGCTGTAATATCAAACTAAACTGCGATTTATAAGAAAAACATTCTTAACTTCGAATGGAAAACGACGACATATTACAAATCAATTTTCAGTAAAAATTGACCCGCCCTATTAAACATATTTGGAGTATTCACTTTCAGTGCAGAACCGACAATCATGGCTAAAACCCTTTACTTGACTGTGTTGCCTGTGAAAATGTTAGCGATGGGTAGAAAACGATAAGTTAGATTTATTTAAAAATTTATAATTATCAGAAATTACAATATGTTTTTATCTTCTCCTACGTTAGAAACTAAACCAAAATCGTACCCTGAAAAGGTTTAAATTTCATCTTACATTAGACACAACACTTTCAAATTACTTTATTAAGAAACTCTGCATTATGAATGAGTTTTGTGGATGCTTTTAACATGTTTCATTCAAGGTAAAATGATTGTCTTTAAAAGTATTCAATTTCAATTTTTCCCAGCGTAGGAATATGGGAAATATTGACAATCGGGCACTTGCGGTGACTGCGCCATGTGGTTTGGCCTGGTGGTTTTGCTGGGTTCTCTGGTCTGCCAATCCAATCGAAACTGCCAATGGGCCAACAACAGTATCGACTGCATCTGGCCACGCCCACTGGTCATTTCAATTGTGAGCAACCGCCCTTAAGGGCTTACATTGTCGGACTGATTTCATTTTCGTAATTACCTCACCGATGACTGCCTGATGTTGCTGCCGTTGCTGATGTTGCCGATGATGTTGCAGGTGTCCGAGAAGGAGATGCAATTGTGTGTTGTGGGGGGGGGGGCTTAACGAGTTGATTAAATTCAGTAATTGATGGTATGGCGAATTGGTTTTTAAAGGTGTAAACGATCAGAGCTTTGGTTATGGCATTTGTCTGGGTTGCCGCTTGGGTAAACATGTCATTGTCCTTAGTGGACTACGAAAGACTGTCCAAAGACTGGGTGAGCTGCCAAGTGATTTGGGATTGGTTTTGATAGCAAAGGATAGCCTGACAATGCGCATCAATCAAAGAAGCACGAAATGCACACGTTTCGTTTTCATCTTTAAAAATATTTGCGGCAAGGGTCGCACAAGGCACGACTTCATAAAAGCAAAGGGCAAAAAAAGGAAACAGGGGACGAAATAAAAAATGATTTTAAAATTGAAAGGATTATGGGTGAGCACAGCAACGAAGCGCGTTAATGTTGTTGATGCGCCGCGGGCACAACGGCTAAAAAAAGGGCACACAAAAGGGTCGCCGCTAAAGATTGAAGGAACTGGGGTGCCGTCCATGTGGCTTGGGTTCTGGTTCTGGTTCTCGTTCTGGGTGACTGCCTGACTGGCTGGTATGTTGGTATGTTGGTGTTGCTGTCAGTCAAACAAACTGGGCAAAAATCAACGAATGGCGCTGACGAGGGGGTCGCAAGCGGCAGCATGCGGCGTTGTTGATGGTCAACAATATAATTTGAACAGGAATGAAAAATAAACGAGGCAAATTTCTGCCTTTGCTGCTGCTGCTGTTGCTGCTGTTGGCCAGGACAGGAAAGGCCAGAACAGAGTCAAAAGACAGTTCCCAACGGACAGCATACACACACACACACACATTGGTTCATACACATGTACATATCAAACAAACTCCGGCATATAAACACACATACAGACCCACAGACACACACAATTCTGTACATGGAACATAAAACGTGCAATTTTGTATAAATCAAATCAAATATGTGAACAAAATGTTGGTTTTTCCTTCGTTCTTTGTTTCTTACTACCCATTTTGCCGTTATGATACGAATGTCCCGCCCAGAGGGAACGGACAAGGCGCATGGATCCTGAAATACTTGGTTAAATAATGAACTAAAACTATGTACATATACATATACGTATATACCAAGATGTCAAAACAAATATCTGGGTTAAATTAGCTAAGGTTGGACAGGTGCATCGACCGAAGAGAATATATATCACACAAGGACCTCATTTTATTCAAATATAAATCGTCTGAAACTCCTGAGAACTTAAACATTTTAATGATACATATGTATACACATGTACATATACATATATGTATGTAAGTGCATAAGTTATTTATCTACTTAAAAAATTGAATACAGTTTTGTTAAATTAAGCCCTTTGTTGTTTATATGTTTAATATCTGCGCCTATGCAGAAGCACCGCCAGTTAGTTACAAACTAAGGAGAATGAAAGGACCCTCATTGTATAGATAGACAGTACTCTTAAGTGATTAGAAGACCCTATAATTATAGCTAGAGGTTCGAAATGATTCATATTGAATTTTTACTTACTCAAATGATAAATTTCCCATCAAATGTTAAAAATCATATATGATGGAAGCTTTTCCGACCTCATTAAGTATATGTATTCGTGTTCAGTATTAAGAGCCAAAACATGTCTGTCTGTCCGTCTGTCTGTTCTTCAGTACGAACATCTCAGAGAATCGAAAATGTCGGAAACTAAAAAATCTAGAGACTCTCTCTTGAGTATCACTATTTCTGCCCCGAAATTCTTATGAAACGATTTTATCCTATATTTACACTATCTCATTTTTCAACTCGGCACAAAATTATATCAAAATACGAATATTTGATCAAATCAGGATTAAAAATAACCAATTTATGCATGTAATTGTTTTTCACATTATTATCCAAAAGGATAATTTGGATGTTCAACATTGCGCCTTATCACAAATTTTTTGGCTTGAAACCGAAAGTAATATAATTATACTACTGAAATCTAATTACATTATCTTTATATAAAGAATACATCAAAAAAATGCATTTGGATACCTGCAATTTGGATCGAAGTTCAAAATTATATGTTTTGCTGTGATATTTTGGTTTACCGTTAAGGCGTTTTGCTTTCCATCGTTTGATCTAAAAGTGAATGTGCCACTTTAAGTGAAATTAATAATTTAAAAAAATGTTTTTTTTTTTTTGTTAAATATTTTTGTATAATTATATTATTAAAATGCTGAATAACAGAGAGCATTCATATATGGAAGTACCCCTAGACCTACGTTCCAAAAAAAAACACTACGCTAATTGAAAAGATGCAAAGTGAATCAAGATTTAATGATCGAAGATTGGTTGCAGAGCTGCAAAAAAACTATTTTTTCAACAAAAAATTAAACGAAACAAACAATTAAGTAACAAAAATTTGTTTTAAATTCATAAAAAGAAAGAAAACATAAACAAATTCCAATAAAACAACATAAACTATTCAAGTCCTGAATGGCGATCCTGCTTCTGTAAGCTGCCTTTCATTTACACAAAATTGTTCCAAAAAATATTCCAATAAAACACATCAATTTTCTGTCTTAAAATAGCAGAGAAAGTGAATTCCCGAGTTTCGATAGTATGTAAAATTCAATGTAGATGTTGGTAAAAGTTGACATTGGCGTTACCAGAAATTTGTTGACTTAAACCCAAAACACCGCAATTTCAGAAATCAGGCAGTGAAACTTAGTACTAATTGATTAGCGACGCAAGTTCGAAAAAACACAAAAACCGAAACGACCAAAAGCGTCTGGGTAAAAAAAAACGGTCATTGGGCCCACTGTGCGTTGTCAACATGTAGAAAGAATTTAATATGCATACATTTGGTCTTATAATTTAATCAATAAATATATAATCAGTTTGCTGCGTGAATAGTAGTACCTACTATAGTTTAGTTAATATTATAAACTTTATTGCAAATTTTATTGTCCCGAACGGGTCTCGAACCCAAAGGATTTCGTATTATCCACAACAATAATTGTCAGGCAACAAGTTCTTAAGACGACTATGTGCATCATCCTGAAAAAGGAATGTGTCATACAGTGACTTTTTATACCACCCGATTTTTAAATTTCAGGGCATAAATTTAAGAACGAACCCAAATATGAAAACAACATCTTTAACATGAGCTTATTTTTAAAATCGATACAATTTGGCGACCTGTTTAAACCTCTTCTAATACTCTCTCATGTCTTCTGTTTGGGATTGGGATTCTTTCTATACGTTCGACTTTTTCGTTTCTCATCGTAACCTGCATTGAAATGAACTCTTAAACTTGAATTATTCTTGCTATTTGAAATTGTTGATACTAGTTCTAGTTCTTAAGCCAACTTAAAACTTTAGTTTAGTTCAATTCCATTCAATTTCAGTAGATGACAGCTACTATGTGAATTCACTATCACGCCATTGTTGCTCTTTCTCTCTTTATCTCTGCCTCTTGCCCTCTCCTTGTCGCTCCTTCACAATTCGTCCTCGTCGTCTGTGGCTGCTGGTTCTGATGATGCTTCTGGCAGTTTGCACAACGATAAATGTTATAACTGTGCTAAGGATTTTCTGTGGTGCTACTGTTTTGAGAGTGGAACAGCTGCCGCTTCTGTATCGTCGGTATTCCCCATTCCGTCTTGTCTCGTTCCGTCCCATGTCGTTCCGTCCAGCTCTTGGCTCACAAAACTCAATTTATTTGTTGGGCGCCGCAAGCACCAGTCATTCGTCCCCGTCCCCCCCCCCTCTCTCTCTCTCTTTCTCCTGCTCTCTGTCTTTCTTACTCTGCTATCCATCCATCATGTTTTCTATAGCTTTTACTTCTCTGGACCCCGTGGTTGTTTGTTTTTGTCTCTGTATATCTGTTTGTGTGTGTGTGTGTGTGTGTGTGTTTGGGTGTGTATCGTGCCAGGACTTTATGATGTCCATTCTCGTTTCTCCGGCGTTGACTGCTGAAAATTGAAAATCATAATCGCATCAACTTTTGCACAGCCCCAAAGAATAAACTTTCTCCTGTGGCAAAAGTTGATGTTCTATCCCCCCCCCACTCCCATCCCCAGCCCCTTCCCCATTCCCAATCTCCCATCAACCCTGCTTGAATGCTAGAAAGATAATTTGTTGAGATTAGTTTTCCTTCACTACAATGCTATGTTCATATATATGTATATATGTAAGTATCAGTGTGTGTGTGTCTGTATTTTGGTTAACCTTTTTGCTCATTGTGGTTGGAAGAGAGACGAACGAAAAGTTTTGTGCATATAAATTTATGTGCAAGTTGATTATAAAACAATGCAAAACTGGCAAAAAACTTTTCAACTCAAGTGACGTTAACTAGTTGGACTCCAAGTCGCTTCTTTAAGACACACACACACACAAACGCACTTTGTTTGCTTGCCTTTAAAACTTGGCTAAATGCAAGCATCCTAGTTATGTACTTATGTATACATACATGTACATATGTACATACATACATATGAAGATTTATGTATTCGGCTAAATCTGTTTATCAGTTTTCTACAAACACTGTTTAAACAGTTTGTCCCAAAAGTATTTACATACTAAAAATTTAAAAATTTCGATTAACTAATTTATTCAAAGATAATTTTTAAAATACAAATTTACACCTTTCAACTTTTATACTACTTAGTTTCAAAAAAAAATAATCTTATTTGTTTCAAATTGTTAAGAACCCTTATTTGAAATGTGGGCCGCATATTTCACTCATTATATTCCAATGTTTTTCTCAAATTTTTAGAGAGAAAATTAACGTATGTAATGTATTATTGCAAAATAATCGCACATTTATTCATTTAATTGAATTTCTGCACTTAATTTAGTATAAGAAGCTACAAAATTATGTAATCCCTGTAAAATAATTTCATTTATAAACTTTCCTATATATTCACCGACACGAAAACGTAGTGACCTGAACTAAAATTGTTTAATTTCGCTAAAATTTGGGACAAGAATGGTTTGACCCCAAAACACTCGTCCTTTTTCAATTTTTTGCAGAGGTTAAAACAGTAGCTCAAAACTTGCCCAAGGTTTTAATAGTGCGACGAGAGTTAAATGAAAATTTATTTAGATTCTTTTAGCCTTTAAAGAAGGTCGATTTCCTAGAAATGAGACCACTACCAAAGAGTTTAATATTCTCGAATAAATCCAAAGTTATATATATTTGACAAAAGGTCCAGAAGGACCAAACACAGATGACGAACGAATGTTTTATACAGCGTTTTAATCCTTTTGAATTGAGTTCATCAGAATGCTCAAGTCACTGACCAGATCCTGCACAGAACCCAACTAGGAACATTTGTTTTCGAAAGGTATGAATATATTTAATGGAGTGACCTGTCCAAATCTTGAGTAGGGTATGTATGTATGTATGCCGTTACGAGTGGAAAAGAGAATAAAATTTTTATTTGTAGAAACCAATATTAAACGACAAAATTTATTCATTGGAGTGAAATAATCGTAATTAAAGAAATTTTGACCCCCAGGGGGACATTTTCACTATAAACTAAACTGGACCCCAATCTTTACCTAGATCCGGAAGAGATGAAGACAAATTTTATGAAATTTTAACGCCGTGGCTTACATTTTCTAGTCTAATTTAATACATCTAATGAATTAATTACTTTGTACTTACAATTAAAAGGACAGCGTGGAACTATACGAACCAGTAATGCCAAGTAAATCAGTGTTACTAATTGGAAGCATTACAAAAAATGCGGCTAAGACTTCATAGAATTCCATAAATAAAAAAATATTTTACTTTACTTCTTTAGGATGACTTCTCAATTTCACAAAAACCTTATAATCTTTTAAAGCTGCTCAAAATAATTAATATGTTGGACTCTTTGTTGTATTAGTTACAGCTAACTTAGCTACAAAAAGAAAGGGATGATTAGAAAGTAAAATTTGCTCTGATAGGAAAATTAAATTCAACAAAATTAGTCACATTTCATTACAAACTACTAGCCAACAGTTGGGGAAAGATCTAAGGGTACAGACTGATGATGTTTGTTATTAAAATAGTAACAGGAAGTGACTAGACTGTTTATTTTGGTGTTATGACTCTAGCGCTTATCTATCTGCTGTAAAGTAATTCCGATCATTATATCGAAATTTTTAGCAATACTATGTCAATTGGGCACTTAGCGGCAGATGGGCGTTTAAATAAATTGTTTCACTTAATATAGATAACTAAAATGGATTATGTATTTACAATATAGACCAAAATACTAAGAAATGTCTCTGAAACATACATATGATTCAACAGATTTGGTGAAGCCATAAATATTTAAAGTTGCCTTCAAAAAGAACGATTTCTTTTCATGATAACTTCTGAAAGATTTAGGTTTGATATTATTTTTGGTTATCTTGATTTCCTCTGGAACACTCATAGTTACAGGAAGTTTGTATATATGTACATATATGTTATATGAATTGAGTATGAGTTGAATTCAAATAAAAGGAAGAGAAATTAGGTCTTTTTGAAATTGATAAATATGATAATAAGGAATGAAGCGAAATTGGAAAATAATAAAAATGGCAAGTTTTCTTAACAACACGGAAATTTCCTTCACGCGGAAATTTCTGTTCTTAAGAGAATCGAGGACTCCAAATTTCGCGAGGGAATTTTGGAGTACGTGTAAAAGGGGATGCCGAAGAAGAAGATCAAACTTGTGTTGTGAGCGAGGATGCAAATTGCCGATTAAATTGCACTAACTAGTTAAATTAGCGGACATTCTAATTCTAAACACCATCTGTTTGTTTGTTCCAGGGTCTCGTTGCAGCCGGATTAAGTGATTTGGCAAGACCAGCCGATACAACTTCCATTTCGGGATGGGCTGCCACGGGAATCATTTGGTCTCGTTATTCTCTGGTGGTCATAGCAAAGAACTATAGCCCTTTTGCTGTGAATCTCTTTGTAGGCATACCGCAGTTGGTTCAACTAGCTCGAGCATACAAGTACCAATTGGAACAGGATAAATTAAAGACACAGACTCAGGAGGAAAATCCCGCAAACGACTCTTTGCCGACATCTTTGTGTGTATGTTCTTCTCGCTCGGCTATATGCTGATGGCTGTATTTGAATATTTTGTGCACGATTGGCGAAATTTGCAGATCGCATTAACGTTGCCGGGTTTGATTTTCTTGTGCTACTATCGGGATACCAATATAGTATCGGCTCCAGAAAGCGGCTCGATTTAATGGTGCGAAACTGACCTAAATGGCCTTGAGAACACTGCTCGATGAGGGCGAATCCAAGATGGCGAATGCCAAGCAGAAGCCAGTATCCATGTGGGATCTTTTTCGCTATCCCAATTTGCTACGCAAGACTTTAATCCTGTTCTTTAACTCGCTGGTCACAAGTGGCGTATATTATGGACTCTCGTGTGTCTGGCTTCCTCCCATTTGCGGTTTGTGCCATGTAATTGTTGATTTAGTTGCGTATGCGTATGTGTTACCCTTGATATGTTTGTGGATTTGTGTTTGTGCGGTAGCTGGCCATGAAATGCCTCAAATTAACACGAAAGGCGCACAAACACACACAAGCTCACATTCTCAACCACACAGACGTTCACACACACAGTCACTCCTGGATAATATTGGCAAGGCAATCATAAAAAGGCAATTATGAAACACACAGGAATCATACCTACGGCTATCAAAATATTTTTTTCCTTTTTTTGCAAAACTCAAGAAAAGAGAGAAACAATATAAAAAAATCTTGGTTTAAATTCAAGTAACTTTTCAAACCATTGAAAGTTTTTGGAAGGAAGTTTTACGATTACCATTTGAATATAATTTTGGAATTACAATCTCATAGTTGTCAATTTACAAGTTGATTATTTATATTAATTGGCTTGTGTTACTATAAATTTCAATTTAATTTTATAAAATTTTTAGTTTCCTTATTTTGATATTAACTTAAAACATGGCTCTGTGGCCCTTCATCTATGTACATATATACATACATATGCACATTATTATGTAAGAACATCTTTCAAAATTATTTGTTATAACTGTTTAAGAGATTGTCGAATGAGCCAAAGGATACAACAAAGTTAATGTCAAATTACTGAAATTATTTTTTGCTGTTAAAGGGCATTATAGGGTACAGGTTATCTGGACTTTAACTTAACTTAAACCTTATCGTTTTCAGTACTAACTGAATTACTTGCTATCATCTTTTGTAATTAATAGTAGAACTGAAATAAGCCCGATCGAATGGTTCTCAGAAATATGAAATTCAAAACTGAAGGCAACAAAGTTGATTCAAATCGATGGACAGTTGGGTCCAGTTATGTTTATCGCAATCCTGTTAATTTCTATAAACAAATGGAATCTATAATTCTCTATTCTCATAATTCGGTTGAGGTCACTTTGCCAATTGCCTTGAGATGCCTTTGAGCATGATAATAAAATTAACATTAAAGTGGCCAAAGGATCATAAAAATGAAATCAACGTATTAACTACATAACAGCCAACACATACACAAAGACAGACACACACACAAACGCACCCACATCTACAAGGAAAATATGATGGGAAGGGGGTCAAAAGGAATACCCGAACTCGAATAGAAAACAGAAAACATGCTCACGCCAAAAAAAAAAACAAAAAAAAAGGAGAGGGGGAAAAGGCGAAGCGAACGAAATAAAATCAATTCAAATAAAAAGCATAAATACGACCACAGGAAATGAAAATGACGATGACTGCGGCACCGGGCAAGGCAAAGTAAGCAGAACCCCAATCCCAAGACCCTAGGGTTCAGTTGAGGGTGCTGCGTGTGGCAAGAACGCGGGGAGTGCGGGCAAGGGGAGGGGGATGGCAACATGTAGCGCACATTTTACGGCACAAGCATTTTCGCTTAATAAAATGTTAAGTGGGGGAGAAAAAACGACAGACAAAAAGCAACGATAGCAAGAGGAATGGCAAAGGAAAGCAAAGAAAGAAGCAGGACACGACAGATCCGACTGACTGAATGACTGACTGACCGACCGACCGTCGAACTGCCTGACTGACAGAGGCAGAGTCGTAAAATTATATTTACAACACAAACAAAGCTGTCGACAAGGCACAAGTAGAGCAGAAGCAAAGCAAAGGAGCGAAAAAGAGGGACCAAGAGAGTGAAAGAGAGACAGAGAGACAGAGAGACGTTGGGAGAGCGACAGGACAAGGATGAAAACGAAGCTCTCAGCACAATGATAAGCATGAAGCGGATGAGACACACACATACACACACACGCACACCCTCATCCATGCACACCCATTCTGATATGCCTGCTAAAAGGGCCATGCCTTCGTTTCGTATATTTTCGTTTCATTTCAACGTTGCGACGAACAATTTCCCGCACTCAAAAAATAACAATGGCGCGTTGAAAATATCCGCTTCCGTTTGGAAAGCTACCAAAAAAACACAAAAACACAAAAAAATAAAAGGAAAACCGACAATGGGTGCGAGAGAGCCAAAAATACGAGACAATCCATACAGAGGGTGAGCAAGTGAGAGAGAGAGAGGCTGACAGAGGGAGATAGATATAGAGAGCAGCTGCGAATTTACCAAAGCCTGTGTAAGGAATTAAGACGGGGGTTTCGGGATGAATGCAAAAGAAACGTCACACTCCAAAAATTTAATTCAATTTGAGCACAATGAAATCATATTTTGCAACAAAATGTGGCAAGTGAAATTGTCAGAGAAAGCAGCAAGAGAGAGAGTGAAAGAGATAGTAAGCTAAACTGACAAAGCGAAGAAAGATTTTCATTTCCTAACATCAGAGATATCGTGCCATTAGCTTTTAAAGAAAAAAATAACAAGTCGAAGGAATCTGTTTCTGTACAATATGTTCATCACATGTATGTATGTATGTATGTATGTATGTATGTATGTATGTATGTATATATCTGTATATGTATATGCAAATGTTTTTTTGCAAAATGGTCAACAAAAATGTTGAAAATCACATTAAGTTGTATACCCACCAAAAAAGGACGAGATGATAATGAAGATGATGAAGTAGCTGGTCGACATTTATGCGCCTTGCTTCTAGTTTATTTATTATTCATGCTGTGTGCAAGGACTTTTGCGGCCATCCAAGTCCTCCTTTATCGTCTTTTTCTGGTGCTTCAGCTTCTGCGTTTTCGTCTTCTTCATGTTGTTGTTGTTTAAATAGCGCATAAAATATTAATAGCTTCATTAGCATGAGCATTTTATTTATTTGCCCGTTTTTCCAACGCACATAATTACATAATTTTCACAGAAAAACAACATCCCATTGAAACGATGTGAAAACATTTATACATACGTGTGTTAGTCAAGAGGATGGATGGGGGCGGGGTAGAAGCATGGGTGTTGTAAAGGGGACTACAAAATTCAATGGCATTCTATGAATGTATACATATGTATAAGCATTAGTCGATGTTTAGAAGTTTAATTAATTAAAAAGGTGTTAACTAATTTTATTAATCTTGCAAGTCGGAAACAGCTAACAGAATAAAATAAATATAGTCACAATCTCCGCAATCCCTCTAGATGGTGGAGTAAATCAAAGTTGTGGAATTCTCATAGTTGAAATCCCAACTACGCCCCTGAGAAAAAGGACAAAAGCCTCTTGGGGGATTATTTTCATTTTGACAGGCGACTCCACACACCATCTTCTCTTTACACGCACGCACACACAGAAACACACGCACTTCCACCGAAGCCTTTTTGGATACCAAATTGAGGTCCTTTGGCAAGGCACTCAGCCGTAAACTGAGGGCTCGTCCGTCCATTTTAGCCTATGCCAGTCACAAAAACAGAGATAGAGAGAGTAAGCGACAAAGCGAGAGATAGGGAGGGCGAGAGAGAGAAAGAGCTAAAATGAAATATTGCCAGCATTGACAAATGTTGTTTGCCTGAGCACCCTTGGGTACATCATCTACATGGTATTCCTGCCGCTCCTCCTTCCTCATCGTCCTTCAGCGTCTTTGTGTGTGAGTTGAGCAATAAAATGAAAAATATTTGAACTTTAGCAAAAAGCGCACAAGCATATCAATTCCCCAAATGCCAGGATGTTCATGTCTGTCTGTGTGTGTGTGTGTGTGTGGGCGTGGATGTGTATAATGGTGTGAGTGTGTATATAGTCAAATCCAACTAGAAATCAGAATCACAGCAATAAAATTGAAAGAGCGTGCACGAATGCCAATACAAAAACAACAAGCAAACACTTTACCACAAGAACTTCTGTGTGGGAAAGTGTCGAAGATGAGGCAAATGGGCGTATGTACAAACAAACATACATATGTACATACATACATGCATGCATACATACACACATTCAAACATATGTATACTAGGTTGAAAAGGCATCAATTCAAACAAATTTTTGACAAAATGCTGCATTAACAATTTCAATTTTTAACTACAATAGAAATGTCCAAGTTGTTTTTATGTGACTTCTTGTATGTAAAAGGACGGGATAAATTGTATTATTAAATGCAAAATCTACTCAAACTTGGTTAACAGAACTCTGTTAATCAAATCTTGAGTAAAATTTTTGTAGCATAAGCTTAGGCTGATGTTGCAAACTAACAAGGGAACCTTCAGGTATGCGAATCACCGATTTGAATGAATTTTGGATATGTTGTATCCAAATCCCGTCATATGGAATAGTGCGCCGAAATACACACAGCTGCAAATGACGGGGTATTGTACAACATATCCAAAATTCATTCAAATCGGTGATTCGCATACTTGAAGTTCCCCTTGTAAGATAATACGAACAAATTAACGGAAATTGTTGAATTTGTCATCGCAGGAATTATTTGGTATAGTACGAAATTGCCACACTCAAAGTTATACAAAGGTCAAACGGAACATTATGACTTTATTTTGCTCCTAATAAATCTCATTATGTCATTATATACTTTCTCCCCTTAGCCAAATGAAAGGAAGAAAAAGATAGAAACTAAACCTAAAAAACAAAAATAACACCAACAACAATAACAACCTATGACCAAAGGACATGCCAATCAGTAATCAATCCTGCACGCACATTGACAACGTTGAGAAGCAATCGAACACCCCGACGCCAACCCCAACCCCCCGATTCTTCCAACACCCGCGCAGCAACAACAAAAACAATTTGCAAAAAGGCAATAAGAAAAGCAAGCAGCAGCAAAACGCCGACTAGAACGAAGCCGTACACTACTTGTATCACTCGCACGCAACCATTTGGCGCACTGTAAACAAAACAGAAAGAGATGCATATACTATACCCAAAGAAGCCGCCATTAAAGAAATGCCGCTCAGAGAGCGAGAGTGTAAGTGAGGGAATTTGTGTGTGCTTCGCGAGAGAGTCAAATTGAGCAAATGCCGCAGAGTTGTCAGACCGGTGAAACATAACTTATCAAACACAAGTAAAGCTAAATTAATTTTATGTACACCATAGTAAAGATTTATTTTGCAAAAATAAATCTACATTGCTTTTATCTTTAAACCGAAATTTTCTTAACTTTTGTCAACTTTAGGTTAGTTGGTGCTCATGTATATTCTCATTTTTTGCTTTTTGAGTGAGCTGACAACCCTAATCGTTGCTAGCCATGCCTCGCTCTCAATTTTTTCGCTTTTGTATGTTTCCTTCGTTCGTAACGGACAGCACGGATAAAACGCTGTTCGCAACAAGGCACCCATTTTATTTGGAATTCAATCAAGAAAAACAACAAAAAGAAGCACAAAAAAACAAACGCTAAAACAAACCATCAAGTGAAAAAATTGCAAAAGGAAAAACAAAAGGGATTTGCCAAGCCAGTTGTGAAAGTAAGCAAAGCCATGTGGTGCCAACAAAAAATTTAAAGTTTAAAGTGTTTTACGATAAAAAGTATAGTGCAACAACCAAACACAGAAAGTGTTAAAATGAAGAAAATAAGAAATTATGGTCCATACATCAGCAGCAGTGGATCGTCGTGATACCATCAATACGCGTTTTTTGTTGTTTATGTGTGCGTGTGATTCGTCCCAAGCTTGTGTACGTGCGTGCGTGTGGATGTATGAGTGTGTTTCTGTGTGTGTGTGTACGTATGTATGGCTGTATGTGTATAAGCAATTAACCCAAGCAGCGTAGAAATGCCAAAAACGCATTAAAAATTATTACTCGTTGGCTTGTCTCTCTCTCTATCTATCTTTTTCTGTCTAACTGTCTGTCTGTCCGTCTGTCATTCAACAACAACAATCATATGTACAAGTGCTATTTGCCGCTACTCATAAAACAAATTACCCACTTGGGCTTGACTTGTGCGTGCCTTTGTGTATGTGTGTGTGTGTATGTTTGCGTACCAAAAGAGCAGTGTAATCATCATCATCTTCGTCATCATCAAGCAGCAGCATCAAGCGCTACTACTATGCACTATGTATATGTATAAAAAAAGTTGTAAAAGAGTGTGGCACGGCAATATGTTGCCAGCAACAACAACAACAAAAAAGCAGTAGAAGTAGTGCCGGAATAAAATTACTATACAGCGCAGTGGCCCCAACAACAACTCGCGCTCTCTTTCGCTCTCTCCCTGTCTCTCTATCTCTCTCGCGGCGCATGTGCATACATACATACACACACATCCATGCATATTGATGTATATATATGCATATACATATATGTATGTATGTATGTATGTATATGTACATATGTCAGCTTTTTTATGTTTCGCACAAACATTGCGGTAAAAGAACGCCGACAAACGTTCGTCTCACTAATTTGTGAGCGGGAGCGCGCGTGTGCAAGGTGAAGAAGAAGCGTTTCGTTCGTCGCGTCATTTCGTTCGTATTCCCCCTAACGCCGCGCCCCTTCCTCAATCAACACACTCCATAAGCTCTCAGCTCTACAACTCTGTGTATATGTGTGTTTGTATGTTTGTCAGCTTCTGTTCTGCCAAAAGAAATACAGACACACACACACAGGCCAGGCAAACAGAGCTTAATGCTTGGAGTTATTTCTCTCTTTGTCACTCTTTTTTTTCCTTACTCGCTCGCTCGTTCTCACTCCAAGTGCCGTTTATTTATTTTTTTTCTTCGTCTACTTGTAGAGAAAATAAAAAGAAAAATCTAACAACTAGCTCAATAAAAAGTTAATACATTTTGTGAAAAAGAAAACCTAAAAAGCAAATAAAAAAAAAACCCCACAACCAGAAAAATTTTATTTAATAAAACGAAAATAGTTTGATTATCATACTCTTAACTACACATGTGTATACGCATCTACAATTGATAAAATTTGAAAAAGGAAAAACTGCCACTGCTCCTAAGAAAAAAAATCGGAAAATTTTGTCGTGGATTTATGCACAATTCTTCCTTGTTGTGGAAAGAGTGCAAAGGGTGCGTGGAGGTGGAGAAGAGAAAGGAGAGTTCTTCAACTTTGGCGTTTCTTTTGTGGATTATTACGCTCTTGTATGCGCTCTCACTTACTCTCTCTCTCTCTCTCGCGCTCGCACTTGCTGCTCTTGCTGAAGTAGAGCGAGCAGGCTAGCAGCAGCGAAAATTTACTACAACAACGAGACGAAATCCTCGTTCGCACCTCGCCTACCCAACAAAACCAACATATCCCCTCCCCACACACCCCAATCAACAATAACCGCCATCCCTCCTCCTCCCCTCTCAACGTAACAACTGTATGCTGTGTCTATGAACAAGGAACGAGCATATCAACGGCAGAAATTGCGATTATTTTGGATTTATAAAAAGGCAAGTAGTAGTATAAACCAGAGATATGTATATGTATGTTCGTATGTGCATAAGTATGCATGATTGTGTGTCTGTGTTTCTTTTATTTTTTTTTGAGGTGGGCCCTGCTTTTGCTTCTCCCACCACCTCACTCACTTACGCTACGAGTGATGTTCATTTTTTTCTCTCTGCCGCTCTCGCTCTCGCTCAATGGCTCTGTACAGAGTCTGCGTGTAAGTGTAACCGAGATAGCGCTAGATATAGGAGCAAGAGAGTAAATTGATTTCCAGTTTGATTAATTACCGTTTGTATCTTGTTTTATTTCATTTTTTTTACTCCAGCCAAGTTAATGCCAATTAAGGTGTTTCAATTTAAGCCGATTTGTAATTAAATGGAATTTAGAAAATTTGACAGGCCTCTTGGTGTGTGCCTTATTGAGATTTATTCATTTGAATTGGATTTGAGTCTTAAGTATTTTTAAGTTGTTTCAGAATGACAATTCTCATGCATAAAATCTGATGCCTAATGGGAATTGGGAATGAGAAAAAGAATATGATTCCAATCACTAACCATAGAATACATAGATGCGTCAAACTCAAGATTTTTTGATTACAAACGCTAGCCTGAGCCTGGAACCCCAGAGAACTTCGGCAAAAGCCGAACAGCCTAGAACCCCAGAGAGCGGCCGCAGCGAGAGCGAAAAACGTTTGCTCGCAGCAGTGTCGCTACGCATCGAAATTAATTCAGTCTGCCACAGATCGCAGAACGATGAACGCATGTCTGTGTCGCTGTGTTCTCGTTTTGCATATGTATGTGTACACTCGTCGGTACATGCTCAGGCTTCGTAGTGTGTGTGAGACGTGAAGTTGTACAACATCGCATTTCAATCGCTGGCTCGCAGACTTTTTGAGTTTTCGACGAGCTAGCGACAATGCGAGAATGAGATGCGTGCTTAACTACAGAACTCGACGGCACTTGTCGAAGTGTCGACGTGGCTCTGTTGTTAGTGTGCTCGATTGGCGATCGGGCGGCCGGGGTTCGACTCCCATCTTGGTCGAAGTTTTTTTCATAATGCTTTATATATTTTTTTGATACATTTTTATTTACTTTTTATACCCTTGCAGAGGCTATTATAAAATTGGTCAGATGCATGTAACGCACAGACGGAGACGTTTCCGACCCCATAAAGTATATAAATTCTTGATCAGCATGAGAAGCTGAGTCGATATAGCCATGTCCGTCTGTCCGTCCGTCTGTGCGTATGCGTTTTACTCAGCCGTCTTAAAAGCTATCGGGATGAAATTTTTTGTTGGGGTTTTTATTACCCGGGTAAGATAAAGTATGAAAATCTTTAGGATCGGACCACTATATCATATAGCTCTAGAAGAAACATTTTACAAACATTACAAACATCTGACCAATTTTATAATAGCCTCTGCAAGGGTATAAAAAGTAAATAAAAATGTATCAAAAAAATATATAAAGCATTATGAAAAAAACTTCGACCAAGATGGGAGTCGAACCCCGGCCGCCCGATCGCCAATCGAGCACACTAACAACAGAGCCACGTCGACACTTTGACAAGTGCCGTCGAGTTCTGTAGTTAAGCACGCATCTCATTCTCGCATTGTCGCTAGCTCGTCGAAAACTCAAAAAGTCTGCGAGCCAGCGATTGAAATGCGATGTTGTACAACTTCACGTCTCACACACACTACGAAGCCTGAGCATGTACCGACGAGTGTACACATACATATGCAAAACGAGAACACAGCGACACAGACATGCGTTCATCGTTCTGCGATCTGTGGCAGACTGAATTAATTTCGATGCGTAGCGACACTGCTGCGAGCAAACGTTTTTCGCTCTCGCTGCGGCCGCTCTCTGGGGTTCTAGGCTGTTCGGCTTTTGCCGAAGTTCTCTGGGGTTCCAGACTCAGGCTAGCGTTTGTAATCAAAAAATCTTGAGTTTGACGCATCTATGTATTCTATGGTTAGTGATTCCAATATACATAGATTGAGAAAGGATGCTGCTGCTTCATTAAGCCTGCGGCAAGTTAGAAAGAGATAGCAAGCAGTGTTATAATCTATGAGTGAGTAAAAAGAGGAAAGGAAGTGCGACGCTAACCGGCTACTAGTTGGGCGTTGTATTTACCTAAATGATGAGGCAATCAAATGCAGGTATATGCATCTTCTGAGTGTGTATGTGTGTGTCTTACTTGTTTTTTTTAATCTTATATTTATTGAATTGTATAAAATAATAAATTAGAAAATATACTTAAGTGATTAAAATTATGTATATTTTATTTTATTATATTGCTAATATGGAAGACATCGGACAATCGTGGATCAGTCGAACTGCAGGGCAATAAATTATCGTCTCCCACACACACATATACATTCAAACATACATATATGTATGTATATATAAACATTTCTTGCTTTTTTATTTATTTGTTCTGTTGGCAATTCCGGAAGCAAATTGATTTGAATTTCTGATTTCGTTTGCCTCATAATAAACTTAAAGTATGCATATATATGTATATGTATGTATCTGAATCTGTTAGATATGTAGATACCGATACAAATTTGAATTTGTATTTTTTTTTTGTGTTTATTTGATGAGCGGTTTTAATTAAGTAAACATTTGCTCTGCACATTTTCAATTCATTTTGAGCAGAATCGTTAATCGTCATTGTAAACAACATGCCAAACTGTTTATTTAAACAACTGTGTTTAGTCATCAAACACATTCACACAAAATGCATAGAGATCGAGATACAAACACTATATATGTAGATACGTACATGTACATACATACATACATACATATGTACATAATACAAAACGAACATTAAAATGCTTTAGCACAAATGGCTAGAAAAAGCCAACAACGACGACGACGACAAGCAACAAAGTAAAACCGCATTGTACAAGAAGGGAGGAGAAGATGAGGGGGGTTTTCCAGTGGCGCACACAATCGTGACGCCAACTTAGTTACGGTCATTAGCACCAGCACTGAATACAAGTAAACTTCTCTATGTCTGTGTGTGTGTGGCAAGGCAAATGTATCTAGCCCTAGCTCTAGCTGTGGCTCTAGCCATAGATACATACATATAAAAATTTGTCACACTGTGCGTAATGCCAATTCAATGGTGGTAAAAGCTGCTGCTGACCACGCATAAGGAACACTAGACGATCACTTACTGTGAGACGACAAGTTCGGTTTTCTTTCATAAATAAATTCAATTCTCACGGAGTTAGCAACTCTTTTTGAATGTTTACTTCTTCCACCCCTCAATAAATATTGTATAAACAATTTAGGATTCGAAGACGATATGATAAATTTGATATTGATATTAATAAATTTCATAATATGATCTTTCTACTGAAATTGGAAAGGTTTTTTATTATTTTTTGCTTAACTTATGATTTCATAAATTTTGTTCTCTATAGAGCTATTTAGCTTGAATGTTGAATCTCAGTTAAGAGTCCACAAAAACCAAAATGTTTTATTTAGGTATTAAGTATAAGGATTACAAATAGGCTCAATAAGTACGAAATTCTTAGGTACCTGATAATAAAGACAAGAGACATACAGAGTGATGGCATGATTAATCCTAATATTACGCAATATCGAAGAGGGGCTTCTAATCGAATTTGATCGTTAATCGATTAATTGCTCGTAAAATCGCCTTACGGTATACAAAACCTTCTGACCCACTCTTTAAAAGTTACATCATTTGATTAAAAGATTATTTGAATTTTTCATCGATTAATCGTAAATATTAATCGAGCAGCTTCGATTAATCATGTGATTCAACAATAGAATATTTTGAGACATTCGCACAAAAATGTTAGGCATTTGGTTTTCTGCTTCCAAAAATGGGAAAGGATTTTATTTTGGTTGGATATTGACGCTGAAGACAACATAAACGATTTTATAGTTTTTGGTTCGATTAGTGAATTTGACAAACTTTTATTCCAATAGCCCTTTAAATTGAAGCACTTCTTTATACCTCTTTACCACTTTGCAAACATCTGACTCAAACAACATGCCCGTTGTATCCAACGAACGGCGATGGCCGAGTTAACTGACTGTATGTTGGATGTGGACACGGAGCTAGGTGGGGAATGGAGGGGGAAAAGTGGTAGTAGCAGGTCTCTCTGTCTGCGTGTGTTGCCAATGGGTAATTGTCTTTGTTGTTGTTGTTTCTCCAACTACCGATAACGAATGGCTTCAACGAAAACAAATGTGTCAATTGGCTGACAAAATATCATACACATATAATTATAGTGTTCATAATTTGATTTCAATGTGGGTGTTGTTGTTGTTGTGTTTGTTGTTGGTGCTGCTGGTGTTTTTCCTTGGCTTTTAATTTCGCTAAGAGCTGCCGTGTCTCTCTGTCTGTCTGCCTGACGTGCTGTTTGGGTAGGGTCACCATAAAGACAAAACTCGACAGCAACAGGCAGCAGCAGTATATAGACAAAGCATTTTCTATATGTATGTATATTATATTCAGTCTATTTGTCAATGATCCCACACACAAACAGACAGACAGACAAAAACTACTGTTAAAACAGTCGGAGGAGGAGGAGAGTTGCTGCTGTTGGTGTTGTTGTTATACCCCGCCTTGAACCGACAAGATTAAACCTAATTGATTTGTTCAATTTTCATAAATGTTCTCGACAGTGACAAACGTTTCTCTTCTTAAAGCCCCACCCCTACTCACCCGTTAGTTGTGTACCCCACGCCCATACAAATGACAAAACTTGACTTTTCATAAAAATTATTTACTCGAAATAAATTTGTTAAAAGTGCTTGCTTGAATTTGGATGTGGTGATATCCAATATTTAATCAAATCAAACGATCCATAAATAATCAAAAATCAAACAATTAAAATTGCCAAATATGAGCAAACGCACACACACAGAGAGAGATACACACACTCTTGCGAGTCATATTGTTAAACATTCATAATAAATGAGTTAAACTAAAGAGCATCATGGCATTGTGGGGAGGGGGTTGCGGGGTGGGTGGTTTGGAGCTAGCCGCCAGCCGGCAATCAACAAGAGAGTCATTAAAAAAGCAAATTTCTGAACACGCTAAACACATGTAGACGAAAATGAGCAAAAAAAAACAACAAAAAGTCCACACAAAAAAAAAAAATATAGTAAAAGCACTGTGCAACCCAGATTCATGACCAAACGATTGAAGAGCTTATAAAAAGGGTATTTATGCCTTTAAATCATTAGACATAATTTCTTGATAAACAAAATTTATTGGAATCAACTAAAGTTTTGGGATCATTCGTATAAATTTTCAAGAACTTTTTTATACACATGTAGGTACTTGAACAGTTTCTATTAGACACTTTGTTCAAAAAGTAACACAACTGTGGACTTTTAGAAAAGGATCCCTATTCCTTAGGCCAATCCAATCTTCTTTTAAAATTTAAAAATGATTGTTTTAAAGAAACATTTTTGTTTCGATCCTTAATAGATGGGTCAATGTTTGCAAAATAATAAACAGTTAAGACTGTTTTCCATCGCTTTTGTAACCAATTCAGAGGTAAAATTATACAATTTTGGAGCCATTCAATGAAGAGTCCAAATATCTTTTGAGGAATTTGTCATAGACCCTTGTAGACGAAGGATCCAAAAAATAAATTTTAAGTTTTCAATCTTAAAAAAAAAAATGAATTTCGGGACAACTGCGTTAGCCCTCAGGGTAGGACTTAAATAAATATGTTTATTGCTTTTTGTTTTTTTTTTTCCTTTGTCTTCCTTTACAGCGGCGACATTGTTGCATAGTGTAATAATATATACAACAACAAACACCAGAGGCACGAAAGCGTTCAACGTTCACTAGATAATGTGGGCCAAACGAAAAAAAAAATCAACCAACAACAACACAATGTGAAACATGAATAGCAATGCCAAAACAAGAAAACGCTACAAACAACAACAAAAGTCAATTCCCAGCACGAGAAAACGTAGCAAATTCATTGTGATGATGTTTTTAGTTTTTTTTTTTAGTTTTAAAATATATGCGAAAATTGACTTTGAGCAGCGTAAAAGTTGCTGTTGTAGTGTGTTGTATCCATAAGATACAACATCACGGCCTGACAGCGGGCCAACTCTAACTCTCTCCTCCTTCTCCTGCTCTTTTTGACTTGCTCATTGGGCAGCGAAGCATGTAAACGACTGCTTTGATAATTAATTTATGCTTGCCGGGTGAGCTCCACGGGGGATGGGGACTGGAAAGGCTGGCAAAATCAGATACAGATACATATTTGCATATTAGTAGCAAAAAAGAAAGAAAAAATAATAAAAATAATACATATATATATATATATGTATGTATGTATATATATATATATGTATATATGTATATATATTTTTTTTCCCGTTTTTAGGCGATTTAAACGAGTTTAATTTTTATGCAAATGTACAATAATTATATTTAAATTGATATATACAATCATCATATTTTCCCACACACCTCTTCGTCTCCCTAATGGGGGGAAGACTCATCCTTTCTCTTTCAGTAATTCATTATATACGATAAATTCCATAAATATGAACAATTAATTATAATGTGTAAATATCGCTCTCCAATCATCCATATCACACTGCGATAATCGCAATTAATATTTATTTTTTATGACAACACACACACACTCCCACGCCCACACACCCCCATGCAGTGGAAGAAGCTCTTAATATAAAAACAGACAAGGAGCAAACCAAAAAAAATAAATAATTAAATAAATATGTACAGAGAAAACGCTTCATAAATTCCATTCCTTTGAAATGTCAACAAAAATATTTCATTATTGCAAATACAAATAAGCTTTTTCAATGACGAATTTTAAATGCTCTTTGAATTAGTTGAGGCGTTAATTTTTAGTTTCGGGATACTCATAGTATTTCAAGAATTTGCTTAAAAAAATTCGAAAACGTTTGATTTTATTATAATTTTTGTTGCATATTACAACCGTATTGACATGTTCCTTAAACCTTAAAAAAATCTAAGAATCCTTTGAAGACATTACCTCAGCAAGTGGTACTATTTTTAAGTTCGCAGCTGTATGTATTTAAAGTCTTTCCAAATTTTATAATGTTATGCCTAAAATTCGCACTTTCCATCTGAAGCATCAAATGCAACTCGCGAAAAAAAGCAAAAGCTGGGATGATAAAATTTGTTGAACAATATCTTAATGCAATAATCAACAAATAAATAATATAAAATATTCACTAAGTTACTTGGGAGTCGACAATATGAGAATCAAAGTTATAAAATACCCAAAGTGCTAAATTCGTATAACTCTAATATTTTGGATAGTTTAGAAAGGCATTTAAAAAAATCTAGAATTTAAATCCTCTGCACCATTTGTTGAAAGATAATAGAATTTTTTTTTTTATTTTTTACAAAATATACAAGACAAACTACTAATATTTTAACAATTGATGACAGCCTTACCAATTTTAATTAATTTGAATTACTTTGTACTTAAAATCTTTTAAATGTCCTCCCACTTTCTTAAGTTCTTTAGAAACTTTCACGTCAAATAATAATTGCTTTCGTTTTAAAAAAATGTAAGTAAAACTAGCAACTCTCAAAACGTTTCCCAGAATATCTCAATAAATGTATGTGTGTGGGTTCATTTATGTATGTATCTATCTTTGTTTCCACGTTTCTCTAATCTGGCTCGTTTTCGCTACACGCGCCAACACATTTATTGCCAAAAATAGTATCATGAAACGCCGCCAGCAGCGCCATGAGCTCTAAAGTTAGCTAAAAAAAAAGGCAGGCAGAGTCTAAATTATATGAGTTACGCCCATTACCATCGAGGCAATATATGTATCTAAAATCTATACGAACCATTCTGCCATCCATCTATTTTCACGAGGCATGCGGCGACAGTAGTCCTTCATGCTGATATCCTTACCACTTAGACGAATTTGTTTCAAAATAATGGACCTAGTCGATTGATTTTACTCCGTTTCCCCCGAATAGCAAGGCAAGTTAACAAAAAATCAAGACTCATATAAAATGTATCCAATTGGAAATACATATATGTATGTTTGTGTATGTGTGGGGATATTTTAGCTTTTCGTGTTTCTCATAAAATTCACACTGTTTATTTGCCCGGCGGCTCTTATTTGCTTGATGTTTTTTTTATCCTCTCTTCTGTTTTTCTCTATACCCTTTAATCATGGGCTCAATCATTTTCATTAAAATTATGCTGCAAAGGAGAATAAAATGCGATATCCACAAGTATAAAAAAAATAAACTTCAAAAGTTCTCAGAAATTTCTAAAACTAAATTGTCTAGTAAAAAGAGGCTAAGCATAACATATTTGATACTGCCTTTTGTTTTTTTTGCCTATATGCTTTGGTCTTCTGGTGTAGGGTATAGAAACTTCGTCATGGACTCACTTATGCCCAGCCCCTTTTTGGTTGCTTTTATTTTCCTTTTCATTTGCGTTTCTGTGGGTCTTTTGTTATTGCATATTTTGTTATTGTAGATTTTGTTTCTTTTTTTTACGGTTGTTGTTTTGGTTGTTTCTGTTGTTGTTGTTGTTGTTGTTCTTGTTGCGGCGTTTGTCAGTCACTGTCGTTCACTGTCTTTATTTTGCCAGACAGGGTTAAAGAATGGTACAGGAGAGAGTGGAGGGGATGGGTGAGAAAGGAGCGACACTAGGTAGTCCATCAAGCCAAAGCCAAATCACAGTCTCAAGTCAGCAAATCCAAGAGACGGCCAAAAGTCTGTCTGTCTGTTTGTCTCTCTGTTCATTTGTCTTTTTTCACGTTTTGGATTTATTTGTTTGCCTGGCTTGGTCTTGGACCAACCGTTCCCCGCCCACCTACCCGGTCCAGCTAAACATATTTTTTGTATCCCTCCTCCTCTCCCTCAATCTCCGCCTGTTCCTTTTTTTCCACATTAATATGAGGCAGAGCGCCTGCTGGGCCCACTGCTGCTACTGAAGTTTTTGGTGTTTTCTCTTTTTCCTCTGTTACTTCTTCTTGTGCCCCGCTTGCAAACTCCTCCTCTCCATTTGCTTTCCACTCCCACCCCCTTATCGTGTATTTATTTTGGAATCTTTTTATGATGCTTTATTTCTTACTGCTTCCCCACAAAGCAAATGAAACCCGCTGCGAGGTTTTTTTTTTTGTTTTCTTTGAAGACGATGGAACAAACATCAAGAAATCCAAATTTGTGCAATCCGAGACCATCTAAGGGAAGTGGGGGATAGAAGTAAACTGGAATTCGACTGAATTTGTACTCTATATATTCCATGTAATTTGATTTGTGATGATTATAAAAGATGATCGATTTCAAGATTTCAAATTAATGATTTTTTCTTCGAATATTTGAAAAAATGATAACTTTTAAGCAAAGTGTTATCAGATTTAGTATTAAGCTGAAACAACTTCGTTTACTGACTTTTATGGTCCGATATAAAATAAATGTCGGTTAATTTAACATATTTAATTTATTATTTAATTTTGTATATGCAGAGTATAGACCCGAAAAAAGAAACTTAAAGATCATTCATTAACACATGATGCATTTTCGGTTATTAACACTAAGTGAATCCTTTATTGTTCAGCAATCAGTGTTTTTTTAATTGGCGATCGGCGTGTTATATCTCCCAGTATATTTCAGAGGTCTCGAAATGACCTTATACAGTTAAAATACATACATACATACATAACTGCTAGAGCATGTAAACTTCGTGTTGGTCGAAATTACCTTTTTTGACTTTTGTTTATTAATTTTCTGTTTTGTCTACCCACTTTTTTTTCTGTGGCTACCTTTATTAATTTTACAAAGTTTATGTTTGATTTATGGAAAGGCTTGTCATTTTATTGCGAATTGTTTAAATTTTCGTTTTGTAATTTAAGTAAATTGCTATTCCCTTGTCGTTGTCGCTTGAGCTTGTGTTCATGTGGATAATGATTATTATTATTATTTTTATTGTTATTATAATGGCCATTTACGTGATAATTGTGAATATTATATTTGATTTCTTGATACTATGAAATTGCTCAATACGGCTAAGCTTTTTGTGGCTAGGTCTCTCCACACCTCTTTGCTTTTCTACTCCGCCTTCTGCTTAGCTCGACTGCATTAACATAATTGCCATAATTTATGAGGCCAGCATGCAACAGCACCAACACCAACAACACCAACAACACCAACAAATACGACACTACGAAAATGTGGGGGCAACAACAACAGGAACAACAACAACTACAACAAATTAGTTGCAATTCAATTGGCAACTTGAGAGTCAGGCAGCTGCAGTCTGTCGCCACAGCGGGTCTTCCCCCATCCCTGTTCGTTCTTTCTCTATCACTCTCTTTCCATCTCGCTCTCTCTCTCTCTTGCTCTTTTGACTATTTTAGAAACTGGCTAAATTCCAAAGCCAAAGTCAATCCGATAATTTATGAACCAGAGGTTTGATTTCATTAAAAAAACAAAACTGAGAAAATAGGCACTGAATCTGGTTTGGAAACGCGTTTAAGATAAGAAGAAAAAAAATTATCCGTCTAAAAAGTAAGTAGCAACGATTCGTAGATACCCTACAAAAATGTAAACGAACTACCGTTATCGTTCTCCTGCTTTTCATCTGTTCGTTTGACTTGATTTCAATACTAAAACCGTCAACGAGCCATGATTGAAATTCAGTGTTATTTATTTATTATGATATACCCCTCTTGCACGTAAGGGTATCATACTTGTATAGAGAGATTAATGAGCCGCTTGTAAATCATGCAAGAAAAAGAGACAGACAGACACGCAGCCAGCCAGCCAGATGAAGAAGAAGACGACGACGAAAGAAAATGAAATGCAGTAAAACTTTTGCATATTTTATGAAAAATATTTACTCGCCTCTTAGAGTGAGAAAATGAAAAGAGTTGTTTAACCATGACTGTTTAAGGGGGGCAGTGAAATGATACGTGATGGGGTGACGGGGGGGTTTGAGCGGTTAGAAAGAAAAGTCAATTTCACACTTGATTGCCAGCCGTAAATCAATAAAGCAAGCAAAACACTGACTAGCTGGACGCCCTGCTCTCAGTCTCTGCTTAATTAGGCGCATCTAAGACGCAGCAACAGCAACAGCAGCAGCAGCTACTGAAGGTTAAAGGGAGAGGCAGACAAATAGGGAAAAGAAGTGGTGGAAAATTATTGTGAAGTGGGAAAGTGAATGTGTCGATGGGGAGGTGGAAAGAGGGAAATGGCAGACATAAATCGCGTGCCGTTTTAACACTTTAACGTGCACAATTGAAAATTGCGAAACGCTTTGTATTTCTCTCTCTCTCTCTTGTTACCTCTCTCTGGCATTGTTTTAGAAGGTAAATTAGTTGAAGCTTTTAAGCGAACTAACTCTGACTATAAGTTGCAGCAAAAACACTTTTCTTAGTCGACTTTGACAGTTCCCTATACAAGATTAGGGCTGTAATCAAAAAGGTTTTTTTAATAGTATTTTGAATTTCGTTTGTAGATTTAAGTCCTTTGTTTCAACCAAATATCGATTCAACCAAATTAAATTTCAAACCATCGATCACTAGTAAAACTTCGATGGAAAATTAGAGACACACAAGACTTTTCATTTGTAACTAAAGTTTAAAAAAGTGACTAATTTGGCACCCAAGAAACATTTCAAGTCAGGACAAATGATTTTTCTAACCCTGAGCGCTTTCCGATAATCGTTTGAGTTCAGCAAGTACAGGGTATTAGGAAATCAGAAACACTGAACAAGCAATGCGCCAAAAACTTGCAAAAACACATAGCATTCCTCCCCCTTGCCTCTTTCTTATGGTTCGTCTCTTCGTCTCACAATGGTATTGCTTTTGTGACTTGCGGGGTTTTTTTTTATTAAGTTTTATTTGTGTGTTTGTCTGTACGTAGAGGTACTTAATATTTATTATTTACAAAAGGCGCAATGCAGCAACAACAAATTAAACAAAGTCACAAATAAGTTGAACAAATATTTTTTCATAAGCGAAAACAAATAGCTTTTGTACTCATATCGCCGCAAATGTGTTAAGATCTTTTCAAATACTGAGATATGTATGAATGTAGATATGATTTCATGTGAGAAAAACTTAAACTCAAGTTATTCAAAAGAAATGCCATTTTAGTTTCGTTTAAAATTAAAACGATTCGATGCACAAATCGACTAATCTGGCTATTATACGTAGAGAGAAAAAACAAATATAATTTTGCAATTTTTAATGAATAAATCAACTGATCTTGCTGTGAAAAGCTGTCAAACAATAAATCAGCTTAACTTTGCTGGGGGACGGGGGGACAACAATTCATTTGATTTGATCTTCATTAGGAAATTGTTTCCAGTTAGTTTGCTTTGTTAAACATTCAATACGTGCAGCTATTTGACAAACTTGATTATAGTTAATGATGCAGAAGTTTGTTTACCCTTCCATTATCCTCACATAAGCGATTAATAAAAACGAAAAAAGTTTAAAAGTTACATTTTATTTGTAGTTGCTAAAGTAAAGATTACCAAAAGTCGAGAGATCTCCTCAGTGCATGGAATAAACTGACCAATAAGTGTCTTATTTCAACTTTGTCTATCGATCTGATTAAATACCTAAAAGTCGACTTGCAACCGAAATGACCAATACCTTTTTGGATAGTGTAGAAAACGAAACGTTTGACTCGAAACGGGGACATGCCGCGGTTTCTGCTGCTGCTCCAAACAAGATAAAATTTAATGAAAATGACGAGTGATTGTAAGTCAGAGACAGAGTTGGAGTTGCCTGCCGCAAGTTGTTTGTCTGTTGATGTCTGTAGTTGAAGTTGTTATAGTTTTTGGTGTTAATTTTTTTCTTCCCCGACTGTAATAAAAATGCTAGGAAATTTGTTGCATGCTGCATGCTCTGCTCTCTGTCTGCTTCATGTGCAACCAACTTGTTTCGCAGCATGCCAACATGGAATTTATGGGCTAGTAGCTGGCTACCTCCTTTCATTCCACCATCCCCATTTCCCTCCTCCTCCTGCACTTAACCGAATTAGTTTCAATTGCAAATTTTTCAAATGCCTTGCAAGTTTGCAGTTAGAGTTGTTTCCGCTTCGATTTCCCCGTTTTAAGTATGTGTGTGTGTGTGTCTTTGTTTGTTTTAAGTTTTTTTATTTTTTATCTTTTAGTAATTAAAACAAACAGCTTATCTGCTTGGCAAACCTTTTGAAGTGTTGTGTGTAGCGCATAAATTATATATATTATCTTCGTTCCACCACCGCGAATTCTACCCCTCTGATGTCTCGTTACTACGTGATGTGGTACGTGTACGTTTACACTAGTTTTTTCGTATTATATTTTAATACCCTATCAAGCCAGTAGCCTGTATATTATAAGCCAATTGCCTTGTTTCCAATTTGGTTTAAGTATGAAATGCAATTGTCACGTAAAGAACTATATAAATGGTCGATCTTCAAATAAAATATAGCAATTTATTTTTCTTCCTTGTTTTCTGTCATTACCTATACTTAAATGGTGTTCTGGTTATGGGATCCTTATTAACCAAACTGCAAATGTTATGACATTGTAATTCTCAACTGGTTTCACCTTTGAAAAATACACACAACTTTATTTGCAGTAGTCTTAGGTCGAACAAAGTTTTAAAGGGTGTAGAAACGACGGTGCAGTCTAACAAGAGAGTGCATTGATTTTTTGTGGTTCGTCCATTTTACTGAGTCCATAGAACTTGAAGAAAGAGCAAAGTCATTCCAACGGTGGCTGCCACTGGAGTTCAGCATGTTGGAAATCTATGAGATACAGGAGCAGGTTGAGAAAAATCGGACATGGCTTGGCAACTAGGGGCAACAACTTCCATTCCACCATCTTCCTCACTCTTTTCGAGAGTATGTTTGCCTACAAACTTTGTCGTTGTGGATGAGCCAAAATTGTATACCCTTGCATAAAAAATAAATTCAATTTTTTTTTATCAGCGTGCAACTCATAGAAGGAAGGAAAAATTAGTTTACACAAGTTTATGTCACATATGATAAAAGGCGTTTTATCAATTCTAAATGGGTCGTATTACTCCAATTTGATTGTGCGAGAGTATTGAAACTTCGGCAGGGTTAATGTCAACCCTTGCCTCTGCTTTTTCTCTTGTTCTTTGGAGATTGTTTTTGCTTGCTGAAGCGTAATGTTCACGTTTTGTGTTTGAGTTGAGTTAAAGTTAGGAAAAAAACACAAGCAAAAAATAAGACTTTTTTTTTTTTGGAAACGTATTTACATTGTGTGTGCTTGTATTTGTGTGTTAATTCATTTTCATTTTCAACCGCATTTAACCGTTGGCTTTTCACAGTTTTCATCATAGAGCCCTGAAGCAGCTTGGGCTTCTTTTTAAATATGTTTAATAAAGCGCTCAATCTGGCACCCTCTGGGGAGTGCCGCCGGATGCCATACAACAACAACAACAACAGAAAAGACCAAAAACAACCACATTCGAAAAAAGAAGCAAACGAAGAGGAAGATAAAGACAAGAAGAAGAATAAAAAAAAAAGGTGAAGTGGTATTAAATTTCATATGCGTCGTTGCTCTTTGGCTCAATGTATCTGAAAAAGGCAAGGGAGAGGAGGAGTGACAGCCAAGCGAAAGGCGGCGACGCAGGGTAGTTGGCAGGGGGAAAGGGGGAAAAGAACACTTAAGCCTGAAATTGGCAGCTATTCGCCTGCTTGGCTCGTTTCTCGTGTGTTGTTATTGTTTTTTTTTGTTGGTTGGTTGGTTGTCTTGGGTCTTGGGTCTCTGGCCTTCTTCTTCTTTTCCTTTTTAAATCTTGTGCCCCCTTTTGTGGCCTTTCCTTTGCTTCCTCTTTCTTCTTCACCATCCCGCTGCCGTTTCTAGCCTTACAAAATACATATCTACTTATGTCGACTTGTTATTGTTCGACATAATGGCAAAATATTGTATTGCCAACATTTTTTTCCTTCTACCTTTTGTCTTTGCCATCTTCTTCACTCTGTCTTTCTCTCTCTCTGTCTCTTTCTCTGGCTCTCGTCTCTTGACAAATGACTCCACGGAGTGAAGGAGGGGAAGAAGCTGTAGTGGAGCTGCTCTTTGGCATTGCTGTGGAACAATAGCAATAAAATGCGTTAACTTTTTGGCAGACAATAGATTTCATTTTCTGGCACAAACCAAAATGATTATGGCCAAAGGCTAGCCCCCTCCTTCTCCTACGCCCCACCTCTTCGCCCGTTCTTTTCAATGGCGTGGCGTGTGTGTGTTTTGAGTATTCAATGGAATTGTTTTATTATTGCCCTCAGGCATTTCGAATTGAATGCGTGCGTGGGTAGAAACACAACCAAAAAAAAAAAAAAATACACACACACAAACAGAAACAGAAAACCCAGAGATAATTTATACCGTAAATGATGTTGAGAAGCCGATTTAGATATACACTATACATCACATTAACAGAAGTAGCCAACTTAAATACATCCGAGTACATACGCCCAAACACACGGGCACGATCTGTGAGTTTTTGATGGGTGTTGATAATGAATATACCCATTATGAATAGATGGTAGTGCTTCCGTCTGCATTGTAGATTGTAGACAATTTGACGACTTTAATATATGGCAAACCATTTACGCAAAACAAACAAAAAGAGATGCGTCAGCTGCGACCCTACGGCAATCAGGAGGGTATATACATACATACATACATACATATGTGTGTGCTGCGAATGCTAAGTAACCAAGTTTAAGGCAGTTGGGGAGGGGGAAGTGGTAAGACAAAACGAATAAAAATTTGAATGCTTTCTGCAGCCAATACGAATAAATTGCACTTGACTGCTTCTCATTTGCGTGTTCTCTTTCATAAATCAATATGATTGACGCTATTCGGATAGTCAACTGTAATCTCGTAGAGTTGATTGAACATACATGTCCTATTATTTCCTGCGCAAAGGATTTCATCAAGTTTTAGACTCTTTGCTCGATTAATAAATCGCGTTGATTAGTTTTGCTAATTACAACAACTTTATTTGCTTTTTCAACAGTTGAGTGGAGGAAATGAGGGAAAAGGACATTCATTATTTTTTAAAATTTGGAAAATTTGCAGCATTTGAGAAATACATATGAGACTGATAATCTGCTTGAGAGCCTTATTCATTTAGTTAAGACCATATATGTATGAATGTAGTTCCCCTCTAATCGTAGTCTTGGCATAAATAGTTTGTTAAGTGTACCTGTTGTAAAACCCATTAATAAAGAATAACAAAGTGTTTAGTTAATTGAACTTGAAAAAGAAATTGAGACTGAGGGTCTTCAAAAATAATATACATAAACTAAAATATAATAAAGATTGTTTCAAAACTGAATACTGTTAGTTTTCTATTGAAGTTCTGCAGAAAAATTCTAATAATTATTAATTTCTTGTTTTATTATTATCTTTTGTTTTCTTAAATAATTAAATCGTATAAATATTTTTAAAAGTTATCTCTTTAAGGGGTAATAGATATTTTAAATGAAGCTTTTGCAATTGATATCCAAATTGCTTAGTGCTTTTAAGTAAAACGAATTTTGTGAATATTAAATTGATTGCATAGGTACAAAAGTTCAATTTATATACATATGTATTCATACATGCAAATGTATGTATGTATTTTGTTTCCAGATATTGTATTGTAAACATATATCAGTTACGAATATTTGTATGGAAGCAGTTTTGTTGCCCCATTGCGCATAGTTCACTGCAAAACAGTTTATGCAATCGCCCTGGGTCCTGGTTCTGGTCTTGGTCTTGGTTCTGTGTGTACTTTGGATCCTGTTTCCCCTCACCTCTCTCTCTGGTTTGCCTTTCGCTCCCTTCAAAATGTAGCTCTACACACACATTCATATTTAATGCCGCTGTTGTAGTGCTTGGCACGTTGCCCTACTCCATGCCACAGACCCATGTCCCATGCCCCATGCCCAAGCCTCTTTGTCTGTATCTATACTTAAGCTGTTGCCGGCGCTTTGTCCTAACCACAGAACAGACGGTATATGCTGCAAGTATACCTATCTGCCTACATACATACATACATGCATACAAATGCATGTACATATATCTATATGTATGTATGTACTTCTGGGGCAAGTCTTTTTGCCTTACTCTTTACCTTATTCTGCTTCCTCTTCTGGCAGTTCCTTGTGTTGCATTTTGCAACTTGCTGATCATTTTACACACTTACGAGTCGACTGTTGTTGTTGTTGTTGTTGTAGTTGTTGCGGATTCTTAATATGCTTTTAGATATGCATCAACAACGTGTCCATGCCCATGTGTGAATGTGTGTGTGTGTGTGTGTGTGTGTGTGTACGAAGATGTTGCCAACTTCTCTGGCTCTTTTTCCCTTCTCCTCGCATGACGACTGGGCTGCCTTTTCTTTTCTTTTCGATTTTTTCCTTTTTTTTTTTGCCTGGCTTGTGTGTTTGTGCATTGAACTGGAACCACGACCAAGAACGACGACGTTGACGACGAGAAACCCCTCCTGATCTCCGCTTCTTTTACCCGGCACCCGCTCTTCTTATACACAATTTGCATGCCAAACAGCATACAACAATCAGCGAACAGTAACAACAACCACAAGGCAAGCATATCGAACTGCTGAAGCCCAAAGCGATGGCAAGTCCCAAAGTCACAATTGCCGTACGATTTGCTTCGTTCCGGGTTTTCATTTGCTTAAAAAGCATCGCCAGTGATGGGACACACTTTGGAATATTGTGTAGGGAGTCTAAAGCTTTAAACTGTTAATCGTCAGCAAAGTTGTTAATATTATATTATCCCCCACTCAAGTCTTGAGTTAGCACTTTCCTCCACTCTGTTTACTGCTAAGAGATGTGTTTAATAGTGTCTTTTGGAAAAGGATTTCGGGAGGCGAAAATTGTTTAAGATATCTTGGATTTCTTCGGCTTGTTTATATCGTACTCATCTATGCAGATTTTCCCATCTCTAGTTCACATGTTTCTCTACTGCTGGGTGGAGCCCCCTCCTTGCTTACATTCCATTCTCGTTGGCCTTCTGTTGAACTGTTTCGACAGAGTATTCTATATGAATTATAGATACATGTTGTTCAATAGCACTTCAACAGTTTCCGGTTTGGTAGAGTCAAGTCCTTAATTCCTCCCTTTTTTCCATCATAATGTTTTGTATATTCAAGCATATATTTTTAAACTTAATCCGCAAATCAATTAATTTTCATGCTACTTAACATTTTTCCAAGCCAACTGGCTGCTGGCTGTTGCGCTCAATCGAATGAAAATTAGCATTTAATATGACTAAACTATATGGAACTCGGTGAAAAGGGACAAAGTATGGGAAGCCATTGTCCTTTGGGGTAAAGAGCAACCCTCATTCAATATTCCTTTGTAGTATTCTCCCCTCGGTTTCTGATTTTCTTTCCCTTTTGTTTTCGATTTTTTTTTTCGCGAATTGTTTTGTAAGGAGAGTGTTTCTCTCCCCTCTGTTAAAGGGAAAACGAAAAATTGATTACAGTTACGAATCCCCTTGGCCGCCGCCATCACTCTGTTTTTTTGCCACTCTGAAAAAAGGTGTCAGCTATGTATGTAATTGTGTATCTCTGTTACCCCTCCCCGCACTTTTCATAATTCATTTCGTTTTGCTTGTTTATTATTAAGCATATTTGTTGCGCTTTGTCGGCAGCTGCTAACATTTTCTTCTTAATCTTATGTTGTATCCTTTTTCACCTCTTCATATACATATTGTGTGTCTCTATTTATAATAATTATCTGTAATTAATCCCAGCGACACATTAATCAACACTGTCCCTCTCTCTCTCTCTCTGACTCACACCGTTTGCCTGGTTAATTATCGAAGTGGCTTTTCGTTCGTACAGGAGAAGGCGCAGGCGCATAATCTAATTAAGTGCCCACGATGCCAAACATCGTCCCACATCCTTGTCACTATCATCATCATCAGCCTCATCCGCATTCTCCTTCGTGTTGTGTTTACGTAACAGCACAAAAAAAAAAACAAAAAAAAAAGTGACAAAAAGGCAAAGTCATTCAGACTCTGGACTCTCGGTCTTTTAACGAGGCACCTCATCTTCTCTCACTCACTCTCCTCCTACCCTCTCTCTTGGCAATCAGCTCCGACTGTGCATGTACAGTGAAAACTCTCTTGAGCAGATAGATACAGTCGTCCAGCTTTTGCCCGCCTAAAAGAGACACAAGGGATGAGCATTTGCTGTCTACATTCGTTTTTTTCCAAATGGGCAGAGCGGCAAAAAGGAACATGGAAAAGAAGAGTTGAAATAAATTAACAGAACAGAACGAAACAAAAAAGGAACAGGAACAAGGCTGAATTTAAATTTGTTTTTTTTTTTGTTTTTGCTGTTGTTCTTGTTGTTGTTGGTTTTGTTGCCTGGCAAAAGGATATGTCGTCAGTTTGTCAGTTCCTCCGTTGTCAGTCGTCGATGGCAAACGAAACGACAACGACGAGTGTGCGAATGAGAACGACAATATGAAACCTAAAGTAAAGGAGTGAAAGAAAGAAAGAAAATGAAACTCCATGCCCACAAACAATGGCATAAAAACATGAAAAGCATACATTACACGCTTGAAATCCCCAGTTATACAAGGGGGGAGGTGGCGGTTACACAGATACAGTCAGTCTCACTCACACACACACACACAGAGAGAGAGAGGCGTTTTTAGAAACAATAACACAGTGTGTCTACTGCAAGGGAACGGGAATGGAAGCGGGGCAATAGAAGGGTGGACGACACACAAGAGAAGGGAAGGAGGCATGAAGTTGATAATATTTTTTTTCTTTTTTGTTCTCATGTCAGAGTTTCATAGAGGAAAAAACAAATTGAACAAAGGAGGGGAAAATGCATTGGATGATGTCTAGCATTAGGCGCATGGCTATAACCCCCACCATCCTGGCATTTGGTGAATAGAAAAATAACCCATCAGAAATTTAATTGAAATTGAAAGGCAAATCAAATGCAAAACATGAAATGGGAAAATATTCAAGTAAAGATTATGTTTAAAACTGTGAATGAAGAATGACAGAAAATCAGAAGCCTGGGAAATTTGTTTCAATGAAATCTTTAGTTCAATAATAGTAATTGGTTTCCTACATCAATATACTGCTGACGTCCCATTAACAAGGCGCGTGGTTGACCACCAATGGCCATCAAAACAAATTTGCTTCCTCTTAACCACTCTTCCCTCCTGTGTCACACCTACCAACCCCATCGAGTATAATAAACGAGCTCAGCACGCGCAGCGTTTTAGAGTATTAAGTAGTTTAGCTATTTTTGTTTGTTTTTGGGGTCGCACACTCACTCAGTTGGTAGGTATGTATGTACATTCGGATGCAACAAATCTGTTTCTGTTGGCGATATGGTTACACCTAACCACATTTACCTCACCCACCCCTCTTTCGCATATTCTAAATCCCGACAGCTGCCTTCTATTTGTACCCCTCTCTCTAGGCTTATACCCTTCTTATGGGCAAAAAAAAAAAATAAAGGAATCCAGTCAATCAAAAGCGTGCTCGACGCAAAATATCCCAAGGGGCAAAGTCAAAATTTGCTATACAACATTATACAATTCTACATTACTTATGCAGAGGCAGTTCGAAAGACAGTCAGACAGAAAGACGGACCAGTTTGGGTCGACAAAAGGGTCGGATGAACGAGAGACAGAGAAAGGGACGGACGGACGGGCGGACAAACAGACAAAGCCAACCCTTAAAAGCAAGTAAAGCAACCCTTATTATACATCGTCGTTGGTTTTGTTTTCTATCCCCGTGCCCGTGCCCGTGCCCCCTTTGCGAGTTTCCTTCGTTAATCGTTATTTTGGCACTTTTTGCTGCTCCGAGCTCTCTGAGCTGCTACGTAATCGCTTTTCACCATAAAAATCTGTTGAAGAAACAGAGATATTTCTCCGACTTCCATGTCCAGAGGAGAGTCAGGGAAGCATTTCAAATTATCCTCAATGAAATTATAGAAAAAGGCAAAGGAGGGACCAACAAGAAATGTGGAAAAAAGGGAAGGGAACTCCCCACTCCACTCTGCGTTTGCTCGTCGCCCCTTCTGACAAACCGCTTGAGTCAAATATTTTTGATGAGGGTCATAATTATAATGAAACAGGTCTTCCATACAGAATACCGTCGAGTCGGTTGGAGTCTGTTCTGGTCCCCTTTTTTTGTGTTGGTTTGTTTCGATCCCTTATCGTGGCAACACATTTTAAGTTTTGGGTAAAGGGGGACGATGCGGATATAATGCATGATTCATGCCTTTCCAGAATGCCCTTCCTCCTCTGTTTTTCCCCTTCTCCTCTCTTTCTCTCTTCGTTTTCCACCCCCGAGGCCTCGACGAGATTGTGTTGCATTTTCGGCCATTAAAGAGACTTCGCTGCGCGAAGGGTGACGACTATTGAAAAAACACTCTGTGAATACATTTTGGTCATAATTAAAATAAATTTTAAACGATTGCCCATGCCTTTGATTATGTTGTAGCTGAACACAGGCAGGCAGGCAAGCAGTCAGGCAGGCCACTTGTGAAATTGAAAAGTAATGCCACTTTGTCACTATTGGGTTTTGCCCTCTAGGGCAATTATCGCCATCGAAGTTCGCTCACTCTCTCCCTATTTCTCTGCTTACCGTATTCAACTTGACGTCGACAAGGTGAGGAGGTGACGAGGTGACGAGGTGGTGGAGGTGGAGGGTGAGAGTTCACAGTCAGTGAGGCATACGAAGCAATCAAGTTGTTTATGAGTGTGTGGCAGAGAAGCAACTATAGCTACCATCTTGTGGTTGTGCCGCAATCACGACCGCAGCACTACGACGGCAAAGTAGGTACGATTCAAAAGCCAGAACTCGCAGAGCCATTAACACGCAAAGCATTGGCCCTGCTCACCCCTCTCCGGGCTCTCCATCTCTTGCATTGGTCGTCTGGTCGGACCGACCCATCTGTCGACTACTTTAATAACAAAGTAAATATTGTTCATTAGTAAATATTTACACGCTCGTCGCATGTTTGCTCATATTAAATACGAGAGCAGAGACCAAGTCCAAGTCCTCCAAGTAGTCATCGTTGTGGAATAAGAATACTGGGGCTAGGTGACTGCGCCACTCTGTCTGTCTGTCTGTCCGTCTGTCCGTCAGTCCGTCCGTCTGTCCGTACTGTCCTCCTATCCGTTGGTTTATTGTGTTTGCTTCTCTTCATATCTCTCGCATTCTCTTTCCAAGTTGATTTATTTATGTTTTATTTATTTATGAGCATTCGGTGTGTTGTGGTGAGGTGTGGAGCGGGGGGGGAGAGGTGTGTGCTACTCGCTATCTGAAAATGAAAATGAATGTGCGTGTTGAGCTATTAAACATTTATCGATAATTTTTACAGCTGTCTCAGAGAGCAGCAAAATTAAACAACAAAAACAAAAACCAATTCCAAAGTGTTGGCTGATGTGTATCTATGTAACAATCTATATGTGTATCTCTTTCCCACCCACTGACATTCTCTTTCTCTTTTCATTTGTCTATAAATATTTTTGTGCTTATAAATTAGGCATAATTCCAAGTGAAGCATTTCCTTCCCAAGTACCAATATTTAATGCCTAAAACTATTGATTACAGATTTAAACTTTAATTTGTCGACTTATATGTTTCGATGAATTTTAGAGACACTCTACAAACAGTTGCAACTAAATATTATCAACAATAAACTTTCAAATTTATTATACGTGTTAGAGGTGTTGCTTATGAATTTCTAACAAAAAAAAGAACTTGGTGCCGTGCGCACTAAATGAAGGCTTTCTCGGGTTGCAACTAAATATTATCGTTAAACAATTTGTAGAATTGTTAAACTCTGGTTTTGTTATGTATTATGTGAAAAGTGAGGTATGAAAATGGTTTCTTTTTTCAAAGTTTTCATTAAACTGGTGTTATTATTGGGAACTGTTTTTCGTATTTACTAAGTATCTATCTATCGAGTCGTTAACAAAGCATTTCTCACTCTATACGAGTACTGCTTACCCTAACATGTTTCAAGTCGTGTTCCGTTGTTGAACTGGCTCGTGTCACTTGCAACTAATTGCCATTAGGCGCCGCTAAATAATTCATACTACATACATATACGTACTATATACATATGTACATATAAAACTTGATCTCGTTGAATCGTTCGTTCGTTCGTCGTTTGTTGTTGTCGTTTGTGCATTAGTGTCATAATTTATTTCCATATACAGTTTACAGTTTTGCAGTTGCTGTTGCTGTTGCAGTTGCAGTTTGCATTTTGCATTTTATGGCGCACGAAAACGAAACGAAACGCGTTTTGCGGCGCCGTCCAACCAAATTGTAGCCAAATGCGGTCGTCTGTTGGTCACTCGAACCAAAAAAATGAATATAAAGAAACCGCAGAGCACAGCAGTGAGGTACTACACACCAAAGCAAACCAAACCACACGCCATCCCAGAGTCCAACATACTGTTTGATGCCCTGCCCTGTTCTGCCCCTCCACCACCCCTTATCGTACGTCACTCTTGCTCTTAATGCTACTGCGCCGCTGCTCTGAGGCATGTTAAATGCAACCGAAGCAGCGAAGCGTGCAAATCATGTTAGCCCCTGCCCCAGTCCACGCAGTCACTGTCGAATTGCCCCTGCCGTGCGCCAGCTGTCCTCGTCACCCTAAAACCCTGGCACCCCTCTTTATGCCACGGCACTCGCTTTGCTGGCTGGCTGGCTGGCAATGCAAACGACCGCAGGGGGTCCATATACCAATGCCATAAAAGGTCGCCCTCTGTCTGCTGCTGCCGCTGCTGTTGCTTTTGCTGCCTGCCAATCGAGAGAGTGGGAGAGGGAGAGAGGGTGGGGGTAAAATAGTGCTGGGACTTGGATTGGGATTGCCAGTGGAATCGAAATTGGAATTGGAGTGGCGTTTGGTGATGATTGTGAATTCAGGGTGGATGGGAAATATTTCGGATGGTGGTTGATGAACATGACGCACATTGCCCAAATAACCCATGCGAAAGAGTGTGTGAGCATCTGTGTGTGTGTGTGCGTGTATATTGGATGTAGATTATCGAAATAGTTTTCCGTTTGACACTTTAATAAAACGATTTAATCGTTAAGACAATAGTTTTTCCTTTTAGAGTTTCCATCTTAACCGAAAGAAATATGCAATGGCATATTAAAAACTATTAAACTGCTTCTTTTAATTTTAAAATGTTTTCAATATTTTATTGAAATAACAAAATATTATGTAGATGAAATATATGCATCTATCATATCTAATCTATTTAGTAGTGGATCTAAAGTAATTAATAACCAATGTCTTGTGGATGAAAAACCGTTAAATCAAACTTTTTTTGTATTGCATACTTTGAGGGACAAAGTATTTTAAGATTCGCATTGGACTAACCCAAAAAATCTATCAATTAAGTCACTCACCCAATTACCCACCACATGGCACCATATCGCACCACTCTGCATCGCGTCACACTACCCCACTAAGTCACTCACTCACTCATTTAGTCATTCGTTGTGGTTTCTAGCACTCAAGCGTTGCCACATTATACGATATGGTGGCGCCACACACACACACACTCACATAAAGCCTTTGAAAATGATATGAGATGTTGGTTTTGTGTGACATATTATTAAGCGTTTAGTGCGCTCAACTGTGAAATAAAAAAAAAGAATGAAAAAAAAAACAATTGAAATTGTAATAGAAAATGGAAAGAAAGAGTAAAATAAAACGAGTAAATGACTAAATGGGCAAGCAGCTAATAAACAATTCAAACGCACACACATAGACACACACAAAGTGAAGTAAATATAAATTTAAAGCGAAATAAAGTTTAACCAAAACACATATTTACACACAGACACACACACTCACTCACTGGCAGATACCAAATTGAAATTTGTCATTTATAATGAATGCGTGGCTAATATCAATAATAAATGAACCAAACAACCAACCGACTAACGGGTGAGAAGCGGCATGGTGCGGGGGACGAAAAAAATAAAAACACCATCATCCAACCATTCATCCATCCTCTGCCCACTCTCTACTCGTCTGGTCTCTCGTCGTTCGTTCGGTCGGTCGGTTGTTTGTATCTATCAAATCTATCTCGTGCAAAAAGCCAAAAGCCAATTTAATGGCCATAATTTTCGTTCGCTCTCTGCGGCTGCGGCTGCCGTGTGTGTTGTCTGCGACACAAAATCAAATTTAGTGACATGAAAGCATGTCATGAAATGGAAACAGACGAATGACAAGCGAACAAGTTAACAAGAGCAAACACACCACGAGGAGGAGGAGTAGGACATGAGGGAAGAGTGGAAGAGGTGTGTGTGTGTGTGGGTAGAAGGTAAAGTTTTGGTATCGTGGTAGGGCATACACAATATATGTATATATATATCTAAGTACATATATACATATACGCTAAAGACCACCCGCAAAGGTAAAGTGCGCTGAACGAGAATGTTAGGTGAGAGGTGTGGGGAAAACATACACACAAACACACACACACACACACATACAAAGAACAGACGACGTGCGGCACATTATAAAAATAACAAAAAAACACAAAAAGAGATACTTTTTTGTTCGCATTTTGTTTTGGTTTGTTTGCCAAACGAGTTCACTGCGCTTCAAATGGCATACATGACAGTCGCTGTGTCACTCAGGCGCTTAGTCGGCCGTTCTGTCTGTCGGTCGGCCTGTCTGTCGGCTTTTGTTGTAAGCCAATAAGCTTGTAAGCCTGCTCCTCCCACAAATGATGATGGTGATGATGTCAAAAGTTGCAAAGGAATATCTATGGTATATTTTTTTTACAGGAAATACTCAAAATGGAAGCATTTCAGGAAGTCAGGCCAACTCAAAAGGGCGGCAAAACATTGATCTCAACACCATTTCAGTTTAATGGTCGTCTGTTCAACTAAAATTCGAAACTCTCATCGAACTAGGAGCAATACGAATTACCAAGGCACTTGAAGTGCCACCGATTAGTTGGGGAAACAAAGAGTTAACCCATTAGAGTCAATATCGTAAGCAACAATCCATATTAAATTCTCGGTGGGATTGCTTTTCATTAATTGAAACACCAATGGGATAAAAAAAATACATAGTTAGTGCTTAATCCAATATTATATAATTTAATTTAAAGAATCAGCTAAAACAAAGGTGTTTTTAAATAAACAATTTATGTTTCAAAAAAATAATTTATAATAATAATAAAAAAATAATTGAATTTTCCATTAGTTTGTGGCCTCTGTAGGTAGGTATATATATTTGTTGTTATGCACATTAATGTACCGCAAATATGTATGTATATATATGTTTAGTGTATGAAATATTTGCATAATTATTTTCAAGCGGTGGCACAAAACAACATGGCTAACATGGCGTATGAGCGATGTTGAGAGTGCATAAATCAGCCAGCCAAAATGCATTTAGAAAGAGTAGGCAGACGACGACAGCCCCCCCCCCCCACTTTGGTTGGTCAGATCGGTGAGGGAAAGGGGGCTATGTAGTAGGTGAGTGAACCAACCGAACAAATCGATTGTGACATGAAGTTGGCTTTGGGGTAGTTGCAGATGGTGGCTAGAGTTGAGTTTAGTTGCTGCCGTTTACAATAACAACATTGTTTGCCTTGTGCCTGTTGTTGTAGTTGTTGTTGCAGTTGTTGTTGATTGCAATTGCAGCTTTTGTTGCCTTTAAGCAAGTTTATAGCGAACATTTATTTGTTGTCTTCAACTTGCTTGTTGTTTTCTTTCTCCTCTATTCTTTGCATTGTTTGTTGCTTTGCGCGTGACAATTTATTAACACTTCACAGCTACAGCAACAGCAACAACAACGACAACAACGTTTACTACAACAATTGCTAATTTGCATATGCAAATTGATTTTTATACAATAAATTATAGTTGATATGCATATGTATATGTATGTGTGTATAAACAAAATTGTAAGCCCGTTTAACTAGAGTCTGAAACTAAATAGTGGCAGCAAATGGCGAGAGTTGTGAGTGCCTTTGCTTTATGTATTTAAATGGCGCCTCTCGTAGATTTAATTAATTATATTTAATTGCAACAAATAATGCGGCACTTAATCAATATGAGTTATTGTTGTTGTTGCAGCTATTTAGACTATTTAATGACAGGCATTTTGGCGCGCCCCAGACATTTGGTCACCATGCAATTTGCATAAATTAACAGACAAGCGACAAAACGACGACAACGACAGCGACAGCGACAGCGACGACGACGACCCACAATGTCTCTATTCATAGAGCGAGCTAGGCAGAAGCTGCCGCAAGATGGCATGGGCATCTACCTGGTATTGACTATTGTGACTACAGTGAATACTAATTAAATGCAATTTGAATTTTTTAAACAAATTGCCTCTGACAAATAAATTTGCGATAGACCGGATGTATTGTATATATACAATATAAAGTAGTATAAATACACAACGAGACGAGTTGCTATAGTCATATTCGTACTATATATTGGTATATATTTTGCTGCAAACCTTTTCTCGGCTCGGACTACTCTTTATTTAATTTCGACTGTATCTGCTCTTTCTGTTTTTGGGCTAAGAAAAATTGTTTCATTTTTAAAGTCTGTCAAGAATTCTTTTAATGTTTGATGGATGAGAATTTTGTTGAAAACTGATTTAAACTGTTTCCATCTCTGATTCAATATTTTATTACATTTTTGTATAGTTGAGTAAAGTTTTTTCAATTGGCTAAGAGTTAAACTTAATTACATCCTAAAAAAATATATGTATATAACTTAAATTTACTATGCAATCGGACAATGTTTCCCCCTCGTCACCCCAAGCAGTGCTCGTCGATGTGATGTGGTTGGGTCGGGCGGGGTCTGGCTTGGCTTGGCCTGGTCTCTTGCCGCTGCTCTTTGATGGTTGGTTAGTTGGCTGGTTGGTTTGGCTGGTTTGGGGGGGTCTATAATTAAATTGCCAAAGTGCTGGCAACAATTTTGGCACTTGGTGTTGCTCAATTTAGCAGCGACAACAACAACAATCGCAACTGCTACAATAACAATTGAACACCCACAATTGTTGTCAGCTACAATTTGCATTCGTGCGCATAATTTGCTTAAAAGTATTTTTCATTTTTCATTTGGTTGTATAGTATTTTCTTGGCCGGCTGCTGGGGGTCTATGGCTCTGGCACTCAAAATGCTTTTCACAGATCAATATTATTGGCCATTTGCCAGACTTTGAAGAAGGCGTGGTTGGGGTTGGGCGAGGGAAATTCAGGCATCTCTAAAAGCTCTTTTTTTTTTGCCTAGAATCAAGTGCAATTAGATAAATTGCTTCATATTAAGCATTCAAATAAAAATTGTATTCAAATGGCTTCGCTTCTTCTTGTGTGTGTAGATGTGAATGTGTGTGTGTGTGTGTGTGTGTTGGTTGTTGGGCACGTTTATTAACCTTTTGAACTCATTTGAGGCAACTCATCAATTCAATTTTTATAAACACAAAAGAGCCAAGTGAAGAAATGAGGAGTGCTGTGGAGGAGGAGAGTGGGCCAAATGGTTTTGGAGGGAGAAGGGGCCCCCAAGCACTGAGATGCGACGACGACGACAACGAAAAACAAAAAAAAAAATACATATATATACACAGACAAAAAACAGAAAAGAGAAAAAAAAAGTTGTAGAATGGCAAAACGATGAAATCTGTGTAGATTTTTAGTATCCATCAGTAATGGGTATATGAGAGCAGACACTAGAATGATTTCAGTTTATACATATGTATGTATTTTGGTTCCTGAATTCAAATTCAGTTCTTGCAACTTGATTTCTACTTAAGACTAATTTCAAATAAATGATAAAAAATAGGATCCTAATTTCTTTAATCATTCAAACCTTTTGTACATTACATTAAAAGAATAGAGATATCCATGTGTTTACAGGGTGTAGTATATTCGTTTCCAAGACCTACTAACGGAATGATATTTTTTGTTTTTTGTGTCAGTCTCGGCTCGGACTCTGTGGGTCTGTGGATGGGTCTGGGTCTGGGGCTGGGTCTTCGTCTGCGGCTCTTTTGCCTTTCGCTGCCATCGCTTTGCCGTTGCCGTCATCATCATCAGTTGAAGAATGGGGCAAGAGGCATGAAAGATGAGGAAGAGGGCAAATTGTGGAACGAACAACTGACAGTGGGACAGGCAATGGGCGGCAGTTGAAACATTTTTCATTTGGCTGCCTTTTGCTGGTTGCTGCTGCTGCTTCTGCTGGAAAACCGCAATTTTTATTATATTTTTTTCACCCTCCCCCACCTCTCTCTGTCCCACTATTCATCCTCCTTCTTTTTTTGTTTTCTTTTTTACTTGGCTCATTTTTTTTTTTTTTTTTTTTTTTTGTTGGCACTGGTCGCTTCAGCTCCAGTTCCAATTCCATCCCCATCTCCTCTTTAGTTTTTACAGTTCTTTTTTGTTTTTTGTTTCCGGTCATTAAAAGTCAATCTCAAGAGGTCTCGGCATAATGACATTGTCGCCGCTGCCAGCTAATTGAAGCTGGTTTATGGAGTCAAAAGAAAAACGAGAAAAAATTAAGTTATTTCGAGCATCAGAATATCAGAACTTCTTGCTTGTTTGCTCTTATTGGCTGACACAGCTAAAACAGTTGGAGAAGCTAAAAGAAAAGCCCAAAAGTGTTAGAATATGAGCAGGTAAATACATTTAGAAAGTTGTTTTTAGGTCAAAATCAGATAACAACATTCAAAAGTGTTGGTCAGTCAGCAATCAGTGTAATGGGAAAGGGAAGGGGAGGGAATTTTTTATTGGTGCAAGGGTTTTTGCAAGATGGATTATTTTCAGTTTGACTTATTGAAGTTGTTGTGATGTGTATATAAAGTTAAATCACGAAAGGAATATTTGGTTAAGACTTTTGATTAGCAATAGAAATTGTTCTAATTTATTTACAAATTCGCAATCAGTTTAAGCGTTAAGGGAATGAAAGTCTGTTGATGATAAAACTTTCTCCGATACTTTGATTTAAATACTAGTTCATATGTCTAAAGTTGATTTAGAATAAATACGACAGAACTAGTTATTTAATCCTGTGTGTATATAAGTAGGTAAGTTCATTTCTGTAGTTGTTATTTCATTTCTCAAATCAGCTTTCGTTATGCCATTGTCTTTAATTGACTACAAAAGAAAAACAAAAACCCAACACAAAAACCAGTTTCATAAAACGTTTTGAGCTACTAAATCATCTCTACAGTCTTTATACACCTGTATTGCTCAGCAAATCGGTGGGGCATATTAAGACTTACCAAATGAAACGCATCTAAAGCACTAAATTAACTAATAAAAGTATAGACAAACTTAGTTGGTAATCCTATTTTATGGGGATACTTGATTACCTTTCAAAGAATGTTGTCTAGGAATGTCTAGGGTAAATGAAATTCGTTGCCAACTTATTTGCATTGTTTCTTGGTCTTTTCTTTTCCACCTTCTGGCAACGGGCTTAAACGAGACCGTAGTCCATGGTTGTTGGTTGGCTTGGAGGGAGGGTGGGTTGCCATGACTAACCGGCAATTGTGTTGCCATCTACACATTTGTCGCATAATCTCTTGACTGCATCTCCCTCCTGCTCTCCCCCTCTATCAGTTGCTGTCATCATGTGTCTTTCCCTCTCTTTCAGTTGCGACCATTCAATTGTCAATAAATTTATTTATGCGTCACATTAATTAACTTTGCTTTTGAAGTTACTTTTTCATCTCTCTGAAATATCTACTTTGCTAGCCATTTCTTTAATTTCAATTGGGATTAATTGATAGAAACAAATCGATTGAACTACTGATCATTGTGCAAACAGTGTTGGTAAATACATTATAATGGTAATTCATTTTCCAGTGCATAATGGGGGATTATGGCCAAACAGAGCATGTTTATATTTGTTTATATTTTATTTATATATGTAAATGCAAGTTTATATTGTAATTTTGTTTACGCAGACTAATTGAATTTCATAACGCATTAAAATGCGCTTTCATTTAAACATATTTATTTTACAAATAAACTAATAAACTGTTTCTTTTCTATCTACTTGCAGGTGAGTGCCAATTAGCCACAAAATAAAACCAAGTGTAAAGCTTCCCTCGCTGTTTGGTTGGTTGGCTCTGCCGCATGCAACAACATTCAACAAAATGTATAGTTTGCTGGTAAAATTTTAATTAAAAAACTTTTGCAATTAAAATGATTTTTATGCTACTTTGAATGTTGAAACATTAAACCACACTTTCGAACAAAGGCCGAGACCGAGAGATAGAGAGAGAGAGAGAGAGAGAGCGAGAAAGAAACAAGGAGGAGAAATACGCACAGATAGTTATAGAAAGAAAATAATTAAATTCTGCAACTAATATCCCTAATTTGTATATGTACAGAATTAAGTAAAAATTGCTTGAGTTTTCCTTGTCTTTTCGTCAAACAAAAATCACTGCCCATTGAGAGAGAGAGAGAGAAAGAGAGAGAGTGAGAGGGAGGGAGAGAGTGCAACCAGAAACCAGTGTGGAAAAAGTCCACAGAAGGGATGAGTGTGCGGGGAAGCGGGGGAGAGTGAAATTTATGTATGCGCCACACATTTTCGTAATTTTTGGTTTGTGCTTTGCATTAATGAAACATTTCCGACAAACCTGACACAACCAGCCCCTATCCCTCCTGCCTGAATACCCACCCACCCCTCAGTCCTGGCAAACCAAAAACTTTCGAAACCGCAATGTACAAAAAGACAGACTTATACATACACAACCGCAAAACTTCTGTACTATGAACTGTTGAACCAGCCAGCAAGAGGGGAAAGTAGAGGCCGCGGGAAAGAGTTGAAGTCCCGACCAAAAAAATTCAGCAAATTTTCAACTTGTGGTCTACGGACAGCAAATAATATTGCTATAAAACATTACAGATGATATATGTAAATAAATATTTATATGTGTCTTCCAAGTATTTTAAAGTAAAATGTCAAAAAAAATGTCAATAATTCTTATAAAATTAGTAAATAAGTATTTATGATTCCTTTTTTCCAATTATTAAGGAACGATTACAGCATAGAAAAGCAGAAAGAGCCACATAATCTTTACAAAAATTCAAATTTGAATTGGCCCCAAAATGCCTTCTGGGTCTAATATAAGATTGTGGTAGAAATTTCTCTTTGTTTTCCCAGTACAACTTTTTGCGTTAAGTTATGTTTCCCAGAAGAAACGACTAAACCAAACTCAATCAAATTTTATAACATTATTTTAAGATCGCATAAAATCAAAATTATACTAGAAAACATTTTGAAAATGTCATTTCTGTAGGCAATGTTTTTCAGCAGATTTTAAAATGAAATTAAGTTACGTTTCAAGTATCTTTGTCAATTTTCATTAGTTAGTTTATGATCCAAGCCAGATGGTAATTAAGTTTTAAGTAATTCTACATTTAAAATCATGGCTGTAGCAAGAGCTGCCCCACCTGGGGTTTTAACTGATTCTCCCATTTAAGCTTTAAGTCATTTAATGTTAAAAAAAAACCGCAAAAAATTTAATAGATTCTCGTGCAAGTTGTCAAATTAAAAATCACAATTTATATTTATTTGATGCTTTAAATCAAATAAAATGAGAGACTTCATTCAAGGTTATTCCAATTAGTTTGTCAGCAGTTGTCGTCAAGAGGTGGTGAATGTTTGTTTACTACAACAAAACAAATTGCATATTTACATAGATACACACATACATATGTACATATATATATCCTTGTAGATATATCTTTATCTTAACGTGCGCGAAACATATAAAGTTTTGACACCATTTGCATTTTTTTGTCATAAAAATTCAAATAAAACATAAGAAAATAAACTGAATACGAATTTCATTACTTCTTCAATCCACTCATCCTCCCCCAAAAAGTCAACATTGTTGCTTTCTTTTTTCTCTTTTTTGAATACCCTGCAAAACATCGAGTTAAAAGGGTGTAATAAGATCTTGAAAACCAAACAGAAGGCTAATGAGACTCGCCTAATGAGGGGCAAACAAAAACCCCGAGGGAAATTTAATAATGAAAAACTTGCAACTTTTTATCCGTCATCAAAGTGCATAGTCCTAAGTATCGCAAAGTCGATGCCCCAATTTGGTTATGGAATTTTTACTTTTCTCTGTGCAGCGGCCTTTTCCATGCGCGGCGCTGGCCATAAAATTTATGACATTTCGCACATTTGGAATACAAAAATGAAATACACGCCAAAATAAGCAGAAACAGGCGCGCACGAGAGAACGAAAAAACGTACCGAAATGGATGGAATGAGAAGGTGGGGGGAGGGGCAAACACAGTCAGTCATCGTCGCATAAAACTGTCAGAATTACGTGTGAAAAATGTGAGCAGGAAAAAATACCTAATAATACAAAAAAAAAAAAAAAAAAACACAAAATTCCAGAATACAAAAATACGAACCGCACGTCATTTCAATGGAAATAATGGAATGGGCACGTCAAAACCAAGAGAGCCGCCAGCGATTTAGTTTCCCCCTGCTTGTAAATTTACCAAAGCCCAAAGTCATCCGCCCATTGCTCCCCCTCCACCTCCCCTTTAACAAATCCAAAAACAAGCACACAGAAACACAGAAAAGAACAAAATAGAGGAAAAAAAAAATTATAAACAAACAAGTTAATTTGTTTTATTCAATGGAAAAAATATCATGCCAAAGTTTACCACTTGAAAATCGATTTAGCTTGTGGTTGCCGCCCTGCTTGCCACTGCGCCACACTACCCATCCCCATCCCTGCCCTCTACTTCTCCCTCTCCTTCTGCTGCTGCACACATTCACATATAATTAACGGCCCCCAGAGGCGGCCCCTGGCGTTGGATCATATCGGGATTGGTGGGGTCGGACAGACGGACGGCTGGTCGGAAGGGGCGGCTATACCTACACACACATGTGTCAAACTAAATAATGTCGACAGCTTAAAATTGAAAATACTTGTGAGCCAAAAAAAAAAAAAAAAAACAATTTCTAAAAATAGACGACAATTTAAAAAATTGTTTTTAAATCAAGTTTTGTTGTCTTTATTATGTTATTTGGGATGGTAAGGTTAAGGGAATTATATTCAGGAAAGATCAATTTAGTAATTGTAGATTAAGTTTTCAATCCAGTTGCGATTTTTGGCAAGGGCTCTTAAAAGAAATACAGATAAAAATACAGTATGAAATATTTGCCCAGGATATTTTCAGTTAGTATTAAAGTTTTTGTGCTCCTCTTTCTTTGCCAAATTTCACTATAAAGACAAATTTTTCCTTCACTTTTTAAAAGTTTATAAGCAAAAGGATACTTGAGGTTTTAATGTTAATTTATGGGAAATGGTTAGGTCGTTTTCAAAGTATTATTATTCTAATTGCAAATTGTTTATTGTGCAGGGTATTAATGCAGCCAGTTATCACATTTAATTAGCCAGTTGGTAGCATGTGTGTAATGTGAAATTCGAAAAAATCAAATAAATATTCCGCGCGGGGCATTGGGCAATAAATGTTGTTTGAGTTTCCGAAGCGAAATCATCATACAGATGAATATATGTATATATATGTATACCTATATATGTACATATTTCTATATGTACCTTTATGAGTTATGGACATTCGAGGCCGATTTATATGTATACATTCATACGTATGTATGTATGCTTAGATGTATTTGTATTTGTTGTTGGCATTTATTTGCTGTGTATACGCATTTAGCTTGTCTAATAAAATTTAATTTTATTACTACACAAAATGCGGCGAAAAATTGTTTGTGCTACAAATTGACCCCCCCGCCACCCCGTGCCACGACCGCCCTCACCAATCTAGGGGCTTCTCTTCTGCCCATCTGCCTGCCACCTCAGCATTGTCATTGCCTTCATTCCCGTGTTGTGTTATGTTCTGTTCATTGGCTTTTTAATTTATTTAAATTTGTTTGCCTTTAGTCGGTTTATTTATACATTTTTCATGTTGCTCTTGTTGTTGTTGCTGCTGTTGTTTTCTTTTGTTTTCTGACTTGTGTTAAATTAGTTGCCAAAAAAAAAAAAAAAAACAAAATAACAACGACAAGAAAATAACATGCAAAAGCAACTTGAGAAATAAATAAATTAAAATCACATGAAAAACAATCGTTGTCTCGTTTTTAAACAAATTCCGCAAATTATCTATGTCTACACACACTTGACATTTGTTGGCACACACAAAGCACACACGCAAAAATCGGCAGGCGTGGGCGTGGTCATAAAAAATAAAAGATGTTTATTTATACTCTATCACACCAAAATATTTAGCTAAGAAAAGTGTTAAACACATGAAAAATAACCCATACATAAATCGAACCTAATCAATCAGAAATCAAAGTTTGTTGCTTCTCTCTTATCGTAGAGTATTCCGTAGTCGACGACGTTATACTGGGTGATTTCTTCTACGGAATGCGAAAAAGATTTTGTGGCAATCTTTTTTTGTGTATTCTCTCCAAACCCACCAAGTGGGTGGTCTCTGATCCCAATAGTTTTGTGGGTATTTCGATAGGTGGGCGTTTGTGGTTGTCGACAAACAAAAAGGAAAAAACAAATAGAAAAAGAAAAGCGGAAAACAAGAAGGGGAAAAACTTTGTCTGTCGCTTCACAGGCCAAACATTTATCAATGCCAAAAATTATTTGGCTTCTCGTTCTGGGCAGAGTTTGGTTGGTTGGTTGGTTAGAGACAACGGAAACTGCGGTAGGGTATAGGAAAATCTGTACACACGCACACACAAACACTTATAAAAAGAGCTGACCTTTCGTTGACATTTTCCTCCTTTTTAGCCATAAAAAGAAAAGTTTTATTCTATGTCACAAAAAGAATATGAAACTTTCTTGTTATACTTACAAGAACTGGAACTGGCTTAAAAGCTAAAATAGAAAAATGCTTTTGAAGCCAACCTAGGGATTTCATATGAATTACTTGATAAATAAAACATTTATAGACCTATTCAAAAGAGTTTCATTGAGGCAAATTAGCTAAAGTTAGACAATGTTTGTTTACTGCTTTATAATTAAATAAGATTACCTAAAAATGGGTATAATTTACTCTAATGTTAAATCTATCATAGTTCATCAATAGACTTTGGGTCCTCTTTAGCGATGAAGGAGGTAGGAAACGTACAGGAAATAGTACATATGTTCTTGACCAAAAGTAAGTTAACTATTGCAAGAAACAGTCAGATAGAGCATCTTAACTGAGTGCTTAAATCTTAAAGGTACACTCTTAAGAAATTAAAACTTTATTTATATATCTATCGAGATTACAACGTTTCGAACTTTTATTTTAACCTTTTTAACTGTTACCTCTCAATACAGTTCCCTATTTTTCTTACATCGACTTGGCTGTTGATGCTAATCTGCCTTTGGTTGCATAAATGAACTGATTTCTTTCAACCCAAAAAAACATGTGTAGAATGTATACAAAAGTGGACACTTTGTTACACTTGCACTTTTGATTAGGTGAATTTTTAGGTTGCACAACCTGATATGTAGACGAATGCAACTAATTTGAGTTGTTTTTTGTCGCCACTAAATGGCTTAACCCTCTAGAGAGGTAGAATTTGCATAGTAAATTGAATCAGAATCAGATTTGTGGGCTTTGAGAGCGTATAAATAGATGTGCAATGATTGCTTTGGAGCTCAGTTGTTCCTCGGCTTTACTTTACTTCTCTCTCTCTGCCTATGATGATGATGATAAGGCTGGCCTTAAAGTGGATAACTTTTCTGCTTTTAATCGGGGTTTGTTTTTCACGCATAATTGCCAGTTATTCTATTTATTAAAATCCCAAATTGAAATTAAACAGATAAATCAATCGAAATTCTCGACCGATATTTGCAGTTTTGAGAATGTCGCTCTGCATAAGGAAATGTTGGATTTTACGGGTCAGTTAGTGTTGAAAGTCACACAGTCTATGCTCTTAACTGCAACGAAAATATTTGCCTTGGTCATTAACGAACTTGAGTATATGACCGATAGTAATCCAGCTCTTCGATTTCGTCTTAATCTTTTAAGTCAGCATATTCAAGCCATAGAGGAATCGAAGGTTTTGGATGTCAAGAAGTTTAGCTCATCGGCTGATTTAAGTGTCTTGGCGAACTTCTATGATATGCGCGTGCAGATTGAAAGTGATTCGGATGCTATTATACCCAAGTTGGCAAGGCTCTGCAATAATGTTCTAAATACAGATCACGCACGGCGATTTTCAATCACGAATAAACGACGGAATGCATCCGCATCCTCATCGTTGGCATCATTAACTTTGGAGGATGAGCTAATTGCCCAATCTTTGGAACGAAATGGCATGCCTCTGATGCGTGTAGTGATGGCGGCTCATTTGACCAAGTTTTTCGAAGACTTGGATGAAATTCCCTTGGTGTTTCGTCGAAATTTGCGTTGTTGGACTGATCGTGAATTTTTGACACTCTATAATCGATTGAAGGCCTCGCCCACAGAGGCAAATCGATTGGAGAGAGCGATTTCGATAACATTTGCTGTGTTGTACAATCGTCGATAGGACAAATTTATCAGTGAATTGAAAAGTTTATGTGTTTAATCTGATGATACTTTATATAAACTAATGTATGTAACTAATATAAAAACTTTTCAATTCGATATATGTGCATACATGTAAATAAGAATAGAAAAATCGATAAATTTCTTTAACGAGAAGAAGAAAAGCATAAATTATGTTTCCGTTTATTTTATAATTACGATAAAATTGTTTATCCGAGTGGCAGCAATAAAAAAGCCAGCTAAGAAAATGGCTCGGTAAAAGAGGGAGGGAAAAGGAAATTTTGAAACTTTTATGCAAGACATGGAATGAAGAAATGTGTATACATTGCTCTGCTCTGTCTCTGCCTTTGCTTCTGCTTTGGACTTGTTCTTCTCCTCTTGTTTCTGCTTCTGTTCCCCATCACTTTCTTTTACATTTCTTCGTTTTCGTTGTTTTTGTGCTCGAAAAAGTTTTCCCTTGAGTTCACTTAACTACTTCCTTCTGCCTGGCAACACAAAACTGAAGCACACACTTCAATTCAATTTCGTATGCCAACTTGGACTTGTCTCTGCCCCTGCCTCAGTCTCTGCCCATGTCCCTGCTCTGTTTGCCCAACCATTTCTTTCCCCACTGGTTTAAGCCTTTCAAGTAAAATCACTGCAAAACTACTCGAAGAAGAGGGAACATTTTCAAGTTGCGCTCCTTTCTAGTGTTTTACAGTTGCCCTTTTTTTTGTTGCTTGGTTTGCTTGTGTTTGCTTTCTAAGGGCATACGTGGGTGAGTGGGCGGATGGGTCGGAAGGACGTTAGCGCGGTGGTGAGTGGACGGGTTTGTTTCCTAAGGCAAAAGTTATACAAATGTTGGCACATAGCCCAAACGGATGACATTGTTGACTGTTGTGTCTCCGTATTTGTCGCAGTGTAGCAACAGCAACAGAAACACTGTGACACGCCCACGTGCCACACATCTTTGTCGACGTCGTCGTTTTTCGTTGGTCTCCCATCCTGTTGCGTTACTCCCCGCAGCGCTGTATTTGCTATTGCTTAATTTGATTTTCACAAGTTGGCAGCACCAATCTGCGCCAATGCGCTGCAAGTCGCCCCCCAACCCGCTGGGTCTCTCTCACTCTGATTTACATACATTTAATCGTGGAGTTATGCAGCGAACACAAAAGTTTCCATCTACTTCCACTTCTTCTTTGTGTGGGCGTCAACTGATTTACCAAGAAATTAAAGTACATACTCGACAAACAGAAAGCAGAAAAGGAAACTAATAAAAGTTGCAACGACTGTAGTTCAGGGACATGGCAAATGCGTAAAAATAGTAAAATGTAGATAAAATACAATAAGGCAACATCATGCAAAATCGATTTAGAGGGTTTCAAAGTTTATGCCAAGTTTGAATTAATTATTTATTACTGAAGTTTTAATTATTATAATCGATATTCTGTACAATTTAATCGAACTTCCTTCAGTTTAAAAACGACTTATTTTTACAATTCACAACTAGTTTTAGCGCCGAGTTCTCTATTCAAAGACTCGCTTAGATTGAGTGAAAAGAATTCCTAAATACTTACTTTCAGTATTGAAAATTGCAGCTCTTGTCAGAGAAAGTTAAAGGCGAAATAAACTTTGCAAAAGAAAAATATTACTTCTTCTTTCCTTAGGAAAAGCAACAGCCAAAGTAAATAAGTTTTATCACATGTGTAGCATACTTGAAGGCGCCATAGATTGACAGAAGCGAGAATGTATGTGTTTGTGTGTGGGGGTGTCTATATGAGAAATACATAGCTTAGGGATGTTCGCATTAGGCAAAAGACTTGGAATAAGCCGCTGTCTATGTGTCTGCCTAACTTTATCTCCTCAGTTCATGCTGTGGAAATCCCTTTGACAAGGATAATAGAGTGGAATTCGGATGAAGGAAAAGCAGCAGCTGTCTCTTTCCTCCGACGCTATGCGATTCTTGCTCTATTTAATTATTTAGAATAGTTCGCTTTACTTTTAATTAACACAAACCGAGAGAGACACAGCGTTAGAGAGAGGAGGAGAAAGAAAGAGGAAAAACTTTTGCACAGCTGGCAAGCAAAATTTTGTGGCCAAAATTTCTCCTGCTAAAGTGTCGAATGTTGTGACATGTGTACACGGTTTCGAGTTCCGATTTTCCCAGTCCCAAATTCCTGGTTGGCTAAATGGTTACAGTTAATTTCTGATTGACATGCAACTGTGGAAAGGGACAGTTGCGCTCCTTTTGGTGGTTATATAAATTATTGAAAGCCACAAAAAGGACATGAAACGAAAAGAAAAATAAGTTATAACTGAAGGAACAATGGGGGGAAAAAGGACACAAAACAACATTGAGTTTAAGTGCGAGGCACGTGCGTGTTTTAAAGGATGAGGAGCGACCACACTGAAGAAGTCGGTGATGGAATGAGGCAGGGAAAGAGGGTGAGTGTATTTGTCTGTTGTTTTTGGCGGCGGCGGCGGTGGCGGCGGTCCTTGTCACGTTTCATTTGTGTTGTTGCCACGCGTGCGTTTATTTAACTACTTTACCGAGGCGCACAAACAAATAGACGACAAGGGGCAGGGACTGGGTGAGATTCATGTGTTTGCAATTCACTTCCCTCATTTTTATATTTTTACCCCTCATAAAGTTGGTGTGTGTGTGTGTGTGTGTGTGTGAGCGCGTGTGTTGAGGAAGGAGTGGGGCGGTGGCACGTGTTATAGCAATGACTTTATTAAAATTTACATTTATGTATTTTACTTTTTGCATTTTTTGCATAATTTAAGTAATTTTCCTTTGCTTAGCTTGCAAACCCTTTAACGCAAAAATGGGTGGACATTTTATTTTTGTTTTTCCAACTATAAACAAAAAGTACTGCAAAAGCTTCTGTGGAAAACAATAGCAACGCCCAACAACAGGATAGAAACGGGGTAAGGAGTGGCATGAATCCTGCGACAAAATAAATGTCGGGTTGGTGGCAGTGGCGGGTGGTAGGAGGTGGAGGGTGCTTTCCTTCTACACACAGGAAGCGCCACACAAGCTGGCAGGATATTTTATATTTGTGCGCAGAGTTTATATGTGTGGTAGTGTGTGTGGCAGGCCCAGAGCCAGGGCATTGTAAATTCCAGCTGCCATTGCACGTTTCGCCCTCGTTCTCCCTCCCGTCCGGTCTCTCTCTCTCTCTCTCTTTTTCTGTCGGCTTGTGTCCTGCTACTAGTTCCCCTTCTTGCCTGTTCAACACCGGATATGCCATGTACGAGAAGTGAGCGGGCATAAAAAAAATATGTCCTGAAAACCAGCAGGAGGCTAAAGAGAGAAGAGCGTAGAGGAAAGGGAGTGATTGGAGAGAAAGAGAAGGATAAGGATTCCAAACAGGATATGCCCTGACTGCGGTTGTTGCTGCTCTTGCTCTTGTTTCTCCCCCTTTTCTCTTTCTAAGTTGCCCTCGAGGCAAACACTAAGCGTACTCTGGGTCGTATACGTAATGCCTGATAAAATGTGAAATGCGCGAATAAAATCCAACAGCAGCTACGTTTTTGCATTTTTATTTGACTCGCCTCTCACTCCCTAAATCACCACCCTTTCGTTCTCTGTGTTGATGGAGCCAAGTCAAGTCTGAAATCACTTTAATACAGTGAAAACTCTTCTTCGGTGGACAGCGTCAAGTCGCTCAAGGCGAAATAATTTAAATAGTCCACGCAAGAGGTCTATGTCCGCCCTGTTTAAGGTTGGGCGAGTTTTCCCTGTAGTTAAATTTACTTTAATTACGTGCATATGGCAAATTAAGAATAACATTTTTTTTTCGTTCTCTTCTCTTATTAATTCAATTTCTTATATTGGCAAAGTGTGTTATTTACCTTAGTGACTGCTCAGCCCCACCCCTTGCCCCACTCTCGACGAAGCGACCCTGTGACGGGTCAAACAGGATGCTCATCATTAATTTAAACGCCTCCTGCCAGGCCCTTCTCAAGGGGGGCAGATGATGGGGGGTGGGGGTTGCTGGGGTCGGTTTACTGTGTTGCCGCCTGTTTTCGGTTGGTTTTTTTCCTGTGTGTGTTTTTCTTTTCCTCTTTCCCCTGTTTTCCGACTCAATTACTTTTTCGTCTTTCTTTTGCGCCTTTGTTGCTGTGTTTTGTGTGTTGCCTGTTATTGCTTATCCATTGTTGCTCCTGCTCCTTTTCCCTCCTCTCGTTCACGTCTTTTTCATTTGCTTCACGTTGTTGTAATTTTAATTAGAGCGCCCCTTTGCGCCTTTTATGTTTTCGGCCTAATGACACAACAATGACGAACATGAGGGAAGGAGGATGGATGAACGACGAAGAGTGAAAGAGAGAGAGCGAGCTATGTGTGTGCTAGGACATCGAAAAATAAAGAAAAGATGGATGGGGGAAGGCATTTTCCCGATTCTTGGCTAATTGACTTGGTATAATTATAATGCCAGCGCTGATAACCATAATAATTCTAATCAGCAACTTGATGATGATGATAATAATGATGATGATGATGATGTGGGTGTTAATGATCAAGTTAATGGTTAAAGTCACGGTTGAGAATTTGCCACGGCTCATGTATCATGTATTTAAATCTTTAGCAAGTATTGATTAAATGTTCATGAATTTTTTTTATAAGGAACTGCACAAATAATGATTTCTTTGCATATTTTGGAGTAGCAGAGAAGAAAATTTTTTAATTATAATAGAAAATTATGGTATTATTTGATTTATGTTTAATTAGCCTAAGCTTAAATTTTTATTATTTTTTTCACTTTTAAACGACCGACAAATAAAAATTAAATATTAAATTAAACTAGTAAAAATATTTTTATATGTACTATAAACTAAATTTTTATATAGAGACACTTAAATTAGAAGAATAAATATTGGAGAATTACATAAATACAGAAGTACCTAAACGCAAAATAAAAGAAGAAAAAATACTGATATTTTGTGTAAATATCATATTAGATTATTTAAACTAAAAACAATTATCCTTGAAACTAAAGTTTTGTCAATTTCCATAATTTTTTATGTTTCTGGAACTTTTAAAATTAATTTTATAATGGACTGTATTAGAAAACGAGATTAAATCAATAAATAATAACTCTCAATGTTTGATTTATGTTTTATATATTGATTGACTTTATATTTAAAGATTATTCTTTTCGTATGCAACATCGACACCACGTTACAGCTTAGGCTTTTTAAGAAGAAGGAGAACAGATTCAAGTGTGACCAGATTAACATAATCTAATAATTCATAACTTAGTGTTGTGTAATGTTATTGTTTGAACGTTGATGATATTCCAACAGACTGTAATCTATCTCCTTTTATGCACAATGAACTAAAGTTATGTATATTAGGATTTCATAAAATTACTCTTAACAAGTCTGGGTAAAGTGAGTGGAAATATTGTGTAGATTTCAGGTAGTAATCGTGGTTTCTCCTTTGTAATTCTCAATTAACTTTCGTATTCCCTTTGCTTTATGCTCTTCTCATCGGTTTTTAACAGTTTTTACTGATTCCCCGCCCAATTTGCAGCTTGTTTTTGTTCCTCTTTTTGTGTTATTGTTTCCCTTCGTTTTCCTTTGTTTTCACAGCTCGTTTAACAGTCCAAGCAAATCGCTACCCTACCTACCTACCTACCTACCTACCTCACCCAACTCAAAACACCTCACCTACCTACCCGTCCCCTGCCGGCAAAACCAACCCCTCTCGGCCCGTGTGCCATTGGCTAAACACTATGGGCGACCTCTCACGCGATTTTAATGACACGGCACTTAAAATTTAATCGAGCAAACTGCATTGCCTGGTTGCCGATGTTGTTATTATTGTAGTTGTTGCAGTTTTTAGTTCCGAATATATATGTATGTGATGGTGTGTGTGTTCACCTGGTTTGATTGCCGGTTTTTGTTTTGTTTTGAGCTGTGCATTGCATTGATTATTGTTTTCATGCATATTTTAGTTATTCCTGCGTTTTTGTGGCCCCTTGTTAATTGCAAACAATGCAAACAAGTTTTGACTACGACAGAAACACTGGTCAGCAGCATTTCTTTTAGCCAACATTTTATGACATGCCCCCGAAAGAGTCTGAGGTTCATCTTATTGAAAAGTTTACTACTCTAAACATCAAAAATGACTGCTTCCCGTCAAAAAATAATGAAACATTATTGTTCACATGAATGAATGAAGGCATTTTCGAAGCAGAGACTCTGGTTTAACTAATATGATTGATTATCTTTCTAACAGTGTTTCTATTGCAAATAAAATTCGATAAATTCGATCATCATATGCCAATTTCTGTTACATTAGCAACTTTTCAACTTAACAAATTTAAATGAATACATTCTAAACTTTGTCTACTTTGGGTACTCGTCAGTGGGTACCAAATGCATTCGTGCAGACCTCTTTAATTAACTTCACTTTAGTAAAGCTTTTCATTTAAAGAACTAATGAAACTAACTAATTTTCACGTAAACTTTGTTTGTATTTTCGGTATTTGACACTTTAAGATTTGACTTAAATGATAACTCAGTTCAAAAGCACAAGACAATGGTCGATAATTTCCAGTTCAAAACAAATTTTTAAGACTATGAAAACTATAAGCATAAAATTTCGTTGGACAGTGTAACCCGCGGAATATTTTTTTCTATTTGCTCTGCCTCTCCGAATCCTTTTTTATTTCTGTCTCTCTGTGAAAATTTGGTTTTGCTTTCGGCCGTTTTTAAGGCCCGGATAGGACATTGGCTGGCCAATGCAAAAAGGCGGCAACTTTGGCACGCAATGCAAACCACAGGAGGTCGGTCGGTTGGTCAGTCAGACGATATCGGTATATGTAGACAGAGGGCGTGGCACTGTGCCCACAAATTGAGGTGAGGCGCAAAATGACCAACAGGCATGCCGCTTATTGCGGCCGTTGTCGTTGCCCTGCCTCTGCCACGGCCTCAGCCTCTTTTAACTCCTGCCGCCTGTTGGCCATCAGTCTATCGTTCTGTCTGTCGCTTTTGTCTGTTCGGTTTGTTGGCTGGTTGCATAAATGTTAACTTGAATCGGCAAACTGAATTTAAAGCTTAAATGGCCTGGCGCCTATTGTGTTTGCACAACATTTACATTGCCCTGAACAACAGCAACAACAACTGAAACAGATTTTATTTATGCAACATTTTGTTGTTGCGCTGGACTGTTGCATTTCATGCGCCACGAAGCATGAAACAGCTCGCCAAAAACGAAATACAAAAAGGAACACAACAAAAAACATTAAAACACAAAAAAAAAAAAAATCGGAACCTACAAAATTAATTTATTACTAAATGAACGCCAGCGGCAATGCCAGGGCCATGCAGGAGGGGAGCAGAGGCTCTGGCCTAGGCAGGGGCGAGGGGGCTACAAAAGCGGCATTCATAAATTTCAATTGAGCCGCATTCCTTTTAATTGTTTATTGAAATGCTTGACATTAATTAACAGCAAATAAATAAATGGCCCGGCATAATAAGTAGTAGAGAAATATGCAAAAAGTATTATACACATACATAAAAAGATATATGTATTAATATATATATATAACTCAATCTCTATAACTCATGTTTAAGTGCCCCGAAGAGATTTCTCATTCTTTGCCGATGAAAATGATGGGGAAAAACAAAAGAATGTTTTCCCTAATTTTTGCTTTTGCCTTTGCTTTGCCGGGTGCACAGACATAAATCTTCAAGAAGAAATATTAGGAAAAATCAAAATATATAATTTTTTTTTTGGCAATGAACCAAGTGGCGTGGCACAACCATCCAAGACAGGCAACGCCCACATCGCATTCCTATTACCGCTTCCTCCCTAAAATCAAAATACCACATAGTCATAATTGAACAAAGTTTAGTATTTGAATAAATACCCTAGAACCTAGTTGATGAAACGAGTATATACCGAATGGATAAATACAAATAACAATTACATTTGCATTCTCTAAAGCCTGAAAAAAATCTTAAGAATGACGCAACGACTACTCATATCTGCCTTAATTAGAGCCGTAATTCAAGTAATTACCATATTAAGACATTAGTTTTAAACAAATTGGGTTAAATTAAAATTGTTATTAAACCAAGGGATCGATCAAACTGTTTGGAAATGTCTGAGATACCCTAAACATTCCATCGGGACAGCTATATCCACAAATGTGTCCAAATGTACTTCCATGAGTTTTGTCTGAGCTCAACATGTCACTGATTTGTCGCAGTGCTTTGACTTATTTTAAATAATAAGAACAAAATATTAGTTTTTGAAGCGGGAAACTTGTGCAAAATACCACAAGAAGCTCTTAAGCCACAACAACCTGAAGGCAATCGTAAAGAAATATACGAGACTAAAGAAGGTGAAACATAAAACTAAACTCCGCTATGTTGTTACCCCATATTCAATTTCACAAAATGAAAAACAAAATAAATAAATTGAATTTAAATTCAATTTGCGTTTTTCACTGTGTGTGTTTTTTTCTGTTTTTGATTTCTTGGCAAATTGTGTGTTGATTTTTCTCTTTCCCGATATTGAAAACTGTGAAACTCTTTTGATCTTTTCTGGCAGACGTCAATGACTTTCTGAAAGGGGTCGGGGCTGTAGCAGCTTGTTAGGCGTTTGCGTTGATTGAAGACGAAAAGGAAATTGGCCATATGAAAATTGCAGTCATAAGTTTATTTATAAAAAGGGGGAAGAAACAACAACAAGCCATTAAATGCTTTTTAATGCCTTTTAAATGTGGTCTAAACAAGTCTACAAATGGCAATCGATTGAGATTCTCTTCACTTAATAAATGACTTCTGTGAAATAAATAATTGATTTCCAGAAATTTGCTATTATAATTGACACTCAATGAAAGTTGAAAAGTTTAACTGAACCATGAACCCCTGTTTGATTTCACTGAATTGGAAAAGATTCTAAATTTGGTGCGATCCATCATAACTTTTAACTGAATCGCCATTAGAACCTTTTGACTCTCTTGCCGCAACATTCTCCCAATTCGTACTCAAAACTATTTCTGCCCACCATTCAAAAGGTTTCAGAATAAATGCGTCCTTCTTTATAATTTTCTTCTTTGTCTTTTCTTGATTCTTTTTCAGAAAAACTTCTCTCAGAAGTAACGAGTCTTTTAACTCACAGATTCTTTTAAACCATCTTTTTCGGGTACAAGTGAATTTTGCAAGGCAAGAAAAGTAGGTTCGAAGGCCGCTAATGGCAATACCCAAAATAGCTATAAAATGGTCTTAACCCATTGAAAATTTTCGGACTGACCAAAAGGATCGGGCCAAGTACCAATTGCCAATAAAGGACATCAGTTAATAGTCCTACTTTAGGTTACCTCCTCATTCTAACTGAAACAACTGTAAAATTTAAGATGGTAACGAAGATGCTCAGTTTTCACTTATAACAAACTCATACATACTATACAAATACATACTTACGTTTGTATAAAGGTATGAAGGGAGCTAACTTTAGTTAATCGTGCTAATCAACAGTGTCGTCATCATCGTCATTATTATCGATTCGATTTTGTTGTGGGCGGCATCATATGAAAGTGGTAACACTAATAGCTTTTGCTTATTGAGTTTCAATTACTCGACCTGGTCAGCGAGCCATTTGTCTGATCGGCCTACCCTAACATGCAGAGTGGGCCAAATAGGTGGTTACAGATAGGTGGACAGGCGGAAAGAGGGGTAGAAAAAGAGAGATCTGATATCTGCTTGCCGTGTTGTAGTTGTTTTTGTTGCTGTTGTCGTCGTCGTCTCGGCCAGTCGTAAAATGCAAATTGCATGCAATCAACGCGTTTTCGTTTAATTATTATGAGAATTTTTCGCTGGCACGGAACGTGCCAAGTGCCGCACGTAAATACATACAAACGTACATATAAGCAAAGCGATACATACACATAAATATATGTATGTATGTATGTTTGTGTTTGTGCCTGCTTCAGGGACTTGGGGGGCTAGTCAGTTGGGTGCCCGAGGCTGCCATTTTCAATTAAATTACCAGGCATTTGGCGTAAATTGTCAGTGGGACAAAAAAAGAGGAGGAGGAGGAGAAGAACTCACCGCCTTACCCTCAGTCTCTATCCCTTTACCCTTTCGCCAATAAATGTTTATCTATGCATGCATATATGTGTGTGTGTGTGTGTGTGTGTGTGTGTGTGCAAAATAAATTCCACTCTAATTAATTTACACTATTTATTGAGAAACAGAAGAACACACACAGAGTAAAAAAATCAACCAAACGAAGTGAATTCAAATTATTTGTGTTAAATGTTGTATAAAGAAACAGGTGATATAGATACGACCATACACATACACACATATATTGGCCACGTGATTTAAATATAGAATTCATTCAACAAAAATTGACAAATGAAATTAAGTTTTGCTGACATTTGGTTTAATTTATGAGAAGACATTGAACTCAAAAAGTATGCGCGCAGGCATTTTTCATTAATTTTTATTATTTCTCAGCTTGTTCTGTTTTAGGTGTGGGCGTATGCAAATGCAAGCAAAAATAAAAAAATAAATAAAACACAACCAGAATGTTTTAATTAGAACTCAGACAAGTCAGCAAAAAAAATTTCTGGTCATAAATAAAAGGCAGCAATTATTGTAAAGAAAATTCTCTAGAGTCTAGACATTTTGAGCAAGTGTTTGTCAAATAGTCACTCGGTCTAAAAGAAATGCAAATTTTATAATGTTTTCTTGGTTAACAAAAATTGAACTTCTGTTAAGCTTTCAATTGTGTGACTGTGATGTCGATTGTTGTTTCAATTTAATGAGATAGACAAATGGAATGAGAACTATCTTTATTTTCATATTGATATTGTTGACTGAACAAAAATTAAGAGAGATATGTGATATAAAAGAGACGGGATTTCTTTGGTATGCTTTTATATAATATTCACGTTTTCATCATATCGAATATAAAGACAATTTTTATTAAATTTTGTTTAACAATATATTGATGTGGAATTTAATTAACTTTTAATTGATGCTGTAGAAACTTAATGTTTTTGAATGGTGTTGTAAAAAGTAATAAAAGGTGAATTGGAAAAAAACAAATACTGTGATCTGTCATTTAAACGGTTCTCATTTTAAAAATCAGCATAACATACCTAGTTTACAGTGATTTTAGACCTTACTCTAACTATAACTTGGGAAAGCAAAAACATTCAAAAAATCCACCACAAAATAGAATGTATTCTGCGTGTTATTTTTTATCCTTTGCCCCATTTCAAGTACACATTTTTAGAATCAACTCTCTTTAATTAACACATTAATTTTTAAATTAAAAACCAACAATTTCCTTCATATGTATGTACGTACATACATATGTATATATACATATATGTTGTTTCTATATACTTCATTAACGGACTGTTTTATACTCATTCACGCACTCCCATGCATAGATTCGGATGCACACAAATATCAATACATACATATGAGTATATTATACATACATATGTACTAATGTATGTATGTATGTATGCACGTTCATGGAGACATTAAATGGCATGCATAATTGAATTATTGAATGCAGACAACAAGTATATAGAGTTTTGTTGGTTTGGTGGGAGGGAATAGGCAAGTGTTAACGGTAAATTTTATTTAGTGAGCAACAATTCTCTCTATGGCAATTGCATCAGGCAATTTAACAGAGTAAGGGAGTGGACTGGGAGAGAGAGAGAGAGGGGTTTAGTTGGCATAAGAACGGGGGAGTGGATGGTGCGAAGCATACACACATAATTTAATAGAATTGCGGAGACAGCAATCCCTTGCGTAGGTGTGTGCATATGTGGGCGAGGGTTTAAAAAACATTCACACACGCAGACAGACTCACAGTGCAAGAGTGACTGAGAAGGACAGAGGAGTAAGTCGGAGTGAGCAAACAATGCAAATTGCAATGCCAATGCCTCCTGCTTGTTTGCCTGCCGCCTGCCGCCTGCCGCCTGCCGCCCGCCTGAGTGCTTGCTCCTGACTGGCAGTTGGTAGTCAGCAGCGCAATGCGTGTGTGTGTGTGTTTGTGTGTATGGGTTGTATTGTATGGTGTGCTTGTGTGTGCATGTGTCGTCCTCTGCAAGTCAAATAACTGTAATAATAAAATTGTTGCATACCGCAATGGGACGTAGACCACAATACAATACATACATACATATATGTACATATGTACATACCAACGAAAGAGAAGGAACACTGGTTTAAGGAGCAGAAAAAGGAAATCTCTTTCCATATATGGTTATTTTCTTTTATATGATGTTCGTTTTGGGAATTTTGCTTAGTAGATTAAGATATCGGTTATAGTTTAAAAATTAAAAGTGTTTGCTTGAAAAGATTTATGTTTCAATCGCTGAATTAATTCGCTGAAAGCACAATTTGCCCTAAAATAGAATTACGTCACTAATTAATTTGCGAAATCCTCTTAGTAATGATGACAATAACAATTATAATTTGTGTGTATCAAGAGAAGAATTTAGTTTTAAAGTATGATTTCAATAAAACTTTTGCACGTACATACATAAATACATACATTAGGAGGGTGTTCCTAATGAGGTTCTACTGCATACTGTACACTCGTTACTCGGGCGACAGTCGAGCGTTAAAACAACAATTTAACAGCTTTATATTGATATTGCCTCTTATTCTCAATCCTTCTGTCGCCCTCACTCTCTCTTCCACCTGCTTCTATTATACTCTCTTTGCCTCTCCTCCACTCAGTCTTGTTATTGTCATTACCATTTTGTATGGAATGTACGAATATGTATGCATAAATACATACACAAACAATGCTGGATAATTATTGAGTGAAGGCGAGACGGGTACAAGGCGGGGCCGGCCGGGTGGGGTGTACAACAGTAGTCGTCAGATTGCGTGACTCGCACACATTTGTTTTGTTTGCGGAAAGTAATTGCAAAAGTTGTTTCAATTTTCCAACAAAACAAAAAAAATAGAAAGGAGCAAAATGTAGAACGGGCGATGAAGGGGATGAGAGTTTTTATGTTTTTAAAGAAGCAGAAAAGTATGAAACAAAACGCAAAAGAAACTCATAATTGGCATAAGCTTAATGCATAAACTTTTTGTTGTTGTTACTTTCTGCCAAGTGCCAGAGGCTAAAGCCCACACACACCCACAGACACACACACAATGCAACAACTACTAGAAAGCAACCCAATGGAAACACCCAACACCCCTTCCCCAAAAAAAAAATATCCATTGTGTAACCCCCTTCGACGAGCAGCATCAAAAACGCATTTACCCCGGAGCCGATAAAAGTTTTTTTTTTTTTTTTTTTTTATTATTTTCGTTTCTTTTTTCACAAAAATGGAGTAAAATTTGTTCCGTCACTTTTTTCAACTTGTTGTTGTATGTTTTTTGTGCCCTTTTTCTTTCGGTGCTTTGTTGAAATTACAACATTTTCTTTTTCACGTTTTTGGCATTTTATTTGTACACATATATGTATTTGTTTGTGTGTGTGTGTGTTTTTTTTTTTTTGCTGCACATCCGGCGCAAAAAGTGCATGAAAAGCGCCAAAATGGCACAACTGCTGCTAGTTCTCTTTTCCTCCTTTTTTTCTTTTTATTTCTGTATTTTCTTTTCTTCTTTTTGGCCGAGTGCACAAGCAGAACAAGTCTACAAAACTAGTCAGACCGTCATCTAGTCAGTGAGTGAGTCAGCGATTCAGCAGTTCAGAAGAAAAAAATGACGTCCCCTAATTCAGTTTTACGGCCGTTTTAAACATTGTGTTTTTATTTACACTAAAAATATCCAACGCCTGGCAAAAGTTTTTGTTGAAATTTTTATGTTTAAATATTTAAAGACACCCGAAAAGAAAAGAAACTAAATAGAAGAAATTCTTTCTCTAGCTAATGAATTTTCACAGTAGCTGTAGACGGACTGGCGGCACTTACATTCCCCACTCCCCTTCTTCCCCACTCCTCTCATAAGCATTTTCTTTGAGTTCCTTTCCTCTTTCTCTCAGCTGTCAATTTAATTTGTTTTTGTTTTGTGGTTATAAAGCCTTCAACTTTTACAGAATTGACAGATTTAAATTGTAAATTAAATGCAAACAGTAGTTATATATTTAAAAATACATTTTAATCCAAAATACATATTAAATTGCCGCCATTTATCATATTGATTAAAATTAATTAAATGTTATTTTTCTTTTTCATTTTCAGGTTGGTAAACTCCCATTTATCGCCCACCACTTCCTCCTCTTTCCTGTAAATTGTGTTAATTTACCCAGTTGACTCTTCAATCAGACTTCAATCGTTGATTCTATACTAATTGCAGGTAGACTATTAACATATATCGAAATTATGTACATATATATTAATCGATATGCACATTAATAACTAGGGGTATTTTAAGCGTTTGTGGGACACATAATAATGGTTCTTATAACAATCGAACTACTTTAAATACAAATTTAGTTAGACTATATTTTGATTGGGTTCGAAGTGAGATAAAATGCTTTTATGGTCAGAAGATGAGTTTGCATTAAAAATGTTTTTTTGTTTTCTTTGTTCAAGTGTCAATTATGAACAAGATTTAAATAGAAATCAAAAACATAACATGGACCGGGAGAGAGAGAGAGTGAAATCAAATCGATATTAAATTAAATTGAAATATCTGTCCGAAACGAAATAAACAGGAACAAACGAATTATAAAACGTGAATGACTCTGCTCTCTACTGAAAGGAGAAAAATCTGAAAGTGCTCCAAATGTATCTAAGCGGTATTAACAACCGAAAGGCGACAAAGAAATATATTCTACAAACTTCATACAACAAAAAAAAGAGGAAAAAACAACAACAACAGGCAACTTTAACTTCCTTCACTGCGGCGACGATGCCAGATAAAAGATGATTGAATGCAACGACTGGCGCTGCCACTTGCTCCCTCTTCATCTTACTCCCCTTGTCTTGTTTACCCCTCGCGCTTGTATCATTTTGGTTTCTCCATCCATATTTACCTCCCTCCGTTCACTTCGCCAACTTTTTGCCGCCGCCTTCTTGTCTGATTAACATAAATCGTGCTGGCTGGCTGCTGCTGTTGTTGTTGCTATATCTTATTTCGATTTTTGCACGGCATTCGGATTTTATACAAAAGCCAAACAAAACAAAGCCAACAACAGCAAAAGCAACAAAAATTGAATTGGAAGTAACTAAAAAAAAATACAGAAAGACGGCCAAAAATGAAAGGCGAAAAGCAGGAGCGAAACTACATACCTCCCTGCCTGCTTGGTTTGTGGCCCTTTTTCTATCTTCTTATTTGTTTTGTTATTGCCCAAGAATAAGTCAAAAAGTTAACCCATTGAAAGTAAACTTAATTGGATGAATAATAGAAATGTTCACTGGGTTCTTAGAGGAGATGGTTTTTGAGGTGGTTTATGAGTATAGCAGATTTTGTAGTCATTAAATCGTTTGAAAAGATTCCTGGCCATATAACAACGAATATGAACTATTTTTTTATAAGCATTATTGAGATCAACTGACAACTTTTACTAAAAGAGGTGTTAAAAGATTGTAGTATTGCTTAATTATCAACAAAATTAATTAATTGAATAATTGTGGGAACTCTATTCAATTGATGAGGATAAAATGAAATTTTTGTGTATATACTAATAAATAATTGACTGTTATAATCGATATTGAATGTAATTGCCACCGATTTAGCCCTTTTCACTAAAGTCGCCTTGCGAAGGGTTAAAGTTGTAGCGGCCACAACTTTAGGTTTATCTGAACTTGCTATTGGATGCTGCTGCTGCAGTGGTTGCTGATGAGCATGAGAATGATGTTGCAGTCTGGCCATTCTGTATTCTCCTTCTTCCTTTTCGCATCGGCATCGTCATCGGCATCGGCGGCATCATCAGCCTCTGCTCCTTGGCTCCTTGGCTTGGCTTGAACTTTATTGTTGGCTCGCTTAAAATTCCAAACAGCAAATTGCAACTGCCAACAATTTCGAGGCTATCAGTGGCACAGCATCTCAGACTCGTCGCTGGTGGCTGCAGCTCCCTACTACTACTGCTGCTGCTGCTGCTGCTGTTGCTGCTGTCGCTGGCAGCAGTAATTTTATGCAAGATGCTATCGCCAACACACCTCAACACGCCTGCTCCCTGCATTCAAATAATCAAGGGGGGGAAAGACAGAGAGACAGACAGAATGACAGAGAGACGGAGACGGAGAGAGGAGAGAAAGAAATGCATGTAAGCCATTTCACTTGGACAGCCTCCAGTTCTCCAGGCTTTTGCTGCAAGTATGACAAACAGCCTCCTTTCCTCTAGTGTTTCTCCCTGCTGTTGGTGGCTGCTGTCTTTTGAATGGAATTCAATTCCCAGCCAGCCAAGAGTGAGACACACACACAGAGAGAGAGAGAGAGAGAGAGAGAAGGACCGACCCTTGGATGTGCCTTGCTTTTTTGTTTGCTGTTGCCTTTTATCGGCTGTTGCCTTGGCACGGCAGGCAGCAGCAATACTTGTTTGGCTTGTTTGTTGTTCCCTGCCTCCCTCTCCCTGCCAGCCAGCTAGCCAGCCAGCCTACTGCAGTTATTGCTATTGTATCTTGATGCCTTTCAAGTGCCAATTGTGCGACGACCGCCTCAAAATGTTTCTCTCTCTGGTTTAGAAAAAAAAAACCAAACCGAACCCAAAGCCCATTGCTTATTTAATTTAATGTGGGAATTTTTGCATAAATTTCATACAAATTAAGTTGAAAGTTGCTGCTGCCGTGCTTGTGTTGCTTCTGTGCTACTGTTCAAGTGTTAATTGTTGTCGGCAAAAGGCATCAAAAGGCAAAAATAAATAAAAACTGTCAAGTTTAATCAAAATAATAGCACCAATGCCCTCTCTTGTATATCAGTATATATATACATATATATACATGTATATATAATTCACTATTTCCTGCTATAATTGAAAAGATATTTCAACAAGCAAAGCAAAGCGAGAGCGACCAAAGGAGACAAGTTGCTGCTGCAACATTTTGCCAAGAAAAGTAGCAGCAGCAGGCCGGCCAATGCATTAATTATTCATGAGTTGTTGTCGCGCATTGGGCAAGAGGCGACATTGTCAGAAGTAGCAGCAGCAACAGCAGCAACAACAACTCGCGGCAACATAATTATTCATGCGCGCTTATCGCTACTAAGGTAGGCAACACCATTTTAACCACAAGCGGATTATAATTATCAACAGTTGCCATCTGAGGAGACACACAAACACACACCACACACTCAGAGGTAGTCAGACAGAATGACAAATAGACAGACAGAGGCGCAGCAACAACATGTTGCTGCTGTTACTACTTACTGACGAGAATTGCAAAGTCGCCTCACTGCATTGACAACATTGATGTTGCTGCTGCTGCTGCTGCTGCTGTTGATGATAATGATGATGATGATAATGATGATGATGGCAACAAATATAATTACACGACTTGGGTAGAGAGGGAAAGACAGACAGCCGCTTTAATTGATGTTGATTGCTATCAACAACATTGCTGTTGCTCCCGTGCTACCCCTGCCTCGGTTTCCGCTGCTACTGTGCTCAATTAGAATTCTTTTTTCGCTGCTCTGTGTGTAGGTTTCGTTTTGTTTTTCAAAAAACCCAAAAAGCATTTTAGTTTTCTTTTTGCTTTGTTTTTTGGTAAGACTTCCATTGCATGTCAAAGCCATATTAAAAGTATTTCTGACAACTCTCAAATTGCTGTCCAAATAATAACTAAATCAAAATTCGAATTATGTTTCGCCCACTTAAATTACCTGACGCACCCACAACAAAAATGTTTTATTGAAAATTTGTACTAAACAAGTTGTTAATTTCATTCATTGTATACGGAAACTAAATGACATATTAAACAATTCTCCTGTTTACAAACAAAAAATAATAATTTTAGGAGAGGATAATTAAATATTTAACGAAACCAAATAATTATAATAAGTACATAAGCAATATAAATTACTTATAAACAGATATAGAAAACTATTTTAAACCAATACCCGGCCCATTTAGTAGAAAACTTAGTCATCCAGAGAATATAGAGTATATATTTTCCTGATCAGCATGAGACCCATCACTTTCTGTCCAAATCCACTTTACGTCTTTTATATCGAAGATACTGGAATTAAACTTAACTTAAGCTTTTTGTTAAAATTGTTCTGATCTGACTATGTATAACATGCAGCTGACTTTGAAATAATTGGTCGAAAAGTAGATTTAGTGAGAAAATCTCACAAATGAGGAAAATTTTTATTGAACAAAGAGCCCGCAGCCTTTCTGATTAAAAAACAAGGCGGAGGAAATAAAAGTTACCCCGAGTTGAGCTTAAAAAATTCTAGTGTGTCTAATCAATAAACTTTCAAGTTCACGATTACAATCAAAATAATTTGTATGGAAAAAATGGATCTCTGATCGATTTCATAATATACAAACATACTTACTTATAAACAAAATCACTTCGTTGTTTTGTTTGTGAACCTAGGGGGAACCTCGGATTGTATTTTTTAGTTATAATTTTATCCCTAAATGTTACAATTTATTACTTAAAGCAAATAATGTGTTTATGGGTTAAAAAAAAAGAAAGAAAAATTGCAGTTTATATGTATATTATTTCTTTATATGTATAATATACACATGTATATCATGGTTTATATATATATTTATATACATACATACATATGTATGTGTGTGCGTGTGTACACAAATATAAATTTATTTGTGCGTCATTTAAGTTTATTGCTCTGCGGTAGTTAAGTTTCTGGGTTTTGTGACTTTTTGTGTCTGGTAATTGAAATGGCAACTGTTTTATGACCAAGCCCTGACATTTTATTGCCATTGCATTTGTGGGGCATGTTTCATCACCATGTTATTGCAACAAAAAGACATAAATAAATATTAATTAATATTTTTATGCAGTTAAACTGTAAAAATTATGATTTTACCACTCATGGAATGCTAAATATATTTGCACATGCTCAAAAGACAAAAAGCAATCATAAATGTCAGGTGTGTGTAGTCGATATTTTGTGGAATAACTATGTAGTTATACATATATACAGATACAGGATATATATTTTTGGAGAGCTGCTTTCATCATACTTTTAAGGATCAATGTATTTGCAGAATCAGAAATATTCCGATTAATTTCTAGCTAAAAGGATAAAAATTTGCCTACACAAATGATTGACATATTTGGATCAATTAAAAGTGTTGGTATACAGACATACAAGATATCGAGATGTTACCAACACCCTTTAACCCCTCTCTCCCTCTCCCTGTCTATGTGTAACTTGTTTTATTTTTCTGCAAAAACCATTTAGGCTTTTAAAATCTTAATTAACGCTTAAATGATGCCTCGACTCTTAAAGGAAGGCTGTGAAAAGTGCAAAAACTAAAGTAGCGAAATACCCACCACACCCCTTTCGCTGCTCTGCCGCCTTCTTCCCCAACCCCAGCAAAAAACAGAGAATCCCTCTTTTCATGTTTGCTCTTTCTCTAACTATCTCTCTCGCTCAGTATCTATCTGCAAGTATGGATATCTCTTTCTTTCTCCGATACACACTCTCTCTCTGTATTTTTCTTTCGGTATCTCTCGTTTGCTCTTCTCCTCTCTCACCATGTGAAGTTGCAAAGAGTGCGGCAGCCATGTTTGTTGTATGGCGCTCTTTGATTAAAGTCTGCAGGTGTAAAAGAGATAGCAGCATCATGCTATACAACTTTGGCGCATGTTGCTCTGCGCATGCAAAAGCAATAACAACAACAACTACACCAAACGAAACGAAACCCACTGCAATGATAAGTGAGTGGGGGGAGGGGATTTTGGGTGGCATGCTGTGCTTTGCTGGGGCTGGGGCTGTGAGGCAGGATGAAGGAGTAGGCGGAGGACATGAGATTTAGCTGCCTGACGATGCCTGCTGGCTTTTAGCCTGCCTTTTAAATGTTTAAGCGATTAAGTCGAATTTTAATTTACCCGCAAAGCATAACACGACTCACTAACACACAACAAAACCCATACCCTCTCACACAGACACACACACACACACTCACAAGACACTCTTTTGTAGTTGCCCCTAGGCGCGGACTAAAACTAACAGAAATGTAAAGCAGGCAATAAAGTGGCAACATGCTGACTTTGCCCATAAACTAACTGAAACAGTTGGGGGCGTTGCTAGAGATGGTCAAGTGAGAGCAATGGCCCAATCCACGTTACACGAGGCGCTTGGTTTTTTTCGTGAGTAGTATTTAAAGCCATTTGATTTAACCCCTTTAAGAATTATATTCACTCTTAAACCGTATTAATAGTTGCAAATAAGAAGTTTGAGCGAAGAATCGTGTTTTGAAACAGTTAAAAATCTGATCAGATCTAATCTAGGTAAAACATAATAGTAACCATTCATTTGGCTATAACTCGTTCATTGAGTAGGTTTTGACCCGTCTTATAAAGATATACTCTCTTCTTTACCCCTTTTTCATTTTAAACTTAACTCAAATATTCGTTATGGAATAATTATATAATGTTAACTTATTTCGGTTCATCACTAGAAAAAACCGTGTTCCCCAACATTCCTCCTTACCAATCTTCGTCGCTTGTAAGTGAATGAATGAAACAAATGACTGTGCCAAGGTGGTGGTCAAGTAGTGGTGGGTAGTGGTGGTAGTCCCCAAAAGACAACTGGACGTACACGCTGACTGAGTGACTGGTAAATGACTTTGGTCTGTTTGCTCTTTATGGGTGTCCGCGGGGTCCCACCACCATACTCTCCATACCTATGTATGTATGTACATCTGGTTGTGGCTCGTGCACGACTCACCGACGATGTTGGCGTTGCTTGCTGTCTGACACTCATTAATGTTTTAAGTGTTTTATGATATGCATAATTGGTTGTACAGATAATAAAGTTTTAGTTGCCTCTCGCTACCTAAACCCAAACCCGAGCCAAAGTCAAGTCATCCACCCACCAAGCAGTTAGGCAAGACCAAGAGAAACGTCTCTCCCCACTTTCAGTTCACCATTTTGTCCATTCACTTAATTAAAATGCAAATGGAAATTCCTCTTATAAATTTTAAAGGCTGAAACGAAAAAGCTGAATCTGTTTCCCTTGAGATGTGATGATGACATGTTTCAATGCAAAGAAGCCACGCCCCCTCTTGTTATTTTGCGGAAGTTTTTCTTCGTTCTTTGTTGTTGGTGTTCTTGTTGTTGCAACTACCGAGTTTACGACGCGTGAACGGCAGCAGCAAAACACTCTAAAACGCAGAGGCGACAAAACTCAAGAAGACGGCGGAGGGGAGAGTTTGATCTGTTGGCTAGGCTGGCTTTTGCTTGCTTTGTCAGCGTCTTGTTCCTCTCTACTCTGTGTGTTTCTTTCTTCCGATTTGGATTCATTTAATATCCTGTAATCAATTTTTCAGGGTATATTTCAGTTGTCAATAACTACAAACCAAGATGGAAAGAAATCTTTTCGAGAAATATCCCTTTTGATCCCAAAATGGGTTATACATAGGTAAATTGCTTATCTTTTGGAAGAAGTTAGCTTCATTTCATCACATCCTACTAGACTTAATTAAAGCCAGGGTATCTCAAAGTCGATTCTCCGATTCCAATATGCATCATTTTTTGTTTATTTGTTCTGCTTGTTTTCCTTCTCCTTTTATTGTACAAGCATTTCCAGTGAATTTTTCGATGATATCTTTGAATGTTAAACATTCACAAAAGCGTAAAAATTGTTCCCCCTCGACGCTGTTTGTCGTCGTCTCCGTGATCCGACGACTGACTGACTGACTCCCTCTTGTCGTCGTTTTGTTGTGTAGTTTATATATCGGCTTTATGAGCACTTTTAGTGTTCGACGGCGACTCTGGACCCTTTTTTCGTCTCGTCCAAAAAAAAAAATAAAGAACCCATGAGTATTGTATGTGAGTGTGTGTGTGTGTGTGCGTGTATGTGAGTTTGTGTGTGTTAAGTGAAATTCTTTTGTGTCGACATAAGCGAAAATAAAATTCACACAGTGCCAAACGTGGCCACATAACGAGAGTGAGAGAGAGAGAGGGATAGAGAGACTCTGAGACTAAAGGTAAGGGGAAAGACCCAAAGCACACACAGAGAGCATCACAATGGAACTGGGATTGGGATTGGGATCTGAATCTCTGAATCTGAAACTGAGTATAGGGTAAACTGCTGCGACTGATGCTCGTTGGCTTGACGGTTTCTACCTGGCGGCACAATCATTGTACATACATACATACATATGTATATGTATGTGAGTGTGTGTGTGGAAAAAGGTGCAAAACCGGCAGCAGCAGCAACAACAACAACAACAACAACAACAACAAAGGCAAACCGAAACCGAAACGAGCCAGTGACTGAGTGAGAACAGCAACACCAACAACAACAACAACAAAGTACACCCAATGACAAGCTGCTCGGCAATTTGACATAATTTATACGTCAAATTACTGCAAATTGATGCTAAATGGCTTCAAATTGAATTGACTGGCGCAGAGAGAAAGAATGAGGGAAAAAAGAAAGAAAAAAAATTGAATGTGAAAATATACAAAAAAAAAAAAAAAACAAAAAATACGGGGAAAAAAATGAAAACAAAATCGCTATGGCATCTCTCAGCACGTCGTTATTGTTGCTGTTGGTGTTCAGTAAAACGAAAACATTTCGGTTTGCAAAAAGTGGGGGCACATCACCTTCAACATTCTGCTACCCTCCACCTCCACCTTCCTTCTGCTACTCCTCGTCCTTCTTCAAATTGGTTGGCGTCGCGCATCTGAAGAGGGAGAGATAGATGATTGCCGCCTCTGTGTGTGTGAGTGTGTGCCTTACTCCAGATTTCCGATCCTAAGAGTTGAGATTTTGCCAGCACGAAAAGTGCAAACTCATCTTGACAGACACTTCCCGCCGACACTTTTTCTCTTCACAATGCACTGATTGCCCTGCTCCGAGAGATTGGGTCCCTCCGTTCTCCGTCTGAATGCTGCCAGCTGTGAGAGAGTATTACAAATTACATTCAATCCAAGTAGGGTGAAAACGAACAATTTAAACTACATCACTGGTTTTGTTCCCATTGTATTCAATGGGAAACTATTAAAAGTTTTCCTTTTTGGGTTGAACAGCAAGAAAAAATTAGGCCCACAACTATTAGAAAGAAAATTCAGAAATTGTCAAAGCTTTTTTAAGCCAATAGTGGCTTGTAAAAGATCTACATTTTTTCCTTTCTTTGCTATAGATTTGATCCACAATTAAGACAGTAAAAAATCCCAAGTCCTTAGAGTCGAAAAATTCATAAATTTGAAGTGGCTCAAAAGCGGATTACTACTCTAATAAAACCCATCAATCCTAGAAAACAATGCATCACAATAAAAACTAGAAAAGAAAAGTCCACTTTGCTCTGTTATTAAGGGATCTCAGACAATGCCACCCCGATTAGAAAAGTAAAGTTTGGTTTGCAGAGGTTTTAATTTAACTGAACAACCATATTTTGGGATACAACTGGATCACTATATGCTAAAGCGTGAATAGAAATTAATTATTTAAGAAAAAATTCTATTAATTTTATTATATTTCCCTTTCTGCAGTTACTTATATTTCTTTGAGTTTAATTTTCGACTCATTTTACAAGGGTCAATTGATACTCTGAAAATGTGTATACCTATTTAAAAGGCAAAGTGTATTCAACTTACTGCCACAACGTAGAAATGTTTGTTTGTATTTGTAAAGACATTACTTTCAACAATTTCTCACTTATATCTATTTTGCTTTTTCTTTGCAGGTTTGTTAATTTCACCACAACTGACAAATAAATATCCATACAACTCAATTGCACAACGCCCACGTTTCTCGACACCCTTCACAAGCAAATGGCACAATATATACAAATAAAAGTAAGATGAAAGAAAAATCAATTTTCAGCCTTTAAGGCATGAAAAATGCCCAAAAAGAAGCAGTGGAAAGAAAGAGAGATGGAAAGAAAGCCCAAGCCATGAATTTTGCATGGGCCATAAAGTGCAACTGTCAACAACAACATAACAAAAAAAAATACCACAATTTTGTTGTTGTTGTTTAACCCACTCCTTAAAAAAAAAACCAAAAAGAAAAAAAAAAATATTAAATTGAATTTAAAGCGGCAGGCAAAGAGAGGAGCCATTCAGCATTCATAAATCTTCACGATAGTTGAAACCGATGGCGATGGCGATGGCCTTTCTAGCGAGGAGAAAGGTGCAGCAAACCAAGTGAAAGAGCCAAAACCAGACTACGACAAAGCAAAGTAGTTTTCGCCCACGATCCTGTGTGTGGAGTGCGCCTTAATTTGAAGACACATAGAGGCGGCATGCATATTTCTGCAGGAGCACAATTAAAATTAATTGAAACTGCCAAGTTGTGTGATGGGAGTCATCCTAGTCATCGCCGTTGTCTTTGCCGTCGTCGACGTCGTCTTCGTCTTCGTCGCTAAACTTTCGCATAATTCATCATCACATAAATTAGCAATTTTTTGGAATAGAAAAGAGACAAAAATTTGCGTGTGCCTTCGTCGTTGTCTTCGTTGTCGTCATCGTCGTCAAAAGTTTTTGCATCTTGATTGCTTTGGAGAGGAACTTGCCGGAGTGCCTGCCGTGCTGTATGCCACACAGTGGTGTTGCTTGGTGGTAGTATGTAGTAGTAGCTGTCGTTGCTAAAGCAACTAAATGAGCGTTCCACAAGTTAGTCCGTCCCTAGCTGTCTGTATTTTTGCCTCTGTCTTCCGATCTACCTACTACCAACCGTCCCTATCTTTCTCACTCCCTCCCTCTCTCTATCTCTTTGTTCCTTCATCCTGTGTGTGTGTGTGTGTGTCTGCTTGTCGTATCTCAAATTGTTCAACTTCATCAGCAAAAGGCATTGGCAACAACAACAATATACCAGAACTCCGTGTGGAATTTGTTATTTGGCATTGACGAGATTTGTATACCCTTTTTTGTGTTAAGAATAAGCATTCGCAATAAGTTCCTTCATATTCATCCCGTTTTGGGGAAAGTGTATACAGGAATGATGCAAAAGCTGCAGCTTCCTTTTTACTTCTCTTCTTTTGCTTAGTCAAAGTTGTGGCTCGTTCCGCCAAATCACACCAAAAGAGTGCAGGCAGTCTTCTTTTCCGCTCCTCGCCTCATTCCTTGGCTCTTGTCCTTTTTGTTTTTCTTGGATTTTTTTTTTCAACAAAAAATCAAAAGTTGCAGCCAAGTCCCCAGAGGACATACTAAGCACTTGAGTTTGTATTGAAGAAGAGTCGATGAAGAGGACAAGCAGGAGGTCGAGGTGAAGCTGAAGATGAAGGAAGTGAAACAAAAAAAAACCAAGGTGAACAAGAGGGATAAGATAGAAGCTAAGCGGATGCACAATATGGGAATAAGAACTTCAAAATGAAAATGCAGCAGCAAAAAAAAAAGAGATATGTATATACAGAACAGATAGAAGAGTTGTCTTCTAAAAGTCCGCTGTTTGGCTGCCGTTCATAACCGAGAGGAGAAAGAAGAGTATACTTGTGGCTAAATGCTAACAGGGTGCCTCTCCTTCCTATCAATTCAGTATAGAATCTGAAATTATTTCGAGGGTACAAGACATTGATCGTAAAATCAAAAGAAGCATTATCAATTTCTCAATTTCACTGGCTAGAAAGTTTTTATTTATTCGTAGTTGAGAAACTTTAAACAAAATTAATAGAATTAAAAACTCGACCAAAACTAAGTATAAATTTTTCAAAAAAACTTACTGAAAGTGCTTCAAATCAATTGAGCTGGAATCAAAGAATTAATTGGATTGAACGACGTTATATTGACAAAAGAAGATTATGACACGTACTGTTAAGAACATTTCATTAGTTTCAATAAAGGTTTAAGCCTTATAGACACATCAATATAGAACACACAACTCAATGGAAATCTTAAATTAGCTGTTGGCCAATCTCAAATTTGCCCAGCCTGGGTAGTCAGAGAAACTGAAATGATTGTTCAGTTTTATTGATAGTTTACTGACATCTTTAGTAGTTTAAGGCTGAAGGACTGTTCTTGTAAATAAGATTTTAAGACTTATTAACCCTTAGAAAATGTTTTTGCTCGTCGATCTGACGATTAACAACCATTTAGGATTAAGGTTTAGATGATTTTAAAGTTTTTTGAGCAACCAGTTGTAGATTTCGACCAGTTTCAGTTACTCTGTGAGCCACTGTATGAAGCAGTAATTACATGTCTAAGCAAAAATAATATCTCTGGAGGAGATCTAGAGAGTAGTGTGTTTTTGTAGGAATTCTGGACATGAAGACAGAAGTGGGTGTGTCCATTTCCATAATTGTTAAAGAAAATTTGTTAATTGCGGTGCCAGCCAAGTGATAATTAAACGATTTCTCGTACTTGTACTTGTTTTTAATGTTGTTTGTTGTTGTTGTGATGGGGCAGGCAAGATGACTTGATTGCCATGATTAAGCTAGTCCTCTGGTCTTTTTAACTATATACATACATATATATATATGTATATTTTTTTTCTGTTTTTGTTTTGTGTGATTAATTGCCGCCAAGCCAATAGCTTGATTGACTTGACGTGGCTCTTGGTATTGTACTCGGTACTCGGGGCGAACCTTTTGTAGCAAAAGTTAACAAGTTTTAGCCAGTTCCACTTGACTACCACTGCCTGTTTTAAGTGTGTGGTGTGTTTATGTGTGTGTGTGTGTCTGTGTGTGTGGAATGAAGATGCAGACGCAAAGAGCATGACTTCCACGACTCCACTCCACTTCAATTCACTCCACTACTACGGCTAGGCTGGGCCCAGGGTCTGATGCCAAATGCGGTATTACACTGTCGGTTGGTCTATGGTATGGCAACTATGGTTTTATCTAGTTGAGTCCATCTATTCGTAGCTCTGCTCGGTTTTCTGCTGCTGTTGCTGCTGCTGCTGCTGCAGTCCGTCCACAGCTGTCTGTCATGGACAATGACTGCGACGATGTCGACAAAGACGCACATACAGCACATGGACAAACACACACAAAGACTCACACACAGACGAGTGGAGAGCAAACGCATTTGCTTTGGCGTTCATATCGGACTTGTCTATCTCTCTCCTGCTCTCTGTCTCACTCTCAGATTGACTATGCTTGTATATTTGTCCATTGAAGCATGCAATTGATTGCTGTAACAACAACAACAGCAGCAACAACAACAGCAGTCGATTCTCCTTGCTTGTGCTTAGGCCTGCTGCGCTTTAATTGCCTTTTCATTTCAGCCCGTCGGCCTTTTGGTTGTTGTATCTGTTAACCTTCTCGCTCTCTCTCTCTCTGTCTCTCTTGTACACTCTTCTGCATCTCTGTCGCTCTGTGTGTAATTTGTGGTTGTTGTTCTCTGTTAATGCATTACATGAATTTTAACAAGCTTTGCATTCTGACGACCGAAACCCAGGCTAGCCCTAACTTCCAGTCCAGGCATCAGTCTTCATTCCCTTGCCCTGGCCAACGCCCCCCGCCCTCTACAGTTTGGCCAGAGAGTTGTTGTTGTGGTTGTTTATTTATTATAGCCGCATCTCAAATGCAGATATGTTTAACCTTTTTGCCTCGTTTCATTAAAATGTTGACTACAATCAATACTATTATGCCTATTGAATGATGTTTTATGCAAATAACCCAAGAGGAATTTGTGGCTACAAGTTTATATTACAGCTCCATATACATACATATGTTCGTACATATATATTTTTGTACATATGTACAATAGGTAGATGGATGTGATTATTATTATTGGAAACGCAAAAATTTTCCAGCCAATGAAAATTTCATTAAACACAATTTTAAAATAAATGTACACATATGTATATGGAATTTTTGAACTTTATAATAAAGAGTTAAATATGCACTAAAAATTATACCTGAAACTTGTCATATTAACCTTGAATTAGACAAATTTTTAATAATCAACACGTGTACATAAATACAGTAATGGAAAAAAACAGAACACATAGTACATTTGCAAATAAAATTTGAATTTTACGTGAAATATAAATTTTATGTGCAAAATATTAAAAACAAAATTGGCATTAAGTATAGGAACTGCTTCCTCCAATTAAGTTCAAAATGGATCTGTTGAGAAGGTGCGTCTTTTTACATCCTCCATAGTCCAAAAGTATGAGATTGCTGCATTTCTATAGATCACTATAACTGAAACACAAATCTGTGCAAGATTAACTTGTATTAACGAAATTACGAATTTGGATGGATCGGACATATTAAAAGTTAACATTAACAAAAACCTCACGAATGCATTGCAAAGTATATTAGTTTAAAAATCTTTACTTTTTTTACGCTGTCCTTTATTTAAGTAATTGATGGATAGTGTATCCTAGTTTGTCCGTAAAAGATAGTTTCTGGACGTAATTGAACATTATCTAGATCTAACTAGTTTTTATTATTTACACACAACTTTATTTGGTCAAATTGTATTTCTATTTTAAACGTCGGTCCACAATTTCCACTGTGTTCCATGTTAGTTAAACTAATTGGCTGCGTTTTTGCTTAATTAGCGCAAAGCGACAACTATCCATGGCAACACAGTGATAATGTGGCTTGGTCCCTCTTTCCTCCGCCCCCTTCTTCTTCGCTCTCTTTGTCTTTATTTAACACTGTTTTCGCGCGCACACGCACTTTTATTGGCACTCAAATTGGCAACGGCGGAGTAAACTTTGGCTCTGAGGTAAAAACCAGGCAGGCGACAGCAGCAGCAGCAGCAGCTAAAAACGGCGGCAGCAGTTTTGTCTGCATTAAAATGTTGTAATTATTTTATGTCAGATAACAATTTGATATTGTCAAAGAGCTCTCGATGGTGTGGAGATACAAATGCAAATTACCTGTTTACATCTATGCATGTGTATGTGTCTACATACATATAACAAGGGGTCGGTTTAAGAAATACTTGGCGCACAAAGAAAAGACGAAAATTTGAAATACGTATTTTCAAGTTGAAGACAAACGTCTTCAGCTTTGCCTTTAAACTAATCTCTTACTGCTAATTCCCTATTGTGAGTTTCTTGTCACTTTATCTTCCGCAGTAGCCCTCTTTAGGGCTATAAGCCTCATCTAAACAGTTTTTGACGGTTGCCTTTAAAAGGGGGGAGAGACACCCTGTACAACATAAAAGCGAACTTTGATTTCGTTGCGTGATATTGAAAGTTTTACTAGGCTGACAAAGACATTTGGACCCTTTATAAACTACACGAACCACCCTCGGCACATTAGAGTGAACCGAAATTGTTGTCGGGTGTAAAGTGGCTATTTGGGCTCAGCCTTATGTGAGCAAAAACGTGGCTACACAGCTCGAGCTGAAATTGCAGCTGGAGACAGCGGTATGCCCCTGTCATCGGTTGACAGCTCGCCACACCATCGCAGTCCCCCGCCCGCTTGTGGGTCTCCTGTTTGTTGCCTAAACAATTTGCAATAAATTAGCCAACAACTGTGTGCAGACTTTTCCCTTGAAATGCAACTCAAATTGCATTTGTAAGGCGACACTCTTTTTGGCCACTTTTTTTCCACATTTCTTCTTTCTTTCTTTTGCGAGCATGTTGTTACGGCTGCCGCCACCTCCTTAGTGGACCCTCATCAGCAGTCACTTGCCACCTCACTCTTTCGGTTGCTTTTCCTGCACTAGCCATGGCATTTGGACAGTTAACACTTTTTTTACCACAACAATTTCAAACATGTCTTGCCAATTTCACACTCGAGCTACTCGTTGAGGCGGCACAAAGACGAGGGGACGAGGTGTGGCAGGGTATCGGCGGAGGGATGGAACGTGCGTCAGCTGTTGGCACTTAACCGATTTCTACCTGGCTATTTATTTCAAAATTCGTGTTTAACCTCCTTTTCAACGAAATCCGAGGGCCGGGTGAACAGTGAGGAAACTCCTCTTGATTACAGTGCATCGTATTCGAAATAAACATATTTATTAACAGCAAACTATATAATTTAATAATATTTTGTTGTTATTTTCAAAACAACCGATATATATACCATCATTGGATTCTCAACTTGTGCCACCATTTTATAGAAACCTTCGGGTACAACGTCCGGTAAGCCATCACCCTGAACCGTGCAAGCATTAATTGTGTAGTTCTTTTGCGGAAACGGAGGCACAAATTTATCCCCGAAATCAGGCAGATCCGAGCAATGCTTAAAGTTCTTAAGAATAATGTCCTTGTAAAAGGTATCCAGATATTCTATAAAACTCTGTCTCGGGATGGACCAGGGTGTCAACTTGTAATCGCTCTCGCTGCCTGTTGTGCTGCGATAAATGAGCATCTCTACCTGCATCAAAGGAAAAAGCGCAATCTTTGACATTAACTGCAGTCTTTTCATCTTCAATCTCTCACCATGGTCTTGTCGTCGACCTCGAAATTCCAATAAACTGTTCCTGTAAATCCAAATTCACCCCGACCCTTGCGCTCAAGATGCAGATCCATTTTCAAGAGGTTTTCATCTGTACTGTTGCTGCTAACCGATATCGGCTGAGAATCCCAATTACGCTTCATTACACAGATGAGATGAATGATGATGAATTACTCGGTCTCCTTTGGAAGGGTTCTTTTGTTCAACTTACCCCGGCTTCACAAATATACAATCTTAGCAAGAGATGCAACAAGAATATTGTCAATTGGGAAACCATTTTACTAAATGGGATTAACGTAATTCCCGACAAAGGTATTTATAGTTGACCCCTGACACGATATTTTGTGTGACAACATGCAATAAAATTACAATTAATCAACTGAATCTACACAATTGCATTAGAATTTTATTGGATTACTCGTTTTAAGAATTTAATTCGTTCCTATTCGCATATGAGACACGTTTTTAGCGTGTTGTAATAAGTAATATATTTTATTTATTTACATATATGTACATATACATATTGATATTTTATTTATTTTTAAACATTCATAACAATTTGCGAGTTTTTTTTGGAGAAATTAAAAAAAAAATCTTAATCTTAATTTTGAATCTGGATTGTCAAAATACGTTTTTCCAGTTTCTCAAAAACTTTTTGTATATTTTTTTTTACTTACTAAATGTCTCTAGAACTTTTGCTTATTTTTCCAATTTTCCTGTTATGAAAAAAATTGTTTCAATAATTTTTATACCCTTGCAGAGGGTATTATAAAATTGGTCAGATATTTGTAACGCACAGAAGGAGACGTTTCCCTATAGAGTATATATATTCTTGATCAGCATGAGAAGCTAAGTCGATATAGCCATGTCCGTCTGTCCGTCTGTCCGTCGGTGCGTACGCGTTTTACTCAGCCATCTTAAGAGCTATCGGGATGAAATTTTTTTTGGGAGCTTTTTTTTACCCGGGTGAGATAAAGTATGAAAATCTTTGGGATCGGACCACTATATCATATAGCTCTAGAAGAAACATTTTTGCAAAAATTGGAGTATCCCCATGAAATTTACCAATATGATAGTAATAGATATAAAATCTCAGATCCCAAAATTTGAATCTGATCCGATAAATAGAACACAAGTTACAGTCAATATAAATCGGTTCAAACGCTGCCGGCAGCGCTGCTTGCTGCCTACTACTGCCATCATCAAATCAACAGAGCACACGCATACACACACAGACGCAACGCTACATGAACTGTATGTGTATGCGTGCCGTGCTTTGCTTAGAAAATGATGGAAGAAGAAAAACTTGTGGTAAAAAGAGAAATAATATTTTGTTTGTGTATTGATGAATTGAGTTGCAGGGAAAGAAAAGAAGAAGTTAGCTTCTTTGATATTTTATATTGCTGTGATTTCACTTTAAAAGGAAAAGCTCGATATAGCCAATTTGATGAACACATTGGCTTAATGCCATCTTCCTGTATGTCCAATATAGAACTGCAGGAGTTGGTTTACGATAAATATATTTTATATTTATTTCAGGCCATCCTTAAAATAAATAATCTTATAAAATAAATGACCTTCACCTTGGGAAACACATTTGTTCAAAACATACTTAGGTACATATGTGTTCCTGGACCAAGTTGGCTGAAATTTAACCTCAAATCTCGGAAGATTTGAGCGATTGCCAACGTTCTTAAGAACTACAACCTTATATTATGAATAGAGTATCGTTAATGGCCATAACTCGCTGTGTTTCTCATCACCTGAAATTCTGTGATAAGCAATGGCCTCCACTTATACGAGATGCTTCAGAACAGAGCTTATCTTTGTGTAGAAGAAGGCTCAAGGTAATTTTGGGGTTGTCTTTACAGAGGGATTTGTAGAAATACCAAGTTCTCGCAATGTTCACTAGTCCAACAATAGAACCAGTTGAGAATTTTAACTGGATGATGGGGACTAGGGAAGGCATAAGAATCAGGTTTTTGACTGAGCCTAAAGCTCTTTAATTCAAAAAGAAAAACAGAACCAAATGGATAATTATTGTGTGTGATGTGTATTCTAAAGAACCTTCGTCTCCATATTAGTAATCTCTGCCCCAATCTATCATAAACATCGAGCCAGTAACTTTTACTGTCTCAAACTACTTCCAAATCGAAGTAAATTGTTTAATAGTAACAGACCTACTTAAAATTGCTTTCATTATTAGCGGTTGCTTTATTCAATCTACAAAGTATTAAATAATATTCTACCTGAAAAATATATTTGATATTCATTTTTCCCGCAATATTTTTTTAATGTTCGTTTTACAACACTTTTGTTGTAATCTTCACAATACATACATATCCCCAGTCAACCGGTCCTGTGAATTTAATTTGTATTCTGTAAAATCCTTCAGGTGCGATTTCCGGAAATCCTTCACCATTGGGCACACATTTCTCCATGAGGTAGTTGCCCTCAGGAAATGGCGGTGTATAATCGTCCTCATATGCTGGTAAATTGGAACACGGACCGAGATTGTTCGTAATCAAATCATTGTAATATTCCTTCATGAATTCCGGATGTGTCTGCAATGGTATAGTCCAAGGTATTGGTTTATAGTCACTTTCATCTCCTGTATTACTGCGTTCAGCAGTCGCTTCAATCTGAAGAGAGTCAAAGAAGACAAGTCGATATAGGATGATAGATACTATTTAGATGTTAAGCAATGATACCATAGTTGTTTCGTCCATAACATAGTTAATATCGATTCCGATTGTTAAACCAAACTCGCCTCGTTTAATACGCTCCACTCGGCCAGACGTATTCAGTAGGGCCTCATCTGAGGAGTACGTGGTGAGGGAAACCAGCTCATATTCCCAGTTGCGCTATAAATTAAATCCAAATGTTTGAAACAAGTTCACAGTTGTATCCTTTAGGATACCTTACATACCTTTCCCGAGCAGCTACTAAGAAACAGAATCATTACCCATAGTCCAACTAACAAAACACACGAATTTGAAATCATTTTCAAAACACTTTGCGGGACACAATGTGAATTCTGTGATCTTATATAGAGCACAATATAACCCGAATCATTTGTCATACCAATTATAATGTTCTGATTCATTATCAATACAGTGCTAACAAGGGGATCTCAGATACCATCGCGATTCAAGTTTAATGAGATAATGGCACGCTCAGTTTAATGAGAAGGCAAAATTTGTACATGCAACAATTCTGAAACAACATTCAGCTGATAACTTCAGTAAATTATCTATCAATGCTGAATAGGAGGAGGGGGAAAAAACCACTTGACATTTCCCAGTGATCCACATTGAGAAAAGCAATTGTAAAATTATGTGCTTGTGCCTACGTCAGTCATACCAATTGGCTGTTGTTTCTTCTCAATTTATTCCATAGTGTTCTTTTCAAGATCGGCACTTCAGTTTTCCCCCATAACTTTAGCTCTGCACTTAATTTAATTAAACGCTGCTGGCAGGCGTGTGAGCCCAGCCAACGCCGACGCAAAAGGTTTAAGAGCAAAAACTCCCTTTAAGGAACCATTTTTAATGCACCGCACTGTTATCACCCTATATAGTTTCCTTGAACCATTAGTCCCATTAGTTCGGAGAACTAGTAATGGAAAAATACTTGTGGAATGCTTTGTTTTCCTAAGCACTTCGAAGAAATGTTTCTCTGTTGCCGGAGAAACGTCCGCAAAGGCGTCACAATAGTTCGTATCTGCCTTAAGGATGGCTTGCGTAACAGAGATCTGATCAATTTGGAAATACCCTCAACAAGGGTATTAAAATCAAATTATCGCGCTTCGAAGCGAATCAAAACGAAATAAGAGCAAGAGAGAATTATTAGCCCGACCACAAGCAGCACCACTTGTAGCACTTACTGGACCGACTGGGCTGGAGTCCGATCGACCGACACGCTAATAAAAGCTCACTTGCAACTCCCCAGAGGCGTTCGTTTAGCGGCCAAGAGTAGAGAGAATATGAAGGGACGATCCTATCTTGTACAACAAAGATGCGGATGACGACGAAGCGAAGCGATGTTGTCATAAATCTTTAACTTTGCCGCCCATTCTTCTCCTTGGTTTCTTGCTGCTGCTGCTGCATAATGTTTTAGTACGTGCGGACAGTGCTTTGGACCTAAGAGTGGACGGTGGTCATAACAAGTTGCGGTTGCAGAGGGAGCACTAACCAAACGACTCTCAATCGTATCACTATCAAAATGCACAAGATTGCCGCAAACCCAATTTAAAACATGGCATCGGAACGATGACCGGCGCTGTCTTTACTTCTGTGTACCTTTCCTCCATCCCCATCAAACTCCCCATGTAGTTTACCTGCTTACCTGCTCGTTCCATTTTTTTTTTCCTTTCTACACCCTTACCAAAAAGGTTATAATACATTTAATAAGAAGTTTATAACAAAAGTGCTAAATCGAGATCTTGAATGTACAGTCCAAAGGTTTGGAGGTTGGGAAGGGTATATGAAATTGCCTAAGTAACCAAAACATCATTGGAATGTTAAACAAGGGCCAGGCCAGCATATTCGGCTATTAGTAATTTATTGAATTGTTTAAATTATGGTGTGTTTCAATCGGTCTGTTCTATCGCTCTCTTTGGTCTTTTACTGCCACTTGCCACACGTTTTTTGCCACCCACAAAGCGTGCTGGGAGATAAGAAATCGACATCAATGAACTTGGGTAAACCTACATACATATGTATATATCAATTGTGGCAGCAATTTATGAAACAACTCAATTAATTCGTCTATAAAGAGAACGTCGTATAAAACTCATTTAAACTTATGTACATATGTATTCCAAAACAGAGCCCACGCAACGAATGAATAAAGGCAGAACTAATTTAGAATCAAGCGAGGCTGATCTATCAATCACTTCATCAAGTTGACTATTTCAAAATTCTACTCTTCAAAATGAAAATATTTACCGATATATGTACGTATGTACATACATATGTAAGTGTGACATTTTAGTGTCTATGACAAATCGGTTTATGTGTGGTGTTTGGACATATAGAGAATATTTAACTAAAACGGACTTAAGCCTGCTTTTGAAAACTTTTTCCACTTGGTCACTTATGTATGTATGTACATATGTATATTTTTAAATAACTTATTAGCGGTTTGGAGATCTATACATTTCGGCTAACGTGACTTAAAGTAAAAGTCCAAAACAAAAGTATCCCCATACGTTTAATTTTCTTTTAATCCAAGAAATATATAAATTAATAAAAATGTAGTTACATGTATAACTACTAATACATAATTCTTTGTATCCAAATTTAGTAGCCGACTGACAAATTGGTTAAACTGTAGGCTGAATTGCTGGATCAACCCGCACCTAGCTGTATAATGAACTAAAAATTTCCAAAGTTCATCACCTAAAACGGTGAACCAAATTGAGAGTAAATTTTTACGATTTTTAATTTGGATTTAGTCTCAAGTTTAAAACACACTTTCAATCTCATTCAAGGTCATTAATTAAATGCATTAGTGTAATCAAATTGTTTAAAAATCAATAAAAAAAAAAAATAATACTTTTTTGTCTCAAGGATTAAAAATGAAAGTCAATTGTCGAAACAAATATGATATAAAATTATAATAAAGTACCCAAACTATTTTTAGTTCTTATAAACTGCAAAAAGAAATTAAATTTAATTTTCATAGTTTTGTCGCTTCTCAGCTTGAAATAAGCTCCCTGAACGATATTTAATCACACCTAAACCAAATTGTATTAAAGACGACTAAATAGCTAGCCCGTTTTTTAATTTCTTAGCAGAATAACGGTGCGATGAATACTTGTGCCGCGCACTGTATGCTCTAATAGACGCCTTATTTGTTACTGCGGTGGTGAGTTAGTTGTGTGTGTGTGTGTTATCTTATCTCGAAATCGAAATCGCTACTGTGCTTGAGCACGCACATGTACATACGTACATTTGTTTGTATGTACGCGTACATATGTATTTGACTGTATGGCTAAATCATATTTAGAGCACTACTCATAAGTAGCAGTCTTTGGTTAGAGAAAGAGAGACGTTATCAGGCAATTGTGGCAAAGTGTTTTAATTACCAAGTCATTAAGGTGGTGCTTGCTTCTGGCATTTCCTTCATCTGATACTATATGTACATACTTACTAGTAAATCAGAACCCTTGCCTTTTTCTCCTCCTTTGTGGATTATAGTTAAACCCACCCATTAGGGAGATAAAGCTAATCAGTTGTAAAAATACTTGAACCGGGGGGAAACACATTGCAAATAACGACTAATTATAAATATTTTTTAGACTTAATTGCTTTATTAATTTAGCAAATATTTAATTACTTGACTATTTTTGTTTCTTTTTGCAGTTTTGAAAATGAACAGTTTGGCCCGAGGGCCGAGGCCCTGTGTCTCTTTGTATTGTGGCCGTTGCTTGGAAAATTCGACAAGACGGCAAAGCCCAAGCCCACTACAAGTTCCAATTAACAGTGCTACCACCAAGAAGAACAACAACATTTGGAGCATCGATACAACAACAACAACAATTACTATAGCTGGCTGCACGTCGTCGTTCCTAGGAGGCACCACTATCGGTAGTACTTTGGGCCGCCCGCGCAGTGCGGCCGCCCAATCGTTTGCGTCTGCATGGAGTCAATGAGACGTAACGAGGCGAACACTAGCCACCACCCGAATAAGGTAAGAAGTTCCCACAAACTTTCATTTCACTCCACCCCAGCATATCCCATAGAAGAGCTAGCAGGCGGGCGCACCAGTCCATCCCATGATAAGAGCCTAATTATTTTATTGTCATCTTTTTTCTGTTTTTTTCTTTTTTTGCCTTTTTAAGTGGCCACTCGAACAGTTTGCAGTACCGTTGTTGGGGCGATAAGAACGGCGGGGCAGAAATATACATAGACCGATAATGAAACACAACAACTAAACTAGCAAAAAAAGAAAAATTAAACAAAAAATGTACATTTATACATACATACAGATGCACATTGTAGTATGTATAGATTTGTTGTTGGTTTATTGAGCGGCAGTAGCTTAAATTTGTTTTGTAGTGAAGTCTGATTTATTGAGTTAACAGGGCGGCATATGCAATCACAATCACTTAAAGTTGTCTTTCTTGATTATTTACGAGCGGTACGAGCGAGGTTGAGTCATGCCAGCGTTTACCAACACTTGATATTTTGAAGTGGTTATGGATAGATTTACACAGGGACCATTCGATGTGATGAATCCAGTAATATTTACAGTCGCAGGTACACTACATGCATACATGTATGTATGTACATACATATGTGAATTCGATCTTACGAATAGACACGATCATCATTACAATTCTTCACTAATCCATTTCTTTTAGTACAAAATTCTAAAAATATTTTACTAGACAGCCAACTGTTAAATGAAATTCATTTTAATCTTATCTTTTTATTTTTTGAAATTTTAATATGTATTAATTTTACATGTAGTTTTAGAAGTAATATCCGTAACCGTCATTAGTGTATTCATGCTATCGTATGCCTACTGTATTAATTGCCTTACTCTCCTCGCTCTTTGCCGTTCCCGCTCTCAGTTGTGCGTATGTGTGCATGTGTATGTGTTCCGTTTTCGGTGGTTGCTTTTGGGACTCTTTTTCATTTGCCCTGTCTGTATGTGTGAGTTGGTGTGTGTGTGTTTCGGTTATTTTTTTTTCCCTAGTTCAGTCTCAGTCTCTCATCTGCGTTGCCGCTCTGCCACCAAACGGGAATGAAAAAAGGACGCCGAAAAAGAAAAAGAAAGGCTCGCGCAAAAAAATATATTTTAAACATTTTTAAATATTCCCAAAATTACATAAAATACATATAAATAATTTAAAATGCGTAATATGGAATGGAAAGGAAGCTAGAGAAGGTAGTGGAAGCTAGAGTATAGTGGCAGAAGAATTACCACTGCAATACCCCTCATCCACTTACTGCTGTTGGCAGAGGCTTTTAATTTCTCTATATGTATTTAAATTTTAATTTAATTTGTTTTCTTCTTTTCAAGGTGGCCCTGAATAGCAGCAACGTAGCAGCAACGGAAAGCAATATTAAGAATAATAAATTGTTAGCTAATATAAGTGCAGCGAACGCAATAACAACAACAACAGCATCAGCAGCAACAACAACAACCACAGCGACGGCAACGGCAGCAGCAATAACAACAACGAATCAAACGTTGAATTATAATAACAAAGTGAAGGTAGCGAATAATCAGCAAAGCAGTAACAACAACAACAACTCAATCAGGAAACATACGAATGCAAGTAAGTAAAAGTGGGGGAAAAAATAGACAAAATGAGAAGAAAATGTAAACTACTTTCTAATTCTTGTTGTTGCTTTTTTGTTTTTTTTTTTTTTAGAATTAAGCAGCAAAGGAGCAGGAACAGGAGCATCAAATTCGCATTCCTCTTCATCATTATCGTCCTCATCGAGTAGCTCTAATTCAAGCGAATCGAAGGATACAAATTTTGAATACGAAGACGAGTGGAACATTGGCGGAATACCAGAGTTGTTGGACGATCTAGACGCGGATATTGAAAAATCAGCAGCGCATTCGGTTACGGGTACGGGTACGGGATCGGGTTCGGGTGGTGGCAACCAAGCTACCTCGATAAATGCTAAACATCAGCAGGCATCAGCATCAGCAGGCAAGAACAGTGCATCATCCACATCCGCCTCAGGGACACACAAGACGCACAAGACTCAATTGCATAGCAACTTGTCGGCTACTTCGCCAACGACAATTAAATTTACACGCCAACCCATACCCACCTCCCATTCAGGTGTCGCAACAACGACAGCAACCACAACATCATCATCATCTGCAGGGGCGACTGGGGCAGCATCTGCCAGTAGCTCAAGCAACCTGGTGGCTAAAGGATCTTCCTCCTCATCGTCGTCGTCTTCCTCGTCGTCGTCGTCGTCATCGTCATCATCATCGTCTGGCAAGCACCATCACCATCATCATCATCACAGTAACAGCAACTCCAAAGGCTTTAAATCCGCTTTAGTAGCCCAATTGAATAGTCCAAGTTCTGTGAGCAATAACAATCACGTCCAGAGCGGCGGCGGCGGTGGAAGCAGCTCCTCCTCCTCGTCCTCCTCCTCCAAAGCTAGCACTTTGTCGTTATCGACATTTGCTGGTTTCTCCAAAGGAGGTAATCTGGTCTCCTCCTCATCAGCAACCGCAACAGGGACATCAAGTGGGCCGGGTCAGCAGCAGGCCGCCTCGAAGTTCTCCGCTGGCGGCATGTCCTCGCAAACGGGCGGCAACACAAACACCAATAGCAGCAGCAGCAATAGCAATAACAACAGCAGCAGCGGAGCATCTGGTGGATCTGGATCTGCATCAGCCGGTGGCAGTGGCAACTCTACCACCAATAACAACAGCAACAACAACAATAACACAGCGGGCAGTGGAGGCATTAGTGGTCAAGTCGGTGGCCAGAGTACACAAGGCGGCAGTAGCAGCAACAGCAGCTCCAGCTCCTCCAGTGGAAAATCGAGCGCAAAAATGTCCATTGATCATCAGGCTACGCTCGACAAAGGTTTAAAAATGAAGATCAAACGCACCAAGCCGGGCACAAAGAGTTCCGAGGCCAAACACGAGATAGTGAAGGCCACCGATCAGCAGCAGAACGGTGCCTTGAGCGGCGGCGGCGGCAACTCATCGGGTTCGTCCGTATCCGGATCCGCTTTGAATGAGGACGGCGGAGGCGCGGCCGGTAACAATTCTTCGAGTGGTGGCTCTAATCAAGCGTCTTCCCTCTCATCCAGTAATTCCTCAAGCAGCGCTAGCAGCGGCAATTCATCTAACAGCAACAATAGTGGGAGTGGTGGCAACTCGGGTTCATCCAGCAGTGGGAGCAGCAGTAAAAAACATTTGAACAATGCTTGTTCCAGTAGTGGATCTGGTTCGTCGTCATCCTCTTCGAGTGGTGGTGGCGGCGGCGGAGGCAGTGGTCAGAATAGTACTGGCCATGGCAGCAGTTCCACCAGCAATTCCTCTAGCAGCACACAGTCCACACCCCAGGGCACCAAACGTGGCAGTTCTGGCCATAGGCGAGAGAAGACAAAGGATAAGAACGCACATTCCAATCGCATGTCCGTGGACAAATCCGCAGCGGCTGCATCGGCAGCCGGAGAAAAGGACACGCCGGAGAAAAACTCGTCGTCCGGCGTTTCTGCTGGATCGGCCTGCTCTTGCAGTGGGGAAGTGGGATCACCTTGCTCCCATCATGCTTGCATACGACGCGCCATCCACATGTCCACTGCCAATTCCAGCGGGGGCAATGGCTCCAATGTGGTAAATTCCTCCTCCTCCGCCACCATGTCGGCGGTGCCCCCGGGAGTGTTCACACCCTCGGCTGGTTCACCGGCAGCTGTGGTGTCTGCCTCTCTATTGGCAGCCACAGGTGGTGGTGGGACCACTTCCTCCGTTAACTCCTCCAACTCGCAGTCTGGCAGCAGCGGAGCTGGCAGCTCTGGTCCCAATGCTCCTGGGCCGCCAGGCAAGGAGTCCTCCATTAAAATCTCCTCACACATTGCTGCCCAATTGGCGGCGGCAGCCGCTTCCAACAGCTACTCCGGTGGTAGTGGCCAAGGCACCAACTCCAGCCAGAGCAGTTCCGGGGGAAGCGGCGGCGGTGGAAACAGCTCCGGCTCTGCGGAAAACAAGGCAGCTGCCGCGGCCCAGGCCAAGCTTATGGCTCCCGGCATGATCTCAGCCACCATGCACCACACAATCTCAGTGCCAGCCGGCTCAGCTGGCGATGAGGAGACTAAATCCCCGCCAGCCAAACGGATCAAGCATGAGCAAGGCAATGGCTCATCTGGTGTCGGCGGATCCGCTGCCAGTAACAAGGAAATGGTCGACATCTGCATTGGCACCTCGGTGGGCACCATTACCGAGCCCGACTGCCTGGGTCCCTGTGAGCCAGGCACGTCGGTCACCCTTGAGGGCATAGTTTGGCACGAGACTGAGGGCGGTGTTCTCGTCGTGAATGTGACGTGGCGTGGCAAAACCTACGTGGGCACCTTGCTCGATTGCACCCGACACGATTGGGCTCCTCCAAGGTGAGTTGGTGGTTTCCCCCTTCCGTCCCCTTTAGAATAGTTTAGTTGAATTTTAGAAGATTATTAATAAAGAGATGCCTTTGAATTTATAAGTTTTTAATTTTGTTTTCATCTTTTCTTCTTTTGATTTCAATTTTTCTCCAACTGCCCATCTTTTGGCTTTGGGGTACATTTTGATTTTTGAAAAAATTCAAACGAAAAGCTTTTTTTTTTCTTTAATTATGAGTACAGATTAAAGATTACAATTAATACGATTATTCCGATTACAAATTAAATTCATTTTTGTTTCCTTCCTTTTGCAGATTCTGTGATTCACCAACTGAAGAATTAGATTCTCGAACTCCGAAGGGCCGCGGAAAGCGCGGACGCAGTGCGGGCTTAACGCCCGATCTGAGCAATTTCACCGAAACCAGAAGCTCGGTATGTATACACTACATTCGGCTGGCGATTCCATTTAACTGATCTTTAATTTTTCCAGATTTATTTCTCCCATGCTCAGGTGCATTCAAAACTACGCAATGGCGCCACAAAAGGACGTGGAGCGACGCGTAGTGCCTCGGGGAATGCGGCGGCGAATAATAACATTAACAGCAGCTCCTCGTCTGGCGGGGGCAATGGTGGTGGTGGTAATGGTGCCACGCCCAGCACATCACCCACTGCTTTTCTGCCGCCGCGTCCTGAGAAGCGTAAATCGAAAGATGAGGCCCCTTCGCCGCTTAATGGTGATGGTGGGGATGCAGCGGGCGGTGCCGGTGGAGTGGGGGGCGTCAATATGGTGAATGCCAGTGGAATTCCCATATCGGCCAGCGGCGGTGGCCTGGCCACGCAGCCGCAGAGCCTGCTCAATCCGGTGACTGGACTCAATGTGCAAATCAACACAAAGAAATGTAAGACTGCCTCGCCCTGCGCGATCTCTCCGGTATTGCTCGAGTGTCCCGAGCAGGACTGTAGCAAGAAATACAAGCATGCCAATGGCCTGCGCTATCATCAATCGCATGCCCATGGTGCTGGCGGCGGTGCCTCATCTATGGATGAGGATTCCATGCAAGCACCTGAAGAGCCAGCAACGCCGCCCTCTCCAGGATCTGCGACAGCTGGAGTGCCAGTGGCGGCGTCCGGAACAGCGGCAACCATAGCGGCAACACCAACGGCCACGCCCACCTCAGCACCACCCACCGCCATCAGCTCGGCGGTGACCAATGGAACGGCATCGGCATCAGCGACCGTCACAACGACAGCGCCAACTGCTGTGTCCTCTTCCTCGTCAACGACGGAGACGACAGCCACTTCAGCAATTTCAACTGCAGCAGGATCATCAACAACAGCTTCTCCGCCAGGAACGCCGATTACCACAACAGGAGGAGTAACTGCACCAATAGCCGCTGAAGTTGTCACCCCAGTTTTACCCAATCTTCCATTGGCTGTCACCCCAGCAGCAGTAGGAACAGTCACTCCAACGGCACCTGGTGTTCCGCCCCCAACATGCCAAACCCAACCACAGGCACCGCAGATGCTTACGCCTACAGGTAATCAACCGATAGCAGGTGGAAGCATCACCGCTGGCATTTCTGGCCAAGCACTGTCTCAACATCAGCAGCAGTTGATGGGAGGTCTGCTATCGGATCAGCAGCAGCAGGCATTAATACAACAGGGAGCATGTAAGTTTATCCTGTCTACTTATGCCTTACTCTGTTTATATAACCTTTTCCCTTTCCTTTTTCCTGCAGTGAAAGCAGGCGTCTTGAGATTTGGACAACCAGATACTGGTTCATTGCATCCACAGGCACCGCAGCAGGTACAGCAAACGGGTCCGGCGATAAATCCACAGACACAACAGTCTCCGCCTCGACCTGAGGCGCCAACGGGCTATGCCCAGCAGCAGGCTGGTATTAAGACTTCGCCTGGATTCGGAGGGGTGGCATCTGTGGCAGCCGCCAGCAAGCAGAAGAAGAATCGTAAGTCACCTGGACCAGGTGATTTTGATGGTCGAGTTTCTCGCGAGGATGTGCAGAGTCCGGCCTACAGTGATATATCGGACGATTCGACTCCGGTGGCCGAACAGGATCTGCTGGACAAGACAAACAAGCACATTGACCTGTTAGTCAAGAAGCCGCCAGAGGTGGTGGGTGTGGTGCCGCAAACGCCCACATCCCAAATGCCCGGTCTGGGTGGCTATGGAATGTACCAGTTCTATCCGGCAGCCCAGCCACAAGCACCTCCTCCACCCCAACAGCAGCCGCAGCAGTATTTGGTTCCCGATTCTGGAAAGCCGCCAGGTCTACCGCCCAGTCTTGCCCAGGTACAGCAGCAACAGCAACAACAACAACAGCAGCAGCAGCAGCAACAACAACAACAATTGCAGCCTGGAGCTCCTCCACCAAATAGCCAATCCCAGCCACAACATTTACTTGGGCCACCTCCCAGTCAACAGACAGTTGCCGCCCATCTGGCAGACTATAGCAACAAGAACAAAGATCCGCCTTTGGATCTGATGACCAAACCATCGCCCGGACAACAGGTGGGCGCACACCAACAGCAGCAGCAGCCAGGACAGCCCGATAACAATGGCAAGGAAAGCAGCTCATTAGGAGGAGCACCGCCACCGCCGCAAACATCCCAAGCGGGTAGTCAACCACCACCTGTGAATCTCAGTGCAGTGGCCGGTCCTCCACCTGGATCTCTGCCACCCGGACTGGGAGGCCTTTCGGCACTTGGAGCAGCCGGCTTGGCTGGTCCAGGTCCAGGAAAGGGAATACCCCACTTCTATCCATTCAAGTAAGTCAAGTGGAATTCTTAAATATAAAACCTTCAACTAATCCCATTCGGATATATTTCAGTTTTATTTCGTCTAGCTATCCGTACAATGTAGATCCCAATTTCGGGCCCGTTTCCATAGTCGCTTCCGAGGAGGCGGCCAAATTGGGCAGTCATCCGGGGTTGCCACCTAGCTCCCAAGCCCAACAGCAACAACTAGCTGGAGTTAGCATCAAGGAAGAGCGTCTGAAGGAGAGTCCCAGTCCTCATGAGAATCCTAAACACATGCCGCCGCAGCAGCAAGTAAGTTTCCACATTATATCCTCCTTTCATTTACCTTTATTTATGGAATTATTTTCTTTTCAGCTTCTGGCGAATAAACTTATTAAGCAAGAACCTATGGTTAAACAGGAGATTAAGCAAGAGCACAACTCGAATCCTGGCCAGCAGCATCAGCCGCCGTCTGCGCAATCTCAGCAACAGCAGCCACAGGGACCACCGCCTCAGCCCCAACAGCCTCATGCTCTGCATCCGAAAGATTTGCAGGCATTGGGAGCTTATCCCAGCATTTATCAGAGGCATCCCATGAGTCTGGCGGCGGCACGCGAGGAGGAGCTAAGAAGGTAAGTCAGAATCTCAATCTATATCGCGATATTATTATCTTTAGTAGTAATTTTAAACATAAAACGAATCACGAATATTTCCTAAATTTGATGGTATAGTAATCAAAATCAAATTCTCCCAAATTGGCGATGTCAACTAATTTACTTGTTCTGTTCTAATTAAGACTTTCGCATATAAGGATACTTGTTTTTGTTGTTATTATAATCAGTATAGGATATAGTTGTAAACTATCATCGCAATTATAGCTTCCGAGCACTAGGAACTATGACATTCGGCTTTGGCGAAAACTGCATCCATAGTGAAACCCGGATGCTCAGGAATTGACTGGGCCACTTGGACAACTCCTCTACATTTTTTTACTTTTTACTTTCGACTTATTTCGTCAAATCCGATTTCCATTTCATTATGCCTACTTATAAAAAGCAACCAACTCTTTATGTTTGTATCGATAAAAACGAGTGGCCATAAGTGGATGGCAACTTTTAAATTTTAAAAATTTATATACAAAGTTTGATCGCAATATGCATTTGTCTTGTCGACCAAAAAAGATCTGGAATTTCAAAGTAGCACTTGAAGTAATTTCCCTTTTAATTCCAAATAGTGTTGATAGATGATCAGAAACAATCATATTTCCTTAATATCTAATATTTTATATTTTTAATATACAAATATTGTAATAAATTATCTCCAAGTTTTTTTAAAAATTACATTACTTTACTTTGAATTACAGTATCAATAACAAATAATAGCCAAACAATTTAGAAATGCAAGATGATTAAATATAATTTTTTTTTGTTCAACTACAATCGTTGAAAAGCCAAACTTGTGAGATATATACTTAGTATCTAATTCTTACTAATAATTTATATTTTTTTTTCGTTTTGTCCTTTAGATACTACATGTTTTCGGATCAGCATCGTCGTCAAAATCAGGCAGCAGCTGCTGCAGCTAGTGCGGCAAGTGGTCCTGGAGGCGGATTGCAGCCACATCCGGGCATGCTGCACAAGGACGACCAGCAATCACAGCAGCAACAGGCCCAGCAACAGGCTCAGCAGCAGGCACAACAGCAGCAACAACTCTCCATTGCCCAGCAGCAGCAGCAGGTACTCCAGCAACATCACCAGCATCTGCAGCAACAACATCAGCAACAGCAGCAGCAACAACAACAACAGCAGCAGCAACAGCAGCAACAACAACAGCAGCAACAGCAGCAGCAACAACAGCAGCAACAGAAGCTAAAGCAGTCACAACAGCAGCAGAGTCAGTCGGGTCCAGGAAGTAATAAGGCAACCAATTTGACCAAGGATTCGCCCAAGCAAAAGCAAAACTCCAACGAAGAGGAGCAACAGCTAAAGGTGAAGCAGGAGGGACAGAAACCCACTATGGAAACCCAGGGACCGCCTCCACCACCCACGTCCCAATACTTTTTGCATCCCTCGTATATTTCGCCCGCCCCATTCGGCTTCGATCCGAATCATCCCATGTATCGGAATGTTTTAATGTCGGCCGCAGGACCCTATAATGCTCCGCCCTACCATCTGCCTATTCCACGGTATCACGCCCCTGAGGATCTATCTCGGAATACGGGCACCAAGGCCCTGGATGCACTCCATCATGCGGCCAGCCAATATTATACCACGCACAAAATCCATGAGCTTAGTGAGCGAGCTCTTAAGTCGCCCACCAGCGGCAGCGGCCCCGTCAAGGTGAGCGTCAGCAGTCCCAGCTTAGGACCACCCCAGCCAGGAGGAGGCGGTGGACCAGGTGGCGGGCCATCTAACAGTGGCCCCGGGTCCGGTCCAAACGTACTCATTGGCGGTGGTAATGGACCAAATCAGAGCGGTCCAAATCCTGGGTCTGCAGGCGGAGGACCGCTGAATCTACAGCCACCACCAGGAGGATTGGGCTCGGGTGGCGCCAGCAACAAACCCGATCTGGCCGGCCAGAAGCCCCATGGTGTGACGACAGGACCAGCGCTGGACGCGCACAAGCAGCCATTGTCAAGTGGTGGTGGGCCAGGCGCACCAGGCGGCGGGCCATCCGGTAATGGATCCGGGGTGCCCGGAGGCGTTGGCGGTGTGGGCGTTGGCGGCGTGGGCGCTGGCAATGGAGCGGCTGGCGGGGTTCAAGGCGCCGGTGCCGCCGATTCCCGAAGTCCGCCGCCTCAGCGACATGTGCACACACATCACCATACCCACGTGGGACTCGGCTATCCCATGTATCCGGCACCCTATGGAGGTAATTAGTGCATGCTACCAACTGATGCAACTGGCTAACCCAACCCACTTGTTTGTTTCCGTTTCCATTGCAGCGGCCGTTTTGGCTAGCCAGCAGGCGGCTGCTGTAGCTGTGATAAATCCATTTCCGCCGGGACCGTCAAAATGAGAACCACTGAATGGCAGCAACGAGAAGAAGGCCTACAATGTGAAGAACAACTAGAAGATATATTTTTTAATTGTTCCACTCCACTCCACTTCCCTCCCTCTCTCTTGCTTTGCGTGTCTCAAGTGAATCAAAAGATGGCGAAGACGACGATGATGATGTTTATATGAAGGAGTTAACCGAAAAGGATCCGAATCGAGAATCGACTATTTATATCTATAAGTATTTTTTGTATGTTTCGTTTAACGTGTTAACTATAAACAAAAGGAAAAAAACAAAAGAAAACAATTAGATTTTAAATTATTATTATTATTATTATTATTACAACTATTACCATATAAAAACACAACAAAACCTAAAATATAACTATATATATAAAACATTATACATATAAAGATGATATATAGAATACCTATATTTATACATACCTATATCATACGAGAGAGGCGTGAATCGAACATGAACAAACAAACAAACAAAACTACAAAAACCGAAAACAAAAACAAAACTCGATTTCTTTGTAAATGGCAAAATATGAATAATCTGAATATTGTTTAATGATTTATTAACAGATTAAATGATAAACTATATATAAATATAAATATATATATACTTACACTTACAAGTAGATATTACTTAGCATTTAGAGTGCATTGTCGTAAATGTGTGTGTATTTGTATTCATTAGTATCCTGATCTGTGTTGCGAATGGAGCTGCGCGAAGATTTGCATCTAAAAGACAAATGGGCGCGCTGCCCATTCATCATTCTAATAAACACCTATATATATATATACATATATACCTATACATATTTGTAACTATGTGTGTACTATTCGTATTTAATAGTTTTTCAACAATAAGTTGTAAGTTCTTTATGGATTCTTAAATTTAAACACACTAAACAAACACACACAAACAATACAAAAAGCAAAAACAACAACAACAAACAAATGTTTCTAAGCATCATATTGTACTCTAAATATTTATTATATGATATGATGGATGATATATATATATATATATATACGTGTATATGATACAATTTATCTTTGTGAATGTGGATGTGTGTAGAGTGTAGTTAACTAGCCGCTTCAAATAGACTACACGCGTGATTTACTGGCACTTAATGTTTTTCCTAGCCCTAAGAATAACCTCTCCCAATCCGAATCCTCCACGTTCCAAGTAAAGTTGAGAACCCTCCTTCACCACCCAAAATTCTTTAGAATTTATACACATATATATAACTCGTATATATATATATATATAAATGAAATAAAAGCAAAAACAAAGTATTGACTGTAAATATAAATTGCAATTGACTCTCTTTTTGTATTGTAAATTAGTTGAAGTTCTTATTTATTAATCGATTGCTTGATTGATTAAGTGCAGTGGATTGATTAATGCATATGATGTAGTTAGTAGTAGTTAATCCTGCTACTACTTACTCCTACATAAGATTTGACAAATTTCAAATATAATCAATTATGTCTTCAATGTGTAGCAACAAACAAACAAATTTTATATCTGTATGATGCGATCGAACAGTAAGGTGGATATAGCAACAATCAATTCACGATATATATATTAAAACACCGTATCGATCAGTTCGATTGTTCGAAAAAGATCTAAAGATGACAGAAGGTCTTTGTCTTATATAGGATTGGTACAAGCAGACTTTTTAAAAAATTAAACATGTATTGTATTTTAGAATCACACACACAGACACTGACCCCCTCCTTTAATGGCATTCTAAAACAATGAAATTGTATCTAATCAGAACAAAACAAATTATATGTAATCAAACAAACACATTAATAACAAATTATTACATATTATGAACAAAGAACAAACAAAAGCAAAAACAAACACAAAATTAGTGGCTAAGAAATTGAGAAATCATGAAAATATAGTACACATATTTAAAGTATACAGACAAAAACAAAAAAAATCAACAAAAACAAAATCCAACAAATTATAAAACAAAATCAGCTTTAGATGTGAATAAAACAGAAATGTAATTACAAAAAAAAAAACCTTAATGCGTGTTCAGAGTTGATCGGTTCTTTAGGATAGGAAATTATTTTTATAGTTTTTGGAGCATTGAGACTCATCAAGGGAACGATCCAGAATCACAATTATCACCGATTGCACACCCTGATTGGCGTTATTTTTACATTTAGCTTATCCTTTTGCTTTTGTAATGGAGGGAATTTTCCGGCTCCAAACTCAGATTTTATTGAAATGACCAGAATGTGACTACTTGTACCGAATAACATATAGGAAGGAACAAGGAAAATGTTTAGTCTTTTTAAATATATGTATTTAAATAGCTATATTTCAATATCATGAGTTAGTTAAAAAATGTATTAATGTCCTTAACTTTGCCTATCGATGATTCTTAACCTATGCACTGCCCATTGGAATGATGAAACTCATATAGTCCGCTGTGGCTCCCCATGCTGCACGATTTGTCTGGAATATAATAATCCAACCGATGAGTGCTATGAGCCATAACAAAGTGCCCAGTGCGGAATATATAACATCTGCGAATATATATGATTAGCTTATTATTAAAACAATTCATTTGCACTTTGATCTTACATCGCTTAATTTGGCTCTGTTCCGGGTAAGTAGGTTTACGAAATGCCTCCTCGAAGAACCAGCACACATTTATGGCCCAAATAAATGGCAAAAAAGCAAAACCAGCTTCAAAAAGACATACAAAATTTAATAAGGGATGGCTGAATTGGACATGAGTGACTTACTTCGAAAATATGTACGACAGAGTTCCAGCTTTCGTGGATTGGGTGCTTTAGAGATGTCCATTATTGGTAATCTGAGGAATTATTTACAATTTTTGTCTGCGTAGTTGCCACCGGCAAAAGTTGGGCTTTGCCAGTGAAATTCTTTCTTAAATATTGGCAATAAATTAAATCATTTGTTAATAATTATTTATTTCTGCTGCATTTAGTGTTGACTTGTGTTGTGTCAGTGTTGTTAAGACGAAAATTGTTTGCCTTAGATCGTTGCCAGAATGTTAATCTGCTGCACCATTTGAACGTTGCCAGAATATGCAATAATTAGAAATGGAGAAACATCGACATTTTATGCTATCTATTTTTGCGATGGTTTTTAAGCAAAATAAAGCTGAAACTTTTTTTTTAAATTAAAATAAACAAAATGCAGTTTCAAAAGTAACAATGGGAAAAAAAGAGATCATAAAGTAAGAAAAAATACGTTTATTGTCTCCAAATGTTGTCTTTAAATGATGAGCACATGGAAGTAATTTACTTTTAAAATGTTTCGTATTCTTCGTTAAAAAGTAAAAACATCGACAGTCGTTGTCAAACATCGATATTTCACAAAAATGCAAGACATCGATACATGAAAAATAACATCGATGTTTTTCCCATCTCTAGTTTAAAAGTGACGCCAAATTTCAATTTTCAACGAAATATTCAAAGTGTTAAAGGAATTTAAATAGAAACCATTTGAAATATGGCTGACATGGACGATCTGGACATTCTGTCCAATGCCGAATTAAGAGCCAAAATGGTGTCCCAGGGCTTACCAAACATTCCTGTGACGGACAGCAGCCGAAAAGTTTTAGTCAAGCGTTTGCGCGCGTCTTTAAGTGGCGTGGCGCCTGGATCGCCGTCATCAGCTGCAGCAAGTCCAAAGAAATCTTCCAACAGGCGTGACACATTGCAGCCATCTTCGAGTTCAGTTGCTCCAGTAGCTGCACCCAAAGCACGCCGCACCTTGGCAGTGGCCACACCTACTAAGGAAGCCAAAGAGACAGAGCGTCCTAACCGCATGGCAGAGGAGAAAACCAAACAACCGGCTTCACTTGTTCCTATACAAACGCGACGCAAATCTAACACCAACACGGCACCACCTAGCATAGAGCACCGAGAAGTGGTCAAAAAGCCAGAGACCATAGTGGAAGAATCACAGCCAACGGAGCGCAATGTTCAGCACGAGAAAACTTTAGAGGTCAACTCTCTGATTGTGTTGGAGTCCGACGACGAGGAGGACGAGGAAATGCTGAAGGCAGCCGCCAAGGCTGAACAGGAGTTTCAGCGTACCCAAAAGACTAAATTGTCGACGACAACAACCAAAACACACGAGTACATCAGCAGTAGCCAGACTGTGGAACCACCACGTCCACGGCAATACGAGACAGTTGTGCCGAGTCGGGCTCCAGTTGCAGCTCCTGCACCTGTTCAGAGTCGGGCTCCAGCCCTCGCTCCAGTCACCTCTCAGTCTGCAATTGGGGCCAGCGGCAGCAGCTCTTCCTATGATTATCTGAATACCCATGGCGGTCGCTATAGCAGCTACACCAGTTCGTCAGCCCAGAGCTATGGGAGTGCCAAGACTAATCCTATCTCTGCCACAGCAAACTATCGCCATTCACCAGCTGCTCACTTGTACCCGAATCAATTGAGTGATGATAATGAGGATGAGGAGGGTTCTCAGTACGAGAGCACATTCGCTCGAAATTTGGCTCGGTTGAGAGCGGAGAAAATTGGAGATCGCAGCAGCCCCTATACCAGACGCACTGTGGCTGGATCTTCATCATCTAATGTTGGCTACGAACCTCGAGCACGCCGCTCCCTACGGCCCGAAGGGACAAGTGTGTCCGTGGCCTTTTCCAACTGGATAAATGGTTTGGATAAGAAGTACGGAATAAAGTCGAAGATATTCATTTTGGTTGTCATTCTAGTTCTGATTGGCGTATACAATATATTTTACTAAACACATCATCTAGACTTAATTTATAAAGTGTTCCTGAGGAAACCTTAATATTGAAAACAAATACGTATTGATATTGAAAACAATTTATAATTTATGTTGTCATCTTGCATGTGAATGAGTTTAGAGTCTTTTTTTTTTAGTTTTGTAAACAATTCAGTTCAGTTGTAGTTCCCTGTGCCAGATTGTTATTAGGCCCTGTTTATGATGAATTTATTGTGAATGTAAGCATTTTCGAATACTGTTAAGATGAGTGTGTGCTAAGTTCGAATAAAAAAGAAAAAAAAAAACACAACTAACTAACCCAAAGCATTTCAAGCAGGTGTTTACCAGCCAGACAGAATCTCAAGCTAATGATAGAAAAGTATTTGGAATGCGTGTACAACACTTGTCGGCATGGCCAATGACCAAACGAGGAGGAGGATGCGGAGCAGGCGGAGTTGAAATGTGGCAAACTTTGTTTTTGCGAGAACAATTAATAAGAATTTTACAAGTGAAACTAAGAAGCGGGGGGCGGGTGAATGCAAGGGGCAGGGGCAGTAAATGCGTAGCTGCAGTTTAATTTTATTAACTGGAAATCGCACTTGCCCGCCTTTGTGTTTTCCTAAGGAAATTTTCACCATATTTAGTTGGAACAAGTGCCAAGTAAAACTAAACCGGATCCGGCTGTCTCACTTGCATGCCACTTGCAGCAGCAATAAGTTATGAAAATTGCAAAAAGCTGCAGCAACATCAACTCAGGGGAAATGCTCTAGCCGCCTGTCGCCGATGATGATGAATTCCGCAAATGCATGGACAACAGCCAAGTGAGCAGCAGCCGGCAGATTCCTTGAAAACAAAGCCAAAGCCCAATACCCATACCCATACCCATACCCATACAATATATCGTGTGGCTAATAAATACGCCGCGCATTGCAAGTTGCTCTTAATGAAATTAACTTCCAGGAATTACTTACATGGAGACGACAGCAACAACAACGACAACAACAACAACCCAGACTAGAGAGCTTGTCGCTTGCCTGAATGTATTCCCATTCTCCATACCTCTTGGCCGGGTCTGAACAATTGGTTAAGCAAATGCAACAAGCCATTGGCCATGGAAATTAAATGGAAGCCTGCAAAAGCTTCACGCGATGTTATCCCCCACCAACCCGCAAGCAAACTCGATAATAGAGTCGTAGACGCAGCCGCGGAAGCGCATCTGTGCCCTGAACTGCACCCACCGAGAACTCAAGTGTGACATTCGTTGGAATATGATTTTATGGCCTCTCATTTGCTTGCCAAAGCCCAACACACAATCCCTTTGTCCACATCACGTACGCACGCATCCAGTCCAGCCATGTAAAATGTGAGTCAGCCTCCTCCTCCGCCCCCGCCGTCACTCAGCTCCTCCTGGAGCAGGGAGAGTGCCAAACTACTTCCTTGTTTGTGCCAATTAAAGTCGCGGCCACGTTGTGGAATCATTTGTTAGGCAACATTTGGAATAATTCACGCGCAAATTGCTCGGACTTGCGAAAAACTATTGCCACATTCCTCAGCAAATTTTACGATAATGTTTTGCCAACATTTGTTGACAAACACCATCGAACGTAACCACCGAACCAAGTCGAACCACTCAACCACCAGCAGCAGCAGCAGCAGCAACAACAACAAGAACACAGCTTCAAATCAAATATCAAATGGATTCTTTTTGCTGGCCCGAAGCCATGCGAACGAAAATGTGCATTGTGCTCCACATCGATAAATCAGTCAACTAATTGTTCAACTCGACTGGAGGGTTAATACCCCCCTCCTCTCCCCACCCATACGACTCGCGAAATGTGAGAACCGACCAAAGCATGAATTTTGTAATAAATGAATTCTTACCTACCTGGTGACTACTTTCCCCATAAACTTTGCCCAGGTCCTGAGACCCAACCAGCCAGTGAAAAGTCCTTTGGGATAAATAAATATGTATAGAAACTTTCTTGATTCTATATAGGACATCTGAAATTGTCTCCAAGGCAATCTCTTAATCCTCCAGAAACGAGAATTATTTAATGCACTGTCGTTTTATTTACTTTTCTTTCAAATATTAAGTTATCGAAATTTGGGTAAGTAATTATAATCATAACTTTGTATCTAAATAAGTTCGTAATGAATGATAGAAAAATCAATTCGATTTAATTCTGATGTAAAACTTATTAGCACAACATTCAAACAAAACGAATTGAATTAGTTAGAACGTTTTGTTTAGTGTTAAGTATTTATTTGTATTGTATATTTTTGAAATGTTCTGATTGGTGGCGCAGTGTACGGAGTACAATCCGGTTGTTATGGGGTTCAAACCCCAACGGAAATGATTTTGTTTCTCAACTATTGAAGTAATATAGGAAGGGGATCCATCGGAAATTGGATGGATTAGCGAATAATATTTTTTTTTGGTTGTATTAGATGGCCTTATTTATGTTTTCTGGGTTTAAGCAATTGAGAATCACTATTAATTAAATTAAATATCCCAAGATTTTTTATAAAGAGTCTAATCCAAAAACCGCGTATTAAAAATTTTTGGTGTATTGAATATGAACTCCTTCATATTACCCTTATTTTCCTCACATTTTTGATTCCATATGAGACAATTCGAATTGATTCGAGTGGCTTAGTACATTTCGATGCTTTGACACTCAGTTCATTGCCATTGAAAATTAAACAGAGTTACGAGACAGATTTTTGAGATTTGACAAGTACTAATACTCCACATACTTCATTTAAATTCAATGCGAATGGATTCATTAGAATTTGATTTTTCTATAATTGAAGCAGCTGTCTAGTTCATAAGTTGTAAGAAAAGTTAAAAGTAAAAAGAGACATGTCTTTTTACTTAGGCATTACAATTTGTAATTACCAAAAAAGTGATAGACAAACTTAAACTTCTATTTAAACAAGAAAGGAAAGTCAATATTCTGAAGTTGTAAAACTAGATACATATATTTTGGTTATTGGAGCAATAGTGGATATACAGTGGCGGCAAAAAATTTGAGACATTTTTTTTTTACCATAAATTCTAATTTCATTTGATTTTTATATACGGTTAGTGAAACGTTTTGATGTATTAATTTATAGCGTTGAGTTGGTCATTCTATCGAGATGATGTACCGTAAATTTTGTGAAAAATATAAGTGCTAAACTAACACAATTTGAAATGTTTAATATACTATAAAAGCGTATGAAGTGCTTAAAAAAATGTTACAAGCAACTTACAAAGAGAATTTTCCTAAGTCAGTCACTCAGCTCCTCACTCACTGACTCATTTGATCAGTCTGTACTAACTTTATTAATTACTGAGCAGTTCTTATACTCTTATTACTATTATTATTATAAGTATAGGATATACGTAGTTGTAAACTGTCAACTGGCAACTAAGGCTTTTGGCTTAGACGAAAACTACATCAATAGCCTGGGATTCGAACCCGGATCCTCGTTATTTAGATGGTTAATTGACTTAGACAACTCATCTACAGAGGATTGCTTCTTATACTCTTATTGAAAGGAAGTATTAACGGTAATTGAAGCATTGCAAGGAATCTTTATTATCAATTCAATTATTATAAAATTATGAAATCAATTAATCAGATATGATTTTGTTTTAATTAATAGTTTAGAGGGAATGACATTTTTAAAAAGCACAGCAAAACAAGTTATTGGTAGGTATAAGTGGCCAGTGACTTCAGTTTATGTACTTAAATGGAGGATATTTTGAAAGAAAAAAATTAATCAAAATTTTTTTGATTGCAGCACACAAGAAAAACCGAATTTGTAAGTCGATGAATAAGTGAGTATCCGAGTGAGTGAGTTATTGAGTGAACATTTTCCCTCTCTCACTAAAGAGAGTCATTCCATTTAGTTCAGTTACTCAGAAGTGACCCAACCATAATATTTACATGTGTTTCGTTGTTCTTTCAACTTTAAAAAAGAATAATTAATATATGAGTGTAAAGCGAAATATATGAAACACATTTAAAATTTTTCGAAAATATCAGATAAAGTTAAGTGTTTCATTTGTCGCTTTTGTCGAGAAAATTCGAAGTTTCCTTCGATTGATAACTAAGGTAACTATTGTTTATTATTTATGAAACATTTGGGTAAAAAAATATATATTTTAAAGTAACTTTCTCAATGATTTCCATTTTTTGGTATATCCTTTTCAGAGACGAGTCATATATGAATAGTGGTTAACGTTTTGAAGTTGTTTCCTTTGTGTCTTCAAATTGTATCTTTTTATTGCATTTACGATTTGAGACCCAAAATATCAACAATCCCATTTTGGGGGATAATTCAGAATACTTAAATATTTTTTTCATTTTGCTGCTAATTTACTAAGACTGAATTTTATTCTAAGCTATATTCGTCACTCTAGTTTTGAAACCTTAGTTCCGGTTGGATGTTTATGCATCACAGGGCAGGAACAAATACTACAAAAGTGACAGAAAATCACATGCAAGAAAAAATAGACGACTAAACACCATGGCTGATGTTTTTTATAGAGCAATGGACTCATCAGATCCGCATATATCAAGCATATGTCTGAATAAGAGACAAAATAAAATAAAAAAGAAAAACCTTCGCTAAGATGTCATACATCTTGTGAAGGCAGAATCCAGCAAGTGTCTAGTTTCAAATGTCAAGGTAGTATTTAAAACTCCATAATATCATAGTGTCTTATCATAATTGATAAGTAATAAGTTCTAATAATTATTAGAACTGAAGTATTTAACATTCCACATACAGTTTTAGTTGCCGATTGTCAATTTGATCTACGTACTACGAGGAGATTGAAATTGTATAACAAAGATTTCCTTCGGCAAAATCTCGCTTATAGCTACTAATTCGGTTTGGATACTAAATAAGTACCTCTTAGTAATTTCAACGATTCGTTTGGTTTTTGGAGTTTGCACTGTATAAATATTTTTTGTATAATCAATTGTCAATAATAATTTATAAAATTGAACAAAAAATTTGATGATTACATTTTTGTTTTGCATTTGGAAAAGGGTAAAAAGTAGTTGGTAGAACAATTTCTAAGGTTATAAATCTTTTTATAAAGTCGAAATCGTTATAATAAGTAATTCAAACAAACTTTCCTCTTCGAAAATGCATTGCCATTTTTAAAGGTAACTCTATCAACTTGGCATTTGGATAACTTATAAACATAAATAACTGATGGGTATGAGCGAGTTTTACTAGGAAATGGAAATGGATGATATTGGCCAATCAATATATCAATTCGATCTGAAGAATTGAAAAAAGTTATAGTTATGGCAAAGTCAATTAATTTAAAGTCGAAATATTACACAAAGGTAAAATTGCGATTTGAAATATTCTTTAAATGTCTTTGTTCAAAAGAATTTATGCCCAACTTGTGTATTTACGATCTTAATGGGAATAGAACTTTCTATAAACGAAATGAATGCCAACTAGAGGCGAATAGATTCATATTTTGAAGCCGTTAATGCCATGAATAATGACAGTGTGTCTATAAAGAGACATTTGGACAGTTTTTGGCAGCCCACTTATTGTCGGAGAGTCAGACAGAGAGTCGTAGGCATTCATTCATTGGCTTAAACATGAAGATATTTTTGGTTGAGATGGCCTAAACCACTGGGCCGATGTCTACTACCACAACTACTCGTTGTCAACTTGTGGACCAAAGCGACCAATCAGTGTCAGATGGAAGTGTCTCTTTTAGTGGCCTAAGTGATGAGCTAATCAACCTGACCCACTCGGCCTCTGGTTTGGCTGTGGTTTTGCTTTTCAGTTGCTTTTGGTGTGTCTATTTTAATAACATTATTTATGTTCTTGTATTTCGATTTTTTTGTTGTTTTGTTTTGTTTAACAGGAATTGAAAATGAAGCGAAACAAAGATGGTATAAAGAGGGAAAGAGAGACCCCTTTGATACGATACATGTAATTTGTGTGTGTTTGTGTGTGTGTGTGTTTGTTGTTTTTGTTTTTTGTGGATAAATTTGTTTGTGTGTTTTAGGTGTCAATCGCATTAGACGGAAATCAGTTTTTGTTTTTATTGTACAAATTTATCGCATTCGTGTCTCTGGCGATAATGTGCTTGTTTATGTGTCTTTTGGGCGTCTTTGATTTTTATGTTAAATTAAACATTTTAAGCGAGGCTTTTAAATTGGCCAGGCCATAGCGATTGGAAACGTCTGAGGCGACTATGTGTGGTCTGTGATCGGATGAGGTATCAAATAAATTATAAACCCATTTCAAATTAAATTCAATAGGTGGCCTGGGGGAGGGGGCTTCGAGCCAGGTCTTTTGTTTAGCTTGTTGTTTGGTTGATTTTCGTTTTTGGGGAGATTTCTTTCTTTTGGTTTATTAGCTGCATGCAATCAAAAGAAGTTTAAACTGGTATCCAATTGGTCCATAACAATAAAACAGAAAATCAGCCACACACTCGTGACATTTCTGCAACCAAATATGGAATTTATAATTAATTAATATGCAACACGGTCCCCCCTCTCCCTCCCTCCTCCCATTGCCATTGCCACTGCCACTGCAATTAGGAGTTGCTGGAGTAGCTGGGAATCGGTGGCGGGTCCCAACAAGAAATTACGGCCACATGCAAATGAAAATCAAGTCATGCCTATAATCGGATTTGTTGCTCCTCGTATATTAACTTGTCACAATTTCTATGTGTTGAGCATAAACACAATTTGTGCTTAATCCAAATGGAGGGGACGGTTGCGTATCCCCCCTCCCCCCACTCCTTCCGATCACCCGATCACCCTCCTTCCGTGTGTCGCTATCAATTATGGCATTTTGTTGCTGTTTTGTCACCTTCTGCCACTGCGAATGTTGATGAGGTTGGGGATCTTCTTCTGCCGGACTGCTTGCTATCGAGTTTCCCCCCTTTTTTTTGTGTAACCGCATGTGAATCGAACGATCATCTCGATGGCATTTCTTTGGGCTTCAATCAATCAAATCAAATCAATTGCCAATTGTCGGGCTTAACTCAAATTGTCAATTGCGGTTGGGCCACTTATACGGTAATTTATATTAAATAAGTTATGGTTAGATTAATAATAATAAAATTGAAAGCGAAATTGCAGCTACTTTAGAGCCGGGCTATATAATTTATGATTTAAGCCAATTCAATCGATTGCGACCACTGTGCAGCTGCGCTTTTGGGCCAAATATCTATCCATCTACACGATGGGGAGCACCCACGAGTTTGATATAGTGAGGGGGAAGTGGAGGAGTAGGTGGAGCAGCTGCTCATATGTGTATGTGTGTGTGTCTGTGTGTTTGTGTGATTTTGAGGTGGGGCCGCAAATTAGGCGCGAAAATATGCAGCAAAGCCTGGCAAACAGCTAAAATCGAGGAAAACCAAAAAAAAAAAAATACTGAAACACCAACAAAACCGTAAAAGTTGCCGCTGGTCAGTTAATGTGTTAAAATTTGGTACAGCGATTGCATCTATGGCTATACAAATTGCTCGACCAGCAACAACATCAGACACTTGAGCAACATGGCAGTAGCAACAACAACAACAACAACAGCAACAGCAACAACTTTGACTCTCTAAAGGCTGAGGAGTCGTCGTCGTTTTGTCAACACCGAGCATGCTTAGCCGCGTTTTCCCAGGGGACACTTTACGCGGCTGCTTAACGTCTAAATCTGTCGTCAAGGCGCGCTCAAAAGGCTAAAATGTTTGCGTTTGGCCAGAAACGACAGCAGCGCCAGCGTCAGACAGACGGACGGACCTACACGACTGAGCCGAGTCGGTCGCTCAACTAACTTGGTGGACAACCAGGCGGCAGCAGGGAAACGAAGAGCCAACAATTTGTATGCATTTTCATGTTTATACCCTGAAACAGAGAAACAGGGCTCAAAAGCCCTGATTGATATTTCATTTGACTTTGCGGATTGTCAAATAACTAAGGGACATTAAGAATATAAGAGTATTGAAAAATCGGACATTGTCAATAAGACAGATGCGGTTTGTTTCGAAAATATTTTCCATCCAGGACGAATTCATTTCGACCTTTTTAAGGAAATTGATTTCTTAGTTTGCTGAAATTTGCAAATTCGCTTCAATTTATTTATGAAATACTATAAACAAATATAATATTATGACAAATATTATTTTATTATATAAAAATATACAACTAAATAGTTATAAACCTTTTGGGTTGGTTCTTAAAGTTAATTGTATGAAATTGAATTTCAAAGAATGTCATTTGCATAAAATTAAACTTTATTGAACTAATATCAGATTATATCTTACATATATTAAATATTAAGTTTTAAAACTGTTTAAAACTTCAATCGAAGTTAATCAATAAGGTTTAGAAACTGCCAAAAGAACTGAGACTCTGTAATCTGTAGTCTGTAGTCTCTTGATTGAAATTTTTAACTTCGATTGATACTTAGTATTAGATTAAAATTTAACTTTAAAAAGTATGGCATGGTCCCGAAAATAATTCATTTTTAATTCATCTAATATTAATTTATAATTAGTTTTCTATTGTCTCCAGAGTAGCAAATAATTTGAATGTGTTTTGGGTTTTTGTTTTATAGAGCATTTCCACTTTGGATAGTCGATAATGTCTTTTAGCCGTTTCTTCTTTCTCTTGTGCTTGCTTTGAGATTTCCTTTTACCTCTGTTTGGGCCATGTTGGTCGCCTGTCTTTTAGCCGAAGTGCGTTGAACGAGTTAAAGTCAAAGTTGTAGCAAAATTTATGAACCGCAGCCCGATCCGAGCATGGCAAATACTCGTAACAAGAAGTCCAGGTCGGACCATTGCGGATGGAGACGTGTCGCATGTAAACATTCTTTCGCTACATAGGAGACATGCACATAAAGAGAGTGAGAGAGAGAGAGAGAGCGAGAGAGAGAGAGAGAGAAAAAGAGGGAGAGAGAGGAGAGGAAGAGGAATTTATATGATCAGCATAAATGAAGCATGCGCCATCACCTGGGTGGGTGCCCCGTCTTTAGTTGATGTTGTCCACGATTTAAGCAATTTGCAAATTGAGAAATTGCAAATAATTTACAATTTATCTCAAGTAAGTGTAAAGTGTTTTAACACACATCCATATAAGCACGCATAATAGGATGGTGGTAGGGAGGAGGGGGAGAGTGGGGGGGGGTGTGGGTGGGAGGAAATAGAAATGGCTATGAAAATGAAAATTGAAATTCGATGCTCATTCGTGACAAGCAAGCTCAGTGAGTTGGTTTTGCATTTCAGTGGCTTTCCCATTGCTTTCATTTACACATTCATAGCTTTCACCTTGAAGGTAACTAAGTAATTTGAATAGTCACTTACCTGACAAATGCGCGGACAAAACGCATTTCAAATCATCATGTTTATGTCATTCCGCGTGTGGTTTTGGAGAAAGGTTCAAATGAGACACCGACGAGTTAATTAAGTTAACTGTGAAAATGAAGGCCGCAAGCCTTTTGGACAGAAAGGAGAAGCCTCTTAAAGGTTGACAGTACTGAGCTGTAATTGTGCCAACTTGTGTGACAGTCGGGCCCAAACAAATTGTTGTCCATTTAATGGAGACCCCAAACGAAACCCAAACCCAAACCCAAACCCAAAAACCCAAACGAAACGAAACGAAACGAAACAAGATGAAGACAATGCTCCGATGTTGAGACTTCTTTCTTGACAAATTCCTTGAAGTTGTTACCATATAAATTTCTGCATTTTTGGTCTGAGTTTATGTTTTTGTTTTTTTCTGAGTCATTCTTGGCGTTTTCTTATTGACCGACAGGTACGGCCAGAGGACCCGTTCAGCCCTTGGTCAACTGGTTTTGAATGGATGGACCCGGAGTGGACTCTCAAACTGGTAATTAGGCACATTACATGTGTTCCTTCTGACATTTTTCGGTGGCCTCTCACACTCGTGGTTTTTTGTTTGTATGCAAATGAGTTTTTTCTCTTTGTTTTTTGTTGATCTATAGTTTTTGTTTTCTTTTTTTATTAAGACAAATGACAGCCACGCCCTAGACTAAGCGCTTAAACAAACGCAAACGATTGCCCGAAATGACCATAATTATGGATTGAATTGAATTTATTATAAAAGTGCACAAACTCGTAACTTCATCTTGAACTTGAGCTTAGAATAAATTATGAATAATCCACGATAATAACAGACAATTAATTTTTAACGCTGATTTGTGCGAGTTTCATGGCCCAAAACGAACGGAATGGAGAACCTGAATTTCAATTTAGCCATGCAACTGCCTCTTAATGCATGTATATGCCAATCTGAGGTGAGGACAGGCAAGGGATGGATTGGAAGGGGGGTGGAATGCCAGCGCCAACACATCGTATGTCATGGTGAAGAGGCAGAGGGAGATTGCGTACCACTTCCCCCTTGCAATACTTTTAGTGAGTCACGTAAAGAGAAGCGACGAACTGAGAGACAACGCAACATATGCAAAATAAAGGATTTGGAATTTGAGTTGAAGTTGCCGAAAGACGCAGAAAAAGAGAAAGATAGATAGACAGAGAGAGAGAGAGAGAGAGAGAGAGATAGACTCGAACTGAGGCAGTGGAACTCGAACATGGACTGGTCTTATCGCATTTATTTATGCATATGCACTGGACTTGGTCAAAGTAGAAAATCACAGCAGAGTCGACCGAAAAAAAAAATAAATATCTGCACTGTATAAAACAAAAGACTTAAGACACAAACTTGTTTCAAGGCAGGATGTAGGGCCCCGAAAAGTAGCACACTCACACTCACACACACACACACACACGTTCGGGCAGGCAGTAAGAGGGTGGTATGGAGGGCACACAACGATGGCGATGCATCACCAATGCCAAGCCACGCTTATCAGTAACCTACACTTAAGTTAATGCATGCCCGGCAGGAGTAACCAAGAGCAACACACACAGAGAGAGAAAGAGAGAGAGAGAGAGAGAGAGACAAGGTGCCTCCCTGCTCTCGCTTTGCTTGTTGTTGTTATCAATGTGGGCTTTTAGCAAACGCCGACGCAGGCAATGTCAAAAGGCAGGCCACAGAAATAAAATCGAAAATGAATGCAACTGCGGCGATAAGCCGCATCGAAATGACACAGACAAAGACACAGAGAGACAACGACATTCAGAGAAGCCATAGCCGAAGGGAACGAGGGCAACAGGAGAAGGTGGTCATAAGTCTTGTGATTTGTGATTCCAAAGTTTGGGTGAAAACAAAAAGCTTTGGCTTTGGCCATACTTTTGGCCCAAAGATATTCGGGCTCGTCCCAAAACTGAATGCAAATCGTCGTGGCAATAAAACTATTAAGCCATTAGTACGCCAAACACGAGTAGAACGCCAGAAAACAAACACGTGCAGCAGTACCAGCAACACCAATACATGCAACGGCAACAGTAATAAAAGTTGCCAGAGGACGAAGGCAACAGCAACAAGCAACAGCAACAGCAACAGCAACAAGCAACAAGCAATTAATGCAAATGCACAGAGCCCGGCAGCCAAGTCGAGCAAAAGGCAAAAGCCAAACTAAACACACACATCTCCGAGATCAAGACAGCACAGACATATACATTCGAGTTTCGAGACTCGCATCTGGCTGAGACTTTGCCTCAGCAGCAGCAGCAGCAGCAGCATCCTGACAATACATGGCGAGGTGCAAACTAATTGAAATCATTACACTAGTAAAAATGTTAATTCAATTAAAATGCGCGCAACAGCCACATCATCACACTAACAACAACAACAACAACAGCAGCAGCAGCATTTACCAATGGAAACGGCAGCAACATCTTGTGTGTTGTTGCTTGTGTGACCCACAAGCTGTTGCTCCTGCATTCTGGATTTGGACTCGGACTAAGAGAGATATCATCGCAACATACACAGCTCCTCCTCCTATTTGGCTAGAAAACATTGGCAACATGTTGTTAGGTCAGCATCAGCAGCAGCAACACCGGCCACATGAGCAACATGGGCAACTCTAGGCTGAGGCAACTGTCCATGTGTTCATATGGCATGCAAATTGGAGTTGGGGTATTTTGTTTACAGAGTTTCGATTTGAAGCGTTAGTTAAATGGTTCATTGAGAAGGCAATAAAAAAGGAAAACTCAAGTAGATCAACCACGAATTTAGAATGGCAAGGGTGACGGTGGTCTGGACTGGACTGTACTGGAGGAATCGGGCAAACGGCAAACGGCGAATGGAGTCGCATTTCCGGTTCGACAAGTAGCTCCATAACAAATGGTCAAGTTGGAAAATGTTGCCAAGTTGTTTATACTGCCAATAAAAGGCAATAAGTTAATTTCACACAATCACACACACTCACACACGAGATAGAGACAGATATAGAGAGAGTGTGAGAGTGAGAGAGAGAGAGGGAGAGCGACAGACTGTGTGTCTGCTTTCTAAGAGCATTTTTATGGTGGAAGTTTTGTGCTATGTGTGTTTGCCATAAATGAAATCGAGTCCATAAGCAGCAGCAATAGCAGCAACGGCAATAGCAAGAGCAACTGTTGCTCTCCCATCATACCGGGTGAGGTGTGAAAATGCTTGCCCCTATTTGGTTAAAGCCTAACACATTCGATATTATATTAGTAGGTATTATTAATCCATTTGCATTTTTATGGATCATCGATGAGCATGGTCGAACACAACGGAAGCCAACAGAGATAAGCCTCCAAACATCAGTGCATCCAAGATGAAGGAAGCTTTCGGTCTCTCCGTCGGCCAGGGACAGGGGCCTGTCGATTCTATGCGGATGAGTGCCCAACCTGGGGTACAGATTCATCACGAATCACATCGTAAATGGAGCCATTAACGATAAACAAATTCTACCAAGATGGTAAGTATATACATATACATAAAAAGATGGGCACGTCCCCAGCAATAAAATGACATATAAAAAAACACTTAAAATATTTTCACTGAGCGATTTTAATGGCCTTTTTGGTGGTGGTCCGTCTGAAATTTAACCTCGACTTGGACTTGCGCTTGCTTATTTTTCAATGGGCTAGCAGAAGAAAGGGAACTCGAGGGGATTATGTGGTAGAATGGTGGGAAGAAGGCAGCAGTCTTAATGCAAATGACCCAAACTGAGCACAAAACTACTGGTGTCGATATAACAATAAAACGCCCCATGAAACGCCCCAGACTCTTAAGGTGGTGGTGGTGCTGCTGCTGCTGCTGCTGTTGGTGGTGGTAGGTTTTGGTCCTTTGGCCTGTCCAGCGGTTCGCCGACGGGACGGCAGTCGGATTAAATAAATGCCAGACCTGGCGAATCAACAAAACAAAACAAAACTGCCAAAAAGCAACCGAAAAAAAGAACAAACCAAACTCAAAACCACAAAAAAATAACACAAAAAACAAAACGCACGAAGAGGAAACTGATCTGACAGATCTGATTGTAAGCATGCAACAAAAATGTGCACCGCTGGGCCATCAAAGACATGCTCTACCTCTGCCGCCACCGGCCTCCCATCCCCTCTACAATTCCATCTCCTGCTCTTCCCCCGCTCCTGCTTCTGTCCACATGGAACATCTTCGTTGTGGGCTTGCGCCGAGCTTAAGCTTGTGCAATTTAGTGATCAATCATAGCGGGACGCAAGAACTGAGCAAACGAAACGCGCAGAATTCAATTTTAGTGCGAATGGCAGTTTGTTCATCTCGTTGTTGCCGCTGCTGCTGCTGCTGCTGCTGCTGATGCTGATGCCATACAGCAGCGAATTTCAGGCGTTTGCGAGGCGGCTTCCACATGAGACTTGAGAAGGTGGAAGCCATAAATCTTGGCAACATGAGAAATGACTTTACCATTTGCCATGATGAGCAACAGTCGCCGAGGAAATGTAGAAAACGCACACAGAAATATGCAAACATATCCATATGGAGATTTGTATGTACCCGCATCTTTGATTGTATATCACTAATTTGTGGGATTTGCGTAAATTGTGAAAATTTCTTTGGGGATTTCAGTCAATCAGCATTCAAGGAGCTGCGGAGAATATGACACCGTCACTTGACTGGAATCGGCTGAGGGGAAGGGTGAGGAATGTGGGACAATATTGTATCCATTGATGCGGGGAGAGTGGAGAATGCATCAGCAAGCTGTTGGAGAGATTTACATTTTACTTCTTAAACAAAAACTAAAGTTGTGAATCTACTAACATTTAATTTATTCTATCTAATTTTATCTAAATTTCAAACATTTGCCAAGTAAATGAAGTACATATTCACTTGGTTTCAGTGTCTAAAAAATATTCTTGTACAATCAAATCGGAAATTCCAACTATGTTTCGATTATGCTGTTATTTAAAGATTGAAATCTGAAATTCTTTACTTTACATTAGAGACTACTAAACAATAGTTAAAATGATAAATGGAAATTGATTCCGTTTAATAATGTAACAGATTTTAGTTCTTTGGTTTCTAATCCAATTTGAATTGGGAATAAATAAGATATACTATTTACCTAATGACATTCTTGATCTTCAATTTGCCTATTCGTATTATTGATTAAATGGGTTAATAGTAGCTACTTAATATCTTCATTCAGTTTAACCCTCTAACATTACGCCCCTGTTGAAGAAAATATCACAAATAATTAATTTAAATTTAAGAAAAGGTTAAAATATCCATTTAGAATCGCTTTGCTTAATAAATATCAATCGCAAGTTCAACTTTGATCACTTGTAAGGAGGGAAAAAGCGTTCCTCAATTCAAGTACTCGGACTTCTGTGGCATTGTACACTGAGAGAAACCCGAGGGGGATTCAGCAGTGTAGGGCACGTTTACTTTGATTAGTAGAATAGGTCAAAATTAAAATTTCATTTCAAAACGAATTTCCAAAGAATTTCAACGTTTAACCAATTCGCTCAGTGTTTTATCCACGGCTTCCATCCTCCATCTCCTAAGTCATTGCTGAGTGTCCCCTGCTGCGAATTAATCGTTTTTGATGCTGACTGTGGCCACTCACTTGCTGCCAGAACCTGGCCAGACTCCCATAGCTGATTAATATTTTGCCAGTTCATGCTGCCGCCGAAGTTTCCGTCTCAGTCGCCGCTCAGTCGCCGCCTCAGTCGCCGGTTTGGTATTCGCATTCGCTTGTCTTGTTAGCATACCACCACCACCACCATGAGCACCACCACCGACAGCAGCACCGCTACCTTCTGCAGCATCTCCTCCGTCTGGTTGTTTGGCTTGCCAAATGTGCTGCTGGTCGTGGTATCGGCCGTTTGCATGCATCTCTTGCATATTTCGTTTGTTTCTTATCTTTGGCCTGGGCTCTTGCTCTTGCTCTGGCCCTGGCCCTGGCCTGCCCCGCTGTGTGAGTGTATTATTGGCGCAAAAGTCCAAGTTCAAAGCCATATTTGACTTGGGAAAAATCAATAAAAAGATCGCTCGCTGCGATGGCACATGCGTGTTATGCTTATGCTTATTCCCATTCTCATTCCCCAGACCCATACCAATTTCTCTATCCATATCCATGCTGATGCCGATGCCGATGCCGATGCCTTCCTTTCTCATAATGAAATTATTGCCTAGTGATTGAAATCTATTTATGCTAATTTACGTGTGCATTGCCACATGACTACGAGGATTCAGAGCGGGAGAGTGGGAGTGGGAAAGAGTTCTAGTCTACACGTTGGTCTAACAGAATTGTTCCAAGGTTGCAACATTTCCGCATTTGCAGCTGCAACTCGCATTGGTCATGGCGAGCAACGCCCACCAAAAACTAAGAAAAAAAAAGGTTTCACACAAAAAAACTTGCCACTCGATCTTGATTAGAAGTGTTGTTGTTGTTGTTGTTGTTGTTAGTGTTATTGGTGTTAGTGTTGATTTTTTTGTCGAAGTCCAATCTGTTGACAATTCTCAATTAAAATGAGTTGAGGTTATGTTTGAAAAATGTCTGTGTGGGCGGATTAACATGTGGCAACGCCTAAGCCCTGACTGACAATTTCCCCCCCTCCGAACTAAGCTGCAACCCCTGCCACCCTGCTCCCTGCCCCCCTGTGCCCCGTTAAATTGTCATGCGGCTTATGTGTGTTCAAAATTGTTTCGCTCTTGACATTTAGACCACACCGAGGGTTGTTCATTAAGTAATCCCCTAGTCAACTAAGATCGACATTCGTCCGCTTGCTTTCCGCATTACCCAACACTCCTAGACTTAGATAAAGAATAGGAAAAAGAGAGGGTCAGAGAGGATTACCTTATCCAATTAGCTGCAACATTTAAAGTCCCACAACAATCGTTGCCACATAAAATACAAAAATTACAACAACCAACTCAACTCAATTCACCCGAACGTGGGGTGGGGGAGAGAGAGTGCAACCAACGGTAATGCAAATGCAGCCACTAAACAGAAATCAGAATTTGCAGTTCGCTTGGTTAAACAGGTTTCATTCTCAACTCCTTCCTCATCCTCTTTCTCGAGCTCTATGTGTTTGTGGATATATTTTATTGTCTTTTGATGTGCTTTAAAATCTCAGAGCCAGTCACAGTCTCAGTCTCAGTGCCAGTGTCTCAGACTTAGGTCTCGGGTCTCAGTCTTAATCCCAGTCAGAGACAGCAGAGTCAAGGAATCGATAAAATTTATCGATGCTGTCGCTAGACTAGTCAGGAGGCTGGGCTGGCAGGAGTAGAGCACGCGCAGGAGCATGAACAGGTTCCCAGGCCTCGATGAGCGTTTCGGACCTGGGACTGAGGTCCCAAGCATGGCGACAATTTTAAGTGCGAAATTAAAAGTAAAACAAGCGATTAACATAAATTTTCAGCAAAGCGCAGTTAATGTTCGAGGACTCATGGACTTCTCCTGCCTTCCTCCTCACTCCAACCCTTCCTCCCTCGCTGTATCTCACCACATCCTATATAATTTGCATGATCATGACCATTCCTCTGTATGGGCAGGCAGGTGGAAACAGGAAGGGAGTTGGGCTAAAGATTTAGATTAAGACATTGTCTTGTTCGTCTTTAATGAAAACTAATGCAATTTATTGATTATTGTTATTTAATAATCTCAATGCCTCTGTTATCGCCTCTGCCTCTCTAAATACACAGAAAGATCTCTGAGTGGGGGTGGAGCATTTCTGACAGGCATTTTAATGAGCTGCCAGGAGAGAAGAAGGCTAATTAAGAATATATGATGGCTATGAGTTGGCAAAGTGGCCTGTCAAAATGACTCCTTTTCAGATCAGTTCATTCCACCTGCCAAATGATCACATCCGGAAGCATTGGATACCATATAAAAATAAAGTATACCACTGACCCAAATCCAAATTCTGGTGGTAGTCCAATCTCTTAGTGGGCCATTTGAGTGGCGTTTTTCTGCCTCCTGCTCCCTATGTGGTCGCATGCATTATTTATATGCAAGCAAATGCCCATGGCAGCCAAAAGTCAACAATTTGGCATCATGACATGTGTTGGAGCTGTAGATGGAGTTGAAGCTTGGATTTCGGAGCTGGTCCGATGATGCACGCTTGTCAGCCGCCTGACAGACTCGGCTTTAGTTCTTTTTCGCCGGAGAAATGAGAAAGGGCCACGCTTTGCTCCCACTCCAACTGCAACTCCACAGCACCAAGACCCGACTCCATCTCCATCTCCATCTCCATCTGGAACTCCAACTCTGGTTAGCATTTAACATTTATTTTTTTATGAGCATTTTGTGTGTGTGTTTTCTTTCTCTCCTTTTGTTTTCGCTTGGCCTGTTTGTTTTAGCGCCTGTTGTGACAGCCGGCTGCCAGGTTTTTGGCACTTGACATGAACCTGGAGCTGGCTGTGGCGGTGCCTGTGCCGGTGAAGCCCGGCCTGGAGCGGAATCGAAATCGGAATCGGAATTGTATGTCTGAATGTGAGAGCTGGTTAACAAGTGGACAGCAGGCAGTGATAAAGCGAACACTCATTACGCATTGAACTAAATGCTCATGATTGGAATGCGAGAAAATGAAATACAAATCCCTCCAAAAGTATTCGAATCCGGGATACTCTCTCCGTAGAGTAAAGAATCTCTGATGTCATAAAGTAACTACATTTTCATAATCACTTCTTGTTGATGGTTAACAATCTGATTTAAGAAAGTGATCACGACTCTGAACAGTCGGTTTCTACAGGGTATATACAATTCGGAATGGTCATAATTAACAACTACTCAATTTAATAGATTTTTGATCATTCAAGTACTTGTTTTTGTACCATTCATCACAAATTTAAATGATATATTAAAGTCGCCCGAAATGTTAATACTCTCAATCAGCAAGAAACAAACAACTCGATCTGGACATGTATTTGTGCGGACCGGGTGTGCTTTAAAACTTTTGCCACGCCCACTTTCGACAATTCTAATTGTGGGCATAATATATATTAATTACTAAGTATTAGTTCAATATTGAAAAGATCTTTAAATGTTTGGATTAAGTAAGGATTTGCTAGCAGTGAACATATCAATTTGTTTTTATGAATTTGGTGCATGGTATAAACAAGTCGGCACGACAAAGTACAATTTTTATAGATTGCAAATTAATTTAGAATGAGTTATTTCGTTTAGCAAAAGAATTCATAAACGATCTTGGTCTGAGTCAAATTTTTGTACAATGTTAAATCAATTATTCTGTTTATTAGTTAAAATTTATGGAAATGTTTATATACATATGTATATGTATATATACCGCTTCAACTACAGCTATCTACTTTTAAGTCTTAATCTTAATTTACAATTAAGTACCTCAAAACGTGTTTTATTGGCAAAAAAAGTTAATCTTCTAATCTACTGTTAAACCAATGATTAGAATTTGATTAGGATGATCCTTAAACTGATTTGACAGATGAATATTCATTTGGAATTATTTTTTCTGTTGCTACTATTACCCATGGGCTATTATATTTTTAATTTTAAATATTTGTAAAACATTAACAGGTATTTGTGTTTGTTTTTATATCTACAAGTTGGTTTCTGCATTTTTAAGTACAAAATATTTGCGTTATTAGACAACACTTCAAGCTGGTTTTAGTTTTAAATCGTAAAAAAGGGAAAGGTATTTTAAAAGAGTTAAATATTTTCATTATTTTAATCATTTTTAAATTATTTTTTAAATAGCTTTTTCCGACATAATGGGCCAACAGATTTTTGTATAGACGAATGTGATTAACTAAAGAATGAAAGACGTTCAGTTACCAAATTTCTGAAGTCTGTATACCCTTATAGAGGGTATTTATTTAATTAGTCAGATTTTTCTTACTCAGCGAAGGAGACGTTTCAGATACCACAGACTATATACTTATGTTCTTGATCGTGAAAAGCTGTCCATATTAACTTTACTTCCTCAAATAGCTTAGTGTGAAATTTCTCATGCACTGCAAGGGTATATCAAGTTCGGTGCATTCAAAATTGTTCTTTTTTCTCGTTTATTTTTCAATTTAAAAATGTTAATAGCGTATGAAACCAAGCTTTTAATATTTTTGAAAATGGGTTTTGTGGTTATCAAAGTATATGTAAGTACGTTTCGAAGATATTCAAAAGCTGTAAAAATGTCATATGGGAAAGTTGAAATCTTGAAATTTAAAAGTTCTGTTGTAGACTAAACTTATTATAAATATATAAATATATTATAACGTCATTAGTATTGGCCTTTTTTTTGCTTACTAAACAAGCTATGAAGAGATTTTTAGCCAAGTCATAACCGTTAGTCTGTACAAAACCCCTAGATCTCGGAAAAATCTATAGCCACCAAATTTGTTTTAAATCCCCGTAACCGCACTTCCGACAAAACTTATCTTTTCTCGGAGACTATCCATATCAACTTAGGGTCACCGATTTGGTACATGAAGTCATTTAGTATATTTCGTCTACACTTACCCCTTCATTAAACTAAAAGTACCCGTGTGTTACTAAGAGTGATTAAAGTCACTTCCTATGATATAGTTAAACGATCTTGATGACATTTGCCACAGGTATTAATCGAGTTAAACCTGACCTATCTGTCAAGTATTCATTTATTTCAGGCAATCCGGCGGAATCCGAGATATACAACCCCTGTTGTTCCAGCTCTGAAATGGTCTAAGAGGAGATCTAGTCCTTCCAGACGGACGGACGGAATCCGGTCCGATGAATTTTTGATCAGCATTCAAGAATATATACTTTATATGGTCGGAGATGCTTCCCTCTATGCGTTGCAAATAAATAAAAGTTTTTAAAACACCTTGGACTAAGATCATATCTCGACTGGACAAAAAACATAAAAAGTATTGACTATGCCGATGATTTTATATACTAGCTTCTTCTATTAATGTCTCTTAAATATGCGCACATATATATTTATACCATACACCCATAGGGTGAAATGGTATATTAAAGTCGCTAAAATGTATGTAACAGGCAGAAGGAAGCTTTTCCGACCCCATAAAGTATATATATTCTTGATCAGCATCAACAGCCGAGACGATCTAGCCATGTCCGTCTGTCCGTCCGTCCGTCCGTCCGTCCGGTATGTATATTTGCTTAGTAAACGCGCACATTTTGTATTTATAAAAATTTTGCCACGCCCCCTACCGCCCCCGCAAATTAAATAAAACCGATTTTCTCAAAAACTATTCTAGCTAGAGACACAAAATTTGGTATGAATATTTGCTTAGTAATTGCGCACATTTTTGATGTGTAAAGATTTTGCCACGCCTCTTTCCGCCCCCGTAATTTGAAAAAACTCGATTATCTCCCGTAATTTTCAACCTTGTGCAATCAAATTTAGCACACTTAAATTTGATACTAATATCAAGCGAAATACCAAATTTGATCAAAATTGGAATAAAAATAGCCAAGTTATGCATATGAACGTTTTTCCATATGGCCGGAGTTGGCCGTTGGCTGGTGGGGGCGCTAGGGTGCTCGAATGCTTGAGTGAGCGAAATACTAAGATATGCTTGTAAAAAGCATGGAAACCGATTTTTTTAAAAATACGAAAATGCATTGGTTATTATAAATTTAAAATATTTGTTTTACTGGTGTATGGTATATCCAAGTCGGCGAGACGACTTACTTACTTCATTTTATTTAATTATGCCCAAGAACCTGAACCGAGTCCATTAATAAATTAAGTAAGTAAGTCGTCTCGCCAAATTTCAAATTTATTTCAAATTTATAAGACAAAGTTCATCGTCTCGGAACCGTCTTTTTATACCCTTTTTATAACAATAAATAAAATCAATAAATTTGATGAAATAAATCAATTGACAAGCCTAATTTACCCGACGACCGGGGCGAAGTTTGCATACCCTTACAAGTTTTTTGTTACTCTTACCTTACAATCGTCGGCTGGAGCAATGCGGAGCAAGCAGCATGACATTTCATCGTCTGTTGGTAGGACAGCTATATAATACAGCTATTCGATTTTAATCAAATTCGGCACAGTCATTAAGAGGTATACTAAACTGAGAAACATTAACTTTTATGACAATATTGTAGAAAATAACGAAGGCGAATATGGCTATTTGAACTCGTCTTGTCGTGCTGATCTACTTTATGCTGTCAGAGATGCTTCCTTCTCTTCGTTGCATACTTCTGACCAATATTAACATACCCTTTTTGCAAGGGTATACAAATATTTGAAAAAGGCAATTGGAATTAAGGATTTTAAAATGGCTTTTACTACAAGCTTACCTACATCTGGCCCTTCTGTGACACAGAGGCTATATTCCGAGGAAAGACCTTGTTCATGGAATTGGGGTCAATAAGACTTGTTCATAAACACGTCAAAACCATTTGAAGATTTCAACCAAAATATAATCCCAGATATATGTACTAAATCGTGTGGCACATTGACAATCCTGTAAAACCGAATTCTAGCGGCAAATGCCGGGCATATAAGAACTTCAGCAGAGTCAAAGTTATCTTTTTGGATATATTTTAATTTAAAAGTAACAGCATTTACGGCAGCCATATTTTCAAAACCATATGGTTAACTTAATCCCCCATTTGGGATTTTTAAATGGATTTTATATACATATGAAGATATACCCGTCGAATACAAAACATGCTCGATATCAGAATTGAAAACATGATAAAACAAATAAATGATTTGAAACCTGGCCAATACAGCCGTCATGAAGCGAGCTTCCTCTGTGTCTGCATGTGTTTCTGATCCGATCCGATCCAATTCGTATACTCTCGATAGTTGCAACCACTGAGCACTATTTCGGCGGTGAAAATGAATCGTTGACGATTACTGCAACAAACCATCAGCTGCAGCAGCATCCAGACGTTCCGCCTCATCTTGCCTCGTTTCGGGGCCCCATCAGTTGGCTTTGCAGTTGGCCAAACCGCAATGGGGGCAACAACAAACAACTCGTATTGACGAACATGAGATGTTCGATTGGAGCACCAAATTTGGTCCGTCTAGTGCGTAATCGTAATCGAACAGTAAATGTAGTAGTAAGTAGTAGTTTAGTTCTCAGCCTGATTGTTGATGTTGAAGTTTCTCACCACCGGGCCGGGTATTTTTTTTTCTATCTTGATTCTGTTGAGAATATTTCACTGGGGGCTGGGGCTGGGGAGTGGGCGCGGAGTGTGGGTGCGGTTGGGGTTTGCGGACAGTTTGTTAATTCCCAAGACAGCCTTGCAGCGATTTGTGCAATCTCTGGGCAATTTATTGGTGCGACTGTTGCTGCTGCTGCTGCTGCTGCCTTTTGTGGGTCTCTCTTTTGCTAATGAAGTCATTTGGCGGCGAAGGCCGCAGGTTCAACGTGATTTGCCTTTGATTAACATTATGGATTATAAATTGTCTGTCAATCCTCTCTGGATTGGACTGTAGCCCTTGCCGTTGCCATTGCTGTTTCTGTTGCTGTGTTTTGTTCTTGCCATTTATTTGGCTTTCTTTATTAGCAGCCATTTATTTGTTTCTGTTTGTAAGCTCGTTTGTTGTTGTTTTTGTTGTGCTGTTTGCTGGGTTCGTTTGTTGCTAAAGCAATTGGCAATTGTTCACGCCAAGGCATATCGGGCGACTCAATCACTAAATATTCAGAGCGGACACGGAATTGTCGCTTCGATGTGGTCGCTCGAGACAATGGACCCCACCTCTAGCCCCCAACATCTAACAGTACCCTTGGCTACCTTTAAGTGATTTCTGCACCAAATGGAAATGGAAATGGTCGTTAACCCGACAAAGAGACCAACCATTCAAGCATTCAGCCATTTCGGCCAACGGAAAAGTATCTTTAACTGGCATCTGTGGGATTATGTAAAACTAGCTACACCTCCTCACCCAGCCCCCCACCCGTTTGGTTTCCTTTCCCCGTTCCTGGTGCCATGTCACAAGCGTTATTATTATTATTATTATTCCTCTTGTGTTGTTGTTCCAACTCTGCCCACGCAATTGATTTGATATTTGTGACACAATTGAATTATTTATTGGATTAATGTCCATATAGAAATCGAGCAGAGAGCTTAAAAGTTCAACAGTCCCTCCAGACCCCGCCGCACACCTGCTCCCTCCTTGACTCCCAAGTGGTGCGGAAGTGGCCACAAGACATGGAACATTTTTTTGTTATTTGCATTTCCATGTAGCTGTAAATAGGCAGCACGGATGCTTGGATGCTTTCCAAATTTTGAATAAAAGCGGCCAAGAAGAATGTTATTCAAACTAGCCAACAACAATGAAGACCCCCGCTCCATGCTCCATGTTCCATGCTCCATGCTGGCCATGGCCAGGAGGTAAAGGCATATATGTCAGATTTCCAACATTTGGCAATTTGTTACGTTAAGACAAAAGTGTCAAATGTTTTGGTCTTGGGCACAACAAGACTGTCAATTAGGCAAACCTTTCGATGAAGCAGACTGGAACCCTTGAAAAGGGAGCTCTCCCAGCTCAGAGCAACATCTAATGACCATGATAAGTCAAATGGGAATGTACATACGAGAATGAAAATGCGAAATTCCAATGCAAAAAAAAAAAAATTACTTTTTAATTTTAGATTCATTTGATTTTTGACCATTTCGATTGGACACTCCCTGCGGGCTCAGTCGCGTCATTTCCTACCCCTCCAACACACACACACACCTCCCCCTCCTCCATAATCGTACATTTTTGTTGGCTCTTTATCTTTGACTGTAAATCTTGACTTTTCGTACAATCCACAATTGATTAAAAATGTAAATTGTTTATTTATTTTAAACGTTTTTCTCTATTTTTTTTTTTTTTCATAAATATACGTGTGTATGTGCATACCTGAGATGTGTGTGTGTGTGTGTGTGTGTGTGTGTGCGTCGCATTGTTATGCTAACGAAAAAAAATATGAATGACTCTACGAAAATGATTGTTTATGACATTTCATTTCGTTTCGTTTGATTTTGGTTCGGTTCGGTTCCATTTTGCTGGCTCCTCTAACAATGTTTGTCTTCTGTATTGATTGTGGGCCTTTCGGTATGGATTAAGTCATAAAAAGGCCATAAAAACTTGTCGAAAAATATATCTATATGTATTTATGAGCATGTGGGGGGAGATGGTAGGGAGGAGCATATCATGTAACTATATAGCATACTCTAGGCCATCTGCCGAATGGGATAAATGTGGGGTTATGAATCGGTCTACATAAAAGGCCAGCAGCATTCTTGGGCCATTAAAAAATATCTCTGCCACTGACTCCCCAAGTCTCTCCGAAAAAGAGTCATAAAATTCTGTTTTGTCAAATCGCCAAGAATTAAGTTTCGTTTTACGATTTCACTGCGGTTGGAGCTCCCAAGAAGGGGACAATTTTCACGACTTATCAGTCAGAAGCAGCAATGGCAATGCCAGGGCGGCTTTGGCTACCGTTGACAATGATCAGAGAAATCGGCACTCCCCTTGAGCACTCCCGATACCGAGCACTTGAGAAGTAAATTCAAATTTAACGCTTTTCAAGTTGCGGCTTTGTCAAGTGGCAGAGATCGTTGGCTGCCACAAGTGGAACAAATAGACAAGACGGTTTCGAATTGGTATAAAGTTCAAAATCACCAAATAAAAATCAAAAATCAAGGTGTGTGGCTAAGCTGGCACATGTGTATGTAGATGGAGGAGAAGGGTCCGGGCGACAGATCTCAAGTGGCCAAAAAAATTTCATTTAGTTTGAAATATGATGTGGCAAATTTTCAATAAGTGATTTAGACTCCCCCTTCACCCCACCCCATCCGTTGCCCGTGGCCACTCCTCGGCGTTTTTAATTAAACAGCCATTGTTGCTCAAAAAGATCTAGAGAGGTAGTTTTTTTTCTTCTCTTTTTTCTTTCTTTTAATTAAATGCGATTCATATCGATATACATTTCCCATTCCCAGGTTTATTGCTCTGTTTCTCTTCTTATAATTTGTTGGTTTTATTATTCATTTTTTCATTTTTCGGTGCGTCCAATTGAAAAGCGTCAGAAGCGTTTATATTTCGCATATTTCACGGCCTGATGCGTTGCGACAAATGCATTCTCCCTGTTGAAGTTGAAGTTGAAGTTGAAGTTGAAGGCAACACCTTCAGGGAGAGAGACCCAGAGGAGGAGGTAACCACATGCCGTGCTATGTTTGCCAACTTGTGCCCCATCAAGGATGAGCTAAAGTAGCTGCTTCTCGGTATTTCGGTATACTGACTCCGACTCCGACTCCTCCGCTTCCTGCCTGCTTCGTCGTACCCCATTTAGATGGTGTTTGGTTTCACAGCCAAAGTCATCAAATTTCATCGTACACACTACACACACTGTGAAGATATTCTTTCGGGTTTTGGCTGGAATAGGAATTTCCTACATCTATCTAAATCATAAGCTTGAACTTTCTCAAATCAACTAAGAAATGAGGAAAACTGACTGCGCATAAATTAATACAGTTTATTTATCAGACGGCATATTAATGGCCGCAGATTAAGACATCAAAAAGACCAACGGAGACGGACTGAGAGACACTCACATACTGCCCAAGCCCATGCCCATACATTGTGGTTGGAAATTTTTCAAACCATCACAACAAATGACTGAATTTCAAGAGGTAACGAAAAAAATTCAATCGGGTTGGACTCCCGCTGTGAATTTATGCGAAAAGAACCGATCGCGCTGTCGCCTCCATCTCCGTATCCACATCTCTTGGAGGGGCAGGAGGGTATCCGCTGCTGGCTCAATTCAATTCATATTTAAAACAAAGTGTCATGTGTCATAATGGCACCAGAGAACAGTTAGCCCATCCAACGCCATTGTGACCTTTCCAAAATGGTTGCTGCTCCGGCTGCTGCTGCTCTCTCCCAGTTGCTGGCGCCATTTTGTGAACAAGTGCCAATTACTTTCTCTGGGCCAATTTTTAGTCTCCCCACACCCAGCAAAACGAAATATAAAAGAGTTAATGATGTTGCCACATGGTTTTCATTGGCGAGGTTCTTCGCTCTCCCCGTCCCCCCACCCCATCAATGATAATGATGATGGCCGACTGCCGGTTGCGGTTCTTCTTCGGCTTCTGCTTTTACAAAAACGAAGGAAAAAAAAGGCGAAAAGAGAAGCTACTGCAGCTGTTCTCATGAAACGACTTCAATTACATGCGAAGAATGCCACAATGTGTGTCTGTGTGTGTGTGTGTGTGTGTGTGTGTGTTGGTGTGTGGCTGAGGCGGAGCTCTGGCAAAATGGCGTTACTTTTGCTGCAGTTGAACCTCTTCGTTAGTTTAGTTGTTTTGCCGACGGTAAAACCATCGCCAGACGTCAGCATTTAGCAGAACTTTCTACTTGACGGATCTGTTACCATCACGAAGATGATCATCATCATCATCCTCGACGTCGTCGTCATCATCAGAAGGAACATCTAACAAGCATGAGCAATCAATGCTGCGACAATGTCGCTGCTGTTGTTTTTATCGGTCTCCCCCCTTTGACGTTGGCTTCGTTGTCCAGCCTACTCGATGTTCGGGTGTTTCTCTCTTTTTTTATTTTGCTGGTTGCTTCCAGCAAGTGCTGCACACAGACACACTTGCCACTCGAAGCTCGATTGAACGCTGATCACAATCGCGAAGCCTGCCAAACGCTTCTATGCAAAGTGTTTCGGGTACCCATCCTCTGCCCATCTTCATCGAGGAGGAAGAACCTGTTGCCGCCTGCTCTCGGCTCTCGGATTGTGTTGTGTTGTGTTGTGTTGGGTTTGGGTTGGGTTGGGTTCTGGATGTTGCTATCAAGATGACCAAGGGGTGAACAAATTCATTCAGTCATTCATCGAAACAAATTGGTTGACTGACGACGAGATGATGCAGCTGTATAAGCCAATACCTATGCCGAGTCAGAGTCGGAGCTGGAGTCAGAGGTGGAAGAAGAATCAAAAGAGTTGCAGTCCAGCTTTAACTTGTCAATCTGGTTCTGTCAATTTGTTGCTTGGCTATTGCTTGCTTTTTTCTTCCCTCTATTCCCTCTGCTAGTTTGTTATCCCCTCATTTGCGTGTCAGCGATTTAACAATTTTATTTATTTGTCGCTAGACACATTTCCAATGCAAATGTCCCTCTCTGTGTCATCTGATATGTGGCCAAAGTATAACAATTACCCAAGCATAAATAACATTTCAAGAAATCTACGATTGCCACACACGACACAACAGTCCGACTGCAGACTGCAGACTCCGGACTTTTGACTGGGGATTGGGTTATTGGGGCCTGGGGGACATCGATTTGTATTTCGACATTTTTTGGAAAAACTAAACTCTTTTAAGTGTTTAGAAGGCAACGGCAGGGAGCGAGGTCGTGAAGTTGGCAGACCAATTTACGCCGAGTACGCACGTCACTTTATTCACAGGGGGGAGAAGTGCGAGCCAAATGCACTGGGAGAAATCAAATATTCATTACTTGTTAATTCTTTATTGTGTTTGCAATCGTAAACTAATAGTTATGGCCTCACTTCTGAGGAGTTTACGAATTCGGCTGTTTAATCGTTAAGAAGTAATGGTTAAAATCTAATTTTATATAAATTTTTAACGTTTTATATTTATGTTTTATATGTTCACCATCCTCTGAGTCTGCTAACTGGGCACAAATACATACATGTCTTATATAAATTCACTTAGGGTGTTGCAAGGTGAAAGCTTTCAAATTATTGCCATGCCAAATGCGTTAACCGTCAGCTTGTCAGCTGCTTTTTACTTAGTTTTTTATTTTTTTAAATATTGACAAAGATATATGACCACTTTGTGACGTTGTCCCATTTTCCCAGTCAACAGCATCCTCTTTTTTGCCGTGCTCCTGTCCTGTTCCATAATCCCCTCGAGATGTTCATTGAAAACCGTGAAAATATGAGATTCATTGCGAAAGATTCAATTTTAATTATTCAATTCAAACGTCAAAGTCAATTACTAGCTAGAAACGAATAAGAAATAAGTTAAGTAAAGAAGATTTTGTCAAGAAACAAACTATTATAACTTCTTATATCCAAATCCACGGAGAACGGTGGATATGAAAATGTTCAAAGTCCGAAGGACAAAAAAGGCAATTTACAAAAAAACAATTGTTGTAAATAGTATTATTTCTATTAATACACTTTTAATAATTTTAATACCAAAGAAGCTAACATCGGTTGTGCCGAAGTTTAAATACCCTTGCAGACTTTGGCCATAATATTTTTACATGTTCCAAACTCTACGCATACACATATAGTTTATGTAGCGTTGCGTCTGTGTGTGTGTATCCGTGTGCTCTGATGATTCGAGCAATGACGTAGTAGGCAGCAGGCAGCGCTGACGGCAGCGGCTGAGCAGAGACGATTAATATTTTGACTGTAACTTGTGTTCTATTTATCCGATCAGATTGAAATTTTGGGATCTGATGTGTTTTTCCTATTACTATCACATTAGTAAATTTCATAGCGATACTACAACTGCTTCACCTACTTTTCGTATTCAACTATATGATAGAGTGGTCCGATCCTTAAGATTTTCATTCTTGATCTGACTACGGTAATAAACAGCACAGAAAAAAATTCCAGCCCGATAGCTTTTCAGATGGCAGAGTAAAACCCAGACGAACAGACGGACATGGCATGCTGATCAAGAATATATATTTATGTATTCTTTATGTAGTCGGAAACGGCTCCTTCTGTGCGTTACAAACATCTGACCAATTTTATAATATGAAATTATCTCGATAGATTACGACCTCTTTAAAATTTAAGTCAAACCTTGCAATTTAGCCGAAACCAGGTCAATCTTTCAAAAGATTATTTCAAAGGCAACTCAAAAAGGTGAGCGGGTTGTCTGTATAGCTATTTCAAGAACCACCAAGTTCTATCATGAGCAGAATAAATTATTCAAATATGATTAGCTTACATTTAGAGCAAATATTTATTAACGAAGTGAGTGAAAAATGACTGTAGTTTCTTTTTGTGCACCAAAAACCCAAACATTCTTTTACTTAAACTTTTTTTTGCTTCTTTCAAGGTGCTGACTGTACATGTATGTAAATTCTTACAGTTCAAACTGAATTCATTTAGAAGCCATAGAAATAGGAAATAGAAAAGTCACTAACTAAAATTAATTGTACCTTGGTATCAACCTCAAGTAAAACTTCGAAGAAATTGGTTCTTGAGATATTCTAGTTCTCAAATAAATAATACATTTTTTCGAATTCAGTGTTAAATTTGGGATAATGAATGGCGAATATTCTTCAGTTTATCACAGATATTTAGTAATCCATAAATCAATCCGAGGTAAAAACATTTCATAAGGATAGTTATCGATATTGATTCAAATTTCGATCCCTCAAAAAGAGTCGAGAAATCGATTCACGCTCTTTTCTAGTTATCGATCCTTTTCAGATAGATAGTTAATAATACAAAAATTACAAACTTACTTCTCAATCCTATTTGTAAGCATTAACTTTCGTTTCTCTTTGTGTATATAGAGTCTTTAGGTGCGCATGGAGCACTCGCACTCGGACTCGCACTCGGTGGGTGTGCGCTTAGATCAAGACTCTCGGCACGCCATGTGCAACAATTGCATAAATTTTTTATGACTGATAGTGTAAGAAATAGGCGTGGCACATGTGAGAAAGATACGATGAGAAGGGAGGGAAGAAGGGAACTTAGTGGAGTGTGATGGAGACGACGATGTGAGTATTTGGAGCTGCTTAACTGAGCACCATGCAATTGAATTTCCACCATGATCATGTCATACATAAATTGCACTAGAGTCAGAGAAGGCAAAGACAGACTGAGTCGAGCGAGTGCTGAGCTTCAACTGCCTTTTCCAGAGTGGCTTTGGTTTTTAGCTTAGACCCTGTCCCTCTGACTGAGTCTCTATCGTCGAGCATTGATCAATCGGGGCGTTGCCCACGATGCGACTGAGTAATGGCCGCTGAGGGCCTGGGGACATCATTTCCATAATGTCCTTCACAGGGCAACAGCCACAGCAGCAACTTCTCGGTGCTTCCACTCAGGTGCATTCAATAAAGTGGTGAACTATGCAGGAAGGAGACGCTCATATTGCCGAGCTTGTAACAGATTTGTATCGCATTTTATATGCCACAATTTTCGTTTGATATGTCGATAATAAAATTAAGACGATGAGCGAAATTGCACTCTGAGCGGTGCATGAAAGGGGCGGCAACTTCCGAAAGGCATACACACATCTCTCCATGGAGCAGAGCCAGAGCAAATTGGGCAAAGCATCATCATCATCATCATCATCATGCATATCCCCAAAAGGCAAAAAGGGCGAAAGGACAGACAAGCGACCAATCAACTGCAGGAGGCAGCTGTCCCAGCAGCAACTGCGATCTCCGATCAATCTTCGAGCCATTTGCACTTTGGTTTTACATGGGCCAACTTGAAGGTTGTGACCAACTTTAATATGTAAAATTAATATGCATCCGAGGGGTAAGTGAATTGTATCATCTCAATACAAAGGCCACATGGTTTCCAATTTAAATTTAACCCGACTCGTTCATTCATCCGGGCATAAAGTCAACCAATTAGTATTCAAATAGAAAATGAAGCCACGATAATGGCTTTTATGACAGAGCTTGAATTGCTCGCTTTTAGCTTTTATTGACGCCGAAAGTTGAACCAATTGATGGAGACAGAGACAAAGACCGAGATTTAAATGAAATGAAGCTTCCCATCGACTGAGTGTATATACTTAGTGTGTGTTTTATATTATATATACCCAGCTATAAACATATATATATATATGTATACTATGCAGATCACTTTGGTCTCTCGGACGTCGGCTCTTGTACAATCGATTTTGATGGGCAGATTAGCAAGGGGCCAGCGGCCAAATAGCAAGGCAGTGGATGAATATCTATACTGGTTAATAACAATAATCAGGCATGGTAAGTACACCAAGTACATGTATGTAGCTTAATTTCCAAAGTGGTCAGTGGAAACAAAGGGCGGAAGGGCGGAAGGGAGTCAGAGTGGAAGGGAGCGACAAGTAAATTCTAAAAAGATGACCGGATGACGGCCATGTGAAGAGCAATGGCCCAACAGCTGTCAAAGCCAAAGATGAAGATGATGAACAACGGGCAACAGCCACAGCAACATGTTATGGAGGGGGTGGGAGAGAAAGGAGTGAGAGAGAGAGAGAGAAAGAGAGAGGAGAGAGACGACGAGTCTGTTTGGCTAGAGAGGAGGCAAGGAATTTAAAAAGCCCCGGGTGCAAATTACCACGAAAACAATTTTTGTTGCTGTTGTTGCAGTTGTTGCAGTTGTTGCAGTTGTTGCAACTGGAAAAATGGCTGGCAGATTGCCAGGATAAAGTATGTATGTTGAAAGCATGCGTCACAAAGGATGAACGACCATGCCAAGTCGTCGTAGTCTGATTGTAGTTGCAGCTTCTGTTGGAGACGAGACAACTTGGGGATGGATTCTTCTTACTTCTTTACTTTGTTTTTGTTTTTGCTGTGTGTGGTTTTTGTTGTTGTTGTTCCTTTGTGTCAGTTGCCGGTTGCAAAGGCGTGTCGTCGTCTCTAGCCACTGCAGACATCTGCTGTTGCCGCACTGTCATTGATGAGGCATAAAATTATGGGAGGCAACATGATGGCGCATATAAAAAAATGGCCGCACGATGGATTAAAGTCGAAGCTGGTCGCTTTGGTTGGTCGCTTTCCATCTCGGTCAGCCGCATGATGTTCTATAGCCATTCCAGCAGCAATTCTCCATCTTTCCATTTGCAACTGCAACTGCTGCAAGTGCATAATTAAGTCTTGCACCACCAGCATGTTTTGCATGGCCGCGATTTTGCACACTTGAACAGCGATTGGCTGCCGTGATTGGCGGTGCCCGGTTGCAGTTGCAGTTGCAGTTGCTGTTGCTGTTGCTGTTGCTGTTGATTCAGTTGCTGTGGCACATGTTGTTGCTGGTAGCCAAGTGGATTGCCGATTGCCGGCCACGGCCACGGTCAAGCTCATAGATCATTGCACTTGCTTGGCTACATTCCAGCAACTTGGTTTTGGGCCTTTTTCCTTTTTCCATAATTTATGGCCATTTTGCTTAAATCTTTCTCCTCATTTCGTTCGCTTTCCTCCTGGTGGCAACAAACTTGCTGCAGTTAGTGTCACAGCGGATCAAATGTCAGGCAATGCATTGTTCAATGACTTTTCGAAAATCTGCCCCAAGGCCGTCGCATCGTTGGCCATATCACAATGCCAATTTCGATAACTGTTGCAACACCTTGACAACAAGCACGCAATCTCCCTTTGACTCCTGATTCCTGTCGCCTCTATGTGCCGACCGAGCGATGTGTGTGGCAGCAGCAGCAGCAACAACAATAGCAATCCAATAGCAACAAGGTGAAAAATCCTCGTCTGAAAAACTGACTTATTAGGCATTTGAATACCCTTACACTTAGCTCTTAACAGGTGAGAGATAATACTTTCCGAAGCAACTGCCAACTCTTCAATGAGAACATTGATTTGAGTGGTAAAATCCTAAGATTTTTATTAATTTATACAAAGAACATTTCAAATGCGGCTTTAGTCTGATCTTACAACTTTCTCTTCCTCTTCTTGGACAAATTGCTTTCGCATTGCGTGCACATTCTACACAAAGTCCTCTCCGGGTCTTGGTTTCATATCCTGCGGACGTTCATAAACATGACAGTTTGAGCAATTTCCATCAATCACTTTTTTTGGCTGCTTTCAATTTTTTATTTTTTGTTTTCGGGGTTTTGTGATTTTTTCCTTGGCATATCGTGACTTTTTGGGGCACGAATGTGCGGATGCGGCCAGGTTTAAATCAAAGTGCTCCAAGTTAAATATTTTTACTTTATTACATGCATTTTCAGGAGAAACCCAAAATCGATGAAGGAGTACGAAAGAAGGTGAAGAACGACAACAACAACAACATCAACAAAGCGGTTCCGCATGCTGCTAATGAATGCGCAAATACAACAAACTAATTTAAAACGATCTTCCCGATCGCAATCAAGGCGTAGGCTGTTCCAATTTATATACAACTTTAACACCAATCAATTAGCACATAAGCAAAAGGAGTAACAGACGAGAGGGAGGGGAGAGACGCCGCCTCTAATAAACACGCCTGATGGGACTTGAGGGATGCTCTGAGAAAGCGAAACTCACCATGGGCTGAGGGCTGAGAAAGTGTCGAGTTTTTCACACGGTGCCGCTAAGTGCACCTAAAATTATTCTCAAAATTTGTGTACAACTTCATTTTAGTTCACAAAAAGCAAAAGAAGAGTGAAAAGAAAACATCAAATTGCAATTAAGAGAAGCCCCAAAAATATTACAAGTGGCTGCTAAGTCAAACGCCAAGAGCACCTGAGCGCCAGATATTGGGCCGGGCACTGGAACTGGAAACTGGTTCTCGTTGTTGTTGTTGGTTTTCCCTCTTTTTTCGGTTGGGTCTACCTCGACGATTCGGCGGCTTTCGTCTAATCAACTTTGCAATCGATGTTCATAAATTTATTTTATTGGGACACAAATTACAAGAGTGTAGGGTGTTTAACATGGCATTCGAGTTGTAAGATCAATTGGATTGAGCATGAGCCCGAGTCACAGTCACAGTCAGTCTCAGACTCAATCCCAATGTCCAAGTCGGCAGCAAATTTATAAAAGTACATTTATACATACATATGTATTTGGAGCCGATGTTTATGTTTATGGTTTCGAGTAGCAATCAAATTTGTTCAAATGCTATTGCTATGAATATATTGAAATGGGTTTATGCAAAATCTACTGATATCGGCATTGAATGGCGCCCATATTTAAGATACATTTTAATAAAAACAATTCAATGGAACTCTCGTCTAGATAACGCTAAAGAAATTGAACGGAGTTTGTATGTAAATATTAGTTCAATATCTGAATGAAGAGGAAAACTCAGTTACTTGGTGCATTTTGGCCGCAAGGATTTACTAATCTAGTTTCAGTTTTAAGTGCATCTCTAAGCCAATTAAAACCAGTGAAATTAATTGGAAATAAAAAAACAAAATGACTTGTTCAATGATCTTTGGGTGATGCTTTGATTTATGATAACATCCTCTGATTTTTTATTGCCCAATTGATGATGGATTCCCAAATTCATTTAATGCTGCGAACCGCCCACAAAACATTCATTAAAAACTTTGAAAATGTCTCTTGGAGGTCTTGAAAACAATTGACAACTCAAGTTTTAACAAATTTAATCGATTTTCGGCTTTTTGTCAATGAAATTTCCTTCTCATTATCTCTCCTTTTGAAAGTTTAGAAAATATCATTACAATTATATATTGAAGCACAAATATCAACAAATATGGTACGATTCAATTGGGACAGGTTAACAGAATTTAATAATATAATGGATGCCAGTTCTAGAGATAATTTTGGGTTCGGTTCTTGAATTCGTAAACATTTCACAATTCTAAAATATTAACTATATATTTCATTAGCTTTGAAAGTTTTGAGAACTTAAGCTTAAAAGGTAAAAGTTCGTTTTCTAAAACACGTGACTTTGTTCTGTTTTGCATCAAAACTTTTGATTTTCACACCATGCACCCATAAAATGGGATATTTAATCCGTAGAAATCTATGTAAGAGCTAGAAGGAAGGTTTTTCGATCAGCATCAAGAGTCGAGTAGCTCTCGCCATGTCCGTTTGTTCGCCTATCTGTCCGTCTCGGTGATTAAAAGATCAAAAATTAAGAAAAAATAGCAAAGTTATGAAATAAGTGCTAGTGGGCTTGCAAGAGTGAGCGAGACAGCATATGCTTGGAATGCAGCAAAAAAATATAAATAGAATTTGATATGCATATACTTGGCACTATAAGTTTTGGTTTGGACCATGGTATACAGAAAGTCGACATACTTTACTTAGCCGATCCAAAAAACAATACTTTGAACTTTGAACCAAATTTGATTAAAGTTATAGTAGAAGCAAAAGCGGCGTTTAAGTGTTCGAGAATTTTTATGATAATCGCTCAGAACATATCGATCGATATATAGTGTTTCGACCCGATGAAATCGAGATATACATTGCCTTCATTATATAGAAGCACACATACAAATTTAAAGGAGGAGGAGGATCCAGATAGACTGACGGACGGGCGGCCATGACTTTATGAAGTCGGCCCATATGAACTCGAAGCACTGTCAGATGTGCTTCCTTTTATAAGTTGCATACTTCTGAGAAAAATTAATGTACTCTTTTTGCAAGGGTATATACCCAAATATACAAAGGGGATAAAAAATTGCCTGAAACATGTTTCCGATTAAAATGAAAACTAAACGAACTCAAAGATTTGTGTAAATGTGCTTGAGCTTGGACACGAAAAGCTTTGCTCAATTTTTGCTTAAAAATACTTTAATTAATAATAAAAATCCTTTGTTTTAACAGCTATTATATAATTTATTACTCTAATTCAAACAAATCGTCCTCTGCTATCCTCCTTTTCCATTCCTTTAGTTTATAACTTGGCTAATTCATATTATGATTTTAGAAAATTGTTTAGTCGATGCTTATGCATTTATAGTATTTATATACTAAACAATTTTAAGTACATAGTTGTACTTAGTTCTTTATTTATTTTTGCATTGATGTCACATTTTTGACTTCATTTTTAGACTGAAGCCCCCAGAAATTTGCACAACCTCCACCTCCATGCCATGTATACCCTTTATATTATTGGCTGATTGGACAGATTGCAAATGAAAAACTATATAAAATTTTTGGATTGCAAAACATTTGTGTATATAATTTTTAATATTTTACTTTTTTTAGCTTCTTTATTTTGACAGTTATTCTAAGAATCATTAATATCGGGACAATTATTGAATGGAATGATTGAAAGTGCGATGGCTCTGAATGTCGAAATACAAAATTGATTAATTCAAAAATCATTCTAATTAATTTATTAATTTATTAATTTATACGTGTTTGAATCTAAGAGTTTGATTTAAATTCATATTTTTAAGTTGTGTTTATAATGTTTTCGGGCAAATTAAACATAATAAAAAAACCCTTTTGATGATTTGCTATACACATAGACGTAAGTTAAAGAGATTGAAAGAGAGAAACTTTATCTTACCATTATATTAACCATAAGGCCTTAACCATTATCTTCCCATATTAACTACTAAGTTTTGGTTGTATAAACTTTAGAATAGGCTATGTTTAGCTCCTTCCTTGACTTAAATCATCACTTTAGAATTTTAATTTCTCTTAATTAAAGTCACAGGACGTCGTTGTATACTAAAAATATTTAACTCAACTAATAAAAATGAAGGAATCCTCCAATTTAAAGACAAATAGATGAATTTGATTAACATTAGAAATAACATTAAAATTCATTAACTGATTTAAATTCATATGCAGACTATAAAATTATGCCGTTTCCATTAATTTTTGGTGGCTTGGCTGAAAAATAATTTGCTAATAAATAATGGTGTAATGTTTGACTCGGCGATATCAGAACAGGTAGAGACCAATTTCAGAAATTAGCCAAATCTAACATGTGCGATAGGCAACCGAACCAATTGCTTCACTCCCAGCCACATCGCACTCTCTGGTACAGCCCCAAACTATCGTCAGTTTCGCCTACATCGCAGACATGAGACAGCAGACGGCTGGAGCACCTGCAGCAAGTCATGTCTGCCTCTCTGCCTCTCTCTCTGAGGCCGAGAACTAGGTCTCCACATGGCAACTTAGCTACAGTGCAACAAGTTGTACAATTATTATCAGCGCCTAATTAAATCGTTGCTTTATGGCGTATCTAAGCCATTTGGCGCTTGGCCAGATTGCTTATTTTGTTTTTGGTTTTGGTGGAATACTTGAATTTTGCGTAGACTTTTCACACTTGCTGAAATTTGTCGCAACCTTCTAATTAGTTGAGTGCAACAGCAGACCGCAGCAGAAAGGGGGGAGAGGGACGCGAGGCGTGTAGCGTATTGATAAATTGCTGTTTGGTTATGAAATTGGCCGGATTTATGACCATTCCCTAGACTGGTCCACAAATCAGTGGCTTTCATCGCCACTTCATATCGTGGCCCGTTCGTGGCCAACTTGGCCACTTCGAAACTAGGGAGCGTTTAAGTCCAGCTCATAATTTACGCTTAAACATGGCTTTTGACCAAAATCAATAAATCCACACGCCATTCGCTTGCAGAACAAAAGAAAAGGCACAGCAACTAGCAAACCCAAAGCCATCCCAGGCGACTCTCCCCAGACTCTGCCGCTACGCACTTAACTAGCCACCACCATCCATTGGCCAATATCCACTAGCCAGTTTGAACTACAGAACCGACGCGTTTGGCCTCAGCAACATCGGCAATCATCGGCGTCGGCGCTGCTGCCTTTGCCGCCAATATGGCTAACCTAATATCGTTTGAAATTTATGATTTTGAACTCTTTGCCAGCTTTTTGAGTATAGACAGACAGAATAGTTAAGAGTTGGAGAAATCTGGGAGTATTGGTGCCAACAAAAAGGTGATCCATTTTTATCTTTAGAATCAGTCAGAATAATATTTCTTAGTATAGGACTTTAGGGTAGGGTATCAAGAGGTCCATTCGTTGCTTTCGCATTTCGGTGTGCTGTATGAGTGAATGAAAAAGAAAAATTTTAGCTTCGCTTCGAAATTCGCATTTTGATGAACTGGAACTAGGTTGTCGCTGTCGAATTGCTCGTCTCTCCTTTGACTATAGTTACATATCGTTCCCAGCCGGCCAGAATTGGAAATGGGCTAGAAGTGGGCGTGCTTTGAGCTTTGGGTTTTCCGTTGGGCAGTGGCCATTTGAGAGTCTAGCAAAATATTGTCTTAACCTAATTTGTGTTGCGCGCCGGCATTGACGTTTTTACCTAGATTTATAGCCAAAGGCAGGCAGGCGGAGCGGCGAACGAATGCGTGTACGAGTTACCTGGAAAATGCAATAAAATATCTTTCTCAGGGAATAAGAAACCGGCCCTGTCAATGGGGCAAGACTAACCAAAGAGGGAGCATCCTCAACTCGGACTCTTTCACGTACTTGGACTTGGAGTTGAAGTGGAAGTCGGAGTCGAAGTCGGAGCTGGAGTTGCAGTTGCAGTTGAAGTCGATCTAGACATTGTGCTAATCTAATCGTCTGACATTTTAGGTTTTAATTTGGTCAGCGGGCACCTTGAGGCCAGCAACTCAGCGGCCAATTGGCAGCAGGAGCGGAAAAATGCATAAGTAAGTCAAGGCCTTTCGGCGATTTCCACGTTGCGTAGTCGCAGTCAACCAAATGACAGGTTTGACCCACTTTCCAAACTGAAGGAGGCTGCAGGCTCTCTGCAATTGAATGCCCAGTCAAATGAGAGATATGTGCAGTCAATGCAATCAATAGAAAAGCGGATGTGAGATGGAAAGAGAAATACTAAACTTTTACTTGGCAATTAGGCGGCATATCACGTATACGTCATACATTTGGCATTTTTTAAACTCTTGAAACGATGTTCCCACAGTTGCAGCTTCTTCTTCTTCCTCTTCATGATGATGACGTGCCAAAAATGTGTACCATGAGTTGTAATTATGCATAAGGAAATCATTGAAAGATTGTTTGCTTCTGCTACTTTTGCATTTGCTCACAGACAAGAGACCACAGAGCAGAGAGGGAGAAGGGAGAAGTATTAAACATAAATTGCTACATTTTGTTTAGTTAAGTTTATTTCAGTTTAGTTTTTGTCTTTTTTTTGCATTAGTCCATTGAGTGCAACAAATTCGTTGAAATGCACATAAATCAATGCCACAAGTTGGCTTAAACGCTAACTAAACCCATAAAAAGTCATGCTCCGAATACGAAAAAACTGCAAAAAGAAACAACAAAAAACCAAAAAATCAATTACAAAAATGTAAGGCAAAAGAAAAAAAAAAAAAATAACAAAACTTTAAAAAACTCTCAATATGAAGTGAGCTAGAAATGTTTATTGCCCTGGCGCTGGAATTTTTCAAATCAAATTCGTTCGGCTGTTTTCTGATTTCTGATTTCGGATTTCTGTTTACTTTTGCTAACCTGTCAGTGGGGCCAACTATCAAACAAACAGGGCAACAACAAAATGCCAGCATTTTGAAGTAGCTGCTGCAACGGCTTTCATTGTCAATATGAGTTGAAGTCAGGCAGCAGGCGGCAGGCGGTGACCAACTCCAACTCCAACTCCAATACCAATATCAACTTCGATTTCAACTCTCTGGACTGCACGCAGTGTGGTCGGGGCAGCTAACAAATGTTGTTAACAATTTCATGCTGGCAAACAGCAACAACAGCAACAACTGCAACAACTTGAACAACTGTCAATGTGCATGAAATAGAAACATTGGCAAAAGTTGCAGCTGGCGCTGGGCCACTCTGCGCCTGCGCCGAAGCCTCTGTCTGCGTCAGTTGAGGAAATGTACAATTGGCTTAAAATGCTAGACAGCCAAGCGACACACACACACACACATTCATAGAGAGAGACAAAGACTGACTGACGGACTGACAGAGTTGGAGTTGAAGTCGTTCGGGGAACAGGACCCAGGCCAAAATGCAATTGAAAAATTGTGATTCAAACAATAAATTCCTTCTGTGTGGGATTGCGAAACATTTGAGCTTGATTGAATTATGAAGTGCGTAAGAGCTGAGATCAGCGACTGGCATGTGGCTAATGTGGGGTGGAGAGCGGCAAGCGGGTAGGAGGGGTGACTCTGTCTGTCTGTCTGTCTGTCACAGTTACATATTCTTACATACATGTACCTAGCTGCAAAACAAAAGACTGCGACACAAAGGCAACGAACATGACCGACTGAGTGACTCACTTTCAATGTAAGTCTTGTTCACATTTGCATATTGGTACTCACTTTTCTCTTCTCCCCCTTGTTCTCCTCCATATGCAAATTGTGCATTACGCATTTGTTAACATCAGCAATCGGAATCGGCAATAGGAACTGCCACAAAGACGAATTACACTGTAAAATACTTCGAGATAAAATTTATAGAAAATAAAAAGGAAATTTTAAATGAATTGACGAACAATTTCATTAAGATTCGCTTGATTTTAGCTGATGACTTCACGAACGATTTTAATTCCCACCATTTTTATTTGCTAAACGTTAAACACAATTTCTATATAAGCCATTGGCTATAAATGAGGTTACTTTTAATTAGCATTTGACCCAAATTCCGATGCATTCGTAAAATAAAACTCAGTGGAACGTTGGTTAAGTTTAAAACTAGAATTGTTCGTTTCCATTTGCAATTTTATTGAATTTAGTCTTATGTACTGTAAACTGCTCCAAAAGATTACTTTATTTTTCAAGTAATTCAAAAAACATACTTTAATAGGTATAGCTCACTTGTGACAGAACATCCCGGAAAACATTTTGGCTGAGGAAAACTTTTCGACTTAAGAAGTGGAATGTTCTTAGGTGGCTAAAACGGTCAAAAAACTTATGCAAGAATTTGTTCATTAAACAGTGTAAGAAATAAAATTGATTGTTTATGTTATCTTCTCCTTGTTTGGTTATCTACAATATAAGTCAATATCTAGCCATGTCCACACATGGATCTATTTAAGCTACGACCATTTTTGTCCTAGATGAACATCAATTTGGTCTTGGCTTTAAATAAAATAGTAAATAACATAAGCCAATATTTTCAATTTATTAAGACCATATTTGTTCTCACTTTCTAGAATCGGTAATGAATTATTTTTAATGAAACATTCCTTATGTTTTATTAAAAAAAAAACAAAAAAGTTGGCTTTCTGTTAAAAGCATTTAGCATTTAGAAATATGCAACTGTATATACTTATTCTTAATTCGATTTAGATAAACAATATCTCATTCGACGGCAAATTTAATTCCCTATCTTTTATAGTTCAAGTGTAGTTATACTTTAGTGTGAGATAGTGGCGTAAAGTGAAAGTGGCGCCAAACTTTCAATTGGCTCCAACTTGGCCAAATTGACAATTTGTGGTATGTATTTAATCTTAGTTTTAGTAGACCCAACATTTTTTCTTAGGGTCCAAAGGTGTACGATCCATTTAACAAATTTTGAAAATGTGTCTTTTTTTTTTTCCTGGTTCGAATTTTGGGGCTTTTTATTAAAATTAATTTTAAAAAAACCTTTAGAGATACTCCAATGAAATTTACAGAACATCATCTCAATAGAATGACCAATTGAACGCTATAAATTACCCTATCAAAACTTTTCACTAACATTAAATAACAATCGAATGAAATCAGAATTTAAGGTAAAAAAAAACGTCGAAAATTTTTTGCCGCCACTGTATATACCTATATATATTTTAGATGAAGTCGGCCACTATGAAATTGAATTCGGCCACTATTATATTAGTTTGGATCTACTAATATGTGTCTTAAATATCTAAAAACCTTTCGTTCGGTGTAAAGTTTTTCTTTTGTTGTCGAATTTCTTTTTTTTCGTAATAATTTTGGCTTAAATGCATTAACCGTTAAGAGGCCGACGAGGCGTTGTGGGTTATGACACTCGCAGTCATGAGTTGGAGTCTGCAAGTAAGGAAAAGGATTGTGGGGGGGTGTCGGGAATCGGGAGCTACTGGTTGATGTCTGTATGCTGATATATAGTTCCAAATCCGGTGACAGCCGCATTTGCATATATGGCAGACAATTCCTGGCGTGTCCAATAAGTTAAAGAGTCAAGTCTGAGTGTTAATGGAAACAGAGGAGTCTGTCTAGCCCTTTCGTTTGCCCACCTCTTTCTATCCTCGCCACAGTAATCACATTTTCATTGCTATTTTCCATTTCCATTTTGATTTTCTCTTTCAATTACATGGCCTGCCACAAATGTCAACCAAGCTTTCTTTCCTCTTTGCCACTGATTCATTTCGAATGGTAAAACAGTCTATCGAAAGATTGTGAGAGGGAGAGCGCGAGCGAGGGAGATGGGGAGGGATCAGGGCAGCATTTACAACTCCATTGGCATTTTCCATTACCGATTTTGCCATAACCCAAATCGAATATTCACAATCTTTGGCTGCGTGGGCCAACACAAAAGGCTGGATGCATGTGATAAATCTGAGCCATGCATTATATTTCATTGCTTAATAAGCCCGGGCTGTCTCTTCCACTCTGACGCTTCCCCCCACCTTCCCACCTTCCTCCCTGTGTTTCTTGCCTTCCCGCTGGTTTAACTCTCTTGCATTGTCGTTTCTATCTATGTTTTGGCATGGCAGCTACTGCTATGTATATAGGAACTGGTTGGTCCAGGTGCCAAGCGGGTCAACATAATGTTTTATTTTTTATTTATTTTTACTTATTTTATTTGATTTTATTTTGTTTCTTTGCCCAGACCCAAAGCAAAATTCGTGACTTATATTTATATGTATATATATATTTTTGTTGCTTGTAGCTGAGCAAAAACCGTTTAGTTTGCTCGTTAAAAATTATATTTCGTTTTAAATTGAACATAAATATTAAGGCCAAAGTTCAATGGCGTTGAAAATTAAAAATTATGCAAAGTGCCAAGTATTAAAAACTAGATCTATGATTAACATATTTTGTTTGTTTGTTTCAGCTTAACAAATCGATTATACACATGTACACATGTAGGTATAATATTTACCTCAAACTTAAGTGTAGATCCTCCTATAGGCACATAAATATATATATATAAATTTTAGTTTTTGGCGCACGAGGGAAAAAAAAAAACAAGTTGCTACTGCATTTACACGCGTTCTGAGCCATGTTCACGCAAGTAAAACAACACGACGACGACGTGACCATAAGGCTCAAAGCCCAGACACACATGGAGGCTCAGGCAGCCACTAGCCACAAGCTACCAGTTGCTGGGAGATAAAAAGCAGCGAAAATTGTTGGCAAAAATTGTAATCAAACACCAAAACAACGTACAGCATTCGGGCTACTGTTTGTGTTTTTTTCGACTAGGCCAGAGACTTTGACTCTGACTCCGGATCTGACCACCTCTGGTTGCTGATGATGCCTTTGGCACGCCCCATATGGGCCCACACATACACATACATGCTTATGTATGTACATACTGCGCTAGCTTGCCTAGGTAAGGAGAGACGAGGGCGATGTTGGGGTGAATCGCGTTAATTATAAACGCATTAGTTCGCTTAAGGAATTAGAATTAGCTTATCGCGCCCTCACTCACACCTCGAAGGGAAACCAACGAATACAAACAAAGGCCAAAACAAAATGCTAACAAGACAAAGATTTACCAATGGAGGGAGTAACAGAGAGAGAGAGAGAGAGAGAGAGAGTAGTGAGAGAGGAACAGACAGTGACAGAGGGACAGAATGCAGGGAAAAATAAATAAATATCGTAAATAAAACGAAGCTTATCTAGGCAGCGTCTGACGCCTTTGACTGGCCAACAATTAATCACAAAACAAACCCAAAACTGATTTACATAATTCTATAAACTAAAAAAAAAAACAGAAAACACATCAGAAATAGAAAGAGAGTGAGAGAGCTAGCCAGAGACCTAATATAAAACGAACAAATAAACCAAGGAACAAATACAAGAGTCAATCTACTCGGAGAGAGAGAGAGATCTGAGACGTCGAGATTTCGTTGCACGAGATTAGCCACGCGTTGGCCTGAAGAACCGCTTCGCTTCGAAAAATTCTAATAAACTGCACAAACTTAAATTTAAACGCAAAGTCAAAGTCAAGTGGCAAGCAGCAAGAAAAGAAGGGCACACAGAGAGAAAGACGCTGAAGAACTGTCATTATAAGATTTATGGCAGTTCAGCAGTTCCCAATACCAATTGCTTTTATATGTGGTGTGTGTGTGTTTCTCTAGACCATAAAAATAAAAACTAAAATAAGAGAAATACAGTCAATGTAGCGGTTGTAACTTTTGAACTTTTGACACCTTTGCCTTGGTTGGCTTTAAAACCTTACCAAGTCGGGCTATGTGTGGGTTCTAGATTTTTTAATTGCCAGCCACAAAAGAAAACGGGAATACAGAAAGCGCAGAGCCTTGGCTTGGTTTTGCCAATTTTAATGGGTTTCCACTCCATTTGCTCGATTTTGCATGATGTAAAAGGTTTCGGTTGGCTGGCAAATATTGGCGACCAACTTTGGTAAGGGGAAATGATAATATCGCCATTGCTAGTTGTTTTCATGGTGCCGGAGATGTTTATCTCGGACCTTAATTAAGTAATTATGTTGCACCTGCAACCGCACCCACAAAACAACTAACTAACTAACAAAACTCGAACTGAAAAAAAAATAAAAAAGAACTGCTAAAACGCCATACAATATGCCATTAGCAAAACAAAAGACTTAAGACACGAACTTGATCGAAAAGTTAAGCAAATTTTTTTCTCAGCTGCCTACGGTGATGAGAGAAGGGCGACATGTCGGCAAGATCCGCAAGAAGAGAAGAAGAACAAGATGGCGCAAAAGCCAAAAGTCATTAAGAAAACAAACCAAACACAAAACACAAAAACCAAAAAACAACAAGCAGCGAGTAGCGAACTGAGAGCGTCGCTGTCACCATCTCCGTCACTCAAATAGACCAATCAGAGCGGCCGTGTGGCAGTTGGCGTAAATTTGGCTTATTAACATCAACAAGGCGAGTATAATTTCGCTGATTATTTGTTGGTAATTGGATGCTCAACAGTGGCTGGCGCCTCTCATCATGGTGTCGCGTAATGATGGCCGAAAATAAGCCACTTCTCCATCCCTCCCTCTCCGTCCCTCGACCCATCTCGCATCACATTTTAATTGAGTTACCAAGTGGGCAGCGAACGATGGGACATGGGCCGGGCAAACATTTGGCTCTGCGGTTGGCTGTAATTTGACAGCTCAGTGATATTAACGCGTTTTGACAGCCACAATGACAGTTGTGTGTGCACTCAAATCAAACAAGACAAATAAACAGGCAAACGTCTCGACCGGGGGAACCGTAGTAGATAGGAGACGATATGGCCGGCCAGCTCTGCCTCTGTCAACCATCCATCAAGCTGCGAAAATCAAACAGCAAAAACACAAAACAAACGAAAAAAGAACAACTGTGAATTCGTATTCTCTAAGTCACACCGAAGTTTCTATACCCTTGCAAATAAATGTTGGCTCACATCGATTGGTGATTGATCTATTTAGTAAGGTTTTCAACAACAAGGGACAAATGTGTCACCAACAGTTATAGACTGATCAGTTTCGACCACTTTGACCAAAACAAATATGCCCCATGGCCAAGGGTATACAGAAAAGAACGTACACTAACAGCCAGAAAGAGGAGAGGTGAAGAAGAGGTGGTCCCTGATGCTGTTGCCGTCGCCGTTGGAGTTTGATCAACGAGTGCGACACTGGCATAATGAGCCGCAAAGCCTATGAAGAAGATGCAGTTTGCTGAAGACTCCCTTTTCTTTTCTTTTCTTTCCTCAACCACTCACTCTCCTTCCTTCTATCACACAATCTCCCTCTCTTTTTCTCTGTGTGTGTGTGCGTGTGTGTATCTGTATAATTGTCAATGAAACTGGTTTTTGGTTAACATCATTCCGTCACTCACGCGCCCAGTCAACTGGCCAAATACGCACACAAGACACAAGACACTCTCAAGCCGCAAAACGGGCTCACTCACACTCATCCGACGCAGGCATCGGCAACTCACCAAAGCGATGCGCTTCAGAGATAATAACCAATATGCAACAGCATCAGTAACAACAACAACAACAACAACGACAACAACAACCTGTGTAACGACCACGCCAACACCAACAAACAATCGGGCACATGTAACAAACGAGTGAAAACTAATGGAAAATAATGGAAAAATATTTACAATGGGGCGAAACAACCGTAAGCAGAACGCTAAGCTAAGGAAAATCAAAGAGAAAGAGTCAAAAAAAAAAAAAAACAAAAAACAGAAATATAAGAAACTTATACAGATTTGAGTGACAGTAAAATGAAATGACAGGCTGGAAAGAGCGGGAGGGGGATAGGGGACTGTATGTATGGGTAAGCCCCAGTGACAAACATTAGAAAGCTAATGAAAGTTTAACACAATAACAAAAGAAAAATCATATATCGGATAAAGGCGTTGAAAATAATCAACGGAGATTTTTGAGATGCATTTGTTCCCAATGGTTTATTATTAGACCAGAGTTAGACGACGCCGATAGAGACAGCGAGAGATAGAGAGTGACAGGGAGAAAAAACAAACAAGATCTGAAGGTTACACGAAACAGCCTCAGACACATTTGCATGCCATGTACATAGAAACAACTGTTGCAAGTCAATTAGAACACATTGTCTGGTTTGTTTGGCTTCGCCCACGCGAATCAAAGAACTAGAATAACTAGCATTCGGCCACTAGCCCCACTGGGAACCGCTTACATAGCACCCAGTTCCGACGGCTTAACGGCGCCAAATGTGCGACATTGAGAACGCTCGTTGTGTGAGAAAATTCAAGTAAAATCATGCCAATAAAAACAGTAGATCCTAGCATTAGCTTCCATCAACAACGAATAGTATCGACTACACAATGAATCCACCCAGGAGCTACTCTGTGTCCATCCTCGATGATAACAGGGTTACGCATTGAGAATTCAAGCCAACTATTTAAATATGAAATTTATTACTTGTTTGTGGCATTTCAAATGCCAATCAACAAAATATCAATTACCAGACTGCTTAACAATCTGCGATTCATCTCTCTATCTTTCACAAATGCTAACTACCAGCCTAAAGATGAATAAGATGTATTTAGTGCTTAAAGAGAAGACTCTTAAAATAGTAATCAAAAACGCTTACCAAAGGCATAGTAGTAGAGAGATTCAAAGTGGAGAAAAGAAAATACCATTTGTGTGCGATGGCGAATAACCATTATGATCCTAGCTTAACCACGTTACTCCAACCAAACAAGCCCAAAAAGACTATAATTTTTTTTTCTTTTTTGCTAATTCTAATGTCCACCAATTGAGCAGGGCAATCGAACATTGGAAATTCCTGAGATTGGATTGTTACTGACAAAGCGACATTATCTGCGAGAATGAATAAAGAGTGCCAATACCAAAGTTAGGTAATAAAAAGTTTTAATAGCAGTTTACACAAATGGCTGCGGGGCAACTTTGAGGTCATGACTTGAAAGGATCCTCTGCGGTGGAGAAAAACTTAGAGCAAAGGCCTTCGCAATTATCTAGAGCCACCTGTACTGTGTGCTGCAGTTGTTGAAATATTTTCAATTTAATTTGCTTGCAATTACAAAGCTTTTGTCGCCCTGGCGCCGCGCTGTTTGAATACTTGCCAGCTAATGGAGCTAATGGAGCTAATGGAGGAGGTGAAGGCAATTAGTTTAGAACGTTTCTGTGTGTGCACATAAAGGCATATATCTATAAGTTAAGATCTATCATAAGCAATCATAAATTTTTATTATCCAGATTACTAATATACTATATTGTGCGGCTTAAATGGCGTTGGCCTGCTTGTAATTTACGTTCAATGCGTTTTCGAAGCGAAGGTCAGCGAGTCGATTACATGGGTGGCTGTTCGTATTTTCGTTTGGGGCGCGACCTCAAGTTGTTAAAAGTCAACATAATTAACTTGATCCATGATCAGTGGACAAACACTTTGAAAGTGACATTAAATAGCGGGAGGTCCCTACGAATTGGTGATTGTTTTAATGAAATTTAGACAACTCTTTACGAACTTTTCAAATTTCTCAGTTAAGGTCACTCTCTCTGTCTATCTGCCCATCTCTCTACGTTCCCGTCCATTAGCATTTGCACAAAAAACAAATCTGACTCTGGTTCTTTGATTCATTCATTTTATGGCTTTTGGGGTTCTTTTTAATTATTCTGAAAATGGTTTGCACCAAATACAAAACAAAGCAAAAGAAAACAAAGAGCCAGCCTGCCTGCCCGCATATGTATCTGAAAAATGTTCCCATTCCCATTTGACTTGGACCATCAACACCATTCATAAGGTGGGATGAAATGGTATATTCAAGTCGCCAAAATGTATGTAGGCAAGAAATACCAAGAGCCACAAAGTTTCTTTTGTGTAAACTGTTTAAGGATATTTGTTGGCAAAACAAATTTCACAGGAATCGGACAACAAAAAGGCAAACTATGCGTAAAATCCTTTCAACTTTACTTGGTCCACGGTATATAGAAGTCGGTACTACGACCTACCTATTTCTTTTCTGTTCAGGTGTCTGTTAATTTGTTGTTGTTTGAAAATAATTTGAAAATTGACTAAAACTCGTCTGTCTCTACAAAGCTGACCCTTTTTAAGGTGTTAAAGCTTCTCTCCACCTCCAGCATCATCTCGATCTTCGTCTTTTAGTTTTCATTTCCATTCGCAGCATCTCATTTTGGTTTTGATGTGTGCAGGTCAAACATAGATCTTTGACTAGGTCTGAAACCAAGTTTGAACTTGTAGGCTTGTAATTTATTATTTATATCTTTCTATTCGTTGGTTTTTCTTTGTTTTTTGTTTGTCTGTTTCTTAAGCCGTGGATTGTTTTCAGATTTGGGCCAAAGCATAACTGATGTGGACTTGGAGCAGCGTATTAGCCATGGCTAGAGCTCAGGTGATCCGGTGATCGGTGATCGGTGATCAGGTATCCAGCATGCATTTATAATTCAATCATAAGCAATTAACTAGTTAAATTTCCCGACAGAGTGAGAGGCAGAGAGATATGAAATTTCATTAGTTTGCATATGAAATAAACATCACTCTCTCACTTTCCCCCCTGCCTCTAATTTCTCACTCCCTTCTCATCTCTCCCTTTTCCATCCGTTTTTTGTTGGCAGTGTTCTTTTTTGACAAATTTGTTTGAAAATTTCGAAAAATTGAAAAGATTCATTCATCAGCCGTGTGTGCGCATCATCATCATCAGACGCAGGCCAAGGCACAGGTACAGGCAAAAGGGCGGACACGAAGGCAGAGGTGGGCAGAAGCTAAGGCCGTATTTAATGGATTCCAGCTGGCAGACCAACAACACAGCACAACACAAAACAACAGAAAAACTGAACAGAACCGAAGAGAAGAACAACAGCATCAACAATGTTGTCTACCCAGACGAAGCTCAAAGGTCCATGTGCGATCTGACCCATTGTCGTTATAAATTAGCGCAATCAATCAACTCACTTCACCTGATTCGTTCGAAAAGAAAAAAACGAGACGAAAAATTCAAAAAATAAGAAAAGAAGCTGAAAGAAATTGAAACAAACGAAAACAGGTTGGGAGGCAATAGAGAAGAGAACTGGGACTAAGATTCCAAAACTTGGGGCGTAGCAGTCTCTGAGTAGAAGGGGGGGTGGCGGGGAAAGCCTTCTTACATTCCGTATTGGATACAGAAACCCAAAAATAAATTTCGGCACTTCGTCAATGTCAAACTTTGGAGTTGGACTTAGAGTCAACTAGGCGACATCACTCGTTCCAGTCAGATCAGTCAGATCAGTCGCATCATCATTGACCAGTTTGTTAAATTAATCAGCGAAGATCGTTTAACGAATTGACAAACATATAAACTGTCTGTAGAGCTTCGGGCTTTTAAACTCTGATTCAATACAAAGTTATGTTTTAGCTTGAAATCTTCTATGTTATTGTCTTTTATCATATCTCTAGTTTGTTTGACTTGGCTTTAGTTCTTCGTTAGTTTCTCCTAGTTCATCTTCTTCAAAGTCTCGTAGTTTTCTTGTTGTTTCTGTTGCGTATCAACCTATCAAAGTCTCATCTCTTTTTTCTTTTCCGAGCCATATGTATTCTAGGTATGTTAACAAGAAACTGACTCGATTTCAGTTTCAGATTCAGAGTGTTTTTTTTTTGTTTTTCTTGCCTCCCAAGAAAATGCAGTTAAGCATCTCGAAATGATTTTTTTGGTTTAAAAAGAAAGCGGAAGAAACGCATGAGGGGTTTTTCATAAATTCTCAAAAAAAAAGAAGAAAAATACAATCCAAACGATATTTAAAGAAAAACGATGCGAGAAGTCAAAGTCAAACGAAATCCAAATGCCGCTGCCGACCATAAATTTTGAATGTTGAGCCTGTTTCGATAGATAGCCCTTTTGCTTTCCACGTAATTTTGTCTAGCGCCCAAGGGCTGCCGCACTTAAGAAGACCCACACCAACAATGAGTCCAAGGTGTGTTTCGTCATTAAGGGTTTGGGAATGATTCTCAAAAGAAAACTCTCTCGCCGGGATTGCAGTTTCGCTGGCACTTGCCCTTTCTATTGTAAATATTATTTGGGTCTGTTATGGCCCAAAGTTTATGGTCAAACTCTCTGCTCTGTCGCTCTCTTGTGTCCATTGTGCCAGAGGCATTGTTAGGATTATGACATGATGTGATATTAGGTGAAGTGATTTGAGAGGCCTAGACACAGGGGGAAAGTGTGGGAAAGGGGGAACCAACTTGGAAATTTTTGAATGTTTTATTTTGATGATACTTTTTTTTTTTCTCAAGTTGAGAATAGTTTTCTCTGCCGCCCCCCACCTCTTCAGGGACGTTATCCCTTTCCCATCCATGGATACAATGCATTTTGTTATGCCATATACAAAGAAATTAACTATATAAGGTTCCTATCCATTGCTGGCATTTAGTTAGCCCTGCACTGATTTTGTTTTCTGTGTCTTCTCTTTACTCTTCTTTTTCTTTTGATTTTTTTTTTATTTGTAGCTGCAGGTGCGGAAGCAATTTGTTTAGAATTTTTGCTGTAAACGCAAAAACCAGGAACAGCAACTACCACAGCATCATCACCAGCACCAGCACCAGCACCAGATACAACAACAACAACTGAGCTTGTTGCCGGGAGGAGTACCACGGACTCGGACTTGGACACGGACCAGACCAACATGGACATTAAATAAAAGCGAAAAGAGTAAACACACAACACGAAAAGATATTGCATGTGCAGACTTCGAAATATTTGCATTTATGTATGCATGTGTGTGTGCGTGTCTGTGTGTGTGTGTGTGCTTAAACACACAAATATGCAAATTATTGAGCACACAGACCAGGCCAACTAACAAAAAAAAAAAAAAACAGCCCAGCAAAAACAACAATCAAGTTCCGAACTGGCCAAGAACCGAGACGAACATTCGATCCGCCTGAAGATGCATTATTCTCAATTTGATTTTAAGTAGATATTAAACCTTAATCCTTGGAAATCGGAGCATTAAAGTTCAATATATATTAAACCTTAATCCTTGGTTCCTTCTTTTAATTTACTATATTGATATTAAGTCTGTGATTAATCATTTGATTTAATTCATTATTATATTTGGATTTTTTCTATATTTCCCATAACTTTCTCCCCACTGTTGAGTCATCTCTTCAATTACCACAGATCTAAAATTAGTCTACACTCTTACCTTATAGTTGGTATATTATTGATTGAAATAAATAGAATTGATTTGAAAAAAGTTAGAACTTTAAAGAGGTATTTAAGAAAACGTGAAATTGAGATGTTATTTTTGACACTAACAACATCTTTTCTGTATACTAAGCTGAATTCCTTTTGAAATAGCTATTTTGATTAAATTTAACTAGAATAGTTCAAAATCGAAATCAGACTCATTAAATTGAGTGTGGCAAAAAGACTAAAATTCAATTAACTAATTTCAGAGATGGCCGGCTACATTTTGACAATCTTTCGGTTATATGAAGAGCCACTTTTAAATTATCCCGAATTCAGATTGGTTTCGATACCTACCTGTATATGAATAAATAGAAATGAACACGAATTGAATTGTCAAAAAACCCGAATATTTGTTATATTTGATAATCGGAGAATATGAATTTAAACAAATTTTCATTGATTTTTTTCTCATTCTACTTGCACTTGTTTGCTGTCTAAATAAAAGCATATTTAGTTATTTCGATTTATCGAACGACTTATCGCTAATGTCTATAAATGATAATGATTTTGTAATGAATTATTTCTTATTTTTTTTTTTTTTTAATACATAACAAAAATGTCAATTGTAGATAGACTTATAATAATGTTTAGAATGGTTTTAATAACTATTGATGTTCTAGCCTGAAAATGATGAAATAAATTCAAACTCGAAACCATTGAAATTTATTTAGATTTGCAATCGCAATTACACTAATTGATAATCGCTACAAAACATTGATTCAAGTTGGGGCCATATAATAAATCAATCAGACTGCCATTGAAATTGACATATGTTAGTGAGTTTTTGTTAAAATCATCTAACTACATATGATGGGAGATTCTAGTACAAAGTGCTGCCATTATTTCCCCTAACACAAGGCCTATTACTAGAACTGTTTTTTACATTATGGTTTATTGGGGCCCTCGAGCACATTTTTGGATGGCTGGATGGAGTCGTAAAAGTTTTTACTAATAAGTTCATAAAATTTGATTGTTGTTGTTAATGATTGTTGCCACATTGGTTCAGGGATCAGCGTTTGGCGTTTGCAGTTTTTATTTTTGGTATGCCGAGTGTGTAAACTGTGAATTGTAAACTGAAAAGCGAAGACGAAAAACTATAAATATTAAACAATAACCCAGTTGGTGGGCTTGGGCTATTAAAACTTCTAAATCTCGGCTTGAACTTTTATGATACCCTGCAGCCATAAAACTAATGGGTATATAGAACAGTTAGAAACTGTTGTGCGGAAGTGACAAAGCCGGCGGTAAAAGCTTTTCTCTCCTTGGTTTCTTCTTTCGCGACTTGCAAAAATGAATATTATTGGCATTTGTTTGTACTTTTTTTACCCAAAGGAAATTTGTCGAGGGTATTATGTAGTTGTCTTTCTCCACTTACTTATGAATTATTTTCCTTATCTGCTTTCATCTCAATTATATTGTTTTATTATATGGTTTCAGTTCTCCGATTTGAGTGAAGCGAGAACTTCTTCATGCTGGGACCTCACTTCAGGATGGGCCTATACATTGTTGTTGCTGCGGTTGATGTTGCTGTTGTTGTTGTTGTTGCTGTTGCTGTTGCTGTTGCCGTTGCCGCTGCTACCGACCCGAAATGTAAAATGATATTCGAAAAAGAAGAGTTTTGTAGCAAGTTTGAAACGTGTTAAAGTCACAAGTTCCCTAACACGTCTTTAGGTTATTTGATATATTTATTAAACTAGCATAACGATTTTTTATTAAGCAGTCACACACACACACACACACAGCCAGAGAAAGAGATGGAGCCCCAAACTGGTTATCTTAATATTTGTGCACTGGTCAGGCGAGAGAATGGCTTTTAGTTGAGACCATGTGATGAGAAAAAGTTCTTTTTTTTTGATAGTTCTTTTTCTGTGTGCAACAATTTGCATCTTGTATACCCAAGATCTTGTGCATCTATTTCATTTCGTTTTATTTACGTGAACTACTCTGGTGTCCAATAAAATATACGCAACCAAATCAGATGAAAAAAAAAAAGAGAGCCCAGGCTAAGACACAGACAGAGAAAGAGAGATACAGTGAGAGAGAGAGAGAGAGAGCAAGAAAGTGAAAGACACAGAGAGTGAGAGAGAAGTAAAAAGATTCTCAGCATCTTGTCGTTGAGACACGCGGACGCACTTAATGAGCAGCGATCTTAAATCTTAAAGCAGACGCACAGACAGCCGCCGTGGCAAGGCCTGGGTCTGGGTCTTGGACAGCGATGGAGTTGGAGATGGAGTTGGAGATGGAGATGTTGGAGACGTTCCCCAGACTCTGCATGTAGGCGAGCTCTCTGCCCATGTGAGCCTCTGTCTCGCCTCGATCAGAGTGTCTATGTGTGTGTGCGTGTGTTGTGAGGAAAGTATCTTGAACTGCGCATTGCCTCATTCCGGCATGGGCTTCATCTTTCTTCTTCTTCTGGCTTCATCGCTATGTTTGGCTTTACGTGAGGGGGAAAGAGAGAACGAGATAAAAGAGGGAGGGCAAGACTGCAAAATGCTTATGATGATATTATGAAAAGGCAAGCTCCCAACTCCCTCCTTACTCCCATCTTCAATTGCAGCTCCAAGTCGCGTTTTGTGGCAAGTTGACAAATGCAGCACAGATACAACTGTTGGAGCTGGTGCTGCTCCAACATCATCTCATCTATCACTGGTATCTTTTACCCCTCCCCCCACACACAGACACACATTGGCCCAACTGGAAGAGGAGAAACGATCAATGACAATTTATTGTCATGACTAGGTAAGTTCTCACAGATGCATCGATTGTTGAATTTTTGTTTATTGTTTGAAATTTATATTATTATTATTATATTAAAATGTATATGTATCATTTTGTTTACTTATTGGAATGGCCTATAAATTATGCACAATAAAAAACCAAAAGCGTCTCTACTTAAAATTAAATTAGTTTTCACTATGAAAAAAGAGGCTTAGACAAATATCACAAATTTAACAGTTAACACTAGAGACTTATGGCCTAAATACATTGTTTCTATCCATAATACGATTCAGCTGCTGCCTCCAACTTCTATTCTGCTGGGCTTTGTCGCGATTCACCTGCTAATACTTGGCAATTGAGGAGCCTACTCCCATCTATGTATCTATCGTATGACTTACTCCCGCTTTTCATTATGATGAATAACATTTGGCAAAAAAAACTATCGATAACCCAACGCGATGTACATACACATGTATAGCTTATCAGTCTAGGTCTAGGTTGTGATCCCCCTGCTAACCACCCAACCCCCTGCTTATTTCTGGACTACCCTTCATTAGCTGCTGCCCTTGTTGTTGCTGTTGGTGCTGCTGCTGCTGCTGCTGCTATCCCGGCATTTCTGCACTTGCCCCAGCACGCGATCGATACGCTCCACCAGTATCTTGATTGATTTATCCGGCAGCGAGGGCAGCACGTCACGCACTTGGCCGCTGGTTGTCGACTCGAACATTTGGCGGAGTTGGCGACCCGCGCCCTCCGCACGCAATCGCCGCAGCGCCTCAATGGTGGGTCGCCGAAAGAGACAGAGATTGTCCAGCAGCAGACTGTGATAGGCCTCGTACTTTTTGAGCAGCCGATAGCCATGGAGCAAACCGCTCTCGTTGTCCAAGAAGACAAGCAGCTGCGAGTGCGTCTGCCGGGCCAGATTGTGGGCCGGGGCGGCCATGATGTCGGCATTCCATTGAAAGTTGTACAAGTTATTAACGACACGATCGAGGTTCGCGATCAGGTAATCGAAGACGATTAAATCGGACCATTGTGCCAATTCAATTAGTCGCTGCAACAGCAGCGCCGACTCCGACTCCGACTCCGATTCTGATTCTCGCTCTGACTCTGACTTTGACTCTGACTGCGTCTCCTCAAGCATGCTTGATTGATGATTGGCCGTTTGGCCCTCCCGCTGCATATTCCGCGTCAGATTCCAGACATCATACCTGTTGAGATGCCTCTCCAAAGGCTGAAAGGGCTGCGGTATGCCGGCTGGCTCAAGATCGGCCAGCCAACGAGTTAGCACCACGGGTCGGCGTTCCTTCCACTGGGCCTGAGTAATGTCGCCCAAGGCCGACGACCAGCCGTTTGTAGTCGTGTCAATGACTGTCGCCGCACTTGGTGCCAGATTGCTAATGTTGAGTAACTGGCCCAAATAATAGCTGAATATTTCGCCTTGAATCTGGTCTGTGTTCTGGCGATAGCGAGCACACGCCCGAGTGCCATCGGCAAATACGACCAGACGGTTCTGCATACGTCCACAGCCGTGCTCTAGGCGCACCACCTGTCCCTGATTGGCCACATATTTTTCCCAGCTCTGCTGATCCTGTGAGGCGAAACCCTTGGGCAACGCGCGTTCCACTTGCTCACCCCAATATATATCCGATTCGATGAGACCCTCTACCTGGGAGTGGGCCTTATTCATTGCTTCACTGATTGAGGGCTTCTTCACAGTTTCCGTTGACATTGACTTGCTTAGGCGACGTTCCGGGCCTTTGCGGTATAGTCCATTGGAGGTGCGTTGCACATGGAACTCCTTGATACTGCCGTCGTTTGTGTCTAGCTTTTTGACAATCATCGAGTCGGGCGCGTTCCTGTCCTGTTCCAAATGGAAGGCATTGCGAAATACCTGCTCGGCACTTAGCTCCACATCCGAGTCCTTGATAAAGGCCACACTGTATGGGGGCAGTTCATAGATGCTGGGAAAGTTTGAAGGTGGATGCTCACGTTCCGCCTCTAGACTTAGGTTAAGCTTTGAGACAATGGGCGAAGATACATCACTGCTGCTGCTGCTAAAGTAATCGGGCAGTCCAAACATGGGGACCACCACACCCAAGGCCATGCCAAAGACAAAGGCGGCCAATATGCTGAGCAGGCAAGCTCGACGCTGGAAGGCTCGACGATGTCGCAGCTTCAATAGCGTCATGTGTGTGGCTTCAATGGGATTAACTGGCGGGAATGGGTATGTCTGCTGTTGCTCAATCCGGGAAATCGGGGGAGTTATGACACTGCAGGTGAGTTGCTGCGTCGATTGACTTAAACGTTCATTCAATTGGCCAACTCCAATGGCTAAATGCTGGTGCTGATATGGCTGATCTAGATCTAGATGATGGGGCTGTGACTCTGGCTGATGTTGTCCGGCTTCCAAATGCTTAATGTCGTACATTTTTGCCAATGATGGTTGTAATGATGGTCAGAACCAAACTCGCTCAAAGTTCAAGCTGGGCATAAAGAAGCCGGAGAGCGACCGACAACCGACAACGGACAATCGACGTCCGACGTCCGACGGGATGGGTTTGTTCTTGTCGACAAAAGTCGTGAAATTAATTTCTGTCTTTGTTTAATAAATATTACAGAGTTCTTGTAGTTGTTCCTGCGGGTCGACCTGCCGTCGTCGACCGGTTCGCGTTTGGCGTTTCGGTTTATTACGATTTTTCTTCGATTTCCACAATTGAAATTGAAACAAAAAACGTGTTCAAGACGCGCGCCTGCTTCCAACTCCCAATTCCTTTGGCTGCTGTTGCTTTTGCTGCTCCTGCCCGGCGATTGTCTGTTCCGTTGATCGCCTTGTCTTTTCGTTTATTTATTTTTACTGTGTTTTAGTTGGTGTTGTTGTTGGTTTTCTTTCTTTTTTTTTTTTTTTTTTTTTTGGGAGTCTGGAGTTTATCGATCTATTTTCTGCACGATCACTTGTTGTAATTTTTTATTATACATCTTTGTTGCTGATGTTGTTGCTTGACTTTTGTGTGGTATGTAAGTTGTAAATATGCCTTTTGGGTTAATATTTTTACAATTTCTTTCTATACCCCACCCCCGATCAGTGGCTTAGAGTTTGCTGCCCTTTTCTTTTTGTTGCTTGTTGTTGTTTGGATTCATGTAATTTTCAATTTTTCCAATTGGCGATTTTGGCGTACCGATAAAACAATTTCGTGGCTTTGAGCTATAGCTATTTACCACACACTAACACACACACACATTCACTTCACACCGACACATACACATGCCCGAAGCTTGATGCTTGATAATTGCCCCAGAAGCAACGCGCGGCGACAAGTCCAAGACCAAGTCCAAGCGCAAGCTAAAGACCAACTCCAACTCCGAGTCCGAACACAAAAAGGGTCTCTCTCTCTAGGCGCAGACACTGGTCACTGGCCTAAAAGGTTCTGGCTGAATTTCGCTTTTAGGTTTATCAATTTAATTTCTTGTCTCGCACCTTTTGGCTGATTTTATTTTGGGCTTTTTGTTCGCCCCACGTTGCTGTTGCTGTTGCTGTTGCCGTTGTCTTTGGAGTTCGAGCTTGGTGTACGGTTTCTTTGGGTCGTCACTTGCGCGAACCGAACGATGTGAGGAATTTTTATGCTTTTTTATTTTTTAATTTTTACTTTTTTTTTCTTTTTGCAATTCTCTTGTCTTGTGTTTTGCCGTCTGCATTTTGCTTAGGCAGTGACTGTTGCTTGCTGCTGTTGTTGTTGTTGTTGTTATTATGGCTGTTGTTGTTGGGTTTATTTTTAGATATGTCCACAAACAATTCAATGAATTTTTTCTGTTACCGAACGTTTCATTTTCTAATGAGAGGCAAATGTTGGCAACGAGCGCGCATGCGTACCGCTTGGCTCAAATGGTTAAGACAGACTGTCTTCTGGCCAACTCATGTTGGTCTTAGTTAAAGACCCAGACGCAGACAAAAACCAGACTCAGATCCAGACTGCTAGCTCCCTCTCCCTCTCTTGGTTAACTCTTCATTTGTGTCTCTCTCAAATTGAATGCCGGTTTTTGAGTGAAACTAAATGAGTGACTTGTGAGTTTTATTACGATAAATTCAATTTTCTAAATTAAACAATGGTTGTTGTCGATCCAGTGCAATCCTTTTTGTAATCACAGAAACCTCCGGTGACGCAAACCGTCATGGTCAATATGTTATTGGCATAGAATTTGCCATTATAGGTAAAGTTATACTCGGGTACATAATTGGGCATTGAATTGGCATCAAACTGCATATGTCTCAAGGTGTATGTGGAATTCTGAAACAATTCCGAATGGTTTTCAATTTGTGTTCAATATTACATGTAGCAAATGCAATACTTACTGTATGGAATGGACATTTATCGGGAAAGTTTTCGCCCGCCGTTTTGATGCCCTTATAGAAAAAGGTCATTATGCTTCTCCTGCCCTCGTCAGCGCCCCGTCGCAGCAGCTGGCAAATCTCCAACTTCAAACGCACAGGCATTGGAGCGCTCCGTTTAAACATATAGAGTAAGAGCTCCGATTCGCCCACCACATTGGTGATTGTCTCATTATTGGTGGTCATGTGCATGGTCAAGACATCTTTACCCTCTTGCAGGCACTCGACCTTGGCAAACTTCGTGCTCTTCAGCGAGCAATGAATTTTTGTGAAAATTATTTGCTAGAAAAACGAACTTCTTACAAGAAGATGCATTAAAATTTAATAATTCACATCAAACCTTTTTGCCGTGTCCAATTTCGAGATGTAACCAAATAATGAAAACGATTATTAAATTATTTCTGAATAACATTTTCTCTCCACGAAAGCGTGTGCGTAAGTGAACCCGATTCCCAAATCGATTCCATCGGTTGGTGAAATTGTCTCCAATCTTTGGATAAACTCAACCGAAACAATCAGTTGAAAAATAATTATTAATCAAACGCAAAAATATAATAGGAAAATAGAATGGAAAACCCGATCAAGCAAAAAAAAAAAAAACAAAACCGTTGATATAATAATATTTTTATCATATTTAACCCACATTTCCGCCTTTAACTTTAATTTAAGAGGACCGAGAAGTCACAAAAAGACTTTGTTATTGTCATTATTTGTCTAAGAAAAGAAATTCTTGAACCTAATGATCTCATTGGAACTTGACGAATATAATTGTATTCAAATAGATAAAGAAGTTTACCACAAATTTCTAATATTTTTGTTAGACATACATATTTTAAAGGAATGCTGGGTCGAAACTATTATTCAAAGTTTTACTTAAGAGTGCTTATTTTTTAAGAGAAATATCAGATCGGCTTAAAAGTCTCACTCAAAGAGGCCAATCTCTAAAGACAGAGAGATTGAGCGGAAATGAGAGAGAGAGAGTTTTAAGAGGGTCTGAGACAAAGAGATTATTTTTCCCACTTCCATGCTGGGAATACTATTAACGGAGCATATGCTGAGGGAGAAGAAGCAGAAGAAGAACGTGAAACTAGTATCCCCAGCGCTCAATTGAGTATCCGTCCAGAGGCGCAGAGAGGAGAGTAAAACAAACCTGGAAAAAATATGATCAAGGAATGTAGACATAACTTGACAGCATGTTTAGAGAATTTTTACTCGAGGACAGAGGCAGAAGCAGAAGCAGAAGAGGCTCGAATGTGCGTTGTAAACGGAATGAGAGTCACAAACGAAGTTTGGATTGTCGAGTCCGAAGGTAGAAACAGACAGAGCATAACTGGGGACGATGATGGCGACAAAGGCGACGGCAAAACGACCATAACCACACGAAAACCAAAACTAAAAAAAAATAAAAATAACACACACAAAAAGCACTAAAGGCCGCTGCATTCCTTTAAGCCCAGGCAAATCTGAGAGCGTAAGAGGGAGACAGTATAGTGAGAAGCAGAGAGAGAAAGGCTGAGAGTGAGAGACAGAGGGGGGAAATGTGAAGTTCACGATTTTTGGTTTCATTTTTTTTTCTTTTCCTTATGTTTTATTATACTTTTTGCCCATGGAGCGGCACTTAGATTAATAATGTGAAAATGTTAGACGATGTCTAATTGAATTTCGCAATATATATTTCTAATATCAATATACATAATGAAATATGTTGAGCAAAGGAAACGAAATGAATTGGAGTCACGGCATCAATTCAGAAATTCACAAATTAATTAATGCAAACTGAATGGCACTTAAGTGTTGCCTGTTGCCAGTTGCTGTGACTTTTCATTATTATCGATCGAGCGCCATCAATTCAACCGATTCAATGGCCAAATGATTGGTGATTGCTCTTCAAAATGTTTGGGTTTCCATTTTGATTTGATTTCTATTTAGGGCCGGTCTGTCTTCTGTCTTTTTTGGTAAATATTTTTGTTTTTTTTTTGTTTCGTTTTTGCCATATGCCCCGCAGTAAAGTGTCTGTTGAAATCGTCAGTTTAAGTCAAATTAATTAACATTAATTTTTGTAGCTCGTTTCGAGGCATAAAATCAACCGGGTGGCTTTGCCATGTTTTTCGTTTTGGTTTTGGTTTCGAATGTGTGTGTAAAATTAATGTCTACTTTTTGATGATAAATTGAAGTCTGTTGGAACTTTAAAGTTTTTTTTTCTTTTTGGTTTTTCATCTTCTTTTTATAGACAAGCTGCGACGATGTTGTTATTGTTGTTGTTGTATGTTGTTGATGCCAATATATGGTGGGAAAGAAACCTGCTGGTGTTATACTTCAGCCAGCGCCAGCCCCAAAGGTTAATCGAATTAAACAAATATGTGCCAAGAAAGTCGAAAACTGTTTCTTTATTTTTTGACAAATGATGGTTCAAGTGTGTGTGTGTGTGTGTGTGCTGCTCATAACTGTGATTGGTTTGCTGATTGCTTGTTAAAAACGACAACAAAAAGTGTATAAAAAAAAGCCAAAGTTCGTTGCCAAAGTCTTTTGTTTTGTGGGAAAGATAAAACAAGATACTTTCCGCTGAAGGCGACCATGGCGGCTCTCGTTTTAATTATATTGCCAAAAAGAGTGCCCAGTGCAGCTAGTGCAAGCCAGCCAGTATAAATTTCAGACAACAACACGAAAGCACCAAAAATAAAAGCATTTTGCGAAGTTTGTTAAGCGCAAATTCTTGAAATGTTTGCAGTGCGCAACAATTTGGAACATTTTGTTCAACACAAGAGGAGGGCAAACAACGTGAAAAAATTAAAAAACGAATCGAATATACACAAGTATATGTACGTATGTATGTTTGTATTGTACATACAAATGTATACATGTATGTGATGGGCAGACACGGTCACCGGCGCGGCGTGGTCAACGAAAGTGAACGGCGAAGGACACAGATCGCACTGGCCCCTTCTTCACATCCATCTCCTCCTTCTACTGCACATGGTCAATTTGGACAGTGTTCAAGTGAAAGAGCCTTTGTTTGCATTGCTAGATTCCAGACCACTCATGCTAGACGCTGGCGTCGTTGATGACGTCCGATCTAGCGACCTGAAGAGGGCAGGAACTCCGCTAAACTACTTCGCCTTCGCCTTCGGTTTGATTCTGACTGCAGTGTCAGTACGAGTATATATCGTCATGAGACGTCAACTCACATCCTAGCCCAAGCACAAGCACCACCGACACTTGAGCCTCAACACCAATGCCAGGGCACTTGCTGCGCCGGCTGCCGGCGCGCCTTCAACATCATGGATTCCCATCCAAGTGATCCTCATCCTCAAAAGTAAGCCCAAATCTACAAACAGTGGTCACTGCAGCTAAATAAATTCGTGTTTAAATTTGCCTACGTTTCTTCTTGGAAATTTTATTTTTCGACCACTGTGCCCCATCAAGATGAAGAAGAAGCAGCAGCAGCAGAACAACAACAACAAATGAAAGAACAACTGAGACACGGCTGTGGTATTTTGGCATATAGGTGCCAGGTCTGACCTGAGTTAAACAAATTCATTAAAAACTCGTCACTTTGCGCACATCACGCTGACTTGGCACAACTGTTGCTGGCATCCTCGACCACCTCCTTGTCATCCTCATCCTCATCCTCATCCTCATTTTCATTCGCATCCTCATCCTCGTTGTCTTTGCTGTTTCGAGCATTCGAGCACTTGCCCAACTCTGTTCCTTGAGGCTCGGGGCCAATGAAGTGGCATAGGTCTACAGTCTTAAGCCGATAGCAGGATACATTTTGAGTATACTAAACATAGGTACCTACTACATGGTATATATAAATTTATATTTGGCTGTATACCCTTCACATGCTGTGTGTGTTCAGTTCCTACAAGAGTCTTTCGGTTGCCTTCCTCTATACACACATATTTGTATTCTATTTTGAAAGCACTTCAATCAACTTGATCTGTAGCTAGGTAAGGCACTGCTGTTGCAATTCTCCCAGCTTGGCATTTCTCTTGAGAAAGCTCCAAACTGCGATAAGCAACGGCACCATTACCACAACCACCAACAACTACCAATCGTCGCCACGATGAATGCTTCATTGACACTGGCAAAAGCGGAGCGGGAGTGCGGAGCTCCTCTAACGGCGGCTGCTCATAAATGTGTGAGTGGATGTAAGTGCGTGTGCGTTAGATAGGTTTCCAGGAAGTACCCATACAGCATTGCCGTCTACTGATGCCGCCAGTTGATGTCGTCGTGGCAACACACGAATTCCCAAAGACTTTCAGCAGTTCGACCAGCAGCAACAGAGGGTCATAAGGATGACTCATGGTGGTGTTGTGGGTGTGGTCGATCGAAGCCTTTGGCCTGGGCAACTCTTCTCCACTTTCGTTTTCGTTTTGGCGTTATAAATATATATACATGTATAAATATATTGCCAAAAGCAAAGGGGTACACCGACTTTCCACTACCCTGTAAGCTTCATAGACCATAAATTAATACCAACAAACGTTCAGGTTGTTGTCAGAGTGAAATTTCATAATAGATAGTTTTGTTCGACTACTTTTTCTTGCTTTATAATTTCAAGAACAATAATTCTTCCATTCACCACATTTCGATTACACATAGTATACCCTTTTAATGCTATGTTAGAGGGTATGCAAACAGATCGCTTGCCACTGCTTTTTACCATTTTATGGCCAAAAAAGGAAAGGAAACCTACACGGGATCCGCATGACCGACGACAAGGAAGAAAAAAAGGGAAAAGAAAAACCAAAAAAAAGGATGAAAAAATAACAAAACGATGGCAGGGCCTTCGCCGCCATCCAAACGCGTCTGTAATTTTAAGACGAAGCCCCAAGTATGACGATGATGACAAACAAGGATACCAAACTCAGAATACCACTGAATTCTTTCGGATAATTAAAAGCACTTAAGTCGGAATTTTCTGGAGCACGTTGGTTGCTTTTTTACCTCTTACTTTTTTCTTTCTTTTTGGTTGGCCTATGTTTTTGTTTTACCGCGTTGGCATACACTTACAAATATATATATATATATGTATATATACCTATCCAACCCCAATGAGACTTAAGTACATAAGTACATAGGCAGAAGAATAAACAAATACATGAGCATAAATACAGGACTGCGAAATATTAATGGATATACTTAAGTTCGTGTTTCGAACGCAATATATTTGTATTTTGAATTTAATATGTTGGCATATATCCTTTACATCCAGAATAATACTCTCAGTCCTTAAGAACATATTCAATTATTATAAAAAGAGAGAGCGTTGCAAAAAAAAGTCTTGTAGTTTTCCAATTCAAGTTCTCTAAAGACTTATTCGCAATTCTTTTTTTGCTAATTACAATTCACTGGACTGGGATTCGGACCCAGATCATCGTTTAGATCATCTGGTTGCCTAAATGACTTGGACAACTCATCTATCTACCCAGGATTGCCAAACCGAAATATTTATTTTGGAGGTATGATTAATAACTTTCAAGCTAACTTTCTGTGTTTTTTACATTCAATACTCAGCTTAGAGTTTATTGGGAATGGCAATTTTTAATTTAATAACAATGTATTCAGATAAATTTTTGTTTCTAATAGAACTAAGTTAGATTAAAATTTACTTTATGAATTTTCTCATAATTTGGCTATAACTCTAAGATATTATTTCAATTGTTTATGTTTTAATGAGACGATTTAATAAAAGAGATAATCATTATAACTGATGCAAATGAATGAAAATAATCGTGAATCATTTGTGGCTTGTTATTCATGGCTAGGCCAAAAGGTTTAAAGTGTTACACATCAGACATTGACCTTGAATCCTTCCCACACTCTGAACCGTATTTCAATCATTTCTCAGTTCCACTCAATTGATCCCTTCTCACCGATTCTTCACCTCTGACAAATAACACACAATACATTTGCATGTTTTGTGAAATGCTTTTAAGCTTTTGGGGGATATTCAATATTTTTGCATTCAGGGTGAACTTGAACTTCAGCGACACCACCACCAACAACATCAGCAACAACAACAACGACCAGAATCAGCCTTTGATTTGTGACTATTTCGCGCAGAGACACTTCATTTATCACCTACCTTTTGCCAGTTTCGGGTTGCCTGTTTCGGTTTCGGTTCGATGCTGGCAACCGTTCTGACCTTGAAAACGTTTTTAGCCGTTCCCAAAAAAAAGAAATACGAAAAAAAAAAGGAACAAAGTCGAGTCAATGCACACACGCATAGACATATATGTATACAAGTATATTTGTATGTATATACATATTGGCAGACAAAAATTTTTGTCGTTTTCTGCCGGCGTTTAATGTTGATTTTTATTTTTATTTTTATGGCTTTATTAATGATGCAAAGCGCGATAATGACGCACGCATACCAGAATCTCGACTCCAGACTTGCAGCTCCAACTTTGAATCAGACTGAAACTGAAGAGATTCTCCATTCCCAATAAGCTAAGTGCTTCCGCTCTTGCTCTCCTCCCTCACTGGTTTCTCTTTTGCCTAGTCAGTTATCTTCCTAGTAGCTTCGAATGCCAAGAATGGTGTTAAGCACGATTAATTCATTGCCAATTTTTCCCTCTAAATAAATAAATGAATTAATGGCCACCACTAAGTAAGTGTGTGTGTGTGTGCTGTATGGTGTGTATGAGTGGGTTTATGTGTTTGTGTTCGCAGTGAAGAAAAATCAATTAAATAAAATGCAGCAATCGCAGAGAAGAGACCCGAGCGAGCAACAGCAGCAACATGTTGCCAACTTCGTTCTGTGGCTATGCAGATGGCGAAACTTGGCACTCGGCACTTGGCATCGATATTAAATTGTTACGCTTTGGACAATTTAAACACGCGCAGGCGCAACAAAAAAAAAAACAAACGAAAAAGAAAAAAATGGAAAGAGTCAGGGAAAAACAAAAACAAGCTTCAGTTACGGAGTTGCAATCGCAGATCGTTTGCTCGATCAATGCGGCAGATTGGCAAACGTTTGCCTTGCTACCTGACTGCCTGCCTGCCTGCCTGCCGGCCGCTGCCTCTGCCTGTCAGATAGTCGTCGTCGGCGTCGCGTTGTTGTAGTAGTCATGTTGCTGTTGGGGCAGCAACAACATCGAGGAGCCTTCTCTATAAGGTCGAGGCATGTGTTGGAGCTGCCGCGCACAGTGGTAATTAACTCGTTTGCTATTGTAAATGCCTCATTGCAACACTTTTGATGCCGTTTGCAGCCACAGCCACAGCCCCAGCATCAACTTCAACTGACCACCTCGACGGTGGGTGGTCCAAGGCCATAGCGGTGGATAAGTGTGTGTCTGTGTCTTGGTGCCTCTGTGTATGTGGCGGCGGTGGCGGGGGAGGCAATGCTGTTGGTGTTGCTGCTGCTGACTGTGGCGGCAATCTGTTTGATGGGCCATAAATGATGCACAACCAAAACATTTCGCCAACTTTGGCAATTATGAATGGAGAGTCGTCAAAGGAGCCTTGGAAACTGGTTTTTGATTCCAGGAATAAGCGACACTCGGCACCCACACACACACACTCAATCCATAGACAGACAGCATGAGAGACGGACATTTGCTGACCCAACCCAAATTAAAAATCCAAAATCCAGAAACCAAATAAAAAAAAAAACACCCTTCTAACAATGACAAATCTCTACAGCAGACACAAAGTCGAAGCCGGATTCCCAGACCGTGATGGGGCAGCAGCTCCAAAATCTCACGACATCCACATTTCTTTTGCCCGAACACTTGGCGACCTAAAAATCTTGATTTTTTATGCAGATAATTTTTGCATTTGCTTTGGTTGTTTACCTGAATTCATTTCAGAATAATGACTCAATTACTCAATATTGCTGATTCTTGAAGTTCATAAATCAAATAAAAAACTGCTTGCTAAACATTTGTTAAATGTTGACAAATGTAAATTGAGCCAGACTAATATTTAATATTTATTTCAGATGAATTTTGATTCAATTTAGCGTTTCAGATCTGGAAATGCGAAAGTGTAAGCTGTCATAAACATTTTCACTTTCAATTAAACCCAGGCAAGGGTTTCGCCTTCCGTTGCCATTGCCATTGCCATCCGCCATCCTTGTTCTTCTCGCAACTTCAACAAAAGTACAGACAAAACGAAAGACTTAAGCAACGAACTTTGTCGCATAAATGAGGCAAACGAAAGCAACTTATGCAAATAACACCGGTTTTGTTGTTGTTGTTGTTGTTCTTGTTGCTGGTGTTGTTGTCGCCATTGCTGGCGTATTTTGTAGAGTGTTGGAGGCGCTTCCCTTCTTTCTTCCTTTTTTGTTTTTTTTTTTTTGTTTTTTTATTGTTGTTGTGTTCTTGTTTTGTTGCCGCATTGCCCAGGATAAACAAAGACCTTAAGCAGACAGCAGGATGTGTCAGACATAATTTTCATAATTTTACGCCACAAATCTGCAAGATTTCTGCTCTGCCTCTTGTCGGATACTTCACCCCCTCTCGCTGGCCAACTTACTGTGCGGTTTGAAATTTAATACTGCACCAGCAGAAAAGAAAAAAGAAAGAAGAGCATGGAGTCTACGGGGGAAGATGATGGGGGATGAACTGCAATTTAGCATATGACTCGCCTTCGTCTGCGACTGCGTCTTGGTCTTGGTCTTGGTATTGGTATTGGTATTCTGGTGCTGTGACCCATCTTGAGTTCTCTTACGCTTAAGCAAAGTCTGAGGTGTGAATGTTTAACCGGATATGAGTGAAACGCATCTCTCAGGACGACGCCTTTGCCTCCGACTTGGCCCAACACCGCGACACAATTCGAGCAAAACATCAAGACAGCTAAGGAAAAGATATCAGAGTGAGACTGACAAACAAGAACGAAGCTGGCGGAGCATTTAATAAAAATGATAGAGTGACAGCTAAATAAGAGATGCTGAATCCGAGGGTGTACTATGCCATGAAAGGAGAGCACTCAGAGACACCCCCAATACTGCCCTTCGAGCTGAAATTGCACTCCAGCTGTGTTTCTCAAGGCGTAACCTGCAAATCGCTTCAATAAACCATCTTCAACATGCCAGTTTGACTTCGCTTTGATATATTCAATTCGCTTGGCGATCCTCCTGCTTCAACTCCTACTCCTACTCTTACTCCTGCTTAACACTTCGATTCCATTTTGAAGTCAGTCACATGTAAACAATCGAATTACATATGCTTCTTTGGACTTAACACCAAACAGATTAGATGAACGATCAATGCCGCGACGAGAAGCTATGCGAACTCTATATTCGAATACAGAAAACACAAATAAGAACGGCTAAACAAGTTATATAGTCGACTTTGAGATACCTTTTAATCCCGAATTCGGGTGAACAACGACCGTTTCAAAATCCTCTCACATGATTTCTATTGTTTTCTAGATCAAATCGATATTTTTTAATACCATTCAAAAAACCAAAAGTAAACTATTTTTTTAAGTCATACGAATTTATAATGGCATCCAAGGAGGAAGTTATAGTATTCTTCATTTATACCCTGCCAATTTTTGATCAGTATTAACATATTTACCTTTTTTTGTGAGAGTATAGTCAGAGTGGCTTCATTTCGACTGTCTTTTTATAATAATTTCAGGAAAGATCTTGATCAAGCAGAGACCAAGATGGCTGGGCGACCTTTTCACACCTTCCTTTTCATTATTATTATTTTCATCATTTCAGTTTATTTCAATTTCAATTGCATTTGGCAAACAATAAAAAACAAAAAAAATACGAAAGCCAACACAAAACAAACCAAACCTTTTGCCCCTATCAATTTCACTTGCATCCGCTTTTGACAAATTTCGTTTGAAATTCACTTTGACAAATTTGTTTTTGGCTGAGAAACTGAAAACCGAAACCAAACTCGTGCACAAATACACAAAGATTAATAAGAGAGGAGTCAGAAAGGGGGGTCCAGGTGGAAAATGGCGCCAACTAGTCAGCTGGGAAGAAAGAATATAGCTATTATTTTTATCTCAATTCTAACCAATTTAATATTTCTCTGTTGAATTGTTTATAGAAATACCAATGAAAGCAAAATGTCGTCAGTTGCATATAAAAAACGCCTACGAGCGTCGCCGTCTGCCAAGGCAAGGTAAATGCCAATGCGGCGATAAGTTGTCATAAATTTGAATTTGAGCTAATGCAAATTTGTTGGCCAAGTAGTTTGGCATATTTTTATGCCAAACGCCTGTCAAATGCAATTGAATGAATGCAGTCGGCAGTCGGCAAGTAACCAGCAGCCGGTTAAGGCATTTAGTTGAACAAGAAATGCGGCAAGCTCCACCACCTTGGTTACTTGGCCAACCAGCCAACCAGCCGACCAGGAGGTTAAGTCGGATGCATCGAAGAAGGGGCACCATGCATTTGGCAAAACTATTCATCAAAGCTGCGATCGTTCTCAAAGGTAACAATATGAATCTGCACTTGGATTTTCTGCGCCTTTTAAAGGGTATCATTTGTGCTACATCAAAAGTTACTACCAGCTTGTACGACTTGGTCAACACTCGTAAATTGAATTGGCGCTTTAAGCATTCACATGACTTACACCAAATGTATATTGCGAAATGCAAATCGTATCAGGTAGCCGCCTATTGTGGATATATTTGTCTGAGTTGGAATGCGAGTGAGCTGCGGCTAATCAGTGCATAATTAATATTTAATTCATATGTAATTTATATGGTCAATTTGCATGGCCATTGTCGCCTTTCTGGGGGCTCATTAATTAGAAATGTAATGAAAGCAGCGTACTTAGTAAACGAAATGCCACACTCAAGATAGAAAGAAAGAAATTGTAACAAGTTCGAGACAGTCAACAAGGCACTTGGCACATTTTATGGCCATTTCAAAGAAGTTGTCCAGAACCAAGATACCGAATAAACCGAGAACCCAGAACCCAGACCCAGACCACCGCAATTCAACTCAACTCACCTGAAGTCAGCCCAACACACAAAGACAACTGAAAAATAAAAATAAATTTTAAAGCAGCTACCTTTAGTTATGCCGACGTTTTTATACACTTGCCGCACTTGATTCTTAGATTTCAATTAATTTTCCTCTGTCTTAAACAAAAACAATTTCTTTTGTAATCGTGATATGCCAAAAACCAATGATTTGGTATTCTGATCGAAACTATATATGACATTAAGCCCTTTTATATATTTCAAACGAATCTAGTCAACGACTAAAAAATAGATAGTGAATACTTCATTGCGTTGCAGACATTTCACTAATTTTATAATACCCGATGTAAGAGTATAAAAAGAAAAGTGTTTCGTTTCGTCTCGTTGAGTTTATTTTGTTTTTTTCTTAACGAGTCGCTGCCAAGTCACTGTCAAAATATTGAAATAAAGGAATTTTCAATTTTAATTTCTTCCAAAAAGAGAATGATGAAGAACAAGAAGAAGACAACGACGACGACGAGTAGAAGGAGGAGCAGAAATACCAAAGAGACAAGGGTAGGCAAGCACCCGAAACCGAAACGTTCCAAGGAAGTGACTCTGTTCTTATGTTAATGAGTGTTTTTCTAAGCGTTAAATGAGCGTGGGTAAATAAAACGTTAAGAAAATGGTCATCATATGGAGATGCAAGACTGTGGAAATTGTTGTGAAGAGGGGCAAAAGGGTGTAAATAACCTGGAATTAACACTTGCCACAAAATTACCAAGCTCACAGACCAGACCAGATCATTCGAATAAAACTAAATCAATAACAAACGATTTGGTGTCAATTGAAACGACTTTTCAATGGAAACGCATTAAATTCATAAACTAAATGCTGTTACACAATCCTTTTTGAATCCATTTAAATTTTAAAACTCTTTCAAGGAGTACCTGAACTTGAACCTGAACAATGAACAAAAAGAAACTCACAAATTTTCGATTTTCAATGCTTCGAGATGTTCTAAAAACTCCAAGCTTCTATTCTAAAAACATCTAATAATTTATTACTTTATTTTTGGTTCAATACAAATATATACCAAAACAATTGAGATGCTAATTTTTTAACTATATATTTATTTACCAATATTTGTTAAATAATGTCCAAAACGATGTCGAAATTTGTTCAATAGTTCATAGAGTTAGTGTCTTTATTTACTACTAACAATAAGACCCGATGAATCACAATTAAGAAAAGTCTTAAAATAATATGTATTACAAATATTCATAATAACAATCTTTTCACTGAATTCCCATTAATTTTACCATTGCTTTTTTAATTTTTATAATGAAGAATAACATTTTCTGAAAAAAATTCTATGTAATTTTAAGATTGAACAAGAATAAAGACTTGCAAAAGGTTAGAAATAAAGCTAAATGAATTAAATCTAAGTGCTTACACGACGTTCTTTTTTTGTAAACAGCCTAAATTTAAGAACTTGTTTTTCTAGAGGACCTATAAAACGAATGCAGTGCAAACTAGGATAACTATATAATAAAGCTGTCATATAAACAGACGAAACAATGGCAGGCAATTTATGCTGGAGTCTAAGATTGTAGGCTTTTCTCTCGCGTCTTTCTATATAAATCGTTTTTTAACTTTAAAAAACTGTCAGGGCGCAGTCAATGTAAGCCCCGGCCCTCTGGTTTAAATTTCCCTTACTTTTTCTATAAAAATATATAAAATTTGAAAACTTCTAAATAATATATTATGAAAACGTTAAGGGGACATGTTATTGGTGGAACGTGGTTAATTTGTCCACAAAAATGGCCGATTACTTAAGCTTTGCTCAAGTCATACATTTCTGCCATGGCAATAAAAACGATTCACCAATTTCATTCATCAAAAATCTAAGAATTACATGGTTTATTCAAAGTTCTAATCTTTTCTGTACGTAAATGACCCAATTGGATATACTTGACACGATTTCGCCGTTAATATTATTGAAATTTCTATATAGAGGCTTCAAATGAAATGTAAATGTTATAATGTAATTTAAAAACTAACTGACTCATACTTTTCCCATGACTTGAAGTTAAGGATGTTAGGCACAGTAGGTTTATAGGACATTTATTTTATCTGCAAGCATTTTTCTCGTGTCTCCAATTCACCTTCAATCAATCCTTTGTACAGTTAGCATAAGCAATTGTAGTATAATGTAGTTATTTTCCTTGTTGCTAAGCATAAAATGGAAACTAGCGATTTTTCGTTTCGCTTTCTCATTTATGCAAATTTCACTCAATATTCAAACATAATCATTTTGTTAGTAGTAAGAAAAGAGAGCAGCACCAGAGGAACGGACAGAGTCAGAGCCAAAGCCAAAGGTTCCAAACACGCCCAAATAGCCTGCAGAGTTATCAGCGACCAAGTCCAAGGACCAAGCTGGAGCTAAAGTCGCAGTCAGAGCAATAAAGCAGCCAACTAAATAACTCAAACTATCACGATGCGAACACAACAGGGAGGCAGCAGGAGTTACCTGGACGGAGCAGGTAGTGGCAGCATGAATCAGAGGAGACGGAGGAGCTGGCTAAGGAGGAGGAGTATGCAAAAGGAAGCACAACTACGGCACACACTCAGGGCGGAGGACGATCAATCGTTTAAAAATTTAAATAATATATATGTTTGCCAGTCGGCAGGCAACAGCGAAACTGTAACAGCCAATGCCGGAGTTGAAGTAGGTGGAGCAGCAGCAGCAGCAGCAGCAGCATCAGCAACCGCAGCAGAAGCAACTCTCTGAATTCAAAGTCAAAGTCGTGGCAAGTTCAGTGAGTTGAACGCATATCGGCGCATGCCCAGGGGCAATTTATGCTTAAAACGGTGTAGATTTTTATGCCGGTGCCGAATCCCCACAAAGGAGTCCACAACCACAAGAGTTTCGAACTGGAGTTAAAGTTGGAGTTGCAGAACCGGGCCGCGGCCGGGAATCGAGCGAGAGAAGAGCAGACAGCTAGGCTGCTTATTAAGCGATCTAGTGATTTTAGCCAAAGCGTTTTCCTCTGCCTCTGCCTCCGCCACCGCCTCCGCCTGTTTCATCCTCCTACTCTCTGGATGTGCCTGTGCACAGGTTAAGGAACTTTTTGGGCATGGCACGTGAACGTAGCGCCCGCCTCCTCCACATCTCCACCTGCGCTGCTGGTCCATTTGACATGCGGTTAAACAAGTTTTAGATACGAAACAAAAATATGTTGCAATGTCAGACCGATCATGTGTGTGTGTGTGTATGTGTGTGTGAGCGTGTTGGTTTTTAGCCTAACTCTGTTGACATGCAAACGAAACAAAAAATCTTTGACAAATATTCATTTGAAAGAAATTATCATGAGACCAACCTTCGAACGCTTCCCAAACGCGTTCCATGATGATAATCCCTTAAAATAATAATCTTACCCTTCTGCAGACTCATTGAAGCAAATTAATGATTACTCACAAATCCGAAATCCCTCACCCTCACTCTCTTTCTTCCCCTTCCCCTTCCCCATCGCAGTCCCCTCCACTCCACCCACTTTAAAGCATGACTCAAATATGTGAAATGATTTTGATTTCGTTTTTATTTCTCTTATGATTGTTCAGTGACAATCTGCGCTGCGATTCCGTTGCCAAGCCGTACTCCCCCGGATCTTGTTTTGATGAAGGTGTGACAGCTGCGCTTTATGGGCTCGGCCCCGATCTTCGTGGAAATGGGCCATACCCATACTCGATTGGATGATATTGATTGAAAACTAATAGAGAATCAATTAATTGTAAGATACACTCAAATTTCCCCCAGTAGCAGTAGCCAGCTTATGTCTCTTCGATTTAGACTTGGAGGCTTTTCATGTCAGCAGCTCCGTCAGGCCGTTTCCTGTACCCCTCCCCTCCGCTCCAGACTCAACCGCAAAACTGAATCGATGCCAGACAACCACCAAGATAATCGCCAAGTCAAGCGTTTTTCTTAATGAAATTCACAACCAACAACCACAATAAATAATAACAAAGAATAACAGCAACAACAACAAGAACAATAGCGACAACGACAACAAATTGTTTACTCTTTTCATTTGATTTGATTGCTTCTTCCCCACAGACGCACAGAGGCACAGAGGAGGACGAAGACCGAAGGTGTGACCCATCCCAACCGCACCACATCCCCACCCAACGCAACCACCGATGTCAGTTGTGGTTGTGCCATCATTAAACATCAAACAATCAGGATAGCGGCTCGCTTGCGGTTTTTACTTCTCTGCCAGACTTTTTCAATATGCCTCAATTTACCTCCAAAACGCCTTTGCATTTCATCAGTCCACAAGTCGGCTTAGTCATTTAACACGCCTATTGAGAAAAACATTTGCAAATGTCATAATTACATATGATTTCGCGCCAAAAAAAAGTGAATGTCATTTACAAATCAAATGCGAATGCGAATGTGAATACGAATTCGAATACGAATACTTACGTATTTGCCTTTTTTGGTGACACCATTCACATTCTCTTGACTGACTAAATCGACACAAATGAGTCCGACTACCACCTGTTGCTATAACTATGTTGTTTTTATCTATGTATCTCTGTGTCGGTATGTGTGACTTACCATGCAAGTATGTGTGTGTGTGTGTGTGTCTTTTTGTATTTGTGCTGCACACGCGGCGTATGATTAATGTGCCAAATTGCAAATTGCAGCTTTACGTTGAACTGTCAATCAAGTGCACAAAAAATCGTTTATATCTTTTTGCTTTTTTTATAATTTTTAATTTTATAGTTTGTTTTGTCTGTCTGTGTGTGTGCATATAACAAATTCCTTGTAATCTTAATACTGATTCTAGATATATTTGACGTATGAGAACCAATAAAATTTACCCAGATGCAGATAAAATTTAACATTCGAATATGACAGTTTTGACCCTGAATGAAATATAAGATCAAGGAATGAAAAAGTATACCATGCAATAATCCCATGAAATGGTATAGTCAATATATATAAAAATGTAAGTCCTAGATCCCGGAAACTACAAGGAATAAGAATATCTTGTACACATATCAAGTTTATTTTAAATTCTTGCCTTGGCCACTATTCTCCCCGATAAAATCCCAGTGCATTTTCTATTTCTATTGGGGGAAAACAAACGAAATATCTGTAAGAATCTCAGAACACCTTTAAGACCATTTAATTTATAATCAACAGTGAACAAACTCAAAATAATGTCTATCAGCTTTCTATTTCTATGCAATAGAAATGCAACTCTCTGCCCTACCCTACACTGCAATCCCTAGTTAATAACTTAACCTTAACAAAAATAAGAAAATCTTCCCTGAGAATGACTAACCAAGTTGTAGAATAGTCTCACATGACTTTGGAGGGTGGAGCGCCGTGACGGGGCTTTGGCCATTTACATTGTATTTGTCAGCAATTTTACATGAACTACAAGCCGGAGATGGGGCTGCAGTTGGTCTAATCAGGAGATGCCAAAGCAGCCGCCGGAGTTTCCTGCCCATGTCTACGCGTATTGGCCCTGGCTCACTGTCTGGCATGCAAAACAAGCAAACTGACAGACAGCCAAACAACCAAGTAACCAACCAGCCAACAGTCCGACCGACCGAGGCAACAAGAGACATGCAAAGTCGACAACAAGAACAAATTGCTGCCGTTGGGACAGCGACATCTTCGATGGCTAGAGCCAGAGACAGGGGCCAGAGATTCAGATTCAGAATGAAAGGAAAGCCAAGACGGGCAGCCTCAGTCATAACTCAGAGTATTGGCTTGTTAAGCGATTTTCCAATATCGCGGCATCAACTTCAGGTTCGTAATTACGTGAACCGTCGCCTCGTCCTCGGAGTCTAGGGCTTCTTACTGCTTAGTGGTTAGTGCGTGCGGGGAACGATATTTATTTTGCGTATGAGTATTTCGGCCTTTGGCGCTTTTCGATTATAAATACCAAAGCAGAAGCTAGAGCAGGAGCAGAGCAGCAGCAGCTGGCCATCTGGCAAGCATCTGGGGCATTAAGCTATTCCCATTTTCCTTGCAGCTCATGTCCAGCTTATCAAACGCATGTTTGTGTATGTGCATATTCCCCTTCCCACAGCCACAGCATCCCCCCAGTTCGCCCAAATGATTTATAGGAAGTTTTTATTATTTATAGTTTGCCTGCGCTCAAGGCTGTCAAATAAGTTGAGGTAATTAATTAAGGTCCCAGCCGAAAGCCAACTTTCAAGATCAAAATGGAAATTTTCTGCAACCTCAATTGAGCCACGATCCTATATCGAGTATGGCCAAACATGCCAGGCATTAGTCTATGAAAGAGCATTGGAACACGGCTCAATGTAATATTCCCCATCAAGGGGCAGTGATGGTGATGCAATTGCGTTAACACCAGGTCGAAGAGGACATTCAAGATCTTGTTCTTCAAACGAGCATCAAGGACATCGCAAACATTCTCCGTAACATTTAAAAGATAAGGTTCAAACTCCGAACCACGAGCCCGATACATTATGACATTTACCTGAAGAGATAGAGCAATCTTTCAAATGAATTTTATATGCCCTTCTCCTTAAAGGAAGAGGAACTTGCCGTCACATTATCCAATGGGCGAGTGAATACACAGCCACTGGTCATGAAACTCATAGTCCGACGACTATTTGTGGTGAGTTGGCAAACATTTTGGCTGCAATAATCCGGATTTGGTACACAGATGAATGAGCTAATTGTCGTATTAATGGCTAGCTAGAGAGTGGTAACACTTCAATCTTCAAATTATCTGTGTTATATATTGATCTTTGGCTTACCCCTTTGCTGATTGTGTGTAATACGAATATTAATAGAACCAACATACTGGACAGCTCTGTGTCAACTGGCACTGAAAGCAGGGTTCCTTTCGGGTTGTTCTGTGTCTGTCTGTTGGGTCTGACTTTGCGTGCCTCTAAATGCCCCAAATTACCCAATCATGCTGCAAACACCAGCACCTCCAAACAGATCATTTGAAACGCTTCATTTAAGTGAAATGGAAATGGCAATTTTACATACAACAAAAAAGGCGTTAAATGATTCGAAAAAATAAAAACAGAGAAACAAAAATACATACAATCGGGAGTCGAAATCACAAAGGCAAAAAATAACTGACTTATGTGTGTCATTAAGTGGAACGCGTCGATGCCCAATCTCCGATTCACCCTCCCAATCCTCTCTCGCTCTCTTCTGTCTTTGTGAATGGCAATAAAATGCGCTTTGGCAAATTAGAGGTTATCCATTTTTGGGCAAATAAAAGTTAAAGGCGTGCTCCGACTCCAGCTTCATCGGCAGATCCAGCTACAGCTCCCGCTCCAGGTGCTGCGGGTGTTAATTGCTGGGCGAGACCTCAAAAAGGGGGATAAATACAATCCCCAATTGGCAGCAGACTAAACGGATTGCGTGTGCCAACTTAGAGAGGGCAGGGACGATGGAGGTGGACCACTTAGTGGAATGCAGAGGCATAATCGGTTGCTGAGTTGTTGTTCTTGTGGTTGTTGTTGTTGTTGCTGTTGTTGGTTCTCTGTCTAGGACAACATGGCCTTTACCTTTGCTCTAATTGAAATAAAACAAAGCCCCCTACCGATTCTCGTTCTCTCTGTTTCTCTCCAACCCGCATTACCAGCAAATTATTTCGAGTCTGATTTTGAGTCTTTTTTTTTTTGATGATGGAGCACAAATGATGTAACTAAGCACCTTAAAAATAAAGAGAGAAAAAATGATCAGAGTGTCGGAGGTCTCGAGTCTGGGGTCTGGGGTCTGGCACGTACCTGCACCTGTTTTTTTTATGGTCTTGGGCCAAAACAAATTAATAAATGATTATTATATTACGCGGAGGCCGTTAAGTAAGACGATTATGACATAACGAAGAGCACACATAAACACACAAACTGCGCCAATTGTTGTTAGGCTGAGAAAGAAGCAGTTGAAGCTGCTGGACCAATAATTTACCCATTAAGATTGCACGCGCCTGATTGTGTGCTACGTGGTCTCTGGACTTGGGTCGCCGATCTCCGGTCTCCTTTGGTCTTGGCTAGCTGCTACTTACAGACATTGACTGGGACGGGTTGCTAGTTGTTGGCTGGGATCAGCCCACAGTTGGTTTAATGCGTCAAATTATAAAACTGTTGTTGACTTAATTTTATGTGTGGAAAAAGGCAGCTCCTACTGTCCAGTTGTCTGTCTGCAAGTTACTCGTCTTTGGTACGAGTAGCGACTAAAGATCTAACCCAGCATCTTGTTCAATTTTGGGGTTTAGTATTTAACAAATGATTAACCAATTAATTGATACTTCAGAAACAAAATGAACTCATTCAGGTTTATACACTGGGATTGATCCTGCCAGGCTGTTCGGCTGGCCACCCGCTGTTGATGGTCCCCATAATCGAATGGAACCCGCAGGCCAGGACGTGCACAATTTGGCGCCCTACTTTGAATATTGTTCGTTCAAAAACAAAGTATATCCCATTTCCATGTATCTTGGGATTAAGTGTCAATAAATCGACTGGCCAAGATCACTGGAATTTGTTTCAAACTGTTTTTATATTATTTTTTACAACTTCGTTTGGTTGTTGGTTGGGATGGTTCCCTTTATTTCTCTCTCTCTCTCTCTGTCTCTATAGGCTGGTTTTTTATATAGGCCCAAAACAAATTAACCCAAATTAATCAGAAACGAAAGTAACGCCACATGCAGCACTTAGGGGTCAAGATAAATGGCATTTTGGGCACAGTGTGGGGGAAAAATTGAAGTGCACCTGGGAGGTTCAACATGAGGCAACCGAGGAGACAAGGAGAGGCACTAAGGAAGAGCATCCGCAAGGGAAGGGGACGAGGCCAATGACATCGTTGGCAAGTGCCGTAAGTGCATGTGATTTTCCCAAACAATTTGCAAGCTTTCAATCAAATTGGCTCGAACTGGACTCTCGCTCATTCTCTCTCTCTCTCTCTCTCTCTCCGTTTCTCTGCCCCTGTTGATGGTCGCAATGGTCGCCAGGCTTCTCTAATCGATCAAAGAACCCGTGTATGCTACGATCCCAATCCCCAGACTCTGCCAACAGCGAACCAGCCACAGCCCGTTCTTAGTTCCCAGTTCGATTCCATCATTCATACGATCAACATTATCTGCCGTCAGGCATCGTTGCCGCATTTGCAAGCCCCATTCTCATCTCCATCCTTCAGCCCCATCCTCCGTTTGCAACTGTGCGTAAAACGTTCTCAAAAGCGTAATTAACGTTCGCATATTTTGCTGTCGGATTATCGCCCATGACCGTACCCATACCCATACTCATACCCATACCCATACCCATACCCATACCCAAACGCGAACCCACTCCTCATCAGAGCGCTTCCTGTGTAAATTGAACGAATAATTGTGCGGCCAATAACTGTAAAACTGTATACTGCATTGTATTGGCATTTAGTCCGACAGATTCAGTCACGAGGGAAGAAAGAGAAAGGATATCGCTTCCCTCCCAATTAGTTAATAACAAATGTCAAGCAATTAATAATCACGGCAATGTAAATACGGTTCACCCTCGGGTGGTCGTCCATTGGGCCAGGGCAAAAAGATTTTCCCAGCATTGAACGAATTTCCAAAGGGTCAACTCCGAAACAAAAATAAAGAAAATTTAAAAGAATTTTTGTGACTGTGTCAAGTCACTAGCATATTGTCTAGAGTCTCAAGTGGTTTACCATGTATATCTATTTATTTGTAAAATGATATGAGCACTTTTCGTTCGATATTCCCTCAATCCCTCGGTCTAATCCTTCGTAAGGCCGCTTATCGCCCGCGGCTTGGACTCTAATTTGATGAGTCATCTACACCGACTACATTTCGATAGCCATCTGTGAGTCCAACTCCCTCCCTCCTCCACTCTGTCTCTACTCGACCTTTTTACCTGAGGTAATGTCGTAAATTTCTGGCCTTCGGTTTGGATATGTCATTTGAATGGGTGTGTTTAGGCATCATTTGAAGGAACAAGCGACGATATCTGTTTGTATTTGTATTGAGTTTTCGTAGAAAATGTCACGAATGAAGAAGAATGGCGGAATGTCAACACACACAAAGCCAAATAGAAAACTAGATAATAATCGTATCGGTTCTGTTGGGTTCACTTCGGATTGTATCAACTAGAGGGTAAGGGTAGGGCAAGAGTATCTCATTTCCAGGCATTAAACTCAAAGGAAAGGTTCGTAACAATGAAAGAAATTTCCTTTTTACGGTTCCTCTTGTTGTTGCACTTATTCTTCGTTCATAATTACAGTCAGAGGTAGAAAGGTATCTCAACTTATCGCCTCTCTCTGAATAGAACGCACATTTTTATACGCTTCATTAATTTGAGTGGAAGAAATGCATTTAATACTATAAAAAAACGCAGTTAGCCTGTGGAAAGCAGCTGTTCCTTTATTTATTTTTGGAACGTATGCTAAGGATCTACGTTTATATGTCCCAAAAATTCATCCACCTAACCGGCTTACATCAGAGGAGATTAGCTAAAGTTTCATCAATAGGTAAGTAAGATAAGGTGAGCCGATCTAAGCGATCCTCAGCTATAAAAACAACACAGGCAAAAAGTGAGTTCCAGTAATTTCCCCTCCGCCCTTCAAAAATAACTCCACAGTTTTAGCCAGTTCCATTATTAACTTGATTGCCTATTAATTGGGAATATATCCCTGTTAAAAATGTCTGTAGTCTCAAAAGAGATTACTATTTATATGGATCACCTCGATTCTAATTTAAGCTTAAGTCTTTAGGACGTCGAAAATCTTTATTCCTGTCTTCCCAAGAAATCCCAGTGCTGCCCATTGAAAATCGATATTCTAATGCAAATGCTTTTTGTTTTATTAAATCGTTATGTTTTTATTGCGATTTTATTTTGTGTGTGCCGCACCCTCACGGGACTAGCGCCTGAGAGTGAGTCACAGTCCAATTGAGAAACGGAGATCCCTTCTTTCACTAAATCTGCGACTCAGACTCAATGGCCATTGAGCTGGGCCCCCCGTGGTTGCTATCATAAGAATGCCGCCGACGCCGCAAGTTTTGTTTTTTGTCTTTCGTTCTTTAAAGGTGGAAGTGCCACTACCACCTAAGGTTCCAAGTGAGTGGGACTACAGAGCTGTCAGCTTATCATTTCGCTTTTAGCGCAACCTCTTCAGAAAAAAAAGTGTGTCCTTTCATGTTGTGTGTGACTCTGTGTGTGTGTGTGTGCTTGGCTCATTATCAGGGTGCGCTCAATGGAATGTAATGGTGCCATGGCATCTCCTATGGATCAGTCCCTCTGCCTCTCTCTCTCTCTCTCTTTTCATACTTCTCGACATCTCCAAAGTCGTTGCGTGTTTCACTTGCATTGCCATTTTGTGTTATCCTTTCTGTTGTTTTTTTTCCTTTTTGCTCTTTGTCCGATCAATTTCGGCGACTTTTTGGTGAGTGAATTGCTCGCATGTTGCATGTCGCTAGACTCCAACTCCGACTTGGACTCGGTGTGTCGCCTTGTCTGTCTGCCTGTGGCGATAAGGTCTTAAGTTATGACCTTTTAAAATGTCCGAATGCGGCGATAAAACGTGATTGCTACAAATGTATTCCTAAAAAATGCAGCGACCATACAACGAGAGAGAGAGAGAGAGTGCAGCGAGTAGGGCCGGAAGTGGTAGACAAACTTGTCACCACTAACAAATTGTTTGCAGGCTCCACCCTCACCTTCTCAATTAAATCCTTAAGACGAAACATAAATAAAGAAGTATTCGATTTTAATGCTCCAACAAAGAGCTAAATCCAAAAGCAAATTGCCTATCAATAGACATCAATCAATGCATCTATTTCAATGAATTCCTCTAATCAAATGGCCCTTGAGTCAACTGCTTTCAAACATAATAAAATACACAAGTCGTCTCGCCGACTTTGGTATACCCTACCACAGAGGCGTACAAGACACTTGTTATCTAACACACTCTTATCCTCAAACGTGTACTTCAGTGTCCTCATTGGTCTTTGGTCCTTTAACAGTCTGTATTACTCCGATATCAATTGGTGGATTTAGTGGAAATACTTTGCAGTTCTCATTACAACTCTGAATTATAATGTCTAATGTTTGACCGATCGTTTTTGTTGCATTATACTGCCAAATAAACCTCTCTACGGCAATGAAACGCTGTAAACGCTGTTTAAGCCTAGAAGATCTTCCAGAACGTTTTCCAGTAGAGCCGGACATGGCTCTTCGACTCGGCTGTTCAAGAATATACAGTGTTGGCCACGAATTTATGCGTTTTTTTTTATTTTGGGACTTTTGATTCTAATTTTCTCGGATCCTAAGTAACTTAGGGAAATAATAATAATGCCTCTTATTGATAGACGATGAAAACGATCTAATTTTTATACGATTTCAACAAAAAATAATGCATTGGACTGTAAATTAAATTTACTTTCTTTCGTAGCTCAATGAAAAAAATACTTTGGGATAATTTAGTGTCGAAAAACGGTCTATTGGCTCTAAATCGAATGTTGGGGCTAAAATAAAAAATTTTAGAATGCAGTTTATCTTAGCTATGCTAGATCTTTAACTTCTTTCAAAGGTTCATATTTCTATCTGTAATATTCAAGATTTTAGCAAAAACGTATTAAATATTTGCCCACCCAAATTTTTGGTTTCAAATGCGCCTGTAGGAAAGTGGGAAAAGCTAGGTCCGAAAATTTAAAACGTCATAAGTTCGTGGCCACCTCTGTATATAATTCATTAGGTGGAAAAAATGTTTTCTGCCTATTACAATACAATATACCTTTGGGCATATATTTATTTCCATTGCATTGACATTCTTAGGATGGTAACCCGATAATGTAGCATGACCTATTTAAACCATTGGAAGATTAATCAAAAAATTAAATGTTGTTCATGGATTCCAGGGCTTTTGATAATATCATCAGCACGAATGGAATTTCTTCTAATAAATGCAAGACATTTTAATATGCAATCATAATTGAATTTCACTTCATTTAATTCAACTTGAAGTGCCCAGCCATCTGCAGCAGCAGTTTCAGCTGGGGCTGGAGCAGGAGCTATCCAGGGCACTTTGTAAATTGTTCTGCCTCGCATAATTTTAGCATAATTCTTATTTTAGTTTTCTCGGCTGTTGCCGTTGCTGTGGACCCGTGTGTTTGATGGAGGAATTTGCTGCTTTAGCATATGTCGATTGTGGTCCGATATCCATGCAGAAATGCAGCGAAATGCTTGAAGGGATTCCTCGCGATGTTGCTGCTTATTATAAAGGTTCCACTCCCCTCTGGCCGAGCATCGCTTCGGCTTGGCCATATATTGCTAATAATAACAATAATAATATGCGTTCGCTTATCAAAATTGACGTCAGATATTCTTGATATGCATCTAAAAGTGGAGGTATTCTCTCGCTTATTTTTCCCCTTCTTTTTTTTGGGACAAAGGAAAATCGTGTCAAAGAAGCACTGTGACTTAATTGAAGCGTTATTATGCGAGTGTCACACATATGCAAAGTATTTTTAAAAATATTTGAACACCAATTCTAAAGAGTGGCTGCTGCTCGGTGGGTCCTGGAGATCCGAGACTCGAGACTGGAGACTGCGGAGGGAGGACTGAAGACTTGGAAAGCCGGAGCCAAGCTGCGCATACAAAACGTGCACCTTCGCTCAGTTTGACAGATGCCTCAGAATTAAGCACCGCAGGCCATCTTAGCAACGGCAGCCTGTCTTTTATTAATCAGCAGACCGACCAGCAGGAGTGAATGCAAAAAGGGCATCGGGGAATGTCGGGGAAGGGGTGGCTTAAAAATATTATTTATATCGAATTTAATAATAATTTTTGAGCCGCTGCTGCTGCTGCTGTTGTTTCAAAGCGTAGGCTGTTGCTGCTGCTGCTGCAAAAATTTGCATTGATCGACGTTGAAGATACGAGACCAAACAACAGGGCCAAAGCGAGGGGATCAGGGTGAGGTGAGGTGAGGCCCAGATCCCGATTCCGATCCGCAGATATGCCGCGACAGGCGAACAAAATGTCGAAGGGAGTCCAAAAGAGAGACTTAAACTGATGTGGATGTGGATCTCGATCCGGCTGCCGATCAGCTGCATTTATGATGGATATGAATGATTGCGGGCGTCTTGACCGTGAGCTGAGGTGAAATGTTCCCTTATTAGCATGCCAGATACGTTGCAAGAGCATCGAAATCTGGGTTATCCCAAACACTCCCCTCTTCACATTCATCTGCTCACCCCCCTCTTAATGTGCCGTTTTGTTAAATTGCAGCGTTAAGAATGGCGCACATAAAGTATTTTGTTGTCAAACTGATTTTTGATCATACGTAATTTTTATCTTGATCCCAAATATATAGCGAACAACATGCAAAAAGTCTGAACATTAAATTGAGAATAAGAATGTTGCCGGCTGCTCGCAATCTGACCAGCCTAGGGCCACGAAAACCAGCTCCGTGGTCGAGCTTTATATTGTGTACATCGACAAAAACATTGTATGCACATCAGCGAGGGCTGATCCACAAGTTGGGAAGCCGTGCTAAAATGGCCGCCCCACTGATTGATCCATCCTCGTTTATCTAAGTGCGTGGTCAACGGCCATATTCATATATTCATAATTGGTCATTTATTTATGTATTGTATATGCTGATTTTTTTTTTGGCCAATATACATATATATATACAATTTTTGTCGCTCCAAATGTTGCCGCCTTATTTGTGGCGAATAATCAGACTCAGCACCCCTCCCACATCCCTCATGCCCCTTACGTCATTGATCAAGCGGAAAATGTTATAATGGCTGGGCACTTAAGTGCACCATAAAAACTCTGAGCACATAAATCAATCGCATAAACTATATAATATTCCATCAATACATATATTTTATGTATGTGTGTGTGTGTGTGTGTGTTTGTGTAGGGACGTTGAAATCGTTAGAAATTTATTGATTTTATATGGAAGTGAGTATAGAGTTCATTATGTAATTTGCATGTAAATATCTTATTATTAAATGAATAAAATGACTTAAATGGAAAATCAATAAAAATAGTTATAGTTCCAAACCTAAAAAATATATAAATATATACATAAATGACTCTTAGATACTCTGATTTGTATTATCAATCAGATAATCAGTTTTCCATCAATATGTTTTATATTTTTCCATTAAATTGATTTGGAATATTCTTTAAATCCTATATTTGAATCCGAATTGTATATAATGAATTTCCACAAACAATTCACTTTTTAAATTCCAAAAAAAAAAACATCTGAATTTGCATAACGAATGAAGGAGATGAAAGAAATTGTTGATTTTAATTATTTCGAAAAGTGTCAGAAAATGAATTATTAAATCTATCTGTACTGGCTAGAGTAACTTTTGCATGGAAAAGAAATATTAAAATCGTCAAATGTACATTATATATTCGATAAATGACTGCCACCAACAGCCCAGTCGATCTAGACATATCCGTATACATATCCATCTCTCCGTCGGTATGAACATCTATGTATATGTATATATCTCTCGGAAACTACAAGAACGAGAACCTCCAAGTTTTGTATTATATACATACTGTAATCAAGTATAGTCGGGCCTCGATTATCGGGTAACCCGGAATAACCGTAAAGTCCAAAAATCAGTCTATTGTTTTTTTTTTCCAATGTTTTCAAATGGTTTGCTTCGATTACCTCAATTCGAATATCCAATTCGCTCTAAAATGGGGCACAAATAATCGATATTCCGGATGAATTTACCACAGAGGATAAAAAGGCATGGCTCAAATGTGATGAGAGCCACCCAATTTTCTGTTTCATCAGATGAAGAAATTATAAGCATGGCAACCAGGCAATGTAATTGTTTCAGAAACCACTTTAAAGGAAGCGATAGACATATTTCCTTGTTCCGGAATTACAGAGCAGGATACAATTCAAGTAAATCGCATCCAAGAAAAACTTATAAAAGAAAATTATAAGTTGAAAATAATTAAACAAACAACATCACCCGATTTTGTTTGAAGAAGTTGTACGCTATTTTGCCTCGTGTTTTCAGTAGAAAATGTAATTTATACATACTTAATTAATTAAAAAAATTTTATAAACTTCTTAAATTAATGTTTACTTGTGAAATAATAAGAATATTAAAAAAATGTATAATCAAAATTGTTATTGTAATTGTTTCTAATCCAGACCATCACGTATAATTGAGGACCGACTGTATATTTCAAATTTACTAGATCACCCAGTATACAATAGAATATCCTAGTCTCTTCTTGTTCCAGTATTATTATATTGACGGACGGACAGACGGACATGGCTGGAACAATTCTTCTCCACGGGAACGGAAAAGCTTCCATCGGCCTCTTGTATATACATTTGGCAACTTTAACATTTTATTTTGATATAATACACTTACATACATACATGTTATACATACATATATTGTTAACAACACACATTAATCAAATTAATCACTTCAATTTGTTTTTAAATCTATATTTTACACGGATTCCCGAAATTTTGTGGTTATATTTGTAACGGTTTGTTTTTAAGTAAATTTTAATAAAAGGCCCATAATATATTGGCAAAAAAAAACAAAAAAAATTTAGAGATTTTTAAAAATTTATTGCACACCTCTAGACCATAATCTAACATAAACTGTATACCAAAAACTTTCAATTTAGCCCCAGGATCCAATTAGAAGCCAAATGGAAAACTCAATTTTGTATATATTTTTTTGGATTTATTTTAAGACATTAATTTATTATAAAGTACAAAGAATTATTAATTAACTTTCCCGTCGAATGAGATATTATTCATCAAAATCGGATAAAAACAGATAGACTTTGTTGCCCTGTAAAAAAATACCTGTTCGTCCCTTTTTTGCCAAAACAGTGGTATTTTCCATGCGAAAGAGAGGGAAATAGGTTAGTTGAATTGCTCAATAATACCTGTTCAACACATTAATACCTGTACATAGTCGACCCATTTTGATGTAGTCTTCATTAATGAAACTAAATAGAATCTAAAATAAAATAGAATCATAATAAAACAAAATATTCACACTTTCCAATATAATAGAAACCAATATATACATAGGTACATACATATGTATTTTATTTTTCCTAAGCAATAAAGAATTTAAATTTGAATTGTATCCATTACATACAAATTTTGATGAACACTATACACATCATAAAGTTCATCATAATTAACTGGATAAACAGAATAGATGACTCGTATTAAATCAATAGCTAATGTTATGATTTCCTTGGGAACCCCGTAGCTTTTTGCCTGGCGCAACTTTTGGCTAGAAAATGACAAAAAGTAAATTTTAATTATTATTTTTATATGCAGATGTAAAGTATCAGTTCTCACCTTGTTTGGGTTGAACAACGTGTTAACAATTTTTCAATTGCGCTGCAGCTTCCTTGACCCAGTTTGGAAACGTCGAATGGAAAGCAAACGAATACTGAAAAATAAAAATATTAAAATTCATCTGCCAACTCAATCGTACAATATTTTCGAAATTACCTCGATTGGGCCTTACTTCGCTTTGGAATACACATAAATTGGCTCTCAATACCCACAAAACGACAGTAAATGGTCATTTTTATCGAAATAATTGCTTTTTTCTTCGTTTTTGTTGAATTTGTTGTTTCGGCCTTTTTTTTTATTTATTTATTTTTTTTTTTTGACTGGCTCGTTTGGCAGCGAAAGTTTTGATTGCGATTCCCTCACGTTAGCGGAGAGCTTCCACTAATCCTCCAATGCGCATCCCTATGCCCGTATGAAGGGGGGGATTTCATTACGAGAAGGACGCCGGAGGCCCGGCAGCCTGGCCCAAACGAGCTGCATTCTGACAATTGTAACCAGGCAGCCGCAGAGTAAGGGAAAATGGGCGATGGTCTGCTGCTGCTGCTGCTCCGACTGCCGACTCCGGCTGCTGTACTCGGTGTGCCGTGCTGATTGTGCATACGCACGAAATCAATAAATAAAAGGGGGAAAAAAAGAAAACATTCCCCCTCAGACGTGGGACCCAGACAGCCCGCCATCCAGCCAGCCAGCCAGCCAGCCAGCCAGCGAATGCGCAGCCGTGGCCCACGCCGCCCTGCCGCTGATGCGCGCTCATAATTCATTTCATTATTGTTTTGACATTTTATTTATTGAATGCGAACAGGCGTGCGTAGTGCTCCTCTCTTTTTGACCCCTTTTCCCCCTGGCCCGAATCCCTGCTGCCGCTCCTTCTCGCAGTTCTGCCACCATGTGCCGCTCTTGGTTTGTTTATTTCTCCTCATATTCGTTTCGTTTGCTTGTCAGAGGTGGAACAGGCCAAATGGTTTTGTGCAAATTGTTAACGGGCTTGTTTTATTGCCACCACCACCACCACCCCGCTCGACCCTCGGCAAGCGAAAGACAAAAAAAATTATAAGAGCTTATAGGCCAGCATCGTTTCGTTCACTCCTCGGTGGCGATGTGTGTGGTCTGTAAAAACAAAAGACTTAGGCAACAAACTTCACTTCATTGTTGCTAACAAACTCAAATTGAAATATTGTGTGTAAGTATTTACCTAGCCAGGGAAAATTAACATAAATTTTGAAGTGAACCGGTTCAATTGTAATTTGAAACTCGAGATGATGAGCGATTACAAATGTTAATGTTGGCAATATCGCCACGGTCGAAAGCCAGAAACGCACATAAGTATGTATGTACCCATCTCTTACACACTCGTGTAGGTATTAGCCACGCCCACACACACATGCACTCCAGACGGCAGACCCCGAACAATAAATGCGATTGCCAAATGGCAAATGGATAACAATTAATACACACCGCAGATCAATGCATACATATATGATAAATGGATATTCTTCTGAACCCCCACACATTGGACACCACCCCTGTCACCCCTCCCCACACACATACATATGTACATGCAGATGACAATTTGGAGCAGAAACTTAATGGAATCAAAATGCATATAAAAACTTTTGCCCCCAACAATAGCAACAACAACAAGACGAGCGAATGGGAAAGAAGGAAAATATGACAGTATCGTTGAAAATTAATCTTACCATAGAACTTCTAAACCCTAGGCAGGATGTGGTCTAGTGGACTAGTGTGAATGGTGAACTTGATTATGTTTTATGAGACGCATTGCATGCAAAAGTCTGCCAACTCCGCCACGAAGCCTCCTCAGACGGTGTGAAGAAGTGAATCCCATTAGATGTCGGCCATAAATTGTGGTATCATTTTTATGCAACTGACTCTGGTGGAGTTACAATAAACCAGGCATTGTCCCATGCCTCTGCCCCCTCTGACCAAGGCAAAAAGGGACATGCAGCTAGCAGTAACGACAAGTCAGGAGCGGCTTCAACAACAAAAAGGAATGCAACAAATTTCATTTTGGCATGAGTTTTGAATGGAATTTTTCAGATTCTCCGATAGTTTTTATTCTAGCATCAGCAAAATTTCCAGTCCTAATTTAGCCCTGGAGTCTGGAACCAAGGTGGGCGATAATCTGTTGGCAAGTTTTGATTATGCGTTGGCCATTTAAAGCAATTGTTGGCTTCATTAACCACTCCAGTCTAATCAGTTGTGGAGTTTTATGTGTTCCCAAGTCAAAATCGAATAAAATCAAAACTACATCAAGCTGGAAACATTTTACATTTTGAAGCAAATATTTTATTTAGTTTCATTTTGAAATATTCTGCCGGTACTTGGACACTGTTCCGAGTTTGTCACCTACGCCTCCTACGGCGTACCATGCTCTAAGCGGACGCCTTCCAAACGGGCCGTATCATTGTTGATGACATTTATGTCTTAATATTTTTGCAGGCGTCCAACAAATGAAAATGGAACTGCAGTGGCACTCTGTTGATACCGTTACCCCAGGAGCAGCAACCACGATGCCAGCAACTGGCAACTTCCACCATTAGCCCGGCTAAGAGGCTCAGCAACTACACAGACATTCGTATTTAAACCATTAATTTCCATTTATGGATTAAGCATAGCGACTGAGTGAGACAGGGGAACAGGAACGACATCAGCAACAGCATCATGAACGGGAATGGGAACGGGAACGGCAACGGGAACGGGAACTAGCAGAGGCTGGTAAGCCCGCACGCACAAAAGCCTTTAATAAATGCAACGCCATTACGTCCAGCACATGGAACTTTGGTGGAGGAGCAGGAGCTGGACAACTCAATTGCCTGGGCAGTTTTCCCGAGCTGCTTATCGCCTGTTGCTGGTGTTGCATTTTCCTCTTGGCCTCTCGCCCCTTTAACGAAAAAAAAAAATGTTTAAATGCTGCTCATGTGATTTTTCTTTTGCTCCATAAGGCAAATGGAGACGCTGGGATTAAGCTGAGTGAATAATGGATGCCCCATGCTTAGGCCACGTCGAGAGCTAAGTATTTAATAGATTCTTTCATATTTGTACTAAAATCCATAAGTAACCAATAGAAATTGTGGAATCACCAAACTAAATATGCCACGAGTGCGCTCTCATCTATTTATATGGTGGAAAGTGGAAAGAGTTTGGGTTGTGCAATTGGAATAGCTAAGCAAACACTCGAGCGACCTTAGCTAAATTCCTGGGTGTTCCCCAACCCAACCGACTTCTCCGGACTCCACCAACTGTGGGGCAATTGTAACGCCCCACCAAAAAGCAAAACAAACCAAACAGAAGAAGAGCCTTGGACACGCCGACTACCACGCGGATGGAGGCGATGGAGACGAAGACGACGACGTTGTTGTTGATATTAATGTAGACCTGTCCGAATGGCAAATGAAAGTCATCAATCAAAGAAGCGCGCGCGAGCACCAGCAACTGTTGAACAAAGACAAATACAAATATGAGCTCAGTGCGCATACGCGGAACGGTACGTTATGGTTATAAAGAAGGCCAAGTCCCCAATCCCACAAAGTACACAGGAGCGGCTTATCCTTTTCAACATAATCTGTCCTAGTCCAAACAAAACAAGCCAAATAACAGCTACATAATCGGCCCAGCTCTGATTCGATCTATGAGGCAGATTTTTTCTAAAAATAAATCAATAACAAGTTTTTAATTGTTTCACTATTTAAAGTTAAGTTTGACTTTAAAAGACCAATGGTTATTCTGAAATTTTAAAAAGAGTAGAGCTAGTTGAATTTAAATGTGCTTTATTGATTAAATCTTTATTCAATTAAATTCTTTATCGGAAACGTGACTAGGTCAGTTTAAATACTAATGAAATAATATTTAAAAGGTGCAAGCTATGAATATTATTAAGCAACTTTGCGATTCGGCAACTTTTCTCTTACTGACTTAAGAAAAACAAATTGAGTTCAAGTAATATGACTCGGAACGGAATGACTCTTAAGTCTGATTCCGACAAAATCATCAGAAATCGGAACTAAGTAGATATATACATGTGTTCGATTTAGTTATGTTAATTGGCGCCCTTTGATAGTATAACCAGCCAACGTTGTGGAATGCGGTCCTGGCGAACGCATGCAAACACTTTTCAAGGACCCGAAGGGTGCACACTTAAAAAATGTGAGAGTGCAAAATGTGCAGACTTGGGGCGCCATTAATTGTTTAGGGGTGGGCAGGTGACGAGAAGGAGTGATCGTGCAGCGGCATCGGAAGGGGAAGGGGGTGATGGTTATTTTTTAAGATTATCGTACGCCATTTTGTCCACCTGTAGTCACTCTCTCTCTCTCTCTCTCTCTCTCTCTCTCAGCGTATCTTTCTCTCGCTCTCTCTCCTTCTATGATGTCTTAATTGTCATGCAAAAAGGCAGCTGGGGCGTTAAAAATTAAATTTATGTTTCTATGCAATTTATTATATCAAAGCAAAAATAAAAATAAAAGCAAAAAAAAGAGGAAAAAACTAAACTTGTTGCCTAACTCAGCTCCAATTGGAGGCCTGGCCTTGCTGATAGGTTGAGCCACGCCCACTTTGTCGGCTTTCTGTTGATGATGCCAAAGAGTTGATTTTGCTTGTCTTTTTTATTATTTTTATTAACTTTTATTTTATGATCTAGACCTGTGTACCCCTGCGTTCTGCCCCTCTTATCCCTCACCTTATCGCAGCTCTGTTGTCTTGTGTCTTGTCTGTTGTCTGTTGTCTCTTGTCTCTGCTACCCACCCAGCCAATATGTTCGATAAAACTGGCCGATAAGCCGATAAGAGAGACTGAACTGCGGCTAAGACTGAGATTTACTTTTGGTTTTTTTCGGGTTTCGTTTGCAGGTCAACGGCAGTTCAATAAATGTCCCAAATTTGTTTTCTTGTTCATTTCGGTTGTTGGCATAACAAAAATTTGTTAACTGATTTGACTCTGTCAATTTATTTGGCTATAATGGGAATGAGTTTAAACCATGTTTGAAAACAATCAAACAGTAATTATTAAGGCTTGCTTTTTATGCTCTATAATGTGTGGAAAATGCTTTTCCCCTCTCATTTTTTCATTGAAAAGAGATTCAATGATTAATTAAGACATTACTTATTATCTGCCTATGCGAAAGTTCTTCTGTTTTGATGTCAAAGTAAGAGTACTTGCAATTCGTTGAGCACTTTTTCCATTGAAAAGTTTTTGTATATAGTACATCTCTAGTCAATTGCTTATTTTATCGGCTTTTGTGCATCTTTTTTGGGAGGGGGGAAACGAGGCCAGTTGCAAAGAGAGGTAGAGCGCCTTCTTCGTGCCAAAACGACAGAAAATGACAGTAAAACAATAACAATGAATACAACAAAAATTCGGCAAAAACAAAATAAACTTTTTATATTGTTGCAAGTCAGCGGGAGATATTTCACTTTTAACCTTTTTACATTTAAGCAAAAGCAAATTTTGTTTATAACATTTATTTTTCAATTAAATATAAAGTCGCATTATTATTAAATGACGGCGTCCCTATCTCTTGTTTGTACAGGTATTATAAAAATAGTCGTTTGATTTATAGAAGCCATGTCTAGTTGTAGCATGTGAATAATGAATTCGCGATTTATAACATCAGCCTAATTGAATGTTTGATCCTGCGCATAAATAACCAAATTAATGGAAATGATTTTTAATAAATTTCTCAATTGCATGCCAGGATGGTATGAGCCAAGTTAAGAGCCAATGGCCAACTGGGAAAGTGACAGCCCAGCCTCTGCTAGCCAGAAGACACGCGCTCCATAACGATGTCCTGCTGGGTTATGACTAATGTTTCTCTATTAGGCTCCGCATTCATCCTGCTAATGGAGCCGGAATGTAGAATGAAGATTTCCTTCTTTTTGCTTCGAAGACGGAAGCTCCAGTGTCATTAGCGGGGAGGCAGGGGAGAATCCACTGCAGTTGCTGTTTCTGTTGCAGTCCAATATGTCATTCACCCGATTAATTATTAAGAAATGTATCCGTTTTTGCGATAATTAATGGCGCCATTCTCCATTTGATTTCACATTTTTGGCCGCTGGCTTTAGCTCAATTCACAGATAATTGCTCCGGCTACTCCTCCCTTCCCCCCATGCATTGACTTGTGAAGCCGGAGCATGGGTTTTTGGGTCCGAGTTGCTTTTGATTTGCTCCGATCGCATCGCATAACTTTTCGGAATGCCCTTAGTTTGTGTTGACAACTTCAATTAACGAGAGCCCAGTGCGTGTAATTAGCGCATTTCTCGGTTTCCCCTCCCTCTTCCCGCTGCCTATTAAAGTCCTTCACCGAAAATGATACAAAATACTCGTAGCACATGTACACGACAATTTTGGCATACCCCAAGAGTACAAAGATGAGTTGCTGACAGAGGCCAGGAGGCGGAGACTTTTTTGGTCAGAGCTATCGATCGTTAAAAAGGAAATGGAAGCCGTTTCTCAACTTGCTACAACTCGTAAGGTATGTGGCATGCAACATATGATATCAGTTATCAATAAGGTGGGTACTTCCTTTTGTCAGGAAAACAGCAATAAATGTCCAAATGCCCTATGACTTCAGCACTTTCTGTCATGAATGTCTAATCCCCCACAGAAAAAAAAAGAATCATTGAATCAACTTGGATCCATCCACTCGAAAAGTAAAAATATCAAACATACTAAAAGTTTTCATGGATTTATTCGTAGAGGATATTAGTGAAGTCGATCCATGGCAATTTAAAGTATTTACCATTCCTCATTTGTCATTTCACATTAGAGTTTTGAAGTGTTGAATTCTGAATTTAAATGACGGTAAACACACAAATGCATAAATCAGTTGGGCCAACAAGAAAGGCATTCAAAACATGCACAAGTGCCGGCACCTGCCACATAACCCAAACTCAAACTCAAACCCAAACCCAAATTCAAACCCATATAACGAGGCCCATCCCTGAATTGAAATACAGCTCACAACTTGCAGACATGACGACAATTTGTCTGCTATAATCTATGGGGGACCAGCGACAGTAATGATACAGGCACTTGAATTTATAGTTCCGTTTTGGGTTTCGCTCAGGTAACATGGCCAAAAACGATGCAAGCGCAAGGGAGAGGAAGCGAGGAGGGGCAAAAGATCTAAAAAGTAAAAGTGTGCAAATCGTGGCGGCTGCTGTTACTGTTAGTGAGAACAAAAAAATAAAAAGAAAGAAACACAATGTGGCCAACAATGGAGAGCCAGACAAGACAAGATCCAGACCATGAAATGGAGGAGAAGGCGGTTACACGGACTCAAATGGCTGGGGGCAATCAAAACAGCGTCACGATTGCCAAAGAGGATGAAATTTTAGCTGCAATCGCGGAATGGCAGCAGCGTTGTCTGCTGTTTACCTCCAAAAATACATATATATACTATATATAGGTACTTGTATAGTAGGTAACGAATCATAATCATATAATGAAAGCAAGTTTAGCTATTGCTTAACATCAGTTGCTTTACGATATAATCAGCATCCGCGTTTAATTGAATATAAAATAAAAAGAAATCTCTGTGATAAAAAACAAAACACTTTTTTCTCGTTTTGTAATTGTCTTTTGAAACGCAGATTTCATGTCTCTCGCTCTGGGTCTGGATACCAGGAGGCATAATTGAGATGCTTTTGAGGCGATAATAAATTATAAAACCAAAACGAACCAACCGAAGAGCGAAATCGAACGAAAACCCTCAAGAAAGTAAAATGGCGAGGTGACTGACTGATGAATTTTTTTGTTTTGGAGGTTTCTTTGTTTTTGGTTCGTGTTAGTAAGGGGCCAAGACTTAGAGCCGGAGAGACAGGAACGTGGAACGAGGAACGATTAGGCCAGGGATTAGGCAAAAGTCTGCAAGCCATAAATTATAAATTGAAACCTAACGGGAAACAAAACGTTTAAGAAATCCAAAAATAAAAAGGGAAATCGTTTTTACACATTTTGGTTTAATTTTTTGGAGGAGGAGGAATGAAAGGGGTGATTAGGACAACGAACCCGCTTATAAAGGATTAGACTGGTCTTTAATGGAATCTTCCTAACAGGTTGGTAATTGAGAAATGTCATGCAATCTGATATGTTTTTGGCATTTGTCGTTACTAAAGACCTTTGCTTTTTGGGGGCAATTAGCACAAAGCCATTGCGTGTCCAATATAAAAGTCCATGTTAGAATGCAGGCTTCTCTTTATAAACGTACTGGCAGATACATATTTGGATGGACATATGTCTATAGCTTAGATGGAGCTAGGCTGGAGCTTACCGCGTGACTCATAAAACAAAACACACACAGAGATAGAAGAGGAAGTCGAAATAGGAAAGAAGAACATCGTTTTGCGGCAGCGCCTGCGCAAAGCGTGAAATTTATGCGACCCACACGCAGCGCCACTCACACGACCACGACCACGACCCAAGGCACAGATAGACAGACAGACAGATAGACATTCATTCTTATAAAGTATAAAGATCTCTGGCAATAAATCCATGACTGATTTATGTACTGCACAATCGTTACAAATCACAAACGTTTATTGAGTGGCATCACCCACCCCCCTCCCCTGAAGTACCGCCGACAGGGCCCACTTCGTATTCGTATGCATCTGCCTCTGTCTCTTAGTCTAGTTAGTCTAGCACTGAGGTAGCCAAGGTGAAGAGTTGGCCAAGAAAAAGTGACAGTGTCTTCAAGTTGGCTGCAACTCGACTCACGTGTTGGCTTTCAGCTTCAATCAGACGAGCATCACTTGGCCCTGACATGCAGTTGAATTGCATTTGAATTAATTAAAATGCTCGTCTAGTGCCTTGTGCCTCTCAGAGTCACCGTCACTACGACGCCCTACCCTCCACCACCGTCGCTGCCTCCGCCGGGCTCGAATCTGCAAAATTTGTCAAATAAGTGCCGCAAACATTTACACAACAATCGCAGACCGAGACGTCAACGACGACGACAATAAAAACTGTTCGGCTCCAGACAATATCTCCATTATAGCCATGGCACACGCAAACAAATGGACAACTCTCCACTCCCACTCCAAAGATGAAAATCTTCATGCACATGTATCCTTTTTCTGTGTCCAATCCAAATGGAAATGGAAGGAAAGTATGTAGTTGAGACTTTCAGATGTTACCTATTGCATCATCTATATTTAAGTATTTAGCATTTAGTTGCCAGTGCTTGTAAAATATATTTAGGTTGATAGTTTACAACTTAATCCTATACTAATAATAATTTAAATAATAATATATCGATTGTTTCCAAATTGTGTCTTGTAAAAAAGAAGTTCATTTAATATACCTTAAATTTTAGTCACAGCAGAATGCTCTGGATAAATCTAATAGATTTCAAAGAACTCAAAACAAAACATTTATAAAAGTATTCAAAATGAGTATATATTTACAGCCGAGTCGATAAAGCCAATCCCGTCTGTTCCAGCAATATTCGCAAACAAATTGTGACTCTGATATTTGTTAATAATATTTCTAAAACCACCATTTTAAAAAAGCTATGAAATCGAACTAAGAATAGTTAAATTGTACTTATAAAAGTTTCTCCAAAAAGGATAATTAAGAAAGGATGCGCAAGTACTTGAAAGAGTAAACAAAGTAAAACAGAGTGATTTATGAGAATCAGAGAATCATGATACAAAATGGCCTCGAAATACGTTTCGTTTTCTTAAGTCTGATGAGTCGGAAGAGGACGAGGCTAATCTCGACTGTGCTGATGTCAAACCGAAAAAAGTTTTATCTAAAAAGTCGAATTTCCGCGATAGAACGGAATTTGATAAAAAGTTCCAAATTTATGCCTAACTTAAATTTATTTGAGGCAAAACAATTTTTAGGATTACAATTATATATGTGATACAGTCGGCAGATCTTGATGACAATGTCTCTCATCTTGGATTTTTCTAATGCCCAAAATCGGTTCGAATAGAGTCGGTACTCAAAAACTGACGTGCAGTTTACGGCTCTCAAAGCTCTTTTTTTGGCCCTCTGAAGTATCTTTCTTAAATCAACCAAATTACATGTAACTTTTGTCACTTATTTGTATTAAAAAATTTTGCTATACTTAAAAGAATCGCGAATCTGTTTTATTTATGTGTATATTTAATAGATTCGACAAATGAATTATATACCAAATCGTTTGGGGTTTCCTATCATTCAATATAGTTGCTGTAATTTTGTTGCCAGTGTGCGACACGATCAATACGTAATATATGCAAACATATAAAACAGGAGGGGCAGGGAGATGAAGATGCCGCACGGTGTAAGAGCCAGAAAGAAGGTATCAAATTATAATTTAATTTTCAATCGACCACCGGGGTGGACAAAAAGAGAAAACAAACACACGCCACACACACACACACACACATACACATTCTTTCTGATACATTCCTAGGCTGTTGTCAGCCGTTGAGATTAACTCATAAATTGTCCAAATTAATTCATAGTGGCACCAATGGCGACACCTACTCGTTGTCACCGTTACACCTCGCCACCATCCACCACCAACCGGAATGGGGACTTGGAAATGGGAATTTGGACAGGGGAATGGGGAATCGGCATGGTTTTGCTTGTTTCGTTAGTCATAAATTTATAGTCTTTATTGAAACATCAATTTGGACGCCATAGTGGAAGACACCTGATCCAATTGTGTTCGCCAAGAGAAGAGAGACGGAAGGAGATGGAGGAGGTGCCGGCCAAATCCAAGGTGGTCCAAGATGGTGCGACCAACAGCAGCGCGGCGGCTCTTTCTACTGTTTAGAACAGGTTTCTTCTTCACTTTAAGCGAATGTTTTGTTTCTCTGCTATTCCAATATCATTCGCATTTCGGCCAATCGCCAGAACGTTTGTTTAACGATTTTTGATCAGTTTTACAGCTAGTTATGCAAATTGTTTCCAGCCTTAGGGCCTAGGCGGATGATCTCACTCTCCCAGGCCGGAGAAACCACAAAACTCTGTCCCAGAACAGAGTTATCATTTTTTCTTTTTTTCTTATAGATAATTGGATAAATATATACAACACACACCCCAAACTATGTAAATCATGTGGAGCAAATGGTGGAAGTATTTGCTTAACCCACTAAGTCAATGTCCTGAAATAAATATCTCATTCATAGCATTCAACTTTTGACAGCCGGCGGTTGGCTAAACTTTATTGGATTTTAAGCTCGTTGGAAGGTTCGAAAGCTCCAAAAAGCTTCTACAATACGTTGAGATTAATTTTTAAAACGGAAGGAAACGTGTCCTTTTTGTTTAAAAACCAGTTTGGTATTGAAATCTGTTGAATTTGTATTTCTTTAAAAATGGGGAAACATTTTAAAACTCTTTTTCTTGAATTTTAAATCTCTGAAACGTTCCCTGTGTCTGTTAATCTTTCTCTCTCTCGCTCTGTCCCTCGTTCTATTTCTCTGTCTATTTCCCTTCCACAATCTCTGCCTCCTGGAAAAGCACTTTTCACTAGCTCAATAGAATTCCCCTTGTGGGTGGAAGGCTGTTTTGGGAGGAGGAATTCGACTTGGGTCCTAAAGGACATTCGCTATAAACAGGCGAAACTCAACAGGTTTAAGCTCAGTTGCTGTCCAACGCTTCTCTGGGGAGAATCGCACTTCTAATCGTAACGAAGAAATATCAAATATATATGTACATATATATAACATATTTCGAATAAACCGCTTTTCAATATATCTATAATTGAATTTTGTTCACATAAAGTTTATGGTTATAAAAAGAGAAGACACTTTTTTTATGTGCTATTCGTGTGTGCTACTCAAAAGAGACCCAAAAAAAAAATTCAATTGGTGAAAAATATTAATACGATGGATTAACATTAAGATTTAAGCACCTTTTGGTCGGGGTTCAGTTTAAATTTGAGTTCCGTTTAGCCTTCTGCCCACAATTTATAATTTGTTTATTTCCGTTTATTTATGACTTGACCAATGACAATTTGTCAAGACAATTAAAATTGTAATCAATAAATATTTCTCTGGTGATGCAAGGACATGGGTCAAGTGTGAAAAGTAAACAGTCAAGTGAAAGGGATATGTGTGTGTTGTCCATTTAGGTGAACTCAAATACAGCTCATCGCGGAAAATTGTTTACATTCGAGTTGAGGTACAGTGACAGAATCGGGGAGAATCCATAGCCAGTCCACAAAGAAGCAATCAAATGTGCTTTCAATTAAACTCAAAGTGCGGCACACTCCCAACAACAAGGACCCCTCCCCCGTTTCTCCCATCCTGTCCTTCATCCCTTGGAGTGGACTTGGTTGCTCATCCATCAAATTTGTTGTGCTGACTTGATGATTGTATGGAAGAGGGTGGTATAATAAGTGATATGTGTGTGTCTACCCTGGCCCATATGTGTTTATCTCCTCTCCATGTATTTTTTTTGCAATTATTTTACGCGTCTTCTTCTCATTACTGCACTAACAACCTCCCTGGCTATTGAAACTCAACAAGTGTCCTTCAGACAGTGAGCAGAGTTGAAAGAAGGGCACAGGGACTGAATTGGGGTGTTTGGGAAAAGTGGAAAAGTGGGGAATAACACGCAACAATTGTGTCTAATTCTTTATGCAGCCATAAACATTTGTGTTTATTATCATGATCAACTAGTATCCCATCTAAATACATATTTATGTATGTACATACATGTATCCATCTACAAATGTATACAAATATAATTAAATGGATACATAAAAATATACATGTACTCGCATGAACAATCAACAATATGCTAAATGGAAAAGCTCACAAATTAAATACAGAGACAATGCTGAATCAGAACCAAAACCCTTCCCCAGCGGGTGCCAACAGCAGCAGCAGCGGCAGCATCAGCAAAAGGACCAACACGTGCGTTAAGATCGACATCACCAATTGCAAATCGAATCCCGAATCGCCCAATCGCCCCAAACCAGTCTCCAACACCCCAGGGGGAAACTCCGCATCTAGTACGGGTATGGGTTCGGCTGGTCTCCTCCAAGTGCCCACCCATCACAATCTGCAGCTCGATAAAATTTCTGTACGCTCGATTAGTTCCGAGGATATATCCAATGGTGGAAGTGGAAAATGTTGCAGTGCCGCTGCCAGGAATCCGACCATAAAAACCGGACGGCGCCTGCAACTGATGCAGGTGAGACAATATAGCAACTGATGGACAGACAGAACGACAGACAGACATAAATTCCTATTGAAGCATAAATTAGCAAGGACATATGCATCTTAATTAGCTCGACGGGGCAGGGTCACGTGCCGAAGTGCGCGACCCTCGCTCTAATGAAGTGGTCACACGAGAAAAACACTAATCACGTCGTAAGAATCAGGGCTGGAGCCCGAGACCAAGAGCTAGGGGCGTATCGAGCTAAAGTGATGCCCACCTTTGGTCATGTCTGAGCATAGATTGCAAATGAAAATAGATTGTCCCAATTGCACAGTGGGTGAAAAGGCGAATTAAATAGACAACACCAGAACTTTTGAAACCATCATACAAGGTTTTTTTTAGAAATGAACATACATTTTCAATCAAACCATGTTTTTTCAATTCAATTTAGATTTTTTTACTGTTTGTCGTAATATTAATTAAGAATTTAAACCTTTTGGCATAGAGTCAAAGCGACATGCTATTTCAATTGGATAATTAATAACATAATTATAAGATTTAAGAGATGTTTTCAATATTGATACTTACAAACTTTACCCACTGTTGCCTTGGACTGAAGAGACCTTTCTTGTGCTCATTGTGCCTCTCATTGAAATGCGTATCCATTTTCCAGATGATAATTCTACCATTTATACCAATATTGGCACTGATTGTACAAACATCTGTATCGCTGCAAGAGATTCTAGAGTACAGGGCCGATGTGGCAGATATAGAGACACAGGTAAGACCTTAATGACGGACTGCCGAGAGTCCTGGGAGTTTTCCTCTGGGTAATTACAATTTATGGCAGAAATTCAATCATATGCCAAAGTGTTTAAATGTTATAGGTTCTTTAGTTGTTGTCAGATACTTTCCCATTCCTCAACCTCTCGCTCTCTCTCGCCCTCTCTCTCTCTCTCTCATTCAATGTTCACTTGACCAAGGGGAGTCTTTAGTAAATATTTGTTTGGCCAGGTAAGTGCCACCCACTTTCACTCTACCCCCACCCCGCATAGCAAGGACAAGGCACACTCGGAGCTTGAGTGCTGAGCCCCTCATAATGCAAATGCGTTCTCAACGGAAAGAAAATGTGAAACAAGCGGAATGTATAGATAGACATAGAGATAGAAAACCAGAGAAAGAGAGAGGAAAGTATAAAATATTGTAAGATGCTAAAGTGAATTGATAAGCACGCAATGTGAAATATGCAACGACAGTTACAAGTTGTGAGTGGATAGGGCGGTCTTCAATTGGGTCACGTACTTAATATATACATGGAAATGGGGCTCAGCAACAACAATGACCATATTCTGAAGAACGAGTAAATAGGAATCCATCTAAATCGATTTGGCTGTTGATGCTGCATAGGAATATTCCTATTATGTACAAATGTATATCTAATGTCATTCTGTCTGTTCGATCCTTTCTCTGACCAATTCCTCAACTTTTGCTCAGGACTAGGTACAAATTGCAGGTCCTGAAAATACAAAAAAATTCAAATATATTTACAAACGAAACCCCTTATATGTATGTTTTTTCCATGTATAGGAAATTATTTGAGTTTGATTACTATCTTCTTGAAATTACAAAAAACTTTGGATATAATCAAGTGAGATTTAGCTATTTTCTGAACCATAAAGTTCTATCATGAGAAGATTTTCCCACAATCAAATTTATCTAATCCCTATTTAAAGCATGTTTTGAGAGAGGGAGAGAGAGGAGAAAATGTTAACAGTACAATTTATATGATTTTTGAAAACTTGTCACCAAAGGTAACTATTGCAACGGATTTGGGTAAAGTGGTAACACGTCTTCAACTAGAACGTTCCGAAGTGGCCTTCTATATATTCACCAATGGCAGCAAACAGCGGTAAGATATACGGATATATATACAAGAGTTCTTGTTATTATTTTTAATATTTTTTCACGGGCAGTGCCAATCTCACACAGCGTTTTACCAATACCGACCATGCTCTAAATAACATGACGACTTGGAGTGAAATTAGTGTGCCCACTGCGCCCGATGAGGATGAGGATGATCGTGAAGTCATGCTGAACCGTAATGAGTTTCAGAGCCGTCTCAATGAATTTAGAGATCGTGTGCGGCTGGAACCGGAAGACAGTTCCATTACAGAAGTTATGAATTGGTATACATCGATTAATCGGGGATTATTGCATCATTTGAATGAGCAGATCAAAGAGACTGATAACAGTGGCGTGTGGCGGCAAGTTATTCCATCCGATGTATCTATTAACCACATACTCATCTTTTGATATCGCTTACAGCTATTTAGTTGGTTTCAAAAATCTGTTAAAGAGCATTGAATGTCAGAATATAGCCACCTCCTTTGGCATACGCTACTATGGCCGAGGATCGCTCACAGCTGAAAACTTTGTCTCCTATGTGCGTTATGAGTTCATGGCGCGAGAAATGATCAATTCGACCCTTAACTATGCGCCTATGTTGAAGTATATGTACACAAATATAACGAGTAGCAAGAAGTTCCATAGGGCAAAACTCATGTGAGTAGGAGGATAGTTGTTATTTGATAGTTTAATATACTTAAAATTCAAGTTCAATGAAGATCGGGAAACTACTTTATATTGCTTCAATTGTGGAGATCAGTCGAAAAACAATGTTGGTCAAAGATGCGCAAACATAAATGAAACTTCCTGTTTTGTTATCATGCAATCATTATTGTTTGTTACAAAGATTTTACAATTTACAAGTTACAAGATTTTTTTACACAAAGATCTTTGATTATCTTATTAGGAGCAACACTGTGCTAAAAAACAAACCGAACGTATCAGATGAACGAAGCGCCATTGAGTATTATGAACTTATGAACAATTATACGGAGGATCTGAGAATACTGCAAAAGGCATTGCGTCGCTTTATCAAGTGAGATTTTTTCCACAATGCTCATGGTAATTATATTCTATTCATAATTATTTTTTTGTCCTGTTCAGGGAGTATGTAGACGAAACTCTAATGGAGGCAGACAGTAAAGAAGCCATTGGCATTGCCATATTGGTAGTTGTCTTATTGGTATCCCCCATCATTATAATATTGGTAAAGAATGCAGCAGCGACTATTCAGGTAACTGTGTACTTGTTACGTAAGCATCCTCATCTGACAGATTTTTGCCCCTAGCTGTATGCCTTGAATCTGTCGCAAAAGGCCAAGGAACTGAAGCGTGAGAAACGTAAAAGTGATTCGCTACTATTCCAAATGCTTCCACCCAGTGTGGCCATGCAACTTAAGCAAACGCAGCAGGTTTGTGAAAGTACGAGCAAGAGTCACCCGCACACTCCACTTTACGCAATTTGCCTCCCCCATTAACAGGTGCCAGCCGAGCTCTACGAAGCAGTTACCATCTATTTTAGCGACATTGTGGGCTTCACCGAAATTGCGGCTGATTGCACACCGTTGGAGGTACGTACTTACATATGTATATGCATAGATACCAGCACCGAGCAGAAGGGCAGGAACTTGGCAAAGGCAAATAACATTATATTGTCGCATTTTACAGGTGGTGACATTTCTCAATTCCATTTATCGTGTATTTGATGAGCGTATTGAATGTTACGATGTGTATAAGGTGGAAACCATCGGCGATTCCTATATGGTGGCCTCTGGGCTGCCGGTTAAAAACGGTAATTTATGCAAATTTCAATCAATCAAGAAGCACGGCTGACAACGGCCAGCTCCAGTCAATCCGTCGTCAGGGCAGGCATTGGCCCAGCAGCCCACACAAGCCAACCTACTTGTGCTAATTTGGTTTTTTTTTATATGCTCATGCGCCATAATTTATGCCATGGAAAGGTTTTCGTTTTTCATCACATATGTTCTAATTTCCATGTCCTTTCTGTAGGCAACAAGCACATTAGCGAGATTGCAACAATGGCCCTTGATTTGTTGGATGCCTCGTCGCTGTTTCGTATTCCTCGAGCTGGGGAATTCGTTCAGATAAGATGCGGAGTGCACACGGGCCCAGTGGTAGCTGGAATAGTGGGCACTAAGATGCCTCGCTATTGCTTATTTGGCGACACTGTTAATACGGCTTCACGTATGGAAAGCACCGGAGAGGCCCAAAAGATACATATCACTGAAGAGATGCACGATTCACTACAGCAGGTTGGAGGCTTTAAAACCGAACATCGTGGCCTTATTGATGTCAAAGTGAGTTGTTATAATATAGAAGTTCAAATTCTTATTTACATTTTTCGCTTTGTTTTCGGTTCTTTCAAAAAAACAGGGAAAAGGTCTAATGAGTACCTATTGGCTAACCTGCAAGGATGGACCCGTTAAAATGTTCCGTGAGGAGATCTCTTGGAGGGCCGATATACAGCCTGTGTTCCTGGATCATCTCAAAATGCATCCTCCCACGGACTACAAGTTGCCCAAACGCAAATGAAGGCCCGTTCGAATGACTAATGAGAACAAATTACTGTTATTCTAGTGTGTGCCGTGTCATCTCTTATCCTCTTTGTGTTTACTTATGGGTGTTTGTTGGTTAGAGGTTATTCACCGCTCTGATGTACTAAGTGGGCGATTGCTCTGTAATTTGACTATGTGAATGACTACTATTAAATATTTCTGAATGTAACAAACCAAGCAAAACTAAACGATTTTAGACGGATACTTGGATTAATTTAAAAAATTATACACTTAAAACCAATTGCAATCATTTCATATGGAGTGATCGTGGTTGTTATCAGAGGTGAGATATACATACATACATACAAAAATAAAAAACAAAAGTTTATTCTATTTTTAATTCTATATGTCTCAAAAAAGCTAGTATGGAGCTGAAGAATCTAGCAAGCAATTCCGCAAACATTCTAAATAAAAATACTTAAAACATAGTTACTATTAAAAAAAAACACTGATTTCACATCTCCTCACTCCTTTCGAGTCTCTTCAGCTTAGCATATGACGGTGAATTGGGCCTCCTTTGCAAGTTCAGGGGCAAGGAGCAGCAAACCATGTCATTTTCTTCGTCGCAATATTTAATGCCGGCTCCGATTATATGTTGATTATGGTACGCCTGTTCCTTGATCACAATACTCAATGGCTTTGGATGGAGAATACAAGCTAATCATTGCTAATAAAAAGTTTAAAGTGAAATCATTTTATACAAGATCCACAACCAATTGCTTAAGGTTGAAGCATAGTATTTTAATCAAGTTTGTAGGATCAGAAATTTTCCATTGAAGATAAACTGTCGCAGATAAAACCGCTCCAACAAATGTCAAATATAGCCTGATATGGGTATACTGCAGATATATATTATTTTAGGACTAAAGGATTTTATTCTTGAATTAAAACAGAAAACTCATTTCTTTTATTGCTAAGTCTTTAAGAAGTATCGCAATATTAAAAATAGCAAATAATCTCAACTGCACTCCCTGGGCATAAATTTTTTTAAATGTGTGTTCGAAAATTGATTAAACAATAATATAATAATATTAATAATAATAAGTCTGAAATGCTTCAAAAAGCGAAAGCTCCCCACATACCCTATCTCCACACTCATTGGTTCGACGTTGGTGCGCTTTGGTTTAACTCATAGGTTGGAGTTCGACTTATCGGTTCGACAGCCCTTAGGACTTTCGACTTGATATCGATATATGATAAAAATTAGAGATGGTATATAAGTTATCGCTTTCAAAAATAGCTTTTTACTAGTAGACACTGATTAAAATATTTTCTGTTTCATTTTTGGATATACTATATAAATTTTGGTTTGTACACAAAAAAAGGAACGAAATACATATAAGAAGCAGCTACTGTATAATACTGTATTCCACTGCATGCAACATAACAACGCTTGTGATTAGTTGAATCTAGCTTGTTTTTAAATGTGTATGTGTGTGTGTGAAAATGAGCGAGCGAGTGTAGGAGTGGGAAGTTGTTGGCTGAATGAACAAAGCGAAATTGGACTAAAAGTAGTTGACCAACTGTTTGAGTTTTAAAGTAATGGCCAAAGTAATATCACAGGACACATTTGACGATGTCGTCAAGGAGAATGTGGTGGAGTTTTCTATGAGCCCTTCGGAAGCAAAAGAAGAAACTATCAAACAGTTTGAGGCACAGGTGAGTCAAAGCAACCACAACTTCTTGTGATAACTGGTGCCTATTGGAACACTTCTTTCACAGGGCATTAATCTGGCCAACATTATCAAAGATTTGTCAATTGATGCTGACACGGGCAGGCCGATTATCAATGAGACTGTGGACAAACTAAAGTCCCACATTGGAGAGAAGTCGACGGATTCAGCACAACTGTTAAACTATTTGTCTGACCTGGAGGCGGAATGCCAGAAATCCTTGGCCCATCGCGTGCTTGCTGGCAAGAATGGAGCTCATGATGCATTGATCACACTTCTGGAGCAATTACTGATCGCAGAAGTTCTGAACGAGGAGCTGCTCATAAAATGCTTGCTCGCCGTGAATAGTCTAACCAACAAGCAACCAGATCTCTTCGATGCGGAAGCCCTGACAGTAGTGCTCAAGTTATTGGCACTTAAGGATCGCACTGACGTACTTTGCCTTACGCTGCAGTGGATGCAGAAGGCATGCTTGATGCATGAAATGAATCGGCAAAATATAATGAACACAAGCGCAATAAAGATATTGAAGCCTTTACTAAGCAAGGACAATGTGCGACTTGTCAGGGATCTAACGGCCGTGTTCCGATTCTTGGTATTGGATGATGATATACGCGTTGAATTTGGTTGTGCCCATGAGCATGCCCGACAGATTGCCAACGAAATGCTTCTTCCTCTGGTAGAGCTGCTGCCCGCGTTTGAGGATGTAAACATCTTGGCTGATTTATTGCTTACCTTAGGCACATTGGCTGTACGTCAGGAATTATGCACGGTGATTGATGATGCGGGAGGCCTTAAGCTGGTTTTTGACATAATGAGCAAAAATCTCGAGGAAGTACGTCTTAATCGTGAAGCTCTAAAGCTGCTGCGTGCATTGGCTGGTCATGATGCTGTTAAGGCTCACATCGTCCAACAGGGAGTGGCACCAATTATCAAACAGCTTTTAGAAAATCATCTGAACAATGAAACTATTGTTTCCGCTGCCTTGGCCTGCATTACAACACTCACTTTGCGCGTTAAGGAACACAGTGCAGCCTTTTTTGATACAGGCATAGCCGAGATTATTGTAGAGTCACTTCGCTCTCATCCTAAAAACAAAATAGTCCAACGCAATGGGGCCTGGGCCATACGAAATATGGTATCACGTTCGCGTAATCAATCTGAATCTTGGCTATCTTATGGCATTGAAGATCTGCTTAATGCAGCCATGAAGGAGCATCCTAGTGTGGAGCAGGACATTAAAGCTGCTTTGCGCGACTTGGGCTGTGCTGTGCATCTCCGCGAGGAGTGGACTGGTAAAGCGGAGAAAAAAATTGCCGCATAGATGAGAACGATAAAATATATACACATATTTTATATTTTTATAATACCTATCCTAATCACACCAATAACAACTAACTTATTAAATGCAACTGCAGCGTATAATTGAATCCTACTAAAGTTAATCCTGAGACAGTCTTGGCCACTGATAATTCTCCAAACAAAAGTTGCCAGCAATTATTTGCCCAGCTTGAAGTTTCGCAATGTACCAGCTTTGAGTCGCGAGTTGATGTTCTTCGATAAATGTTGTGGCTGTACATCGCGGTCTTGTTGTCTCTCCTCTTCGTCTCGCTGGGCAAAAGGATCGGGCTTTTCGGAGCCACCTACGCCATTGAACACCAAGTTAGAACTTGTCCCAGCATGTAATCCTGTGCTTACAGAGCCTAGGTTTAGGCGAGGCTTCTTAAAAATGGAATACTGAAAGAATAGAATTTAGAAGGGAGGGGATATCAAACAAAAATTTATTGCTATGCTTGGATATCTCAATTACCTTTTCGCTGAGATCACTAGTTGTTTTCCTTATAGCTCCGGTTGTTGCATGAGGACCACTTAGTACTCTGCTGCCTTTGGTCGGCGATAGTTTTGCTTTGCTGGCGAGTAAATGGGACAGTCCCACGCTGCTGGATTTGATGTTAAGATATGGTGAAGTTGACTCCTCAATCCGTTTGATATTCTCTTTCTGTAAGATTTTTGTGAGTCGACTAAAGCAAGTAACGCTAAGATGTATTACTGACCGTTGTCGGAGAGATGGTGGCCCGCTTCTCACCCCTTTTTAGAGCAAGTATATTTTGATTTAATCCAACCGAGTTATTGAGAGAATCTGAAGCACTACTCACTTTGCTCTCAATCTGAAAAATAAACAACATTCATTTAACTTTCGACATTCGTGTTATATGTACATACCTTCTCTTGAGCTTGGTAAAGATCACTCTCCAAATGTGAGATACGCTCCTCCATAGTTCTGGCGTTGCAATAAGCAATTAACCAAATGATAAAATGAATAACTTTCTGCACTTACCGCTTTATGTCCAACTCCTTGCGCAAGTCATGCTGCACTACTCTGATAATATTTCTCAACTCCGTCTTCTTGGTCTCGCTCTGACGCAACTCACGTTTAAGTGTGGCGACCCAATTGGCTAAAACTTGAGGATTGGATTCATTCTTTAGCAAGCGTTCCACTTCGGCAGAATTGGCGTCTAGCATAGCTGAAACACCTTCCATAGTATGAATCTGCTGCTTTAATGATTTGTTTTCCTTTCTCAAGCTATCCAACACCTGACTATCACTTTTTAGCACCTTGATCTGTTCCACATAGCTGCTCATTACAAATTCATTCTTTTGCATCTTTTGCTCTAACCCGGCAATAGTTTTCATGCACTTCTTTTGTGTGTCTTTTAAGTCTTTGATCTGCTGGTCTAGCTTTTTAGTCTCTTTGTCCTTGATTTTTAAGGCAAGATTGGCATTATCCAGTTGCTCTTGCATGGTGCCCACATCAATGCGGCTAACATCCAGGTTAGCCAGGTTGAAATAGACGCGCGTAACATTGCGGGTTGTACATTTATTTCGGCACTGCGGACATGTTTGGGAACTGCAATATAAAATTCTGTCTTTAATATGGTTCCTTAAATGGATATGGATATACATATGTAGCAATTACCGCTGCAGCCATTGCATGAGACATTGATGGTGGAACATATGACCACATGTCGTTACATATACATCGTCAGATTGCGAGAACAGCTCGGCGCATATAACACAATTTAAATTCAACATTCTGTCATAACAGTTAGTCGTTAACAACAAAAAAGACTTTCTATAACAACAATTAACATTAAGTACGATGGAGTAAGTTGCGCGCCCAAACAGATGGAACAGATGTTCCATAGATTGCCGTCTGGCAGCACTATTGAAAACGAAATGACAGGGTCACACTGCGAATCCCAAAACCAAGTCAAAATTAATTAATTTAGAACTGCCGTGCATTTAATGTCTCGTTTAGTTTATGTCTACATTGTATGGAGTGACTCGAGTCTTAAGCAAACGAAAAGGAATATTCGCCCTGCTCCGGTAAGTTAACAAAAGAAGGCGCACATACAAATAAGGGAAATCTTACATGCGCATTTCCCCACAAACAACAACAACAACACCTTTGTCAACTCAACGCTAATTCTTTTATTTCTTGGACACACACTCATACACTCTTACCACACATATGTACACACTAACACAAAAGTGGAGCCCAGCCAGCAGCAGCAGCAGTAAAATCAAGAAAATATAAGAACAACAAATAACCAAGGCAAGACGGGATCACAAAAATAAAAATGGCTAATATGATTAGCAATAACAACAACAAAACGAATAGCTCAACCAGCAGTGGCGCCAATTCATCTTCCTACGCTTACAACAATTACAATAACAGTGTCAGTGGTGGCGAGAGTGGAGCCGGAGGCGGAGTTGGAGGAGGATCTGGTCGAGTACAAACATTGCGCGATGTTTGCAATATGCTGATGCCCAGCCAATATACGATACCAACAGGTGGTTCTGCTTATGACCATATTATCAATTTGATGCGAGACCTCAGTCTGCAGGACGATGGTATTGTCTATAATACAAAGATTAAAGCAATTGAAACTGACTTTTGCAACATAGTGCAAGACGAGACGATGCTGTGGTAAGTTCACCTCACTTTTTCTCTTTTCTTCTTAGTGTTCGATTAATGAATAATATTAATATATAACTCTGCATAAATAATTTCATAGATGTTTATATACATATGTATGTATTGCCGAGTGTACAGTGTATCAATTATGTCTTTGTTCAATACCCCTCTCTTTTATTTGAACATATTTAACTGTTAAAAAACAAAACAAAAAACACATTAAAATCGATGAAAATGGCCAATAAAATTGAGAAAAATCCAACTGGGACTAGAATTCCAAATATTTATACTAATGTGGTTATATGAAAATTAATATTTTTCCGAAATTTTCTACAAAATTTCTTTCTAAATTCTTTTTAAATGATTTCAAGTCGCTCATGCTGAATACTCTATGATTATAGTTGATGATAGATTTAATATATTGGTTATTCAAATATGTTTGTACATTAGCTGACCACTGTACAAATAAAAAAAAATCTTCAGATTTTATAAGCAATACCAATTTTAGGTGAATTTCGCACATTTTCTTTAAACTGACTACTTATCTCTCTGATTATATATTTTTCTAGTGAATCTATGGAATATATGAATGAAAAAGCCCTTGCGGATAGCGACACGGCATTAAAGTTTGCCCTTCTCTTCTCGTCGCGCAATTTTGATGCTTTGGCCATGAAGGAGACAAAAGTGCGCAGTGCCATGTTGAAAATTCTTGAGACTAACTTTATAAACGCCGATGCATATCGTGTCCATGATAAGAATCGCCTTTACAACTCTATTATTCTACTGGGTGAATATTATAATCGTGTGCGTCTAGCGGATCATGCTCCCATCACAATTCTGGCCGATTCGCTGCTTAATCTATTGATACGGGAGATAAATGACACCAGTGTTGTGATTGGAACACGCCTGGCACGTTTGGTGCTCTCACAGATTACCCTCAATGGCGAATTAATGCGCAAGACCCATAAGCAGCAAATAGATCAGTTGCTATTCCATGTGAGACGCCACTTAATCCTACAGCCTGCCTTGACAGCTAAAGTGAAGGCGATGCTCATGATGGTGCTGGATTTGTTTTACAGTCACTTTCGTCATATCGGGAATGAGCTCGAAGCTATGTATACCGACTATCTCGTTGTGGAGGAGGGCGAGGAAGAGGATGATGGGCTGAATAACAACCAAAATGGTGGAGATTTGCAGTCTGCCCAGGTTCAGGAGGGAGAAAATGGCAACAAAGTTCTTAACTCGTCACAAGAGAACGACTCTTTAGATTCGCAGCCAACTTCTGCCAAGAAATGGAGCGAACAGGTGTGTGAGGATTCATTTTGTGAGACTGAAGGCAATGGAGCTGACGATGATCGGTACGATAATGAGAATTCGGTAAATTCATATGCTGCATCATCGTCGTCCCAAGCACGCCTGGACTCAAACGCCCGTGGTCGTCGTACCTATCAGCCACGCAATGCTCCCCGTCCATTAAAACAACAGCAGCTTGATCAGCAATCAGAAGCCAAGTAAATTGTAATCCATTTAATGTTGAAAATTTGTTTTAATTGTTATGTTTAAATTTCAGTAGCACCTCCGACCAATATCCTTCTATGGCCAGCAGTGAAGATCGCGATGAGTCTAAACCCCTACCCAGTTGGCGCAAGACCCGATTTAATCGGGGGAACAATGATGCTGGTGATCAGCACAATGGACGCTCCCGTAACCAGCAACGACGGTATAGTGCCAGCTTTGACGACGATCAACAGAGTGTTCGCAGTGAGGGTGGCCCCAATTTACGTTTATATAGCATACAAGATCGCAGAAAGCATTCCCAGGAGCGATACGAACGCAATCAAGTCGGTGGATTGGGGTCTAACTATAACAGCATTGTGAACTCCAATTGGGATCAACGCGATCGGGATGATCGCAGCGAACGCTCCTACATAAGCAACTATGAGCGTGGAAATAGCTACAAGCGTGGTGGTCGGTACAATAATCGCAACACTTACGACAAGCCACCGCGCTTTCAAAAGCAACAGCAGCAGCAGCAACAACAGCATCATCATCAGGGACAGTCTGGTGGGCATAAGATTCATAGCGACACTTGGCGACGATCCAATACGGCAGTCAATGCATATCAGGATGAAAACTGTGCCTATAACTCCAATGGACCAGATTCGAATAGTCGGAGCTCATCGCGAGCTCGCACATTGCCGCGACCAGCTAAATCTCAAATGGATGATGGTGGCAGGAAATCCAATTATCGCTTTAGTCAGAGTCCAAGCCATGCAAAAGCTGGAGGTGGCGCAGGTAGCAGCGTCCAACATAGCTTCCCTCGCTACAGCAGTCAAAGCAGCCTAGCCAGCGAGGCATCCAGCACATTTGATCGCCGCCAGCAGCATCATTCTCAGCAGCAGCCACAACGACATCGCAATTTCACACGTCGCTCCCAGCCAGATATACACCAGCCGCAGAATGCTGGCAGCTGGCAGCATGAATCACCACAGTCGCAGTCACAACCATCGTCCAAAGATGAAAGTGAATTGGTACGCAATGCCCAGCAAACCACCAAGTATATGAACTACCTTTCGGCGCAAAAATGAGAAAAGGCCTGCCCAACACGGCGGCGGTTTGTAGTCTAACCCATATGGGGAGTCACAGCATTTTCCCCAAAAAAACATTTAATTGCTACTTAAAAAATTTTCCCCATATATAAATATATATAAATTGATTATATAGGATTCGCTGTAATCATATGTTGTAATCAAGCGCGTGGACTGTGTTTGCCTGTCTTCAAATACAAAAAATAAAAACAGAGCTCAAATCTTGGACTTGACTTGTGCCCATTAAATAAATAATATATCTCCAATCCAACACTCAAAACAATCATACCTAGGCTCAATCAAGCAACAAATAAAAAATAAAACCAAACTCAAAAATCGTATGCACTAATTACACATACAACCATTGGAAAAAAAAAAAACAAAAAAAATTATATTGTAAATAGCTTACATTCATAGTCAGTCACCAGATCGATCACAATCCACACACATATACACAAACACATTTTATACAAATTGTTTAGAAACTAAGTACAAAGTCATTGAAACAAAAAGAAATCCTATTTCTATTCTAATGAAACAAAACAGAAACAGAAAGCGTAAAAAATCATGTTGTTTAAATGTTACATGCACGTTGAGCATATAAATTATATTTTTTAGCTAAATATTTATATACAATATATCTAAATGTCATGTTACAATATTTGCAAAAAAGAAACCAAGATTCTACAGATTTATTAAAGGAATTGTACAATAAAATTTTCAAGTTATTATCGTTTTCTTAAGCCCCGACTCACAATTGTTATCAGATTGACAAGTCACTCAGTGACATGCTGAGGCCCTTGTTAGCTCTACTCACTTAATTATTTTTTCTCACACTGAAAACAATGTGGCCTTATACCTTATTCAAAATTCTAAATCTAGGTGTCCCACTATGTTCTTGAACTTAAGTCACTCGACACTTAACCGGCTCCCCCTTGGATTGTTTAATATATAATAATATCGACTAAATTCTACATAGCTGTGAAAAGGGAGAGATATTTTTAATTTTTCAAGCTTTTCCAACCCCATAAAGTTGACATATTCTTGATCGGCATTAACAGCTAAGTTGACTTAGTCATATATTTATGTGTATATATGTAGGTCCGTGTCCGTGTCCGTGTGAAGACTCGTGCTGAGGCATAGCTTTCGTTTAACGAGATTATACTTTATGTACGTACATATATCATTATAAAAACGCTGTACCCTGTGACGTTTCCCTGTGGCATGTTGCCTGAAATCTCCTGCCAGCAATATCAACGCATTCCCGAATGGTTGAGCGGTTCTACGTAATCCCGCAATGATCTAACAAGAGCCTCCAGCGATTTTTTTTTGTGCCATTGTGCATTCATCCCAAACAATGAGTTTACACTTCTGCAATACTTTTCCCATACCTGATCCTCTAGAAATGTTGCATATGGTAGTCTCGATGATTCATGTTCAATGGCAACTTCAGCGCTGAATGAGCAGTCCTTCCTCCTATTCCAGATGAATAGTCAATGCATTCCCAACTGACTTACCACTTTACTTGCCGTATCTAAGCACTTGTCTTCAATGTCTATTAACGTTTCAATGTCTTCTGTCTATTCCATGGTCATGTCGGAATTTTCTTGGTGTTGCATGCATCATTGATGAAGATATCCCACTGCTGGTTGTTCTCCAATGAATTGAGAGCTTGGTACGCACTGCGGAAAGTGGCATGCGTGACGCCGTTGACATTCTTTAAATACTGGAAAGACTTGGGACCAGCCACATTTACCAACAGCATGCGAAGGAAGAAACATTCATATTGATTAGGATGAACTGTCTACCTATTGTATTTTCTTTAAATATGCCAGCATGTTCTTTGAAGGGCTCCCCTCGTTTCCGCCGTTAGAATGATTTCTTAGTTACATTCCACGTGTAGTAAGAAGGTACTTCTGAATACATCAGGGTTGTGGCGAAGGCGTCTTCCTGGCAAAAGTGAAGAAAGCAGTTAGAGTTGTAGCAGGTGGATTGCGTCGGTGAAATAGATAAGTTTACCATTCTCCAAATGACCTGCTAAGTGAACCATAGCTAAATTCCGTTCATGCATGGGAAATGAAAAAATTTGCCATACAGCCTCATTGCTGCTAATGTATCTACGAGCCTGGTATTGGGAAATTTCATCGACAACCTGTAGAGCATTTCTGTCGCCATTTCCGTCTTGAACACCAAAAACTGCCATATGGCTGCCTTTATTCACGTACTTTCAGATGTTTTTAATAGATTTCACTGAATTGCAATAATCTACGTTTATGTGCGGTTTAAATGTTTTCGACAACAGAGGCGAATATGGAACCACCCAACCATTGTCTACCTCAATGTCACCATTTGGGTTGTATAAAGTTGCAGAAGTCCCGCCATCTTCAGTTGAACGTGGCGACGTTTGTCAAATGCTTGCTTCGTCGATTGAGAATAATATTTCGAGGTATAACTGATCTCCGACTATGACAATCGCCACTTCGTCTATAGTTTGAGCATTATATCTCTTGTGCTGCATCATATCAAGTGCTGTATTGAACCAACGCACCAAATTCTTTCGATTGTGGAGAAGCTCCTATAGCTGCGAAATGATGGACCTCCTTACGGAGGTACATATGTATACTAGATCGTGCATTGGCTTCATCTCTATCATCACCGATGCAGTACATTTGAAGACATTTATGTTCACTATCTGGGAAGGGTAGCAGGGCGCCAGCTTTATGATAGATTTGCCCTTTGACTTTGAAAGTTGGCATGAATTGGGCAGTCAAAATTTCCGCCCTAAATGACGTCATTTGGAAGCAGGAATTATATTTCCTAATGTTTGATAGGAAATGCTTCGATTCAGTAGTGGATCCAAAAAGTAGAGTTCGCAGTGGCTCTGGTGGTGCTTCAAGTTGAGGTAATTCGATGCCGCCAGCACAACACATTCATTTCGTTTCATTATTGAACTTCAGAGCTTGACAGTAAGTGCAGACATGACTCATCTGGCGAATGACGACATAGCGGCTCAAGCCATAATCAGCAGCTGGGTCATATTGAAATGCAATACGATGGTATTGCTCATGTGAATCTAGTCTTATCTGTGCGCTGGATTCAGATACCCTTCCCCTATGCAGTTCACTTCTTTGCGAGCAAAGCAATTGTATTGCTGCAGACCGCGACTCTGGGACTCGCAAACGCTCATGCTCAAGCCTGGCTTCCCGGCTTTCGGCTGGTTCCATAACAGGAACAGGAGAATTTGTATTTTAATGAATGCTCCGCCTGCTGCGGTCGATATATGGAGTATGATATCAACATAAAAAGTTTACAAAAACCAAGCTTGAACCTGACTCCACAGTATGTCAAAATTTGAAGGTAGCGATTGTAGGTACTCACACAACATTCTATATATAGTACATACATAAGATTTTAAATTTATTTAAATTATATCACATTTATTAAAAACCCGGTAACTGACATTTTTTTAAAACAGATTAAGAGTTTATGATTTACAATTTTAACCTCCTTGCTCAACATTCCGCCTGCTCTCTGGGTTTTACGGTCAGAACTTCATAAGTCGATGTACTTACTTCTTGGCCACGATATGGCATGTACATTACTCTATGTGAGGGATGGACCTTTCCCAACAGGGTCAGCCCTTCATGTACGCCACGCGCTGTGTACAGAGCTTCACCCAATTCAGAATACCCGGCATGAAGGGCATTTACTGGAACAGCTCCATTTGCCCCCGGTTCCCAACTATAGTCGCAATCAGTCAAAATCAGAATCTCCACTTCATCTGTAAGAGTGTGACCTCTACAATTCCAGGGAGCATGGATTGCCTTCTTCAATGGTGCATATCCGCCAGGCAAGAGATCTTCATACAAATAGACTCGTGCAACATACGTCTCATTCCCAGCATCATCAGTTCCACTTTGTATGGCACCTTCCGGCGGCAGGTGGGAATCTCTCGGTGCCTGCGCGTGCAAGTCCATGGGCACCCATTGGATAAAAGACTTGGGTGGCTCCTCTACATCCAACTCTGTTCGTTCTGAGAAGTTCAGAAATACCCGATGAATGCGATTTCGATGACAATTGGTTCGGCATTGTGGGCAAGTCTGTGACCGGTATAGCCAACGGGTTAGGCAATCCTTGTGGAAAACATGACCGCAGTATGTGGAAAAAATGATATCATTGGGCCGGTAAAACTCATTACAAATGCCACATAAAACATTCAGCGAACAAGACGACGATGACGGTGATTCATTCGTATTATTGGCGATGGGAGGCGAAGCCGACCTCCTCGTTGCCGACTCTTCGTCCTCCATGTTCTTCTTTTAAGTTTGTTTTGTTTACAGCAGCTTACTTGATGCACTAGCCAGATCCAAATCAGCCCTTTTGCCTGTTCAGGTTTGATTTTTGTAACAATAACAGTAATTTCACAATAAAGCGGAAATTCAATGAAGCTCAAAGAAGCTTTTATACAAATTGATGTACATGTAGATATATGTACATATATTATAAAACTATCGATGGGTTCACACAAGGAAATCGAATTTGGTGCACAGTGGATCTTTGACAAAATTGGCTGTTATATCTTAATAATATCATACATACATGTAAGTAAATGAGAAAATTTTGAATTTTTCTAATTTTTTTTGCCGCAAGACACATGTTTTTATATGGCTGATATTAAGGTAACCTTTTGGTCCAGAGAACAATCTATGACGGGCCGAAAAGAGCTTGCGTATACTAATTATATTTGGGCTTCTTTATTTCGAAGTAGAATTTCGAGCTTACAGACATTATTATCAAACTGATTTCAAAAACTTATCTGCTTGGCGCCTAAAAGGTTTTTTTCATGTATTGCACATTTCTTAGCACATTTCATACATCCTTTTTCCAAGGATGTTATGTTATGACCCTATCATTGTTGTCATCGTTGTTTGAAAAGCAAGGTCCGAGCTTCCGATTTGTCTACTAAAAATTTGTTACCCTTTGTTTTAAGTAAGGTATAAAAGCAACCAAAGAAGCACACCTGTTGCTGGTAATTTAATTGAAAACTACAGAAACTAACAATAACAGCAATTTTAATACTATGTATGTATCTTTTAGAAATTTGGAAAATCTAAGTAACTATTGAGGTAAATTTGTATGTCCTTGATAACTATCTGTCCTAGACTCCCAGGTCCTGACAACCTGGATGAGAGTCTCCCATGATGGTAAGTCCTCAGAACCACTTCCTCAGAAAGCATCATTAAGTCCATTGCTAATTGCTTCACTCGTTTCTAAGGTCGCAGTGGAAGGGCAGAATAACTGAACAGAATTCGTTGTTCTGCGATATTATTTGTTATGAAAGTATTCTTTATTTTGAAATCAATCTGATTTTCTGAAGGGGGTGCGGGCAAAATGGCAACAAGTTATCGATAAATAAAGAAATCGACGTTTTGAACACTGTCAGATGTTGTGACTGTTCATCCCTGGTCTTTGTGCACGTTTTACTTTTGTTGTGTTTTGATTCTTTGTCTTCAGCTATCGATGGAACGAAAGGAGCCCAATTCTTTTCAAGCTTTGGGTCTGCGCCCTTGGTTGGCCAAACAACTAACCAAAGTGGGCCTAAAAGATGCCACACCCATACAGAAGAGCTGCATCCCTGCAATTCTTTCTGGTCAGGATTGCATTGGTGCGGCCAAGACAGGCTCCGGTAAAACCTTCGCATTTGCTTTGCCTATTTTGGAGAAGTTAAGTGAAGAGCCTGTTAGTCACTTTGCGTTAGTGCTGACGCCCACACACGAGCTGGCCTATCAGATATCTGAACAATTTTTAGTAGCTGGCCAACCAATGGGAGTGCGGGTTTGCGTGGTATCAGGAGGTACAGATCAGATGATCGAGAGCCAGAAGTTAATGCAGCGTCCGCATATTGTGGTGGCCATGCCCGGTCGACTAGCGGATCATTTAACCGGTTGTGATACCTTCTCTTTTGACAATTTAAAATATCTTGTGGTAGATGAGGCGGATCGCATGTTGAATGGAGATTTCGATGCCAGTTTGACGATCATCGAGAAATCGCTGCCAAAAACCAGACAAAACTTGTTTTTTTCCGCGACCATGAAGGACTTTATAAAGGAATCTAGCATATTTCCGATAGCAAATGAAGTGAGTAAGGACTGTGCCTTTGACTATCCAATATTGGTTAATTTAATAAGTCTATTCATTTTAGTGCTTTGAATGGTCTGAGGAATCACAGGTTGCCACTGTAGACACCTTAGATCAGCGATATTTGCTTTGTGCTGACTATGATCGGGATATGGTATTAATTGAGGCCTTACGTAAATATCGCGACGAGAATCCAAATTCGAATGTCATGATTTTTACCAACACCAAAAAGTAAGTTTGCCTACCAAGGACGAGGTTATTTTTAAAACCTTCAAACTTTTCCAGGTACTGCCAACTGTTGTCGATGACCCTTCAGAGTTTGGACATTGAAAATGTCTGCCTGCATGGCTTCATGCGGCAAAAGGAACGCGTTGCGGCAATAAGTCGTTTTAAATCGAATCACATACGCACATTAATTGCAACCGATGTGGCTGCTCGTGGCCTGGACATACCCAGTGTTCAATTGGTTATCAATCATATGTTGCCCCGCACACCCAAGGAATATATACATCGTGTTGGCCGCACAGCGCGGGCCGGACGCAGGGGCATGTCCATTTCTATTTTTCGATTCCCCAGAGACTTGGAGCTGCTTGGCTGCATTGAAGAGGAAATTAACACAAAGCTTCAAGAGCATCCTATTGACCGTAATATACACCTTTTTGTCACGATCTGAAAACTTCTATATATACATATTCTATTCACTTTACTTTAGAGCGCATGGTAGAACGAATATTCATGCAAGTAAACGTCACGCGACGGGAATCCGAGATGAAACTAGACAACAATGACTTTGACGAACGTGCACAAAACTATAGACGCAAAACTTGGATCATTGAAGGAAAGGACCCTGATCAAATGGAAGCACTGTATGTCATTGAAAGCTCAATTAATAAAAATCTATATTTGACTCCCATCCTTTGTAGTTATCGCAAAAAGCAAAAGGATAAATTAAAAGAAATCCGCCGTAAACGCAAGGAGCAGCAAGAAAAGTCATCAAACAGTGATCAGAAACAGACTCTGGAAGATGAACGCTTTCAAAGCATGGACAAAGAGCGTTTCGAAAAAAGACAGAAACGAAAGAGTGGGACGGCCAATTTAAAACATCCCAATTCCATAAAAAAAACGAAAACCAAAGTAAATTAAAAACAACTTCGTTCATCCATTTGTTTATAACAAGACAAAAAAAAGAACTTGATATTGCACTAATCTAAGCAGTAGTTTGGGCAAAATGCGGATTAAATAATTTGCAAAAGTTTTACACAGAGAATTAAGAAATTGATTAATTTCATCGTTATCAGTCTAGGGCAATGGTCAAGAGGGCATCCTCAGGATAGACCTCCAGTAAGGCTTTGGCTCCATCGTTAAAAGGATATGATATGCTGCCATCTATAACCAGATCTAATGCAAAACACAATTTTTGAGGAATTCATATCATTCTATCGGATCCCTTTGATCAGATCAGTTCTACTTACTGGCATCGATGCAATGCGACTTTACAAACACATTCTGCACGAAATCTCGCTCTTTAAACGTTTTGGGTGAAGGCCAAACACCAACACAGATTTGCTCACGTATGGAATAGCATAGTCGGGGATCATCTGGGGCAAAGAGCAAGCTCTGATTATAGCGGTGGGCAATTTCTTCGGCATTCTCGCGCAATCGAAGCACCTCTGCCGAACTGCTGTTGGGCAGTGAACGCAGCAAGTGCTCCACATCGCTGTTTGTAATGCGATTGATACTCGTGTGCCACGACGTGGATCCGGTGCCAGTGCTCACGCATAGACCCGAACACTTTGTCTTATTGACCACGTCCTGGTGGTCCAGGACTAGTTGTAAGTGCGAGACCCGGGCCGATAGATGTTCACCAATGAATACCTATTTTAAGAAGCATATCCTTAATTTTTTAAAAAGCAGGAAAAAAGACAGCTCACATTATACATTACCTCATTTAGGGCCAAATAAGGCAGAACTCTTCTCATTTTTGCCTTGTACTTATAGGCCATATTCTTCTCCAGCATTTCAGGTTCTGTATTAACCTGTTCCATTTTCACTTCAGTGTGCCGAAACAAATCGGTCGATTCAGGAATTTTGCCATTGCTACCTAGAAACGTGGTACGTATGCGTGAACGATGCATCCATTTAAAGTCACCCTGCAATGGCGAGGCATTAGATTAAATTTGATAACAACGGGGGAGGGGAAATTTCCCAATTGGCTTACACTTTTGATGCGTCCTACCGCATCGGAGGGATTTTCCGTATAGTGCTTGGGCAGCATGAGCCGACCCTCGGAATGCTGCGGATCGGAATTGAAACCTACTATCGGCGTCTTCTGCTGGCTTAGGGCAAAGAGAGGACTCGAGCGACCAGCAGATAGCAAAAAGGTTCCATCACCACCAACCGGGACAATGACATCCGCCCAGCTCATGACGTCTTTGCTCAGTGAGCTTCTAAATTCAAGTCTGTTCGTTTAGTAAAGTCAACAGCACGAAGGGGCCACACAGGAGAGACACATTTATGTGGATTGAATGGTTGGTGGTTTTTTGGTGAAACAATTCTCGACGACTAGAAGACAAGAACGCAAATCCTACAGCTACGGCATACACACCTGCTGGACAGCTTCACCTCACAGCCCACATCCTGAAAGCTCTGGACCACGCGCCTTTCGAAGTCCTTGTGTAGGTTATGCAGATATAGTACCATCTCCACATCAGTGCCACGATCGCGTAGCTTCTGCTCCAACTGTTCTTTGGATAGGCCCGGATGACGTAGCTGCTCGAATTCATAGCGCGATAGCTTCGTAACCACCAAAGCTCGTTTCAATTTGAAATTTGCTGGCGTATACTTGGCATACTCTACAAATTATTAATTTATGCAACACAATTATTCTATTTAAGAAAGACAAATTACTCAACCTGGCATTTTTCTTACGCATAGATTCATTCTGTGACCTTTCTGTGATAAAAGATCTGATTGCCAACTCTCGGAATGATTTGATTTCAAAGTTTCATTCATTTTCAAAGAAACTGAAGTTAACTTAATAACTAATAAACAATCGAATATTGTGAAGCATTTTTGAGAACTTTCTTTATGAAGCAAAATAATTATGGAAAACATCGAGTAATAATTAAAAAAATGTACATTCATAATGTATACATGATTTTTGATTCCTGGCAATGTAGCAATTAGCTGCTGATAACAATGATTAATATTCGATAGCAATTCGAAATCAAAAGGGATGAGCTCACGGATTTGGAATGGCGCTTTTAGATTGGTAGTTGCGAATATTGTGGGGCTAACATCAAACTGGAGCATTTATTTTGGAACTTACCTTTGGCAAATTGTTGTAGCAATTGCTTAGATTTGAACATGACGTGGCATTTAATTGATTATGTCGTTTATTTATATTTGTTGAGTTAAATGGTAAATTAATTGAAAGACTTCTTTGTGTATAGAAATTAAAAAAAGGGTATAAAGAAATACAAAAAATAAAAAATCGTCTTCTTACACATGAACCGAACGAAATGTATTTTGTAAGTTTTGATATTCACGTTGAGGTTAAGTGTATTTTAATTATTATTATTTGTGTTGTTTATGAGAAGCGGCAGAGGAGGAGTATGATCAATTTCCCCACTACCCCATTTCGCGTAAATAATTTTTATATGCGTCCACGTTCCTGGTCTTTAGCAGATTAACTGATTGATTATTTCGTTGTTTGCCATTTGCTGTAAATTTATCGCTCTGTTTGTGTTTCTATTTCTGTTCGCTTTCGCTCTTTACTCTCTTCCACCTCCCCCTTGTGCGGCATCACCATCGTTCGCTTTTTGCCTCTTGTTGTGCATTGCTGATAAGTGGCTCATCCAAATTGTAGTTGTTATCAGTAAGTTGAAGCGACAATAACAAAAAGTGTGAGGACCGACCACAGCGCTCTTTGCTTAGTATTTCCAGCATACACTTCATCTTCTTAATTTGCCATTCACCCAATTCGCTTATATTCATTTATCCGGGTCCCTCTTCTTCTTTTCGCTTACCAAAAGCTAAGCGCCAAAACCACCCTGCATTTAAATTTAAGATTTTTTTTAACATCTACGAACTAAAACTAAAAAATCCGGTCCGATCCCGAGAAATTATTTAAATCGATGATTCATTCGTTTTTCAGTGACCTGTGGCTTAATGGTTATATCGATACCAAATTTTGGTTCTGGATTTCCAAGAGTTTTCTATCAAAATAAAACAAAAAAACAAAAAGGAAATCAATTCATACAAATGACCAACGACAACGTGTTCATGTATTGATAAAATACCTGCAAAAAGTTAATCTGACTCTGCACCTGTTGATCGTGCACAGGTTTGTGCACTACATTCTGAAGTAACATTAAAACATTACTGGCGATCTGTTGGACATTTACATCCTGAGACGGCGTAGAGTCAAGTTTAACGAGATCACCCAGCAGCAAATCATTGTTTGGATTCACTTCGTGTCGATCACCACTGCAACCCATAGACAAGGTCCTATTCTGACCACGATATGGATTGGATATATTGGATACCGTATTAATTAGCGAGCCTATGGTATTCGAGTTGTTTGACTCCGGTGAATTATTCTTAATATGGATGGAATAATTATGGGGAAAATGATCTTTAATATTTTGTAGAACATTTGATGCGTTTGGCGGTCGCTGCCCCTGATTTGTGTTTTGGGAGGGATAGCTAAATGCATTATAGGCATTGCGCATTCCATTCTCCAGGGAATGCTGGTGCTGCGGCTGATTGGGAGCATGTCCCAGTCGATTTTGTATATTTCGAAATTGATGATGTGGCTGCTTCTGCTTTTGTTTCCACTGTTTTCGAAATCCCACGAAGGAATTAGATTTATTATCTATGCGTGACCTTGGGTTAGACTGTGGAACATTGTTGGGCACCAATGGTGGAGCCCCTGATGGTCGATTAACATTAGTTGGCTGAATACGCCATTGGGCGGAGCCAGACGGCATGTCCTGTTTATATTTTAAAGCCTCATCTTCTTCATAGACCTCATTAAAATTATTCATCTCATACTTGATCTGTTTTGAGTTGTCGTCATTATATGGAAATGTAGTATTAATTTCTGGCATGTCGACATCCTCATTATTGGATTGGTTGTCATTCCTATAGGAAAAGAATCGACGCGATTGACGAATATTTTTTTCTCGTTCATCGTCTGAGTCACCATCAGAGGACGACTCCTGATCCTTATAAGAAGTAAAACGGCCCGGCCGATTTGGCTTCACCCCGCCCATTACTCCAGGATAGCAACGGGGTATACTTGGTTTTGGCATTACGCATTGCTCATAATATTCATCTAAAATGAGAAGCCCAAAAAAAAAAAAAATTACATATGTACATATGTATGTACTGTTTTATGACTTTTACACATGTTTTGCATTTCGCCCGATCCATGAAAAACTAGAAACTACTACTTCTCGTATATTTGAAAGAATAGAATACAATTAACTTTCTCAAGACATCTGCTAATGCGTTAGACTTACCCAAAGACATATCTTCTTTAAAGGTACTCATTTTTATTTCACATTCGTTCCCTGAATGTAATTTAAAATAAGCTTAGTTTTCTGACTGAAAACAACAAAGTCGCGTCCGCCAAAACCGTTCAGCTTTTCTTGTTGATTTTGACAATTAACAGTTACAAATTGTTGTTTTTTTCGCAGTTTGAAACAGTGGACTAAGGAACATTAGTAAGACAAGTGATTGATTATATTTGCACTAACGTTTCAAATTCCAGTTTGCCTTTTTGTGGGTTTCAATTTAGTCGTTCATAATTTTGAAATGTGTCCATTAAATTCTCAAAGGTTTTCTATTTGCTTGCAAAATGAATTATAGTAAATACATTGTAAAAAAAGCTTCCCAAATACTTTCATGTGTAAATTAAAATATCTTAAAACTTAAACGAAAAAAGATATTAATTATATATTATATTATTATTATTATATATATTATTTATTATTATAGATCATTTACAAATTTAAACAAATTAGGAATTAAGTGATCAAATATTTAAGTAAACGCGTAAATAGCAACTCTGAATATACACTATATATATTTATGTTTGCTGGGTGGCTTAAAAAATCACGGCGAATTTCGAAATTTCCAAGCGAAATGGCGCTAAATGAATTGAAGGCCACACTGGTTCTATTTTATTTCCGCTGTTCAACGTGACAAGTAGAGCTGGGAATCCATCGATGGTTGCTCCACTCGATATTTTTTCCATCGATGGAAAAAACCATCGATACTATCGATGGTTCCATCGAAAATTTAAACGAGTTATTCAACATATATATTTTGGTGTCGTTTTTCAATATTACAAAGTTTCAAATATTCGAAAAGGGACAACCAAAAGTATCAGAACTCATGACCTTGCCTATAATCATCGTTACGATTTATCTAGCGTATAATTTAACTACTATAAATTTGCCCTTTATAAATTAATTCAACCGAAAATATATTAAAATGATTTAAGCTTGTAATTTCTGAATGTTCTTTAATATAAAAACAAAAAAGGTGACTTCTCGTCCTAAATACTACAAAACAAAAGGTGATTTCAAAACTTAATGCTAATGAGAGGTTCTTATTGTACTCTTAAATACTACAAAACAAAAGGTGATTTCAAAACTTAATGCTAATGAGAGGTTCTTATTTAAAAAAAAATCAATTCGTTCCAATATCACAGTTATTTTAAAGTAGCCATTGATTTTTGTTAATAAAAACCAATGTGTTCACTTGTTTAGGTTTTAAACATGCTCTCCGTTCCGTCACAATAGCTCCTGTTTTACTAAATGTGCGCTCTGATTCAGCTGAACTTGCTGGTATACACAAGAATTTTATTGCGCATTGTCCAAGTGCAAATAAATGTTCCTTGTTAATCTGTATTGTAGAAAGTACAATTATGAAAGTTGTTAAAAAAAACTACACTTAACTTACCTGCCAATATTGGAGCGGATCGCTGTCATGAGGAGCATTGCGCTGCTCCATATATTGGCGAATGGTAATAATTGAGTCCGCCCGTGAACTTTTGTTTTTTTCTTTTATTTTTCCTGCCATGCATTTAAATAAAAATGGAGTCTCCTCATCATTCCTTGGCAGTTCCTCTGTGGAGTTTTTAGATCTCACGCCCTGTATTACATTATGAACCTCTCCCTCCAACATCAACATGGCCTGCTGGGCATTTGACGGATTTTGGAAACCCTCCTTTTTGAAGCGTGGGTCAAGAAGAGTTCCAAGGCGTGGTGCTGATCTATTCTCATATGAGAATAGCCTTTTTTTTACGTTGCTCTGTAAAAACTCGCAAGTTTCTCTCCCTACAGGTGTTAACATCTGCTCATGGAGCTCTTCCAAACTTTGCGATAAGGCGAAAATTGCAGGAGCAATTAATGAAATTGTAACGCCCTTTGCAGCAGACGCATGTTTTGTGGCTTTTTCGAACGGTTCCAAAAGCGAGCACAAGTCCTTCAAAATCCGAAATTGATCCTCTGACAGTGGAATCGGAGCATTATGACATCTTAAAAGGGTGCCAGTTAGGGGCTCCCTTGTCCGCAACACTCTCTGAATCATTTGTAATGCGCTGTTCCAGCGAGTAGGGACCTCTTGCAATAGAGAGCAAGGATTTTCGGTGCCTTGGGCATTTTTGAACTTTGCATAAGCAATAGCGCTACTCTTAAAGTAGGACACTATTCTTTTTGTGATTTTTAAAACGTTTTGCACATTTTCCAGATTTAAAGCATCTTGCACAACAAGATTAAGAGTGTGCGCAAAACACGGTAAGTGTTTCTTTTTCAATAATTCGCACGCTTTAATCATAGATGCTGCGTTGTCGGTCACAATGGTGTGCAGTTTGTCGAACACTTTCCACTCATCGCATATTTCCCGCAATGTGTTGGCAATATTTAGACTTGAATGGTTTGTCTCATCCATTAGTGGCTTTGTAGATAGCACTGCCGTCTTAAGCTCGAAATTTAAAATAAAGTGACACGTTACAGTTAGATAACTAACATTTGCACGAGATGTCCATGCATCTGTTGTGATAGCGCACGAGTCAACGGAGTCAAGAATGCCCTTCAATTTCTCCGTCATACTCTCGTTCATATTTTTAATATGCGTGTCCCGCAGAGTTTTTCGACAGGGCATGACGTATCTAGGGTCCACCACCCTCATCAAGTTTCTAAATCCAATATCTTCGACAACGCTAAATGGTTGCAAATCCGTTGCGACCATTGCAGCAATGGCTTTGTCAATTGCTTCCTTTTTGGAAGATGTTGGACCGTAAACGTCTGTCCGTGTTAAATATCGCTCTAACTGAGAAGACGTATTTTCGTTATTAACTTGCTGGGCAAGAGGATGGGCCCGTTTTAAGTGCTCTAACAAGTTGGACGTGTTTCCGCTTGTCTTGTCCATTTTAAAAGAGGAACTGCCAGGGTTAAAAATGTACTTTAATAGAGTAAAAGTAAGTACACCTGTATGTAAAGAAAGGCAGAAAAAATTAATAATAACAAAATCTTACTATATATTGCAAATTACTTACACACGTGTTGGAACCAAAAAGAAATTCGATATATCGACATCGAAAAATTTCCATCGATTTATCGCACTCCATCGGTTCCATCGATAATATCGATGGTGCCATCGATGGTTTTCCCAGCTCTAGTGACAAGATGCTATCAGGACTTTCAGTGAATGTAAGTGAAAGTATTTTACACAATGTAATAAATTAACAAGGGCAGCGAATATAACTGCGATTAGAGCATTTCGAGGCTTCTTCGCAGAACTCAATGTTGCCAAATAAAACGGTCAGGTAGGGAGCCAATGTGCCAAACCACGTGGCCAGCAAATCCTCTCTGCCTGGCATACAATAAGAGACAATCAAATGCACGTGCATGCATTAAAATTGTTGTTTTTAATTCCAGATGACCGCACGCTACGTTGCACGCCCTCAGTAAGGCATTTTACAACTGGGTAAGCTAATGTCTTAAAGAATAGAAAAATATTTTGAAGGCGAACACGAGTCGCTGGTCTAAAGAAAAAACACTTTAGCTAGTGCTTTTTACTTGTTCGCAGATTAAAACTGTTCTTTGCCCAAGCATAACCCAAATTGTTTTCTTAAAAATTTGCGGTGCATATTTAATCTGCAAAGAGCACATTTTAATAAAAGTTATCCGCAAAGTTTTCCCCCGATTAAATCCTACTTTGTATTCCATTGCAGAAATGAAAACGCGAAGTTGCTAAAATGGTCCTGCCTTGGCTCGATGAACCAATTTCTTGTTCATAAGCTGCACTAAAAAAATGTAATTTTTATATTGGTTTTTTATTTTTATTAAGTTCTCATTGTTCTGATGATATTTTACATTTCTGACACCTCATATGAAACGCTGTGATTCATATTATTTGTAATTAAAAACTGAAATTACGTTAATTAATTGCAGTCGCTACGCTTAAAGCCATTTTGCACACCTATTAAAATTCATCTGTTTTTTTTAGATCAGCTTTTTGAGATCGAACCACCAAAAATTGTAATAAAGGTGAGTTTTGTCACTCCCACTAATTTGAAACAAATACATACATATGTCAATGATGATCACTTAAACCATTCACAGACACCATAATAAAGTTATATCTTGATAAGCTTCTCCAATATTTTTTTGGAGCTGGCAAGTCGGAATTAGCTGTTTATGGACCTTGGTTAAAAAATTGGCACTGAGTTTTATTTTTCAAAACTGGACAGAAACAGCTTAGATCGACATATATTTCTAACGTTTTTTTTCTTATCATTTATGTTACAGATGTGATCCGAATTTCTAGAAGTTTTTATATTTGCATATATATTCATGCAATGGCAATTAATAAAAAGGTAAGACATCAAATTACCAAATAGACAAATAATATGAAGGTGAACACGAGTCGCTGGTGTAGAGAAAAACCACTTTAGCTAGTGCTTTTTACTTGTTCACAGAATAAACAAGACTTTGCACAAGCATAACCCAAATTGTGAACCATTAAATTTGCGGTGCATATTTTAACTGCTAAGCCTACAATTTAAAAATTTTGTTTAACAAGTCTATATATGAGTTTCCATTACAAACATATGCAATAAGCATTTGATTCAATTACAGATAACAAATATGTTAAAGGTGCCAAGTTGATGAAACGGTTCTGGTCAGAATATACTCGTCAGATTCATTGAAGAAAAGGTAATTTCTACGTTTATTTTAATCTCCTTAAGTTTATAATGTTCTGATGATATTTTACATTTCTGACACCTCATATGAACCACTGTGATTCACTATATTTGTAATTAAATACTGAAATTAAAATCGATTATATTCACTACTAAGTCACTTTTTGTGTCCCCTTAATAAATCCGCTTTTTTTTCTTTTTTTTTAATTTTGCAGATGTGCACTTTAGGAAGATTCCTCTGGATTCCAAAACAGAAACAGTCATAATGGTGTGATGTAAGTTAAGCCTTTTCAAAACTATTTCAAAAGGTTAACTTCGTTGATGATCACATAAACCATTCACAGACACCATAATAAAGTTATATCTTGATAAGCTTCTTCAATATTCTTTTGAAGCTGGCAAGTCGGAGTTAGCTGTTTATGGACCTTGGTTAAAAAATTGGCGCTGAGTTAATTTTTTTAATTGTTTTAATAAATTTTTGCGAAAATCAGATAAAACAATTCATTTCTTATTTCGTTACAGATGCCCTGACCCAAAGGCAACGATATTATTATTTTTACAATTTAATAAATAAAATAAACTCAAGTGTTTCCTATATCAAAAATCGTTTTTTACTAAATTTGCTCGCTCTCTTAAATCCAATTCTCTATTTTGTTTGGCAATCATTCGATCGCCTTTGGACTTCTTACCAATACCCAACTTTGGTAGTCCTCGATTCAATCCCTCGAGCAAGACGCAGGCCTTACACGGCTGCTGGGAGGAGACAAAGCCGCATCTGGAGCATGTACCTCGAACTGGCTTCTTTACATTATCTTTAAATCTCAATTGCTCGCCCGAGTAGATAATATCCATAATCACCGATGGACGCACTTTTTCCAAATCCTTGAGAAATGCCCTGGCATGACCACGGTAGGCATTAGGGGCAAATACGCATTCGGTACTAAAGTAAACCAGCTTTTTATAGTGGGCATACATTACAATGTCCTTTTCGTAGCTATACTTTAAAGGTTTTACACGCGGAATAGAGTCTTCACCACCACCTGTACGTATGTCTGTGCAGCGCCTTAGACGGGCTGTGTCCCCACGTAGAATATTCATTAAAACTGTCTCTGCAATGTCATCGGCATTATGACCAGTAGCTATGCTGTCAACTTGCAACAGCTTGGCCCCGCGGTCCAGAGCCTGGCGGCGAAAGACACCACAGAAGGTGCAATTATTGCTACGACCAATTTGTGCCACAATGCGATCCATTGTCCATCCGTAGAGCTCCTCGTAGGAGAGAATTTTCAATGACATTTTGTAATCATCCCGATTCTGTTTCACCGTCTCCAAACTGTCGTCTCTATACCCAGAAATTCCTTCGTCTATGGATAACAAAACAAGATCCAAGCCATAATTATGTTTTTCATTCAGCAACTTAAGCCTGAAATAAAAAGTGGATATTTTGGCATTGCATTAAATAAGAATTATTAATCATTAGTACTTACACATGGGCCAACACAGTCGAATCTTTACCTCCACTTGCGGCGACTGCTACTTTCTGGCCATGCTGAAATAATTGATTAGAACTGATCGTGTGATGAATTTCCGCCTCAAAAGCCGCAAAGAAACATTCCTTGCAGAGCGCATCGCCTGTCTTCGGTCGCTAAAATTTAAAAAGGGTTTATTAAAGTCTACGATAATATTTAAAAGCCGCAATTATCGGTAAAAATTACTCTGAGAACTGCTCGATTCCCGCACTGGGATTTGCAATACACTGGCATTTTAAATAAAATTATTATTATTCCAAAAAGCGTGGTACGAGAATGGGCAAAAGAATGTCAGACGATAACGTATTGTGAGTTATTGTGACGTCAATAATAATTTTTGGAACAATTTTTATTATTTTTGATGACGTAGAAAATGAACCTTTGCGATAACTTTACAATCATCGATAGTCGTCAAATCCATCGAAATACTGATAGTGCCACCTCTAACAACATATCAAAACAAAGGCAAAATGTCTTCTAAGGAATGCAAAACTCTTATCAAGGAGATCCGGGAGCATATTAAATTGGGCAAATATGCTGATGCCATCCACAAGTGCCAGCGCTTGCTGAAATCCGATCCCAAAAACAATGCTATGGCTTATTTATTGTTGGGTGCCGCATATCAAAATGTAGATAAGTCGGAGGCGGCAAAATATCTGCGGAACTCGATTGAGCATACGGAAGGACCGCCCACAGTAGCGCTACAAGGATTGGCGAACTGTGCCCCGAGTTCAGAACTGCCCGAAATTTATGATAAATTAATGGACCTAATACCGTAAGGTATTATTATTTTGCGTGATTCTATTCAATTCATTTCATTCATATTTAGGGAGAAAGCACTGGAATATATGGAGAAGCTGTATGTATTGTCCACACAAGATGTCAAAGTGGCCGCCGCTTGTTTTGAAAAATTCCGAAACAGAGCTCAAAATGGTAGTGGAAGTAGTAATTTTTGTAAAATTCAGGAATATTTGGGCCGTATCTGGTATAGCCAAGACTTGGTTGTCGCTGAAGAAGACAATGGGCTGGTAAATTGGCTAAAGAGCATATTGATCGTTCAATGATTCTTTTTTTCCTATATGCAGTACAAAAGCACAATGGAAGCGTTACTAAAAATTTTCGACGAAACTTCCCAGAGTGCTCTTTATAAAAGATATCTGAAATGGCTGTACAAGCAAAGGGATTATGCATCTTGCATACGCAATGCCTGCCAAATGACGATCACCCACCCGAAAGATGTTTATGGGTACGAGTGGATATGCAAAACATACTGCGAAAACCATGATAAACCCGGTGCAGACTCAGCGTTATGGGTAAAAGAATTGAAGGAGCCAATTCAAACATATGCAAAACAGCTTTTACAGTTGCATTCGAAATCAAATCTTGCCCTGCTGATCAATGCTTTTGATATGTATGCTAAAAAAGATTATATCACAGCAAGACAGTTGGCTGAACAGGCTCAGGAAAGCCATCCCGGCTACGCAGTAACAATCAAGCTCTTGATCCGCATCTATATAAAGTTAGGTGCCCATAAAATGGCTCTGCTTATGTGGCAAGATCAGGAACAAAGGCAGTCAGACTTGGGCTATATTGAGTGTCTATCATATGAAAAGGATGAAGAAAAATTGCTAGAAGCAGTTGAGCTACTCGAGGGATTCGAAAAAAATGAGGAGAATGCGAAAATTCTAGCTCGGTATATGAATTATACAGTCCTAACCTAATTCTAAATTACTATTTAAAAAAACCTCTTTGCAGTTGTCTCTTTAAATTGGGAAAGTTGCAGCAACTAAAAGAGTTGGCGCTAGATGAACTAACCCAGGC